>CM066041.1:13713960-16213960 GCA_033557465.1 Ichthyophis bannanicus | reverse complement strand
GAGGAAATCCTGGAAAGGTGGCTCTGCCGGAGCAGTTACGGCGGGAGAGGCCGCCAGGGCACTAAGAGGCCGCTCGGGCCGATGCCCGCCGGGCAGAGGAGGGGACCAACCGACCCGGATCGGGGCAGTCAACATGGCGTCGTCGGCTCCTGGAATTGATTCCAAGCTAGGCATCGAAGAAGTCGATGGCACCAACGGCGCCGCAGGAACCAGCCTCGGCCCCGAACCCGGGGGCGGCGCTTCCCCCGTGACTGGAGCGAATCTGTGGCCGCCAGAGGGCAGGGGCCAGCGGTCTCTGCTCTGCGCTGCGGGAGAGGACAGGGGCCGATCCCGAGACGTGCCGTGGCCAGGCTTTCAAGGCTGGACAACGACTCCAGGCTGGGCATCGAACCGAGCGAGGAGATAGACTCCTTCCTCGAGGCCCCCGGCGGGAGTGACCGCGCTGGTGGTGGAGATCCCGGAGCGCGGATCGGAATCGCGCCGACCGGTGCCGCGAGCATCAAGGGCCCCCCGAGGACGGTGCTCGGAGGAAAGGGGGGTCATCTGACGCCGGCGCCGATGTCGATCGGCGGGCACTGCCCAGTGCCGGGCTCCCTCTCGAACCCGTCCAACCCGGAGAGAAATCCTTCCGGGGCATACGGCCCGTCCCCGAGGGGACCACGGTCACCCGACGAGTCCCTGCGGGGAGGGAGTGCAAAGCCCCTGCGCCGACGTCGGGGTACCGTTGCGGGGCGGCGCAGACCCAGATTGGGTCGAAGCGGTCGAAGACCCCGAGGCCCCTTCTCTAGGAAAGGGCGGGGCCCTCGACGGCCGCATCGATGACGGGGAGTCGCCCATGCGCTGGCCGACATACCCCGAGGTCCCCGGGGAAAGTCGATGGCGGTCCCTCGTGCTCGACGCCCCTGCCGTCGCCGGTGGAGCAGCGCCGCTCGAACCCGGTACCACCCTTGCGCAGCAGCTGGGATAGCGGTGACCCGGCGCGGGTCGAAGCGAGCGGCCCCGAGGGGAGGGAGGCCAGATGACCATCCCCGGCGCGGGGCGGAACCACCGACGCCCGCGCCCTCGAAGCGGGTACTACCTCCGCGCATGACCTGAACGTAGGGCCGTCAGACAGTGTCGAGTCGATCGGCCCCCTAGGTGCCGAGGGCAGCGGCTGGCGATCCCCGGTGGGGAGCGGGTCACTCAACACCGACGCCGACGGGTCGGCACCACCCAAAGCGGATACCACCCCCGTAGGAACGCCATACTGGTGCGAGTCGGTCGGCCCCAAAGGGGCCGAGGACCGCAGCCGCCAATGCCTGGTGAGGAGCGGAATGCTTGACACTGACGCCGAGGGGTCGGTACCGCCCGAAGCGGATACCGCCCACGCGCATGGCAGGGATGGAGGAACGCCAGGCTGGACTGAGTCGATCGGCCACGGAGGCGCCGAGGACAGCAGCTGACGATCCTCGGTGAGGAGCGGAGCGCTCGACACCGACGCTGATGCCAGGGGCTCAGTACCGCCCGGAGCGGCTACCACGCCCGAGCATGGCTTGGATGTAGGGAGGTCAGACCCGGTCGAGTCGAATGGCCCCGAAGGCGCCGAGGACACCGGCTGACAATCCCTGGCGAAGAGTGGAACACTCGATGCTGACGCCGGGGAATCGTCACCGCTCAAAGCGGGTACCTCCCTCGGGCATGGCTCGGGAATGTTCTGTGAGGAGCGAACCTCAGGAACATCCCGAAACCCCGTAAATGCTTTGGAGCCCGAGGACTCCCGCCGGGGTATATCAGCCAAGGAGGACTTGAGGGGTTGGCCGGAGCAGTCGCCATGCCGCGCATGAGACTCGCCCCTCAAGACTCGGCTAGTCTTAACAGACTGTTGTGTGGTTACCTGATCCTGGAGAGAAGAACAACCCGACGACCGCGCCTTGGGCGCGAAGACGTCATCGAGGGATACCCGGAAGAGGGAGTGTCTTCTCCCGACACTGTAGCCCGGGCAATCCGGGAAAAAAGGGTCAGGCCCCAAACAGGAGAGGCATGAGGCATTGGAGTCCACGTGGAAAATTAAGTCCCCGCCGTGAGGCTGGGGGGAAAGAAGGCTCCATGCCCCGGTCCTCAGCGCCCGGAGGGGGCGACGAAAATTAAATGAAAAATAATTAAAAGAAAGAAAAAAGGGGGGCACGGAGGTGCCACCGTTCGGCGGGAAAGCCGCGACTACAGAAAAAAGGAAAAATTTCTGCAGTGGCAGGAGGGACATCCTGCCTGCTCCGCGGAAAACAAAAAACTGGGGAGAGGCGATAGGAAGGGCGGGAAGCCACCGCGCAGGTGCGGGGGATGCTCCCAAAGGCTTTCTGATTGGATGCTGGGGAGCATTCCCGTGCGGGCTCCGTCGGCGACGTCTCCCACATGTGAAGACTCATTCCTGCTTGTTCCTGGAGATCAATATACTATCACAAAAAAAAGAACCAAACCCAAAACAAATACCTCTATCTAATATAAAGCTTTTTGTTGAAACAGGCTGGAGGCGACTGAAAGGGAAACTCAGCCGCACCAGACAGCCAGTTCCTTTTTAATCAAGCAAAGTAAATGCAGTACTCATCTAAGAAAAGTCCCAGTGAAATGTTGTCATATTCATCATAAGCATCTCCTCGTGTATTCCTTGCATAACAGTGGTCAAAAGCAACATAACCACGACGCACACGTTTCGGGCCCTAAGCCCTGTGGTCAAATGTTCATAAATGCGCTAATATCCCGCTTCTAAACCATAGAAAGCAGCAACCACTGGATATAGAGGATGAATCACACACATTGGCTAATGCATGTCAGTCCATCGGAAGCACCAATCACCAAATGGGAGACCCCACTGACACCGGGGAATCCCTTGGTGTCATAGGTGACGTCACAGCAAGCTAGGCCAATCCACTTCCTTATTCAAGCCCATCGGATGGACAGCAGCCATGTCAAAAATCAATTGTTGCTCTCGTCTTTGCAATAAGGCTAGCTGATTCCCACCCCGGGGATTTAAAGGAATATGATCTAACACAGTCCGGGAAACATCCACCCCAAATTGATGTCGATGAGCCATACAATGTTCAATAATCGGCGCCAATAGCACCTTTTGTCGTAATCTAGACGCATGTTCGCTGAGTCTAACCTTGATTTTTCGCGAAGTTCTGCCAATATAAATCAAGGGGCAAGTGCATTGCAGTACATAAACATCATAAGTTGAGTCACAAGAAGTCGCCCATCGTCTAGTAAAAACTTGACCAGTATTGGGGTGAGTCCAATCTGTACCAGTGAGTGAAGATGCACAAAATGTGCAATTTGCACATATAGAATGGCCCCTAACACTAGGATCAGGAAGCGGAGGACAATCAATTAAAGTTGTAGTTCGCACCAACTTATTTTGCAAATTTGGTCCCCTGGAAAAAGCAATTCAAAGTGGTTTCTGGAAACACCGGTGTAATCCTAAAATGGACCAGTGTTTACGAAGTATAGCCACAATAGATGTACTCAAAGTAGTATAAGGCAGTACTCCCATGATATGGTCAGGCTCATCAGGAGTAGAATTCTGTAGTTGATAAGACTCATCCAACAGCCAGTCACGATGGGTGTAAAGAGCCCGACGGTAGGCAGTTCTAATCACCTTATGAGGGTACCCCCGTTGGGCCAATCGAACACTGAGATCAGAAGCATGATATTTAAAATCTGCTAGTGTGGAACAAATCCTTCGAAGACGAAGGAATTGCCCATAAGGCAAGTTTCTCCGCATAGGGCCAGGATGGCAACTATGATACATTAGCAAACTATTGCGTTGGACACTTTTGCGATATTGTGTGGTACGAAATGCTCCCTGATCTTTAATAATCAACATATCCAGAAACTCAATTTTTTCAAAATCAAAATGTGCTGTAAATCGGAGGTTTGATTTCAAGGTGTTCAGCCAAGTCATAAACAGATGTAATTGGGGCAACGTGTCAAACCACAAGAAAAAAAACACGTCATCTAAAAATCTCCTCCAAAACGCACTGTGGCAAAACACGGGGAAGGGTAAAGAAGAGACTCTTCAAAATGAGCCATATATAGCATAGCTACTGACGGGGCCACAGTCGCCCCCATGGCTATTCCAAAGGTCTGGTTATAGAATTGCCCTTCTGAAAGAAAATAATTCTCAGTCAGCACAAATCTCAACAACACGCATAAAAAGGTCCGAGGAAGCCGATGCGGAGCAAATTGAAAAAAAGTTGACATTAAGGACATAACCTCTACCTGGTCAATGTTGGTGTAGAGAGCTTCTACATCAAGCGTCACAAGATAAAAATCCCAAGAGGGTATAGGTTCATTAGCCAATTGCTGCAAAAAATGCGATGAATCCTTAAAGGACCTCACCAAAGCCACTTCTTTTTGCAAAAAAACGTCGCAAAACTGCGATAGCAGTTCTAACAATGACCCCCTACAGGAGACAATTGGTCTACTGGGAGGGGACACCAGGGATTTATGGACTTTTGACACCATATACATAATGGGAACTAATGGGGTTTCTAATTTAAGAAAACTGTATTCTCGTTTTGTCAACCACCCATGGTGCAGTCCATCATCCAACACAGAGTATATTTGCTGTTGAAGCGTTAAAGTTGGATCCCTGGGAAGCACACTATATGTGCGACGATCTGCAAGATGGTCTCTAAGTACCCTCAAATAATCCACTGCCGATTGTATCACCACGGCCCCTCCTTTATCAGCCCTCCTAACTACAATGTTAGAGTCATGCTGAAGCTGGATTAACGCCTGGCGCTCAAGTTTGCTCAAATTTGACCCCCCATAATGTTTCCTAAGCTCCAATTCATGCAAGTCCCGAAGTACTAAGTTCTGATACGTAAAAATCAAAGGTTCATTACCGGAGGCATCCACTTAGATGTCGGAAATTTTACAGAATCATCGCTGCAATTGGTCTATCAGCAAAAAAAGCTTCAAGCTTAGCTAGATCCCTCTTCATGTTATCTACTCCTTCCTGGGTGTCTACTCTATTGCATATGATACCAAATTCTGCAAAGAGGCAAACTTTACCCAACAGCCCTTATGCAATATCACTAACAAAGATGTTAAAAAGAATTGTAACAAGGACAGATCCCTGCAGTACACCACTGGTAACCTCCTCAGAGGGAGCTCCATATACTTGCACCCTTTGTCGCCTTCCACTCAACCAATTTCTAACCCAGTCATTTTAGGGTCCATCCCTAGGGTGCTCAGTTGTTTATAAGTTGCCTGTGCAGAATGGTGTTATAGGCTTTACTGAGTACACCACATCTAGGGCTTTCCCCTCGGTTGAACTCCCTGGTCACAAAGTCAAAGAAATCAGATTTGTCTGACAAGATCTGCCATGCTGCCTCCGATCCTGCAATCCATTGGACTCCTGTAACAGGTGTTCTCCAGGGACAACAGCAGGAATAAGTCCTCACATATTGATGTCGTCAGCGCTGATAGAGCCCGCATGGAGCATTTCCCCAGCTTTCAAAGAAAGCCTTTGGTACATGCTACCATGCATGCGTGGTCTCCTTCCTGCCAAAGGCTGCCATCTTGCTCAGTCAGATGGCATAGCTAGGAGAGTAGTAAAACATAAAACAAGGTAGAGAGGCACTCCCGGAGGGGGGGGAGGGAGGGTTGTGATAACAGATTCCTGCTGTTCCCGGAGAACACCTATTACAGGTCAGGTAGCTGTGAGTTACAGAAGATGAGTCCCCACTGAGAGACTCTGCAAGGCCCTAGCATCCAGGTGGTACTATCACTCCAGTAGCCTGAACACAGAAGGATCGGAGGGCAGGAGTTGCCTACACCCTGAGAATATTACGGAGCACTGCCTAACCAAATGCACTGTCCCTGAAGGACTCACTCTCCAGGCAGTAGTGAGCTGCGAATATGTGAATCAAAGATCATGTGGCAGCCTTGCATATCTCTGGCACTGGCACTGAGTGGAGGTTGCTCTCATGTGATGCACTGTGATCCGGTGCTCAAGGGAGAGGCCAGCTCACTCATAAGCAAGGACAATACAGTCCACCACCCAAGTGGACAGAGTTTGCTTAGTCACAGGGAGCCTCAGTCTGCTGGGGTCATAAGACACGAAAAGCTGAGGAGCTTTCCGATTGGCCTGGGTCTGCTATAAGTAAAAGACAGGGCCCATTTGCAATCCAGTGTATGAAATACTACGTCCTCCCTGCTGGCGTGAGGCCGCAGAAAGAAGATGGGGAGGACCACTTCTTGGTTAAGGTTGAAAGGAGATACCACCTTCAGGAGGAATTTGGGCTGCATGCGGAGCACTACCCTGTTCTTGTAGAACCTTGAATATGTGGATCTGCCACCAGGGCCTGGAGTTTGCTTAATTTTCGAACGGACGCGAGGGCCACCAGGTGGCAAGTGGCTAGGGGCTCAAATCGCGGTCTGGTGAGCTGTGAGCACCACGTTGAGGTCCCATTCCGTCACCAGAGGGTGGAGAGGGGGCTTGAATAAAAGGAGGCCCCGGAGGAATATGGAGACCAGGGGCTGGCCTGAGATGGGTTTTCCCTCTATAGAGTGGTGGTGAGCGGCTATTGCACTCAGATGCAACCTCATTGAGTTAGATTTTCAGCCTGAAGTACTAATTACACATGGCAGGAGAAGAGGTTCTCCCATTCTGCACACCAGGCGGAGAACCTTCTCTACTTAAAGGCATAAGCCTGTCTGGTGGAAGGCTTTCGGGAGGCCAGTAGGATCTCCTCGACTTCTTTCAGAAGATTGAAAGGGGCCAATGCTACCCCTTCAGCAGCAATGCTGTTAACGTTAGGAACCCCAAGGTTGGGGTGCAGGAGTGAGCGCCCCTCCTGAGACAGGAGGTCCAGGGCTCGGCCCAGAAAGACTGGGAGTGCCACCAACATGGAGAGCAGCAGTGGAAACCAAGGCTGTCTGGGACACCTGGGGGCAATTAGTATAACTGATGCCCTCTCACTCTGGAACTTGAAGAGGGTCCTGGCGATGAGGGGGGTCAGTGGGAACACAGAGTAGGCCCTCTGACCAAGAGATCAGGAAGGCATATGCTGCCACTCTCTCCAGGTGTGGTTAACGCGAGCAGAAGCGAGGCAGCTACATGTTGTCCAGAGAGGCAAACAGATACATCATGGGCCTGCCCCAGAGGTGGAAGAGCCTCTTGGCCATCCTGGGGTTCAAGCACCATTCACATGGCCAAAAGACTGCTCAACCTGTTAGCTAGGCAATTGTCCTGGCCCAGGAGGTAGACTGTTCGCAAGAGCATGTTGTTGCAAGTTGCAAAGGAAAGGAGGGCCACCGCCTCCTGGCAGAAGGAGTACAAACTCGTGCCCCACTACTTGCTGATATAGAACATGGCGACTTGATTGTCCATCTGGATCAGTATGGACCGGTGTCACAAGCAGTGGCAGAACACTCGTAGGACTAGAAAGATTGCTCTGAGTGCCAGGAGATTGATTTGTAGGAGCGACTCCTCCTGGGACCAGCTGCACTGTGTGCGGCAGTTCCCCCAATGCACCCCCCAACCTAGGAGGGAGGCGTCCATGGTCAGGGTTCTCTGTGGTGCGGGTGCTTGGAAGGGCATGCCCGCTAAGAAGTGGCAGACGTTTTGCCATCAGATGGAGAAATTTCACTTACCGTTAATTTCCTTTCCTGGAATACTGCTGGACCAGTCCAGACAAATGGGTTGTTTCCCCCTGCCAGCAGATTCTGGAGACAGAGAATTCTACCAGAGCTCTGATAGGCTGGAGTCTGGTGATACGGCTGTACCCCTAGGGGTCTCCCTCAGTATCATGTAAAAGCTGAACCAAAACGGAATAAGGCAAATTACACAGAACTGAGCCCAAAGTGGCTCAAAGTGAACTATGTACAAAAGGTGCTGAAGGCATCCCCAGAATCTTGAACTACAAGAGAAACCCCTCGTCAGAAATTTTGAAGTCCCGAGACTGACAAGGGAAAAATTCATCGGCGGCTTCACTGCACCAGCAAAACTGTAACTGACAGCCGGGTGGGTCCTGGACTGGTCTAGCAGTATTCCAGGAAAGGAAATTAACGGTAAGTGAAATTTCTCCTTCCAAATCATACTGCTAGACCAGTCCAGACAAATGGGCAGTACCCAAGCTAGCGACCCTCAGGGTGGGCCCAACACCGCCGAAAGTACCGCCAACTCCAAAGTGACCCTCTTGCCGGGCATGGATGTCCAATCTATAGTGGCAGACAAAGGTAGAAAAGGAAGACCAAGTCGCCGCCCGGCAAATGTCAAGAGGAGCCACTTGAGAACGTTCGGCTGCAGCTTGAGCCTGAGTGGAATGAGCCCAGAGGCCTGCAGGCACCAGCTTCCCTCGAAGAATGTGCGCTGCCTCAATGGCCGCACGCAACCATCTAGCAATATTGGACTTAGAGGCCGCGCATCAACGAGGACCTGCGAAAAGGACAAAGATGATCCGTCTTACGGAAAGGATTCGTGACCTTCAGATACCGGTAAAGGATTCTTTTCAGGTCCACCGCTCAAAACTCCCTATAACGCCCCGCGCATTGCGATTTCACAAAGGAAGGCAAGAAAAGAGGCTGATTCACATGGAACAGCGTAAGAACTTTGGGCAAGAAGGAAGGAACCGTCTGAAGAGACACGCCCTCCACAGAAAAGGAGAGGTAAGGATCTCGACAAGAGAGCCTGAAGCTCCGAAATTCACCGTGCCGAGGTGATGGCTACCAAACACACCATCTTTAGGGTCAGATCCCTAAGGGAGCACGCTTTCAGAGGCTCAAAGGGAGGAGCTACAAGAGCTCGGAGAACCAGAGCGAGATCCCAGGCAGGAACCACGGGATGAATCGGGGGCCGCACAGACTTAATTCCTCCAAGAAAACGTGACACGTCCACATGCGAGGCGATAGAACGTCCAGACACTGGTCCGTGAAATCAGGACAAGGCCGCCACTTGCACCCGTAAGGTCCCGAGCGCCAAGCCTTTATCTAGGCCGGCTTGCAGGAAGGAAAGCACATCCGAAACTCCGCACCGCCAAGGAGAGACGCAACGCTGCGAACACCAAGCCTCAAATAGGCACCAGATCCACGCGTACGCCAAGGAGGTAGACGATCGATGGGCTTTGAGCATTGTCGCTACTACACTAGGCGAGTATCCCTTATGAGATAACCTACGGCGTTAAAGATCCAAGCCATAAGCGAGTAAGGAGCCGGGTTTTCCATGGTGACCGGTCCCTGCTGTAGGAGACCTTGAAAGGATCCCAGGCTCAGAGGTGGTGCCTGAGCCAACCTGACGAGATCCGCATACCACGGCCTCCGAAGCCAATCTGGAGCTACCAGAATCACCGGTCCTTGGTGCTCCCTGACCCACTGGAGAACTTTCCCAATCATGGACCACGGCGGAAAGACATACAGAAGAAGGTGGGTTGGCCACGGCTGTGACAGGGCATCTATCCCGTGCGTTCCGCTGACTCTCCAATGGCTGAAGAAAATCTGTGCTTTGGCATTCGCTGCTGTGGCCATGAGATCCACCGTCGGCCGACCCCATCTGTGAACAATCGCCCCAAAGGGTTCCGAGACGAGTGTCCATTCCCCCGGATCCAGGGTATGTCAGCTGAGGAAGTCGGCTTTGACATTGCTCATTCCCGCGATATGTTGAGCCGAAAGGGCCTGGAGGTGCCTCTCCGCCCATGGGAGGAGGAGGAGACTCATCTCTTTCGATACCCCTGGACATTTTGTGCCACCCTGACGGTTGAGATACACGACTGTTGTAGCGTTGTCCGACAGGATTCGGACCAATCGATGCAGAAGAAAAGGTCGCAACTTCAGCAAGGCTAAACACACAGCTCGCATTTCGAGGCAATTGATGGACCACCGAGACTCCCGAGGAGACCAAATCCCTTGCGCCATGTGCGAGCCGCAGTGCGCACCCAGCCAGAGAGACTTGCATCTGTAGTCACCAATACCCAGCGAGGAGTTTCCAAGGGTACCCCCCTGAAAAGATTGCGTGGCTGGAGCCACCAACACAGGCTGAGTCTGACCGCGGTCTGGAGAGGTAGACGAATCTGATAGTCCTGACACTGGCGACCAGCAGGACAGAAGAGCCGTCTGCAAACAGCGCATATGTGCTCTGGCCCAAGGAACCAGATCTGTGGTAGCTGCCATGGAGCCCAAGAGTTGAAGATAGTCCCAGGCTCGAGGCGCCTCCTGACTCAGGAAAAGCTGCAGCTGAGATGAGAGTTTTCAGAAACGCTCCAGCGTCAGGAATACCTGGCCACGGCGAGTGTCGAAACGAGCCCCGAGAAAGTCGATTACCTGAGTCGGCTGGAACCAGCTTTTGGTGCGATTGATCACCCAACCTAAGCTTTCTAAGAAGTGGACCACCCGAGCGATAGTCCCACGAGCTTCCGGTAGCGAGTCGGCCCGAATCAGCCAATCGTCCAGATAGGGATGCACTCTGATTCCCTGCTTGTGCAAGGCTGCTGCCACCACCACCATTATCTTGGAAAAGGTCCGGGGCACCGTAGCCAATCTGAAGGGCATTGCGCGGAACTGATAATGTTCTCCAAGCACTGCGAATCTCAGAAATCTATGTTCGACCCGGATGGGAATATGAAAATACGCTTCTGCAAGATCGAGCGAAGCTAGAAACTCGCCCTTGCACAATGCTTGGATGACCGATCGAAGAGTTTCCATGCGAAAATGAGGCACCCGAAGGCTGCTGTTTACCCCCTTGAGATCCAGAATGGGGCGAAAGGAAAGCGTAGTTACTCACCTGTAACAGGTGTTCTCCAGGAGCAGCAGGAATCAGTCCTCACTTATGGGTGACGTCGGCGCCGACGGAGCCCTCGCGGAGCAATTTTCCCCAGCTTTCAAAGAAAGCCTTTGGGAATTGCAGCGCGCATGCGCGGTCGTCTTCCCGCCCGAGGGTGCCATCTTAGCCAGTCAGATGACATAGCTAAAAAAGACAGCATAAAAATTTGCAAAAAGAACATAAGCAGACGATTGCAACTCCAAGGGGAGGAGGGAGGGTAGTGAGGACTGATTCCTGCTGCTCCTGGAGAACACCTGTTACAGGTGAGTAACTACGCTTTCTCCAGGACCAAGCAGGAAGTCAGTCCTCACTTATGGGACTCCCAAGCTCAAGGCTACCGGAGACCCTAAGCACAAAAATGAGCTCCCTCTAGCTCAGCAGCACAGAAGGATAGAATCTTCGCTGAATTATCACCCACCGGTAGCCCACATCCGGGATGGAGGGTAGGAGTTGCTCAGACCTCAAAGAGATTACAGAGGACTGCCTGTCCGAAAGCACTGTCCCTACGGGACTCCCTCTCGAGACAGTAATGGACCGCAAAAGTCTGGCTCGAAGACCAAGTAGCGGCCCGGCAGGTGTCTGCCAGCGGAACAGAGCGGAGGTAAGCCACTGACGTAGCCTTTGCCCGAACGCAATGAGCCGTGACTCGACTTTCTAAGGAGAGTCCGGCTGCCCCATAAGCCCAAGAGATACAGTCCGCAACCCAGATGGACAGAGTACGCTTGGAGACCGGGAGCCCCAATTTATTGGGGTCAAAAGACACAAAAAGCTGAGCAGCTTTACGGTGCTCCCGCGTACGGTCAAGGTAGAAGTTCAATGCCCTTCTACAGTCCAGGGTATGGAGGACCGTTTCAGCTCGGCTGGAGTGTGGTCTGGGAAAGAAGGTTGGAAGTACCACCTCCTGATTGATGTGAAAAGGGGAGACCACTTTAGGCAGAAATTTTGGGTGAGTCCGTAGGACTACCCTATTCTTGTAGAACCTAGTGTAAGGGGGATCAGACACGAGGGCCTGCAATTCACTTACGCATCTAGCGGAAGTGAGGGCTATCAAGAACAGTGTTTTCCAAGACAGAAAACGGAGAGAACAGGTAGCCATAGGTTCAAAAGGCGGACAGGTGATCCGCTGCAAAACCACATTCAGGTCCCAGTCAGGCGCTGGCGGGCGCAGGGGTGGTTTAAGTAGAAGGAGACCTCGGAGAAACCTCGCTACGAGAGGGTCGCTTGAGAGAGGTCTACCGTCCACCGGTACATGATGTGCCGAAAGAGCACTGAGGTGAACTTTGACGGAGTTGGACTTAAGTCCCATATTAGAGAGGTGTAGCAAGTACTGCAAGATCACCGACACCGGGCAGGAGAAGGGATCCTGAGACTGTTGGGTACACCAGACTGCAAAGCGACGCCATTTAAGGGCGTAGCATTTGCGGGTAGAAGGCCGTCGCGAAGCCAAGACGACCTCCTCCACCTCCGCCGGCAGGAGAAGGGGAGCAAGGACTACCCTCTCAGCAGCCAGGCCATGAGGTTGAGAGACCGGAGGTTGGGGTGCAGTAGGGACCCCTGATCCTGAGTGAGGAGATCCGGTTGTACCCCCAGAGGGATTGGATCCTCCACCGCCAGTTGCAGTAGGAGCGGAAACCACGGCTGCCTGGGCCAGCGAGGGGCCACCAGGATCATGAAGGCCTTGTCTCGGAGAACCTTGAAAAGAGTCCTAGAGACTAGCGGGATGGGAGGGAAAGCGTACAGAAGGCTCCCCGACCATGAGATCAGAAAAGCGTCCGCCGCAACCCGAAGGGGGTGTGGCTGACGAGAGCAGAAGCGAGGAAGCTGCCGGTTGTGAGGACTGGCAAAGAGATCCACCGTGGGGAGGCCCCACTTGAGGAAGAGCTTCTGAACTACCAAGGGATCCAGACGCCACTCGTGCGGCTGGAGGACCCTGCTGAGTTTGTCCGCCAGGCAATTTTCTTGGCCCGGGAGATAAACTGCCTTGAGGAGAATGCCGTGACTGACGGCCCAAGAGCAGAGCTTCTGCACCTCCCGGCAGAGGAGGAAGGAGCCCGTGCCCCCCTGCTTGTTCACGTAGAACATGGCAACTTGATTGTCCGTCTGGACAAGGACGGACTGGTGGGAAGTCAGGTGGGAGAAGGCCTTGAGAGCTAGGCGGATCGCCCTGAGCTCCAGGAAGTTGATCTGCTGAGCAGACTCCGTGGTCCAGAGGCCCTGAGTACGTGCCTCTTGGCAATGTGCTCCCCAGCCCAGAAGGGATGCATCGGTGGTCAGCACCCGGGTCGGCTGAGGTGACTGGAAAGGCATTCCGAACATGAGGTTCGGCTGCCGGAGCCACCACCGGAGAGACGAGATCAGCGGCTCGGAGACGCGCACTAGGTCTGCTAGGCCGCCTGTGGCTTGACGCCACTGCTGGCGGAGACACCATTGAGCAGACCGCATATTCAGGCGGGCATTGGGGGTCACATGGACGGTGGAAGCCATATGGCCGAGTAGTCTCAGGAAGCGCCTGGCGGAGACCAGGGGCTGGCTGCGAAAACGGTCGGCTAGGTCCATGAGCCGTTGAGCCCTGTCGAGCGGTAGGTACGCTCGTGCCTGAGGAGTGTGCAGCCTTGCGCCGATGAACTCGAGATCCTGTGAGGGGAGCAAAGTGGACTTTGCGAAGTTTATAACAAAGCCCAAGTGCTGCAGAAGAGTCACCGTGCGGCGCGTGGCGTTGGTGACCTCCCGAGCGGACGCTGCTCTGATGAGCCAGTCGTCGAGGTACGGAAAGACATAGAGGCCGTGAAGCCAGAGATGGGCCGCCACGACCGCGAGACATTTTGTGAAGACTCGCGGTGCGGAGGACAGGCCAAAGGGCAGTACCCTGTACTGGTAATGATTTCCTGCCACCACAAACCTTAGGTATTGGCGGTGGCTTGGGTGGATGAGGATGTGCGTGTAGACATCCTTTAGATCCAAGGAGCATAGCCAATCTCCCTGCTGGAGGTAGGGCAGAAGGATTCCAAGGGTAAGCATTTTGAACTTCTCCCGCACAAGGAACTTGTTGAGGTTGCGCAAGTCCAGGATGGGTCTGAGGCCCCCTGTTCTCTTTGGTATCAGAAAATACCTGGAATAAAAGCCTTGACCTCTCAGAAGACCTGCTAACTCCTGAAGGAGCAACTCCCTGTGCAGAGGGGGTCGCGGAGGTTCTCCCGGAAAATAGGAGGGAGGGACCTGATGGAAGTGGAGAAGATAGCCTTCTCGCACGACCTGAAGCACCCAGGCATCTGCGGTGATGCTGGACCACCTGTGGGCGAAGTGAACCAGCCGGCCTCCGGTGCTGGGAGGAACCAGCGGGGGGGGAGAGGCTATGCTTTGTGAGTCAAAAGCCCCCACCCTGCTGAGCAGGGGCTGGTGGTGCAGGCTTGGGGGCTTGCTGCCTACGGGACCCGTTACCCCGTCCCTTGGCCTGCTGGCCCTGTTGGGGAGCTGCAGGGGCCTGATAATGGGGGTATTGTTTGTAGGCAGCCGCCTTCCTCGGGTAAAAGGACTTTTTCCCCGAGCCCTTCTTTTTCTGGGAAGGGGCGGAGGTCTTCCTAGAAAGCCTGGTCCTGGTGAGAGTCTCAGTCTCAATTTGCGCAGCCTTTTCCGCCATGGGCTTGCCAAAGAGGTTTTCGCCTCGGCAGGGGACATCGACCAACTTGTCCTGCACCCAGGGCTCAAGGTCTGACGACTGAAGCCAAGCCTGTCGGCGGGCACCGATGCCGGCTGCGGCCACTCGAGCCGATGCTTCAAAGCCATCATAGGCTGCTCGGGACATGAACTTTGAGCATTCCCGAATGCCAGTGGACAAGGCTAGGAACCTCCGCAAGGGTTCCTCGGACAGACCAGCGGAGAATCCGGCTAGCTCTTTAGCCAGATCCCGGAGATACATGCCCATGTATAGCTGGTAAGTCTGGACACGACATGCGAGCATAGAGCCCTGGAAGCACTTCTTGCCAAGGCCATCCAGGTTACGGGCCTCCCTTCCAGGAGGCACCGAGGAGTGCATCTTCTGGCTCTTAAGACGATGCATGGCCGATTCCACTTCCATGGAATGGTGTGGCAGCTGTGCCTTTTGAAAGCCAGGGCTCTTGCGGACCCGATAGATCGAATCGACCCGCTTGCTCAGGACCGGCGAGGAGGCCGGACTCTCCCACATGCGGAAGAGTAGTCGTTCCAGCATAGGAGGAACCAGTACAGTAAAGTGTTCCCTCGCGGGAGAGTCATACTGGAGGGCGTCGAGCTCTTCGGCTCGAGGCTCCTCCTCGGGATCCGCAGGGAAGGCCAAAGCCTTGGCCATATCCCTAACGAAGTCCGAGAACCGGGCATCCTCCGGGGGGGACTGCTTCCGAGGCTCGGACTCCGGTGAGTCCGATGGGACACACCGAGTCCGGAAAGAATCAGGTGACTCTTCCTCCTCAGACTCCCAGACCGACTCCGACGAGGACTCGGTGGGGTCGGCCCGGGCAGGGTGCGGCGCCAGCCGCCCCGACGCCGAGGGAGTCGGCGTCGGCGACCTCGGTCCCGAACGGGAGGCCGAGGGTGACCTCGACCGAGGATCGACTCGAGTTCTCATCGACTCGAGGATCGGCTCGGTCTCCGGGGTCGACTTGGACGTCGACGTCCCGGCGGTCGGGGCAGCGGCGCCAGCGAAGCCAGCGAGCAGTGCCCTCTGCTGGTCCATGAAGGCAGACAGTCTGCTCTCCAAGGCCGTCAACCTGAGTCCGAGCTCAGGTGACCCAGCAGCCACCGACTCGGGCCCCGACGGCGTCGGGCCCGACGTCGGCTGTCGCGGAGGCGAGTCCAGAAGGACCACAGGACTTACCCGGGCAGGCATCTCCGACTCCAGGCGAGGTCGCTTCGGGATGTGTTCCTTCTCCAAGGACCCGGGGCGGCTGTCGGGGCTATGCGACCTGGCCCTCGCGGAACCAGGAGCGTCCACCGACGCCGCCCTCGCGGGTTTCACCTGCCGACGATGGTCCCCGGAGGGAGAACCCCGGTCGGAGGAACTCCGGCGACGGTCCGAGCTGGAGCCTTTCGACGCGGAGGCCTCCGACGAGGTCCTGGTACGGCTGGGGTCAGCGAAGATTCTCTCACGCTGATGCCGCCGACTTCTCAACGCCTTTGAGGACATTTTGCTGCAGGGCCCACAGATCAGTTCCTCATGATCCGGGCCCAGGCAGCGGAGGCAAAAGTCGTGTGTGTCAGTTAGTGACATATTTCGGTCACACCGACCACACCGCTTAAACCCACTGGCAGCCATCGGGGGAAAAAGGGCCCCTGCGAGGTCAAAGGACCGGGCTGCCAGGGAAAAACCGAAAACGAAAGCTGACTAAGTCAGAAAAACCGAAAAAAGTAAGAGGACTCGTGACCGGCGTCGCGAGTCCGGGCGGGAAAAAGATCGGCGTCGAACCGAAGGAAAAAAGGATAAAATAAAGAAGAAAATCAACTTTTTCGCGGGGACAAGACGGGGACGTCTGTAGGGCTCCGCGGAAAAAAGAAGACTGGCTAAGATGGCACCCTCGGGCGGGAAGACGACCCCGCATGCGCGCTGCAATTCCCAAAGGCTTTCTTTGAAAGCTGGGGAAAATTGCTCCGCGAGGGCTCCGTCGGCGCCGACGTCACCCATAAGTGAGGACTGACTTCCTGCTTGGTCCTGGAGAACCATCTTTCTTGGGCACCACGAAATATATAGAGTACCGACCTAGCCCTCTTTCCAGGGAGGGCACCGGACAAATGGCATTCAAATAAAGACGACGTTGTAGGGTGCCATGAATAATAAGCCTTTTCTCGGGAGACCCAGTTGGCGAGACCAGGAAGGCCTCGTGAATGGGCCGGCCGCATTCGAGCAAATAACCCCGAGTAACGCTGTCGAGAACCCACTGATCGGAGGTTATCCATGCCCACTCCAGAAAAAACATCGACAGCCGACCTCCCACCGGTGGCAATGACCCGAGTGGGCCTCTCGTCCCGTCAGCGAGAGGTGCGCGGGGTTCCAGAGAACTTGCCCGCACTGGAGTAGGAATCTGATCCCTTTCAGGCACCATGAAAGGACTGCGCTTTCTGCCTATAGCGATGGGATGGCACGGTAGGCATGGTAGGTTTGAATGAACCCTATCTGCGGGAGTCCCTATTCCTTGAAAAACGTCTAAATGATTGTGCTTGAGATGACCGGCGAGAAGACGTCTTTGGTCTATCCTCAGGCAACCGATGGGGCTTAACCTCCCCAAGATCCTTTACAAGCTTATTGAGCTCCTCACCAAACAGAAGTTTCCCCTTAAAAGGCAACTTGGAGAGCCTAGCCTTGGAAACCACATCCGCCGCCCATTGGCTGAGCCACAGCCATCGCCTGGCCACCGTCACCGCCGCAATCAAGCGAGCAGAAAGACGCAGCAAATCATAGAAGGTGTCGGCCAAAAAAGCTCTAGCGGACTCCAGGCGACCGAGAGACGAATCTTCCGGCAGGTGTTGGACCCAGCGCAACAAGGCGCGGGCTGTCAAACCACCACACACCGTCGCCTGTAGGGCCAGAGGAGAATGCCGTCTTCAGCAAGTTCTCTACCTTCCGGTCCTGCGGATCCTTGAGCGCTGCACCTCCTTCCACTGGAATGGTGGTGTGTTTAGTAACACCCATCACCAAGGCATCTACTTTCGGATAAGCAAGCCATTGCTCCAGCGCCTCAGGAGACCAAACATATAACTGTCCCAGGCGACAGGCGTTGCGCAACTGAATATCCGGCGAATTCCATTCCCGGGACACCATCTGCTGTAAATCCAAAGGAAATGGCAAAAACTTTGAAAGCTTGCGAATGCCCAGCAAAATGGGATCCGCGTGAGACTGAGGTTGCGACGGCTGTGGCTCAGGATTCGAAAGACTGAGCGCCTCCGAAACCTGCTCAATTAGGGCGGACAACTCTTCCTTACGAAAGAGTCTTATGTCCTGCGAATCCTCTTGCATCGGAATAGAGGAATCAGATGGAGAGTACGCGCCATCCTCACGACCCGAGGACTCGTCTGCACCATCCGCAGAGGACTTGTCAGCTTCAGAGCCCATCTCATCTTCCCGAAGGAACTGCAACCCCTTAGGAAGACGACCCCCCTTGAGGCCCGCGGAACTCCGGGACCATTTCCGGTCTGCAGACGCAGGCAGTGACGCCTCTGCCGCGGAGAGGCTGCGTCGCAGGTGCCGATGACTCCGAATGCCATAGCGCCCAGGCTTGGCGATATAATGCCAAGAGCTGCTCCTCAGAGGGCAAGGCAGGCTGCAAAGGGAGAGAAGGAGCTTGAGGGGTCAAAGGTGGAGCGCCTTGCGATTGCACAGGTGAAGAAGGAAGGACGCGGCCCCTCTAACACGGGCAAGCTAGAAGCCATCGTCCCCTGGAGGGGCAAGGCAGACGAAGACTCCCCAGGGTGAGCCAAACAGGCTGGACAGAGCTGGTTGCTAAGTTCCTTTTGTTTCTTATTACAGCTAATGCACCTCTGCCCTAAGAAAGGCATGGTGTCGTTATGCTAAGTGTTTGTACTTTTGGGTTTTTTTTTTAGTCTTCCAGGAACGCTGATCACCAAATGCTTCACAGGACAGGGTTTGTTTGCCCAAACGAGCTGTAGGGAACTGATAGCAAGAAACCTGCCACTTCCACAAGCAAACAATAAAATCCTTTGTTTCCCGACAAAATCGGAGGTCCGCAGCGAAACAAAATGGCCACCGCAAAAACTGATTCCCACAGATTACTTAAATTAATCGCGAATTCGACCAAAAACAATGCGAAAAAAAAGAAATAAGCGGGAAAAGAAGCAGGAACCGTCCCAGCTTCGACCCTGAAAGGGTAAAACAAAGAAAAGCCGATTTCTCTGCTGCGGAACGTCAGGAGTCAGGAAGGGCAGTAAAAGCTGTAACTTACAGTTTTGGTGCTTGCCGTGAAGTCAGGGGCTGAGTCAGAATCGGAGTCCCAGGTAACAACCACTAAAATCAGCCTAGGTTAAGACTATGATTTTAGGCAGCCCCTCATCCAGCAGACAAGCCTTTGAGGCAAGATGCTGGGAATTTCCTTCAAGAAGCGAGCTCAACTGTTAAAGAGACAGGAGCTCAGCTTCAAACACCCTGGCTTCAATTTAAAATCACCACAGTGAATTTAGATTTTGAATCCTGAAGTGAGAAAAGAAATTAATCCTTTTGAAGAGGAAAGAAAAAAAGGCCACCAGATCTGCTGGAGACAGAAATACTGAGGGAGACCCCTAGGGGTACAGCCGTATCACCAGACTCCAGCCTGTCAGAGCTCTGGTAGAATTCTCTGTCTCCAGAATCTGCTGGCAGGGGGAAACAACCCATTTGTCTGGACTGGTCTAGCAGTATGATTTGGAAGAGGGATTTCGCTAATTGGCACGTAACCCTGACCCTGTCCCATAGCCTGCCCGTGGCCTGAGTCCATTCTGAGTGAAGGTACCACTGGGCTGTCCGTATGTGAAAGAAAACTGAGGGCATTATGTAGACTGTAGAAGTTATATAGCCCAGTAGGCGGAGACGACAATGAGCTGGCACTGATTGGCGCTGTTGTACTCCTGCCAGCTGTCTGAGGCATTCTGCCCTTTCTCTGGGGAGGACTGCCTTGACTAGAAGCGTGTCGAGCTGAGCATCTGTGAACTCCAGATTTTGGGCTGGAGAGAGGTGGGTTCTGGGAACAGTTGATGACGAACCCCAGGTGCTGCAGAAGGTCTGAGGCTGTGCTACCCCTGATTAGCCAGTCATCCAGGTAGGGGAAGACGAAGGCTCCTTGCAGATGCAGGTGGATGGCTACCACAGCCAGGCATTTGGTAAAGACACTTGGCAAGGAGGCTAGGCCAAAGGGTAGTACCCTGTACTGGTAGTGCCCTCCTCCTACCACAAACCTTAAGTACTGCCTGTGGGAGGGGTGGATTAGGATGTGTGTACGCATCCTTTAGATCCAAGCAGCACAGCCAATCTCACTGATGGAGGTAGGGCAGCAGTGTTCCAAGGGAGAGCATCTTGAACATCTCCCTCACCAGAAACTTGTTTAAGTTGGCTCACCAACTTAACTTCCAATCACATATAAAGAGCACTACCAAGGACATTTACCTCAAGCTCAGAATCCTCCACAACCTATGCCCACTCTTCTCCCCTGAGAGCTTCAGCGCAGTTTGCCAGGCCTTCATTATACACTTGCTCGACTACTGAAACTCCATCCTTCAAGGACTCCCCAAAACTACCATCGCCCCTCTACAGCTAGCCCAAAACACAGCAGCACACACCATTGCCAGAATATCCAGATTTATCCATATCACTCCTATATTGAAATCCCTCCATTGGCTTCCCATTGCATCAAGGATCAAACACAAAGTCCTTACTATTATCCATAAGGCACTTATAAACACCTCACCCGAGCATCTTCAAAATGTTCAGGCACCCAAACTCCAACAGACCACACAGACAGAACACACTCAGCCTTCTTCTCCCCCCACTTCAGATACGTAAGTGCTCACAATGTGCCGGTATGAATTCTACACCCCCCCCTCCCCTCTGCAACTCTTTACCGCCTACACTATGGAGCATTCAATCCCATAACGTCTTCAAACATCTCAAAACACATCTTTTTGAAGAGCCCTACAGCTGATTCCCAACAGGAACATCTTCCCCTCTCACCGATCATCCCCATTTCTGCCCTCCCCCATAATCAACTGACATGATTTCCAGACCTTTTTGGCAATTATATTAACATTTTATTTCAAACTGTTTGGTATTAAGTTTCAGCAACAGTGATGACTGTTTTTGAGTTTTCATGTATCTATGGGGTTACATATTTATTGTATCTGATAGCTTAAGGACACGTGTACAGAAAAGCACACTATATCCATAATACTTTACTTTTACCAATTTGAATTGATTTTCAGTTATAGTTCCGTCATTTCAATACTTCAGTTCAATCATTTTTTTTAATTATTTTGAATGATTGTTTGGTTATTCTTTTTGGTACTCTTTATTTACTAATAATTTATACTATAGGTCTGTAAGTTTATGATGCATGTCTTATGCATTTATGCTTTACGTTGTAGAACTGGAAAAGTGATTGCTTATATTTATATCCATCTTCTTTGGAGACAGTTCCTCCCAACACACTGGTAGTGTGTGTATACACACACACACATATATAATTTTTTTTATTTAAAGGCTTTATACAAATACAGAGAACAGGAACTATACATTCCAAACACAATGTTTGCACAATATATTTCAACATAGAAGAATCAACCCTAATAATTGCTCTATCACAGCCTTGTATTTTTCCCCTCTTTCTTCCCCTTTCTTCACAAAGCCACAGGAAAGAGGGGGCCAAAAACAGTGCTGGACTCGTTGCCAGCTCAAGGCAGGAAGAGGAACTGGTATGCAAATCAGGAAAGTTAACTTAAGGATAATTAGCAAGGATTTTTTCTGTGGAAACAGGACAGATGTCTGTTGGGGTCCGCAGGAAAAAAGGAGATTGAGCAAGATGGCACCCTTAGGGGGGAAGGGGACCACGCATGTGTGGTAGCTGGGGAAATGCTTCGTGCAGGCTCCGTCAGCACCGACATCACCCATATGTGAGGACCGACTTCCTGCTTGTTCCTGGAGAACACACTAGCCTCCCTTTTAGCAGCATTTCCAATAATTTATTGAACACAGAGGTTAGATTAACCGGCCTGTAGTTTTCAATCTCATCCTTACTTCCACTTGTGTAAAGGGACATGTGCCTTTCTCCAGTCCTTTGGGACCACTCCCTACTCTAAAGAAGCATTGAAAAGTTCAGTCAGTGGAGACACTAGAACATCCCTAAGTTCGTTCAATATTCTCGGATGTATCCCATCTGGTCCCATCGCTTTGTCTACTTTTAGTTTAGCTAGTTCCTCAAACAGTCTTCTGAAAATCATTCAAGATCCCCATCACTTCTATTCCTATTTGTGGGTGTTTTCTGAGGTCCTGTTTCTGGCCCTTCATCTGTGAATACAGAACAGAAATATTTCTTAAGCAATTCCACTTTATCCTCAGCAGCTTCTACATATTCCTCCCCTTCACCCTCGAGTCTGACAATATTACTTTTCCACCTCCTTCTCCCACTAACATATCTGAAAAAGCATAGTTACTCACCCGTAACAAGTGTTCTCTGGGAACAGCAGGAATCAGTCCTCATATGGGCGACGTTGGCATCGACAGAGCCCATGCGGATTTACTCCCCAGCTTTCAAAGAAAGTCTTTGGGAGTTAGACCATGCATGCGCGGTCACCTTCCCACCCAAGAATGCCATCTTACTTCAGTATGACGACATATCTCAATCAAGCATAAAAAAAGAAAACAACTCCACAGGGAGGAGGGAAAACATAAGAAGTGCCTTACTGGGCCAGACCAAGGTCCATCAAGCCCAGTATCCTGTTTCCAACAGTAGCCAATCTAGGTCATACAAACCTAGCAGTTTCCCCAAAAGACACAGGTTCCACAATGCTTGTACTGGGTCAAGAATTGATATCCTGGGTCCCTTCTTAATAATGGTTTATGGACCTTTCCTCCAGGAACTTGTCCAAACCTTTTTTAAACACATCTACATTAACAGCCTTTACTACATCCTCCGGTAACAAATTCCAGAGTTTGATAACACGTTGAGTGAAAAAATATTTTCTTTAGTCTGAAATAGTTTACCCTCTAGTTTCATTGCATATCCCCTAGTCCAGGGGTTCTCAACCCTGTCCTCAGGACCCTATGAATATGTATGAGAGATCTGCATACACTGCCTACATTATATGCAAATCTCTCCAATGCATATTCATTGTGGTTATCCTGAAAACCCGACTGGCTAGGTGGGTCCCGAGGACAGGGTTGAGAACCCCTGCCCTAGTCTTTCTATATTCTGATAACAATCGATCTGCGTTTACCCGTTCCACTCCGTTCATTAATTTATAAACTTCTATCATATCTCTTATCAGCCGTCTCTTTTCTAGGTTAAAGAGCCCTAACCTTTTTAGTCTTTCTTCATAGAAGTATCCTTCCATCCCCTTAACCATTTTGGTGGCTCTTCTCTGAACCTTTTCTGATAACGCTATATCCTTTTTAAGATATGGCAACCAGAATTGCACACAATATTCAAGGTGCGGTCTTCACCATGGAACGATATAGGGGCATTAGAATATCTTTTGTTTTATTTTCCATTCCTTTCCTTATCATAACTAGCATTCTAGTAGCCTAGTGGTTGGGTCAAGGTACTTCAGGCCGGAAGGTCGGGGGTTCAAATCCCACTAGAGGACAGCAACCTTGGGCTGGAAGGACTGGGGTTTCTAGTCCCACAGGTGCTCCTTGTGGTCTTGGGCAAGCCACTTAACCCTCCATAGCCCATGTTCCCTGTAAAATAGTTCTCTGTGTGCTGTGCTTTCCTGTCTAATCAATGTGTTTATACCTCAAAAATTTCCTGTCATGATTTGACAATTTCCAATCTGTAATCAAAAAACGCTGCTGATCGCTGGAAGTAGCGGTATACAAATGTATACTAAATAAATAAAAAAATAAATAAATAAAAAATAAATTCTATTTGCTCTCTTGGCCACCGCAGAACACTGGGCTGAGGGTTTGAACATGTTATCCACAATGACGGTTAAATCTTTTTCCTGGGTGGTGGTTCCTAATGTGGAACCTTGCATCGTGTAACCATAGTTTGGGTTGTTCTTCCCTAGGTGCATAACTTTGCACATGTCCACATTAAATTTAATCTGCCATTTTTATGCCCATTCTTCCAATTTATCAAGATCCTCTGGCAATTTTCCACAATCCTCTTGGGTTTTAACAACTTTAAATAGTTTTGTGTCATCTGCAAATTTGATAACCTCACTTGTTATTCCCTTTTCCAGGTTATTTATGAATATGTTAAGAAGCAGTGGACCAAGCACAGATCCCTGGGGTACACCGCTATTCACCTTTCTCCATTGGGAAAATTGGCCATTTAGCCCTACCCTCTGCTTTCTATCTTTTAACCAGTTCCTGATCCACAATAGTACACTTCCTCATATCCCATGACTCTTCAGTTTTGCCAAACATCTCTGATGAGGGGACCTTGTCAAAGGCTTTCTGAAAGTCCATATACACTATATCAACCGACTCACCTTTGTCCACCTGTTTATTCACACCTTCAAAAAAACATAACAGATTAGTAAGACAAGATCTTCCTTGTCTAAAGCCATGATGGCTGTCTCCCATTAGGCCATGACTATCTACATGCTGAGTAATTTTGTTCTTTAGGATGGTTTCTAGCATTTTTCCCAGTACTGAAGTCAGGCTCACCGGTCTGTAGCTTCCCTGGGTCACCCCTGGAACCCTTTTTAAAAATTGGTGTTACATTGACGATCCTCCAATCTTCAGGTATTACAGATGATTTTAATGAAAATTCAGATTACTAATAGCAGGTCTGCAATCTCATATTTCAGTTCTTTCAACACCCTTGGATGTATACCATCTGGCCCAGGTGATTTGCTACTCTTCAGTTGATTTAATACATCTTCCCGATGTATCGATATTTCCTTCAATTCTTCCGCACTTTTAAATACCACTTCAGTCACAGGTAAAATTCCTACATCTTCCTCAATAAAGACCAAAGCAAAGAATTCATTCAGTCTCTCCGCTATCGCCTTATCGCCTCTTAGTGCCCCTTTAACCTCTCTATCATCTAATGGACCAACTGACTCTCTCACGGGTTTTTTGCTAAGAACGTACTAGAAAAAGTCTTTATTTCGCGTTTTTGCTTCCACAGTGCTTGACTTGCCAGTGCTTGTGCTGTTTCCAGGTTTCGTCATTTGGCTCTTTCCATTTCCTGAAAGATGCTTTTTTGGCAACAGCAGCCTCTCTGACCTCACCTTTAAACCATGCTGGCAGTTTTTTGAACTTCCTTCCACTTTTCTTAAAGCGTGAAATACAGCTGGTCTGGGCTTCCAAGATAGTATTTTTCAACACCCAAGCTTGATGTAAGTCTTTAACCTTTGCAACTGCTCCTTTTAGTTTTTTCTTAACTATTTTCCTCATTTTATCATAGTCTCCCTTTCGAAAGTTAAAAGGTAGTACTGTGGATTTCCTTACTATCCCTCCTCAACTAATTAAATCAAACATGATCATGCTATGATCACTATTGCCAAGTGGCCCCAGACACCCTTATCTCTTGCACAAGATCTTGGTGTTCCACTAAGGACTAGGTCTCCAATATGGCTTCCCCTCTGGTCGGTTCATGAACCAGCTGCTCCAAGAAGCAGTCATTTATTTCATCTAGGAACTTTCTCCCTAGCATGTCCTGCTGTGACACTGACTCAGTCGATACTGGGGTAATTGAAATCACCCATTATTACTGCGCTGTAACTTTTTTTTTAGCTTCCTTGATTTCTTTGAGCATTTCATCATCCATTTGTTCATTCTGGTCAGGCGGTCGATAGTACACCCCAACTGCCATCACATTCCCCTTTTTACTTGGAATTTCAATCCATAGAGATTCTACAGCAAATTTTGTTTTCTGCAAAACTTTAATCCTTTCTGACTCAATGCCCTCTCTAACAGAGTGCAACCCCTCCACCAATTTGATCAACTCTATCTTTAGGGTATAGTTTGTACCAAGGTATCACAGTGTCCCACTGATTGGATTATCAGAGACATGGTGGAAGGAGGACAATCATATCTAACCTCTCATTTAGTGCTATATATTCTAACTCTCCCATCTTATTTTTTTAGACTTATAGCATTTGCATACAAGCATTTTAGAGACTGTATTTTATTCATATTAATCTGGTTATTGGTAGACATGGGTAATTTGGGATCTTTAAGCTCTGTCTGCTCCATACTCGAGGGCATTTGGGCTACTTTACTCTTTTTTAGAACCTCTCTGCTTTTGGTAGTATCCTTCAAGGATACATTCTTCCGAACCATCCGCTCTTGGGCAACTGTCGGCTTTCCCCTATTTTCTAGTTTAAAAAGGAGAAAGAGCAGCTTTTAAAGGTTAATGCCAGCAGCCTGGTTTCATCCCGGTGAAGGTGAAGCCCATCCCTTTGGAAGAGCCCCTCCTTTCCCCAGAATGTTCCCCAGTTCCTAACAAATCCAAAACCCTCATCTCTGCACCATTGTCTCATCCACGCATTGAGACTCCGGAGCTCTGCCTGCCTTTTGGGTCCTGTGCTTGGAATGGGAAGCATTTCGGAGAACGCTACCCTGAAGGTGTAGATTTCAACTTCCTACCTAAAAGCCTAAATTTAGCCTCCAGAACCTCCCTACCTACCTATGTCATTGGTACAGACATGTACCAAGACAGCAGACTCCTCCCCAGCACTATCTAAGACCTTATCTAGGTGGCTCGTGAGGTCCGCTACCTTCGCACAAGGCAGGCATGTTACCAGGCGATCCTCACGTCCACCAGCCACCCAGCTATCTACATGCCTAATGATTGAATCACCAACTATAACGGCTGTCCTAACCCTTCCCTCATGGGCACATGGCCCTGGAGAAACTTCCTCGGTGTGAGAGGGTTTTACACCACCTGGAGGACAAGTCCTAGTTACAGGATCACTTCCTGCCACACAAGGGTGATGCTCTTCTGTCACGTGACCTCTCTCCTCCATGGCAACAGGGATGCTGCCAGACTGGAGGTGGGACTTCAGGACTATATCCCTGTAGGTCTCGTCTATGTACCTCTGTCTTTCTTATGTTTTCTAAGTCTGCTACTCTAGCCTCTAGAGAACGGACTCGTTCCCTTAGAGCAAAGAGCTCCTTGCACCTATTGCACACGTAAGACCTCTCACCAACTAGAGAAAAATCATACATGTGACACTGTTTCCAACAGTGGCCAATCCAGGCCACAAGTACCTGGCAGGTTCCCAAATAGGCACACAGGTTGTGAGGACAGATTCCTACTGTCCCTGGAGAACACCTGTTATGAGTAACTACACTTTCTCCGGGAACAAGCAAGAAGTTAATCACCACATATGTGACCCCCAAGCTATAGGCTACCATAAAAACCTGTAGGAGCCACAGGGAACCCAATAGGTGAACCGTAAAGGGCAGCAAGGAGTGCTGAATAGCTTGAAGTCCAGTGATGTAGCCCCAACATTGACATTGGAAATACCTCTCCAGTAGCCTGGATACAAAGGGCTGGAGGAAAGGAGTTGCACTATTCCCCAAAGAGGTGAAAAAGTACTGCCTGGCCGAAGGCGCTATCGTCAGTGAGCTTTCCTCCAAGCAATAATGTGCTGCAAAGGTACGGACCAAAGACCAGGTGGCGGCCTGACAGATGTCCTGCAGTTTGACAGGGGGCATGTGAGCCACCAAGGTTGCCATGGCACACACATTATGCACGGTAACATGACTCCAGAGTCCAGCCTGTTCATAGGCAAAAGAGATGCAGTCTGCCACCCAGGTGGACAGGGTACGCTTAAGAGACCGCAACCCCAAGCCTGTTGACATCATAGGAGACTAACTGTTGTGATGAGCGACGATGGGCCTGTGTCCTCTGAAGGTAGAAGGACAGTGCCCTCTTGCAGTCCAGCCTATATAGCGAGGCCTCCGCTGGGGATGTGTGAGGCCTGGGGAAGAAGATGGGAAGAACCATCTCCTGGTTCATGTGAACAGCAGACACCACCTTAGGCAGGAATTTCAAGCGAGTCCAGAAAACAACCTTGTTTTGTGGAACCCGGTGTAGGGGGCATGGCCCACCAATGCCTGCAGCTCACTAACTCTCCTGGCTAAAATGAGCTGCTACCTTGAACACTATTTTCCACAACAAGAACTTGAGATGGCATGTAGCCAGAGGCTCAAAAGGGGGAGCCATCAGCTTCCCGAGAACAACGTTCAGGTTCCCCACCACCAGTGGTGGGTGGACAGGGGGGCCAAGTGAGGAGAAGTATCTTCATAAACCGGCCCACAAGGGGTGCACAGAGAAGGGCTGGCCATTGACGAGTTGGTGATGTACTGCCAGGGTGCCGAGGTGCACCCTGACTGAGTTGGACTTTACACCAGCACAGGAGAAGTGCATTAGATACTGCAGGATATCCTGAGCCGAGACAGAGAAAGGGTTGAGATTCCTGTCTGGCATAGGAATATAGTAATTACACTTACCTGGTAATTGTAGTTCCTTGAGAGACGACAGCTTAGTCCTCACAGATGGGTTGTGCACCTCTTCCTGCAGCATGAAGACTGGACCAATCAAATTTCAGCTCCTCTGGAATCAGGCAACCAGGCATCCCTGAAGCTCCAGTGACCTATTGTCAAAGCAAACTCAAGAAAGAGCTAACCTTTAAAAGGTTCCGTTAGTTGAAGTTCCTATGTTGTTGGTTTTTTTTTTTTTTTTGTTTTACTGTTAAGCGAACTAAAGCCACAGATACAGAACGTCCCGCTCCTGCCACAGCATAAGCCGATAGCAAGAGAGAGAGAAAGGAATGACAGCGAAGCCCAAGAACTAAGAAAGGACACTCACCTGGAAGCACGTACATCTGAACCCAAGGCGTGCCACTCTAAAAATAGAGAATATAGGGAGGGCAGGAGGACTAAGCTGTCGTCTCTCAAGGAACTACAATTACCAGGTAAGTGTAATTACTATTTCCTTATCGTTCCTCCAGCTTAGTCCTCACAGATGGGATGTAACAAAGCAGCCTAACGGGTGGGATTCTTCCAACCGGCACGCAGAACCGAAGATCCGAAACGTGCATCGCCCGCCGCCATGACATCAAGTCTATAGTGCTTACTGAAGGTGTGAAGAGAAGACCACGTTGCCGCCCTACATATCTCTTCCGGAGATACAAAACTAAACTCCGCCCAGGACGCAGCCTGCGCCCTGGTGGAATGGGCGCGCAAACCAACCGGCGGTAGCCGACCGTGCAACAGATAGGCCGAGCCAATCGCCTCTTTAATCCACCGAGCAATGGAGGCTTTCGCCGCAGCCTCACCTTTGCGAGGCCCGCCAAACAGCACAAATAAATGATCCGATTTACGAAATTCACTGGTAACTTTCAAATATCGCCGAAGAACCCTCTTAAGATCCAAGCGACTAAAACCGCGATCAGAGGCGTGCTCCCCCGATGCCGGAAATACTGGGAGCGAAACCACTTGATTCACGTGGAAAGGAGAGGATACCTTAGGCAAAAAGGAAGGCACCGGCCGCAGAACGACTTTCTGGGCCGAGAAAGATAAGAAAGGTTCCCTACAAGACAGTGCCTGAAGTTCGGAGATACGCCGCGCCGAGCAAATCGCTACTAAGAACACCGTTTTAAGAGTCAAATCCTTTACCGAACTATGAGAAAGAGGCTCAAAAGGAGCCGCAGTGAGAGACCGCAAAACCAAGTTGAGATCCCAGGAAGGCACAGAAGGTCTGCGGACCGGCCGCAGCCGAGAGAGACGGCCCGCAAGAAGCGAACGACATCGACATGGGCCCCCAGCGACACGCCGTGAACCTTACCTCGGTAGCAGGAGAGCGCCGCCAACTGCACTCGCAAAGAACTGGCAGCCAAACCTTTAGCAAACCCATCTTGCAGAAAATCAAGAACCACGGGGAGTGAGGCCGTAGCGGCTCGAACCTGACGGCGAGAGCACCAATCCTCAAAGATGCGCCACACTCGGACATAGGCCAGAGAAGTGGAGCTCTTGCGTGCTTGTAACAGGGTTGCCACGACAGACTTGGAATAACCGCGTTTTCTCAGCCGTGCCCTTTCAATAGCCAGGCCGTAAGAGAGAATCTCCCCACTTGTGGCATGCGTAGAGGACCCTGACACAAGAGATCCGGAGCTAGCGGCAGCCGCCACGGAGAGCCGTCTACCAATCTCATCAGATCGGCATACCACGGACGTCGAGGCCAATCCGGGGCTATCAAAAGTACTTGGCCCCGGTGGGCCTCGATGCGCTGAATCACGCGCCCCACCAGAGGCCACGGAGGAAACACGTAAAGAAGACCCGAGGAGGGCCACGTCTGTAACAGGGCATCGAAACCTTCTGACATCGGCTCCCGTCGACGACTGTAGAAGCGAGCCGCTTTTGCTGAGTGAAACGTGGCCATCAGGTCCATAACTGGCTGGCCCCAACGCTGAACCAGCTGCGTGAATACCTGCGGGTTGAGCTCCCATTCGCCGGGATCCACCTGAACCCTGCTGAGAAAGTCGGCCGTCACATTGTCTTTCCCGGCAATGTGCGCTGCCGAGATGGCTGGTAGCCGAGGCTCGATCCACTCGAACAACAGCCGAGCCTCCGCCTCCAAGCCGACACTGCCGGTGCCGCCCTGTCTGTTGATGTACGCGACTGTCGCTGCATTGTCGGAGAGCACCCGTACTGCCCGAGAGGCTATCAGGGCTTCGAAACTTTGCAAGGCCAGCCGCACTGCTCGAAGTTCCAGGCGATTGATGGACCAGCCGCTTTCCTCCGGAGACCAGAGACCCTGAACGAACCGGTCGGCGCAGTGGGCGCCCCAGCCCGACAGACAAGCATCCGTCAGAAGCGGAAGCCAGCGCGGTTGCTCCAGAGGCATTCCCGCTCGGAGCGACGACCGTCGCAGCCACCACTGAAGATCTCGCCGTACCGTCAGGGGGCAAGGAAGTCGTTTGTTCAGGGAATCCGATTGGTTGGACCAGCGACGGAGCAAGGCTCTCTGAAGGGAACGCATGTGAAAGCGAGCCCAAGGCACGACCTCCAGGGAAGCCGCCATCGTTCCCAGCAACTGAAGGTATAGCCACGCCGAAGGAGCGGGGTTCTGTCGAAACCGACGGACGAGAGACTGGAGCGTCAACACCCTGCGGTCGGGAAGGAAAACCGCTCCCCCGCAAGTATCGAACTGTACGCCTAAGTACTCCAAACTCTGCGTCGGAACCAGATGGCTCTTGCGCGTGTTGACAACCCAGCCGAGAGACTGCAATAGCGCCACGACCTTGGACGTCGCTGCCATGCTCTCCTCGCGAGACTTCCCCCGAATCAACCAGTCGTCTAGATAAGGATGGACAAGCACGCCTTCCTTGCGCAAGGCCGCCGCGACTACCACCATGATTTTGGTGAACACTCTCGGCGCGGTAGCGAGACCGAAGGGCAATGCCTGGAACTGGAAATGACCCCACGGCACGGCAAAGCGGAGGTACTTTTGCTGATCCTCCCGAATCGGGATATGAAGATAAGCCTCCGTGAGATCTAGGGAAGTGAGGAACTCGCCCTTGCGGACGGCGACCAGCACTGACCGAAGGGTCTCCATGTGAAAGTGGGGTACCCGCAGACAGCGGTTCACCCCTTTGAGATCCAAAATGGGGCGAAGGTCGCCACCCTTCTTTGGCACCACGAAATAAATGGAGTACCTTCCGATACCATACTCCGCCGGCGGCACGGGAACTACCGCCCCCAGCTGGAGTAGGCGATGGAGGGTTTGGCGAACGTGAGCTGTCTTTCGAGCTCCCCGGCAGGGAGACGCCACAAAGGAATCGAGGACGGGCCTGGCCAAGTCCAGGACATACCCGTCCCGGACGATGTCCAAAACCCACTGATCGGAGGTGATCTGGGCCCAAGCGGAGAGAAAGCATCGAAGACGCCCCCCGATCACTGGAATCTCCGCCGAGGCCCGCTGCCCTTCATTGGGGCTTGCGAGTAGACGCAGGGGTTGTGGTCGCAAAGCCCCTACTGGCTCCGCGAAAACCTCGAAAGCTTGAGGTCCTTGAAAAATATCGGCCACGCTGGAACCCTCCAGAACGGGGCGATCGAAACCTACGAAAGTCCCGAAACTGCCCCCGAACCGCTGGCAGCGGCCGTCCTCGCTTGGCACGGTCCTCTGGCAGGCGGCCGCCCTTGGACTCACCCAAATCCTTGACCAACTTATCCAAATCCTCACCAAAGAGCAGCCGACCTTTAAAGGGTAATCTGCCCAGACGCGACTTGGACGACCCATCCGCCGCCCAATTCTTCAACCAAAGAGCTCGACGTGTCGCTACCACGGACGCCATGCTATTAGAGAGGGCTCTGATGAGATCATACTGAACATCCGCCAAATATGCCGATCCCGATTCCAAGCGGTGAAGCTCACCTAACATGTCGGCCTCTACGGAGGACGATTGTTGAAGCCGCTGAACCCAGCGCAGACAGGCACGCGCTACCCAAGCCCCACAAACCGAGGCCTGTAACGCCATGGCATCTGCCTCAAACGACTGTTTCAATAGACTGTCCATCTTCCGGTCCTGCGGCTCGCGCAAGGCTGCACTGCCTTCTACGGGAATCGTGGTCTTTTTAGTCACCGCCGAGACGGCCGCATCCACCTTAGGCGAACGAAAACGCTCCAGATCGGTGTCCGACATAGGATAGAGCCGACGCATAACCTTTACCCCTTTGAGGCCTGATTCAGGAGTATCCCATTCGGACTGGATCATCTGATCAATAACCTTGTGCATGGGGAAAACCACGCTAGTCTGCCGAACCGCCTGAATAATGGGATCCACGCCGTCCGCCTCTTCTATCGGCGGAGTCGGAGCCAAACCTAGAGTCTGGAGCGCCTCTGAAACAAGAACGGGCAACTCCTCCCGCCTGAAAACCCGAATAATCTTTGCCTGATCTTCCGGTTCAGGGAGCTCGCCTTCCTCCAAGGCCTCCCCTTCCGCCTCATGATCGAGATCAGGATCATCACCTTCAGGCCATTCAGACTCTGTCTGAAAGGAGTCGTGCAGACGTTGTCGCTTGGGGGCCGTGAGCCCGGGAAACTGACTCTGCACCGCCGAGGCAGGAGCCAATCCCCGTGGCACCAACGGAGGAGCAGCGTCCAAGCTCTGGCGCCTGCGGCAAAATGCCTGATGCATCAACAAGACAAAATCGGGAGAAAACTCCTCCAAGGGCAAAACCCCCCGAGGTCCATTTGCCCCCCAGAAGCCAAGGAGCCCGTGGAAGGAAGCCCCGAGGGTCCCTCCAGCGGCGACTCCAAGTTCACCGCCGCGGAACCGGACTGCGCCACCGCTGGCAATGAACTCTCGAGGTGCTGCTCCATGGTGAGCGACACCGAAGTACAGCGCTGACAGACGCCTGTGTCAGAAACTGTACTCCTCCGAGATCCACAAATCAGACAAATGGATCCCGCGGGCATGGGCACGCCCTGACCCCGAGAGTAGGCGGGAAAGAAATGCCCCTTATCGGTGAGAGTGAAAAGAAAGGCTGATAACCCAGCAGAACTAGCACACAAAGTGGGAACTGGGCGCCCAGGAGTTTTTTTTTTTTGTTTTGTTTTTTAATGACCCCTGAAAGGAAACTTAAGTACAGAAGCACACACTGCTTAAAAGAAAAAACCGGGAGACCCGCAAAAAAGAGACAGAAGAGAGAGAGAGGGAATCGCAAACCCCCCCCCCCCCCCGCCCTTTAACCGCGGGACAAAATAACGCGAAGGAAAGGGATCAACTAAAAGAAAACAGCTGAAGGGAGCCAAGAAAATAAAGGAAAATAAAGGCAATAAAGGAAAATCAATCGCTAAAGGTAGGAACAGCGCCGCGTGTAAACCACGCTGACAAGACCGGGGAAGCTAAAATGGCCGCTGAGAGCAAGAGGACTTTGGCGCGCTTTTAACCCCCGCAGGAGAAACCGCCGGAGACCAAAAACCCTGGTAGTCGCCCGATCCCCAAAGTCCCGCCGGCGCGTAGGCTGCCCGAGAAACACCGACAAGCACTACCAAAAGAAAAGGGAAATAGAAAACTCCAGTAAGGCCGGGCAGAGGCGCGGGAGCCTGACAGGACCGGCTCTGACCGCCTCCAGCCGCCAAAAACTTACCGACAGGGAATCAGCTGTCTCCCAATGCCCTGGAGAGTAACCGCTGTACCGGCAATAGAGGAGCTCTGCCCCGAAAAACCCTGGGGCAGAGATCCCAATAAAGAGACACAGACAGTCAAGCAGATAAAGGCGGCATAGGCTGAGCAAGAGAGAGACCTTCCACAGGTCCTCCCTCCCCCCGCACAGAGTGCTCAAATAACACTTTGAGATTTAAAGAAACAGGAACCTCTGAAAGGAGAAATAAAAAGAAGTCCTAATAGGACAAAATTAAGCATTAAAAGGGTAGCTAAGGAAAAGCAAGGGTATACTAAACCCTAAAACTAGTGAGCCCAGCTAGACTCACTACGTCTTTCTGCTGCATGAAGACTGGACACACTGGAGCTTCAGGGATGCCTGGTTGCCTGATTCCAGAGGAGCTGAAATTTGATTGGTCCAGTCTTCATGCTGCAGGAAGAGGTGCACAACCCATCTGTGAGGACTAAGCTGGAGGAACGATAAGGAACTATACCATTTAAAGGCATATGCGCACAGAGCTGATTCATTGCAAGATGACATTAGGATGTCTTCCACATCCCAGGAGAGGTGGAGGTGTACTATGGCTAGCCGTTCAGCATCCACACCGTCAGGGCAAGGGGACTGGAGGTTGGGATAGAGAAGGGTCCCATACTCCTGCGAGATCAAGTCCGGGACCTGGCCTAAGGGTATTGGGGCTGCTTGGAACAGCTAGGATTATGTCTACCAGGGCCAGAGGAGCAATGAGAATTACTAAGGCCCAGCCCGACTGAACCTTGAGCAAGATCTGGGGAACCGGGTGAGTAGGCGGGTACGCATACAGCAGGCTCCTGGACCACGAAAGGAGAAAGTTGTCTGCCACCATCCATTCCGGGTTCAGCCTCTGAGAGCATAAGTGTAGCAGCTACGTGTTCTCAGGGCTGGCGAGGAGGTCCAACGTCGGGGTCCTCCTACATCAAAAGATGAAGGTGGCCACCTCTAGGTTGAAGCACCACTCGTGGGACTAAAGGACTCTGCTGATTCGATCTGCAAACAGATTGTCTTGGCCCGGTAGGTAGACCACCCGCAGGGTCATGTCCTTCTCCGCGAGGAGGTACAAGCTCATGTCCCCTTGCTTGTTGATGTAAAACACTGCTACTTGGTTGTCAGTCTGAACAAGGACAACCTAGCTGCCAGGTGAGCCTGGAACACCCTTAAGATGTTTGTCACATCTCTGAGTTCCAGGAGGTTGATGCGGAGAGCACTTTCCTTCAGAGTCCAGGCACCCTGCAACTGGAGACCATCATAGTGGGCTCCCCAGCCGAGCTTGTTGGGCCAGCAGGGCCTGTAAGGGTAGGCCGGCCATGAGAGTGTCAGTTCTGTCAACAGGCGAGACAGGCCGTCAGAGGCTGGGTAATCCAGACTCGATCCTCCAGTTGACCCATGGCCCGAGTCCATTGAGAGCCGAGGGTCCACTGGGCCTCTCGCATCCGTAAACGGGCCTATGGGGGTCACGTGAACTGTCGCGGCCATGTGCCCCAATAGGCACATGGCCTCCTTTCCCAAGAATGTTCCCCAGTTCCTAACAAATCCAAAACCCTCATCTCTGCACCATTGTTTCATCCACGCATTGAGACTCCGGAGCTCTGCCTGCCTTTTGGGTCCTGCGTGTGGAACGGGAAGCATTTCAGAGAATGCTACCCTGGAAGTTCTGGATTTCAACTTCCTACCTAAAAGCCTAAATTTAGCCTCCAGAACCTCCTTACCACATTTTCCTATGTCATTGGTACCAACATGTACGAAGACAGCAGACTCCTCCCCAGCACTAAGACCTTATCTAGGTGGCGCGTGAGGTCCACTACCTTCGCACCAGGCAGGCATGTTACCAGGCGATCCTCACGTCCACCAGCCACCCAGCTATCTACATGCCTACATTGGGTCCTTCTTCGGAGACTTAGGAGAAGGGCAGATGCTGATGAGTGAGCCTGTACCTCTTTTGCTAGGGTTGCCAGACACTGTGCCCTGTCTAGATGGAGGGCAGCTTTTGCCTGGGTGGAGTCCAAAAAGGTTCCTATGCGCTCCAGGTGTTGGTTCGGTATCAGATGAGACTTTGGGAAGTTGATAACAAAACCCAGATGCTGCAGCACGCTGATGGTGGAGTGGGCCACATGACATACCTCCTCTGATGAGCCGGCCTTTAGGAGACAGTCATCCAGACAGAGGAAGACAGACTCCCAGCAAAAAGAGGTGAGTGGAGACTACCGCTATGCATTTGGTGAACACCCGAGGGGCCAAGGAGAGGCCGAAGGGGAGCACCCAAGTACTGGCAGTGGCAGCCTCCGATGACGAAGCAAAGGTACTGATGGTGCCAGGGGTGGATCAGGATGTGGGTATAGTTATCTTTGAGATCCAAGGAGCATAGCTAATCTCCCCAATGGAGGTAGGGCAGCAATGTCCTAAGGTATAGTACCTTGAACTTTTCCTTGACCAGAAAATGGTTTAGGTCCCGTAGATCCAAGATGGGCCAAAAGAATCCTCCTTTTTTGGGATGAGGAAGTACTGGAAGTAGAATCCCGTGACCTAGAGGGGCAGAGGGACTGGTTCTACCGCCCAGTCATTGAGCAGGGACTCTAGTTTCTTCTGCAGGAGCTCTGGGAAGATGGGAGGAGGCTTCTAGTTGAAGTGCAGAAGGTAACCTTCCCACACCACTTGAAGCATCCAGGTGTCGGTGGGGATGCCCAGCCAAAAGGTGAGCAAAGTAAAATCAGATGTCCTCCCATATGCCTTGGGCCCTAACCCTCGGGGTGAAAAAGGGCTATGCCCAATGAGTCAAAAGCCCCCCCCCCTCCCAAGCTGTGGCTAGGGTGCTGTTTGAGGCTTAGGGGCTTTCTGCTTACAGGGACCATGCCCCTGGCCCTTGACCTGCTGACCCTATTGAGGAGACTGATAGTCTGGAAATTGGGGGTACTTTCCATTAGCCTTTGTCGCCTTCGGGTGGAAAGGCTTTTTCCCCAAGCCTTCCAGCAGGGTCAGTGGTCTTCCGGGACAGACTGGTCCTGGTCATAAACTCTGGCTCTAACTCAGCCACCTTGTCATGGGTTTGCCCAAGAGGTTGTCTCCTCGGCAGGTGATGTCAGCCAGCTTGTCCTGTACCGATTGCTCCATGTCAGAGGATTGTAGCCAAGCCAGGCAGCGGGCACTAATGCCCATTGCAGTTGCATGAGCCACAGACTGAGGTATTTGAGTCTTGAATTTGGAGCATTTCTTGATCAAGACGACGAGGGTCCAGAATCGCTCAAGACATTCCCTTGCCAGCCGAGCTGAGAATCCGATAAGCTTCTTCACCAGGTCTCTCAGGTACATGCCCATGTATAGCTGGTAAGCCTGGAAATGGGACACAAGCATTGAGCCCTGGTAGCACTTTCTGCCACACTCTCCCATGATGTGGGCCTCCCTATCAGGGATCACCGAGGAGTGCATCGTCTGACTCTGACGCATGGCCAACTCCACCACCATGGATTTGTGAGGCAACTATGTCTTCTAAAAGTCGGGGCTCTTGCTAATTTGATACTGGGAAACAAGTCGCCAGCTCACTATTGGCACCATCACTGGGCTTTCCCACATCCTGAACAACAAGCGCTCCAGGATGGGGGGAATCTGCACAGTCTGACTCCCTTGGAGAGACCTCATACTGGAGGATCTCCAGGTCCTCAGCATGGGGCTTGTCCTCCGGTTCCACTATGAAAGCCAGGGCTTTTGACATCCCCCCTGACAAAGGAGAGGAACATGAGGTCCTCGAGCAGAGACCTCCGGTACTCAGAGGGAGACTGTTCAGAGGGGACATCCCTATGTAACATGGTGTTGGACAACTTGTTGTTGGTCTCCCAGCCTAACTCGGAGCCGCCAGTGCTGATTGAGAGCAATGTGCCCGATGCGACGACCCTGAGGTGCTTGGGGGCGAGTCGCACCTCGAACGAGAGGCCGACTGACGCAGCTCTGAGCGAGCAAATCATTCCAGCACTGGCTGGACAGCCTCCAGGGAGATCCTCGCAGTGGAGGGTCCTGTTGGCACAGACGACCTGGCGGCTCCAGGCATCGGACCCCAATGCATTTCGAGGAAGGCATCCAGGCTGCGTTCCATGGCCGCCATCCTGGCTTAAATGCCAGTAGGTTCCGCAGTGACCAGTTCGGACCTAAAAGGCTTCAAGACCAAAACAGGCTCCCTCAAAAAGGGAAGTCACCAATGGTATCGCATCAGAGGACTGAGCACGATCCCATGACGCAGTGTCTCCTCCCACAAGGGCAGTTTCAAGGGCTGCTCCCGGCCATCGCGCTCAGCGTTGGGTCGAGGATTTCGAGGACAGGTTCCGGTCGTCTTACCTCCAGTTCCAGGATCGGACTTAGACTTTGATGATGTCTTGGACCTGTGGAGGAGGTCCTCCAAAGATGACACCCAGTCTGAGGCTTCGCAACCTCAGGGCTCGGATCGATGCAGTCTCCGAGGGCAGCGATTCCAGACTCGATGCCGATACCATGACAGAAGCCTTTGAGCCAAACAGCTCCCTCATGCTTTTCATGATTCCTCTGGCTCTTACACGACATCTGCAAGGAGAGCAGGCAAGTGGAGCCATTGTCATCCGCACCGAGGCACTTGATATAACAACTGTGGCGGTCTGTTATGGACATGGTATGAGGGCATTTGCCATATTGCTTAAATCTGCTGACTGAAGACATAGCGGGGAAGACGGCACCTATGAGATTACATTCAGACATCTTGTTCAGGGAGGGTGCAAGAAAAGAAACCGTGCACCAAAAAAGTAAAAGGTAAAGAGGACCACAGAAAAACACAACACCAAGGCAAGGGCAGACTCGGGCAGTGAGAAGTTGATCGGGAACAGACCCGCAAGAAAGAGAAAAAAATGCTAAGAAAATCGTTAGAAAAATCAATTTTTACCGGGGACGACAGACAGAACATCTGCAGGGCTCCACAGAAAAAAAAAACCACAGATAAGAGGGCATCCTTGGGTGGGAAGGTGACTGCGCATGCGCGGTTTAACTCCTAAAGGCTTTCTTTGAAAGCTGGGGAGTGAATCCGCGTGGGCTCAGTCGATGCAGACATCACCCATATGTGAGGACTGGCTTCCTGCTTGTTCCCAGAGAAATGTTTTATCCCATTTTATTGCACTGGCTATTTCTTATTCTTTTTGTATTTTTGCATTCCTGACTACTTTCCTAGCTTCTCTAAGTTTTTCCAAATATAGATGCTTTTCTTCTCTTTGTGATCTCTTGTATTTTATGAAGGCCACACTCTTTTTCTTCACTTTCAGCTACTTCTTTTGAGAACCACAGCGGCCTTCTTTTCTTTTTACATTTATTTACCTAACAAAAAGGTTGGCTGCTCTTAAAATATCCCCTTTCAGTTTTGCCCATTGCTTTTCTACGTCCCCCAGCTGTTCCCATTCCACTAATGACTCCTTGAGATATTGTCCCATCTTGGCAACGTTAGTTTTCCTAAAGTCTAAGTCCCTCGCTTCTGAATATATATTATTATTATCAGCCCTAGTCCTAACACTGAACCACACCATCTGGTGATCATTGGATGCAAGATGATCTCCCACTATGACATCAGAAACATTTTTCCCATTGGTAAGCACCAAGTCCAGTGTGGTCCCTTCATGTGTGGGTTCTGTTACCAATTATTGGAATAGTTCTCCCTGTAGAGAATATAGGATCAACTTACTTCTAGACGACAATACAGCAGGGATGTGCCAATCAACATACGGCATACTGAAATCACCTATCAGTAGCATTTTCCTTTCATGGCAATACTGCCTATGTCTTCTATTAAATCCCCATCCACTTCTCCCTGTGAGGCAGATCTGTATATCACACCAATGCAAATGGATTTCCCTTTCTTTCTTTATGTCACCTTTACGTGGGCCTGCAAAAAGGACAAAAATCCTGTCCAATTTTCTGAAAGAGTTAGTAAAGGACTGAAAAGCACCCTCCTGACATCCGCCAAACAAAGGTTTTTATCCTTCCCCTAACACTGATCCTTTGGAAAGGAAATCAAAACAGACCACTTGATTGACATGAAAAGACAACTTTAAGTTGGGCAAGAAGAAAGGAACAAGCTGAGCATACATGGCCTCCTCCGAGAATGACAAATTGGGATCTCAGCACAATAAGACTTGCAATTCCAAGATACATCTTGTTGAGTAGACTGAAACCAAGGCAGCAGTCTTGAGGGACAAACCCTTAGGGATAGCCCACTTCAAAATGTTAAGACACTAAAGCTCAAAAAACTAAGCTGAGATCCCATGAAGGAACGATTGGCTACAGGGAAGAATGCAAGTGTCCTACTCCCCGAAGGAAATGGCCACATCTAGGTGAGAGGCCACTAAGCACCTCTCCACCAGCTCCCTAACACATAACAAGGCCAGCACCTGAACCTTCAAGGAACAAAAGGAAGAGGCCCTAATCAATTCTGTTCTAAAGTCTGCTGCACTAGGACTGACTTGATGGTGACAATACTAGTGCTCAAAAGGCAACAAACACGCAAATAGGTGAGACAGGAGCATGGAAAACAAAGATAGGAGGAGAACAGCTCTTACGTGGTAAGCATCACCTCTCAAGAGCCAGGGCATAAGCAAGAATGGAGCCAAGTCATCTAGAAGGACCAGCCCTCACCTCTAGAGACCTCGAGCTGATGTGAGGCACAGGGGAGGTTCCTACAGAAGGCACAACATATTGCATGCCACGGTCTCCGAAACCAATCTGGTACCAGAACCATCAAACCCTGATAGCATCCTATGCAGCAAAGCACATGCCCTCCTGCTTTTGGAAAATTCAAAAGCTCAAACAGAGGAACACAGAAATGAATACAGGATCAAACTCAAAGAGACAAAAAGAGAAATAAGGTTAGCAAAATCAACGGCAGAGGAAAAGATGGCTAAAGATGTTAAGTATGGCGATAAAACTTTCTTCAGGTATATTTGGGAAAGGAAGAAAATCAGAGGTGGAATTGCAGGACTCAGAAGTGCTGCAAACAGACTCGTGGAAAGTAACATTGAAAAACTGAAATTGCTAAACGAATACTTCTGCTCTGTTTTGACTAAAGAAAGTCCTGGAGAAGGACCTCCTCTGACTCCCAAATATAAAAATGGGAATGAAGTAGATACCACATCATTCACAGAAGGTGAAATGTTAGAGCAACTTGCAATACTGAAAGTGGACAAGACCATGGGACCGGATGGGATACATCCCAGGATACTGTTAGAGCTTAGAGAGGTTCTTGCAGGGCCATCAAAGGCTGTTTTAAACAGATCCTTGGAAACAGGAGAGGTTCCTCAGGACTGGAGAATGGCTAATGTCGTACCTCTACACAAAAGTGGTGACAGGGAAAAAGTGTCAAACTACAGGACTGTGAGCCTTACCTCGGTGGTGGGAAAAGTAATGGAGGCGCTCCTGAAAGAGCGAATAGTGAACTCTCTCAAAACCAACAGGTTGCAGGACCAGAGGCAACATTGTTTCACTGAAGGACGATCTTGCCAGACAAATCTGAGTTCTTTGACTGGGTGACCAGGGAAATAGATCAGAGGCATGTGATGGATGTCATCTACCTGGATTTCAGCAAAGCCTCTGATACTGTTCTTCATAGGAGGCTTATCAAAGTCAGCAGCTTGGGAACAGATCCCAAGATGGTAAATTGAATCAGAAATTCGTTGACTGACAGACGACAGAAGGCAATGGTAAATGGAGCTCACTCAGATGAAGGGAAGGTAATTAACGGGGTGCCCCAGGGTCGGGTCCGGTCCTGGGCCCGGCACTGTTCAATGTATTTGTGAGTGATATTGCTGAAGGACTGAATGGAAAAGTCTATTTTTGCAGATGACACAAAAATTTGCAACAGAGTGGACTCCCCTGAGGGAGTGGTTAACATGAGGAAAGATCTACAAAACCTGGAAGAATGGTCTAATGCTTGGCAATTAAGATTTAATGCAAAGTGCAGAGTCATGCACTTGGGTAGCAGAAATCCAAGGGAAATGTACGCGATAGGGGGTGAGAGGTTGGTGTGACCGGATCAGGAGAAAGACCTTGGTGTGGTTATTTCTGAAGATCTCAAGGTGGCAAAACAGTGCGACAAGGCGGTGGCAAAAGCCAGGAGGATGTTGGGCTGCATACAAAGAGGAATTACCAGCAGAAAGGAAGAGGTACTTATGCCACTGTACAAGTCACTGGTGAGGCCTCACTCGGAATACTGTGTTCAGTTTTGGAAACCATACCTTGCAAAGGATATAAAAAGACTGGAAACGGTTCAGAGGAAGGCGACCAAAATGATTTGGAGACTGTCAGAAGCCTTATGAGAAGAAACTTGAAGACCTAAACATGTACACTTTGGAGGAGAGGAGGGGCAGGGGAGATATAATTCAGACCTTTAAATACTTAAAGGGAAATAATGAACTAACAAACCTCTTCCAAAGACGGGGAAGCTGTAAAACTAGAGGGCATAACAAGAAGCTGCAAGGTGGTAAATTGAAAGGCAATGTCAGGAAATACTTTTTCACAGAAAGGATGATGGATGCTTGGAACGACCTCCAGATGGAAGTGGTGGGAGCAAACACTGACGGAATTCAAAATGGCATGGGACAGACACAGTGGATCCCTTTATAGCAACAGGATAAAATCCAAATAAACTGAACCATCTAATTTCTCAACAAATAGGGGTGTCCTCCATGGAGTGGTGGGTTCACCCCCTGAGCAGAGACATGGAGAGGGGTGGCCTGCACAGAGCAGCAGGTGCACCTACTCTTGCCATCATAATGGGCAGACTAGATGGACCATACTGGTCTTTATCTGCCATCATTTACTATGTTACTATGAAAGGCTACAGATGAAAAAAAAGATACAGCAGAACCTGCCTTGGCCAAGTTTGAACCAGAATGTCCATATTTACAAAACCTGCCTCTCTGGGGTGACTGAAGAACCTTCACACTTTGGCATTGGACTGGATCTGCATCAAATACAACTCTGGGCGTTCCATGTGAGCCCACAACCAAGGGATCATCTTGACAGTTGCTGCCATCGAGCTGAGGAATTGAAGGTAATTCCAAACCTTGAGAGCTCACTGCTTCTGAAAGGATGTCAGCTAAAATAGCAGCTCCTCTGCTTTCTTCAGAAGAAATTTAGATCTCTATTTGTCCCCGAGGAGCTCCAAGCAGCAACAATGCTCGGCTCAATGCTACTCCTCGGCTGCCAAGACCTGCAAAGCACTTACCTCTGAAGACCTTCCATCCAAATTTTCAAGAGAAAACTAGAGGAGGAGGGGGAAGGGAATACCAAGGCTGTGCTATGTACAGGGTGACAATCCAACAATCTTGCCTGTTCAACCAGCCCTTAACAAAATAAGGATGGGGAACTGAACCAAACACTCCGCTTCCCCAGAGAGCACTGGTTTTAAAAAGTGCATCGAGTTCATGTGAGGAAATAGCTCCAGAGAGCAGTTACTCATGAGCCAAATCAAGAATTTCTCACAGAGCTGCATCAGATTGCATTCACCATCTGCTGAATGCAGAAAGAAATACTGGAGTGTTCCCTAGCTGCAGCAGCTATAATAGCAGGATGAGGCCATAAGAAACATCTGTTTTTTACTTCTGTCTTCATCTCTGCATCCGAGGCATTGTCTGACAGGACCCACACTGCTTTTCCTAGCAGTTTAGATTCGAAAGCCCTGAGGGCCAGAGCCACCACTCTCAACTCCAAGTCGATTGCTCAGGGGACCTGGAAGGGCCAGGAGCTCGCTTGGTCGATCAAAGAGCTCTCTGCAGTGGGCCCCCAGCCCACAAGACTGGCATTTGTCAGAAGCGGGACCCACTGCAGCTGCTCTAGAGGCATGCCCGCTCGAAGATTCTCCGGACAAAGCCACCAAAGAAGTGCCTTCCTTACCGCCAGCGGGCAAGGTAGAAGTTTGGCCAAGGAGTCTCATTGATGGGACCATTGACGGAGCAGAGACCTCTGCAATGGACACACATGCGCTCTCGCCCATGGAACCACCTCCAACGTAGCCGCCATTGTTCCCAGCACTTGAAGGTACTGCCTAGCCTTCGGAGCTGAGCACCTCAAGAAACTGCGCACCAGAAGTCGTCCCTGAATCCAACGGTCCGGAAGAAACACTGCCCCTGTCCGAGTGTCAAATCAGACCCCCAGGTATTCTAGGACTTGAAACGGAGCCGAATTGCTCTTGGCCACATTGACTACCCACCCTAGGCTTTCTAAAAGCTGAACCACTCTGGTCGAGGCTTGTACACTCTCGGATTTGGACTTTGCTTGGATCAGCTAGTCATCAAGATAAGGGTGCACCAAGACGTCCTCCTTCCAAAGGACTGCCCGCCACCACCACCATGGCCTTGGTGAAAATCCGTGGCGCTGTCGCTAGGCCAAAAGGCAACGCTTGAAATTGGAAGTGTCCCTGCGGTACCGTAAACCGTAAAAAGCACTGATGTACCGGACGGATCGGAATGTGAAGCTAGGCTTCTGTGAGGTCGAACGAGGTCAAGAACTCTCCCTCTCACCGCGACAATCACCGACCTTAGTGTCTCCATTCGAAAATGAAGAACCCAAAGACAACTGTTCACCCAACTTGAGGTCCAGGATGGGACAGAAGGACCTGTCTTTTTTGGGAACTACAAAATAAATAGAGTAATGACCGCAGCCACATTGATCTGGAGGCATCGGGACCACAGCCTTTAACTGGATTGCACCGTGCAGGTAGAAAAGACAAAAGGAGTCTTTTACCGGACGCGCGAACTGGAAGGCATAACCCTCGCAAATAACGTCCAGTACTCAGTTGGACGTGATCTGGACCCAGGTCGAGAAAAATTCCCATAGCCATCCTCCCACGGGTTGTTCCCCAACCAGAGTCCCCCTCACTTCATTGCGGCTTCTTAAATCCGGAGGAAGCAGGGCTAGTGAATCCCCTTGCCCACCCCCCGGAACCCGCAAAAGCCTTGCCCGTGTGAGGAAAAGAGTAGTTACTCACCTGTAACAGGAGTTCTCCAGGAGCAGCAGGAATCAGTCCTCACTTATGGGTGACGTCGGCGCCGACGGAGCCCTCGCGGAGCAATTTCCCCAGCTTTCGAAGAAAGCCTTTGGGATTGCAGCGGGCATGCGCGGTCCTCTTCCCGCCCAAGGATGCCATCTTGCTCAGTCAAATGACATAGCGGAAGACAGCAACCATAAGAATGACTGCAACTTGTGATAAGGAAGCTTATCATAGCTCAGGAAGGAGCTATAGTAAAGGTGAAGTGGCTCTGAACAAGCAACCTGTCAGTTCTGGTAGAAATAAGAAAACAGAAAATTTCCATAAAAGACTACCAGTCCCAGAATGCACCAGGTTTCCAACAGCCATTAGAGGAGCTGAAGTGGGGAAACGTGTGTTCAATCAGGAGGGCTATGAGGTAATCCCCAAGCACTCATCTCAAAGGGCAGGGCCTGATTCAGCACAGCTGCGCTGTGCTAGGGTGGAGCACTCAAAGCAGAATAAAGGTAGAGTTTATTCTACAGAGAATCATCCTCATCTTGATCAGTTTGGATATCTTCATGATCTTGGACAGCTTCATCATCTGGAGGATCATCAGAAGCAGAAGCCAGAGCGGACGGACAGAGAGGGCAAGAAACCCTTTGGAAGAAAGAAGAGAAAAGCATTTGGGAGGTCTAAAGGAGTCCAGAGCAGTACGTATACTGGGAGACATTCAAAAGGCCAGCATACACCATTGGACTGGGGAAAACCAGAGGAGTGGTGCTGCAGAGCTAGGAATCTCCAGACGGTACCTGTGAGGGAGACGGCTGCACTTGGAAGGGACCCTAGGACCCGTGCCAGAAGGTATGTGAAGAGAGATCCAGTGTCCAGGGATCTGGATTGGAAGGCTGGACATAAGAACTGGACTACATACTGGCCAGGCTATTTAGAGAGGAACGCTAACAGCAATAGAAGCTCAGGTATGAACACTGATCTATGCCCTAGCTATACCCTTGAAAGACAGCAGGGAAACAAGTATTCTCCTGAGAGTGCTCCATTGAGAAATTCCTCTGTGCCAATCCATGATATTGAACCCATGATTGTTGAAGGGGGAGCGGTTATAGATACAGGCTGTGAATACATGGATTGCTCTCTGTCTAAACTCCTTTGGTAATTTACTGTTACAAAGTACAACCACCATCACAAAGAAATACAAACTTGTTCTTTAAATCTACTCAGAAAAGCTCCTGAGTAGGATTTGAGCCAGGCAGTAGAAAGTAAGCCAGCTAAGGGGTTTCAGCTGGATAACTGCTAGCAATTGAGCCTTACCTAATTGCTTGTGAGCTCTGAGGGAATCACTTCTGAATCTGAATCTTGCTTAACCAGGGCTCCACACATCAAACAGTAAGTGAGGTTTTGAGGGTTTCTTTGTTTGGTGTTTTTTGTTACATTGCTAGCTCTCTGACTGGGAGCTCTTAAAAGGGTTTTGTGTATATTTTTTTAAAGAAAGTTTAAATTACATTTTTGCTGGTTTAGGGGAATCTGTACTTGAGAAAAGTAGTATTGCTGAACTATGTAACCCCCTCCAGGTTCAGGAACTGCTAACACCTAATCAGGTGTTAGTTCACTACATACCCAACCCGACTCCCACCCACCCCTAGTGAGCAGTCTTGCTTTATAGGGCACCTCCCCCTTTATCAAATCACAGTGAATTGGACCAGCACATTTTGAATATAATTAAAGAGATTTAACTGCTTTTTCTCTGAAAGGACAGCTGCGAAACCAGCTGGTACTTCGTAGATCTCTCTCTTTTGCTTTAACATATACCTAAGCTCCACAAACAGAACAATGGCTGGGAAAAATCGTATTGCTAAAGCTGTTGCCCCCGTTACAGCTTCTGCCTCGGTCCAGACAGAGGCCCTATTGCCAGTTGAAGAACCAGTTCCATGTGCAGGGTGCCTGCATGCTGAAGCTCTGAGGAAACAAGTGGAGGAACTCAGAGAGGAGGTGGCGAGGCTGAGGAGCATTCAAGACAGTGAGAAGTACATTGATGAGATGCTGCTTGCAGCAACCAGGCTCTCCAGCACAGGAGAAGATGGGTGTCAACAGAATGTCGATGGTTGGACAAAAGTCACCAGAGCCTGCAAAATCACCAATCCAACTTCTCCAGCCCTTGAATTGAAGAACCATTATGCAGCCCTGGAAGTGGAGGAGGTGAAAGCATCCCTGGAAAGGGAAGAACCAGAGTTCAAGTACCCCATAGTTGCAGAATCAGTGACCAGAAGGAAACGAAGGGTAGTGGTGGTTGGAGACTCTCTTCTGAGGGGTACTGAGGCGTCCATCTGCCGACCAGACTTGATGTCCAGAGAGGTATGCTGTCTGCCTGGTGCCAAGATCCAAAATGTTACGGAGATTTTGCCGAGACTCATCAAGCCCACTGACTATTACCCAATGTTGCTAATCCATGTTGGAACAAATGATACTGCCAGGTATACCTCAGAACGTATCAAAAGTGACTTCATGGCTCTGGGACAGAGGGTGAAGCAGGTAGGTGCACAGGTGGTGTTCTCTTCAATCCTCCCTGTTGAGGGTAAAGGCCAAGGCAGAGAGGCTCGCATCCTGGAGATTAATGCATGGCTGCGTGGATGGTGTCTTCGAGAGCGTTTTGGTTTCCTAGACCATGGGATGCTGTTCCAAGGGTTGCAGAGCAGAGATGGCATCCATCTGTCCAAGAAAGGTCAACACATCTTTGGTAGTAGACTGGCTAATCTACTGAAGAGGGCTTTAAACTAGATTCGTTGGGGATGGGTGAAGAAAGCCCCCAGGTAAGTGAAAGCCCCCAGGTAAGTGATACATTAAATACCTTTATGGAAATGGGTAACAGGGGTAACATATGGAAAGCAGTGTGTATTAATGCCCGTAGCATGGGAAATAAGATCTCTGAAGTTGAAGCTTTGCTGGGAGTGGCTGACTTAGATTTAGTGGCAGTTACAGAAACATGGTTCACAGAAAACCATGACTGGGATGTAACTATACCTGGCTATACTTTATTCAGAAAGGACAGGGTAGGAAGAAGGGGAGGAGGAGTAGCACTATATGTAAAAACTACTATTAAAGCTTTGGAATTACAGAGCTTAAAAGGGAGAGAGGAGGCATTGTGGGTTAAACTAGAAAGAGGGAAAGAGAAATCTATTTGCATTGGTGTGATATACAGACCTCCCTCACAAGAGGAAGAGGTGGACAGAGAGTTAATTGAAGACATACGCAGCATTGCTAGGAAAGGGGAAGTGCTACTGCTAGGAGATTTCAATATGCCAGATGTTGATTAGCACTTTCCTGCTGCAGTATCATCTAGGAGTAAGGAGATCCTGGATTCTCTACAGGGAGAACTATTCAGGCAATTGGTAACAGACCCCACACGTGAAGGGGCCATACTGGACTTGGTGCTTACCAATGGTGAAAGTGTTTCTGATGTTGTAGTGGGAGATCATTTTGCATCCAGTGATCACCAGATGGTGTGGTTCAGTATTAGGACTAGGGCTGTTAGAATCCATTCCAAGGTGAAGATCTTAGACTTTAGGAAGACTAACTTTGCGAAGATGGGCCAATACCTCAGGAGTCGTTAGTGGGATGGGAACAGATGGGGGATGTAGAACAACAGTGGGCAAAAACTGAAAGGGGGTATTTTAAAGGCAACCAACCTTTTTGTTAAAATGGTAAATAAAGGCAAAAGGAACAGGAGACCGCTATGGTTTTCGAAGGAAGTAGCTGAAAAAGTGAAGAAAAAGAGGGAGGCCTTCATGAAATACAAGAGATCACAGAGAAAGGAAGACAGGCATCTGTATTTGGAACAACTTAGAGAAGCTAGCAAAGTAGTCAAGAAGGCAAAGATTCAACAGGAGGAGGAGGAAATAGCCAATGCAATAAAATGGGGAGATAAGACAGTTTTCAGATATATTAGTGAGAAGAGGAAGGGCAAAAGTGGTATTGTCAGACTCAAGGGTACAGGGGGGGAATATGTAGAAGCTGATAAGGATAAAGCGGAATTGCTTAACAAATATTTTTGTTCTGTGTTCACAGATGAAGAACCAGGAGCAGGACCTCAGAAATCACCCACAAATAAGAACAGAAGCGAGGGACATCTTGAACAATTTTCAGAAGACTGTGTTCGAGAGAAACTAGCTCAACTTAAAGTAGACAAAGCGATGGGACCGGATGGGATACACCCTAGAATACTGAGGGAACTTGGGGACGTTCTAGCAACTCCACTGACTGACCTTTTCAATGCCTCGTTGGAGTCGGGAGTGGTGCCAAAGGACTGGAGAGAGGCTCATGTGGTGCCTTTACACAAAAGCAGAAGTAAGGATGTGGTTGAAAACTACAGGCCGGTTAGTTTAACTTCGGTGGTGAGTAAATTAATGGAAACGCTGTTGAAAGAGAAAATAGTGAGGTTTCTGGAGTCCAGCGGATTACAGGATCCGAGGCAGCATGGATTCACCAGAGGCAGGTCTTGTCAGACAAATCTGATTGATTTCTTTGACTGGGTGACCAGGGAGTTGGACCGAGGGAGAGCTCTAGATGTGGTGTATTTAGATTTCAGTAAAGCCTTTGACACTGTTCCTCATAGGCGACTTATAAACAAACTGAGCACCCTAGGGATGGACCCTAAAGTTACTGCTTGGGTTAGAAATTGGTTGGGTGGGAGGCGACAAAGAGTACAAGTAAATGGAGCTCACTCTGAGGAGAAGGATGTTACCAGTGGTGTGCACCAGGGATCTGTCCTTGGTCCGATTCTTTTTAACATCTTTGTTAGTGATATAGCGGAAGGGCTGTCTGGTAAGGTTTGCCTCTTTGCGGATGATACCAAAATCTGCAATAAAGTAGACACCCAGGAAGGTGTAGATAACATGAGGAGGGATCTAGCTAAGCTTGAAGAATGGTCTAGAATTTGGCAGCTGGGATTTAATGTTAAAAAATGTAAGGTCATGCATTTGGGCTGCAGCAATCCAAAGGAGCAATACAGCATAGGAGGTGAAGTACTTTTGTCCACTAAAGAAGAGCGGGACCTAGGCGTAGTTGTGTCCGATGATCTTAAAGTAGCTAAACAGGTAGAAAAGGCGACGGCAAAAGCTAGAAGGATGCTTGGGTGCATACGGAGAGGAATGGCTAGCAGAAAAAAGGAGGTGATAATGCCTCTGTATAAGTCTTTGGTGCGACCTCATTTGGAGTATGGTGTGCAATTCTGGAGACTGCACCTTCAAAAGGATGTGAACAGGATGGAGTCGGTGCAGAGGGTTGCTACTAAGATGATTAGTAGTCTTCATTATAAAGCATATGAGGACAGACTGAAGGATCTTAATATGTACACCTTAGAGGAAAGGCGGGATAGAGGTGATATGATTGAGATGTTTAAATACCTCCGTGGCATAAATGTTCAGGGAGAGAGCCTCTTTCAATTGAAAGCAAGTTCTGCGACGAGGGGACATGGGATGAGGGTGAAGGGAGATAGATTCAGGAGTGATATGCGGAAATATTTCTTTACGGAAAGAGTAGTGGATCCGTGGAATAGTCTCCCAGTGGAGGTGGTAGAGATGAGGACAGTAACTGAATTCAAAAAAGCATGGGACCAACACAGAGGATCTCTAAAGGTAAAAAGTGGACTGTTGTAGTTATTGTTATGGAAGGACAGACTAGATGGGCCTTGTGGTCTTTTTCTGTCATCATGTTTCTATGTTTCTATGATATAAGAAGTTAAGGGAAAAACTGTTCTTTTCAGGTTCTTTGTGGGTTTTGCTTGTTGTTTGAAGCATTGCTAAGGAAATATTAGCTAAAGTCTACAGAAAAGACCATTCTGTTACCATCCTGGTATTTATTCTTTTGATTTGATTGCCTGACAAGTTCAGCTGTTTTCCTGATTTTGTTTTTTCAAGTTTAACACTGAAAGCAAGTATCCTGTTTTATGTGCTACCAAGCATATCTGTGTTGGGAGAAATAACCCCATAAATAAATATCTTATTGGCTTTACACTCAAACACAACTAATTATTGTGAGCGGCTGTGTCTGGTGTGAATGGACTACATTTCCCACAATCCCTTGCAAATCATATTAATATATGCCTTTGCCAAGACTGTGAACATTCTCACCCAGGCACCCGTCTGACAAACTCCAGGGGAGGAGGGAGGGTAGTGAGGACTGATTCCTGCTGCTCCTGGAGAACACCTGTTCCAGGTGAGTAACTACTCTTTCTCCAGGACCAAGCAGGAAGTCAGTCCTCACTTATGGGACTCCCTAGCTTAAGGCTACCGGAGACCTCAAGCTGGAAAAGAGAGCTCCCTCCAGCTCAACCGCACAGAAGGAAGGAATCTTCTCTGAATACGAATCCAGCCGGTAGCCAACATCGGGGCCGGCGGGTAGGAGTTGCCTAAACCTCAAAGAGATTGTGGAGGACTGCCTGTCCGAAAGCACTATCCCTGCGGGACTCCCTCTCCAGGCAGTAATGAGCCGCAAAAGTCTGGCTAGAAGACCAAGTAGTGGCCCGGCAGATGTCTGCCAACGGAGCCGAGCGGAGGTGTGCGACAGACGCCGCCTTCGCCCGGACACGGTGCGCCGTGACTCGACTCTCCAAAGAGAGGCCGGCTGCCCCATACGCCCAGGCGTTGCAGTCAGCTACCCAGATGGACAGAGTACGCTTCAACACAGATAACCCCAACTGACTGGGGTCAAAGGAAACGAAAAGCTGGGCAGCTTTCCTATGCCCACGCGTACGGTCAAGGTAGAAGGACAAGGCTCTTCGACAGTCCAGGGTATGCAGAACAGTCTCAACTCTGCTGGTATGTGGCCTGGGAAAGAAGGTCGGAAGAACCACCTCTTGATTGATGTGGAAAGAGGAAACCACCTTAGGAAGAAACTTAGGGTGAGTCCATAAGACAACCCTATTCCTGTAAAACCTAGTGTAAGGGGACTACAACACTAGGGCCTGTAGTTCACTAACGTGCCTAGCGGAGGTGAGGGCTACCAAGAAGAGAGCTTTCCATGAAAGGAAGCGGAGGGGGCAGGTAGCCATGGATTCGAAAGGCGGGCAAGTAAGCCTTTGTAAAACCACATTGAGTTCCCAGTCGGGAGCCGGAGGGCGCAACGGGGGCTTAAGCAGAAGCAGGCCCCTGAGGAAACGCGCCACCAAGGGATGCGAGGAAAGGGGCTGGCCCTCAACCGGCGAATGATGTGCAGAGAGAGCACTGAGGTGGACTCTGACCGAGTTGGACTTGAGGCCTAGATCGGAGAGGTGCAGCAAGTACTGCAGTACCACCGACACTAGGCAGGCGAAGGGGTGCTCAGAATGCTGAGAACACCAGGCGGAGAAGCGACGCCATTTGAGTGCGTAAGACTTCCGGGTAGAAGGTCGCCGAGACACAAGGATGACAGCTTCCACCTCCGGGGGGAGCGAGACCGGGGCCAGGACTACCCTCTCAGCAGCCAGGCCATCAGGTGAAGGGCCCGGAGGTTGGGGTGCAGAAGAGTACCCTGATCTTGGGTCAGAAGATCGGGCTGAAACCCCAGAGGGAGAGGGGTGTCCACTGCTAACTGCAGGAGCAGAGGAAACCAGGGTTGCCTCGGCCATCGGGGCGCTATCAGGATCAAGTAGGCCCCGTCCCAGGCAACCTTGAAGAGCGTCCGGGACACCAGCGGCGTGGGAGGAAAGGCATACAGTAGGCCAGGGGACCACGAAATGAGGAAAGCATCCGGGGCCACTCTGAAGGGATGCGGATGCCGAGAACAGAACCGGGGAAGCTGCCGGTTCAGGGGACTGGCAAAGAGGTCCACGGTGGGGGTGCCCCACCAGCGGAAGATTTGCTGGGCAACGCCGAGGTTCAACCTCCACTCGTGGGGCTGCAAGACCCGGCTCAGCCTGTCGGCCAGGCAATTCTCCTGCCCGGGCAGGTAAACAGCCTTGAGGAGGATGTTGTGGTCGACAGCCCAGGAGCACAGTCGCCGGGCCTCCTGACAGAGCAGGAGGGAGCCCGTGCCCCCGTTTGTTCACGTAGAACATGGCCACCTGATTGTCCGTCTGCACCAGTACGTACTGGCGAGAGGTGAGGTGAGAGAAGGTCCGCAGAGCTAGGCAGATCGCCTGCAGCTCCAGGAAGTTGATTTGTTGAGCCACCTCCAAAGGAGTCCAAAGGCCTTGAGTGCGCGCTCCCTGGCAATGCGCTCCCCATCCCAAGAGAGAAGCATCAGTCGTCAGCACCCGGGAGGGTGCGGGAGACTGAAAGGGCATACCCTGTACCAGGTTGGGCAGGTGGAGCCACCACTGCAGAGAGGAGACCAGGCGGTCGGAGATCTGTAGAAGGTCCGCCAGACCTCCCGTGGCCTGATGCCATTGAGTGCGGAGACACCACTGGAGAGGCCTCATATGCAGTCGGGCGTTCGGCATGACATGGACCGTGGAGGCCATATGACCGAGCAGCTGCAGGAACCTCCGGGCCGGAACCGGAGACGCACTGTGGAATCCGCCGGCCAAAGCCATGAGCCTGTCGGCTTGCTCTCGAGGCAAGAAGGCACGAGCTCGCAGAGTGTCGAGCCCAGCTCCTATGAACTCGAGATCCTGAGAGGGGCGCAACGTGGACTTCCCGACGTTTATGATGAAGCCCAAGTGCTGAAGCAGAGCCACCGTACGCTGCGTGGCCTGCGCGACCTCTGTGGCCGACTGCGCCCGTACGAGCCAGTCATCCAGGTAAGGAAAAACGAACAGGCCCTGAAGCCTCAGGAAGGCCGCGACCAACGCCAGGCATTTTGTGAACACCCTGGGGGCGGAGCACAAGCCGAAAGGCAGCACGTGGTACTGATAGTGTTCCCAGGCCACTACAAATCTGAGATATCGTCTGTGGTCCGGATGAATCAGGATGTGAGTATAGGCATCCTTTAGATCCAAGGAGCATAGCCAATCTCCCTGCTGGAGGTAGGGCAGCAAGATTCCAAGGGTAAGCATCCTGAACTTTTCCTGCTGCAGGAACATGTTGAGGTTGCGCAAGTCCAGAATGGGTCTGAGGCCTCCCGTCCTCTTTGGGACCAGGAAGTATCTGGAGTAGAACCCCTGACCCCACTGAGGTTGGGGCACTGGCTCCACAGCCTGCTCCTCCAGTAGACCCTGCAGCTCCTGAAGGAGTAAGTCTCTGTGCAGAGGGGGCCTCGGAGGCTCCCCCGGAAAGTAGGGGGGAGGCACCTGGTGAAAATGCAAGAGGTAGCCCCTTTGAACCACCTGCAGCACCCAGGAATCTGATGTTATGGCTGGCCACCTGTGAGCGAAGTGGATCAGCCTGCCCCCCGTGCTGAGCGACGGGTGCGGAGAGGGAGAGGCTATGCTGGCATAGTCAAAAAACCCCACCCTGCGTGGCAGGGGGCTGTGCAGCGGGCTTGGGGGCCCGCGGGGGCCATTCCCCTGACCCTTAGTCTGTGGGCACTGAGTGGAAGCCGCCGGTACTTGGTATTGAAGGTGGGATTGCTTATAGGTAAGCACCTTCCTCGGGTAAAAAGGCTTCTTCCCCGGACCCTTCTTCTTCTGCGTGGGAGCGGAGGTCTTTCGGGGCAGTCGAGTCCGAGTGAGAGTCTCGGACTCGAGTTCCGCAGCCTTATCGGACATGGGCTTGCCGAAAAGGTTGTCACCTCGGCAGGGGACATCGACTAACTTGTCCTGTACCCACGGCTCGAGGTCGGATGACTGGAGCCAGGCCTGTCGGCGGGCACCGATGCCGGCTCCGGCTACTCGGGCCGACGCCTCGAAGCCGTCGTAGGCCGCCCGAGAAAGGAACTTCGAGCACTCTTGAATACTATCGGACAAGGCCAGGAACCTCTGCAAAGGTTCGTCGGAGAGACCAGCCGAGAACCCGGCGAGCTCCTTCGCCAAGTCTCGGAGGAACATGCCCATATACAGCTGGTATGTCTGGACCCTGCAGGCAAGCATGGAACCCTGGAAGCACTTCCTACCGAGGGCATCCAGGTTACGGGCCTCCTTACCCGGGGGCACCGAGGAGTGCATCTTTTGACTCTTAAGCCGATGCATCGCCGATTCCACAACCATGGAGTGGTGTGGCAGTTGCGCCTTCTGGAACCCGGGGCTCTTGCAGACTCGATAAATCGAATCGATCCGCTTGCTTAACACCGGTGTTGAGGCCGGGCTTTCCCACATGCGGAAGAGCAGCCGCTCCAGCATCGGAGGGACCGGCGCGGTAAAGGCCTCCTTCGGGGGAGTCTCGTACTGGAGTGCCTCGAGCTCTACCACGCGAGGCTCCTCCTCTGGATCCGCGGGGAAAGCCAAAGCCTTGGCCATATCCCGCACAAAATCAGAGAAGTGGGTATCCTCCGGAGGGGATCGCCTCCGAGGCTCCGACTCGGGCGAGTCGGAGGGGACGCACCGGGTCTGAAAAGAGCCGGGCGACTCGTCCCCTTCCGTGTCCCAGTCCGATGCCTCCGTGGAGGAATCGAGGGGCTCCGTGCGGGCAAGGGTTCGTCCCGATGCCGACGACCTCGGTCTCGAACGGGAGGCCGAGGGAGACCTCGACCGAGGATCGACTCGAGCATGCATCGACTCGAGGATCGACTTGGCCGCCGGGGTCGACTTGGGCGTCGACGTCCCGGTGGTCTGGGCGGATGCACTGGCGATGCCGGTCAACCAAACCCGCTGCTGGTCCAAGAAGGCAGAGATAGCACAGTTACTTACCTGTAACAGGTGATCTCCGGAACAGCAGGAATTAGTCTTCACATATGGGGTTTGTCGGCGCCGACGGAGCCCGCACGGGAATGCTCCCCAGCATCCAATTAGAAGGCCTTTGGGAGCATCCCTCACGCCTGCGTGGTAGCTTCCCGCCCTACCCACTGCCTCTCCCCAGTTGCGTTTAATAGCTGAGACAGAAAGAGAGGAGAGGAAGGAAGAGAGAGAGAGAGAGAGAGTTACAACTCCTAGGGGAGGTGGGTGGGTTGTGAAGACTAATTCCTGCTGTTCTGGAGATCACCTGTTACAGGTAAATAACTGTGCTATCTCCAGGAACAAGCAGGAATGAGTCTTCACATATGGGGACTCCCTAGCTGAGGGTGCCAGGGGAGATCCCAGAATGCGCACCCCTGGACAGGGCGGCATCGCCCAACCTGGATCCCCGGCATCCCCGGAGGGATGGAGAGTAGGATTTGAGAAGAGTTGCCAAGGCACAGCAACCGAAGACTACAGGGGAGTCTTCAAACCACGTCAATTATCATTAAACCGTTAATGATCTAGCACAATCTATAGCTTACCTACTGGATTTTAGAAGGCAGAGCTGCGACGGGTACTGTAGATGCAGTAGCGAAGTCTTCAAGGGAACTTCACCGCAGAGAGGACAAAGTTCCCAGTCCGGGCAGGCTGGAGACGCAGGTGTCAACCGGCACCGGAAAGACGCCAGGTCTTCGCGAGGAGCTCTAAGAAGCTGAGAACTCCAGTAGGAGCAGAGTCCCCAATCCGGAGGACTAATCAGAAGACTGACCGATCTGGGAGAACCCAGTCCGGAGAAGAACAGAAGTGTACCCCGGGATACCGAGGGGTACACTGTCTACCGAAGCCAGCAAGGGATAGGAAGACAATGGGCTCGAAAACCTCCAGACAAGGAGGCGTAAACCAAGGGGCTGTTGACATCACAGCAAGTTTAAGCATAACCAGTCCGAGCACCCGAGCCGCAGGCAAGCGGGCCGGCCGGACCAAGTAAGAAATAACAAAACGTCAGTACCGACAATTGGGGGATAGTTGGTAAGACACAGGGCGCTATAACATTTCCCAAAAAGCGCCCACCTGTACCGATATATATCCAATAACAGGTATAGATGTATATCGGGCTATAGGTGGGCCCGGGAGCGCCCACCCAGGTTACGAACCAGTATGGACACGTGAGAACAATACCGCCAACTCGGACCGGCCCTTGATCCACAGGAGGGCGCCTACCTGGAAGGTGGCGGAAGGAAGGGCCATCCAAGTGATGGGCCGATGTGCGTGGAGCAGGGCAGATCGGCGAGAGTAGCAGTATGGTTGCGTGACCGCCAGATCACTTGGGGAGAAGCACATCAGAAGTACGTAGGCCCCTGAGGCGTCCACCTGACAGCCACCCAAAACGTGTCCTCCGTGCCACAGGGAAGGCAGGAGGATAGAAAACCCTATAGCCACGGCGGGACCGTGGGGCCATCTCCGGCCTATATAAAAAAAACCCTCGGGGTTAGGGCCAATGCCCTCCGCCGCTCCGAAGAGTGCAGGGAACGGAGCCGGGGATCGGCCTGGGTCAGTGGGACCCCTGTCCACCGTAACCTGACGGACCCAGGAATTTCTCTGCGAGAGAGGAGACACAGACCAGGGGGGGAGGGGGGGGTGGTCCGGCCCTGTCGAGGAATGGTTCGGCCACGCTCGGAGAGTAGCGGCCAAGGCCTACACTGGGAGAAGGAGATTCGGTGCGCGATCCCCTCAATCCGGGGGAACTAGGCAGAGGGGAATCCGAGGGATGTACCCGAGGGTAAGTCCGAAGAAGACTAGCAAGGCCCTGAGGAGCCAGGCTAACCTAGCGTGGGAAGGGTCGTCCCCCCCCCCCCCGGGGGAGGGGGCTCCATACCTCCAATCAAGCAGCCGAACCGCTTGTCACGCTGAAAGAACCCTAGTGTAGAACTGGACAGTAACTTCATGTAAGGGGAGTTAAGCGCAAACTGCCGCATACCGTAGCCTAAGGCTGCCTGGCATGGGCAGCCTGGCGCGAGCCCTGGCACTGCCGACCGGTGTGAGACGTCCCTGGCATGGGCGCACCCGGCAGGCAGGCAGAGGGATGAAACCTCCTCCTCTTCGGGCAGGAGGGTCGGGAAGGACATTTCCTACCCCCGGGAGAGGAGGAGGGCCGCGGGCAGCCAGTGCCAAACAGGTCGGCGGAGCATTGAGCAACCTGACGCAAAGCCTCACCATTGAAGAGGTTCTCCCCGGTGCACGGGGAAGTACCCAGGTTATGTTGTGCCCAGCTGCACAAGTCGGAAGCCTGCAACCAGGCTGTACGACGCGCCCCTATGGCTACCGCAGAGGACCTGCTAACTGACTCGAAAGAGTCCACGGCAGCCCGAGAAAGAAACCAAGAGATATTCCTGCAATGGTAAAGAAGCAAGGAATAGTCAGGGGCCCGAGGGGCCGACACAAAGGGAGACAAAAGAGATAACCTCTCGGTGACCTCCCAAAGCGCCAGGCTCATATAGAAAATATATGAGAGAATCCTGGAAGCCAACATGGACGTTTGGAAGGTTCGCCGCCCAAAGTTGTCCAGAGCTTTAGACGCACGATTCGGGGGGCGGGAAGAGTGCTTCTTCTTGCTTCCGACCTTCCTCAGGGCCGATTCCACCACAAAGGAATGATGGGGAAGCTGCTGCATCTGGAAACCCAGAGAGGGGGGCACCTGATACCGGGCATGCATGGCTGCAGGCGGCACCGGTACCTGTAAGGGCGAGCGCCAAATCCAGAGCAGGAGATCCCGCAGGGAGGGATGTAAAGGAAGCATTGCGGCTGCCTGTTCCGCGGTACCCGGACTTAGCGAAGGGCCCGGGATAGGAATGGCGAGCAAGTATGCCATGTCAAGGAGGAAGTCCTGAAAAGACGGCTCTCCCAGAGGGGGCTATCCCGGGGGAGGCCGAGGTGGAGGGGCCCGCTTGAACACCAGGGGACCCACCGTGCTGGTACAAGGGAGGAATCGCTCTAAACAGAGGAGGGTACTGACAGTCCCACTTCGAGGCAGTCGGTACTGCATCGTCAGAGCCCGGGATTGACTCCAAGCGGGGCATCGAAGGGAGCGACGTCCCCGACGGGCCCCGATTCCGGGGGTGAGGCCGCCCCCGGGGCAATCCACAAGGGCGGCTGGAGTGGTGCCGAGGCCGCTGGAGAGCAGGCGAGTGCAGCACTGCGCCGTCGGAAGAGACCGGGGTCGGATCCGAAATGTGCCGGAGCCACGCTTTCCAGACTGGAGATCGATTCGAGGCTGGGCATCGAACCGAGCGACGCCTCCTTAGGGGCCCCCGGTGTCAGCGGCCGCGCCGGTGCTGCCACTCCCGCGAATGGAGTCGGGGTCGCGACGATCGGTACCGAGGGCAACGAGGGCTTCCCAGGCCGAAACTCGGCGAAGAGGGAAACACCCGAAGTCGGCTCAGACGCCGGGAGAGAGGCCCTTCTAGGTGCCGGGGTTCTGCCCGCGCCTGTCTTATTGAGCGGGAAACCCTTACGGGGCGTACTACACAGCCTCGAGGGTACCCAGGTAACCCGCTGACGAGCCCCGGCGGGTAGCGAGACGCCCAGCCCCGGCTCCGCGGCGCTTCTTTGGGTCGACTCGACCGAAGGACCCGGGTCCCGCGGGCAGACTCTAATGACGAGTGGAGCACTCGACGCCCGCGTAGATGCCAGGAGGTCAGTGGTGTCCGGGGGAGGCCCCGTCCCCGCGCAAGGTGGGGGTGCCAACCCGCCCGACCGGGATAGGTCGATCGGCTCCGCAGGTGGAGCCCGGAGGCGACCCCTGGCGAAGAACGGGGCCCTTGTTCCCGAAACCACCGCGGGAGAAGCGGAGCCGCTCAAGGCCAGTACCACCCCCGCGGAAGCCGGGGACGAGTCGATCAGCCCTGGCGGAGCCGAGGGCACCCGGTGCCGATCCCTGGCGGGGAGTGGGGCCACCGACTCTGACGCCGATGCCGAGGACTTGGTCCCGCTCGAAGCGGTCACCACCTCCATGCATGGCAGGGGTGTGGGCACGCCATACCAGGTCAGGTTGGTCCGACGATCCCCAGTGACGAGTGGAACACTCGATGCCGATGCCGGGGAATTGGTACCACCCCCGTGCAGGGCCGGGATGCCGTATAGCCAGACTGGGTCGAGTCGATCGGCCCTGAAGGCACCGAGGACACCAGTCGACAGTCCCTGGCGAAGAGTGGAACACTCGACGCCGGCGCCGATGGATCTGCACTGCTCAAAGCGGGTGCCACCCTCGGGCATGGCTCGGGAATGTTCTGTGAGGAGCGAACCTCAGGAACAACCCGAAACCCCGTGGAGGCTCTGGAGCCCGAAGACTCACTCCGGGGTGTAAGGGACTGGAGGGGAAGGCCGGAGCCGTCGTCATGCAGCGCATGAGACTCGCCCCTCAAGGCTCGGTTAGTCTTAACAGACTGTTGTTGGGTTACCTGATCCTGGCGAGGAGAGAAAGCCGACGACCGCACCTCAGAGGGAAAGATGTCATCGAGGGACACTCGAAACAGGGAGGGTCTTCTCCCGACGCTGAAGCCCGGGGAACCGGGGGAGAAGGGGTCAGGGCCCCAACAGGAGAGACACCAGGCGTTGGAGAAGACAACGTCTCCACAGTGGGGGCACTTCTTAGGGGAAGAAGGCTCCATGCTGGAAAGCCCGGTAGGCCTCAGAATAACACGAGGAGGATGCTCCTCGAAGGAAATAAAGGAAAACAAAAAATAAGGAAAAAAGGGGCACCAGCGGTGCCAGAGTCAGCGGGGAAAAAAAAACACGACCACAGGAAACAAGAAAAGAAGAAAAAGTTTCTGCGGTGACAGGAGGTACGTCCTGTCGGCTCCGCAGAAAAACGAAAACTGGGGAGAGGCAGTGGGAAGGGCGGGAAGCTACCGCGCAGACGCGAGGGATGCTCCCAAAGGCCTTCTGATTGGATGCTGGGGAGCATTCCCGTGCGGGCTCCGTCGGCGCCAACGAACCCGATATGTGAAGACTCATTCCTGCTTGTTCCTCTGAGATACTGCGCTCCAAGGATGTCAATCTGAGGTCAAGCCCAGAAGACCCGGCAGCCACCGACTCGGGCCCCGACGGCGTCAGGCCCGACTACGGTTCCGTAGGGGAGTCCAGGAGGACAATAGTACTCACGTGCGGCTCCACCTCGAGTCGAGGAAGTTTAGAAGGTCTCTCCGCCTCCGAGGACTCGGGGCAGCTGGCGGGGCTATGCGACCCGGCCCGCGAGGGACCAGGTGCGTCCTCCGACGACGCCCGCGCGAGTTTCCTCTGCCGACGATGCTCCCGTCCAGGGGACCCCCGCTCAGAGGAACTCCGACAGAGCTCGTGGCCGGAGTCACGAGACGAAGCCTCCGACGAGGTCCGGGCCGGGCCGGACCGGACTCTGGGTCAGAGAAGATTCTTTCCTTTTGCGATTGCCGACTCCTCAGCGACTTGGAGGACATCTTGCCACACGGACCACAGCTCCCAGAGTCATGATTGGGTCCGAGGCAACGAAGGCCGAAATTATGCGTGTCTGTAAGAGACATTAATTTAGAACAATGATCACATTTTTTGAACCCGCTGGCAGCCATAGGGTGAAAAAGGGCCCCCGCGAGGTCGAAAGACCGAGCCGCCAGGGGTGGAAAATAAGTGGCGGGAACGTCAGTTAAAAACTGAAAACAAAAAAAGAAATGTGAACGGACTCGATAAGGAAAAAATCGAGGCCGGGCAGGAAAAGGACACGCGAACCGAGAAAACAACAAAGAATTAATCAACTTTTTCAGTGGTGGTAACAAACTACGTCTGTAGGGCTCCGCGGAAAAAGGAAGACTGAGCAAGATGGCATCCTTGGGCGGGAAGAGGACCGCGCATGCGCGCTGCAATCAAAGGCTTTCTTCGAAAGCTGGGGAAATTGCTCTGCGAGGGCTCCGTCGGCGCCGACGTCACCCATAAGTGAGGACTGACTTCCTGCTTGGTCCTGGAGAAATCTCCTCCTCTGGAAACCCCCCCCAGGCGAGAGGTGCAAAAGCGCTGGAAGTTCCGTGACTGTCCTTGAGTTGCCGCTGCTGTCCGACTTGGCTTGGGCCTATCTTCCGGCAGGCGGCCTCCCTTTGATTCTTTTAAGTCCTTGACCAGCTTGTCAAGGTCCTCTCAAAACAGCAACTTTCCTTTAAAGGGAAGCTTGCTAAGCCAAGACTTGGAGAAACGATCCGCTGCCCAGTTTCTTAGCCAAAGGTAACGACACGCCACCACCAAAGCAGCCATGCTGTTCGCTAGACCTCTAATAAGGTCATAATGTTCATCGGCCAGGTAAGCCACCCCAGTCTCTAATCTAGCTGCGTCAGCCTACTCTTGTGCAACATCAGCTAGAAGCTGCAACCTCTGCGACCAGCGAAGACAGGCTCTCACTACCCAAGCTCCACAAATCGAAGCCTTAAGGGACAGAGCATTAACCTCAAAAGCCTACTTTAGCAATGCCTCCACTTTCCTATCCTGTCCATCTTTAAGGGCCGTGGCGCCCTCTACAGGAATGGTCTTCTTCATGACTGCCAAAACCGCTACATCAACTCGGGAGGAACAAAACCGTTCCCGTTCCTGATCTGCTAATGGGTAGAGGCAATTCATAGCCCGAATCCCTCTGAAGGCTGCTTCTGGCAAATCCCACTCATCCTGGATCATTTGCTTAACCACCCTGTGAACAAGAAACACTGCCTGAGACTTTCTAACCGCCTACATTAGAGAGTCTTTCACCTCCTCTTCCTCTGTCGGCTGTGGGACCGATAATTAGAGTCACTTCAAGCGCTCAAGTTAAGGCCAGCAGCTCCTCTCTCTGAAAAACCAAGAATTATCCTCACCTGATCTTCCTTTTCCGGAATTTCACCTTCCTCAAGCTCTTCTCTGACCGTCTCGGGCTCTAGCTCGAAATCTTCCAGTTCTTGCCACTCCAACTGAGGAAGAAGATCCTCAACGGATCGCGCCCTATTAGCCGGGCTTGCCCCGACTTGGTTGCTCTTCTCCAAGGAGTCCCGTCCAGCCACTGTCTTAAGAGCCGTCCCATCCGAAGACACGCCCCTGCTGTTGCAAGCAGTAGGCCTCATGCAGCAACAAAACAAAATCAGTGGAAAATCCCACAACCAGAGACGGAGGGTTCGCCGGACTGGGTACTACTAAAGGACCCGGAAGCAGCGGAGAAGAAGAATCCAGAGTAGCAGGAACATCTCTAGCCGATTGAGAACCCTGTGTGGAAGTCGAAGCCGGGTCCGTAGATTTCTCATGAAGCTCCTGCTCCATAGTGGCTGCTTCCATCGCACAACTGTGACAAACCCCCTCGTCTGAGACAGTGCCCCTATGGGTACCACAGACCAGGCACTGCAGATGAGAAGACATCAGCACAAGGCAAAAAAATTAAAAAAAAAAACAATTTTTTCCCCCACTTACTGCACAATTCCGGGCAACTTGCCAGTCCAAAAAACGCACTTTGAAAGCCTTAAAATGCCTCGGAAGGCTGCCAGAAGCCAGAGAACGCTAAACACACTGATGCCTTAAGCGCAGGAAAAAATGGCACTGAAACATGATAGGAAGGCCGACCCTGCAACCTGCTCATCATGCGGTGCTGGGCCGCGCTCCGAAGAGCTCCTGAACTGCTTCACATACAAAATTACTCACTGCCTTGTCCGGGGACCCGCCGGCCACGCCGTTCACTCTGGCGCCTCCGGGATCGCTAGGGAAACCGCTCTACCGCAGTCTTGCTGACTGACAGGCAATCAACCGTCCAGAGGCCCGCCAACGGCTCCTGCTCACAGGGAGGAACGGAGAGCCGTCTAGGCTCAGAAGAGACAGGATGTCAATGCGATCCCCTCCGTACTGATCAGGAGGGGAGAGTAAAGGCTTAAAGCAGAAGAGAAGAGAAGAGAAGCAGTAACAAGCAGAGAGAGTTCCTTCTGCAGCCTACCATTGATCTCCTTAGCCAGCCGTTTTAAATTAAAGACTAAGGGAAGAAATCACAGGGAAGACGTTACCCCTTTTAACCCCCTCCCTCTTTTTTTTTTTTTTTTTTTTAAACCTTAAACCAAATAAAAATACAGGTAGGGGAAACCAAACTAAAAACTCCTCTCTAAACTAAACTTCCTATGTGTTCCTCCAGTGAGCTGAGCACCTAGGCTCACTACAACCTCATGCTGTGTGGAGACTGAGCACACTGGGGGCTGGTGGGAGGTGCCATCGGTCTTGGTCCAAGTAACATCAGAACTCTGACATGCTCAGTCTCCATGCTGCAGGAGACGTACACTACCCAGTGGTGAGGGACTGGACTGGAGGGACGATAAGGAATTGTATTTAGTCCTTGATGCAATGGGTAGCCAGTGGAGGGAATGGAGTAGCAGTGTGAAATGATCTGAGTAATGGGTCTTGTGTATGAGTCGTGCAGCTAGGTTTTGGGCTAGTTGAAGTTGATGGATGTTTTTTTGGGCTTTGAAAGCCAGGTTTCTGTTAAGCAGGGAATGTTTGGATTGATTATAGCTGGGATTTTGTTTCTGGTGGATCTGGTGTTGATAAGTGAGATTTTTTTTTTTTAACTTTCCTCTTTATTGAAAAAGATTTTTTCCATTTCCTTTTTTTTTTTTGTGTTGGTGTACCTTATAACATCACATTAAAAAAAACACATCATACAGTAAGAAAAAGAAACTGAACATCCAACTCCCATACAACCGGGCTCCATTTCCCAATACAAATACAAATATAAACATAGGTATATTCCTCCCCCTCCCCCTTCTCCCTTCCTCCAGTCCCAACCCTCCCACTCCCATGCCCCCCTATCGTAATCCATCCCCTAAACCCTCCTACCCCCCCTTCCCTCCCACTCCCATCCCCCCTTCCCCCTCTCCCCTCACCCATTAACCCTCCTTCCTCAGATATTCCAATAAAGGTTTCCACTGTTTATCAAAGCTGGCCCCCTTAACTCTACGCATCGTCAGTCTCTCCATCATGACTACCCTGCGTAACCTGGTCACCCATGCCTCCATTCTTGGTGGCTGAGGCTGCTTCCATCGCCAAGCTATTTCACACCAAGCCGCTATTAAGCATGCCCGCACTGGTCTATTCCAACATCTCGGTAGTTCATCAGGCCATACCCCCAGCAGAAAGAAACGTGGGCAAATGGTTATAGCTACCCCCAAAGCAAAAATAGTTTGAATTTGTTCCCTAATCCCCACCCAATAGCCACGTATTATATCACACTCCCACCACATATGCATATAAGTCCCTTGATCCCCACATCCCCTCCAACATCGATCAGAAGCTCCCGACACCATCCTACTATATCTAACAGGAGTATAATACCAGCGCATCAAGATCTTATACGAATTCTCTTTGATTATCGTACAGATTGATGAACGCTTGATCTTCTTAAAGATCTTACTCTATTCCTCTTCGCCCCAATTTACCCCCAAATCTCTCTCCCATTCTTCCATGTAGCGAAATTTCTCACCCTCCACTCTTGAAAGGCACAGGTTGGTATATAAAGCCCGTATCAGACCCCGTGATTGACCATGTCCCCGTGATTGACCAGATCCCTTCAACCCCATTAAGGCCATCCTTAATCAAGGCCTTATTCTGTTTAGTTTGTAAAAAGTGAGCCATCTGCAGATACGCAAAAAAATCACGGGTTCCTAGTTGATACTCCTCTTGTAATTGGGAGAATGGTTTAATCTCCCCTGAATCAACCAGGTGTATAAACCTATCCAACCCCTTCTCAGCCCACTGACGAAAAACCCCCTCCCTCCCTGGCCCAAAAGACTGAGTGGACCCTATGGAGGCTAGCAACGAAATAGAGTCTCGAGGCCTAGTGTTTATCCTCCGCCACCCATTCTGCCACATTTCCCAAAGATGCCGAAGGTATGGATTCCCTGTCCAGTCCCTACGCACCATCCCCTGTTGTAACCATGGAAGAAACTGCAAATTATACTCCCCTGCCCAAAACTGCTCTATATTCCCAAAGCGCTTATTTCTCTCCAATCCATTATCTGTCGCAATTGCGCAGCTAAATAATAGACCCCGATCTCGGGCATGCCCAGTCCCCCTTCTTTTGTGTTATATAGTAACACTCTCCTCGCTATCCGAGGCGGTCGATGACGCCAAACAAATAAAAACATCTTCCTTTGTAGGTTTTGCAAAACCAATCGCGGCACCCGCAACGGTAACACCTGAAAGAAATATAACAGGCGCGGCAATACCACCATCTTTAAGGCCGCTATACGCCCCAACCAGGAGAAATCCTCCTTATGCCATCGCACGAAATCTTTTTCAATTTGAGCCAGTAGGGGTGGATAATTTGCCCCATACATTCCCTGAAAATCTCTATGCAACTGAACCCCGAGATACTTAATGGACCTCTGGGCCCAGCGAAACTTAAAGTTCTGTTGAAGATGCTGCTGCAAGCCACTACGTAGAGACACATCCAAGGCCTCGGTCTTATCCCAATTAATTTTAAAACCCGACAGCCTCATAAGTGAGATTTTTAATGGGCATGTTGCATTGCTGTTATGGGGATTGCAGTGGATGCGAATGGGGATTAGATGTGTTGGTCTATGAGAAGAGTGATTTTGGTAAAGAGTACAGGATGTGTGGAAGGGAAACAATTGAGTGTTTCTTTGGCGGTGAGGTAGAATGGGTATGTGGTGGTGGTGATCTTGATATTGTAGAGAAGAGGTAGATATTAGTGCTAGTAGGAGAAGTATGCTTATAAAGATGATGCACTTCAGATTTGGCATTGTTAACGGAGTTTATGGCTGAGTTTGATTGTGGAATAGATGTGGTTAGAGAGTGATAGCTATGGGTCAATATAGGAATCCAAAAAGTTGGCACAATATCAACCTGATCTGGGTTCTATAGGGAGAAAACGCTCCTGAGTAATTGGCAAAAAGATGGAGACATTCAGGCCAATGGGAGAAACATTCATGCAAATGAGGGAGACATTCAGGTAAATGGATATTCAGTTAAACAGAAGAGACATTAAGGTAAATGGAGGCAATTTTAGTTTTAAAGTTAACATATGGTGAGCAAACTTAGTTAATCAATGCAATTGTTATACAATGTAATAAGATGAATTAAAAGTTAACATTGGATGAATATCATGTAACCAATAGAGGAGATAGAATGTTTCTGCTACCACTAATTCCTCTGGTTCTTCAAACTCTTCCCCCCCCATACACCCTCCCTGCCCCAATTACCCCCACCCACCCCATATCAGAATAACCAAATGATAAAAGATTAGATAATGGATATGACATACCATTTCCCACGTTTGATTGAGTCAAATTAAACCAACCATGGTCTAGAAAGATCCCCCTATCAATCCCACAACTTAGAAAGAACGCAGCTCCAAGTAATAGATAGCCCCAATAACCAGCCCCATGTCCTATCCACAGGTCCGCTCCCCCACACCCATCTCCCAACCCATTCCCCCCTCCCCCCCCCTCCAGGCTTTATAAGCACCCCATATTTTCTCAAACTGATCCACACAGTGATTCTGGAAAAATAATTTCACTCATACAAAAAATAAAAAGTCAAGACGCTTAAGCATCCTCTCCCTTGTGGGCACTTCTGCCTGCTTCCTGGTGGCAGCTAACTCCATCCGCCCAATGACCGCTCCAAACACCAACAATCTACCTACCCCTTCCTCCACCCCCCTCTGAGCCTTTGTTTAACAAAAGCTGGCCTATCCTCATGGGGTACCACACCCCTAGGATCTCCCCCATCCAGTGTGAAACTGCCCCCCAAAAAGCTTGTACTTGGGGCACTCCCATCACATACAGTTGTGGTCAATATCTTAAAAAGGATATAGTGTTATTATTAAAGGTACAAAGAGCCACCAAAACGGTAAAGGGGACAGAAGGATATCCCTATGAAGAGAGGCTAAAGTGGAGTGGAGGAGTAGCCTAGTGGTTGGGGCAACGTACTTCGGGCCGGAAGGTCGGGGGTTCAAATCCCACTAGAGGACAGCAACCTTGGGCCGGAAGGACTGGGGTTTCTAGTCCCACAGGTGCTCCTTGTGGTCTTAGGCAAGCCACTTAACCCTCCATAGCCCATGTTCCCTGTAAAATAGTTCTGTGTGTGCTGTGCTTTCCTGTCTAATCAATGTGTTTATACCTCAAAAATTCCTGTCATGATTTGACAATTTCCAATCTGTAATCAAAAACCACTGCTGATCGCTGGAAGTAGCGGTATACAAATGTATACTAAATAAATAAATAAATAATAAATAAATAAAAAGGTTAGGGCTCTTCAACCTGGAAAAGAGACAGCTGAGGGGAGATAGGACAGAGGTCTATAAATTAATGAATGGAGTGGAACAGGCAAACGCAGATAAATTGTTTACGCCATCAAAATATAGAAAGAACAGGGGGCATGCAATGAAGCTTCAGGGTAACCTATTTAAGACTAATAAGAGAAAATATTTTTTCACTCAACGTATAATCAAACTCTGGAATTTGCTACCGGAGGATGTAGTAAAAGCTGTTAGTGCAGCTGGGTTTAAAAAAAGATTTAGACAAATTCCTGGAGGAAGGGTCCATAAACCATTATTAATGTGGACCCAGAATATCCACTGCTTGCCCCAGTACAAGCATTGTGGAATCTGTGTCTTTTGGGGAAACTGCTAGGTACTTGTGACCTAGATTGGCCACTGTTGGAAATAGAATACTGGGCTTGATGAATCTTGGTCTGACCCAATATGGCATATCTTATGTTCTTATCCTTGCAGGTCAACCCCTTAATGTTCAACATCTCCTTAAAAAAAGTGGAGTGTGAAATGGCTTTGGACTATCTATGCACACATACTTGACATAAAGAATCACATAAAACAAGACCAATTAAAAAAGGAAATAGTATAAAAATTGGAACATTGCCAGGACATGATTATTGGCACCCTTATAAACAATTCAAATCATATGACATGAGATATGATTCAGACCTTTAAATACTTAAAGAGAAATAATGAACAAACCTCTTCCAAAGACGGGGAAGCTGTAAAACTAGAGGGCATACCATGAAGCTGCAAGGGGGTAAATTGAAAGGAAATGTCAGGAAATACTTTTTCACTGAAAGGGCGGTGGATGCTTGGAAGTGGTGGGGGTAAATACAGTGACTGAATTCAAAATGGCATGGGACAGACACAGTGGATCCCTTTAGAGCAACAGGATAAAATCAAAATAAACGTATCTAATTTCTCAACAAATATTGGTGTCCTACACGGAGCAGTGGGTTCACCCCTAAATAAAAGACATGGGGAGGGGTGGCCTCCACAGAGCGACAGGTGCACCTACTTTTGCCTTCTTACTGGGCAGACTAGATGGACTATACTGATCTTTATTTGCCATCATTTACTATGTTGCTATGTTTGAACGGAACAACCATATTCCCATTGCAGTAAAATTAGACATACCTGTGATCAATTATCAGTACTCACATGAAATGAATCACATGACTGCTCAAAAAAAAAAATTGGCCGTCATTGTCCACTCCGGCCACGTGGGCAGCCAATAACGCTTCCAGATGCGACTCGGCCCAATCCAGCAGCTCTTCCGCCTCCTCTTCGAGAGCCACGCTGGTTGTGCCCCCTTGTCGATTGAGATAGGCCACAGCTGTGGCATTGTCCAACATCACACAAATCGCTTTTCCTTGCACTAACTGCCGAAACTCTCGCAGAGCTAGAGCGACCGCCCGAAATTCCAACCTGTTGATTGACCGCTTCTCCATCTCGCTCCACTGACCTTGGGCAAACTGCCTCTTGAAGTGCGCCCCCCAGCTGAACAGACTTGCATCCGCTGTCAGCGGTCTCCACTCCGGTGATTCCAACGGCATTCCCTTTTCTAAACACCCTGGAACCAGCCACCACTGCAAGGATTGCCTCATCCGCAACGGGCATATCAGCTGCCGCAACAACTGATCCAACTGATGCGACCATCTCCTGAGGAGAGCTCTCTAAAAAAGTTCGCACGTGCGCTCTGGCTCATGGCACCAACTCTAGTGCGGCTGCCATCGTTCCCAACAGCTGCAAGTAATGCCATGGCGACGGGGCTCTTTTTCCCAAGAAATCCCACACCAGCTGTCTTAGCTGTAGGGCCCTGGAGTGTGGGAGAAACACCCTGCCCCTCTTTGTGTCGAAGTGGGCTCCCAAGTACTCCAGCTCCTGTGAAGACTCGAACTTGCTCTTCTCCACATTCACTACCAAACCTAGACTCTGCAGAAACTGCACCACCCGGAGGGTAGCTTTCTCTATTTCGCTCTTCGACTTTGCCTGAATCAACCAATCGTTCAATAAGGGTGCACCAATACCCCTTCTTTGCGCAACGCCACCGCCACCACCACCACCATCACCTTGGTGAAGGTGTGCGGTGCCGTTGCCAAACCAAACGGCAATGCCTGGAACTGAAAATGCCCCATGGGCACCGCAGGTACCATTGGTGTTCCAATCTGATCGGTATGTGCAGATATGCCTCCGAGAGATCTAGCGAGTTCAGGAATTCTCCCTGCCTGACCGCTACGATGACCGACCTCAGCGTTTCCATACAAAAGTGGGATACTCTGAGACACCGGTTTACACTCTTGAGGTCTAGAATCGGCCTTAACGAGCCCTCCCTTTTTTTGGCACCACAAAGTATATGGAGTATCGACCAAACCCGCACTGGTCTATTGGAACTGGTACCACTGCCTGAAGAGCTAGCAACCTCTCCAACGTTTCTCCAACTACCTGCAAACCTGGAAAACCTGGAAAAGAGACAGCTGAGGGGAGATATGATAGAAGTCTATAAATTAATGAACGGAGTGGAACAGGTAAACGTAGATCGATTGTTTACATTATCAGAATATAGAAAGACTAGGGGACATGCAATGAAGCTACGGGGTAAACTATTTAAGACTAATAAAAGAAAATATTTCACTCAACGTGTAATCAAACTCTGGAATTTGTTACCGGAGGATGTAGTAAAGGCTGTTAATGTAGCTGGGTTTAAAAAAGGTTTGGACAAGTTCCTGGAGGAAAGGTCCATAAACCATTATTAAGAAGGGACCCAGGATATCAATGCTTGACCCAGTACAAGCATTGTGGAACCTGTGACTTTTGGGGAAACTGCTAGGTACGCATGACCTAGATTGGCCACTGTTGGAAACAGGATACTGGGCTTGATGGACCTTGGTCTGACCCAGTATGGCATATATCTTATTTTATTTATTTATTTATTTATTTATTTACTACACATTTATATACCGCTACTTCCAGCGATCAGCGGCGGTTTGATTAATCTTCGTGGGGTAGTCAATCAAGACTTGGGGGGGGGGGGAATATACATAGATCTGAGGTCACAGCACACATGATTGGCGTCTTCGGGGACAAATCATACGTTTTTACATTTATATATACATATTTACATATTTAAAACATATTTAAACATATATCAGTTTTTACAAATCACTAGCAGTAGAAGGTTATATTTGATTGTAATGGCATCGGAATAAGTGTGTTTTTAGCTCTTTTCTGAATTTGGTGATGTCCTTGGTTAGGCGCAGCTCACAGGGGAGTTGATTCCAGATAGTTGGTGCAGAGAAAAAGAAGGCTCTATGACTCGTAATTGTTTTCACTGCCCTGATGTTGATGGGGACTTGCAGGGTACCTGAGTTGATGGTTCTTCTGTCCCTATTTGTGGGTTGCATGCTGATAAGTGAGGATAGGAATGATGGGGATAGGTTGTTTATTAGCTTGAAGGTGGTCATTAATATCTTGTATTGAATCCTGGCTGCAATTGGTAGCCAGTGTAGCTCTATTAAAATGGGGGTAATGTGTTCAGCAATGCTTGTTCCCATTATGATCCTGGCTGTTACGTTCTGGGCCATCTGCAGGATATTTAGAGATTTTTTAGGTAGCCCTTGTAAGATGGCATTACAGTAATCCAAGTGCGGTATAATTAGAGCTTGTGCTACCGACCGAAAATCACCGGGTTCTATTATTTTCCTTAGTGGTTGTAACACTCTAAGTTTATGGAAGATGGCTTTATTCGTTTTGCGTAGGTGTGTCTCCATTTTCAGGTTGCAGTCGAGTGTGACTCCCAGATATTTTATTTCATTTTTCGTGCTGTACGTGTTATTGCATAGTGTGATTGTAGTGGGGGGGTTGAAGTTTGGTTTGCTGGATATGTACATGACTTCTGTTTTCTTATGGTTTATTGTCATGTTGTTTTTCTGTAGCCAGCCTAACATCTCATCCAGGCATTTTTCGAGTAGTGTATATTGAGGGTCGGCCGCATCTAGTTGCGTATAAAGCATAATATCATCCGCATAGATGTGGTATTTAATATTATGTCTTTTGAAGATGTCGCAGAGGGGTCGCATGTATATGTTGAACAGAAGTGCCGAGAGGGCAGAACCCTGCGTTTGAGCGAAAGGTTCAGCTTTTTCGCCATTAAATTGTACTTGCGGCCTTCTGTTCGTTATGTAGGAGGAGAACCATTTGAGGGGAGTTCCCACAATTCCTATATCTTCTAGTTTGTTGAGGAGGATCTTATGGTGTACTGTGTCGAAGGCGGCAGAGATGTCAATGAAAATGAGTATAAACATTTTCTCTCTGTTCTCTAGGCCTTGGATGAGGTTGTTCATCAGTGCTATCAAAAGCGTCTCAACTCCATGATTTCTTCTGAACCCGTATTGCTGTTTATCTAGGGTATCACAGTCCTCGAGATGTTCTTGAAGCTGTATTAGCACAGCTTTTTCAATGATCTTTGCAAGGAATGCAATGCTGGAGATGGGGCGGTATGATGTCGGGTCTTCCTTGTTGAGCGAGTTGTTCTTTAGGATTGGCCTTATTATAGATTGTTTCAGTTGGTCAGGCATTATTCCTTGATTTAGTGACTGGTTTATGATGTGGGATATTTGCTGGCTGATCTCTTTTTTTGCTGTTTTTATCCATGCTGTTGGGCAGGGGTCGAGTGGGGAGGTGGTGGTATTTATGGAGGTTAGTATGTTGATGGTCTGCTGCACATCGATGTTGTGGAAGATACTCCATTTTTGTTTACTCTCCACCTCTGTGCCTTGGCATTGTGTGTCTATAGGGAGATTGGGGATGTTGGTAGTCAGCTTGCTTGCGTAGTGGTTTGCGAGCGTTTGTGGATTTATGAGGCTATCTGGATGTTCCGGAGTGGCTGTTTTGGTTAGTGATTTAACTAATGCAAAGAGTTCACGTGGTTTGTTGATGGCTTTGCTTAGAATGTTGGTATGGTGTATCCTTTTTGCTGTGTTTACTTCATCCTTGTATTTTGATAGGAGGTTGAGGTACACAGATCTGAGCTCGATGGATTTGGTTTGTCTCCACCTTCTTTCATGTTTCCTAAGGTCTCTTTTCATTCTGGTCAGCGTTATGTTGTACCAAGGTTCTGATTTTAGTTTGGCTGCGTTTGGTGTATGGTTCTCTTTAGGGATCGCCATGGCCTGAATACCGGTATCCCAGCTGCTTGTTAAATCGTTGAGGTCTGTTTTAACCAGGTCTATGTGGGATTTGATGGTCTCAATGAGACATTCCATATTTGGTTTGTTAAATCTTCTTTGTTGAAGGGGTGCTCTTTTTGCCTTTGTGTCTTTGGATAAGGTAGGAAGCTTTATCTGCACATTGATTTGGTAGTGGTCCGACCAGGGTAATGGTATGATCTCTATCAGTGGCTTCCCAACGTTGGCTTGCTTTCCTGCAGGCGCGAAAACCATGTCCAGTGTGTGTCCCTTTTCATGGGTGGGCTCTGTTATTAGTTGTTGGTATCCTAGCTGAGTCATAGCGTCCAGGAAAGTGTTTGCGTGCGTGGCTGTAATTGATGTTAGGTTCAGGTCTCCTAGTACGATCTGGAATTTTTTTGGTTGCGTTGCGGAAATGTTTTCTAATGCTGAGGCAAGTATCTCATGCTGTGGTGAGGGGGGCCTGTATATTAGGCAGATGGATACTGCGGTGTTTTCCACCTTTAGTAGGTCTATGTCTGTGTTTGAGTTCTGATAAGTAATTCCGAGTTGTAGGTTGCTCTTAGCTACTATGAGAACCCCTCCACCCTTTTTGTGGGTTCGGGGACAGTTGTATAGGTTGTATCCAGGTTTGCTGATCTGGTTTAATATGGCTGCATCGGTGTTGGAGACCCATGTTTCGGTTATACATAGGATGTCTGGTTTCTTATCTGTGATGATGTCGTGGATTATGTGTGTCTTGTTCCTGATTGATCGAGCATTGATGAGGGTGATATTATGCAGCTCTTGCCTAGCCTGGTTGTTAGCGGTTTGTGTCAGTGGTTGGCTGAGCATGTGGGTCGATGATGCTTTGGGCCTATGGCGTCTCCGATTTCTCGTAGGGCTGTTAGTGTAGGCACTGTGTTTGAGTGGGTATGTTACTGTGTCTATGTTTTGGTGGTATGGTGTGTGTAGGAGTGTTTGTGGCATTTGTATGGTGTAGAGGAGGTAGAGTGTAGTGCATAGTTGTGTATGGTATAGGTTTGGATTGAATGTGTGGGCATGGATTAGCGTGAATAGGCATATACCTATGTATAGGATTGGTATCTTCATTTTATAGCTAATTAATGTACCTTTCCAATGTTGTTTAGTCCGCCAATTCTATTTGGACCCTTTGTAACTATATTTGCAGCAATACCAAGTGTAGGGATCGAAAGTAAATGTTTGCAGCACTTAGAATTAGCAAGGCTGATTGTCAAGATTAGCAGGTGTAGGTAACAGTATGAACCTCGCTTATTACTATGTATCCTGGTATAAACAAATAGCACCGTGTGGCACTCCGTAGCAGCCCTAAGTAGCAGCACTATTTAGCTTTGCAAACACGTAGCACAATAGCCACACAATAATAGCAGTGTAAACAACCTATATGGACAATAATAGCAGTGTAAATAACCAGTCTGGGTGATAGCCCTGGTAACTATGTTGTAGTACTATGTTGTAACACTAAGTATCTGTATAAACAAAATCGAATAGTAGTAGCTGTATCAACAATAACAATAGTAGCACAATAGCAGCATTAAGACTAGTAGTAGCTGTATCAACAATAACAATAGTAGCACAATAGCAGCATTAAGACTAACTGGTATGACCTTTAGCTTTGATGACAGTGTAGCAATATTATCCACATACGCAACATTTGTATTTATACGTGGACAGATTCAGTTATAATTACTGATGAGCTAGGTCAGTAATACGGCCTTTACACATTAGCCCATTTGGCTTATGTTCTTATGCAGCCTTGACTCTGTCCTGCATGGAGATAGAACGAATGCATCTCGCACCGGGCGCTGGAATTCTAGGGCGTAACCTCTTTGGATGACCTCCAACACCCACTGATCTGACGTGATCTGGGCCCAGGCAGAATAAAACTCCTTTAGTCACCCCCCCCCCCACAGGCACTAATCCTACCTGGACCCCCCCCCCCCTCGCTTCATTGCGACTCCTTGAGGTTCGAGGAAGGAGAGGCTCCAAAACCTCTACCCGTTCCTCTGAACCCTCGAAATCCCTGGGATCTGTAATTAAGACGCCCTCTCTGAAACTGACCAAACCTTGACGGACGAAATCTCCAAAACTCCCTTTGTTGGCTCCTAGAAGGTACTAGTAAATAACAGAAAACCCAGCAAGAGAACCAATATTAAAGAATTTTTTTGTCGGAATAGCCAGCACAGTAGACAGGAAAATTACCTACTACCACCGTGGCCCGTCCATTTTAATCAGTGTTGAAAGTCAATTTAAAACAGCTCTATTCAAAAATAGCTGGTACTTAGCTTTGTGAAAGAGAAGCAGGCTGTGAAAACGCTGTAAGCAAGAGTAGATCAATTTTACATCAGCAGGTCATTTATACGACGTGTCACGTTTCAGGGGTATACACACAAGCCCCCTGCTTCAGGTCAGACCTCTGTGTAGAAAACGTCAGCAGCGAAGGCGGCCATTTCGCACTGAGTTAAGGCGGTGGTTGCCTCAGCTTTCTGCTGGCGAGGTTGTATGAATCACCGTGTCATTCCACCAGGAGGGATTTGTAGAGCAGCTTCCAGGTCGTCTCTTCATTTCCTCAGTAACCACTACTGCCTAAATGTTTTGGCTGTAAAGGAAGCCTGTTCCGGGTCGGCAGTGTGGTGAGTTGGCTTGATAGGTCCCTCCCAATGATTACTGCTCTGTTACATCCCAGAAGTGGAGGACTAAACTGGAGGAACGATAAGGAAATAGAAATTACACTTACCTGGTAATTGTCGTTCCTTGAGTTACGACAGTTTAGTCCTCATTCCCGCCCAGGAGTGTGATTTCTTCAGAGTTTATTTTCAGGCGGAATGAAGCATCAATCTCAAGGAGTAGACAGATCCTTTCAGTTTCTAGATCGCAGTGAGTATCCCTCTCTGTTCTTTCTTTCTTTTCTCTTATTTAAACGAGGTGATGGTATAGGATACGTGTTTGCATAGGGGGGACATGAATGTAAAGTATAAAAAAAAAAAAGAAAATATAAGACGGATACGGTTTAAAAGGCTCCTCCGGTTGAAGAATGGGGAGTTATTTAAAGTTATGGTATAGTTACTTATTTGTTGTTCCTTTGAGTTTGCTTTGTCAATAGTACACTGGAGGCTGATGGGAGATACCAGCAGACTATATCCAGTGATGTCACGACTTTGACATGCCCAGTCTCCTAGCTGCAGGAAGAGGTGTGCCAGCTGCCCTCTGGTGGCCATAGACCGTAGCACAGGCACTTCCCGGTTGGCAGTTTAACTGCCAGTCTATTTTTGTACATTCTAAGGTTTGCTAAACCTGTCCCTGTGAATTTTGGGCAACTTTCACTATAGACTACATAAAGGCACACTTCTAGGCTTTCTCTTTGGCACAATGCAAGTACTACACCGAGTCTTAGCAGTAAATTTGAGAGACTGAAATCATACTCCCCATGCCCTGGCTTAGAAATGAGGTTCACAACAGTCATGGTATTCACAAAACTAAAAAGTATATTATAACACTGCACTAAGGGACTTTAACAAATAAACAATACCAACACCCTTAGACTTACAATTCCATTAATTATACTTAAAACTAATCACACTCCCACACTTCTAATTTAAGCTTAAACTTTTTTATATATAAGACTAAACCTCCTTTTATGGAAGAAAGAGACCTCAGATCAATACATTACCTCCCACTATGTGACGAAACAAATCACCATAGCGAGGTTTTGGTGAGAGGTTTTGATTGGTTGTAGACTGCTTAAAAAGACTGATGTCAAACGCTTGGGTTTGAGCTGTTGTCTGCGATTTAAGTATACCCCTGATGAAGCCTTTTTTTAAGGAGAAACGAGGATCTTTGTTTGGTTAGTGATTGAAGTTCAGACGGTGACATGTTATAGAGTTAAGAGATTGTTGAAGGTGCAGTTGAGAAAAAGTTGGAAGCGGCGTTGGAGCCTAGAAGATAAGTAGAATTTGTGCTTTATGGTTTTAAAAGAATGGCAACTTGCTTTTGATATTCTGTGCCTTTTACAGAATTTTGTGGTGGAATTTCCTGATGGTGTGTTGGAGAAGTAAAATGAAATATAAGCTTCTTTAGAAGAGTGATAGAAGTATTTTATATGTGGTCTAAAAATTCTTTTTTAAAAATACAAAAAAGTACTTTTTCTGTGTGATTATCTAATAGCTTAGTGAGATAAATTGGTATTTATAAGGGAGTTTTTGGGACCGGTGATGCATGAAGCTTTAATCCCCTATGGTGATTTGTTGATACATGGTGGGAGGTAATGTATTGATCCGAGGTCTCTTTCTCCCATAGAAGAGGTTTAGTCATATATAAAAAGGTTTAGGCTTAAACTAATCACACTCCCACGCTTTTAATTTAAGTATAACTAATGAATTGTAAGTCTAAGGGTGCTGATGCACAAAATGAACCCATTTGGAGAAACTGCCCTGGGACCCACTCCATTGAATGTGCTATTGTGGCAAGGGTCACACAGGTCAGAGCTGTCATATTAGGAGTTGGGCAGCCCATGCTCTGATGGAGAAGTCATAGTGTGACTCCATAACCTCATGCTATTAAAAAGCCGCATGCACTGTTTCAAATGCTACCATAAGAGCTCTTTCATGCTGCAGCGCTCAACTCCCAGCTCTCCTGCTCCATGGGCCCTACAGAAATACCAAGGCCACACTGAAGCAAATATCCTGTTCACCTCTCTGCAGCTCTTTTTATATATGTAGAATATCGATAAAGAATACATGTTTATATAAAGCACCTCCTGTATCATATATGAATAACTGAAGCTCAGATCTACTAAAAGGTCCTAGTAAGTACACATGTGAAATAAAAGGACTCACCTGATTCGTAGCTCTTTCAGTCTTCCTCCACAGTTCCACGTGTATGACACTCCCCGACACCGAGTGAGATGCTGTTGCACTGGGGATGAAATCCCAGCATGCCTTGGGGCAAGCCATGGTCCTGCTGAATGGCTTTTAGAGGTTTGCAACTTCTTCACTGTTCCTGTCCCGACTATCCTTAGCCTTTAAAAAGATGAAAAAGCAGATGTGTTGGCTAATTTTAGGAAAAGAAGATTTGGAAAAAAAAAGCAACTATTTTATGAAAGGGGGCGGGGGCTGGATTTTGAATTTAGCTCACACGTTTTCAAGAATAACGCAAGATGAGTTATATTCAGGTACAGTAGGTATTTTCTTATCCCCAGGGTGCTTACAATTTAAGTTTGCACCAGAGTCAATGAAGGGTTAAGTAACTTACTGAAGACTATAAGGAGCGGCACTGGGATTTGAACCCTGGCTTCCCTGGTTCTCAGCCAGCTGCACTGCATGCACATGTACCTTTAAAATAAATAGGCTGCTAGAATAATCCCCAGTGGCACACAAATACTCCAACACAGTGCAATGTTTTCTTGAGCCTTGCACAGGTGCGCGCATATTTTATAAACTACGAGTAATGCAGAAACTGTGCACTAGAGCCCGGCATTATAGCTCTAGTACAGCATTACCCAATGCAAGTTTAAATGCTAATCTTTTGCACAGCAATGCTGTAAGCAAACAGCATGCAAAATTACCTGTACCTCAAAGAAAACAAAACCCACGCAAACACACACAACACATTAAAACAAGGAGACCCAGGGACAGATTCGCACCCCCCCCCCCAAATCACAGGACATTCCTCAAATTACAAACCCAGCACACCCTCTTAAAGGCACCTGCCTGCTCCCCACGACAGAACTGTGCCTGCCATATAAGCAGTGCTAGGAAGCCACATCAGCCCCTACAAGGCAATATGGACACAGACAGCTTTCAGTCTATACCTATGGGGCTAATGTAGTGGTGTTAATAGATACGCAATCCCAAGGGTGATGCGACTTGGAAATATGGCTGCTATGACAATAAGAGACCACAGTTTTGCGTATCTGAAGAGTCACCTCAAGGCAAGAAAAGAGATTGAGACTTAAAGAGTCCTGCCCCCCACCAAGCACTGGGAGGACACAGTGTACACTGATAAGAGACCCCGACATCAGCCCAACTGGCCTTTCCCCCTCCAGCCAGAGAACATTTTATTTAGCCGTTTTTACCACTTTTCACCAGGACAAAGCGGTGTACATGTTAACCATCAAATGGTTACAGTAAACAGTGGGAACTTATATACATGAACTGTCAACAACATGGAACTTATTTAACAGTTCTTTTATACCACTTTATCATTTCAGTCAAAGCGGTTAACATTGTAACAAACTCGGTAATGTACATTAAACAGGGACATGACAACTTATGTACATCTACATCTTACAGAGTGACTGTTATACAGGACTGGGAATAGGGAGGGAGGAGGGAGTCTGAGGAAGAGATGGCAGGAGGGTAGTCAGAGGGATGGAAAAGAAAACATGGGGGCCATTACTAGGGGGAGAGGGTTCAGGAGGAGGTGGGAAGAGCTCATGTGGTGGGTCCGAAGTGCTCGGTGAATAGGAAGGTCTTGAGATTTCTGGAAGGTGGTCAGGTCGTTAATGTTTGAGTTTCAGGTAGAGAGTTCCAGTGGCTTGGTACATATAGCTCAAACGGACAGGCAAACCTCTCTCAGGGCAGCCGCTAGTCTCCCGCTTCATGTGGGGCCTTCTACTATACAAGCCACCCATCTGTCCCCCTTGGGTGGAATGGAACTTGAACATGGTGCTCATGCAGCTCACCCATCCACCCTTCAAGCCAATGGCGATGTGTTCGCTCCGGCATTTGTCCTGGAAGGTGGCCTTCCTGGTGGTGCTGACCTCAGGTTGCCGAGTCAGTGAGCTTCAGGTGCTCATGGCTGGCACCCCTTTCACCAGGTTTTATCGGAACAGGGCTGTCCACTGTACCCAAACTAAATTCTTTCCCAAAGTTGTGTCGGCCTTTCATCTCAAGACATAGTCTTTGGGTAGATTTATAGAGCGTATACAAGTGTATCAACTTATTAATTTATCGCTCCAAAAAATAAAAATAAAAATTAAATACCCTTCAATGCTTAATAAACCTTTCTCTATTACTTGTTCATAAGATATATGGCTAGGTCTCAGACTTCCCGGCACTGAAAAGCTTACTGCCAATGAACTTTTTCTTAGCAGAGCCGTGCCAACTAGCATCAATGACCTGCCAAAATCATGCAATGAACAAAGTATGTAAAAATCTGTGTGTATAAGATATCACCAAAAATTAATAGAAATATATCCAAACTTCTTTCCATGTAAGGGTGAATCTTTGCACATTCCAATGGATTAAAAAGACTTATCTTAAATGGTTAGAGTCCAAAAGATTTCCCAACGCTGTCTGTTTAGCGCTCCAACGCGTTTCTCCATTACAGGATTCTTCAGGGGAATTTCCATTGCATTTATCACATCTACAACATCCCCATGAAAACCAGGTTAAATTTTAAGAGAAAAGCTCCTGTTTCCCATGGCACTCATCGAATGTTGACAGGCCCAGAATAACTCTAAAAGATGCTGCCCACGTTTCCAGAAGTGGTGTCTCATGTCAAGAAAAACGCCGCGCATCCATTTAACCATTTAAGATAAGTCTTTTTAATCCATTGGAATGTGCAAAGATTCACCCTTACATGGAAAGAAGTTTGGATATATTTCTATTAATTTTTGGTGATATCTTATACACATAGATTTTTACATACTTTGTTCATTGCATGATTTTGGCAGGTCATTGATGCTAGTTGGCACGGCTCTGCTAAGAAAAAGTTCATTGGCAGTAAGCTTTTCGGTGCCGGGAAGTCTGAGACCTAGCCATATATCTTATGAACAAGTAATAGAGAAAGGCCTTTCATCTCAGCCAAGAGATAGTGCTCCCAACCTTCTTCCCGAGGCCCCATGCCAACCAGGCATCGGCGGCTCTCCACACCCTCAACTGCAAGTGGGTCCTCGCCTTCTACTTGCAGCATACCCAGACTCACCGCAAGTCTGACAGACTTTGTGACCTACAATCCCAGTCGGCAGGGGCAAGCAGTCACCAAGCGCACCCTCTCAGTTTGGGTGGTGAACTGCATTGCTTTCACCAATGCAAAGGCGGCCACCCCTCTGGATTGTCGAGTCGCCGCAAACGAGGTCCAAGCCAAAGATTCCTCTGTGGCCTTGCTGCGCTCCATGCCCATGATGGACATCTGCCGGGCAGTGACCTGGTCTTCCACGAACACCTTCGCTGCCCACTACTGCATGGAGAGGGAGTCCCGCCAGGACAGCACCTTCGGCTAGGCTGTACTCCATAATCTATTCGGGGTATAAGCAACTTCCTGCCCGCCGACCCTTCTTCAAGGCTACTGAGGGCTTCGCCCTGAGGACCCAAGGACTCTGTCTCCTTCAAGCATGGTAGCAATCCCAAAGGCTTTCTTTGAAAGCTGGGGAATTGCTTCGCGCAGGCTCCATCGGTGCCGACGTCAACCATAAGTGAGGACTGACTTCCTGCTTGTTCCTGGAGAACCAATGGTTGTCAGTCTCCATCTGCTGGTAGGAAGGCATAAGCCCACATAACTTGGCTGGAGGGATGATGAGAAATCTTCATTAACTGCAGAGGGATTAGCATGCCCACTGCACTATGCTTTAGCACATTGGCTTTGCTTGCAATTTTACTATACTAGCTTGTTTCTGCATTGGGAAGCAAAACTAGCACAGGAGGATCTGTAGCAAAATGCTGTGTTTGGGTGGCTGATACATAAACCCCACGCTATGCTCTAACTGGGAATACCTATGCATGATATGCATAGAAGTACATATGCTCTGGGTTTGCACACACACACTTGTACATGTGTATACACACATGCAATTTTTATCCACCACTTCTCATATGTCAAATATCTGGGAAATGCTTTATAAAAAGTTATAAAAGTTATCCCCAAAAGTGGGACAATTTTATAAAAGAAAGCTGAGCACCTTCTTTTACTTGAAAAACATCTATAGTATTTTTTTTTTTAAAGTCACAAAAAGAGGCCACACAAATTGAAGTAAAATATCTTACAAGACTTAGAGTGCCAAGCCTTCTATAAATATGTAGCATGCCATACATATGCATAAGGTGCTACATGCAGAAGACAGGGCACCAATGAGCAGTTTAACTTTTGATGTTATAATCCACAGAATATCTACGCCAAAATCTTAGGAGCCACTGCTTTTGACCTTCTCATCCATCACCCCCCACAAACTACAGTTCTCTTGCACTGGTCTCATGTTCGCATGAGACCAGAGCCAGTTTCTACACCATGCGTCATCTTTAGATAACAATAGTTATAGTTTCAGATAGCAAGCATCTCTGTGGGCATGTGCGTCTGCCTGTGTGTGGGATGTGATGGTGGATACAGGGCTGCAGTGCATGTGTGTATGTGCTGCAGAACTGGGGAGCCTCTGTGTGTGGCGCAGAGGTGAGTTGCCTGTGTGTGAATATGTGCATGTGATGCCTCTGTGTCCATCATGCAAAAGGTAGAGTGCTTGTGTGTGTATATATATAGTGTGGGAGTGAGCTGCATGCATGTATGTTCTGGGGGGAGGCGGGATGCATCCTTTAGCATATACTGTGAAATTAGGCCATACCTGCTAACTGTCTTTCCTCGAGTCCCTCCAGTCCAGCCACGAATGGGTTAATCCCCTCCAACAGCAGCCGAGAACGGAGCATGACAGAATCTTACTGTCTCCCTTTAAGGGCTCCCCTTCTGTACTGGCCCTCAGCATCCCATTGACAAAGCAGTCTGTCAGGAGACCCCACCCTCCATGAAGGAAGATCCCATAGATTATAATGATCTTATTCTTCAAAGGAACATCCTAGTCTCCTGCAGCTGGACTCTAACACACCTCTTATGGCCTGCCACCCAAAGGCGAAATAGTAACTAACTCTTGGCAGGTTCCGGACCGGACTTGAGGGACTCGAGGAAAGACAAGTAGCAGGTAAGGCCTAATCCCACCTTCCATATCAAACCTCCAGCCCAGACTAGCCACGAATGGGATGTACCAGAGCAGTACTTAACACATGGGAGCGACCCATGAGTCCTGCTTGGATGACTGAGGCCCCCAAAGCAGGCATCTGCTGCAGCCTGCATGTCCAAATGGTAGTGTTGAGTAAAGGTATGTAGCAATAACCAAGTTGCTGCTCTACAGAAGTCTGCCAGTGGAACCAAGCTACGTTCTGTCTAGGAAGTTGCCTGAGCTCGCATAGAATGAGCCCAAAGGCCAACGTGAAAAGCCCTACCCTTCAGGGTGTAGGGTGACCAAATAGTTTATTTCATCTATCGTGCTTTCAAAGCCTTGGAAGCTGCCTATCCATTCCGCAGCCACACAAAAAATACAAACAAATGATCCGACCAGCGCACTTACTGAGTTCTCTGGGAAAGAAACTCAAGCCCATTGTTAACACTGTAGAATTCTCAGAAGATCTACTTGTTCTTGGTAAGGGGGTAGAAAGACTTCATCACATAAACAGCTTTAATACATGGTGCAAAGATTCAGATTTATAGGCAAATGGGGAAACAGATGGACCAACAAGAGACTATACTGTGCTGATGGACTACATCTCTCTGTCACAGGAAAAAGAATCCTAAGTGAAAAATTCAGATAGTATGTGGATAGGCACTTAAACTAGAGAAAGGGGGTGACGGATGGGGGAAGGACAAGTTCAGGATGTAACTCCCAGGAAAAGCAGACCATCAGAAACAGCCACAATTTTAAACCATACATCAAACGACAAGTGGGAAGAGGTCGGTAGAACAAAATCAATGCAAAATACATGCATGACAGTAATATGCTGGAAAGCAATGAGCACAAATGCTCGAAGTTTATCCAACGAAGTTCCTGACCTGGAAGCCCTAATGGTAGAAATGGACTTGGACATTGTGGCCATTACAGAAACAGTTTAATGAATCGCATGAATGGGATACAGCCATAACTAGCTATAATCTATTCAGAAGAGAAAGAGAAAGTGGAAGTGGAAGTGGAAAAGGAGAAGGAGCCTTATATGTCAAAAGCAATATTAAAGCTACTGCTATGCAGGGGGAAAAGGTTATGCACCTAGGGAACAACAACCCAAACTATGGTTACACGATGCAAGGTTCCACATTAGGAACCACCCAGGAAAAAGATTTAGGTGTCATTGTGGATAGCATGTTAAAACCCTCGGCCCAGTGTGCAGCGGCAGCCAAGAGAGCAAATAGAATGCTAGGTATCATAAGGAAAGGAAAATAAAACAAAAGATATTATAATGCCTCTATATCGTTCCATGGTGAGACTGCACCTTGAATATTGTGTGCAATTCTGGTCGCCGTATCTTTTTCTTTTTATTCCAATTTCAACAAACTTACAAAAGCAAGCATAAAGCAACATAAGTGGTTTTACATACATAAACAGTCACGTTCCATGGTGAGACCGCACCATGAATATTGTGTACAATTCTGGTCACCGTATCTTAAAAAGGATATAGCGTTATTAGAAAAGGTTCAGAGAAGAGCCACCAAAATGGTAAAGGGGATGGAAGGATATGAAGAAAGGCTAAAAAGGTTAGGGCTCTTTAACCTGGAAAAGAGACGGCTGAGGGGAGATATGATAGAGGTCTATAAATTAATGAACGGAGTGGAATGGGTAAACATAGATCGATTGTTTACGTTATCAGAATATAGAAAAACTAGGGAACACGCAATGAAGCTACAGGGTAAAGCACAGTTACTTACCTATAACAGGTGATCTCTGGGAACAGCAGGAATTAGTCCTCACATATGGGTACGTCGGAACCGACGGAGCCTGCGCGGGAAAGCTCCCCTGCTTCCCAGAAAGGAAGCTTTTGGGGCCTCCCAATGCACATGCGCGCTGCCTTCCCGCCTTCCTGACCAGCTCTCCTCAGTTCGAGTTTATAGCTGAGACAATAGAGAGAGGAAAGGAAGATAGATAGAAGATACAACTCCTAGGGGAGGTGGGTGGGTTGTGAGGACTAATTCCTGCTGTTCCCAGAGATCACTTGTTACAGGTAAGTAACTGTGCTATCTCCAGGAACAAGCAGGAATAAGTCCTCACATATGGGGACTCCCTAGCTAAGATGCCTGGAAGATCCCTTTCCAAGGGTTCGCCATCTTCGTATGGATCTCAGGCATCCATCCTGGGAAGGTGGGCAGGAGTTGTTCAAGTATGGAACAGGTGTTTGAGGACAGCCTGACCAAACAAGGCATCCCGGCGGGAGTCCTTGTCCAAACAGTAATGGGCTGTGAAGGCATGAACCGAGGCCCACGTGGCGGCTCGACAGATCTGATCTATGGATACAGAGTGAAGATGAGCCATAGAAGTGGCCATGGCTCTCACATTGTGAGCTGTGACATGGCCTTCCAGAGAAATGTTTTTACTCTGGTAAGCAAAGGAAATACACTGAGCAATCCAATTGGAAAGTGTACGTTTGGAGACTGGAAACCCAAATGAGAAGGATCAAAAGCCACAAAAAGTTGGGAAGACTTTCGATGTGGCTGAGTCCTGTTGAGGTAAAAGGCAAGAGCTCTTTTACAATCTAAAGTATGAAGGTTCCTCTCTGCACTGGATGCATGAGGAGCCGGAAAAAAGACAGGTAGATATACCTCTTGATTAAGATGAAAAGGCGAGACCACTTTGGGCATAAAGTGGGGATTCGTCCTAAGGACCACCTTATCATGATGAAATCTGGTATAAGGTGGATGAGCCACTCTGTAGTTCACTGATGCGGCGAGCCGAAGTGACTGCAATAAGGAAAAATGACCTTCCAGGAAAGAAATTTCAAGGAGGTAGAAACCAACGGTTCAAAAGGTGGCTTCATAAGCTGACCTAGAACTAGGTTCAAATCCCATGCTACCGGAGGAGGCCGGATGGGAGGTTTAGTTAGAGTCAGGCCTCTCATGAACCGTGAGATAAGAGGATGAAAGGAGACAGGTTGTCCATTTATAGGTTGTAAAGATGCTGCAATAGCACTCAAATGGACTCTTACTGAATTCGTCTTAAGGCCTGCATTGGAAAGATGCAGGAGATAGTCTAATAGAGAATTCAAAGGAAGTGCTAGAGGGTCAAGACCCTGTTGAGCACACCAAATGGAAAAGCGTTTCCATTTGAAAGCATAGGAACGCCTCGTGGAGGGTTTCCTAGAGGCATGAAGGATATCTTTCACTGGTTGAGAAAGATTGAAGTCATGAAGGCATAGGCCTTCAGTAACCAAGCTCTGAGGTGTAGGGACTTGGGGTTTGGGTGCCACAAAGTCCCTTCCTCCTGAGAGAGGTGGTCTGGCGCAGCTCCCAGGTCCAGGGAGGGTCCCTGGGAGAGATGCAGAAGTAGAGGGAACCACACTTGGCGTGGCCAGCATGGAGCTATGAGGAACATCGATCCGTGATCCCTCTGGAGTTTGAACAGAGTCTTGGGAATCAAAGGAATGGGTGGAAAGGCATATAGGAATTCCTGACCCCAATGTAGGAGAAAGGCGTCGTTGGCCTGAGCTCTCTGACACGGAGTCCTGGAACAGAACCGGGGAAGTTTGGCATTCCACGGACTTGCAAAGAGGTCTATGTCCGGGGTTCCCCATTCCTGAAAGATTCTGTCTATCTGGTCCATATGCAGGGACCACTCGTGTGGAAGCAGAACTCGACTGAGTCTGTCTGCCCGAGAGTTTTGAACTCCTGGAAGATACACTGCCAGAAGATGAATTTGATGCTCTCTGGCGAAGGCCCATAATCTGAGAGCTTCATTGCAAAGCGACAGAGAGCCTGTCCCTCCTTGTTTGTTTGTTTATGTAGAACATGGCCACCTGATTGTCTGTATGGACTAGGACGGTCAGGTTGACTAGGAGGGTATGGAAGACTTTGAGGGCAAAAGTAGATTGCTCGCAGTTCCAGGAAGTTGATGTGAAGGGTGGTCTCTTGTGGAGACCAAGCACCCTGAGTGGAGAGGTGTTGAAGATGGGCTCCCCACCCTGTTTGGGAGGCATCTGTTGTGAGGGTTGTTTGGGGCAACAAAGGTTGGAAGGAGGCCCCCAACAACAGATTCTTGGTGGACATCCACCATTGGAGGGACCAAAACAGACGCTTTGAGGTGAGTATTTGGTCGGAGAGCGCTCCTGATGCCTGAGTCCACTGGGTGGCCAAGGTCCATTGAGCTGCTCTCATATGAAGACGAGCGTAGGGCACCATGTGTACCGTGGAGGCCATGTGGCCCAGAAGTCGCAGCATTTCTCTGGCTGTCAAGTGACTGCTGGACTGAGCTTGGGAGGCCAAGCACACCAGACGTTGGCCCCGAACTTGAGGTAGGTAGGCCCTTGCAGTGGTGGTGTCCAACTGGGCCCCTATGAATTCCAGAGACTGAGTAGGGATAAGTTGAGACTTGGGAAGGTTTATCACCAGGCCCAGATACTGCAGAATGTGCCTTGTGCTGTCCAGGGAAATCTGGGCCTCTGACTGAGATGGAGCTCGGATGAGCCAGTCGTCCAGATATGGGAATACAAAAATTCCCAGACCTCTTAGAAATGCGGCAACAACTGCCATGCATTTGGTGAACACTCTTGGAGCAGAGGCTAGACCGAAGGGAAGTACTCTGTACTGGAAATGTTTTCCCTGAAACAGAAATCTTAGATATTTTCTGTGGGATGGGTGGATGAGTATATGTGTGTACGCATCCTTGAGATCTAGAGAACAAAGCCAATCCTGACTCTGAAGGTATGGAAGGAGAATGCCTAGAGAAAGCATTTTGAATTTCTCCTTGTACAGAAATTTGTTCAATTCTCTCAGATCTAGGATAGGTCTGAATCCCCCTGTCTTCTTTGTTATGAGAAAATAAGGGGAGTAGAATCCTGTCCCTTGTTGAAGAAGAGGAACCTCTTCTATTGCCCCTTGGGCAAGGAGAGAAGAGACTTCCTGATCCAACAGGCCCAGGAGAGATGGGGGAGAACTGAAGTGCCTCACCATGGTATATGGAGGAAGGTTGGAAAAATGAAGTTTGTAGCCCTCTCTGATGATAGAGAGGGTCCATTGCTCTGATGTAATTTGCTCCCATCTGAGAGCAAAGTGAGCTAACCTTCCGGGAATGGTGAGGGGCTCTGGTTGTTCTAGAGCCAGAAAGGTTAAGTTCTCTAGGGGCAAGTCAAAACCCCTGAGGGGGTTGAGCCTGCTGAGGAGTGGCAGACGCTGCAGGCTTTGACCTTGCCTGTTTAGGCTGCTGACGTTTAGCAGCAAAGCGAGGCTGAGAAGATTGTTGGCCAGTATTTGTGGAAAATCTGGCCTTCTTGTAGTAAGGCCTCTTGAAAGACTTTCTTGGCAGGAGTAGAGGTAGACTTAGAAAGTCTATCTAAGGTGGCATTTTCTGCGTCCATTTGAGTGGCTTTAATTTGCCAGTCCTTACCAAATAAGTTCTCACCTGTACAGAGCAGATTCCGTAAGCCATCCAGGACCCAGGGTTCTAGGTCAGAGGCCTGGAGCCAAGCAAGTTGTCGGGCTGCAATGGCAATGCCCGAAGCTCTACCGGCACCTTCAAAGGAATCAAAGGCTGCTCTGTTGGAGAACTTAGAAACATCTAGAAGCTGTTTCACTATAGAAAGGAACTCCTCCTTTTTATCCTCAGGGATAAAGGGGGCAAAAAGCCGTACCTTTAGGGCAAGCTCTCTGAGAAACATGCCCATATACAGAGACTGTATGAATTAATCCTGGCTATAAGCATACTAGCCTGGAAGATTTTCCTACCAAAAGAGTCTAGGGTCTTACATTCTCGCCCTGGAGGGGTAGAAGAGTGCCTTTTGGTACTCTTAATCTTTTTCAGCGCAGACTTCACCAGAATGGAATGGTGAGGCAGCTGAGTCTTTTGAAAACCAGGAGGAGGGACCCGGTACATGGTGTCCAACCTACGAGAATAAGGAGACAACGTTAGAGGAGCCTCCCATAAGTCCATCAAGTGTTCTTGAAGGATTTCATGGATAGGCAGGGTGACTGCCTCTTTAGGAACCTTAGGGTATCCTAAAATATCCAGTTTCTTTCATCTAGGTTCTTTTTCAGAGGATGTGGTAATAGAAAGTCCTTTAGCTAGTTCTATAATGAAGTCTTGAAAGGACAAATCCTCTGGTGGAGACATTCTCTTTGGGGAAGAAGGGTCTTCAGGAAGAACTAGAGACAGCTCATCAGAGTCCTCAGAGGAGTCAAAATCCTCAGAAGAATCAGAGTATCCTCTATTTGCTTCCAACGCACGATACACATACCGATCGGTATCGACATCGGGCATACCGGGTATGGGATCGGTATTGGGTGAAAACCCGGATCCGGCATGCGGAACCGATCTGCGTTTGGAAGACGATGGTCTCGGTTCCGGTATGGAAGACAGTACCAGAACCGGAACCGCTAGGTGCGGTACCGAGGGCGTCGCAGCGTTAATGAAAGCCAGAACGGCCTGCTGCATGGTCTTGACAGTATTGCCCATAGATGCCACTGCTGCCTGGATATCGGTACCGGCATGGGCCGGTACCCCAGAGCAGTCTAACAGGTGATCGGTCGAGGCCGTGCCATCGATGTCAACCTGTAACCCCATAGATGGTGCTTTGGAAGCCAGGGCTTCCCGCCGGGGTTGTTTGGCTGGGGCATGGTCCTCAGATTCAAAATTGAGAGCCTCTCGATGCTTTGAAGGAGATTTGCTCTTTGAGGACCTGCCCGAAGGTTTGGTTACCTGAGAGCCATCCGGAGAGGAAGACCTGGATGACTGTGATACTGGATTATCTGAAGCAAACAGCACATGGAATTTGTTCGCCCGGTTCTGCAAACCACGTTTAGACATCTGGGAGCAGGATGGGCAGTCCGGAATGGAGTGGTCAGGTCCCAAACATTTAAGACACTATTCATGGGTGTCTGTGACAGAAATAACAGCACTACACTTGGTACACTTCTTAAAACCAGGGGCTGGTTTCTCCATGAGGAGAATTTGTGTAGGCCTGAGGCCTAACCGAAGTCACCAAGTTGTGCAAGATAAAGTTTTGTTTTGTTTTTTTTAAAAGAAAAGAAAGAGACCGGCGGTACCAGTTTCGGTATGGGGAAGGCAGGTACGCGGTCTAAAGAAACAAACTAAAACAATAATTCCTTCAGCGGTGACAGGAACACGACCTGCTGGCTCCGCGGAAAAAGAGAAACTGAGGAGAGCTGGTCAGGAAGGCGGGAAGGCAGCGCGCATGTGCAGTGGGAGGCCCCAAAAGCTTCCTTTCTGGGAAGCTGGGGAGCTTTCCCGCGCAGGCTCCGTCGGTTCCGACGTACCCATATGTGAGGACTTATTCCTGCTTGTTCCTGGAGATACTATTTAAGACTAATAAAAGAAAATATTTTTTCACTCAACGTGTAATCAAACTCTGGAATTTGTTACCGGAGGATGTAGTAAAGGCTGTTAGTGTAGCTGGGTTTAAAAAAGGTTTGGACAAGTTCCTGGAGGAAAGGTCCATAAACCATTATTAAGAAGGGACCCAGGATATCAATGCTTATGCTTGACCCAGTACAAGCATTGCGGAACCTGTGTCTTTTGGGGAAACTGCTAGGTACGTATGACCTAGATTGGCCACTGTTGGAAACAGGATACTGGGCTTGATGGACCTTGGTCTGACCCAGTATGGCATATCTTATGTTCTTATGAAAAGAAGCAGCGCTCTGGATTGTGTTGGAAAGAGGAGATGGCACTATCCATACTGGTGTAATCGACAGACCTCCGACTCAAATCAAAGAAATAGATAACGAATTGATTATAGATATTGCAAAGATAGCCACAAAAGGGGGAAGTGATCATAGTGGGTGACTTTAGTCTAGTCTATCCAATGTGGATTGGAGTACTCCTTCTGCAAATCTGGAAAGAAGTAAAAACATTTTGGATGCTTTCCAAGATGCATTAGACACAAGGTGATTTATTTTCTTTATTTAACCAGATTTGTATACCACTTTATCCTTTAATCAAAGGTTTAAGGTTTAATTATTTGATAAAAACCACCTTTCAAAAACAGTCAAGGCGGTGTACAATAATAAAATACATAAAAAAGTCATAAAATACATAAATCACACAATGCATAACACAATACATAAAAACTGTAGCCAAGGCCAGAAAAGAAAAAGAAAAGTACATATTTTAAAAAGGACAGAAGAATAAGTGCAAGGAACACAGGACAAGCTACAAAAGGCAAATAGATACAATAGAAAAAGGACTCATACAAATGGGGAGGGAACATTAAAGGCTATGGAGAACAGGTGGGTTTTGAGATTTTGTTTAAAAACAGTGAACTGTGATTCCAGACGGAGAGAAGGGAGGGAATTCCAGTGGGCGGGGCCAGCAAAGTAGAATGCAGAGAGGCGTGTGAATTGGAGGTGGGCCATGAGAGGGGGAGGGAAGGGCGAGACGGTTGAGGTGGAAAGAACGGGGTGTGTATCGAGGAGAATGGAAAGATAGAAGGTCAGACAAATAGGATGGAGTACCAGTGTGATAAACCTTGTGAAGAAGGGTCAGTAGCTTAAACTGTGAACGAAAAGAAACAGGCAGCCAGTGAAGATCGAAAAGCAAGGGGGTAACGTGATCTCGAAGAGCAGAGTATGTGACAAGACATGCAGCAGTGTTCTGTATCCTTTGAAGCCTTACCACCTGATTCTTAGGAAGGCCGAGAAACAGTGCATTGGAAAAGTCCACCCGTGACATAACTAAGGATAACACCAGTGTAGACAGAGCAGAAGGAGAAAGAAAAGGACGAATTGAACGAATTTACCGCAGAAAGAAAAAAGAAGTTTTGGTGATATGGGAACGAAAGGAAAGATCAGAGTCGAAGTGAACACCTAGATACCGAAATGTAGAGACCAACGGGACTGGAGAGTTGGAGAAAGAGGGGGCCAAAGTGTGGGGGGGGGGGGGATCACCATAAGTAAACCAAATGGCAAGAGTCTTAGTAAGATTAAGATGGAGACAGTTAGTAGTAAGCCAGCTTGCAACAGAGGAAAGACAAAGTGGTTGATAACACAATTGTGGGTCTACATCGAACATTAGGGAAGGGGTGACAAGACATACATATAGACTTGGATAGTTGGTTCTTCATTCTCTTTCTTGCGTGTTGGTGGGGCGTGGGTGCTCTAGGTTACTTGATCATAGAATTCTGTGAATAAAAGTGTTTTGAGGGATTTGCGAAAATCTTTGAAGTCGTTTATGGTTCTTACTTCATCTAGAAGGGAGTTCCAGAGGGCTGGCGCTGAGAGTGATATGGCTCTGTTGGAGGTAGCTTGTTTTGTCTTATGGTGTCCTGTGGGTAAGCGGAATCTGTTGGTGGCCTTAGCTCATCTGGGTCTGTTGGTTGTGTCCTTGGTCAATATGCCGTGAAGAAGGAAAAATTTCACTTACCGTTAATTTCCTTTCCTAGAATACTGCTAGACAAGTCCAGACAAACGGGTTGTGTCCCCCTGCCAGCAGATCTTGGAGACAGGCTGGACTCTGGTGATATGGTCCTACCCCTAGGGGTCTCCCTCAGTACTGACTGTAAAGCGAACCCAAAACATGTAAACGCAACTTAACCATAAGACCACACTTAGTGGACATTGAATTCAACTATGTACAAGGGAGCTGAAAGTATCCCCAGAACTGAAGGCTGCTAAGACCGATAACGCAGCCATCGGCACCCCATGGTGAGGCATACTGACAAGGAAGGAACACAGGCTGGCGGCTTCACTGCACTAGCAGCACCGTAACTGACAGCAGGGTGGGTCCTGGACTGGTGTAGCAGTATTCTAGGAAAGGAAATTAACGGTAAGTGAAATTTCTCCTTCCAAGTCATACTGCTAGACCAGTTCAGACAAACGGGTAGTACCCAAGCTACCTGCTTTCAAGGGGGGGTCAATGCCGATGACAGCACTGCAGCTCCAAACTGGCCCTCTTGCCGAGCGCGAACGTCCAATCTATAGTGACGGACAAACGTGGACGACGACCAAGTCGCCGCCCGGCCAATGTCGAGAGGAGCTACTTGAGACCGCTCGGCCCAAGACGAAGCCTGAGCCCGAGTGGAGTGAGCTCGGAGCCCTGCTGGAACCTGCTTGCCTTGCAGTATAGAAGCTGCCTCAATAGTCCTCGCAACCATTTAGAAATGGTGGATGTGGAGGCTGCGGACCCCCGTTGAGGGCCCGCAAACAGGACAAAAAAGATGATCGGTTTTAAGGAAGGCATTCGTGATCTTAAGATACCGATAAAGCACTCTCTTCAGGTCCACAGCACACAACTGACGAAGGCAACCGGAACACTGCTCTTTTTCAAAGGTAGGCAAGAAAAGAGGCTGGTTGACCTGAAACGGGGTAAGCACCTTAGGTAAAAAGGATGGAACAGTTTGAAGAGAAACTCCTGCCGAAGAAAAAGAGAGAAAGGGGTCTCGACATGAGAGATCCTGAAGTTCGGAAATCCAACGTGCTGAGGTTATGGCCACTAGGAAAACTCTTTAGCGTTAAATCCTTAAGGGAACATGCCTTCAGGGACTCAAAGGGAGGAGCAACAAGGGCAAGAAGAACGAGAGCGAGATCCCAAGAAGGAACTAAAGGACGTATCGGAGGCCGTAATGTCTGAACCCCTTTAAGAAAATGCGAAACGGCCATATGCGAGGCGAGAACACGCCCCGCTATCGGCCCTCGAAAACAAGTTAGCACGGCAACCTGCACACGCAAGGTCCCGAGCGCCAGACCCTTATCTAGACCGGCCTGCAGAAGGAGAGAATATCTGGGATGTTGCAACGCCAGGGCGAGATGTGACGTAGCGAACACCAAGTGTCAAAGAGACGCTACACACGAGCGTAAGCCAGCGACGTCGAAGACCACTGTGCCTTAAGCATTGTCGCCACCACACTCGACGAATATCCCTTCTGAACTAACCTGTGGCGTTCAAGAGCCAGGCCATAAGCAAGTAAGGAGCCAGGTTTCTCATTTCCACCGGACCTTGGAGCAGGAGCCCTGGGAATGCCCTCAGGCGTAGAGGAGACGCCCGAGATAGCCAGACGAGATCCGCATACCATGGTCTGTGAGACCAATCCGGAGCCACCAGGACCACAAGGCCGCGATGCTCCCTGACTCTTTGGAGAATCTTGCCGATCATGGACCAGGGAGGAAAGACATACATAAGGAGATGGGTTGGCCACGCTTAAGACAGTGCATCTCTCCCGTGCGACCCGTTGTCCCTCCAACGGCTGAAGTAGATCGGTGCCTTGGTATTCTGCGCCGTAGCCATGAGATCCATTGCCGGTAGACCCCATTTCGAACAATGGACTGAAAGGACTCTGGTGCCAGAGCCCACTCCCCCGGATCCAGAGCATGTCGGCTGAGGAAATCAGCTTTTACATTGTCTACCCCCGCGATATGTTGCGCCGAGATCACCTGCAGATGCCTCTCTGCCCACAGAAGGAGAAGACTCATTTCCTTCGATACACCTGGACATTTCGTGCCCCCTTGGCGGTTGACGTATGCCACTGTCGTAGCGTTGTCGGACAGAATTCGAACCGCCTGACACTGCAGAAGAGGCTGAAACTGTCTAAAGGCAATTGATGGACCACCGGGTCTCCCGAGGAGACCAAATCTCCTGCGCTGAGTGTGAGCCGCAATGCGTTCCCCAAATCGGAGAGACTAGTGTCTGTCGTTACCAACACCCAGCGCGGAGTCTCCAAGGGAACCCCTCAAAAGGAGATTGCAGGGCCAGAGCCACCAACGGAGGCAAAGTCTCACCGCCGGTAGTAGAGGCAACCGAACTTGATAATCCTCTGATACCATGCTCGAGGCGAGGCCTGTGCTAGGAGACTGCGAACTTGAGAAGTTAACTTGAGGAATCGAGGCATTGACAAAAAGACCCGACCTAAGGCTGTATCGAATCGAGCCCCCAAAAATTCGATCTCCTGGGACTGTTGAAGACAACACTTGTCGCGGTTGATTACCCCGCCGAGGCTTTCGAGAAAGGCAACAACCACCAAGACTGTGCTGCAAGCCTCGGGGAGAGAGTCTGCGCGAATGGGCCAGTTATCCAGAAAAGGATGAACTCTGATGCCGCGGCTGCATAAGGCCGCAGCTACTACCACCATTACCTTGGAGAAGGTTTGAGGCGCCGAAGCTAGACCGAAGGGCATCACACGAAATTGGAAATGTTGACCGAGTACCACGAATCGAACGAATTGCTGATGCCCCTCTCGAATGGGAATGTGAAAGAATGCTTCCGCAAGATGGAGGGAAGCTAGAATTCCCCCTTGCGTACCGCTTGAATAACGAATCGCAGAGTCTCCATTCGAAAGTGTGGTACCCGCAGACTGCGATTGATGCCTTTGAGATCCAAGATAGGATGAAAGGAGCAGTCTCTTTTTTTTGGCACCACGAAATAGAGTAACAGCACGAATGGCATCTAAACACTGGAGTCTGAACGAAGCAACATCCGCTGCCCATTGACGCAGCCAGAGCCATCTCCGAGCTACTGTCACCGGTGCTACGGAGCAAGCTGACAGCCACAAGAGATAAGAGAAGGCCTCTGCCAGGAATGCAGCGATGGATTCTAAACGAGCCAACTCGGGATCACCTGGAAGCTGCTGAATCCATCGAAGGACGGCCCGTGCTGCTAGACCTCTGCACACCTCTCCTTGAAGGGAAAGAGCGGACGATGAAAAACCCGTCTTTAGCAGACTCAACCTTTTAGATCTTGCTAGTCACGGAGTGCCGCTCCGCCTTCAACAGGAATTGTAGCATGCTTGGTGACCCCGGTCACTAACGCATCAACTTTCAGGTATGTCAGCCAACGGTCCAAGCCCGAGGGAGACCAAGGGTATAACTGACCAATACCGCGTGCCGTATGTAGAGAGGACTCTGGAGAGTCCCACTCTCGAGATACCATATGCTGTAACTCGGCTGGAAAGGAAAAAGCTTTGGAAGGCTTACGAATGCCCTGTAAAATGGTATCCGGCTGCAACAGGGTTTGAGAACTCTGAGGATCCGGCGTGTCGGCTAGGCATAGCGACTCCATCACCTATGTGATTAGGGCCGGCAACTCCTCTTTCCGAAAAAGTCTGATATCTTGAGAGCCCTCATGAACTGTCAGCGAAGAATCAGACGGAGAATATTCCCCATTTTCTTTCTCCAATGAGTCAGGGTTCACCTCCAACGATTTAAAGTCTTCTTGAACATCCGTAGTGTCCCACAAGCCACATGCAACGTTCCTGGAAGGACGTACTGCTTTAAGGTCTGAGGACTTTCGGGACCGCTTGCGAGACCCCACCATATTCTTGTCTGCTACCAGGCGGGCGCTAGAGGTATACCAAAAGACTCCGAACGCCACAGGTGCCATGCCTGGCGGAAGAGCGTCAGGAACTCACTGTCAGCCAAGGCTGTCGTGGCTTCCAGTGGCTGTGGAAGCAAAATGGGAGCTGACAGTCCTTTCTGCAGGAAGATCCTGACGCAGGGGCTCTAAGGAGGGAGGAGTTAAGGCGCTGATGTCCCCAGCTGGCAGCGCAGTGGGAATGGAGGAAGAAGATTCTCCTGGATGCAGCATGCAGGTGGAACACAAGCAATCTATAAACTCCTTTTTCTTATTATTACATATAATACAGCTGTGCAGAGAAACAGGCATTGCAGAGGCTTAAACCCCCCCCTTTTTTTTTTTGGTAAACAAAAATCAAGATAGGCTTAGAGAAACACAAGAATCTTCAAAGAAAAAGGGATTTTGAAACTCCCTGTGCCTTCACAGCATGTTTAAAAATGGCCGCCCAGAGCTTCTCCCTCCAAAAAAAAACCACACTGAAGAGAAATCCCTCCTGATTTTCAAAATGGCCGCTGGCACAGAAAAACTGCAAAATAAAAGTTTCCTAATTTATTTATTTATTTAGCTGTATTTATATCCCGCTTTTCACCTGGTCAAAGCGGTCAATTGGGAGATACATTTAACACGAGGAGATATGACACACATACGCTAATACTTACAGGGAACATGGGCAATGGAGGGTTAAGTGGCTTGCCCAAGACCACAAGGGGTACCTATAGGACTAGAAATCCCAGTCCCTCCGGCCTGAGATTGCTGTCCCCAGGTGGGACTTGAACCCCCGGCCCTCCGGCCTGAAGTACCTTGTCCTAACCACTAGGCTACTCCTCCCACAGTAGGCTAGGCTACTCCTCCCTAAGCTCTAAAAACCTTTAAAATGCAGCAAAAATGAAGAAAGGAAAATAGGAACTTCAAACCCCAGTTGAACAGACCCTGATGAAACCGGAAGTGAAGGAATCAGGTCAGAGACAGCCGGTCCCGAGCAGTTGAAATAAACCCAGGGCAGCTGAGGCAAGTAAGAAAACAGTTTACTTACAGTTTCTCTCAGAAATTGATACCTGATCCTCCTGCTGTCTAAGCTCTCGAGGCAAAGACTCAGCGCTGCTTAAAGAAAATCAGGAGCTCTACTGAAGGCAGGGCCCAGGAGCTCCACAAGTTTATCTGGGGAATCAAGTTGCTGGGAAACCCAGAGTAACACCTATTGTGAAATCTGGGTGCATCCAGGAGCCTCAAGATACAGAGAAACCTGATTTTAGGGAGGCCTTTGTCCAGCTAACAAGCCCTCATGGTCAGATGCTGGGGATTCTTCCTGTCAGCGAGCTCTACTGTGTCAGAAACAGAAGCTCAGCTGCAAACACCCTGGTGCACAGTGAAACTATACTGGCAGCAACAGGCAAGTGGAAATATCAGTCCCCAAAGGGATTCTAAATACATTTTAAAGATTTTGAGGGAAAAACAACAAAAGCAACCAGATCTGCTGGAGACAGAGAAATACTGAGGGAGACCCCTAGGGGTAGGACCATATCACCAGAGTCCAGCCTATCAGAGCTCTGGTAGAATTCTCTGTCTCCAAGATCTGGTGGCAGGGGGACACAACCCGTTTGTCTGGACTGGTCTAGCAGTATGACTTGGAACATCTGCTGAGCATAGATGCATAATCTTGAACGTGTTTATGGTTGTCTTGAATTCAGCCCATGCAATTATTGTAAGTGATTGAACCAAGCAGGGAAAGCTCAATGCTGGATTTAGTGCTCACCAACAGAGATAGCATGTCGAATGTCTGGGTGGGTGCCCCTGTGAGCAGAAGCGATCATCACACGGTGTGGTTTGAGTTAAAAGCCAAGGTGCAATCCAATCATAGCAAGCTTAAAAGTCCTAAACTTCAAACACTGACCAGTAAAATGGCCAAGTGTACCTGAAGGAGGAGCTGGCAGGGTTGGAGATAAGGGAAGTGGAATTGCAATGGGCCAAACTAAAGTTGGCAATAAAAGGGGCAAGAGATAAAAATGTAAGGAAAGTAAATAAAAACAAGAGAAGGAAACCTATTTGGTTCTCCAAAGTGGCTGCTCAAATAAAGGCAAAAAACACAGTTTTCACAAAATTCAAAAGCTTGCAAACAGAGGAACACAAAAAGGAATACAGGATCAAACTAAAATAGACAAAAAGAGAAATAAGGAAAGCAAAATCAAAGGCAGAGGAAAAGATGGCTAAAGATGTGAAGTGTGGCCACAAAACTTTCTTCAGGTATATTTGGGAGAGGAGGAAAATCAGAGGTGGAATTGCAGGACTCAGAAGTACTGGGAACGTGCGTGGAAAGTGGCATTAAAAAAGCGAAATTGCTTAACAAATACTTCTGATCTGTTTTTACTAAAGAAAATCCTGGAGGAGGACCATCTGCGACTCCCAAATATAAAAATGGGAATGAAGTAGATAGATACCACACCATTCACAGATGATGTGTTAGAACAACTTGCAAAAAACTGAAAGTGGACAAGGCCATGGAACCGGATGGGATACATCCCAGGATACTGAAAGAGCTCAGAGGTTCTTGCAGGGCCATTAAGGGATGTTTTTAACAGATCCTTTGAAACAGAAGTTCCTGAGGACTAGAGAAGGGCTAATGTGGTACCTCTTCACAAAACTGGTGACAGGGAAGAAGTGACAAACTACAGGCCGGTGAGCCTTACCTCGGTGGTGGGAAAAGTAATGGAGACGCTCCTGAAAGAGCAAATAGAGGACTTTCTCAAAACCAACAGGTTGCATGAACCGAGGCCACACGGTTTTACCAAAGGACGATCTTGCCAAACAAACCTGACTGAGTTCTTGGACTGGGTGACCAGAGAACAAGATCAGGGGCATGCGATGGATGTCATCTACCTGGATTTCAGCAAAGCCTTTATTACTGTTCCTCATAGGAGGCTTATCAGACTCAATAGTTTGGGAATGGGTCACAAGGTGGTGAACTGGATCAGAAATTGGTCAACTGACAGACGTCAGAAGGTGATGGTAAATGGAGCTCACTCAGATAATTAGCAGGGTGCCCCAGGGTTCGGTCCTGGGACTGGCACTGTTCAATGTATTTGTGAGTGATATTGCTGAAGGGCTGAATGGAAAAGTCTGTCTTTTTGCCGATAACACAAACATTTCAACAGAGTGGACTCCCCTGAGGGAGTGGATAACATGAGGAAAGATCTACAAAAGCTAGAAGGGTCTAATGCTTGGCAGTTGAGATTTAATGTGAAGAAGTGCAGTGTCATGCACTTGGGTAGCAGAAATCCAGGGAAATGTACGCAATAGGGAGTGAGAGGTTGGTGTGCACGGATCAGGAGAAGAACTTTGGTTGATTATTTCCGAGGATCTCAAGGTAGCAAAACATTGCGACAAGGCAGTGGCAAGCCAGGAGGATGTTGGGTTGCATACAAAGAGGAATTACCAGCAGAAAGGAAGAGGTACTAATGCCACTGTATAAATCACTGGCGAGGCCTCACTTGGAATACTGTGTTCAGTTTTGGAGAACATACCTGCAAAGGATGTAAAAAGACTGGAAACAGTTCAGAGGAATGCGACCAAAATGATTTGGAGCCTGCATCAGAAGCCTTATGAGACTTAAAGACCTAAATATGTACACTCTGGAGGAGAGATAGGGGAGATATGATTCAAACCTTTACATACTTAAAGACTATTAATGAACAAACAAACCTCTTCCAAAGACAGGAAAGCTATAAAGTAGAGGGCAGAACATAAAGCTGCAAGGGGGTAAATTGAAAGGCAATGTCAGGAGAGCACAGTTACTTACCTGTAACAGGTGATCTCTGGGAACAGCAGGAATAAGTCTTCACATATGGGTACGTCGGTACCAGAGCCTGCATGGGAACGCTCCCCAGCATTCTAAAAGAAAGCTTTTGGGAGCATCCCACGCCCATTCACTTCACTCTCATCAGTTGGGTTTGTAGCTGAGACCAAAGGAGGAAAGTAGACAAATTAGAGAGAGAAAGAAAGAGAAAAAGAGACAACTCCTAGGGGAGGTGGGTGGGTTGTGAAGACTTATTCCTGCTGTTCCCAGAAATCACCTGTTACAGGTAAGTAACTGCTAACTCCAGGAACAAGCAGGAATGAGTCTTCATATATGGGGACTCCCAAACTAAGATGCCTGGAGGAGGTCCCAGCATGTTGCAAATCTAGTTGATGGGCCATGCTATTTCCCAGAAAGGCATCCAAGGGATGGAGGGTAGGAGTTGAATTAAAGGGTGTGCTGTGGAACAGCTTGACTAAACAAGGCGTCTAGAGGGGAGTCCTTGTGTAGATTATAAATGTTAGTAAATATTGAATTCCAATTTTCTAATGTGGACCTTAGTCAAAAGTAATGCGAAAGTATTTATTGAAGCTAATAAGGGTCTGGTGGTAAGAACCAGTACATTATCCTCAAAGAAAATACCTCACTGTGAAGTAGAGGAAATAAATTTTGCAATACAGGCAGAGGTCAGAACCCTAAAAGGCTAGAACTAATCCCAGAAGGAAGAAATGGGGGAGTTCAATGGGGTTGGATTTTGGATGAGAAGCTAAAGCTTCTGTAGGCCAAAGTTCAAAGCTCTTTGTCCTTGGAGCAGAATAAGGCTCTAGGAAAGAGAGGAGATAATCTGACTGGTTTGCAGAAAGGATGGGTCTTTAAGACCCCTCTATCCAAATGAAAGAGAAACATTTATAGTAGGCGGTGTAGCCTCCAATTTCTTGAAGATCAGTAATGTCTTCCCTAAGTGATGTCACTTAGGATAATGACTTTACATGGAGAGCTTCAGATGTAACTTAACCAGAGAGGTTACAGTAAAAGAAGGTAGTTTCTAATTACCATAGAAATTGGTTGTCCATTTAAACCCTATGGTATGCTGGAACAGCATTAATATGGACAGTAACAAATCTTTCAGAGTGAGATATGTGTATTTATATATACATACATATACACACTATAGATATATAGATATAAAGAAGGACTCACTTAATAACAAGAAGTGGTAAGACCTGCTTGAGAATATGGATAGAGAACCCCTTACTGGTTACACTTGGGAGAACCATGAAGGTGATTACATGGAAACCAGTGGAATGTTCCTAGCCAGAAGGATAGGTCTAGATGTCTTTAAAAACTCTAGACTTTGATTAACCAGATATGGAGATCTACTTGAGGGGGATGCAGAGAAATCCTTAGTCTTAAGACCAGAAGTCTGGATCCTTCTATAACTTCAGTGTGGAGAAAAGACGCAATAAAAGGGAATACTATATTTGCCCGTCTATGAGGGCAATATGAGTATAATGCGTTCTTTGTTCAGCATAAGCTCCAATGAAGTATTGAGAATTAGAAGGAATGCACTAGACAAGGACAGACTGCAGTGAAAAGAAATGCATCCCTGTTGGAGAAGTTCCACTGGAGATGTGGAACAACTCAGGGAATTAAGCAATTATTTATGCTTTCACATGATCTAAACCCTGGTTCATATTCCCTAAAAGGAAATTTTAAGGAAGATGGTAAAAGTAGGAAAAAAACAGTCATGTGGGAGCATGACTGGGCCAGCCTTTCAACCATCTGAAGTTACCCACCAGGAATGGCTCTGACGCTCTCTGGCAAAGGCCCATAGTTGCAGAGCTTCTTGTAGAATTGCAGAGAGCATGTTGTAGGTTGCCCAGGTAAGATCTGGTTGTTTAATCACCAGTGTGCAACCTAAGTTATCCTGTGGGAGCCAAAGAATTGAAGATGGCTAAGAATAGCAGACAGGCTGGTTGCCTGCAACGATAAACTGTCCAAGTAGGTTTTGGAACCTCTCTTGGAATTGTGTTAAGGCAGCAGAAGAGGTTAGGTCTTATAGATTGGAAAAGGACCGAGAGACCGAATTAGAAGTGATAACTCTCACTTATGGTCTGATAAACTGTCTTAAAAGAAATATTTGAAAGATTGCAGAGGGAAGAAACTCTGTATGGAAATTATTTACTGGAGTAGGTATTGGGGACAATCCTATGGCTTAAAAGGTAAGCCCTCCAGTCAAAATAGTATCACTCTTAGATTGAAAATCACAACTAAGAGGGATGGAAGTAATACAGAGTTGGGAAGACTTACAATTTGGTAAGTCTCTGAAAAGGGTAAAGCTCCCCTGCAGTGAAAAGTATAAGATATCCTCATACAAGACAACTGCCAAGGTGAAGGGCATAGCATACCTTATAAGTAGTTGTAACTCCTCTGTTTACTTTTAAAAGCAGAGGAGAAACTTGCTACCTGTAGGGCATGATTATCCTTAATAGCTATAAGAGCTGAAAGGATAGACTGCTCTTAGCAAGAGAGTCATGCCTAAAGTGGAGGATTAAGGCCGTGTATCACTGACCTCTCAATAAGGATGAGAACTATAAATGCTTCTGTAGTTAAGAAGTAGTGGTTCTGGAACTCAACAGGAAAAAAAGATTCAATGAATAAAAATCAGAAACCCTGCGACTGCTGAGTTTGCTGAGCCTGTTGAGAGTTGGTTTTCTTAGCCTGGTATGATGTTGCCCTTCTTTGGAAAGATCTGCATGATGGGTAGAAGATGAATAAAAATTTTTCCCCCTAGGAGAATAAAGTTTGTTAGGAGATTTTTTACTAGCTGGGGTAGGAGGGAAGTTTTGACAATCCTCTGAAAGCAACAATATCAGTGTTTAACTGATTAGCTTGAAATAAAGCATCCTTGTTAAAGAGATTTTCACCAGTACAAGGAGTATTCCCCAGCTTTTCTTGTACCCATTTGTCCAAGTCTGAAGCTTGGAGCCAGGCCATGCGTCGTGCTCCTATGGCTATAGCAGAAGTTCTGCTAATAGACTCAAAACAGTCCAGGGAAGCACGATTAAGGAATTTAGAGACATTTTGAGCATGACTGACTAATATGAAAAAGTCTGCTCTTTTATGTTCTTGAAGAAAAGGGTTCAAAAGCTTTAAGTTCTTTGTGACCTCTTCAAGAGATAATCCCATATAGAAAATATATGAGATAATTCTTGCTGAAAGCATGGATGCCTGGAAGCATTGACGTCCAAAGGCATCTCAAGTTCTAGACTCACGACCTGGCGGATAAGAAGAGTGCTTCTTTGCACTCTTAATACGCCTCATTGCTGATTCTACAACAATAGAATGATGAGGAAGTTGAGTCTTTTGAAAACCTGGAGAAGGTGGCACCTTGTACATAGAGTCAAGTGTCTTAGAATGTGGTGATACTGTTAAAGGAGTTTCCCACATCCTTAAAGTAGATCCTGCAAGATCTGATGCAAAGGAAGCATGATCACCTCCTTTGAAATCCAGGGGAATTGCAGGATCTCTGAATCCCCTGGTAGGGATTCTTTACCAGGTATAGAAATGGCAAGTAACTTTTCTTTTCAAGCTTTTCTGCTTGATATGGCAATCTCCCCTGACGAGGACCCTCTAAAATGAGGGGTAAAGGCTAGACTTGTTGAAGATTTAGCCTTGGTACCGATGGATTCATTGCAGTCATCGGGATCGGAAGACCTGAAAGGATGAAGCATTGGATTTTCCTGAAAGCGATGTCTTCGGTACTGCCCAAGGTCGGTACCGAGACGAGTCGGTACCGAATCATCCATGCTAGAGATCGATTCCAGGCTTGGCATCGAAGGAAGCGAGTCTGTCGAAGTAAGCATGGACGGTAGCGACACCGATGCCGATGTCAGTACTGAAGCCGATACCGATACTGGAGGAATGGTTTGCAGCAACTCTAGCAGTACCGAAGTAGTCGAGAGTGCTAGACTGCGATCCTCGGTGAGGAGTGTTTCATCCATCACCATAGCCAATGCTGGGGTGTTGGTACCGCTCGAAGCGGCCACAACCACCGAGCATGGCCCAGGTATATTCATCGAAATAAGAACCCCGGGAACAACCCGAAACCCCGTTAATGCTTTGGAGTCCGAAGACTCCCACCGGGACTTAATTGCCAAAATGTCCACGAGGGCAAGGCCGGAGCCATCTCGATACTGGGAAGGAGATCTACCACTTGAGGACTGGCTAGTCTTTACAGACTTTTGTTTGGTTACCTGATCCTGTGGAAATATTGTAGCTGGTGACATCGAGTGCGATGTGAACCGGGTATCGAGTTGTGCTCGATTCTGAAGATTTCTTCTATTTGAGCTCCAGCAGGAAAGACACTCCAGTGGGCGATGGTCAGGACCTAAACATTTTAGACACCAAGTATGAGTGTCAGAAAAAATCTCTGTACCGCCACACTTTGAGCATTTCTTAAGGGTAGTGGCTGGCTTTTCCATAATGGAAAGATAGAGGCCTAGTGGCCTAGAAACCGTCAGACACTAAACAGGAAAAATTTCTAAGGAAAAGAAGAAATTCTTTAGAAAAAAGAAAGAAAAGCACCGGCGGTACCGGTGTCGTCGAGGGAAGGCAGACGCGACCACAAAAAACTAAGAATAAAAAGAGGAATTTTCTGCAGTGACAGGAATACGTCCTGCCGGCTCCGCGGAAAATGGAAAACTGATGAGAGTGAAGTGAATGGGCGGGAAGGCAGCGCGCATGTGATGGGATGCTCCCAAAAGCTTTCTTTTTGGACAGTGGGGAGCGTTCCTGCGCAGGCTCCGTCGGTACAGACATACCCATATGCGAAGACTCATTCCTGCTTTTTCCTGGAGATATACTTTTTCACTGAAAGGGTGGTGGATGCTTGGAATGCCCTCCCAATGGAACTGGTTGGGGCAAATACACTGACAGAATTCAAAATGGCATGGGACAGACAGTGGGATCCTTTTATAGTAACAGGATAAAATCAAAATAAACTTAACTAATTTCTCAACAAACAGGGGTGCCCTACACGGAGTGTGGGTTCACCCCTAAACAAAGACATGGGGAGGGGTGACCTGCATGGAGCAGCAGGTGCACCTACTCTTGCCACCTGGCTGGGCAGACTAGATGGCAGTATCAATTGCTGGTCCTGCTCAGAGTCTCCCAACACCCCCCACCCCCCGAACACAGAAGGGAGAGCAGCTGATTTAGATGAAAACCAGAAACCACTGTGGGAAGAAAGGATGGGACAGACTACAGAACCACCTTTGAGATATCAAGAGGAACGCTTCCCCACACAACAAGATTGCAACTCAGATACCCTACCCACCAAACACACTGCCACCCCAAAGACAGTCTTCAAAGTTAGGTGCTCCATCAACAGCTCAAACAGAGCCTCCATCAAAGTTTCTAGCATCAAATTTAGGTCCAAAAGGGATATAACTGACCAAACAGGCAGTCACACCTGCTGGACCACTCTGAGGAACCGCACCAAATCCGGGTGATGGGTAGGAGAACTCACCTGCCCATGATCCCGCTAGCAGGTCAGTGCCGCTACTTGCACCTTCAGTGAACCAAGCGCTAGACCTTTGTCCAGTCCCTGCTGAAGGAAGGCCAGCCTCACAGGTGGGGTGTACATTTTCAGTCACAGATCAAGCAAGGGCATTGGTCCCAGGAAGAACAGTTTGCCCATCAACTGCCTAGAGATAAGGACTGTTTATTTAGCCCTTCGGTCCTTCCGGCCCTTGATTTGAGATGCCAGGGCCTCCAAAGGCATTCCCACTGTCAGATGTGCCCTTTGCAACCACTATTCAAAGCTCTGTCGCACCTCCGCCAACCAGAGGAGCTTCTCAGATTATGTCAGAAGTGACCACTGTGCAAGCAGAACACGCTGGAGAGGATGCATGTGGGCCCGGGCCCGAGCCCAAGGGACCAGGTCTGGAGCCGCCACCATAGACCTCAGCAGCTGCAAATACAGCCACACCAATAGGCGCTTCATCGCTAGAAAATGCCAAACCTGCTGCTGAAGTTTGAATACCCTGTCGGCAGGCAAAGAGATTCGCCTGGCTTCGATATCGAAGAGGGCCCCTAGATAGACCAGACTCCAAAACAGATACAACTGGCTCTTGGCCAGGTTGACTACCCATTCCAGACTCTCGAGAAACTTGACACCTGGCAAACAGCCATCTCTGCCTCTTTCTTTGTTTTTATTTATTTCCAAAGTTTTTATATACCGCCTCTTCCTGGGATTAGAGGCGGTTTACACTGAACCAAAATTATACATTAAACATACGAGGTGTGACAAAAAATAAACGAGACTGTGGCAGCCACGCCCATGACTCAATGCTAATTGGCTAACTGCTCATGTCACTATGTTGTGCAACATCTTGCCACTATTCTGCTATTATATTTTTCATCTCTGGGTTTTTTTTCAGGTTTTTTTGTAGCACACTGTTCCATCGCTTTGTCATGCAACTGGAGGTGGCAGAAATATGGAGCAAAGAATCAACTTGAAATTTCTGGTTAAGTTGGAGAAGGGCCCCAACTGAGTGTCTCCAATTTCTCCAAAAGGCTTATGGAAGAGATGCAATGTCAAGGCTGCGAGTCTTCGAGTGGCACAAATGCGAGGAGGTGGAGGATGACCCCAAGTCAGGACGGCCTTCCACGACAAAGATGGCTGAGAACAATGACAGAGTGAACCAGCTGGTGTGGAGTGATCGTGGATTGACGGTGCGGATGATAGCTGAGGTGCTTAGCCTGAACAAGGAGTCAGTGCAGACCATCTCGGTGCAGGAGCTGGGGATGCAGAAGGTGCGTGCCAAGATGGTACCCAAGCTTTTATCAGATAACCAGAAGGAGCACCAGGTCAATGTTTGTCGAGACTTGCTAGAGAAAATCGGAGAAGATCCAGAGCTCGTTGGCAGAGTCATCACAAGAGAAGAGACTTGGGTCTTTCAGTACGACCCTGAAAGCAAGAGACAGAGCCTACAGTAGAAGACTCCACTGTCACCAGACCTAAGAAGGCACGCATGTCCTAATCAAGGATCAAGGTCATGCTTATCAAATTCTTCGACCAGAAGGGAGTGGTCTCTCATGAGTTTGTGCCTGAGGGTCAGACAGTCAACCAGCAGGTTCCCAATTGCCTCCATGACCAGGTTCGGCACAGCAAGCGGACTCTGTGGAGAGAAATTGTGGCTGCTCCACCACGACAACACGCCTGCAGACACCATGCTCAGTGTGAGGAAGTTCTTGGACAAACAGATCACAGCTCTTGACCATCCTCCTTATTCCCCAGATCTCTCACCGTGCGACTACTGGCTCTTCCCCAGGCTGAAGACTGCTCAAAGGAACTCATTTCACTTCTGTAGAAGAGATCAAGTCCACTGTGACAAGGAAGCTGAGGGACCCAAAAGAAGAGGACTTTACTGAGTACTTCCGTATATGGCAGAAGTGAATGCAGAAGTAGATTAACTCTGGGGGGTGGGGGGAAGATTACTTTGAAGGGGACAATGCGTAATTTCTCTGTAGATTTTGTAATAAAACATTTATGGGACAGTCTTGCTTCTTTTTTGTCACACTCATAGGAGATTACATCAAACGGGATAAAATAATTGTACATGGGGTGTGTTGAAAGCATAGTTACTCACCTGTAACAGGTGATCTCCGGGAACAGCAGGAATTTAGTCTTCACATATGGGTATCGTCGGTACCGACAGAGCCTGCACGGGAACACTCCCCAGCGTCCAATTAGGAAGCTTTTGGGAGCATCCCACAGCGCCTGCGTGCTGCCTTCCCCAACTGCCTCTCTCCAGTTGAGTTTAAAGCTGAGACAAAGAGAGAGAGAGGGAAAGAGAAAGAGATATACAACTCCTAGGGGAGGTGGGTGGGTTGTGAAGACTAAATTCCTGCTGTTCCCGGAGATCACCTGTTACAGGTGAGTAAATATGCTATCTCCAGGAACAAGCAGGAATGTAGTCATCACATATGGGGACTCCCTAGCTTTAGATGCCAGGGAGAGACCCCAGAAGTTGTGTGTCCCTGGGAAAGGGCTCCACTTCCCCCCATAGATCTCTGGCATCCAACCTGGGATGGTGGGTAGGAGTTGATTAGGTATGGAACAGGTGTTGGAGAACAGCCTGACCAAACAAGGCATCCCGGCGGGAGTCCTTGTCCAAGCAGTAATGGGTTGTGAAGGTAAGAAAGTAAGAAAGGTTCTTACTCTGATAGGCAAAGGAAATACACTGTGCAATCCAGTTGGACAGTGTTCTTTTGGAGACTGGAAGTCCCAAATGAGAAGGATCAAAAGCAACAAAGAGTTGAGAGGACTTTCTATGTTGCTCTGTTCTTTGTAAGTAAAAGGCTAAAGCTCTTTTACAGTCCGAAGTAAGAAGATTCCTTTCTGCATTTGATGCATGAGGACTTGGAAAGAACACAGGCAGGTAGACCGCTTGGTTAAGATGAAAAAGCGAGACCACCGTTGGCATAAAGTGTGGATGAGTCCTAAGGACCACCTTGTCATGATGAAACCTTGTATAAGGTGGATCAGCCACTAGTGCTTGCAACTCACTGATGCGACGTGCTGATGTGATTGCAATGAGAAAGATAACCTTCCAAGAAAGGAATTCTAAAGAGGTAGTAGCTAAGGGTTCGAAAGGTGGCTTCATGAGCTGACCAAGAACCAGGTTTAAGTCCCATGCCACCGGTGGTGGCCTAATGGGAGGCTTAGTTAGAAGAAGGCCTCTCATAAATCTTGATATAAGAGGCTGGGAGGAGGTAGGTTGTCCATTGAGAGGCTCGAAGGAAGCTGCAATAGCACTCAAATGGACCCTTATTGAGTTAGTCTTAAGTCCTGCATTGGATAAATGAAGGAGATACTCAAGTAATGACCCCAGAGGTATCGCTAAGGGGTTAAGACCCTTTTGCGAACACCATATGGTAAACCTTTTCCACTTGAAAGCATAAGAGGGTCTAGTGGTAGGTTTCCTGGAAGCAAAATGGACATCCTTTACTTGCTGAGGAAGGTTAAGATCATGAAGATCTAGGCCATCAGCAACCAAGCTCTGAGATGCAGAAACTGGGGATTGGGATGTCCTAACCTTCCGTCCTCCTGAGACAGGAGATCTGGAGCAGATCCTAACTCCAGGGAGGGAGCTTGAGAGAGATGTAGAAGCAGAGGGTACCACACTTGCCGTGGCCAATGTGGAGCTATGAGAATCATACGGCCTCTGTCTCTCTGAAGCTTGAACAGGGTTTTGGGAATTAGGGGAATGGGTGGAAAGGCATAAAGGAAGTCTTGACCCCAGTGAAGGAGGAAAGCATCCCTGGCCTGAGAACCCTGAGCCAGAATTCTGGAACAGAACTGGGGAAGTTTGGCATTCAACAGACTTGCAAAGAGGTCTATGTCCGGGGTTCCCCAAATTTGGAAAATCTTGGTCACCTGGTCCGCATGTAGAGACCATTCGTGTGGAAGAAGAACTCGACTGAGTGTCTGCCCAAGAGTTTTGAATGCCTGGAAAATCAACTGCCAGGAGGTGAATCTGATGCTCTCTGGCGAGGGCCCATAGTCGCAAAGCTTTGTTACAAAACGACAGAGAGCCTGTTCCCCCCTGCTTGTTCACGTAGAACACGGCTACCTGATTGTCCGTATGAATGAGGACTGTCTTGTAGCTCAGCAGGGTATGGAACACTCGAAGAGCAAAGAAGATTGCTCTGAGCTCTAAGAGATTGATTTGCAGATGAGTCTCCTGTTGAGTCCAGGTGCCTTGGGTGGAGAGGTCTTGTAGATGAGCTCCCCAACCTACTGGTGAAGCATCTGTTGTGAGAGTTGCCTGGGGTAAAGGTTGTTGAAACGGGGACCCCAGCAACAGGTTCTGAGTGGACTGCCACCATTGGAGGGACAAAATAAGGCGATTTGTGTTTGCTATTTTGTCTGACAGGCACCCTGATGCCTGAGTCCATTGGGTAGATAAAGTCCACTGGGCTGCTCTCATATGGAGGCGAGCATAAGGAACCACATGCACAGTGGATGCCATGTGGCCTAGTAGTTGTAGCATTTCTCAGGCAGTGAGAAGAAGTTTTCGCACTGCTTGAGAAGCTAACTGCACCATGCGAAGGCAACAGGCCTGGGGGAGATAGGCCCTTGCCCTTTTGGTATCCAGCAAAGCTCCTATGAACTCTAAAGACTGAGTGGGAGTTAGTCTGGATTTTGGGATGTTTATGACCAGACCCAAGTACTGAAGGATATGCATTGTGCAAGATAGGGAAGTCCTGGCCTTTGACTCTGATGGGGCTCGAATGAGCCAGTCATCCAAGTAAAGGAAGACGAATATGCCTAGAGAGCAGAGAAATGCTGCTACCACAGCCATGCATGTCGTGAACACTCTTGGAGCTGAGGCCAGGCCAAAAGGAAGCACCCTGTATTGGTAGTGCTTTCCTTGGAAAAGGAACCAAAGGATCTTTCTGTAAGTTGGATGGATAAGAACATGGGTGTACGCATCCTTGAGATCTAGAGAACAAAGCCAATTCTGACTCTGAAGGTATGGCAGCAGAGTTCCTAGAGAAATCGGGGAGTGGCTAATTTCTAAGATGGCGACAGGGAAGGTTTGAGCCTAATGCCGAAACGGAAGGGTAGGCCTAAGGCTCCTCCCACGGAGCCAGCACCTGCTGCTGTGGGTCCGATGGACAAGTTTGTGCGGCTCAATGCAGACCAGATTGGGGAGATTAGAGCAGGCTTGGTTGCGCCGCAGGAGGAAAGGGTGGCGTCTTCCGCCTTTGAGGTATCTCTCTCCCCTGATGGGCGTTCCCCTCCAACAGCTCCGGGCCCCTCAGAGGCTTCTTTGGGGCGCCGTTCTCCAGCTCCCCTGGCACAGGACGAGTCGAAGGATCAGAAGCGGGGTGCTCCGAGAGATAGCGCTGGAGGTCAGCCGTCTGTATCTAAGGCTGCTGATTGTGCCCGTGGAGAATTTCATGCTACGGTGGTGAGCGATACAGCCAGCTTGGTAAAGGGCTTTGACTCTGCGAAAAGGGGTGTTTCCCCTTCTGGGCCACCATTTTCCTTAACACTTACCCATCCCTCTGTGGTGACTTTAGAGACTATTTGGGAAGCTATCACTCAGCTTTCTCAAGCGGTAGTTCAGCAATTGGCCCTCTCGTCTTCTACTATATCTAAACTTGAGGGACAAGTGTCTGATTTATCTAATGACATGGTGGGAGTGAAGAAGTTGATGTTTCGGATAAGAAGCCGTCTCAAGTTTCTGATCTTACTTTCTCTCTTTAATGAGGGATAATATCGGATTGAAAATGAAGCTGGAGTCTTTGGAAAATGCTACAAGGGTCTCTAATCTTCAGCTACTTAAATTTTCCTATGGTTTCTGAGGTAGCGCCGTTGGAATTATTCAAGAAATATCTTCAAGAATCCCTCATGGTACCTGTGGATTTAATTCCTCCTGTACAGAAAGTATTCTTTTTGCCTTCGGGTAAAAAAGAAGGTAAAACTGTGCTTGGATCCTTGGATATGGATTTTCTTAATGTCTCTGCTGTTCTTTGTTCCTCTAAAGAGGATGAAATTAAAACCTCAACCTTGTTAGTGTCCTTAGCTTTGTCTTCGGACAGGGGTTGGCTTCTCAAATTGTTTTATAGAAAGAGCCAATTTGTTTATGGGTAAGAAAATATCTATCTTTCCTGATGTCTCAAGGGAAACCCAGAAACGTCGTAAAGCTTTTCTTTTATTAAAACCTGGTGTAACCCATTTAAGGGCTTCCTTTTCGCTGAGATTTCTGTGTAAACGTATTGTTATTTTTAGATCTCAGAAATATGCTCTCTTTCAACCTGGAGATTTGTTATCATTTATTAGTATGCATTCTGTAACACTTTCGCCCTCCTAGCGGGCTGTCCATCTGTTTAGTTTATGGTCCTAATCCCCGTTGCCTTCTGGTTTATTGAATGCTTGTTTCTTATATCACTGTAGGAGTTTTCCTGCCTTCAGTAGTTATTTTTGCCACTTCCCAATTACGGGGACTAATGATGCTCTTGATTTTTTTCTTTTCTTATGATACAGTTTTCCTGAAAGTGTATTACAAGTTGACATCTTTTCTGTAAACATTGTGATTGATGTTTAATTGTAAATTACATAAATAGAAAATTTAAAAAAAAAAAAGTTCTAGAGAAATCATTTTGAATTTCTCCTTGAACAGGAATTTGTTCAATTCCCAGAGGTCCAAAATAGGTCTGTATTCCCCTGTTTTCTTTGGGATAAGGAAATAGGGGAAGTAAAACCCTGTACCTTGTTGATGAATGGGTACCTCTTCTATTGCCCCTTGTGCAAGAAGTATAGTGTCCTCCTGATCTAACAGGTTTATATGAGAGGTCTGAGAATTGAACTGTCTTACCATTGTGGAAGGGGGCATGCACAGAAAGTGCAGCTTGTACCCCTGTCTTATAATGGAGAGTATCCAATGTTCTGCTGTTATCTGCTCCCACCTGGGGGCAAAGTGACATAACCTTCCTGGAATGGTGGAAGGCTCTGGTCCATTAAGGGCCAGGAAGGCTAAGTTCTCTAGATGAAAGTCAAAGGCCTTGTGGAGGATGAGACTGCTGAGGCTTGGCAGTCTTTGCTTTCCTTTGTTTAGGTGGTTGCTGACCCTTTCGGACAAGCTGACCTGCAGAATGTCCCTGTTGGGAATAAGAGGGATAAAACTTTCTTTTTTGAGAAGGAAGGCTTCTTGAAAGATTTTTCTGGCAGGATCAGCTGTGCCTTTGGATAGTCTATCCAAAGTAGAGTTGTCAGCATCCATCTCATTGGCCTTTTCTTGCCAGTTCTTGCCGAACAGATTCTCACCTGTACAAGGGATATTTCCCATTTTGTCCTGCACCCAGAGGTCCAAATCGGATACCTGGAGCCAGGCAATTCTTCGTGCACCTATGGCAATGGCAGAGGTTCTGCTTATGCACTCAAAGCAGTCAAAAGCTGCACAATTGACAAACTTTGAAACATCCTGGACCTGTTTAACCAGTGTGAGAAAATCCTGCCTTCTGTCCTCAGGAAGAAGAGGGATCAAAACCTCTAAATCCCCTGTGACCTCTTTAAGGAACATTCCTATATATAAAATATAGGAACTGATCCTGGCAGAAAGCATGGCAGCCTGGAAGGTACGACGTCCAACAAGGAGGGACTCAATACATGGTAACCAGTCTGCGAGAGTGAGGAGAGGTGGTAAGAGGTGTCTCCCACATTCTCAACATGAGATCATGTAAAATCTCATGGATAGATACGGTAGCTGCCTCTTTAGGCGCTTTGGGATATTGTAAAATTTCCAACTCCTTAGCTCTGGGCTCTGTTTCAGGAGTCACAGTAATGGACAACCCACGAGCCACCTCTCTGATGAAGTCCTGAAAGGAAATATCTTCTGGAGGAAACATCCTACGCTTAAGAGAGGAAGGCTCCTCTGGGAGAAGTAACCCGGTACCGGCAGAGCTGTCATAATCATCGGAGTCCTCCGAGGATTCGAAGTACCGTCTGTCCAGATGCTCTTGAAGAGCCCGATACCCGTAAAGACCGAAGTCGGTACCAGGGGTAATCGGTACCGTTATATCGGCACTGGAAGGCATCGCATGATTGGGTGCCGGTAAAGCCAATACCGATTCTATCAGTACCAGTACCGGCATCAATACCGGTACCGCTTGAACCGTCTGACGCGGTTCCGAGGACGTAGATGCCGCAAGGAGAGCTGCCAGACTGCGTTCAATAGCCAGGAACCTCTGGTCTATCGACGCTGCCGATGCCTGGGTGTAGGTACCGGATGCAACCGGTACCCCAGAGCATGGCACCAGTAGTTCTGCCGAGGCCGCGAGAACATCCTGGAGCCCCGATAATGCTTTGGAAGCCGAATCCTCCCGCCGGGGCAATTTTGCCGATATGGAACCCTCAAGGGCAACGCCAGAGGCATCTTGATGCTTGGAAGGAGATCTACCCTTTGAGGACCAGCTGGACTTATGTTTAGTTACCTGAGATCCATGGGAGGAAGACAAAGCCCTAGAAGACGTCGATGCCACCAAAGCTGCATCGGAAGGAAAGTGGGCACTGAGCTTGGCAGCTCGGTTCTGTCGACCCCCTTTGGACATCATGGCACAAGCCATACACGCGGATATATATATATATATATATATATATATATATATATATATATATATATATATATATATATATATATATATATATATATATATATATATATATATTCTTTTAAAAAGAAAGAAGTACTGGCAGTACCGGTATAGTGTCAGGGAAGGCAGACGTGACCACAAAAAAATAAAGAATAAGGAAACAATTTTCTGCAGTGACAGGAACACGACCTGCTGGCTCCGTGGAAAACAAAGAACTGGAGAGAGGCAGTTGGGAAAGTCAGGAAGGCAGCACGCAGGCACTGTGGGATGCTCCCAAAAGCTTCCTAATTGGATGCTGGGGAGCATTCCCGCACAGGCTCCATCGGTACCAATGATACCCATATGTGAAGACTACATTTCTGCTTGTTCCTGGAGATTACATTTAACTATGTACAAGCTGGACTATATACAATTATGAAATTAGATTATGCAAGTTACACAGTGCTGGTAATGTTGAGAGAGAGGTATTCTTAGAATGGGGGGGGAGGGGGGAGGTAGGATGAGTGGTGTGTCCTGGTATTGTGTGGTTTTTTAAGTTGGATATATGGTGTCATTGTTATTGTCATGGCCATAATATTCGAGGAAGAGGAAAGTCTTAATATGTTTTCTAAATGTTTGGAGATCTTTAATGGATCTTACTGTATCAGGGAGGGCATTCCACAGTGTGGGCTACATAGGAGGATGCTCTATTACTGGTGGTTTGTTTAATTTTACAGTAGTCTTGTGGCATCCATCTGCTGTCTTCCAGGTGCCAAAATCAGAGATGTCATACAGAGTTTGCAAAGACTCATCCTATCCAATGTTGCTCATCCATGTCAGCACAAATGATACTGCCAGGTATCCCTCCAAGCCTATCAAGAGTGACTTCATGACTCTTGGACATAGGTTGAAGCAAATAAGCACACAGGCTCTGTTCCCTTCAGTCCTCCCTGTTGAGGGTAAAGGCAGAGGCAGAGAGGCTCGCATCTTGGCGATCAATGCATGGCTGCGTGGATGGTATCATCGAGAGTGTTTTGGTTTCCTTGACCATGGGATGATTTCCCAAGGGCTGCAGAGCAGAGCTGGCATCCATCTGTCCAAGAAGGGTCAACCTGTCTTCAGTGGCAGACTGGCTAATCTACTGAAGGCAGCTTTAAACTAGATTCATGGGGGATGGGTGAAGAAAGCCCCCAGATAAGTGAAACATTAAATACCTCTGTAGAAATGGGAAAAGAAAAATCAGCAACATCTGAAACACGGTGTGTATAAATGCTCATAGCATGGGAAATAAGATCCCAGATGTTGAGGCTTTAATGGAAGAGGCTGACTTGGATTTAGTGGCTGTTATGGAGACATGGCTCACAGACAACCATGACTGGAATACAATTATACCAGGTTATACTTTATTCAGGAAGAACAGGGTAGTAAGAAGGGGAGGAGTAGCACTATATGTAAATTAATATTAAAGCTATAGAATTACAGGGCTTAAAAAGGGAGAGAAGAGGCACTGTGGGTTAAACAAGAAAGCGGGAAAGGGAAAGCCATTTGCACTGGTGTGATATACAGATCTGCCTCACAGGGAGAAATAGAAGATGGGGATTTAATAGTCAACATCCAGCATATTGAAGTCATCCATCAGTAACACTTCTCCTTTCATAGCAATACAGTCTGTCTTCTGACCTATCCCTGATGCAGTGTCATCTAGAAGAAGGGAAATCATAGATTCTCTACATAGAGACCTATTTTGGCAACTGGTAACAGAACCCATGTGAGGGGTCATACTGGACTTGCTGCTCACCAGTGGGGAAAGTGTTTCTGATATAGTAGATCTTCTCACATCCAGTGATCACCAAATGGTGTGGTTCAGTATGAGGACCAGGGCTGATAAAATCCATTCCAAAGAGAGGGTCTTATTTTTTTATTAGGTGGAGCAGCCTAGTGTTTAGAACATTGGCTTGCAAGCCAAGCAACCAGGGTTCAATTCCCACTAGCACTCCTTGTGGCCTTGGGCAAGTCATTTAACCCTCCATTGCCTCATAAGAACATAAGATATGCCATACTGGGTCAGACCAATGTCCATCAAGCCCACTATCCTGTTTCCAACAGTGGCCAAACTAGGTCATACGTACCTAGCAGTTTCCCCAAGAGACACAGGTTCCACAATGCTTGTACTGGGTCAAGCCTCGATATCCTGGGTCCCTTCTTCATAATGGTTTATGGACCTTTCCTCCAGGAACTTGTCCAAACCTTTTTTTAAACCCAGCTACACTAACAGCCTTTACTACATCCTCTGGTAACAAATTCCAGAGTTTGATTACACGTTGAGTGAAAAAATATTTTATTAGTCTTAAATAGTTTACCCTGTAGCTTCATTGCATGTCCCCTAGTCTTTCTATATTCTGATAACGTAAACAATCGATCTACGTTTACCCGTTCCACTCCGTTCATTAATTTATAGACTACTATCATATCTCCCCTCAGCCGTCTCTTTTCCAGGTTAAAGAGCCCTAACCTTTTTAGCCTTTCTTCATAGGAGTTCCCTTCCATCCCCTTTACCATTTTGGTGGCTCTTCTCTGAACCTTTTCTAACACTATAGCCTTTTTAAGATATGGCAACCAGAATTGCACACAATATTCAAGGTGCGGTCTCACCATGGAACGATATAGAGGCATTATAATATCTTGTTTTAATTTTCCATTCCTTTCCTTATGATACCTAGCATTCTATTGGCTCTTGGCTGCTGCTGCACACTGGGCCGAGGGTTTTAACATGGTATCCACAATGACGCCTAAATCTTTTTCCTGGGTGGTGATTCCTAATGTGGAACCTTGCATCGTGTAACCATAGTTTGGGTTGTTCTTCCCTAGGTGCATAACTTTGCACTTGTCCACATTAAATTTCATCTGCCATTTTGATGCCCAGTCTTGCAATTTTCCACAATCCTCTTGGATTTGAACAACTTTAGTTTTGTCTCATCTGCAAATTTGATAACCTCACTCGTTATTCCACTTTCCAGGTCATTTATGACTATGTCAAAAAGCAGCGGATCCAGCACCAATCCCTGGGGTACACCACTATTCACCTTTCTCCATTGGGAAAATTGGCCATTTAGCCCTACCCTCTGCTTTCTATCTTTTAACCAGTTCCTGATCCACAGTAGTACACTGCCTCCTATCCCATGACTCTTTAGTTTTGCCAAAAGTCTGATGAGGGACTTTGTCAAAGGCTTTCTGAAAGTCCAGATACACTATATCAAAAGACTCACCTTTGTCTACCTGTTTATTCACACCTTCAAAACATAACCGATTAGTAAGACAAGATCTTCCTTGTCTAAAGCCATGTTGGCTGTCTCCCATTAGGCCATGACTATCTACATGCTGAGTAATTTTATTCTTTGATGGTTTCCTCCATTTTTCCCGGTACTGATGTCAGGCTCACCGGTCTGTAGTTTCCTGGATGACCCCTGGAACCCTTTTTAAAAATTGGTGTTACATTGGCGATCCTCCAATCTTCAGGTATTACAGATGATTTTAATGAAAAGTCACAGACTACTAATAGCAGGTCTGCAATCTCATATTTCAGTTCTTTCAACAACCTTGGATGTATACCATCCAGCCCAGGTGATTTGCTACTCTTCAGTTTATCTAATAGTTGTAATACATCTTCCCGATGTTTCGATATTTCCTTCCACTTCCTTTAAATACCACTTCAGTCATGGGTAACATCCCTACATCTTCCTCACTAAAGACCGAAGCAAATAATTCATTCAGTCTCTCCGCTATCGCCTTGTCGCCTCTTAGTGCCTCGGATGAAAGGCCTGGCAATCTACTTCCGGTCACACTGCCAAGAAAACCCAGGAGCTTCTGGGTTACCAGGAGTCAGCACTGACTCAAAGATAGACACACATACAGGTCAAAGCTGTTTACAGTGAACAGAACCTCAATTACAAAGAGCATAACAGTAAACTATTTGCAAACATTGAACTATGTACAATTATGTAATTAGTTATTAAATTATTAATTAATAATTATTTAATTACTAATTATTTATCTAGATTATTTATTTAATTATTAATTAATTATTAATTATTATTTATTATTATTATAATATTTATTATAATTATTAATTAAATTACTATTTAATTACTAATTACAATTAATTGTAATTAGTAATTATGTAATTAGTTCAGTTTGCATCCCCCGTGTTATCCAAGTTGTTACTCCTGTTCTATGTGAAGCCAAGCAGTTTGTTATGGTCATTTTGTTGTATGTAAACCGCGCTGACAATAGTGCGGTATATAAGAAATTGTAATAAATAATAAATAAAAATAAATAAATTAGTGAGCTATACACATATAATATATTCTTTAACTGCTTACAGGTGCAGAATCTGACTAGGTCATGGGAGAGGGGGGGTTAGGTGGTACGTCTAAAGTGGTCAGAAAATAGAAGGGTTCTCAGGTGTTTGCGGAAGGAGGGGAGGTCAGCGATATTCCTTATGTCTGGCAGAGCATCCCAGAGGGATGGTGCATAGAGTTCAGATGCTCTGTGGCAGGTTTGCTGGTTGAACTTTGTCTTAGAGTGCAGTATGCTGTATTTGATTATAGAAGCTCTTCAGGGTCTGTTTGGAGTGAGTGTCTGAAGGAGGGATTAGAGATTGGTGACAGAGTGGGAATGCAGTGTTTTGTATGTTAGGCGCAAGGCTTTATATTTGATTCTGCTGGGGAGGAGCAGCTAGTGGAGCTTTGAGGATGGGGTGATGTGGTCATGTTGTCATGTTTAGAGGTTCCCTGGATTGTGTGGCAAAGTCAGCTATCCTCAGAGTGGGGGAAGTGAGAAGCATAACTAATTCACCCTAGTTAAGGGTCCCCTTCTAGGAGTGCAGGGAGAGAAAGCCACAGACAGGTTTCAAAGACAGAAAAGCCCCAGCTGGAACAGGTTTCAGCCAATGACTGATAAAGTAAGAAAGAGGGATTGCAAGCACGAGGACCAAAGCCCTTACTTTAACAAGTGCACTGATTATTCTAATATCAGAAGGCGGGGGGATTACCAACACCTGGGAAAGAAAGAGGTGGGGTTAAGACCCTGGAGGTATAAGCCTGGGTTAGATTATGCAGAGGGAGAGAGACGAGAAAGGGGAGAGCAGCTGAGAGACAGAAGCAGAGAGAAGGAGTGGATTCTTGGAGAAGAGCTGAGCTACCCAGAGCTGAGACAGCTGAATTCCCTGCAACAGGTTGTCAACAGAGGTGGGGACCAGGAAGTGGAGAAGCTTTCAGACCACCAGAGAGGTTGTCAGCTGAGCACTCTGACCAGGTGGGTGAGTCAGAATCCATGCAGTTGAGAGAACCAGTGTCAGAGTTGGGGGAAGAAGATTGCTTTATGGATTGCTCTCTATGCCAAGCTCTAGACAGGAGGTCTTGAGGAAAAGCTAGCCCTGAAAGAAGTAATTCTCCTTGGAAGTTAACCATATGGCAGAAGCAGTGTGGAGGTAAATTCCTGTCTATTTTAAAAGGGAAATTTACTGCAACGTAAGTCTGATCAGGAAGCTCTGATTCATGCTTGTTTGTCACCTGTGTTTGAATTGTGCAATGGCAAGAAAAGCCAAGTTAGCTGCTATAAAAGAGTTTTTGCTTGCTCCTCTCCTATATGAAAAGCCTGCTAAGAGTTTTGATAATAGCGTGGAATGTTTGTTTTGTTCTAAGTTTGGTTTCACGTAGAAATGCAGCCTAGAGAGGTTTTTTTGAGGCTGGCAGAAACCAAACTGCTGTAGAAGAATTAAGCCTGAATTTCTCTTTATGCTCTGATTAACAAGGACTAAACAGGAAAGTGGCAGCCTAGTTTCTATAGGCAATTGCTTCTGCAAGTAAGAAGATTTTAAAAAGCCATTTCTGAGTTCTTTTGGTTTGCCATTATTTGCTGTACCTTAAGCAAATCCTACAGTTGTAATCCTGTAAATGATACCTTGAACCTGCTGTGTTTTGTGTTATGGAAATAAACTCTGTTACAAGCCTTACCCTCGGTTAGCTCAACTACAAACCTTCTACTTAAAGCACCAACGTATTTTTTTTAGCAGTACTACACTTCCCAGAAACCAACACGAAGAAATAGGCTGCTAGGAGCCGATAGAAGGAATCCTCAACCACCACGCCCCTCGACCACTAGAGTCAAGTGGCTTTGAGCGTTGTGCTTGTGACAATTGTATGCGCAGTAGTGTGTAGGGCAGTTTGTAGTAAGAGGAGGGCGACTTGTGAAAGGCCCAGGTAAATTATGTTGCAATAGTCTGTGTGGGGGAGAGTGAGGGCTTTAAGTGTTGAGCAGAAATCTTCTGGCTTGAGGGGAGGGAGGCGTTGTAGAGTAACTTCTGAAATATATTGTTTTGGCTGTCATTCGTACTTGGGTCTTGAAGAATAGTTGTTGGTCGAGAATGATCCCAAGATATTTGAGCTCCAGTCTAACATTTACCTGAATATTGTTTAGAGTTAATGAGGATGAAGAGGTAAATGAGGAGTCCTTTATAACAAACAGAGCTTCAGTCTTCTTGCAATTGATTGATAAGTTGTTAGACATAAACCTGCAGGAAATGTCTGTAAAGCAATCCTGTATTCATGTCTATATTGGTTGTTTTGTGTTGAGTGGGCAACAACAATGTCATCAGCATATATTTGGACGTGGATGTTGTGCTTTTTAATGCTAAAGCAGAGGTGTTGGAGATATAAATTGAAAAGGGGTGCAGATAATGTGTAACTTTAGGGCACGCCTTGTATTTGTTGGTATGGCTTGGAGGTGTTTGTCCCCAGTTTTATCTACTGTCAGTGAGGTCAGAATGGAACCATTTTAGAACAGTATCTTGGATCCCATTTGAGTGTGGTTGCTGGAGGAGCATGTTAAGGTCAACCGTATTGAAAGCTGCAGAGAAATCCAGGAATATTAGAAGGAAAGCTTGAGAGCTGTCTTGTATGCCTTGGGTCAGTATGTTGATGAGAGAGGTCATCAGGGTTTCTACTCCATATAATGGGGGGAAACCATGCTGTAGAGGGGGTCAAGTAGACAGTTTTCATCAATGTGGTCCTGAAGCTGAAACTGTACAGCTTTCTTGATGACTTTAGCCAGGAAGGGGAGGATGGCGATGGGTCGGTATGAGGCAGAGTCAGTGCAGTGAAACTTGGTTTCTTTAAGATGGGACAGATAGAGGATAGTTTGAGGCATTTTAGCATTATTCCTTATTGTAGTATTTAGCTCGTTATTTTGGTGAAGATTGGGCTGAGTTCAACCTTTGCTGCTTTAATCCAGTTGACTGGGCATGGGTCGAATGGGGAGGTTATGGTGTTGAGCATAGTTAGTATGTCCGATACCACACTTGCTGGTCCACATTTTTTTTTACAACCACCACCGAAGGTAAGGAAGAATAGTGGTGTCGGAAGTAGTGGAGTGGTTTGTAGTGCACAGCTGGTTGATGGTAGGTGTTGGGGTGAAGTTGCTGGGTGGTTCTGCGAGGGCACTTGACTAGGTCAAATAGCTCCTCTTGGGCAACTGATGGAGGTACTGATGATCATTGTAGGATAGCCTTTTTTGGCTTTATCGGTGGTTGCACGGTGCTCTGAAGTACTGCTAAGTAGCTGTTGCAATCTTTGATCTGGGTGGGTTTTTTTTTGGGGGGGGGGGGGGGGGGTTTAGACTTTATGAAAACTAACTTTACCAAGATGGGACAGTGCCTCAAGGATGGGAATATCTGGGGGATGTAGAAAAGCAAAGGGCAAACCTGAAAGGGATATTTTAAGGGCAACGAACTGTTTTGTTAGAAAGGTAAATAAATGTAAAAAGGAAAAGGAGGCAGCTATGGTTCTCAAAACAAATAGCTGAGAAGGTGAAGAAAAAGGAGGAAGCCTTCATGAAATACAAGAGATCACGGAGAGGAATACAGGCATCTATATTTGGAAAAACTTAAGAGAAACTAGCAAAGAAGTCAGGAACGCAAAGGTACAAAAAGAAGAAGAAATATCCCCACATTTTATTATATTGGCTAAGACATTTTTCACATACATTAGTAAAAGGAGGAAGAGCAAAAGTGGTGTTGTCAGACTCAAGGGGAGGAAGATGTAGAAGCTGATTAGGATAAAGAATTGCTTAACAAATATTTCTGTTCTGTGTTCACAAATGAAAGGCCTGGAGCAGGACCTCAGAAAACACCTACAAATAGCAACAGCAGGGACAGGAATCGAGAATGATTTTCAGAAGACTGTTTGAGAGGAACTAGCTAAACTAAAAGTAGACAAAGCCATTAGTCCAGACAGAATACATCCAAGAATACCGAGGGAACCTGGGGACAATTCTAGCGGCTCCACTCTGACCTTTTCAATTCCTCTTTGGAATCGAGAATGGTGCCAGAGGACTGGAGAAAGGCGCATGTGGTCCCTTTACATAAGATAAGGCATATCAACAGAGAGGTTCCAATAAAGACAAAAGTAACTCAAGTGCCCTTAAGTACAGAGCAGAGAAAGCTTGAAGATTCCAAATTACCCCTGTCTAACGATAACCAGATCAAAATGAATAAAATACCACCTCTAAAATGCTTGTATGCAAATGCCAGAAGTCTAAAAAATAAGATGAGAGAATTAGAATATATAGCACTAAACAATAGGTTGGATATGACTGGTATCTCAAAGACCTGGTGGGAGGACAACCAAATAGGACACTAATACTCGAGTACAAATTATATTGCAATGATTGAGTAGATCAAATTGGTGGAGGGATTACAATGTGACAGAGGACACTGTGTCACACAGGATTAAAAGTTTTGCAGGAAACAAAATACACTGTAGAATCTCTATGGATAGAAATTCCATGTAAAAAAAGCGGAAGGTGACGGCAGTAGGGGTGTACTACTGACCGCCTGGCCAAAATCAACAAATAGATGATGAAATGCACAAAGATATCGGGGAAGCTAACAAAAGTTGCAACACAGTAATAATAGAAACAGAAACATGACGACAGAAAAAGACCACATGGCCTATCTAGTCTGTCCTTCCATATCAACAACAACAGTCCCTTTTTTTCCTTTAGAGATGATTAAATTAGACTTACCTGCTAATTGTAGTTCCTGGAGTAGCTCCAGTCTAGTCCCGAACCATTAGAGTTGTGTACATCCTCCCGCAGCTAGGAGACTGAGCATGTCACTCTTTTAGTGACCCTAGTATAAGTAGTCCAGGGACTGCCCCCTTAAACCAGCTTTGCTAATGCCAAAGCCGACTCACCAGAGCAAAAAGTTAGTTAATCCCAACATGGACCAGATAAAGAACTAAAACTTGCAACCATGAAACCTTAACTTCAATATTATCAGTAGAAATATCATGCTGGAAGTATGAGTCGCCCCTTCTCCCATGCCCTCTAAAGGAGCCCTTCTCTCTTATCAAGAAGTTGCCGACTCAATACTTCCGGTATTCAGATCTGCCACTCCATTCCGCCATCAATGGCTGTCATCCTTCCCCCTTCCATGTGCTCAGGCTACCACCTGGCAGAATATCTTCAGGGGGGGGAAGCGGGACTAGACTGGATCTACTCCAGGAACTACAATTAGCAGGTAAGTCTAATTTAACCTTCCTTATCGTATCTCCAGTCTAGTCCCGAACCATTAGAGATGTAGCAGAGCAGTGAACACTCTTAATGGGAGGGACCTGCCAGACCAGCCTGAAGCACTGCCGATCCAAATTTCGCATCCCCTTCTGCCTGCACATCAGTCCGGTAATGCTTAACAAATGTGTGTAAAGATGACCAAGTCGCCACCCTACAGATATCTGCCGCAGGAACTAAGGTATACTCTGCCCAGGATGCTGCCTGAGCCCTAGTAGAATGCGCCCTTAAACCCTGCGGCACCACTCTACCCTTCAGAAGATACGCTGCCGCAATCGCTTCTTTAATCCACCTAGCAATAGAAGCCTTTGAAGCCGGCTCTCCTCGCCGCGAGTTTCCAAACAGGACAAACAACCTATCTGACTTGTGCAGCGCTTCCGTCCTCTGCAAATACACTCTTTGAGCTCTACCTATGTCTAACCTATGCAATCTGCCTTTGGTTCCCTCTTCACTTGACCTTGCAAAAACAGGCAAGGCCACCACCTCATTGACATGAAATGCGGAGACAACCTTAGGCAAAAAGGACGGCACCATCCGAAGCACTACCTTCTGACTTGAAAAGGACAAAAATGGCTCCCTGCACGACAGAGCCTGCAATTCCGAGATTCTCCTTGCCGAGGTAATAGCCACCAAAAACACTACCTTTAGCATAAGGTCCTTCAAAGTCGCCTGAGACAGCGGCTCAAACGGCTCCTTTACCAGCACCTCTAACACCACGTTGAGGTCCCACCCTGGGACCACCTTCCTGCAGGGAGGTCTCAACAAAGAGGCCGCTCAAAAATCTTTTCACATCTCGATGAGCCCCCAGCGTCTTCCCTTGCACGTTTCCTCGGTAACAAGCTAGAGCCGCTAGCTGAACCCTAAGGGAAGATGCTGCCAAACCCTTGTCTAATCCATCCTGCAAAAAAGGACAACACTTGCGCTACCGTGGACTTCACCGCTCGCACCTGTCTCTCCTCACACCAGGCCTCAAACAGCCTCCACACTCTTACATATTGCCATAGATGTGGCTCGTAGCCTAGACCTCAATAACGTAGCAATCACTACTGACGAGTAACCTTTACCCATTAGCCTTGCCCTTTCAAGAGCCACGCCGTAAGCAAAAATCAATGTACCTGAGGCATGTTTAACAGACCCTGCACCAGGAGATCCACCCTGTCCGGTAGCCTCCACGGAGGTTCCACTAGTAGACGCATCAAGTCAGCACACCACAGCCTTCTTGGCCAATCTGGCACTACCAGCAGAACTAATACCCTGTGCCGCTCTATGCGCTGGAGAACTCTGCCTATGAGCAACCACGGCGGGAACACGTATAGCAGGGTGTCTTCCGGCCACCTTTGCATCAGAGCATCCAACCCCTCCGACATCCTCTCTCTCCTTCTGCTGTAAAACCTGTCGACCTTTGCAGACTCGAATGTTGCCATAAGGTCCATCGCTGGCCGACCCCATCGCTGCACAAGCTCCTCGAAGACCTCCTGCTGAAGGACCCATTCTCCTGGATCCACCCGGACGTGACTCCGTTGGTACCGAGGATACCCATATGTGAAGACAGACTTCCAAACAACAAAGCATAGTTACTCACCTGTAACAGGTGATCTCCGGGAACAGCAGGAATTTAGAGTCTGGGTAATCCCCTGAGGAAACGTAACAATGAAACGCGATGGTGGTGCCTGAATAAGGCGTTGATTTACTGGGATTCATCATCACACTGACAGGAGCTGAGTCAGGTTAAGCACATAGCAGACACGAAGATGAGGTTTCTTTTGCTTATTGTGCCTACTGTGGTATGCTGCAGTAGTGGTGGTTTTAGCAAGTGAACAGGTCATTGATGTAAATTACGCACAATAGTTGGATGTGTTTTATTCCAGCACGTAGTGCAGTGGAAGAGCAACATAAGAGGAGCGCACCGTCGGCGCTGCCCCGAACCAGCAGCAGGGAAGCTCCCCCGATCGGGGAGAAGCGCCTGCGTGGGAAATGGTCCAGCTCAGAAGCTCCTGCCCAATCGGGGCAGTGGGAGAGCAACCTAAGAGGAGCGCACCGTCGGCATGCCCGCGCCTGGCGGCCTCGCCAGAGGGCCCTTTGGCGTGGCCCTTAGGTGCGGCACAGAGGCAAGCACAAAAGGAAGGAGACCATCTCAAGAAGAAAACAGCTAAAGGACACACCGGAGCCACACAAAAGCCAGCCGGAACAACGAAAGCAGCAAAAGACCCGAGCGTAAGTCCAACAGACAAACAGACTACAAAGTCAGCACAGCAGAGAACATGAACACATTACTAATCCTCCCCATCAGCCTCATCACATACCCCCATTCACACCCAACACTCACACGCCAACACAGACAAACACACTATGGCATCTACCAACAGAATGAGGACACGCAGACCCCACAGTACATCCTCACAAACACCCACAAAGCATCCAGGCGTAAAGCTCAAACCAAGACCATGTACAACAGACACGGACATTCAAAGGAAGCACACAGTACCACAAACACCCCAATAACATTATCAATAGAGCTCATAAATGCCAGATCCATACGAAACAAGAACACAATTGCAGACCACATAGAAGAACCACCACCAGACATACTATGTGTAACAGAGACCTGGCTCATACCCACGGACAATGTACTACTCAACCAATTAATACCCAACACATACTCAGCATTCAACTGCCCACGAACCCACCGGCAAGGAGTGGGTGTTCTAATCATCGCAAGGAATACCCTAAACTTCAAGTCACGAAGTGCCACTGATACCCAACAATGCAACACTATCTCTATTGAGAACAAGCAGATAGCCCTATGCCTCACTTATAGCTAGAGAGGCACGCTATGATGTCTCTTGGCCGTGCTCCTAGCTGGGGTCCCAGAGCTCTATGCGCTCTTTCTAATCTGATATCTGACTGCACTTCTGCTGGGCCCACACCTCCATCCTGTAGCAGGGCCGCACAAAATTTCTTTAACTACTTGTCCCGCCTTCTGAAATTTGGCACCCTCCGGGACCCCCCAGATCCTGATGTTGCAGCATTGTGATCAATTCTCTAAATCCTCCATCTTCTCTCAGCTCATCCCTCTCTTTCTGCCAACTGAGAATGGACTCCTGCGCGCTTTCCGCCACCATCACCACCTCTTCCACATGGTCCTCCAGACAATCTACTCTTTGACCCAATGCTTGTAAGTCTTGCCGCAGTTCTTTAACAACTTCCTTTACCTCCGTTTTCCCTGCGATTACTTCTTTCTTAATCTCTTTACACCAGCACCAAAGATCACCCCTCGTGCATTGCTCCTCCACGTTTTCAGGCTCCTCTTCCGTGTCCGTATCGATTCGCTCTCCTTGATCACTCTGCGTCGATAACGGGGCATAGGAGGATCGAAACGTATCCAGTTTTTTCCTCACTGACATCGTGAGCTACTCCGCCTCGTTCTCCCCCACGTAGATGTTGAGAGAGGGGCCAAATGCACTGGCTATTAGTGATTATTCTCTCTGTCCCAAAGAGAGCTCTGTTCTCAGGCGGCCATTCCGGTTGGTGACGTCATCCTCAGGAAATACTTTTTCACTGAAAGGGTGATGGATGCTTGGAATGCCCTCTGGATGGAAGTGGTGGGGGCAAACACAGTGACAGACTTCAAAATGGCATGGGACAGACACAGTGGATCCCTTTATAGCAACAGGATAAAATCAAAATAAGCATAACTATCTCTTATATCTCAACAAATAGGGGTGACCTACACAGAGCGGTGGGTACACCCCTAAACAAAGGCAAGGGGAGGGGTGACCTGCACAGGCACCTTGCTGGGCAGACTAGATGGACTATACTGGTCTTTATCTGCCATCATATACTATGCTACTATGTTAATAAATAAAAATTAACTCAGACGCAAATTGATGTGGAAAATTGCATGCGATAGGGGGCGAGAGGTTGGTGTGCATGGACCAGGAGAAGGACCTTGGAGTGGCTGAGGATCTCAAGGTGGCGAAACAGTGTGACAAGTTGGTGGCAAAACCCAGAAGGATGCTGGGTTGCATACAAAGGAATTACCAACAGAAAGGAAGAGGTACTAAAGCCACTGTACAAGTCGCTGGTGAGGTCTCTCTTGGAATGTTGTGTTCAGCTCCGGAGACCATCTCTCACAAAGGACTGGAAACGCTTCAGAGAAAGACTACCAAAATGATTTAGAGCCTGCATCAGACGACTTATGAGAAGAGACTTGAAGACTTAAGTATGTATACTGTCTTGAGGAGGCAAGAGACAGGGGAGAAGTATTTGAAGGTCTGAATCATAAGAGTATTAATGAACAAAAACCTTCTTCCAAAGACAGGGAAACTATAAAACTAGGACATAACATGAAGCTGCAAGGGGGTAAACTGAAAGACAATGTCAGGAAATACTTTTTCCACTGAAAGGGTGGTGGATGCTTGGAATGCCTCCCGATGGGTGGGGATAAATACAGTGACAGAATTCAAAATGGCATTGGTCAGACACAGTGGATCCCTTTATAGCAACAGGATAAAATCAAAATAAAGCATAACTCTCTCTTATATCTCAACAAATAGGGGTGACCTACACAGAGCAGTGGGTACACCCTTAAGCAAAGGCTTGGAGTGACCTGCACGGAGCAGCAGGTGCACCTACTCTTGCCACCTTGCTGGGCAGATGAGATAGATAAAGACCAGTATGGTCTATCATATAATAATGTTACTATGAAAGCGCCTAAAGTCCCTTAGCTGCCCGTGCCATGGGGCTGAGAACTGAATGGTCTTCTGCTTGTCCTCGGGAAATCTGCCTCCTTTAGATTCTCCCAAATCCTTTACCAACTTTTCCAGGTCTTCTCCTAACAGAAGCCTGCCCCGAAATGGGAGCTTACTGAGATGAGATTTGGAAGAGACATCAGCTGACCAGTTTCGGAGCCACAAATGGTGCCGTGTTGCCACTACCGGTGCCATACCCTTCAACAAGTATCTAATGAGGTCATAGAAGGCATCTGTCAAGTAAGCAGCTCCTGATTCCAGCTGGGCCACGGCAGTGTCTTTCCTGCATTCTCCACAATTCCTTGTGCCCAGCATAAACACGATTGGGTCAAAAAGGTGCCAGAACCCAAAGCATGCAAGGACAGTGCACTGTTATCAATCCTGCTTAAGGAGAGGGTCTCCAACTTCCTAACCTGTACATCCTTAAAAGTCAAACCACTCTCCACAAGAATCGTAGTCATCTTTGTGATTGCAGAGACCGCTGCATCCACTTCAGGGGCATGCAAAAAATCTCCCTCTTGATCTGGAAGCAGGTAAAGTCGGCCCATCATTCATGTGTCTTTGAGAATGCCCTCCAGGACATCCCATTCATCCAAAATCATCTGCCGATGACACGGTGTAGGGGAAACCCCTTCAGCATCATCCTCATCGCTTGAAAAAGGAGATCCTCTAATGGCTCCTCTGTTTGAACATTAAGCACTTCTGAGGAATGGGCTATGAAGGCCCCCAATTCTTTCCTACAGTAGACCAACAATGTGAGAATCCTCTCTCCCCCCCCCCCCCCCGGGGATCTTGCCCTCCTCCTGGTCCAACACTGCCTCCGGCTGATCTTCTTGGCCATCTGCCTCTTTAGAGTACAGGGAACCCATCTCATCCCAGAGGACTTCCTCTAATCAGTGCCTGCTCGGTCTTTGCTCCCCCTCTTCCCTATCCTTTGAGGGATGCCCTGGAGCCTGACATTTCTGGGCCTTTTCTGAAGCCCCTGACTGTCCATTCCACCCCTCCCCCCCACACCATGCTGCCTCATACAAAAGGCCTTGTGCATGAGGATGTATTCTGGAGAGAACCTCCCTGGGAGCCCTTTGTCTGCTCCCCCTCAGAGAAGGAGGTTCACCCTGCTTGTTTCCTCTTGCTTTTAAGGCCTTTAGTGGAAGGGGTTGCTCCCCCACTGCCTTTCCCCCTGCTGTAATTCCTGCCGAGAGAGAAGGTGACCTGCACTCCAAGGTCTGAGGGGAAGTCTCTTCGCTTCCCAAGGGTCCCTGGGTCTTTCCTCCATGAACTCTGCCTCAATTGACCAGGATTCGCAGCAGAAACCAGCTGGCGAGACCAAACCCTCCCAAGACCCACATGCCAAACACGCCAACGTTTGCATGCATGCTGGGTTCCCCACAACCTCCCTCTTTTCCATTTGTTTTCCCTTCTTTATTTTTTTTTTGCACTAATCTCACCAAGCCTGCAATCAGAGGGGGCCCTTTCCAGAAAAATAATAAAACGCGAGTGCATTCCTCGTTGTCCGCAGAAACTTGCTCCCCTCAAAAACAAAAAAACACACACACGCTCAGAAAATGGGAGCCATCTCATGCTCTGTACCATGAGTTCGGGGCTAAGGCTACACTGATACCCAGCTTGGAAGTATACCGACCTGTCCCAGCTGGCAAGGGAGGAAGAGGCGAAGGCTCCTTCAAAAAGAAAATTACTGTCAGGTTCCTGAGCCACCGCACCAATGCTCAGCACAGCTTCAGCGTTGGGTGGCAAGAATGATTGGCCTCCTCACCGTGTAGACGACTCCTTACCCTGCAACTAGGCTCCGGAGTTGTCACGCACTTCACTTACTGGCATTAGCAAGTCCCATCTCTCACAAAGAGCCTCATGGCTGCTAGCACGGAACTGTTGCCCAGAACACAGCTCCCCCATCAGAACTGTGAACTACCTTTAAAGTTCGGGGGCGGGGGGGGGGAAGCAGTAAAGGGCAAACCCAATTTAAAACAAAAAAGGACTGAATAAAATCCCCAAAACAGACAGACAAAACCCCCACTGATCTTAATTGTCCTAGTTGTTCCTTCAGCAAGCCCAAGAGAAACACGCCACGCCAGCTGCTTGGAGACAGATACTGGTGGGAGGTGCCAGCTGCCTAGAGTGATGTCATGAAAGAGAACATGCTCAGTCTCTAAGCTGCAGGTAGAGTGTGATTACCCACAGGTAACAGGTCTGGACTGGAAGAATAATAAGAAAGAACACCATTTTCAGGGGACAGACCCTTTATGATAGCCCGCCTGAGTGGCTTGATGGGCAGATACATGAGAGCTTGAAGAATGAGCATCAAGTCCCAGGGTGCGACTATGGGGTGTACTAGTGGATACAATCTGAACCCCACAGAGAAAGTGAACCATATCCCAGTGAGCTGCCAGCACACAACCTACCACTGGACTATAAAAACAAGAAAGTGCCGCTACCTGAACCCCAATGGAGCTCAACAGCCCTTCTCAACTCCCTCTTGAAGGAAAGCTAGGATTGAAGGGGATCAAGACCCCCCCCCCCCTAGGGAAAGGTGACGATGATGACACCTGTTCTCGAAGAGATACCAGATTCAGGCATAAGACAATAAAAGGTGGAGCACCACCTGGCCTTCAACAGGAAATAGCCCTTACGCCTTAGATGGTTCTCCTGTAGTAAGGCCCTTCTGTCCCCCAAGGCATAGAGGCAGGGAGGCGAAGAGACAGACGATGTCCATGTACCACAGCTGACAAGGCCAGACTGGGGTCACCAGGATTACCAGACTCAGTTGGCCCTCAACCCTCCAAAAGGACTCTGGGTATCATGGCCCATGTGGTGGGAACACACACAGATGTGATCTGGAGGCCAGGGCTTGACCAATACATCCACCCTATTGGATTTGGGCTCAGAGCAATAGCTGAAGGAGGGGACCTTGCTATTGGCTGCCATTCAGCCTGCCCCAGGGAGGCCCCACCAATCCACTATCAGGTTGAATGTCCATGGGGAAACTTCCCATACCCTGGGATCAAGGAGGTGACTGCTAAGGAAATCTGCTTCCTGATTGTCCTCACCCGTGATGTGCTGGGCTGTAAGCACTTGGAGGTGCAGGTCCATGCAGGGGGACAGTAGAGACATTTCCTGAGCTACTCCTGGGCTCTTCGTTCCATCCTGGCTATTGACATAACCCAATGCGGTTGCTTTGCCTGAGAAGACTCGCACAGCACTCCCATGGAGCAGCTCACTTAAGTGCAGCAATGCCAGACTGATAGTCCTGGCCTTTAAGTGATGGATGGCCCATATTGCTTCCACCAGAGCCCACTGATCCTGTGCAGTCTAGCCAAGGCAGTGAACTCCTCAACTGGAGAGAAACTGAAATCAGTGGCCAGTAGCACCCAGGCTGGAGTTTTGAGAGGCATCCCCCCTAAACATGTTGTTGAGGGAGGCTCATCAGAGGGGGCTGTGTCAATACCAGTGAAAAAAGCAAGAAGTAGACTTAATAGACCTGTAAGCACAAGAACCAGCGAGTCAGCAAAGCCTGCTGTAGAAGACGCATGTGTGTGCCCAAGGCACCAACTCCACGATTGTATCCAAAAGCTGAAGGTAGCCCTAAGCTGTGGGAATGGAGTTCCTGAAATAGTGCTTGGAGGAACTCCTGGGCTTATCCTCCAGCAGCTAGTGGAGCTTGATCTCGACGAGGTCCTTGACTAGCTTTCCCAAGTGCTCGACAAAACAGGAACATGTCCTTTAAGGGCAATTTGGCTAAGCGCCCCTTAAATGCGACAATTGCTGAACAATTTGAGCCATAGCCCCCCAGCAAGTCACTGTCACTGCTGCGACTCTCTACGCGGAAAGGCATAAGAGATCATAAAAAGGCATCCACTAAGAAGGCCGCCAGATATTTAAGATGGGCCGAATATTCATCCTCAGAAGGAGGGCACATGCACAAAGCCACCCCAAGTTGTCACCTGAAGGGCTAGGGAGGAGGCTGCCTGAAGGAGTCCTACCCTTCCAGCCCTGAAAAGCAGCTCCACTTCTACAGGAATGGTGGTACGCTTGGTGACCGCTGAAATCAAGACGACCCTGGGAAACCGCAGGCAGATGCAATTTAATGTGGACAAGTACAAAGTTATGCACCTAGGAAAGAACCACCTAAAAACTATGGTTGCACGATGCAAGGTTCCACATTAGGAACCACCACCCAGGAAAAAGATTTAGGCGTCATCGTGGATAACATGTTAAAACCCTCGACCCAATGTGCAACGGCAGCCAAGAAAGCAAATAAAAAGCTAAGTATCATAAGGAAAGGAATGGAAAATAAAACAAAAGGATATTATAATGCCCCTGTATCGTTCCATGGTATGACCACACATTGAATATTGTGTGCAATTCTGGCACCATAATCTTAAAAAGGATATAGTGTTATTAGAAAAAGGTACAGAGAAGAGCCACCAAAATGGTAAAGGGGATGGAAGGATACCCCTATGAAGAGAGGCTAAAAAGCTTAGGGCTTTTCAACCTGGAAAAGAGACTGCTGAGGGGAGATATGATAGGTCTATAAATTAATGAATGGAGTGGAACGGGAAAACGTAGATCGATTGTTTAAGTCATCAGAATATATAAAGACTAGGTGATATGAAATGAAGCTACAAGGTAACCTATTTAAGACTAATAAGAGAAAATATTTTTTCACTCAACGTGTAATCAAACTCTGGAATTTGTTACCGGAGGATGTAGTAAAAGCTGTTAGTGTAGATGGGTTTAAAAAAAGGTTTGGACAAGTTCCTGGAGGAAAGGTCCATAAATCATCATTAAAAGAGACCCAGAATATCACTGCTTGACCCAATACAAGCATTGTGGAACCTGTGTCTTTTGGGGAAACTGCTAGGTACGTATGACCTGGATTGGCCACTGTTGGAAACAGGATACTGGGCTTGATGGACCTTAGTCTGACCCAGTATGGCATATCTTATGTTCTTATATATCAAGGCTGATGGTGACCAGGTGTAAATGCGACCCAATCACTCTGTCTTCTCAAAGGGTGCATCAGGAGCTCCAGTGGGAAAAGCTCTGGAAGGTCCCCTGATGCCAGGATCAGAAATGGAGAGTCAGGGCCAGTCCAGAGAGATCTGGAATGCGCAGTTCAGTGGCAATCTGGATAATCGAGGGAAGAAGGGAAGGAAATCTCTTGGTGACAGACACCACATGAGTCACTATGGTCCTACCCCTGAAAGGAGTTCCCCCTCAAAAGGAGTTCCCCCTCATCCACGATGGAGGCAACTGAACCGAAGTCACTGTGGGAAATGTCCTCAGGGTACTTATCACCAAATGATTCCACCACGCTCCAATAAGGGACTTTGGAGGGGGCCACGGACCCTCCTGGACAGAGCCCTGCCCTCTCAATCATTTGAGGGAACTGCATGCAGGGGCCACCGGCGGAGTGGAGGAAAATAAGGCCTTGTTTCCTTTCTACCAGGCTTAACACCTCCCCCCCTCCATAGCTCCCAGGCATGTTGGAAGATGAGCGAAAAGTCTGCCACCACGGAGTCTGATAGCCACTATGGCTGCAACACTTGTGACTGCTGTGGCTGAGAGCGCTGCGACTGTGGAAACAGAGGGAGCGAGGCTCCCTTGTCAGCCAGCCACAGGAGCCGGTCACATAGTAAAATTTAGCATTGCAGGAACAGCAGGTCTGCCTGGAGAAGGGGTAGGAGGGAAGGGTGCCCCAGGCAAAGATATGCTGATAATCCCTGATGTGGAAGGCAGCAACGAACCCTCAACTGCATCGGGAACTGGAACCGCTAACAAGAACGCTGAAGTGGCAGAAGTCTCCCTCAGATCGGCTGTGCAAGCAGCACAGAGATAAGCAAAAGGGGGAACAGTCACCACTTGGGCAACAGGTTAGGCACTAATCCTCACACAACGAGTTTATACTGGCTCTCAAAGCCAGGAGTTTGCCCCAAGAGGAAGAGAGAATCACCGGAGGGGTATCTCATATACTCCTGGGGTCTCGGTCGGCCAAGCTGCAATGAAATCAGCCTCAAAACTGGCCAGAAGCTATAGACCTTAAGGAAGGAAAAATGTGCGTGACCTGCACAGACAGAGGATGTCAGGTGGGACCGCAGCAAACACACGGGCTAGGTGCAGCAGCTCCTTTTTGCCACCAGTTAAGTTTAGGTGGCAATCCTCTACAGTTGCCACTGGAAAAGGCAGCAATCCACTACAGCCTCAGTGCTGCGGTCTCCCGGGAGTGCAGGGGCAGTGAGAGGTGCAAGGAGGAATCTCCAATCAGCCACATGGAGCTGTGCAGAAGACAGACCTAATCATCCCCCCCCCCCCCAATGAAAAGAAGGGAAACTAAAAGGGAGAAAGAAAAAGCGGCCAAAAGACCATTAAGGGTCCCTCAAAATGATCCTCCTACCAAGCTACACTGGCTCCAAAGTAACAGTTCAACCAGAAAAGGGTCTCTTATACACCCCCTGGGATCTAAGGTAACCAAGCTACACTGCTCCCAGATGCAGACTGAGCAGGAGCTATAGACCTCTGGAAAAAATGCACCATCTGCTGAGACAAAGAACATACCGAGGGCGCCCTCTAGCAGTGCTAGGTGTTATGCCAGTGGTAATGGCATAGTTTTACTTTCTTTTCTCTTTCTCCCAACTGCTGGCAGGGGCAAATAACCCACTAGTCTGGAAGCTATGGGTACACGATGCAAGGTTCCATATTAGGAACCACCACCCAGGAAAAGATTTAGGCGTCATCATGGATAACACGTTGCAACCCTCCGCCCAGTGTGCAGCAGCAGCCAAGAAAGCAAATAGAATGCTAGGAATCATAAGGAAAGGAATGGCGAATAAAACAAAGGATATTATAATGCCTCTGTATCGTTCCATGGTGCAACCGCACCTTGAATATTGTGTTTAATTCTGGCCGTCATATCTTAAAAAAGGATATAGTGGAATTACAAAAGGTATAGAGAAGAGCTGGCAAAGGGGATGGAAGGTTACTCTTATGAAGGAAGGCTTAAAAGGTTAGGGCTCTTCAACCTGGAAAAGAGACGGCTTAGGAGGGATATTATAGAGTAGAACGAATAAACGTAGATCAGTTGTTTGTGCCATCAAAGAGTAGAAAGACTAGGGGGACATGCAATAAAGCTACATAGTAACTCATTTAAAGACTAATAAGAGAAAATATTTTTTCGCTCAACACATAATCAAACTCTGGAATTCATTACACTACAGCAGAGTTTAAAAAAAAAAAAATAAGTGGTTTGGACAAGTTCCTGGAGGAAAGGTCCATAAGCCATTATTACACAGGACCCAGAAAATCCAATACAAGCACTGTGGAAGTGGTCTCTCTTTTTGGGAACCTGTCAGATACTTGTGACCTGGATTGGCCACTGTTGGAAACAGGATACTGGGTTTGATAGACCTTTGGTCTGACCCAGCATGGCATATCTTAAGATATTATATTCTTAAATGGTTCCAACATCACCTTTCTAAGGCTCTTCCTATGCAAGGGAGTGAACATACCTGTCATACTTATCTGAGAGACCAGAGGAGCGATGCTTACAGGGAGGGCGCTCTTTAATATCCAACAATTCTCCCTAAAGACAAAGAAAATAGACAAGTTATTAAAAGGTAGTTGTATCAACTCTCAGAATTAGGGCCAGAATACTATCACAGACATTTCAGATTAATTACCAGTCATTTTCTAGGGGGAATAAAAAAAAAAGTATAAAAAGTAAAGGCCAATAGGGGAGGGAGGGAGGCAAGTGGACTACCACCTACTCCAACAGCAGTGAAAAAAGAAGTTGCAGGAGGTTCTAGGTTGGCAACAAATAATTTGGCAAGTACTTGTGCTTGCGGGCACCTGGACTCAAAATCCTTGTGGTAACGGGAGTCAGAGCCATGCTCCCTTCAGAACATATCAGACCCCCACAGCTCTTCTACACGCCAGCAGGCAGGGAGTATGGCTGCCATGGTCAGCGTGCTCTCAAACAAATGACTGAAGCGGCAGTGGCAATGGCAGCTATGTACTGAGCGCTGCTGAATATATGCTGGAGACTAGTTGAGTTTCTTTGGGAGGAAAACAGAATGTAAAGAAATGTTGATCAATAAGAAAAAGCAATGGAGAAGGGAGAGCTGTGTTTGCGCTCAGCTGTGGATTAGGAAGGGAGGAGTCACTCACTCATGTCCAGAGAGCATATGCGGCTGATTATAAGCAAAAAGGACACATCACTGTTCTAGCAGCGGGAAGTGGACACCTCTACGGTTTAAGACTTCCTGTGCATATACAGCCCTTGCAGGATAAATTTACTATGCAGCATCAGGGCAGTTTTATTCTATAGCACATTTCAACAAGCCACAAATGGTGACAATCTGAATAGTGACTGCAAAGGGTGCAGGTTCCAGACCAAAAACATACAAGTTCCAACTGGATTCCATCACTGAGTTTCCACAAGAAAAAATATAAATACAGTACGGAGAACACTTTTCAAAAGGCAAACTGCTACCCACATTGTCACATCCTTCCACTCCATTTCTCCCCCCAATACATTTCAGACCCCATATGATTTGTGGTTTGTTTCCCCCATTATCAATTCCATATGCAAGGCTAGAACATTTTATAAGAGCACACACATACCTTAGGGGCCAGCCAAAAATCATTTTAGGAGCAAGAGAATTTAGTGAAGTAAACGGATTCTCCATAGACAGTATGATAAAGCACAGTTACTTACCTGTAACAGGTGATCTCTGGGAACAGCAGGAATTAGTCTTCACATATGGGTACGTCCGTACCGACGGAGCCTGCGCGGGAATGCTCCACAGCATCCAATCAGAAAGCTTTTGGGAGCATCCCACAGCGCCTGCGTGCTGCCTTCCCGCCTTTCCAACTGTCTCTCCTCAGTTAGTTTTTCAGAGCTGAGATAGAGAGAGAAAGAAAGGAAAGGAAGAAAGAGAGATACAACTCCTAGGGGAGGTGGGTGGGTTGTGAAGACTAATTCCTGCTGTTCCCAGAGATCACCTGTTACAGGTAAGTAACTGTGCTATCTCCAGGAACAAGCAGGAATGAGTCTTCACATATGGGGACTCCTAAGCTAAGATGCCTGGAGTCCTAGCATGCAGGGGACTGACATGCCATACCTCATACTGCCAGGCATCCTGAGGATGGAGGGTAGGAGTTGGAGAAAAGAGCTGTGGGAAAACAGCTAAGTTAAGAGAGGACTACAGGTCAAGAGTCCTTCTATATATGAGAATTACCATGAATACATATTGAAAAAGTAGAGAGATTCATGATATCTACTGTGGATCCAGTAGAGGAACTTCAAGGTGACCTCACTGAAGTGAAGGTGACAACTCACAGGAGAACAGTGAAGGTCAAACCGTGGAGTGAAGGTAACCCCAGGATTGAACTGGGGTAGCAGAAAAACCGGCAGGTCTTCAGTGGAAGCTTTATGAGAAAAGCTGAAACACTCCTTTAGCTACAGGGTTATTTATATTTAGGAGCAAAGGAGGAAGAAGACTGACCGACTTAAATAAATGAAGAAGTCCTTGAGGGAAGAAAGGTATAGGAAAAAACCTGTATTCCCAGGAAAAGGACAGGTGTCTGAGGGGGTGGAACCTCAGACCTACTACAGATCAGCCATGACAGTCTTAACTGGCATGGATCTCCAGTGATATCGAGCCCTTAGGGACATTGGAGAAGCTGTAGGTACCACAGGAGTGGTTGTGTGCGTAATACCCCCAAACATGCTGTGGAACAGCATGAAGAGGGATAAGCCCTGACTGGAACCCATAGGAAGGTAATACTTATATGGGTAGAGACCGTCAAAAGATAAGTATGTGAATACATATCTAGTTATAAAAGAACTCGACAGAGAGATATCTATCTATCTATATATACAGTCAAACCTCGGTTTTCATGATTAATCCGTTCGAAAAAGTCTAAAACCGAAACGTATGAAAACTGAAGCAATATTTCCCATAAGAAATAATGTAAATCCAATTAATCCGTTCCAGACACCCAAAAATATTCACAAAAATACATTTTATAGAGAACTATATTTTTACATACAGAAAACAATGAGAAATAAATATAAATGACTAATGAAATGGATAAATGAACATTTATCACTGAAAGCAAGCCAAGTTCAGTACTGTACAGTACAGTATGTTAACATCTGGCCTTAGCCACCCCTGACAAGCTGCTGTGCCCAGCTCTCTTCGGAATCACATTGGATTCAGCCCATTAAAATACCTTTACATTATCTGCTCAATGCTTCAGAATGGCAGAAAATCTTAATGATATAGCTTCAGACGTACCATGCAAGAGAAAGAACTGCCTCCCACATTCATGCAACATCTCCTGCTTATGTTGACAGCTTTTCTTCCCTGCTACCTCCGAGCCTGAGGGGGTGCTCCAGAGAACGGGCAGGCGGTGGACGAGATCGGGGCCTTCCTCTCTGCGCAATCCTTGCCTCTCTGACTCTGACCAGGCTCGAGGATGTGTTTCATTTACGTGCTCAGCTGGCTTTTGCTTCTCATCACGCTGGCGATCGGTGAGTCCGGGGGGCAGTGCTGCTGGGACCGGGCAGGCGTTCTGGCAGTGTATACAGAATGGTGAGCAGCGCGAGGGTGTATGTATTTACAGTACTGTACTTTACGAAAACCGAGGCAATGTATGAGAACCGGGACAAAATCTCAGTCAAAAAAGACGTTGAAAACCGAAGCGTATGAAAACCGGGGCAAATGAAAACCGAGGTTTGACTGTATATGGAAAAAATATATATATAGATACGCAACACTTAGGGATATATATCCCTCCATGACGAGAACTAAAGGCAGAGGATATGCACACTCAGCTGACCAACCTATACATCGAAAGATATATAGGTCCAATAATTGTCTACGATTGGCTTCACATGAGAAATGTGAACAAGAAAGATTCAGGTGACAGCAAGAGGTGGAACCCCTTTGAAAGGATGTATCCAAGAATCTTTCCCTCCTGGTAACAAAGATGCAGAATGTATCTAACAAGATGACCAGGATGGTTACATGAAAGACAGAGAATATTGTTACTCTGTAGCAGCAAGCCTTTAGTCTAGTACAGTGGTCGGCAACCTGCGGCTCCGGAGCCGCATGTGGCTCTCTCACCTTTGCCGCGGCTCCGGAGCACACTGCCCGCTTTAAACGTGGCGTTATGGGCTCCCTCCATGTCAGCTCCCTCCCTTCTTCTGCAGCCACGGTTCCCTGTCTCTTAGGGAACCGCGGCTGTGCTTTTAAAATCATCTCGGAGCCCTTCCTGTCTTGACGGGCTCCGTGCAGCATTGTCCCGCCTCCAAAACTTCCTTTGGAGGCGAGACAATGCTGCACGGAGCCCGTCAAGACAGGAAGGGCTCCGAGATTATTTTAAAAGCACAGCCACGGTTCCCTAAGAGGCAGGGAGCCGCGGCTGCAGAAGAAGGGAGGGAGCAGATATGAATGGATGGAGGGAGGGGGGCTGACATGGAGGGATGGAGGGGGCTGACATGGAGGTAGGGAGCAGATATGAATGGATGGAGGGAGGGGGGCTGACATGGAGGGATGGAGGGGGCTGACATGGAGGGAGGGAGCTGATATGAATGGATGGAGGGAGGGGGGCTGACATGGAGGGAGGGAGCAGATATGAATGGAGGGAGGGAGGCTGACATGGAGGGAGGGAGGGGGGCTGACATGGAGGTATGGAGGGTGCTGACATGGTGGTAGGGAGCAGATATGAATGGATGGAGGGAGGGGGCTGACATGGAGGGAGAGAGCAGATATGAATGGATGGATGGAAGGAGGGGGGCTGACATGGAGGGATGGAGGGGGCTGACATGGAGGGAGGGGGGCTGACATGGAGGGAGGGAGCTGATATGAATGGATGGAGGCTGACATGGAGGGAGGGAGCAGATATGAATGGATGGAGGGAGGGGGGCTGACGGAGGGATGGAGGGGGCTGACATGGAGGGAGGGGGGCTGACATGGAGGGAGGGAGCTGATATGGATGGATGGATGGAAGGAGGGGGGCTGACATGGAGGGAGGGAGCTGATATGGATGGAGGGAGGGAGGGGGGCTGACATGGAGGGATGGAGGGGGCTGACATGGAGGGAGGGGGCTGACATGGAGGGATTGGGGAGGTGGGCTGACATGGAGGGAGGGAGCTGATATGGATGGAGGGAGGTGGGCTGACATGGAGGGAGGGAGCTGATATGGAGGGAGGGAGGGAGGGAGGGGGCTGAAATGGAGGGATGGAGCACTGGTAATGGGGTTGAGGGGACGAGCACTGGAAATGAGCTGATTAGGGGAGGCTAGGACTGGTAATGAGCTGATGGGGGGTAGGACTGGTATTGGGCTGATTAGGGGAGGCTAGCACTGGTAATGGGGTTGAGGGGGATTAGCACTGGAAGCGAGCTGATTGGGGGGCTTTGACTGGGCATGGGCTGATTGTGGGGAGGGGAGGATAGAGCTGCTGGCCCTGGAAGATAATTGGGGGCTAAGGCTACAAATGGGCTGATATGAGGGGATGGGAGAATGGAACTGGATCTGAGAGGGGCTGCCATGGTATTTGTACTAGAAGGGACTGGTCAGTGGGGAAGGAGGGGGACTGGAAGGAAATGGACACCTGTGGCAATCATGGGAATGCAAGTTGACATTGGAAGGTACTGGGAGTGAGGACTGGAAAGGGGCTGATATTGGGGAGGGTTACTGGGACTGGAAATAGGCTGATGGAAAGAAGTGAAGAAAACGAAAGAAGAGATAAGAACTGGCAGATGGACCATAGACCACAGAAAGAGAGCTAAGAGAAGACAGGAAAGCAGAAAGCGTAGTTACTCACCTGTAACAGGTGTTCTCCAGGAGCAGCAGGAATCAGTCCTCACTTATGGGTGACGTCGGCGCCGACGGAGCCCTCGCGGAGCAATTTTCCCCAGCTTTCAAAGAAAGCCTTTGGGAATTGCAGCGCGCATGCGCGGTCCTCTTCCCGCCCAAGGGTGCCATCTTAGCCAGTCAGATGACATAGCCAAAAACGACAGCATAAAAATTTGCAAAAAAAGTAAAGCAGATGATTGCAACTCCAAGGGGAGGAGGGAGGGTTGTGAGGACTGATTCCTGCTGCTCCTGGAGAACACCTGTTACAGGTGAGTAACTACGCTTTCTCCAGGACCAAGCAGGAAGTCAGTCCTCACTTATGGGACTCCCAAGCTTAAGGCTACCGGAGACCCTAAGCACAAAAATGAGCTCCCTCTAGCTCAGCAGCACAGAAGGAAAGAATCTTCGCTGAATTATTACCCACCGGTAGCCCACATCCGGGATGGAGGGTAGGAGTTGCTCAGACCTCAAAGAGATTACGGAGGACTGCCTGTCCGAAAGCACTGTCCCTGCGGGACTCCCTCTCGAGACAGTAATGGACCGCAAAAGTCTGGCTCGAAGACCAAGTAGCGGCCCGGCAGATGTCTGCCAGCGGAACAGAGCGGAGGTAAGCCACTGACGTGGCCTTTGCCCGAACGCAATGAGCCGTGACTCGACCTTCCAAGGAGAGTCCGGCTGCCCCATAAGCCCAAGTGATACAGTCCGCAACCCAGATGGACAGAGTACGCTTGGAGACCGGGAGCCCCAATTTATTGGGGGTCAAAAGACACAAAAAGCTGAGCAGCTTTACGGTGCTCCCGCGTACGGTCAAGGTAGAAGTTCAAAGCCCTTCTACAGTCCAGGGTATGGAGGACCGTTTCAGCTCGGCTGGAGTGTGGTCTGGGAAAGAAGGTTGGAAGTACCACCTCCTGATTGATATGAAAAGGGGAGACCACCTTTGGAAGAAATTTTGGGTGAGTCCGTAGGACTACCCTATTTTTGTAGAACCGAGTGTAAGGGGGATCAGACACGAGGGCCTGCAATTCACTTACGCGTCTAGCGGAAGTGAGGGCTATCAAGAACAGTGTTTTCCAAGAAAGAAAACGGAGAGAACAGGTAGCCATAGGTTCAAAAGGCGGACAGGTGATCCGCTGTAAAACCACATTCAGGTCCCAGTCAGGCGCTGGCGGGCGCAGAGGTGGTTTAAGTAGAAGGAGACCTCTGAGAAACCTCGCTACGAGAGGGTCGTTGGAGAGAGGTCTGCCGTCCACCGGCACATGATGTGCTGAAAGAGCACTGAGGTGAACCTTGACGGAGTTGGACTTAAGTCCCAGATTAGAGAGGTAAAGCAAGTACTGCAAGACCACCGACACCGGGCAGGAGAAGGGATCCTGAGACTGTTGGGTACACCAAACGGAAAACCGACGCCATTTAAGGGTGTAGCATTTGCGGGTAGAAGGTCGTCGCGAAGCTAGGACGACTTCCTCCACCTCTGCCGGCAGGAGAAGGGGAGCGAGGACTACCCTCTCAGCAGCCAGGCCATGAGGTTGAGAGACCTGAGGTTGGGGTGTAGCAGAGACCCCTGATCTTGAGTGAGGAGATCCGGTTGTAACCCCAGAGGGAATGCATCCTCCACCGCCAATTGCAGCAGGAGCGGAAACCACGGCTGTCTGGGCCAGCGAGGGGCCACCAGGATCATGAAGGCTTTGTCTCGGAGAACCTTGAAAAGAGTCCGAGAGACTAGCGGGATGGGAGGGAAAGCGTACAGAAGGCTCCCCGACCATGATAGTAGAAAAGCGTCCGCCACAACCCGAAGGGGGTGTGGCTGACGAGAGCAGAAGCGAGGAAGTTGCCGGTTGTGAGGACTGGCAAAGAGATCCAACGTGGGGAGGCCCCACTTTAGGAAGAGCTTCTGAACTACCAAGGGATCCAGACGCCACTCGTGCAGCTGGAGGATCCTGCTGAGTTTGTCCGCCAGGTAATTCTCTTGGCCTGGGAGATACACTGCCTTGAGGAGAATGCCGTGACTGACGGCCCAAGAGCAGAGCTTCTGTGCCTCCCGGCAGAGGAGGAAGGAGCCCGTGTCCCCCTGCTTGTTCACGTAGAACATGGCAACTTGATTGTCCGTCTGGACAAGGACGGACTGGTGAGAAGCCAGGTGGGAGAAGGCCTTGAGAGCCAGGCGGATCGCCCTGAGCTCCAGGAAGTTGATCTGCTGAGCAGACTCCCACGTGGTCCAGAGGCCCTGAGTACGTGCCCCTTGGCAATGTGCTCCCCAGCCCAGGAGGGATGCATCTGTGGTCAGCACCCGGGCCGGCTGAGGTGACTGGAAAGGCATTCCGAATATCAGGTTCGGCTGCTGAAGCCACCACCGGAGAGACGAGATCAGCGGCTCGGAGACGCGCACTAGGTCTGCTAGGCCGCCTGTGGCTTGTCGCCACTGCTGGCGGAGACACCATTGAGCAGGCCGCATATTCAGGCGGGCATTGGGGGTCACATGGACGGTGGAAGCCATATGGCCGAGTAGTCTCAGGAAGCGCCTGGCGGAGACCAGGGGCTGGCTGCGAAAACGGTCGGCTAGGTCCATGAGCCGTTGAGCCCTGTCGAGCGGTAGGTACGCTCGTGCCTGAGGAGTGTGCAGCCTTGCGCCGATGAACTCGAGATCCTGTGAGGGGAGCAAAGTGGACTTTGCGAAGTTTATAACAAAGCCCAAGTACTGCAGAAGAGTCACCGTGCGGCGCGTGGCGTTGGTGACCTCCGGAGCGGACGCTGCTCTGATGAGCCAGTCGTCGAGGTACGGAAAGACATATAGGCCGTGAAGCCGGAGATGGGCCGCCACCACCGCGAGACATTTTGTGAAGACTCGCGGCGCGGAGGACAGGCCAAAGGGCAGTACTCTGTACTGGTAATGATTTCCTGCCACCACAAACCTTAGGTATTGGCGGTGGCTTGGGTGGATGAGGATGTGCGTGTAGGCATCCTTTAGATCCAAGGAGCATAGCCAATCTCCCTGCTGGAGGTAGGGCAGAAGGATTCCAAGGGTAAGCATTTTGAACTTCTCCCGCACAAGGAACTTGTTGAGGTTGCGCAAGTCCAGGATGGGTAGGAGGCCTCCTGTTCTCTTTGGTATTAGAAAATACCTGGAATAAAAGCCTTGACCTTTTAGGTGGTGGGGCACCGGTTCCACCGCCTGTTCCTGTAGAAGACCTGCTAACTCCTGAAGGAGTAATTCCCTGTGCAGGGGGGGTCGTGGAGGTTCTCCCGGAAAATAGGAGGGAGGGACCTGGTGGAAGTGGAGAAGATAGCCTTCTCGCACGACTTGAAGCACCCAGGCATCTGAGGTGATGCTGGACCACCTGTGGGCGAAGTGAACCAGCCGGCCTCCGGTGCTGGGAGGAACCAGCGGGGGGGGAGAGGCTATGCTTAAGGAGTCAAAACCCCCCACCCTGCTGAGCAGGGGCTGGTGGTGCAGGCTTGGGGGCTTGCTGCCTACGGGACCCGTTACCCCGTCCCTTGGCCTGCTGGCCCTGTTGGGGAGCTGCAGGGGCCTGATAATGGGGGTATTGTTTGTAGGCAGCCGTCTTCCTCGGGTAAAAGGACTTTTTTCCCCGAGCCCTTCTTTTTCTGGGAAGGGGCGGAGGTCTTCCTAGAAAGCCTGGTCCTGGTGAGAGTCTCCGTCTCAATTTGTGCAGCCTTTTCAGCCATGGGCTTGCCAAAGAGGTTTTCGCCTCGGCAGGGGACATCGACCAACTTGTCCTGCACCCAGGGCTCCAGGTCAGACGACTGAAGCCAAGCCTGTCGGCAGGCACCGATGCCGGCTGCGGCCACTCGAGCCGATGCTTCAAAGCCATCATAGGCTGCTCGGGATATGAATTTTGAGCATTCCCGAATGCCAGTGGACAAGGCCAGGAACCTCCGCAAGGGTTCCTCGGACAAACCAGCGGAGAATCCGGCTAGCTCTTTAGCCAGGTCTCGGAGATACATGCCCATGTATAGCTGGTAGGTCTGGACACGACACGCAAGCATAGAGCCCTGGAAACACTTCGTACCAAGGCCATCCAGGTTACGGGCCTCCCTGCCAGGAGGCACCGAGGAGTGCGTCTTCTGGCTCTTAAGACGATGCATGGCCGATTCCACTACCATGGAATGGTGTGGTAGCTGTGCTTTTTGGAAGCCAGGGCTCTTGCGGACTCGATAGATAGAATCGACCCGCTTGCTCAGGACCGGCGAGGTGGCCGGACTCTCCCACATGCGGAAGAGTAGTCGTTCCAGCATAGGAGGAACCGGTACAGTAAAGTGTTCCCCTGCGGGAGAGTCATACTGGAGGGCGTCGAGCTCTTCGGCTCGAGGCTCCTCCTCGGGGTCCGCAGGGAAGGCCAAAGCCTTGGCCATATCCCTGACGAAGTCCGAGAACCGGGCATCCTCCGGGGGGGGACTGCTTCCGAGGTTCGGACTCCGGTGAGTCCGAGGGGACACACCGAGTCCGGAAAGAATCAGGCGACTCTTCCTCTTCAGACTCCCAGACCGACTCCGACGAGGACTCGGTGGGGTCGGCCCGGGCAGGGCGCGGCGCCTGCCGCCCCGACGCCGAGGGAGTCGGCGTCGGCGACCTTGGTCCCGAACGGGAGGCCGAGGGTGACCTCGACCGAGGATCGACTCGAGTTCGCATCGACTCGAGGATCGGCTCGGTCTCCGGGGTCGACTTGGACGTCGACGTCCCGGCGGTCGGGGCAGCGACGCCAGCGAGCAGTGCCCGCTGCTGGTCCATGAAGGCAGACAGTCTGCTCTCCAAGGCCGTCAACCTGAGTCCAAGCTCAGGTGACCCAGCAGCCCCCGACTCGGGCCCCGACGGCGTCGGGCCCGACGTCGGCTGTCGCGGAGGCGAGTCCAGGAGGACCACAGGACTTACCCGAGCAGGCAGCTCCGGCTCCAGGCGAGGTCGCTTCGGGAGGTGCTCCTTCTCCAAGGACCCGGGGCGGCTATCGGGGCTATGCGACCCGGCCCTCGCGGAGCCAGGAGCGTCCACCGACGCCGCCCTCGCGGGTTTCACCTTATGTCGATGGTCCCCGGAGGGAGAACCCCTGTCGGAGGAACTCCGGCGACGGTCCGAGCTGGAACCTTTGGACGCGGAGGCCTCCGACGAGGTCCGGGTACGGCTGGGGTCAGCGAAGATCCTATCCCGCTGATGCCGCCGACTTCTCAACGCTTTGGAGGACATTTTGCCGCAGGGCCCACAGATCATTTCTTCATGATCCGGGCCCAGGCAGCGGAGGCAAAAGTCGTGTGTGTCAGTTAGTGACATATTTCGGTCACACTGACTACACCGCTTGAAACCACTGGCAGCCATCGGGGGAAAAAGGGCCCCGGCGAGGTCAAAGGACCAGGCTGCCAGGGAAAAACCGAAAACGAAAACTGACTAAGTCAGAAAAACCGAAAAGAAGAAGAGGACTCGTGACCGGCGTCGCGAGTCCGGGCGGGAAAAAGACCGGCGTCGAACCGAAGGAAAAAGAATAAAATTATGAAGAAATATCAACTTTTTCGCGGGGACAAGACGGGGACGTCTGTAGGGCTCCGCGGAAAAAAGAAGACTGGCTAAGATGGCACCCTTGGGTGGGAAGAGGACCGCGCATGCGCGCTGCAATTCCCAAAGGCTTTCTTTGAAAGCTGGGGAAAATTGCTCCGCGAGGGCTCCGTCGGCGCCGACGTCACCCATAAGTGAGGACTGACTTCCTGCTTGGTCCTGGAGAAGCCTCAGATCGGGACCAGCATGATCAAAGAATAAATTGGTCAGACAACAAAGGTAGAAAAAATAATTTTATTTCATATTAGTGATTTGACTACAAAATCATCATAATTTTGAAATCAAATATTGTTACTTGTTGTTGTGATATTTTCTGGCGTATTTTTTTTGGTGTGCGAAGGAAGAGGGGTAGTCTTATACAGCGAGTATAGGCCAAACACCTATATTTTAACAGGAAAAGTAGGGGGTCATATATAGCATTAAGGTAAGAAACAATATATGCAGTGTTAGATTTGTTTTAAATGTCGCAATGGTTTTGCGGCTCCCAGTTTTTTTTTTCCCTTCGGAAACGGGTCCAAGTGGCTCTTTATGTCTTAAAGGTTGCAGACCCCTGGTCTAGTAGAACTGTATTCAAGTGAGTGGACAGGGACAACACAGAGGGGATACTGAGTGATCCTTTGAAGGAACCAGGGATACCCTGGGTTCCTGGCATAACTATGTGCTGTCCATGAAGGTGCAGCTACAGAGAAAAGAACATATTCCGTATAGGAATTGGCTAAGTCTCTATGCTTTCATGTAAAGGAGTTTTATGCTCTTTGTTTTAAAGAGAAAATAAAAAGAGCTGAAGAACCCCTTACAGTCATGAGGGAGATGACTGCAAGGCCTTTTGCAACCCTGTAAGAAGGCATTACAGAGAAAACTCCATGCTCTCTAGCAAGGGCCCAATAGTTTAAGAGCTCCTCTGAGGATTGCAGAGAGCATCATGCAGGAGAAAGAGTTGTCTGATGGAGAGGTGGCAGGCATAGGAAGTATGCTGCCAATCCCAAGGGAAAAGTGGTGATAAAGATTATCCAAGAAGATGTTCTTGGAATCACTACCAAGACCAGACAAACGTGGGAAGGATAGCCCTGGAGACTTGTGAAGAAGTACCAGAGGGCCCACTAATAGGCTCCTGCAGGGGCAAATGCTGATGGACAACAGCAGAATCTTTCTATGTAGAGATGTCCAGTGAACGCCCTTTTGCTTGTAAATGGAAGATGTTTTCCAGTTGGTGTGCTGAGAAGGGTCTTGACCCTTCAGCACTATCTGTGGAGTCCTTAATGGAAACTGAACTGCAAATTTGCAATACAGACCTTAAGGTTACAGACAGACAAAACAGACCAAAATGTGGAGAAACACATGTATCTGTCTGAGGAACTGTCCAAGCAAAAGAGAGGGGAGTCAATACAGAGAGAGAATTCCACACTGGCAATAGAAAGACTAGATAGGCTGACGGAGAAGCCTACCAGTGTGATAGCACCACTCTTATGAGGGAACCCTGATAAGAGGGTAGGGACAGAAGAGCTGAGAGGAGACGTACCAGGTGGTAAGTCTGTGGAAGGAGAAATTTCAAGCTGGCACAGAGACTATCATCTGATAGTTAGGAAACTCCCTCTTCCTGGTGAGAGGAAGAGGAGCAATCTGTGACTTATAGCCTGAAAATCCTGACAGCTCAAAAAAATATAAGTACTAAACAATGGATGTCTTGGAAAGAGATCCATGTAAGAAATGGAAACAGTAATTCTGAATCTTAAAAGACAGAAAAAACAGAGAAATCAGAAACATAGTTGCTGAACTTACTGAGCCTGGTGAGGGTATGGTCCCTTCAGATTAAGGCGGTGTTTCCCCTGCCTGGGAACATCTGTATGATGGGCCAGAGAAGAAGAAAACCTCCTCCTCCTAGGGGAGGAAGGTATGATAGGAGTTTTCCTACCTACTGGGGAAGAGAAAGGCTTAGAAGAGCCTTGAGACACAGGGAAGTCAGTGGAGCACTGAGCAACCTGTCGAAGAGACTCCTTATTGAAGAGATTGTCTCCAGTACAAGGAGTGTTACCCAGTCTCTGTTGTGCCCATATGTTTAAATCTGAAGCTTGGAGCCAGGCTCTACGTCGTGCCCCTATGGCTATAGCAGAGGTTCTGCTAGCAGACCCAAATGAGTCTAGGGAAGCACGAGATAGAAACCAAGAGAGTAGTCTGCAGTCTTGGGTTCTGCAAGGAAAGGAGTCAAAAGATGTAATTTCTTTGTGACCTCCTGAAGAGAAAGACTCATATAGAAAATAAATGAGAGAATTCTTGTTGACAGCATGGATGTCTGGAAGATTTGACATCCAAAGGCATCCAGTGTCCTAGACTCACGACCTGGAGGGCAAGAAGAATGCTTCTTACTTCCCACCTTCCTCAAGGCTGAGTCCACTACAAGGGAATGATTTTGAAACCCTGGAGGGGGCACCTGATATAAAAGATCAGTTGCTCTAGAGGGTGGGGGGTACCCTTAAAAGGTGCTTCCCACATTCTCAATAAAAGATCCTGCAAGGAATAATGCAAGGGAAGCATTATGTTTGCCTTTGCCTCAGAAGAAACAAAGGCCTGTTTAGGATCACCAGGGATAGAAATGGAAAGTGATCTTGCCATATCCAGAAGGAAATTCTGAAAGGAAGGCTCTCCAAAGAGAACTTCCCTTGGACAGGTCAGATCTGAAGATCTAGCCTGAGCACCGAAGAGTTTATCTGCACGGTGCAAGACAGAATCCTTAAAGGATGTATGCTGGTACTGGGGATCAAGACCTGTGAAAGGCAGTACCGCATCATCCATGCCAGGTATCGACTCCAGACTTGGTATCGAAAGGAGTGATCCTGTTGAAAAAAGCATGGGCGCAGAAGACTGCAATGCTATTGCAGGTACCGGTACCGGCGTGGATACCGGTAGGAGTATCGGTATCGGGGGTGATACCGACATCGAAGCAGTCATCGGTGGCAGCTCAAGCGGTACCGAGGTACGGCACGGAGCGCCGATACCGAGCACCCGGCACCGATAGGTATCGGAACCGAGCCGTGTCGGTACCGAGTCCTCCAGACTCAAGATTGATTCCAGACTTGGCATCGAAAGAAGCGAGTCTATCGATGCACGTCTGGAGGGTACAGACGTCGGTAATAGTATCGGTATGGAAGCAGATACCGGAAAGTCAAACTGGTCCTTAACCAGCGGTCCCGAGGGTACCGAGGAGGCCAGATGACGATCCTTGGTGAGGAGCATTACGTCCAACACCGGTGCCGATGCCGGGGAATCGGTACCGCTCGAAGCGGATGCCGCCACCGAACATGGCTCAGGTATGTTCTGTGAGGGGTGAGCCCCAGGAACAACCTGAAACCCCTTAATGCTTTGGAGGCCGAAACCTCCCGCGGGGTTCTGAGCCAGGGGACCCTCTCGAGGGCAAGGCCGGAGCCGTCTACATGCTGTGCATGAGACTTGCCACTCGAGGACTGGCTAGTCTTCACAGACTGTTTGTGGGTTACCTGATCCTGTGAAGGGGAGGAAATGGTCGATGCCCCTATACCAGAAGGGGCTCGGGAATAGAGGAAGACTCGATGTGGAACCTCTCCTTTCAAAGTGCAGCCGAACGGCTCTGGAGGAAAAAGGTCAGGACCCAAACAGGTCAGACACCAATTTCTGGAGTCCAAAAATAAAGTAGTACCGCCATAGTTTAAACCTTTCCTGGAAGAAATGGTTGGCGGTTCCATGGTGGACATGGAGAGGCCTGGGAGGCCTAGGAAAAGTTAAGACACTGAGGGAAAAAAAAAAATTCCCTGAGTAAAAATAAGAAAAAGAAAAGAAAAAACACCGGCGGTACCGGTGGAGTCGAGGAGACAGCCGCGACCACAGAAAAAATAAGGATAAAAAGAAACTTTTCAGCGGTGACAGGAGAACGTCCTGCCGGCTCCGCGGAAAAACGAAAACTGAGGAGAGACAGTTGGAAGGGCGGGAAGGCAGCACGCAGGCACTGTGGGATGCTCCCAAAAGCTTTCTGATTGGATGCTGGGGAGCATTCCCGCGCAGGCTCCGTCGGTACCGACGTACCCATATGTGAAGACTCATTCCTGCTTATTCCTGGAGATTGCACCTCTGACAAAGCCAACGAAAGTGGAGCTCTCCCCCAGCTGTAAGGGAGTCAACAACTTTCCTGTTCCCGCCCACCAATGATGTGCCTGTCAAGCCATAGCATAGGAGCAGTGTTAAATTAACCTTGTCCTCGTTTCCTTTTTTGAGCAGGGAAGGCAGAAAGGTGAGAGGGACTACATTATCCTGTCTACAGGGAATTTTGCTTTCTCGTAGGTAGGGTGGAGAACACATCCCCACTCGGATCCCGGAGCACTGGGCTACGCTTTTGATTTCCATTTCCAACAGCCCAGTAATATTCAGGGTGGAGGCAGCAATTCTTCAGGACAATTTGGCCAAAAGATGTATCTTGATTGTAAATTAGGTCTAGACAGTAATGTTTTGTGGATGGACTTCCAAGTGGCAGCTTTGCAAATGTCTTAAAACAGCTTTAAGTGTGCAGTTCAAGTTGCATTGGCTCTTAATTGATGCAGACCCATTATGCAGAGTTACTTCAGTATAACAGACATTAATATAGTCAGATAGCCATAAGGTTCTCTAGAAGATGAATTGCCAAGGTCTGCTAGTTTATAAAGTAACAAAAAGTTGGCATGTTTTCTTAAGTCTTTGGTTACCAGGACGTAGTACACAAGGGCACATCTGCAGTTTAAGGTGTGCAGGAGGCTCTTAAGTTTGAGTCAACATCAGGGGATGAAGGTGGGCAATGCGATGGACTGATTCACATGGAAAATCAAAAAACCATGTTTGGAAATAATTTAGGGGGTGTCCAGAGACTCACCCAATTCTGAAGAAATTAAATATAGGGAGGGTAATGTACAGGAATTTATTTAAAAATATTTATACCACCTTTCTACTATTCAAAGCGGTTTACATTTAAACAGTAACATGACCAAAAGGTAAATGTTCTACAGAGAACTGCAACAGTATAACAGAATAACAATATAACTGGATAACAATTGGTATAAATAAATAAATATGAATATCTACAGGAACCATTGGTGAAGACAAAGTCAAAGCAGCATTGAAAGTCTTAATCAAAGAACAAAGCACCGAACACTGATGGCATTCCCATTGAAGTATTACATCAAATCAGATGCAGCTGTTACCATACTTAAAAAGCTCTGCCAGGAAATTTGGAAGACATCATGGCCAACTGAAGAAAGGTGATCTGACCGATTTGTGTGATAATTTCCACAATCGCTCTGATCCCACATGCCAACAAGATTCTACTCAAGATCATTCAAGCAGAAACTACAACCATACCTGGAACGAGAACTGCCTGAAGTGCAAGCAGGGTTTTGGAAAGGGCGAGGAACGAGACATCGTGGATGTGAGATGGAGCCTTGAAAAAAAACAAAAGAATACCAAAAGAATATCCATATGTGTGTTTTTGACTACAGCAAGACTTTTGACTGTGTAAACCATGAGAAACTCTGGGCCACATTAAGCAGCATGGGTATACCAGAACACCTGATCAAACTGTTGCTTCTTAATCAATGTAAAGGTTGTGCAAGAGAACTAAAGGCACTAGGAGAAGCAGAATGGTTTAAAATTAGCAAAGGTGTACGACAAGGCTGCATACTTTCCCCCTACCTCTTTAAATTTATATACAGAACAAGTCACCAGAGAAGCAGGATTGTATAACGACAGAGGTGTGAAGATTGAGTCTTCCACCAACAACCTTCATTATGCTCATTATACCACATTATTGACTGAAAGTGAAGACTATCTGGAAACAGTTGCTTCTCAAGATCAAGGAACATAGTCTTAAAATGGGTCTGCACCAACTTCCAGTGACGTCACCAGAGATGAAGTGTAAGCTCTGTGCTCCGCTGATCCCCACAAGTACAAGCAAGCAGGTTCGACCCCCCCTGAGAAATTGGCATCGAGTTCGGCACAAAACAGTGCCTAAGACGCAAAAGAGACAGGATGGCTGGGGATCAAAAAAACAAAACAAAACAAAAAAAAACACACCACAGTGTAGACAAGGGCTAACTAGGCTAGGCCCCAATTGTAAATTGGATATAATCAGTGAAGTGGATGAAACAGCTGCTGATAAACAAATTTATACACCTATGATTCACCCAGGATATGCAGATTTGGAGTTGTCAGATTCAGAGACAGACAGCGGATCAGGATCGATAATATCTGTAGGGATAGAAGGCAGGCCCTCTATACATGAAACCGAAATGTAGAACCTAACTTAGCTATAGGCCCAGAAAGTACAGGTCTGAATTGCATTAAAACTCTTTAAAAGGCATTTCTGCTTCTTCTAGGACATTGAACTTAGTAAACAGGGCTTGTGTGATTAGCAAATAGAGTTTGTGTAGAAATAGATATTAGGTCAGATTGAACTTCTCTAAATAAATAGAACATAGGGTACAGTTGCTTATCCTGCAATCTGATAGGCTAAAGAGGTTGCTGGGTCGGGATGCGCTGCTCTTGTTAAACTAGGCTTTGAGCCAATTAGCAAATATAACGAATATAGCTTGTATAAATAATAGAAAATCAGCAAATATAATAACTAATTAGCTTCTGCTGAAAAGTAAAATCACAGCGACACCTACTGAATTTAGTGAAAATAGTTATGAGATGTAACTTCTTCTTTCTATATGATAATGTTGCCTATGTTAGCAAATGTTATGCACACGTTGTAATTTGGAAAGTACCAGATGTTAAAGATTAACTGAATCAGCTGATATTTTCTAATAAAAGCAGGAGCCCTATGAAGCCATCTTTGAAGAAACTCGATGGATATGTCTGAATTAGACTCCATGCGTTTCCTCCCTATAGAGCTCCATAGTGATTGATTAATTGTGTCTTGTCTTTTCTTCCTGTTGAGGGGTACAGGAATATAGATAAAGAATCCAGGAGGGTGAGAGTCAACAGTTTGGTGCCCCGTGACTCTGATTCCTCTGCCTTTCAACAGGAATGATAAACACTGAAGGACATAATCTGTGAGGCATTGGTGTGAGTATACAGCTGTTTGACAGATATCTGTGTTAAGTGTGTATTATAATGGGTAATAAAACAGCTAAAGTGAAGCAGAGGTCTCAGTTAGAAGACTGGGATGAGAAAGCTCGTGCTATAGCAATAGATAAAAAAGGGAGTCCCAATTATGTGATGAAGAGAAAATTTGGGGATGGCTCTTTAAATTATGTAGCTAAGTGGCATTCAGTGACTGCTGCTAATCCCAAGTTGCAGTTCCCCCTTGGGGGGACGTTTCATGAAGATAAATTGAACTGGTTGCGGTATGTGTTAGCATTAGATGTACATAACTCTTGTAGTAATCATGATTGGATTACATATAACCTTTGGTGCTCACAGGCTGCTGAAAAGAGCAAACACACTAATGATTCTGTAATTAAACAGGTCAAGGATCAGGTGTATAAAATGGAAGAGCAAATATGTGTTTTACCACTATCATTTCCTACTCTTTTAGTTAAAAGTGAAAATGTAAGCAGCTGTGAACCTTGTACCGTGGCGTCTGCACCCCCAGCGTATGAAGAAGAGGTTAATGCATTAGCTATTTCCCTGTCTAGGAATAATGCTCCAGCTTTAGCTGGCCGTCAGGATCGGGAGGCGCCCCCGATCCGGCTGGGTGCTGTGTCTGGTGTCTCTACCCCTATTAAGTCTGATGTGTCAAGTATAGTATCACCTTCTGTTGATTCCCTAACTGGGGCAGCTGGGGGTGTTGATTTCCTTGCCTCTACCCCTGTAGATTCTGCAGGTATTCCCCGTACCACTAGAGCTCAGGAGTTAACTAAGGGTATTTTAGAACTTGAAAAGTTAATAGGAATAGAAGCTAGTCAACTAGGAGGGTTAACTACTGCAGACCAATTGAAACAGTATCATGTCTTTCTCTTAAACAAAGCTCGTACATTAACTGAAGTGATTACAGCTATCCTTGAAGCACTTGATGTGCAAATAAAACAGCATACTGTAGGTTTGCTGTCGTATAGCCAGAATAAGGAAATTATAGCTGAAGCAATGTCTGCTGTTGCCAAGGGAGTTGGGCATTGGACCAAGGCTCCATTGATTTCTAATTTGCAGTGTTTGCAGCGTTTAACTTTGGCATTAGGTGAATCATTAACTTTAGATAAACAAACAGAGTAAAGAAACTGATCTATTAGCTCCGTTCAGAGCATTTCCTAGGGGGGATGGTGGGTTAGTTACCCTAGCATCACACTGGTCACCAGCTGAGGTTTTAGCTTGGCTAGATCCTGCCCTGATTCAAGAGAAAAACCTGGTCAATTTGTAGATTGGCAGCAGCTAATAACTACTTATGATCCTTCATGGGTAGATTTACAAAATTTATTGAAAGCAGTTTTTCTGAATCCCATAGAGTTAAGGGCAGTCACCCACCCTCAACTGCCTGATAATGTAGCATGGGTGTGGCCCTGTGCTGATCGTGTTATTAATGCTTCTGACGCTGCTCAAATGACTGCTTTTAGGGAACACAGGGATAGTCTATTAAAAGCAATAGAGAAAAAATGTACGCCGGTCAGGGATTTGTCCAAACTCTTAGATCTGAAGCAGTGTGGGGGTGAAACTGAGCCAGTTCCACACCAAGTACTGCCTAGCATTCCGAGATGTTTCTTCTCAGAATGGTAAGATGGAGGGTTTTGCTTCAATTTTTGTGAATGGATTACAACCAGAAATAAAAGCTATTCTTGAAAATGCTTTGCTTGGATGGTCTGCTAAGTCTGCACAAGAGATCCTGGAAGCTGCCTTGCATGCAGAGAAGCGAATCCAGAAGCAGAAAGAAGCTGATAAAGGTAAAATTGATCGTCAACGTCAAAAACTTTTAAATCTACAAGTAGCAAGTTATGAATCCAATTTCAGAGGGCGAGGTAGAGCAAGAGGTGGTAGAAGTGTGGTACCCTTTAGAGGAAGAGGTCGTGGCTATATGGGAGGACAGCAAGGAGATTGTGCCTGTTATGGTTGTGGGCAAGTGGGGCATATGATCTAAGATTGTACTAAGCCAAGGGGCACTTTTCCCCAACCTGGGGTGCGACAGGATGCTGCTAATTATCCACCTGCTTCATACCCTGTGCCTACCCCTAACCAGCCTTCAGTGATGACCCAATATTATGCAGAGACTGATGTGGACTATAGTGAGGACTGACTAGGCTTGGTTGTGTGTCCTAACACACAGGGGGAAATACGTGCTACTATTATGGGGTATGAATTGCTTTTCCTGTTAGATACAGGTGCCTCCACATCTGCCATAGCGCTATCCCAGTTACCACCCCCTCTGTTTGAGGCACTACCTGCAGCTCCTAAAGTACCTTGAGAGGGAATTGAAGGAAAGACTATAATGCATCAAAAGTTATCTGATGTGCCAATTATAGTGGAGGGAAAATTGTATCATACAGATTTTTGGTTGGTCCTACTTTGCCTGTCAACTTGCTTGGTCGAGATTTTTTTCCAGAAACAAGACTGTTATAAGCTGGGAAACTGGCACTTTGACTTGTACCTTGTGTCCCCTGCAAGTACAACAGCCTATAGCTGCGACACCAGCTGTTGTAACTACTCCACCATTGGACACTCTTCCTTCAACCTTGTGGGCAGTGCCAGGTGATATTGGCCATCTCAACATTCCTCCGGTCAAGATTGAAGTACAACCGGGAGCACCGTTGCCATATGTGCGTCAATATCCATTGCCTGCAGCGTCGGTGGCTGGAATACGGCCAGTAATTGAAAATCTGCTGTCTCAGGGTGTGTTGGTACCCACTACTTCTCCTTGCAATACTCCTATCTTACCTGTGTTAAAGGCTGATGGTAAGCCCTACAGATATGTGCAAGATTTGAGAGTTAACAGTTTTGTGCCCTGACCTGGCAGAGTATGCCTTTGAGCAAGCGGCAAAAGCCAAAAAAAGATGGGAGTGAAAATAACGGCGACCGAGGCAGTCTGACGCCAGCTAGTGGTGGAAAGCACTGAAAAAGGGCCCTTCAAAGATTGGGCTGGTGGTGGTAGATGTGCAGGCTGGGGAACTGCAGCAATGGATTGAAGAAATACGAGCAGACATGCAATATTTGCGGGGCGATTTTACCACATTGGCCAAAAGAGTTTGGACAGAGAACTGAAGATGTAGAGCTGCAAGTGGGAGCGCGAGGCTTTGGACCAGAGGGTGCAAGAAATTGAAAAAGGCCAAGCAGCTATGGCGGACAAAATGGAGGACAATGAAAAAAGGCAAAAGCACAACAACCTGAGGTTCCAGCATATAGGATAGCATAAAGGTGATTATAGATATGATCTCTATACTCTGGGAGTAATCAGACAAACCTCACAAAGTTGGATAGGGCCCACAGAGCACTTGGAAGAACTCAAACAAACCTCCCCAAAGACACTGTGGTATGCTTCCATAATTATTCGAAGGAGGAACATGGGGAGGGGTGACCTGCACTGAGCAGTAGGTGCACCTACTCTTGCCACCTTACTGGGCAGATTAGATGGACCATACTGGTCTTTATCTGCCATCATTTACTATGTTACTATGAATCATGAAACAAGGAACCTTGACATGGAACTTACATAAAAAGTTGAAGTGTATGAAGATCTCTCCAAGATCACCCTACAAAAAAGGGGAGAGATACAGGATATTACACAGAAACCAAGGAGAGAGGGCGTGAAGTATAAATGGCAGTTCCAGTTTGCCTTAACGCTAACTGAAGAGGGATGTACTGTGCGCATAAAAAACACAAGTTGAGGTAGTGGCTGCATTACAGGAGCTAAATGTGCCAGGTGCGGACGTTTTTGGAGTAGAACAGGGTAACTTGCTGTCCGTGTCCTTCTCCTTCTCTTATCTGTTTGACTGTTTCTGTCCTATCTTATAATGGCGTTCTTTTCTTATTTCCTGAAATGATGTAGTATTGTAAACCGCTCTAATACCTTTTGGTCTGAGCGGTATATCAAATTCAAATAAACAAACAAACAGAATACCACACATAGATGGGACTTACAGTGGAAGCAAGTGGAAGGGGGCAAGTGGCTAAGACGACACAATGGCAACTCCACTGAACATCAGGCCCCTCCACTTGACAATGCATACCCGAGGCCTGGCAGGAAGGACATTGGAAGAACTAGAGATGCAAAGGGACTTTTTGGAAAATGAAAGATAAGTGAAAGTGGGAGAGATGAATGGTAGAGGATGAATGGGTGAGTGGGGGGGAGAAAGAGGGAGGTGGGATATAATTGTGTAAAAAGGAGGGAGGTCAAGAAAGGGGAGAATAGATGGAAGGGGATGTGAGGATGAGTGTATGGAAGAAATGAGGAAGGGGGCTCCAGATAAGTGAAAATTATGAAGAGTGGAAAGGGAGAGAAGGAAAAACAGGGGGGGGGGGAGAGGGGGAGGGGTGAAGAAATAGAGCAGGGTGACATCCTGGAATGCAACAGAGGCTGCCTGAGTATATGGGGGGAGGGGGCGCGCAAGGGAGTGGAGAGAAGGAAAGAAAAAGGATATAGCGTTATTAGAAAAGGTTCAGAGAAGAGCCACCAAAATGGTAAAGGGGATGGAAGGATACTCCTTTGAAGAAAGGCTAAAAAGGTTAGGGCTCTTTAACCTGGAAAAGAGACGGCTGAGGGGAGATATGATAGAAGTCTATAAATTAATGAACAGAGTGGAACGGGTAAACGCAGATCCATTGTTTACGTTATCAGAATATAGAAAGTCTAGGGGACATAAAATGAAGCTACAGGGTAAACTATTTAAGACTAATAAAAGAAATTTTTTTTCACTCAATGTGTAATCAAACTCTGGAATTTGTTACCGGAGGATGTAGTAAAGGCTGTTAGTGTAGCTGGGTTTAAAAAAAGGTTTGGACAAGTTCCTGGAGGAAAGGTCCATAAACCATTATTAAGAAGGGACCCAGGATATCAATGCTTGAGCCAGTACAAGCATTGCGGAACCTGTGTCTTTTGGGGAAACTGCTAGGTACGTATGACCTAGATTGGCCACTGTTGGAAACAGGATACTGGGCTTGATGGACCTTGGTCTGACCCAGTATGGCATATATTATGTTCTAAACAAACCAAACCAAACCAAATGGGGAGCCTAAAATTTGGATCAATTAAATACAAAAGGGCTTAATACCCCTCGAAAGAGATGCTTCCTGGTTAAGGAGGCTCAAAGGTTGGACCTTGCAGTGGTTTGTATGCAAGAAACATTTATGGATTAGAGATCAGGGTCTCCCCCGCATGTACAATATAATAAACACTACTGTGCATCCCCGAGGGGGGTCAGGAGGGTTGGCAATCCTATTGAGGAACAGTATCATGGGAGGAAGGAGGGGGGGGGGGGGAAGATGCATCTTCCCTTTTAATTGCAATGTAAGGGAAATTAAATTACAAATCATAAGCATCTATGCACCTAATAGCAGACAGGGACAATTTTTTGCCGGAGTAAATGAATGAGTTCTCAGGGGTTTTTGGGTGGGTCCATGTTAATGGCCAGAGATTTTAATAAATCCTCAATCTTACACTACAATCATTCACAAAAGAGGGAGGCCCACAGGAAGTGGTTGCTGGAGTTAATGGCGGCATGGCAACTGCTGGATGGCTGGAGGGAGAAGAGGCCTAAAGAACAGAGTTTATTGATTCTACTCTGCACCGCACCATACAGATACAAGTATGAAAAAGATTTTGATGAATAGTCAATTGGTGCAAGCTTTGAGCAGAGAAGATTATGAACCAAACACGTGGTCAGACTACGGCACGGTGTGGGCAGTTTATTTCCTATATACCGCGCTATTACAAATCAGTGCGGTTCACAGTGAACAGAACAATGCGACGACACAATGCGCTTACAGAGAACAGGGTAATAGCTTAGGGGAGAACCTGGGGAAAAACTATATACAGTGCATTTTACAGTTACAAGGTTGGGGAACACAACCTGGAATCTGATATTGAAGAATGAATGATAGCTTGCTAAAAGACAAAGATCAGGTGAGGGCAATTGGTAAGGACATTCAGGCCTTCTTTGAACTAAATGACAATGGGGAAATTGATACAGCAGCAAGGGCGTTTCATTGGGTGGCGCATAAGAAAAAAAAACAAAAGGCTGAAGGAGAAGGATGCTATGAGAGTTGGAAGAGGCATGGGGGAGGAAGGGAGGCCAAGTAACTAGGCAAGCATTAGAAATAATGCAAGTCCAGGGGACCATGTGATGACACGGTGCTGAGCGGGTGCCCCGCTGCAGAGCTCCACTCCCAACTCATGGTTTCTTCGGTTTAAAATCACTTCAGGGTCCACATTGAGCCCCCTATCTTGAGAGGGCAAGGGGGGGGGCAGAAGAGAGGTGAACTGAGTTGAAGGAGGAGGTGCAGAGGGTATGCCCCTGAGAGTGTTCAAACCTGCAAAGGAGCGGAGTCCTAAAATGGCGACAGATCAGCTGACGCAAATAGCGCTCCATGACGAGGCAGTGAGGGAAATAACCTGATCTTTTAAACAGTGGTCTTAGACGAATGACTCTCCCGCTTGCACACCTCTTGAGGAGTTAAAGAGCAGCCTTGAAAGTCAGGCAATGTGTGTGCAGCAAGTGGAAACGTGGGTAGAACATGCAGAGGGCCGAGTGGAGGCCTTGGGAGCGGAGGGTGCAGCAGCTTGAGGGCAGACAAGCACTTTTAGACCAACTGGATGGCCAAGAAAACAGGGGGAGAAGGAACATAAGACTTGTTGGGCTCCCAGAAACATTGAAAGTGTGTGAAATATGGGACTTGGTGGAGGAGTGGCTTCCAAAGCAACTGGTCCTGCAGCTGGGGGAGAATCGCATGAAAGTGGAGCGGCAGCACAGGGTCAGCCCGCGCAGGGAACAGACAGCACGACCATGGCCAGTAATAACAGAAATACTGAACTTTGCAGAGAACGACAAGCTAATGAGGGGCTACAGATCGCAGAGGCAAGTGGATTACAAGGGAATAAAAATTGTTGTTCAATGATTATTCAGCCCAAGTTGCTGAGCAGCACAGAGCCATGGCGCCTTATTGCTCCCAATTAGCTGCATGGGGGATACACGTTGCACTGCAATACCCAGTGAGGGTGCGATTGAGTCACACAACCAGGTACAATTTTTTGAAACGCCAGAGGCTCTTAAGGATTTTGTGAGCAGCCTGGGCTGCTGCAGCAGCTCACAATAGTGATTCAACAATGCACATGAAGACTTGAGAACCAGTCACAAAGTTGGAGACAGAGACCCCCTTCCTCCCATAAGAAACTAAGGGAAAGACTTCTTGGCGGGATGGACACAGGACCAGTGGAGAAAGAACACTGATCACAAAATTCAAAAACATTTTCTGTCACAGAAATGAAAATGGCTGATTCTAGTACTGTTTTTGGTTCCGAACTCCGATATGTACTTAGAAATTCTCCATCATGTAACATTTTTGAGTGACATGTAGTTTAAATTTAGACTATGTTGCTCGTATTTACATTAGATGTATATAGATGTATATTGTAACGTAATGTCTCCTAAAAGATAGTTGTATAAGATTTTCTGCTGTATTGCGCCTCAAGAACATCCCTCTTAAGGGTCCAACAATAGTCTGCAAGCATACTGGAGCTCCACTTGCCCTGGTACCTATTTTCCATTACCAAAATGTCCTAATGAAACCTTCCCCCCCATGTTCATCGCTGACTGCTCCTAGATTTGCAGGAAAAAAAATCCAGGTGTGAATGCAAGAAGTGCATTTTCAAAGACATGTTACATCCCAGTTTCTAGTAAGATTTCAGTATAGTATCCACCGATTCTGCGTAGTTGTCTGCCTTATTTCCCAAGAAGTCGTGGCAAACAGTCTTAAAGGACTCCCATGCAGCTCTTTCAGTTTCATTCAACTGACCGTCAAAGTTTTCATCTTTCATCAGTTTTCTAATATCAGGTCCTACAAAGATCCCTTCTTTGATTTTCGCCTCACTGATTCGTGGAAAAGTCTTTTAGATATGCAAATCCAAGTCCACTTCTATCCATGGCTTTTACAAAAGTTCTTCATAAGACCCAACTTTATATGGAGTGGAGGTAGATATACTTTATTCGGCTCCACAAGTGGGTCATGTGCAACATTTTTCTGGCCTGGGACTAGTGATGTTCTTTGGCTACTGTTTACGGATGTAATGATTTTTCGTGTCCCTGCTGTCCCACTCACACAGAAAGCAACAATACTTTGTCCAACCAAGCAGGCAATTACTTTTAAATCGCCACAAATATTCCACTTGTGTTCTTCGTACTTGATATTTGTTAGCAGGAGATGCATACTGCTGTAAGTTTCTTTCATATTGGCAGCATGAGCTACTGGAACTGATGGTAAAATATTTCCGTTGTGGATAAGCACAGCCTTTAGGCTATATTTAGAAGAATCAATAAATAGTTGCCAATCCTCTGTTCTATAATCCAAACAAAGTGTTTCCATTAGGGATTTAACTTCTCAACAAAAAGCAATTCCATCTTCAAAAGGCAAAGAATAAGACTTACCTGCTAATTGTTGTTCCTTAAGGAACTCCAGTCTAGTCCTGACATGTAGGGTCGAGCACCTCCTCCCGCAGCACTGGAGACCGAGTACGTCACTCTTTTGGTGACTCCACTATAAATAGGCTAGGATCCTCCTCCACGCTCCAGTAAACCTATTGACAAAACAGACTCACGAGAGCAATAACTAAGTAGTTAAATACAACTGCAACAAACACTGAACCGACTAAATAAATCTAGTTATTCTTTTTTTTTTTTTTTTTAAAGAAACATTTACCTGAGAAAACCTTACCATTCCTGCCCTAGGAATTCTCCTAAGTTCTGCTGAGGCTGACCTCCCACTTTGAGGAACCCCAGGTGAGCTATACCACCCCGCTACACCAACTACTCACATTTCTTTATGAATCCTCCATGACCCGACATGTCCAGCGCCCCTGCAGGTTATTACCTTCTGCTTCAGGCCCTCGACCAGGGAGGGATACAGGACTAAACTGGAGTTCCTTAAGGAACAACAATTAGCAGGTAAGTAATTTACTCTTCCTTTTCGTCCCTCCAGTCTAGTCCTGACATCTAGGCATGTAACAGTGCAGTAACAATACAATTACCGGGAGGGACCTGCTAGACCAACCTGAAGCACTGCTGAGCCAAAACAAGAATCCCGTTCCGCTTGAACTTCCAACCGGTAATGTTTCACAAACGAATGAAGCGAAGACCACGTCGCTGCCTTACAAATCTCCACTCAGCCCACGACACCACTTGCACCTTTGTCGAATGGGCTCTGAGCCCTACTGGCACCAGCTTCCCTTTCAAAATATAAGCTGACGCAATAGTTTCTTTCAGCCATCTGGCAATAGAGGCTTTCGACGCTGCTTCCCCTTGTCTTGGCCCCCCAAACAAGATGAACAATCTGTCGGACCTACGAAAAGACAGTCTTCTGCAAGTACTTCAAGACACGCCCCACATCCAGCCGATGGAGCTGACAAACCTTACCTCCGGCCTCATGCACATTCTGGAAGCCAAAACTCAGCAAACACCACTACCTGATTTAAGTGGAACGGAGACACAACCTTAGGTAAGGAGGGCACTGTTCTCAAAACCACTTTGTCTTTGAAAGGACAAAAAAGGCTCCCTACACGACAAAGCTTGCAACTCCAAAATCCGTCTAGCCGAACAAATAGCCACCAAAAAGATGACAGAGTAAGATCCTTCAAGGTAGCTGCCAACAGAGGTTCAAACGGACCTCACAAATTGAGATCCCATGTCGGCACCGGCACCCTGCATGGCGGCCTCAGCAGCGATGCCGCTCGCAAAAAACGTTTCATATCTGGATGAGTTCCGAGACTCCTCCCTTGTACTTTTCTGCGGTAACAGGATAGCGCCGCCAGCTGAACATGCAGAGACGAAACCGCTAAGCCCTTGTCTAACCCATCCTGCAAGACAGACAGAACTTGCGGCACCCCAAATTTCAAGGCTGTCACTCCAATATTCTCACACCACGACTCAAACAGCCGCCACACTCTAACATAGGCCAGCGCAGTAGAGCAACGCCTGGACCTCAACAGGGTAGAAATGTCCTGCAGCGAGTAACCTCTAGACCTTAACCTTGCCCTTTCAAGAGCCAGGCCGTAAGCGAGAATCGATCCACCCGAGGCATGTTCAACAGCCGCTGCACCGACAGATCCCTTCTGTCTGGAAGCTGCCATGGCTGTCCTACCTGGAGCCACATCAAATCCGCACACCACGGCCTTCGAGGCCAATCCGGAGCAATGAGGATGACCTTCCCCTTGTGCCGCTCTATCCGCTGCAGCACCCACCCTATCAGCACCCAGGGCGGAAACACATACAGCAACTGATCCTGAAGCCAAACCTGCATCAAGGCATCCAAGCCTTCCGACATCCTTTCTCACCTTCTGCTGTAAAACCTTGTGGCGTTTGCCGACATGAACATCGCCATGAGATCCATTACCGGCGTCCCCCAGCGACGCACCACCGCGTCAAACACTTCTTGATACAGAACCCACTCCCCGAGATCTACTTTGACCCGACTTAAGTAATCGGCCGTCACATTGTCTACTCCTGCTACATGGGCTGCCGACAAGGCCTCTAGATGTTGCTTGGCCCAGCCTAAGAGCTCCTCTGCCTCTTCCTCCAGAGCTACACTGCTGGTGCCCCCTTGGTGACTGATATAGGCCACGGCTGTGGCATTGTCCGACAGCACTCATTACCTTTTCCCTGTAGTCTTGGCTGCAATGCCCAAAGCGCTAACTTCACTGCCCGCAGTTCCAACCTGTTGATAGGCCACTGCTTTTCCGATACTGTCCACTGGCCCTGCGCGAATTGTCCTTTGAAGTGTGACCCCCATCCGAAGAGACTGGTATCCGTCGTCAGAGGTCTCCAATCCGGGGACTCCAGGGGCATTAGCCACCACTGCAAGGCCTCCCGGGTCTCCTGCAGACAGGGCAATCTCTGCGTCAAGCGAATGGTCTGATGAGACCATCTTCTGAGCAAAGCCCTCTGAAGCGGCCTCATGTGAGCTCTGGCCCAGGGTACAACCTCCAGGGTAGACGCCATCTTTCCTAAAAGTTGCAGATAGTGTCATGCTGTGGGGGCCGCACTTCAGAAATGCACATATCAGCTCCCTTAGTCCCTGCGCCCTGAGGAGCAGAAGAAAAACTCCCCTCCCTTGTGTCAAAGCGGGCCCCCAAATACTCCAACTCTTGAGAGGGCACTAGCCTGCTCTTCTCCATATTGACCACCCAACCTAGACTCTGCAAAAACTGGACCCACCCGGTGGGTAGCTTCTTTGCTTTCGCTTCGACTTCGCGCGGATTAACCAATCGTCCAGGTAAGGATGTACCAATACTCCGTCCTGCCGCCACCACCACGGTGAAGGTTTGTGGAGCTGTTGCCAGTCCGAATAGCAACGCCTGAAACTGAAAAGGTCCTAGGAACTGCAAAGCACAGAAACCGCTGATGCTCCCTGTGAATCGGTATGTGAAGATAGGCTTCCGTCAGATCTAGAGACGTGAGAAACTCTCCCTGCCTTACCACAACATGACCAATCTTAGGGTCTCCATTCGAAAATGTGTCATGCTGAGGCACCGATTGACCCCTTTGAGATCCAGAATTGGACAAAAGGTACCCTCCTTCTTTGGAACCATAAAGTAGATCGAGTACCGACCGCAACCAAACTGGTCCTCCGGCACCGGTACCACTGCCTTGAGCGCCCGCCGCTTTGACCGGGCCCGGCATAGCGAGACAATGAAAGCATCGACCACAGGACGCTGGAACTCCAGAGCATAACCCTCTTGAATGACCTCCAACACCCACTGGTCTGGCATAACTCAGATCCAGGCAGGATAGAACTCCCTTAACCAACCCCCCACAGGAATCAATCTCGCCTGGACCCCTCACACTTCTTTGAGGTTTCTTGAAGGTCGAGGACGAGGAAGATCCGAAACCTCTTCCTGCTCCTCTGAACCCATGAAACCCCTGGGACCTGTAAGTCAAGCGTCCCTGCTGAAACTGACCAAACCATGGGGACCAAAGATGACGGAACTCCCTCTGCTGATTTTTTGTCGGTCCCTGGGAACATCCGGGCTTCTGCTTATCCTCTGGTAGCCTTCCACCCTTGGATTCGCCGAGGTCTCACACTAATTTATCCAAATCCTCCCCAAACAGGAGCTTGCCCCTGAAGGGGAGCTTACTTAGCCGTGCCTTTGAGGAGCCACCCGCAGCCCAGTTACGGAGCCACAAACATTTACGCACCGCTACCACAGACACCATACTCCTGGCCAGGCTTCATATCATATCATATTGGATATCCGCTAGATAAGCCGCTCCAGTTTCCAACCGAGCCGTCTCCTCAGCCGTGTCCTCTAGCTGTCCCGTGTTAAGCCTCTGGCACCATTGCAAACATGCCCTTGCCACCCATGCCCCACAAATAGAAGCTTGCATGGAGAGGGCGTTAGCATCGAACACCTGCTTCAGCAACGAATCTAGGCGCCTATCCTGTGCATCCTTAAGCGTTGCACTGCCTTCTACTGGTACTGTGGTCTTCTTGGTAACGGCAGACACCGCCACATCTACCTTAGGAGACTTAAACAGGTCCTTATCCTGGTCCACCAAAGGGTAAAGTCGAGCCATCACCCTGGACCCCTTCATCCCAGATTCCGGCATGTCCCATTCCTCTTGGATCATCTCCCTAAACACTCTATGTAATGAGAACACCTTCTGGGCCTTGCGAGAACCGCCTGTAATAACGGATCCTCTAACGCTGAATCCTCCCCTGCGCTCGAAGCCGGAATGTTCAGCGCCTTCAGCGTCTCCGTAATGAGCACCGGCAACTCTTCTCGCTGGAACACTCACCACTCGTGCCTGATCCTCCTGCTCAGTGAGCTCCCCTTCTTCCAACTCCTCTTCCATCTCTAAATCCTCCAGCTGATCTTCCTCCGACAGTAGCCTAGGCTTCTTTGAGGGCACACTGCCGGCTCCGAGATCTAGCTGCTGACCCGGGCGTTTTATCCCCAGTTCCACCTCCCCTGCCGCTGCAGACCCCGGCACCCCCCCTCCGAGGGCCTGCTGCAGCAGGGTTACAAATTGCTGTGAAAAAAATTGCTGTTAAACCACCCTGGATCAGAGGAGCTGGGAAAGAGGGAATGTCTGGCGCCGAAGCGGGCCCTGCCACCGGCTCAAGGGCGGTCGGCAAAGAAGCCAGTAGATGTTTATGTTTAATTAAAAACTTATTATACCGCCCATAACATGAGCTTCTGAGCGGTTTACAATCATATAAAAATGCAAGGCTGCAGAAAAACAGAAAGGAACGCCATTAAAATAAAAAAAATAGGACAGAGAAAGAGAAAAGGCATAAAGAACAAGTAATCAGATGCATCAACAAGGAGGGAGGGAGAGGGGTGAGGAAGGGGGGGGGGGGGAAGGTCAAATGCAAGACAGAAAAACAGAAATTAGACCTTACCTGCTAATTGTCTTTCCTGGAGATCTCTCCGGGCCAGTCCAGGAACAAGTGGGTTGTCAATCTCCTTCAGCAACTGAGGACTGAAATCTTAAACTTTGAAGAACTGGCATCTGACTCCCTCTGCTGGCCACTCCCAGTCTTAACCGTAACAAAGCAGATGAAGAGTACTGGCAAAAACCAGAAGAAGTAGAAAAAATAGGAAAATACGAAACCGCAGCAGCCCAGCAGGAATGTAATGTAAACAGTCAAAAATTCAAGTTTCTTTCTTTCTGTTATTGTTTATTTAAAAAAACACAAGTTAAAACGTAACCCATGAACAAGAACCCACGAGCGATAACAGAAAACACTCATTAGGAACCATGGCGCGGACGCCACCACCAGCAACCTAGAACCCTTAGGCCCCCGTGCCACACGGAAATGAGACCAAAAAAAACATGGGTGGGTCCTGGACTGGCCCGGAGAGATCTCCAGGAAAGACAATTAGCAGGTAAGGTCTAATTTCTGTTTCCTTTTCGTCTCTCCGGGCCAGTCCAGGAACAAGTGGGAAGTACCAGAGCAGTATCTAGCCACGGGCGGGACCGAACAGGCCGACGAGGACGAACGACGCCCTCGCACAGGCGTAGCCCTCGGCCAAGACCGCAAGCCGGTAAAGTCTGCCAATGCGGAAAGCGGCGACCACATAGCTGCTCGAGAAAAAAAACCCCGGCGGAATCCAAGCATATGCCGTCCAAAACGCCATTTGGCTGCCCGAAACAAACGAGCACACGACTATCCTTCGGCGGAACTTTCGCCGCGGTCTGCTAGGACAGCCGAACCGCCGGACCACCAATGGACGACTATACACGGCCGCGCCCTTTCGAGACTCGGCAAGAAAACAACCTCTCCGAGACGCAGAAAGACGCAGTGTTTTGGAGAGATCTCCTGAGCCACTGTAGCACATTTTAATGGGAAGATCTCCGATCCGAAAGGAGGAGAGATCGATAGACTGAGTTGTAAGCTAGGAACGATCCCCGGAAAAAAGGAGGGAAATGTCCGCAACCGCCTTCCATCCTCTGAAAAGTGCAGATAGGGAATCCTACACGATAGAGCAGGGAGATCCGAAATCTACATCGCGGAACAGAAAGTTCTGAAAAAGGCCATCTCCCAAGAAAGGTCCTTGAGAGAGATATTGCTGACTGGGCGAAACAGAGGTTGCAGCCCGTCGCAAGCAGCAAGAACAAAAACCACGGTATAATTTCACCGTGAAAAAGGGGAATGAAAGTACTGAGCACCCGAAAAAAAAAAATGAAGTACCGCTGGATGAGCTGCGCAATGAAGTCCGCTCACACCAGCGCGAACGAAAGAGAACACGGCTTAGCGCCCTAATGCAAACTGTCCAGAAGAAAAGACAGCACGTGCGGAAGGAAGGCATCGCGAGGCCGGAGTTCTGTGCTCCGCAGCAAGACCCAGAAAGACGCTATACGTTAACCGAAGACAGGACTTGGAACGGCTGCGAACCTGCAGCCCAGAGACTATGACCAAAGGCGAATACCCTTACCAGAACTGGCTTCGACTCAGAGCCAAGCTGTAAGAGCGAAAGAATCCACTTTGGGCATGAGCCGACGGCTGTGGAACAGAAATCCCCTGTCGCGGGAGACCGCCCAGCCTTGTGGCTAGAAGATGCACAAAATGCGCATATCACACCTGCCAGGGCCAAGCCGCAGCAATGCTAAGAACTAGTCCGCAGCGACCCACTATCCTCCGAAACACTCAATGGACCATCCTCCATTGTCCATGGTTTCCCCAGTCCGCCGAAACCATTCCACATGCGCTCCCTGCGCCTGCGGACGATCCCGAGAAGCTTTGGTATTGGCGAAGGTAACTAGGAGAACCACCATGGGCTGCCCAACACAGGGTCAGATTGAGAAACACCGCAGCGTGCAGTGACCAAGCTCCGGAACCACCACAAGCGGGCTGAGGAAATCTGAACGGGGTTTTTTGTTTTTTTTTTTTATTATATACGTTGGCTTCTGCACCATGGACCGTAGACAGTGCTAGTAAAAACACTTCTGTCCATGACCTGAGCTGCAGACTGCGCTGTAACAACTCCGCGCTGCCAGCTTCACCGCGATGAGAGAAAAAAGACAGTCACCGCCTATTCCGAGAAAAAAAAACTTACGCAGCTTCGTCTGAGATCAGAAGAAACAAAAAAAACCCCACAGCGCTAGAAACACCGCTGAAACCCTACCTGATGAAGGGAAGAATTCAGGATCCACGGTGCAAAAGCCCCCCGAGCAGCGGCCCCGGACCCTGAGCTCTGCAACCGACGAGACAGACATCTGTCGCAAGCAACACCCCGACGGACTGGTGTAAGGGAAGCTCCGCACTGAGAAGAACCGGAACCAGCCACCACCGGAGCCTAACGGAGACGACGCTGAAGCGAAGCAACCGGCAGTTAAGGGAAAATCCAGAGAATGCCTGCACGATAACCACGGTCGCTGCAATGACCGCATGTGGCGGTTGCCCAGAGAACGTGGTCGAATGACACTGCCATATAACTAAGGAGGAGGAGATAGCATCACGCCGACAACGCTTGAAGATGCAAGAAGACCTGCACCTTCGACAGGAAGACCAGCATGGAGCTTACCGTCAGAAAAAAGTACCCCGACCTGGCATGTGAATACCACCCCTAAATAGAGGGATCCCGCAACTGGTTGTAACTGACCGTTAGCTCGATCAAGCACCCAATGAAGGTGCTGCAGGAGACAGACCACCCGCCGTGGCCGCCAGAGACTCCTATAGCAACGGGGCTCGAATTAGCCAGTCATCGAGGCAAGGGAGCACGAAAAAAACGCCCCCTCTCCGTAAGGCCGCTGCCACTACTACCATCAGTGAGTAGCTGACGTCATCGGAAGCTCCATAGCCCGTTAGAAAGAACTGGAATGTTGGTAGGAAGGTGCGGGGCGTCGCAGCCAGGCCAACCAGAAAAAGCGGAAAGCTGAAATGACTCTCATGCCCCGTAAAACGGAGCAAAATGGTGCTGCTCTGGCCGAAGTACAAAGGCATTAGGAATCCAAGGAGAACCTTGAGTTTTAAGCTAGCCTTCAGTCGTTGTTGCCCTCTAAGCCTCCGTACCATGAAATTTGATAGTGAAATCCAACCACCATATCTACAGCACTATCAGGTATCCAAAATGATCCTATAAAACACATTAGTTGAAATCATACTTCCAAACATTAAGCCAATAAAGCTGTTTAGCCAGGCCCATGGCTATTCCTCTGTGTAAATGGTGCTCAGCAAAGATCCTACCCGTCCTGCAGATAAACACATATAGTAATAGTTTCCCGTAAGGAAATTGGCCAGATTAGCCACAGCAAGGAGTGTGGATAACAAACAGTATCAGAGAGGAAGATTGTGAAGCACATTGCCAATTTTAGGTGCCAGAGCAGGTAATTGTAAGGGACAGGTTGGAAATGGGCCTTTGTGTAGTAGTCCCCCACCTGTGGGAAACAAGTCAGCTATGTGGTGGTCATGAACGTTTGGCAAGGGAGTGCTATCAAGCAGGAAGCTGAATATAGCAAGTAAGCTGCATACGTTCGAAGAGATATCAGAGTAAGACGATGCAGACTTGCCTAGTATTGATGCAATTTCCTCAAGAGTACCCTGGTACTATTCCAAAGAAAAAGGCAAAATTAGTTTGCGAAATTTTAGACTGAAAAAGATGGTACAGTCTTGTCAATTGGACTCTGGGGTGTGTAATGTTATATATTGAAAAGGCAAAATAAGGGCACCAACCATACCCCTAAAGCGGAATATATGCAGGATAAGTTATGCAATCCGTGGGATTTTTCCACTTACAATACAGCCTATGTGAAGATACTCAGATGAAATTGAGTCAGTGAAAACAAGTAAAAACGATTGCTGTGTGCCCCAAGGTGAAAGCACCTTGGACCGATTCAATTTATTATTCCTGCAGAACTGAACCAGAAAAAAAAAACATCATTTTCCCAGACCATTGTTAAGATAATATGCAATACAGTGGAGACGGTTCTGAGATGCGTCATTTAGAACTCGACCCCAGCATTTTACGAAAACATTGTGCTCCACACCATAGACCTGTTACCATAATGCCAGAAGTGAAAGTCCAGCTAGAAAAGCATGAAGCTGATGGCTGCATCACCCCTGTGATTGTAGTAAATGAATGGAACCTCAGTGTGGTCATAGTAAAAATGCCTAAGAATCTGAAAATGGTTATTGATACCAAGTGTATAAACCTTGTGCTGAAGAGATCATAGTATATCCTGCCAGCACTTGAAAATGCTTTATACCAATGGCCCAAAGCTTACTTGCTTACATAGTGTGAGGCACATTATGCCTTTCAGTAGTGAAAATTAGATGAGAAAAACAGCCCCATGAACCTATTCTGGATCTTGTGAGGCAGAAAAAAATAGCTCAAACAAGTTTCACTGGAGCCTCTTTAGCACTGGAGTGTGAAGGAGCTTCTGACCTTAAAAACCGCCGCTGTGACTGCAGAGTGATGTCCCTTAGCGGACTTATCCTGAGGAGCCAAGGATAGTAAAACCGCAGTTTAAAAGATTTACTAGTACCCGGTTTTAAGCCATGGTTGCGGTCTGAACCAGAGACCTATAGAGCTCAACTGACCTGACTGTGCAGGAAGGCTACAGGAACAGTATTAGCCCGGGTGGTCGTTCCCGCCAAAATTAAACTGTTGGAGAGGCCTGCTTCTGAGGCAGGAGGTATGCCGGAGAGGCCCTGCCCCAAAATGGAGCAAACAGAAATACCCAACTTCAAATACCAATCTAAAACGAAGGAAGAAAATAAAATCCCTCTTGAAACCGGCTCCTGAGAAGCCGCCGCGGGAAAAACAACAAATACCAACACCAATAAAATGGCCGCCGGCAGACAGAAAACTAACAAAAAATGACCAACCTGAAGAACCAAAAAACTCCTGTTCCTTCAGCTCCTGGCACCCACTGCTAGTGGGGAGGTAAGCTGAGCCCCGGAGGCAGCAGGAAGGTATCTGGGGCTCCCAGAACCGCACTGCTCGCTGCTCTAGTAAACGGAGCTGAAAGTGAGACAGGCTCTGCCTCTTCAGCCCGGTGCCTCGGAGCGCCGCTAAAAAGCCGTTGGCAGCAAACGACACTGACAGGAACCCTGCTAGGGCCCCCTACTCAGTACCACCGTTGACAAGTCACAAAATAAAATAGAGAAAATAAAAACAGAAAGAAATAAAAACAAAAGATCTAAGTCTTAAGCATCTGAATGCGGGAGCCAGCCAGGATCACGTCCTTCAGCTGCTGAGGACTGAAAAGACTGGGAGTGGCCAGCAGAGGGAGTCAGATGCCAGTTCTTCAAAGTTTAAGATTTCAGTCCTCAGTTGCTGAAGGAGATTGACAACCCACTTGTTCCTGGACTGGCCCGGAGAGACGAAAAGGAAGGTGAGTTTTTAGTTTCATTTTGAAGGACTTGAATGATAGTTCTAAAAGGAGGGAGGGGGGAGCGAGTTCCAGAGCCTTGGGCCTAGAAAGTAAAATGCTGATGAACGAGTGGATTCCAAATGGACTTGTGATGGGAAAGGAAGGAACATGCGGTTGATATGGATGGAACAGAGTGAACGGTGAGGGATGTGAAAGTGAACCTGGTCTGCAAGGTAAAGGGGAGTGCCTGTGTGAGTTGCCCTGGGAACAAAAATAAGAACCTTGTACTGAATACGAAAAGAAATGGGGAGCCAGTGCTGATGTATGAGGAGGGGGGGGGCGACGTGATCAAAACAGGAGGCATGAGTTAAAATGCGAACTGCGGTGTTCTGAACACGCTGAAGACAGGAGAGTTGAGATTGTGGAAGACCTGCCAAGGAAACATTACAATAGTCAAGACGGGACATTACAAGAGAAAGTAGTAGTGTGGTCAAGGCAGAGGAAGAGAGAAAAGGACGGATGGCTCAGACAAGCCTGGACTCTCTCTCTTCTGGCTTTCTCTGCCATCTCCCGCTGACAGCTCTGCCGAGGCTGCTTCCCAGAAGCACCCCCTTGCATACCCCAGCCTCCGACAGAGACCCTTTCTTCACTCCACAAAGCAAACACAACTGTTTGGACAGCATCCTGCCAGCCAGCCCTGTCAGAGCTGTGGGAGCAAATTCCTAAGTAAAATTCAGCTTTGTTAGTTTTGCTCATTTAAAAAAAAAACAAAAACAAAAACAAACACACTAACCAAATTAAATCACTACCTCACTAAAATACCTGGAACTGTAAGTAAGGACTCCCCCTTAGCTCCTGAAAGCACGTGTCAAACTCTAAAACCGCCGAAGCCTAACTGACCTGCTGTCCTGCTTCCCGTGCTTTTCACCACACAACTGCGGCCTAACCGGGCCCTGACGCTGCGCTTACCTCTGCGCTGCTTCACTGGCCTTTCGACACCTCTCAGCCGCGCCTTGCCAGACCACAGCCAAAGCGTCAACCGGAGAACCTCGCATTTGCAGAAGAGAAAGAGGCCAGTGAAGTCCGGTGTGAAGCGGCTCCGCGTCCGTCGCTGAAGTGAACTCCAGCAGCCGCAGACCTTCCTCTAACTCTCTCTCCCTCGCCCCCCAACGCTGTTCAAAGACCAGCTCCTCACTCACATGGTGAATTCAGGAGCCGAGACCCCCCTCCTTCGCTCCCCACGCCACTGCAGAGCACCTTGGCAGTGGGGGGGGGAAGGGGAAGGAGGGAGGTAGAGACAGCCCCTGCAGACTGAAGCTCCCCTGCAGGATGAAACTGCTTTCTCAGGTCCGCTGAAGCCAAAGTGCTTCTCTTATTTCCTTTGTCCAAATAGAAAACTAACAAGCTCTCCTGACTTAGTACTCCAGTGAGTCCTGACCTCTAAGGTCAATACTCCTCTGCTGCTTTGGAGACTGAGCTTATTGGAGCATGGAGGAGGATCCTAGTCTATTTATATTGGAGTCACCAAAAGAGTGACGTGCTCAGTCTCCAATGCTGCAGGAGGAGGTGCTCAACCCTAGATGTCAGGACTAGACTGGAGGGACGAAAAGGAAGTAATCCACTAATTCGGTATGCCTATTTCTAAAAGTGCACACTTTGGTTTCTTTCTGAAGAAGATTCCAGCCTTTCAATCGTGACCTTAACAGTTCTGCTTGTCGCTTTGAAAGATTCAAATCTGACAAGATCATTCGAATCGTCTTGGTCCAGTAAATGTGGTTCAGAAGAGGAACCAGATGCCTCAAAGCTTGGATCCTGCATTACAGCATCGCCATCATCAGCATTCATTGGTTCTTCTTCATCCTCATTCACTGTAAGATTTTCTGGAGGTTTTGGCACCGGCAATTCTTGACAGTGAGGCTCAGGCTTCATGGCAGATGGTAAATTTACAGTGTTTTGATTTTGAAGTAATGCCTGCAGTGTTTGTAAGGCAAAAGTAGCAATCTGTCAAGTGATCTTTTGGTTCCCTCCAGATCATTGGAACAACAAAATTCATGTGTCGAATACCCTTTACCCAACCTGTTAGGAGTCTGACACAGGTAATACAGCAGACGTGAGGCGCCCAATTTTTGTCCTGGTCACAGACTTGACATCCAAAAGTACAGCTTATAACATGTCTTAAGAAGCAGAGAAGATGTTTTACTCTGCTTGTTAAAAGTAACCTCACCACAAATGTAGCAAAATAAATCCGGACAATTAACACACTTTTGAGGCATTGTTAAACTACAAGCGAGAACCGTAATATTTATTAACCAACTGCTGTTTATGAAACAGATAAACACAAACTCACATCCATTCAGATTCTGTATTTTTTCAAACAATACAGACCACAATCGCTGATGGCGACAGAAAGCATACCACCACACGACTCAGTGTTTTCTACTTCTATCGGCCGGACCAGTAGGGCAAGGGGCCTGGTTAATTATTTTATAACTACATGACTCAGCATTTTTGGTTGTGGCTGACAACATACAATAACTATGATGGAATTTTTCATATTCAACCTTTGTTTACTGAAATAAAACTAACGGCTAATTTACAATAATGTACACACTTTACTAGATGATAACTCCTGAAGTATGGGTGATAGAAAAATTCTGATACCATATTTGTAAACAATGGGAAAAATTACATATGAAACAGGTCAGAACGGGTCTGTGACAAAAATTTTCTTGACCAGTGTAATTTGTCATGGGCTCAGGGGAGGGGGAGGGAATTGGAAAATTGAGAAATTGATGACTTGGGGGGGGGGGGGGGAAAACAACGCAGCAGGGTTTGAGATACATAAAAAAACAAGGGGCCAAGAGTCCCCCCACTGTCTCCGATCTGTAGCATCAGCGGGGTCATGGGAGGGGGATCATGTGCAAGGAGAAATGTTGACGGAAGCTAGATGGAGGCAATTGAGTAACACCTGGGTGAAGATGGTTGGATTGGATGTTTGGACATCCTGGCTATTCAGCACAGTGGAGACATATGATCCTCGGTGATCCTTGTTGAGAACTGTGTTCATGATGTGGTGTGGGGTGATGGGGGGAGGGGGTGATATGGGTAAGAGCATCAGGAGGGGTGGGGGAAGTGGATAAAAGTGGAGGAAAGAGCATGGATGATGTGGACGTATTGAGTCGGGAGTGTGAGTGGCAGATTTAGAGAGTAAGGGATTGGAATGAAGGGTTGGGCAGAACGAGGGAGGGGTAAGGAGGGGCATAAGTGGGGGGAGGACTGCCATGTAGGATAGAGGTCTATGGGGAGAGATGACAGGGAACCTGCTCAGCTGGGAAGCAGGGACCCCAGATTTGGAGCATAAGAGTCTGGCACACGACAAGTCAATGCACAGGTGTTGGATAAGCTGAAAATTATCAACTTAAAATGTTGCTGGAATAAGTTCCCCAGTGAAACGAATTAAGTTGCTTAACCATTTCCAAAGGGAGGGTGCTGACGTGATTCTCATGCAAGAGACACATCTAACTAGAGAGCATGTGAAACTAAAAGCTGTTAGTGTAGCTGGGATTAAAAAAGGTTTGGACAAGTTCCTGGAGGAAAAAAGGTCCATAAACCATTAAGAAGGGACCCAGGATATCAATGTTTGACCCAGTACAAGCATTGCGGAACCTGTGTCCTTTGGGGATACTGCTAGGCACGTATGACCTAGATTGGCCACTGTTGGAAACAGGATAGTGGGCTTGATGGACCTTGGTCTGACCCAGTATGGCATATCTTATGTTCTTATGAAACTGTTGTGAGGGTGGGTGGGAGATATAAAGCATTCATCTTAGAATGGTAAACAAAGAGGGGTGGTGACACTCATCCACCGTAAGATCTCTTTTACACATCATAAAAGTATAGGCGATTCAAAGGGCAGATTCTGTATCCTGAGTGGGGAACTGGAGGGCAAGAGGGTGGCTATATGTAACATCTATGCATCCAAGTTACTGTCATGAGGTTTTTTTTGCTATGCTAAGCGCTAGGCTGCTTGAGTTTGAAGGCTACCAATTGATAGTGGGAGGTGATTTTAATTTCCCTAGAGACCCAATGATTGATTGTAAGCCAGCAAGGGGGGAGGGGGGGGGTACTCAAGCACAGCAAAGGTGGGCCAGTTTTTTGATGGAATTGGGGGTAGCAGATGTGGCAAGTGCTACACCCAGATGAACGAGATTTTACGTCTTATTCTCATCCCCAAAATAGTTATGCCCGGTTGGATTATTTGTTGGGGTCGGAACAGAGGCTTAGAGATGTAGAAAGAGCTAGGATTGAAGCAACGACCCTATCAAATCATGCATCTGTGTGTTAATGAGGCTGCAGACGGATAGGAGTGTGCAGAGAGGAGAGATATGGAGGATGAACCCCACACTTTATAAGGATAAGGTATTTGCTAAGCTAAGTCGGTAACCTGCCTTAGCCTAGAGTACGTAGATAGTTTCCCCAGTTCAACCCAAGTTTTTCTACCCTGTTTTATGTAAGTCCAGTATGGTTTCTCCTTACTCATGGACAAAATTACCGTTATCTGTGAACCGAGCTGATTTGAAGAGCGCGGTATAAAAAAAAAAAAAAAAAAAAGACTTTAAATAAAAAAAAATAAAATAAAATTTGCTGAGCATTTATGTTTAGCTTGGCAACAATACTGGAACAAAATGGGAAGGATAGGATGGACCCTAGGACTCTGTGGGAGGCAGCTAAGGCTACTATGCGGAGGGGGGGTCATCATAGCATATACAGCTAGAAAGAGGAAGGCACAGAATGCGTGAATTTTAGAACTTTCCACAGGGATGCAGGCATTTAGGAGAAAGCATACTCACCAATGGAGGAAGGGAGGACAGAGATGAGTAAATTAAGTTAAACAAAGATTAATGCACTGCTGGATCAACGGGCAGAGGAGGCTATTAGGCGGAATAAATGTGGCAGGATGTTGGCTCATTTGATCAGCCCATCAAAGCGAAAGACGCTGATCCAGAAAATTAGAACGCCACAGGGAAACAGTGGAGAAAGAAGGAAATAGAGCAACAGTTCCATCAATTTTACAGCATCCTGTATGCGAGGGGGACCAGAGGAGTTTTTCAGAGGGCTCAACATCCCCCAAGTAACAGAGCAACAGGCCCTGAATGCAGATTTCAGTGACAGAGAGGTCCTATCAGCTCTAAGGAACCTAAAGCTGGCTAAGGCCCCAGTCCCGGACAGGTTAGGAGCTGAGTTCTATAAAATTTTGGGAGAACTGATGGTCGGTCCCTTTCGGGCGCAGTGCGCAAGGGCACTAGAGACCGGGGAGACGGGGGGGTAAGGCGGGGGGGGGGGGGGGACAAAAATCAAGCAATGGTAGTAGTGCTTCCCAAGCTGGGACGGGATAGCACACTGGTGGGTTCATATCGACCTATTTCACTTCTCAACCAAGATGTTAAGATAATCGCAGCCATACTGGCGAGGCGTTTAGCAAGTGATACCAGGAGTAGTGCACTCAGATCAGGTGGGATTTGTGCAAGGGAGATATGCTTCTGCCAATTTGGTAAAGGCATTGGCTGTTCTTCAGGCAGGAAAGGGCCAAAGAGGGGGGGGGGGATAAAATAGCTAGCCTAGATGCGGAAAAAGCATTTAACAATGTTGCCTAGGAGTATTTGTTTTGGGTAGTGGAACATTTTGGTATCAGGGGCTCTTTTTTGGAGTGGGTGAGAACTCTGTAATAGGCCAAAGGCAAGAATCTTGGTCAACATGCGCCTGTCAGAGTTTCACATTACAGAGAGGGACGAGACAGGGATGCCCCTTGTCTTCCCCTGTTTATATTGTCTCTAGAGCCGCTAGCTATTAAGATTTGAGACACGATGGAATGGCAAGGTATTAACTTAGGGAGGGCAACATACAAGATAAACATATCATCCGCAAATAAGTTTCAGCGACACTAAGAGGGCCATGCCAAAAGTAATGAAGGTAATTGTGCATTTTGGGACATTTGCTGGGCTTAGAGTGAATTGGAACAAATCTGAGGCTATGGCAGTCTCTTCACCCTGCCTGAGTAAAGAAGGGGGGGAGGGGGAGTTCCCCCTAGTGTGGGCAAGAGGCAATGAAATATCTGGGAATTCATCTTGCTGCCAACCTAGGGACTCTGTATCACAAGAATATACTAGAGCAGTTAATACAATTGAAAGAGCAGCATGAAAGGTGGAGAAGGGTAGCACTAATAAAGATGGCAATGTTGCCACAACTGATATATACCCTTTGCAAATGATACCGCTGTGGGTGAAGGGGAGAGAGGAGAAGCTGTATCACAAGGTGATCACATCTTTTCTCTGGAAGGGGCGACCAGCCCGAGTCAGTTTTAATACGTTAGTGAGTGGCAGGGAACGAGGGGGGCTTGAAGTTGCCAGCTTTTAGGCACTATAATGTTACAGGGCTTCTTCGCTGGATTCACGAGGGACATACAGGTGGGGGCTGTTTTGCCCCAACAGGTCTCTGGGATGACAGCTGTACCCCTCATAAGTTTTTTTTTTTTTTTTTTTTAAGTGTACTACAGGGGACCCAGCAGAGGTGTAGAAAGGCCAGTGTGGCTATATGGGGTCACTGACCCACTGTGGAAGGCCTGGCAGTGGTGGCAGAGATGTATGGGGGGAGGGGGGGGGACAGTGGGGAGGTCACCATTTTAAATGTTTATGCAAAACCCAGAATTTGCACAGAGTGTAGATAACGTGGCTTTTGTGGACTGGTATTAGAGGGGCTGCAGATATGTTGGTCAGCTTGTGGAGTTGAGTGGGCAGGTATTCCCCTCTTTTGAACAGCTAAAAACCCCAATGGGGAATCCCTAATAAGCATTTGATGGCATATTTACAATGCCGGCATTATGTGCTCAGTAAGATGCGAGAAGCAGCCTGGCTGGAGTTTACATCTCTGGATAGGTGATTCGCCCTGACAGCAGCAAAGAAAAACACATTAGTCTACTGGTATAGAGAGGGAATAGAGGCACAAGAAGGGAAGTGGCTACAGACATTAGGAGAGACATGGGTAAAAGAGATAGGGGAACCAGTAGAAGAAAGATGAGTGAATTATTTGCAAACATTAAAAAAAGCTTACACCAGATGCATCGCTACAAGAGATGTAGTTTAAGATTTTACACAGGGCTTTTTTGAAAGGGAAAAGGGGAGTAAGATGCGGATTTGGAAAAGTGCAGATTGTCTTAGGTGCAAGCAGGATAAGGGGATGTGTGTTCACACATTTTTGTAGTATAAGGTATTACAGAGATATTGGGCAGGGGTGTTATCAGGAATAGAACGCAAAGTGGGGACCAAACTTGAATGGTCCTATAAAATTCTGCTCCTTGGGGAGGTGAAGACACTCTGGAAGCAACTTAAGGGGGACTCTGAATGCAAGTTCACACAGGTGGCTTTGATGTTAGCCAGGAAGGCTATTTTGGCACAGTGGATAGCAGAGCAAGCACCAGAAACAGCAGAGTGGGTGGCAAGGATGCAGATGATGGCTGATTGGATAAGAGTGTGGAATACGGCAGAGGATAGTAGAAAGCGGCAGAACTATCAAAAGCTCTGGGCCCTATAACTTCTACCAAAAAAAAGGTGATCGGGCAGTCCTGGGGGGGGGGGGGGGGGCGGGAGGAAAGAAAAAAAACAATAATCAGATCACCAATAGCTTTGTTGGCCCCAGGAATTAAGTGTACAGGAAGGGCCTAAGAGTGGCCCCCTCGGAAAGAGGGAATTGGATGAGTTACCAGTGGGTCAAGGAAATGCTGTAAATGGGAAGTTGCGGCAGGGGGAATGCGAAGCAGAGAATACGTTTGTTGTATAGTCATGGTGATTTCTGTTACGTGGAAAAAACTAACGATTTTTGTCTAGTTATGCTCTGCCTTTTTTGTTTGATGGAAATAAGTGTTGAACACCTGAATTATATTACATGTAAAGTGATTACACTGAGTGGTCTGGAACAATAAAAAAAAAGTTACAAAAAAAAAATAGTGCAAGTCCAGGTAAGAGAAATGTAGCTGGAATCGCAGGCCTTCCAATTACAGAGAGAGAATCAAAGGATATATGAGAACAGGAATCGCCCTAGAAAGCTATTAGAATGAAACTTGAAAGCCGAGCAGGCAGAATATGCAGTGACCAAGATACACTCAACCATGGGGGATTGGATCTGGGGGGATGAAGATCTCCAGAAGGAATTATGAGATTTTTATAGCGCGCTTTACCAGGATGACCAGACAGTAACAGGTAGGGAGGTGAGAGAATACCTGGAACAGATGGAGCTTCCTAAAATTTCAGAACCCGCAAGGGAGGGTATGGACCAGCCGATAACCTTAGAGAAAGTGGAAAGGGCCATAGGATCCCTAGCAAATGACAAAGCCCCAGGACTAGACAGGCTCACAGCAAGGGTATATACAACTTTGAGCAAAGGTAGGACCCTGGTTAGTACAACTCTTTAGTGCAGTATAGGAGGTAGGAGACTTACCAGTCACTATGGGACAAGCTGGCATTAGTGTGCTGCCTAAGCGGGGTAAGGACCCAGCCTGGTGTGCTTTCTATAGACCAATTTCTCTAATCAACTTAGATGCCAACATATTGGCAAAATTCTTGGCAGCCAGATTGGGGGCACATCTACCAAGAGTGATCAATGCAGATCAAACTGGATTTATACAGGGATGACAAGCAGAGGACAATGTAAAAAGAGTGGTGATTATACAGAGAACCTCCCAAACCAAAGAACCTGCAATAATGGTGGCGGTAGATGCTGAAAAAGAGCTTGATCGTGCAAGTTGGGGGATTTGATGGAATTCTGGCAAAACTGGGGATTAGTGAACAATATATACGATGGGTAAAAGCCCTGAATGCCAGACCACAAGCAGCAGTGAAAGTACATGGGGATTACTCCAACTTCTTTCAATTGTAAAGGGGAAAGACAAGGACACCCCCTACCCCCCTGCTTTTTGCAATACCATTAGAGCCTTTTGCAAAAAGAATCAGACTAGACAGGAGGTGAGGGGTGTTGGTATACAAGGAGTACAATATAGGATCTCCCTCTTTGCCAACATACTACTCCCCATCACCCAACCCGAAACTTCACTATCAGCAATACAGGAGGAGATGGGCAGTTATCAGCAAGTGTCAGGGTTCAAAGTTAACCTTGACAAGACAGAGGTGTTAAATATATCCCTAAAAGAGCAGGATGCTAGAAAGATGTGCCGCCAAATCCCCTTTAAGTGGGCAAAGGGATCCATAAGGTACCTAGGGGTACAGTTGAGTGCAAAATCCTCGAGACTATACCAACTGAATATGAACTAATATGGAAAAAGTTGGTACAAGAGCTAGAGGACTGGATGAGAGCACCCCTATCCTGGTTAGGCAGAGTGGCGAGTGTGAAAATGGCAGCTCTGACAAACGTTCTCTCTCTCTTTCAAACCCCCCTGCCCATAGCCATACCTCAACAGGATGTAGTACTGGCCCAACGCAAGCTGTTCCACTATATTTGGCAGCATAAGCCCCCGAGAATAGCAGGAAGGGTGATGTATTGGGCAATAAAGGAAGGGGGTCTAGCAGTAACTAACTTATGGTGGTACTATTCAGCAGCACAAATGGCAAACATAGTGCAATGGCAGGATGTCCTGTTATGGAAACACATTTCCTTAGCAGAGACAGGCATCGAAGGTGTCCCATTAAAGTTTTTACCATGGCTACCCAAACTGGTAAAATCACCACACCTATCCTGGACTACCGTAACCCTATCTACCTCAAACTACCCAAACTAGCACTCTGCCCTCTGCAAATAATACAGAATACTGCAGCCTGCACTATAACTGGTTCATCTAAAAAATGACCACATCACCCCTCTTCTGAATCAACTCCACTAACTCCCCATAACCTCCCACATCAAGTATAAGGCTGTTCTACATATCTTCAAAATCATGCAATATACCTCTGCGAACAGTCTGAAAACCCTCATCACCACAGAAACAAGCAACAGACCTAGACAACAAACCACCAGTCATACCATCTTTACCCCTAAAGACTATACAAAACCCAAACAAACATCAGGAAGAGCTCTCTTTAGCTGCATCTTCCCTTTGGAATTCACTCCCTGACCACCTCAGAGCCATTACCGACACCGAGAACTTCAAGAAGAAGCTGAAAAACAACCCTCTATACCAACTACTTTGCTGACATTACCTAATTCACAATCCTCTGCTTATTCCTGTCCCCTCCCATATCCCCCCCCCTTTTGATGATCCTGTACATAGTTTTTGTATATAAGTAATTTGAAATATCCCCTGCATGCCCCTCTTGATTCTTTGTAAACAGCTTTGATTTTAAGAAAAGCAGTCTAGAAATCCAACTCGATAAATAAATAAATGTCAAACCTGTATGTACAGCAGGTAGACCGGTTATGGTGCCGAGTTAAGGAAGTGCAACCACTTAGAAAGTATAGATTCCTACTACAACCAATCAGGTATGATGAGACGTTCCTGCCAGGTATACTGGATCGGTTATTTCTTAGGTGGGAGCACCAGGGGCTACAGGACCCTGTACCAATTGTGTGGAGAAAGACAGAAGTCCTCCTCTCCACACAATTGGTAGAGAAACATGGGATCATAAAGTAGGATTTTTATGGATACCTACAAGTACGCCACTGGCTACAGACAGGTGGGTGGAGGAAAGCATTCGACAAGGGTTATCAGATTTTGAAGCTCTACGCTGGATAAGGGGAATTAAAAGTGACCCTTGTCTTGTGTCTATGGGTTGCTGGTAGATATGCATGGGGGGGGGGGGGGAGCTTAGCTGCATTGGGAGAAAGATATAGGACAAGAACTGGAGACACAGGAGTGGAAAGCAATAAAGGATTAAAGGTTGGTATGAGTTCAGCTAAGCACATAGAACAAAACTACAAAGTGGTACTGTGTTGGTATCTCACTCTGGTCCGCCTGCACCAAATGACAGAACAGGGTATGCAGAACCAGGAGATTACTAACACATGTGATGGACCTGCCCATATTTAGCAAAATAGTGGCAAGTGATCCTACAGGAAGTGGAGGATCTGCTGGTACAGTCAGTGGAGTGCAGGACAGTGAACGTTATGCTGGGAGTGAAGGGACGAGTATGGGAGGGAGTGAAAGGGAGATTGATTCATCTATGCATAATACCTGCAGTAAGTGAGTTTGCCAAGGGTTAGAAGCTGGCAAAAACACTCTCTCTTTGGAATTGTCCAAGGCCCTACAGTCTTCTCATAAGAGCACCTACTCTCTCAATCCCATCCCTTCCCAATGGCTTCCTGAACCCTCACTGACTCTTGGTGTTTACCAATGGCTAAAGTGTTTTTGATGTTATAGTGGGAGATCATCTCTCATTCAGTGATCACCAGATGTTGTGGTTCAGTATTAGGACTAGGGCCGATAAAATTAATTCAAAAGCGAGTCTTAGACTTCAAAAAAACTAACTTTGCCAAAATGGGCCAATACATCAAGGAGTCATTAGCGGGATGGGCACAGCTGGGGGATGTTGAAAAACAGTGGGCAAAACTGAAAGGGGATATTTTAAGCGCAACCAACCAACCTTTTTGTTAGAATGGTAAATAAAAAGGTAAAAGGAAAATGAGACCGCTATGGTTCTCAAAGGAAGTAGCTGAAAAGGTGAAGAAAAAGAGGGAGGCTTTCATGAAATACTAGAGATCAGAGAGAGGAAGACTGACATCTATATTGGGAGGGAATGCAAAGTAGTCAGGAAAGCAAAGATTCAAAAAGAGGAGGAAATAGCCAATGCAATCGATTGTTTACATTATCAGAATATAGAAAGACTAGGGGACATACAATGAAATAATAAAACAAAAGGCTAATAAAATAAGACTAATAAAAGAAAATATTTTTTCACTCAACGTGTAATCAAACTCTGGAATTTGTTACCAGAGGCTGTAGTAAAGGCTGTTAGTGTAGCTGGGTTTAAAAAAAGGTTTGTTCAAGTTCCTGGAGGAAAGGTCCATAAACCATTATTAAGAAGGGACCCAGGATATCACTGCTTGACCCAGTACAGGCATTGCAGAACCTGTGTCTTTTGGGGAAACTGCTAGGTACTGTGATAAGGAAGCTTATCATAGCTCAGGAAGGAGCTATAGGAAAGGTGAAGTGACTCTGAACAAGCAACCTGTCAGTTCTGGTAGAAATAAGAAAACAGAATTTTCCCATAAAAGACTACCAGTCCCAGAATGCACCAGGTTTCCAACAGCCATTAGAGGAGCTGAAGTGGGGAAACGTGTGTTCAATCAGGAGGGCTATGAGGTAATCCCTAAGCACTCATCTCAAAGGGCAGGGCCTGATTCAGCACAGCTGCGCTGTGTTAGGGAGGAGCACTCATCTAAGCAGAATAAAGGTAGAGTTTATTCTACAGAGAATCATCATCCTCATCATCTTCATGATCAACTTGGATATCCTCAGTTTGTTCTGGAGGATCATCAGAAGCAGAAACCAAACCGGACGGACAGAGAGGGCAAGAAACCCTTTGGAAGAAAGAAGAGAAAAGCCTTTGGGAGGTCTAGGGGAGTCTGGAGCAGTACGTATACTGGGAGGCATTCCAAGGGCCAGCATACACCATTGGACTGGGGAAAGCCAGAGGAATGGTGCTGCAGAGCTAGGAATCTCCAGATGGTACCTGTGAGGGAGACGGCTGCACTTGGAAGGGACCCTAAGACCCGTGCCAGAAGGTATGTGAAGAGAGACCCAGTGTCCAGGGATCTGGATTGGAAGGCTGGACATAGGAACTGGACTACATACTGGCCAGGCTATTTAGAGAGGAACTCTAACAGCAATGGAAGCTCAGGTATGAACACTGATCTATGCCCTAGCTATAACCTTGAAAGACAGCAGGGAAACAAGTATTCTCCTGAAAGTGCTCCATTGAGAAATTCATCTGTGCCAATCCATGATATTGAACCCATGCTTGTTGAAGAGGGGGTGATAGCAGATGAAGGCTGTGTTTATATGGACTGCTCTCTGTCTAAACTCCTTTGGTGATTTTCTGTTATAAAGTACAGCAACCATCACAAAGAAATACAAACTTGTTCTTTAATCTACTCAGAAAAGCTCCTGAGTAGGATTTTTAGCCACGCAGTAGAAAGCAAGCCAGCTAAGGGGTTTCAGCTGGGTAACTGCTAGCAATTGAGCCTTACCTAATTGCTTGTGAGCTCTGAGGGAATCACTTCTGAATCTATGTGGGAAGATATAAGAAGTTAACCTGAAAAGAACAGTTTTTCCTTTCTTTGTGGATTTTGTTTGTTGTTTGATACACTGCTAAGAAAATATTAGCTAAAGCCTACAGAAAAGACCAGTTTGTTACCAACCACGTCTTTCTTCTTTTGCTTTGATTGCCTGATAAGTTCAACTGTTGTTTTCCTGATTTTTGTTTTTCCAAGTTTAACACTGAAAGCAAGTAACCTGATTTATGTGCTACCAAGCATATCTGTGTTGGGAGAAATAACCCCATAAATAAATATCTTATTGGCTTTACCCTAAAGCACAACTAATTATTGTGAGCAGCTGTGTCTGGTGTGAATGAACTGCATTGCCCACAATCCCTTGCAAATCATATTGATATATGCACTTGCCAAGACTGTGAACATTCTCACCCAGGCAGCCGTCTGACAGTACCTATGACCTAGATTGGCCACTGTTGGAAACAGGATACTGGGCTTGATGGACCTTGGTCTGACCCAGTATGGCATGTCTTATGTTCTTATGTTCAATAAAATGGGGGGGCTAAAACCTTTTCAAATATGTTAGTGAGAGGGGGAAGGGCAAAAGTGGTATTGTCAGACTCAAGGGTGAAGGAGAGGAATATGCAGAAGCTGATGTGGATAAAGTGGAATTCCTTAAATATTTCTGTTCTGTGTTCACAAATGAAGGGCCTGGAGCAGGACCTCAGAAAACACCCACAAATAGCAACAGAAGCGACGGGAATCTTGAATGATTTTAGAAGACTATGTTCATGAGAAACTAGCTAAAAGTAGACAAAGCGATGGGACCGGATGGGATACATCTGAAAATAATTAAACAATCAGGGAACGTTTAAGCAGCTCCACTAACTGACCTTTAATGCCTCTTTGGAGTCAGGTGTATTGCCAGAGGACTGGACAGAGGTACACGTGGGCCCTTTAAATAAAAGCGGAAGAAAGGATGTGGTTGTAAACTACAGGCCAGTTAGTTTACTCGCCACAGAGATTAAACTATTGAAAAACACCGCTGAAAGAGAAATAGTGAGGTTTCTGGAGTCCAACGGATTACAGGATCTGAGGCAGCCTGGATTCACTAGAGGCAGGACTTGCCTGACAAATCTGATTTCTTTGACTGGGTGACAAGGGAGTTGGACTGAGGGAGAGCCCTAGATGTGGTGTACTTACATTTCAGCAAAGCCTTTGACACTCTTCCGCACAGGCGACTTAAACAAACTGAGCACCCTAGGGATGGACCCTAAAGTTGATTGGGTTAGAAATTGGTTGAGTGGGAGGTGACAGAGCGTATAAGTAAATGGAGCTCATTCTCTACAGTGTAGAAGGCAAAGTACTTCTATCCACAAAATAAGAGCGGGACTAGGGTGTGATTGTGTCTGACGATCTTAAAGTAGCTAAACAGGTAGAAACGTTCACTGCAAAAGGAAGGAATGGCAAGCTGAAAAAAAGGAGATGATAGTGCCTCTGTATAATCTTTGGTACGACCTCATTTGGAGTAGTGTGTGCAATTCTGAGACCGCACCTTCAAAAGGATATAAACAGGTTGGAGTCGGTGCAGAGGGTGGCTGCTAAAATGGTTAGTGGTCTTTGTTATAAAGCATGAGGACAGACTTAAAGATCTGAATATATATACTTTAGAGGAAAAGCAGGATAGAGGAGATATAGTAGAGTTGCTTAAATACCTTTGTGGCACAAATGCACAGAAAAGCAAGCTCTGCTACAAAGCCAAGTTTAATTGGCTATGTTCTATGTAACTCAACTCTCTTGAGCTCATATACAGTTGTTCTATGTAAACAGCCTTGGATTAAAGGCAATATATAAAAACCAGTTAAATAAATAAATAGGGTGAGGGTGAATGGGGATAGACTCAGGAGTAATATGCAGAAGTATTTCTCTACGGAAAGAGTAGTAGATGCATGGAATAGTCTCCAAGTGGAGGTAGTAGAGACGAGGACAGTATCTGAATTCAAAAAAAGCATGGGACAAACACAGGATCTCTAAAGGAAAAAGGGGACTGTTGTAGTGGGTGATATGAAAGGCAGACTAGATTGCTACATAGGCCATGTGGTCTTTTTCTGCCGTTATGTTGCTGTCTCATGTGGAGTATTATGTATAAGACTAGCAGTAACTTTGCTCTTTCTATGGACAGGTATGCCGCCTCAGTTTGTGTTGGTGCGAGTTCCAATGAATGCAATAGTCTGTCAGGAAATTTTTTTACTTTTCTTTGTTGATCACAAATTCCAGGCGATGAATAGTGTTTTGGATGGTGAGCTCTAATGCCAGCTTGGATGACGCTGCTATAGGCTGGTCTAGGTAAGGGAAGACAAGTGATCCATGACCCAAGTTTAATTGTCCGGTTCATTGTAAGTGCCTTTATGGCACAATACCGTTGTATGTAAACCGCGCTGATTTTTAAGAGTGCGGTATATAAGAACAATAAAATAAACAAATAAATTCTGCACAATTGTGCTGCTGAAAGACATTTTGTGAAAACTATGGGCCAAACGTAAATAATCCTGCACTTAAAAGGTTGATCATATGTGAAATGGAGATACCAATTCATACCAATCCCAAACTGTATGTGCAAATAAGCACCCTTCAAATCCAGAGAGGCTAAAACAACCGAGGCAGTATTGTTGCTAGGGAGTTCATCTTTAACTTTTCGTTTTACATGAAGCTTCAGTTTACAGAGGATAAGAATAGGTCACATCTCAATTTTCTGGGAATGAGAAAGAATCTTGAATAAAATCCCTGACATTGATGGGTGAGGACTAACTGGATGAATTTGCTGTAGAGACGTTATTGAATCACTCATGTTCAGAGTAGGGGGGAGGCAGATTTTCAACTTAAACTGGTGGTTAAAATGAGGGGGTGTCAGAAAATTGATTTTGCACTCTTCTGTTACAAGGAAAGAAATAGAAAATAAAACCAAAAAAGATATTATAATGCATCTGAATTGCTCCATGATGTGACTGCACCTTGAATATTGTGTGCAATTCTGGTAGCTGAAGTTCTGAGGTAAGTGCCACAGGGCTGTTTCAGGCCACTGCCATCATGGTAGGTCCTGGAGAGGGGCAGCAGTAGACTGCCTAGTTCACCTACTGGTGGTGCCAGCCTTGCTTATCTACTCTCCTATCACCTCCTGTTTTGACCATTGCAACCTCCTCATTGCTGGTCTCACTCTGACTCCCTCTCCCCAGTTCAATCTGTTCAAAATGCATGGCTCATCTTTCACCAGTTTCACTTCATTGGTTCCCTATCCATTTCCGCATCCAGTTCAAACTTCTCCTAATGACCTGTAAGTGCACTCATGCTGTTACTCGTCACTACTTTTCTCCTATCTCTCCCTGCACCCCTCCTCAGAACTCCACTCGCCTGGCAGATCCCTTCTATCTGTGTTCGCTTCCACTGCCAACTCAAGACTTTGATCCTGCCACCTTGCTGCTCTTAATGCCTGGAGCAAACTATCCGAGTCACTACATCAGACTCCATCTCCACCTTTATTCAAATCCCAGCTAAACGTTCACCTCAAGGCTGCTTTTGCATCTTGATCTCCTTAGTCTGCTGTTGATCTTCTGTGTCTTTCCTTAACATTCCCTTAGACATATCCTAGTTTCCAATTATGTTGTCTGTCTTGACTAGACTAAGCTCCGATGAGCAAGGACTGTCTCTAACATTTCTCTGTACAACGCTGCATACACCTTGTAGCACTATACAAATGAACAAAAGTAGAAGTAGCAGCAGTTCTGTAAACAAAGAACAAATATTTGTTAATCAAGTCAGTGCCATCCTCAGCCTCTACATATTCCTCCTTGTCACCCCTACACTTCATTTAAATACCCAAAAAATCTTGCCCCCTATGTTTTTACTGTATGGCTATTTTTCTTCCATTTGCATTTTTGTTTTCTTAACTACTTTATCAGCTTCCTTTAGCTTCTCCAGATACTGCCGTTTCTCTGCCTCCTTTTTCAGCTGCTCCTTTTGAAAACCATTGCAGCCTATTTTTCCTCATTTATTTCCTAAGAAAAAGGTACTTTGCTCTTAATAGAAGAGTGGGCAAAATGTACAACACATGTATTTCCCCCAGATTTTCCCATCCATCTTATAACTCAGAGGTAGTTCCCCACTGGTTAGTTTTCCTGAAGTTTAGGACCTCACTTTTGGTGGAACTTTCTCCATCTGTGTCCTAATATTGAAACTCAGCATCTGGTCATCACACTACACCCAGTAAACTCCCACTACAATATTAGAAACACTCCCCATTTGTAAGCACCCAAATTACCCACCCCTCCCCTTTGTCTTGTTTCATTGTCTGTTGCTGGAACAGTTCTCCCCATTATTGTTCACTGGTCCTATATGACAAAGGAGTTACTACAAATAATCCTAAACCAGCAATTTCTCTTAGCCAGTAAAGCTTACTTTCCACCCCTCCCCCCTTCTATATCAGAGGCCAGTTATGAGAACTGCTGCAGCATTGCAAAAGAAGCTGCAAGGAGATAGAGCATTCCAAGCATCCACCACCCTTTCAGTGAAAGGGTATTTCCTGACATTGCCTTTCAATTTACCCCATTGCAGCTTCATGTTATGCCCTCTAGTTTTACAGCTTCCCCGTCTTTGGAAGACATTTGTTCATTATTTAAAGGTCTGAATCATATCTCCCCTTATCCCTGCTCTCCTATTTAAATCTTCAAGTCTCTTCTTATAAAGCTTCTGACGCAGGCTCCAAATCATTTTGGGTGCCTTCCTCTGAACAGTTTCCAGTCTTTTTACATCCTTTAAAAGATATGGTCTCCAAAACTGAACACAGTATTCCAAGTGAGACCTCACCAGTGACTTATACAGTGGCATTAGTACCGCTTCCTTTCTGCTAGTAATTCCTCTTTGTATGCAACCCAACATCCTCCTGGCTTTTTCCAGCGCCTTGTCGCACTGTTTAGCCACCTTGAGATCCTCAGAAATAATCACACCAAGGTCCTTCTCCTGGTCCGTGCATACCAACCTCTCGCCCCCTATCGTGTACATTTCCCTTGGATTTCTGCTTCCCAAGTGCATAACTCTGCACTTCTTCGCATTAAATCTTGATTGCCAAGCATTTGACCATTCTTCCAACTTTTGTAGATCTTTCCTCGTGTTATCCACTACCTCAGGGGAGTCCACTCTTGCAAATTTTCATGTCTATTTATTTAATTTTAGCTTTTCTATACTGCGCTATTTGACATCAGTGCAGTTTACAGTTGACAATTTTGCACAGGACAGGAGAAGGTGCCTTGTGCTTACATCGAACAGGACATAATAACGTGGATTAACAACATTGAATTATTTACATCTGAACATCTGCAAAAAGAATTTTCCATGCAATTCTTCAGCAATATCACTCACAAATACATTGAACAGTGCCAGGCCCAGGACCGAACCCTAGGGCACCCCGCTAATCGCCCTCCTTTCTACAGAGTGAGCTCCATTTACCATCACCTTCTGTCGTCTGTCAGTTAACCAATTTCTGATCCAGTTCACCACCTTGGGACCCATCCCCAAACTACTGAGATTATTGATAAGCCTCCTATGAGAAACAGTATCAAAGGCTTTGCTGAAATCCAGGTAGATGACATCCATCACATACCCTTGATCTAATTCTCTGGTCACCCAGTCAAAGAACTCAATCAGATTTGTTTGGCAAGATTGTCCTTTGGTAAAACCATGTTGCCTCGGATCATGCAATCTGACAAACAACTTAGCAAGCTTCCACAGGCTCCAAGAGCACCTAGATTGTGATAGGCTATGGCCTAGAATAGCCTGTAAAAGTATGTTATATAGCAGAGGCCTGTATGTTAGGCCTGAGTCCCCAATCCCCACATTTTAGAATATTATAGCTGAGCAGAGCAAAACGCCAGTAGAAGTTAGAAAACCTGCTTTAAACTGCTTTGATAAGAATGCAAGACTTTTCCATTGAGCTTGTTATGTTATTCACAGATGTATTTCAGTATCTTGTTTTCACACAGTTTCTGTGCTGCGGAGTGACCTTGCAAGCAGAATGTAAGGCAGAGTGTATTATGTCTAGAAACTGAGCCATGGCTAGAAAGGCCTGAGCAGGGGGAGAACAGGTGGCCGGTCAGAAATCTCCATTGGATGGGGGTGAGGGGGGCCACCGGGACCAATGAGACATTTGTCTGTGTAGAGCTGATGAAGAAAGGTATAAATGCTGTTTTGCTGAACTCCATGCTCAGACCATTTTGAATGTGACAAGTGCCTGAGACTGCACAAATAAACTGGTTTGAATCCTAGTAAATAGACTCCTGGTTTTATTCGTTGCGGGCACTTCGCTACTACATATTCCTTGGTTCCCTGACCGGGAAGGTGGAGTACGTGAATGGTGCGCAAGTGAATACTACCACGTATTACCGCCTCCAGGTTTAGTCCAGCTGGAACCGTGGCCAACCGACAGCAGAGAGGACCCCAGGCGCCGCCGGTCCCCTTGCATCGGAGGGTTCCGCCCTGCCTCGGCAGCCTGCTGGGTCCGGCCGGCCAACACCTCGAACCCTGAGGGGAGTCCAGGATTCAACCCAAGGTGGAACTGGTTGCGCAGCGCATTAGCTACCGGATCCGTTGAGTAATGATTTTTCTGGTTCTTAGTCAGTTAGCTCTGGGAAAGTCTCGAGACTAATATGGTATGGTAACAGGTAAAGGGAGTTTGATCAACTTCCAGGGCGGTCCTAGTAACCCTGCATGAGTATGCACAGGGCAAAGCCACTGACCCTTTTGGTTTGGTTAATTTTGGTTTAATCAATCAGTTAGCCCGGGAATTTGGAATTTGGGAAATGCTAGCATGTTTGGTTGTGTGAAGTGTGCTTGAGAGGTCTTGCAATACAGACCGAGCGAGAGCGGACTCCTAAGTAGCGCAGTTCCTGGCCGGGCGACCGTGTCCAGGTCGCGAAAAAGAGGAAGCATCTGGTGTTTATCCCCCTCATTGTTTTGTGGGCTGTGCGGGCCCCTTACCCGCAGCCATCCTACCCACCCTTTCTGTTTGCTGTCTTGTACGTCCTATGTCATAATGGGAGGGGCGGAGTCCGTACAAACTCCGTTGAACTGTATGATCACGAACTTTAAGAAGGGATTTAGTGGTGATTATGGGGTAAAGATGACACCAACCCGCTTAGGAATATTGTGTAGTAGGGTGTGGCCGGCGCTGGACACCGTGTGGCCACCAGAAGGTACTTTTGATATTCAAATTGTGTCCCGTGTGCACAAGGTGGTGCGCCGTTATGGTTCCAAACAGTTTTCCTATATAGATTCCTGGTTAGATATCTGTGAGAAACCACCCTCTTGGATGAGGCGTTGCCGTGAGGGGCAGTGTAGAATTATGTTAGCAACTGCAATGGGAGTCCCTGCTAAGAAAGAAAAGCCCCCTATTTATGTAGCCCCAGAGCCTCCCGAGATCCCGGGTTATCCACCCACATTTCTGTATACACCAGTCCCGTCAGCTCCATCAGTACCCTGAGTAGAGCCAGAGGTAGTGAGAGTACCTCTAGCCGAGGTACTTCCACCCGATCACCCACCTCCAACACCTGAAGACCAGATCCCTCCCCCAAGGAGAAGTCGGAGCCCTAGTCCTGAGCAGAACTCTGCAACGGAACCATCATCCCCTGAAGAATCCGCTAGTGGAGGGTCAGATGCCAGTCCAGGGCCATCCACCCGTCCAAGCGCCAACAGCACAATTACCACAGGGTCCCCAAATCCGCATTACGCCCTTAGAAGCAGAACAGCGGGCCCGAGAGCAGTTCGCCAAATGCCACTGCGGCAAGTCCCAGGATTACCTATTGTAAATGAAGGTGGTCAGGTTGTGGTCGGACCGACCAGTCTAGTTTATGTGCCTTTCTCCACAACAGATTTATTGAACTGGAAAACGCATTATGCCTCTTATACTGAAAAGCCCCAAGATTTGACAAAGTTAATGTCCAGTATTATGCAAACCCACCAGCCCACCTGGTCTGACTGTCGCCAGCTCTTGGCTACCCTCTTTACTACTGAAGAGCGGGCACGGATAGTGCGAGCAACCACTAGATGGTTGGAAAAAAAACGTGAAGATGGGAGAAACCTAGATCCCCGACAGGCAGCAGCCGTAGATTTCCCAAATGAAGATCCCAGGTGGGACCCAAATAGTGACGACGGAGAGAAGGCCCTCACCCGGTTCCGCCATGCCTTACTACAGGGCCTAAAGAAGGGAGGGCAGAGAGCCATGAATGTTGGGAAAGTAGCGGACGTTCTTCAGCGCCCAGATGAGAGTCCAGCTGCTTTCTATGAACGATTAACTGAAGCTTATAGACTTTACACCCCCTATGACCCAGCGGCTCAGGAGAATTTACGCATGGTGAATGCCGCTTTTATGAGTCAGTCCCAGGGAGACAAAACGAAAACTGCAAAAATTAGAAGGATTTGCGGGCATGAACGCAACACAGTTAATGGAAGTCGCACAAAAGGTATATGTGAATCGCGATCAGGAAAGCAAAACGGGAAAGTGAAAGAAGGATGAGGAAAAAAGTGGATCTGCTCGCTGCAGCACTAGTTGAAGGACGTGGAGGAGGATATCCTAACAGAAGAGCCAGAGGATGGGGAAGGGGCCGAGGGAGTGCTCGGCCCCCCTTAGGTGCAAACCAATGCACCTATTGTAAGGAAGAAGGACATTGGAAGAACGAGTGCCCGAACATTAGCTCCACCCCCTGGAGGAGAGGGGGGAGCGCTATGAGAGCAGGGGGCGATTCCAGCAACAAAGTGGGATGCAACGTGCACAATTTCAGCAAGAGGCTGCCATAGAGGGAGTGGCAACCTCCAAGGACCATTTGATGGATGAGGACTAGGCCAGACCGGGCTCCAAGTTCGTCCTAGGTCTCCAGGAGCCTATGGTCAATTTAAAGATTGGAGACCAGCATATGGACTTTATGGTGGACACCGGGGCCGAGCATTCAGTAGAAGTCAAGCCTGTGGCCCCTGTGTCCTCTCGATCTGTCACAAACTTGGGAGCTACAGGAACAAGAACCACAAGACCTTTTCTGCAGAACCGCACCTGTGAAATAGGGGGACAGAAGATAACACACCAGTTCCTGTATATGCCTGAATGCCCAGTTCCCCTTTTGGGCCGAGACATGCTTGCAAAGCTTCAAGCACAGATATCCTTCGTTGAAGGGGGAAAAATGGAAATTACTATAAACTCAAAACCTGCTGGCCTGATGGTGTTAACTGTCCCCCAAGAAGAAGAATGGAGGTTCTATTTACCTATATCCACAGCAGGAAGCTCCTGTACACCTACCAACATTGCAGCCCCGTCTGGAGTATGGGCGGAGAATAATCCACCTGGCCTAGCAAAGAATATCGCTCCTGAGCTTGTCACCCTTAAGCCAGGAGCAGAACCAGTGCATGTGCGTCAGTATCCCCTCCCACGACCAGCAATTGAAGGTATTCATTGCCACCTGAAGAAACTGCTGCAGTATGGACTCCTTAGAGAATGCCAAACACCCTGGAACACCCCCCTTCTCCCAATCAAGAAGCCTGGGACGGGTGACTACAGCCCAGTGCAGGATCTACGTCGAGTGAACAGTGCAGTTGAAACCATACATCCAGTAGCACCAAATCCTTACACCCTCCTGGGACTGATTCCAGCAGAAGCCACACATTTCACTGTTTTGGACTTAAAAGACGCCTTCTTCTGTATACGCCTGGCATCTGCCAGTCAGCTTTTGTTTGCATTTGAATGGGAAAACCCTACCACAGGAAGACGAGGACAACTCAATTGGACTCGATTACCACAAGGATTCAAGAATTCACTACTACAAGATGAGTAGCAAAACATAAAATTAGTTTAACTACCACTGTAAATGTGAAATCATACATTGAACACCTATAACTCTATAGTATAAGTCCCACTCAAACAATAAGGTGATAGCCAGTTCAAAGAAATAGTAAACACTTAGAACAACAAGGGACCTTGGTTGATGACAATCTTCTGCTCAGCAAGCCCATATCCTTGGACACTTCCACAGCCCCTTTCTTCTCCATCGCTGAAGAAGGCTTTAGGCTAGTATACGACCTGCAAAATAAAAAGAGAGAATGGAGGAACTACCAGCAAGGGACAAATAGGGACAAGAGCAATGACAGCTTGCACCAGATACTGAAAAAGAAACAAAAAGGGGTGAGAAAAAAAAAAGAGGCAAAAAAGGGGAGAGTATGTAGAAAGAGACAATAACGACACAGTAGATCAAGTGGCAAAAGACCAAGTCATAGAAGCTGTGGGAAACACAAGGCAAGAAAAATAATCAGTTTACTACGGCAGGGGAAAATAAGAAACTGGACAAGACGGGACGCCGACAGACTAGGAAGTGGTGGAACGAGTACGGAGGAGGGAAAAGGGGAAGACACCTCGGGCCACTGGAACAAGAGGAGGAGACGGGAGAGAAGAGAAAGAGATGCGCCGGCAGCGAGGACTGCACCGAGGCCACTTCCGCAGCACTACTCACTCACCGTGCCCCGCTCGCTTCCCGCTCTCTCCCGCCGACTGGGCCACAGCGCGCGCTGCCTTCGGCTCCTCGATTAGTCTCTCTCCAGCCACCGTATCCAGACCAGAGCCTTCCTAACCCCCCCTCCCCTCTAATAACCCCTGCCCCTCCCGCTTCCGCGCACCGGAAGCAGTCTCAGCGGCACGGTCAAAGGTTACGGGACCGGCTCCTCTGCTGCGCGCTGTTATACGTCAGCACGCACAGACGCTTTAGTAAATCGTGAAGGGTTTATTACCACTGTCGATTAGCTATGCATATACATTGTGAAAATCATGAAAGCCCAACTTGCCAAAGTGTGCCCCGAGAACCACTGCACTAGTGAGAAGGGAACGATCCTCACTCATTTATTACTAATTATTGCCATAGCACTGTACATAGATATGTACATAAGAACATAAGATATGCCATACTGGGTCAGACCAAGGTCCATCAAGCCCAGTATTCTGTTTCCAACAGTGGCCAATCTAGGTCATATGTACCTAACAGTTTCCCCAAAAGACACAGGTTCCACAATGCCTGTCTTGGTTCAAGATTGATATCCTGGGTCCCTTCTTAATAATGGTTTATGGACCTTTCCTCCAGGAACTTGTCCAAACCTTTTTTAAACCCAGCTACACTAACAGCCTTTATTACATCATCCAGTAACAAATTCCATAGTTTGATTACACGTTGAGTGAAAAAATATTTTATTTTATTAGTCTTAAATAGTTTACCCTATAGCTTCATTGCATGTCCCCTAGTCTTTCTATATTCTGATAAGGTAAACAATCGATCTACGTTTACCCGTTCCACTCCGTTCATTAATTTATAGACTTCTATCATATCTCCCTTCAGCCGTCTCTTTTCCAGGTTAAAGAGCCCTAACCTTTTTAGCCTTTCTTCATAGGAGTATCCTTCCATCCCCTTTACCATTTTGGTGGTTCTTCTCTGAACCTTTTCTAAAATCGCTATATCCTTTTTAAGATACGGCGCCCAGAATTGCACACAATATTCAAGGTGCGGTCTCACCATGGAACGATATAGAGGCATTATAATATCTTTTGTTTTATTTTCCATTCCTTTCCTTATCATACCTAGCATTCTATTTGCTCTCTTGGCTGCCGCTGCACACTGGGCCGAGAGTTTTAACATGTTATCCACAATGACGCCAAAATCTTTTTCCTGGGTGGTGGTTCCTAATGTGGAACCTTGCATCGTGTAACCATAGTTTGGGTTGTTCTTCCCTAGGTGCATAACCTTGCACTTGTCCACATTAAATTTCATCTGCTATTTTGATGCCCAGTCTTCCAATTTATCAAGATCCTCTTGCAATTTTCCACAATCCTCTTGGGTTTTAACAACTTTAAATAGTTTTGTGTCATCTGCAAATTTGATAACCTCACTCGTTATTTCACTTTCCAGGTCATTTATGAATATGTCAAAAAGCAGCGGACCCAGCACAGATCCCTGGGGTACACCACTATTCACCTTTCTCCATTGGGAAAATTGGCCATTTAGCCCTACCCTCTGCTTTCTATCTTTTAACCAGTTCCTGATCCACAATAGTGTGGTAGTACACTGCCTCCTATCCCATGACTCTTTAGTTTTGCCAAAAGTCTCTGATGAGGGACCTTGTCAAAGGCTTTCTGAAAGTCCAGATACACAATATCAACCGACTCACCTTTGTCCACCTGATTATTCACTCCTTAAAAAAAACATAACAGATTAGTAAGATAAAATCTTCCTTGTCTAAAGCCATGTTGGCTGTCTCCCATTAGGTCATGACTATCTACATGCTGAGTAATTTTATTCTTTATGATGGTTTCTACCATTTTTCCCGGTACTGACATCAGGCTTACCGGTCTGTAGTTTCCCGGATCACCCCTGGAACCCTTTTTAAAAATTGGTGTTACATTGGCGATCCTCCAATCTTCAGGTATTAGAGATGATTTTAATGATAGTTCACAGATTACTAATAGCAGGTCTGCAATCTCATATTTCAGTTCTTTCAACACCACCCTTGGATGTATACCATCCGGCCCAGGTGATTTGCTACTCTTCAGTTTATCTAATAGTTGTAATACATCTTCCCGATGTATCGATATTTCCTTCAATTCTTCCGCACCTTTAAATACCACTTCAGTCATGGGTAACATCCCTACATCTTCCTCAGTAAAGACTGAAGCAAAGAATTCATTCAGTCTCTCCGCTATCGCCTTGTCGCCTCTTAGTGCTCCTTTAACCCCTTTATCATCTAATGGAACAACTGACTCTCTCACAGGTTTTTTGCTACGAATGTACTTGAAAAGGTCTTTACTTTGCGTTTTTGCTTCCGCAGTAAGCTTCTTCTCAAATTCTCCCTTTGCCTGCCTTATCAATGCCTTGCATTTGACTTGTCAGTGCTTGTGCTGTTTCCAGGTTTCGTCGTTTGGCTCTTTTTTTCCATTTCCTGAAAGATGCTTTTTTGGCAACAACAGCCTCTCTGACCTCACCTTTAAACCATGCTGGCAGTTTTTTGGACTTCCTTCCACTTTTCTTAAAGCATGGAATACAGCTGATCTGGGCTTCCAAGATAGTATTTTTCAACAACAGCCAAGCCTGATGTACGTCTTTAACCTTTGCAACTGCTCCTTTTAGATTTTTCTTAACTCTTTTCCTCATTTTATCATAGTCTCCCTTTCAAAAGTTAAAAGGTAGAACTGTGGATTTCCTTACTATCCCTCCTCCACTAATTAAATCAAAGGCAATCATGCTATGAGCACTATTGCCAAGTGGCCCCAACAACCTTATCTCTTGCACTAGATCTGGTGTTCCAGTAAGGACTAGGTCTAATATGGCTTCCCCTCTGGTCGGTTCATGAACCAGCTGCTCCAAGAAGCAGTCATTTATTTCATTCTATGTTTCTTGCATTCTGGTTGTTTTCTGTTTGGGGACTATAAGGAGATTTGTGATTTGGTCTCTTGGTCTGTTATCTGTAGGTGCGGGTATGAGAGATTGTAAGCAGCCTGCAGTTAGGTTATGTATACTCTTGAAGGTGTTCATGATTGATTTGTATTATATTTGTGCTTGGATGGGCAGCCAATGTAGCTCCTTTAATACTGGAGTGATATGTTCTTGTCTAGGTGTCCATGATATCAAGCGAGCTGCAGTTTTGAGCTATCTGGAGTGGAAGGAGTGTACATTTTGGTAGTTTTTGGGAGTATTGAGTTAAAAAAGCAGATATTATTTTCTTTCTTTACATTCTCTTATATACCGTGCTATTCTGCATCAGTGTGGTTTACATTGAACAAACTGAAATCACATTGAACAGGGCATTATAACTTGGAGATAACTATTTTACAGGGAACATGGGCTATGGAGGGTTAAGTAGCTTGCCCAAGAGCACAAGGAGCACCTGTGGGACTAGAAACCCCAGTCCTTCCGGCCCAAGGTTGCTGTCCTCTAGTGGGATATTCAGAGCAAGAAGTATAAATTGAATAGGAAAGCCCACTGGATTGCAGAAACTTATTAAGAACGTCTTACTTTTCCTTCATAAATCTCTCAGGTCTACCAACTGGTCAAAGATAAAAGCTCTATATTTGAATTGTAAGCTCTGATGAGCAAGGACCGTGTCTTACATATCTATGTACAGTGCTATGGCAATAATTAGTAATAAATGAGTGAGGATCGTTCCCTTCTCACTAGTGCAGTGGTTCTCGGGGCACACTTTGGCAAGTTGGGCTTTCAGGATTTTCACAATGTATATGCATAGCTAATCGACAGTGGTAATAAACCCTTCACGATTTACTAAAGCGTCTGTGCGTGCTGACGTATAACAGCGCGCAGCAGAGGAGCCGGTCCCGTAACCTTTGACCGTGCCGCTGAGACTGCTTCCGGTGCGCGGAAGCGGGAGGGGCAGGGGTTATTAGAGGGGAGGGGGGGTTAGGAAGGCTCTGGTCTGGATACGGTGGCTGGAGAGAGACTAATCGAGGAGCCGAAGGCAGCGCGCGCTCACTCGCCGAGCGCGAGCTGTGGCCCAGCCGGCGGGAGAGAGCGGGAAGCGAGCGGGGCACGGTGAGTGAGTAGTGCTGCGGAAGTGGCCTCGGTGCAGTCCTCGCTGCCGGCGCATCTCTTTCTCTTCTCTCCCGTCTCCTCCTCTTGTTCCAGTGGCCCGAGGTGTCTTCCCCTTTTCCCTCCTCCGTACTCGTTCCACCACTTCCTAGTCTGTCGGCGTCCCGTCTTGTCCAGTTTCTTATTTTCCCCTGCCGTAGTAAACTGATTATTTTTCTTGCCTTGTGTTTCCCACAGCTTCTATGAGCCGGTCGTTTGCCACTTTGATCTACTGTGTCGTTAGTCTTTCGTTATTGTCTCTTCCTACACCCTGCCCCTTTATTTTCTCACCCCCTTGTGCTGCTTCTTCAGTATCCGGTGTAAGCTGTCATTGCTCTTGCCCCTTCTTGTCCCTTGTTGGTAGTTCCTTCATTCTCTCTTTTTGTTTTGCAGGTCGTATACTATCCTAAAGCCCCCTTCAGCGATGGATAAGAGAGGGTCTGTGGAAGCATCCAAGGATATGGGCTTGCGGAGCAGAAGATTGTCATCAACTAAGGTCCCTCGTCGCTACTCTAAAGTAAGTATAGGTTTTCTTTTTGAATTGTCTATCCCCGTGATATCAGTTATGAATATACAGTGTGTTATTGTATTATAGTGTTAGTTAAATATCCTAACTCTTTCTTTTGCTATTTCACTGGGCTGCTTATTTTTTGGTAGTTTTCAACTGATTTTCTTTAGTACTTGTACAATCGGGGTAGAAGCGCCATGGTAGCATTTTAGTGTGTCTATGGACAAAACCTACGTGCATAAAAAGGAATGCTCAACCTTGAAAATTGGGTGACGGTCAAAAGTAGCCCTGCATTTTGTTGGAGCTAAAAATATTTGATCAGAGTGATGCCATTAGTGAAAGTGCTTTGTTTTGGTTTTTGGTTGGGTTTTGTTTCTATGCCATTGAATAGAATAAGCAAATATTTGGTAGGGCTTGTAGCTGGGTTGTCACATAAGGGGGACAAACATAGCTACTGTTAAGTTCTCTTGGAGTCTGAGGAAGCTTGCTATTGTTGGCCAGGCTAGTTTGGGTGGAAAAAAGTACTTTCAGAGTTGGATGAGGGGCAAGTCATACAGCCTTTCTAGCAATGGACAGATACGTAACATTGTAATATATTAATGGAGCAATAAAGGTCAGAACTTTCCCCAAAGAACCTTTTTGGAACAACTTCTCCAAAAAGGTTAGTGTTGTACGTACCGTGACAGTCATGAACTTCACTCCTAAGCTCCAGGCTATGTGAGACATGATCTCAGTCTCTCAAATTTACTGCTAATGTATGGCTTAGTATTTGTATTATGCTAAAGAGCTGCCTCCTAGAGTTTAAGATTTAGCATGTATGAGTAATTTATTAAGATGTGCTATTGGGGCAGTTTCTCTGTGGGTTGATTACTCTGTGTGTTAAAACGCCTGTATGGGCCATGGAGAGGCTGACTTCATTGGCCAGACAATATCACCAGACCACCTTCTCTGTGCAAGAGGGGAACAAACTGACCCACACGCAGGGAGGACTTATTACACCTCATGCAGATTATACTTGTACATGGTACAATATTATCACAGATTTTCCTTACAAAAAGATCCTTTCTTATATCACAGAAGCAAGCATATAGAGAACATAGCAAAACTAACTAAATACTGAGTAATTTGGAGTATTACCCTCACCCTCTCCTTACAAGTAAAATGCTTTTCTTTCCACTTTTTCTGTTAATTACTTTATAACTAAGAGATTTCCCGTTCATTGACAGGTCCTAGCACAGTGAGAGAGGAGAAAATATGGTTCCTAGCTACAAAAATCAGAATCGTACACATTCGCTCATTAACAGACATACAGTGGGGATTTACAGGCCACCTTCTTTTTTTGGAAGATAGGGTGCAAATACCATCTTTTAAAAGTTCTGTCAAGTTATATAGTTTTCTTTTCAAACTAGTCCCTAGTCCAGGCATCTGGCTTCTCTTTTCCATTCCTTCCTTTGTCCTGACATGTCTGCACTTCCATTCCTGTTGACTTTTTTATATGCCCATGTTTATAACCATTTGCTTGGGCCTTGATCAGATTTATTCCTTGTTATCTGACCTTTTGCGCACTTATTAAATTCTTCGCCTGGTTTGTTTTTTTTCATGTCTTATTTTCAAAAAATATAGGAAATATATATCTTATTAGTTCTGATATGTTCTGACAATTTTACACTAGGCCCCATGCTAAGCTGGCATATTTATGCTTGTGATGCCTTCTTTGTGTCCTGTAGATAAGCATGTGGGGTGTGTTTTTTTTGGGGGGGGGGTGTCTCATTTCTTACATTCTGATGTGTTCTGTGAGTTGCTAGAGGAATTAGGTGACATTAAATGCCAATGCAGCGATTTGAACATTTTAGTTGTTTTGTTAACCCTTTCCCACTGGCTCTCTGCAACCCTACATCCTCTTGGCTTTTGCCACCGCCTTGTCGCACTGTTTTGCCACCTTGAGATCATCAGAGATAATCACACCAAGGTCTTTCTCCTGAATCATGCACACCAACCTCTGGCCCCTTATTGCGTACATTTCCCTTGGATTTCTGCTACCTAAGTGCATGACACTGCACTTTTTCGCATTAAATCATAATTGTCAAGCATTAGACCATTCTTCCAGCTTTTGAAATTGGTTGACTGACAGACGACAGAAGGTGATGGTTCATGGACCTCACTCGGATGAAAGGAAGGTGATTAGCGGGGTGCCCCAGGGTTCAGTCCTGGGCCCGGCACTGTTCAATGTATTTGTGAGTGATATTGCTGAAGGACTGAATGGGGGGAAAAGTCTCTTTTTGCAGATGACACAAAAATTTGCAACAGAGTGGACTCCCCCGAGGGAGTGGTTAACATGAGGAAAGATCTACAAAAGCTGGAAGAATGGTCTAATGCTTGGCAATTGTGACTTAATGCAAAAAAGTGCAGTGTCCTCTGCATCACAGGGGGGATTTGATTTAAATCAGACTGGTTAAAATGTCAGTCAGGAAGATTTTACATGGATTAAAGTGGAACTGTGATAGAGAATATCTGCCTACAGATTTGTCAATACAAGTAGTAACTTCAGAAGCCCACGCAATACTATGGCCAGGGACAACAGGCAGTCTAAATGTGAAAAAGTTTGACTACCCTGAAGTTCCTTAGTATCCATATACTCCCTTCAAGGGAGGGAAAACGTTCATGATGCAAGATCTGATTATACAAATGAGATAACGGGGTTGCTTTGTTGTACTGTTTGTATTTTGCAAGCTTATAGGTATAGGAACTTTACATTTATTCCCAGATGGCATCTTGCTTTTGGCCTGCTGCCATGTTTTCTCTTGTACAGTTTTCACAGCTCTCAAAATAAATTATTTCATTCTGAATATCAAATTTATTTGGAGAGTAGCCCTATGACACATGAATGGACAGACGCAGACCTCTACCCCTTTTGTGTAATTCTTTCCAACTTGTATTATGCAACCTGAAGCTTTGTTCTTTCCAACCCATCTGCCACAGTGTCATTAAAATTAGTATATTTTAATCTGTAGTGGGAAAAAATTTGACAACCATTATAGAGGGATAATTTCAAATCTTACTGGGGTTTCAGTGTATGCTAAAGCTATGTCATGCATATTCATTGTGGATATTCTTGAAACCTGACTTAGGTGGATACCAAGACAGATTTGAGAAGCCCTATACTAGTCTGTTGCGGGAAGGGGAGGAATGGAAATAGTGGAGATGGTATCTGGGGAGACAGAAGAAAGGAAAGGAAAATTAAACTGGAATAGCCACACTTGAATAGAATACGGCAAATTCCTAAAATAGCAAATGTCCAAAAAACATATGGAGAGAAGGAACAATTCCCTGGCGCCTACAGTGTTTTTGGCTGACCCCTGAGGTATGTGTGTTGGTCCATAAAGTGTTCTGTTCATGCATGTGGAATTGGGAATGGGAAAGTAAATCACAAATCTTATGAGATATATGGGAGTCAAAGTGTAGTGTGGGCAAAAATGGAATGGAAGGATGTGAAAATGTGAATAGTTTGCCTTTTTTTAAGATTTCTTTCCAAATCTGTTAGTGTTACATTTGTTTTGGTTTACCTGCTAACACTATATTCCTTATCGTCCCTCCAGTCTAGTCCTGAAACCTCTGGAGTTTAGTACGTCCTCTCGCAGCTTGGAGACTGAGCATGTCACTCTTTTGATGACACTAGTATGAGTAGCCCAGGCACCGCCTCCTTGTCCAGTTCTCAGTCTCCAAGCAGCGGAAGATGTGAGCTCAGAGGTTAGGGACTCACTAGAGTAATCATTAAGCAGCAATAGTTAGTTTTTGAAAGAAAAAAAATAAAACAAAAACAGAGGGACTACTGTTCCTTTAAATCAGCGATTTTGGGAAATTTGCCTTCAATTTCGGAGACTTGAGAAAGGTTGCCCCCCCCCCGGCCCTCCCTTCTCTGCAATGACTCTTGAGGGCAGGGAAGAGTGAGGGGTTTGTGTTGGGGTCCTCCGGTGCTAATCCCACAGGTTGGGTGAGGAGCCGTTGAGGTCCGCCGCTGCAGCCGCGCACACTGGCAGAGCGGGAGCAGGAGTGAGACAAAGGCCTTGCTGACAAACGATTCGGTGTTTTTTTTGAGTTTGCAAAGCCGGTGTCCTTTTGCTTACTGAACAGAGCAGAGATAACGTGGAGGCTCCGGGGAGGTAAGAGAAGGCTGTATTACAAATGTTTGTTTTTAGATGCCGGTGAAGTTGCAGTTCGAACGGAGTCAATGGGCTGTGTGGTTTTTGCGTGGGAAAAAGGGCCGATCGGTTTTGGGGCTGTTTTCTGGAGGTCAGAAGGAGATTTTTGCCTGGGGGGAAGCAGTACTTAGGGTCAAACGCTTTTGGTGATCAGCTTCTTTTTTTTTTTTTTTTTAAATTTTATTTTATTTTATTTTTTTTTAACCAAGGCGTTTGTTTGGCTGTGAAGCTGTTTTTTGGTTGAAAGCAGTGCTCTGTTCTTTATGCCTTCTAGACCTCACTGTCTTCTGTGTGAGGTCCGGAGGAGGTCCCTTTCTGAGGCAGGGGTGTGCGCACGAAGCCTCAATGGCAGACATGACAGAACACAGTGGGGGAGAGCTGGCAAAAGAGGTTACTGGGCCAGCGGACATTACGGATCCTATGGTACTTCCTCGGGAGCCGATGCCGGGTCCTTCCTCAGCTCCAGATCTTCCCTTGTCCCAACCTTCTATGCCAGGGGGATTGGCGGCAATTTTTTCACAGCAGGTTTAGATGCTTTTACAGCATGCTTTCTCCAGGGCTGGGGATAGTTTGTCAGGATCCACAGAGGAAGTAGGTAAGGGGGCTAAGCGTCAGGGAGCCCCATTGGAGTTGGGGATGATAGGCGTCCCAGCTAAAAAGGCTAAACTGCTGTCGGAAAGAGCGGACATGGAAGTGATTTCGGAGGAAGGCTCCGAGCTGTTGGAGGACTCGGACATAGATCCTGAGTTGGAGGAAGGAGAAATAACAACAGAACCAGAAGACCAGGCGAGAGTGGTCCGGGTGTTCAGGAGGGAAGAACTTTCAGTGTTGATTACGGAGACGCAGAAAGCCTTGAATATGCCTGTAGCAGGACAGGCGGAAGGTACCTCATTGGAGGATCCTTTATTGCAGGCGATAAGAAAATCGCAGAGGGCATTCCCGATTCATAGAGTAATTAAGGAAATGATACAGGAGGAGTGGGATACGCCGGAGGCAGGCCTCAAAGGTTCCAGAGTGCAAGCACGGTTGTATCCGTTGCAAGAACCGGATAAGGAGCTTTTTAAGGCTCCTAAGGTAGATGCAGCAGTTATCAAAAAGACGACAATACTGGTAGAGGGAAGTGCTGCGCTTAAAGATGCACAGGACAAGCAGTTGGATACGCTTTTAAAGCAGGTATTTGAGGTTAATGCTCTTTCCATGCATGCTTTCATTTGTGGAGCGTGGGTGGCAAGGGCGTGCCTTAGGTGGTCTCAAAGGCTTAAGGGTTTACAGGTAGAGGAGGCAGTTGAAGAGGTGGCTCGAATGGAATCCAGAGCGGCTTATTTGGTGGATAGTCAGTACGATCTTATTCACGGGTTAGCGAAAAGTATGGCTTCGGTGGTGACTGCATGTAGATACCTTTTGGCTGTGTAATTGGGCAGAATATGCGGCCTCTAAAGTGAGACTAGGAAAGCTCCCCTTTAGGGGGAAGCTTCTCTTTGGAGAGGATTTAGACAAGTTTGTAAAGGACTTAGGGAGAGTCTAAAGGGGGCAGGTTGCCAGAGGACAAGCAGAAGCGGGAGCGTCCTATATTGGCCTCCAGGAGCCAGCAGAGAGTTTAGGCATTTTTGTCAGTCCAGATTTGGTCAGTTTCAGAGAGGAAGTTTTCAGTATAGATCCTTGGGGTTTCACGGATTCAGGGGAGCAGGTAGAGGTTTTGGAGCCTCATCCTCCCCAATCCTTAAAAAGCCACAATGAAGTGAGGGGGGGTCCAGGTGGTACCTGTAGGAGGTCGATTAGGGGAGTTCTTTCCGGCCTGGGCCCAAATTACCTCAGATCAGTGGGTGTTGGAGGTCATTCAGAAAGGTTATGCACTCGAGTTCCAACGTCCAGTGAAAAATTGTTTTGTCCAATCTCTTGCAGAGCGAGATCGAGGCTACTGGCAGTCCAAGAAACGCTGGAAAGGTTGTTAGCTCTCAAAGCTGTGGTGCTCGTGCCGCCAAACCAATGCAGTTGCAGTCAGTACTCGTTCTATTTCGTGGTGCCAAAAAAGGAGGGGACCTTGAGGCCCATACTGGATCTCAAGAGTAAACAGATGTGTCGGGGTTTCCCAGTTTCGCATGGAAACACTGAGATCAGTGATAGTGGTGGTTTGACAGGGGGAGTTTCTCACGTCTTTAGATCTCTCGGAGGCATATCTGCACATACCAATCAGGTTGGAGCATCAAAGGTTCCTTTGCTTTGCGGTGCCAATGGGACATTTTCAATTTCAAGCGATGCCCTTTGGTTTGGCTACAGCACTGAGGACATTCACCAATGTCGTGGTGGTGGCTGCTGCTGCGTTGCGAAAAGGGGGGGGGGTATTGGTGCACCCTTACCTAGACGATTGGTTGATTCGAGCAAAGTCAAAAGAGGAAAGCGTGGTGGCCACACGTCAGGTGGTGCAATTTCTGCAGTCCCTAGGCTTGGTTATGAATGTAGCAAAGAGCAAGCTTCAATCATCACAGGAGTTGGAGTACCTGGGGGCCCGATTCCATACAGGCAAGGGCAGGGTGTATCTACCGCAACTCAGGATTCAGAAATTGAGGAAGTTGATTCGTCTTTATGGGGCGAAGGGCTCCGACAGCGTGGCACTATTTACAGCTATTGGGAATGATGGCGGCCACGCTAGAGGTGGTGCTGTGGGCCAGGGCTCACATGAGACTGCTGCAGAGGGCTCTGCTCAGGAGATGGTCACATCAGTTGGATCGTTTATCCCAGAAGTTGGTTTGTCCACCAGGAACGTGGCAGGCTCTACAGTGGTGGCTCCTTCCAGGTTCTCTAGAAAAGGGGATGCCTCTGGAATCGCCAGATTGGAAGCCACTGATGACGGATGCCAGTCTGTTTTGGCTGGGGGACGCACTTCGAGGGGCAGTATGTTCAGGGTCAGTGGACGGACCAGGAGAAGACGTGGTCAATCAACAGGTTGGAGTTGAGGGCTGTCACTTTAGCCCTGACGTCCTTTCAGAAGAGACTGCAGGGCAGTGCAGTTAGAGTGCTGTTGGACAATGCCACGGCAGTGGCTTACATCAATCGTCAGGGCAGCACAAGCAGCGTGGCTCTCGAAGAGGAAGCGGATGAGTTGCTCAGTTGGGCAGAGGCTCACCTGGAAGCGTTATTGGCAGCGCATGTTGCGGGAGTGGACAACATGACTGTCGATTTTCAGAGTTGAGTCAAAGTGGACCCAGGGGAGTGGGTCCTTCATCAGGAAGTCTTTGATTTACTGGTGCAGCGATGGGGGCTGCCAAGCATGGACCTAATGGCAACATTCGAGTCAGCAAAGGTGGAGAGGTTTTATAGCAGAAGGAGAGAAAGGATGTCAGAAGGTTTGGATGCCCTTCTGCAGAAATGGCCAGAGGATTGCCTTCTGTATGTATTTCCACCTTCGGTGCTCATAGGTCGGGTCCTACAGCGCATAGAGCAGCACAAAGGACTGGTAATCCTTGTGGCGCCGGATTGGCCAAGGAGTCCTTGGTATGCCGACTTGATGTGTCTCCTGGTGGAGCCGCTATGGAAACTACCGAACAGGAGGGATCTGCTGAGGCAGGGCCCGCTAACTATGCCTCAGGTGGATTGGTTCTCACTTATGGCTTGGCTCTTGAGAGGGCAAGGCTAAAAGCCAGAGGCTACTTGGCAGCGGTGATTTCGATGTTAAGATCCAGGCGGAGATCTACTTCGATGGCATATATTCGGGTTTGGAGGTTCTTTGAGTCTTGGTGCGAGGGCCATCACCTTACAGCGTTAGGGCCTCGCTTCCACAGCTGTTGGTGTTCTTGCAGGATAGTTTCAATAAAGGTCTAGCAGCAGCCTCGTTGAGGGTGCAATTAGTGGCGCTTCCTGTTTTCAAGGTAAGGTCCAAGGAATGACGCTGGGATCGCATCCGGATGTGAAAAGATTTTTAAGAGCGACGGTGCTGTTGAGATCACCATGCAGAGCTGCAGTTCCGGTCTGGGACCTGAATGTGGTGTTGGAAGCACTGGTGCGGGAGCCGTTTGAACCTTTAGCTCAGGCAACAATGAAGGACCTAACCTTTTAAAGGTGGTGTGTTTTGGTTGCAATTTCTTGGGCAAGGAGAATTTTGGAATTGCAGGCGTTATTGTGTAGAGAACCTTTTTTGTGCTTTGATAGCAAGAAGGTAGTGTTAAGGACGGTTCCGTCTTTCTTGCCCAAGGTAATTTTGGCTTTTCATGTTAATCAGGTGGTGTCTTTACCGGTGTTTTGAAAAAGCAGGTAAGGATAGGATGAAGTCACGGCTACATCGATTAGATGTCAGCAGAGCCTTGCAAAAATATTTGCATAAAACAGCGGCGCTCCGTAAGACTGACAGGTTGTTTCTTATTTGATGGTCCTAAACAGGGGGAGCCATCTTTTAAGTCTTCAATTGCTAGGTGGATTAAGGAAGCTATTACGTTGGCTTACATGTTGAAAGATAAAGTTGTGCCAAATGGTTTAAAAGCTCATTCAACTAGAGCGCAAGCGGCGTCTTGGGCGGAGTTGAGTTTGGTGCTAGCAGCAGAGGTCTGTAAGGCAGCGACTTGGTGGTCGTTGCATACCTTTGTCAAGCATTACCGCATTGATGTTCAGGCAGAAGGGGATTCTAGGTTTGGATCAGCGGTTCTTCAAGCTGGTCTTGCAAGCCCCTCCCGTTAAGGTTTACTGCTCTGTTACATCCCCAGAGATTTCAGGACTAGACTGGAGGGACGATAAGGAAAGTGAAATTAGACTTACCTGCTAATTGTTGTTCCTTAAGGAACTCCAGTCTAGTCCTGTATCCCTCCCTGATGTTGCCTGCCGAGGGACAGCCTGAAGCAGAGGATTGAAAATTGAAGGTCCGGTAGGAAGGGCTGTGTTTCGGATAGGAATTCGGGAGGTTGGTGGGGGTGAAGCTTTCTCTCAAGGAAGTGACATATGGGGAGGGGGAGGCGCATGTATTAGAGTCTATGTGTAGGGGCTCTTACCAAGCGTTTCACTAGTACTTTGTTATAATAGTTAGATTAAGAGTTTTTTTAAGGTTGTTATCTACTGTGATAAGGAAGCTTATCATAGCTCAGGAAGGAGCTATAGTAAAGGTGAAGTGACTCTGAACAAGCAACCTGTCAGTTCTGGTAGAAATAAGAAAACATAATTTTTCCATAAAAGACTACCAGTCCCAGAATGCACCAGGTTTCCAACAGCCATTAGAGGAGCTGAAGTGGGGAAACGTGTGTTCAATAAGGAGGGCTATGAGGTAATCCCCAAGCACTCATCTCAAAGGGCAGGGCCTGATTCAGCACAGCTGTGCTGTGCTAGGGTGGAGCACTCATCTAAGCAGAATAAAGGTAGAGTTCATCCTACAGAGAATTATCCTCAGATTCATCTTGGACATCATCCTCATCTTGGACATTTTCATCATCTGGAGGATCATCAGAAGCAGAAGCAAGAGCGGACGGACAGAGGGCAAGAAACCCTTTGGAAGAAAGAAGAGAAAAGCATTTGGGAGGTCTAAAGGAGTCCAGAGCAGTACGTATACCGGGAGACATTCAAAAGGCCAGCATGCACCATTGGACTGGGGAAAACCAGAGGAGTGGTGCTGCAGAGCTAGGCATCTCCAGACGATACCTGTGAGGGAGACGGCTGCACTTGGAAGGGACCCTAAGACCCGTGCCAGAAGGTATGTGAAGAGAGATCCAGTGTCCAGGGATCTGGATTGGAAGGCTGGACATAAGAACTGGACTACATACTGGCCAGGCTATTTAGAGAGGAACTCTAACAGCAATGGAAGCTCAGGTATGAACACTGATTTATGCCCTAGCTATACCCTTGAAAGACAGCAGGGAAACAAGTATTCTCCTGAGAGTGCTCCATTGAGAAATTCCTCTGTGCCAATCCATGATATTGAACCCATGATTGTTGAAGGGGGAGAGGTTATAGATACAGGCTGTGAATACATGGACTGCTCTCTGTCTAAACTCCTTTGGTAATTTACTGTTACAAAGTACAACAACCATCACAAAGAAATACAAACTTGTTCTTTAATCTACTCAGAAAAGCTCCTGAGTAGGATTTGAGCCACGCAGTAGAAAGCAAGCCAGCTAAGGCGTTTCAGCTGGGTAACTGCAAGCAATTGAGCCTTACCTAATTGCTTGTGAGCTCTGAGGAAATCACTTCTGAGTCTATGTGTGAAGATATAAGAAGTTAACCTGAAAAGAACAGTTTTTCCCTACTTTGTGGGTTTTGTTTGTTGATTAAAGCACTGCTAAGAAAATATTAGCTAGAGCCTACAGAAAAGACCAGTTTGTTACCAACCAGGTCTTTATTCTTTTGCTTTGATTGCCTGACAAGTTCAGCTGTTTTCCTGATTTTGTTTTTCTAAGTTTAACACTGAAAGCAAGTATCCTGTTTTTATGTGCTACCAAGCATATCTTTGTTGGGAGAAATAACCCCATAAATAAATATCTTATTGACTTTACACTCAAGCACAACTAATTATTGTGAGCGGCTGTGTCTGGTGTGAATGGACTGCATTTCCCACAATCCCTTGCAAATCATATTGATATATGCCTTTGCCAAGACTGTGAACATTCTCACCCAGGCACCCGTCTGACACTACTTACTTATTGCTCTGTTGAGTCTGCTTTGTCAACAGGTTACTGGGCAAGGAGGCGGTTCCTGGCTACTTATACTGGTGTTATCAAAAGAGTGACATGCTCAGTCTCCAAGCTGCGGAAGGACGTACTAAACCCCAGAGGTTTTGGGACTAGACTGGAATTCCTTAAGGAACAACAATTAGCAGGTAAGTCTAATTTCACCTTTAGAAGTCAATTCATCCACCTATTCATAACGAAATATCCTATAATATAATCCACAAGTCCATCCTCCCAATTCACTAAAGCCTAAAGTCACTGGTGCTGTTCAATTCCTCCACATCCCCAGCTCACATAATCCAGCACACCAATTTTACCCCACCTAGTTTCCTTTCCTAGCATTACATATCCCATTACTTCTAAACATTTCTCCGCACTTCCAGACAATGCTGGCCAGCCAGAATGGAGTACAGGGCCATAGTCATCAGCATTCTATTGCTCACTCTACTAACTTTCAACCAAACGAATGCCTACACCCAGCAATGTGATGCGAACTTACCATACCCATCATTACAATACGCTCTAGGCATGAACCCACCATTACTATCAAAATCTGTACTACTTTAGTAAACATAGGTCCTACAACAGACTAATACAGATTAATCCAACAGCCATTATCCAAAATATGCAACCTTTAGACATTCCCATTAAACTCATTTTAATGCCAGATCCATAAGGAATAAAATCCCTGTTACAGCAGATCTGATTAAAGGCAAACTCCCAGGCTTTCTATGTGTAACAGAAACATGGCTGGCTGGCACAGAAAATATACTACTAAATCAACTAAAAATAGATGGTTACGACCTATTTACTTGTCATAGGAACAAACAACGAGGGGGGTGGAGTCCTAATAATCAGCAAGCATAAACAGAAAACCACCCCAAGCATATGCACCCGCATGGATGAAATAGACATCCTAAAAGTAGAAAATAAAAACTTAGCTATGTTTGCTATACCGAGCTCCCTCCCCTGACCATGAAAATCTGACCACAATTCTTGAATCTGCATGTAGTGCCCCTCTAAAGAAACCACTTATTATGGGTGACTTTAACCTATTATCACTCAACCTGCAATACGCAACTTCATTCATTGACAAGATGGCTGATGTGAGTTACTCCCAGATAATAAATATGCCCACCCATACAAAGGGAAATACCCTAGATCTTGCATTCCTCCCAACATCAATTCTAGGCCTATACTCTGCTCCCAAGTCTCAGCAAGTCCCCTGGTCAGATCATCACATAATTAGCTTCATTATACTCACACTCTTTTCCCCCCCCCCCCTCCCCAATCACCAATGCAAAATACAGCACCACCTAAAAAAAGGTTCAAACACTTAATCAAGGAAGACTTTCTAAATAAAATATTACCAAACTTAAATTCATCACAAATGGACTTAAACCGCTCCCTATACAATTGGAATACCTCTGTCCAGAATGTAGCTACCAAAACACACAATCATTCAAAACCTCCCCGGAGAGCATCAGAAAAATGGTTCACCAAAGAGTTAGCTAATTCAAAAAAGCATCTAAGAAAATGCGAATGCAACTGGAGACACAATAAATCCCCAGAAAACAAATACGTATACAGGTCAACACTGAACTCCTACAAGGAAGCCATTTATAAGGCAAAAAACGACTACACACCAAAATACTAACTGACCTCCTTGAACCGCCCTTGTGAACTATTCAAAATTGTCAAATCATTAACTAACACAGAATGATGCCAATTCCTCCAATATTAATATCCAAACCCTAGCTAAACATTTTCAAGACAAATTTAAAAGAAAAACACCAACAATCCCACTAGACTACACCACCCCACAAATATCATTACATTGCACACTTTCCACCCTATAGATCAACAACTCCTAAACACTGTTACCAAAATTACCACTACATGTCCAGTCTCCTGGATCAAGGCAGCAAAATCTGAGCTAGCTCCACACCTACTCCAAATAGTCAGACAATCCATTCAACTAAGGATAATGCCAAATGAACTTAAACATTCCATGATTCGTCCAATTCTGAAGAACAAATTCCTTGACAGTCTAGACCCCCACATTGTATAGACCTATCACCAGCATACCTTTTGTAGCCAAAATCAAGAAAACTGTCCAAAATCAACTACAGGACTATTATCTGTGCTCCCCTAGATGAACAACAATTTGAATTCTGCCCATTCCATGGTGTTGAATCCCTCCTACTGGTCCTCTTAGACACCCTCATGCATGGGATAAACAACATAAAACAGTCATTCATACTAATTTTTCTTGACATAACTGCTGCCTTTGATAATATCAACCATGGTAACCTACTTGCAAGACTTTCACAAATTGGAGTAACAGGAATAGCTTATCAATGGTTTAATTTGTACATTACAGACCGTATGCAACAAGTCCAATTTAGGTCAGGAAACCTCCAAAACATTTAGATGGGAACAAGGAATTCCCCGGGGCTCTGACTTATCAGCCCTCTTATGACATTGTTATATCGCCCTATAGATAGTCTAAACACAGCCCAACAAGTAATTAAATCCTGCATCATGGAAGCCAAAGCTTGGCTAAATTCAGATAATCTGTCCATTAATTACAAAAAAACCCCTGAAGTACTCTACATCTCAAGAAACCCAAATTTCACTCCCCTACAAACATTCAAAATACTTACAATCCTCCCTGTTAAAAAAAGAAGTAAGGTGAGAGCTTGATCTATTGTAACACCAAGATAATACCTTATCTGCACATATAAAACAACTAACTAAATCTATTTACTTCAAATTAAGAACCATACAACACCTCAGACCCCTTCTTGACGATCACAATTTCAGATAAGAACATAAGATATGCCATACTGGGTCAGACCAAGGTCCATCAAGCCCAGTATTCTGTTTCCAACAGTGGCCAATCTAGGTCATATGCACCTAGCAGTTTCCCCAAGAGATACAAGTTCCACAATGCTCAGTGATTCATGCTCTGATCACCCCCCCCCCCCCCCCCACACACACACACTCTTTGATTTTTGTAACAGCCTCCTCCACGGTATTCACAAAAAATACCTCAAGCAACTCCAAACTGCACAAAATGTAACTGCAAGAATCATGTGCAAACCTGACTCTGACCATATAACACCTCTATTATACAGCCTCCACTGGTACCAGTATCTAGCAGAATTTAAATATAAAACAATGACAACATTCAAGATTGCTCCATCCTACCTCTCAACAAATTACCCAGTCCACTAATACTAGATCAAGAAGGGTGCACTCGCAGAACACCCTTGCAATCCCTCCCACCTATCGCAAAACGAAACAAACTACAAGTAATCGAGCCTTCTCTCTTGCTGCACCCATGCTATGAAATGACCTCCTCGACTTCCTACGCACCATCAAAGATATAAAAACATTTAGGAAAGAATTAAAAACCTTCCTGTTTACTCAACATTTTGGAGAAGAAAATGGGGGTAATGGTTTGTTCTCGTATCACCCCAAACTCAACCCATACCATGTTACTCACCTTTGCTCCAATTGTAAATTGTCTCAGTTGCTACCCTCTGTACCGAGTGCTGACTGTTGGCATGCTCCTGAAAGCGCGCGCCTTGCCTTGTACCTAGTTCTGACTGTTGGCATGCTCCTGAAAGCGCACGCCTTGCCTTGTACCTAGTTCCGACTGTTGGCATGCTCTTGAAAGCGCACGCCTTGCCTTGTACCTAGTTCCGACTGTTGGCATGCTCCTGAAAGCGCGCGCCTTGCCTTGTACCTAGTTCTGACTGTTGGCATGCTCCTGAAAGCACGCGCCTTGCCTTGTACCTAGTTCCGACTGTTGGCATGCTCTTGAAAGCGCGCGCCTTGCCTTGTACCTAGTTCCGACTGTTGGAATTTAGAATGTTAAAATTTGTTCTATGTAATTTGTTCATTGTACACTGTCCCTGATCTCAGGAAGGAGCAGTATGAAAGTAACAAACAAGTGCTCTGTGTGGTATTAGTTTTATTTGCTTTATTTAAGATATTGCTTTCATTTTGATAACAAAGCAGTTTAATGTTGAATACAAAAATGGAATAAATAAAAATACAGATGTGCTATTTAACCATATCTCATATGCAAACAGTAATTTACCAGCAGACAGACCAGGGATAAATAATAAAAACGATTAGTAACTATCCACTGTAGTTTAGTTTGCTCATGTAAGAGACACAGGCGTGTTTTTTTTTTTTTTTTTTTTTTTTTTTTTTTTTTGTTTGGTTTTTTTTTTTTTTAACTTATGAGATGATTCTAAACTGAAAACAGAGGGTAATAAATTTCACAGAACAGACGCAAAATGCAGTATTGCGAGGATGTTCTTATAAGAAGGAATCATTTAAATGGTTACCTTGAATATCTCAGGGTTCTGATAGGGAATTAAACATCAAGGCAAATATAATAATCCTGTATAAAAGAATTTGAGGGAGTATAATTTTAAATTGACTGTCATTTAACTGGCAACCAATGTTGGGGACACATAGTCGGCTAACCCTTTCCCTTGTGGAAACTTGATGATTGGAATTAAATTGGAACCTGAAACATGCATCTTTTTTAGCCATTGTTGGGGTGTTGCCATTTGTGTGTTTGCTGAAATGCACTATAGAATAAAGCTGTGACATGATTTTATTTTTATTTATTTACATTCTCTTATATACCGTGCTATTCTGCATCAGAGCGGTTTACATTGAACAAACTGAAATTAAATTGAACAGGGCATTATAACTTGGAGATAGCCCATGTTCCCTGTAAAATAGTTATGGAGGGTTAAGTGGCTTGCCCAAGACCACAAGGAGCACCTGTGGGACTAGAAACCCCAGTCCTTCCGGGCCAAGGTTGCTGTCCTCTAGTGGGATTTGAACCCCCGACCTTCCGGCCTGAAGTACCTTGCCCCAACCACTAGGCCACTCCTCCACTAGTCTAATGTAGTCTAATCACCTCTTTTCCTGCATTGGCTATACACACAAACTCTTAAGCAGCAGAAACTGGGCACCTCTACTGCTTAAGACTGTGCTTAGTCCTTTTTGCTCTCTGTGTGTCTTAGTGATAAGCATAGTTGGCCACACAGGAGCGCCGTTATCCTTGATGGCCCTAGGCTGGACTTGCCCACGGTATTCTAGACTCTTCTGTGCGCTGGGAGAGCATGTGTGAGTGACCGTCTTCCTCGTCTGTGGATAAGTGCGGATGTTCTCAGTTGCTCCCCTGCCTCCCCCCATTATTTTGCATAATTTCTTTACGGTTCTTTTCTTCACAAAGAAACTAAACTACCTTTGCTGGCATTGCTAGCCCAGACCTCTGGCTGTGGCAGCTTTTCAGGAGTTTTAACTTCTCATGTCTGCCTCATTCTGTGTCCCACAGCTAATCTTGAAGCCTTAGCCAGCTTGCCCTGTCCAGAGTAGACATCTCTGGCAGATGCAGTTACCATACTGCAAGACATCTGCTTCTACATGAAGAAAAGAGAGGGGGCAATTCTGGGGTGTAGATAGCTTGCTCTCTTGTGTGGGGGTGTCATCCAGGAATGACATTGTACCTTGTGTACTTAATAATAAAAAAGACAGACATAACTCCTGGACAAACATTAGGTGCCTTCTCCAGCCTCCCTGGGCTCCCCAACATAGGTTCAGCAGCACCCAACACATGGCTGTTAGAACAATAATTGGGGCAGCAGCAAATTTTGCACAAAAGTAAAATTTCACCTTAAAGCACAGGCCAACTGTGGCAGTCAGGCTGCATGAATGCAGAGGAGCAATGTGGGCCCAACATGCTCTGAAGAGAGTATGGCTGCATCAACTTTAAAAGTCCAGGCTCCCTGTCAGCGCAAGTACTTAGCTGGCCAGGTCCTCTGCTAGATTATTTTTTTGCCAACCTAGAACCTCTTGGAACGTTTTTCCACTGCTGGAGTAGAAGGTGGTGGTCCACTTATCTCCCTCCCTCCCCAAATGGTCTGGACCCTTAATTTGTTTTTTTATTCCCCCCCCCCCCCTTAGAAAATGACTGGTAACTAATCTGTAATGTTTGATATCATAAGGTGGCTGTATTGGCTCTCAAGCTTAAGCATTCTGACCCTGATTCTATCTGTTTCCTTTGTCTTTAGGAGGAATTGTTGGATATTAAAGAGCGTCCTCACTGTAAGCACCGCCCCTCTTGTCTCTCAGATAAGTATGACAGGTATGTTCCCTCTTGCCTATGGAAGGCCCTTAAGTGATGTTGGAAGCACTTGTTATGGTGCTGCTGGTACTAGTTCTGTGTTAGATTTTTCTCCCTTAAAATCTCTAACTTGGAATTCTTTTTGAAGATGATCTTTAGAACAGTCTGCTGTTTCCAGCTTAATTTCTTTTTCTTCATGCATTAATCTCTATAAAAACTTACCCTTGAAATGAATGGCTTTTTGGCACTGGAAAAGTTCTTATGAACTCTACTACCATGTTACAATATTTCAACATGTTGTGCTGTTTGTTTGACTTCTGGCAACCCCTGTGGATAGTTGTCCGTGTTCTGATTGTCCCCCTGGATTTTTTCCTTATCGTCTCTCCAGTCCAGCCCCTACATGTGGGTTATGTCCCCTCACCAGAAGCTGGAGACTGAGCATGCCATACCTTAATGTCATACATAGGGGCTGCGTGTACAACTCCCAAGACCAGTATTTAGTCTCCAGCAGCTAGTGAAGACCACCAGTGCAGTCTGGACTCCACTGAATGGACCAACATAAAAGAGAGAGAGAGAGCTTAAAGCACAAAAAAAGGAAGAAGGAAGTCTTGAAGGCTAACTTGCTTGGCTCAAAGTGCAAATAATACCAGGAATGTCTGAGAAACATCCTGGCAGAACCAGAACTGTTGTCAGTGCGGTTCTCTTAGGTTGCATTACCTGGTGGCTCTAGGTCTACCCCCCTCCCTCAGTTAGTTGCGTTGGACTCTGTTCTCACGATGCAGCTTGCCTCAGGTTAGTGTTTGACAACCTCCGTAGAGCAGTTTAAAAAAAAAACTAGCGGCATGTTGGGGCCTTAGCCAACTTCAGAACTGTTGGCTGCAACATTGTTTTCTTCAGGCCATTGTGCTGAGGCTTGCTAGTTTTTCTTTTGCGGTGTCTTATTTTCATTTTTTATTTTTGACTTGCTCGTTGGGAAAGCATTATCTTCAGTGGGTGCAGGCCAACAAGTAATACACTCAGCTGCTGGATTTTGTTGCGGCTGTGAAAATGAAATAGGAACTGTTGAGGTCCTTTCAGGGGTAAGTCCTCACTAGGGGATTAAACTCCTACGTTGGAGTGTTTTAGTTCAGTCTGAGCAGCTTTCATGCCCTCCTTTGGGGTCCCATGGTTTTGGCAGAAACTGTGGCCATCTTGGAGCAGTCCAGCCTAGAAGCTCCTGTGATGGCAGAAAGGTAGAACATCATTATGTTGGCATTTTTGGCGGAGGGGTGGGATCAACTCTTCCAGGTTCATTTTTCTACACCTTCGGCTGTCCCTTTTTCTCCTGACTTTATCCTTCTGTATCAAGCTTATTGCCTGAAGCAGGAGCTTGGAGATTCTTCAGCAAGAAAAGGCTTTTAGGTAGGAAGTTGAAATCCAGAACGTCAAGGCTAGCATTCTCAGAAATGCTTCCCGTTCATGTGCAGGACCCAAAAGGTAGGTAAAGCTTGAGTGTCTATGCATGGATGAGACAATGGTACAAGAGAGAGTATTTTGGATTTGTTAGGAACTTGGCAATATTCTGGGGAAAGGAGAGGCTTTTCCGAAGGAATGGGCTCCACGTTAATGGGCATGGAACTAGGCTGCTGAAATTTAATCTTTAAAAAGGAGAGAGAGCAGCTTTTAAACTAGTTAATAGGGGAAAGCTGACAGTCACCCAAGAGCGCATAGTTTGGAAGGATGTATCCTTGAAGGATACTAGCAAAAGATTGAATTCGGCATATCGACACAGAGGTTCCAATAAAGACAAAAGTAACCCACCTGACCTTAAGTACATAACAGAGCTTAAAAATTCTAAATTACACCAGCCTACCGATAACTAGATTAATATGAATAAAATACAACCTGTAAAATTCTTGAAGCAAATGCTATGTCTAAAAAAAATAAATAAATAAATAAGATGGGAGAATTAGAATATATAGCATTAAATGAGAGGTTAGATACGATTGTCCTCCTTCCACCAGGTCTACTACTGAGATACCAATCAGTGGGACATTGATACCTAGGTATAAATTATATTGCAATGAATAGAGTAGATCATATTGGTGGAGGGGTTGCACTCTGTTAGAGAGGGCAATGAGTTGCACAGGATTAATGTTTTGCAGGAAACAAAATACACTGTAGAATCTCTATGGATTGAAATTCCATGTAAAAAGGGGAAGGCAGTGGCAGGGGGGGAGGGGGGTTTGGGGGTGTACTTCCGACCACCTGGCTAGAATGAACATATAGATGAGGAAAGCTTCCCTGATTTCTTTGAGCATAACACGTTCCAACACAGTAATGGTGATTTCAATTTATCCCAGTATCGACTGGGTCAGTGTTGCAGCAGGACATGCTAAATAGTTTCTAGATGAAATAAACGACTGCTTCTTGGAGAAGCTGGTTCATGAACAGACAGGAGGGGAAGCCATTTTGGACCTAGTCCTTTAGTGGCACACAAGATCTGGTGCAAGAGATGAGGGTGTTGTGACCACTTGGGCAATAGTGATCATAGCATTATTGTGTTTGATTTAATAAATGGCGGAAGAATGATAAACAAATCAGAGCTACATTTTAACTTTCAAAAAGGAGACTATGATAAAAGGAGCTGTTGCAAAAGTTAGACTTATATCAAGCATGGGTGTTTAAAAATACTAGCTTGGAAGCCCAGACCAGCTGTATCCAACATCCCAAGAAAAATGGAAGGAAGTCCAAAAAACTGCCAGCATGGTTTAAAGGTGATGTCTGAGGCTGTTGTAGCCAAAAAAAAAGCATCTTTCAGAAAATGGATAAAAGAGCCAAATGATAAACTGGAAACGACATAAGCACTGGCAAGTTAATTGTAAGACATTGATAAGACAGGCCAAAAGAGAATTTGAAAAAAAGCTTACCGTGGAAGCAAAAACGCATGATAACCTTTTCAAGTACATTCATAACATAAAACCCGAGTCAGTTGGCCCATTAGATGATGGGTAAAAAGGGCACTGAGGGGCAAGGCAATAGCAGAGAAGCTGAATTCTTTGCTTCGGTCTTTGCTGAAGATGATGTAGGGAAGTTACCCATGACTGAAATGGTATTTAAAGGTGATGCATCGGAAGAATTAAAAGAAATATCAAGAAACCAGGAAGATGCATTATTTTGTAGTTTATCAAATAATTGTAATACATCACCTGGATTGGATGGTATACACCAGAGGGTATTGAAAGAAGTGAAATATGAGATTTCAGATCTATTAGTAGTCTGTGAACTATCATTAAAATCATCCATAATATCTGAAGATTGGCGAATGGCCATTGTAATGGCAATTTTTAAAAAGAGTTCCAGGGGTCATCCAGGAAAGTACAGACTGGTGATCCTGACATCTGTACCAGGCAAAATGGTAGAAACCATTATAAAGAACAAAATTACTGAACGTGTAGATAGCCAACATGGCTTTAGCCAAGGAAGGTTTTGTCTTGATTCCATCCCCCCCCCCCCTTTTTTTTTTTTTTAAAGGTGTGAATAAACAGGTAAACAAGGGTGAGTCGATTGATATAGTGTATCTGGATTTCCAGAAAGCCTTTGACAAGGTCCCTCATAAGAGACTCTTGGTGAAATTTAAGAGTCATGGGCTAGGCAGCAGTATACTATTGTGGATCAGGGACTACTTAAAAGACAAAAAGCAGAGGGCAGGGTTAAATGGCCAATTTTCCCAAGGGAGAAAGGTGAATAGTGGAGTACCCCAGGGATCTGTGCTGGGTCCGCTGCTTTTTGACATATTCATAAATGACCTGGAAATGGGAATAATGAGTAAGGTAATCAATTTTGCAGATACAAAATTATTCAGAGGAGTTAAAACCCAAGAGAACTTTGATAAATTGGCAGGCTGGATGTTTAAATGGCAGATGAAATTTAATGTGGAGAAGCTTAAAGTTATGCACTTAAGAAAACCATAACTATGGTTTGTGATGGAGAAGGTCCCTCTGACCCCTTAGAGAGAGAGAAAACACAGGATCCAGCTTTAGGCTGGGAAAGAAAGCAAGTGCACATGGCTCCTGGTTTCCCAGGCAACCATAAACAGAGCAGGTCAGAAGGGAAAACACGCCCTTGCTGTAGTTCAGTGCAGCAGTCACGAGTTAAGCCAGAACACCTGTTGGTGGGAGGAGCCAGGGTAAACCCAGGAAACCAGAGATTTAAGGGAGGCTCATTAGGAGGAGAGAGGACACAGCTAGGAAGAACACAGCTGGGAGAAGCACAGCCGGTAGCTCAGAGGAGAGCTCAGCCAAGAGCAGCATGGCTGAGAACACAGCTCTTAGAACTGTCATGAGAAACAGAGGATTGCCTTAGGAATGAAGACTCAGAGGAATCTATGGTAATTGAGGATTCTCTGACCTTTGATTCAGAAGAGGAAGTCAGCAGAGGAAACGAGCAGAGAGTTGGTGCAAAGGAGCCAGGTACAAGTAACCCGGGTTTGGTGCTGGGAGTAAAAGGCAACCAAAAGGGAAACGTACTGGGAAGGCAGACTTGTATGCACAGAGAAACTCCAAGGCTTATGTTTGCAGCTGATCCTAGAGGACAAAAGGAAACTCTCATAAGGAAACCAAGAGGTAGGATAAGTGACCGGTATAAACGGGAAGCTGTTTTTAAGTGCTCTGATATTAGCCCAGAAGGGTGGGGCTCCACATGCTGGGAATAATGTGGCAATTCACAACCGTGTATATCAAAAGGCTGTGAGGAAAAATGCAATACTGAAAAGATAGACGTGTGTTTGGAAACACCCTGTAGCAACTTGCAAACATTTCCAGGTGGGGTTCAGATTGAACCAATGGACACTGAACCACCTTTAGAAGGTCAGCCTAGTGAACCAATGGATTGTACGATATCTGTATCTGAAAAGATAAGTCCTGTGAAATAGAATTAAGCTGTACAGAGAAAGAGAGTGCTGCAGGTAGCAGCTGACAAGAAAAGCACAAAAGGGTTTTGAAATAGAAAAGTGTTTTTCATTTGGATTACAGAAATGCTGAGAGAAGAAGCTTGAATTTCTTTTTATATAATTTAGTGTCAGAAGTGTATGGCCAATGTTCCTTTTGTTCTGCATGTGAAACCACTTGGGAAGGGCAATTAAAAATCCTGTTTTGCCTGAAACCCTCGAGTCCACAACTCTCTTTATTTGGGATAGTGAAAAACTTTCAACTCCCAGAAGGCAGTGCTTTCCCCAAGCACCAGTAACTTCCTGAATAGAGACTCAGGCCGTCCATCTCCACAAGCTCCAGCTGTGGAGGTAACAGTGACACGACAGGTTACATGATGCAAGGTTCCATATTAGGAACCACCACACAGGAAAAGATTTCAGTGTTATTGGATAACCTGTTGAAACTCTCCACTCAGTGTGCAGCCAAGAAGGCAAATGGGCTTCTCCCCATTCCCCACTGAGAACACTCAAGCCCTGCTTCCTCCCTTAAAGGCAAATGTGCCCATTCCAGGCAGGCCCACACCTGAGGGCCTCACCAGGGGGCCCTTTGGCAAGGACCGCAGGTGAGGACCCAGGAGCAGCCGTCATCCTTATCTGCAGCCTGAAGAGCTTCATTCACACCTTCACAACTATGGTGCTCCACCTTAATCTGTGAAGCCTTTGAAAACTTAAGATGACAGAGAAATAGTGATGGTAGTGTGCAGTGGTTTAATTGCAAGCATATTGGTCCTGGAAATTCCACATCTGCTTATCAACCAGCACAACCTATAAGAAAGGACAGGAGAGAGGAGAGATGAAAAAAACGCTATACAGTAACATCCAACAAGAGAAACCATTCACACCAAGAACACAAACATCCAAGGAAGTCTTTCAGAACTCGGTGCTAGGACAACCTCCCCAGCAATATTCTCCACCAACAAAGCTACCGGGCCTAGGTAGATTCATCTCTCCATACCACACATGATATCACAAGAACAGGCAGCAGTTGGAGCTCACAAGCACACTAACACACAAGACTCAAAGTTGAGCAAAAGGATACCCACACCAGGTCAGAATACCAGGCCACCACCATGCTGTACCACAGCACAATGCTCATCCTAACCCTCCCAATACTACATCTGCTCATACAGCAAGCAATGACGTTTCATGCCAGAACATACACGCCTGTCCACTCACACCTGCATATACAAGACTGCATTACATTGCACAACCAAACCAAACCTATGTCACGCACACACAGAACAGGTGCCATGATCAATATAATTCCTACCTATACTGCACAAAACCGCACAAAACCACACCAACCCTATGGTAGGCACAAACATCACCTGCACGCTTATCAACACAAGGTCCATCAGAAACAAAGCTAACACTATCTCTGATCACCTACACACAAAGGCCAGATATACTTTGCATAACAGAGACATGACTCAGTGATACTGATCAGGTAATATTAAACCAGATCATCCCACCTACGTTCACCACCTTCAACTATCCCAGAGCAGGCAAAAGGGGTGGAGGAATGCTGATACTGGTCAGGAGCCACTACAAATACAAAACCACCTTTAACAAGCAGCACAGAAGACTCCACCATAATCAATATCTCCAACAAATACATGGCTATATGCCTCGCGTTCAGGCCACCAAATGCCAAATCTGATGATCTAACAAAGATACTCAAAGCAGTGTGCACACAATACAACACACATGCCACTCATTATCTTAGGCGACTTTATCCTTAGACTTTGGCAGCTTTGTCAGGTGCTACTCTTTCTTAAAGCAATGGAATCACTTCATTACCATCAACTGATCAATGGACTCACTCACAGGCATGGAACAACCCCAGATCTTATATTCATTATTAGATCGCTACAGTCACCCAACATAATTTTCCCCCCCCTGCCACAATCGTACCAACACCACAGTCGGACCACCATTTAATAACCTTAACAATATGAATTGATCAACCAATGCAACTGCAGGAAGAACCTGAAACTAAAAGAAGATTGTCCTTTGGGGATTACCTCTTTCAAAAAGGCTTCTCAATCTACACCAAAACACACAAGACCTCAACAAGATCATTAAACTGGAACACCTTGACTACTGCAGCAACAGCACCCAGCAGGGGATGCCCACACGCATGCAACAAACCATCCACCCCATGGTACTCTAACGTGATTATGGAGGCAAAGTGAGAATTAAGGAAGCTAGAAAGAAAATGAAGCAAAGACCTGGATATGTTGCAACTGTACACAGAGGGATTACAACACCTTGATCGACAACTGCAAGAAATGCCATACAAACATAATCATGAGATCGGTGAACAAGCCAAGAGAACTTTTCAATATAGTGCGAGCACTCACCAGAGACAATATACATCAGGAGACCCCTGAAGTCCACACCCAGGATATGGCAAACTACATAGCTAAAAAGCACAACCAATTCAACAAGTACCCACTGGTAACACCTGAAAGGCAGCAACACAAGACCAAGCCTCCACACAACCCTGGGGAAAATTTGCCATACCATCTCTCAAACAAATAGAACAGATAGTCACCTCGCTCCAATACAACCTCATCCCCAAAAGACCCATGCCCTGTGCAGTGGATAAAAACCACTAAGGAGAAACTCATTCCATATATACAGAAGATAGTCAAGTCATCCTTACTACAAGGACACATGCCTTCCTCTCTTAAACATTCCAAAGAAACCAAACAAGGCCAACCGCAAAGATACAATGACAACCACAAAAAAACTCATCCATGTTTAACTTAGTAAACTAAATAATTATAATACTTATAAACTACCTTGAAAAAAGGAGCGACTACAGATAATGTCTCAAACAAAACCTAACCCAACAGGGTCTCAAAATTTATATAGATCTTGAAGTTTGACTGATTTCATCTCCTAGCATAACAGCCCCAAGATGCTTCTACTAGAATGCTGCATCATCATCATCAAAACGGCGTCTGACGTCATTACTGACGATGGAGGTACTGATCAGCCAGTCACGCATTAGCAACCCTTGGCATGGCATAGCCTCTAGTTAGGCTTCATCATGGTCTTGCTGGTTGTTTTTATGGGATTGGGCCCACATGTGCCCTTTACAAAGACCCCTTCTTTCATGTTGGTCCTCTCGGACATGTGCTCTCAAGAAAGTTGACCTGTCTATTAATCACCAGAGTGGCACTTCGTTGGTGGCTAGTCTCAAAGAATCTGCTAGCAGGGTTGCTGCTAGAGACTCCTGAGTGGGTAATAGTGACCACCAATGCCAGCTTCACTGGTTGGGGAGCACACTGTGAATTGCAGGTGACATAGGACCGGTGAACCCCAGAGGAAAGCCCACGGTCCATTAATCGGTTGGAAATGAGTGGTGGTGTTGGCCCTTCAGTTCTTTTGACACCCCACCCTTTTTACAACAGGGCAGTAAGTGTTCTTTGACAACGCCACCGTGGTAGCATACATCAGTTGTCAAAGTGGAACTGGCAGTGTGGTTCTGAAAGACTAAACCCCTGCTGGTTGGGGCGGAAGCAAATCTTCTGGCACTTTCAGCAGCTCAGGTTAGCCTGCATGCTCTTTCTCAGCCACATTTCTCAGTTGCCACCAGCTAGATCTGGGGGAGTGGTCCCTTGATTTGGCAGTCTTCAACAGTGTTGTCCGGCACTGGGGTGAACAGATCATGGATCTGATGGTGTCACAAGGTAGACCTAGGGCAGCCCGAGAAAATGGAGATCAGCACGAATGATCAGAAGGAAAATGACAGGGTAAACAAAGTAATGACAGAAGGTTGCTATAGACAACCCAGGCACACGTGCACAAGGCCAATGAAGACACACCCAGGTAGCAAAGAAAGGGAATTTGCTTTGCCTAATAGGGATCAGCTGGGTGGAGGTGGAGCCAGGAGACACGAGGATAAAATATGCTCCCAAACAGTTAGGAGAGAGGAGTTGAGGCAACAAGGGTCACAACCAGAGAGACCGTGGCGAACACAGCTGAAGCCGGGGAGAGCATGGAGTTGGTATGAAAGAGAGAAAGAGAGTGAGAATGTGTTATCGGAGCAACAAGGGAGCCAGCATAAAGGTCTGAGGGAAGCCAGAGACCTGAATGAAACATTTGGAAGTCAGCAGCCTGATAGCGTGTATGTGCCTGGGAAGACAAGAGAAATGTGGGAAGACTGCCATAGCAGGTACCAGTGCAAGAAATAAAAGTAGAGGCTATTTGCTATCTGAAAGGGTAAAACCCTGGAGTCATAGAAATAACCACACAAAGACAAGCTATATAGAGGCTGAGAATAACTTTTCCCCTGATTACAGAAACCCTAGGACAGGGGTCGGCAACCCGCGGCTCCGGAGCCGCATGCGGCTCTTTCTCACCTTTGCCGCGGCTCCGGAGCACACTGCCCGCCCGGTATTAAAACGTGGCGTTATGGGCTCCCTCCATTCTTCTGCAGCCGCGGCTGTGCTTTTAAAATCATCTCGGAGCCCTTCCTGTCTTGACGGGCTCCGTGCAGCATTGTCCCGCCTCTAAAGGAAGTTTTGGAGGCGGGACAATGCTGCACGGAGCCCGTCAAGACAGGAAGGGCTCCGAGATGATTTTAAAAGCACAGCCGCGGTTCCCTAAGAGGCAGGGAACCGCGGCTGCAGAAGAAGGGAGGGGGGCTGACATGGTGGGAGGGAGCAGATATGGATGGATGGAGGGAGGGAGCAGATATGGAGGGGGGCTGACATGGAGGGAGGGAGCTGATATGGAGGGAGGGAGGGGGGCTGACATGGAGGGAGGGAGGGGGGCTGATATGGATGGAGGGAGGGGGGCTGACATGGATGGAGGGAGGGAGCTGATATGGAGGGATGTAGGGGGCTGACATGGAGGGAGGGAGCTGATATGGATGGAGGGAGGGTGGCTAACATGGAGGGATTGGGGAGGCGGGCTGACATGGAGGGAGGGAGCTGATATGGATGGAGGGAGGGAAGGGGCTGACATGGAGGGATGGAGCACTGGTAATGGGGTTGAGGGGACGAGCACTGGAAATGAGCTGATTAGGGGAGGCTAGGACTGGTAATGATTTGATGGGGGTAGGACTGGTATTGGGCTGATTAGGGGAGGCTAGCACTGGTAATGGGGTTGAGGGGGGATTAGCACTGGAAGCGAGCTGATTGGGGGGCTTTGACTGGGCATGGGCTGATTGTGGGGAGGGGAGGATAGAGCTGCTGGCCCTGGAAGATAACTGGGGGCTAAGGCTACAAATGGGCTGATATGAGGGGATGGGAGAATGGAACTGGATCTGAGAGGGGCTGCCATGGTATTTGTACTAGAAGGGACTGGTCAGTGGGGAAGGAGGGGGACTGGAAGGAAATGGACACCAGTGGCAATCATGGGAATGCAAGTTGACATTGGAAGGTACTGGGAGTGAGGACTGGAAAGGGGCTGATATTGGGGAGGGTTACTGGGACTGGAAATAGGCTGATGGAAAGAAGTGAAGAAAACGAAAGAAGAGATAAGAAATGGCAGATGGACCATAGACCACAGAAAGAGAGCCAAGAGAAGAAAGGAAAGCAGAAGCCTCAGATCGGGACCAGCATGATCAAAGAATAAATTGGTCAGACAACAAAGGTAGAAAAAATAATTTTATTTCATATTAGTGATTTGACTACAAAATCATCATAATTTTGAAATCAAATATTGTTACTTGTGATATTTTCTGGCGTATTTTTTTTGGTGTGCGAAGGAAGAGGGGTAGTCTTATACGGCGAGTATAGGCCAAACACCTATATTTTAACAGGAAAAGTAGGGGGTCGTATATAGCATTAAGGTAAGAAACAATATATGCAGTGTTAGATTTGTTTTAAATGTCGCAATGGTTTTGCGGCTCCCAGTTTTTTTTTTCCCTTCGGAAACGGGTCCAAGTGGCTCTTTATGTCTTAAAGGTTGCAGACCCCTGCCCTAGGAGAAGAGAGATTTCCTTACCAGAAAAAGCTGAAGATTTCCCTAGTGATTGTGAGCTCCCAGCTTCTAGTAAAGTTCCGTCTAAAGCTTTGCAATTTAGGTCAGCTGAGCTAGACCTGAGCAGGCACAGAGCCTACCGTAATTACTCTACTCACAAACCAAACAAGGATTTGAGTTTTCTACTGGGTTACCAGCAGGGGCAGAGCCCTGACAAGCACAACTCAAAGCCATACGGTTTTACCCAGAGAGGCATTAGCTCAGAGGGAGAAAGAAACTTCCTGTCTGACGAAGCAAGCCAGTTGTACCCTTATCCAACAGCTGATATTAAGAGCATAAATACAGGGGAACAAGAATTGATGGAATGTGAGAATTCAGAGGTGTCCAGGATTCATGAACCGATGGATTGTTCTTTAACTGAGTGACCAAGAGTTTTCTCTGAGATAAATTACTTGATTATAACCAAAGTACCAGTGCTGTAACTTATGTGCTAATTGCTCTCACTCTCTTAAAAACAGCAGACTTAAGCTGTGCTATCTGCAAACAAAAGGAAAAGCCTACATAGGATAGTAAGGCTGTTTATTCATTTCTTTTGTTTGATGTTTGAAGCTGAAGTAAGCTATTTTTGTTAACCATTTGTCTTTTGTTATATGCCAAAGTTGGCTCTTATTTTGTGTTGCCAAAAAGGAAAAGAAACCTCCAAGGGACGGGGAATAAAACCCTAAACGTAGAATTAAACTTGTTCTGTGATTTGTCCGAAGGAAAGCACAACTACCACCCTCAGGGAGCCCAGCAATACCGGTTTCCTACCGATAGGGCTATGAGGGCATGACAATGGCCATGGCCATCAATGCCAAAGTACCTTGCTGCTTCAGCTGTCGGAGGGAGCAGATGTCAGAGGGGCTGGATCACTGTTCCCTCTAAGCTGTGCGCGTGTGCGCGCGCGCACACCTCGCCGAGCGAGCGCACATACTTTTACAACAGAGCGCACAAAAATTACGGTTCTGATTCTGATAGAAAACACAGATGTCTTAATTTTAAAGTTATGTATTTACGGTTTTCACAAGTTCTACAATGTTTTCTAGTGCAATTAATGTGGTGTACATACTGTATTCTGATGTGTAGTCAAATTTTAAAGTATATAACTCAGAGTGTCGTTATGTGGCGCACAAAAATTTAACCTTCCTTCAAAAGCTGCACAGCTGATATTTTATGCGCACACAGCCTACAGAAAATTAGAGGGAACATTGGGCTGGATGCTCTAGGGCAGACTTGGCCAAGGGGCAGGATTCTGCATGTTTCCCCCCTGGCCTTTCATTGGCCATCTTCTCCACAGGATAGTCACATTCCAGCCTTGCGCTTTTGATAGCTCCAGATTGGCCTTGGAGACTATGGTATATGGATCTGGTTTGGTTAACAGTGAATGGTCCATGGCATCTTCATCTCGGCCCAGCCTTCTGTCACAGGGTCCCATTCTTCGTGCCAAGGTGGATCATTTCTCACTTACGGCCTGGCTTTTGAGAGTGCTAGGTTGAGGAAGAAAGGTTACTCAGTTCAAGTTATCACAATCCTGCTGTGGGCCTGTAAGCCTTCTATATCCTTGTCTTACATGCAAGTTTTGGAGCATTTTTGAGAATTGGTGCCTTGACAGTGCGAGTCGGGTGCTATCGACTACCGTGCCAGATGTTCTTAGCTTTTTAACAGGCTGGTTTGGAGAAAGGTCTTGCCTTAAATTCACTTAGCGTACAGGTGGCCACCTTACCATGTCGTCATGGTCAAGTGCAAAGGGTGTTGCTGGCAGCCCATCTGGATGTGATTAGTTTCTTCAGGGTGGTTAAGCAGGTTCTTCTGCCAGTCTGACCCCTGATTCTATTGTGGGACCTCAATATGGTTTTGTAAGTGTTCAGAGCCTCCTTTTTGAGCCTTTTAATGGGGCTATATTGAAGGTTCTTATGTTGAAGACTGTGTTCCTGGTGGCCATTTGTTCAGCCAGCAGGATCTCCAAACTCCAGGCTTTGTCTTGCAGAGAGACATTTTTGGCCCTGTCGAAGGAAAAGATGGTTTTGCGACCTGTTCCTTCCTAAGGTGCTGTCTGCCTTCCATCACAATCGGCTGGCTTCCCTGCTGGTCTCTTGCAATTTTGAGGCATAGTCTGGAAGACTGACAGCTACATCTGTTGGATGTGTGCAGGGTCCTTTGTTGGTATCTGACATGTACTAAGTACTTCTGTAAATCGTCTCATTTTTTCGTCCTGTTTAGCAGTCTGCACACACAGGACGTGGCATATATGGTGACCCTGGTGTGGTGGCTGAAAGAGGCAATTGCTACGATGTGTTTGCTAAAGAGGAAGCTGGTACCTCAAGGCTTGTGTGCTCATTCGACCAGGGCGCAGGCTACATCATGAACAGAATTTGGTCTGGTTCCTCTGATTTGATATCTGTAGGGCAGCGACATGGTCCTCTCTTCACATCTTTGTCCACCATTACCGTCTGGATGTGCAAGCCACAGTTGATGCATGGTTCGGGGCCACTGTGTTTCAGGCTGAGCTCATGGATCCTGCCCGTCTAGTACTGCTATGATACATCCGCACGTGTCTGGATTGGACTGGAGGGACAAAAAGGAAAGTAACATTAGACCTTACCTGCTAATTTGCCTGCCTTGAGTCCAGTCCAGCACCCTCCCCTTTTCATTCAGCCCACGTAAAGGAGATGCTATCAAGTTTGTTGTGAGTTACTGATACTGATTCATCTCGCATTTTGCTCTCAAGTTTTACTCCTGAATTTCTGGCTTGTTTACATTTCGATGGGTTGTGCTAGCAACACCCCCACCCCCCCCTTTTTTTTTTTGTAAAGAAATGTGGTAATAGCTTATGGATGTTTAATATTCTTTTGCAGTCTTTTTCAGTGGGATACTGGTCGTGGGGGTGGTACACGTAGCCCTTTGAATCATGACATCATCCATCCTTGGTATGCTCAGTCTCCAGCTGCTAGTGAGAGGGGAGAACCCACACATCTGGATTGAATGGACTCTAGGAAAGCAAATTAGCAGGTAAGGTCTAATTTCACCTTTGTCAAGGTGTGACTGGAAAGAGTGCCTACAGCACCTGGTATTCCACAGTGGTCTCCTATCCAAAGAGTAACCATGCCCAACCCTGCTTAGCTTCTGAAATTGAATGAGATCAGCCACACTCAGGATGGCATGCCTATAGTTCAGCATCTCCTATTAGTACTCCTGTGATTTTCCCAAATTTTAACATCTGTGGTTGATCTTCAAGCTTGATTCCTGCTCTTCACTGCAAGCTCTGTGCTGAAATGCCATCTTTGGAGCCAAACTGATGTTGAAACTAGCTCAAATATGATCTGTACTGTCTTCCAGAATTTAGTTCATTAGGTTTGTTTATACAGTTGATAAACCACCTTTTGAATAACAGCAAAGCAGTGTACATAAAAATTGTTAATTACAGAGTGATAAAATACATACAGACTGAAAAAGACCTAAAACACAAGCACATTAATTAGAATGAATAAAATACATATACAAAGTACTACCCAAAAAAAGATTAAGATGCTAAATTTATGCAGGGGGTAGTCTAATAAGGTATTGGAGTGTTGGGGGAGGTGCAGTCCTGCAGTTTTAAGTTTTCAATTGGGATCTGGGAAAGACAGATTAGTAAATCAAAAAAAGGTTTTAACATGGCAACCCTTCTACATAACCTAATATTTACTATGATGCTGTCTGGCCCATCTAATCTTCCCTACATCCTAGTTGCCAGCCAGAGTGACCATCTGCAAGATTTCTTATCCAGGACTCTGTCTTCCTTTGTACACAACTATCTTGGGTGAATAGCACTTGGTTCCGTCTGTGTGACCAGTGCCCACCATTCCCATGGCTAAGTACAGGACTCTGTCATCTAAAGTAACTGGCAATATTAGCAACCCCCCCCCCCCCCCCCAACTGTTTCAGATTTATGTCCCCTGAATATGTGACGCTAAAAGAGAAATGTTTGTTTTTATTTTTTTCCCTTCATTTGTAAAATAGATCTCTTAAAACGTTGGTGGGGTGGGGCAGGGGGAGAGGGCACAGTGTGGCTTGAGACTTAGTTTGGCTACTCCTCAGACTTCCTGTAAGCCAGGAATGTACTAAGATTTAATGTTTGCCATTCTGCAGGTTCTCTGCCCTTTGTGGTACCTCTTATAGGCAAGATATGAGCATCTCCTCTGCATTGTCTGACAGCTTAGTTCCAGTGATAGATGCAGTATGAGTTTGTGCTGAAGAGCAGGAAACTGTTGCTATAATTCTGTTTCTAGCAGCTAATGGTTACTCAGGTTTTATTTTTGGTTTCATTTAACTGTGTAATCTTGACGGGATTTCAGTTTATGCCATGTTATTGAAGCCAATTGTTTTGTGACTGTTGTATAGTGATGGTGTCTGGGATCCTGAAAAGTGGCATGCATCTCTGTACCCCACCTCTGGGCGAAGTTCTCCACTAGAAGGATTAAAAAAAGATTTGGATTCAGACCGGGCTTCTCTAAAGCGCAGGATAGCAGGCAAGTTACTACCGCAGTGTCTGAAGTGGCTGTTCCTGCTCAGGGGCCAGTGCTGAGAGATCTGTGCTGAGTGCATGTACTCTTGTACTAGGGTTTGTCTGGAATTATTGCTATCTAATACATGCCTGTTTAAAGTATAGCTGGAAAATGTACAGTGTGTAGCTCAAAAGATGGAGGCTTACTTAGAACAGACCTGCTGTAGGAATTTAAGAGTGATGGGAAGTCTGGATCTCGTGGCCCCTTTCATGTTATGTCTTTATTTACTGTGCGAACAGTTTGTTTCAGGCATGCAGATGGATGAGGTCATCAATAGCACAGGCATGAAATACAATTTCCAGAGCTTTTGAGGACATTCTTAGATTGCTACTAAACAGGTGTGATGGTTCTTCTGCACCCATGATAACGCAGCTTTTCATAGTGAATGTGAGGTGCAGGTTTATGCATGGCTGATTTTTAGCTGTTTGCCAAAACAAAGCATTCCTCATAGTCCCTCCAGTCCAGACATGCTGGTTATGTGTCTACCAGCAGATGGAGACTGTTTATCAAGCAATCAAAGCGGTTTGCATACAACAGAACCATTACAATAAACAGAGCTACATAACAAATAACATAATAAACCAATATGATACAGATTCTTTAAGAAACATAAATGTTTGAATCTTATTACTGATGGTTTGATTTCATCACATAAGGATCCTGTGCATTTTTCCTCAAGCAGTATTTCTCAGTTTCCAGCAGATGGAGGTTGTCTAGCCTGTGTGATCTGAACTGAAGGGAGGATGAGGATGAAGAACTTGGGGTGTAGATCAGCCCTTGCTGGCAGCAGCAGACCCCAGGATGCAGAACCTGGTGGTGTCAGGTCCCCCTCCCACTCGTCTGTAGTTCTCAGGTTCTGAGGAGCAGGCTGGGAGTAGCCTTGATGAAGGGCCCCCTCCCCCCTTTCTTCTTTACAAACTTTGGGAGGGAGCACAGGGGGAAGACATGGTGGTCACTTCTCCTTCCTGAATTGGTGGGGTAGATTAAGGAAGGCATGCTGCGCAAAAAAAAAAAAAAAAAAACTCAGTGCAGTAAGTGGGGGTGGGGGGTATTTTACAAGCCTCTGTTATCCAGCTCACAGAGGATCCATGGCAGACATCTCTTTAGGGGGAAGTGAGCTGACAAGCACAGGACTGCAGTCATCATTCCTGTTGTTGGAGGAGGCTGAGCAACATAGGATGGGTAGCCTCTGCCCCTTTAGAGAGCAACAAGAAACATAGGCCATGTGGTCTTTTAGCCATCTTGTTTCTATCTAGTCTGCCCTTCCATATCAACTACAATAGTCCCCTTTTTACCTTTAGAGATCCTGTTTGTCCCATGCTTTTTAAATTTGGATTCTGTCCTCATCACCACCACCTCCACTGGCAGACTATTCCACGCATCTATCACTTTCTGTAAAGAAATATTTCTGCAAATTACTCCTGAGTCTATCCCCTTTCACCCTCACCCTCATCCTATGTCCTCTTGTAGCAGAGATGGCCTTCAATTGAAACACTCTCCTCCTGTGCATTATGCCATGGAGGTATTTAAAAATCTCTGTCTCATCTCCCCTATCCTGCCTTTCCTCTAAAGTATACAAATTAAGATCCTTAAGTCTGTCCTCGTATGCTTCATAACTAAGACCACTAATCATTTTAGTAGCCACCCTCTGTACAGACCTCCAACCTGCTTATATCCTTTTGAAGGTACAGTCTCCAGAATTGCATACTATACTCCAAATGAGGTCGCACCAAAGACTTATACAAAGGCACTATTGCCGCCTCTTTTCTGCTGGCCATACCTCTCCCTATACACCCAAGCATTCTTCTGGCTTTCAGTCTCCTTTTTCTACTTGTTTAGCTACTTTAAGATCAATTATGCCCAGGTCCTGCTGTTCTTTTAAGCACAGAAGTACTTCACCCCCTACAATGTACTGCTTTTGATTTTTGCAGCCCTGCTGCATGACACTACATTTTTTAGCATTAAATTTCAGCTGACAAATTCTAGATCATTCTTCAAACTTAGCTAGATTACTCATGTTTTTACTCCTTCCTAGGTGGCTACTCTATTGCAGTTTTTGGTGGTATCTGCAAACAAGCAAACCTTACCCGACAGCCTTTCCGCAATATCGCTAACAAAGATGTTAGGGAATCTGTTCTTGGTCAGATTCTTTATGGCACATCACTGGTAACCTCCTTCTCAGAGTGAGCTCCATTTACTTGTACCTTCTGTCATCTCCTACTCAACCAATTTCTAACCCAGTCAGCAACTTTAGGGTCCATCTCTAGGATGCTCAGTTCATTTATAAGTCTGCTGTGCGGAACGGTGTCAGACTTTACTGAAATCTAAATACACCACATCTAGGACTCTCCCTCAGTCCAACTCCGGGGTCATCCACTCAAAGAAATCAGATTTGTCTGACTAGACCTGCCTCTAGTGAATCCATGCTGCCTCAAATCCTGCAATCCATTGGACTCCAGAAATCTCACTATCCTCTGTTTCAGCCGGGTTTTTTTCCCCATTATTTTACTCTCCACAGAGATCAGACTAACTGGCCTGTAGTTCTCGACCCCCATCCTTACTTTCCCTTTTGTGTAAAGGGATCACATGTGCTTTTCTCCAGTTCTCTGGGACCACTCGCAGTCCTGAAGAAGTATTAAAGGTCAGTCATTGGAGCCGCTAGAACATCCCCAAGTTCCTTCAATATTCCTGGATGTATCCCATCTGGATCCATGGCTTTGTGTACTTTTAGTTTTTAGCTAGTTCCTCACAAACAGTCTTCTGAAAATGGTTCTAGATACCTGTTGCTTCTGTTCCTATTTCTGGGAGTTTTCTGAGGTCCTGCTCATGGCCCTTCATTTGTGAACACAGAACAGAAATTTGTTAAGCAATTCTGCTTTATCCTCATCGGGTTTTGCATGTTCCTCCCCTGCACCCTTGTCTGACAATACCACTTTTGCCCTTCTTCCTCTCACGTATCTGAAAAATGTCTTATCCCTGCATTTTATTGCATTGGCTATTTATTCTTTGTACCTTTTTTTGCTTTCCTGACTACTTTCCTAGGTTCTCCAAGTTTCTCCAAATATATAGATGCCTGTCTTCCTCTCTGATCTCCTATATTTCATGAAGGACTCCCTCTTTTTCTTCACCTTTTTCAGCTGCTACTTTTGAGGACCATAGGGGCCTGCTTTTCCTCTTAGATTTATTTCCTTTCTAACACAAAGGTTGGTTGTTCTTAAAATATCCCCTTTTGGTTTTGCTCACTGTTTCTTCCACATCCCCCAGCTGTTCCCATCCTGCTAACGACTCCTTGAGGTATTGGCCCATCTTGGCAAAGTTTAATTTGCCACATCTGGCATATTGAAATCACCTATCAGTAGCACTTCTCCTTTAATGGCAATACTGTGTATGTCTGTCTTCTATTAAATCTTCGTTCACTTCTATGCCCTTTGAGGGGGATCTGTGTATAACTCAAATGCAAATAGATTTCCCTTTCCCTCTTTCTAGTTTAACCCATAGTGCTTTCTGGCTTCCTTTTAAGCCCTGCGATTCTATAGCTTTAATATTTTTTACATATAGTGCCACTCTACCTCCCCTTTCCTTCCTGAATAAAGCATAGCCTGTTATAATTATGTCCCAGTCATGGTTTTCTGTTAACTATATCTCCATAAGTGCCACTAAATGCAAGTCAGCCTTGTCAGACTGCTGCCTGGGTGAGAATGTTCAGTCTTGGCAAGTGCATATATCAATATGATTTGCAAGGGATTGTGGGAAATGCAGTCCATTCACACCAGACACAGCCGCTCACAATAATTAGTTGTGCTTGAGTGTAAAGCCAATAAGATATTTATTTATGGGGTTATTTCTCCCAACACAGATATGCTTGGTAGCACATAAAACAGGATACTTGCTTTCAGTGTTAAACTTAGAAAAACAAAATCAGGAAAACAACATCTGAACTTGTCAGGCAATCAAATGAAAAGAATAAAGACCTGGTTGGAAACAAACTGGTCTTTTCTGTAGGCTTTAGCTAATATTTTCTTAGCAGTGTTTCAAACAACAAGCAAAACCCATAAAGAAGGGAAAAACTGTTCTTTTCAGGTTAACTTCTTATATCTTCACACACAGACTCAGAAGTGATTCCCTCAGAGCTCGCAAGCAATTAGGTAAGGCTCAATTGCTAGCAGTTACCCAGCTGAAACCCCTTAGCTGGCTTGCTTTCTACTGCGTGGCTCAAATCCTACTTCAGGAGCTTTTCTGAGTAGATTAAAGAACAAGTTTGTGTTTCTTTGTGATGGTTGCTGTACTTTGTAACAGAAAATTACCAAAGGAGTTTAGACAAAGAGCAATCCATATATTCACAGCCTGTATCTAAGACCGCTCCTTCCCCTTCTTCAACAATCATGGGTTCAATATCATGGATTGGCACAGATGAATCTCTCAATGGAGCACTTTCAGGAGAATACTTGTTTCCCTGCTGTCTTTCAAGGTTATAGCTAGGGCATAGATCAGTGTTCATACCTGAGCTTCCATTGCTGTTAGAGTTCCTCTCTAAATAGCCTGGCCAGTATGTAGTCCAGTTCTTATGTCCAGCCTTCCAATCCAGATCCCTGGACACTGGATCTCTCTCCACCTACCTTCTGGCACGGGTCCTAGGGTCCCTTCCACGTGCAGCCGTCTCCCTCACAGGTACCGTCTGGAGATTCCTAGCTCTGCAGCACCATTCCTCTGGCTTTCCCCAGTCCAATGGTGTATGCTGGCCTTTTGAATGTCTCCCAGTATACGTACTGCTATGGACTCCTTTAGGCCTCCCAAATGCTTTCCTCTTCTTTCTTCCAAAGGGTTTCTTGCCCTCTCTGTCTGTCCGCACTGGCTTCTGCTTCTGATGATCCTCCAGATGATGAAGATGTCCAAGCTGAGGATCTCCAAGCTGAATCTGAGGATGAGGATCTCCCAGATGAAACTGAGGATGAGGATAATTCTCTGTAGAATAAACTCTACCTTTATTCTGCCTAGATGAGTGCTCCACCCTAGCACAGCGCAGCTGTGCTGAATCAGGCCCTGCCCTTTGAGATGAGTGCTTGGGGATTACCTCATAGCCCTCTTGATTGAACACACATTTCCCCACTTCAACTCCTCTAATGGCTGTAGGAAACCTGGTGCATTCTGGGACTGGTAGTCTTTTATAGAAAAATTCTGTTTTCTTATTTCTACCAGAACTGACAGGTTGCTTGTTCAGAGTCACTTCACCTTTACAATAGCTCCTTCCTGAGCTATGATAAGCTTCCTTATCACAGCCTCTTCCACTAAAGCCTCAACATCTGGGTTCTTATTTCTCATGCTAGGGGCATTTATACACACCACTTTCCAGTTGTTTCCCTATTACCCATTTCTGCAGAGGTATTTAATGTTTCACTTACCTGGTGGCTTTTTTTTCACCCATCACCAAGGAATATAGTTTAAAGCCCTCTTCAGTAGGTTAGCCAGTCTGCTGCTGAAGACACTGTGGGAATTATTAGTAGTAAACAGAAATAAGTTATGCTCCGTTATGTCCAGGGGAAATTTGGCTGCTAATTCCCTGCCAGGATTCAGTGAGACTGCTGGCAATGAGTCGCGAAAAGAGCCTAGTCTGTATGTACATAAGTAGGTGTGGTTGTGTAGGTACATTATTATGAGTAACAAGGTAGATAAATATACAGACATTTATATAGTTATAGATATTAGACATACAAGATAGCTATTCATAGCAGCGAAACAGTTAAAGTTTTATATAAAGTAGAAAAAAATTCTCTGATTAGTAACTAAAGGTCACCCAGTTCGCTCTGCACTTAGTCAGAAACTAGTTTTCCATAATTCTTCTAACGACCACTCTCCTAGAGGAAAAGAAATGACTATACCTTAGCTTGATCAGATGGACGAGCTGGAGTCCGATGCAGTCTCTGGAGCAGCATGGGAGTCCAAGGAGGTGGTTAGGCTAAATAATGCAGACTACAGCCCTTTCAGAGGCAAGCCATATGAAAACACAAACTGTGGGTATCTGTGAGTGTTCTCTGTTAGGAGAACCGCCTTGCACGCACACAGTGTGTGTCTTTGCAGACAAGCAAGTTAGGCAGACGCAAGAAGCCACAGAAAGGCACAAAAAAGCGTGCTGTTCCATACTGTAATCCATTCTTTGTGTAGAGCCTTTGTCATAGGTCCAGTTATTGGTTGGCACAAGACAGTCTGAAGTGTTCTCAGCAAATCAGAAGGTAATGAACAGGTGTTCATCCTGCAGACAGGAGCCATAATGAGAGAAGATATTGGTATGCAGTTTGGATATCCCAAGGCCAGAAGCAACATTTAGTGTATGATGAAGATTAGAGAAGCAAATGTCGACAATTAATTGGCCTGGGAAACTAATTGGCCAGGAAAAATAATTGGACAGAAACAGTCTGTATGCGCAGATATAATCACTTGGCAAGCAGATGCTTGCAGGTCAGGTATGAGACTGGAAGCACAGCAAAAGTTCCAGGTAGCAGGAAACCATATTGTTTGGTCAGCTTTTCTTATCCTTAGGCAGCTGGCTCCACCTGCCAGCCCCAGTAAGCTCTGTCTCCAAGCAGCTGGAGGTGGTGATCCAGAGGGCTGGGCTCACTGAAGGGACAACTAAGGGGTTGGTCTAGGGTTCTATTGATTTGGGCTGCTCTGCACATTAATTTGGCATTGGCTGTATTGGAGTGCCTTCATTTGCTTTGCTGCTTTGCATATAAAGTTTTTAAAACTGGGGGGGGGGAATCCATTGAGAAGGAGGCTCTCCCTTCCCCCCTCCCCTCACAGGAAGCAAGTGGGGGGGGGTATTGTGTGCTCTGATCCCCCCTCAAATCAATAGCAGCGGCTCCTGAAACCAGGATTGGGTGAGGAGCCGTATGGGGAAAGGCAAGGCCATAAGCAGCATTTTTTCTACATCTCTTGCCTTGATGCTGATGCCAATGACAGTGGCTGTGCGTGAGGCAGGGAAGGAGCAAGAAGAGCAGTTGCCTGATGCCGGTAAATGAGGGAGGCTTGTTTTGGCAGTGGCAGCTCTTTTGGCCCTACCTTCTTTATTTTCCTCTTCTGCACGGTTCAGGGAAAACCCTTTTTTTCTTCAGCATGGGAAGCGTGCCAGCAGGCAGGCAGGGTGCATGTAGAGAGACGCAGAGGTGGGAGGCATTTTTTTTTTTTCTGGTCAGGTCTTGGCTCCTATGGCTTGTCATTTTTGTGGCTATCGGGTTCCACTGGACCAAAAAACAAAATCAAAGGTATCTCCACAGCCGTCTAAGAAAGGGAAAAGACACAGGTATTCTTAACTTTCTCACTGCATGGCTGCTCTTACAACGAGCAGTTCGTGAGAAGCTGAGGAGAGTGGGGACAGTAAGGGGGTCAATGCCTCCCCTGTGAGAGCCCTACAACTGTGAGCAGGCTTCTGGCTCTCTCCATACTAGGGGCAAGACAGCAAGGGCCCTAGGTAGATTTTGGCCAGAATTCATCCTTCTCATGCATAAGGCCTACTGCATGAAGCTCCAGGGGTAGACACTCAGTTGTCGATGCAGGAGCAAAGCATGAAGAGGCCCGTGGCCACCATTGAGCAGGAAGTGAGAGAGAGGGCCCACTAAGTTGCAGCGAGGGCTCGAAGGTGGCCAGGAGGAAGACTTCTTGCATGGGACGAGCCTAAGGAGTTGGGTATGGACTCTAGCTCCTTGATGGATGCATCTATGTCAGAGGAAGGAGAGATTCTGCAAGAAGAGGGGTCCTGAATAGTCTGGGTTTTCTGCAAGGAGGTGGCACTCCTTGCAGAGTCCTTGAAGGCCCTAAATATGTCTACAGATCTCCCTCCAGAGAAGGACTCCTTGGAGGATCCACTACTGCAGGTGGTTAGACTGTTTTAAAAGGTGTTTATGCTGCATAGAGTGGTCAAACAGATGATCCTGGATGTTGGCCTCAGAGGGGTTCGGTCCATGACTCGCCTGTACCTACTGCCGGAACAGGGGAGAGAGATTAAGTTCACCAAAAAATAGATGCTGCCGTGTCTGTAGTCATTAAAGACTATGATCCCAGCTGAGGGCAGTGCAGTGCTCAAGGATGCCCAGGATAGAAAGCTGGACACATTGAAGCAAGTTTTTGACATCAATGCTCTGTCGCTACAGACTTCTGTGTGGGGCCTTTAGTAGCCAGGGTCTGCTTGTGCTGGGCACAGGGGGTACTGGAACCCAGGTATGAAATCCTGAATCCGATGGCATTAAAGCTCAAGTCAGGAGCTGCCTACCTAACAGACACCATCTACAATCTGATGAAGGGTCTCTTTCTAAGGGTATGACCTCAGTGGTGGCGGCCTGTCCTACTTATGGCTGCAGAATTGGGTGGCGGATGGCTCCTCCAAATCCTGGCCTAGTAAGCTTCCATTCAAGGGAAAGCTTTAGTTCGGGGAAGAGTTGGAATAGTTGGTGAAGGAATTAGGTGAGACAAGGGGTATGTTTACGAGGACAGGCAGAAGCAGGTCTGCTCCTCGGCACTGCCTCGGAGTCAATCGAGGGACTTCTGGCGGTTCTATTTTGACAAGATTTGCCCTATACCAAAGGGGTCGTTTCACCTCTCAGGGGCAAGGTTTGCATGGGTTTCGAGGAACAGTCTGGGGTTTTCTCCTCTATACCATCCTCAGGGCTTAAAGTCACAGTGAAGCGAGGTGGACCCACGTGGTTCAGCCTGTAGGGGGTCGGCTGTGGTATTTTTACCCTGCCTGGGTTCAGATCATGTCTGACCAATGGGTGCTGGAGGTTATCTCAGGGGGCTATGCTTTTAAGAATTCACCAGGCCTCTGGCTCCCTCCTTCATGCAGTCTCTCTGGAGGGCACACAGTAAGACCAGGCAGTAAGGGACACTCTGGTTCGCCTGTTGAAGTTGGGAGCTGTAGTGTGGGTTCCCGAGACCCAATACGGCTGCAGTCAATACTCTATTTTGTGGTCCCCAAAAAGGACACTCTCTTCATACCATTTTTCTAGATCCCAAGCGTGTAAACAGGTGTCTGGGTACCCCGCTTTCGCATGGAGATGCTGAGGTTCATCATTGTGGTGGTACGAGAAGGAGAGTTAACATCCCTCAATATCAGAGGCATATTTACATATTCCCATCTGTCTAGAACATCATGGGGCACTACCAGTTTTGGACATTGCCCTTTGGCCTCATGACAGCTCTCCATACCTTCACAAAGGTGGCGGTGGCGGTAGCAGCAGCAGCAGCACGCCACCAGGAAGGGAGCTCATTTATACCCTTACCTGGACGATTGGCTCATCCAGGCAGAGTCAAAGCTTGAAAGTGAGCAGGCCACAGGAAGAGTGGAGTTTCTGCCAAGTCTCAGATGGGTGATCAACATGTCCCAAGAGTCGCTTGATTCCATACCAGGTGCTCAAGTACCTGGGGGCTTGCTTCAACACCCATAGCTGAAGATTGTTTCTGTGGGGCCTAAGGGCACAAAGGTTGCGGCAACAGGTACACCAGTTCCTCCTTATGAAATAGCTGATAGCATGGCATTATCTACAGCTAATAGGAACCATGGTGGTGACCATCGAGCTGGTCCTGTGGGCATGAGCTCACACAAGACTTGCAGAACGCTGCTGTGCAGGTGTCACACCAGCAGCATCCCTTTTTTGCAACCACTGCCATGCCCAAAGGAGACAAGGATGGCAATCCAGTGGTGGTTGCACCCTGAAGTTGCCAGTGGGGATGCCTCTTGAATCTCCACAATGGATCCCTTTGACAGCAGATGCCAGCCTCTCGGACTGGGGGGCCCACTGAAGGCAGTTTTTGCTCAGGAGCACTGGAACCCAGAGTAAGTGGCTTGACCCATCAACAGGCTGGAAATGAGGGTGGTCTTCCTAGTGTTGCAGAAGTTTCGGCCCAGGAGTGGGCACTGTCAGGAGGTCTTCAGCCAGATGGTGCAAAAATGGAGCCCACTAATTTATGGCTCTCATGGCAATGTTTTTTGCTACTGCAAAAGCAAGCTGGTCTTCAGCAGGAGAAGAGAACGGATGTCGGAGGGCTTGGACAATCTGGTGCAGAGGTGGCCCATGGACAACATTCTCTGTCTTTCCACCATGGGCACTGATAGGCCAGGTGATGCAACAAATCAAGGCTCACCAGGGAAGAGTCACTCATTGACCCAGATTAGCTGAGTCGCTGCTGGTATGCGGACCTCATAAGACTAAAGGCAGATCGGCCTTGGTGTCTGACAAAAGGTCTGCCCTAGTCGGCAGGGGCCGCTGCAAATGCCTCAGGTGGATCAATTCTTGCTTACAGCATGGCTCTTGAATGGACACAGTTAAGGTACAGCTATTCAGGATCTGTGACTGCCACGTTGTTGAAGCTTTGTAAGAGGTCCACCTCTGCCTTTTTTTTAATATCAGGATGTGGTGCATTTTTGAGGCCTGGTAAGGAGAGATACTGTAGGCTTTTCTTAGCTACCGTACCAGAGGTGCTAGCCTTTTTACAGGCTGGTTTTGAAAAGTGATTTGATTGGCAACTAGTTCCTTGAAGGTGCAGATGGCGGCCACTCTCCAGGAACAAGCAGGAATGAGTCTTCACATATGGGTACGTCGGCACCGACGGAGCCTGAGCGGGAAAGCTCCCCAGCTTCCCAAAAGGAAAGCTTTTGGGGCTTCCCACAGCGCATGCGCGCTGCCTTCCTGACCAACTCTCCTCAGTTCCTCGGGCAAGTCTTCAAGGGGCAAATCTCCCTCAAAGCAGAGAGAGGCCCTTGGGTTCGACCCTGAAGACCCTGCCCCAGCCAAACAACCCCGGCGGGAAGCTCTGGCCTCCAAAGCTCCTCCTATGGGGTTACAGGTTGACATCGATGGCACGGCCTCGACCGATCACCTGTTAGACTGCTCTGGGGTACCGGCTCAAACCGGTACCGACATCCAGGCAGTTGTGGCGTCAATGGGTACTACGGTACAATCCATGCAGCAGGCCATAATGGCTTTTATTAATGCTGCGACGCCCTCGGTACCGCAACCGTCGGTTCCGACCCCGGTTCCGGTACCACAAACGATACCGGTACCCAGAGCATCTACTTCCAGTAGAAGGCCGGTACCGGTTTTTGCTTCCCGCGATATTCTCGGTACCGACCCGGCTCCCGGTACGCCCGAGGTCGATACCGGTCGGTACCCGTATCAATCTCTGGAAGCAAGTAGGCGATACTTCGAGTCTTCTGAGGATGCCGATACCTCAGATGATTCTGATGAAGCATCCCTTATTCTTCCTGAGGAGCCTTCTTCCCCAAAGAGGAGAATGTCTCCTCCAGAGGACTTGTCCTTTCAGGACTTCATCTTGGAAGTTGCCAAAGGACTTTCCATTACAGTATCCTCTGAAAAGGAACCTAGAGCTCAAAAATTAGACATTTTAGGATACTCTAAGGTTCCCAAAGAGGCAGTCACCTTACCCATTCATAATATTCTCCAAGAACATATGATGGATTTATGGGAGGCTCCTCTTACACTATCTCCACATTCTCGTCGGTTGGATACCATGTATCGGTTCCCTCCTTCTCCTGGTTTTCAAAAAACCCAGCTTCCTCACCATTCTATTGTGGTGAAGTCTGCAATGAAAAAGATTAAGAGTACCAAAAGGCACTCTTCTACCCCTCCAGGAAGAGAATGTAGAACTTTGGATGCTTTTGGCAGGAAAATCTTTCAAGCTAGTATGCTTATTGCCAGAATCAACTCCTACAGCCTCTATATGGGCATGTTTCTAAAGGAGCTTGCTCTTAAAGTACAAGATTTTCTCCCCTTTATTCCAGAGGATAGAAAAGAGGAGTTCCTGCTTCTGTTAAAGCATATCCAAGATGTGTCAAAGTTCTCCAATAGGGCTGCCTTTGACTCTTTTGAGGGTGCTAGTAGAGCATCTGGCATAGCCATAGCTGCTCGTCGAATTGCTTGGCTCCAGGCCTCTGACCTGGAATCCTGGGTGCAAGATGGCCTAGGCAATTTACCTTGTACAGGTGAAAATCTCTTTGGCAAAGAGTGGCAAGTCAAAGCCATTCAAATGGATGCAGAGAATGCTGCTATGGATAGACTCTAAGTCTACTTCACTCCCTGCCAAAAAAGTCTTTTTAGAAGTCTTTTCTACAAAAAGCCTAGATTTGGTTCCAATGCTGGCCAGTCATCTACTCAAGCTCGCTTTGTTCCTAAGCGACAGCAGACTAAACAGGCCAGAACAAAGCCTGCAGGAGCTGCTACGCTTCAACAGTCCCAACCCCCTCAGGGTTTTTGACTTACTTCTAGAGAACATACCCTTTCTGGCTCTGCAGCAACCAGAGCCTCTCACCATTCCAGGAAGGCTGACTCCATTTTGCTCGCAGATGGGAACAGATTACATCAGAGCAGTGGACCCTCTCTATCATCAGAGAGGGATACAAACTGCATTTCTCCAGCCTTCCTATCTATCCCAGGGTGAGACATTTCGTCTCTCCCCCATCTCTCCTACACCTGTTGGATCAGGAGGTGAATACCCTGCTTGCCCAAGGGGCCATAGAACAGGTTCCCCTCCTCCAACAGGGCTCAGGGTTCTACTCCCCCTATTTTCTGATACTAAAGAAAACAGGAGGACACAGACCCATCCTAGATCTGAGAGAATTAAACAAATTCCTGTGCAATGAAAAATTCAAAATGCTCTCTCTGGGTATTCTCCTTCCTTACCTTCAGAGTCAGGACTGGCTTTGTTCTCTAGACCTAAAGGATGCGTACACACATATACTCATCCATCCATCCCACAGAAAATTCCTTCGATTTCTGTTCCAGGGAAAACATTTCCAGTACAGAGTACTCCCCTTCGGTCTAGCCTCTGCTCCAAGAGTGTTCACAAAATGCATGTCAGTAGTGGCTGCAATTCTACGCTCTCAGGGAATCTTTGTCTTCCCATACCTAGACGACTGGCTCATCCGAGCTCCATCTCAGTCTCAGGCTCAGACTTCCCTGGACCACACCATCTGCATTCTGCAGTATCTGGGACTTGTCATCATTCTGCCAAAGTCTCAACTCACCCCTACTCAATCCCTAGAATTCATAGGGGCCTGGTTAGATACCACCACAGCAAAGGCCTATCTTCCCCAGGCACGTTGCCACCGGCTAGTGCACCTGGCCTCTCAGATTCAGTCCAGAACTCACTTGACTGCCCGAGAGATGTTACAATTGCTAGGCCACATGGCCTCCACAGTTCATGTGGTGCCTTATGCTCGCCTGCATATGAGAGCAGCTCAATGGACTCTGTCCACTCAGTGGACCCAAGCATCAGGAGCTCTCTCCGACCAAATAGAAACCTCCAAACGTTTCTTTGGGTCTCTCCAGTGGTGGATGTCCATTCAAAACCTGTTGCTGGGGTCCCCCTTCCAACCGCTACCACCCCAGGCAACCCTCACTACAGATGACTCACAGATAGGCTGGGGAGCTCATCTTCAAGACCTCTCCACTCAAGGCCTTTGGTCTCCGCAGGAGACTGCCCTTCATATCAACCTTCTGGAGCTTCGAGCAATTTTTCTTGCTCTCAAGGTCTCTCATACCCTCCTCTACAACATGACAGTGCTTGTTCATACCGACAATCAAGTAGCCATGTTCTACGTAAACAAACAAGGAGGGACTGGCTCTCTGTCGCTTTGCAACGAAGCTCTCAGACTGTGGGCCTTCGCCAGAGAGCATCAAATCCATCTCCTGGCAGTATATCTCCCAGGAATTCAAAACTCTTGGGCAGACAGACTCAGCCGAGTTCTGCTTCCACACGAGTGGTCCCTGCACATGGATCAGGTACTCAGAATCTTTCAGAAATGGGGAACCCCGGACATAGACCTCTTTGCAAGTCTGTGGAATGCCAAACTTCCCCGGTTCTGTTCCAGAACTCCGTGTCAGGGGGTTCAGGCCAGGGATGCCTTCCTCCTTCATTGGGGTCAGGGCCTCCTATATGCCTTTCCACCCATTCCTTTTGATTCCCAAGACTCTGTTCAAACTGCAGAAGGATTACGGATCTATGATCCTCATAGCTCCACGCTGGCCACGCCAAGTGTGGTTTCCTCTACTTCTGCATCTCTCCCAGGGTCCCTCCCTAGACCTGGGAGCTGCTCCAGACCTTCTGTCTCAGGAGGAGGGGACTCTGTGGCACCCAAACCCCAAGTCCCTCCACCTCAGAGCATGGTTACTGAAGGCCTAGACCTTCAAGACTTAAATGTCTCTCAAGTGCAAGATATCCTCCATGCTTCCAGAAAACCTTCCACAAGGCGTTCTTATGCTTTTAAATGGAAAAGATTTTCCATTTGGTGTGCTCAAAAGGATCTTGATCCTTTTGCTCTTCCTATCAATTCTCTATTGGAATATCTCCTGCATCTCTCCAATGCAGGCCTTAAAACGAATTCAGTAAGGGTCCATTTGAGTGCTATTGCAGCATCCCTCAAGCCTTTCAATGGACAATCTATTTCCTCTCATCCTCTTATTGCAAGATTCATGAGAGGCCTAACTTTAACTAAGCCTCCCATTAGGCCTCATCCGGTGGCATGGGACTTAAACTTGGTTCTTGGTCAGCTTATGAAGCAACCTTTTGAACCCTTAGCCACTACCTCCTTGAAATTTCTTTCCTGGAAGGTTATTTTCCTCATTGCAGTCACTTCAGCTCGTCGCATCAGTGAGCTGCAAGCCTTAGTGGCGAATCCACCTTATACAAGGTTCCATCATGATAAGGTAGTCCTTCGGACAAATCCACACTTTATGCCTAAAGTGGTTTCACCTTTTCATCTTAATCAAGAGGTATACCTACCTGTCTTCTTTCCAGCTCCTCATGCATCCATTGCAGAGCGGAACCTTCATACTCTAGATTGTAAAAGAGCTCTTGCCTTTTACCTCCATAGGACTCAGCCACATCGAAAGTCTTCCTAACTTTTTGTTGCTTTCGATCCTTCTCATTTGGGACTTCCAGTCTCAAAACGAACACTTTCCAATTGGATTGCTCAGTGTATTTCGTTTGCTTACCAGAGTAAAAACATTTCTCTGGAGGGCCATGTCACAGCTCACAATGTGAGAGCCATGGCCACCTCTATGGCTCATCTTCACTCTGTATCCATAGATCAGATCTGTCGAGCAGCCACCTGGGCCTCAGTTCATACCTTCACAGCCCATTACTGCTTGGATAAGGACTCCCGCCGGGATGCCTTATTTGGTCAGGCTGTCAAACACCTGTTCCATTCTTAAACAACTCCTGCCCACCTTCCCTTAATGGATGCCTGAGATCCATCGGAAGATGAAATACCTACGGAGGGGATCTCCCAGGCATCTCAGCTAGGGAGTCCCCATATGTGAGGACTCATTCCTGCTTGTTCCTGGAGATAGCAGTTACTTGTAACAGGTGATCTCTGGGAACAGCAGGAATAGTCCTCACAACCCACCCACCTCCCCTAGGAGTTGTATCTCTTTCTCTTCCTTTCCTCTCTCTATTGTCTCAGCTTTAAACTCGAACTGAGGAGAGTTGGTCAGGAAGGCGGGAAGGCAGCGCGCATGCGCTGTGGGAAGCCCCAAAAGCTTTCCTTTTGGGAAGCTGGGGAGCTTTCCCGCACAGGCTCCGTCGGTACCGACGTACCCATATGTGAGGACTATTCCTGCTGTTCCCAGAGATCACCTGTTACAGGTAAGTAACTGTGCTTTCCCTCACTTAGTGTATTTTTCTCTTTGGGCCTTAGGCCTCACAAGAAATTTTCCTAATGGAAAAACCAGCCTCCGGGTTTAAGAAATGCACTAAGTGCAGCGGTACTATTTCTGTTAGACACCCATGAATGGTGTCTTAAATGTTTGGGTCCTGAACACTCCATTTCGGATTGTCCGTCCTGCTCTCTGATGTCTAAACGGGGTTTACAGAACCGAGCAGCTAAGCTCCATGTGCTGTTTCCCGCTGATGCAGCTTGTGGCATCGACGTCTTCCAGGGCTGCTTCTTCCCCCAATGGATCTCAGGTAACCAAACATAAATCCAGCCGGTCCTCGAAGGGTAGATCTCCCTCTAAGCATCGAGATGCCTCCAGGCTTGCCCTCGAGGATCCTGAACCGGCAAAACAACCCCGGCGGGAAGCTCCGGTTTCGAAAGCTCCACCTATGGGGTTACAGGTTGACATCGATGGCACAGCCTCGACCGATTACCTGTTAGAATGCTCTGGGGTACCGGCACAACCTTCCGGTACCGAGTTCCAGGCATTCATGGCGTCTGGATCAAAACGTTCTGTCCATGCAGCAGGCTATCAGTGCCTTCATCCAAGCTGCGATGCCGTTGATACCACAACAAACTCTGTTGTCGGTATCGACTCGGGTACCGGCACCAGCGCCGATACCGGTACCGACTGCATCGGCATCGACCAGGATACCAACTGCAGCGGTTCCTTCTCCAGGGCTGTTCATCGGTACCGATCCGCTTCCGATGACGCCCGATGTTGATACTGCTCGATACGCGTACCGAGCGTTAGAAGAGCACCCTGACAGATGGTACTTTGATTCCTCTGGTGATTCTGATACATCAGAGGAGTCTGCTGAAGTATCTATAGCCCTTCCTGAAGAGCCGCCTTCTCCAAAAAGAAGAATGTCTCCTCCAGAGGACTTGTCCTTTCAAGACTTCATAAGAGAAGTAGCTAAAGGTTTTTCTATTTCAGTATCCTCTGAATCGGAGCCTAGAGCAAAAAAATTAGATATTTTGGGTTATTCTAAGGCTCCTAAAGAGGCAGTCACCTTACCAGTTCATGAGATTCTTTATGAACACATGATTGATTTATGGGAGACTCCTCTCACTATCTCTCCTCATTCTCGCAGATTGGACACTATGTATCGTGTCCCTCCCTGTCTTGGTTTTCATAAAACACAGCTTCCTCACCATTCCATTGTGGTGCAGTCAGCTATGAAGAGGATAAAGAGTACAAAGAGACACTCTTCTACTCCTCCAGGAAGAGAATGCAGGACCTTGGATGCTTTTGGTAGAAAAATCTTCCAAGCCAGTATGCTTATTGCCAGAATCAACTCCTATAGTCTTTACATGGATATGTTTCTAAAGGAGGTTGCAGATAAACTGCACACTTTCTTCCCTTTTCTGCCAGAAGATAAAAGGGATGAATTCCTCATTTGGCTTAAGCATACTCAAGACATTTCAAAGTTTTCCAACAGGGCAGCCTTTGTCTCCTTTGAAGGTGCCAGCAGAGCTTCTGGCATTGCCATAGCTGCTCGCAGAATTGCTTGGCTCCAAGCTTCTGATTTAGAACCCTGGGTCCAAGATGGCTTAGGAAATCTTCCCTGTACAGGTGAAAACCTGTTTGGCAAAGAATGGCAAATAAAAGCCACTCAAATGGATGCAGAAAATTCTGCTCTGGATAGACTTTCAAAGTCAACCTCCATTCCTGCCAAGAAAAAACCCTTCAAGAAGTCTTTTTCAAAAAGGGCAGATTCCCTTCTACTTCTGGCCAACAATCCTCTACAGGTCGCTTTGCTACTAAGCGTCAGCAACCTAAACAGGCCAGGCCTAAGACTACAGGGGCTGCTGCAACTCAGCAGACCCAACCTCCTCAGGGTTTTTGACTTGATGCTAGAGAACTTAGCCTTTCTGGCTTTAAAACAGCCAGAACCTCTCACCATTCCAGGAAGGTTAGCTCATTTTGCTCCCAGATGGGAGCAGATTACATCAGAGCAGTGGGCCCTCTCCATCATAAGAGAGGGCTACAAGCTTCATTTCTCAGACCTTCCTCCCCACACCATGGTGAGACATTTCAATTCTCCCACATCTCTTCTCGACCTTCTAGGTCAAGAGGTGGCTACCCTTCTTGCCCAAGGGGCAATAGAAGTTCCCCTTCAACAATGGTCAGGGTTTTACTCCCCCTATTTTCTCATTCCAAAGAAGACAGGGGGATACAGACCCATATTAGATTTCAGGGAATTGAACAAATTTCTATGCAAGGAGAAGTTCAAGATGCTTTCTCTGGGTACTCTCCTTCCATACCTTCAAAGTCAGGATTGGCTTTGTTCTCTAGATCTCAAGGATGCGTACACACATGTCCTCATCCATCCATCTCACAGAAGATTCCTCCGTTTTCTTTTCCAAGGAAAACGTTATCAATACAGGGTGCTTCCGTTTGGTATGACCTCTGCCCCAAGAGTGTTCACCAAATGCATGGCAACAGTAGCTGCATTTCTACGCACTCTGGGAATATTTGTATTCCCATACCTGGACGACTGGCTCATCTGAGCTCCATCTCAGTTAGAGGCCCAGACTTCCCTGGACTGCACAAGGCGCATTCTACAGTATCTGGGACTTGTGGTAAACCTCCCAAAGTCCCAGCTCACCCCTACTCAGTCCCTAGAATTCATAGGGGCCTGGCTAGATACTACCACTGCAAGGGCCTATCTTCAGGCCCGTTGCCTACGCCTAGTGCAGTTAGCCTCTCAGGTTCAGTCAAAGAGCCACTTAACTGCCCGGGAGATGCTACAACTGCTAGGCCACATGGCTTCCACAGTGCATGTGGTACCCTATGCTCGCCTACATATGAGAGCAACCCAATGGACTTTGTCCACCCAGTGGACTCAAGCATCAGGAGCTCTCTCAGACCAAATAGCAACCTCCAAACGTCTCTTTTGGTCTCTCCAGTGGTGGATGTCCACTCAAAATCTGTTGCTGGGGTCCTCCTTCCAACAGTTGTTGCCCCAAGCAACCCTCACAACAGATGCCTCCCAAACAGGTTGGGGAGCTCATCTACAAGACCTCTCCACTCAAGGCACTTGGTCCCCACAGGAGACCTCTCTTCATATCAATCTCTTGGAGCTTTGAGCAGTCTTTCTAGCTCTCAAGGTCTTTCATACCCTGCTCAGCTACAAGACTGTCCGTATGAATGAGGACTATCAAGTAGCCATGTTTTACATAAACAAGCAAGGAGGAACTGGCTCTGTCGCTTTGCTACGAAGCTTTAAGATTGTGGGCCTTCGCCAGAGAGCATCAAATCCATCTCCTGGCAGTATACCTCCCAGGAATCCAAAACTCTTGGGCAGACAGACTCAGTCGAGTTCTGCTCCCACACGAATGGTCCCTGCACATGGATCAGGTACTCAGAATCTTCCAAGAATGGGGAACCCCGGACATAGACCTCTTTGCAAGTCTGTGGAATGCCAAACTTCCCCGGTTCTGTTCCAGAATTCAATGTCAGGGAGTTCAGGCCAAGGATGCCTTCCTCCTTCACTGGGGTCAGGGTTTCCTGTATGCCTTTCCACCCATTCCCTTGATTCCCAAGACTCTGTTCAAACTCCAGAGGGATCAAGGATCTATGATCCTCATAGCTCCACGCTGGCCACGCCAAGTGTGGTACCCTCTACTTCTGCATCTCTCCCAAGCCCCCTCTCTGGACTTGGGAGCTGCTCCAGACCTTCTGTCCCAGGAGGAGGGGACTTTGTGGCACCCAAACCCCATGTCCCTTCACCTCAGAGCTTGGTTACTGAAGGCCTAGACCTTCACAACTGGAATCTTTCTCAACAAGTGAAGGATATCCTTCATGCTTCCAGAAAACCTTCCACTAGGCGTTCCTATGCTTTTAAATGGAAAAGATTTTCCATTTGGTGTGCTGAAAGGAGTCTCGACCCTCTAGCACTACCTTTGAATTCTCTATTGGAATACCTCCTGCATCTTTCCAATGCAGGCCTTAAGACGAATTCAGTAAGGGTCCATTTGAGTGCTATTGCAGCATCCCTTAAGCCTATCAATGGACAACCTATTTCCTCTCATCCTCTTATTGCAAGATTCATGAGAGGCCTAACTTTAATTAGACCTCCCATTAGGCCTCCTCCGGTGGCATGGGATTTAAATCTGGTTCTTGGTCAGCTTATGAAGCCTCCTTTTGAACCTTTAGCCACCACCTCCTTGAAATTTCTTTCCTGGAAGGTTATTTTCCTCATTGCAATCACCTCAGCTCGCCGTATCAGTGAGCTGCAGGCCTTAGTGGCTAATCCACCTTATACAAGGTTCCATCATGATAAGGTAGTTCTTAGGACCAATCCACACTTTATGCCTAAAGTGGTCTCACCTTTTCATCTTAATCAAGAGGTATATTTTACCTGTCTTTTTTTTTTTTTTTTTCCAGCTCCTCATGCATCAAGTGCAGAGAAGATTCTTCATACTCTGGATTGTAAAAGAGCTCTTGCCCTTTACTTACAAAGAACTCAGCAACATAGAAAGTTTTCCCAGCTCTTTGTTGCTTTTGATCTTTCTAATTTGGGACTTCCAGTCTCTAAGAGGACACTGTCCAATTGGATTGCTCAGTGTATTTCTTTCGCCTACCAGAGTAAGAACCTTTTTCTGGAGAGCCATGTCACAGCTCATAATGTGAGGGCCATGGCCGCCTCCATGGCTCATCTAAATTCTGTGTCCATTGACCAGATCTGTCGAGCAGCCACCTGGGCCTCGGTTCATACCTTCACAGCCCATTACTGCTTGGACAAGGACTCCCGCCGGGATGCCTTGTTTGGTCAGGCTGTTCTCAAACACCTGTTCCATTCTTAATCAACTCCTACCCTCCATCCCTGGATTTATTTATTTATTTATTTATTTAACAGGTTTTCTATACCGCCTTTTCCTTAAATCAAAGCGGTTACCAGACACAAGAAGGGAGAACAGAGACAGGGGGGCATACACTGACTAAACTAAAGAGTGAAGGTAAAATTGGGATACGCAACATCAAGGAACCGTTACAGTAAAACAAGTTATATGCAGGCTATAATAATAGAGACTGTTAGATGTCTGTGCCATAGTACTCAGTGAAGAGTACAAATTTCAGTTGTTTTCTGAACTCCTTTAAATCATCCATGGATCGCACATCGGGAGGGAGAGAGTTCCATATAAGTGGGGCCGATAAGGAAATTGCCCTTTGTGTAGTACATTTACACGCTTTTCTGAAACTACTTGGGGTGCTGAGGGTGTTTGATGTAGATAGATGGATAGATGCCTGAGATCCATTGGAGGAGGTAGAACCCTTCCCAGGGTCTCATATCCTTGGGGTTCTCCCAGGCATCTTAGCTAGGGAGTCCCCATATGTGAAGACTCATTCCTGCTTGTTCCTGGAGATAGCACAGTTACTTACCTGTAACAGGTGATCTCTGGGAACAGCAGGAATAAGTCTTCACAACCCTCCCACCTCCCCTAGGAGTTGTATCTCTCTATTTGTCTTTCCTTTCCTCTCTCTCTCTTTTGTCTCGGCTTTAAAACTCGAACTGAGGAGAGGCGGTTGGGAAAGGCGGGAAGGCAGCGCACAGGCGCTGTGGGATGCTCCCAAAAGCTTTCCTTTTTGGGAAGCTGGGGAGTGTTCCCGCGCAGGCTCCGTCGGTACTGACGTACCCATATGTGAAGACTTATTCCTGCTGTTCCCAGAGATCACCTGTTACAGGTAAGTAACTGTTTTACTTGCTATCGAGGTAGGATCCAGGGAGTGTCGTCGGGAGATACAAAGATGTGGTCAGCTTCCTGAGGGCAGTGAAGCAGCTCTGTCTGCTGTTGCAGTCGGGCATTCTGCCTTGGGATCTCAATTTTGGTACTGCTCTGTTACATCCCAGAAATGAGGGACGATAAGGAAGGTAAAATTAGACCTTACCTGCTAATTTAGCTTTCCTTGAGGAACTCCACTTCACTTCAGTCCCAGAACCCTCACTAGGGATTACTTGGTTGAACGTCTCAACCCCAGGCCTAAAGAATGTTGGCATGGAGTTGGAGGGCCAGGGAGGCATAGCAGTTGTATAGATGGCGTATGAGGATGGTGAGTAATGATAGAACTGCTGTTTGTATTCTTGCTGTGGACATTGAAGTCCCTCTGTTTTTATTTTTTCCATGGGAGGGTCCTTCTAAGGGCTGTCATGTGGCGCCAGGGAGTTGTACTTGGTTAAGCTTCTTTGTTCGATGGGAAGGAGGGCCATTTTGATTCTTCATGGCTGCCTTCGGTATGGAAGGTTTGGTAGGGCTTGTGGCATAATGCCTAGCCCTGGGATAGAGTGGTAGAAGCACAGCCCTATTCTTCCCTAAAGCAGGTTTTGGGCTGCATTGTTATGTTGTGGCCTGAGGAGAGGTTTTCCTCATATGTAATCTGTGTACCTCCTGAAGGAGCTATAGTTGTGCTGGTGTGGCTTCTCGAGGGGACGGAGTACTGGGCTAGCTTCTCTTTCCTAAACTAAAGAGAGAAAGGAAAGGAGAGGATGTGGCCTTCTTTCAACTAAATGGAAGAAGAAGAATGGAAATGAGAACGTGTGTGGAAGTCTGGTGTGGTTTATTTGGGCTGAGGCCAGTAGTGTATGGTGGGATTTGTGGTAGTGTTTGGGGGGGGGGGGATAAAAACATGCAAGTGTCTGGTTAAGCTTCCTTTAGCCCTACTGTCTTTCAGTTAAATTTTATGATATTTTAGATGAAGGTGGACCCCACAGAAGCCAGTGCTGGGGATCAGTTTTATGGCTAGTTTGACTAATTGAGGAACACACTAGTTTCCATGGTGCTTTCAGTAATACAAGCAAGAGATTGGTTTTTCATTTTCAATATGTCAAAGTTTGCTTATGGCCCTCTGGAGTTATTTCTTAATCAAGTAAAGCCCGTTCTCTACAGGGTAGCTGTAGAATGTGTATAGGTGGTCTGGACTATCCAGGATAGTTATGGCTCAAGGACTAACTTATTTCTCCTGGGGCAGTCTTCATTCTGGGGAGGATCATCTCACAAGAGAGGCCTGATCATGCTCATAAACGCGCGTTCAATACGCAAGAAATGGCCCATCATCAAGGATCTGATAACCAGTCATGACCTAGACATGCTTCTGGTCACAGAGACATGGCTAACAAAAGAAGACTCTGTGCTCATCAATCAGCTGCTACCTCCTAACTTTACAATCCATAGCTGCCATAGAAGCAACAAAAGAGGAGGAGGAGTCCTCATAATCTCCAAAGCAGATTACAAGTTCCAGCTGCACAACAGCACCAACACAAGGAATCTTGACTTAGTAGTCGTAACCAATAATCTCTGCTCCATCAGTCTAATATACAGAGCTCTAACATCATCATCGGACGACCTAGCCACAATAATAGAACTAGCCTGCAATACACCTCACCCGCGTGTCCCAAACTGGATACTAGGAGACCTCAACCTAGCAACGCTACAAGACTCCCAAGCCTCTGCATTCCTAGATGCACTCAAAGACCTAGATTATCAGCAATTAATCAACCAACCCATACAAAAGGAAACATATTAGATTTGATCTTTGCCCCACTATCTACCTGCAACACTGCCAACTTCTCATCACCAACCTATACTGACGTACCGTGGTCTGACCATAAACTAATCCTTTCCAAATTCCCATTGATAACAAGCCAATAAAGTCACCTGAGTAAGACAGCCCCCACGAGACCACCAGCACGTTGTTTCCAACCATTTAACAAGGAACTCATCATAAAACACACGCAACCCATACTTACCTTGACAACAACGGACCCCGACAATCTGGTCTCTAACTGGAACAGTCTCAGTACAATAGCACAACGTTCAGTACATAACAAAAACACCAGGAAAAGACCCACAGCATCCTGGTTTTCCAATGACCTACGGACCTCGCTCCTCAAACTTAGGAAACTCGAAAGGCGATGGAGGCGCTCACGCTCAACCGAAGATCTAGAGGCTTATAACCTACAACTCGCAACTCACAGATCTGCGATATCCGAGAAAATGAAACAAGCTCACACCAACACGCTAATGCGATCTCTAAATAAGCCACATGACCTCTTTGCTCTCGTCAAAAACCTAACGAAGGAACCAGGACCAGAGCAAACAGAGATTCTCGCTCAAGACTATGCAGACTTCCTCCAATCAAAACTACACCAAACCACCAAGACTGATATTACCGACTCTGAGAATCCAGCATGCATACCAACGCTAACAACTTTCGACATCCCCTCCCCTAAGCAAATCGCTGACTTAATCACTACAATCAACACGACCACGGCCCACACCGACCCCTGTCCAGCTTTTTGGATTAAAGAACTGAGGACAGAGTTTAGCCCCTTCATCGCCAAACTCTTTGATGCATCATTCTCTTCAGGCCTATTTCCCCTAAGTCTCAAACATACATCCATTAGACCACTACTAAAAAACCCCAAACTAGACTCCCAGAAAGTAGAATCTTACAGACCTATTGCCAGCATCCCACTGCTGGCCAAGATAATCGAAAAGGAGGTCCAAATTCAGCTCCAGCAGCACATAGACAAAGCTGCACCTCTTGACCACAGCCAACATGGCTTTAGAGAGGCTCATGGTGTGGAGACTCTACTTACCACACTCTTCAACAACATCCTCACAACAATTGATAACATCCATCGTGGAGTGGCCCTTATATTCCTAGACATAGCTGCAGCATTTGACTCAGTTTGTCACCAAACCCTCCTGAAACGTCTCGAAGAAAAAGGCATCTGCGGCTTAGCACTAAATTGGTGCAAGTCATACCTCGCCGATAGATGGCAGCATGTCCGAACCGAATCATCTACATCCAAACCATTTCATCAGAAACAAGGTGTCCCGCAAGGATCCTCCCTTTCGGCTCTTATGTTTAACATCTACATGCAGCCCGTCTGCGACATCATTCGCTCATACAAAACTGAATGCATGATATACGCAGACGATGTCCTTCTATACATGCCTTTCGAGACTGACCAAATTGACCTCTCACCCCTTACAAAATGCTTCAGCGCAGTAGAAAGATGGCTCCAGAATCAGAATCTTCGCATACAACATAAAAAGACTGAAGTGCTGTTTATCACTAGAAACTAACTTCTCTCCACCAACCCACCTAAAAGTCGGCGAAGTAGAACTTCAATCCAAACCCTCAATCCGCTACCTGGGGGTTACTCTAGATCAGAGCCTCAACATGAAGACACACATTGGCAACATGGTCAAATCAACATACCACAAAATTAGGACTCTCAAACATCTACGTCCCCTCTTACAGCCAGAAGACTTCAGAACCATTTTCCAGGCCCTAACCCTCCCACATCTGGACTATGCCAATGCAATCCTCCAAGGACTCCGAAAATCTACGATAATCCCTCTTCAGCTTGCCATGAACACCGCTGCCAGAGTTCTGAATGGGGCCTCGAGGCGAGAACATATAACACCCATCCTCAGAAGTCTCCACTGGCTTCCTATCCACTATAGGATCATATTCAAAACAATAACATTCAAAGCCATAAATGGGCTCTCCCCCATGTCCCTCGCTGGTCTCGTACACAACCCCCCCCCCCCCCCATAGAGCCAGAAGAACTACAGCAATAAAAACTTTGGCAATTCCCAAAGCACTGACCCAATGCACTCAGGCCACAGCAAGCAGAGCCTTTAGTATTAATGCTCCCAGACTCTGGAATGCCCTGCCCCCAACATACGAGCAATCCCAAATCTAATCAATTTTAGAAGGGCTTTGAAACACCACCTTTTCTGTGAATACTACCCAAATGAAGATGCACCATCCCGACCTCCCCAAAACTGAGCCATGCGTCCAATATAATGCTGTGTTCTCTCAAACATTGTATATTATGTAAATAATACTATGCTTTAAAAATGTGTAAATAGTTAATTTTAATTTTTGACTATCCAAGTTGAATTTCCTGTTATCTGTAGTTTCACGGTTAACCCACCGTAAAACATAACTGTTCCATGTGAACCGCACTGATATTGAAGAGCGCGGTATATTAAGAGAAATAAATAAATAAATATTGAGTTCTCGGTCCCTGCTGTAGTGTTCTGTGCTAGTTTGGGGCATCAGTTGATCAGTTGCCAGCCTTAGGTTGCATTTGTTAAGGTCTGAATAATTTCAAATGATGGCCCAGAGGCTGGCTACTCAGCTGCTGGTTAAGGTAAGCAAAAAAAACCAAACAAACATGGACAGGTATATTTGATAAGGTTTCTATTTAAAGTTCTCTGCTGGGTTGTTACCTTGCGTGGGCGACACTGGGTGTTAACCTTTGTATGCATGTTGCATTTCTCATTGACTGTGCATTTAGCGGGGGAGACTGACTGACCTGCACCTGAGGCAATCTGCTTTAAGATAACAGTACAATTGCCTGCTGCTTCAGTGGGAGCCTGGATTGCAGTAGCCAGTCCAGTGGTTCAGCTGCTTTTGCAGCTGCACTCCCAATCTGTTAGTTTGCAACCTGCCTCTGGGGAATTTTGAAAAAACAATATTTAAGGTACACTGTAGCAACGTTTGTGTACCTAAACTTTTATTTTATGGTAGTTTAAGTGGTAATTGATGGTGGTTCAGTTTCTCTTTTGGTGTTGGGTACAAGCTTTAGTAAGGAGAGTTAGATCTTTTTCGTGATGCAGTCTAGTCAGGCATCTATCTACCTTGGTGGAATGGAGCAATAGGGGAGCTGAAATCCTTGCTCCTAAGCTTGCTCAGCTTCTGTGGGAAGCACTTCTGTCTTGGAGCTGCTTCATGTGGTTAGAGACTGTTCTTTACCTTTCTCTAAGTTGGCCTTTGGTTGCCCTTGAAAGACTGGTAAGGGGGACTGTTGCTTCTGGAGGGAGATCTGCAACTGTGAGTATTTACTTCTGGTAATTTTCTAAAAGGAATTCTTTGTATTAAAGCTAATTAATCTGTGATCCACTATTTTTGTTAAATCAGTCAGGGCCTAGTAGCAGCAGTTTAAGTTTACATTTAAAACACAGAGGAGAACTCTCTGGTTACATTTCATACCCAGCAGAGAGCTTGTAGTTTACATTTAATAGTCACTCAGGGCCTAGTAACAGCAAAGTTCTTTTAGCTTAAATTTACAACACAGAAAAGAGCTTTCTGGTTAAATTTAGAACCCAGCAGAGAGCTTGTACTTTAAATTTCATAAGAAGTTAGAGCCTAGCAGCAGCTAAGAGCTATAATTTAAATCTCATCAGAATATAGCTTACCTCAGCAGCACAAGACAGGGTACTGTGTAGCATCCCTCTTTTAATAAGTGTTAATTCCCTCCCACCCCTGGGATAATCGTAGCTTTATAGGTACTTACACATCTTAAGACAGGAGGTGCTCTCAGGTGAAGCTCATTACCCAAATCAGTCATACACTAAGGAACTGAGATTAGTTAAGCTTCAGGTGAACAAGTTATATTACACGTATTAGGTTCAGTTTTATTAGTATAAATATCCATAGCAACCCTTAGTAAGTAAAGAACTTAGATCTAAACACAAACTTAAAACTAAGATGCAGACAGCAGTCCAGCAGCGGGATGGGGGCTTTCCAGTCTTTTGCATTGAGTGTCACATGTATGATTTTCTCCCAGTTGGTGAGAAGTCTTACGTGTGCACTAGGTGCAAGGAGCTCTTTGCTCTCAGGGAACGAGTCCGTTCTCTAGAGGCTAAAGTAGCAGACTTGGAAAGCATAAGACAGACAGAGGTACATAGACGAGACCTACAGGGATATAGTCCTGAAGTCCCACCTCCAGTCTGGCAGCATCCCTGTTGCCATGGAGGAGAGAGGTCACGTGACAGGAGAGCATCACCCTGGTGTGGCAGGAAGTGATCCTGTAACTAGGACCTGTCCTCCAGGTGATGTAAAACCCTCTCGCATCGAGGAAGTTTCTCCAGGGCCATGTGCCCATGAGGGAAGGGTTAGGACAGCCGTTATAGTTGGTGATTCGATCATTAGGCATGTAGATAGCTGGGTGGCTGGTGGACGTGAGGATCGCCTGGTAACATGCCTGCCTGGTGCGAAGGTAGTGGACCTCACGCGCCACCTAGATAAGGTCTTAGATAGTGCTGGGGAGGAGTCTGCTGTCTTGGTAAATGTTGGTACCAATGACATAGGAAAATGTGGTAGGGAGGTTCTGGAGGCTAAATTTAGGCTTTTAGGTAGGAAGTTGAAATCCAGAACTTCCAGGGTAGCATTCTCCGAAATGCTTCCTGTTCCACACGCAGGACCCAAAAGGCAGACAGAGCTCCGGAGTCTCAATGCGTGGATGAGACAATGGTGTAGAGATGAGGGGTTTAGATTTGTTAGGAACTGGGGAACATTCTGGGGAAAGGAGGGGCTCTTCCGAAGGGATGGGCTTCACCTTAACCAGGATGGAACCAGGCTGCTGGCATTAACCTTTAAAAAGGAGATAGAGCAGCTTTTAAACTAGATATTAGGGGAAAGCCGACAGTCGCCCAAGAGCGGATGGTTCGGAAGAATGTATCTTTGAAGGATACTACCAAAAGCAGAGAGGTTCCACAAAAGAGTAAAGTAGCCCAAATACCCTCAAGTATGGAACAGACAGAGCTTAAAGATCCCAAATTACTCATGTCTAACAGACAAATTAATATGGATAAAATACATTCTCTAAAATGCTTGTATGCAAATGCTAGAAGTCTAAAAAATAAGATGGGAGAGTTAGAATATATAGCACTAAATGAAAGGTTAGATATGATTGGAATATCAGAGACATGGTGGAAGGACGACAACCAGTGGGACACTGATACCTGGGTACAAACTATATTGTAATGATAGAGCTGATCAAATTGGTGGAGGGGTTGCTCTCTGTTAGAGAGGGCATTGAGTCAGAAAGGATTAAAGATTTGCAGGAAACAAAATCTGCTGTAGAATCTATATGGATTGAAATTCCATGTAAAAGGGGGAAGGCAATGGCAGTGGGGGTGTACTATCGAGCGCCTGGCCAGAATGACCAAATGGATGATGAAATGCTCAAAGAAATCAAGGAAGCTAACAAAAGTTACAGCACAGTAATAATAATGGGTGATTTCAACTACCCCGGTATCGACTGGGTCAGTGTCACGTCAGGACATGCTAGGGAGATAAAGTTCCTAGATGAAATAAATGACTGCTTCTTGGAGCAGCTGGTTCATGAACCGACCAGAGGGGAAGCCATATTAGACCTAATCCTTAGTGGAACACCAGATCTAGTGCAAGAGATAAGGTTGTTGGGGCCACTTGGCAATAGTGATCATAGCATGATCGCCTTTGATTTAATTAGTGGAGGAGGGATAGTAAGGAAATCCACAGTACTACCTTTTAACTTTCGAAAGGGAGACTATGATAAAATGAGGAAAACAGTCAAGAAAAAACTAAAAGGAGCAGTTGCAAAGGTTAAAGACGTACATCAGGCTTGGCTGTTGTTGGAAAATACTATCTTGGAAGCCCAGACCAGCTGTATTCCACGCTTTAAGAAAAGTGGAAAGAAGTCCAAAAAACTGCCAGCATGGTTTAAAGTTGAGGTCAGAGAGGCTGTTGCCAAAAAAGCATCTTTCAGGAAATGGAAAAAAGTGCCAAACAACAAAACCTGGAAACAGCACAAGCACTGGCAAGTCAAATGCAAGGCATTGATAAGGCAGGCAAAGGGAGAATTTGAGAAGAAGCTTGCTGCAGAAGCAAAAATGTGAAGTAAAGACCTTTTCAAGTACATTCGTAGCAAAAAAACTGTGAGAGAGTCAGTTGGTCCATTAGATGATAAAGGGGTTAAAGGAGCACTAAGAGGCGACAAGGCGATAGCGGAGAGACTGAACGAATTCTTTGCTTCAGTCTTTACTGAGGAAGATGTAGGGATGTTACCCATGATTGAAGTGGTATTTAAAGGTGTAGAAGAATTGAAGGAAATATCGATACATCGAAGATGTATTACAACTATTAGATAAGCTGAAGAGTAGCAAATCACCTGGGCCGGATGGTATACATCCAAGGGTATTGAAAGAACTGAAATATGAGATTGCAGACCTGTTATTAGTAATCTGTGAACTATCATTAAAATCATCTCTAATACCTGAAGATTGGAGAATCGCCAATGTAACACCAATTTTTAAAAAGGGTTCCAGGGGTGATCCGGGAAACTACAGACCGGTGAGCCTGACGTCAATACCGGGAAAAATGATAGAAACCATCATAAAGAATAAAATTACTCGGCATGTAGATAGTCATGAACTAATGAGAGACAGCCAACATGGCTTTAGACAAGGAAGATCTTGTCTTACTAATCTGTTATGTTTTTTTGAAGGAGTGAATAATCAGGTGGACAAAGGTGAGTCGGTTGATATTGTGTATCTGGACTTTCAGAAAGCCTTTGACAAGGTCCCTCATGAGAGACTTTTGGCAAAACTAAAGAGTCATGGGATAGGAGGCAGTGTACTATTGTGGATCAGGAACTGGTTAAAAGATAGAAAGCAGAGGGTAGGGCTAAATGGCCAATTTTCCCAATGGAGAAAGGTGAATAGTGGTGTACCCCAGGGATCTGTGCTGGGTCCGCTGCTTTTTGACATATTCATAAATGACCTGGAAAGTGGAATAACGAGTGAGGTTATCAAATTTGCAGATGACACAAAACTATTTAAAGTTGTTAAAACCCAAGAGGATTGTGGAAAATTGCAAGAGGATCTTGATAAATTGGAAGACTGGGCATCAAAATGGCAGATGAAATTTAATGTGGACAAGTGCAAGGTTATGCACCTAGGGAAGAACAACCCAAACTATGGTTACACGATGCAAGGTTCCACATTAGGAACCACCACCCAGGAAAAAGATTTAGGCGTCATTGTGGATACCATGTTAAAACCCTCGGCCCAGTGTGCAGCGGCGGTCAAGAGAGCAAATAGAATGCTAGGTATGATAAGGAAAGGAATGGAAAATAAAACAAAGGATATTATAATGCCTCTATCGTTCTATGGTGAGACCGCACCTTGAATATTGTGTGCAATTCTGGTCGCCGTATCTTAAAAAGGATATAGAGTTATTAGAAAAGGTTCAGAGAAGAGCCACCAAAATGGTAAAGGGGATGGAAGGATACTCCTATGAAAGGCTAAAAAGGTTAGGGCTCTTTAACCTGGAAAAGAGACGGCTGAGGGGGAGATATGATAGAAGTCTATAAATTAATGAGCGGAGTGGAACGGGTAAACGTAGGTCGATTGTTTACCTTATCAGAATATAGAAAGACTAGGGGACATGCAATGAAGCTACAGGGTAAACTTTTTAAGACTAATAAGAGAAAATATTTTTTCACTCAACGTGTAATCAAACTGTGGAATTTGTTACCGGAGGATGTAGTAAAGGCTGTTAGTGTAGCTGGGTTTAAAAAAGGTTTGGACAAGTTCCTGGAGGAAAGGTCCATAAGCCATTATTAAGAAGGGACCCAGGATATCAATGCTTGAACCAATACAAGCATTGTGGAACCTGTGTCCCTTGGGGAAACTGCTAGGTACATATGACCTAGATTGGCCACTGTTGGAAACAGAATACTGGGCTTGATGGACCTTGGTCTGACCCAGTATGGCATATCTTATGTTCTTATGTTCTTATATAGCAGTTGGTCTGTCTACATTTTTAGCTATAGCTGGGCACTTCCCTTTTAAGAAAGAAAACATGCCTGCTCTTCCCATGTATGCCTGCATGCTGTCTCAAAAGCCCAGTCTAGGTCTGGAGTTTGAAAACTTGCTTACCAAACTGACTAAAAAGCAATCTTGTCTGCTAGCTCCAAGGGGTGAGTGTATGAGACAAACTCTTCCCGCTTCTGGGTTCCTTTGGGGGAAGCTTAGCAAGGCTGGTTTCCTAAGGCTTCTTGGTGCCCCAAGGGATGTGGCAGTGATTCAGATACCTGAAAGCAGAGTTCAGTGACTCAGCCACTTTGGGTCTTGTCACAAGCAGAGTTCTTAGTGAGGAGCTAAGTTTCCCCATGGCTGCCAGCCTTCACCCTCCTGGTTGCCTTCGACTTCAAATAGCCTCAGTGCATGCAAGTTGTTGCATGCATCAGGGGAAGCAGTTTAATTTCCTGGAAGATTTACGGTTCCCCTGGGCACAATTTAGCTAGTTGAGCCTCTCCATTGAGCAGGAGAGCTTAGGTGAACTCCATTTGACTACATAAGTGTGCTTGCTATGGTCTTGCCAAAGGGTGGCAAGAAGAGGCTCTTAAGACCATGGTGGTTTCTTGCACTATCCCAGGGTTGTCATGGCATCTGTAGGCAGCCATGTCTGGGGACCAGAGACCTGTGGTTTGAAATTCAGTGAGCTCATTGGAACAGCCATAGTTCAGAGGCTAGCATGGTCTGTGCCTTTAGTTAGCTCTTTAAGGAGGTTGACCTGGAAGGGCAGATACGTCTATTTTTAGTAGCCATTGCAGAACCTTGGCATTCTGCTATGAGGTCCTAAAGTGTTGGAAGCGGCAGCTCAATGCAGTAGGCTTCCCAGTGGGCTCTGTTTGGTTCTCTAGAGCAGTCGGAGACTTTGAAGTGATTACATTAGAGGTGTTCGGTGCTTCAGGCAGCAATTTACTTTTCCATGGCTAGTATGGGGCCAGTTCTGTTCCTTCAGGGTTCACTGTCTCATACTAGAGGTAACACATAGTCTCCCTCTTAGGGTGGCTGTGGTGAAGGCTGAGCTCAGGATGGGACGAGAGCCGGAAGGGAATGTGAGTGCTGCTGGGAGGCCTCCTGGGATACATGCAGATGGCGTCACGGCAGCAGCCTTTGCCGGGTATAGTCTGTCAGGATCGCCATTTTGTTTGAGCGGGAAGGATCATAGTGGCAGTTTCCTCCTTGTTCCTGCAATTTCCTTAATTGTTTGGAGGGGGGGGTTGGGTTTTTGTTTGTGTGTTTTTCTTTTCTTCCCATTTCATTTTCCTTTACCTTTTAGTTTCTGTTCTCTTGTCCTTTACTTTTATTGAAAGAACAAGAGGAATGTTTCTGGGCAGTAAGTGATATTAAAACAATAAAAAGGATGCAGTAGAGCGGAGAACAGATTAACAGAGCAAAGCTTCAGCAAGAGCTATAGTAGGGGGAGGAGGCATTACCCCCAGGATCCTGGGGAGCCATGCCTATGAGATCGGTGTGGAGCACATCAGAGCACGCTCTCTGCAGAAGGGATTTGCAGGGGGTGCGCCGCAAAGACGTGCGCGGCCGAGCAGATCATGCTAGAGGAAGCAAGTGCTCTCAAGGCGCCTGTGTCAGAGATTGTGGGTCCCTCACTGCAGAAAGGGGGGGGGGGGTCTCAGTTTGTCTCCGCCAGTGCTACAACATTGTCAGTAGGACTTGGACTCTCCCAGCCCTTCTTCCCCTCAGGTGCAGAGAGGGGAGGTTCTGGGGGATTTCTCCCCCACGTTTGTGGTGTTGCTTCATAAGGCATTCTGCCTCAAGCAACAGGCAGAGGGCAAGGGGTGCAACGCCAAGAAGGGGGGGTTCCAGAAGACATGCAGGGTGCTGAGCTGGACCCAGTACAGCCCCCCCCTCCAAGAATGCCTCGAGGGAGAGATGGCAGCTGAGGCCAGCTCTGTTTCCTTGTAGGGAGAGCTGGAGCCCAGTTTGTAACCAGAAGAGGTCGAAGAGGGAGAGATTCAGACGCTTGCTACCATAGTCCTTATTAGGCGGTCGCCTAGGGCGTGTGGTGCAAGCTGCCTTGATAAAGAAAACTCTGTAGCCGTGTGTAAGGCAAAATTATAATGAGGATTTATTCCCTTTCCTGTGTGGATTTCTGTTTTTCTCATACAGCAAACAAAGGATTAAACTGTTTCTTCACAGCAAAATAACCAAAAATGCACCTTGTTTCAAAAACAGGTATAATAATGCTCTTGCTTCCTTGCTTAACATAAAGAGGTAATCTCATCCGAGATACAGAGCGTGCAATCCATTGGGCTATAATCAATGTCCTGATTAGTGCTCTCCCATTGCATCTGCTCAGTGTCTAAACTTGTAAGTGGATAACACCTTCCACATCTATCATTCACAGAACTCTCTCTAGAGGCAGCAGCTCTTGGGGCAAGGAACCGTTCTGTATAAGGGAAGTCTTGGGGACCTGTACTGGAGCATATCTCTCTGAGGCTTCCCCCCTTCTTCCTCCAAGGGCTTTCCTTCCAGCAATTAGCCTTTGCTTTTCTAGCCGAGCCCACCTCTTGCCCTCTGGAGAAATTAGTGTACTTAGCTTTGTTTCTTGGATAACCAGCTTCCACACCTTCCTCTCTTAACCAGGCACCTTTACTTGGGCTGTAGCCTGCTTTGCCATGAGAGTTCCTCTCAGCACTTGTCTGGTCTGGGCTGTGGTAACCTCCAGGAAAGGCTTCCTTTCTGCTGTTCCTTACTGCAGGGACACACCCAATGCTTCCTGGTCCCAGTAAGCTCTCTTGCTTGTGACCTCCACCCTCCAGCTGCTTACTCACTATCCTTGGGACGATGCCCCCTCTGGCTTGGGAGACTTGTGCACGAGCACTTCTCAATGCACCTCGATTCACTGCTCCTCCCCTGCCTTACAATGCACCTCCCCTTACTGGGATTTCCCAGCCACTTTTATTCTCCTGGCTCCTGCACGTTGTACGTGCTTCCTGGCCCAGGTGAACGTGATTAGTTTCCTGGCTTTTTATTGCGTCACAGCCAGTGTAGGGAAAGTTTGTGCTGCTATTTTCTGGAACCTTACAACCTGAAAATGCTTTCTGCCTAGGTGACTGTAAGGTAAGCTCTTCCTTTTCTCCTGTATCCATGGGTTCTGTGCTGGCCACTGTATCACAAGAGATCCTGTAGGAAGACAAGTCCTGTATTGTTAGGGCCTTCCTGAAGGAGGAGCTGGTGGTACTGATTGCCGAGTTGCTCAAGATGCTTAACATGCCCCCAATGGGGGCAGCCAAGAAGAGGGATAGCCTGGAAGATCTGATTTTGCAGGCTGTACGTAGGCTTCAGAGGGTGTTCCTGCTACACAGTCATTAAGCAGATGATTCTGGAGGAATGGGAGCTCCCAGAGGCCAGACTCGGAGGGTCTCGCATCATGTCCCAGCTGTATCCATTGACTGAGGTGGAGAAGGAGATGTTTTGTTCCCCGAAGGTTGATGTTACGGCTGATACCGCAGCAAAAAAGACTATGATTCCGTCGAGGGGAGTGCAACGCTCAAGGACATCCAGAATAGGAAGCTAGATATCCTGCTGAGGTAGGCCTTTGATGTAAGGGCTCTGTCTCTGCAAGCCTCTGCATGTGGGGTGTTGGTGGCACATACATGCTTGCGTTGGGCACAAAGCTTCCCTGAGTTGGCAGAGGAGCCCTAGGATTAGGGGGTTGCAGCAAGACTGGAGTCAGGGGTAGCTTTCTTGGCAGACAACTTCTATGATCTGGTGGGGGCTTTTTCGAACAGTGTGGTCTCAATGATGGCAGCTCACTGCTACCTCTGGCTCCGCTGTTGGTCAGCAGATGTTACCTCAAAGGCCTGCTTGAGTAAGCTGCCTTTCAAAGGGAAACAGTTTTTTTGGGGGGAGGAACTGGAAAATTGGTAAAGGACTTGGGGGAGTCCCAAAGATAAGCCGAAGTAGGGTCGGTCTTCGGGTGCAAGCAGGGGACAGGCCTATGAGTTAAAGCGGTTTCAGATGGTGAGATTCTCTCCCTTACCAGAGGAAGGTTTGCTGTCAGGGCATCGCCATTTCGGGGGACAGGCAGAGGATTTTACGGGGCTTCTGCCGACTCCTCAGCCCAGAAGCAACCACAATGAAGCGAGGGGGGGGCCCAGGTGGGGGTGCAGCCTGTGGGAGGTTGGTTGCGGGACTTCTACCCTGGCTGGGTCCGGGTTACATCGGACCAGTGGGTTCTACAGGTGGTCCAGGAGGGCTATGCACTTGAGTTCGCCAGACAGCTAGCACCAGCCTTCGTTTGCTCCCCCTGCTAGGCGTGCACAAAGGCATTGGATGTGCAGCAGACGCTGTGATAAGGAAGCTTATCATAGCTCAGGAAGGAGCTATAGTAAAGGTTTAGTGACTCTGAACAAGCAACCTGTCAGTTCTGGTAGAAATAAGAAAACAGAATTTTTCCATAAAAGACTACCAGTCCCAGAATGCACCATGTTTCCAACAGCCATTAGAGGAGCTGAAGTGGGGAAACGTGTGTTCAATCAGGAGGGCTATGAGGTAATCCCCAAGCACTCATCTCAAAGGGCAGGGCCTGATTCAGCACAGCTGCGCTGTGCTAGGGTGGAGCACTCATCTAAGCAGAATAAAGGTAGAGTTTATTCTACAGAGAATCATCCTCAGAATCAGCTTGGATATCCTCAGCTTGGACAGCTTCATCATCTGGAGGATCATCAGAAGCAGAAGCCAGAGCGGACGGACAGAGGGCAAGAAACCTTTTGGAAGAAAGAAGAGAAAAGCATTTGGGAGGTCTAAAGGAGTCCAGAGCAGTACGTATACTGGAAGGCATTCCAAAGGCAAGCTTACACCATTGGACTGGGGAAAGCCAGAGGAATGGTGCTCCAGAGCTAGGAACCTCCAGACGGTACCTGTGAGGGAGACGGCTGCACTTGGAAGGGACCCTAAGACCCGTGCCAGAAGGTATGTGAAGAGAGACCCAGTGTCCAGGGATCTGGATTGGAAGGCTGGACATAAGAACTGGACTACATACTGGCCAGGCTATTTAGAGAGGAACTCTAACAGCAATGGAAGCTCAGGTATGAACACTGATCTATGCCCTAGCTATACCCTTGAAAGGCAGCAGGGAAACAAGTATTCTCCTGTAAGTGCTCCATTGAGAAATTCCTCTGTACCAATCCATGATATTGAACCCATGATTGTTGAAGAAGGGGGAGGGGTTGCAGATGCAGGCTGTGAATACATGGATTGCTCTTTGTCTAAACTCCTTTGGTAATTTACTGTTACAAAGTACAACAGCCATCACAAAGAAATACAAACTTGTTCTTTAATCTACTCAGAAAAGCTCCTGAGTAGAATTTGAGCCACGCAGTAGAAAGTAAGCCAGCTAAGGGGTTTCAGCTGGGTAACTGCTAGCAATTGAGCCTTACCTAATTGCTTGTGAGCTCTGAGAGAATCACTTCTGAGTCTGTGTGAAGATATAAGAAGTTAACCTGAAAAGAACAGTTTTTCCCTACTTTGTGGGTTTTGTTGATTGAGGCACTGCTAAGAAAATATTAGCTAAAGCCTACAGAAAAGACCATTCTGTTACCATCCTGGTCTTTATTCTTTTGCTTTGATTGCCTGACAAGTTCAGCTGTTTTCCTGATTTTGTTTTTCTAAGTTTAACACTGAAAGCAAGTATCCTGTTTTATGTGCTACCAAGCATATCTGTGTTGGGAGAAATAACCCCATAAATAAATATCTTATTGGCTTTACACTCAAGCACAACTAATTATTGTGAACCGTTGTGTCTGGTGTGAATGGACTGCATTTCCCACAATCCCTTGGAAATCATATTGATATATGCCTTTGCCAAGACTGTGAACATTCTCACCCAGGCACCCGTTTGACAACGCTCGAGCGGCTTCTAAGCTTGCGGGTGGTAGTACTAGTTCCTGCAGATCAGTGCGGAGCAGGTCAATACTCTATTTATTTCATAGTCCCAAAGAAGGAACAGGCTTTTCGTCCTATCCTCGACCTCAAACAGATGTCTCCGGGTTCCACTTTTTCATATGGAGATCCTCTGTTTGATGGCTGTTTGAGAGGGGGAGTTCTTGACCTCTCTAGACTTTACGGAAGCGTACCTGCATGTTCCCATACATCCAGATCATCACCAGTTTCTATGCTTTGCAGTGCCCATGGGACATTTTCAGTTTCAGGCATTACCGTTCAGTCTTGTGATGGGCCCCCTGGACTTTCACCAAGGTGATGGTTGTGGTGGTAGTGGCCTTGTGTCGCAAGGGCATATTAGTGCATCCATACTTGGACAACTGGCTCATTCGACCAAAATCCAAGTTGGAAAGTACTCAGGCCATGACCCGTGTGGTCCATTTCTTGCGTGAGCTAGGCTGGGTCATCAATGTCGACAAGTCACTTGACTCCCTCACAGGACCTTGTGTACCTTGGGGCTCGATTCGACACCCATGGGGGTCAGGTGTTTCTGCCGCAAAGGAGGGTGGAGGCTCGGCATTTGCTGGTTTGGCAGTTTCTGCGCATGGCAGAGGCGTCTGCATGGCATTATCTTCAACTCTTGGGGACCATGGCAGCGATTATTGATCTGGTCCCATAGAGGCATGCCCACATGAGACCATTGCAGAGAGCCCTGCTGCACCACTGGTCACATCAGCTTCATCCCCTGTTGTGCATGTTGGCCTGTCCACAGGAGGTCCAGCTGGCCCTCAGGTGGTGGCTAAGCAAGGAGAATCTGATGGCCGGCGTTCCGTTGGAGTTGCTGTGCTGCATTTTGCCTATCGACGGATGGCAGGCTGGGATGGGGAGCCCACTGCGAGGGGCACATTGCTCAGGGACGGTGAACTGCAGAGTAGCAGTCATGGTCCATCAATCAGCTGGAGATGAGAGCCGTTTGCTTTGCCTTACAGGAGTTTCACCTGATGGTGTGCACACAGGCGGTAGAGGTCTTCTCAGACAATGCCACTACAGTAGTGTACATCAGTGCCAGGCTGGAGAGCAAGGCAGAGATGTTGATGGTTTGGGCAGAGGCCCACCTACAGGTGATTTCAGTGGTGCACGTGGCTGGCAAAGATAATGTTACGGTAGACTACCTCAGTCTTGTGCGATTTGGACCCAGGGGAATGGCAACTGAACAAGACTGTCTTCGGGCAAATTGTACACCAGTGAGGGGAGCCAGTCATGGATCTGATAGCGACAGTTTGCATCTGCCAAAGTCAGCTGATTTCTATAGTCGATGGAGGGAGAGAATGTTTGAAGGCCTGGATGCACTTGTGCAGTGCTGGCCCAGCCATGGGCTTCTCTTCGTTTTCCCTCCGTGGGTGCTCCATAGGTCGAGTGGTTCAGAGAGTGGAGGCACACTGAGGGCTGGTGGCTTTGATTGGCCACAGCGTCTGTGGTATGTCGATCTGGTTGAGAGCGGCCGAGCTATGGAGTCTTCCCAGCAGGCCAGACCTGCTGGCACAGGTTCCAGTACTAATTCATCAGACGGATTGGTTCTCACTTACGGCATGGCTCTTGAGAGGGCTAGGTTAAGGAAGCAAGGCTATTCCGCTCAAGTAATCTCCACGCTTCTTAGAGCCCGGAAGAGGTCCTCCACCTTGTTATACATTAGAGTGTGTAGAATCTTTGAGGGCTGGTGCACCGAGAATGGTTGAAGGCCGCTGTTAGCGTTTTGCTCCAGAAATGTTGGAGTTCTTGCAGACAGGGCTTGATAAAGGGGCTGGCCTGTGGCTTTCTAAGGGTGCAAGTGACCGTGTTGGCATTTCATCGCAGTAGAATCCAGGGGGTCTCCTTGGGAATGCATCTGGATGTCATTCATTTCCTGAGAGCTGTTAGGAAGCTCCACCAGCCAAGGAAGGCTTTGGTACCGGCTTGAGACCTCACGACCGTGCCAAAAGCACCAGATTAAAAGCCCTTCGAGCTGCTAGCATCGTGTACCCTGAAGGACTTGACTCTGAAGACACTGTTTTTTGTGGCGATCTGTTTGGCCAGGAGAATCTGAGCTACAGGTGGTGTTGTGTAGAGAACCTTTTCTTTCTTTAGGGATAAGGTAATCCTGTGAATAGTACCCTCTTTCTTGCCGAAGGTGGTGTCATTTCATCTGAATCAGCCAGTTGCCCTTCCGGTATTGTCAGGACTGGCAGAGGAATTAGGGGATCTGCAGCTGCACCTTCTAGACATTAGGCGGGCCTTGAGAAGGTATACGAAGAGTGGCTTTGTTTTGGAAGTCAGATGGGTTATTCATTCTTTCAGAGGGCCGCATAAGGGGGAGACTGCAGCAAAGTCCTCCATTTCGAGATGGATTAAAGAAGCAATTGCATCAGCCTATTGGCGGGGCAAAGGGATCTCACAGGGTCTGCGGGCTCCTGCCTCCTGGGCGGAGTGGAGTTTGGTTCCACTAGGGGACATCTGTCAGGTGGGTACCTGCTCAGCTTTACGTACATTTGTAAAACATTACAGGTTGGCTGTGCAAGCGAGGGGGGATGCAAAGTTTGGTTCAGCGGTTATCCAGACTGGGCTCACAGGTCCCTCCCCATGGTTAGGTGGCTCTGTTAAATCCCTGAGGTGCAGGACAGGACTGGACTGGAGGGACGACAAGGAAGGTGAAATTAGGCCTTACCTGCTAATTGGCTTTCCTTGAACTCCAGTCCCATCCTGGGAACCTCCATTCTGTAGTCTTGCATGTTGCGTGCAACCCCAGGCCTGAAGAATTTCAGAAGTGAATAGCCAGGGGCAGGCAAAGCCATACTGCATTTTTGAGGAAGAAGGCATGCAGAGGTGTGTGTGGTGGTTTTTTTTTTTCCTCCTGGGTAGGATGCCTATCCCATACTCGTTGGGGGGGGGGGGGGGGTGGAAGCTTGGCATATGGACAGGTAAGCTCCTTTTTGGTGACAGGCTCCCATGTTTCAGGTGGGGGCCATGGAGGGGGTGCCTGGGGAGGAGGGGTCTTCCCGAGGGGGGACTCCTTAGAGTTTGTTAGTATTGTTGTTTTTTGAATGTTGACTTATTTATTGTTCCTGGGAGTCTGCTTTGTCAATAGGTTGCTGGGAGTGGTGCCAGCTGTCGGAGTATCCTGATGTCATCAAGGTTGTGACATTCTCAGTCTCCAACCTGATGGAAGAAGTGCACTACCCTGAGGTGCGGGACTGGACTGGAGTTCCTCAAGGAAAGCCAATTAGCAGGTAAGGCCTAATTTCACCTTATCAACTGTCTACCTGTATTCACATCTTCCATAAAACAACTGATTAGTAAGACGAGACCTTTCTTGGTTAAAGCCATGTTGGCTGTCTCCCATTAGGCCATGACTATCTACATGTTAAGTAATTTTGTTCTTTATAATGGTTTCTACCATTTTCCTAATACAGACATCAGACATACTGCTCTGTAGTTTCCCAAATCACCCCTGGAACCCTTTTTAAAAATTTGGTGTTAAAATCATCTGTAATACCTGAAGATTGGAGGATGGCTAATATAACGATAGTTCACGGATTACTAATAGTAGGTCTGCAATCTCATATTTCAGTTCTTTCAGCACCTTTGGTTGTATACTATCCAGTTCAGGTGATTTGCTGCTCTTTAGTTTATCAAATAGTTGTAATACACCAGGAAGATGTATCGGTGTCTTGCAATTCTTCTGCGGTATCGCCTTTAAATACCATTTCAGTCATGGGTGACATCCCTACATCTTCCTCAGTAAAGACCGAAGCAGAGAATTCATTCAGTCTCTCCACTATGGCCTTGTCCACTCTTAGTGCCCCTTTTACCCCTCTATCATCTAATTGTTCAACTGACTCTCTCACAGATCTTTTGCTACAAATGTACTTGGGGAAAAAGTCTTATGCGTGTTTGCTTCCACAGCAAGCTGCTTCTCATATTCTCTTTACCTGCTTTATCAATACCTTGCATATTTTTAAACAATGCTGGCAGTTTTTTGGACTTCCTTCCACGTTTCTTAAAGCTTGTAATACAGCTGGTCTGGTCTTCCAAGATATTATTTTTAAACACCCATTCTTGATGTAAAATCTTTAACCTTTGCAAGTGCTCCTAGCTTTTTCTTAACTATTTTTCACATTTTATCAGTGTCTCCCTTTTGAAAGTTTAAAGGAGGTACTGTGGATGTCTTTACTGTCTTTCCTCCATTTATTAAATGAAATTCTATCATGCTATGATCACTATTGGCAAGTGGCCTAAACACCCTTATCTCTTGCACCAGATCTTCTGTGTTCCACTAAGGACTAGATCCAATATGGCTCCCCTTCTTGTTGATTCATGAACCAGTTGCTCCAAAAAGCAGTCATTTATTTCCTCTAGAAACTTTCCCACTTGCATGTCCTGCCATGACACTGACCCAGTTTTCTACCAGGATAATTGAGATCACCGATTATTATTACTGTGCTGTAACTTTTGTTAGCTTCCCTGATTTCTTTGAGCATTTCATCATCCATTTGTTCGTTCTGGCCAGGCAATCGATAGTACACCCCTACTTCCATCACTTTCCCCTTACCCTTTTTTACATGGAACTTCAATTCATAGAGATTACACAGTGTATTTTGTTTCCTGCACAACTTTAATCCTTTGACTCAATGCCCTTTCTAACAGAGTGCAACCCCTCCACCAATTTGATCTGCTCTATCATTAAGATATAGGGGCTTGTTTACAAAGCCGCGGTAGCAGTTTGCGATCGTAATCGGAGCCGCGGCCCCATTGATTTCAATGGGGCCGCGGCTGCGATCGCGATCGCGAACCACTACCGCGGCTTTGTAAACAAGCCCCATAGTTTGTACCCAGGTATCAGTGTTGTACTGGTTGTCCTCCTTCCACTATGTCTCTGAGATACCAATCAAATCTAACCTCTCATTTAGTGCTATATATTCTAACTCTCCTATCTTTTAGACCTGTAGCATTTGCATATATGCATTTTAGAGGCTTATTTTATTCATATTAATCTGGTTAATATGGTAGACAGGGGTAATTTGGAATCTTTAAGCTCTGTCTGCTCTGTACTCCTAACAGAACAGCTGGGATTAGTGTGGCCTATGCGGTGGCCGAGCTGGAGAGTGATCAGACCATGGTCACTAGGCATCAGCATGCATTTGGTGACAACGGCAATGCCTTCAGTCTTCGTCTTTGGGGCTTGTATAATTCCTTATCATGGGAAAGGCTGCCATCTTGTGACTACTGAGTCTTAGAGTTCTGGCCTCTTACATTTCTTCTCTACCCTTTGCTTCAGACTGTAATGGAGGGGTCTGCTCACTATTCATGGAGCCATCTGAACAGTCAGTTTGACCAGGAAATGCAGTCACTGGCCTCCAGAGAATTACCACAGGCATTCTTCATTCTAAGGTCTGGAAGGGATCTGCCCATAAGCCTTCCTGAAGAAAGTGCTGCCATCTCTTGGCACATGCTGGATGCTTGTTAACATTTTGGGAAGTCTGATGCAGGAGGCAGAGTCCTCGTTAAGTCTTTTCGGGTTCATCAGAAAATTCAAGCTCTGCTATTGGCATTTGGGTTGCTCTGGAGGTAGAATTGGCAAAGCTATGTGTTGGCTATCCTCCTTTCCTTCAGAAAGAAAAGGGATAGCTACAGTAGCCCATTCCATCAATGACTAAAAGGGCTACCACCCTAGTGAAGGGGGTGTACAGTGTTCATGGACTTCAGTTTTTACTATATTGAGGCCTCATTGAAGCAGTCTTTCAAAGTGGCAGACCTTTTTTGCTTTGCAAGCAAAGATTTTGCGGTGAATTTATTTCCAGGGCCTGCTCGCATGAGGTTCAGCAGCTGCCTTCAGAAAACCACCAAGGTGTGAGGGCAAAGGAGCCAGCTCGTCTGGTGTACATGGTAAATGCCTTGTATGGTTTCCTTGGAACCTCATCATGGGTATGGTGGTATCAGCCAGGTACAGGTTATGGTAACAGTTTGGGCAGTGGAGATGGCTTTGGAGTCTTGACTTGTTATACTTTCCTTTTGGGAAGAACCATTTGGTGAATTCTTGTTGAAAGTTGCCAAAGATCTAAAGAAGGTTAGACCCCTGCTGTGTCAGAAGACTGTAAAGTGAGAGGAATTCACATTTCATCTCGATGCCATCAGATACATAATTAGATGCCACTGGTCTGAAGAGAAGACTCTTATGAAAGATCTTACTCTCCTGGAACTGGAGAGTGCTTGCTCAGAAGCCTGGGCATTCTGAGAGCCCATAAAAATAGTCGTAGACGACATAAGGAGTCGTACTGCGGCCTACCTAATTACAGAGCTGCCTCCTGGGCACCTACCATGCTTTTCTTGCTTCTTTGTAAGTAGACACTGCCATAGTGGAGACATAGCGTAAAGCACTCAATTTGTTCTTCAGTCAGCGGATTGATGCTCCCTAGTGCCCTTCAAAAGGCCTTTGATTTCAAACAACTCATCAATCTCTTGGCCTCAGATGCTATTCATTACCCCATGGCACCTGGTCTTGACAATGGATCTCAGTCAGTCAAGCATGTTGAGGTCCATCCCTTGTCTAAATTCTAAGACCTTGGCCACCAAACCCCAGTCTCCTTAATTCCAGAGTCTCTTAAAAATGTTATCTGTGCTGACCACCACCACAGAAGCAACCTCTGGTGTCTCCTGCACCCAAGACCATGGAACTCAGGACATGCATGTAATTGTATGCTTAAATGCCCTTTTTAAGAGTGACTCCAGCTGATTTTGCATCTTCTGCCACTAGTACTTGGATACATAGAAACATAGAAACATGATGACAGAAAAAGACCACATGGCCTATCTAGTCTGTCCTTCCATATCAACAACTACAACAGTATGATGTATGATGTGCGGAGCAACATGTAGAGCCATTCTCCTGCCAGGTGCATACGATGCTGCAATACTTGCTCCATCTCTCGCAGACCGGACTCAAGTCCAACTCAGTCAGGGTACATCTGAGCGTGCTGTCTGTGAACCATCACTTCATAGAGGGCAAGCCTCTTTCTGTGCAGCCCCTCATTCCAGTTCATACTGCTAGACCAGTCCAGACAAGCAGGTTATGTCCCCCTGCCAGCAGATGTTGGAGACAGAGAAAAAACTCCAGAGCTGTGATTGGTCAGGCTCTGGTTTGGTATAGGTGTACCTCTAGTGGTCCTAGTCAGTATTTTCTCTGTCTCCAGCAGATGAAGCTGTTAGTGTAGCTGGGTTTAAAAAAAGGTTTGGACAAGTTCCTGGAGGAAAGGTCCATAAACCATTATTAATAAGGGACCCAGGATATCAATGCTTGACACAGTACAAGCATTGTGGAACCTGTGTCTCTGGGGGAAACTGCTAGGTACGTATGACCTAGATTGGCCACTGTTGGAAACAGGATACTGGGCTTGATGGACCTTGGTCTGACCCGGTATGGCATATCTTATGCTCTTAGTCCATTTTTTACCTTTAGAGATCCTCTGTGTTGGTCCCATGCTTTTTTTAAAATCCGTTACTGTCCTCATCTCTACCACCTCCACTGGGAGACTATTCCATGGATCCACTACTCTTTCCGTAAAGAAATATTTCCGCATATCACTCCTGAATCTATCTCCCTTCACCCTCATCCCATGTCCCCTCGTAGCAGAACTTGCCTTCAATTGAAAGAGGCTCTCTCCCTGAACATTTATGCCACGGAGGTATTTAAACATCTCAATCATATCACCTCTATCCCACCTTTCCTCTAAGGTGTACATATTAAGATCCTTAAGTCTGTCCTCATATGCTTTATAATGAAGCCCACTAATCATTTTAGTAGCCACCCTCTGCACCGACTCCATCCTGTTCACATCCTTTTGAAGGTGCGGTCTCCAGAATTGCACACTATACTCCAAATGAGGTCACACCAAAGACTCATACAGAGGCATTATCGCCCCCTTTTTTCTGCTAGCCATTCCTCTCCGTATGCACCCAAGCATCCTTCTAGCTTTTGCCGTCGCCTTTTCTACCTGTTTAGCTACTTTTAAGATCATCAGACACAACCACGCCTAGGTCCCGCTCTTTAGTGGACAAAAGTACTTCACCTCCTATACTGTATTGCTCCCTTGGATTGCTGCAGCCCAAATGCATGACCTTACATTTTTTAACATTAAATTCCAGCTGCCAAATTCTAGACCATTCTTCAAGCTTAGCTAGATCCCTCCTCATGTTATCTACACCTTCCTGGGTGTCTACTCTATTGCAGATTTTGGTATCATCTGCAAAGAGGCAAACCTTACCCAACAGCCCTTCCGCTATATCACTAACAAAGATGTTAAAAAGAATCGGACCAAGGACAGATCCCTGGGGCACACCACTGGTAACATCCTTCTCCTCAGAGTGAGCTCCATTTACTTGTACTTTGTCGCCTCCCACCCAACCAATTTCTCACCCAAGCAGTAACTTTAGGGGCCATCCCTAGGGTGCTCAGTTTGTTTATAAGTCGCCTGTGAGGAACAGTGTCAAAGGCTTTACTGAAATCTAAATACACCACATCTAGAGCTCTCCCTTGGTCCAACTCCCTGGTCACCCAGTCAAAGAAATCAATCGGATTTGTCTGACAAGACCTGCCTCTGGTGAATCCTTCCACCTCTGTTTTAAAGCAGATGTCCAAGGATTCTAGACACTGGGGTGACTCCACTTGCACAGTCTGACGTTTATCTTCAACCGAGACTCTACCAAAACAATGAAGTTAGGGCACATCAGCAGAGAGGTTCCAATAAAAACAAAGGTAGCCTAAATGCCCTTGAGTACAGAGCAGACAGAGCTTAAAGATTTCAAATTGCCCTTGCCTACAGATAACCAGATTAATATGAATAAAATAGTCTCTAAAATGCTTGTATGCAAATGCTAGAAGTCTAAAGAATAAGATGGGAGAGTTAGAATATATAGCACTGAATGAGAAGTTAGATATGATTGGCATCTCAGACATGGTGGAAGGAGGACAACCAGTGTGACACTGATACCTGGGTACGAACTATATCGTAATGATAGAGCTGATCAAATTAGTGGAGGTGTTGCGCTCTGTTAGAGGGCATTGAGTCACAACGGATTAAAGTTCTATAAGAAACAAAATTCGCTGTAGAATCTCAATGGATTGACTTTCCATGTAAAATGGGGAAGGCGATGGCAGTGGGGGTTTACTATTGACCGCCTGGCCAGAATGAACAAGTGGATGATGAAATGCTCAAAGAAATCAGGGAAGCTAACAAAAGTTACAGAACAGTAATAATAATGGGTGATTTAAATTACCCCGGTATTGACTGGGTCAGTGTCATGGCCGGACATGCTAGGGAGATAAAGCTTCTAGATGAAATAAATGACTGCTTCTTGGAGCAGCTGGTTCATGAACCGACCAGAGGGGAAGCCATTTTGGACTTGGTCCTTAGTGGAACACCAGATCTGGTGCAAGAGATAAGGGTGTTGGGGCCACTTGGCAATAGTGATCATAGCATGATTGCGTTTGATTTAATTAATGGAGGAGGGATGGTAAGGATTCAACATTACCACCTTTTAACTTTTGAAAGGGAGACTATGATAAAATGAGGAAAATAGTTAAGAAAAAACTAAAGGAGCAGTTGCAAAGGTTAAAGACTTTCATCAAACTTGGGTGTTTAAAATACTATCTTGGAAGCTGTGATGAGGAAGCTGCCCAGAGAATAGTGACAAAGGAAGGGAATTTACCCTAATCAAGGGACCTGTTTTGGCAGGTCACAGGAATAAAACTGCATATTTACCTAAAAGACAGGTTATTCCAGGATTCAGTGGCCTGCAGAGCCTCTAGTGGAGATGAGGAGGTGCAGAAGTATAAGCACAGATGGAGAAACCCTTACGTCACTCCTAATTACTCAGCTGCCAGGAGAGACTTTGATCAGCAACACCTGAGGGAGTGCAAGGGAGGGGTTGGAAACTGGAAACTTTAAAACTAGAACAGAATATGCAGAGAGCAGACGAAGGCCTGAGGAGAAGGAGAGGAAGCCTGAGAGGAGGCTTGAAGGCAAGCCTTCACCTACCTCTCTCTTGTTGTTTAAATCTCAATACTCTTTCTATCGTACCCAAGTCCATCTTGCTAAGACCTCCTTTTTCTCTGCTGCCATCACCACTGCCCCTAATCAGACACGTCACCTGTACACCACACTCACTTTCCTCACCTCTCTTCACCCAACCACTCCCTCCCAACCCGCTCATCCTCTTCCCGCCCCTTCTCTTCTAGCAACAGCCTTTTCTAGCAAGATCTCTCGTTTGAGGGCCTCCCTGCCTCTCCATCCTCCACCTCTTTCTTCCCCTCCCCCAATTCCGTCCCCTCCCCCCTCTTCCTCACTTTCTCATACCTGGTCCTCCTTCTCCCCAACCTCTTCTGCTGAACTTCACCATCTCATTTCCTCTTCTAATAAGACTTTCTGCCCCCTTGATCCCATTCCATCCTCCTGGCTTCTTGTTTCTTCTTTATCCTTTCTTCCCCACCTTCTTACCATGATGAACTCTAGCCTCTCCTCTGGAATATTTCCTACCCCCTGGAAACACGCTCTCATCCGGCCCTTACTTAAGAAATCCACCCTGGACCCACTTGATCCCAATAATTACCGTCCCGTTTCTAATCTTTCTTTCCTTTCCAAATTACTTGAAAAACTTGTTTTCGCACAACTCACTCACCATTTAGACTCCACTAATCTTCTTCACCCCTGTCAGTCTGGCTTTCGTTCGGGACACAGCGTCGAGACTATTCTTCTAGCATTCACCAACTCCCTGCACACTGCTCACGACCGGGGTGACATCTCGGTGGCGGTGGCGCTCGATCTTTCTGCCGCCTTTGATTTAGTCGACCACTCACTCCTCCTCTCACGTTTGCATGATATAGGCCTTCGTAGTACTGTCCTGCACTGGTTTCATTCTTTCCTTTACTCTCGTTCTGCTGCAGTCCTTCCCTCATCCTCCTCTACAACCCCCTCAGATACCTTCACTTTATTTTGTGGTGTGCCTCAAGGCTCTGTATTAGCCCCCCTTCTCTTTAATATCTTTCTCACTCCTCTCACACTGCTTGTTCAACAATTCGGGATCACAGCTTTCTACTATGCAGACGACATCCTTCTCCTCCACCACACCTCTCCTATCTCTCCTGATCTAGCTCCCCTTAATGCCTGTTTAGCTGCTGTCTCCAATTGGTTAACTCACAACTGTCTACATCTTAACCTCTCCAAAACCATCGCCATTTGGTTCTCTCCTGGTCACCAGCCCCCCTCCTTAGCTCCCTCTTTCGCTAATGCACCTGTCCCACTAGTCACCACTTTCCGCTACCTTGGGGTTCTTTTCGACTCCGATCTTTCTTTCTCAGCACACGTCTCCCATGTCTCTAAACTTTCTTTCTTCCACTTACGGCAAATTCGTGCTATTCGTCCTTTCCTCTCTTCTTCTGCTTTAACCACTTTACTTCTCACCCTCGTCATCTCTCGTCTCGATTTCTCGAACTCCATTTTCTCTGGTATTCAAAAACTACAGCTTTCCCGACTACAACGCATTCAAAATACCGCTGCCCGTCTCGTCACCCACTCCTCTGTCAGAGATCACGTCACTCCTCTCCTTTTCCGACTTCACTGGCTCCCTGTTTCCTATCGCATTCAGTTTAAGCTTCTCACGTTAGTTCACAAGGCACTACACACCTCCACTCCTCAATACCTGGCTGATCTACTTCACTTCCACACCCCTCGTCATACACCCCGCTCTTTCCATCTCAACCGTCTAACCCTACCCCCACCCTCTCGCGCACACCTCCAGTCCACCCGTTCCTCAGCCTTCTTTTTTGTAGCCCCTGCACATTGGAACTCTCTCCCTCCCCCCCAACGACTCGAACCCCATCACCCTACCTTCAAACGCTCCCTTAAAACCTATCTGTTCTCCCTTGCTTTCAACCTCCCCCCTCCCTAGCCTATGCCCTACCTTTTCCCGTTTTTCCCTCCACCTCTGTTGCTATCTCTTTTTCTCAATTAATTGTAACTTCTTTTCCAAATTTCTGGCTAATTGCCACTCTGTACTTGTTGATTTTATTGTACACCGCTCTGCCTACCCTGAAGGGCGGTTAATCAAATAAATGAAAATGAAATGAAAATGAAGAGGAGCTCTGAGAGATTCATGTTCTTGGAGAGATTCCTGGGAGAAGCCAGCTTCAAGGGATTGGGGAAATCCAAAGGCTTGGAGAACTTCAGCTGGGAACCCTAAGAAGAGGTATGGAGCAGATGCCCTGAGGTCCAGGAATATAGACTGGAGGACAGGTTATAAAAGCTCCAATGCATGCTGGCCAGAATATTTGAGAGGACAGCCTAATGCCAGGTATGAACTATGAACGTTTGCCTGACCTAAAGCAAGGCAAAGTGTTCAGACACAGTTCCTGTCCTAATGAAGGTCAGTTAATAAAGCCCTCTGATCCAGCTCCTGATATAGAACCTATGCAAATAGAAGAACAAGCTATAATGCATATGTATATAGTTTACCCTGTTTTCCAAGTTACTTGTTCCTGTTCAATGTAATGACCTGACTTTTGTTCATTGTCGGTTACCTTCTTGTTTTATGTAAACCGCGCTGATCGCAAATAGTGCGGTATATAAGAAATGTAAATAAATAAAAATAAAATAAAATAATTACAGAGGAGGACTATAATCTCATGGACTGTTTATGCAAGGTTGCTAGCACAGAGAAATCCTGAAAGTGGGATCAAACATAAAAAGGAAACGTTCTAGTAACTGGCACACTAGAAGTTTGTGTAAATGCTTGTGCAGAGAAGAGCTGTTGATTGAAGATTGTTAGCCAGCTGGTATCAGAGCAGCACACAGCTCAGGCTATGCACACGTTGGATACAAAAGTGCTTTGAATGTGAAAAGAAAAGCAGGTTGTGGGGTTTTTTTTTGTTTGTTTGTTTTTTGTGAAGAAGCTTTTACTTTTTTGGTTTCCTTTACACCAGCACTGCTGAGCAGGTTTGTCAGCAGTGACTGAGAGAGACTTTCTGTTAATGGACTTTACAAGCTACTTGCTTTACCTTTCAGTTGTATTGTTTTGAATATAAAATTCTGGAGAATACATCCTAAGGTGTTACCAAGTGAATCTGTGTAAATTTGGATTTACCTCATAAATAAACAAATATTCTGTCATTGCTTTACACTCGAGCCAACTACATAGTCCTCATTTACCTCCAAGGCAAGCACCGTATGACTGGACTACCAGTACCATAATCCTTTGCAAGATAGTCAGTCTCGAACATTGCTTAATTGGGGAACTCTATATAATAAGCACGCCCCTCCATACACATGTAAGGGGCTATGGGCGTGACAAAGCCAGACCAGCTGTATTCCATGCTTTAAGAAAAGTGGAAGGAAGTCCAAAAAACTGCCAGCATGGTTTAAAGGTGAGGTCAGAGGCAGCTGTTGCCAAAAAAGCATCTTTCAGGAAATGGAAAAAAGAGCCAAATGACAAACTGGAAACAGCACAAGCACTGGCAACTTAAATGCAAGGCATTGATAAGGCAGGCAAAGAGAGAATTTGAGAAAAGACTTGCTGTGGAAGCAAAAACGCATAATAAAGACTCTTTTTTTCAAGTACATTAGTAGCAAAAAACCTGTGAGAGTTAGTAGGACCATTAGATGATAGAGGGGTAAAAGGGGCAGTAAGAGCGGACAAGGCTATAGCGGAGAGACTGAATGAGTTCTTTGCTTCAGTCTTTACTGAGGAAGATGTAGAGATGTTATCCATGATTGAAGTGGTATTTAAAAGTGATGCTGCAGAAGAATTGAAAGAAATATTGCTACACCGGGAAGATGTATTACAACTATTTGATAAACTGAAGAGTAGCAGATCACCTGGACTGGATGGTATGCATCCAAGGATGTTGAAAAAACTGAAATATGAGATAACAGAACTGCTAAGAACATAAGATATGCCATACTGGGTCAGACCAAGGTCCAAGCACAGTATCCTGTTTCCAACAGTGGCCAATCTAGGTCATACATACCTAGCAGTATCCCCAAAAGACACAAGTTCCACAATGCTTGTATTGGGTCAAGCATTGATATCCTGTGTCCCTTTTTAATAATGGTTTATGGACCTTTCCTCCAGGAACTTGTCCAAACCTTTTTTAAACCCAGCTACACTAACAGCCTTTACTACATCCTCCGGTAACAAATTCCAGAGTTTGATTACACGTTGCTATTAGTAATCTGTGAAGCATCATTAAAATCATCTGTAATACCTGAAGACTGGAGGATCGCCAATGTAAATTTTTAAAAAGGGTTCTAGGGGTTATCCAGGAAACTACAGACCGGTGAGACTGACTTCAGTACCGGGAAAAATGGTAGAAACCATCACAAAGAACAAAAGTACTCAGCATGTAGATCAGCGGTTCTCAACCTGTGGGTCGCAACCCCCATGGGGGTAGCCACAGGATTTAGCGGGGGTCGCCTCACTCCTCCAAGCAAAAAATAAATAGCGCGCAAGTTGCTGCCGCTGCCGAGTCCGCTTCTCGGCAGCGGCAAACTCACTGCTTCCCTTCTAATGCAACCATGGCTGAGCCTGTGAAACAGTTGCGGAGCCCTTCCTGCCTCTTGACGGGCTCTATGCAGCATTGTCCCGCCTCCAAAGGAAGTTGTTTACCACTTCCTTTGTAGGTGGGACAATGCTGCACGGAGCCTGTTTAGAGACAGAGAGGCTCCACACCGGCTTCATAGGCACAGCCACGGTTCCCTAAGAGGCAGGGAGCCGCGACTGCATTAGAAGGAGGCAGACATGGGAAGAGGGGAGGAGGGGGCAGGGAACCTGCAACGGGGCTGGCATGGAGGGACAGAGGGAGGGGGGCTGGCATGGAGGGACAGAGGGAGGGGGGCTGACATGGACAAAGGGGAGAGACATGGGGCATACTGGACAGACGGGATAAATGCTGGACAGAGGGGAGAGACAGTGTGGGTTAGGATTATAATGGGCTGATGGGGGAGCTAGTACTGGTAATGGGCAGATGGGGGGGCTAGGACTGGTAATGGGTTGATTAGGGAAGGCTAGGATTGGGAATGGACTGATCAAGGGGGGGGTTGGTACTGGTAATGGACTGATGGGGCTAGCATTGGAAATGAGCTGATCGGTGAGGTTAGGACTGGAAATGGGCTGATGGGGAGGTAAGACTGGTATTGGACTGATTAGGGGAGGCTAGCACTGGTAATGGGGTTGAGGGGGGACTAGCACTGGAATTGAGCTGATTGGGGGGGCTTCGACTGGGAATGGGCTGATTGTGGGGTGGGGAGGATAGAGCTGCTGGCCCTGGAAGAAAACTGGGGGCTAAGGCTACGAATGGGCTGATACGAGGTGATGGGAGAATGGAACTGGAAGGGAGTGGATCTGAGAGGGGCTGCCATGGTATTTGGACTAGAAGGGACTGGTCATTGGGGAAGGAGGGGGACTGGAAGGGAATGGACACCAGTGGCAGTCATGGGAATGCAAGTTGACATTGGAAGGTACTGGGAGTGAGGACTGGAAAGGGGCTGATACTGGGGAGGGTTACTGGGACTGGAAATAGGCTGATGGAAAGAAGTGAAGAAAATGAAAGAAGAGATGAGAAATGGCAGATGGACCATAGACCACAGAAAGAGAGCTAAGAGAAGACAGGAAAGCAGAAGCTTCAGATCGGGACCAGCATGATCAGAGAATAAATTGGTTAGACAAAGGTAGAAAAAATTAATTCTATTTCATATTAGTGATTTGACTACAAAATCATAATTTTGAAATCAAATATTGTTGTTGGATTAATTATTGTGTTCTAAATAAGTAAATTTTATAAATAACAAAATGGAAAGGCCTATAATAAGTCAACAAATGATTACAGCGACAATGCGTTAACGGTAAAGGAAGAGACTCATTTGATTTTATCAATGGGGTCATCGCAAGTTGGCCAATGGTAAAAGGGGTCACGGTACAAAAAAGGTTGAGAACCACTGATGTAGATAATCATAGCTTAATGGGAGACAGCCAACATGGCTTTAGACAAGGAAGATATTGTCTTTACTAAACTGTTATGTTTTTTTTGAAGGTGTGAATAAACAGGTAGACAAAGGTGAGTTGGTTGGTATAGTGTATCTGGACTTTAAGAAGGCCTTTGACAAGGTCCCTCATCACAGACTTGGCAAAACTGAAGTCATGGGATAGGAGACAGTGTACTATTGTGGATCAGAAACTGGCTAAAAGATAGAAAGCAGAGGGTAGGGCTAAATGGCCAATTTTCCCAATGGAAAAAGGTGAATAGTGGAGTACTCCATGGATCTGTGCTGGGTCCACTGCTTTTTGACATTCATAAATGACCTGGAAAAGGGAATAACGAGTGAGGTTATCAAATTTGCAGAAAACACAAAACTAAAGTTGTTAAAACCCAAGAGGATTGTGGAAAATTGCAAGAGGATCTTGATTAACTGGAAGACTGGGCATCCAAATAGCAGTTTAAATTTAATGTGGACAAGTGCAAAGTTATGCACCTAGGAAAGAACTACACAATGCAAGGTTCCACATTGGGAACCACCACCCAGGATAAAGATTTAGGCATCATTGTGGATAATAAGCTAAAACCCTCCGCCCTGGGATACAGGGAAGTCAGTTAGGAGCTTGAGATGGGGAAGTCAAAGGCAAGTTGGAATAGGTGGGTCTTAAGCATTGCTTTGAATCTGGAGAATGAGAGTTTGGAGCGTACATTGAGTGGCAGTGAATTCCTTTAAAGCAGGACCTAGAAAAAAGAAGGTGAAGTGCCATGTGTTCTAAGCGTGCCCAAGATAATGAGGGAAGTGCAGATGATGGAGACGGAGGAGGGGATGGGGAACTGAAGGAGTTCAGCCAAGTATCAGGGTGTGTCTGTGAAGAGCTTTGTGAACCACAGTAAGAATTTTATAGTCAATGAGATACTTGAGGGGTAGCCACTGGAAGTTAAGGGGTGTAATATGGTCATGGCAGGAGGAAGAGAAGTAACCCTGCAGCTGCATTTTGCAGGAGTTGGCGACTGCAAAGCTGGAGGTGAGGGATGCCAGCAAGTGCGGAGTTGCAATAATCAAGTCTAGAGATTACCAGTGACAAAAGGATTGTGAGGGAATGGGTATCGACAATGTTCCCTCTAATTTTCTGTAGGCTGTGTGCGCATAAAATACCAGCTGTGCAGCTTTTGAAGGAAAGTAACATTTTTGTGCGCCACATAACGACACTCGGAGTTATACACTTTAAAATTTGACTACACGTCAGAATACAGTATGTACACCACATTGATTGCACTAGAAAATATTGTAGAACTTGTGAAAACCATAAATACACAACAACTTTTCAATTTTAAGAACATCTGTGTTTTCTATCAGAATCAGAACCGTAATTTTTGTGCGCTCTGTTGTAAAGTATGTGCGCTCACTCGGCAAGGTGTGTGCGCGCGCACACGCGCACAGCTTAGAGGGAACAGTGGGTATCGAGAGGGTCATATTGCACAGATCTGGTGGAGGGCAAAAAAATTACATTGAACTAAGGAGGACAAGTGGTTATGGAATGATGAGGAGTCAATGACTTGGAGATACCGAAGCAATTGCACTAGTGGGATGGTGGCATGGGCCAGGAGGGGAGCAATAACAGGACATGGGAGATTAAAAGTGAGCCAAATGGCAGCACTCTTGGAGGGGTTGAGGTTCAAACAATTTGTGGTGAGCCAGGAGGAAACGGGCAGGCATTCAGGAGAGACAAATCAGGTGAGAGAGCTGGTGTGACGTAGAATATCCATCATCTGCATAAAAATAGGCAGAGATTCCAAACTGTTGGATTATGAGGGCAAAAGGGGTCAGGAAGATATCGAAGAGGAGGGAGGCCAACACAGATCCTTGGGGGACACCACACATGAGAGGAACAGTCAGGGAAGTGACTGCTCCACAATTCACAGCAAAGGATAAAGACTGAAACCACAGAAGAATGGAGTCCCAGAGTCCAAAGTCATAAAGGCGAGAGAGCAAAATAGTGATCCACCAAGTCGAAAGCTGCAAAACTGCAATTGAGATGTCGTCTCCCCCCCCCTTCCCCCCTTCCCCTCTGTCATGTGCAATGTGGACTTCATTGAGTAGTGAGAGAAGAATACAGGAAGCTGTAAGTCAAACGACTCATGTTAATATTGTAGATAACTGTAGATAGTTCCCCCAGCTGTAACCCAAGTTGCATCCTCCCGTTTCATTGTAAGTGCATAACAGCATGCCGGTTATGCATAAATTTGTTGTATGTAAACCGCACTGATTTTAAATAGCACAGTATATAAAAGCAATAAATAAATAAAGAATAGTTTCGGTACTGTGGCCTGGGCAACAACCTGACGAAGGTGCGAGTAGAATCCAAGGTGGGAAGAAAGTTGTGCAAAAACCCAGTTTCTCTAGTATTTTGGATAAGAAACAGATTGGAAACAGGGCGCCAGTTCGCCAGGACGTTGGGCGGACAGGGAGGGTTTCTTGAAGATCAGGTTGAGGATAGCATGCTTCCGTAGAAAAGGAAATGTCTTAGTGAGGCTAGAGTTGAAGATGGTGAGCACGAAGGGAGCCAGTGATGGTTCAGTAATCCATTGTGTTGGGGTCAGAAGAGCATGTGGTTCTATGGGACAATAAGTTTTTGTGTGGTGGGTTGTTCCCCCAGGCTCATCATTCATGTAATGCCATATTGGCCAAGCAATCTTGGTACGTGAATTGTTCTGGCACAAGATAGGGGAGAGTCTTGGGCGCCAATGGAAAGTGGCAGGTTCAGATAACTCGTCTCCCTTCCTATTCAATGAGAAGGGGAGCATGTGTGACTATTGGTGTGCAGAGCGAGGGTTCTTCTTTTGGTCCTGTTTCCAACATTTAGGAGGGTTGGCCATCAGTTCTTTGAATGTCCAGGTTGCCGTGCTGGCCAATTTTCCCAATGGAGAAAGGTGAATAGAGGAGTACCCCAGGGATCTGTACTGGGTCTGCTGCTTTTTAACATACTCGTTGTTCCCATTTTTAGGTCATTTATGAATGAGATTATCAAATTTTCAGATGACACAAAACTATTCAAAGTTGTTAAAGCCTATGAGGATTGTCAAACTGCAAGAGGATCTTGATAAATTGGAAGACTGGGCATTCAAATGGCAGATGAAATTTAATGTGGACAAGTGCAGTTATGCACCTAGGAAAGAAAAACCCAAACTATAGTTATACGATGCAAGGTTCCACATTAGGAGCCACCACCCAGGAAAAAGATTTAGGCGGCGTCATGGATAACATGTTAAAACTCTCCACCCAGTGTGCAGCGGTGGCCAAGAAAGCAAATAGAATGCTAGGTATCATAAGGAAAGGAATGGAGAATAAAACAAAGGATATTATAATGTCTTTGTGTCGTTCCATGGTGCGACTGCACTTTGAATGTTCTGTGCAATTCTGGTCACCATATCTTAAGGATATAGCGTTAATAGAAAAGGTACAGAGAAGCGCCACCAAAATGGTAAAGGAGATGGAAGGATACCCCTATGAAGAAAGGCTAAAAAGGTTAGGGCTCTTCAACCTGGAAAAGAGACAGCTGAGGGGGAGATATGATAGAGGTCTATAAATTAATGAATGGAGTGGATCGGGTAAACGTAGATTGCTTGTTTACACCATCAAAATATAGACAGACTAGGGGGTGTGCAATGAAGCTACAGGGTAACCTATTTAAGACTACTAAGAGAATATTTTTTCACTCAACGTGTAATTAAAATCTGGAATTTGCTACCAGAGGATGTAGTAACATAGTAAATAACAGCAGATAAAGACCAGTATGGTCCATCTAGTCTGCCCAGTAAGATGGCAAGAGTAGGTGCACCTGCCGCTCCGTGCAGGCCACCCCTCCCCATGTCTGTTTTATGGGTGAACCCACCGCTCTGTGTAGGATACCTCTGTATGTTGAGAAATTAGTTAAGTTTATTTTTATTTTATCTTGTTGCTGTAAAGGGATCCACTGTGCTTGTCCCATGCCATTTTGAATTCTGTCACTGTATTTGCCCCCAACACTTCCATAGGGAGGGCATTACAAGCATCCTCCACCCTTTCAGTGAAAAAGTATTTCCTGTCATTGCCTTTCAATTTACCCCCTTGCAGCTTCATGTTATGTCGTCTAGTTTTACAGCTTCCCTGTCTTTGGAAGAGGTTGGTTTGTTCATTATTTCTCTAAGTATTTAAAGGTCTGATTCATATCTCCCCTGACCCTCCTCCTCCAGAGTGTACATATTTAGGTCTTCAAGCCTCTTCTCATAAGGCTTCCGATGCAGGCTCCAAATCATTTTGGTCTCCTTCCTCCTGAACAGTTTCCAGTCTTTTTACATCCTTTGCAAGATATGGTCTCCAAAACTGAACACAGTATTTCAAGTGAGGCCTCACCAGTGACTTATACGGTGACATTAGTACCTCCTTCCTTTCTGCTGTTAATTCCTCTTTGTATGCAACCCAACATCCTCCTGGCTTTTGCCACTGCCCTTGTTGCACTGTTTTGCCACCTTGAGATCTTCAGAAATAATCACACCAAGGTCCTTCTGGTCCGTGAACACCAACCTCTTGCCCCCTATTGCGTACATTTCCCTTGGATTTCTGCATCCCAAGTGCATGGCACTGAACTTCTTCGCATTTAAATCTTAATTGCCAAGCATTACACCATTCTTCCAGCTTTTGTAGATCTTTCCTCATGTTGTTCACTCCCTCGGGGGAGTCCACTGTGTTGCAAATTTTTGTGTCATCTGCGAAAAGACAGACTTTTCCATTCAGTCCTTCAGCAATATCACTCACAGATACATTGAACATTGCAGGGCCCAGGACTGAACCCTGGAGCACCCCGCTAATCACCCTCCTTTCATCCGAGTAAGCTCCGTTTACCATCACCTGTCATCTCAGTCAACCAATTCTGATCCAGTTCAGCACCTTGTGACCCATCCCCAAACTACTGAGTTTGACAAGCCTCCTATGAGGAACAGTATCAAAGGTTTTGCTGAAATCCAGGTAGATGACATCCATTGCATGCCCCTGTTCTAGTTCTCTGGTCACCCAGTCAAAGAACTCAGATTTGTTTCTCAAGATTGTCCTTTGGTAAAACCATGTTACCTCAGATCATGCAACCTGTTGGTTTTGAGAAAGTCCACTATTTGCTCTTTCAGAAGCGCCTCCATTACTTTTCCCACCACAGAGGTAAGGCTTACGGGTCTGTAGTTTGTCACTTCTTCCCTGTCACGACTTTTGTGAAGAGGTACCACATCCGCCCTTCTCCAGTCCTGAGGAACTACTGTTTCCAAGGATCTGTTGAAAACATCCTTTAACGGCCCTGCAAGAACCTCTCTGAGCTCTTTCAGTATCCTGGAATTGTATCCCATTTGGTCCCATGGCCTTGTTCACTTTCATTTTTGCAAGTTGTTCTAACATATCTTCAGTGAATGGTGTGGTATCTACTTCATTCCCATTTTTATATTTGGGAGTCACAGATGGTCCTTTTCCAGGATTTTCTTTAGTAAAAACAGAGCAGAAGTATTTCTTTAGCAATTTTGCTTTTTCACTGTCACTTTCCACAAATCCGTTCCCAGCAATTCTGAGTCCTGCAATTGCATCTCTGATTTTCCTCCTCTCCCAAATATACGTGAAGAAAGTTTTGTCGCCACACTTCACATCTTTAGACATCTTTTCCTCTGCCTTTGATTTTGCTTTCCTTATTTCTCTTTTTGTCTTTTAGTTTGATCCTGTATTCCTTACTGTGTTCCTCTGTCTGTAAGCTTTTGAATTTTGTGAAAGCTGTGGTTTTTTGCCTTTATTTGAGCAGCCACGTCTTTTTGAGAACCAAATGGGTTTCCTTCTCCTCTTGTTTTTATTTACTTTCCTTACATATTTATCTGTTGCTCCTTTTATTGCCACCTTTTAGTTTAGCCCATTGCAGTTCCATTTCCCTTATCCCCTCCCACTCTGCCAACTCCTCCTTCAGGTACTTGGCCATTCTACTAAAGTCAGTGTTTTTGAAAGTTTAGGACTTTGAGTTTGCTATGATTGGACTGCACCTTGACTTTTATCTCACACCACACCGTGTGATGATTGCTGCTTCTCACAGGGGCACCCACCCAGGCATTCGACACGCTCTCACCGTTGGTGAGCACTAAATCCAACATTGAACTTTCCCTGGTTGGTTCCATCACCATTTGTTTAAGTGATGCATCTTGCCAGATTCGCAGGAGGAGTACTCTAATCCACATCAGGTAGACTAAAATCACCCAGTATGATCGCTTCCCCCTTTGTGGCTATCTTGGCAATATCTATAATCAATTCATTATTTCTTCGATTTGAGTCGGAGGTCTGTAGACTACAGCAGTATGGATGACAGTGCCATCTCCTCTTTCCAACACAATCCAGAGTGCTGCTTCTTTTCCCCATGCCCCCTGCCATTGCAGTAGCTTTAATATTGCTTTTTTACATACAAGGCTACTCTTCCTTTTCCTCTTTCTCTATCTCTTCTGAAAAGATTATAGCCAGTTATGGCTATAGCCCATTCTTGCGATTCATTAAACCAGAAGTGCTACTGATAGGAGATTTCAATATGCCAGATGTTGTTTGGCACATTCCTGCTGCAGTATCATCTAGAAGTAAGGAGATCCTGGATTCTCTACAGGGAGAACTATTCAGGCAATTGTTAACAGACCCCACACGTGAAGGGGCCATACTGGACTTGGTGCTTACCAATGGTGAAAGTGTTTCTGATGTTGTAGTGGGAGATCATTTTGCATCCAGTGATCACCAGATGGTGTGGTTCAGTATTAGGACTAGGGCTGTTAGAATCCATTCCAAGGTGAGGATCTTAGACTTTAGGAAGACTAACTTTGTGAAGATGGGCCAATACCTCAGGGAGTTGTTAATGGGATGGAAACAGCTGGGGGATGTAGAAAAACAGTGGACAAAACTGAAAGGGGGTATTTTAAGGGCAACCAACCTTTTTGTTAAAATGATAGATAAAGGCAAAAGGAACAGGAGACCGCTATGGTTTTCGAAGGAAGTAGCTGAAAAAGTGAAGAAAAAGAGGGAGGCCTTCATGAAATACAAGAGATCACAGAGGAAGACAGGCATCTGTATTTGGAGAAACTTAGAGAAGCTAGCAAAGTAGTCAAGAAGGCAAAGATTCAAAAGGAGGAGGAAATAGCCAATGCAGTAAAATGGGGGGATAAGACATTTTTCAGATATATTAGTGAGAAGAGGAAGGGCAAAAGTGGTATTGTCAGACTCAAGGGTGCAGGGGGGGAAATATGTAGAAGCTGATAAGGATAAAGCGGAATTGCTTAACAAATATTTTTGTTCTGTGTTCACAGGTGAAGAACCAGGAGCAGGACCTCAGAAAACACCCACAAATAAGAACAGAAGCGAGGGACATTTTGAACAATTTTCAGAAGACTGTGTTCGTGAGAAACTAGCTCAACTTAAAGTAGACAAAGCGATGGGACCAGATGGGATACACCCTAGAATACTGAGGGAACTTGGACGTTCTAGCAACTCCACTGACTGACCTTTTCAATGCCTCGTTGGAGTCGGGAGTGGTGCCAAAGGACTGGAGAGAGGCTAATGTGGTGCCTTTACACAAAAGCGGAAGTAAGGATGTGGTTGAAAACTGCAGGCTGGTTAGTTTAACTTCGGTGGTGAGTAAATTATTGGAAACGCTGCTGAAAGAGAAAATAGTGAGGTTTCTGAAGTCCAGCGGATTACAGGATCCGAGGCAGCATGGATTCACCAGAGGCAGGTCTTGTTAGACAAATCTGATTTCTTTTACTGGGTGACCAGGGAGTTGGACCGAGGGAGCGCTCTGGATGTGGTGTATTTAGATTTCAGTAAAGCCTTTGACACTGTTCCTCACAGGCGATTTATAAACAAACTGAGCACCCTAGGGATGGACCCTAAAGTTACTGCTTGGGTTAGAAATTGGTTGGGTGGGAGGCGACAAAGAGTTCAAGTAAATGGAGCTCACTCTGAGGAGAAGGATGTTACCAGTGGTGTGCCCCAGGGATCTGTCCTTGGTCCGATTCTTTTTAACATCTTTGTTAGTGATATAGCGGAAGGGCTGTCGGGTAAGGTTTGCCTCTTTGCAGATGATACCAAAATCTGCAATAGAGTAGACACCCAGGAAGGTGTAGATAACATGAGGAGGGATCTAGCTAAGCTTGAAGAATGGTCTAGAATTTGGCAGCTGGGATTTAATGTTAAAAAATGTAAGGTCATGCATTTGGGCTGCAGCAATCCAAGGGAGCAATACAGTATAAGAGGTGAAGTACTTTTGTCCACTAAAGAAGAGTGGGACCTAGGCGTGGTTGTGTCTGATCTTGAAGTAGCTAAACAGGTAGAAAAGGCGACGGCAAAAGCTAGAAGGATGCTTGGGTGCATACGGAGAGGAATGGCTAGCAGAAAAAAGGAGGTGATAATGTCTCTGTATGTCTTTGGTGCGACTTATTTGGAGTATGGTGTGCAATTCTGGAGACCGCACCTTCAAAAGGATGTGAACAGGATGGAGTCTGTGCAGAGGGTTGCTACTAAAATGATTAATGGGCTTCATTATAAAGCATATGAGGACAGACTTAAGGATCTTAATATGTACACCTTAGAGGAAAGGCAGGATAGAGGTGATATGATTGAGATGTTTAAATACCTCCGTGGCATAAATGTTCAGGGAGAGAGCCTCTTTCAATTGAAAGCAAGTTTTGCTACGAGGGGACATGGGATGAGGGTGAAGGGAGCTAGATTCAGGCGTGATATGCGGAAATATTTCTTTACAGAAAGAGTAGTGGATCCATGGAATAGTCTCCCAGTGGAGGTGGTAGAGATGAGGACAGTAACTGAATTCAAAAAAGCATGGGACCAACACAGAGGATCTCTAAAGGTAAAAAGTGGACTGTTGTAGTTATGGAAGGACAGACTTAGATAGGCCATGTGGTCTCTTTCTGTCATCATGTTTCTATGTTTCTGTAATGGCCACAATGTCCAAGTCCATTTCCAGCATTATGGCTTCCAGGTCTGGAACTTTGTTGGCTAAGCTTCGAGCATTTGTACTCGTTGCTTTCCAGCATTTAACTGGCTTGCATATATTTTGCATTGATTTTGTTCTGCCCACTTCTTCCCACTTGTCATTGATGTGTGGCTGTTTCTGATGTTCTGTATTTGCCGGGAGTGACATCCTTAACTAGTCCTCCTCCATCCGTCACCCCCTTTTTTCTAGTTTAAATGCATATCCACATACATCCTGAATTTTTCACTTGGGATTCTTTTCCCTGCGACAGAGATGTAGTCCATCAGCACAGTATAGTCTCTCTTGTTGGTCCATCTGTTTCCCCAGTCGCCAATAAAACGGAATCTGCCTCGTTCGCACCAGGTCTGGAGCCATGTATTAAAGCTGTTTATGCGATGCAGCCTTTCTGCCCCCTTACCATGAACAGGTAGAGCTGCTGAGAATGCTACAATGTTAACAATGGGCTTGAGTTTCTCTTCCAGAGTCTGGAAGTCCCTTTGAACTGCAGAGGCACTGTTTCTAGCCAGGTCATTTGTACCCAGGTGGATGACATCAATTTTGGAGTGCTCACTTTCAGTGCTAAGTACATCAACCATTTGGTTTGTATTCCTGCCGGCTGAAGAACCTGGGAGGCATTTGACTATCTTCTTTCCTTTGAACTGTGTTCCCAAGTTGGTGCCTCTGATGGAATCTCCAAGTAGTAGTAGTTTTCTGTTTGAGTTTTTCTTCATATTTGGTGCTTTAGTAGGAGGTTGGGCATTGACTGACTCATTTAAGGGCCCTTCGGTTTCCATGGATTGGTGATCCTCATTAACCAAAGCAGAGAAGGCCTTATGCAGGGATATCTCTTCATGTATAGGATATCTCAGCGTTACAGGTCGCAATCTACCCAAGCCCACTGTGATCCATTTGTTCCTGGAATGTTTGGTTTTTTGTGAGAGCGGTGGTGGGCTTTGTTCTGTTTGTATCCTAGAAGAGGTGCGTTTCATTGCAGCTAGCTTTTCCCTTAGTAGAGGCAATTCTTTATGCATAGCAGCTGACTTGAAGCACATAGGACAAGCTCTTAGGTTCCAGATGATTTGTCTCAGAATGAAAGCACCACAGTTATTGCTCTGAATACATGACATGCTGATTAAGCAGTCTAGAAGGAGAAGAAGAAAAGTTGGGCTTAAAACCAAATTAAAAAGGATAGATGGCAACGTATGTGACCACTATATATACAATGCAGCCCTGGGGTGGGTGGGTGGGTGGGAACCTAAGTGTCCCTGGCCAGTAGGCCTTACATGAACAATGGGCACACTCGGATATCTGTTTTAAGGGCTATATAAGTTTTATGTTGGCAGTCAGAATATTCCCAAAAAGTAATGTATAACCAACAGTTAAATTCTGTATAAGCAACAGGCAAAAGATAGAAAGCTGAAAGCTTAGCTGTGTGCAGGCTCTGGAAGCTGCACACAGTAAAAGCTGTTAGTGTAGCCGGGTTTAAAAAAGGTTTGGAGAAGTTCCTGGAGGAAAGGTCCATAAACCATTATTAAAGGGGGACCCATAATATCCACCGCTTGACCCAATACAAGCATTGTGGAACCTGTCTTTTGGGGAAACGGCTAGGTACTTGTGACCTAGATTGGCCACTGTTGACAACAGGATACTGGGCTTGATGGACCTTGGTCTTACCCAGTATGGCGTATTTTGTGTTCTTAGTAGAGCTAGAACACAAAACCCAGGGAACAAAGTGAGACAATTAGAAGCCACCTCGATCCTAACCAAAGTAGCCCAGGGAAGCTTTGTCAAACTAATAAATTTTCAAAGGGTTTTTGAATTTCTTTATATGAAGATTCTGTGTGTGTGTGTTTAAGAAAATAAACTGCATGGTGCGAGGCTTCCATTCTAACATGGGAAATTGGAGGAATTGTTAGCCAATTTAGTATTTTGAGAGCAAAGAGGTCAGCTATGTAGAAAGAGACCAGTATAAAATGTTTTGAGCAGGCATGAGCATCTTGATATGAAATCAGTATGAGGGATACCAGTGTTGCTTGAAGAGAAGAGGGGTAACATAGTTGTATCTAGTGGTATTTATTCTGAATTAATTGCTGTTTTTAAGTTGGTGGACCAAAGGCCACAATAAAATGGTGGTATAATAGTTTAAGCAGGTAATAACAAGAACATGAATCAAAGTGTGTAGAGCTTGAAAGGTGTGGAAAGGTTTGATAGCTGGTATCTGGCATAAGAAATAAGAGGAGCAAATGGTGGTAGCTGCTTGTAGGTCAAAAAGATAGCTAGGCGTTAAAGGTAATGCTGTAGGATTAACCAGAGGCAAAAAAATGTTCTTGGTGGTCCAGAGAGCTTGCAATTTTGTCTTGGTTAAGCTTCAGAATCAAGGCCTGTGGAAGGAGGAAAAAACATCGGTTCCCTGAATGGTCAGCTGAGAGCGGAGCTCTGCTGCATCCCCTGATAAGAGCTTAATAAGGCCCCCTAAGTGCACCTGGAGACTCTTTCCCCCCTCCCACCTGAGCGGAGAGAAGCCTGAAGTTTACCCTGGTATGACCATATGGAAGAAAACCACCAATTTGTTTGCCTTTCAGGCAGGGAAGTTGGAGCAGCGCGAGAGAGAGGTAAAATGACACTGAAGGAGGGAAATCACATGATACTGGGCAATGCACACATCAGTGCAGTTGAGGAGAGAGATTGCTTGGATCTGGGACTTTAGCAATTGGAGCTTCAGGGATGGTTCCTTGACCTGAAACAGGAGCTGCAGCAGGTTGGAGCTGATATTGGAGGACTGGTTAAGGAATTTAGAGCTGAAATGGTAGCGTTGATCCGAAGAATGGAGGATAGAGAAACGAGGCTCAAGGGAGTGCAGGAGGAGATGGACAGGTTATGCCACATGGTTCAGCAGATGGTGCATGATAGAGGCCTCTGAAGATAAGAGGACATGGAAAATCGGATGTGGAGATCTAATCTCTGTATAAAGGGCATTCCGGAAACAGCTGACTTTGCAGATGTGGTCATGGTGGCTAAAGAGGTTTACAGCATCCTCTTCCATGACACCAGTGGAGATAAGAGTGAGAGCCTATTAAAATAGTGGGCAAACCGGACATTAGGACTGCCTAATTAGCATCATCTGCGAGACATTATTCTTTGTTTGCATGAATATGCTGTTAAAATGTTTGAGGAACATGCACAATATGGGGAAAATTTCCTAGAAAGGATGTGAATTCATTTTGTACAATGATTTATCAGCAGCTACAATGGCCAGACTCAAGGATTCTGCCCGATGACACAACTGCTACAACAGACAGTACTGCTACAAGTGGCTGTAGCCTGCTGGTCTGGCCTTCACTATAAACAGGATAACAAAGTTTTAACACCTCAGGAAGCAGTGGTTGAACTGAGAACTTGGTATTGCTGATGTTGAACTCCCGCAGCAAACATGTTGCTAAGCTTGTCTGTCATTCTTTTTCCAAATTCGGCTTTTACACTCTCTTCGGCCTTTGCTTACTCCTGATTTTCATTCCGTGTTTCAAGCGGTGTTGTCACTGATCTTTTGATTTATGCCAGTGTGGTGGTATTAGGTCTTCCATCCTCGTTATCAGCCCTGCAGTTGGTACAGAATGCAGCAGCAAGGGTGGTTCTGGGTAAGATGCACTTTGATAGTATTACTCGTTGTTTGCACTCTCTGCATTGGCTGCCTATTCAGCAGTGGGTTGTTTTAAGGTTCTTTGTGTGGTGTCAAGCTTTGGTTGGGGTGTCTGCATCTTGTTTAGCAGAGCTGTTGTCATGGCATACCTCCTTGCGTCCAGTTCGCCAAGGTTTGTGTGATACTCTTTACCTTGTTGCTTTTTTTTTTTCCAGTCTAGTTTGCATGTCACATGGTCTTGTGATTTTGCTTTGGTTGTGTGTTTTCTGGAATCGTTTGCCAGCTTCCTTACATGGCTGTTGTGATTTGCTGTCTTCAGCTCTTGAAGGCCCATTTGTTCTGTCATGTGTTGGTTCTTGATTTTTATTGTTTAAATTTTGTTGTATGCTTTTTGTACTGATTTGAACTTATGTGATTAGGTGGTTTATAAATGCTGTAAATAAAATAAATAAAACACACGCCCCACCCAAAAGAGCAAGGTGGCAAAAGGTATCGTCCTGATGAGAACGTGAAAAATTTGGAAGATGCCAACAGGAAAAACCTCCAGATATGACTTCAGCATCATGGTTTCCTAAGCAATAATACTGAAGAGACATTGATCTAATATTTGTGTGTGTGGGGGGGGGGATTGTGGTTTGGTTTCTAGTTATGGGAAAGGAAGGACTTAAAGTGAGTTGCAGTGGAAGTGTTGATGTATGTTGCAAATGGTAAGGCAGGGTGTTGGGAGGGATGTGATTGGATGGTTGTGTGTACAAGAATGGGGTAGAATGTATGCATAGAGGGGATTCCTGATGGTGGTGTGACTGTGGATGGTGTACCTAAGCACTAGAATTTTATGGAGAGGGGGAAGCATCAGTAAAGGAACTTGGAAGGGGGGGGGGAAAGTTGTGAAGGGGGAGTTTAGTGGGCTGATCGCTACTCCAGAAAGAAGGTGTTTGGTGTGGGGAGGGAACCAAGGGGTGGGGGGGGGGGACTGAGGGGAAAGGAAGTGGTTGGGGAGGGGATAGTATGCCAAGACTGTTCCAGACTAGCCATGCCTGTGCCTGATGGCAGCAGAGAGCGGTCTTAAACACAGGGGTGTCAACTGGTCTTGTTCAATGTAAAGGGCTTGGGGTCCTGGCAAAAACATAGCCTGCAACAAAAGGAGGCGAGGAGGTAGGTGGCAGATATGCTCTGTAGTCAAGAGACCCATTTGAAGAGAGAACGGGCTCATTTATTGAAGTCATGGAGGTATCCACATGTGTTTCTGGCAACCAAAATGGGAGCATAAGGAGGGGCAGGGATTGGTATTATAGTAGCCACTGACCACACTTTTGAGATTAAAAATCTGATTTGTGACACAAAGGGGCATTCCTTTGCGTCCCTCTAGTCTAGTCCCGAAACCATAGAGTTTAGAATCTCCTCCAGTAGCCTTGGAGACTGAAATACATCATCGCTTTGCTGGCACCAGTATATATAGGCAAGGACTGCCCCCTCTCACCAGTACTTGCAGTCTCCAAGCAGCTGTAGGAGATTCTGAGCCTGGGACTGGGTTCAGTTTAACTAATAAGCAGAGCTAGAGTAGATAGTGATCTTTGATAATTTCTGGGTTGATTGTTTTAAATTTCTTTGTTTTGCAGGAGCGGTGCTATTGCTGAAGGCTTCTTTCTCTGGTCAATCTCCCTCCTCTGCTCTCCCTCTGTTGTTCGCTCCCCCCCCCCCCCATTCCCCGTCACTTAACGAGCACAAGTAGAGGGGAATTCAAAATTTTCTGGCATTGCTGTTGGGGGAATTTGCCTCCCTGCTGTAAAGGGTGTGGAGCAGGTAGCAGGCTTGATAGCACCGCTCGGGATCAGGCAGATCAAGAGGCCTGTTCCGCAGTTGTGGATTGCATCGGAGCCGAAGCCGTGGTCCAGCTGAGCTCTGACGCAGTGGCATCTCAGTTTCCCGGCGGCACAGCTGTTCGGCGAGGGAGCGGGCCGAGAATCGGCACTTTTCAGGTGCATTTGGGCAAAGAATTACTTGAGAGCCGCAGGTTGTAATTTTGACTGCAGTGAGGCCAGCCGCTCAAAGCGGCGGCGGCCATTTGCAAAACCCATTTTTTTGTTGCCTTCTTCTGTTGAGGTTTTTTGGCCTGTTTCAACCCTCGTTTTGATGAGGGACTAATTGGGCCTTGTCAGGGGAGACGTTTAAGGTTTTAAAAAAAATAAAACAAAAAAAAAACTGGGCTGGTTTTTTGACTGAGGGTTTTGCTGGTTCAGTTGCTGCATAGTCCTTGGGGGGGGGTGCTGTAGTACAGCCTAGCAGGATATGCCCGCCAAACCTAGGTGTATAGTGTGTGGCACGCGGCGCGGGTTGTTGTTGGACTCAGGGGTATCTGGCACTTGCACTCTGGAGACACATGGTATGGACAGTGGACCAGCTGAGCCTGCGGGGGATCAGGAGGTGGGTCTGTCACAGGGAGCGGATGCCCTTCCTCCGTCCCTAGCACCGGCTGAGCCAGTACCAGGATCGTCCGCAGCTGAGGGTCTCCAGGGCTATCTCAGGGGCCTGCTCCGGTGATACCAGCAACTTTCTTTTCTCTCATGCAGCAGGCTTTTGCCCTGCTGCAGCCCAGGATGTCAGCTCCTCCTCTTGGAGCGCCGGGGCAGAAACAGCTGGGGTCCCTGGCCCGGTCTCAGGAGGGCGCTCCCCTGGCCAAGCTGAGCAGAGGTGCTGGAGGTGAGAGCCCGACGTCTCACCTTGGGGAGACTCTAGGGTCGGTAGACACAGAGCTGGAGGAGCTCTCAGGGGACGAGTTGGAGGAGGGAGAGTTGGCTGACTCCAAGCAGCAGAGTAGGGTAGTGTCAGACGGCTGCCTGGGTGAGAATCTTCACAGTCTTGGCAAGTGCATATATCTATATGATTTGCAAGGAATTGTGGGCAATGCAGTTCATTCACACCAGACACAGCTGCTCACAATAATTAGTTGTGCTTTTGGGTAAAGCCAATAAGATTTATTTATGGGGTTATTTCTCCCAACACAGATATGCTTGGTAGCACATAAATCAGGTTACTTGCTTTCAGTGTTAAACTTGAAAAAACAAAACCAGGAAAACAACATTTGAACTTGTCAGGCAATCACAGCAAAAGAAATAAGACCTGGTTGGTACAAACTGGTCTTTTCTGTAGGCATTAGCTAATGTTTTCTTAGCATATATCAAACAACAAACCAAAAGCCACAAAGAAGAGAAAAAAACTGTTCTTTTCAGGTTAACTTCTTATATCTTCCCACATAGATTCAGAAGTGATTCTCTGAGAGCTCACAAGCAATTTTAGGTAAGGCTCAATTGCTAGCAGTTATCCAGCTGAAACCCCTTAGCTGGCTTGCTTTCTACTGCGTGGGTCAAATCCTGCTTCAGGAGCTTTCCTGAGTAGATTAAAGAACAAGTTTGTATTTCTTTGTGATGGTTGCTGTACTTTGTAACAGAAAATTACCAAAGGAGTTTAGACAGAGAGCAATCCATGTAAATACAGCCTTCATCTGAGACTTCTCCTTCTTCCTCCACAATCATCTGTTCAATATCATGGATTGGCACAGAGGAATTTCTCAATGGAGCACTTTCAGGACAATACTTGCTTCCCTGCTGTCTTTCAAGGGTATAGCTAGGGCATAGATCAGTGTTCATACCTGAGCTTCCATTGCTGTTAGAGTTCCTCTCTAAATAGCCTGGCCAGTATGTAGTCCAGTTCTTATGTCCAGCCTTCCAATCCAGATCCCTGGACACTGGATCTCTCTTCACATACCTTCTGGCACGGGTCTTAGGGTCACTTCCACGTGCAGCCGTCTCCCTCACAGGTACCGTCTGGAGATTCCTAGCTCTGCAGCACCATTCCTCTGGCTTTCCCCAGTCCAATGGTGTATGCTGGCCCTTGGAATGCCTCCCAGTATACGTACTGCTCTGGACTCCTCTAGATCTCCCAAAGGCTTTTCTCCTCTTTCTTCCAAAGGGTTTCTTGCCCTCTCTGTCTGTCCGGTTTGGCTTCTGCTTCTGATGATCCTCCAGATGAAACTGAGGATGAGGAGGATCAAGCTCAAGCTCCTTCTCTGTAGAATAAACTCTACCTTTATTCTGCTTAGATGAGTGCTCCTCTCTAACACAGCGCAGCTGTGCTGAATCAGGCCCTGCCCTTTGAGATGAGTGCTTAGGGATTACCTCATAGCCCTCCTGATTGAACACACGTTTCCCCACTTCAGCTTCTCTAATGGCTGTTGGAAACCTGGTGCATTCTGGGACTGATAGTCTTTTATGGGAAAATTCTGTTTTCTTATTTCTACCAGAACTGACAGGTTGCTTGTTCAGAGTCACTTCACCTTTCTTATAGCTCCTTCCTGAGCTATGATAAGCTTCCTTATCACAGTAGTCAGGGTGTTTCGACGCGAAGAGCTGCCAGTCTTGATTGCAGAGATTCTCAAGACCCTTAACATGCCCTCCGAAGGGGCGGTAGCGGAGGAGGCCCTGGAGGATCCGTTATTGCAGGCTGTGCGGATGTCCCAACGGGTCTTCCCCCTGCATAGAGTTTTTCGGGCTATAATTCAGGAGGAGTGGGATTCGCCGGAATCAGCCCTGAGAGGTTCCAGGGCCCTGGCACGGCTTTATCCATTGTCAGACCAGGATAGGGAACTGTTTCGCTCCCCCAAGGTGGATGCGGCAGTATCAACGGTTACTAAGAAGACTACGATTCCCATTGAAGGTGCCGCAGCGCTCAAGGATGTGCCGGACGGGAAATTGGATATGCTGTTGAAACAGGTGTTTGATGTGTGCGCTCTCTCAATGCAGGCCTCTATAGCGGGGGCGTGGGTGGCGGGAGGCTGTCTGCGGTGGTCCCAGAGGTTGCAAGGGGAGCACCTGGATGCGCACTTGGAGGATGGAGCACAGTTGGAGTCCGTGACCGCTTATTTGGCAGATATTCATTATGATCTCATCCGCGGAATGGCTGAGTATGGCCTCGGTGGTAGTGGCTTGGCAATATCTTTGGCTGCGTAATTGGGCAGCAGATAGTTCTTCTAAGACACGCCTCAGCAAGCTACCGTTTCGGGGTAAGCTGCTGTTTGGTGACGATTTGGAGAAGTTGGTTAAGGATCTTAGAGTCGAAAGGGGGGGCGCCTTCCGGAGGACAAGCCGAAGCAAGGCTGTGCGAGTACAGGGTCCCGGGGGGTCTCTAGGGATTTTCGTTGTTTTCGGTCCTCTCGTTTTTCCCAACCTCAGAGAGGGAGGTTTCCGACTAGGAGCCAGGGCTTCTATGGTTTCTGGGGAGCCGGTAGGGGATTTGCCCCTTTCCAATCCTCTTCCGTTAAGAGGTCGCAATGAGATAAGGCGGGCTCAGGTAGAGGTTGTTCCTGTAGGGGGTCGTTTGCGGGAGTTTTACCCTGCCTGGGTCCAAATTACGTCGGATTAGTGGGTCTTAGAGGTCATCCGAGAGGGTTATGCTCTGGAGCGCCACCGTCCCGTGTTAGATTCCTTTGTCCTGTCTCCTTGCAGGTCTCCGCTCAAGGTCCAGGCGGTCTCCGAGACGCTACAACGGTTGCTACAGCTCAAGGCGGTGGTGCCCGTGCCGGCAGATCAATGCGGCAGCGGTCGATACTCCATCTATTTTGTAGTGCCAAAGAAGGAAGGCACGTTTCGGCCAATTCTGGATTTGAAGAGGGTGAATCGGTGTCTTCGTGTCACTCATTTCCGAATGGAGACTGTTCTGTCATTGCGGTGGTCAGAGCAGGAGAATACTTGACAGCGCTAGACTTCACGGAAGCTTATCTCTATATCCTAGTTCGGCAGGAGCACCAAAGGTTCCTATGGTTTGCGGTGCCCATGGGGCATTTTCAATTTCAAGCGTTGCCATTCGGACTGGCCACGGTGCCTCAAACTTTCACCAAGATTATGGTGGTGGTGGCGGCAGCGGCGCTCCGCAAGGAGGGGGTGCTAGTGCATCCCTACTTGGATGACTGGCTGATCTGCGCGAAGTCAAGGGAAGAAAGTGCGACAGCCACCGCCCGGGTGGTGCAACTTCTAGAAGGGCTGGGTGGTCAATTTGGCAAAGAGCAGGTTGGTTCCCTGGAGTACTTGGGCACTCGGTTCAACACACGGCAGGCAGCAGTGTTTTTACCCGCTCTGCGAGCGCAGGGCTTGAGGAAGTTTAGTTCGGTTTCTATCGTATCCGGCACCCACTGTGTGGCAGTATCTTCAATTACTCGGGACGATGGCGGCAACGATCGAGGTGGTGCCGTGGGCCAGGGCGCATATGCATCCGTTGCAGAGTGCGCTTCTCCGGCGTTGGTCTCATCAGCGGGATGCATTATCGCAACGGCTGGTTTGTCCTCAGGATGTGCGTCTGGACCTGCTTTGGTGGTTGCGGCCAGAGAGCTTAACGGCGGGCATGCCTCTAGAGCCTCCATCCGGGAGACTGCTGACAACGGATGCCAGTCTCCTAGGGTGGGGGGCGCATTGCGAGGGCAGGTTTGCGCAGGGTCGGTGGCCTCTAGAGGAGGACTGGTCCATCAACCAGTTGGAGATGAGAGCAGTGTGTTTGGCCCTGCAGGAATTTCAGGAGCGCTTCAGGGAGCAGGCGATTAGAGTTCTGTCCGACAATGCGACGACTGTAGCCTACATCAATCAGCAAGGTGGCACGGGCAGTGTGGTGCTGGAGGCCTAGGCCGGTCAACTTCTCGAGTGGGCTGAACGAAACCTAGCCGGGCTGTCGGCACAGCATGTGGCCGGTGTGGACAATGTTGAAGCAGATTTTCTCAGTCGCCGCAGAGTGGATTTGGGAGAGTGGAGTCTGCACCCGGGGGGGTTTGCGCTTTTAGTTCAGCGTTGGGGGATTCCTTGGATGGATCTCATGGCGAGCTTCGAGTCGGCGAAGGTAGCGTGGTTTTTCAGCAGGTGGCGAGAGCGAATGTCAGAGGGTCTCGACGCACTGGCGCAGCTGTGGCCGGAAAGAGGTCTTCTATGTGTTCCCGCCTTGGGCTCTCATTGGTCGGGTAGTGCAATGCATAGAACGACATCGGGGGTCGAGTGATCCTGGTAGCACCCGACTGGCCCAGAAGACCGTGGTATGCGGATTTGGTACGACTCCTGGCAGACAAGCTGTGGCGGCTCCCTCAGCGGGTCGATCTCTTGCATCAGGGGCTGTTGCGCATGCCCCAGGTGGGTCGATTCTCGCTTACGGCATGGCTCTTGAAAGGGCTAGGATGAGAGCCAAAGGTTATTCGGCAGGGGTTATTTCGACTTTGCTGAAGGTCCGTAGGAGGTCTACTTCGCTGGCGTACGTCCGGGTTTGGTGCATTTTTGAGGCCTTGTGTGCGGAGCGTGGGCTTTGGCCTTTTGGGGCTTCGGTGTCTCAGATCCTGTCGTTTTTACAAGATGGAGTGGACAAGGGGTTGGCAGCGAGTTCCTTGCGCGTGCAGTTGGCTGCCATCTCTTGCTATCGAGGGAAGGTTCACAGACAGGTCCTCGGGGCTCATTGTGACATCAGACGATTTTTGCGAGCCGTGTTGCTAATGCGGCCGCCGCGGCGCTCTGTGGTCCCACCGTGGGATTTGAACTTGGTGTTGTGGGCCTTGCTGGGTGCACCGTTTGAGCCTCTGTCCGAGGCCTCTCTGAAAGATCTGACGTTGACGGTTTTTCTGGTGGCTATTTGTTCCGCAAGAAGGATTTCGGAATTGCAAGCTCTTTCGTGTAAGGAGCCGAATCTATCCTTTGATCACAAGGTAGTGCTCCGTACCGTTCCGGCGTTCTTGCCAAAGGTGGTTTCAGCTTTTCATGTTAATCAGGTGGTGTTGCGTCCACGTGTTCTCCGCTCGGCAGAAGGAGAAATCGGGGGGGCTGGTTGCATTTGTTGGACGTTCGGCGAGTGCTTCGAGTTTATCTCAGCAGGACGGCGCCCTTTCGGAAGTCGGACCGACTGTTTGTAGCTTTCGGGGGCCCGTGGAAAGGAGAAGCTGCGGCGAAGTCGTCTATTTATTTCTCATTGGTTGAAGGAGTCGATTACTTCGGCTTATCTTTTGAAGGGTAAGATGGTTCCGGAGGGTCTTCGGGCTCATTCGACTAGGGCACAGGCGGTGTCTTGGGCGGAGTTCAGTTTGGTTCCGGTCGATATTTGTAAGGCGGCCACCTGGTCGTCCTTGCATTCCTTTGCGAAGCATTATAGACTGGATGTGTTGGCAGCAGGGGATGGCCATTTTGGTTCAGCGGTGCTTCAGGCTGGGCTTGCAGGTCCCTCCCGTTGATCTTCACTGCTCTTACGTCCTCTATGGTTTCGGGACTGGACTAGAGGGACACAAAGGAAATGTAAATTAGACTTACCTGCTAATTGTTGTTCCTTAAGGAACTCTAGTCCAGACCCGGATCCCGCCCTGGGTTGCTAGAGGTCGCCAGCCTGATGTTTTGAAAAGAAAATACAAGAAAAAAAAAATAGCGAAGTCATTTTCGGCCGTTGTGAGAACCCTTTCATAGCACTTTTTTCCTTATTACCTCCAAATATTCTGATTGTACAATTTAAACTTATTTTAAAAAAAAAAAAAGGGGGGGGGGCAACAGATTATCGGTTGCATTCTAATTTATGCCTCATTTATGGTGCTTTACTTTGCTTATTTGTTGTTCTGCTGAGTCTGCTTTGTCAATAGGTACTGGTGAGAGGGGGCAGTCCTTGCCTATATATACTGGTGCCAGCAAAGCGATGATGTATTTCGGTCTCCAAGGCTGCTGGAGGAGATTCTAAACTCTATGGTTTCGGGACTGGACTAGAGTTCCTTAAGGAACAACAATTAGCAGGTAAGTCTAATTTACATTTACCTGCTCCTTAATGTAGAGGTGGATGGTACCTTGATGCTGGCTATGCCCCAAATAAGGCTCAGGGCCAGTTTTTTGATGTGTTAAGTAAATTACTCAACCTCTCCACAGCCCCATTGATATTAGCCGGGGACTTTAACCTAGCCAAAGACCCTAGGCTAGGTAACTGTGCAGAGGAAGTAGGAGGAGGGACGGCACACCAGTGCAGATTGGGGCTAATGATGGAGACCTTAAAACTTGTTGACAGCTGGAGGGTGCATGAGGGTAGGCAACAAGCCTACACCTTTTATTCGGCCCCTCATCAAGAGTTAGTTGATAGGCTATGTTTTGGCTAGATTGCACCTGGGCGCCTGCTATTGAAGGTGGAGCTTAGTGAGATCACCTGGTCATATCATGTACCCATTGGTCTCTTGGTGAGGGTGGGATGACTACTGTTGGGACACAGGTTCTGGAAGCTCAATGACTCTCTTAAAGAGACAGTAGGTTGTTCAGAAAGTAGATGGAACTGTAGGATTTCTACCAGCTGAATGACTTGGGAGAAATAGGCCACGGTATACTATGAGATAGTATCAAGGCTGTGCTAAGGCGCATCCTGATATCTGAGGTGGTTACTATAAACAGTGTAGGGATGAGGAGGATAGAGATCTTCAGGATCAATTGAGGAGACTTGGAGGTGCAGCAGGGCAGGGGGTTCGCCCCACAGCGAGCCACGCAGATAAGACTACAGGCATAGGCTGCCAGCCCTTTTGCATTGAGAGGTACACTTTCAGATAGGGTGAAGCAGACACATTCGGATTGGGATAACAAAGCAGATAGAATGCTAGCCCACATGCTTAAGGTTCAAGTCAAGCAACATCGAATCTTGCAGATTCAGGATGAGCAGGGTGTGCTGCGCTTTGAGGAAGAGAGATGGGAGGCTTTTCATGTCTTTTATGTGAAGCTGTATAGCAGTGAACAGGTGGTCCATGAGAGCACAATTGAGGGTTACTTACAGAAGTGAGTTGGAGGTGCTGACCAGGACAGGCACTGAGGCGCTAAAGGTGGATATTACTAGAGATAAGATCTTTCAAGTGATTTGGAGCATGACGTCTGGGAGGACCCTAGGGCCAGTTGGGTACATTGCTCGATTTTATAGGAAATTTCAGGGTAGGTTGCTTGAGAAGCTCCATGCACTGTTTAAGCCTCAACTCTTGGACGGTTACTTTATGTGCAGTGCAGGGATAACTGATCCCTAAACCAGTAAGGATAAGTCTGTGACTCCTTCCAACCAATTTTGCTTATTAATATCAACACAGATATTTGCGGGAGTTCTGGCGAATCGTGTGGTCGGTGAGGACCAGTCTGGCTTTATACCAGGCAGGCAAGCTAAAGATAACATACACAAACTCAATCTTATTTGGAAATTTAGGGTGGCAGGGGAAGATTCTATCTGATATCAGGAATGCTTTTTCAGCATATACTGCTTAAGATTTTGGAAAAGGTGGGGCTGGAACCTTGCTTTGTGGCATGGATAAAAGCTTTATATGCAGCTCCAGTGGCTCGTATTTGAGTAAACAGGGCCTATTTGAGTGAACTGCCCTTGGGGAGGGGAACAAGGCAGGACTGCCAGTTTGTTCCCATTTGCTATTTGCTCTTGTAGTTGAACCCACTGGTGGAGTGTATGCCGCAACATTAATGTACAGGGGATTCAAATGGGTGCTTGGAATACAAAATAGGCATGTTTGCTGGCGTGATTTATACTCTGACTTTGGCATTCACTTCCTTGCTCACCTTAATGCAGGAAATTGCCCAGTACAGTAAGCTATTGGGTTACGAAGTTAATATAACCAAAATGAAACTCCTGAAGATCCGTCTAGACCCCAGCCTGGAAGAGTGCTTGCAGGAGGCCTTCCCTTTTAAATGGGCGAAATGCTCCCCATGCTATCTTGTGGTACAAGTAGGGGCCTGCTGGGAGAAATTGTACTCCATCAACCATAAGAAGTTATGGTTAGCCATTGGGGGAGAATTAGATAGGGTCACTCTATCCCACCTATTGTGGATGGGCCGTATAGCAACCTTTAAAATGAAATGTGCTGCCACATCTGTATCTGTTCAGGTGCTTCTGATCGTGCTGTCCGATGAGCTGATGCAGAAGTGGCACCAATGTAGTTTTGGCTATTTGTGGAGGAAGAGACCTCCTGCAAGTGGCAGGACATGTCCTTACGCAAGATACAGAGAAAGGGGGAGTGGGTGTGTCCTTGCTGACACGACTACTATGCCACCGCAATGCTTAATGGTGTGGTAACATAGTAAATGACGGCAGATAAAGAACAGTATGGTTCATCTATTCTGCCAAGTAAGATGGCAAGAGTAGGTGCACCTGCTGCTCTGTGCAGGTCACCCCTCCCAAAAATCCCTGGCAGGCACCACTTCCTTAAAGATTCTCTGGCTGTCATGGGGTGGAAGAGGTGACTGAGGTAAGTTGCCCTTTCTGGCAGTGAGCCCTGCATCTGTGGGAGAGATGTAGGAAAAAGCTTTGGTGTAGGACTGTGGTACTGGAATATACTGCTCCATAATGAGCAGTCTTCCCTCCCTCCCCCCCCCCACCCCACCCCCTTCTCCAGGACACCTGCATGGTGTCTTTGGGGAGTGGGCCCTGAAAGGGTTGAGTCACTTAAGTCAGTTTCTGGATATAGAGACAGAAGTGTTGGGTTTTCTGGTGCTGCAGGATAGATATCAGCTGAACGGGGCCTATGAGTTTCACTATCAATAATTGTGCCCTTATGTGCAGTCCAGCCAAAAATGAAGAGGGTGTGTGGGTCATATGAGTGACTTTGAGACAATTGTGATTGTGGGAGGGGTGTCAAGTGCTTGTCTTGGCCTGTTATAAATTGCTCTTGGAGATAAGAAGAGGATTCCCAAGGTGTTGTACAAAATGGGCGGAAGAGTTAGGAGTGGACCTGACTCTGGCAAACTGGGAGTCTGTGTTTTTCTGAGTACCAGGAAGCTTTCCCCTGCAGTTGCTATTGTGGAACAGGGATATAAGTTACTGTATAGGATGTATTGGGATTCCAGCAGACTGGGTAAGTTGGGCCTTTTGGAGACCTGGAGGGGGCTGCAGAGGGAAAGGGACCTTCCTGCATATGTGTTGGGGTTGCACATAGTTATGAACTTTGGCAAAAGGTGAAGGGATTGGTGAACACCATCAGGAAGGGGAATGTACAATTAACGCCATCAATCTGCCTCTTGATCACACCCTTGGAGGGCATGGAGAAAGGGAAGATTGAACCAGCCAAAATGTGGTGTTGCAGCACAAATAGCTTTGGCACAGAGTTTGCGGGATCAGCTGGCACCTACCCTGGCGGAAGTAAGAACGATTGGATTGGATATGTTACAGCTGCTGCTACAGTGGGCTTGTGTAATGGGCACAATTTCAAGCCAATTGGTTTGCATATGAACAGTGGAAACCGTCTCAGAATGTTACAGTAAAGTCCAGTGTTTGATTCAGTCAGGGCTATGCTCTAGATATGCTTTTTTGTTTGAGTGTAAGCCTAAGGGGGAGTATAACATTAAAAAAAAAATGGACATTCTATAAATTCTGTGGTACTGCTTTTGGTGGTCTGTAATGTAGAATATGTTTAATAAAATCATTGATTATAAAAAAGGCATGTGCTTAATTGAGAGAGAGCGGGGGAAGGAGGAGTGCACAGATAGTAAATCAAAGGATATCATCTGCATAACAGAAGCAACTGATGTCATAGTCCTTGGAGAAGAGCAAGGAACATGTTAAAGTGCAGTGGATAAAACAGAGCCTTGGGATACCACAAGGGAAGGAGTAAGTATAAGAGAAAGTGCTGGCTTTGGGCACACAGTCTGATCTTGCAGAAATGATGTAAACCAACTAAGAACTCTGTCCTTGATAACTCCATAAAGACTGTAAAGGAGAAAAGTGATCAATGACATCAAAGGCGGCAGAGAGATTGAGGGCGATTCTTTTTATATTATAGCTGATTTGTTGGGCGTCCAAATCACTGAGACATTCACTAAACAAAGCAGTTACTGTAATCTCATGCTGTAGTTGTTAAGAAAACCAGACAGCCAGGGGTGTAATATTAATTTTGGAAATAGTGTGTTGATTGAAGAAAAAAAAAAGCTTTTCTCAATAAGCTTAGAAAGAAAAGGCAAATATGAGAATGGACAAAATATGGCTTGTTTTTCAAGATGGTGATAAAGCAGAGGAAGAGAGTATTGGCAGAATTCCTAAATTGGGAAGGTTAGACAAACGTGAAGGAAGTGGATTGAGCATGGCTTTCATATTAAAGTATCTCCAGGAACAAGCAGGAATGAGTCCTCACATATGGGTACGTCGGTACCAACGGAGCCTGCGTGGGAACGCTCCCCAGCTTCCCAAGAAGGAAAGCTTTTGGGAGCATCCCACAGCGCCTGCGTGCTGCCTTCCTGCCTTTCCTAACCAACACTCCTCAGTTCTTCTTTTCCGCAGAGCCAGCAGGTCTTGTTCCTGTCACTGCTGAAGAAGTTCTTTATTTTAATTTATTTCTTTGGTCGCGTGTCTGCCTTCCCCGATGCCGGACCGGTACCGCCGGTCTTTTCTTTTCTTTCTAAAAAAAAAAATATATATTTTTCCCTCACTTGGTGTATTTTTCTTCTTAGGCCTCCAGGCCCACAAGAAAATTTTCCCTCATGGAAAAACCAGCCTCCGGGTTCAAAAAATGCACTAAGTGTAGCGGTACAATTTCTGTTAGATACCCATGAATGGTGTCTTAAATGTTTGGGTCCTGAACACTCCATTCCGGATTGCCAGTCCTGCTCTCTAATGTCTAAACGAGGGTTACAGAACCGAGCAGCCAAGCTCCATGTGCTGTTTCCCACGGATGCACCGGCGGTGGCATCGACATCTTCCAGGTCTTCCTCTCCTGATGGGTCTCAGGTAACCGAACATAAACCTAGCAGGTCCTTGAAGGGCAAATCTCCCTCTAAGCATCGAGATGCCTCCGGGCTTGCCCTCGAGGATCCTGTCCCATCCACACAACCCCGGCAGGAAGCTCCGGCTTCAAAGCTCCTCCTATGGGGTACAGGTTGACATCGATGGCACGGCCTCGACCGATCACCTGTTAGACTGCTCTGGGGTACCGGCACTTTCTCCCGGTACCGACGTCCAGGCAGTCGTGGCGTCCATGGATCACACTGTTCAATCCATGCAGCAGGCTATAATGGCTTTTATTAAAGCTGCGACGCCGACGGTACCGCAACAAGTTCCGTTGTCTGTACCGATACCAGCGCCGATACCGGTACCGACTGCATCGACCGGCCAGGATACCGACTCCGGTTCCTTGTCCAGGGCTATTAATCGGTACCGGTCCGGTACCGGGTACGCCCGATGTCGGTACCGATCGATACACGTATCGATCGTTGGAAGCGGACAGACGATACTTCGATTCCTCTGATTCTGATTCATCAGATGAGTCTCCTGAAGTATCCATTACCCTTCCTGAGGAGCCTACTTCTCCAAAAAGGAGAATGTCTCCTCCAGAAGATTTGTCCTTTCAAGACTTCATAATAGAAGTGGCTAAAGGACTCTCTATTTCAGTAACCTCTGAAACAGAGCCTAGAGCAAAACTTTTTGATATTTTAGGATACTCTAAGGCTCCCAGAGAGGCAGTCACCTTGCCAATTCATGAAATTCTTCATGAACATATGATTGACTTATGGGAGACTCCTCTCACCCTTTCTCCTCATTCTCACAGATTGGACACTATGTACCGTGTCCCTCCTTGTCCTGGATTTCAGAAAACTCAGCTTCCTCATCACTCCATTGTGGTGCAGTCAGCTATGAAAAGGATAAAGAGTACCAAAAGACACTCTTCTGCTCCTCCAGGAAGAGAATGCAGGACCTTGGATGCTTTTGGTAGAAAAATCTTCCAAGCCAGCATGCTTATTGCCAGAATCGGCTCATATAGCCTTTATATGGGTATGTTTCTAAAGGAAGTTGCACAAAAGCTGCACAACTTTCTCCCTTTTTCTTCCAGAGGATAAAAGGGATGAGTTCCTCCTTTGGCTTAAGCATACTCAAGACATATTTCAAAGTTTTCCAACAGGGCAGCCTTTGACTCCTTTGAAGGTGCCAGCAGAGCCTCAGGCATTGCCATAGCTGCTCGCAGAATTGCTTGGCTCCAGGCTTCTGATCTAGAGCCCTGGGTTCAGGATGGCTTACGAAATCTGCCCTGTATGGGTGAAAATCTCTTTAGCAAAGAGTGGCAAATAAAAGCCACTCAAATGGATGCAGAGAATTCTGCTCTGGATAGACTTTCCAAGTCAACCTCCATTCCAGCCAAGAAAAACCCTTTCAAAAAGCCTTTTTACAAAAGGAGCAGATTTCCTTCCACTTCTGGCCAACAATCTTCTACAGGTCGCTTTGCTACTAAGCGTCAGCAACCTAAACAGGCCAGGCCTAAACCTGCAGGGACTGCTACAACCCAGCAGTCCCAACCCCCTTGGTTTTTGACTTGATACTAGAGAACTTAACCTTTCTGGCTCTACAACAGCCAGAACCTCTCACCATTCCAGGAAGGTTAGCTCATTTTGCTCCCAGATGGAAGCAAATCACATCAGAGCAGTGGACCCTCTCCATCATAAGAGAGGGCTACAAACTTCATTTCTCAGACCTTCCTCCCTACACCATGGTGAGACACTTCAATTCTCCCACATCTCTCCTCGACCTTCTGGATCAGGAGGTGACTACACTTCTGGCCCAGGGGGCCATAGAAGAAGTTCCTCTTCTTCAACAGGGGTCAGGGTTTTACTCCCCCTATTTTCTCATTCCAAAGAAAACAGGGGGATACAGACCCATTCTAGATCTCAGAGAATTGAACAAATTCCTATGCAAGGAGAAGTTCAAGATGCTTTCTCTAGGCACTTTCCTTCCATACCTGCAGAGTCAGGATTGGCTTTGTTCTCTAGATCTCAAGGATGCGTACACTCATGTCCTCATCCATCCATCTCACAGAAAATTCCTACGTTTTCTGTTCCAGGGAAAACATTACCAATACAGAGTGCTTGATACAGAGTGCTATGATAAAATGAGGAAAACAGTTAAGAAAAAATTAAAAGGAGCAGTTGCAAAGGTTAAAGACATACATCAAGCTTGGGTGTTGTTGAAAAATACTATCTTGGAAGCCCAGACCAGCTGTATTCCACGCTTTAAGAAAAGTGGAAGGAAGTCCAAAAAACTGCCAGCATGGTTTAAAGGTGAGGTCAGAGAGGCGGCTGTTGCCAAAAAAGCATCTTTCAGGAAATGGAAAAAAGAGCCAAACGATGAAACCTGGAAACAGCACAAGCACTGGCAAGTCAAATGCAAGGCATTGATAAGGCAGGCAAAGAGAGAATTTGAGAAGAAGCTTGCTGCGGAAGCAAAAACGCGAAATAAAGACCTTTTCAAGTACATTCGTAGCAAAAAACCTGTGAGAGAGTCAGTTGGTCCATTAGATGATAAAGGGGTTAAAGGAGCACTAAGAGGCGACAAGGCGATAGCGGAGAGACTGAATGAATTCTTTGCTTCGGTCTTTACTGAGGAAGATGTAGGGATGTTACCCATGACTGAAGTGGTATTTAAAGGTGTGGAAGAATTGAAGGAAATATCGATACATCGGGAAGATGTCTTACAACTATTAAACTGAAGAGTAGCAAATCACCTGGGCCGGATGGTATACATCCAAGGGTGTTGAAAGAACTGAAATTTGAGATTGCAGACCTGCTATCAGTAATCTGTGAACTATCATTAAAATCATCTCTAATACCTGAGGATTGGAGGATCGCCAATGTAACACCAATTTTTAAAAAGGGTTCGAGGGGTGATCCGGGAAACTACAGACCGGTGAGCCTGACATCAGTACCGGGAAAAATGGTAGAAACCATCATAAAGAATAAAATTACTCGGCATGTAGATAGTCACGACCTAATGGGAGACAGCCAACATGGCTTTAGACAAGGAAGATCTTGTCTTACTAATCTGTTATGTTTTTTTGAAGGAGTGAATAAACAGGTGGACAAAGGTGAGTCGGTTGATATTGTGTATCTGGACTTTCAGAAAGCCTTTGACAAGGTCCCTCATCAGAGACTTTTGGCAAAACTAAAGAGTCATGGGATAGGAGGCAGTGTACTATTGTGGATCAGGAACTGGTTAAAAGATAGAAAGCAGAGGGTAGGGCTAAATGGCCAATTTTCCCAATGGAGAAAGGTGAAGAGTGGTGTACCCCAGGGATCTGTGCTGGGTCCGCTGCTTTTTGACATATTCATAAATGACCTGGAAAGTGGAATAACGAGTGAGGTTATCAAATTTGCAGATGACACAAAACTATTTAAAGTTGTTAAAACCCAGGATGATTGTGGAAAATTGAAAGAGGATCTTGATAAATTGGAAGACTGGGCATCAAAATGGCAGATGAAATTTAATGTGGGGAAGTGCAAGGTTATGCACCTAGGGAAGAACAACCCAAACTATGGTTACACGATGCAAGGTTCCACATTAGGAACCACCACCCAGGAAAAAGATTTAGGCGTCATTGTGGATACCATGTTAAAACCCTCGGCCCAGTGTGCAGCGGCGGCCAAGAGAGCAAATAGAATGCTAGGTATGATAAGGAAAGGAATGGAAAATAAAACAAAAGATATTATAATGCCTCTATATGGTTCCATGGTGAGACCGCACCTTGAATATTGTGTGCAATTCTGGTCGCCGTATCTTAAAAAGGATATAGCGATTTTAGAAAAGGTTCAGAGAAGAGCCACCAAAATGGTAAAGGGGATGGAAGGCTAAAAAGGTTGGGGCTTTTTAACCTGGGAAAGAGACGGCTGAGGGGAGATATGATAGAAGTCTATAAATTAATGAACGGAGTGGAACGGGTAAACGTAGATCGATTGTTTACCTTATCAGAATATAGAAAGAGTAGGACATGCAATGAAGCTACAGGGTAAACTATTTAAGACTAATAAAAGAAAATATTTTTTCACTCAACGTGTAATCAAACTCTGGAATTTGTTACCGGAGGATGTAGTAAAGGCTGTTAGTGTAGCTGGGTTTAAAAAAGGTTTGGACAAGTTCCTGGAGGAAAGGTCCATAAACCATTATTAAGAAGGGACCCAGGATATCAATGCTTGAACCAGTACAAGCATTGTGGAACTTGTCTCTTGGGGAAACTGCTAGGTACATATGACCTAGATTGGCCACTGTTGGAAACAGAATACTGGGCTTGATGGACCTTGGTCTGACCCAGTATGGCATATCTTATGTTCTTATGTTCTTATGCTTCCTTTCGGTCTAGCCTCTGCTCCAAGAGTGTTCACCAAATGCATGGCAATAGTTGCTGCATTTCTACGCACTCTGGGAATATTTGTCTTCCCATACCTGGACGACTGGCTCATCCGAGCTCCAACCCAGTCAGAGGCTCGGATCTCTCTGAACTGTACCAGGCGCATTCTGCAATACCTGGGAGTTGTGGTAAACCTCCCAAAGTCCCAGCTCACCCCTACTCAGTCCCTGGAATTCATAGGGGCCTGGTTGGACACCACCTCTGCAAGGGCCTACCTTCCTCATGCCCGTTGTCAACGTCTAGTGCAGTTAGCCTCCCAGATTCAGTCAAAGAGCCACTTAACTGCCAGGGAGATGCTACAGCTTGTGATGCGGCGGACCCTCTTGCAGAGAGAAGAAAAGTTTTAAATCCAGGAAAAGACAGGTATAGCCTGCAATGTCCTGAGGATCCACCTAGAGCAGGGGTCTCAAACACGCGGCCCGCGAGAGACCTTTGTGCGGCCCGCGATGCATAGGGGGGAAAAAAAAACACCCCGGCTTCTGCTGCTGCCGCCGCTGCTGCCGTGGCCGGCAATAGCAGCAATATCGCAAGTCCCGCGGGCTCCGTCCCCCCCCCCCCCTTCCTTCCTTCCTGCTTGCCTGCCAGTTCTCCGCTTCGGCTTCGCCTTTCAGAGCCGCGAAGGGAGAGCTTCTCCCTCGCGACTCTGTTCAGCCCGCTGGGGCAGATGGGAAATTTCCCATCTGCCCCAGCGGGCTGAACAGAGTCACGAGGGAGAAGCTCTCCCTTCGCGGCTCTGAAAGCCAAAGCCGAAGCGGAGAACTGGCAGGCAAGCAGGAAGGAAGGAAGGAGGGGGGGGGGGGACCGGAGCCCGCGGGACTTGCGATATTGCTGCTATTGCCGGCCACGGCAGCGGCGGCAGCAGCAGCAGAAGCTGGGTTTTTTTTAAAGTTTAATTTTCCCGGGGGGGGGGAGGGAGGGAGGGAGCAGGACTTGATGGGGGGAGCAGGACGGGGGGGGGAGCAGGACGGGGGGGGCAGGACTTGATGTGGGGGGGGGGGCAGGACTTGATGTGTGGCTGGGGGGGTAGTACTGAAAATGGGGTGATGGGGGTTAGGACTGGTAATGGACAGATGGGGGTTAGGACTGGAGGTGGTCTGATTGGGGGGCTAAGACTGAAATGGGGTTATGGGGGGGGCTAAGAATGAAGATAGGGCGATGGAAAGGTTAGGCCTGGAAGTGGGCTGTTGGGGGGCTTAGGACCGATAATGGGCTAGGGGGGGGGGCTAGAACTGGTAATGGACTGGGGGGGGGGGGTGCTATGACTGGAAATGGGCCGAGTAGAAGGGGGAGCTTGAACTGCAAATAGCTGATGGGGGACAGGGTCTTGGAATGGTAATGGGCTGAGTGGAAGGGGGCTTGGAATGGAAATGGGCTGATGGGGAGGGGGGCTTGGAAAGGAAATGGGCTGTGAGGGGAGGGAGCTAGGACTGGAAATGGGCTGATGATGCGGGGACTAGAAGTCCTCAAATATATGCAGACTATCTACAAACCAAACTATGTCCTCAAATATATGCAGACTATCTACAAACCAAACTATGTCCTCAAATATATGCAGACTATCTACAAACCAAACTATGTCTGATAAACAACTCCTCTGCGTCCAATACTATCCTTCAGCCTTACAACCAAACATCACTCACTACCTTCATGACCCCATCCAAACAATGCATCGAAAACACCATAGCAGCTATCAACACGACTACAGCACAATCTGATCCATGCCCAGCATTCTGGATCAAAGAACTACGAACAGACCTCAGTCCCATCATAGCCAGACTCATGCAACAATCGTTCACAACAGGTGATTTCCCACGCACCCTCAAACACACATCAATAAGACCTCTACTAAAAAACAACAAACTCGACCAACAGAAACCGGAATCCTACAGACCTATAGCAAGCATACCGATGCTAGCAAAAATAATGGAAAAGGAAGTTCAGAGACAAATACAAGACCACATTGACTCCAATGCACCACTGGATCCATGCCAACACGGATTCAGAGAAGCACACGGGGTTGAGACCCTTCTTACCACACTCTTCAGCAGCATAATATCAGGCATCAACAATACCCGCCAAGGCTTTGTCCTTGTCTTCCTTGACATCGCGGCGGCGTTTGATTCCGTGAACCATGAACGCCTCTTAGAACGCCTCAAAGAAAAAGGAATCTCCGGTAAAGCGCTCGAGTGGTGCAGGTCCTACCTCTCTGACAGATGGCAGCAGGTTCGATCCAAAGACACATCTTCAGAACCATTCCACCAAAGCCAAGGTGTCCCACAAGGATCCTCCTCTCTGCCTTGCTGTTCAATATATACATGCAACCTCTCTGCAACCTTATCCGGTCCTTCAACGTGAACTGCATGATATACGCAGATGACGTGCTATTATACATGCCTTTTGCAACAGAAAACCCAGACCTCTCACCAATAACATGCTGCATAAATGAAATATCCAACTGGCTACAATCCCAAAACCTCTGGATTCAACACAAGAAGACGGAGGTCATGTTCATTACAAGAAATCGTAACTTCACTGCGCCTACAGTACTAAAGGTGAAGGAAGCTGACCTCCAGATCAAAATCCGCGATCAGATACCTTGGCGTCACACTAGACCAGAACCTAAATATGCAGGCGCATATAAGTAACACTGTAAGGGCAGTATACCATAAAATCAGATCCCTCAGATACCTACGATCGCTGCTGCAGCCTGACGATTTCAGGACCATCTTTCAAGCACTAATAATTCCGCATTTCGATTATGCGAATGCAATACTGCAAGGACTCCCCCAAACCACTCTGAACCCACTGCAAATGGCAATGAACACCGCAGCACGAGTACTACACGGAGCATCCAGGAAAGACCATGTCACACCCATTATGAAACAGCTCCACTGGCTCCCGATTCAAGGTAGGATTACATTCAAGACCTTGCTACTTACCTTCAAAGCCACCAACGGTCTCTCGTCAACATCACTATCAGAGATAGTCCAGAAGACACCCCACAATAGGGACAGAAGGTCAGTAGCTCAAAACACCTTGATAGTCCCAAGATCAATGACTCAATGCACCAAGTCAACATCCAGCAGGGCATTCAAACTTTATGCACCAATGATCTGGAACAGCCTCCCTCACAACATCCGAACAATCCCAGACATATTCCAATTCAGGAAGGCTGTGAAACACTACCTCTTGCTCCTACATTACCCGGAAACCAATGATAGCTCAGCACCAACTACCGAAACCTCACAAATCTCCTCTGTCTGAAACCATAAGAACACATGACCAGCCTGTAAATTGTATATATTGTTGTTGTATATAGTTACCCTGTTAGCCAAGTTGATTCTCCTGTTCATATGTAAACACAAAGTACTTTTGGAAATGTGTATGTTCGTTGTTTATTGTAAACCGCACTGATGCTGAATAGCGCGGTATAAAATAGACTTTAAATAAATAAATAAATAGAAGGGAGCGGATGCTGGGTGGGGCAGGAGCTAGAAGGGAGTTGATGTTGGGGGACGATTAGAATGGGATGGGGCTGGGAGAGTGAAATGGAGAGGGGAAATATATTTTGTGTGGGAGGGAAGAAAAATCTACAATTGGCCGGGTATTGGGAGAGTAAGTGGGGATTGAGGATGGAGGGGTAAAATTTGAGTGGATGAAATAGGAATGAGGAAAGAGCAAAAGGAGAATGATTAGTATGTTAAAGCAGATGTAGAGAGAATGGAAAAAAACTAGGAAAGAAGAAAGGACAAATGGACAGCAGACGATGGAGAGTTAGCAGAAGACACAAAGAAACCAGAAGAAAGTGAATGGAACAATTGCAACTGAAAAAAAAATGCACAAAAGGTAGAAAAATATCTCTTTATTTTGAATTTATTAACTGAAATATGTCAGCTCTTGGAAATGTGCATCTTTAACGTCTGCACTTTATTTAATACAAGAGGAAATCAATGTATAGTTTTATTTCTACAGTGTTGTACATTCTAAGTTTGGCTTTTGGGGTTCCCAGTTTAATTGTCTTCCTGTTTCTAAATTGTGATTCCTTGTTTGGTGATGGTGTATGTTCTGCATGTGTAACTGAGCTGAGGTATTCTGTTTATGTAATTCCTATTTGACATTGCCACTTGTTCTCTTTCCTGAGTAGGTCATGTATTGTTATTCTCTGAAATGTGTTTATTTAATATTTGCAGTGTTGCCTTTTGATAGTTAGGGTATGGTGCTTTGTGAGTCCTGGTAGTGCTGTTAGGACACGGCAGGTTTGCTATGGGTTCTAAATGAGCAGTGTTTCTAGTAGTTCCTAATGTGCCTGGCGGTTGGCACTGGTTTATAGTAATGTAGAAATCTTTTAGTCTTTCTTTATCCATACACTCATTAAGAGGCATGTTTACTAAAAGTTAGTGTATGGTAACATTATGCAAATATTTATGCAAATGATGCCCTTATGCAAATGAGGCCTGCGTCTTGTGCGGCCCCCGGGTTACTCTACAAGTCCTCATTTGGCCCTCAAAGCAATTTGAGTTTGAGTCCCCTGACCTAGAGGGAGCACGAGAGTCAGTACAGAGTCTGAAGAACCACGCCTCTATGGGCAGGACTTAGGCCCAGTCAGTTTGGATTTAAACAGAGACAGGTCTGAATCAGGGGAGGAAGGAGACCCAAAAGCCAAAGAAAGAGCAGACTCGAAAGGCAGAGAGAAAGCAGGCCTGAGAGGTAAAGAGTGCTGGCCTTGAAAACAAGTGGAGAACATAAAGAACCGGTGTGCACAGAAAAGCTGAAGGAGCTGGGCTACGAGGCAAGGGCAGAGGCAGAGAAACTGTAAGCAAATGTCTGGCAGATGGCAACAGCTGCAGCCTTGGAACAGAGAGATTCTTCCCTATACTAAGGAAGGAGAGATACCCTTGGAGAACCTGGACCATGCTAAGCTAGAAGCCGACTGGGGTAGGCCTCAAACCTTCTCAAAGAAGGAAAGGAGAAAACTTAAAGGTAAAACTTTTATTACTTGTAATTGTCTACATAATCCTAACATAAGAGAAGGACAGTGGAAGGAAGCTTCTCCTTGTAACCGAGATACTTATAAGCAAAAGCTTGAAAACAATTGGTCTAAAAAGAGGACTGTAAATGCTAAACATTGCGCTGAACAGGCTTTTAAAACTCTAACTGAAGAGGAGCCTTTGTTTTATCCAGTTGCCAGAAACCGACGCCCTAAGCTATCTGCCAGACACTGGAAAACAGTACAGCAAGCTTTTAAAAAGCCATAGTATAGTTGTGTGGAGACATCGGATTCAGAACTGTCAGAGGTAGAATTCATGCAAGTGGAATCTGCAGGCGAAGAGTCTGACCAGCCGATGGAAGGCACATACTGCACAGCAGAGAATCTGGAGTTTATTCCTAGCTCTATGAATGAATAAATGAATGCAGTATATTGTGTTGCCTTAAGCTACTGTGAAGTTAACAGTCATTACTTTGATCTTTTTCATTTATGGTTTAAACCTGATGCAAGGGACTTGTTTAGTTGTGATACCATCCAATCCGTTTATCCTGTTTTGAACCATTTGTGCAAAAAGGGGAAATAAAGCCTTTTCATTTTCCCTCCATTTTCGTGCGGACTTGTTTCTCTTTGGGAAGTTGGTTACGAGGCCAGCACAAGGGACTGTCACCCTTGACCCTCGCACCTGTCCAACCCCAATCATCACAATCTTGTGTCCCCCAGCCCTTCTGTGGAAAACTACGCCGCCACTAGGGGGGGCTGCGGGTGACAAGCTGCTAGGCCATATGGCTTCCACAGTACATGTGGTACCCTATGCTCGCCTACACATGAGAGCAGCTCAATGGACTTTGTCCACCCAGTGGACTCAAGCTTCAGGAGCTCTCTCAGACCAAATAGCAACCTCCAAACGTCTCTTTTGGTCTCTCCAATGGTGGATGTCCACTCCAAATCTGTTGCTGGGGTCCCCCTTCCAACCTTTGTTGCCCCAAGCAATCCGCACAACAGATGCCTCCCAAACAGGTTGGGGAGCTCATCTACAAGACCTCTCCACCCAAGGCACTTGGTCCTCACAGGGGACCTCTCTTCATATCAACCACTTGGAACTTCGAGCAGTGTTCCTAGCTCTCAAGGTCTTTCATACCCTCCTCAGCTACAAGACAGTTCTCATTCATACGGACAATCAAGTAGCCATGTTTTACATAAACAAGCAAGGAGGAACTGGCTCTCTGTCGCTTTGCAACGAAGCTCTAAGATTATGGGCCTTCGCCAGAGACCATCAAATCCATCTCCTGGCAGTATACCTCCCAGGAATCCAAAACTCTTGGGCAGACAGACTCAGTCGAGTTCTGCTTCCACACGAATGGTCCCTGCACATGGATCAGGTACTCAGAATCTTCCAAGAATGGGGAATCCCGGACATAGACCTCTTTGCAAGTCCGTGGAATGCCAAACTTCCCCTGTTCTGTTCCAGAATTCCATGTCAGGGAGTTCAGGCCAAGGATGCCTTCCTCCTTCATTGGGGTCAGGGCTTCCTGTATGCCTTTCCACCCATTCCTTTGATTCCCAAGACTCTGTTCAAACTCCAGAGGGATCAAGGATCTATGATCCTCATAGCTCCACGCTGGCCACGCCAAGTGTGGTACCCTCTACTTCTGCATCTCTCCCAAGCCCCCCCTCCCTGGACTTGGGAGCTGCGCCAGACCTTCTGTCCCAGGAGGAAGGGACTTTGTGGCATGTGGCATCCAAACCCCAAGTCCCTTCACCTCAGAGCTTGGTTACTGAATGACTATACCTTCAAGACTTCAATCTTTCTCAGCAGGTGAAGGATATCCTCCATGCTTCCAGAAAACCTTCCACTAGGCGTTCCTGTGCTTTTAAGTGGAAAAGATTTTTCATTTGGTGTGCTCAAAAGGGTCTTGTTCCTCTGGCACTTCCTGTGAATTCTCTATTGGAATATCTCCTGCATCTCTCCAATGCAGGCCTTAAAACAAATTCAGTAAGGGTCCATTTGAGTGCTATTGCAGCATCCCTTAAGCCTCTCAATGGACAACCTATTTCCTCTCATCCTCTTATTGCAAGATTCATGAGAGGCCTAACTTTAACTAAACCTCCCATTCGACCCCCTCTGGTGGCATGGGACTTAAACTTGGTTCTTGGTCAGCTTATGAAGCCACCTTTTGAACCCTTAGCCACTACCTCCTTGAAATTTCTTTCCTGGAAGGTTATTTTCCTTATTGCAATCACTTCTGCTCGCCGCATCAGTGAACTGCAGGCCTTAGTGGCTGATCCACCTTATACAAGGTTCCATCATGATAAGGTAGTCCTTAGGACAAATCCTCACTTTATGCCTAAAGTGGTCTCACCTTTTCATCTTAATCAAGAGGTATATTTACCTGTCTTTTTTCCAGCTCCTCATGCATCCATTGCAGAGAAGAACCTTCATACTCTAGATTGTAAAAGAGCTCTTGCTTTTTACTTACACAGGACACAGCAACATAGAAAGTCTTCCCAGCTTTTTGTTGCTTTTGATCTTTCTCATTTAGGACTTCCAGTCTCTAAAAGAACACTGTCCAATTGGATTGCTCAGTGTATTTCTTTTGCTTACCAGAGTAAGAACCTTTCTCTGTAGGGCCATGTCACAGCTCACAACGTGAGGGCCATGGCCACCTCTATGGCTCATCTTCACTCTGTGTCCATTGACCAGATCTGTCGAGCAGCCACCTGGGCCTCGGTTCATACCTTCACAGCCCATTACGTTTACGTTTACATTTATTAGAACTTTTTATACCGCCCAACACTAATAGTACCTGAGCGGTTTACAATACAAGTAAAACAACTTAAGACAACTTAAAAATGGGTGAGAAAAAGAAAAGGAACGCCAATAAAATGGATAGGAAAGAGGAGGAAAGAAAAGACAAGAAAGTAACAGACTACAAAGCAGTGGTTGAGTATCAAAGAGCGGGGGGGGGAGGGGGCAGCAGAGGGAAGGGGGGAGCTGGGGACGGCAGGTTAAATGCTAAACTGAAAAGGTGGGTTTTGAGTTGTGATTTAAATGATTGGTAGGATTCCTCAGCACGAAGCGAGGGGGGGAGCGAGTTCCAGAGGCTGGGGGCTAGAAAGTAGAAGGCGGAAGTGCGAGTGGAAACTAGGTGAGCCTGGGAAGGTGAGGGGAGGGAGAGACGATTAGAGTGGATAGCACGAAGTAGGCGATGAGGTGGACGAAAGTGTATCTGGTCAGCGAGATAGAGGGGGGTACCAGTGCGAACAGCCCTGTGTGTGAGGATGAGGATTTTGTACTGGGCGCGGAAGGAAATAGGCAGCCAATGATAGTGAAGAAGAAGCGGGGTAACATGGTCAAAACGGGAGGCATGAGCGAGAAGACGAACAGCTGAATTTTGAATACGTTGAAGACGGGACAATTGGGATTTGGGTAGACCAACAAGGACGACATTACAATAATCAAGACGGGACATCACAAGGGAAAGGAGAAGGGTAGCCAAGGCGGAGGAAGAGAGAAAGGGACGGATGGAACGAAGTTGTCTGAGAAAGAAAAAGGAACGCTGAATAATGGAGGAAATGTGGTCCTTGAAGGAGAGAGAGGAATCAAGTATAACACCTAAGTAGCGGAGTGAAGAAACAAGAGAAATAGACTGTGAGGGGAAAGAAGGGGCACATGTGGGGGAGGGGCCCCCAAACGTGAACCAGATGGCATGAGACTTGGAGGGGTTCACCTGTAGAAAATTGGAGGAAAACCAGGTAGCGATAGCGGCAAGACAAAGGTTGAGAGGAGTGATATCTGGGGAGAGAGGGTCAGTACGAAGCAAGAGAAAGATGTCATCCGCGTAATAGTACGCGGAGATGCCAAACTGTTGAACTAGAAGAGTAAGGGGTGCTAGGAAGATATTGAAGTGGAGCAAGAACAGACCCTTGAGGAACCCCGCAAGAGAGGGGGGTAGGAATAGAAGAAGAGGACCCATAAACTACAGAAAAAGAGCGGCAGGAAAGAAAAGAGTGAAACCATTGAAGAACCGTTCCAGAGAGACCTGCTTCCCGCAGACAAGAGGAGGGTGCAGTGATCCACTAGGTCGAAGGCAGCAGAGAGATCAAGAGAAACAGCCAGTGTATAGAAACCCCGATCGTGAGCAGCGTGAAGTTCGTTGAGGAGGGAAAGAAGAACCGTTTCAGTGCTATGGGCAGGGCGAAAACCGGATTGGCGGGGGTGAAGAGTGAGGGAGGCTTCAAGGTGGGAGGAAAGTTGTATAAAGACCAGTTTCTCAAGAAATTTAGAAAGGAAAGAGGTTAGAGACAGTGCGCCAGTTAGAGAGCACAGTAGGATCAGAGGAATGGGATTTTAAGATGGGACGAACAATAGCGTGTTTCCAACCAGAGGGAAAGGTGCCAGAAGACAGACTAGAATTGAACAAAGAGAGGATATAGGGGGAAAGAGCTAGTGAGGGTTCAAGAAGCCAGGAGGATGGGATAGGGTCAGCTGAGCAGGTGGTTTTACGAAGAGAAAGGAATGTTTCCTGAAGAATGGAAGGGGTGATCAACGCAAAAGAGGACCAGAGATGAGATAACGTAGGGGCAGACTGGGATGGGGATGGAGGGGATGGGGGGGAAGGTGGGGCAGGGGGAGAAAGGGGAGGAGGACACAAAGGAAAGGACTGGTGAAGGGAGTTAACCTTAGTGGCAAAGAAAGTAGCGAGGGAAGAAGGGTCGGGAAGGGAAGAAGCAAGATGAGGGGAGGAGGAAGAGGGAGAGTGGGATGCAGTAAGAGTGCAGGATGGAGTACAGACGACGAGAGGAATTGGAGGAAGAGGAAATAAGGTTGGAATAGTAGTCACGTTTTGCAGTATGGAGGAGAGACCGGTAATGCCGATGACAGAGGCGAAAACCTGACAGCGTGGTGGGGGAAGGACGCCTTCGCCAAAGCCGTTCTGCCTGGCGAAGGTATCTACGGTGCAGAAAGAGGCCGGGGTGAAACCAGGGGTGGTGTGGACGGTGACGGGGGCGGGAACAGGAACGGACTGGGGCAACCAGGTTCAGAGCAGATTGGAGGGTGGTGTTCCAACAGTGAGCCTGATCATCCACAGGAAGAGTCGAAATTCGAGGGAAACAGGGTGGCAGGGGAAGGGAATTGTAGAAAAGTGTCCGCAGTGATCTTCCGAGTAGGTGGTGATGCAGAGTGGGGGTCTGAGGGGGCGGACGGGGTCAGGGAGGGAGCAGGGACGGAAAACAATAGGCAATGGTGATCTGACCAGGGGAGGGGGAAGGAGGACAGTGATGAAGGGGAAAAGAGGCAGAGGTAATAAGAAGATCAAGGGAATGGCCGGCAGCGTGAGTGGGGAAAGAGACAGATTGGTGAAGAGAGAGATCAGAGAGAAAGGTGAGAAAAGAGGAGTCTCTTGCCGAAGAGGGGGAATCGGCATGCACATTAAAATCCCCTAAAATAAGGAGATGGGGATAAAGCAGTGTGGCCTCAGCTATGGTGGCCAGTAGAAAATCACAGCTGTTTGGACAAGGACTCCCGCCGGGATGCCTTGTTTGGTCAGACACCTGTTCCATTCTTGAACAACTCCTGCCCTCCTTCCCTGAATGGATGCCTGAGATACATAGGAAGACGAGGAACCCTTCAGGGTCTCATACCCTTGGGGATCTCCCAGGCATCTTAGCTAGGGAGTCACCATATGTGAGGACTCATTCCTGCTTGTTCCTGGAGATAGCACAGTTACCTGTAACAGGTGATCTCTGGGAACAGCAGGAATTAGTCCTCACAACCCTCCCACTTCCCCTAGGAGTTGTATCTCTCTCTCTCTCTCTGTCTTTCCTTTCCTCTCTCTCTATTGTCTCAGCTTTAAACTTGAACTGAGGAGAGTTGGTTAGGAAAGGCGGGAAGGCAGCGCGCAGGCGCTGTGGGATGCTCCCAAAAGCTTTCCTTCTTGGGAAGCTGGGGAGCATTCCCACACAGGCTCCGTCGGTACCGACATACCCATATGTGAGGACTAATTCCTGCTGTTCCCAGAGATCACCTGTTAAAGGTAAATAACTGCTTTCTCAGGGGAGAATTAGTTAAACGATGACCAAGTACCAGTAGAGATTTCTCTTGCTCCTCTCCCTCTCATGAATCTGCATCTACAACTAAGGAAAAACTGATGTGGATTGTGGTAGTTTTCTTAAGGCATGCAAGGATCTAGTAGACTTTAAGTTGACTCTGCAAGAAAGGTAAAAAGGGTCTTGGATTTGTTGGTACTGTGTTTTCAATCATACTGGTCAAGTTTCTCTTTGCTATTTTAATTTGTTTATGTATACTGAGAAATCGGTGGAGGTCCTATACTTTCACGACGTGCATTCTGCTTTGTGTGTCTGATTTTGTGCTTTTTGGAGTAGGAGGCCTAGGTGGGCAAGACACCAAGTATTTTGCCTCTGGTCACAGAGGTTGCTTCAGAGGCTAAGATGAGCAATGTTACCAGTGCACAGGAATTGAATGAGACAGTAATAGGAAATGATGCATTCTGCCCTAAGAGTCTCTTCCCCATTGGGTGTACTCATCGAACACACAGTGTAGATGCTGCAATAGGCCTGCAGAAGTACTGTGCAAGGTGTGTGACATCTGTGAGTATCATGGTTCCATACTGGTGCAAAGTGTAAAGCCAAACAACTTGAGGGAGAGAAGCTTATCCAGCCATTCAGTGATAGTTCTGACGCCTATCACTTTTTGTTGCTGAAAGGCCAACTTATACAGCTTCAAGCATTTGCTCTGCTTTTGTAGAGTAATTTTTAAATGCTCTTAGTGATCCTAACATTGATCTTGCCAAACAAATCTGAGTTCTTTGACTGGGTGACCAGAGAACTAGATCAAGGGCATGCGATGGATGTGATCTACCTAGATTTCAGCCAAGCCTTTCATACTGTTCCTCATAGGAGGCTTATCAATAAACTCAACAGCTTGGATGGGTCCCAAGATAAACTGGATCAGAAATTGGTTGACTGACAGACAACAGAGGGTGTCTGTAAACGGAACTCACTCGGATGAAAGGAAGGTGATTAGTGGTGTGCCCCAGAGTTCGGTCTTGGGACTGGTTCTTTCAATATATTTGAGTGATATTGCTGAAGGGCTGAATGGAAAAGTCTGTCTTTTTGCAGATGACATGAAAATTTGCAATAGAGTGGACTCCCATCAGGGAGTGGGGAACATATGGAAAGATCTACAAAAGCTGGAAGAATGGTTTAATGCTTGACAGTTAAGATTTCATGTGAAGAAGTGCAGTGTAATGCACTTGGGGAGCAGACATCCAAGGGAATTGTATACGATAGAGGGCGAGAGATTGATTGATGTGCACAGACCAGGAGAAAGATTTCAAGGTGGCGAAACAGTGTAACAAGGTGGTTGCAAAAGCAAGAAGGATGCTGGGTTGCATACAGAGAGGAATTACCAGGAGAAAGGAAGAGGTACTAATGCCACAGTACAAGTCACTGGTGAGGCCTCACTTGGAATATTGTGTTCAGTTTTGGAGACCATATCTTGCAAGGATATAGAAAGGCTGGAAGCGGTTCAGAGGAAAGCTACCAAAATGCTTTTGAGCCTGCATCAGAAGACTTAGACAAGACTTGAAGACCTAAATATGTACACTCTGGAAGAGAGGAGGGATAGGAGAGATATGATTTAGACATTTAAATACTTAAGAGTATTATTGGACAAACAAACCTCTTCCAAAGACATGGAAGCTGTAGAACTAGAGGACGTAACATGAAGCTGCAAGGGGTGTCAGACGGGTGCCTGGGTGAGAATGTTCACAGTCTTGGCAAAGGCATATATTAATATGATTTGCAAGGTATTGTGGGAAACGTAGTCCATTCATACCAGACAGCCGTTCACAATAATTAGTTGTGCTTGAGTGTAAAGCCAATAAGATATTTATTTCTGGGGTTATTTCTCCCAACACAGATATGCTTGGTAGAACATAAAACAGGATACTTGCTTTCAGTGTTAAACTTAGAAAAACAAAATCAGGAAAACAGTTGAACTTGTCAGGCAATCAAATCAAAAGAATAAAGACCTGGTTGGTAACAAACTGGTCTTTTCTGTAGGCTCTATCTAATATTTTCTTAGCAGTGCATCAAACAAGCAAACCCCACAAAGTAGGGAAAAACTGTTCTTTTCAGGTTAACTTCTTATATCTTCACACATAGACTCAGAAGTGATTTCCTCAGAGCTCACAAGCAATTAGGTAAGGCTCAATTGCTAACAGTTACCCAGCTGAAACCCCTTAGCTGGCTTGCTTTCTACTGCGTGGCTCAAAATCCTACTCAGGAGCTTTTCTGAGTAGATTAAAGAACAAGTTTGTATTTCTTTGTGATGGTTGTTGTACTTTGTAACAGTAAATTACCAAAGGAGTTTAGACAGAGAGCAATCCATGTATTCACAGCCTGTATTTATAACCCCTTCTTCAACAATCATGGGTTCAATATCATGGATTGGCACAGAGGAATTTCTCAATGGAGCACTCTCAGGAGAATACTTGTTTCCCTGCTGTCTTTCAAGGGTATAGCTAGGGCAAAGATCAGTGTTCATACCTGAGCTTCCATTGCTGTTAGAGTTCCTCTCTAAATAGCCTGGCCAGTATGTAGTCCAGTTCTTATGTCCAGCCTTCCAATCCAGATCCCTGGACACTGGGTCTCTCTTCACATACCTTCTGGCACGGGTCCTAGGGTCCCTTCCAAGTGCAGCAGTCTCCCTCACAGGTACCGTCTGGAGATTCCTAGCTCTGCAGCACCATTCCTCTGGCTTTCCCCAGTCCAATGGTGTATGCTGGCCTTTGAAATGCCTCCCAGTATACGTACTGCTCTGGACTCCTTTAGACCTCCCAAATGCTTTTCTCTTCTTTCTTCCAAAGGGTTTCTTGCCCTCTCTGTCCGTCCGTGCTGGCTTCTGCTTCTGATGATCCTCCAGATGATGAAGCTGTCCAAGATCATGAAGATGATTCTGAGGATCATTCTCTGTAGAATAAACTCTACCTTTATTCTGCTTAGATGAGTGCTCCACCCTAGCACAGCGCAGCTGTGCTGAATCAGGGCCTGCCCTTTGAGATGAGTGCTTGGGGATTACCTCATAGCCCTCCTGATTGAACACACGTTTCCCCACTTCAACTCCTCTAATGGCTGTTGGAAACCTGGTGCATTCTGGGACTGGTAGTCTTTTATGGAAATCTTCTGTTTTCTTATTTCTACCAGAACTGACAGGTTGCTTGTTCAGAGTCACTTCACCTTTTCTATAGCTCCTTCCTGAGCTATGATAAGCTTCCTTATCACAGGGGGTAAACTGAAAGGCAATGTTAGGAAATACCTTTTCACTGAAAGGATGGTGGATGCTTGGAATGCTCTCCCGATGGAAGTGGTGGGGGCAAACAGTGACAAAATTCAAAATGGCATGGGACAGACAGTGGATTCCTTTTTATAGCAACAGGATAAAATTTAAATAAGCATAACTATCGCTTATATTTGAACAAATAGGGTTGACCTACACGGAGCGGTGGATACACCCCTAAACAAAGGCATGGGGAGAGGTGACCTGCATGGAGCGGCAAGTACACTTACTCTACCACCTCGCTGGGCAGACTAGATGGACCATACTGGTCTCTATCTGCCATCATTTACTATGTTACTATTTATTTTATTTATTTAACTCTTATATACCACACTCTTTACATCAGTGCGGTTTACATGTAACATAATATGCAGTGCAGGGGAACTTCACTGCATTTACAATATAACAGGGTTTTGAACAGGAAACAAACGAACAGGGTAACTGTGCAAATAAACTAATAACATATGTACATGGGTCATTCAACTATTTACATAATGGATCTGTTGTGTTCAAGCTGTCAGTGTAATGAGTGCAGTACTATTTATCAGAGGGTCGGTGTTTGGTGGACTGAGTTTCTGTCTTAAATGGCGGTTATATGGAGATTGCATGGGCTCATCGGTGTGGCAGAGAATGTGTGGTGATCTGTGTGTGTGTAGTACTGTAGGAAGAGGTGATGTAGAAGAGTGGTCCCAATATGTAATACTCATTTGATCTCTTCTTTGGAACTCTCCACCAGGCAAGTAGTAGTTCTCTACCAAAGAATCTCATTCTAAGTTAAGTAAAAGTAGTTAAGGCTGTTCAGGTTGAATTACATGTTGAAGGAGAGCCCATGGTACTTTTCAGCCACCAAGTACCTGGGTGCCCCAGTTGATCATAGTGTATTTGGATTTTCAGAAGGCTCTTGACTATGTCCCTCAAGAGAGCCGACTTAGGCAATTAAAGCTATGGGCTAGGAGGCAGTGTTCTGTTGTAGACTGGCTAATAGACTGTAGGTCTAAATGGTTTGTCTTCATGGAAAAGATGCAGTAATGGAGTGCCTCAGGGGTCTCTATTGAGAGATGTGCTGGAACTTTCATGCATTTTCCAGATAAAGGAGCAGTGAGGGAGGTGATTGAATTGCCCCATCTGCAGATTCAAAACTCATAAAACGAGGATTGAGGAATTGCAGGAGGATCTCGAGACTAAGATTGAGCATCTAAATTTCATCTACCATTTAATGTGGACAGATACAAAGTGATGCATTTAAGTATACTTTCCTAATTACATCTTTAAAATGCTGGCTTCTGATTTAGGAGTTAGCTAAGGAAAAAAAAATCTTTTGAGTCATTGTGAACAATTCATTAATTTTAAATCCAGTCTGCCATGGCATCTTTTTAAAGATTCTATATCGTCCTGCTGGACTAGTCCAGACTAGTGGGTTATGTCACCCTGCCAGCAGATGGAGACTGCACAATACTCCAAGGGTATGCCATGCAATCATTAATGGCATAAAGCCTAGTGCAACTAAAAGCACCGTCCAAGTATTTTCTGTCTCCAGCACATGAAGATAAGAGATGACATACTGAGTCAGACTAAGGTCTATCAAGCCCTGTTTCCAACAGTGGCCAATCTAGGTCACAAGTACTTAGCAGTTTCCCCAGAAGACACAGGTTCCACAATACTTGTATTGGGACAAGCAATGTATTTCCTGGGTCCTCTTTAATAATGGTTTATGGATCTTTCCTCCAGGAACTTGTCCAAACCTTTTTTGAACCCAGCTATACTAACAGCTTTTACTACATTCTCCGGTAACAAATTCCATTGTTTGATTACCCGTTGAGTGATAATTTCTTTTTAATAGTCTTATGGGTTACACTGTAGCTTCATTGCATTCCCCTAGTCTTTCTACATTTTGATGGCATAAACAATCTCTCTACGTTTACCCGTTCCACTCCATTCATTAATTTATAGACCTCTATCATATCTCCCCTCGGCTGTCTTTCTTTTCCAGGTTGAAGAGCCCTAATGTTTTTTAGCCTCTCATAGGGGTATCCTTCCATCCCCTTTACCATTTTGGTGGCTCTTCTCTGTACCTCTTCTACATGGCAGTTGGTGTTCTTTGAAGGTGAGGGCTTGGGCTCCTGGTGGGCATTGGGGCTCGCAGGCCAGTTGAGCTCTGTCTCGGGGCCCTAGGGTATATCTGCATTACTTCTCTGGGAATTCCTTTTCTTTTGGGAGGTGAACTCCTATCCATGAGGGACCAGGAATGTAGTTTTATCCAGGGTCTTGAGAATCCTCTGGAGTGCCTAGAATTTTTTTTCCCTTCACTTTTAGTTTACCTGCTAATTCACTTTTTTAACCAAAATAGCAGGCTGTTTTTCTTTTATGAAGTAGCTAGCCCCTTAAGAGCTTTGCTGAAACAGGCACTTCTTTCCCTCCCTCCTCCCTGGCGATTGGTTGGATGGGGAATTCAGGAGCTAGGGCTGGCTTTTTTGCATTGCTCCCAGCTTCTTTGAAGCAGTTAGGTTGTTAACCACCCAATGCTGGTCCCTGCGTGGTTGCTTTTGGTGTTTGGAGATGCCCCAGTTTGGTGCTGGGAAAGCTTTCAGGGGCCAGAACAGTCAGCTTTGTGCATTGTTCCTGGCTTTCCTGTCAGGTTTGCTGCCTGTTTTCCCACCTGGTGCTGGATTCTGGGCAGCTGTGCGCTTTGCATCAAGCCTGTTTTTCATCATGCCCTCCACTATTCTTCATTGTCTTAGTTATGGTGATTCTTGGTAGATCAATTGTGTGCCACTTGTGCAGCTGATCCTGGGGAGACTTTCTTGATGGTGCAGGGAGCTTTCATGGTCAAGTTCTCCTTCCATGACAGCATCCACAGCATCAGCATTTCCTCCTGGTTCCCACAGCACCAGTTTTTGGACTGTCTTCCCAAGGGAGAGAGTCCAATCCACCTGTTCTGGTTCCCCACTCTTGGTCTCTTGCTATCAATTCTGCAGCTGCAGAATTTGCTGCTTTTTTACAATATGCCTGGGCTCTTTGGAAAGTGGGTCAGCTTTACCTCCTTCCCAGGTCCATCCTTGTTCATCCACTGCATAGTCCAGGACAATAGCAAGATCCCCCACCCCTTGCCCCGGCTTGCAAACAGTTTGCCTAGGGAGATGTGGATTCTTCAGATGTTGATATGCTGCTAGTGAATCCGATCTGAAGGAGAGGGAGGTGACCCCTCCAGAAGATGACAGTGATTCTATGATAATGCCTTTATACACACGAGAAGATCCTGCCTTGATAGTTCAAATTGCTTCAGAGCTGCAGATTGCTGAGGTGTCCAGGGGTCTCACGTCTTCTCTTGAAGGCTATTATACGACCCATTCTGAAACAGCCCTCTCGATAGCACTGTTGCTAATAACTATTGTCCTGTCTCTACTCTACTCTTTCCTTTCCAAAATACTAGAAAAAGTGGTCTTTTCACAACTTTCCGATCACCTCATTATAAAAAAAAATATTCTCCAGGAACAAGCAGGCAGTCAGCCCTCGCATATGGGTAATGTCTGCACCAATGGAGCCCTTGCAAAAGCATCCCCACAGCTTTCAAAGAAAGCCTTTGAGAGATGCCATCATGTATGCGTGGCCTCCTTCCCTCCCAAGGGTGTCATCATGCTCAGTCTCCTTTTTTCCACGGAGCCCTTCAGACGTTTGTCTGGCTTGTCCCCGGAAAAAGTTGATTTTTCTCAGAGTGTCATACTCGCCTCTGGTATTGCACCAGTATTCTGCCTGCCTACCGACCTTATGGCCTCTGCAAGAGTTTGGTCTATTTTGTAGTTTTCGTTCTCTTCTTTTCCTGGCATCTTCATGCCTTTTTTTCTCCCACTGGCACCCCAAAGAGTCTTTGACTTCGCCGGGGGTACTTTTTTTTCCCCCCATGGCTGCCAGCAGCTTTAAGAAGTGTGATCAGTGCTCTAAAATTGTCTTTTACAACACACACAACTGCTGTCTCAGTTGCCTTTGGCCAGACCACAACCTGGCAGCCTGTGGTCTCTGCAAGAGGGATGTCAAGCAAGGCCCTCAACTTTAACTTTAACTTTAACTTTATTTCAAATTTGATAAACCGCTTACGTTAAACATTTAAGCGGTGTACAGACAATATAAAAAAGCGGCACTGCAAACTATGGAAAAGAACGCCAAAGTAAATAGTAAAGAAAGAAAAGCATAACAACAATACAAAAGACAATAGGTAATAATAAATAAGGCACAAACTATATACAATATCAAAACATAAAATATTTAAAACAATAAAATCATACTATAAAAACCATAAAAACGGTTTACAAATTAACAATATACAAAATAAGAAACAATTTACAACAATAAAGAGACAAGACCACTCAAACACAAACAGACAGAGGGTAAAAGACAGGACTAATAGACTAAGACAAAACCAATAACCGGGAATAATGACAAGGGGAAAATCCAAAGGAAGGGGGGGAGTCAGGAAGGGAGATTGAACACTGTCTGGAACAAGTGGGTTTTGAGGGCAGATTTGAACTGTGAATATGAAGACTCTAAGCGGAGGGATGAGGGCAGAGCATTCCATAGATTGGGACCGAGAAAAAAGAAGGCAGCATGGCGTGTTTTTTCCAAATGAGCCTGAGATGGGGACGGTAGAACCAAACGATTTGCATGAAGAGAGCGAAGCTGGCGGTAAGGTGTATGAAGCAGGATTAAGTCGGCTAAGTATAAAGGGTTATGGGTGTGAAGTGCACGATGAATGAGGATCAAGAATTTATAGTGGAACCTAACACAGAGGGGTAACCAGTGAAGCTGAATAAGAATAGGTGTAATATGATTCGAACGGCGGGAGAAGGTGATGAGACGGGCAGCAGTGTTTTGAATAAGTTGTAGGCGCTTAAGTTGATACTTGGGAAGATTAGCCAGAAAGACGTTACAGTAGTCAAGACGACTAATAACAAGGGAAAGAGCAAGAGTGACCAGGGATCCAAGGGGAAGAAATGACCGAACAGCACGAAGACGACGAAGAATGGCAAAAGAACGCCGAACCAAGGAAGAAATGTGATCATGAAAAGAGAGAGAAGAATCCAGAATCACCCCAAGATACTGAAAGGAAGAAAACAGAGGGACAGGGACAGAGTCAATCATAGGTGCGACAGATGGACATGACCCCGAAAGTGAAACCCACATAGCAATAGACTTAGACGGGTTTAGACGAAGAAAGTGCTGTGAAAGCCAAAGAGCCACGTGAGAAAGACAGGCATTAAAAGTAGAAAGATCCAGAAAGAGAGGAGAAGTATGAAAGAGCCACCAGCAGCAGTATGAGACTTTCCTCAAGTCCCCGGTGCCTCCAAAGGCCAAGGCCTCGTCTGAGGCCTGACATCTTGGGCGGAACCCTCCAAACCTGAGCCTCATCGTGGGTCCTCAGAAAGGGGGTCTCCCTCGAGGGAACCCAGGAAAGAGAAATCCTTGAAAGCAGTGTCCTTGGATGGTTCCAACCAGCCGAGTGCTCCCCAAGCCCAGTCCCGCACTCTGAGATGTTCGTCCGAGGCATCGGAGAAGGATTGGCCTGCGAAGGTCCCCCAGAAAGATTCAACTGCAGACTGGCCTCTGTCCCCAGACACCATCCTCGTCGAGGATTCCCCTTGGAGTTGGCGTCTGGCCCGAGTCCCTCAGTGCCCACACCGAAGGCTGCAGAGTCTTCTGATCTGGAGTCCAGAATGGCAGCCCTGGAGCAGTTTGTCTGCTTTCATGGACCAGCAGCAGGCACTGTTGTCCAGCACGACCGGTTGATCCACCCTCACCATTGGGCCCTTGATGTCCAAGACGTCCCTGCAGAGGCCAAGCCGATCCTTGATGTCCTTCAGCCTTGAGTCTATCTTCAGTTGACGTTGCGATCTGAGTCCTGCTGAATGCGACCGTGGTCATCCCTGGCTTTGGAGGCCCTGAGGCCCACAGAGCAGCCCTCCTACAAGTCCTTGATGGACTACTCTGAGTGGGAAACTGAGGACGAGGAGTCCCAATACCCATTGCCATCGCAACGTCCCATCTGACTCTCCGTTCTCGGAGCCTCGATGGCAGTCCCTGCCCGAGGATATAGGCTTCCTTGATTTTGTCAAGAACATGTCTTAAGGCCCTGGTGTTCCCAACTGAGTCGGAGGAGAACCCTCGGGCGGATGAGTTGGAAATCCTCAGTGCTCATCCTGAAATGGCTGATGCTCCGAATGTGGGAGACACCAGCTTCAGTGCTGGTGGTGAGCAAACTGCTCGACTCTATGTATCGAGTCTGCCGGAGCCCAGGCTTCCAAAAGTCACAGCTGCTGCATAACTCCATGGTGGTGGAATTGGCCTTGTGTCAGCTGAAAAGCCAGAAGATGCACTCTTCGGTGCCCCCCCCTGGCAGGGGGCTAGCAACTTGGGCGCCCTCAGCAGAAAGTGCTACCAGAGTTCAATGCTCATCAGCCTCATCCAGGCCTACCAGCTGTACATGGGCATGTACCTGAAAGACCTGGTTAAGGAACAAGGAACCCTTGCAGCGGTTCAAGAACCTGGCCAAAGCAGTCCGTGAATGCACCAAATTCATGTCTCGAGCAGCTTATGACGGGTTCGAGTCAGCAGCTCAAGTAGTGGCAGCTGGCATCTGTGCACGCTGCCAAGCTTGGCTACAGTTGTCTGACCTCCAAGCAGTTCAGGACCAATTGGTCGCTGTCCCCTGTCAAGGAGAGAACCTTTTTGGCAAACCTATGACTGACAAGGCTGCCGAGCTGGAGACAGAGCTCATGACGAGGACCAGGCTCTCCAAAAAGATCGCTGCCCCCCCCCCCCCCCCCGATGGAAGGGCTCAGGTAAAAGTCCTTTTACCCAAGGAAGGGAGCTGTTACCGAAACTACCCACCTAAATCAGGCCTCCCCAACAGAATCAGCAGGCCAAGAGACTTGGGCATGGCCTGTGTAAGCAGAAGGCTGACACCCCAGGCACCGGCTCTGGCCCAGCCAGGAGGGAGTTTTTGACTCATTGAGCATAGCTTATCTACCCCAAGGAGATCAGCAGCCCACAGGGAGACATCTGGCCCTCTATGCCCAGAGGTGGGTGTCCAACACCACTAATTCCTGGGCACTAAGGGTGGTCAGGAAGGATTACTTTCTCCACCTAACAGACCCCTCCCCCTTATTTCCGGGGAGAGCCCCTCAGGTCTCCCCTCCACCAGGACCACTTGAAGGAGTTGTCAGGTCTTCTCAAGGACAAAGTGGTAGAACCGGTGCCCCACCATCTCATGGGCAAAGGTTTCTACTTTGGTACTTCCTTGTGCCAAAAAGGACAGGGGGCCCAAGGCCCATCCTTGACCTGCACAACCTCCAACAAATTCCTAGTGAGGGAGAAGTTCAAGATGCTCTCCCTTGTAACATTGCTGCCCTACCTCTAGCAGGGAGACTGGCTATGCTCCTTAGACCTCAAGAATGCTTATACCCATATCCTCATCCACCCCAACCACAGGCAGTGCCTGTGGTTTGTAGTGGGGAGCAGGCATTTTCACTACAGGGTGCTACCCTTTGGCCTATTCTCTGCCCCAAGATCTTTCACAAAATGCCTGGCAGTCATGGCTGCCTTTCTCCGGCTCCAGGGGATCTTCGGCTTTCCCATCCTGGACGACTGGCTTATAAAGGGAGGCACAGCCTCAGAGGTGCAGCAGGCCATCGCACGCACCATCCAGGTTCTGCAACACTTGGGGTTTGTCATAAACTACTCCAAGTCTCACCTCCTCCCGACAGTGTCTGGAGTTCATTGGGGCGAAGATTGACACTCTCCAGTCAAAGGCCTTCTTGCCCAAGGATCGAGCCAATTATCTCAGGATTCTGGCTCGGGATGTGCAGTACTGTCCCTCAGTGCCCGCTCAGCTTCTCCTGCGCCTCCTCAGGCACGTGGCCTCCATGGTCTGTCACCCCCTGACATTCAAATCCACATGAGGTTGGCACAGTGGTGTCTTCAGGACCAGTGGTCTCAGGCCGCAGGCCACCTCCGAGACAGGGTTTCTGTGACACACCAATTGGCATATTCTCTGATCTGGTGCCAGTTTCCCCAGCATCTCAAGGCAGGCATGCCTTTTCAGGCCCCAAGCCCTTCAAGGGTCCTCCCCACAGACACCTCCCTACTCGGCTGGGGAGCCCACTGCAGAGATCTCTGCACTCAGAGCAACTAGTCACCAGACGAGAGCACCCATCAAATCAAATCAACCTCCTGGAGCTCCAAGCCATACACCTAGCCCCGAGGGTCTTCTGTCACCCCCTGTCACCAGCTGGTGCTGGTCCAGACGGACAACCAGGTGGCAATGTTCTATGTGAACAAACAGGGGGGGGCACATGGTCTTGTACCCTTTGTCAGGAGGCACTGGTCCTCTACTCGTATGCAATCCAACAGGGTATCCTTCTGTGGGCAGTGTACCTGCCAGGCCAGGACAATCTGCTGGCTGACACTCAGCAGAGTTCTCCAGCCGCACGAGTGGCAGCTGGACCCCAGGGTAGCCAGTCAGCTTTTCTAGCTCTGGGGGAACCCGTAATGGACCTGTTCGCCAGCCCAGACAACTTTCAATTGCCCTGCTTCTGCTCCCAGCAGGCCCACCCATCTAGGGTAGCAACAGATGCGTTCCTGTTCTCATGGTCGGAAGGCCTCATGTACGCCTTCCCTTCTACGCTGCTGATTGCCAAGACCTTGTTCAGGATCCTCTGCGACAGGGCCTCGCACATCCTGATAGCTCCTCGGTGGCCCAGGCAACCGTAGTTCCCGCTGCTTCTACAGTTGATGGTGGAGATCCCCATCCCCTTGGGGACTGCCCTGGGACTCCTATCCCAGGAGGGGGGGCCTCTCTCCTGAACCCCAACCTGGGGTCCCTTTCGTTATGACAGCGTGGCTGCTGAGAGGGTGACTCTGGCCCCTTTCAACCTTCTGGTTGAGGTGGAAGACATTCTGTTGGCCTCATGCAAGGCCTCTACTAGGCAGGCTTATGCCCTCAAATGGCACAGGTTCTCTGTTTGGTGCTCCAAACACGAGGCTGACCCTTTCTCCTGCCCGGTGGATCTGATGTTACAGTACCTTCTCCACCTCTCTGTCTGGGCTCAAGTCTAACTCCGTCTGAGTGCACCTTAGTGCCCTGGCGGCGCACCGCCATCCAGTGGATGATGAGCCCCTCTCAGTCCAACCGTTGGTGACCTGTTTCCTTCGGGGCCTGCTCTTATTGAAGCCCCCGGTTTGCCCTCCAGCAACCAAATGGGACCTCAACATAGTGTTGGGCAGCTCACTCGCCTGCCCTTCGAACCTTTGGCTACCTGACACCTTTGCTACATCTCTTGGAAGGTGGCTTTCCTGGTCGTGCTTATCTCCACTCACATAGATAGCAAGCTTCAGGCCCTTGTAGCGGAGGTGCCCTATACCAGGTTCTACAAGAACAGAGTGGTGCTTTGCACGCACCCCACATTTCTGACAAAGGTAGTGTTTCCCTTCCATCTCAACCAGGAAGTGGTGCTCCCTACCTTCTTTCCAAGACCTCACTCCAGTCAGGCAGAGACGGTCCTTCACACCTTGGACTGTAAGAGGGCTTCGTCCTTCTATATCCAACACACTCGGCCACCGCAAAACTTCTCGGCTTTTATTCTCCTACGAACCCAGTAGGCTGGGGGAGGTGGTGACCAAGCATACGCTGTCCACATGGGTGGCGGACTGTATCACTCTCGCGTATGAGCAGGCGAGGCTCTTGCTGGAAGGCTGCCTCACAGCGCACCATGTCAGGGCCATGGCAGCCTCGGTGGCAAACTTGCCCTCTGTCCCAATGGTGGACATTTGCCGAACTGCTACCTGGTCTTCAGTCCATACCTTTGCAGCCCATTATTGCCTGGAAAGAGTCCTGACGGGACAGTGCCTTCAGCCAGGCTGTGCTCCGTAACCTTTTTCAGGGTTTAGGCAGCTCTTACCCTCCAATCCTTATGTGTTCAGGCTACCGGAGTGCTGGTTTCAACAGACAGAGGTCCTACTGTGGTCTGTGTACACAAGCTAAACTGCTGCTGGCAGCTCCCTATGAGGGAGCCCCTATTTTGCTATGGGCTTTTGGTAGCCTGTAACTGGGGCGTCCCATATGAGGATTGACTTCCTGCTTGTTCCCAGAGAAAGTGTAGTTACTCACCTGTAACAGTGTTCTCCAGGGACAGCAGGAATCAGTCCTCACAATTCTCCCTCCTCCCCTTGGAGTTCACCTGTTACAGGTGAGTAACTACACTCTTTTCACCCTGCTTCCATCTTGGTCATAACACAGAAACCATCCTTGCATCCCTTCTTAGTGAAGTACATCAATCATTTGATGAGGGTATATCTCTTTAGCTTTCTCTCTTGATCTATCCTCAGCCTTTGACTTGGTCAATGGCACTCTTATCAACCTTCATACTTTTTTGTTTTTTTTCTTTTCTGAGTGCTCCTATTTTCTTGATTTGTCTTTCTTGAGTTTCTATCCCCTCATCTATGGGGTTCCTCTGGTTCTGTTCTTGCTCCCCTACTTTTCAGTATCTTTTTTGCTCCTCTTACTACTGTCTTACAGGCTGCTGGTGTTTCTGCATATTATGCTGATGACATTCTTCTCAAATCACTTGCTGTTTGAAGGTCAATCTTTTGAAACTCAGTGTTTGCAAAACCTTTGCTATCTGGTTTGCTAATTCCTCTACCATTCCCACTCTTAGACCTATTCTTAATGATACCCCTTTGCCTCCAACTACATCCGTCAAATACCTGGAGATTATATTTGATACGGGTCTTTTCTTCCATGACTACATTGGCTCTGTAGTGAAGAAATAATTTTTTGTTCTTTGCCAAATTTGATCAATCCCTCCTTCAGTCCCCCAACCCTTACAGCTTTGATTCTGTCTCTACCTATCTCACGGTTGGATTGTTGTAAAATTTGTTTTTGCCAGCCTTCCAGAGTATGAACCGAAGAGACTACAATCCATTCAAAATACAACTGTCAGGTTACTTGCCCATGCCTCCAGGTTTGATCATGCAACTCCATTCCTCATTCATTATCACTAGTTTCCCATCCATTATTGTGTCCAGTACAAGATTCTCACACTTGTTCATGAAGTTCACCATATCGACATTCCTCCTTAACTTTCGTTAAGCATTCCTCATGCCCTTCCGCGTATCCTCTGGTCCATTCATACCAATAGCCTCCCTTCTGTTAATCATGCCTGTTTATATCCAGATCCTTAGTTTTTTACACTTATGCCCTAGTCTTTGGAATGCGTTACCACCTGTTCTCTGTAACAAACCCTCCCATTAAGGCAGCCCTAAAGACCCACCTGTTTCAATTAGCATTTAATGTCTGTCTTGGTTCTACTGGGAACACACTGCAATCGGAGCTGAACCTCTTTCTTACCTCTTCTCTCCTCTTCCTCCCCCCTGCCCTTCTTTCTCCTTAACCATATGATTCTGTTCTTTCCTACCATAACAATGGAGTTATTTTCAGTTACTTTATTCCCCTGTTTTTCTGTAAACTGCTCTGATTAACGAAGAGTGGTATATCAAATTTCAATAAACTATAAACCATCCTGTCCTGGCTGGCATACGGAAGCCCTCCAGGGCCTTTCTTTCCACTTGAGCTTCAACAGATGGTTTCTGTGGAATGGGACTGTCCAGATGCAGTTCTGAAAAGTGCCAGACTTCTGGATTGGATCTACACGTGGTTCCAGGAGGACTTGGACATGTGGTTGTGTTTTCTGAAGGGGTAGGTACCTTAGTTGCAACAGTAATTAAGTGCACTATTATCCCTTTGGAGGTTGCAGTGGCTGAGCATCTCCACTTCTATTAAGTCTCTGTCCACATCTCCCTGGGAAGAAGACATGCACAGTATTGCTGTGAAAGGAGAAGTGGTACTGATAGGTGATTTCAATATGCTGGATGTTTGGTGTCATCTAGAAGTAAGGAGATCTTAGATTCTTTGCAGGGAGAACTATTCCAGCAACTAGTAACCGAACCCCCATGCGAAGGAACCATACTGGACCTGGTGCTTACCAATGGGGAAAGCATATCCAATGTTATAGTGGGGGGATCATCTTGTATCCAGTGATAACCAGATAGTGTGGTTCAGTATTGGGACTAGGACTGATAAAATGCATTCAAAAGCGAGGGCCTTAGACTTTAGAAAAACGAACTTTGCCAAGAAGTCGTTAGTGGGATGAGAACAGCTAGGGGATGTAGAAAAGCAATGGGCAAACTGAAAGGGAATATTTTAGGGGCAGCAAACCTTTTGGTTAGAAAGGTAAACAAAGGAAAAGGAGGCTATTATGGTTCTCAGAAGTAGCTGAAAAGGTGAAGAAAAAGATGGCCTTCATTAAATATGAGATTACAGAGAGGAAAAGATGAGTATCAAAATATGAAAAAGAGAAGCTAGGAAAGTAGTCCAGGAAAGCAAAGATACCAAAAGAAGAAATAGTCAATGCGTTAAAATGGGGGGACAAGACATTTTTCAAATATGTCAGTGAGAGGATGAAGTACAAAAGTGGTATTGGACTCAAGGGTGAAGGGGTGGAATTATGTAGAAGCTGATGAGGATAAAGTGGAATTGCTTAACAAATATTTTTGTTCTGTGTTAGACAGGCCAGAAGCAAGATCTCAGTAACTACTGTGGTGATGAGTGATCAGGAAAGAATGGAAATAGAGGAAAATGGTACTTGTGCCTTTAAAACTACTGACAGCCAAGCTTTGCACAGAGGTAGAAAAACTACTCTTGAAAAAAAGTCAAGCCAAGCCACGCCCTAACTCTGACAAGGAGGCAGGCTTGCTTACTGATTATGAGCACACATGCAAAGAAAAAGGTGTGGCAGGAAAGAAACAGGTTTTTAAACCCGTCTCCAAACAGAGCACAAGGAGGGAGAAGAGAGAGAGCACACGGAGCTTACAGAGTTCACAGAGGAGTTCTCAGCATGCCTGGAGGAGTTCCCAGGGGGAAGAAAGTTCCCAGGAGGAAGGAGCTCAGAGTTAGGAGAGCTGAGAGCCACGAGGAGGCTGACGTCCAGTTGCTGAAGGCTGAAAGCAGAGAAGGAAGCACTCCATATCTGAGAAACTCCCAGACCTAAAGCCAGCAGACGGTTAGTTGGAAAGGCTACAAACCAGCTGGAACAGGTACCTCTGTCCAATATTCAAGACCCTATGCTGAAAGGTCCAACTGCTAGAAGGTGGGTGAATTCGTTCCTTTGGGGAAAGAACCGTAACCCAGCCACAAGCAGGGCAGTAAATGTGGACACACTAGGGACTTTAAAGCAAGCATTAGAGGGAGGGAAAGCTCACTCCTCGAAGGTAAATGTTCATGACCTGAAACAGAAGTTATGGAATGAGTTTTATGAATTCCTACAAGCCAGAAAGTTTGAAGAAGCTGTTGAATCCAAAGATAAGCCAGCCGTAGTACCAGAACCCATGCAGATTGATTGCTGTGAGTCACAATCCATTCCAGAGGACTCTAATGGATTGCTCTCTTTGCTTTTAAAGAAGCTTGAAAAACCTGTAAGCAGGGTTAAAAGAAGGTTTTGGAAAAGAAGAAAACTACCTTTGCTGAAATTGCTTATAAATCAATCCCAAAAAAACCCTAAAAACGGTTATCCGAAATGACACTACAAAAACAAGACACCGTTGTAACCCCCAAAAAAATCTTTTAGTGTATTTTTTTGTCGGACATAAATCGTGAGGAGGAGGCACTGTGAACCAACCCCCAAACACGATACATATCCCTTTTATTCAACCACATAGGTTCAAATACTCAAAATTTAAATACGTGAGAGCATTTTATCAATAAAAAACACTGCACTTATTTGTAAACACGCGTGCAGTGTTTTTTATTGATAAAATGCTCTCACGTATTTAAATTTTGAGTATTTGAACCTATGTGGTTGAATAAAAGGGATATGTATCGTGTTTGGGGGTTGGTTCACAGTGCCTTCTCCTCACAATTTATGTCCGACAAAAAAATACACTAAAAGATTTTTTTGGGGGGTTACAACGGTGTCTTGTTTTTGTAGAGAAATTGCTTATAAGGCTGTGCTGTGTTTTGCTTTGTTGAAGATAAGTTTTTGTTAGAGGCTTGTGCTCACTTTACCTTCAGTTCCAGTTTGCCTTACTTTACTCTTGTGTTATTGGAGAAGTATCCATTGTGTTTGTGTGCCTGAACTTTAATGCGTTTGGAAATCCAAAAATAAATATTCTTGTTTGCCTCAACCATCGGTTGCACAACTACAGTTTGTCTTTGAGTGTGAATTATCTATTACAAGTCCCAGGGTGCATTGCTGGCGACAAAGAATAAAGTTGCATTTAAGGACAGATGAAAGGCAGCCCATAGCTGTAAGCCTTAGGCCCAGGCTAGGGTCCCACACTACCCACAAATAGGAACAGAAGTGAGGGGGCATCTTGACTGATTTTCAGAAGACTGTTTGTGAGAAACTAGCTAAACTAAAAGACAAAGCAATGGTACCAGATGGGATACATTCAATAATATTGAAGGAACTTGGACATTCTAGCGGCTCCACTGACTGACCTATTCAATGCTCCTTTAGAGTCTGGAGTGGTCCCAGAGGACTGGTGAAAGGCACATGTGGTCCCTTTACACAAAAATAGAAGTATCTTAAAAAGGATATAGCAGAATTAGAAAAGGTACAGAGAAGAGCCACCAAAATAGTAAAGGGGATGGAAGAATACCCTATAAAGCAAAATTTAAAAGTTTAGGGCTCTTCAATTTGGGAAAAAAATGGCTGAGGGGAGATGTGATAGAAGTCTATAAATTAATGAATGGAGTGGAACAGGTAAACATAGATCAATTGTTTACGCCTAAAAGTGGAAATACTAAGGGACACGCAATGAAGCTACAATGTAACCCATTTAAGTCCAATAAGAATATGGCTTGCTTTTTTTCATTCAACATGTAATCAAATTCTGGACTTCGTTACTGGAGGATGGTAGTAAAAGCTGTTGGTGTAGCTGGATTTAAAAAAAAGGTTTGGACAAGTTCCTGGAGGTAAGGTCCATAAACCCTTATTAAAGAGGACCAGGGAAATCCATTGCTTACCCCAGCACAAGCATTATGGAACCTGTATACGTTTTTGGGAACCTGCCAGGTACCTGTAACCTAAATTGGCCACTGTTGGAAACAGGATATTGGGCTTAATGGATCTTGGTCTTTCCCAGTATGGTATTTCTTATGTTCTTATGCTCTAAGGATGAGGTTGAGAACTACATGCTGGTTAGTCTCTGACCCCTGTGGTGAGTAAATTAATGGAAATGCTGCTAAAACAGAGAACGAGGTTTCTGGATTCCAATGGATTGTAGGATCTGAGGCAACATGGTTTTACCATAGGCAGGTCTTGTCAGACACATCTGATTTCTTTGACTGTGTGACCAGAGAGTTCAACCAAGGAAGAGCCCTAGATGCGATGTACTTAGATTTCAATAAAGCCTTTGATACCGTTCCACACAAGCGACTTATAAATACATTGAGCACCCAAGGTTTGGACCCTGAAGTTACTGATTGGGTTAGAATTTGGTTGGGTGGGAGGCAGCACAGAGTACAAGTAAATGGAGTTCACTCTAAGGAGAAGATTAACAGTGGTGTGCGCAGGAATTTGTCCTTGGTCTGATTCTTTTCAACGTTCTTGTTAGTGATATTGCAGAAGGGCTGTCTGGTAAGCTTTTGCCTCTTTGCAGATGATACCAAAATCTGCAATACAGTAGGCACCCAGAAAGGGAGTAGATAACACGAGGAGGGATCTAGCTAAATTTGAAGAGTGGTCTAGAATTTTGCAGCTGAGATTTAATGCTAAAAAAGGTAGGGTCATACATTTGGGCTGCAAAAATCCAAGGGAGCAGTACAGTGTAGGCGTGAAGTTCTTCTGTCCACAAAAGAGCGGGCCCTGGGTGTGATTGTTTCTGGTGATCTTATAGTGGCTAAACAGGTAGAAAAGGCAATAGTGAAAGCCAAAAGGATGCTTGGATGTATAGGGAGAGGAATGGCTGGAAGAAATGAGGTAATGGTGCCTCTGTATAAGTCTCTGGTGTGACCTCATTTGGAGTAGTGTGCAATTCTGGAGACACCTTCAAAAGGATATAAATGGGATGGAGTTGTTGCAGAGGGTGGCCACTAGAATGATTAATGGGCTTATGGTGACAGACCTGTACTTCAGAGGACAGGTGGGATAGAGGTGATATGATAGATATTTAAATACCTCTGTGGTATAAATGCACAAGAGAACCTCTTTAAATTGACAGCAAGCTCTGCAATGAGGGGACATAGGATAAGGGTGAAAGGGGATAGACTCAGGAGTAATATATGGAAATATTTATTTACGAGAAGAGTGATAGATGAATGGAATAGTCTCCCAGTGGAGGTAGTAAAGACAAAGATAGTATCTGAATTCAAGAAAGCATCATACAAACACAGAAGGTCCCTAAAGGAGAAAAAGGGACTGTAGTAGTTATAGAAGGTCAGACTTAGATAGTCCATATGGTCTTTTTCTGCCATCATGTTTCTATCTTCTGAAAACTGCCTTCTTAGTTTCCTCCCTGGCAGTCCAGGTTTCTGCCTGTGAGGGACTGGCTGCTTGTGCTCTTGTGCTGGGTTCAGTTTCTGCCAGACTATGCAAGTTCAGTTTGCCTAGAGTCAGTAGCAGCCTTTTAAGCGGATGATTTGTTTGTCTGCCTGAAGAGTGGCAGCAGTCACTGTGGCTCATCATTGGTTGTGGCTTTGTAACTGGTCTGTGGACGCAGTCTCTAAGGCATGCTTGTCGAAGTTACCATTTAAAGGCAATCTGCTGTTTGGAGAGGACCTGGAGAAGCTCATCAAAGACTTGGGGAAAGGGTGGTGGTGGTTAAGCCTCAGCAGTTGCCAGAGGATAAACCTTAGGTCCCTTCCAAACACTCCTTTTTCTCTAGTGCTGCCAATTCATCTCACTTACATTTCTGGGACTCCCTTTAATCGTTCCAGAAAGCAGCCTTTCTCCTTGGCCCCAGGTATAAGGGCCAGCCCTTTTGTGGGGCTCGCCACTCCAGTACCCATGCCTTTGCTGCTGGTCTGGCTCAGGGGCTCATGAAGATACTCCATCTACTTTGTAGTTCCAAAGAAGGATGGCTCCTTTCGCCCTATTCTCGATTTCATGAGACAACCACAGTTTGTGTGTTTTGCTTTTTGTATGGAGACGCAGAGGTCTCATTCTGGCAGATGTAAAGTTCCTCGCCACCTTGGTTTTCGTGGAGGCTTATTTCCATATTCTTTTAAGAAGTGATCAACAGCGCTACCTTAGATTTGTGGTTCTGGGCAAGCAGTTCCAGTTAGGCACCCTTCTATTCAGGTTGGCAAGCATTCCCCCACCCCACACCCCCCCCCCCCCCCGACATTCTCAAAGGTCGTGGCAGTGGCAGCAGCAGCCCTTCGGCACAAGAGCATTTGTGTATCCTTACTGGACAACTGGTTCATCTGAGCCAAGTCCCACCCAGGGGCACTTCGGTCAGTGTAGCTCCTCAGGGATGGATAATCTATCACGGGAAGAGTGTTTGTAACTGCAGAGCACTGGGCCAAATTCAGCAGTCAAGTCCATGGGTTTCTCAGCAGGATGGCTTCCCAGGCTTGGAATTACCTGCATCTGTTGAAGGCAGTGACAGCAACCTTAGTGCCCATTCCCTGGCCATGAGCAGATATGTGCCAACGGCAGCAAGCATTGTTAACCTATTGGTCCCAGTGTTCACAGAACTACAGTGTTCCTCTGTTGCTCCCTTTCCACATGCATCACACACTCTTCTGGTGGGTTTCTTCTGTCATCGGGGCAGCAGGCGGCGGACCTTTCCCCTGTTTTTGTTAAGCTAAGTAATTGTGGCTGGGTTTGGCTGTCGCCTGTTCTTGTACTTTTCATGAGTACTTTTAACATTTGTGGGATGGTGGTGGCATTTGGTCCTTGATGTTAAAGGGTTGCTTTTTGGCAGTGTGACCTCGGCTTGCGCCTTGATCACGTTTTGCTTCTTGCCCGGATTGCTGAGACCTTGCCTACCACTTTCGTTATACAATTTCACAATCATTTATACATCAGTATGAAGATGGATACATTGTGTTAAATCAAACTAATGTTTTGGAGTGAGCTTTTGTTTTGTAATGTCCTTTTATGACATTGACATAGGCCACCACCATGGCAATCACCAAGGAGCCTCAAAATGTCCCGAGGTATTGCAGGGGATGAGTCTCTCCTTTTTTTTTCCTGGGTGGAACAGTACCTGCAAGCTCTTTCAGTGCAACACATTGCTGGGGAGGAGAATATAGCAGCCAACTATCTCAGCTGTCACCAGCTCGATCCCGGAGAATGGGAGTTGGCTCTTAGGCCTTCAGTCACATTGTACTGCACTGGGGAGTTCTGGGTGCAGATCTCATGGCAATGAGGCTAATGCCAAAATTTCAACACACTTCACAGGGAGTCGATGCCCTGGCCCCACTCTCCCCTCCCTTCCTGTTTTCTCCATGGGCCATGATTGCCTGGGTCCTCCAGAGGATAGAGGAACATCTGTGTCTCATGATCCTAGTTGCCATGAATTGGCCACATTTGTCTGTGGTACAGCAACTTAATTCACCTTTTCGTGGCACAGCATCTATCTTTGGTCCAGTCAGGATCTGTTATAGCAGGTGGTCCTGGACAATCTGGCTCCCTTCTCACTTATGGCTTGACCCTTGAGAAGCAAAACTTAGCACGTAAAGGGTATCCAACAGCAGTGGTTGAACCCTTTTTTGAAAGCCAGGAGAATGTCCACTTCCCTAGCTTATGTCTGTCTGGTGTCTTTGAAACATGCCGTTTTTTTTTACAGTGGATTTTCCTGTGGCGTGGGCAGATTGTGTAGGAAAGCACGTACCAAAAGAAAAACAAAAATAAAAACATACTATGGAGAAGGGCTTAGCCTGGAGTTCTCTAAGGGTTACAGATTGTTCTCTCCCGCTACCATGGCTCTATGGGGGGCTGCTCTCTGGCCTTGTATGGAGATGTAGTGCATTCTCAGAGAAATTCGCACCTTGCATCCTCTTATCCATCCAATGGTTCTACCATGGGATTTGACGCTTGTGCTCTGGGCACTCATGCATCCTCCCTGTGAGCCTCTTAAATCCTTCAACATAGCTCCCTTATTTTTGACAGCGGTATTGGTAGCGATAACATCAGCACAGCACATTTCAGAGTTGCAAGTGCTCTCCTGTTGATCCATTGTCATTTTCATCTGAGGGGGTCAACTTGCATCCGGTACCATCCTTTTTGCCTAAGGTGCTATCTTCCTTTTACGTTAAGTCATTTCCCTACCGGCCTTTCCTCCAGAGTTATGTATAGGGAAGGATAAAGGCCTAAGTTTTGCCGACATCCACAGGGTGGTACTTTGGCATCTGGAGGTGGTGAATCCTTTTCGGCTGTCTCATCTAATTTTTTTTTTTTTGTGTGTTTGTGGGGGCACGCAAGGCTTAGGTGGCTTCAAAGGCTACCCTGAGCCACTGGATTAAGGAGGTCATTTTATAAGCCTATTTGTCCACATGCAAGCCTATAACTGGTAGACTAAAGGCTTGTTCAACCTGTGTCCAGGCAGCTTCCTGGGTGGAGTCTTCCTCTGGATATCTGTAGGGCAGTAACGTGATCCTCCTTGTCCACGTTTGTGAAACATTGTTTGGATGTCCAAGCTAGGGTGGTGGCCTGTTTGGCACTAGGGTGCTCATGGCTGCAGTTTTCTTCCCACCCTGTTGTGGAGTATCTTTGTCCTGCTAGACTAGTCCAGACTAGTGGGAAGTACCAATCTAGAAGGAGAAAGTGTTACTTAACATTAATTTCCTTTCCTGGAGTCCTGCTAGACCAGTCCAGGATCTGCCCACTTTTTCAGCTTGTGCCTTGTTGAGCCAGTTTTCTCATAGCAGAACATATGTAAATAGTTTTAGACTGGAGCTACGATAAGGAAGGTTACATTAGACTTACCTGCTAATTGTAGTTCCTGGAGTAGATCCAGTCTAGTCCCGCTTCCCACCCGGAAGATCGCTGCCGAGAGGTAGTCTGAGCACTGTGGAAGAGTTGGCACCAGTTGCGAGCATGGGCAGTGCAGAGCGAGTCTGGATATCGGGGTGCGGGGCCGTCAACTTCTAGAAAGTGTAAGCAGCCTCTTTGGGGGGGGGGGGTGTGAGCAGAGGAGCGGCTCCTGTATCCAGCCATATTTTTGGTTTTTTTAGAGTTCAGAGGTTAAAGTTCAGGTTTGATTCCTGGTTGGGAATGGTTTTTCTTTGCTCTGTTGAGTCTGCTTTGACAATAGCAAACTGGGCCTGGGGGCGGTCCCTGGACTACTTATACTTGAGTCACTGAAAGAGAGCAATGCTCAGTCTCCTAGCTGCGGGAGGACGTACACAACTCTAATGGTATGGGACTAGACTGGATATACTCCATGAACTACAATTAGCAGGTAAGTCTAATTTAACCATTTCTGCTTCCCAAGTGCATGACACTGCACTTCTTCACATTAAATCTTAACTGCCAAGCATTAGACCATTCTCCAGGAGCAAGCAGGAAGCCTTTGGGATTGCTGCCACGCATGCGTGGTCCTCTTCCCACTCAAGGGTGCCATCTTGCTCAGTCTCCCTTTTTCCGCAGAGCTCTTTGGATGCACATCCTCATCCCTTGGGGAAAAAGTGTTGCATTTTCCAGCCACTGGCCTACTGTTTTCCAGTTGCACCAGTCCTCTACCCATCTTCCCCCTTGCTCCTATCTATTCAAGCAAAGGGGACAGTTTTCCCTAATTTTGGTTATTGACGGGCTTTGTACCCTTTTTTCCCCCTAACTGCTGGCCGCTTGGGTCTTCGACCATGTGGGGGCCCTTTTTGCCCCGATGGCCACCGGTTTAAAAAAAGTGATAGATGCTTCAAGAACATGTCGCTTACGGACACCCATCACTGTTGTCTATGGCGTCTTGGAGCCAACGACGATCCAGAGCTCTGTTCACTTTGTAAGAAAATGTCCTCCAAAGCCTGCTGAGTCGTAAGCAGAAGTCCGAAGCCATTTTCCGAAAGGCTGTCTCGGAATCCCCAGTGGCGCCCTCAGTTGTCTCTCTGCCGGTGGGGTCCCCTACCTCGGCTCCACACTCGACGGCACTCTGACCAGGCATCCCCTGAAGTGGAGCCATGTAAGAAGAAGGCCTCAGTCGCTGTCTTGGGCTCCTGACAAACGTGAGCGCTCCTGTGCTCAGTTGCTTACCCCCCCACCCCCTCGGCGTTCCTGAGAGTCGGACAAGGAGCAACATCATAAGGTACCTCAAGTAGATTCGGAGGCCCCAGGCGATGGCACCAGGTCTCCCAAAGGTCATCCCAGAGAGGACCCCCCTTTCCTCAACACCTGACCCGGTGACCCCCGTGTTGGCACTGCAGGGCCCCACGCTGGCACTAGAACACAGCATTTCTGCGTTCATAGCTTCCCAGCAGGCGCTCATGTCCAGCTTTGCTGGTCCGCAACTAGAGAATGAGGTTCCCTCAAGTGGGACACCGAAATCCGCCCTGGAAATCCCCGAGAGCCATGGGCCTCATGAGGGTCCTCGGAGCCAGTCTTGCTTGCCTTCCTGTTCCTCGGTGGCGAGATCCTCTAGAGCCTCCGGTTCCAAACACGCCTTGGCCTCTAGGCGAGGCGACCAGCCAGAATCTGACAACGACTCTGATTGATTTTTTTTTTTTTTTTCAGGATGGGAGTTGGATGGGGATACCTACCCTGAGACCCCACAGACCTAACCGCAGAGGTGGCGCATTCATCCTATAAAGAACAGAGCTTCAATATCAACTGATCAACTCCAGTAGCACAACACACCTTGATACCATAACCAACAGCAACATCAACCTAATCTACAGATCCCCATCCTCCTCCCCTGAGGACCTCGCAACCAAAATTGACCTTCCCTGTAACCCCAAGAACACTCACAGGCCAAACTGGATATTGGGAGACTTTAACCTTCCAGCTCTTCAAAATACCCACTCCAAAGCCTTCCTTGAAGCACTCATCAAACTTGGCTACGAACAGATAGTTGGGACACCCACCCACCGAAAAGGAAATACATTAGACCTTGTATTCATCCCATGACCAGACATAAGTCTGAACTACAACTTTGACCTAGATAACACCCCAGTCCCATAGTCTGACCACAACCTAATCAAATTCCAGATGCCCATGCATCAGGACAGCAACCTGCCTAGGAAAGAAGCCGAAAACTCATCAGCTCCCACAGAATGTTTCAGACCATTCGACAGAGGCAATCCTCAACGAGGTACTCCCAAACCTCAAGCTAGGTTCGCCTAACCTAGATGAAATGATGGTTACATGGAATAACAGCCTGAAATCCGTTGCATGCCTACCTGCCTCAAACAAGCCACCTGCACCAGAGAAGACACCAAGAGGTAGGAAATCTGCACGATGGTACTCTGCAGAGTTACAGGCCTCACTACTTCTTAGGAAACTAGAAAGAAGATGGTGGCGCTCCCAGTCCTTAACAGACCAGGCAGCCTATACCGCCCACCTGAACGCACACTGAGACTCTATATCAGTGAAAATGAAAACACCACTCTGAATTCCTGCGCTGCTCACTGAACAAACCTCGCGACCTCTTCAACTTAGTAAAGACCCTGACGAAAGAACCTTTGCCCACCCAAACTACAATGCTACACCCGCAGGAATACGCTGACTACATACTAGCCAAATCCAGCAACATCAGCATAACCACGAAATCCACTCATAGTAACAACCCCCATACCAACCACTAACGCTCAACTCGTTTACACCACCATTAGCCAGAGGCATTGAGGACATCGTTGCAACCATCAACTCCACCACTGCACCAAACGACCCCTGTCCAGCATATTGGATAAGATCTTTGCGCAATGAACTCGGTCCAACTCTAGCCAAGATCATGGAGCAGTCCTTCTCCACAGGAACATTCTCAGCATGCCTCAGACGTCAATATGGCCCCTTCTGAAGAACACAAGCTGAACCCTCAGAAGGTTGAATCCTATCGACCAATCTCAAGCATCCCGCTTCTAGCCAAGCTTGAGAAGGTCGTCCAACGGCAAATCCAAGAACACATCGACTCCACTGCCCCCCTCGATCCATGCCAACATGGCTTCAGGGAATCACATGGCATCGAAACGCTTCTTGCCACACTTCTCAACACATTAATCACGGGGATTAACAAACGAGGATATGCCCTGATATTCTTGGACATCTCCGCAGCTTTCAACTCTGTCAACCACGAGCAGCTTCTGATACATCTCCAGGAAAAAAGAATTTGGGGCTTAGCCTGGAACTGGTGCAAATGGTACCTAACAGATAGATGGCAGCAGGTACAAACAGGCTCCATGACCTCTGAGCCTTTTCAACAAAAACATGGAGTTCCCCAGGGTTCCTAGCTATCTGCCCTATTATTCTATCTATCTATCTATAATATGCAGCCCATATGTGCAGTCATCTGCTCCTTCAACATCTCCTGCCTGATTTATGCAGATAACGTTCTACTCTTCGCCCCATTCACTATCGACCAACCAGACTTCTCATCACTAGTAAAATGCTTTGTTGCTGTCACTGACTGGCTCCACTCACAGAATCTCAAGATAAACTTCAGCAAGACAGAAGTGCTGTTCATCACGAGAAACCAAACCTTCTCTCCACTGGCAACATTAAAGACGAGAGACTCTGAGCTCCCGAGTCGATCCACCATTCGCTACCTAGGAGTCATGCTTGACCAGCACCTCGACTTGAAAGCACACATAGGCAACACTGTCAAGAAAATCTACCACAAGATGAGGACAATTCGACATCTTCGACCCCTGCTGCAACCAGAAGACTTCCAAACAGTTTTCCAGGCACTAGTAACCCCCCACTTCGACTACGCCAATGCGATACTTCATAGACTCCCTAAGAACACACTAAACCCACTACAGTTAGCAATGAACGCTGCTGCCCACTTCCTACACGGGGCCTCTAGAAGGGACCACATCACTCCAATCCTGAAAGGCCTGCACTGGCTACCAATCTACTACCGACTCATCTACAAAGTAGTACTGTTAACATTCAAGGCCATCAACAAAACAACTGCTAGCTCCTTGACAAACATTATCCACCCCACACCTGCAACCATAGCAAGAAGATCCTTCGCCACCAACACATTAACCCCCAGCGAAGTAACAAAATGCACTCAGGCAACAAAAAACAGAGCCTTCATGTTCTACGCACCTACCTGCTGGAACAAGCTCCCAGTGGCCATCTGCACGATCACTGACCTTGCCCAATTCAGAAAGGTACTAAAGCACCACCTTTTCTCCTACACTACACCCAGGCCAACAGCACATCCTCACCTGACACAACCCTACAACCTAACCATAAAAAACAGACAACCCAGTAAATAAATTACATCCCTGTACATAGCTCCCAGTGCAAGCAATGTTGCTACAAATGCATAGTGACTTCCTGCCTAGACTGTAAATAGCCTGTTTATAGTTACCCCTATTCTGAATCCAAGTTGTATTACCCATTCGATGTAAGTGCAGAGCAGGCTCTTCCTACTCTGTACAAAATGTTATTTGTAAACTGCACTGATTTTAAAGAGTACGGTATATAAAAGCATTAAATAAATAAATAACCCAACTCCCCCCCCCCCCCCACCTCTATGGTGGTGGAGTCGGCCATGAGAAAACAAGAGCCCAAAGTCACATTCTTCAGTTCCATCGGGCAGGGAGTCGAGAGCCTTCGACGCCCTGGGCCGCAAAGCCTATCAAGGGTCCATGTTCTCATGCTGTATTCGGGCATACCAATTATACACAGCCATGTTTTTATGTGACCTAGCCAAGGAACTTGGGGGCTTCTCCTCAGGCCTTGCAGGGGATCCCCTCAACAGGTTCTGGACCCTTCTGAAGTCCGTCGCAGTGTGTTCAAAATACCTCTCCCACGCCGCCTATGACTGATTCGAGTCTTTGGCTCTAGTGGCGGCTGTTGGCATTGGGGCCCAGCGCCAAGCATGGCTCTAGTCCTTGGACTTGGAGCAATGGGCCCAGGAAAAGCTCTTAGACATACCCTGCTTTGGTGAACAGCTCTTTGGTAAACCGATGGAGGATAAGGCCGCCAAGATTGAGACAGAGTTCATCACCCATACCTGCCTTTTGCGCAAGACCTCCTCCCTTCTTTGGAAGAAACAGCAGTTTAAGAAGCCATTCTTTCTGAGGAAGGGCCTACCCTACCGAGGCTACCCACCTACTCCCGCGCCAACCACTGTGACGCAGGGAAAGTCAGGGCCACACTGTCACTACAAACTGAAAGGCCCAAGGCCCAGCTCCACCTCAGCCCACCCAGGGGTTTTGATGCCAGCAGTGTAGCCTTTTGCCCCCTGGCAGCGCCGCAGCTTGTGGAGGGATGCCTGTCCTGCTTCGCTCCTCAGTGGACATCAATGTTGGACACTTGGGTCCTCCAAGTAATCTGGGATGGCTACCATCTCTGGTTGGACAGGCTTCCTCCTCCCTTCTCCCCAGCGGAGCCTTCTCGACTCCCTGCACATCAGACCTTCCTACAGCAGGACTTAGACAACTTCCTCACCCAGTGAGCGGTCGAGAGGGTACTGATGCACCTCTGAGGTCGGGGCTTCTATTCCTGATACTTCCTCGTCCCAAAGAAGACGGGGGGGGGGGGGGTCTACAGCCCATCCTCAACCTCCAGAAACTAAACAAGTTTCTGGTGCGGGAGAAGTTTAAAATGCTATCTCTTGGCATCCTGCTACCCTTCCTCCAGCAGGGCGATTTATTTATTTATTTTATTTTATTTAACAAGCACTTATATACCGCAGCTTCCAGAGATCAGCTGCGGTTCACAATTAACAACAGTCAACAAAACATTGTTTGTTTTACATGCTCCTTGGATCTCAGGGACACTTACGCCCACATTCTAATTCACCCTCAGCACAGGAAGTTTCTGTGCTTCAGCATGCAAGGAGAGCACTACCAATACAGGGTGCTTTCCTTTTGGGCTCGCATCTACTCCACGAGTCTTCACAAAGTGCCTCTGTGGCTACCGCCTCCCTCAGACGGAAGGAAGTACCGGTCTTCCCGTACCTCAACGACTGGCTCGTCATGGGGCCCTTGGCCAGGGAAGCCTGCCTTGCGGCATAATTCTCCTCGAGTGCCTGGGAGTTTTGGTCAATTACCCCAAGTCCCACCTCGAGCTGGCACAGGCCCTGGAGTTTATAGGCACACGCCTCGACACTCAGTAGGCAATCGCCTTTCTACCGGCAGACCATGCATCTCGCCTCTGAGTGTTGGCAGCCCAGGTCCAGGGCAACACTCGGGTCACTGCGCAGACTATGCTGCGCCTCCTGGGGCACATGGCCTCCACCGTCCATGTAGTTCCACATGCCCGCATGCACCATGCAGATGGCCCATTGGTGCCTTAGAACTCAGTGGAGCCCAGCCTCTGGTTCCCTCAGGGACTCCATTTGGGTCTTCCATGAACTTTGCAGGTCCTTAGACTGGTGGCAGGGAGTGTGCATTGCTTCCACTTACTTCCTGGCTGGATTGACTGGTGCTCTCTCTCCCGGGGCGTCTGAGGTCACGTGAGCACTGAGGGCTATAACACCTGAGCCCCCACCGCGGGACGCGCACCGCAGGCGCGTGCCTGTCGGTATGTGCTCCGAAGGGGTGTGTCCAAAGGGGCAGGTCCTGCCCCTTTGGAGCCCCTTTGGAGCACTTTGGAGCACTCCGGATTATATTGGAGCTTTTATTTTGTTTGTTCTAATTTTGGTGTATTGGGAAACGGAAGAAAAAAGTTACTTCTCTTACAATGTCGTCTGGTAAGGCGGTCAAGGTTGTTGGACCTATGGACAGTCATGTTAAGTCTGTTGTGCCTTCCTCTGCCGCCCAGTTATCTTCAGCGTCTTCCATTTCTCCAGGCTCCTGTCTCGGAGAATTGTCTCCAGAACCGTGTCGGGTTTTCTCTCCTCCCTGCACGGCGCCGTCACCATTGGGTAAGGGTTCTCCTCGTAGACTCAAGGAGGTTCCCGCGCCTGAATTTGTTTCACTGCCAGACTCCTTCTTGAAGGTAAACTCTGATTTATCTCTTGTGCCTGAGCCCTTTGAATTTTCTTCTACTGTGGAAACACCTAATCTACCGAAAGAAATTTCTTTACAAGACATTTGGCAAGTAGTTGCTCGGACAGAGATGTCCTTGAATTCATCTTTGCTGAAACTTGCTAAATTTACTCATGAGACTGTGACTGCATTAACTGACTGTCAGACTAGATTATGTAACTTGGAAAGTTCTAGAACTAAACTGGAGGGTGCGCTTTCTTCTGTACAGGGAGTCCTGGCATCATCTGTCCAAGACTCTCTCTTATTGTACCAACGTGATGAGATTTTTGAGAATGCTTTGCGAGTTAAAAATCTTCGATTGTTAAATTTCCCTCGAACCCACTACCTTTCTCCTAGTATTCTTTCTTCTAAATATTTAAAAGACGTATTGAAAATATCTGATCCTGATAATATACTTTTGTCAAAATTGTACTATATACCAGCAGGGATAAGAGATACTCTTGTTTCAGATTCTGAGTTAGGTGGTGGTGCTCGCGGAGAAATTGACCAGTTGACTCCTCCTAATTTAGACTTATCTCAATTTTTGGAGACTTCTATAGAAGAAATACCCTCTCGAGCTACATTATTGGTTACCTTTTCTTTGGAAAAAGATAAGGATTTAATCTTACGCACTTATTTTAAATACCGTCATGAGAAATTCTTTGGTCAAGCAGTTCAGTTATTTCCTGATGTAGATCGCATTACTCAAGTAAAACGTAAAGCTTTTCTTTCACTTAGGCCTCGTGTCTTGGCTTTAGGTGCCACTTTTCTCTTAAAATATCCCTGTAAATGTGTTGTAGCTTATCAGGGTAAAACTTACATTTTTTTTAGATGCTTTACAATTGGAGACCTTTTTGAAGGGTTTGGCTTTGTAATAATCTATTTGTTTTTCTATTTCCCGGTGTCTTGCTAAAGTCAAAAGGAGTTAGTTATATTGCTTCCATTCCACTGGGATATTTGTTTTTCTTCTATATTTTTTTTCTTTGCAATTGTTCACACTCCATATTGTGGGCTGGGTGTTATTATTTGGTAAAATATTGTTTGTAATATGATTGCTTTGTATTACCTTCTGATTACTCCAATAAAGAGTTTAAATTTAAAAAAAAAAAAAAAGACTGGTGGCAGAACCCCCACAGCCTTCTCCGGGGACTGCCCTTCCAACCACCGCAGCATGAACTAGTGCTGACAACAGACGCTTCCCTACTGGGATGGGGAGCCCACTGTGGTACACTGTGCACACAGGGGGCTATGGTCACCCGAAGAGTCTGAACAGCAGATCAACTTGCTCAAGCTTTGGGCGGTCCGAAGGGCACTGAGGGCCTTCAAGGACCACCTCCAAGGAAAGTCGGTACTCGTGCAGACTGACAATCGAGTAGTGATGTTCTACATCAACAAGGAGGGGGGTACAGGATCGTGCCTCTTCTGCCAGGAAGTAGTCCTCCTCTGCTCCTTCGCCTTCCATTGAGGGATGACTCGACGAGTGGTCTACCTCCAGGCCACGAGAACACCCTTGCAGACAAACTCAGCAGGATCCTCCACTCTCTCGAATGGCAGCTGGATCCGGAGGTGACCAACTGGCAGTTCCATCGGTGGGGGACCCAGATTATGGACCTGTTCGCCAGCCTGGCGAACACTCAGCTCCCCTGCTTTTGCAGCCCAGTCCCACATCTGAGCAGGGAGGCGTGGGATGCGTTCTGAGCTGGACCTCCGGGCTTTTCTACATGTTCCCTCCCACTCCTCTCATTGCGAGGACCCTCCACAAAGCTCAGCAGGAACGAGCATCAATGATACTCATCGCTCCCTCGTGGCGTCTGCAACCATGGTTCCTACTCCTGCTCTGGCTCGTGTCTGAGCCTCTGATTTCCCTGGGCTGATAACACGGGAGGAGGGGCGGGTGCTGCACCTGAACCTGGCCTCATTGTCCCTTGCAGCCTGATGGCTGAACGGGTCACTCTAGCCATGCTAGACCTCCCAGAGGAGGTTGAGGAGGACCTCTTCGTGTCGAAGGACATGACGAGACGAGCTTACGCCTTCAAGTGGTGACCCTTCTCAGTCTGGTGCCCCAAGCTCCAGATCGACCTTTTCTCATGCCCCACTCAGTGGGTCCTCCAGTACCTTCTCCATCTCTGAAGGAGGGGCTGAAGTCTGAACTCTGTCAGGGTACACCTGAGCGCCATCTCAGCGAATCACCTCCCCGTAGAGGGCAAATCCCTCTGAGCAGCCCTTGGTCTTCTGCTTTATGCGGGGTCTCTTGCTTTCCAAGTCTCCCATCTGGCCTCTCCCAGCGGAATGGGACCTGAACATAGTGCTCGTGCAGTTTACCTGATCACTCTTCGAGCCGATGGCGACGTGCTCATTTTGGCACCTATCCTGAAAGGTAGTCTGCCTAGCTGATTTGACCTCAGCCTGCCGAGTCAGTGAGCTCCAGGTTCTATAGGAACAGGGTGGTCCTCCGTACCCACCCCAGGTTCCTACCAAAGGTGGTTTTGGACTTTCATCTCAATCAGGAGATAGTCTTGCTGATCTTCTTCCCGAGACCCCATGCCGACCAGGCGTTGGCGGTTTTGCATACACTCGACTGTAAGAGGGCTCTTGCCTTCTATCTGCAGCGCACCCAGCCTCATTGCAGTTCTGGTCGCCTCTTTGTGGCCTATGATTTGAATTGCTTGGGGCAGGCAGTCGCAAAGCGCACCCTCTCCATTTGGGTGATGGACTGCATCGACCACTCAAGTGAAGACAGGCACCCTGCTGGATCGATGGGTCCCCGCACACAGTGTCCATGCCAAGGCGGCTTCAGTGGCTTTGCTGCGCTCAGTGCCGCTGTCGGCCATTTGCCGGGCTGCGACATGGGTCTCGGCAGATACTTTTTTTTGCCTCGCACTACTGCCTGGAGAGGGAGTCCTACTGGGACAGCACCTTCGGTCAAGCAATACTCCGTAATCTATTCGGGGTATAAAACTCCTGCCCTCTGACCCTTCTCGACAGCTACCGAGGGTTTTGCCCCAGGGACCTTAGGACTCGGGCTCCTTCGGGCACTAGCTTCTGCTCACGACCTCACGAAGGCGTTCTTGGTTACAGGTTTGGTAGCCTGTAGCTGGGGAGTCCAATAAGTGAGGACTGACTTCCTGCTTGTTCCTGGAGAAAGCATAGCTACTCACCTGTAACAGGTGTTCTTCAGGGACAGCAGGAATCAGTCCTCACTACCCTTCCACCTCCCCTGATGAGTTGCTGGATTTTTATCCTTCCCTTGCCATCTGCTTGGTAGGGCTCGAGCTAAGAGACCTGACTGAACAAGATGGCATCCTTTGGCGGGAAGAGGACCACCCATGCGTGGCAGCGATCCCAAAGGCTTTCTTTGAAAGCTAGGGAATTGCTCCGCATGGGCTCTGTCGGTGCCGACGTCGCCCATAAGTGAGGACTGATTCCTGCTGTCCCTGGAGAACACCTGTTACAGGTGAGTAACTACACTTTCTTCCAGCTTTTGTAGATCTTTCCTCATGTTCTCCACTCCCTCAGGGTAGTCCACTCTTTCAAATTTTGATATCATCTGCAAAAAGACAGGCTTTCATTCAGCCCTTGGGCAATATCACGTACGAATATATTGAACAGTACTGGTCCCAGTACCCAACCTTGGGGCACACCGCTAATCATCTTCCTTTCATCAGAGTGAGTTCCATTTATCATCACCTTCTGTCATCAGTCAACCAATTTCTGATCGAGTTTACCATCTTGGGACCCATCCCCAAGCTGAGTTTTATTGATAAGCCTCCTGTGAGGAACAGTATCAAAGGCTTTGCTGAAATCAAGGTAGATCACATCCATCGCATGCCCTTGATCTAGTTCTCTGATCACCCAGTCAAAACTCGATCAGATTTGTTTGGCAAGATTATCCTTTAGTACAACTATGTTGCTTCGGATCATGCATCCTGTTGGTTTCAAGGAAGTCCACTATTTGCTCTTTCAGGAGCGCCTCCGTTACTTTTCCTGCCACCAAGGTAAGGGTTACTAGCCTGTAGTTTGTCACTTCTTCCCTATTACCACTTTTGGGGAGAGGTACCACATCAGCCTTTTTCAAGTCCTGTAAAACTTCTCTCTCCAAGGATCTATTAAAAACATCCTTTAAAGGCCTTGCAAACCTCTCTGAGCTCTTTCATTATCTTGGGATGTATCCCAACTGGTCCAATAGACTTGTCCACTTTCAGTTTTGCAAGCTGTTCTAACACATCTTTTTGTGAATGGTGTGATATCTACTCCATTCCCATTTGTATATTCCTTATCCCTCCAGTCCAGTCCTGCATCTCTGGGTAGTAGAACTCCTCCAGCAGCTTGGAGACTGAGCATGTCATCTTTTTGATGACACTAGTGTACATATGCAGCTGGCACTGCCCACCAGCCCCCGTAAGCTCATTCTCCAAGCAGCTGGAGGAGGTTGTGAGCCAGGGTGCTGGACTCACTGAAGAGACAACTAAGGAGATAGGTTTTAGTTTGCTTTTATTTTCCCTGTTAAGGTGCAGGTTTCTTTGTTTTTAAAGGCAGAAGTAAAAAAAAAATAAAAAATAAAAAAAATCAGAAGGAACAGAACCCAGGGGACAACAGGGCTGAGGGGAGGATATTCCTTCTTCTCCCCCCCTCCCCCCAGGATTTCAGAGGGGGAGTTCTGTGGGGGCTTTCCTCGGTCCGAGATGTCTGGCTGCTCCCGAACCCATTAACTGGTGAGGAGCCGCTGCAGGGGCTGCAGTTGCTTGACAGGAGGGAAAGCTGGCAGCCCCGAGTCACCCCCCTCAGCACCGAAGCCTGGAAGGAAGGCGGAGTGAGAGGGGTAGAAAAGCCAGGTGGCAAAGAGGCTCCAAGGTAAGAGTGGCGGGGGGGGGGGAAGGGGGGAGGACAGCAGGAACCCCTAGCAACTGCCAGAACACGAGACAGAGTGGTCTGCAGCTGCATGTTTGGGAGCCTGCAGCGGGGGAACTCCCCTGTTGCATTTAGGAGCAATTTCTTCTTATTCAGGCCCGCATGTGTTTAACCCCGTGCTGTGTTTTGGGTGCCTGGGAGAGGCAGCCACCGGAGAATAAAGCAGCCTCTTCCTAGGGGGCTATTTGCAGTTTCTTTTTAATTTCAGTTTCAGTTAATTACATTTTGGTTTGGTTTTATTTTATTTTACTTCAAGTACTCTAGTGCTCTGTGCCTGAGCCTGTGGAGGTGCACTGTGCTGGGGATCCTTTTACCTACCCAAGTACATATTGAGGGTGCTCCTGGGGAGTGCCCCCAGCCCTTCCCACCATGCTGGCCAGATCTCGGTGCCTGGTATAGGATGGGTATCAAGGGGCATGAACCCCACTTAATCCTTAAGCATTCCTTGTGTTATACAGCTCAAAACTGATTCAGTGCACAATGACTTGATGCAGACATGTGGGAAAGGCCTAATCAGATAGGCCATTGTTTTTTGCTGGGTGGATTTTCAGATTGCTGTTGTGCTAGGTCAGGTGTTGTAACTGGCACTTGGTTGAGATATTGTTACTTTTCTCCTGAGAAGGGTCAGATTAAAAAGTCAGACAGAAATAAAGATAAGTGTTTAAAAAAAAGTGCTTCATATAGGTTTGTAGCAGCTACAGCTCTGGGGAAAACAGGAAGTACCTGCATACAAGAAATGTATGTAATTTGAAAGATAGTCAGTCGGTGGATTGGATGCAAATGAAATCCTTCCATTTGTCTATGGTCAGTGAGTAACTTGACATGATCATTTCTTGTTGCTTAGCACAGATTACGTACCTATTAAATCTGTAATATTGCTTGTAAGGGAAGCTGTACTCCCTTATAGCCACTTGTAGTGTTAGAAGAAAAACAAACTTTACTCGGAGAACGTGTCAGTTTGGATCAGGGCAAGGTCCATTTCATATCTTTAAGATACAACACTGCAGCGCAATCTAAAAATCCTCAAGATATGCAGTCCCCAATGTGATGTGGTCTTGGAGCCAGGCATCTGCCTAAACTGCACGCAAGAGGCTGTCATGGGAGCAGGACCTGCAGGATGAGATGAAGCAGGAGAGTTCCCCCCCCCCCCCAAGGTTGCAAGAGACCCTGGGGGTGGGGGGCACCATGTTAGCTTCAACAGATCCGGTCCCTGCTCGATGCCCGGACCATCCATCCCTTGAGCGCAGGGAGCAGTAGGCTCCTGGGGGGAGTTCTCACCAGAGTTTTTCTTACTTTTTGCAGAGGGCGTTTTGTCTACCAAGTGGCTCCTCAGCCCTGGAACACAGGGCTAAGAGGATGTCAGATGCAAAAGAGCACAAGTCAGGAGCAGTGGCATTTAAGCGGGCTAGAGGCTTAGAGGAGTGGCAGCAATTGCTGTTGTCGGAGGGGCTGGATGGGGAAGACATTGACACGGAGCTAGATCTTCAGGAGGAGTTGGAAGAAGGAGAGAGCCCAGAACAGGAGGATCAGGCCCAGACTGTTCAGGTTTTCTGCTGAGATGAGCTACCAGTGCTCATCTTTATGCTTATGTTTATGTAATTTCTCGATATACTGCCCAGGCCAAAGACTATTAGGGCAGTTTACAATCACTACAAGCAGGTAGGTACTGATGCAATTCCTCGTCCCCAAAGGGCTCACATTTTATGTGTACCTTGGAGACCCTCAAGGCCCTGAATATGCCTGCTAACCTCCCGGCAGAGGAAGAGGTGCTGTAGGATCCGCTGTTCAGGTGGTACGGAAATCGCAGAAAATCTTACCGGTACATGGATTAGTAGGACAGATGATCCAGGATGAGTGAGATCTGCCGGAGGTTGGTCGTAAAGGGGTGCAATCCATGACACGCCTATACCCGCTGCCAGAGCAAGAACGAGCTCCTTTAATCACCCAAAGGGGGCGCAGCAGTGTTGGCAGCAGTAGAAGAGACCTTGACTTGTCTCCTGCAGTTGAGAGCCATGGAACTGGTTCCACGAGACCAGTAAGTCTGCAGTCGATGCTTCATGTATTTCATGGTGCCCAAATGGAAGGTTCCTTTTGCCCAATTCTCAACTTTGAGGGCATGAACTAGGGTCTCCCGGTACCGCATTTTCACAGTAATAATGGCGGTAGGAAGCAGAGGATTTTGGGTGATTCTCGATCTTGCAGAGGTGTATCTGCACGTTCCCATCCATCCAGAACATTGGCAGTTTCTCCGCTTTGAGGTGCCAAGGGGCCATTTCCAGTTTCGAGCGTTGCCATTTGGTCTGGCAACCACCCCCCAATACCTTCACCAAGGTCATGGTGGTGGCGGGGTGGCAGCTCTCCACAAGGAAGGGGTTCTCATCCACCCATACCTAGATGATTGGCTGGTCCAGGCGTAGTCCAGGGACGATAGCGAAAAGAGCAACAGCGCAGGTGGGGGAGTTCCTTCAAAGTCTCGGTTGGGGTCAACCTGGCCAACCATCAGTCAGTTACGGCCAGCCCAGGAGCTAGAGTATTTGAGAACATGCTTTGATACCTGCGTGGGCAGGATTTTCCTGCCGGCTCGCTGGGCGCAGGAGCTACGACAGTGGATACAGCAGGTCCTGAAGATGGCAAGACCATCAGAGTGGTGGCATCTGCAGGTTCTGGGTACCATGGCGGCCACTCTCGAGCTAGTCCCATGGGCAAGGGCGCACATGCAACCACTGCAGAGGGCTGCTCAGTTGATGGTCCCATCAGAGTCAACCCTTGTCCTAAGTACACCCCTGCCTCAGTTGATGGCTGTGTGTGGGGAGTCTGGAAGGCATCCCCAGTGTGGATTCCTCTGATAACCAATGCTAGCCTGTCAGGTTGGAGAGCCCATTGCGAAGGATGCTTTGTTCAGGGACAAGAGTCTGCAGGAGGCCCTGTGGTTGATCAACAGGCTCGAGATGCGAGCGGTGACCTTTGGTGCTAGAAAGCTTCAAGCCATGGTTGCTGGGGAAGGTTATCCAAGTCCTCTTGGACAATGTGACCATGGTGGCTTACATAAACCAGCAGGGAGGCACAGGCAGTGCAGCCCTGGAGGCCGAAAAGCTGTTTGGGTGGGCAGTGATTCGTCTCCAGGCGTTATCGGTGGCACACGTAGCAGGAGTAGACGGTGTGATAGCCTACTTCAGCCGAGTGCGCAAGGACCCCGGAGAGTGGCAGCTCAATCAGGAGGGTGTTCGAGCAGGTGGTCTGCCGATGGGGCACACTGGTCATGGACCTAATGGCAATGTTTGTCAGCCATGGCCTGCCAGTTTTTCAGCAGAAGAAGAGAGGAAATCCAAGGGCCTGGATGCTCTAATTCAGCAGTGGCTCGAAGAGGGTCATCTTTGTTTGTTTTTCCCCTTGGGTGCTCATAGGCCGGTTAGTGCAATGGCTAAAGATGCACCAGGTATTTGTAATTCTGGTGGCACCAGACTGGCCATGGTGCCAGTGGTCTGCTGACCTGATTCGGATACTGGCGGATTGACTGTGGTGGCTTCCGGTTGGAAGGACCTCTTGATGCAGGAGCCACTTCGTATGCCCCAGGTGGATCAATTATCGCTTGTCTTTTTTAGTTTGATCTTGTATTCTTTTCTATGTTCCTCTGTTTGCGAGCTTCTGAATTTTGTGAAAGCTGTGGGGTTTTTTGCCTTTATTTGTGCAGCCACTTCTTTGGAGAACCAAATAGGTTTCCTTTTCCTCTTGTTTTTGTTTACTTGCCTTACGTATGTATCCATTGCACCTTTTTATTACCTTGTTTAGTTTAGCCCATTGTAATTCCACTTCCCTTATCCCCTCCCACTCTACCAACTCCTCCTTGGTCATTTTACTGAAGTCAACATTTTGAAGTCCTAAGACTTTGAGCTTGCTGCGATTGGATTCCACCTTGTTTTTTATCTCAAACCACACCGTGTGATTGTTGCTGCTCACCTGGGCACCCACCTGGATATTTGACACACTATCTCCGTTGGTGAGCACTAAATCCAGCACGGAGCTCTTCCTGGTCGGTTCCAACACCATTTGTTTAAGTAACGCATTTTGGAAGGCATCCACAATTTTTTATTTTATTTTTTTTACTTTCCAGATTTGCAGAAGGAACACTCCAAGACGCATCGGGTAAATTAAAGTCACCCAATATGATTTCCCCCTTCATGGCTATCTTTGCAATATCAACAATTCGCTATTCATTTTTTTCGGTTTGAGTTGGAGGCCTGTAGACCACACCAGTATGGATGATAGTGCCATCTCTTCTTTCCAACACAATCCAGAGCGCTTTTTCTTTTCCCCACGTCCCCTGCATTTCAGCATCTTTAATATTGCTTTTGACATACAGGGAGGCGGCTACTCTTATTCTACCCTCTCTATCTCTTCTAAATAGATTATATCCAGCTATGGCTATATCCTATTCATGCGACGTGTTAAACCATGTTTCTGTAATGGCCAAAATGTCCAAGTCCATTTTCACCATTAGTGCTTCCAGGTCAGGAACTTTGGCTAGGCTTCGAGCATTTGTACTCTTTGCTTTCCAGCATTTGTTGAATGGTTTGCCTGGATTTTGTTCTACATGCCCCTTTCTGCTTGCCATTGGTGTATTCAAAAGTGTGGCATTTCCAATGTTTTGCTTTTGCTGGGAGTGATGTACTGAACGTGTCCTTCTCCATCTGTCATCCCCTTTCCCTAGTTTAAATGCCTGTCTACATACTACCTAAATTTTTCACTTAGGATCCTTTTCCCTGAAGCGGAGAGATGTAGTCCATCAGTACAGCTTAGTCTCTTGTTGATCCATATGTTTCCCCAGTCACCTGTATATCTAAATCCTTCTTTGCACCAGGTTTGGAGCCATGTATTAAAGCTGTTTCTCTGGGAACAAGCAGGAAGTCAGTCTTCACATATGGGTGATGTCAGCGCCAATGGAACTCTCGCGGAAGCATCCCCCCAGCTTTCAAAGAAAGCCTTTGGGAGATGCCACACGCATGCGTGGTCCCCTTCCCACCCAAGGGTGCCATCTTGCTCAGTCTCCTTTTTCCATGGAGCTTTCAGATGTCTGTCTAGTTTGCCCCCAGAAAAAGTTGATTTTTCTCACCAAGTTTTCATACTCACCTCCGGTATTGCACCGGTACTCTTCCTGCCACCCGACCGTGTTGCCTCGGCATAGAGTTCGGGTCTATTTTTGTAGTTCTTCTCTTTTCTTTGGTGTCTTCACACCTTTGTTTTCCACTGGCAGCCCATAGAGTCTTTGACCTTGCAGGGGTACTTTTTTCCCCCATGGCTACCAGAGCCTTTAAGAAATGTAATGGGTGCTCTAAAATTATGTCCTTAACGGACACAAACGACTGCTGTCTCGGTTGCCTCAGGCCAGCAGCTTGCGTTCTCTGCAAAAGGATGTTCAGCAAGGCCCTCAAGAACTGCCACCAGTGGCACGACAAGTTTGTTTCCCCCCCCCCCCCCCAAGTCCCTGGTGGTTCTGAAGGCCAGGGCCTCGTCTGAGGCCTTGACACCTCGGGTGGAACCCTCAAAACCTGAGCCTCGTCGTGGGTCCTCAGAAAGGGGGTCTCCCTCGGGAACTAAGGAAGAAGAAACCCTCTAAGGCAGCGGCATCTTTGGACAGTTCTGATCGGCCATGTGCCTCCCAGGCCAAGTCCTACAGTCCAAGGCACTTGTCTGAGGCTTTGGCATAGGAGCAGCCTGCAAAGGACCCCTCAAAGGACTCTACCTCAGACTGGCCTCAGTCCTCAGACACAATCCTCGAACAATCCACAATCCATCAGGGCCCCAGTCCCTCGGTGCCTATGCTGAAGGCTGCAGAGCCTTCTGGCCTGGAGTCCAGAATGGCGGCCCTGGAGCACAGTTTGTCTGCCTTCATGGACCAGCAGCAGGCACTGTTGTCCAGCATGTCCGGTTCATCTGCCCCAACCGCCAGGCCCTCAACATCCAAGATGTTCCTGGGGGCCAAGCTGATCCATGAGGTCCTTTGGCCTTGAGTCGATCCTCAGCCGAGGTCGCAGAGTCCAGCTCGACAGGCCCACAATCCTTCCCAGCAAGTGTGCCGGTCAGCGGTTGCGGAGCATCAGGAGCCCTGAGGCTGCTGAGCAGCCCTCCTATGAGTTCTCGATGGACTACTCGGTGGGTGAAGGATGATGAGTCCCTGGACACCCGTCACCACCGCTACGTCCCATCTGACTCTCCCGTCTTGGAGGCCCATCATGGGTCCCTGCTGGAGGATTTGGCATTCATTGATTGTCAAGGATATGTCCAAGGCTCTAGCGTTTCCTACAGAGTCGGAGGAGGATTCTTGGGTGGATGAGTTGGAAATCCTCCAGTACGAGGCTACTCCACGGGAATTGCCCACTGTGCCCATTCCTCCCATCCTGGAATGGCTGATGCTCTGAATGTAGGAGACACTGGCTTTGGTACCGGTGGTGGCAAATGGCTCAGCTTGATATTTGAGTCTGCTGGAGCCCGGGTTCCCAAAATCCACAGCTGCCGCATAACTCCATGGTGGTGGAGTCTGCCATGCATCAGCTGAAAAGCCAGAAGATGTTCTCCTTGGTGCCCCCCCCCCCCCCAGCAGGGAGACCCGCACCCTGGATGCCCTCAGCAGAAGGTACTACCAGGGCTCAATGCTCATCGGCCACATCCAGGCCTACTGGCTGTACATGGGCATGTACCTGAGAGACCTGGTGAAGGAACTCGCTGGGTTCTCAGCTGGTCTCTCCAAGGAACCCTTGCAGTGGTTCAAGAACCTCGCCAAGGCAGTCCGTGAGTGCTCCTAATTTGTTTTGAGCCGCTTGTGATGGGTTAGAGTCGGTGGTAAGTAGCGGTAGCGGGCATCGGTGCATGACACCAGGCTTTGCTACAGTCATCCAGTGGGTTCAGGACAAATTAGTCAATGTCCCCTGCCAAGGAGAGAACCTCTTTGGCAAATGCATGACCGACAAGGCAGCAGAGCTGGAGACAGAGTTCATGATTAGACCAAGCTCTCAAAAAATACTGCCGCCCTTCCCTGAAGGAAGGGCTCAGGTTAAAAGCCCTTCTACCCTAGGAACTACCCACCTTTTCAGACCTCCCCAGCTCTGCAACAGGGTCAGCAAGCCAAGGGACATGGGCATGACCCTCATAAGCAGAAGGCTCCAAAACCCCTGGCTCTGTCTCCAGCCCAGGCAGGGGGGAAGTTTTGACTCCTTGAGCATAGCCTATCTACCCCAAGGAGATCAGCAGCCCACAAGGGGACATCTGGCCCACTATGCTCAGAGGTGGTTGGCTATTGCCACTGATTCATGGGTGCTTTGGGTGGTCATGGAAGGGTTACCTCCTCTACCTGACTCAAACATCTCCCCCTTACTTCCCAGGAGAGCTCCTCATGTCTCCCTTCCATCAGGACCTTCTCCTGAAGGCGTTAGCAGGTCTTCTCGAACATAGCGGTGGAACCGGTGCCCCACCATCTCAAGGGAAAGGGGTTTTACGCCAGGTACTTTTTCGTGCCAAAAAGAACAGGGGGCCTAAGGCCCATCCTAGACCTGTACAACCTCAACAAAATCCTGGTGAGGGAGAAGTTCAAGATGCTCTCCCTTGGAACATTGCTGCCATACCTCCAGCAGGGAGATTGGCTATGCTCCTTAGATCACAAGGATGCCTATACCCATATCCTCATTCACCCCAACCACAGGCAGTACCTGTGGTTCATAGTGGAGGGCAGACATTTTCAGTACAGGGTACTCCCTTTCGGCTTGGCCTCTGCTCGAGGAGTCTTCACAAAATGCCTGGCAGTCGTGGCCGCCTTTCTCTGTCTCTAGGAGGTCTTTGTCTTCCCTTACCTGGACGTCTGGCTTATAAAGGGAGGCATGGCCTCAAAGGTGCAGCAGGCCACCGCACGCACCATCCAGGTTCGGCAGCACTTGCGTTTTGTGTTAAACTACCCCAATCTCACCTTCATCGGAGCAAAGCTCGACACTCTCCAGTTGAAGGCCGCCTTGCCCAGGGACCAAGCCAACTGTCTTAGGACTTTGGCATGGGAAATACAATACCATCCCTCCTGTACCTGCCCGACTGCTTCTGCACCTTCTTGAGCACATTGCCTCCACGGTCCATGTCGCTGCAGATGCTAGTCTCCACCTGAGGGCAGTGCTGTGGTGTCTCTGGGACCAGTGGTCTTGGGCCACAGGACACCTCCAAGATGGAGTCTCTGTAACCCTACCAACTGGCAGACTCCCTGGTCTGGTGGCAATCTCTCCAGCATCTCAAGGTGGGCATGCCCTTTCAGGGCCCCAAGCCCCTCAAGGATCCTCATCACGGATGCCTCCCTGCTCAGCTGGGGGAGCCCACTGTGGGGAGCTCTGCACCCAGGGCAAATCGTCACTAGACGAGAGCACCCAGCAGATCAGCCTCCTGGAGTTGCGGGCCATATGCTTAGCCCTGCGAGTTTTCTGCCACCACCTCCGTCACCAGCCAGTGCTGATCCTGACAGACCATCAGGTGGCGATGTTCTATGTGAACAAGCAGCGGGGCATGGAGTCTCATGCCCTCTGTCGGGAGGCAGTGGTCCTCTGCTTGTATGCAGTCCAAGTGTATCATCCTGCAGGCATGTACCTACCAGGCCAGGGCAACCTTCTGGCAGACAGGCTGAGCAGAGTCCTCCAGCCACACAAGTGGCAGCTGGACCCCGGGTAACCAGTCGGCTTTTCCAGATCGGGGGGGGGGGGGCATTGAGTCAGAAAGGATTTAAAGTTTTGCAGGAAACAAAATTTGCTGTAGAATCTCTATGGATTAAAATTCCATGTAAAAAGGGGAAGGCGATGGCGGTGGGGGTGTACTATCGACCGCCTGGCCAGAATGAACAAATGAATGATGAAATGCTCAAAGAAATCAAGGAAGCTAACAAAAGTTACAGTGCGGTAATAATAATGAGCAATTTCAATTACCCCGGTATCGACTGGGTCAGTGTCACGGCAGTACATGCTAGGGAGATAAAGTTCCTAGATGACATAAATGACTGCTTCTTGCAGCAGCTGGTCCATGAACTGACGAGAGGGGAAGCCATATTAGACCTAGTCCTTAGTGGAACACCAGATCTAGTGCAAGAGATAAGGGTGTTGGGGCCACTTGGCAATAGTGATCATAGCATGATCGCCTTTGATTTAATTAGTGGAGGAAGGGATAGTAAGGAAATCCACAGTACTACCTTGTAACTTTCGAAAGGGAGACTATGATAAAATGCGGAAAATAGTTAACAAAAAACTAAAAGGAGCATTTGCAAAGGTTAAAGACTTACATCAAGCTTGGGTGTTGAAAGATACTATCTTGGAAGCCCAGACAAGCTGTATTCCACGCTTTAAGAAAAGTGGAAGGAAGTCCAAAAAACTGCCAGCATGGTTTAAAGGTGAGGTCAGAGGTGGCTGTTGCCAAGAAAGCATCTTTCAGGAAATGGAAAAAAGAGCCAAACGATGAAACCTGGAAACAGCACAAGCACTGGCAGGTCAAATGCAAGGCATTGATAAAGAAGGCAAAAAGAATTTGAGAAGAAACTTGCTGCGGAAGCAAAAACGCAAAATAAGGATTTTTTCAAGTACATTCGTAGCAAAAAACCTGTGAGAGAGTCAGTTGGACCATTAGATGATCGAGGAGTTAAAGGGGTACTAAGAGGCGACAAGGCGATAGCGGAGAGACTGAATGAATTCTTTGCTTCGGTCTTTACTGAGGAAGATGTAGGGATGTTACCCATGACTGAAGTGGTATTTAAAGGTGCGGAAGAATTGAAGGAAATATCGATACATCGGAAAGATGTATTACAACTCTTAGATAAACCTGAAGAGTAGCAAATCACTTGGGCCGGATGGTATAAGTCCAAGGGTGTTGAAAGAACTGACATATGAGATTGCAGACCTGCTATTATTTATCTGTGAACTATCATTAAAATCGTCTCTAATACCTGAAGATTGGAGGATCGCCAATGTAACACCAGTTTTTAAAAAGGGTTCCAGGGGTGATCCGGGAAACTACAGATCGGTGAGCCTCACGTCAGTACCGGGAAAAATGGTAGAAACCATCATAAAGAATAAAATTACTCAGCATGTAGATAGTCATGGCCTAATGGGAGACAGCCAACATGGCTTTAGACAAGGAAGATCTTGTCTTACTAATCTGTTATGTTTTATTGAAAGTGTGAATAAACAGGTGGACAAAGGTGAGTCGGTTGATTTAGTGTATCTGGACTTTCAGAAAGCCTTTGACAAGGTCCCTCATCAGAGACTTTTGGCAAAACTAAAGAGTCATGGGATAGGAGGCACTGTACTACTGTGGATCAAGAAGTGGTTAAAAGATAGAAAGCAGAGGGTTGGGCTAAATGGCCAATTTTCACAATGGAGAGAGGTGAATTGTGGTGTACCCCAGGGATCTGTGCTGGGTCTGCTGCTTTTTGACATATTAATAAATGACCTGGAAAATGGAATAACGAGTGAGGTTATCAAATTTGCAGATGACACAAAACTATTTAAAGTTGTTAAAACCCAAGAGGATTGTGGAAAATTGCAAGAGAATCTTGATAAATTGGAAGACTGGGTATCAAAATGGCAGATGAAATTTAATGTGGACAAGTGCAAAGTTATGCACCTAGGGAAGAACAACCCAAACTATGGTTACACAATGCAAGGTTCCACATTAGGAACCACCACCCAGGAAAAAGATTTAGGCGTCATTGTGGATAACATGTTAGAACCCTCGGCCCAGTGTGCAGCGACAGCCAAGAGAGCAAATAGAATGCTAGGTATCATAAGGAAAGGAATGGAAAATAAAACAAAAGATATTATAATGCCTCTATACTGTTCCATGGTGAGACCGCACATTGAATATTGTATGCAATTCTGGTCGCCGTATCTTAAAAAGGATATAGCGTTATTAGAAAAGGTTCAGAGAAGAGCCACCAAAATGGTTAAGGGGATGGAAGGATACTCCTATGAAAGGCTAAAAAGGTTAGGGCTCTTTAACCTGGAAAAGAGACGGCTGAGGGAAGATATGATAAAAGTCTATAAATTAATGAACGGAGTGGAACGGGTAAACGTAGATCGATTGTTTACGTTATCAGAATATAGAAAGACTAGGGGACATGCAAGAAGCTACAGGGTAAACTATTTAAGACTAATAAAAGAAAATATTTTTTCACTCAACGTGTAATCAAACTCTGGAATTTGTTACCGGAGGATGTATTAAAGGCTGTTAGTGTAGCTGGGTTTAAAAAAGGTTTGGACAAGTTCCTGGAGGAAAGGTCCATAAACCATTATTAAGAAGGGACCCAGGATATCAATGCTTGACCCAGTACAAGCATTGCGGAACCTGTGTATTTTGGGGAAACAGCTAGGTACGTACGACCTAGATTGGCCACTGTTGGAAACAGGATACTGGGCTTGATGGACCTTGGTCTGACCCAGTATGGCATATCTTATGTTCTTATTACCAGTGCTAGCCTCCCCTAATCAGCCCAATACGAGTCCTACCCCCCATCAGCTCATTACCAGTCCTAGCCTCCACTAATCAGCTCATTTCCAGTCATAGCCCCCCGCCCCGATCAGCTCATTTCCAATGCTAGCCTCCCATCAGTCCATTACCAGTCCTACCCCACCCTATCAGCCCATTACCAGTTCCACCCCCCCCCCCCTTGATCAGTCCAGTCCATTCCCAGTCCTAGCCTTCCCTAATCAACCCATTAGCAGTCCTAGTCCCCCCCCCCCATCTGCCCATTATAATCCTAATCCGCACGGTCTCTCGCTTCTGTCCAGCGTTTATCCCGTCTGTCCAGTATGTCCCCTTGTCTCTCCCCTTTGTCCATGCCAGCCCCTCTCCCTCCATCCATCCATATCAGCCCCCCTCCCTCCATTCCTCCCTCCATGTCAGCTTCCCTCCATGTCAGCCTCCCTCCCTCCCTCTGTCCATATCCGCTCCCTCCCTCCATGACGGCCCTCCTCTGTCCATGTCAGCCCCCCTCCCTCCATCCATCCATATCAGTCCTCCCCCCTGTCGATGTCTGCTGTGTTGCAGGTTCCTTGCCCCCTCATCACCTCTCCCCATGTCTGCCTCCCTTCTAATGCAGCCGCGGATCCCTGCCTCTTAGGAAACCGTGGCTGTGCCTGTAAAATTGTTGCGGAGCCTTCCTGTCTCTCGACGGGCTCAGTGCAGCATTGTCCCGCCTCCGAAGGAAGTTCTTTACCACTTCCTTTGGGGGCGGGACAATACTGCACAGAGCCCGTCGAGAGATGGGGAGGCTCTGCAACGATTTTACAGGCACAGCCGTGGTTCCCTAAGAGGCAGGGAGCCGTGGCTCCATCAGAAGGAAGGGGGTGAGTTTGCTGCTGCCGAGAAGCAGACTTGGCAGCGGCAGCAACTTGTGCTTGTTTAAAAATTTTTTTTTAACTTGGTGGAGACGAGGCGACCCTTGCTCTAAATCCACTGGCGACCCCAGTGGAGGTCGCGACCCACAGGTTGAGAACCACTGTTATACATAAACAAGGAAGGGGGAACAGGATCACACTTCTGCCGAGAGGTGATCCTCCTTTTGTTCCTTTGTGTCTTGTCAGGGGATGACCCTGTGAGCCGTCTGCCTCCCAGGCCAGGAAAATGTCTCTGACATACTCAGCAGGATCCTTCGCCCACATGAGTGGTGCTTGGATCCGCAGGTTGCCGGCGCTTTGTTCCATTGGTGGGGGTCCCATCCATGGACCTGTTTGCCAGTCCAGTGAACACGCAGCTTCCCTACTTCTGCGGCCCAGTCCCACACCTCAGCAGGATGGCCCCGGGTGCATTCCTCTTGAACTGGACCTCCAGCCTTCTTTATGCATTCACTCCCATTCCTCTTATTGCGAGGATCCTCCACAAGGTTCAGCGGGACTGAGCTATGGTAAGAACATAAGAAGATAAGATATGCCATACTGGGTCAGACCAAGGTCCATCAAGCCCAGTATCCTGTTTCCAACAGTGGCCAATCTAGGTCATATGTACCTAGCAGTATCCCCAAAAGACACAGGTTCCACAATGCTTTTATTGGGTCAAGCAGTCATCGGACCTCGAGCCATGGGTTCAGGACAAGTTGGTTGATGTCCCTTGCCGAGGTGAAATCTTTTTTGGCAAGCCCATGACCGAGAAGGCCGCCCAGCTTGAAACAGAACACCTTACACGGACAAGGCTGTCTAGGAAAACCTCTGCCCCTTCTCATAAGAAGAAGGGCTTGGGTAAAAAGCCCTTTTACCTGAGGAAGGGCACTTCCTACAAACAGCACCCTCAGTATCAGGCTGCCCAAACTGCACCCCAGTGTCAGCAAGCCAAGGGGCAGGGTAATGGGCCCCGTAGGCAGAGGACCCCTAAGCCTCTGGCCCCTGCTCCCACTCAGCAGGGTGGGGTTTTTGACTCCTTGAGCGTAGCCTCTCTGTCCCTGCTATCCCAACCCTGCACAGGAGGTCGCCTCACCCTCTTTGCCCACCAGTGGCCTCTCATCACCGGGGACAGTTGGGTGTTGGACATAGTCCACAGGGGCTATGCACTACATTTTCACCAACTGCCTCCTCCATACTTTCCAGGGGAGCCTCCAAGGCCTTCCCTGCACACAGACCTTCTCCTTCAGGAACTTCAAGGTCTGTTGGTGGACAGGGCGGTGGAACCTGTGCCTCCCCACTTGCAAGGTCGGGGGTTCTACTCCAGGTATTTCCTGGTGCCCAAAAGAACCGGTGGCCTTCGACCTATTCTGGATCTCAGGAACCTAAACAAGTTCCTAGAGAAAGAAAAGTTCAAGATGCTTACTCTTGGAATGCTTCTGCCTTACCTCCAGCAGGGAGATTGGCTATGCTCCTTAGATCTAAAGGATGCGTACACTCTCACATCCTCATTCATCCAGACCACAGAAAGTACCTCAGGTTCATTGTGGGAGGAAACCATTATCAGTACAGAGTACTGCCTTTTGGCCTGACCTCCGCTCCCAGGGTGTTTACCAAATGCCTGGCAGTGGCGGCCTACCTAGGGAATCTTTGTCTTCCCCTGATTCCTCATCTGGACGACTGGCTCATCAGGGGTCAGACGTGCCAGGAAGCCAGCCAAGCCACCCTCAGAACTATTGCTCTTCTTCAAAGCCTGGGGTTTGTCATAAACTTTGCAAAGTCCACTTTGCTCCCTTCCCAGAACTTGGAGTTCATAGGAGCAAGGCTGGACTCTCTCCTGGCAAAGACTTTCTTGCCAGAAGACAGAGCACAAAGATAGCCTTGGCAAACCAGTTTCTCAACAGGTTACTGGTCTCCGCCAGACTCTGCCTGAGGCTTCTAGGCCACATGGCTTCGAGAGTACATGTGACCCCCAATGCCAGGCTCCATATGAGGCCTGCACAGTGTTGCCTTCAGACTCAGTGGTCACAGGCCACAGGCAGACTCAGGGACAGCTGGTGGCTTCACCCACTCAATCTGCTAAAAGGAGTGCCCTTTCAGATTCCTGGGTACACTGTGGTACTGACCACCGATGCCTCCCTGCAGGGCTGGGCAGCTCATTGTCTAGACAAGTGTACCCAGGGCCTGTGGCCTCCTTGGGAGGCGGCACAGCAGATCAATCTCCTGGAACTCAGGCCTATTCGCCTAGCTCTCAAAGCTTTCTCTCCTGCCCTGGCTCATCAATCTGTCCTCGTTCAGACAGACAATCAGGGGGCCATGTTTTATGTGAACAAACAGGGCGGGACTGGGTCCAGGCTCCTTTGTCGTGAAGCTCAAGGCCTTTGGTCATTTTCCCTAAAGCACAGCATGCTCCTCAGGGCTGTGTACCTTCCAGGCCAGGAGATCTATCTGGCCGATAAGTTGAGCAGGATTCTACAGCCCCACGAGTGGCAACTGCATCCCTTGGTAGTTCAGAGGATCTTCCTGAAATGGGGTCTCCCTTGGATAGATCTGTTTGCCAGTCCACTGAACAAACAACTGCCAAAGTTCTGTTCCAGGCAACCGCATCCTTTGAGAATAGCACCGGATGCTTTTCTGATTCCCTGGTCTCAGGGCCTCCTGTATGCGTTTCCTCCCACGCCCTTGGTGGCCCGAACTCTTTTCAAGATTCTTCAGGACAAGGCCTCGGTCCTGCTGGTGGCTCCCAGGTGGCCGAGACAACCTTGGTTTCCACTCCTGCTTCAGCTGGCAGTGGATCCCCCACTGCTTCTGGGGTTGCAACCCGACCACCTCTCTCAGGATCAGGGTTCCCTTCTGCATCCCAATCTCAAAGCTCTCTATTTGATGGGCTGGAGGCTGCAAGGGTAGTTTTGGCTCCCTGGGGCCTGCCTCAGGAAGTTGAGGAGGTTGTCCTAGCCTCTAGGAAACAGTCCACTAGAAAAACCTATGCTCTCAAATGGAGAAGGTTTTCTGTGTGGTGTCAGCTACGTACAGAGGATCCTTTCTCCTGTACGGTACCAGTAGTGCTTCAGTATTTACTCCACTTGTCCAATCAGGGACTCAAGTCCTATTCTGTTCGAGTCCACCTCTCAGCTCTAGCAGCTCACCCCTCACTGGTGGAAGGACATTCTCTGTCGGTTCACCCCTTGGTGTCCCGCTTTCTCAGGGGCTTGCTTTTACTCAAGCCTCCGATCTGTCGTCCTGCCCCTGAGTGGGAGTTGAATGTGGTCTTGCAGCAACTGACTTGCCCACCTTTTGAGCCGATGGCTACTTGCCCACTACGCTTCCTCTCCTGGAAGACACTCTTCCTGATAGCCCTTACTTCGGCTAGGCGAGTGAGTGAGCTTCAGGCCCTGGTCTGTGATAGGCCTTACACTAGGATTTATAGGAACAGGGTAGTCCTCAGGACTCATCCAAAGTTCCTCCAAAAGGTTGTCTCCTCTTTCCACCTCAGAAGGTGGTTCTTCCAACATTCTTCCCTAGGCCTCATGCAAGCCAGGCTGAAGCAGTTCTGCATACCCTGGACTGTAGGAGGGCCTTATCCTTCTACCTTGACCGTACGCAGGGGCATAGAAGGGCTACTCAGCTTTTCGTTTCTTTTGACCCTAATAAGTTGGGGTTGGCTGTGTCCAAGCGTACCTTGTCCATCTGGGTGGCTGACTGTATCACCTGGGCTTACAAGGTGGCTGACCTTCCTTTGCAGGGTCAGGTTATGGCCCACCGTATCAAGGCAATGGCTGCCTCAATGGCTCATCTCCGCTCTGTGCCCTTGGTAGACATCTGCAGGGCTGCAACTTGGTCTTCAAGCCAGACTTTTGCGGCCCATTACTGTCTGAAGAGGGAGTCCCGTAGGGACAGTGCTTTTGGCCAAGCAGTACTCCAGAATCTCTGAGGTTTAGGCAACTCCCGTCGTCCTGCCCTCTGTTGGGCTACCGGTGGAGGTTGTGTCCTTGAAAAGCCTTTCTTTGCTGCTGAGACTAGAGGGAGTACTCTTGTTCAGCCTGGGTTCCTCGGTAGCCCAGAGCTAGGGAGTCACCCATATGTGAGGACTGACTTCCTGCTTGGTCCTGGAGAAAGAGTAGTTACTCACCTGTAACAGGTGTTCTCCAGGAGCAGCAGGAATCAGTCCTCGCAACCCTCCCTCCTCCCCTTGGAGTTGCAGTTGTACATAGTTTATTTTTCATTTTTGTGTGCTGTTCTTAGCTATGTCATTTGACTGAGGTAAGATGGCACCTTTAGGCGGGAAGGGAACCGCACATGCGTGCCTGCATTCCCAAAGGCATTCATAGAAAGCTGGGGAAATGCTCCGCTGGGGCTTCATCGGCGCCGATGACACCCATTTGTGAGGACTGATTCCTGCTGCTCTTGGAGAACACCTGTTACAGGTGAGTAACTACTCTTTCTCCTCACGTCGAGGAAGGGCTCAACGAGACTGGTGTATGCCTTTTAAGGTGGCGATGCTTCTAGACCTGGTGCTCCGAGCTCCAGATTGACCCTTTCTCCTGCCCTACCCTGTGGATCCTCCTGTACCTCCTCCACCTCTCAAAGGCAGGGTTGAAATATAATTTGGTCAGGGTACACCTGAGCGCCATTTAGATGAACCACCTCCCTGTTGAGGGGAAACCCCTCTCAGGACAGCCTTTGGTCTCCTGCTTCACGCAAGGTCTCTTGCTTTTGAAGCTTCCACTGGCAAAGTTGGATCTCAACATGGTGTTGATGCAGCTTACGCGAGCACCATTCGAGCCAATGGCAACGTGTTTGCTTCAGCATTTCTCCTGGAAGGTGGTCTTCCTGGTGGCTGTGACATCGGCTTGCCAAGTCAGCAAACTTCAGGCCCTCATGGCTGAGGCTCCATAAACTAGGTTCTATGGGAAGAGGGTGTTCCTCCGGACCCATCTCATGTTCCTACCAAAGGTGGTCTCGGATTTTCATCTCTATCAGGAGATATTCTTGCCAACCTTCTTCCCTAGGCCACACGCAGACCAGGCATCAGCTGTGTTGCGCACACTCGACTGCAAGAGGGCTCTTGCTTTCTACCTGCAGTGTACCCAGGTTCATCACCAGTCCGATCGGCTTTGTCACCTACGACCCCAATCGCCTGGGGCAGGCAGTCACTAAATGCACCATCTCCGTCTGGGTGGCGGACTGCATTGCCTTCGCCGAAGCAAAGGCGTGTGCCCCACTGGACCAACAGTTCACTGCGCACGGTGTCAGAGCCAAGATCCTTCTGTCACTGCTACCAAGAGCTTCACCCTGGGGACCTGGAGACTCGGGCTCCTTTGGGCATCGACTCCTGCTCACAGCCTCGCAGAGGCATTTTTTGACTACAGGTTTGGTAGCCTGTAGCTGGGGAGTCCCATAAGTGAGGACTGGCTTCCTGCTTGTTCCTGGAGAAAGTGTAGTTACTCACCTGTAACAGGTGTTCTCCAGGGAAAGCAGGAATCGGTCCTCGCTACCCTCCCCCCCCCTCCCTTGAGGAGTTACTATTTTTGTCCTTCCCTTGCCATCTGCTTAGTATGTCTCTAGCTAGGGGACCTGACTGAGCAAGATAGCAGCCTTGGGCAGGAAGAGGACCATGCATGCGTGGCAGCAATCCCAAAGTCTTTCTTTGAAAGCTGGGGACTTGCTCTGTCGGTGCCAACATCAGCTATAAGTTAGGACTGATTTCTGCTGTCCCTGGAGAACATGTTACAGGTGAGTAACTATGCTTTTGTCCCATGCTGCTTTGAATTCAGATTCTTACCTCATCTCTACCACTTCCACTGGGAGACTATTCCACAGATCCACCACTCTTCTGCAAAGAAGTATTTCCGCATATCACTCTTGAATCTATCCCCTTTCACCCTTATCCCATGTCCCCTCATAGCAGAGCTTGCTTTCAATTGAAAGAGGCTCTCCTCCTGTGCCTTTATGCCACGGAGGTATTTAAACTTCTCAGTCATCACCTCTATCCCACCTTTCCTCTAAGGAGTACATATTAAGATCCTTAAGCCTATCCTCATATGCTTTATAATGAAGGCCACTAACCATTTTAGTAGCCATCCTCTGTACCGACTCCAGCCTGTTTATAGCCTTTTGAAGGCATGGTCTCCAGAATTTCACACAATACCTCCAAATGAGGTCACACCAGAGACTTATACAGAGGCACTATCACCTCCTTTCTTCTGCTGGCCATTCCTCTCCCTATGTACCCAAGCATCCTTCTAGCTTTTTCTGTTGCCTTTTCTTTCTGTTTATCTAAATTAAGATCATAAGACATGATCGTGCCTAGGTCCCGCTCTTCTTTAGTGGACAAAAGTACTTCACCCCCTATACTATATCGCTCCCTTGGATTGCTGCATCCAATGCATGACCTTGCATTTTTTAACATTAAATCCCAGCTGCCAAATTCTAGACCATTCTTCAAGCTTAGCTAGATCCCTCCTCATGTTATTTACACCTTCCTGGGTGTTTATTGCAGATTTTGGTATTATCTGCAAAGAGGCAAACCTTACCTGATAGCCCTTCCGCTATATCACTAACAAAGATGTTAAAATAATCGGACCAAGGACAGATCCCTGGGGCACACCACTGGTAACCCTCTCAAAGTGAGCTCCATTTACCTGTTTCCTTTGTTGCCTCCCACTCAACCAATTTCCAACCCAAGCAGTAACATTAAGGTTCATCCCTAGGGTGCTCAGTTTGTCACCTGTGAGGAACAGTGTCAAAGGCTTTACTGAAATCTAAGTACACCACATCTAGGGCTCTCCCTTGGTCCAACTCCCTGGTCACCCAGTCAAAGAAATCAATCAGATTTGTCTGACAAGACCTGCCTCTGGTGAATCCATGCTGCCTCAGATCCTCTAATCCGCTAGACTCCAGAAAACTCACTTTTCTCTTTCAGCAGCATTTCCAGTTTACTCACCACTGAAGTTAAACTAACTGGCCTGTAGTTTTCAACCACATCCTTACTTCCGCTTTTGTGTAAAGGCACCACATGATCCTCTCTCCAGTCCTTTTGGCACCACTCCCGACTCCGAGGCATTGAAAAAGTCAGTCAGTCCCCAAGTTCCCTCAGTATTCTAGGGTGTATCCCATCCAGTCCCATTGCTTTGTCTACTTTAAGTATAGCTAGTTTCTCACAAACAGTCTTCTGAAAATTGTTCAAGATGCCCTTGCTTCTGTTCCTGTTTGTGGGTGTTTTCTGAGGTCCTGCTCCTGGTTCTTTATCTGTGAACACAGAACAGAAATATTTGTTAAGCAATCCTGTTTTATCCTAATCAGCTTCTACAAATTCCTCCCCTTCACCCCTGAGTCTGACAGTACCACTTTTGCCCTTCCTCTTCTCACTAACATATCAGAAAAAATGTCTTTTCCCCCCATTTTATTGCATTGGCTATTTCCTCCTCTTTTTGAATCTTTTTGCTTTCCTGACTACTTTGGTAGCTTCTCTAAGTTTTTTTCCAAATATAGATCCCTGTCTTCCTCTCTCTGTGATCACATAAGATATGCCATACTGGATCAGACCAAGGTCCAGCAAGCCCAGTATCCTGTTTTCCAACAGTGGCCAATCTAGGTCATTGGAGAGCAATAGGTTGTGAATATAAGAAATGGAAGGGACTACAGTGGAGGAGATGGAGCTAAGGAGACAGGTGTGAATAGGATCAGAGGAACAGGTAGTGAGTTTGGATGAGGAAAGAAGGTGACTGGTTTCCTTCTCCAAGATCATAGAAAAGGAAGAAAGGGTAGCAGAGGTGGGGGGGGGGGGGAAGGTTGGGAGTGAGGAGGGGGGGAGTAACTGACCTCATGGGGAACTGGAGTGTGATCTTGTGGATTTTGTTAATGAAATAGTCAGCCAGGGTTTGGGCAGAAAGGGAGGGAGGGGTTGGAGGTAGAGGCACTTTGAGGAGCGAGTTGAGTTGTAAATAGATGTCAAGGGTCAGAGGCAAGAGAATTAGATGGACATACATAATCTTGTGTGGCAAGTGCTATGACTGACTGGAAAGAGACAAGCATGAATCTGAAGGGTAGAAAATCCGTAAGGGTGCGGGATTTGAGCCAGGCACGCTCAGCTGAGTGTGCACAGGAATGTAGATAGCGGATAGTGGAAGACAGCCGGGGTTGAGGTACAGTACACTTCATAGGACATGGCATGGGCAGAGAGAGAACATCCAGAGCAAATGAGTGCAGTGTTATAGAAAGCTGCTGCCTCATCAACAGATTCAGATGACATACTGGAGGAAAGAGGTGATGACAGTGGAGGAGAGAGCCAATAGGTCTATAGCATGAAGATCTCTAAAGAGGTTAGAGGAGACAGGGTGAGGTTGAGGTGGTGAGTGATGACTGAAGCTTAGCAGGTGATGGCCCGATAAGGGGAGAAGTAAGGTACAGAAGTTCAATGTTTTTTTTTTTTTATATTTGCTGCTTTGTTTTATTATAATTATATAGACTAGGAATATGTTATCTCCTTTTCTTGGGGCAACCACCTGACCGGTATTCTGAGTTAAGGGGACACCCCTGCTCCCTGACTAGAGCTCTGAGGAGGCCTCTTAAATATTGGTTGGGGGGGATCAGCTCATCTCTCACCTCAGGCAGCAGATTGCCTTGAGCCACCCCTGGTTACAATACAGTAATAATGGGTGATTTCAATTACCCCAATATCGACTGGGTCAGTGTCGCAGCAGGACCTGCTAGGGAGATAGTGTTTAGATGAAATAAATGACTGCTTCTTGGAGCAGCTGGTTCATAAACCAACAAGAGGAGAAACTATTTTAGACCTTGTCCTTAGTGGATGTGATGCAAGAAATAAGGGTATTGGGGCTACTTGGCAATAGTGCTCATAGCATGATTGTATTTGATTTAATAAATGGAGGGAGGACGGTAAGGAAATTCACAATGTTATCTTTTTAAAATTCAAAAAAGATCCTATAATAAAATTAGGTAGAAGGTTAAGAAAAAACTAAAAGGAACAGCTGCAAAGGTTAAAGATTTGCATCAAGCCTAGGTATGGTTTAAAAATACTATCTTGGAAGCCCAGATCAGATGTATTCCATGCTTTAAAACCATGCTGGCAGTTTTTTGGCCTTCCTTCCCCTTTTCTTAAAGATTTGATCAGAGAGGCTGTAGCCAAAAAAGCATCTTTCAGGAAATGGAAAAAGGTGCCAAATGACAAAAATGGAAACAAAATAAGCACTGGCAAGTTAGATGCAAGGTATTGATAAAGCAAGCAAAGAGGATTTGAAAAAAAAGATGCTTGCTATGGAAGTAAACATGCATAATAACTCTCATGTACATTTGTAGCAAAAAAAACCCTGTTGGTCCTTTTAGATGATAGAAGGGTAAAAAGGACGCTAAGGGAGGACAAGGCCATAGTGGAGAGACTGAATTAATTCTTTGCATCGGTCTTTACTGAAGATGATCTAGGGAACTTACACTATCTTTAAATATCACCTTTAAATACTATTTTAGACATTGGTATTGGAAGAATTGAAAGAAATATCAATAAACCAGGAAGATGTATTATAACTGATAAACTGAAGAGTAGCAAATCACCTGGACCAGATGATTTACATCCAAGGGCACTGAAAGAACTGAAATATGAGATTGCAGACCTACTGTTAGTAATCTGAACTATCATTAAAATCATCTGTAGTACTGAAGATTGGAGAATGGCCAATGTAACGCCATCTTTTAAAATCTGTTGCAGGAGTGATCCAGGAAACTACAGATCAGTGAGCCTGACATCAGTACTGGGCAAAATAGTAGAAACCAATATAAAGAAAAACATTAACATGTACGGTAGATAGTCATGGTTTAATGGGAGAAAGCCAACATGGATTTAGCCAAGGCAAATCTTGTCTTAAGACAAGCTGTCTGGGCCAGATTCCCCCTCTGGCTCACCACGTATGTCCTGAGTGGGAGGGGGTGGGATCTGGGTGGAACAGGGGCAGGCCAGCCCAGCAGGATGTACACGCCCGATTCAAGTCATGGCCCTGTATGTCCTGCCAGGTCAAAGGGGATGTGCTGCTTATGCCACCTCAAAGGTGGAATAAGCAGCACTGGCCCAGCGATCGGGCCTGGGTGCAGGGGGGTCCCTACTGCCCAATCCAGGTCCTGGCAGGCCAGCCATGTCAGGCAGTGGGAATGAGGGGGAGCCTAATCAGTCGAGGGTACCTATGGGGAGGACATCTACACAGGCGGCAGGGGCACACCGGGCCATCCATGGGCCGAATTCTGAGCACTGTGGGAACGTTTAGTTCCTGCAGTCCAGAATATAGTCCAAACAGGCCAGTCTTCATCAGAGACATCCAGACATACCCCTCTGAGAATCGGTTTCCACATCTATTATTACTGAACATATGTATCTGGTTTTTCAGAAAGCCTTTGCAAGATCCCTCATGAGACTCCTGGTGAAATTAAAAAGTCATGGGATAAGAGGCAATGTACTATTGTGGATCTGGAATTGGTTAACCTATCAATTTACTCAATGGAGAAGGGTGAATAGTGGAGTACCCCAGGGATCTGTGCTGGGCCTGCTGCTTTTTAACATATTCTTAAATGACCTGGAAATGGGAATAATGAGTGAAGTGATCAAATATGCAGATGGCCAAGTTTTATTCAGTCATTAAAACACAAGAGGATTCTTAAATTACAAGAGGACCTTGATAAATTGAAGACAAGACATCCAAATGGCAGATGACTTTTAATGTGGACAAGTGCAAAGTTAGGCACTTTGGGAAGAACAAGCCAAACTATGGTTACACAATGCAAGGTTCCACATAAGGAACCACCACCCAGGAAAAGGATACAAGCATCACTGATAGTATGTTGAAACCCCTCTGCCCAGTGTGCAGCCACAGCAAAGAAAGCAAATAGAATGCTAGGAATCATAAGGAGAGGAATGGAGAACAAAACCAAGGATGATATGCCTCTATCATTCCATGGTGTCCACACCTTGAATATTGTGTGCAATTCTGGTAACCATATCTTTAAAAAAAAAAAAAAAAAAAAAAAAGGTACAGAGAAGAGCCACCAAAATGGTAAAGGGGATGGAAGGATATGCCTATGAGGAGAGGCTTAAAATGTTAGGGCTCTTCAACTTGGAAAAGATATAGCTGAGAGGAGATATGATTGAGGTCTATAAATTACTGAAGGGAATGGAATGAGTAAACATGGATCCGTTGTTTGCCCCTTCAAAAAGTAGGACTAATAAGAGAAAATATTTCTTCACTCAACAAGTAATCAAACTCTGGTTACTGGAGGATGTAGTAAAAGCTGTTAGTGTAGCTGGGCTTAAAGGTATGGACAAGTTCCTGGAGGACCAGAGAAATCCACTGCTTACCCCAGGATAAGTATTGTGGAATCTGTACCTTTTGTGGGAACTTGCCAGGTACTTGTGACCTGGATTGGTCATTGTTGGAAACAGGACACAGTTTGATGGACCTTGGTCTGACCCATTATGGCATCTCTTTATGTTCTTATGAAGGTGAAAGGGGATAGACTCGGGAGTAATATGCAGAAATATGCAGTAGAGGCGTGGAACAGTCTCCCAGTGTGGAGGTAGTAGAGACCAGGACAGTATCTGAAATCAGGAAAGCATAGGACCCAAAACACGATCTCTAAAGCAGGGGGGGGGGGGGAGAGAAAAGGGACAATAGTAGTTCTAAGTGACCCAGACAGCAGTTGCTTTCTAGAGATATGGGTCGGCTGAGGTCTGTTGGAAACTTGCACTTGAGGGCTGACTCTGAGGTCTCTCTTGAAGTTCGATGCAAAAAAGTGTGTCAGAGGTTCATGTGGAGACTGCCATTTTCCACCTGTCCTGGAAGGGAGATCTGGCAGCATTGATTACTTGAGTTTCCTCAACTTGGTATGTAGCTGATGCTCCAACGATGGAGCAGGGGTCACAGGTTCCCCAATTCTACTGGTGGTGTGGATATTCACTACAGTCTTTCTTTTTCTGAAAATAATCCACAACATATTCCAGTCGGAATGGGTCTTTACCAATTTCCTGCCTAGGGGGATAAAGGCATGTTAAAGGGATGTGAGGCATGGAGGAGTAGCCTAATGTTTAGAGCATCGGCTTGGGACCCAAGAAACCACTAGCACTCCTTGTGGCCTTGGGCGAGTCACTTAACCCTTCATTGTCAGAAAAATCCTAGTTATCAATGTCCCTGTTTAATTTACATTACTAAATTTGTTACAATGTAAACCACTTTGATTGAAATGATAAAGTGGTATAAAAAAACCTGTTAAAATAAATAAATGTGAGCTCTCCCCAAAAGGAGTGCGTTGCATGGTCTGATTTGCCCAAGGTAAAGGCTGAAGACATGATATTCACAAAGTGGGCCTCTGCACCCATGGAAGTAGGATTGGCCTTGAAGGGCACTAGCCCTGTTGGCAGTGACGTAGCATTGGTTATGGCTTTGCCACTGGGCAGCAGATACATCCTCCAAAGCCTGGCTAATTCAACTGCCCTTATGGGAAAGCTCCCTTATAAGGCTGATTAGAGATGCTGGTGAAGGAGTTGACTGAGACAGAATCTTATTGCCTTGCCAGGCCCTTTCAGTCTGTCTTCTGAAAGCAAACAGGGTCTCTTCCCTCTTTGGTTTCCACCTGTCCATTGCGGATGCACTGGACTGACTTCCAGGTGTCTCAGGACTTCTGGTTTTTCATCCTGGAAAGCCCTTCTCTATTTTCTGGATTTTAGACCCATAAATAGGCTTTTTGAGTGGGTCTGTGGGCCAAGAAAGTCTGGGAGGAACTCCCCCCCCCCCCCCCCCCCCCCGGAGGGGAAATTCATCACTTTTTAGGTTTTGGGACCCTTTCACAAATGTCACAAAGGATAGAAGGGGGCTATACACCATTCAAGCGGCTATGTCATTGACAGCAAGCAGCTGATCCTGGAGGTATTTATCTCTCCATATGGTTTGGCAGATATGAGAGCCATCGCATGGGTCATGTTGGACATGTTACTGCACCTAAAGGTGGTGATGCCAGTGCCCCTAGCTGAGCGGGGCAAAGGTGGTTCTTCACTTTCTCTTGGGATGCCAGGGGAAGATGGCTCCTTCCAACCAAGGGCCTCAAGGCAGTCAAAGCTCCTTCGCACATGTTGCACTTCCGAATGGAAACCCTGAGATTTGTTTTCAACAATACTCCAAAGGGAGTTCTTAGTCTCTGGGTTTGGCCAAAGCTTCTCTTCATATTCTGATCCAAGAGGAGCAGCAGAGATGTTTTGCTGTGTTTGGCACACACCGTAAGTTCGCCATCCTCCCTTTTGACCTCTCCACTGCCCTGAGAACACTCTCCAGTGTCATGGTGCTACTGGCTGCGGCACTTCCATGCTGAGGACTGTTTACACCCATTTCTGGACAACTGGCTCATCTGAGCCCGTTCTTTGTCAGAGGTCTCTCTGGTTTTAGCCAGAGTGATGTCCTTCTGGAAGGCCTCAGCTGGCTGGTCAATTGGGGAGCGCATCCATTGGAGTATTCCCAATCCCTGGAATTCTTGGGAGCATGGTTTGATGCTCGATTGGACAGAGATTTTGTTTTTTCCTGTGAGATGAGATTAATATAGAGATTGTTGGAACAACTTGAAGTGTTCTGTTCTCAACAGGCTCCCAGGGTTTGGGATTATCTCCAGCTTCTTGGATTGATGGTGGCAGCAGTCAAGATGGTGCTATGTGCGTGCTCATATGAGGCTGCTCCGGCGGACCTTCCTAACCAGAGTTTGAGCTCAGGCATCTGCTCCATCTTGAGGTGGAGGCTACACCCACATTTATCTGAAGAGGGGCAAGCCCTGTATGATCATTTGTGGACTTGTCTGGCAACTGACGCCAGTCTTGTGGGCAGGGAATCCCTTGTCAAGAGTGAATGTCCCAGGGCTGTTGGAGCCACAAGCAGAGGTGTGGTCCATCAACTGTCTCATAACACTGGTCAACATTGAAATTGTTACGGACTTTAAAAGGCCCTAATCTGTAGTATCTTGGTGAGCTGAAGACAAATATAACATTAAAAAATTTTTATTGGCTCTCGTTTTGAAGATATTGCATGTAGTTCATTTTTGATGTTTCACCATGTACATTTATCCAGTAGGACATCAACAACATCCCAAATAAGCCTTGAATGATGTAATATTGCATCACATTGCATAATACCAGCATGCACACATCATCCAGAGTTGATTGCATCATTTTCTGATGCAATGCAATACTACTGCCAGACGGCTGCTGAAGCCATCTGACGTCGTCAGTGTACTATACGCAGTTGGAAAGGTTGAGCATTTAAAATATTTCAGACTGTGTATGAGACAGTTTAAGCTACTGTTACATGTAGCTTTTATTAATCATATAATTTTAGCTATTTAGGTACAGTACAGAACAGTAATGCCGAAAAGTGCGTTAATACCGTTGACAATTTCTGCTACATTTGTGGGGATGTGACATTTGCCAACTTGAAGAAAAGTATCACTTCTCAATGGAAGAAGGCATATCATCTTTACTTCGGATGCAAGATTGCTGACCAAGACAAGCCTTGGGCCCCACATATATACTGCGCTACATGTACAACACAGCTTTCAGTGGTTGAATTGCAAAAGACCATCAATGCCGTTTGCAGTCCCCATGGTGTGGAGAGCACCAAGCAACCACATAAATGACTGTTACTTCTGCTTGGTTCTTCCTCTTTCCAGCAGAATAATGAAGCAAAAAGTCAAGCATAGTCTACCCAAACATTCCGTCTGCATTGAGACCAGTTCCACATGGTGAGGGACTTCCTATTCCAGAACCTCCATCAGAATATTCTCTTGATTCATCTGATGAGGACAAGGGTGAGCCGACCTGTTCTTCTTCTGGTCCGTTAGCATGCAGTAATCCAGATTTTCACTGGGATGCATATCAACTCCACACAGAATAACACAGGAAGAACTAAATGACCTGGTTCGTGATTTGGACTTATCCAAGAACAAGGCAGAATTGCTAGGATCAAGACTCCAACAATGGAATCTTCTAGAAGATGTCAACATTACTTCATATCGAAAGTGCCACCAGCAGTTGGAGCCTTTCTTCAGAAAGGAAAGTAATCTGGTATTCTTTTCCGATATTGAAAGCCTCATGAATGCCTTAAAAATCACTCATGACCCGCAAGACTGGAGACTATTTATAGACTCTTCGAATCTGAGTCTGAAGGCTGTGCTTTTGAACATTGGAAACCGTCTTCCATCTATTCCAGTAGCGCATGCTGTCCACATGAAAGACATACGGTAACGTAAAGCATCTACTGACTTCTGTTAACCATAACAAGTACAGCTGGCACCTCTGTGGTGACTTGAAGGTAGTTGCCCTTTTAATGGGACTGCAGCAGGGCTATATAAAATACATGTGTTTCTTATGTGAGTGGGATAGCCGAGCAAGGGATTGGCACTACTTGTGGAAGGAATGGAATTGCAGACAAAATGTAACAGTTTGAGAGAAGAATATCCAGCACCCAGCTCTGGTTGTGGCTCACAAAATCCTGCTACCACCCCTTCACACCAAACTAGGTTTGATGAAAAACTTCATGAAAGCCGTGGACCGCACTTCGCCAGCTTTCCGATACCTGCATGAAAAATTCCCTCGACTCAGCGAAGCAAAGATTAAAGAGGGAGTTTTTGTGGGTCCTCAAATTCGAGAGCTCTTCAAAGATGACCGGTTCAACAACTTGCTTCGGGGTGATGCGAAACAAGCATTGGAATGCTTTTCGCCTAGTGTCAACAAACATTCTTGGTAATGTTAAGGCAGAAAACTACAAGGAACTAGTAGAAGACATGCTGATGCAGTATCAGAAACTTGGCTGCAATATGTCTCTAAAGATCCATTTCCTTGATTCCCATCTCGATTTCTTTCCTGACAACTGTGGTATGGTTAGTGATGAACAGGGCGAACGTTTTCACCAGGATCTCGCAACGATGGAGCAAAGATATCAGGGAAAATGGTCCATTACAATGCTCGCTGACTACTGCTGGACACTCCCCAGAGAAGCTCCCGAACAGCTGTACAAGAGACAGGCGAAAATATCTAAGAAGTAGTCTATGACTTGTTGTTTTACAGGAATTAACCAAAGGCCTATTATATTTACTGTTGACATGCATTTCGTGATGTAAACATTAATTCTTGTAGATTACAAAAAAACTAGAGCCAACTTTGCAATTTCACTGTCATATTCGTGTTCAGCATATAAAAATTGATAAGAAATGACTTTGTTTCAGTAACATCATAACACTAAAAAGTAGACTTCAACAGATCTAAACATGTTGCAACATTTTAACTAAAGCTAACGAGTGAGAACCTCAGAATCAACTCACTGATAAAACCAAATCAGGAGTAAGAATTACATCAACGGCTCTCACTCGCAACCCACCCACCATCCAAAAACACGAGAATGTAATCACAAATCACATTTCCATTAAACCTATTAAACACATGTGTTTAATAGGTTTAATGGAAATGTGATTTGTGATTACATTCTCGTGTTTTTGGATGGTGGGTGGGTTGCGAGTGAGAGCCGTTGATGTAATTCTTACTCCTGATTTGGTTTTATCAGTGAGTTGATTCTGAGGTTCTCACTCGTTAGCTTTAGTTAAAATGTTGCAACATGTTTAGATCTGTTGAAGTCTACTTTTTAGTGTTATGAGGTATCATTAATAGGCTTCGATAAAAAGGCTTTATTGGTTTGTTTCAGTAACATGACTTTTGTAAAAATTTGTTGACCAGTGTAACGAGCTATCTGGTTGGTCGTCTTGCGCTTTCCTGCTCTTGATCAAGGGCAGGGTGATGCGAGTGTTCTCAGGCATGTTATGGTAGTGGCATATAAGACACCAAAGCGGCACGAGGTATGCAGGAGTGTTGTGGGGTGTGGCGCTCTAGGTTCGCCTCCTAGTTGTTGTTGACTTGACACATTCCAAGATGGTCAATGTGGAAGTGGTCTTCCATTGCTGCGTCCTCTATCCTGGAGAGTAGGAATTGTCGAGGCATTTCAGATGCTTCTCTGCCATTTGCCCCATGATGGAATTGATGGTGTCCTGCTCCGATGAGTGTGCTGCTGCTTCATTCACCACTCAGAAACTGGTTCTAAGGGTGTTGCTGTTTTTCAGTCCTGGCCACGGCAGTGCCTGCTGTATGTGCTTTCTCCATGGTTGTTGGGGCATGTGCTTTGGTACAGTGTGTGTCATCCAGGCTGGATTGTTCGGGTGATGCTAGATTGGATAAGGAGAGTGGTTTAGGGACCGGATGTGGTTACTGCAGATTCCTGTTCATCTGCTCCATTTTAAGGCCAGTTGTGTTGGACTGTTTTTTTTGTCCTAGATGACCTGGCTACCTTCTTGCTTACAGCTTGGCTCTTGAAGGGAGTCTGCTGATGCATAAGAGCAGAAACTACTGCAGGAGAATAGCACTGTACAGCTCAAAGCCTAGAGGGGTTCTACCAGCCTGACATGCATAAGAGTCTGGTACCTCCTTTGAGCATCTGTAGGATGCATAACAGCTTGTTCCTAAGTCTGCCAAGGTGCTGGCTCTGGTCTTCTGCAGGACAGTCTAGAAAAGGTGGTGTGTTTTGTTTTGGTTTTTTTGGGTCCCCCCCCTTTGCCTCTTTGAAAATCCAGGTGGCATCCTTGTCCTGTTTCAGAGATCCAGTGGCTGGAAAGTCTTTAGCCTTGCACCTGGATATTTCATATTTTCGTCAAGGAGTTTGGTGTCTTGCATCTTCCCCTCTGGTCATTTTTGTCCTTTCCTGGGATCTGTCTGGTGCTCAGGACCCTCGTGTCAGAACCCTTTGAGCCTCTGAAGCATGCAACTTCTGAAGGGCTTGACTTTCTCAAGACTTCGTTTTTTCTTGGTTATGATTTGTTTGGTAAGGTGGATTTCCAAGATGCAGGCTGTCTTGCCAGGATCCATAATTGTCCTTTTCAGAGGTGACTGATTCAATTTGACCTGTGCTTTCCTTTTTGCCCAGGATGATATCTTCCTTGCATTTTTACCAGATGGTTTGCTTGCCCTCCTTTTTTCTAGGGAGCAGTGTAGAGGGAAAGATAAGGATCTTCACCTTGTGGATGTCCGGAGAGTGCTTTTCTTGGACTTGGAGGTTACAAATTCCTTCCATAAGTCCAATCATCTTTTTGGCTGTTTGCTGACCTGCACAGGCGTGTGGCTGCAGCCAAGTCTACCTTCTGGTGCTGGATCAAGGAGGTAGTTATCTCAGTGTATCTTACACAACCAGCTGCTTCCAGAGGGTTTGCGTGTTCTCATGGGCGTAGTGTAGCTCTTTAGCCCCTTCAGAGACTGTTGGGTGGCAGTGTGGGCATCACTTTCCACTTTTTGTCAAACATTACTACGTGTATGTCCACACTCAGACATGGCCTTTGGCTCAAGATTTACAAGCTGCTGGTTTTTCTTCCTGCCCAGTGGAGGCTTAGCTTTGGTACGTCCCACTTGTCTGGATTGGTCTAACAGGACTTGTGGAAAGGACATTATTTGACAAGTAAAATGTCACCATACCCCAAGGCAAGTGGGTTCTTCAGCTGGCAGAAGGAGCATATGTCAGACATTAAACACACTAATGCAAAGGTGGCCCCAGAAGTGCCTACTGTACAAGTTCCCTAAATGGATCCTGATCGGCAGGTTGATTGAAAACATGGAATTATATTCTGGGATGGTAGTTTTTGGCTGTTCCAGAATAGCCATGGAGGCCTTAGTACACAGTCCTCCACAGCCAGCCTGACAAGGTCCCATTCCTCTGCCCTTTAGTGGAGAGTTTCCTGTACCCAGGACCAGCTTGTATGCTGGATGTAGGCCAGTTCTCACTTACAGCTTGGCTCTTAGGAAGGCAAGAAGAGCTGTTCTACCTTTGCTAGGTCCCTAGCCTACATGTTGGTGGATATTTTGAAGTATAATGTGGGGTTAGATTTCTGCATTCAAGTATAGCACCAACCCCCCCCCCCCCCCCCGGGTCCAACATCCATAGACACTAATCTTCACTTACCTGTGTTTATCACCCTGAATATGATGGCACTTAGTGTTCCTGTTCAGTTCAGATAGTCTCCACTAACACCACCAGGCAGAGAACTGAACTAGTCCATTCCGGATACTCTGTTCAGTTCCACATTTCTCTCCATTTCGGTTATCCGCTGCAAGCTTTGCTTTCTCTGAAGCATGCTGCCAGCTGGATATTCCCCAAGCAGACAAGGAGGTAGATAGTTACTCTCTTGAACACTGGAAGATTGAACCCCAGTTCTTCTGAAAGTCTCACAGCCTCCACCACAGCAGTCTTCCTGGGTGTAATATGATTTGGATTCGCCACGGGATATTTTGCAGAACTGTGACATTGTTGTCTCTGCATTCTTCTGTGCCATGACCAGCTGGATGTACAGGCTAGGCAAGAGATGGCCTTGGGAGCGTAGATGCTCCATGCCAGAGTGTGTTCCTGTCCATTTTCAGCTACTGCTTTGGTACTTTTCATGAGTCTGGACTGGAGATAGTGGGCAAGGGTGAAATTACATCTTACTTGCTAATCTTAAATTCCCCAGTCCATTCAGGACCCACCATAGTGTTTTGAGATGACATATGCCTACAGTGTCTTTTTGACAGGTTGAAACGGGGACAGATTTTTTTTTTTTTACTTGGATTTCTGCTTCCTTAGTTTGCTTGGTTTGCCCGCTGAAGTGTAAGTGTGTCTGTCTGGTTTGTGGGATTGTGTGTTTGTGCCTTTCTGGATCAGTTTTCTCCTGGCCATCTTCAATTTAATTAAAAAAAAAAAAGAAAAGAGGAGGGGGTAGAGTTGTCTAGTCTAGTCTGCTTTGGTGAGGGGACTGCATAGGGGGGTGTCATCAAACCAGCAGTTTTCAGTCTGCACCTGCTAGAAGGATAGCAAAAACCCATGAGTCTGGACTACACTGACAGTCTAATCTCACCATTGCTGACTTGTGCCTGTTAAACCATGTTTGGGCTGTGTCTGAGAGCAGTTTTGAAAAGCATTTCTGTGGATAAATGAGTGTGTTTACCTTGAGGGAAACAGCCCCCCCCCCTTAAAATTGCCCCCCTCCTTGGTATGTGTGGTTGGTGGGGGGGGGGCAGAATAGGTAATGCTGAGAAGCAGGCTGCTGTAATTACATGAAATTCCCACACCTGCTTCCTTCTATCTTTATTTTTTTATTTAGACAGATTCGTATACCACCTTTTCCTTCAATCAAGGTGGTCACGTCACATGACACAGTTACATTTAACATTAGGGTACGTGTACATAATTAGACAATACAGTTACTTTACAGCATTTAGACAATACAATTGAGGTGACATTTAACATGAAGGTATTTAATCCCTTGGTGTTGTAGACTTGGGTGGGTGGGTGCTTAGTTGGTGGAGGTAGTGGTTTTTCTATTTGGGTAGGGGATGTTGCCTGAATGCTCATAGGTTTCTATGAATAACCATGTTTTGAGGTCTTTGCGGAAGTCTGTGAGGTTGTCTAACGCCCTCAGGCTCGTTGGGAGGGAGTTCCATAGTGTAGATGCCAGTAGTGAGGGTGCTCTTTTTGAAGTTGTCTGTTTGGTTTTGTGATAGCCTGCAGGTGTGCCCGATCATGTCATTATTACTACTTCTTGGTCTATTGCTGATGTCCCTTGTTATAACTTTTTGGAGTACATCTGCTGAGAGATGGTGAATGATCTTGAAGATGATCATGAGTGTTTTGTATTTAGCTCTTGCCACCATTGGGAGCCAGTGCAGTTGTTGGACGGGAGTGATGTGTTCAGTCCTTGGTGTGTCTGTGATGATGCGTACTGTGATGTTTTGTACCATTATAGTGGGTGGAGTGTCTGCAGAAGGCCTTGGTATAGTGAATTTACATAATCAAGCAGTGGTGTGATGAGTGCTTGGCACACTGCGGAAGTGGTCTTGACGGAGCATTGGTTTGATTTGTCGGATTGTTTTCAATCGTTGATATGCCTTGTTTGTGGTTTTGGTGATGTGGGACTTTAAGTTCAAGGCTCTGTCCAGTATGATGCCCAGATATTTTTCTTCTTTGACTACTATGTGTTTATCTAGGATGCTGATAGTTTGTGGAGCTATGAAGGTGGGGGTTCCTGGTGACAAACATAGCCTCGGTTTTATCATTGTTGACTGTTTAAGTTGTTGGCTATGAGCCAGTCATTCATATCTTTGAGACATTTTGTTATTGCTGTGGTGTTTAGTGCTAGAAGATTGATTGGAGCGTACACCATGATGTCAGCATAAATGTGGTAATGTAGTTTGTGGTGCTTGATGTTGCATATGGGCTGTATGTAGATGTTGAAGAGCATTGATAGGGCTGAGCCTTGAGGTATTCCTTGCGTGACAGAATTGTAGTGATTTCTTTTGGTCGCTTTTGACTTGTTGCGTTTGCCCTTCTAAGTATGATGTAAACCACTTCAGGGTATTCTTGCATAGTCCTATCTGTTGTAAGCGTTGCAATAGCTTAGCGAGTGACAGTGTCGAAGGCCGCCGAGATGTCCATGTATCCGTTTTTTTATGTTGTCTATGCTTTTTAGGAGATTGTCGAAGAGGGAGGTGAGTAGTGTTTCCACACTGTGTTGGGGCTTAAATCCATGCTGATGTATGTCAAGTGAAGTTGTCTTTGCACTGCCTTTTCCACGATTTTAGCAAGGAATGGCAGGCTGGAGATGGGCCGATATGATTTTGGTTCGGATGGGCTCACATTGTTACTTTTAAGTATTGGTCGTATCATTGCGTGCTTTAGGGTTTGCGGCATGTATCCTTGTTGGAGTGAATCTTTGACAATTTTATGAATTTGCTGAGAGAGCTGGCTTTTTGTAGCTTTGATCCAATTCATTGGGCATGGGTCTGATGGTGAAGTTGTTGTGTTTAGTTCAGATATAATGTCTTCTACTTGCTGCTTTGTTGGTATGTTGAAGTTCTCCCATGTTTGATGCTTTTTTGTTGTGTGATCATTTGTTTGTGATGTAGAGCAAGTTTGGTTGGAAGTTTTTGACTTCAGGTAGACTGCATATTTTTGTGGGTCAAGATGGTGGGTACTTTGTTACGTGTCATCCTTGGTGAGCTTTTGGACAATGCTGAAGAGTTCTCTTGGTCTATTAGTAGATTTCATAATTAGGTTGGTATGGTGTTGCTGTCTATGCTCATTTATAAGATTGTTATATTCCCATTGTTTATCTCCGTATTGGGTTAGGAGGTTGTGTGATTTATCCTGTCTCCATTTTCTTTCCATTCTTCTGAGTGTGCGCTTTGCAACTCTGATTTCATGTGAGTACCATGGGGCGTTGGGTCTCTCTTGCGTGCTTGATCTTCTTTGATAGCTGGGGCAGATGCTGCGTTGGATATTATTGTGTTCCATTTTTCTATGTTTAGGTCCAGGGTGTCATGATCCTGTTTAAGTTGTGGGGTGATGTCGTTTATGAATGAGTCTCTGTCAAATGTTTTGAACCACCTAGTTATTCTTTCATCTACTTTGAATTGGGTGGGGTTATTCAGGGTCATGGTGGTGGTCTGACCAGGGGTCTGGCGTGATTGTTTGTTTTGTGGTCTTGTTCTGTTCCACTAGTTGCATTGGCATGAAGACCATGTCTGGGGTTGTACCATGTTGGTGCGTTGGGGTGTTAATTGTCTGGCAGTATTTTAATGACTCTATGGCTTTTAAGAACGTTGCGGTTTCTCTGGTGGGTGCGGATATTAGGTTGTAGTCTCCCAGTGCAACGAGGGGTTTGTGTCTTCTGTTATGTGCGCATATCGTTTCGATTACTGTGGATAAGTGTTCCGTTGTGGTTCCAGGCGGTCTGTATGTGAGGGCGATAGGTACTTGTTGGCTGTAGTGAGTGTGTTAGATTCGGTTGTGTTAGTGGCGGTGATTGTTTTGAATCTGTATCTCTTTCTGGTAAGTATTAGTACTCCTCCTCTCTTTTGTGCTCTGATGCAGTTAAATGCCGTGTATCCTGTTGTAGTTACTTGGTTTAGTATGACCTGGTCTGAGTCATCTAGCCAAGTCTCAGTGATGCATATTATATCAAGCTTCTTGTCGTGGATAAGGTCAAGGATAGTATTTGATTTATTTCTGATAGATCTAGCGTTTAGTAGAGCACACCTGATGTCTGTTATTATTGGGTTTGTGTGTTCGTTATGTGTGGTGAGAGGGTGTGTTACGTGTGGCATTGTATGGTTTGTGGGCTGTATACTTTATTGGCGTTCTTTGGATTTGTGTGATGCTGGTGTGCCTCTGGGTTGAGTGGTGTGTATGTTGAACAGTGGGAATTGCTCGTTGAGTATGATGCTATGTGCACGGGGTGCAAACATGTAGAGGAGTGTGAGGTAGGCCATGAGGTAGTGGTTAATGAAGTGCATTTTCCCAGAGCACAGACAGCTGGGCATGTTTGGAAAGTGGAAACTCTGTGGTGAGCTTCCTTTTTACCAAGTCCCTGCAGGTCTACTGAAAGCTGTTCATATGCTGTATACGTTCTGTAGAACTTGCTTTCAGAATTGTTGTTGAAATGTTTTAAGTGATTGATTTTAAAACAATTGAACATGTTCCTGAATAGTTGAGTATGGTTGGGTTAAACTTGAGTACCATTCAATTTTTATTGTTACATTTTTATTTTCTGTGCCACTCTTTTTCATCATTGTTGCTATTTTATATTTTTTTTTTTTTGGGGGGGGGGGGTTCTATTTTCTTTTTACTTTTCAGAATTTTAGGCATCCAGGTGACCTGATTCCCAGGCTGTCTCCTGCCCTGTTCATGAGGATATAACCACAGCTGCAGACCACTTTGTAATTGTTCTCTTTTGCTCCCTAGATCCTAAGGAACGGGTAAAGGAGGATGAGCTGGATGTGGTTCTAAGTCCACAAAGGCGCAGCTTTGGAGGAGGCTGCCATGTGACTGCAGCTATTGGCTCGCGCAATGCAGGGAGCCTGCTGGAGAACAAAGAGAATGAGAATGTTAGAGGAGCTGGGCGCAGAATTGGTAGTGGAAGAATCGTCTCAGCTAGGGGCTTTGAGCGGGATGTTCGTGGAGCTGAGAAGGACTCAAGAGACCACAGAGAAGGTAGAGAGCGAGAGAGGGATTATAAAGACAAGCGGTTCAGGGTAAGTGCAACTGTTTAGAGGGTGGGGGCAAATTGGTGCTAATGTAGGCTGAGGCAGAGAAAAGATGACCAAGTAAGAATTGCTTTGTGTTTTAGTCCTCGGCTTTAAAGTTAATGGTCAAGGGGATGAGAGAAAGGGAGATGGCTTCACTTTATATTGAGGTGGATTAAAGGAAGACTATTTTAAACTGTTGGTATAATGGTTATTTTTATTGGGCTTTTGGGCTGGTGATCAGTGGACATGCTGTTGGGGGAGGGGGGAGTTGTGCAATGCAGTTAGGGGTATTGGGCAGTTAAAATACAATTTTGATGGAGGAAATCTTTTGTTTTTGGTAGAGTAGTTTAGAACTAGAAGACCCTGGGATGAACCTCTAAAATAGCAAATAAAACCTAGGAACATTTGTGAAATGTGCTTTAGAGGCTGTGTTCTGCTGGCAAGATTCAGCAACAGTCTTTGTTTTAAACCAGCGTTTCTCAAGCCTGTCTGGTTTTTAGGACATCACAGTGAATATGCACGAAACAGATTTACATGCAACTTCAGGCTTGCCAAAAACTTGCAATCTAATTTGTCTTCTCTGTATCTCTTCCAGAGAGAGTATGGGGATAGTAAGCGTGTGTTTGGTGAGCGTCGGCACAATGACTCATATGCGGAGGAAGAGCCAGAGTGGTTCTCTGCTGGTCCTACAAGCCAATCTGAAACCATTGAGCTCACTGGCTTTGATGATAAAATCCTTGAAGAGGATGAAAAGGGCAGGAAACGATCCCGACGACGCACAACTTCTTTGAAGGAAGGTAAGCCTTGTTCTGTTGGTTCCATTACTGGGGGTAGTTTTCTCCTAATGGGTTAGTTTTTCACATACTGTGGCAGTCGTGAACCTCACTTCTAAGACAGGGTATGTGGAATATGATCTTAATCTCTCAAATCTACTGCTAATGCTCAGCGTATTACTTGCATTGTGCCAAAGAGAGCCTCCTGCTGGAGTTAATAAGATGTAACATGTATGGGTAGTTTGTCAAGATATGCTTGGAAATTCTTCTTTATCATGCCTGTGGCTCCCAGTACAATGGGAAATATTTCTGTATCTTTCTGCCACATTTTCTAGGTCTCTGATTGCCTTTCTTGATACTTCAAGATCTTATCACTCTCCACGCGATTCAGAGAATAATCACTCGGTACCGACACTTCTATTATCCGTGCCATTCTGGTGTTTTTCTCCTTTACCACTGTCAGGCTTTCTGGCATCCAGTTTCTTATCTGTTGGAATGGGAATATCCCAAGTGATATTCCCATTCCAACCTCTTCATTCTGTTCTCTTCGGGTCATGATCCCAGTGCTTTTCAGGGACAGTGATGTAGTGTTTAGAGTTTCCAGTGGAGTAGGTGTGCTACTTTGTTGTGCCTTTCTGTATAGAAATTTTCCGCCATCAGAACTTCACAGCCTGCTATTAGGCGAGTCACTGTTTCCAGCTCTTTCTTAAAGAATCAGCATATGTCTGTTGTGCCAGTTTTTTCAATACACGCTGTAAACCATCTCGTCCGCTGTCCTGGGCTGCAACTATCAGTCTTTCATCCTTCGGTTTCAGTCTACCTTTCCTCAACCATTCATGTGTCCATTCTTGAGCGACCAAAAGGTTCTTGGAGTAACTCTGTATTTTCCACTGTATTTGTGCATTTGCCACTTTTTCCTCGTCTGCTGATCTAATTCTTTGAAGATTCTTTTCTTGTTTTGTAAATTGTTACTTTTTCTCATGCACACCTGTGGATTCTCGCTCAATCCTTCTAATCGTTGGAATGCTTGTCCAAGTTTGATGGAGACAGATTCTGTACATTTACTTTCATATTTCAGCACTTTTTGTGTATTTGGGTACGATGATGCTGTCAGATAGGCTTGGAGGCCTATGATAGTAGCTCTGTAGGTGTAGTCAATTTCTATAAGTCCTAGCCCTCCTTCAGCTCTAGGGATGTACAATCTTGGCATACACTAATTTTTGTAAATTACTTCATGAGCATGGAGTTTTCTTGTTCGCACATCCAGTTTTTCAAGCTCTTTATGAAGCCATCCACAATCCCAAAACTGTAGGAGAGTACAGGAATTGCCAGCTGATTGATGGCATGTATCTTATTTCATGATGTTAAAGCACTTTTCAATAACAGTTTGTCTTCTGTAATATTCTTTACTAATCTTATCTCTCAATAGTTTCTGCCAGTGTGTCATTCCTTTCTCTATTACAAGATACTTATATACACCTTCCTGTTCAAGGTCTTTGATGTCACAGCCCTCAACAAGGGAGATGTTTTCGGTTTTGCTCAATTTTCCTCTGAAAAAAGTTGCCTCAACACATTTGTCAAGGCCAAAAGTCATCCTGATGCCAGAAAAGCTTTTCACCACACGAAGCTGCTCTGCTAATTGTTGGTAGCTGGAACTGTAGAGTTTCGGATCTATATATAGCAGATGGGAACTTTCTTCTGGGTTGGTACAGTCTTTAGAATTCAGGTTAAATCCATACCCCAAAGAGTTGATAAGAGCACTCATTGGATTAAACGCCAAGCAAAACAGAAGTGGCCACATGGAATCTCCCTGAATTGTTCCTCACTGGATTTTAATGTTAGGACGATGGTCAGCACATCATTCCTATCTCAAGAGTGTGGATTGCCACATTTTCATAGTGAACTTAAATTCTGGTTTGATAGAATATATTTTATACATTTCAAGGCAATGTATTATCCAAGAGTGTGGGATGCTGTCAAAAGCTTTCTTATAATCAATCCATGCTATACTGAGATTTCTGTGAGCCTTGTTCTGTTGGTTCCATTACTGCTGTGTGTGTAGTAAAGTGCTTCCACAGTGCTGATATTACTGTATATATTTAGCATAAATCAAATCCACTTGCAATTCTTTGTCTAAGCAGAGTTGTTTCCAGACACTTATAAAAAGTGGTGTATGACTGCAGATTGACTTTATATAGATGAGACCTTCAGGGATGTAGTAGAGAAGTCCTGCTTTCTGCTGTGCTGCTATGGAGAGAGGTAGAGTGAACATCACTCTGGTGTTGGAGGAAGTAATCCTGTAGCTAGGACTAGTTTCCAAGTGATGTAATTCCCTCACACTGAGGATATACAGTTTCTCCAGGGCTATATGCCTATGAGGGGAGGGTTAGGAAGTCATTATAGCTGATTTCATCATTAGGCATGTAGATAGCTGGGTGGCTTCTGGTCATGAGGAGCTCTTGGTTACCTGCCTTCCTGCTACAAAAGTAACAAACCCCATGTATGCATGCACTATCTTTTTTTTTTTTCTGGTATATATTTTATTGGAGCTCATTTTCTTTTTCTGTTAAGTGCCATCAAGTTGTCCGACTCATGGCGACCTTCTGGATAGTTGTCCTAAATTGTTCAGTCTTCAGTCAAACAGCTCATTGTTGACAGACTGGTACCCATAGCTGCTGTTATTTTATCAATCCTGTATCATTGCTGGCCTTCCTCTTTTGCATTGACCTTATACCTTGCCAAGCAAGATGTCTTTCTGTAATGATCTCTCTCTTCGCATGATGTGTCCAAAGTATGAAAATTGAAGTCTTGTCATCTGACCTTCTAAAGAAAGCTTAGCTTTGATCTCCTCTAGTACCGACTGGTTTGTTCTTTGGGCAGTCCATGGTCTACACAGTATTTGTTGCCAGCACCATAATTCAAAGGCATCACTTTTCTTCCTGTCTGTCTTTTTTGCTGTCCAATTTTTGCATCCATAATTAGTTATTGAAATTGCTATGGCTTGAACAAGTCATATCTTTGTATAGAGCGACATCCCTGCTCCTGAGAATCTTGTCTAGATCTTACATATCCATTCTGCCAAGAGCAATGCGTCAGATTTCTTGACTGCTTGTTGCTTCTTTGATAGTGGATAACTTTAACCTACTTGGATCAACTATTTCAACTTCTCCATTAACAATGAACTTATTCATTTTTGCCAGTTGTCATGATCTTTGTCTTAACGTTAAGGTGCAGACCCATTTTAAGACTATATATTCCTTGATCTTGAGAAGCAAATGTTTCAAATAGTCTTCACTTTCAGCTAGTAATATGGTATCATCAGCATAGCGAAGGTTGTTTGAGTCTTCCACCAATCTAGTGATGTATGTTTATTTTTAGTTTATTGTAAACCTCTCTGATGCCTCCCACAAAGAGCACTATGTCAAATTTTGATAAACAAACTCTTGTACCAGCTAGATAAGATTTTAGGTAGTGCTGAGGAGAGGAGCCTGAAGTCTTGATACTTGCTGGTACCAATGACCTAGGAAAGTGTGCGAGGGAGGTTCTGGAGGCTGAATTTAAGCTTTTAGGTAGAAAGTTGAAATCCAGAACTTCCAGGGTAGCATTCTTAGAGATGCTTCCCATTCCATGCACAGGACCCAAAAGGCAGGCAAAGCTCTGGAGTCTCAATGCGTGGATGAGATGATGTTGCAAGTGAGGTGCTTTTCCAAAAGGATGGGCTCCATCTTTACCAGGGTGGAACAAAGCTGCTGACATTTAACCTTTTAAAAAAGAGAGAGAGCAGCTTTTAAAATGGAGAATGGAGGAAAGCACACAACTCTCCCATGAGCACATGATTCAGAAGGATGTATCAAAGGATACTAGCAAAACAGGAAAGTTAAGGCATCCCAATACAGAGGTTCCAGTAAAGGGAAAAGTAACCCAGGTGCCTTTAAGTAAACAGAATTGAAAGAGTCTAGTTTGCCCCTGTCATCTGACAGCCAGACTATTAATATGAACAAAAAACAAACTTTGAAATGCCTGAATACAAATTCTAGAAGTCTAAAAAATAAGATGGGAGAGTTAGAATATATAGCTCTGAATGAAAGGTTAGATATAATTGGCATCTCAGAGACCTGGTGAAACAGAGATATGATGGTAGATAAAGACCATATGGCCTATCCACTCTGCCCTTCCATATCAACTACTGTAGTCCTTCTCCCCCCCCCCCCTTGGCATGGGACCAACACAGAAGATCTTTCTTTTAATTCAGAAACTGACCTGGTCTCTTACCTCCACTGGGAAACTGTTCAATGCCTCTACTACTCTTTCCATAAAGAAATATTGCCATATGTTACTCCTGAGTCTATCCCCTTTCACCTTCATAAGAACATAAGAAATGCCATACTGGGTCAGACCAAGGACCATGAAGCCCAGTATCCTCTTTCCAACAGTGGCCAGTCCAGGTCACAGGTACCTGTCAGGTTCCCAAAAAGGTACTCAGGATCCACAGTGCTTGTCCCAGATTAAGCAATGATTTTCCCTAGTCCTCTTTTAAAGGTTTACAGACCTTTGCTTTAGTAATTTGTTCAAACCTTTTTAACCCAGTTCCATTAACAGCTTTTGCTATGTTCTCCGGTAATAAATTCCAAGGATTACACAGTGAGTGAAAAAAAATAATTTTTCTTCTTGGTCTTAAATGCGTTGCATTGAAGCTACAATGTATGTCCCTAGTCTTTCTACTTTTTTGATGGCGTAAACAACCAGTCTGTTTACCCGTTCCACTCCATTCATATATTTATAGACCGCCATCATATCTCCCCTCAGCCATCTCTTTTCCAAGTTGAAGAGCCTTAACTTTTCAATCCTTTCCTCTTAGGTATAGCCTTCCTTCACTTTAACTATTTTGATGGCTCTTTTCTGTCCCTTTTCTAATTCTACTTCATCCTGTGCCCCCTTGTTGCAGAGCTTTCTCTCAATTGAAAGAGGCTCTCCTGTGCATTTATGCTACAGATGTAGAGACATTTAAATATTGCATCTCCTCTCTCCTGCCTTTCCTAGAAAAGAATACATATTAAGATCTTTAAGTCTGACCCCATATGCCTTATGACGAAATCCACTATCCATTTTGGTAGCCACCCTCTGCACAGACTCCTTCCTGTTGATATCTTTTTGAAAGTGTGGTCTCCAGAATTGCATACCACTCCAAATGAGGATAACCAATGGTGCACGGATACCAGGCTGCAAATTATATTGTAATGATAGGGTGGATCACATAGGTGGAGGGGTGGTGCAATATATTAAAAAGGGTATGGAGTCCAATAGGATAAAGGTTTTGCAGGAAATAAAATACACTGTAGAATCCCTATAGATAGGAATTTGATGTAAAAAGGGGAAGGGAATGTTAGTAGGGGTGTTATACCCTCCTACTGGCCAGAATGATGAAATGGTAACAAACTAGGGAAGCTAGCAAAGTTTACAACATAGTAATAATGGGAGATTTCAATAACCTCTGTATTGACTGGGTCAGTGTCACATCAGGACATATTAGGGAGATAGTTTCTAGATGAAATAAAGGACTGATTCATGGAGTGGCTGGTTGAGGAACTGACACAAGGGGAAGGTATTTTAGACTTAGTCCTTAGTGGAACGTAGGATCTAATATGAAAGGTAATGGTGTTGGGGCTGCTTGGCCATAGTGAGCATAACATGATCATATTTTGATTTAATGAATGGAGGGAAGATAACAAGGAAAGCCACTATGCTAGCATTTAAATTTCAAAAAGGAGGCTACAATAAAATGAGGAAAAAGGTTAAGATAACATTTGCAGTAGCTCCTTTTAGTTTTAAGAGTTTACATCAGGCCTGGGCGTTTATTTAAAAATACTGTGTATTCAGACTGTTGGACCGAAGTCTGTCTGTCTCTGTGGAGGCTGGTTCAGAAAGAAGGAATGGACAAAGGCATTGTTTGAGTGCCATAACATAACAGCATAAGATATGCTGGATATATGGAGTGGAGGAGTGACCTAGTGGTTGGGGCAAGGTACTTCAGGCCAGAAGGTCAGGGTTCAAATCCCACTAGAGGACAGCAACCTTGGGCCGGAAGGACTAGGGTTTCTAGTCCCACAGGTGCTCCTTGTGGTCTTGGGCAAGCCACTTAACCCTCCATAGCCCATGTTCTCCAGGACCAACCAGGAAGTCAGTCTTCACATATGGGTGACATCAACGTCGATGGAGCCCTTGCGGAGCATTTCCCCAACGTTCCATGAAAGCGTTTGGGAATGCAGGCACGCATGCGCGGTTTCCTTCCCGCCTAAAGGTGCCATCTTGCCCAGTGTCTCTCTTTCTGTGAAGCCCGTCTGACGTGTGTCCTAGTCCTCCCGGAAAATAGTTGGATTTTTTCACGATTCCTTCGCTATTTTTTCTCCGGTTCGACGCCGGTTCCCCTCCCGCCGGGTTCGGTACACCGGTATCGAGTCCGATCTTATTTTTTCGTGTTTTGCCTTCATGGCTGGCGTTCGCGCCCTTTTTTTCTTTTTCCCTGGAAGACCGGTCCTTTGACCTCGCGGGGACTCTTTTTTTTTTTTTTTTTCCCCCGATGGCTTCCAGTGGTTTCAAAAAGTGTGATCGGTGCAAGAAACTAATGTCTCTCACCGACACACACGACTGCTGCCTTCGATGCCTGGGTCCTGACCACAATCCTAAGATCTGTGGACCATGTGGAAAGATGTCTTCCAAGGCGCTTCGAAGTCGTCAGCACCAAAAGGAAAGGCTTTTCTCCGACTCGGCCTCCGGCAGGGCCCGGACCTCGTCTGAGGCCTCGACATCTCGGGAATCTGATCCCGAGCACCGTCGGGGCTCCTCAGACAGGGGGTCCCCCGACCAGGAATGAAAGAGGAAGAAGCGGCTCGTGAGGGCGTCGGAGGAGGAGGTCCCTGGCTCCTCGAGAGCAAGGTTTCAGACCCCCGACCGTTGCCCCGGGCCCGTGGAACAGGAGAAGCCTCCAAAAGTACCTCGTGTGGAGCTGGAGTCTGCACACGTAAGTCCTGTAGTCCTCGTGGACTCTCCTCCCAGAGAGCCGACGTCGGGCCTGGCGCCGCCGGGGCCCGAGTCAGTGGCTGCTGAGTCTTCTGAGCTGGGTCTCAGGTTGACAACCTTAGAGTGCAGTTTGTCTGCCTTCATGGAACAGCAGTGGGCACTGATGGCCAGCCTGTCTGGCGCATCTGCCCCGACCACCGGGACATCGAAGTCGACCCCGGAGACCGAGCCGATACTCGACCATGAAGGCTAGAGGTCGTCCTCTGTCGCGGTCTCCCTCGACCTCCTGTTCGGGACCGAGGGTGTTGACGCCAGTGCCTTCGGCGTCGGGGCAGGTGCTGACAGGCCCCGCGCGGTCGTACCCCGATTCCTCATCGGATGAGTCCACCTGGGAGAAGGAGGATGAGGAGTCCCCTGACACCTTCAGGACTCGGTGCGTCCCGTCGGACTCACCGCAGTCTGAGCCCCGGAGTAGATCGCCTCCGGAGGATACCCGGTTCTCGGAGTTCGTCTGGGACATGGCCACTGCGTTGGCTATCCCTGCGGACCCCGAGGAGGTGCTTTGAGCCGAGGAGCTCGAGGCCCTACAGTACGACTCTCCTCTGAAGGAGGTCTTTACTGTTCCGTTTCCTCCGATGCTGGAACGGCTCCTCTTCTGGATGTGGGAGGCACCGGCCTCGGCGCCAGTTCTAAGCAAGCGGGTCGATTTTATCTATCGACTCCGGAAGAGCCCTGGCTTTCAGAAGACACAGCTACCACACCATTCCATGGTGGTGGAATCAACCATGCATCGCCTGAAAAGTCAGAAGATGCACTCCGCGGTGCCCCCTGGCAGGGAGGCCCGGAACCTGGATGGTTTTGGTAGAAAGTGCTTCCAGGGCTCGATGCTTGCTTGCCGTGTCCAGTCTTACCAGCTGTACATGGGCATGTACTTGCGGGACCTGGCCAAGGAGCTGGCCGGGTTCTCTGCTGGTCTCTCCGGGGAACCCTTGCAGAGGTTCAAGTCCTTGTCCTCGGGGATATGGGAATGCTCCAAGTTTGTCCCGCGCTGCCTACGATGGCTTTGAGGCTTCGGCCCTGTGTTGCGGCAGCTGGCATCGCAGCTTGACGCCAGGCATGGCTGCAGTCATCGGACCTCAAGCCATAGGTTCAGGACAAGTTGGTCGATGTCCCTTGCCAAGGTGAGAACCTTTTTGGCAAGCCCATGACCGAGAAGGCCGCACAGCTCAAAACCGAGCACCTCACGAGGACAAGGCTGTCTAGAAAGACTTCTGCCCCTTCTCACAAAAAGAAGGGCTCGGGTAAAAAGCCCTTTTACCTGAGGAAGGGCACTGCCTACAAACAGTACCCTCAGTATCAGGCCTCCCAAGCTCCCCCTCAGGGTCAGCAGGCCAAGGGGCAGGGTAATGGGCCCCGTAGGCAGAGGACTCCCAAGCCTCCGGCCCCTGCTCCCACTCGGCAGGGTGGGGGTTTTTGACTCCTTAGGCATAGCCTCTCCGTCCCTGCTCTCCCAACCCTGCACAGGAGGTCGACTTACCCTGTTTGCCCACAAGTGGCCACTCATCACTGGAGACAGTTGGGTGCTAAGCATCGTCCACAAGGGCTATATGCTACTCTTCCAACAGCTGACTCCTCCATACTTTCCAGGGGAGCCTCCAAGGCCTCCCCTGCACACAGATCTTCTCCTTCAGGAGCTCCAAGGTCTGTTGCGGGACAAAGCAGTGGAGCCTGTGCCTCCCCACCTCAAAGGTCAAGGGTTCTACTCCAGGTACTTTCTCGTACCCAAAAGAACCGGTGGCCTCCGGCCTATTCTTGACCTCAGAAATCTCAACAAGTTCCTAGAGAAGGAGAAATTCAAGATGCTTACTCTTGGAACACTGCTGCCCTACCTCCAGCAGGGAGATTGGCTATGCTCCTTAGATTTAAAGGATGCGTACACTCACATCCTCATTCATCCAGACCACAGAACATACCTCAGGTTCATTGTGGGAGGAAACCATTATCAGTACAGGGTACTGCCTTTTGGCCTCACCTCCGCTCCCAGGGTCTTTACCAAATGCCTGGCAGTGGTGGCGGCCTACCTAAGAAATCGGGGAATCTTTTTGTCTTCCCCTATCTGGACGACTAGCTCATCAGGGGTCAGACGTGCCAGGAGGCCAGACAAGCCACCCTCCGAACTATTGCTCTTCTTCAAAACCTGGGGTTTGTCATAAACTTCGCAAAGTCCACTTTGCTTCCCTCCCAGAACTTGGAGTTCATAGGGGCAAGGTTAGACTCTCTGCTGGCAAAGGCGTTCTTGCCAGAAGATAGAGCCCAAAGACTGAAACTTGGCAAACCAGTTTCTCAGCAGGTCACTGGTCTCCGCAAGGCTCTGCCTGAGGCTTCTTGGCCGCATGGCTTCGACAGTACATGTGACCCCCAATGCCAGGCTCCATATGAGGCCTGCACAGTGGTGCCTTCGAGCTCAATGGTCACAGGCCACAGGCAGCCTCAGAGACAGAATAAGGGTGTCCAGACAATTTCTGAACTCCTTCTGCTGGTGGCAGCACCCACCCAATCTACTGCAAGGGGTGCCTTTTCAGATTCCTGAGTTCACAGTGGTGTTGACCATGGATGCCTCCCTGCGAGGCTGGGGGGCTCATTGTCTAGGCAAGTGCACCCAGGGCCTGTGGTCTCCCTGGGAGGCCACACAGCAGATCAATCTACTGGAATTCAGGACTATTCGTTTAACCCTCAAGACTTTCTCACACACTGGCTCATCAGTCTGTCCTAGTTCAAACGGACAACCAAGTAGCCATGTTTTATGTGAACAAGCAGGGCGGAACTGGGTCCAGGCTCCTTTGTCAGGAGGCACAGGACCTTTTGCTTGTTTGCTCTCAAGCACAACATGCTCCTCAAGGCAGTGTATCTACCTGGCCAGGACAACTACCTGGCAGACAGGTTGAGCAGGATTTTGCAGCCCCACGAATGGCAGCTCTATCCCTTAGTGGTTCAGAAGATTTTCCTGAAATGGGGACTTCCAACCATAGATCTGTTTGCCAGTCCATCGAACAAACAACTGACAAGGTTCTGCTCCAGGCAACCACATTCTCTGCGGCTGGCAGCAGATGCTTTTCTGATTTCCTGGTCCCAGGGCCTCCTGTATGCGTTTCCTCCCACGCCCCTGGTGGCCCGAACCCTTTTTAAAATTCTTCAGGACAAGGCCTCTGTCTTGCTGGTGGCTCCCAGATGGCTGAGACAGCCTTGGTTTCCACTTCTGCTTCAGCTGGCAGTGGATCCCCCACTGCCCCTGGGGTTGCAACCCTACCTTCTCTCTCAGCAGCAGGGTTCCCTTCTGCACCCAAATCTCAGAGCTCTCAATTTGATGGCCTGGAGGCTGCAAGGGTAGTGTTGGCTCCCTGGGGCCTACCTCAGGAGGTTGAGGAGGTTGTCCTAGTCTCTAGAAAGCAGTTCACTAGGAAAACCTATGCCCTAAAATGGAAAAGGTTTTCTGTGTGGTGTCAGCTACGTACAGAAGACCCTGTCTCCTGTGCTGTACCAGTAGTGCTTCAGTACCTACTGCACTTATTAAATCATGGACTTAAGTCCAATTCTGTTCGGGTCCAATTCTGTTCGGGTCCACCTCTCAGCTCTAGCAGCTCACCACTCAGTGGTGGAAGGACATTCTCTGTCGGTTCACCCCTTGGTGTCCCGCTTTCTCAGAGGCTTGCTCTTGCTCAAGCCTCCAATCCGTCCTCCTGCTCCTGAGTGGGAGTTGAATGTGGTCTTGCAGCAACTGACTCGCCCACCTTTTGAGCCAATGGCTACTTGTCATCTCCGCTTCCTGTCCTGGAAGACACTCTTCTTGGTAGCCCTAACCTCGGCCAGGCAAGTGAGTGAACTTCAGGCCCTGGTCTGTGACAGGCCTTACACCCGCTTCTATAGGAACAGGGGGTAGTCCTTAGGACTCATCCAAAGTTCCTCCCAAAGGTTGTCTCCTCCTTCCACCTTAACCAAGAGGTGGTTCTTCCAACATTCTTCCCTAGGCCTCATGCAAGCCAGGCTGAAGCAGTTCTGCATACCCTGGACTGTAGGAGGGCCTTATCCTTCTACCTTGACCGTACGCAGGGACATAGAAGGGCTACTCAGCTCTTCATATCTTTTGACCCTAATAATTTGGGGTTAGCTGTGTCCAAGCGTACCTTGTCCACCTGGGTAGCTGACTGTATCACCTGGGTTTACAGGGCTGCTGACCTTCCTTTGCAGGGTCGGGTCACGGCCCATCGTGTCAGAGCAATGGCTGCCTCAGTGGCTCACCTCCGCTCTGTACTGTTGGTAGACATCTGCAGGGCTGCAACTTGGTCCTCAAGCCAGATTTTTGCGGCCCATTACTGTCTGGAGAGGGAGTCCTGTAGGGGCAGTGCTTTTGGCCAGGCAGTACTCCGGAATCTCTTTGAGGTTTAGGCAACTCCTGCCCTCCAGCCCTCCGTTGGGCTACCAGTGCAGGTTCTTTCAGTGAAAAGCCTTTCTTTGATGCTGGGACTAGAGGGAGTTCTCTGGTTCAGCCTGGGTTCCCTGGTAGCCCAGAGCTAGGGAGTCACCCATATGTTAGGACTGACTTCCTGCTTGGTCCTGGAGAAAGAGTAGTTACTCACTTGTAACAGGTGTTCTCCAGGAGCAGCAGGAATCGGTCCTCACAACCCTCCCTCCTCCCCTGGGAGTTGCAGTTGTACATAGTTTATTTTTACATTTTTGTGTGCTGTTTTTAGCTATGTCATTTGACTGAGCAAGATGGCACCTTTAGGCGGGAAGGGAAACCGCACATGCGTGCCTGCATTCCCAAAGGCTTTCATGGAAAGCTGGGGAAATGCTCTGCAAGGGCTCCATCAACGTCGATGTCACCCATATGTGAGGACTGATTCCTGCTGCTCCTGGAGAACACCTGTTAAGGTGAGTAACTACTCTTTCCCTGTAAAATAGTTAACTCCAAGTTATAATCCTCGCGTGCTTTCCATTCTCGTGTGCTCTCCCAGGAGGGATCGAGGTTCTCCGGACTTGGGTCACCTCCAGCTCCATCAGCTGCCCAATCGGGGCTTTGCGGCGCATTTAAAAGGAGCGCACCAGCAGGCACGCCCGTGCCTGAGGGCCTCACTAGAGGGTCCTTTGGCGTGGCCCTTAGGCGTAGACTGCTAAGAACAAATAACCGAGGATCCTGCTGCAAATAGCCTACAACTCCACTGCTAATTAACCAAAGGAACGTCTCCTTTCCCCCTCCTCACCAAAAGGACACTCCAAACTTCCCCAGACCTTAAACTTGAACTGCGAGCTCACTCTCTGATCCTCCTGCATGAAGTCTAGCCACTCTGACTAATCCTATCTCAGAACACCTCATCTGCTCTGAATGTAAGCAACTTTAATTTATATTTTTGTCATACATAATGTATCTTCTTGTATCTAATAGTAAATTGCAATACCTTTGTTGCTAACCCATTTCAGCACGGTCATACCACATACCACCACAGTATCTACTGTTTCCAACTGAAAATCTGATACATTTGTTGCCAGGATTGGTTGTATGATACTTTTTGTTGCCATATAACTGACCTCTATTATACTTCCTGCTACCATTGTTTCTAATCACTGTGATACTTAATACCCCATCCATAACCTCTCTGAACCAGATGTTGCATCATTTATTCCACTATCAATTCATTCAACACACTATACCATTGGTTGACTGACAGACAACAGAGGGTGATGGTACATGGAGCTCACTCGGATGAGAGGAAGGTGATTAGCGGGGTGCCTCAGGGTTCGGTCCTGGGCCCGGCACTGTTCAATGTATTTGTGAGTGATATTGCTGAAGGACTGAATGGAAAAGTCTGTCTTTTTGCAGATGACACAAAAATTTGCAACAGAGTGGACTCCCCAGAGGGAGTGGATAACATGAGGAAAGATCTACAAAAGCTGGAAGACTGGTCTAATGCTTGGCAACTACAATTTAATGTGAAAAAGTGCAGTGTCATGCACTTGGGTAGCAGAAATCCAAGGGAAAAGTACACAATAGGGGGTGAGAGGTTGGTATGCACGGTTCAGGAGAAAGACCTTGGTGTGATTATCTCTGATGATCTCAAGGTGGCAAAACAGTGCGACAAGGCGGTGGCAAAAGCCAGGAGGATGTTGGGCTGCATTCAAAGAGGGATTACCAGCAGAAAGGAAGAGGTACTTATGCCACTGTACAAGTCACTGGTGAGGCCTCACTTGGAATACTGTGTTCAGTTTTGGAGGCCATATCTTGCAAAAGATGTAAAAAGACTGGAAACTGTTCAGAGAAAGGCGACCAAAATGATTTGGAGCCTGCGTCAGAAGCCTTATGAGAAGAGACTTGAAGACCTAAATATGTACACTTTGGAGGAGAGGAGGGACAGGGGAGATATGATTCAGACCTTTAAATACTTAAAGAGAAATGATGAACAAACAAACCTCTTCCAAAGACGGGGAAGCTGTAAAACTAGAGGTCATAACATGAAGCTGCAAGGTGGTAAATTGAAAGGCAATGTCAGGAAATATTTCTTCACTGAAAGGGTGGTGGATGCTTGGAATGCCCTCCCGATGGAAGTGGTGAGGGCAAACACGGTGATGGAATTCAAAACAGCATGGGACAAACACAGTGGATCCCTTTACAGCAACAGGATAAAAGCAAAACAAACAGTACCATCTAACTTCTGAACTATCTAGCATCTGAACAAATAAGGGTGTCCTACATGGAGTGGTGGGTTCACCCCTAAACAGAAACAAAAACATGGGGAGGGGTGGCCTGCACAGAGCGACAGGTGCACCTACTCTTGCCATCTTGCTGGGCAGACTAGATGGACCATGCTGGTCTTTATCTGCCGTCACTTACTATGTTACTATGTATTACCCTATAGCTTATACTGCTAAGCTAATATCCAACCCATCCCAAAATGGTTTCCCACAAATCTCACCTATTGTCTCTACTATCCAGTCTCTTCATATTATACCTCACCTCACTCATCCTATCACACGCGCTATTATTAAACCAGAGAGCCCCTATCCCAATAATCCACTCCATTAGACATTTAAACACCCACCATATCTTTTTCCCTCTCATAAGAACCCCCACCCTCGCACATGTAAACTCAAACTTATCAATTTAAACTCTAATCCCAACTCCAATTTACCCTTAGACCCCCCCCCCACCCTCCTCTCAAATGTGCTCTACTCAATGTCCGCTCAGCCAGAAAGAAGATCCCCCTAATCACTGACCTTATATCTAATTACGACCTTGACATACTTTGCCTCACTGAAACCTGGTTTCAAGATTCTGACTCTGTGTTCTAATAAACCAACTATGCCCTAATACATATACTATCCACTTATGCAATAGAACAAATAGCAGAGGAGGTGGTGTTGCTGTTATATCAAGATCTTATTTACATCGATCCACAGTAGAATCAATCTCTACCCCAGGCATGAATACCATTAGAGTCTCTAATTCTACCCTCTCACTACACCTCCTATACAGAGCACCCCAATCTGATTCAACTGACCTCTCCACGATACTTGACACAGCCTGCTCCCCCCAGCCTATCTCAAGCCCACTCATAATCCTAGAGGACTTAAACCTACACTCTACTACATCAAAACAATCATCCACATTTCTACAAGCAATGAATGCCCTTCACTTCACCCAAATACTTAAACAACCTACACACTCTAAAGGCAACATCCTTGACCTTATATTTATTCCACAGCATTCTTTATCATCTGAACAGATTGCCCACTCTATTCAACCCATACCCTGGTCAGATCACTCGCTTATCCTCATCTCAATCCCCTATTCCTCTCATACAAAACAACAAATCACCCCTCCAACACACCCGTAAATTTAAGCAGTTTAATGCAGCCAACTTCCTGGAGCAAATAATATCACCTCTTGATCTACTCAACAGTAAAAGTCTGAACCAAGAGTCACACATCTCCGAATGGAATGAAATCCTCTCAACAGTTGCCCTACTTCCACCCAAACAACTCTCCCAAAACAATCATAGAAGAGCCCCCTGGTTCTCTACAAAACTAAGAAACCTCAAAAGAGAACTTAGACGTCTTGAACGTAAATGGAGGCGTTCTCGTGATCCAACCACACATACAATCTACACAAACTCCGTACATACTGCTCTGAAACCCTCTGCCACAAAAGAGAATATAATGAAAATATTATCCAACGTTCCCTCAATAAACCTAGAGAACTATTCTCCATCGCCAAAGCCTTAACAAGTGAACCCTCACATCAGTACCAGCCTCCAAAAATAACTGCCCAAACTATAGCTAACCACCTTATCTCTAAATTCCTCTCACCCCCCTCAACTATCAACCCCCAAATTATAGTTGACTACAGCACGCAACCGCACGAGCTAACCCCCTCAAACATCTGGAATGAATTTGAACCCCTCTCCTTAGACAACGTATCCAAAGTTATCAAAGACCTAAATACCTCAACTTCTGCCCTTGACCCTTGCCCTGTCACATGGCTCAAATCCACAAGAAGCTCCATTAGCCCCTACATACTCCGAATTGTACAATCCTCCCTCCAAATTGGTTCCGTACCAGCACCGCTAAAGTGCGCCACCATCCGACCAATCATTAAAGGAACAAAACTTGACCCCACCTCCCCTACCTGCTACAGACCCATCTCTAGTATCCCCTTCCTTGCAAAAATAACTGAGAAACTAGTCCAAACTCAACTCCAGGACTACATTGATTAACACTCCCCCCTTGATTTATTCCAACATGGCTTCAGAAAAAAACATGGAGTGGAAACCCTCCTTGCCTCCCTCCTAGATTCTTTACACCTTTACACCCAGAATACTACCCAAGGCTGCCTACTCATATTCCTTGACTTATCCTCTGCTTTTGACTCCCTTCCCCACCATCAACTACTAAGCAGACTCCATGAAATAGGACTGAGAGACACAACCCTAACTTGGTTCCAATCCTACCTAACGAATAGAACACAACAGGTCCGTATTGGAAATGATACTTCCCTTCCATTTATACTGAAACAGGGAGTCCCCCCAAGGATCTAGTTTATCCGCACTGCTATTTAACATCTTCCTCCAACCTGTTTGCAACATTTTCCAAACTTACGGTATCCAATACCACTTATATGCAGATGACATTATGTGTTTTACCCCATTCAACCTTGCAAACCCTAACTTCGCTAAGCTGAGTGAATGCCTCTCAGCCGTAAAATCATGGCTCTTAAAGCACAACCTCATAATCAACCAATCTAAAACTGAAGCTCTTCAAGTCTTTTCCAATACCTTATATACCCCTCCTCCAACACTTACCATTGATGATCTCTCACTAACCATAAAAAACCAAGTGAAATACCTTGGTATTATCCTCGATCAGAACCTCTCCTTCTCTGATCAGATTAAGAGAACAGCTAATACCATGTATGCAAAATTATATACCCTTAGAAACCTCCAACCCCTCTTAAACCCTAACTCCTTCCGCACTGTCTGCCAGGCCCTTACAATCCCTTCTCTTGACTACTGTAACCTTATATCTCCAGGAAAAAGCAGGAATGAGTTTTCACATATGGGTACGTCAGCACCGACTGAGTCCGCGCGGGAACGCTTCCCAGCGTCCAATCAAGAGCTTTTGGAAGCAGCCCAGCACGCCTTTCCCAACTGCTTCTCAGTTTTCGTTTTTTCGTGGAGCCGGCAGGACGTCGTCCTGTCACCGCAGAAAATTCTTGTTTTTTATTTTTTAGTTTTCTTGTGGTCGCGGCTGCCTTCCCTATGCCACCGATACCGCCGGTGTTTTCCTTTTCTTGAAAAAGTTTCCTTTTCCACGGGATATTTTTTCTTCATAGTGTCCCACGGTCTCTTAGGCCTTTTAGGCCTCTTCTTTTTCCTTCATGGAACCGCCAGACACTTTCTCCAAGAAATGTTCAGACTGTGGCGGTACAACTTTATTTTTAGACCCTCGAAGTTGGTGTCTAACCTGCTTGGGTCCTGACAACAATTTGGTAAGAAGAGGTTTTCAACATCAAGGCTCCCTCGATACACGGTTGCCCTCCAACTTCGGGGCACCATCCCCTTCTTCGTCCACACAGGATCAGGTAACCCACAAACAGTCTGTTAAGACTAGCCAGTCCTGGAGTGGTAGGTCTCATGCGCAGCATGTAGACTACTCCGGCCTTGCCCTCAAGGGCCCAATGGCTTCAAAACCCCGGCGGGAGTCTTCGGTCTCCAAAGCCTATAAGGGGTTTCTGGTTGTTCCTGGGGTTCACCCCCCCACAGAACATACCTAAGCCGTGTACGGTGGTGGCATCCGCTTCGAGCGGTACCGATACCCTGGCATCGGCACTGGTGTTGGATGAAACACTCCTCACCAGGGATCGTCATCTGGCGTCCTCGGTACCTTCAGGACCGCTGGATACCCTCCAGATTTACTTTCCATTATCAGTACAAACACCGATACTCCAACCGATGTCGGTACCCTCCAGATGTGCATCGATAGCCTCGCTTCCTTCGATGCCGAGTCTGGAATCGATCTCCAGTCTGGAGGACTGGGTACCGAAGGCTGGGTTCCGATGATTTGGATCCGCAGCTCTCGGTTCCCCCGATGCCGATTGAGTTGCCACTGGTTGCCCTTCCTTCAATGGTATCAGACACGGTACCGAAGTTGGTCCTGATGTCCTCATTACCTTCACGGTCGGTGCTTTCCATGCTTCGCTTATCAGGCTCTTTGCCCTCGATGCCGAGTTTGGAATCAATCTCTAGTCTAGAAGACTGGGTACCAATAGATTTTGGTACCGACACCGATCGATACCGGTGCTTTGGTACCGAGGATAGCGGCCGGAGGTTTTCGGTTACCTCGGTACCGATTGAACTGTCACCGATGACTGCTCCGATGTCTTTGTCGGGTTCGACTCCAACATTGGTACCGGTATCAGCATCGGTACCGGTACCTAAAGTAGCATCGTCGCCAATTCCTGCCATGTTTTTTTCAACAGGATCACTCCATTCTATACCAAGCTTGGAGTCGATACCTGGCATGGATGATGTGGTAAGGATGGGGGCTGCTCCTGACAGCCAGTACCAGCAACCATCTTTTAAGCACTCCACTCTACACTCTGCAGGATCTTCTATTCCTATCTATTTGGATAACTCTGTGGATACTCAGGCTAGTTCTTTAGATCTACCCTGTCCAGGGGAGATTCCTGTTTGGGATCCCTCTTTTCGGAGTTTCCTCCTGGATATAGCAAGATCTCTTGCCATTCCTATTCCAGGACATGATCCTGCACAGGGCTCTGTTTCTGCCAAAGCAAAGGACAACATAATGCTTCCTTTGCATCATTCCTTGCAGGATCTCCTTCTAGGAGACACCTTACAAAACACCTTTAAGGGTACCCCCACCTCCCAGGGCAACTGATCTCTTATATCAGGTGCCCCCCTCTCCAGGGTTTCAAAAGACTTAACGTCCTCATCATTCCATAGTAGTGGAATCAGCAATGAGGCGGGTAAAGAGTAAGAAAAAGCACTCTTCTTATCCGCCAGGTCGTGAGTCTAAGACACTAGATGCCTTTGGATGTCAAACCTTCCAGACATCGATACTTTCTGCACAAATTTTCTCATATTTTTTATGAGTCTTTCTCTTGAGGTCACAAAGCAGTTACATCTTTTGGCTCCTTTCCTTCCTGATTCTAGGAGTAAAGACTATTCTTCACTGCTTAAGCATATCCAGAATATTTCTTGGTTTCTTTCTCATGCTTCCCTAGACTCTTTTGAGTCTGTTAGCAGAACATCTGCTATTGCTATAGGAGCACGACGTAAAGCCTGGCTCCAATCTTCAGACTTGAACAAATGGGCACAACAACATCTTGGACATACTCCTTGCACTGGAGAAAATCTTTTCAACAAGGAGCCTTTACGTCAGGTTATTCAGTTATCCACTGATTTACCTGTTCCTAAGGTTTGTTCTACACCACCTTCTGTCCCCCTAGGTAGGAAATCTCCTACCAAACTTTCTTCCCACAAGAGAAGAAGGTTTTATTCATCGCTTGCCCATCATACAAATGTTCCCCAACAGGGGAGGCATCGTCCTGGTCTGAAGAATCCAACCTCTCACCAGGCTCAGCAAACCCAGCATCTGCAGGGTTTCTGATCAATCATCATCAGATGCTTGACTCTTGGGGTTAGCATCTACAGTTGCTTCTTCTCAATGGAAGCAATCCACCGCTTCATTCTAACCCCTACACATGGATCCCTTTCCAAAAGATAACCATTTTTTCTATATTTCTATGAGCTGTCAGGATATTCATGCCTATAGGTCACAGGTTTCTCCTCTTTTTCCTGATAAGGAAAGAGGTGTAACCACTATCAAATGAGAGTTCCTGTGCCAGCATGTATCTTTCCTTTCTCTAGACTTCCTACTTCGTAAGTCGTCTTCATCTCCGTTCTCTTCACCCTCTTACCAAGTTTTTCCCCTGTAAGAGGGAATTACTTACTGGGAGGCTTTTTCTTCAGCCTCTCTACTTTTCTCACTTTCCAGTGCGGAGTTTTCCTCTCTGAGTTGCCTCTTCTGCTCAATCTTGCTTTGAGGCAGCTTATCAGACATGGCCAGAGTTTCCTACTCCTGTTTTGTGTCTCCTTTCTGTTTTTGAACAGTAAGATTTTCTGCTGTCTTCCTAGCAGCTGCCTATGCAGGAGCCTTAATGTTTGGACTACTGGTTCTTGTCCACAAATAACCAGATTGTCCTCCACTAACATTCTGTCTAGTCTTAGTAGTGGCTCCAAGTCGGTGCTTCATCTCTCTTGGAGATCATCTCACTACAAGCTTTCTAGATTGTCTTCTATTCTGCCCTCTCCATCTCCCTGGGTTTGGCAGCATGGTTGGCAGAGATACTGGCTCTCTAGCAGCCAGTTCTATCTCCACATTCTCCTGCATCATGCTCTCTGCAATCTACAGAGCAGCTTTCCACTATGGGCCCTTGCTAGAGATCATGGGGAGTTTTTCTCCAACAGCTATCCTAGCTGGTTAGAAAAGCCTTTTCAGTCATGTCTCCCATGACTAGAAGGTTCTCCCTTCTTTTACTATCTCCTTTTTTGATATAAAGAACATAGGCCTTCTCTTACGTGAAAGCTCAAGGAGTTGCCAGTTCCCTGCTTTGGTTCATAGTATTCCCAATCAGGGATATGCTCGTCCTCCATGGTGAGAACGCATGATACCTTTGCCCTTCAGCAGGTCAACATGGTATCTCATTTTTAGGCGTCTTCTGTCTACTTACCATGCTAGAGCCCTGGAAGACTCGGGACTTGCTGGCTGCACATGGATATTATCCTCTGTTTTTCACGTAACAGTCCTGGTTATTTTTCACTAACTAGCATTCTTGCAGATCATGACCAGGAGGAACAGATTCTCTATATGTCTTCTCAAGTAGGTTCCACCTCCTTGTTAGATGAATCTTTCCTCCCCACATATCCTATGTGATCACTGTGCTGTAGGCATATCTGTCTAATTGCAGACACTCATATGTAAGCCTACATATCCATATTTAATTTTTGTGTGTTTTTTATGCCCTGCCATATCTCACTATAGATATATTCTTATATGTCTATCTATATATAGATATATATATATTTATAGAGAGATATAGAGATAGAGATATTTTATTATAGATATGTATCCACATACTTATCTATCTCACTGTCTATCCTCATATAGTGTGATAAGGAAGCTTATCATAGCTCAGGAAGGAGCTATAGTAAAGGTGAAGTGACTCTGAACAAGCAACCTGTCAGTTCTGGTAGAAATAAGAAAACATAATTTTTCCATAAGACTACCAGTCCCAGAATGCACCAGGTTTCCTACAGCCATTAGAGGAGCTGAAGTGGGGAAACGTGTGTTCAATCAGGAGGGCAATGAGGTAATCCCCAAGCACTCATCTCAAAGGGCAGGGCCTGATTCAGCACAGCTGTGCTGTGCTAGGGTGGAGCACTCATCTAAGCAGAATAAAGGTAGAGTTTATTCTACAGAGAATTATCCTCAGTTTCATCTTGGAGATCCTCGTCTTGGACATCTTCATCATCTGGAGGATCATCAGAAGCAGAAGCCAGAGCGGACGGACAAAGAGGGCAAGAAACCCTTTGGAAGAAAAGAGAAAAGCATTTGGGAGGTCTAAAGGAGTCCAGAGCAGTACTTATACTGGGAGACATTCAAAAGGCCAGCATACACCATTGGACTGGGGAAAACCAGAGGAGTGGTGCTGCAGAGCTAGGAATCTCCAGACGGTACCTGTGAGGGAGACGGCTGCACTTGGAAGGGACCCTAGGACCCATGCCAGAAGGTATGTGAAGAGAGATCCAGTGTCCAGGGATCTGGATTGGAAGGCTGGACATAAGAACTGGACTACATACTGGCCAGGCTATTTAGAGAGGAACTCTAACAGCAATGGAAGCTCAGGTATGAACACTGATCTATGCCCTAGCTATACCCTTGAAAGACAGCAGGGAAACAAGTATTCTCCGGAGAGTGCTCCATTGAGAAATTCCTCTGTGCCAATCCATGATATTGAACCCATGATTGTTGAAGAAGGGGTTATAGATACAGGCTGTGAATACATGGATTGCTCTCTGTCTAAACTCCTTTGGTAATTTACTGTTACAAAGTACAACAACCATCACAAATACAAACTTGTTCTTTAATCTACTCAGAAAAGCTCCTGAGTAGGATTTTGAGCCACGCAGTAGAAAGCAAGCCAGCTAAGGGGTTTCAGCTGGGTAACTGCTAGCAATTGAGCCTTACCTAATTGCTTGTGAGCTGAGGAAATCACTTCTGAGTCTATGTGTGAAGATATAAGAAGTTAACCTGAAAAGAACAGTTTTTCCCTTCTTTGTGGGTTTTGTTTGTTGATTAAAGCACTGCTAAGAAAATATTAGCTAGAGCCTACAGAAAAGACCAGTTTGTTACCAACCAGGTCTTTATTCTTTTGCTTTGATTGCCTGACAAGTTCAGCTGTTTTCCTGATTTTGTTTTTCTAAGTTTAACACTGAAAGCAAGTATCCTGTTTTATGTGCTACCAAGCATATCTGTGTTGGGAGAAATAACCCCATAAATAAATATCTTATTGGCTTTACACTCAAGCACAACTAATTATTGTGAGCGGCTGTGTCTGGTGTGAATGGACTGCATTTCCCACAACCCCTTGCAAAACATATTAATATATGCCTTTGCCAAGACTGAACATTCTCACCCAGGCACCCGTCTGACAATAGCTATATGATTCTGACAGAGGGGTTTTACCTGTACCTATGCTATCTAGCAGGTTTGGGATTCTACACACACAACCACTCCTGTGGTACTCAACAATTTTTATACCATAACCTAACGGTTTAGGTACCTCTGAAGCTCTCCATGCCCAATATCTCTCCTAGCTTACCCCAGTTAGGAGAGACATTGTGGTTTTTCAGTTAATATCAGGCTTTAACGCCTCAGGCATTTGTCCTCTCTTTTTGGGATACAAGGAGTTCCCACACCTTTCTCCCCACAAGGACTGTGCCTGTTTGTCCAAATCGGTTAGCCTTTCTCTTTTTGCTCCTAAGAGTGTCTCACTCTGCCTCCAAAAGAGCTAAGTTTTTTGTCATAAAGCCTTCCGCTGAAGGCCCACTGTTTTTGGACTACCCCAGTTTTCCTACTGGGGTTACCTGTTACCTTACAGGATTCTGACCTCCATTGGTTTTCCTACAGGATTATCACCTCAACTTACAGTGAGGTCCTCTTCAAGGTTCCTCTACTAGGTTCCCAGTAGATCCATGAACCTCCATACTTCTGTGAAATCCTGTCAGGGGAGGTTCATATTGCAATATCCTTTGCAATATTATTGATGACCATCATCATTCACACATGGACTCCTTCCCTGCAGTCCTATGCTAGGTTAGCTGTTCCACAGCATCCTTCTTTCTTCAACTCCTACCCTCCATCCTCAGGATGCCTGGTGTTCTGGGAGATAGCATGTTCCAGCCTATGACATTCTGGGACTCCAGGCATCTCAGCTTGGGAGTCCCCATATGTGAAGACTCATTCCTGCTTGTTCCTGGAGATAGCACAGTTACTTACCTGTAACAGGTGATCTCTGGGAACAGCAGGAATAAGTCTTCACAACCCACCCATCTCCCCAGGAGTTGTATCTCTATCTTTCCTTTCCCCTCTCTCTCTCTTTGTCTCAACTTTAAAACTTAACTGAGGAGAGGCAGTTGGGAAAGGCGGGAAGGCAGCATGCAGGCGTGCTGTGATGCTTCCAAAAGCTCTTGATTGGATGCTGGGAAGCGTTCCGCGCAGACTCCGTTGGTGCCGACGTACCCATATGTGAAGACTTATTCCTGCTGTTCCCAGAGATCACCTGTTACAGGTAAGTAACTGTGCTTTACCATGGCCTTCCCAAGAATAGTATACACCCTATCCAAATGGCCCAGAACACAATAGCTCGTCTCATATCTAAGAAACCTAGACGATCTCACATCACCCCAATCCTCTATGACCTCCACTGGCTTCCCATTCAATCCAGGGTCAAATTCAAAGTACTTACCTTCACGCATAAAATCATCTTTAATGATTCAGCTCCGTGCCTCTCTTCACTCTTATTTATTTATTTTTTTATTTATTTAATGTTTCTTCTATACCACGCTATTATAATAAGTGCGGTGTACATCGAACAAAAGCATGCTACAATGCATACAGGCAACATTGAGTTTACAGTGAAACAGGATATTAAACATGGAGAAAACCGGGGAAACTATTTACAAGCTAACTTTATACTACGTACACTTCTGACTCATCTAGTTGTTACATGTGCATTTGTGGGTGGATAGTACACGAGTGATGGTTAGCGATGGGACTTATGTGTAGGCTAACCATTTTCTGTTTGTGTTAGGGCAGCTGGGGCATGCGGGTGGGTTGCCAATTGAGAGTTTACCTCGGATAGTCTCCAGGTAGAATTTTGTGAACAGGTGGTGTTTCAAGGCTTTTCTGAATGGGTCTAGACTTTTGATGCCTCGGATTTCATGGGGAAGAGCATTCCAGTTTAAAGGAGCAAATATGGAGAAGGCCCTGTTGGAGGTTGTTTTTGAGCATTTTGTCATCTTGGGGACTACTAAGGTGTTCATTGTTGTAGGTCTCCTGTTTCTATTTTCCGGGGTGCTGTGGATTAGCTTGCTGATTGGCGTAGAGGGGTGGTTATTTAGAGCTTTGAATGTAAGAACTATTGACTTGTATTGGAGTCTGGCATGTAATGGTAGCCAATGCAGTTCTTCCATGATTGGTGTTATGTGGTCAGATCTTGACGATCCAGAAAGTACTCTTGCAGCTGCGTTCATAGCTAGGCGGAGCGGATTTAAGGTTGATTGTGAGAGTCCGTGGAGGAGGATGATAGCGAAGTCCAGATGTGGGAGGATTAATGCCTGGAAGGTTGTCCGGTAGTCAGTAAAATCCAGTAGGGGGCGAAGGTGACGCAGCGTTCTGATCTTATGATATATTGCTTTTGTGACGTTTTTGACATGTGTTGTCATATCAAGGTGTTGATCGAGCGTGATGCCCAGATAACGGATAGTGGGTTTGGATTTCAGCTCTGCATTGTTGGCCTGTAGAGATGGGGGAGGTATGCTTCCGGTTCCTTGTGACAAATAGAACATCAGTTTTGTCATGGTTGATCCGTAAATTTTGTGTCAACAGCCAGTCAGCTACAGCTTCGAAGCATCTTATTATTGGGGAGAGTACTGGTTGGTCAATTGTGAACAGCATGTAAAGGAGGATGTCATCTGCATAAGCAAACTAACTGCAAACTTTGCTCCATTCATTAACTATAGCGAAAAACTTATATTCGAGGGACAGGTCTCAGACTAATACGGGGAGGAATCTTATGAGGCAATGCCCCTGAACACCAATCCCCTTCTTTGCATCAAGGACCTGTGGTATCCCTCTTTTCCTTTTTATGCAAAAAAATTAATATTTTATTTATTTACATTCTCTTATATACCGCACTATTCAGCATCAGCGTGGTTTACATGGAACAAAATACTCAGTACAAATAACATGTATGAGTTTACAGATAACAGGGAACAAAAAACTTGGATAACAGGGGTAACTATTTACAAAACTTACTACATGGAAACAAAATCAAAGAGGATGCATAGAAAACACAATATCAATATCTATCAATATCTTCTATAGTGGCATAATCCAGCTGTTTCCCACTAATCGCATTCTACTGCAAGATCAAACTTTTCAACTGTGAAGGGTTCAAATAATGAAAAGTCCAAGTTCTTTCAAAACGGTAATCTTTCATAGCTCTTGCAGTAATAAAGAGAAGAGCTATGAAAGATTACCGTTGTTTTGTTCTTTATAATGGTTTCTATCATTTTCCTGGTACTGACATCGGGATCTCACCAGTCTGTAGTTTCCCAGATCACTCCTGGAACCCTTTTTAAAAACTGGCATTACATTGGCGATCCTCCAGTCTTCAGGTATTAGTTGATTTTAATGATAGTTCACAGATTACTAATAGCAGGTCTGCAGTCTCATATTTCAATTCTTTCAACACCCTTGGATGTATTTTATCTGGTCCAGGTCAGTTTATCAAATAGTTGTAATACATCATCTCCAGGAACAAGCAGGAATGTAATCTTCACATATGGGTATCGTTGGTACCGACTAAGCCTGCGCGGGTACGCTCCCCAGTTTCCAATAGGAAAGCTTTTGGGAGCATCCCACAACACCTGCGTGCTGCCTTCCCGCCTTTCCCAACTGTCCCTCTCCAGTTCTTCGTTTTCCGCTGAGCCGACAGGTCGCACATCCTGTCACCGCAGAAAATTCCCTCCTTATAATTTTTTTTGTGGTCGCGTCTGCCTTCCCTCGACGCTATACTGGTACCGCTGGTGGTTCTTTTCTTTTGTCTAAAAAAAAAAACAAAACCCTTTTTCTGGAGTCTTTCTCCAGTGATTATGTTCTCGGGTGCCATGCGCCATTTCCCTCAAAATGAAAAAAACCGTTTCGGGTTTTAAAAAATCTTCTAAGTGAACACACAAGAGGAGCCCCTTTCGCAATAGCTAAGAGAACCACACAAGAGGCAAGAGGTGTTTGGTCACTAATACTTTATTAGATTGAAATAACGCCCCAACGCATTTCGGCACAGCCTTCGTCAGGGGGCTGAGAACTGCAAAGCAACAAATTGAATAATAAATAATAAATATAACAAATGCATGTGTAATGATAAAAGAGAAAAATAACATAAAAATTAATAACTAAATAAAAAGTGAATTACATAATTATGAAAAACATATAAAATGTGACATTAACAATAGAATTACTATTAAGATAAAAAATATATACAATTAAAAACAAGATAGGTCATTGTAATACAAACATGGACTAAAGGCTAAAGCTCATATGCATAGAGATTAACGGTACTTAAAGATTATGGAAGTTCAACAACCACTACGGAGTGCACAGCGGCCGTTGTGCTCATATGTATAAAGCATTTGCTGGAAATTGTTCCATAAATAACAAGATTAATACAACTGAATATATAAAATAAGATTGGATATGAAGAGCTTTTTTTCATAAAATATATCTTTGGTCCCGTTTTCCCGCTACTGTTATATAGATAGATAGATAACAGTAGCGGGAAACCGGGACCAAAGATATATTTTATGAACAAAAAAAACTAGTTTTAATTACACTGTGAAGCCAAGGCAATGCCGACAATAAAAGGGAAGAAAACAAAAATAGTAATATAAAAATATATGCAAACGTTAAAAACATAAGTACAAATGATATCAATAAGAATCAGACTCAAAGACAGTATAAAGGCCAGATCAAAAAAAAGGGGAAAAAAGGGAGGGGGTGTGTGTGTAAAATTATATGTTCAAAACCGTAAACAATTATAGAATTGTATATAATCAAACGTCCCCAAGGCATGATGTAAAAGATGGAAACTTGACTTAAAAACTGTGTGCAAGACAAGTATACTAAAAGCATTAATCGAACTTTGCAGGCAGCAAGGTTGACACCACTTAAAAATAATAAAATATGAATCCAACATGAACAATGGAAATATGTCATAAATTTGTGTATGCGGCTCATATTTAAATACAATAATATAAAAATATAAAACAAAGCTGCCTCAGAAAAGCTGAGTCTAAAAATAAAAGCACTGACTGAGGACCTTCGTCACTCACGTATCAACCAGTGGTAACCTTGAAGAAAGAAAGGAAAAAGCGATGCTTTAAAGTGAATTAAAATTCATAAATATATATGCAAGTGTCATGAGATGACTGAACAGTTCCTTCCACAATAAACTGTATAGTTAACTAAATAACGTAAAGGCAAACAGAAGAAAGCTTTACCATGAGAGATTATCACAGTAACCCGAGGGATGAAAATCTATGACCAGTATTGACAAAGTGAATCAAACATAAGTGGGCAAAAACTGTCCCAACCATATCAAACATGCAATGATTATATCAAATGACTGGAATTCAAGAAAGCAGTACCTGTTATGACCTGAAAACTTGGGTGATTTAAAAAAAAAAGTGTCCAGATTCGTGCCTTTTTGAGGTGATACGTCAATGATTCATGACGCATCCAATCATTATGCATCTCAGCATGCATTATTACCGAGTCCGTCTAAAAGAGGAGCATTATATATTCCAAAAAGGAGAAACAATATTAAAATAAAATATGAGTTAAAATAAACATTGAGGAACAGAGTAACAAAAGAAAGTAATCAAAAAAACAATTAAAATGTACACCCTGAGTCAAAAATGTGCTAGACAAAGCACATATAAAAACTGTATAAAACTTTTAAGATTATATAACTAGAAAAAGCAAAGTCCATACTATAATTTATACCTTAATTAATAATAAATGATTACTTTTCAAAGGGACTTACAAAAAAAACAGTTAAATTGAAATCCTGGTTCAAGCCACAAGGCTCCAGGAATTTTAACTCATAAATGCACCGCTGACCACATTTAAGTAATATTCTTTCAATATCTTCTCTTCTCCAATGCGGATGGATAACTTTAATAACAAAAAACTTGGTCGGAGACATTATGACCTTTATCAATCCAATGGCTAACCATTGGTTTCTCTAAAATCCGTCTTTTTAAACAGCTTTTATGTTCTATTATCCTTGTTTTTATTGGGCGCTTGGTCTTACCAACATATATCATATTACATGGACATATGATTACATAAATAGCCTTAACAGTGTTACAATTGGAATAATGATTCAAAAAGAACTTCCTCTTAGTTATGGGGTGTATAAAAATTTATTTAACTGATAGAACATTAACACAGATGGAGCACTTCCCGTGCTGAAAATGACCTTTAACTTTACACAATGGTTTAGGATCGACATCGGCAGGTATTCTACCGGGACCGAGTCATGCGTCTCTATTCGGCATCGACAAGTTGGTACTGGACCACTCCGATGCTGACTTCGATTGGTACTGGTACCGTGCCTTGCACGATCACCCGGATCGGAAATACTTCGAATCCTCATGAGTCTGAAGACTCCGAAGGCTCTGCCGATACCAGAGTACTTCTTCATGAGGATTCCACTTCTCAGCATAGGATGTCTCCACCAGAGGATATGTCCTTTCAGAATTTTATCCGAGATGTGGCCTGAGGTCTTTCTATCACAGTGGCTCCTGAAAAAGAGCCTAGGGCAAAGGAATTAGAAATCCTACAATATCCTAAAGCTCCCAAGGAGGCAGCTACCTTAACTGTTCATGACATCTTGCATGATCTTATGTTAAGGATGTGGGAAACACCTCTAACCACGTCTCCTCATTCTCGAAGACTCGACACCATGTATCGAGTTCCTCCTTGTCCTGGGTTTCAGCAGACTCAATTACCACACCATTCCATGGTGGTGCAATCAGCCAGGAGACAAATGAAGAATGCAAAAAGGCATGCATCTAATCTTCCAGGACGTGAGTGTAGGACTCTTGACACCTTTGGACGTCGATCCTTCCAGGCTTCCATGCTTTCTGTTAGGATCAGTTCCTATATCTTGTATATAGGAATGTTCCTTAAGGAAGTCACAGGAGACTTAGAGCTTATGAGCCCTCTCCTTCCTGATGATAAAAGGCAAGATTATCTTACTCTTGTTAAACATGCTCAGGATGTTTCCAAGTTCATGAATCGTGCAACCTTTGACTGCTTTGAGTGCATAAGCAGAACCTCTGCTATTGCCATAGGTGCATGCAGAATTGCCTGGCTCCAGACATCTGACTTAGAAATCTGGTACAGGACAAACTGGGGAATATACCTTGCACAGGAGAGAATCTCTTTGGCAAGAATTGGCAGGAAAAAGTAATGAGATAGATGCTGACAATATCACTTTGGATAGATTGTCCAAATCTGCAGCTGATCCTGCGAGGAAAAGATCCTTTAAGAAACCATTCTTCAGTAAGAAGAAGTTTTATCCCTCCTATACCCAACAGGGACATCGTTCAGGTCAGTCTGCCCAAAAGGGACAGCAGCAACAACCTAGGCAACAAAGGAAGCCAAAAGCAGCTAAGCCTCAACCGGCTTAGCAGACTCAGCCTCCACAGGGACTTTGACTCCTATCTAGAGAACTTTGCCTTCCTGGCCCTGAATGGCCCAGAACCCTCCACCATCCCAGGAAGGTTGTTATTTTGCCCCCAGATGGTGTCAGATAAAAGCAGAAAATTGGACTGTTGTACGAGAGGGGTACAAGCTACATTTCCTCAGCATACCCCCTCCTACAATAGTAAGACAGTTCAATTTTTAGACCTCTCCCAACAACCAGTTAGGTCAAGAAGTCACAATGCTCCTGGCTCAAGGAGCAATAGAAGAGGTGCCCATTCCCCAATGGATTACAGGGTTTTACTCCCCCTATTTCCTTATTCCAAAGAAAACAGGAGGACATGGACCCATTCTAGACCTTGGAGAATTGAACAAATTCCTGTTCAAAGAGAAGTTCAAAACAATTTCTCTAGGAACTCTGCTGCCATACCTTCGGAGTCAGGATTGACTTTGTTCTCTAGATCTCAAGGATGCGTACACATGTTCTCATCCATCCAACTCACCGAAAGTTCCTTCGATTCCTGTTTCAAGGGAAGCACTACCAATACAGGGTTCTTCCTTTTGGCCTGGCTTCTGCACCAAGGGTGTTCACAAAATGCATGGCTGTGGTAGCAGCATTTCTCTGCACCCTGGGAATATTAGTCTTCCCTTACTTAGACGATTGGTTCATTCGAGCTCCTTCAGAGCCAGAGGCCAGGGTTGCTCTGTCTCACACAGTGCGCATCCTTCAGTATTTGGGACTTGTCATAAACTTCTCAAAGCCAACCTTACTCCCACTCAGTCCCTAGAGTTTATAGGAGCTCTGCTGGATACCAGACAGGCAAGGGCCTTCCTTCCACAGCCCCGCTTCCCAAGCAGTGCTAAAACCTCAACTCACTGCTGGGGAAATGTTAGTTGCTAGGCCACATGGCATCCACCGTGCATGTGGTTCCTTATGCTCGCCTCCATATGAGGGCAGCCCAATGGACCTTATCCACTCAGTGGGCTTAGGCGTCAGGTTGCCTGTCAGATAAAATAGCAAACTCAGATTGCCTTATTTTGTCCCTCCAATGGTGGCAGTCACCCAAAAACCTTCTGGTGGGGTCTCCTTTTCAGCAACCCCCAACCCAAGCCACTCTAACAGATGTTTCACAGGTGTGTTGGGGAGCCACCTGCAGGGCCTCTCTACAGGGTACCTGGACTCCACAAGAGGCCTATCTCCATATCAACCTCCTGGCGCTCAGAGCAATCTTCCTTGCGCTTCGAGTATTTCACACCCAGCTCAGCTGCAAGACAGTCCTAGTTCAAACGGACAATCAGGTAGATTTGAGGAACCCCGGACATAGACCACTCTGCAAGTCCGCTGAATGCCAAACTTCCCTGGTTCTGTTCCAGAATTCCGGCTCAAGGTTGTCAGGCCAGGGATGCTTTCCTCCTTCATTGGGGTCAGGACTTCCTGTATGCCTTTTCACCCATTCCCCTAATTCCCAAAACCCTGTTCAAGCTTCAGAGACAGAGGTCATATGATCCTCATTGCTCCACGTTGGCCACAGCAACCATGGTACCCTCTGCTCCTACATTTCTCTGAAGCTCCACCTCTGGAGTTAGGATCTGCTCCAGATCTTCTTTCTCAAGAGGACGGGATGCTGTGGCATCCCAATCTCCAGTGTCTGCATCTCAGGGCCTGGTTGCTGAAAGCCTAGAACTTCATGGTCTTAACCTTTCCCAGCAGGTAAAGGATATCCTTCATGCTTCCAGGAAACCTTCCACAAGATGCTCTTATGCATTACCATATGGTGCTCGCAGAAGGGTCTTAATCCTTTTGCGATACCTCTGGAATCATTACTGGAGTACCTCCTTCATTTATCAAATGCAGGCTTAAGACCAATTCAGTGAGAGTCACATTTCAGTGCTATTGCAGCTTCCTACAAGCCTCTAAATCAGGGGTTCTCAACCCAGTCCTTGGGACCCACCTAGCCAGTCGGGTTTTCAGGATAACCACAATGAATATGCATAGGAGAGATTTGCATATAATGGAGGCAGTATATGCAAATCTCTCTCATACATATTCATTGTGGTTATCTTGAAAACCCGATTGGCTAGGTGGGTCCCGAGGACAGGGTTGAGAACCCCTGCTCTAAATGGACAACCTATTTTCCCTCATCCTCTCATAGCGAGATTTATGAGAGGCCTTCTTTTAACGAAGCCTCCCATTAAGCCACTGCCAGTGGCATGGGACTTGAATCTGGTTCTTGGGCAGCTCATGAAACCGCCCTTTGAACCATTAGCCACTACCTCTTTGAAAGTCCTTTCCTGGAAGGTTATCTTTCTCACTGCAGTCACATCAGCACGTCACATCAGTGAATTGCAAGCGTTGGTGGCTGGTCCTCCTTATACAAGGTTCCATCATGATAAGGTAGTCCTTATGACTCATCCACACTTTATGCCAAAGGTGGCTTCGCCCTTTCATTTAAACCATGCAGTTTACCTTCCTGTAATCTTTCCGAGGCCTCATGCCTCCAGTGCAGAAAGGAACCTTCATACTTTGGACTGTAAAAGAGCTTTGGCCTTTTACTTGCAAAGGACACAGCAACATAGAAAATCCTCTCACCTTTTTGTTGCTTTTGATCCTAGTCATTTGGGCCTTCCAGTCTCGAAAAGGACACTGTCAGCTGGATTGAACAGTGTATATCTTTTGCCTTTGAGAGTAAGAACCTTCCTCTTGAAGGCCATGTCACAGCTCACAATGTGAGAGCCATGGCTGCTTCAATGGCTCATCTTCACTCTGTGTCTATCGACGACATCTGTCGAGCAGCTACTTGGGCTTCAGTACATACCTGCACAGCCCATTACTGCTTAGATAAGGACTCCCGCTGGGCTGCCTTGTTTGGTCAGGCTGTTCAACACCTGTTCCAGACTTAATCAACTCCTACCCACCATCCCTGGGAGGATGCCAGAGATCCATGGAGGGAAGTGGAGCCCTTTCACAAGGGCACATAACTTTCTGGGGCCATCTCCCTGGCATCTGCAGCTAGGGAGTCCCTATATGTGAAGACTACATTCCTACTTGTTCATGGAGATAGCATAGTTATTCACCTGTAACAGGTGATTTCCGGGAACAGCAGGAATTTAGTCTTCACAACCCACCCACCTCCTCTAGGAGTTATATCTTTCTATCTCTCTCTCTCTTTCTCTCTTTCCCTATCTCTTTTGTCTCAGCTTTAAACTCAACTGGAGAGGGACAGTTGGGAAAGGCGGGAAGGCAGCATGCAGGCGCTGTGGGATGCTCCCAAAAGCTTTCCTATTGGATGCTGGGGAGCGTTCCCATGTAGGCTCCGTCGGTACCGACGATACCCATATGTGAAGACTAAATTCCTGCTTTTCCCGGAGATCACCTGTTACAGGTGAGTAACTATGCTTTCCTGCTGTATCGATTATTTCTTTAAATTCTTCTGCAGTATCACCTTTAAATACCACTTCAGTCATGTGTAACATCCCTACATCTTCCTCAGTAAAGACCGAAGCAAAGAATTCATTCAGTCTCTCCACTATAGCCTTGTCCCTCTTACTGCCCCTTTTACTCCTCTATCATTTAATGGTTCAGCTGACTCTCACAGGTTTTTTGCTACGAATGTACTTGAAAAAGTCTATTTTATTATTTTTGCTTCCACAGCAAGTTTCTTCTCAAATTCTCTTTGCCTGCCTTATCAATGCCTTGCATTTAACTTGCCAGTGCTTGTGCTGTTTCCTGTTTTCGTCATTTGGCTCTTTTTTTAATTTCCTGAAAAATGCTTTTTTGGCAACAGCCTCTCTGACCTCACCTTTAAACAATGCTGGCATTTTTTGGACTTCCTTCCACTTTTCTTAAAGCGTGGCATACAGCTGGTCTAGGCTTCCAAGATAGTATTTTTAAACACCCAAGCTTTATGCAAGTCTTTAACCTGTGCAACTGCTCCTTTTAGTTTTTTCTTAACTATTTCCCTAATTTTATCATAGTCTCCCTTTTGCAAGTTAAAAGGTAGTACTGTGGATTTCCTTCCATCCCTCCTCCATTAATTAAATCAAACGCGATCATACTATGATCACTATTGCCAAGTGGCTCCAATACCCTTATCTCTTGCACCAGATCTGGTGTTCCACTAAGGACTGGGTCCAAAATGACTTCCCCTCTGGTCGGTTCATGAACCAGCTGCTCCATAAAGCAGTCATTTATTTCATCTAGTCAGTACCAGGGTAATTGAAATCACCCATTTTTATTACTGTTCTGTAACTTTTGTTAGTTTCCCTGATTTCTTTAAGCATTTCATTATCCATTTGTTCATTCTGGCCAAGCGGTCAATAGTACAACCCCACTGCCATTGCCTTCCCCTTTTTACATGGAATTTCAATCCATACAGATTCTACAGCAAATTTTGTTTCCTGCAAAACTTTAATCCTTTGTGACTCAATGCTCTCTTCACCAATTTGATCAGCTCTATCATTTCAATTTAGTTTGTACCCAGGTATCAGTGTCCCACTGGTTGGTATCAGAGACATGGAAGGAGGACAATCATATCTAACTTCTCATTTAGTACTATATGTTTTAACTCTCTCATCTTATTTTTTAGACTTCTAGTGTTTGCATACAAGCATTTTAGAGACTGCATTTTATTCATATTATTCTGGTTATCGTTAGGCAGGGTTAATTTGTAAATCTTTAAGCTCTGTCTGCTCTGTACTCAAGGGCATTTGAGCTACCTGTGTCTTTACTGGAACCTCTCTGCTGATATGCCCTAGCTTCATTCTTTTGGTAGTATCCTTCAAGGATACATTGTTCCGAACCATGCGCTCTTGGGCGGCTGTCGGCTCTCCCCTATTATCTAGTTTAAAAGCTGCTCTATTTCCTTTTTAAAGGTTAATGCCAGCAGCCTGTTTCCATCCTGGTTAAAGTGAAGCCCATCCCTTCAGAAGAGCTCCTCCTTTCCCCAGAAAGTTCCCCAGTTCCTAACAAATCCAAACCCCTCATCCTTGCACCATTGTGTTTCATCCATTCATTGAGATTCCAGAGCTCTGCCTGCCTCTTGGGTCCTGCACGTGGAATGGGAAGCATTTTGGAGAACGCTACCCTGGAAGTTCTGTATTTCAACTTCCTACCTAAAATCCTAAATTTAGCCTCCAGAACTTCCCTAGCACATTATCCTATGTCAATGGTACAAAGACAGCAGATTCCTCCCCAGCACTATTTAAGACCTTGTTTAGATAGTGCGTGAGATCCACTACCTTCACACCAGGCAGGCATGTTACGAGGGTTGCTATTTATATTTCTGGCCTTAGCAACAGTAAGTGTTGCCAGGCGCCATCCAGTGGTTCCATTGGAACACTGACATTGTTGAACATAACCTTATTCATAACATTTTATCATTTCAGCGCGTTTTGTTGTTTACAGTAACTTGAAAAATTCATCTCGGGCGAAAAATGGAATTAACTCGAACATTTTCGTGCGTATATTTTTCATAACTTTCAACGTGGATTATCAAGACAAGAGTGTATCGATGAGCTTAATTTTTTATACGGCGATAAAGCACCATCCTACAGCACTGTAAAAAAACTGGTATAACGAATTCAATCGTGGCCGACGTTCGCTCCAGGACGAATTCCATCAGGGTCATCCAGAATTGGTTGTTCCAGAAAATATCGATGCTGTGTGTGAACTGATAAAGCAAAATCATCATGTGACATACCGTGAGATTGAGGCATCTTTGGGCATTAGTATGACAAGCATCAATAAGATATTACATGATCATTTGGCCGTAAAAAAGATTTGTTCGCGTTGGATCCCGCATAATCTGACAAACGCTCAAGAAGGCTCGTGTCGATTGGTGCAAGGAAATGTTGAAAAAATACATTCAAGGTGCATCAAAGACTGTGTATAATATCTACACAGGTGACGAATCATGGATTTCTCCAGGACCAAGCAGGAAGTCAGTCCTCACTTATGGGTGACGTCGGCGCCGACGGAGCCCTCGCGGAGCAATTTTCCCCAGCTTTCAAAGAAAGCCTTTGGGAATTGCAGCGCGCATGCGCGGTCGTCTTCCCGCCCGAGGGTGCCATCTTAGCCAGTCTTCTTTTTTCCGCGGAGCCCTACAGACGTCCCCGTCTTGTCCCCGCGAAAAAGTTGATTTTCTTCTTTATTTTATCCTTTTTTCCTTCGGTTCGACGCCGATCTTTTTCCCTCCCGCACTCGCGACGCCGGTCACGACTCCTCTTACTTTTTTTCGGTTTTTCTGACTTAGTCAGCTTTCGTTTTCGGTTTTTCCCTGGCAGCCCGGTCCTTTGACCTCGCAGGGGCCCTTTTTCCCCCGATGGCTGCCAGTGGGTTTAAGCGGTGTGGTCGGTGTGACCGAAATATGTCACTAACTGACACACACGACTTTTGCCTCCGCTGCCTGGGCCCGGATCATGAGGAACTGATCTGTGGGCCCTGCAAAATGTCCTCAAAGGCGTTGAGAAGTCGGCGGCATCAGCGTGAGAGAATCTTCGCTGACCCCAGCCGTACCCGGACCTCGTCGGAGGCCTCCGCGTCGAAAGGCTCCAGCTCGGACCGTCGCCGGAGTTCCTCCGACCGGGGTTCTCCCTCCGGGGACCATCGTCGGCAGGTGAAACCCGCGAGGGCGTCGTCGGTGGACGCTCCTGGTTCCGCGAGGGCCAGGTCGCATAGCCCCGACAGCCGCCCCGGGTCCTTGGAGAAGGAACACATCCCGAAGCGACCTCGCCTGGAGTCGGAGATGCCTGCCCGGCTAAGTCCTGTGGTCCTTCTGGACTCACCTCCGCGACAGCCGACGTCGGGCCCGACGCCGTCGGGGCCCGAGTCGGGGGCTGCTGGGTCACCTGAGCTCGGACTCAGGTTGACGGCCTTGGAGAGCAGACTGTCTGCCTTCATGGACCAGCAGAGGGCACTGCTCGCTGGCTTCGCTGGCGCCGCTGCCCCAACCGCCGGGACGTCGACGTCCAAGTCGACCCCGGAGACCGAGCCGATCCTCGAGTCGATGAGAACTCGAGTCGATCCTCGGTCGAGGTCACCCTCGGCCCTCCCGTTCGGGACCGAGGTCGCCGACGCCGACTCCCTCGGCGTCTGGGCGGCTGGCGCCGCACCCTGCCCGGGCCGACCCCACCGAGTCCTCGTCGGAGTCGGTCTGGGAGTCTGAGGAGGAAGAGTCACCTGATTCTTTCCGGACTCGGTGTGTCCCATCGGACTCACCGGAGTCCGAGCCTCGGAAGCAGTCCCCCCGGAGGATGCCCGGTTCTCGGACTTCGTTAGGGATATGGCCAAGGCTTTGGCCTTCCCTGCGGATCCCGAGGAGGAGCCTCGAGCCGAAGAGCTCGACGCCCTCCAGTATGACTCTCCCGCGAGGGAACACTTTACTGTACCGGTTCCTCCTATGCTGGAACGACTACTCTTCCGCATGTGGGAGAGTCCGGCCTCCTCGCCGGTCCTGAGCAAGCGGGTCGATTCGATCTATCGGGTCCGCAAGAGCCCTGGCTTTCAAAAGGCACAGCTGCCACACCATTCCATGGTAGTGGAATCGGCCATGCATCGTCTTAAGAGCCAGAAGATGCACTCCTCGGTGCCTCCTGGAAGGGAGGCCCGTAACCTGGATGGCCTTGGCAAGAAGTGCTTCCAGGGCTCTATGCTCGCATGTCGTGTCCAGACTTACCAGCTATACATGGGCATGTATCTCCGGGATCTGGCTAAAGAGCTAGCCGGATTCTCCGCTGGTCTGTCCGAGGAACCCTTGCGGAGGTTCCTAGCCTTGTCCACTGGCATTCAGGAATGCTCAAAGTTCATGTCCCGAGCAGCCTATGATGGCTTTGAAGCATCGGCTCGAGTGGCCGCAGCCGGCATCGGTGCCCGCCGACAGGCTTGGCTTCAGTCGTCAGACCTTGAGCCCTGGGTGCAGGACAAGTTGGTCGATGTCCCCTGCCGAGGCGAAAACCTCTTTGGCAAGCCCATGGCGGAAAAGGCTGCGCAAATTGAGACTGAGACTCTCACCAGGACCAGGCTTTCTAGGAAGACCTCCGCCCCTTCCCAGAAAAAGAAGGGCTCGGGGAAAAAGTCCTTTTACCCGAGGAAGGCGGCTGCCTACAAACAATACCCCCATTATCAGGCCCCTGCAGCTCCCCAACAGGGCCAGCAGGCCAAGGGACGGGGTAACGGGTCCCGTAGGCAGCAAGCCCCCAAGCCTGCACCACCAGCCCCTGCTCAGCAGGGTGGGGGCTTTTGACTCACAAAGCATAGCCTCTCCCCCCCGCTGGTTCCTCCCAGCACCGGAGGCCGGCTGGTTCACTTCGCCCACAGGTGGTCCAGCATCACCGCAGATGCCTGGGTGCTTCAGGTCGTGCGAGAAGGCTATCTTCTCCACTTCCATCAGGTCCCTCCCTCCTATTTTCCGGGAGAACCTCCGCGACCCCCTCTGCACAGGGAGTTGCTCCTTCAGGAGTTAGCAGGTCTTCTGCAGGAACAGGCGGTGGAACCGGTGCCACACCACCTGAGAGGTCAAGGCTTTTATTCCAGGTATTTTCTGATACCAAAGAGAACAGGGGGCCTCAGACCCATCCTGGACTTGCGCAACCTCAACAAGTTCCTTGTGCGGGAGAAGTTCAAAATGCTTACCCTTGGAATCCTTCTGCCCTACCTCCAGCAGGGAGATTGGCTATGCTCCTTGGATCTAAAGGATGCCTACACGCACATCCTCATCCACCCAAGCCACCGCCAATACCTAAGGTTTGTGGTGGCAGGAAATCATTACCAGTACAGGGTACTGCCCTTTGGCCTGTCCTCCGCACCGCGAGTCTTCACAAAATGTCTCGCGGTCGTGGCGGCCCATCTCCGGCTTCACGGCCTCTGTCTTTCCGTACCTCGACGACTGGCTCATCAGAGCAGCGTCCGCTCGGGAGGTCACCAACGCCACGCGCCGCATGGTGACTCTTCTGCAGCACTTGGGCTTTGTTATAAACTTCGCAAAGTCCACTTTGCTCCCCTCACAGGATCTCGAGTTCATCGGCGCAAGGCTGCACACTCCTCAGGCACGAGCGTACCTACCGCTCGACAGGGCTCAACGGCTCATGGACCTAGCCGACCGTTTTCGCAGCCAGCCCCTGGTCTCCGCCAGGCGCTTCCTGAGACTACTCGGCCATATGGCTTCCACCGTCCATGTGACCCCCAATGCCCGCCTGAATATGCGGTCTGCTCAATGGTGTCTCCGCCAGCAGTGGCGTCAAGCCACAGGCGGCCTAGCAGACCTAGTGCGCGTCTCCGAGCCGCTGATCTCGTCTCTCCGGTGGTGGCTCCGGCAGCCGAACCTCATGTTCGGAATGCCTTTCCAGTCACCTCAGCCGACCCGGGTGCTGACCACCGATGCATCCCTTCTGGGCTGGGGAGCACATTGCCAAGAGGCACGTACTCAGGGCCTCTGGACCACGTGGGAGTCTGCTCAGCAGATCAACTTCCTGGAGCTCAGGGCGATCCGCCTAGCTCTCAAGGCCTTCTCCCACCTGACTTCCCACCAGTCCGTCCTTGTCCAGACGGACAATCAAGTTGCCATGTTCTACGTGAACAAGCAGGGGGGCACGGGCTCCTTCCTCCTCTGCCGGGAGGCGCAGAAGCTCTGCTCTTGGGCCGTCAGTCACGGCATTCTCCTCAAGGCAGTTTATCTCCCGGGCCAAGAAAATTGCCTGGCGGACAAACTCAGCAGGGTCCTCCAGCCGCACGAGTGGCGTCTGGATCCCTTGGTAGTTCAGAAGCTCTTCCTCAAGTGGGGCCTCCCCACGGTGGATCTCTTTGCCAGTCCTCACAACCGGCAGCTTCCTCGCTTCTGCTCTCGTCAGCCACACCCCCTTCGGGTTGCGGCGGACGCTTTTTCTGATCTCATGGTCGGGGAGCCTTCTGTACGCTTTCCCTCCCATCCCGCTAGTCTCTCAGACTCTTTTCAAGGTTCTCCGAGACAAGGCCTTCATGATCCTGGTGGCCCCTCGCTGGCCCAGGCAGCCGTGGTTTCCGCTCCTACTGCAACTGGCGGTGGAGGATCCAATCCCTCTGGGGGTACAACCGGATCTCCTCACTCAGGATCAGGGGTCCCTACTGCACCCCAACCTCCGGTCTCTCAACCTCATGGCCTGGCTGCTGAGAGGGTAGTCCTTGCTCCCCTTCTCCTGCCGGCGGAGGTGGAGGAGGTCGTCTTGGCTTCGCGACGGCCTTCTACCCGCAAATGCTACGCCCTTAAATGGCGTCGCTTTGCAGTCTGGTGTACCCAACAGTCTCAGGATCCCTTCTCCTGCCCGGTGTCGGTGATCTTGCAGTACTTGCTACACCTCTCTAATATGGGACTTAAGTCCAACTCCGTCAAAGTTCACCTCAGTGCTCTTTCGGCACATCATGTACCGGTGGACGGTAGACCTCTCTCAAGCGACCCTCTCGTAGCGAGGTTTCTCCGAGGTCTCCTTCTACTTAAACCACCCCTGCGCCCGCCAGCGCTTGACTGGGACCTGAATGTGGTTTTGCAGCGGATCACCTGTCCGCCTTTTGAACCTATGGCTACGTGTTCTCTCCGTTTTCTGTCTTGGAAAACACTGTTCTTGATAGCCCTCACTTCCGCTAGACACGTTAGTGAATTGCAGGCCGTCGTGTCTGATCCCCCTTACACTAGGTTCTACAAGAATAGGGTAGTCCTACGGACTCACCCAAAATTTCTGCCTAAAGTGGTCTCCCCTTTTCACATCAATCAGGAGGTGGTACTTCCAACCTTCTTTCCCAGACCACACTCCAGCCGAGCTGAAACGGTCCTCCATACCCTGGACTGTAGAAGGGCATTGAACTTCTACCTTGACCGTACGTGGGAGCACCGTAAAGCTGCTCAGCTTTTTGTGTCTTTTGACCCCAATAAATTGGGGCTCCCGGTCTCCAAGCGTACTCTGTCCATCTGGGTTGCGGACTGTATCTCTTGGGCCTATGGGGCAGCCGGACTCTCCTTAGAAAGTCGAGTCACGGCTCATTGCGTTCGGGCAAAGGCTACGTCAGTGGCTTACCTCCGCTCTGTTCCGCTGGCAGACATCTGCCGGGCCGCTACTTGGTCTTCGAGCCAGACTTTTGCGGTCCATTACTGTCTCGAGAGGGAGTCCCGTAGGGACAGTGCTTTCGGACAGGCAGTCCTCCGTAATCTCTTTGAGGTCTGAGCAACTCCTACCCTCCATCCCGGATGTGGGCTACCGGTGGGTGATAATTCAGCGAAGATTCTATCCTTCTGTGCTGCTGAGCTAGAGGGAGCTCATTTTTGTGCTTAGGGTCTCCGGTAGCCTTGAGCTTGGGAGTCCCATAAGTGAGGACTGACTTCCTGCTTGGTCCTGGAGAAAGCGTAGTTACTCACCTGTAACAGGTGTTCTCCAGGAGCAGCAGGAATCAGTCCTCACTACCCTCCCTCCTCCCCTTGGAGTTGCAATCGTCTGCTTATGTTCTTTTTGCAAATTTTTATGCTGTCTTTTTTAGCTATGTCATCTGACTGGCTAAGATGGCACCCTCGGGCGGGAAGACGACCGCGCATGCGCGCTGCAATTCCCAAAGGCTTTCTTTGAAAACTGGGGAAAATTGCTCCGCGAGGGCTCCGTCGGCGCCGACGTCACCCATAAGTGAGGACTGATTCCTGCTGCTCCTGGAGAACACCTGTTACAGGTGAGTAACTACGCTATATGCATATGAGCCCGAAACAAAACAGCAATAGACTGTATGGGTCTTCCAAGACGAGCCAAATCCAACAAAAGTTGTTCGCGGAAGAAGCACATTGAAGCAAATGGTTGCCTGTTTCTTCGGCATTACCGGTCACGTGGCGACAGTGCCGTTAGAGCAACATAGGACTGTCAATTCTGAATGGTTCACGACCATTTGTTTATCAGAGGTCTTCGGAGAAATTCGGAAAAAGTCGAAGAAGAGGCGAATAATTCTTCATCATGACAATGCGAGCTCTCACACATCGGCTCAAACAAAGGAATTTTTGACCGGCCAAAACATTGAATTGATGGGTCATCCACCGTACAGCCCTGATTTGGCACCCATTGACTTCTTTTTATTCCCGCACATCAAAAACAAATTACGTGGTCAACGATTTTCAACACCCGAAGATGCGGTTGATGCATTCAAAACGCATGTTTTGGAGTTACTTCAATCGGAGTGGAAAAATTGCTTCGAAAATTGGTTCAAACGCATGCAAAAGTGTATTGATCTTAATGGAGAATATTTTGAAAAACAATAAAACCAATTTCGATCATAAATATTTGTTTATCATTAGGCCAGAAATATAAATAGCAACCCTCGTACCAGGCGATTCTCACGTCCACCAGCCACCCAGCTATATACATGCCTAATGATCGTATCGCCAACTAGAATGGCTGTCTTAACCCTTCCCTCATGGGCACATGGCTCTGGAGAAACTTCCTCGATGCGAGAGGGTTTTACATCACCTGGAGGACAGTTCCTCACTATAGGATCACTTCCTGCCACACCAGAGTGATGCTCTTCTGTCACACCAGAGTGATGCTCTTCTGTCACGTGACCCCTCTCCTCCATGGCAGCAAGGATGCTGCCAGACTGGAGGTGTGACTTCAGGACTATATCCCTGTAGGTTTTTGTCTATGTACCTCTGTCTTCCTTATGTCTTCCAAGTCTGCTACTCTTGCCTCCAGAGATCGGACTCATTCCCTGAGAGCAAAGAGCTCTTTGCACCTAGTGCACCCATAAGATCCCTCACCAACTGGGAGAAAATCATATATGTGACACTCAATGTAAAAGACTAGATAGCCCCCATATCGCAGCTGGACTGCTGTCTGCATCTTAGTTTTAAGGGCGTGTTTAGATATTTAAGTTCTTTACTTACTAAGGGTTGCTAGGGATACTTATACTAATAAAGCTATGCCTAATACATTTAATGTACTTTGTTCATCTGAAGTTTAATTACTCTCAGGTCCTTAATGTATGCTGATGAGAATTAACAGCTGCACCTGAGAGTGAATATGGCACCTCCTTTCCCTTAAGAGGTTTAAGCACTTAAAAAGCTACGATTATCCCAGGGGTGGGTGGGTGTGTGTCGGGGAGGGAGGGAGTGAAAGAAGACTTATTAAAAGCTGGCTGCTACACAGTACCTTGTTCTGTCCTGTCCTAAGGTAATCTGTGACTAATCTCCAGCAGGTGTCCCACAGCCCTTGCTTGGATAGAGAGAGTCTTGGGTTCTAAATTTAACCAGAAAACTCTCTGCTGTGTGTTAAATTTAAACTGACAGTGCCTTGCTGCTACTAGGCCCTGACTGAATATGACATTTAAATTGGAAGATCTGCTGGTTTCTAAATTTAACTGGAAAGCTCTCTGTATGTTAAATTTAAGCTGCTATTTGCTGCTACTAGGCCCTGACTGATTTAACAAATACACTGGGTTCACAGATTAATCGGCTTCAATCTAAAGAATTCCTTTTTCTCCAAGATTTAGAAAAATTCCCAGAAGTAAATACTTACAATTGCAGATCTCCTTTTTGTAGTCCTGAGGCAGAAGCAGCAGAATGCAAGGCTGGCTGCATATTGCGTTCCCAGATGTTATGTATAGTCTATTGTCTGTCTACTGTAGGGCAAGAGTCTGCTCAAGGGGGTCGAACAGTTTGGCCATATGTTTTTGGTAGTGTGAGAGGTGGCCATCTTGAGTCCCTGGTTCAGGGTAGGAAGTTCCTATGGGGGTTCTCAGGCAAGAGGTCGATAGCATGGGGGTTCTCAGGCAAGAGGTCGATAGCACTGGCATGGTCCTTCCGCACAGTGGTAGGCTGGATTGGGTATTCCTGTTGGTGTTATGGATGAAATTGGATAATAGGTACTTTCAGTGTGTAAGCTTCATTTTAAATATATATTTTTAAAAAACGGGGTTTTTCGTTCATTGATTGAGGTATGATCACCACTATTTCCTGGTTCCTTCAGCTGCTATGTATGTATGTATGTAGTTTATTTAACAGATTTTTTTATACATCTTTCTACAAGTCAAGATGGTTTACAAGTAACTCAGAGTGATAACAGGAAACACAACAAAAAGTGGTGCACTTTGTCATAAGAACATAAGATATGCCATACTGGTTCAGACCAAGGTCCATCAAGCCCGGTATCCTATTTCCAACAGTGGCAAGTCTAGGTCACAGTACCTAGCAGTTTCCCCAAAGGACACAGGTTCCACTATGCTTGTATTGTGGCAAGCAGTGGATTTTCCAGGTCCCCTTTTTAATAATGGTTTTATGGACCTTTCCTCCAGGAACTTGTCCAAACCTTTTTAAACTCAAGCTACACTAGCAGCTTTTATGACATCCTCTGGTAACAAATTCCAGAGTTTGCACGATAAGTGAAAAAATATTTTCTCTGTTAGCCTTAAATAGGTTACACTGTAGCTTCATTGCATGTCCCCTAGTCTTTCTATATTTTGGTGGCGTACATTGATCTAAGTTTACCCGTTCCATTCCATTCATTAATTTATAGACCTCTATCATATCTCCTCCTCCCCCCCCCCCCCCCGCAACAGTCTCTTTTTCCAGGTTGAAGAGTCCTAATCTTTTAAGCCTCTCCTCATCTGAGTATCCTTCCATCCTCTTTACCAGTTTGGTTGCTCTTCTCTGTTCCTTTTCTAATTCCGCTATATCCTTTTTAAGATGCGGCGACCAGAATTGCACCATAGAATGATACTGAGGCATTATAAATAGCCTTTTGTTTTATTCCCCATTCCTTTCCTAATGATTCCTAGCATTCTATTTGCCGCCTGGGCCGCCGCTGCACACTGGACAGAGTTTCAATACATTATATACCTAAATCCTTTTCCTGGGTGGTGGTTCCTAATGTAGAACCTTGTATCATGTAACCATAGTTTGTATTGTCCTTTCCTAGGTGCATAACTTTGCACTTATCCACATTAAGTTTCATCTGACATTTGAACGTCCAGTCTTCTAATTTATTAAGGTCCTTTTGCAATTTTTCACAATTCTCTTGGGTTTTAACAACTTTGAATAATTTTGTGTGCAAATTTGATTACCTCATTCATTGTTCCAATTTCAGGTCATTTACTAATATGTTAAAAAGCAGTGGGCTTAGTACAGATTCCTGGGGTATTCCACAATTCACCTTGCTCCATTCAGAAAATTGGCCATTTAGTCTTATTTTATTTATTTAACATTTCTTCTATACCGCGCTATTAAAATCAGCGTGGTGTACATCGAACAAAAGTACTGCAATGCATACAAGCAACATTGAGTCTTACCCTCTTCTATCTTTTAACAAGGTTTTGATCTTTAATAGTACACTGCCTCCTATTCCTTGACTTTTAATTTTGCCAAGAGTCTCTCATGAGTGACCTTGTCAAAGGCTTTCTGAAAATCCAGATACACTACATCAACACTGCATGTTCATTCACACCTTCAAAAAAATATAACAGATTAGTAAGACAAGACCTTCCTTGGCTAAAGCCATATAGGCTTTCTCCCATTAAACCATGACTATCTGCATGTTTTAGTAATTTTGTTCTTTATAATGGTTTCTATCATTTTGCCCGGTACTGATGTCGGGCTCACCGGTCTGTAGTTTCTGGATCACCCCGGAACCCTTTTTAAGCATTGCCATTACGACGGCCATTACAGATGAATTTAATGATAGGTCTGCAATCTCATATTTCAGTTCTTTCAGCACACTCAAATGTATGCCATCCGGTCCAGGTGATTTGGTACACTTTAGTTTATCAAATAGTTGCAATACTCGTACATCTTCCCTGATAATCAATATTTCTATTAATTCTTCCGATGCATCTTCTTTTAAATACAATTCCAGTCATGGGTAACTTCCCTACATCATCTTCAGTAAAGACTGAAGTAAAAATTCATTCAGTCTCTCCACTATACACTTGTTCCCTCTTAGTGCCCCTTTTTTTATCCTTCTCTCATCTAATGGTCAAATTGACTCAAGGTTTTTTTTGCTACAAATGTACTTGAGAAAATTTTTTTTATGGGATTTTGCTGGCATAGCAAGCTCCCCCCCCACTCCCCCAAATCCTCTCATTGCCTGCCTTATCAATGCCTTGCATCTATCTTGCCAGTGCTGCTTCTGTTTCCAGTTTGTCATTTGGATCCTTTATCCATTTCCTGAAAGATGCTTTTTTTGGCTACAACAGCCTCTCTGGCCTCACCTTTAATCCATGCTGGCAGTTTTGTGGAGTTCCTTCCACTTTTCTTAAAGCGTGAAATACAGCTGGTCTGGGCTTCCAAGATTAGTATTTTTAAACACCCATGCTTGATGTAAATCTTTAACCTTTGCAGCTGCTCCTTTTAGTCTTTTCGTAACTATTTTCCTCATTTTATCATAGTTTCCCATTTGAAAGTTAAAAGGCACTACTGTGGATTTTCCTTGGTGTTCTTCCTCCATTTATTATATCAAACACAATCATGCTATGATCATTATTGCCAAGTAGCCCAAACACCCTTTATTTCTTGCACCAGATTTGGTGTTCCACCAAGGACTAAGTCCAAAATGGCTTCCCCTCTGGTCGGTTATATACAACTACTCCAAGAAGCAGTCATTTATTTCATCTAGAAACGTTATCTCCCTAGCATGTCCTACTGTGACACTAACCCATTTGATACCGGGGTAATTGAAATCACCCATTATTACTGTGCTGTAACTTTTTTGTTAGCTTCCCTGATTTCTTTGAGCATTTCATCATCCATTTGTTCATTCTGGCCAGGCAGTCAGTAGTACACCCCCACTGCCATTGCCTTCCCCCTTTCACAGGGGATTTCAAGCCATAGAGATTCTGTGATGTATTTTATTTCCTGCAAAGCTTTAATCCTGTGTTACTGAATGTCCTGTCTAACAGAGTGCAGCCCCCTCCACTAATTTGATCTACTCTATCATTGTGATACTATTCGTACCCAGGTATCTGTGTCCCACTGGTTGTCCTCCTTTCATCAGCTCTCTGAGATACCATTCATATCTAACCTCTCATTTAGTGTTATGTAGTCTTTCTGCGGGAACAAGCAGGAAGTCAGTCCTGTCATATAGGTGACATCGGCACCGACTGAGTCCTTGCGGAAGCATCCCCCCAGCTTTCAAAGAAAGCCTTTGGGAGATATCACCACGCATGCACAGTCCCCTTCCTGCCCAAGGGTACCATCTTGCTCACCCTTCTTTTTTTTCCATGGAGCCCTTCAGAAACTGTCTGACTTTCCCCCTGAAAAAGTTTTATTTATTTTTTTTTGTGCTCTAGTTTTTCAATTAAACTCCGGTCTTGCACAGTTACTCTCCCCCCCCCCCCCTACTGTCCTCTGTGCCTCGGCATCTAGTTCGGTCCATTTTTATAGTCTTTGTTCTTTTTTTATTTTCTGGCGCCTTCACGGGTTTTTTTCCCCGCTGGCAGCCCAGAGAATCTTTGACCTCACAGGGGTACTTTTTTCCCCCCATGGGTACCAGTGACTTGAAGTGTATCGGTGCTCTAAAATGTCCTTAACCGACACACACAACTGCTGCCTCCGTTGCCTTGGGCCAGACCACAACCTGGCAGCCTGCAGTCTCTGCAAAAGGATGTCCAGCAAGGCCCTGAAGAGCCGCCAGCAGCAGTACAATATGTTCTTCCCCAAATCCCTGATGCCTCTGAAGGCCAGGGTCTCATCTGAGGCCCCAACATCAGAGGAGGAGCTCTCCAAACCTGAGCGTCATCATGGGTCTTCGGAGTGGGGGGTCTCCCTTGAGGGGAACACAGGAAGAAGAAACCCTCAAAGGCGGCATCCTTGGATGGTTCCGACTGGTTGGGAACCTACCAGGCCCGGTCCTGCAGTCCGAGGTGTCAGAGGAGCAGAGACTTGCCAGGGTTCCCCGGAAGGACCCATCTGCGGACCAGCCTCTGTTCCCAGACACTATCCTTGTCGGATTCTCCTTCAGGGGAGCCGGCATCGGACCAGAGTCCCTCAGTGCCTGTGCCGAAGGCTGCAGAATCGTCTGGCCTGGAGTCCAGCATGGTGGCCCTGGAGCGCAGTTTGTCTTCATGGACCAGCAGCAGGCACTGTTGTCCAGTACGTTCAGTTCATCTGCCCCGGACATTCGATGTCTAAGACATCCCAGGAGGTCAAGCCTATCCTCTGTCTTTTGTCCTTGAGTCAATCTTGGGCCGAGGGCACACTCGGCATCCCGCTCGACAGGACCTCTGTCATCCCTGGCGAGTCTAATGGGTGTCGACCGCAGGGTATCAGGGGCCTCAAAGCCCACGGAGGAACCCTCCTACGAGTCATTGGAGTGCTCCGAATGGGAGACGGACGATGAGGAGTCTCCTGATAGCTGTTGCCACCGTGACATCCCTTCCAATTACCCAGAACCTTGGAGGTGGTCCCCACTGGAGGACATGGGCTTCTTGTCCTTTGTCAAGGACATATTCAAGGCCCTGGTGTTCCCGACAGAGTTGGAGGAGGACCTTTGGGCGGATGAGCTGGAGATCCTGCAGTACAAGGCCCCTCAGGAATTGCTCACGGTGCCCATTCCTCCCATCCTGGAACGGCTCATACTCTGCATGTGGAAGACACCTGTGTTGGTGCCAGTGGTGAGCAGATGACTCAAGTCGATATATCGGGTCCACCGGAGCCTGGGCTTTCAGAAATCACAACTGTTGCACAACTCCATGGTGGTGGAGTTGGCCATGCGTCGGCTGAAAAGCCAGAAGACACTCCTCAGTGCCCCCAGGCAGGGAGGCCCGCACCTTGGATGCCCTCAGCAGGAAGTGCTACCAGGGCTCAATGCTCATCTGCCAGGTCCAGGCCTACCAGCTGTACATGGGCATGTACTTGAGACCTAGCGAAGGAACTTTCTAGGTTCTTGGTTGGTCTCTCCGAGGAGCCTTTGCAGCGGTTCAAGAGCCTGTCCAAGGCCGTCCATGAGTGCTCCAAATTTTTCTCAAGCAGCCTATGATGTGTTTGTCAGTGGCCTGGGTAGCCACGGTGAGCATTAGTGCACGCCGCCAAGCTTGGCTTCAGTCGTCCGACCTCGAGCAGTGGGTTCAGGACAAATTAGTCATTGTTCCATGCCAAGGGGATAACCTCTTTGGCAAACCCATGACTGACAAGGATGCCGAGCTAGAGAGAGAGTTCATGATGAGGACCAGGCTCTCCAAGAAGACCACTGCCCCTCCCCACCAGAAGGGCTCGGGTAAAAAAAACTTTTACCTGAGGAAGGGGGCTGCTTACCATAACTACACACCCTATCAGGCCTCCCCGGCTTCCCAAAAGGGTCCGCATGCCAAGGGACATGGGCATGGCCCACGTAAGCAGAAGGCACAGCCAGGGGGGAACTTTTGACAACTTGAACGTTGCCTCTCTACCCCAAGGAGATCAGCCGACAGGGGGACGTCTGGCCCTCTATGACCAGAGTGAGTGCCAATCACCACCAATTCCTGGACAATGAGGGTAGTCCAAGGAGGTTTACTTCCTCCACCTGACTCAAATATCCCCCCCCCCCTTATTTCCTGGGAGAGCCCCTCAGGTCTCCCTTCCACCAGGACCTTCTCCTGAAGGAGTTGGGAGGTCTTCTCGAGGACAAAGTGGTGGAACCGGTGCCCTGCCACCTCAAGGGCAAAGTGTTCTACTCTAGATACTTCCTCGTCCCAAAGAGGACAGGGGGCCTAAGGCCCATCCTCGACCTGTGTAACCTGAACAAATTCCTGGTGAGGGAGAAGTTCAAGATGCTCTCCCTTGGAACACTGCTGCCATACCTCCAGCAGGGAGATTAGCTGTGCTCCTTAGACCTCAAGGATGCTTAAACCCACATCCTTATCCACCCCAACCACAGGCAATACCTGTGGTTTGTGGTAGTGGGCAAACACTTTCAATACAGGGTTCTTCTCTTCAGCCTAGCCTCTGCCCCAAGGGTATTCATGAAATATATGGCGGTCGTGGCTGCCTTCCCCAGGCTCCAAGGGGTCTTCATCTTTCCCTCCCTGGACGTCTGGCTCTTAAGGGGAGGCACAGCCTTCAAGGTGCAGCAGGCCACCACCTGCACCATCCAGGTTCTGCAACACTTGGGTTTTCTCATAAATTACCCCACATCTCACCTCCTCCCAACACAATGCTTGGAGTTCATTGGGGCAAAGCTCAACACCCTCCAGGTGAAGGCCTTCCTGCCCATGGTCCAACACAAAAGCACGAACCACGTGAAATGCAAGAAACCCAGTCCAAACGTGGTAAAGAGAAGGATAAGTAATTTTATTAGTGTTTACAGGGGTCTAATAGCCTAGCCTAGCCAAGCCAACCCTACACAGACCGTGTTTCAGTTATGCCTTCATCAGGGGTGTTCTTGGCATACTAAAATCATAAAGGATAGATGAAACCAAATTTAAAATAAAATAATAAACAATTTCAATTAAACTATATATATTAAAACAATTATGAAATAAAATGAATAAAACATAATTAATAAATGATAAACCATACATATATAACTGAACACATATAATAATGACCTGATATATGTGTAAATAACTCTAACACTGAAAATAAAATAAAATGAATTCAAAATATCAAGGAAAACTGCCATACATAAACAAAGTTTGTGACATGTAACCAATGCCCTATTGTCAATAACAAGGAGGAGAATATCTGTCGATTATAACCCCATAAGTTGTCTTGTAAGCTAAGGGGAAAGAAGAAATAAAATCAATACTGCTACTTATACTCAGAATGCTGGAGTGATCAGCATGAATTAAAGGTGCAAGTTACACCAAAAATAAACCTTAATTTGTCAGTTACATAAAACACTACTCATAACTATGAAGGACGAAAGTACAGTGACTTAATAAGATCATATTAATAGAACTTTGGTAAAATGCCGGTTCGATTCCAGATTGTAAAATGTGAAGGTTCTACCAAGGCATGAGCAATAGTCTAATACATAGTTTTTTGAAAAAAATTATTCATAGTAATTTGGAAACAGAATGTGATGGCTTAATACAACTTAAGACATTGCTAAAAGTGCTGGTTTAATTCCAGATTACAGGGTGTTTTTAAGGTGCTATATTATGATATGCCAACATACTTGATGCAAAATCATTCAAAGAAACACCATCACCGTTGATGACACACCATGTAACAGCGAAGCTTGAAGTCTTGGATTGTAAACGCCTGCATGATCCTACAGCTTGTCTGAAGAGTATCGATAATTTGGTCATTACAGCATTTGATCTCCAGGAACAAGCAGGAATGAGTCTTCACATATGGGTACGTCGGTACCGACGGAGCCTGCATGGGAATGCTCCCCAGCATCCAATCAGAAAGCTTTTGGGAGCATCCCTCGCGCCTGCGCACTGCCTTCCTGCCTTTTCTACTGCCTCTCCTCAGTTTTCGTTTTTCCGCGGAGCCGGCAGGACGTCTTCCTGTCACCGCAGAAACGTTTTTCTTCAAATCCTTTATTTCTTGTGGTCGCAGCTGTTTTTCCCGCCGCCACCGGTACCGCCGGTGGGTTTTTCTTTCATTTTCTTAAACTCAGGGAAATGTTTCCCTCAGTTTCTGTCTTAAATTTTTTGGGCCTACAAGGCCTCTCCATCATGGAGCCTTCTTCTCCTAAGAAGTGCCTTCACTGTGGAAGCACAGTTTTTCTTTTTAGATTCCAATGCCTGGTGTCTAACCTGTTTGGGTCCTGACCCTTTTTCCCCTGAACAATCAGGCTGCAAAACTGTGAGAAGAACTTCCCTCTTTCGAGTTTCCCTCGATACCGTTTTCCCTCCCGGAGTGAGGGCACCGGCTTTTTCTTCTCTACAGGATCAGGTAACCCACAAACAGTCTGTTAAGACTAGCCAATCCTTCAGTGGTAGGTCTCATGCCAAGAATGATGACGGCTCCGGCCTTGCCCTCAAGACCCCATTGGCATTAAAACCCCAGCGGGAGTCTCCGGGCTTCAGAGCATTTCAGGGGTTTCAGGTTGTTCCTGGGGCTCACCCCTCACAGAACATACCTGAGCCATGCTCGGTGGTGGCATCCGCTTCGAGCGGTACCGATACCCCGGCATTGGCACCGGTGTTGAGTGATCCACTCTTCACCAGGGATCGTCATCTGGCGTTCTCGGTACCTTCGAGACCGATCGATACGTTCCAGATTGACTTTCCTGTATCTGAGCCATGCTCGGTGGTGGCATCCGCTTCGAGTGGTACCGATACCCCGGCATCGGCACCGGTGTTGAGTGATCCACTCTTCACCAGGGATCGTCATCTGCCATTCTCAGTACCTTCAGGACTGATCGATACGACCCGGATCGACTTTCCTGTATCGACAACATCGCCGATACCACCACTGACGTCGGTACCCTTTAGACATGCATCGATGGACTCGCTCCCTTCGATGCCGAGTCTGGAATCGATATCTAGTCTAGATGACTGGGTACCGACGCGTCTCGGAACCGACCTTTATCGTTTCTGGATACGCAGTACTGAGGATATTCACCAAGCGTTTCTGGTTGCCTCGGTACCGCTTGAGCAGCCTCCAATGACTGCTTCGATGCCGTTACCGTCTCCGATTCCGACTCAGCTACCGGTATCGGTATCTGTCTGTTCCTGCAGTTACATCGGCACCATCGATCCTCTCTATGCCTAGTTTGGAATCGATACCTGGCATGGACGATGCAGTACTGACTGTCTCAAATCGTGACTGCCAGTACCACTATCCATCTAGTGGGGTTCTTTTTCTGCACCAGACCAGTACATCCTTTGGTGCTCAGGCTGCTCCTTCAATCTTACCCTGCCCAGGGATAGTTCCCATTGGAGATCCCTCTTTTCAGAAATTTCTCCTTGACATGGCAATATTTCTTGCTATTCCTATCCCTGGCTGTGATCCTACTTGAGGTTCTCCTGCAGAAAAGGAAAATATAATGCTTCCTTTACATCATTCTTTGCAGGATCTTCTTCTGAGAATATGGGAATCACCTTTAAGGGTTTCCTCACCTTCTGCAGCAACTGATGTTCTGTATCAGGTGCCCCCCTCTCCAGGGTTTCAAAAGACTCAACTTCCCCATCATTCCATTGTAGTGGAATCAGCAATGAGGAAGGTAAAAAGCAAGAAGAAGCATTCTTCTTATCCGCCAGGTCGTGCATCTAGAGCACTTGATGCCTTTGGACGTCAAACCTTCCAAGCATCTATGCTGGCATCAAGGATTATCTCTTATATTTTTTATGAGTCTATCTCTCCAGGAGGTCACAAAGAAATTCTCTTTTGACTCCTTTTCTATCAGAGCCTAAGGCTACAGACTATTCCTTACTTCTTAGTCATAGCCAGAATCTCTCTTGGTTTCTTTCTCGTGCTTCTCTAGACTCTTTTGAGTCTGTTAGCAGATCCTCTGCTATTGCCATAGGAGCACGTCGTAGAGCCTGGCTTCAGACTTGAGCAGATGGGCACAACACACACTGGGTAATTCTCCTTGTACTGGAGAAAATCTCTTCAATAAGGAGGCTTTACGTCAGGTTGCTCTCTGCTCCACTGACTTCCCTGGTTCTGGAAACCATCCTAGGCCGCCTTCTTCCTCAGGAGGTAGGAAATGTCCTACCAAACCTTCTTTCCCTAAGAAAAGAAGGTTTCACTCTTCTCCTGCCCATCATCCAGATGTACCCAAGCAGGGGACACCTCGTCCTGGTCTGAAGAATCCAAACTCTAGCCATTCTGAGCATACCCAGCAACCATAGGTTCCTGAAAGTTGCAACCTACAGTTAACCTCGTCTTAGCAGAAGTTTGTTCACTGTTTTTTTTTTTCTTTAAAGCTCTACACATGGCTTCCTTTCTTCAGGATGTACTGAGCCGTCAGGATATTCTTGTCTATGGGTTACAGATTTCTCCTCTTCTTCCTACCAAGAAGAGAGGTTAACTACTATCCCATGATAGTTTCTGTCCCAACATGAACATTTTTGTCTTTAGCTGACTCACCATATGGTAAGTCACCCTTCATTTCCTGTTTTTCTACCCTCTCATCCAGGTTTTCTCCTGATTGAGTGGTACCATACTGTACACTTTTCATTCCAGTGTAGAGTTTTTCTTTGAATAAATTCTCTAGACAGCTTATCAGACAGGGACAGGACTACTCCTCTCCCTTGTCTGTTCTCTCTGTGTTTTCACAGGAAGATTCCTTCTGTCTCTTTCAGTTGCTGTTCATGCAGGAGTTCCAGTGATTGATCTACTGGTACTTTTCCATAAGTTTCCGGTCTGTCTAGCCTTAGTAGTGATTCCAAGATAGTCCTCATCTATCTTGGATAATCCTACTCACTTCAGGCTTCTTACATTATTTTCTTTCTGGCCATCTCCATTTCCTTGGATTTGGCAACACAGCTGACCCTACAGTCAGTTCTATCTCCCAATTCTCCTGCATAATGCTCTCTGCAATCTTCAGAGAAGCTTACTACTATGGGCCCTTGCTAGAGAGCATTGAACTTTGTGTCTGATGGCTATTCCATATAGTAGAAAAGGCTTATCAGTCATTTTCCATGACCGTGAGGGTTCTCCACACCCTCTTGTCTCCTGTTTTAATACAGGATATAAGCTTTTTCTGCGTGAATGTCCAAGGAGTTTCCCAATCCTGCAGGAATATGCTCTTTTTTTCCTTACAGCTTGGCCTCATGCTATCCTACTCCTCATGGACAGCACATATTCTACTAGTAACACATGGTACCCCTGTGTCCCTCCAGTGGGTCATCCTGGTATCCCTCTCTGCGTTTTCTGTCCATTTACCATGTCAGAGTTCTACAGAACTCACGACTTGCTCTCTACAAACTGATATTATCCTCAGCTTTTTCACGCAACCATCCTGGTTATTTCACTGGATAGCATTCCTGCACCCTCTTAGCCCGGAGGAATAGATTCTCTATATATCTTTTCAAGTAGGTTCCACCTTCTTGTTATTAGATGAATCTTTCTCCTTCACATCTCTCATGTGAATGTTCTTATGAGGCTTTGTTGCAGACATGTATCCTCAAACTTACATATTCATGTATGTATATATCTCTATTATTTCTATACATACATATGTCTGTAAGCAGTTTGTGCATGGGTTTTATATATATATATATATACATATACAGTCAAACCTCGGTTTTCATGATTAATCCGTTCGAAAAAGTCTGACTAAAACCGAAACGTATGAAAACTGAAGCAATATTTCCCATAAGAAATAATGTAAATCCAATTAATCCGTTCCAGACACCCAAAAATATTCACAAAAAATACATTTTATAGAGAATAACTATATTTTTACATACAGAAAACAATGAGAAATAAATATAAATGACTAATGAAATGGATAAATGAACATTTAACATCACTGAAAGCAAGCTAAGTACAGTACTGTACAGTACAGTATGTTAACATCTGGCCTTAGCCACCCCTGACAAGCTGCTGTGCCCAGCTCTCTTCGGAATCACATTGAATTCAGTCCATTAAAATACCTTTACATTATCTGCTCAATGCTTCAGAATGGCAGAAAATCTTAATGATATACCGGTAGCTTCAGACGTACCCTGCAAGAGAAAGAACTGCCTCCCACATTCATGCAACATCTCCTGCTTACGTTGACAGCTTTTCTTCCCTGCTACCGGGACAAAATCTCAGTCAAAAGACGTTGAAAACCGAAGCAATGCATGAAAACCGGGACAAAATCTCAGTCAGAAAAGACGTTGAAAACCGAAGCGTATGAAAACCGAGGTTTGACTGTATATATGTATATATGTATATATCCCTCTCTATATATGTATCTGTCGATGTTTCTTTTTATAGGTAGATATGTATTACATACTATCTCCCTGTCTCTGCTATAAAGGTTTTTACCTTCTTAGAGGTTCCAGACAGTGGGTTTACATATCTTCGTACTGTCTCTCGGTATGTAGGGGCTGTTATGCACAAAACCACTACTGTGGTACTAACAGCTTCCACTTTACTCTAGGACTTGCTATCCCTGAAGCATCATGCTTCAATATCTTTCCTATCTCTCACCAGCTAGGAAAGACAGTGTAGATCTTCAGTAGTTCTGAGGTTTCAGCCCTTCACACATCTGTCCTCCTTGGGAATACGGGCTTTTTTCCATACCCCTTCTTCCCTCCAGGACTGGGCTACTTGTCCAAATCGGTTAGTCTTCCTCTTTTACTCCTCAATGTCAATGACTCTGTAGCTAAAAGAGTTCTCAGCTTTTTTCCTTAAAGCTTTCCACTGAAGACCTGCCGTTCTTATACTACCCCAGTTGACACCTGGGTCACCTGCCAATTCCAGATTTGGACCTTCACCCTCACTACGTGAGGTCACCTTGAGGATCCTCTACTGAATCCCCAGTAGACTCCATCACGCTCTCTACTTCCTACAATCCAGTAGGTAAGATCCATTTTGTGATTGTTCATTAAATAATTTTAATGGTACTTATCATACGTACCAAGGACTCCTCTCCTGTAGTCCTTAGCTTTGCTGTTTTCTTACAGCTCCTCTCTATTCAACTCCTTCCCACCTTCCCTCATGGGATGCCGGAGATCCATATGTGGGAACTGCACTCCTGATCCAGGGACACACATTTTATGGGATCTCCCCCTGGCATCTCTAGCTAGGGAGTCCCCATATGTGAAGACTCATTCCTGCTTGTTCCTGGAGATAGCACAGTTACTTACCTGTAGCAGGTGATCTCTGGGAACAGCAGGAATAAGTCTTCATAACCCACCCACCTCCCGTAGGAGTTGAATCGATCTATCTTCCTTTCCTCTTTCTCTCCTTTTGTCTCAGCTATGAAACTCAACTGAGGAGAGGCAGTGGAAAAGGCGGGAAGGCAGTGCGCAGGCACGAGGGATGCTCCCAAAAGCTTTCTGATTGGATGCTGGGGAGCATTCCCGTGCAGGCTCCGTCGGTACCGACGTACCCATATGTGAAGACTTATTCCTGCTGTTCCCAGAGATCACCTGTTACAGGTCAGTAACTGTGCTAAATAGGCTTTATCACTACAAAAGAAAGACGTCTTAATAGTGGACACACCAGTAATTCCCACAATTTATATTATACCCAAAATACACAAATCAATAGAGGCTCCATTGAGTCCCTACTGGAACCCATTTCTCAACTTTTGGATATTCTGTTGCATCCATTTGTGGAAGAAATGTGGTCATACGTGCGTGACACGTCCCATGTTATAGAAATTATTTCCTCCCCACAAGGTTATAATTCCGATTTGCTATTAGTCACTCTGGATGTAGAATCCTTATATACGAACGTCCCACAGACAGAGGTACTTATAGAATACTGTCTCTTAACCAGAAGATTCACAAACAGATTCCCACGGCCTTTTTGCTCACTTTGGCCCAATTGGCTCTTAGCAAGAATTTCTTTTGTTTTAGAGACGTATGCTATAAACAGATCAAAGGTGTGGCCATGGGGTCCTCCGTAGCCCCTGATATAGCAATTTATATATGTTTGGTCAAAATATTTTCTTCAAAACTAATCACCATTTTAAAGATAATAAATTATGGATCCACTATATTGATGACATTTTGGTACTTTGGGAGAGCCCTTTAGAAACACTTTTTGAATTTAATATGTGGATTAATGGATGTGATGATGATGATGATGATTTACAGTTTCAAATCACATATGACCTCCATCAGTTTTCATACCTTGATTTGTTGATTAAGAAATGCAATAATGGCTTTATTACTACATTATATAGGCAGCCCACAGATAGGAACCACCTTCTACATTATGAAAGCTTTCATAATTCTACATTGAAAAAGAATCTTCCTGTAGGTCGGTTCCTAAGAGCACGTTTGATCTGTACCACGATAGACTTTGAGAATCAAGCAAGAATAATGAAAGATAATTTGTAGCAAGGAATTACCCTTCTCGGTATATCAATCAAGCTTATAAGAGGACTCGGGACTCTTCTAGAGTTACTCTTGCAGCCACGACCAAAGAAGTATGATGTGGGTATAGTGTGTCCTCTTTTATTCACAACATTCTCAGGGTCTTACAAAAATATTACAAAATGAATGGCACTTCAGTGATGAAAACCAGGTAGAGTTTGTATTAGTAGTAGTGGCCCATAAACAAAATGTCATTTTACGGAATATGTTGGTCTTGTCAGCCTTTACAGAAAGGAGGTTTCTTTCAAAATATAAAGGACAGTATCAGTGTGGACGTTCTGTATGCACACACGTCCTACCGGTGAAAAATCAATTTGTTCATCCAATAACTAAACAGAAGGGTGTTTTTTATAGATTTTTCTAATTGTGAGACTAGCCATATCTATGTAGTTCAATGTCTTTGTGAAAAATTGTATGTGGGCAAAACCATACGTAGTATTCGTGTGAGGATAATAGAACATAAGAATTGCTTTAAGAGGGGCTTGATTGATAAACTGCTGGTGTCCCATTGGCGAAAACAACACAAGATTTCAGATTTAAAGGGGTTTTTTTGTAATGAAAAGGGCCAAAATGAATTGGAGAGAAGGGGATATTAATAATACTATTATGAAGTTACAACAACGGTACACTTTTATGCTTGATATGTTATCCCCTAATGGCCTCAGTTTGTATATTTGTCTGTCTGTTTTCTTGTAGATTTTTGTATGTCTCTCATTTTCGGTTGGCACACACAATCACTTTTTAAGGTTGGGTCAATTTTAACACAGATAATGGTCTCCTCTTAGTCTGTCTGGTTCTATTTATTTTATTTATATTTTTTTAGTGGGTTGTTTTCCTTTTTAAGCGTTCCATTAAAGAGTACCCCCATTAGGGTGGTTGTGTTTAGTTTATCATTTTAATTTAATTATATTAATTTTAGTGATTTTTATTTCTTTTCAATTTTTTTGTATTTTTTAAGTATGAGTAGCTGCATATATTTGTTTTATTTTATTACTTCAGTTTTTTTACGGTTTGCATTCTGATCGGGTTTTAATATACATCCTCTTTCCAAAGACTTGGGCAGTGGGTTTTATCAATTAGCATATTGTCTCATATATTTTTGTAGTTCTTTTGTACGTTAATTTTATTTTTTAGCTAATTCTGGTTATTAAGTTTAATTTTAAAAAAACATTATCTTTTACTTCTCTGGGTTTTATATGTATAATTTTGGTTGTGATTTTTACGATGGCAACTAGAAGACATAGGTTATCTTATTGCCTCGTTGCTTTTCATTATCCTATGTCATTCATAAAGGCAGTCAAGTTTAGATTTAATATTATTACACCCTAATTGGCTGGTTTCTATGGCTGTGTTTCATAAAAAAGCATGGTGGGGGTGCATACTGTAAGGTTGCTAATTTTGTACCTGTTCCCTTGATATATGGATTATATTAAATGCAGATACTGTCATCTAAAAAGTATCTTTTGAACTGATGATTTGATTTTTGTTTTCTTGGATGGTACGGGTTTTCTCTTGTTTGAAGCTCCGTTCCTTATGAGGATGAATTCACAAGGTTTGCACGAACCGCATTGTTGTGACCATTACATGTCTGTTAGATATGTATTTTAATAAGACCTAATTTAATAATTTTGAATGTAGTCTAACTCTGTGTAGTCTAACTTCTGGGGTTTCTCCCTGGCATCTGTAGCTAGGGAGTCCCCATATGTGAAGACTACGTTCCTGCTTGTTCCTGGAGATAGTGTAGTTACTCACCTGTAACAGGTGATCTCCGGGAACAGCAGGAATTTCCTGTTCGGTAATCCAGTTTAGTCCTCCAACATGGGGTAGTGCCCCTCCTCCTGCAGCCGGGAGACTGGACCAATCAAATCTTCTGTAGTATATATGCAGCAGGAGCTCCCAGAAGTCCCCAGTGTGTCCAGTCTCCCTGCAGCTGGAGGACTTCTGTGCCCCTGCTGGGCACGCTAAGTGACACTTGAAGGAGCAACACTAGTTAGTTAGTTCTTTTGGGGTTTATTTCTGGTCCTTTATATTCTATTTCTTTTGCTAGGTAGCTGTATCTTTAAAAAAGAAAAAGACACAGGGGACTTTCTGGGGAAAGGCAGACCTGCCTTGGGCTCCTGCCTTTCTGCCTGGGAATCTCTGAAGCCTGGGTTGAGCTCTCCCCAAGGCTGTTCGGGGAAGAGCCATACCGGCTGCAACATTGCCTGTCACTTGGAGAAGTGGGCTGAGTTCCTTGCTGTTCCCAGAGCTGGTAGGAATTTTCCTTGTTTTAAGCTCTCTGTTCTTTGCTTGGGCAGAGGCTCTGTCGGCTCCCCTGGCTTCCAAATTGCACTTTTTCCTGCTTTTTTTCGCTTGCCCTGTATTAGAGGGTCGTTTTCTTTCTTTTCCATATTATTTGGGTACCTTTGTATTTTCGCGCCGTTTTTTACCATGGGTGAAAAAGTGCGGCGGCCATTTTGGATTTCTAAAGTGTGCTTTTTAAGGGCACTTTTTAACACTTGCGCACGGGTTCCCCTGGTGTTTTTGGGGTTTCTTTTGCTGGCGATTTTGCTCAGGGCGCCCCTAGGATTCTGGGGAGTATTTTGTTTACTGTAAAAAAAGAAAAAAAAAGGTTTTAAATTTAATACTGTGCTGAATTGAATAAGGTTAGTCCCCTTGGTGTGGGCTTCCCTGTTCCTGTTGCCTTATTTTTCCCTGAGAGCAGGTGACCTGGGCATGGCTGCCAAACCTCAGTGTGTAATTTGTGGCTCCCGCAGAGGTACAATGACTGACTCTGGAATCTGTAAGAGCTGTGCTGCAGTTTCTTCAGAACTGGAGCTGCCTATTGAAATTAAGGAACAGCATGTGCCCGGGGACCCTTCCCTTTCGGGGGACAGTGTCCCTTCACCGAGCATCCTTCCTTCTGGTCTGGGCCCAGCGTCTAATTCGTCGGTCCCTGAGCTCCAGCAGGCGGCTATGGTAGCGTCGCCTATAGACTTTTCCCCGGATTTTGTTCTTCTCGTGCATCAGGCCTTCCGCTTAAGCCGGTCTGGTCATTTGCCCGGAGGCTTGGCCCGCCTCTCTCCCCCCAGCATCCGCGGGGGGGGGTTCAGCGGTCTTCCCAACCCGCGGTCAAGCGGCCCAGGTTGGGGGACCAGGATCAGGACGCCCTTTGCCTCCCGGATTCCGAGGCTGAGGGGGATCCGGATATTGAGGCGGAGGAGTTAGAAGACGGAGAGCTTCCAGAACTGGAAGATCAGGCTCGCATCATTCGGGTGTTTCGAAGGGACGAGCTGGTACCTTTGGTCACGGAGTCTCTCCAAGCACTTAACCTCTCTGCGGTGCGGCCGCTGGAGGAGGAGGGTCTCGAGGATCCTCTCATTCAGGCGGTCAGGGATGCCCAGGTAGTTTTTCCTGTGCACCGAGTAGTTGAGCAGATGATCCATGCGGAATGGGAGCAACCGGAATCCGCTTTGAAAGGGATTCGGACCATGAATCGTCTTTACCCCCTTGCAGACAAGGACAGGGACTTGTTTAAGTCTCCACGGGTGGATGCTGCCGTTTCGGCAGTGACTAAGAAAACCACCATCCCGGTTGAAGGGGCCGCGGCCCTGAGGGATGTTCAGGACAAAAAGGTTGATAATTTGTTGAAGCAAGCCTTCGAGACCAACGCCTTATCGTTACAAGCTTCTATTTGTGGGGCGTGGGTAGCTCGAGCTTGTTTGCGATGGTTGCAGCACCTGCGCTCGGGGTCCGGTATGGACCAACAGGGGCTGTTGGACGTTACCCGCGTGGAGTCGGGATCGGCCTACTTGGCGGATCTGTGTTATGATTTAATACGTTCCCTAGCTAATAGCATGGCCTCCATGGTAGCGGCACAACGGTCCATCTGGTTGCGCAATTGGGCGGCCGACGGTTCTTCCAAGTCTCGCCTCAGTAAACTACCCTTTAAGGGCAGGTTGTTATTTGGTGAGGCTCTGGATAAGTTGGTGAAGGATCTCGGTGAGTCTAAGGGTGGTCGGCTTCCAGAGGATAAGCCTAAGCTTAATAGGTCGTCCACCTCAGCGTGCGGCCAGTTTCGGGATGCGCGCAGATTTCGTTCTTCCTGGCTGTGGACTTCGCAGCGCGGTCGTTTTGGAACCCGTCATCAAGGGTTTCGTGGTTTCAGAGGAGCGGGAAGGGGCTTCTCCGGAGCCGCCTCTTCCTCGGCCTCTTCCTTTAATCGCAAGCCACAATGAAACGAAGCGGGCTCTAGAGGAAGACCCGGTCATCGGGGGTCGTTTGCGCGACTTTCTTCCTTCGTGGGCCCAAATTACGTCAGATCGGTGGGTGCTGCAGATTATAGAAGAAGGTTATGCTCTAGAGTTTGCGCACCCACTTCCGGATTTGTTTGTTCTGTCTCCCAGCAAGGGCGCTCAAAAGGTGCGGGACATCCGCGTGACCCTGGATCGGCTTCTCTCTCTGGGGGCCGTGGTTCCGGTCCCGCCCTTGGAAAGAGGCGCAGGTCGCTACTCCATCTATTTTGTGGTTCCCAAAAAGGGCGGTTCCCTTCGTCCGATCTTGGATCTCAAAGGCGTGAATTGCGCTCTCAGAGTACCGCACTTTCGCATGGAGACCCTGCGGTCAGTCATCGTAGCGGTGCGTCAAGGGGGATTTTTGACATCCCGCGATCTTACAGAGGCCTATTTACACATTCCCATCCGGCCCTCCCATCAACGGTTTCTCCGCTTTGCGCTCCCGTGGGGCCATTTTCAATTCCGGGCCATGCCGTTCGGACTCGCCACGGCTCCCCGCACCTTCACAAAGGTAATGGTTGTAGTCGCGGCGGCGTTGCGCAAGGAGGGCATCCTGGTCCATCCATATCTCGACGACTGGTTGATTCGAGCGAAGTCCAGTCGGGAGTGTGTGCAAGTCACGAGCAGGGTGGTGGATCTCCTTCGGTCCCTCGGATGGGTGGTGAACGAATGCAAGAGTTGTCTGTCTCCGTCACAGGATCTCGAGTATCTGGGAGTCCGCTTCGACACAGCAAGGGGCTTGGTGTGCCTTCCGGAGCGACGCATGCTGGCGTTGCGGGCTCTGGTCCGTCTCTTCCGGGGGATGCCAGCTCCGTCGGCGTGGTGGTACCTGCGGCTCCTCAGCACGATGGCGGCGACCTTGGAGGTGGTGCCTTGGGCGCGCTTCCACATGCGTCCGCTGCATAGTGCTCTTCTGCGACGTTGGTCCAACCAGTTCGACTCGCTGAACAAGAGATTGCCTTGCCCAAAGACGGTTCGCCGATCCCTCCGGTGGTGGCTCTCCGCCGAGAACCTGTTGCGAGGGATTCCCTTGGAGCCTCCTCTGTGGGTTCCGTTCACGACGGATGCGAGCTTAACCGGCTGGGGGGCTCACTGCGAGTCCCGCTTTGCTCAGGGGGAATGGTCTCCCCTGGAGGCCTCTTGGTCGATCAACCGTCTCGAATTGCGGGCAGTCCGGCTAGCCCTGGTGGACCTGGAGACCCTGGTTCTCGGACGGCCGGTGAGAGTCCTGTCGGACAATGCGTCCTCTGTAGCTTACATCAATCGCCAAGGGGGTACCGGCAGCGTGGCCCTGGAGGCAGAAGCGGCGGCCTTGTTCAACTGGGTGCAAACTCGCCTTCCAGCAATCTCTCGGTGGCTCACATTGCGGGCGTAGACAATGTCCAGGCCGATTTTCTCAGCAGAGTGCGGGTGGACCCCGGAGAATGGGAGCTAAACCCACAGGTTTACGCACAAATCGTCCGGCGGTGGGGTCCACCCATCATGGATCTCATGGCGACCTTTCAATCAGCCAAGACAGGGCGCTTCTTCAGCAGGCGAAGGGAGCGCATGTCCGAGGGGCTCGACGCTCTCATTCAACCGTGGCCAACGTCCGGTCTTCTTTATGTCTTTCCTCCGTGGGCTCTGATCGGCTGGGTCGTACAACGTATCGAGAGCCACCGGGGTCGCGTGTTACTGGTGGCCCCGGATTGGCCCCGGAGGCCCTGGTATGCCGATCTGGTCCGGTTGAGCGACGGCGTTCCTTGGCTCCTGCCCGCTCTACCGGATCTTCTTCTTCAGGGTCCCTTGCGGATGCCCCAAGTGGATCGATTCTCGCTTACGGTTTGGCCATTGAGAGGGCTCGGCTGAAAAGGAAGGGCTACTCCCCCGCGGTGATTTCTACCCTTCTGCGGGCGAGGAAAACGTCCACTTCTCTTACTTACGTTCGGATTTGGAGGATTTTTGAAGACTGGTGCTCCCGGCGGGGAGTCGGGGCGGCGACGGTTTCAGTGCCCGTCGTTTTAAGTTTTCTTCAGGATGGTTTCGATAAGGGCCTTGCGGCTAGTTCCCTAAAAGTCCAGCTGGCAGCTATCTCGTGTTACCGCGGCAAGGTTTTGGGTCGTCTGCTCGGGGCTCATCCGGATGTACGCCGATTCCTTACGGCTGTTTTTCATTTGCGGCCCTCCCGCAGAGTTTTCGTTCCTCCTTGGGACTTGAATTTAGTTCTGAGGGCCCTGGTTCGTGAACCTTTTTGAGCCCCTGCGCAGGGTGTCTCTGAAAGATCTCACACTGAAGGCGGTTTTTCTTGTAGCCATCTGTTCGGCACGGCGCATTTCAGATCTGCATGCATTGTCCTGTCGAGAGCCTTCTTGTCTTTTTCCGCGGATCGGATCGTTCTCCGTCCGGTTCCTTCCTTTCTGCCAAAGGTGGTGTCTCCCTTTCACATGAATCAGGCAGTGTTTCTTCCAGTGCTTTCTTCGCAATCTGTCGGGTCAACGGACAAAGGTCTTCTCCGGCTCGATGTGGGTCGTACGCTCCATCGTTATTTAAAGGTTACCAAATCTTTTCGGAAATCTGACCGGCTTTTCGTGCTCTTCGGGGGTGCGCGTAAAGGGGAAGCGGCGGCTAAAGCCTCCATTGCTAGATGGCTCAAAGAGGCGATCGCGTCCGCATATCTGTTGCAACAGCGGTCTGTTCCGGAGTGTCTGAGGGCTCATTCTACTAGGGCTCAGGCGACCTCTTGGGTGGAGTATAGCCTGGTTCCGCCGGCAGATATCTGTAGGGCGGCCACTTGGTCGTCTCTGCATGCTTTCAGTAGACACTATCGCTTAGATGTGTCAGCGGCTCGGGATTCCTGTTTTGGTTCGGCGGTTCTGCGCGCCGGATGGCAAGGTCCCGCCCGGTCTTAACTGCTCTGTTACATCCCGATGTTGGAGGACTAAACTGGATTACCGAACATGAAATGGAAATTACACTAACCTGGTAATTGTAGTTCCTGGAGGGTCCAGTTTAGTCCTCCTTCCCTCCTGACTATCTGCTAATGTGGTGCGGCGCGCCTTTCCGAACGGTTGATATTAAGACGGTTACTCTTGCCGTTCGGTCCCTCTGTGGCAGCCGCGTTTTTTGCAGAGGCTCTTCCCTGTCTCGGGGGTTCAGGCAGCTCCTGAACCTCTGGTGGGGAGCGGTGTTTTGATTCCTGAGGCGTCGGTGCCGGCGCAATGCTGTGTTCTGACTTCCTCGTTTGGGGAGGGGGTTGGATATTCCTTGGGGGGGAACAAATTGTTCTTTAATTAGGTCATTTTGTATATTAATCTAATGTGTTGCTTCGTTAAGTATGCTTTGTTACTAGTACACTGGGGACTTCTGGGAGCTCCTGCTGCATATATACTACAGAAGATTTGATTGGTCCAGTCTCCCGGCTGCAGGAGGAGGGGCACTACCCGATGTTGGAGGACTAAACTGGACCCTCCAGGAACTACAATTACCAGGTTAGTGTAATTTCCATTTAGTCTTCACAACCCACCCACCTCCCTTAGGAGTTGTATCTCTCTGTCTCTTTCTCTTTCCCTCTCTCTCTCTTTGTCTCAGCTTTAAACTCAACTGGAGAGAGGCAGTTGGGAAAGGCGGGAAGGCAGCATGCAGGCGCTATGGGATGCTCCCAGAAGCTTTCTAATTGGACGCTGGGGAGCATTCCCGCGCAGGCTCCGTCGGTACCGATGATACCCATATGTGAAGACTAAATTCCTGCTGTTCCCGGAGATCACCTGTTACAGGTGAGTAACTATGCTTTATCATTGTCGTATCAGAGGATATTGGATATAACGGAGGTCTCTTTCTCCTCTGTGTTTTGGGTGTAGGTTGTTTTGGTATCCTCAGAAGGAAAGGTATAGGTCAAATTATAAAATCAAGAAAAGTTAATTTTCAAACTCCCCCGATTCGGGGTAGAGCACCTCACCGCTCCAGCCAGCTGCCCTGCTCAGGTGCTCCAGCCCAATCGGGGCTGTGGGAGGGGAGCAGCAGCTCTTTAAAAAGCAACCCGCCTCTAGACAGGCCGGCGCCTGAGGGCCTCGCCAGAGGGCCCTTTGGCGTGGCCCTTAGGCGAGGACCGCCAAAAGTAGTTATCCGCAGAGTATCCCATCAAGCACCTTAAGCTATCAGCCACCTCCTCCGCTCTCCACTGCTCCTGACCTCTAAAGGGGTCGAACAGGAAACCACATGATCTGACTCCTAGATCGAACGCACCAACTCAATCAGAACCGCTCACCGAAAATTCAAATAAGTACCATAAAATCAAACAGCTGGAGCTCCCCTAGGGTCGAGCTCGCTCCCACCTTCAACCGGAATATCCCTTGACCACAGCAAGTATACTACATCTAACTGTCTATAACTGGGACTATCCTTCATGACCTATACATACTGTTGTCAGTAATCACTACTTTCCCTACTTATCCTTCATATACTGTTACCAATATCTGTATATACTGTTGCCAGTATCCATATGTACTATTACCAGTAGCTATATATACTATTGGCAGTAATCATTAATCTCCCCACCCATCCTTCATGTACTGTTCCCAGTTGCTATATATACTGTTGGCAGTAATCATTAATTTCAAGTACTGTTACCAGTAGCCATATATATTGCTCTTTCACTATATATACGGTTCTATCACTGTTCACCTACTAAAGTTACTGTTGCCAGTAGCTATATATACTGTTGTCTGTAATCATTGATGTCATGTACTACTGCCAGTAGCTATATATAATTGTCAGAAATCTCTAATCTCAGCAGAGCTCCCTCGCACCCAATCCCCCCACCCACAAAAAACACATAATGTCTCCTACAAATCCTGTAAGCCTCCCTCTGACTCTCCTAATAACACTCCTGACACAACACATCTATACATACAAAACCAACCAAAGCCCATACAATAACATCCCCATTATCCAAAATCATTACCGAAGCCACTATAATTACTTCCCAACCATTCATAATCACTACTGAAGTCCACCACACAGCTCAACAGACACACTCTCACAATCATTACTCACGCCACGACTCAGACAAACACCATCATAGACTCATCCAAATAAAGCACCAACCCCATAGCACTATAAAAGACAATGCAGATAATACTGACGCTAAAATAAAACTCATCCTAATAAACATTCGTTCCATACGAAACAAAATACCAATAATCAATGACATATTAAAAGACACAAACCCAGACATTATCTGCATTACTGAGACATGGCTCACACCCACAGACACTATACTATTAAATCAGCTAACCACACATCAATATGATATATTCAACTGTCATCGAGATGTAAAAAGAGGAGGTGGCGCTCTAATACTCACTAAAAAAAACCTACAATACACCCTAACAAACTTAAATAATATAGACGGAATGGACATTATCAATATAGAAAATAGAACCCTTGCACTCACCCTCATATATAGACCCCATCAACTGATCAAAAAAACCTCACTCCCATCCTTGAACTCGCATGCACAGCATCTCAAAGTAAACCTCTCATACTTTTAGGTGACCTGAACCTCCCATCACTGAACCATTCCCAATCGGATAACTTCATGGATGCTATGACACATATGGGCTATACACAGATAATACATGCCCCCACACACAATAAAGGCAACACATTAGACCTCATCTTCCTCCCTTCCACACTTAATAGTCACCAACTACATACCTTGCCAACTATAACCGAAGTACCATGGTCCGACCATCACCTTATATCACTCCACCTCCCGGCACAAGCACCAATAAATACCGCACGCACAATACCGCATACTTCACGATTCGCACACTTCGACAAAAATGCATTCCTTGACAAAGTATTACCCATACTCAATACAAACTCAACAGACATCAATTCAATTGTAACACATTGGAATTTAACTGTCCAAAAAGCAGCTGTCCCCACACAAGTCATGCATAGACAAATAAAAAAAAACGGAAAAATGGTTCACAAAAGAACTAGCAAAACTGAGGAAACAAGAGAAGAGATGGAGGAAAACAAAATCAGACGAAAATAAATCCCAATACATGAACTTACTCAACGAATACAAGAATGCAATCAACAAATCAAAAAGATTACCATTCTAAAGTAATAAACTCAGCCATCAACCGCCCTAGAGAGCTATTCGTGATTGTAAAAACATTAACAAAAACAAAAAACTCTGAGCCTAGACAACCAGCAATAAGTGTACAAACTCTAGCAACACATTTTGCAGAGAAATTAAAGAGCAAACCCAGTACCCTGACAGCAATACTACCTTCAAACACAAAAATCATTAACAAATGGACAACTTTTCACATGGTAGATCAAAAACACCTCCTCAAGATCATAACAATGATCAATACCACAACCTCCCCACTCGACCCATGCCCTGTGTCATGGATTAAGTGTGCAAAGGATGAACTGGCTGAAAACTTACAACACATAGTGAACCAGTCCCTTTCTCAAGGCATCATGCCTGATGCCTTAAAACTCACTACGCTCCGCCCAATAATAAAGAATAGTAAGCTCAACTCACAAGACCCGAACTCATACAGACCCATAGCAAGCATCCCATTTATTGCTAAAATAATAGAAAAAACAATCCAACTACAATTACAAGAACACATTGATGAGCACAAGCCTCTTGACTCACACCAGTTTGGATTCCGCCCCTTCCATGGAGTAGAAACTCTCTTAACCACACTGATGGACTTCCTCATCAGAGGTACAGATGACTACAGCCAAGGCTTCCTACTCCTCTTTATAGACATCTCTGCCGCATTCGACAACATCAACCACCATACACTGATCAATAGGCTAGAAAACTTAGGAATAGGTGGGACAGTCCTCAAATGGTTCAAGTCATACATCACACACAGACTAATACGCATCCAAATAGACCAAGAAGCATCAGAAACATTCCCCCAAGGACAGGGAATACCCCAAGGATCAGCTCTCTCCGCCCTCCTTTTCAACTTGTACCTCCAGCCTATTACATATTTAAAAAACACAGGATTAACCATTTTATCTACGCTGACGACATCATGCTCGCTATCCCCATAATCACTAAAAACCCTACATATGACACCTTATCCGAATGCATGGCTGAGGCTACCTTTTGGATGGAAACCAACTACCTCAGCATAAACCTTAAAAAAATGGAAGCAATGTTCGTAACAAGGACACCTATGACTGAGGACACATACCCAACAACAATCACAATCAACAAAACAACCATACCTGTTAAAAAAGAGGTCAAATACCTAGGTGTAATAATAGACTATACTCTCACCATGTTACCGCACATAAAACATAGTAAAAACCATATTCTACAAACTCAAAACTATACAACACCTATGGCCTCTCCTTGAAACACATGACTTTAGATCTGTAGTCAGTACACTCATCACACCCCACTTTGACTATTGCAATAGTCTCCTAATTGGCCTTCCACAAAAAAACACCTACCTGCTACAAAGAGCCCAGAACATCTGCGCAAAAGTAATTGCTAAAGCTCGCCTAACAGAACACATAACACCAATACTGCTAGAATTACACTGGCTCCCTATAAATAGCCGAATCAGATATAAAATTAATCCTAACAACCTTCAAACTCATAAACGGCATCGCCCACTCACATCTGTCCACACTGCTGCACGCTCCAACTGAAACGAGAACTTGCAGACAAAACGCAGCCCACTCCATTAACACACCAGAAGCCTTCAGGAAGTCTAAGAAAACTACAAGCTCCAGAGCATTCTCATTCGCTGCCCCTACACTCTGGAACGATCTCCCAATAGAACTTCGCATCATAAAAGACCTCTCTCAATTCAGGAAAGAACTAAAAACTTACCTATTTTCCGAACACTTTGAAACCCCCTACCCCCCAAGTCCAGCTCCACAGCAACCACAGTCACACAAACACAAAACCCCTAAAGTTACAATTAACTAACTCCTGACAATCCTCCGCCACACACACTCCTGACTTACGATAAAAAAAGGAAATTAATTCCAATACCTACACATGCCCAATAACTATCCAACTCTGTAACACACTATACATAGCCTCTGTAAATAGCCAATGTAAATAGTTTGACAGTTGTTTGTATTATTATTATTATTACCTGTACATAGTTGAATTATACTGTTCAAGGTAAATGTATACAAAAGTGTACAAGATTGTTAAACTGTTCCATGTAAACCGCCCTTGATCTCTGGAAGGGGCGGTATAAAAGAAAATAGATAAATAAATAAAAATAAATTTAAAATAATTTGAAAAAAAAATAAGATAGGGGACTCTCTATCGTGGGAGTTGTTTTTGAGTCCTCGGTGCAGTTTTTTTTTTGTTTTGTTTATGTTGATGTAGCCATGAGATGCAATTGAACCAAAGAAGAAAGTCCTTCATCTGACAGATATAGAAGGTATTCCAGTAAACGATGTAACAAAGCCGTGAACAGGTCCAGAGAATGAGAGCTGCACCAGGACATGTAGCGTTTCTTTTTAAGGGAATAAGAACACCTAGTGGATGGTTTCATCTATTATAACGGGATTCTCTAATTTTATTTATTTAACAGTTTTTCTATACCACCTATCTCCAGGAACAAGCAGGAATGTAGTCTTCACATATGAGGTATTGTCGGTACCGACGGAGCCTGCGCGGGAACGCTCCCCAGCATCCAATTAGAAAACTTTTGGGAGCATCCCACAGTGCCTGCGTGCTGCCTTCCCGCCTTTCCCAACTGTTTCTCTCCAGTTCGTTTTCCACGGAGCCAGCAGGTCGTACTTTCTGTCACTGCAGAAAATATCCCATTTATTCATTTTTGTGATCAGTCTGCCTTCGACGCTACACTGGTACCTCCGGTTCCTTTTTTTTTTTTAAGGAAAAGAGAATCTTTTCCTGGAGTCTTCCAGTTTTTTGGGGGGTTTTCTCCACTGGTGCCACGTGCCATTTTGGGCACTAGGCCCAACTTTCCTCTACAATGGAAAAACCAGCTTCAGGTTTTAAAAAGTGTTCCAACTGTGGCGGTACCATCTCCGTCACAGACGCCCATGAGTGGTGCCTCAAATGTTTAGGTCCTGACCACTCTATCTCCAAGTGTGTTGCCTGTGGGATGATGTCGAAGAGGGGTCAGCAAAACTGAGCTGCTAAACTTAGCACCCTTTTTCCCTCCGATGCAGCATCTGTGGCATCAACATCTTCCAGGGCTTCGTCTTCCTCCCATGGATCTCAGGTAACTAAACATAAATCTAGCAGGTCCTCAAAGGGTAGATCTCCTAAGTATCGAGTTGCCTCTGGCTTTGCCCTTGAGGGACTCAAACTGGCAAAATTGCCCCAGAGGGAGGCTTCGGCTTCCAAAGCATCATCGGGGCTCCAGGATGTTCGAGGCCCCAACCTTGGCAGAACTACTGGTGCCATGCTCTGGGGTACCGGCCGCTTTGTCCAGTACCGATACCCAGGCATCGGCGGTGTCAATAGACCAAAGATTCTTGGCTATTGAACGCAGTCTGGCGGCTCTTCTCTCGGCATCGATGCCACCGAAACCGCTTCAGACAATTCAACCGGTACCTAGATCGGTACCAAGGCCAATTGCATCGACGTCGGCAGGTGGACTACAGGTACCGACGCATGCTGTGCCCTCCGTTACTGACAAGTCGGTACTGGACCCTGTCGATACAGACTTCAATCGTTACTGGTATCGTGCACTGCACGATTACCCGGACAGGAGATACTTTGAATCATCTGAGACTGAAGACTCTGACAACTGTCGATACCAGAGTACTTCTTGTCTTACTAATCTATTATGTTTTTTTGAAAGTGTGAATAAACAGGTGGACAAAGGTGAGTCAGTTGATATAGTGTATCTGGACTTTCAGAAAGCCTTTGACAAGGTCCCTCATCAGAGACTTTTGGCAAAACTAAAGCCATGGGATAGGAGGCAGTGTACTACTGTGGATCAAGAACTGGTTAAAAGATAGAAAGCAGAGGGTTGGGCTAAATGGCCAATTTTCCCACTGGAGAAAGGTGAAGAGTGGTGTACCCTAGGGATCTGTGCTGGGTCCGCTGCTTTTTGACATATTCCACTTTCTAGGTCATTTATGAATAACGAGTGAGGTTATCAAATTTGCAGATGACACAAAACTATTTAAAGTTGTTAAAACCTAAGAGGATTGTGGAAAATTGCAAGAGAATTTTGATAAATTGGAAGACTGGGCATCAAAATGGCAGATGAAATTTAATGTTGACAAGTGCAAAGTTATGCACCTAGGGAAGAACAACCCAAACTATGGTTACAAGATGCAAGGTTCCACATTAGGAACCACCACCCAGGAAAAAAGATTTAGGCGTCATTGTGGATAGCATGTTAAAACACTCGGCCCAGTGTGCAGCAGCAGCCAGTAGAGCAAATAGAATGCTAGGTATGATAAGGAAAGGAATGGAAAATAAAACAAAAGATATTATAATGCATCTATATCGTTCCATGGTGAGACCGCACCTTGAATATTGTGTGCAATTCTGGTCGCCGTATCTTAAAAAGGATATAGCATTATTAGAAAAGGTTCAGAGAAGAGCCACCAAAATGGTAAAGGGAATGGAAGGATGCTCCTATGAAGAGAGGCTAAAAAGGTTAGGGCTCTTTAACCTGGAAAAGAGACAGCTGAGGGGAGATATGATAGAAGTTTATAAATTAATGAACGGAGTGGAACGGGTAAACGTAGATTGATTATCAGAATATAGAAAGACTAGGGGACATGCAATGAAAGCTACAGGGTAACCTATTTAAGACTAATAAAAGAAAATTTTCACTCAACGTGTAATCAAACTCTGGAATTTGTTACCGGAGGATGTAGTAAAGGCTGTTAGTGTAGCTGGGTTTAAAAAAGGTTTGGACAAGTTCCTGGAGGAAAGGTCCAGAAACCATTATTTAGAAGGGACCCAGGATTTATTTATTTAAAGTCTCTTCTATACTGTGCTATTCGGCATCAGTGCGGTTTACATACAACAACTTACACATCTCAATAGCTGATACGTGTTTACATTGAACAAGGCAATAGAACTTGGATAACAAGGGGTAAAACTATGTACAACTACATGGCAAGATAGTTATCACCTTGCTGGACGTAGTCATGTTTGGGTGGAAGGGTTCACTAAACTGTATCAGCTAAGTGGTGGATGAGGTTATTAAGGCGCTGTCAGGAGGGTAATATTGGAGGAAGAGAGTGCTTCAATGCCTTTCTAAACTGTTAGGCCATGGATTGCTCGTATGCTGGGAGGTAGGGCATTCCAGCATCTTGGCGCACAGAATTTGAAGGCTCTTTTTACAGTTGAACATGTGCATTGAGTTATTGATTTCGGGACTATCAGCGTATTAACTGCTGTAGATCTTCTGGACCTATTGGGGGGCGTGGTCTGGATCAGCTCTGACATTGATGTGGATGAGAGCCTGTTGACAGCCTTGAATGTAAGCAATAAGATTTTGTATGTGAGTCTGGCATATATTGGGAGCCAGTGTAGGTGCTTCAGGATGGGGGTAACATGGTCTCTTCTGGCTGCTCAATGGAGAACTCTTGCTGCAGCATTCATCGCTAGTTGCAATGGATTCAGCGTGGCTTGAGGGAGTCCATGCAGAATTGAGTTTGCATAATCCAGATGTGGTATGATTAGTGCCTGATAGACTGTCCTGAAGTCATCTGGTGTTAGCAAGGATCTTAGGTGCCGAAGAGATCGGATCTTGGGATACACCACTCTTACAGTGTTGCCTATGTGAGTCTTCATGTCCAGTCGCTGATCTAGTGCGACTCCAAGGTACCTGATCGTGGGTTTGGACTGGAGTTCTGCTTTGTCAACCTTTAGAGATGGTGGCGTGGAGAAGTTTTGATTCCTTGTAATGAATAGGACCTCTGTTTTCTTATGCTGAATTCTGAGGTTTTGGGTTTGTAGCCAGTTGGACACTGCATTAAAGCAGTTTGTCAGTGGGGAGGGGTCTGGGTTCTCAGTCGAAGGGCATGTATAGCAGTACGTCGTTCGCATATATCAGGCACTTGACGTTGAAGGAACTGATCAGGTTACAGACGGGCTGCATGTATATGTTGAACATCAGGGCGGCGAGGGAGGATCCCTGCGGGACAGCTTGCTTCTGGTGGAACGGCTCTAATGATGTAGTCCCTGATCGTACATGTTGCTATCTGTCAGAGGTAGGACTTGCACCAGTCAAGTGCTTTGTCTTTGATCCCCTTCTCTTGGAGACTCGAGGAGAAGCTCATGGCTTACTGAATCAAATGCTGCCGCAATGTCCATGAAGATGAGGACAAACCCTTGTCGGATGTTATCTATTCCTGCAATTATATTGTTAAATAGTGTGGTGAGTAGAGTTTTGACACCATGGGCCTCTCTAAAGCCGTGTTGGCATGGGTCCAGTGGCGCGGAAGTGTCTATGATCTTGAATGCTAGAGATGGTCTGTATGAGTCCACCTTTTTGGGGTCTAGCTTGTTGTTTTTCAGCAGCGGTCTTATGGACGTCTGTTTGAGGGGTTACGGGAATGTACTTGTTGTAAATGATTGGTCCATGAGTCTGGCTATAACAGGGCTTAAGTAGGATCGTAGTTCCTTAATCCAGAACGCATGGCAGGGGTCGGATTGGGCCGTGGTTGTGTTGATTGCAGCAATGGTGTCTTCAATGTGCTGCTTTGGTGGTGTAGCAAATATTGTGAGCGGTGTAATGTGGCTTGGCTCGAAAGAGGCTTTGGAAGATGGGGTCTTGTTAGTCTGGCATAACTTGGATTGTAAGTATCCAAGGATATCAGTGCTTGACCCAGTACAAGCATTGCGGAACCTGTGTCTTTTGGGGAAACTGCTAGGTACGTATGACCTAGATTGGCCGCTGTTGGAAAAAGGATAGTGGGCTTGATGGACCTTGGTCTGACCCAGTATGGCATATCTTATGTTCTTATGTTCCTATGTTCCTGAGGATTCTTCCTCTCCTAAATGTAGGATGTCTCCTCCAGAAGATATATCCTTCCAGGATTTTATCCGGGATGTGGCTCGGTCTTTCCATCACAGTGGCTCCTGAAACAGAGCCTAGGGCGAAGGAATTGGAGATTTTACAGTATACTAAAGTTCCCAAAGAGGCAGCTACTTTGCCTATTCATGAGATCTTGCATGATCTCATGCTAAGGATGTGGGAAACACCTCTCACCACTTCTCCTCATTCTCGTAGGCTCGATACCATGTATTAAATTCCTCCCTGACCTGGATTTCAAAAAACTCAGCTGCCCCACCATTTCATGGTGGTGGAATCAGCTATGAGAAGGATCAAGAGTGCAAAAAGACATGCATCTAATCCTCCAGGATGTGAATGTAGAACTGTTGATGCCTTTGGACGTCGAACCTTCCAGGCCTCTATGCTTTCTGCCAGGATTAGTTCCTACATTTTATATATGGGAATGTTCCTTAAGGAAGTTACAGGAGATCTAGAGCTTATGAGCCCTCTCCTTCCTGATAAGAGACAAGATTACCTTGCACTTATCAAACATGCTCAGGATGTTTCCAAATTCGTAAGTCGTGCAGCTTTTGATTGTTTTGAGTGCATAAGCAGAACTTCTGCTATTGCCATAGGTGCACATAGGATTGCCTGCTTCAGGCATCTGACTTGGAACTTTGGGTACAGGACAAACTGGGGAATATTCCTTGCACAGGAGAGAATCTCTTTGGCAAAAATTGGCAAGAGAAAGCTAATGAGCTAGATGCTGATAATCTCACCTTGGATAGCTTATCAAAATCTAAGCCCGATCCTACAAGGAAAAAGTCCTACAAAAAAACATTCTTCACTAGAAAGAAGAAATTCTACCCCTCCTATACCCAGCAAGGGCATCGTTCAGGTCAGTCTGCCCAAAAGGGTCAGTAACAACCTAAACAAAGAAAAACAAAGGCTGCTGAGCCTCAACCGGCTTAGCAGACTCGGCCTCCACATGGGCTTTGATTCCCATGTGGAGAACTTTGTCTTCCTGGCCCTGAACAGGCCAGAGCCTTCCACCATCCCAGGAAGGTTATGTTGTTTTGCCCCCAGATGGGGGCAGATAACAGCAGAAAGTTGGACTCTGTCCATTGTAAGAGAGGGATACAAGCTTCACTTCCTCAGCATGCCCCTTCCTACGATGGTAAGACAGTTCATTTCTCAGACCTCTCTCAACTCCCAGTTAAATCACGAGGTTGGTCTGCTTCTTGCCCAAGGGGCAATAGAAGAAGTACCTATTCATCAACAAGATGCAGGGTTCTATTCCCCCTTTTTCCTTATTCCAAAGAGAACAGGAGGGCACAGACCCATTTTGGACATCAGAGAATTGAACAAATTCCTCTTCAAAGAGAAATTCAAAATGATTTCTCTGGGAACTCTACTGCCATACCTTCAGAGTCAGGACTGGATTTGTTGCTCTAGATCTCAAGGATGTGTACACTCATGTTCTCCAGGACCAAGCAGGAAGTCAGTCCTCACATATGGGTGACGTCGGCGCTGACAGAGCCCTCGTGCGGAGCATTTCCCCAGCTTTCAAAGAAAGCCTTTGGGAATGCAGCGCGCATGCGTGGTCCCCTTCCTGTCCATGGGTGCCATCTTGCTCAGTCTTTTCCGTGGAGCCCGACGGACGTGTCTCTTAGTCACCTGGTTAAAAGTTGATTTTTTTTTTTCTTTCGAAGATTCATGGGTTTTTGCCGGTTCGACACAATTCCCCTTCCCGCCTGGGCACGGTACACCGGTATCGAGCCCAGAGCTACTTTTTTTGTTTTTGTCCTTTGAGACTAGCATTCGCGCTTTTTTTCTTTTTCACTGGCAGCCCGATCTTTTGACCTTGCAGGTGCCCTTTTTCCCCCGATGGCTGCCAGTGGGTTCAAAAAGTGTGATCCGTGTAAAACTGTCTCACCGACGCACACGACTGCTGCCTCCAGTGCCTCGGGCCTGATCATGACCCGATCTGTGGCCCGTGCAGCAAAATGTCCTCTAAGGCGCTGAGGAGCCGTCAACATCGAGAAAGGATCTTCTCTGACTCCGTGTCCTGCCGAGCCTTGACTTCGTCAGAGGCCTCGATGTCTCGGGAGTCTGACCCCGAGCATCGTCAAGGCTCTTCTGAGCAGGGGTCTCCCTCACGGGAACACAAAAGGAAGAAGAAACCCACGAGGGTAGCATCGGTGGACGCTCTTGGTCCCTTGAGGGCCAAGTCGCATAGCCCCGACCGCCGTCCCGGGTCCTCTGAGTCGGAGTGGCCTGCAAAATTTCCTCATGTGGAGCTGGAGTCCCCGAGTCACGTGAGTGCTGTTGTCCTCATGGACTCTACTCTGGGGGAGCCGACGTCGGGCCCGATGCCGTCAGGGCCCCAGTTGGGGGCTGCTGAGTCTCCTGCGCTCGGACTCAGGTTGACGGCCTTGGAGAGCAGCTTGGCTGCCTTCATGGAACAGCAGCAGGTGCTGATTGCCGGTCTGACTGGTGCATCCGCCCCGACCAACGGGACCTCGACGTCCAAGGGAGCCGATCCTCGAGTCAATGAGGTCTCAAGTCGATCCTCGGCTAAGGTCTCCCTCGGCCTCCTGTGTGGGGCTGAGTTTGTTGACGCCAGTACCCTCGGCGTCGGGGCAGATGGCATCGGTGTCCGCCCAACCGGAGCCACTCAATTCCTCAGAAGGTTAGGGGTGGGAGAAGGAGGACAAGGAGACCCGGACACTTTCCGGACGCGGTGCGTCCCATCGGACTCACTGGAGTCCGAGCCTCGGAGAAGGTTCCCCCTGGAGGATACCTAGTTCTCTGACTTTGTGAGGGACATGGCCAAGGTCTTGGCCTTCCCCGCGTATCCTGAGGAGGAGCCTAGGAGCTCAAGGCCCTCCAGTATGACTCTCCACCGAAGGAAGCCTTTACTGTACCGGTTCCTCCGATGCTGGAACGGCTGCTCTTCCGCATGTGGGAGGCACCAGCCTCAACGCCGGTTCTCAGCCAACAGGTCGATTCCATTTATCGAGTCCGTAAGAGCCCTGGGTTCCAGAAGGCACAGTTACCGCACCACTCCATGGTTGTGGAATTGGCCATGCATCGTCTGAAGAGTCAGATGCACTCTTCGGTGCCCCCCGGCAGGGAGGCCCGGAACCTGGATGCCCTCGGTAGAAAGTGCTTCCAGGGCTCTATGCTGGCTTGCCATGTCCAGACTTACTAGCTGTACATGGGCATGTACCTCCGAGACCTGGCAAAGGAGATTGCCGGGTTCTCTGCTGGACTCTCCAAGGAACCTTTGCAGAGGTTCAAGGCTTTGTCATCAGGGATTCAAGAGTGCTTGAAGTTCATATCTCGAGCAGCCTATGATGGCTTCGAGGCTTCGGCCCGAGTAGCAGCAGCCAGAATCAGTGCACACCATCAGGCCTGGCTACAGTCATCAGACATCAAGCCATGGGTCCAGGACAGGTTGGTCAATGTCCCTTTCCAGGGTGAGAACCTCTTTGGCAAACCCATGGCTGAAAAGGCTGTAGAAATTGAGACTGAGATTCTCACCAGGACAAGGCTGTCCAGGAAGACTTCTGCCCCTTCTCCGAAGAAGAAGGGCTCGGGGAAAAAGCCCTTTTACCCGAGGACGGCCTCTGCCTACAAATCCTACCCTCAATTCCAGGCCTCTACAGCTCATTCAAGGTCAGCAGGCCAAGGGGCAGGGACATGTGCCCCGGAGGCAGAAAACCCCCAAGCCACCAGCTCCGGCTCCTGCACAGCAGGGAGCGGGGTTTTGACTCCCACTGCATAGCCTCTCCCCCACAGCTGGCTCCACTCAGCACAGGAGGCTGGCTGACACTGTACGCCCACAGATGCTCAGCTATAACAGGGGATACCTGGGTACTGAGCATAGTCCAAAAGGGCTACTTGCTCTACTTCAACCAGTTACCTCCCTCCTATTTTCAAGGGGAGCCTCCAAGACTCCCTCTACACAGGAACCTCCTCCTTCAGGAGTTGGCAAGTCTTCTACAGGAGCAGGCGGTGGAACTGGTGCCTCACCACCTGATGATAGGACGAGGCTTCTATTCCAGGTACTTTCTGGTACCAAAAAGGACAGGAGGCCTCATGCCCATCCTGAACTTGCGATATCTCAACAAGTTCCTGGAGAGGGAAAAGTTAAAGATGCTTACCCTTGGTATACTGCTGCCCTACCTCCAGCAGGGAGATTGGCTATGCTCCGTAGACTTAAAGGATGCTTATACTCACTTCCTCATTCATCCAGACCACAGACAATATCACAGATTTGTAGTGGGAGGAAATCATTTTCGGTACAGAGTACTTCAATTTGGCCTAACCTCTGCACCCAGGGTTTTCACCAAATGCCTGGCGGTGGTGGCGGCCTATCTCAGAAACCAGGGCATCTTTGTCTTTCCATACCTGGATGACTGGCTCATCAGGGGTCAGTCTCCACAGGAGGCCACTCTTCGCACTTTCTCTTCTCCAGCACCTGGGCTTTGTCATAAACTTTGCAAAGTCCACTTTGCTCCCCTCACAGGACGTGGAGTTCATAGGGACAAGGTTGGATACCTTACAAGCAATGGCTTATTTGCCCAGGAATAGGGCTCACAGACTGATGGCTCTGACCCAGCAGTTTTGCAGTGGATCTCTGGTCTCTGCCAGACATATCCTGAGGCTTTTGGGCCACATGGCATCCACGGTCCATGTAACTCCAAATGCTCGTCTGCATATGCGGCTACCTCGGAGCTCAGTGGATACAGGCCACAGGAGACTTAAGAGACAGAGTAAGAGTGTCCAAACTACTAGCGGCCTCTCTGCAGTGGTGGCTGCATCTCCTGAACCTGACCAAAGTGGTGCCTTTCCAGGCACCACCACACACACAGGTGCTGACCACCGATGCTTCTCCAAGGTTGGGGTGCACATTGCCAGGGGGCATACACTCAGGGCCTCTGGTCCCTTTGGGAGGCCACACAGCAGATCAATCTGTTGGAGTTGCGAGCTATTCGATTAGCTCTACAAACTTTCTCTTATGTCTCTCTCACCAGTCTGTCTTGGATAGTTCCCTGGGTGCCAATGCTAGTTCTTAAACAGATCTAGCCTGTCCTCCTCTTCCAAGAGTATTTCCCTCTGGGGATTTTTCTTTTCAAGCTTTTCTGCTGGATATGGCAAAATCACTTGCCATTTCTATACCTGGACAGGATCCTACACAAGGGAATACAGAATCCCTGTATATTCCTGGGAGTGCAAAGGAGAACATCATGCTTCCCGGTACTGACGTGAGGCTCACCGGTCTGTAGTTTCCCGTATCACCCCTGGAACCCTTTTTAAAAATTGGTGTTACATTGGTGAGCCTCCAATCTTCAGGTATTAGAGATGATTTTAATGATAGTTCACAGATTACTAATAGTAGGTATGCAAACTCATGTTTCAGTTCTTTCAACACCCTTGGATGTTTACCATACGGCCCTGGTGATTTGCTACTCTTCACTTTATCTAATACTTGTAATACATCTTCCCGATGTATCGATATTTCCTTCAATTCTTCCGTACCTTTAAATACCACTTCAGTCTTTGGGTAACATCCCTACATCTTCCTCAGTAAAGACCGAAGCAAAGAATTCATTCATTCTCTCTGCTATCACCTTGTCGCCTCTTAGTGCCCCTTTAACTCTATCATCTAATGGACCAACTGACTCTCTCACAGGTTTTTTTGCTACGAATGTACTTCAAAAAAAATCTTTATTTCACGTTTTTGCTTCCGCTGCAAGCTTCTTCTCAAATTCTCCCTTTGCCTGCTTTATCAATGCCTTGCATTTGACTTGCCAGTGCTTGTGCTGTTTCCAGGTTTCGTCGTTTGGCTCTTTTTTCCATTTCCTGAAAGATGCTTTTTTGGCAACAGCCTCTCTGACCTCACCTTTTAAACCATGCTGGCAGTTTTTTGGACTTCCTTCCACTTTTCTTAACGTGTGGAATACAGCTGGTCTGGGCTTCCAAGATAGTATTTTTTAACAAAACACCCAAGCTTGATGTAAGTCTTTAACCTTTGCAGCTGCTCCTTTTAGTTTAACTGTTTTCCTCATTTTATCAGTCTCCCTGTCGAAAGTTAAAAGGTAGTACTGTGGATTTCCTTACTATCCCTCCTCCACTAATTAAATCAAAGGCAATCATGCTATGATCACGATTGCCAAGTGGCCCCAACACCCTTATCTCTTGCACTAGATCTGGTGTTCCACTAAGGACTAGGTCTAATATGGCTTCCTCTCTGGTCGGTTCATGAACTATCTGCTCCAAGGAGCAGTCATTTATGTCATCTAGAAACTTTATCTCCCTAGCATGTCCTGCTGTGACAGTGACCCAGTCGATACCGGGGTAATTGAAATCACCCATTATTACTACTCTGCTGTGACTTATGTTAGCTTCCTTGATTTCTTTGAGCATTTCATCATCCATTTGTTCATTCTGGCCAGTTGGTCGATAGTACACCCCCACTGCCATTGCTTTCCTCTTTTTACATGGAATTTCAATCCATAGAGATTCTATAGCAAATGTTGTTTCCTGCAAAACTTTAATCCTTTCTGACTCAATGCCCTCTCTAACATAGAGCGCAACCCCTCCACCAATTTGATCAGCTCTATCATTACGATATAGTTTGTACCCAGGTATCAGTGTCCCACTGGTTGTCCTCCTTCCACCATGTCTCTGATATTCCAATCATATCTAACCTCTCATTTAGTGCTATATATTCTAACTCTCCCATCTTATTTTTTAGACTTCTATCATTTGCATACAAGCATTTTAGAGACTGTATTTTATTCATATTAATTTGGCTATTGGTAGACATGGGTAATTTGGGATCTTTAAGCTCTGTCTGCACCATACTCGAGGGCATTTGGTCTACTTTACTCTTTTTTGGAACCTCTCTGCTTTTGGTAGTATCTTTCAAGGATACATTCTTCCTAACCATCCGCTTTTGGGCGACTGTAGGCTTTCCCCTATTATCTAGTTTAAAAGCTGCTCGAGGTGTGGTGAGGTGTGGTGTGACTATGGCTTGTAATATTGATCTGAAGTCAGTCTCTTGCAAAAGGTGTTGAAGGGGTTTGATGAGCTTTAGCTTCCAGTATGCTGTTTTTGATGTGAGAGGTCATGTTGAAGATGCTGTCAATGGTTATATCTAAATATTTGATCTGTTTTATTGGTATTTCTGCATCTTATCTTTTTTGGAGGCTTGAAATCTTGATCTCTAAATATGAGTAGAGCTTCAGTTTTATTTTGGTTTACTGTGAGATTTATACTGGCTAGGAAGTTTCACAGCTTTGAAGACATCTGATATGGTTGAGAAGTCTGGGTTCTTGGTGTTAAATGGCAGGTAGAATATGTCATTTGCATAGAGGTGATAGTGTGCGTTCCATTTCCATAGTAGGTTGCATATTGGTTTAATGTATAGGTTGAATAATAGTCCGGAGAGGGCTGAGCCTTGAGGGATGCCTTGTACTGACTTGAAGGGTCTTGAGTTGGAGGTGCCAGCCTTTACTTACATGGTTATGTTGAATAGATATGACTTGAACCATCTTAGTGTGTTGTCTTTTAGACCAATGTCACTTAGTCTGTTTAGCATGATGGGGTGAGATACTGAGTCAAAAGCGGCAGTTATGTCGGAACAGTAGCACAAAGCCCTGATTCGGTTTATCCAGTCCAATGATGATTCTGTTGAATAGGTCTGTTAGAGTGTTGATGCCATGTTGATGTTGGTCTAGGGATGCATGAGTATCCACGTGGTCTTGAATTTGGTGTGTTATGGGGGGGGGGGTCCCCCCCCCCCCAATTATTTTGGCCAGGAATGGGATACTTGCAATTGGGCGATAGGAGCTTGGGAGGGTCTTTTTTATGATAGAGCATATAGAGGCCTGTTTGAGCACTGGAGGAAGGTGCCCTTGGGTGAGGGATGAGTGAACTATCCACAGGATGGTTTAAGCAAATTGGTTGCGTAGATTTATTTTATTTTTTTTGCCATATAACTGGACATGTGTTGAGGGGTGAGTTCGTGGTGTTGATGTTGATGTCTATTTCTCTTTTATTTATTAGGTTGAAGTTGTGCCATAGGTGTGTTGTCTGTATCCTTATTTTGCTGGGGTGGCACCAGGTGTTGGTGCTTTGTTGTGAGGAGTTTGTTGTAGAGAAAGTCTGCCATAACTTGTGGATCAATTTGCATCCTTTTGCTTGTTGTTTTGGCTGTGTTAGGGTCATTGGTCAGTTAGGATACAACTGAGAATAGTTCTCTGGGGCAGTTGAGTGATTTCATAAGATTGTGATAAATTCCTTTTGTGTCTTGTTACATAGGTCATATTTCTTTTGAAGGTTGTGTAGATATGACTTGGTTGTATTGTCCTGTGTTCTTTTCCATTTTCTTCTGTGCTGGTCCAGGTTTTTGGAGAACGATGGAGGACGTGAGGATATATATATGGTGTTTTGTTTTGAATATTTTTTTTGAAGGTTGAAGTTGTATGTGTTGTCTGAGTCTATAAATGTATCCAGATCAGTTATGTCTGCGTCTATTAGTGCCGAAGTCTGGTCAAGGAAGTATTGTGTGATGAATGCTTTAAATCGACGTCTGAACTGTTGCTGTTGCCGTGTGTTTGGTTGAGTAATATTGGCTGGTATATTGAGGGATATCGTGGTGTGATCTGACCATGATACTGGGTCAATTTGCAGATTTAGGTTTTCTTTAAGTAGGTTGTTGGATACAAATATAAGGTCCAAGATTGATCCTTTGCAATGGGTTGGTGCATCAATTATTTGGGTTAGCTGTAGGGATTCCATGGCATTAAGGAACGCATTAGCATGTTTTTCCATGGTTGAAGGAAGGTTAAGGTCACCCATGAGGGTGAAGTGGCGCTTTTTGTGGCTGTAATATGTACATGCCTAGTCTATGATTGCAGCTAGGTCATCTATGTTGGGAGTAGGTTTTCTATACGTTAGTTATAGTGTGCTCCAAGTTAGAGATGGTTAAGAGGTCTACTGTCTGTAGTGATTGGGAATTGTTCAGTGTGAAATTCAGGTGCTTCTTTGCAAGTATGAGTACTCCACCCTCTCTCTGATGTAGTCTAAGGCAAGTAAATAGCGTATATTGTGATGTAGCTAATTGGTTTAGTAGGACTTGTCATAGTCGTTGATCCAGCTTTCTGTAATGTACATTACATCTGTCAGTGAGGTGAAAGTGGTCTGCAATAATTTGAATTTTTTTGCGTATAGAACGAGCATTGATGAGAGAACATTTGATTGGATGATGGTGTTTGTAGTATTCGTTGTTAATTGTTCAAGTCTAATAGATATGAGCTTGCATGCTTGTTTAGTGAACGGTATTTTGTGCCGAGTTGTAAGGTGGAGGTTGTTTACCCTGTGAAGCACTTGTATGCTTCTGTTCCAATTGTTGCTTAGATGGTAGAGGATAGCAGAAATGCAGCTAAGAGAATGATCGTATGATATGTTTGTCTATAAGTTCGTAGCTTACCTTAGCTGGGTTTCTTGGGAGTTTGGTGTGTATCTTGTGTATCGTGAGAGCTTTAGATGACCTCAGACTTCCGCAAAGACCTCAAAACATTGTTATTTATAGAAGCCTATGAGCATTCAGGCAACATCCCCTACCCAAACAGTAACACTACTACCTCCTCCAACTAAACACACACCCATCCTATCCACACACACACAAATCTATCAGACCATGTTATTAAACACCTTTATGTTAAATGTTCTCAATTGTACTGTCTAAATACTGTTAAGTAACTGTACTGTCTAAATGTTTACATGTACCGTAATGTTAAATGTAACCCTCCAATTGTGATGTGACGTGACCACCTTGATTGAAGGAAACGGTGGCTTACAAATCTGTCTAAATAAATAAAATAAATTTGCTTATCTTTAGGTGAGAGGTGTTTGGTAATGCGTGGTTTTGTAGGTTCTGTGGTTGCTGTTTATCTTTTCTGCTCTTTTCATTTTTTGATGGCCTCATGTGCAGGCCTGTAAGGCGCGGGCGTACCGGAGCTCTCCGGATTTTAAAATACCTGCTGGAGGAGTTCTTCGGCCTAATTAGCCTTGGTGAAGGGGAGCAGGGAGGAGCTTACCTGCCTGCTCCCTTTTGCCGACACTGATCGAGCTGCTTTGTTTAAGATGTTCCTGCGCTGGAGCTCTCTGGAATTTTTGTGGTCAACCTGGAAAGACAGCTGAGGGGAGATATGATAGAGGTCTATAAATGAATCAATGGCGTTGAATGGGTAAACCTAGATTGTTTACACCATTTAAATGTGGAAAGGCTACAATGTATCCAGTTTAAGACTAATAAGAGAATTTGTTTTCACTCGCCGTGTAATCAAACTCTGGAATTGTAGTAAAAGCTGTTGGTGTAGCAGGGTTTAAAGAAGGTTTGGACAAGTTTCTGGAGGGAAAGGTCCATAAACAATTATTGAATGACCCAGGAAAACCACTGCTTACCCCAATACAAACATTGTGGAACCCGTGGCTTATTGGAAACCTGCTAGGTACTTGTGACTTGGATTGGCCACTGTTGGAAACAGGATACTCTGCTTGATGGACCTTGGTCTGACCCAGTATGGCATAATGTCTGACAATGAAAATTTCCTTATCGTCCCCTCAGTCCAGTCCAAACTCTTGAGTTGTCACCTTCCAACAGCAGCTTAGAGACTGAGCATGCCAAATCTTGATGATGTCAATGTACATAGGCAGCTGGCACCTCCTATTGGACTCTGTATTCTCAGTCTCCAAGCAGCATTTGAGAAGGATTCTGGTGTCTGGACTCCACAGCTGAGCACAATAAGCAACTTACCTTTCTTTCAGATACTAATGGAGTATTTGTTCAGGACAGTGGCCTTTTAAATTTTGGAAATTTGCATCTCGTAAACCAAAAAAAAAAACAGTAAGTGTCAAACAGTGCACTGAGTGAGCCAGTTTGGCAACAGGCAGGTCCCAATCCCTTAAATGGGAGAGCAGGCTTGGTGCAGCACACGCTGTTCCTGATATGCGTGAAGGAGCAGTAGGAAGAGAGCCCGCCAGCTTGTTCGTCACAGCTAGAGACAGGAGATCGCCAGATCTGCAGATTTTAAGCGTTGCAGCCAGATGGTCAGTGGGGGAACAGATAGAAAGTGTGGGAGAGCTTTGATGGCTAACAGCCCAGCCTTAATGAGCACGAGGCGTGGGTGCCATTTTGAAAGAACACGAAACATAGAAATATGACGACAGAAAAAGACCACATGGTCTATCTAGTCTGTCCTTCCATAACAACTACAACAGTCCCCTTTTTACCTTTAGAGATCCTCTGTTTGTCCCATGCTTTTTTGAATTGTTACTGTCCTCGTCTCTACCACCTCCACTGGGAGACTATTCCACGGATCCACTACTCTTTCCGTAAAGAAATATTTCCGCATATCACTCCTGAATCTATTTCCCTTCACCCTCATCCCATGTCCCCTCGTAGCAGAACTTGCTTTCAATTGAAAGAGGCTCTCTCCCTGAACATTTATGCCACGGAGGTATTTAAACATCTCAATCATATCACCTCTATCCCGCCTTTCCTCTAAGGTGTACATATTAAGATCCTTCAGTCTGTCCTCGTATGCTTTATAATGAAGACCACTAATCATTTTAGTAGCCACCCTCTGCACCGACTCCATCCTGTTCACATCCTTTTGAAGGTGCGGTCTCCAGAATTGCACACTAGACTCCAAATGAGGTCGCACCAAAGACTTATACAGAGGCATTATCACCTCCTTTTTTCTGCTAGCCATTCCTCTCCGTATGCACCCAAGCATCCTTCTAGCTTTTGCCGTCGCCTTTTCTACCTGTTTAGCTACTTTAAGATCATCAGACACAACCACGCCTAGGTCCCGCTCTTCTTTAGTGGACAAAAGTACTTCACCCCCTATACTATATTGCTCCCTTGGATTGCTGCAGCCCAAATGCATGACCTTACATTTTTTAACATTAAATCCCAGCTGCCAAATTCTAGACCATTTTTCAAGCTTAGCTAGATCCCTCATGTTATCTACCCCTTCCTGGGTGTCTACTCTATTGCAGATTTTGGTATCATCCGCAAAGAGGCAAACCTTACCTGAAAGCCCTTTCGCTATATCACTAACAAAGATATTAAAAAGAATCGGACCAAGGACAGATCCCTGGGGCACACCACTGATAACATCCTTCTCAGAGTGAGCTCCATTTACTTGTACTCTTTGTCGCCTCCCACCCAACCAATTTCTAACCCAAGCAGTAACTTTAGGGTCCATTCCTAGGGTGCTCAGTTTGTTTATAAGTCGCCTGTGAGGAACAGTGTCAAAGGCTTTACTAAAATCTAAATACACCACATCTAGGGCTCTCCCTCGGTCCAACTCCCTGGTCACCCAGTCAAAGAAATCAATCAGATTTGTCTGACAAGACCTGCCTCTGGTGAATCCATGCTGCCTCGGATCCTGTAATCTGCTGGACTCCAGAAACCTCACTGTTTTCTCTTTCAGCAGCGTTTCCAATAATTTACTCACCACCGAAGTTAAACTAACCGGCCTGTAGTTTTCAACCACATCCTTACTTCCGTTTTTGTGTAAAGGCACCACATGAGCCTCTCTTCAGTCTTTAGGCATCACTCCCGACTCCAACGAGGCATTGAAAAGGTCAGTCAGTGGAGCTGCTAGAACGTCCCCAAGTTCCCTCAGTATTCTATGGTGTATCCCATCCGGTCCCATCACTTTGTCTACTTTAAGTTGAGAGAGTTTCTCATGAACACAGTCTTTTGAAAATTGTTCAAGATGTCCTTAGCTTCTGTTCCTATTTGTGGGTGTTTTCTGAGGTCCTGCTCCTGGTTCTTCATCTGTGAACACAGAACAAAAATATTTGTTAAGCAATTCCGCTTTATCCTTATCAACTTCTACATATTCCTCCCCTTCACCCTTGAGTCTGAAAATACCACTTTTGCCCTTCCTCTTCTCACTAATATATCTGAAAGCAGTAGAGGTTTACAGACCAGTGTGGCGGGAAGTGCTGAGATTGGACTCTGAGGTTCCTTTCCTCATGTTTTGTTTTTGGGGGCCGGTTTAGTGATTGGAAGGCACAGGAGTGGTGCAAGTTAGAATGCTGGTGAAACTCATATGTCTAGCCTGCAGCCCCCATTAGGACTCCCTTTCGGCCACGGGGTTTTGCCGTGGCTGCAAGGCAGAGTCTCGATCAGTGGAGGAAGGCCTGCCAAGATGGCTAAAGCTTCAGTTCACCCCAAGTTTTGGCAGGAATGGCTGCCATCTTAGAGAAGTCTGGTAACTCCTATCCTCCAATGGCTGAAGCAAGTGACAGTAGTAGGTTTCCCCCTCCCACCCCCCCAGAACATTTACATCAGGGGGGCCCTCCTCAAGACCCTCAGTCTTCTCTGAGGAGTGGGAAGTTACCAATGGTGTGCCCCAGGGATCTGTCCTTGGTCCGATTCTTTTTAATATCTTTGTTAGTGATATAGCTGTCAGGTAAGGTTTGCCTCTTTGTGGATGATACCAAAATCTGCAATAGAGCAGACACCCAGGAAGGTGTAGATAACATGAGGAGGGATCTAGCTATGCTTGAAGAATGGTCTAGAATTTGGCAGCTGGGATTTAATGTTAAATGCAAGGTCATGCGAGGACTTCCGGTGATGCGGTGAGAGCGAGCAGTCACGTTCTGTTCGCGCTCCGACCGCCCCCCCGCCTGAACCGGCATATTAGAGTCGTTTTTTGAACCCGGAACCGGCGTCCAGCATTTACCCCAGGTGTCGGACACCCCATTGCAGTCTCCGAGGTGAGCCGGGGGTTTGACGGGGATGGCAGCCGTGCTACGAGCGGGGAAGAAGGAGTAGGACCGTGGGCCCGCAACCAGCAAAATGGCGGATGGAGGGGTGGCACCCAACTCCCCAGCCTCACCAGCTAGAGTGGAGGAAATATCAGCGGCGGTTGCGGAGGCTTTGGCTACCCAATTCACCACGCTCCGGGAGAAACTCAACGCCGTGCAGTGCTCTGTGGAGACCTTTGGCAGACGGCTGCAGGAGGCGGAGGAGCATGTGGGGCGCACGGAGGATACTCTGACGGAACTGAACCATGTGGTGGAAGGCCTACGGACCCAGCTGCGATCCCAGGAGGCCAAGATCGACCTGGAGAACCGCTCACGGAGGAACAATGTGAGGGTGATGGGTATCCCTGAATCTGTGCTGGACAAGGACCTGCAACAGTACCTGGTGGGGCTTTTTTTGCCGTTGCTGGAGGAGGCCGCAGCCGGAGGGAGCATCCAGATTGAGCGGGCGCATCGGTTGGGCATTAAGAATATGCGCGACTCCCGACCACGAGTGGTCCTAGTGAAATTCTTACAATTCCCGCAGAAGGAGGCCATTTTGTGCGCTGCTCGGGTGCGAGGCGTTTTGGAGGTGGACAACGTGCGGATCCGGATTGCGCAGGACTATTCCATGCAATTGAGCCAACGACGCTGGGCATATGCGCCTATCTGCCAAAAACTGATTGACAGTAAGATTAAATTTACAGTACAGTACCTGGCGCGCTTGCACGTGTTCCACGAGGGCATGCGCAAGACCTTTGAGACCGCCGATACAGCAGCGCTATATGTGGCGAGCATCATCCCTGACGGAGGAGCGGGCTGAGATCTCTCGGGAGACCAGAGCATATTACTACTTTGCAGCAGATTGCCCACCTGTTTTATATGAACGTGATGTACTGAAAGAGCTCGGGGTTCTCTATGATTTAAGTCGGGGCGTGAGAACGGGGTGGGCAGCACTTTTGATTTAATGGCTGCCACGCACCCGCTCCCTGGACCTTGAGGGTTTCAGGAGGGGGTGACCTTGGATGCCCTTCAGGGTTGAGGTTGTAGTTGTGTGGGTGCTCAAGTAGTAAGGCAGGCAAAGAAAATTTCTTTGAGGTTTATTTCCCGCATTGCAGTTCAAGTGCAAACAGACGCAAATAAAGTATAATAGCACAAAACAAGAGTGAGAAACCAAAACAAGGTATTGCACTGCTAGGCTAAATGTCCATTATCTTCTGTGATCACATTCAGTTGTCATGTGACCCTTTTCACTAACGGAAGAAACAAACTTTGGCAAACAGCAATGCTCCTGGTATGCAAACAATTATGCTTTAACTTATTCCCTTCTGATAATCTTCTCAGCATAGGAATCAATACAGCAACTTCTGTTATATTTCTTCATATAACTTTTGTACAGCATTTCAATTAAATGTCCTTCTCAATGACACAAGTTGAACAGTCCATTGGCATGTCTGGTTCTGTGAACGGCAGAGAAGAAACTAAAGGCATTTCCTCTTCACAGCTGTTTGTGGGCTGTGCTACATTAGAGGAAGAAACTGCCCTGCTTTCAAGGAACTCTCTGAAATCTTTAAGAAGCAATTCAGCCTGCGTTCTTCCTGGGCTAAGCTGATAATGTCTTCCTCCTTCAGGTAACTGTTTGTTTAAACTGCTTATCTCTTGATAATTAGCAATGCTGCTTTTACTAAGACAACAGTTCCACGTGTTAGGATTATCCTTCCCCCACTTATCACTAAACATTAGTGCTGGGTTTAAAACTTCAGCTGTGAGTGGAGAGTTTCTCAACAGAGTGTTAAAAGTAGAACCGTCAGGCTTCTCTTGGCTCCTGTCTCTGTAATAAGACTCAGCTGTTCCCTTACTATAGGTTTCTGCTGGCTTATGAGAATAGCCTAGGCTGCTTAAATGCTTTTCAGACTGCAACCAATTGCTACCATGTTGTCTGACTTTGTCTTGGCTTTTAACATTAGCCTTCACTCTTTCTGGCTTCCCAATGTTAAGCTTGCTAGCTGCTTCATACCCACTGTGTACCTTGTGCTGTGGTTTTCTCCAGGGTAATTCTCTGTCCCTCTGCCTTCGGTTCCAAGGTTCTGCTTGGTCCTCTAGAAGCTTGTGCTGTAGCCTTGGGTCTCTCAGTGCTCCTGAATCCTTCTGGTCACAGAAGATTCTCCCTGCCCCTGAGTCTCCCAGGTATTTGCTTCCTGAGTCCAGTCTTCTCCTTAGTGGATCACAGCTGCTTAAATGCTCTCTCTCTCCAACTCTTCCTGGTCATGTCCTTCTGAGTCTCCTACTGACTCCTCGTCTTCTTTCAAATCTGACTCTCTCTGTTTCTGAGTGCTTAACAAGCTGCCTGTGTACTGCACTGCCCGCCTCCTGCTTGGGCGTGCCCAATCAGGGACTTGGCTTCTCTCCTTCCATGAGGTGAGGTGTGGTTCCTGATTAGCTCTGTGGTTTTTTTTCTCTCTGAAGAGAAAATCCTGCAATCTCTTGCAGTACCGGTTCTCTCCACCGGATTACTATCTGTTTCCATAGCATCTTGAGAGGCTTCTACGTCACATGGCTTGGTGCGCTTTTTCATTGTTGGGCCACCAGTTCAAATCCAGCACTACTTGTTCATGGCCTGAGTTTGTGCTGTTAGAGGGTTGTTGCATAGTTTGGGGGACCTGAGTTGCTAATATATTGGGGTCCTACTGGATAAGCATGTACAGACATGAAAAACACTATCTTGTTTTAGTGTTTGGTGCAGGCTCCAGGGATTGAGTGGGTATAAATCTAGGTAAAACAGGTGCCCTTCTTTTTTTTTCTCACACTAGGGCATGGTACTGGGCACATTTGGTTGGGCAGTGAGGGCAGGCTGGCGCCGCTACTGCTTCGCCCCTGACTTCGTGTTAAATATGGCGCATATCGCCCGCATTTAATTAATTTTTGACAGATACGTTTTTCCTAGTCTTGTTGATGACGCAGCTTAAGTTCTTTTGTTAGCAGGCGATTAGGTGGGGGTATGTGCCATCCTGCTCAACTAGGTAACCTTTATTAACGCGGAGGCGCTAGGTCAGTTGCACCTACCTCTTCCGAACATGCCCGACTCATCTTTTGGAGCCTAGAATATGTTTTTAGAATATTTTCTACTGCAAGTTCTGTTGTAGCTGTCATTTTAGTCTCTGCCTTCCACGCACATCCATAGTGAGTGGAACGTAACTATATACTCGGAAATGTTGCTGGTAAAGTCTTGCCACAGGACCTCGAATGAGTATCTGTGCCGTTCCTTGTCTTTCCTCTTTGTAACTAGCAAAATGGCCTCAGCTTAGGTGCAGAGTGACTCAGTAATTGGCAGCAAATGCCAGACTGGGCCTCGGAAAAGGGCATACTGGCATAGAACTCTACAGCTGTCGCTGTGGGTCTTTACAGCAACCAGACCGTCTTGGCTCTGTATATCAAGAGTGTTGAATCGATATTGGCTCACACTCTATCGGGGAGTCCATGGCAAGACTTACTCTTTCGGCTTACAGAGATACCACAATGTTGCTCCAGTGTATCCCCAGCTGCTTTATGATGGTCCAAACTTTCAATGTATAGGTATGCGTACTCCCGTTTCAGCATTGCTTTTGTAATACCATTTGCCAGGACCTGGGTGCTTTCTACCTGTTTACTTATGTAATTTGTAGGGGGGAGTACCAGCAGAAAGTGCCAGGCCAAGTTTGTGTATTATGGCATAGGCTTTGGTATAGGAACTCATGGGCAGCACGGATGTTTTATGTGAACGTTATTGTAGCTCTTTACTTGATGGAAGGGGAGCTTTATCCCCTTTTGGGCTTCAAGATTCCGGTATCTTAGTTTTTGTGCATGGCCCTTACCTAACTGGGGGAGACTGTGGCAATGCTGGTCTAAGGACAGCGTAAGAGTGAGTTGTAGGGGACTGACCTGGCCACAAGATACGTTGCCCAGTTGCTATTGCTCAGTTAAAGGGCTCAGGACCTCCCGAGGATTGGGGTCATTCGGGTGTTGGGGTGTTAGTACCTGGCATTGGTAGCGAAGGGGTGTAGGTGGGTAGGGTACCGATGGGAGGGGGGGCGGTGGAGCGTATCACCGGAAGGGTCTGTAGGAGTGGGGGGAGGTGATATGTTGGAGGGAGAACAATTATTACAACGGGGGGGAGGGGAGGTGGGGGGAGTGGGGGATAGGTCGCACTCTAAATAGGCCTCATTGTTCGATTAGTGTTGAGATGTTGGGGGACGGGAGGGGGTTCCAGGCTGGGAGAGCCCCATCCCTAATCGTATGGGATACCGGACAGATGGGTCTTGACACTGCCCCGCCGCTTTGAAAGTCATCACGTGGAATGTGTGTGGTTTGGGAAACCCTATCAAGAGATATAAAGTACTACAGGCCTTAGCTAGACAAAAATGTGATATTGCGTTCTTGCAGGAGACCCACCAGACGGCTGCGGAGCATACTAAGTTGCGTCGAGACTGGGTGGGACAGGTATGGGGGGCCCCGGCCCTGGGGAAAAAAGGGGGGGTGGCCATTCTGATACATAAGCGGGTGCGCTGTCTAATTGAAGCTGAAGTGAGTGATGCGGATGGACGTTACTTGCTTTTGCAAGGTACCCTGGAGGGGAGGCCGGTAATTTTGGGGACGGTGTACGGACCGAATTCCCTGGACCCCCAATTCTATATACGTTTTGGCTTCCAAGGTGGAGCAGATGCCAGAGTTCCCTCTGGTTCTGGGAGGTGACTTTAACGGAGTCCTGGATATTGACCTGGATACCTCTAGAGGGGGGGAAGAGCGTTAACGTGGGCCGGTAACGCGGGTGTTACAGCGTTTTAAGACTCGGTTGGGGCTGGTAGACACGTGGAGGGTGTTGCACCCCTTAGAGAAAGACTTCACCCACTAGTCTAGAGCTCATGGCTCCAGTTCCTGTATTGACTATCTATTGCTTTCTAGTGGGGTATTTGCGAAGGTGGGGGACGTGCAGATTGGGCCCCTGGAAATTCCTGGAACTAGGCTGGGGTGGGGGGACAGATCGATCACAGCTCTGGCGGTTTCCACCGGAACTTTATAAGGACACTCAGTTTCATACGTTTTTGGAACGGCGCTGGAAGGAGTTTGAGGAGGACCAGCGTGGTCACCAGGGGGACCCTGAATTGGTGTGGGAGACAGCCAAAGTCGTGTTAAGAGGTGATATTATTGGATACGCGGCGCGTAAACGTCGGATGCTTGTGGAGCGGATCCTTAGATTGGAGAAGCGAGTGTCTCTGCTGCGGAGGCGGCTTGTGCGGGCCCCGACTGAGGGGCTTAAGAAGGAGTTGTGGGAAGCTCGGATGGATCTCAACGAGTTGTTGCATCAGAGAGCTAAGAAGTCCATCTTGTATTATCGTTACCGGCTGCAGTGCTATGGGGATAAGCCCGGGCGGCTGTTGGCTCGATGTCTGAGAGGTCAGAGAGGCTCAAATACAGTGGCGGCTCTGGGGGATGAATGTGGGCTGCTACAGCGGGACAGCAGGGATATTGTCCGGGTGTTCCGGGGATTCTTTCAAAAGCTCTACACAGTGGAGAGTGGTTCCCCCCTCGGCAATACCGTAATACCTCCGGAAGCTGAACTTGCCTACGCTCACCGAGGAGCAGAGCCTTCAATTGGGGCGGCCGATAACTTTGGAGGAAGTAGGGTCGGTTATTGCCGCAGCTAGCTGCTTTAAATCGCCAGGGCCGGATGGTTTGGGGGCCGAGTTCTACAAACTGCTTAATAGCTATATTAGTCCTGCCTTGGTAGAGGTGTTTGCGCGGCGGGTGGAACAGGGAGGCTTCAGGTGGGGCCATAATCATGCACATATTACCTTGATTCCCAAGCCGGGTAAGGACCCGGTGCTGCCCACTTTTTACTGTCCTATTTCTTTACTGAATTTTGATATTAAGATATTTGCTAAGGTTCTGGCGGATAGACTGGCGGGACATCTTGGCCTTCTGATCCATGATTCACAGGTTGGCTTTGTGAAAGGCCGATATATTGTACGGAACATGCGCTAAATTTTAGCGTCTTTGGAATGGGTGCATGACCAGCAGCTGCCCTCTTTGCTTGTTAGCTTTGATGCGGAAAAAGCTTTTGATCGGGTAGATTGGTGCTATTTAAAAACCCTGTTGCCTTGGTATGGTCTTGGTGCCCCATTCTGTGCCATGATAGACTGTTTATACGCTGATCCGACGGCGGGAATACTCTGTAATGGGGTATTGTCGGAGGCCTTCCCGCTGGAAAGGGGCACGCGGCAGGGTTGCCCCCTCTCACCCCTGCTATTTGTTTTGTCTCTGGATCCGTTGATTAGGGCGGTGGAGGCGTCGCCGGTGATTCAGGGGGTGCGGATTGGTTCTCAAACTTTTACAGTGTCGGCCTTTGCGGATGATCTGTTAGTACACCTTTTGTCTCCTGTGGACTCCTTGCCTCACCTGTTGCAAGAATTTAAGAACTGCGGCCTTTTTGCTGGTCTGCGGATTAATGGGGATAAATCGGAGACTCTGGATGTCTCTGGGACTTTGAAACAGGGTTGGACGGGTAGGTTCCCCCTTAAGTGGGCAAACTCTCATTTCACCTACTTGGGCATTCGGTTGACTCGTCAGCCGCAGGACCTTTATAGGTGTCATTTGGATTGGATGTTGAACCGTGTGCAGTCTCAGTTACAGGCCTGGGGGCCCCTGCCGCTCTCTCTATCGGGGCGAGTGGCGGCGGTGAAGATGGTGATTTTACCGAGGCTGTTATACTGGCTGCAAACCCTGCCGGTGTGGCTGCTTCGGGGGGATCTGCGGCAGTTGAAGGGGGTTCTTCGGACCTTTCTGTGGCGAGGGGCACGAGCCCGCATTCCCTTGATACGGCTCATGGGGAAGTGGCGGGAGGGGGGGATGGGGGGATGGGGGGATGGGGTTTCCAGACTTGGGCACGTATGCTTTGGCATGTCAGGCCCGCCACCTAGGTGATTGGCTAGGGGGGACTGCTGTGTACACGCCCACGACCTTGGAGGAGGAATTTGTAGCACCCCTCTCTTTGTTGGGGGCATTGCATACGGAGTCTAAAGATCTACCGGCCCGCCTCATACGGAGCGTACTGTTTGGGTCGGCCCAGTGGATGTGGCGGTATTTAAATACCCGATGGGGATCGTCCTGGACGGTATCCAGTTGGTTGCCATTGCAGGGCAACGTCCACTTCACTCCAGGCTCTACCTCCCGCGGGTTTTGGGAGTGATGGCGGAGGGGTATTCGGTATATAGGGCACCTGGTTGATGCTACGGGGAGATGTAAATCTTTTCAGTCTCTCTGTCAGGAATATGATTTGACCTCACAGTATACCTTTGTGTTTTTGCAGGTTTCTCATTATATTTCCTCCTTGCCTAGCGAAGCGCTGACGCTTGAGCGCTCGGAGCAGCTGTTGGGTTTTTTTGCCTTAGGGGAGGAAGAGCCTCCGACCATCGCGGGGTTGAGAGCTCGCTTGGACAACCTTTGCACCCTTGCTGACTATCGGGGCGTGGAAGCAGCGTGGGGGGTGGAGCTGGGGTGGGAGGTCTTTCCTGATACTATCCGCACTGCTTTACGCCGGATTGCCGACATCATGGAGGGGGCGAGGTGGCAGGAGGTGCAGTTCAAATGTCTTACTCGGGCCCATTTTTCGCCTAGACGAGCCTTGCGTAGCCGGCTGACGGATGACGGTCGATGTCCGCACTGCCTGGCACCCTTGGCAGGTCTGTTGCATATGTGGTGGGCCTGTCCGCATGTTCAACCATACTGGGCCAGAATTTGTACTTATATCAGTGGGTTGCTGCAGCAGCGGTTGCGGTGGACTGGAGCCTTTGTGGTTCTGGATAGGATTGACCCTCCTTGCCCCTGCCAGGCGAACGGACCGTCTGTTAATGCGGAAGGCCTATCTGGTGGGTAAAGGCCCCATCTTGCGCCTGTGGCGCGAGCAGAGCTCTCCCACGTTTGGGGAATGGCGCAATTGTTTTCACCAGTTAATGTTGATGGAGCGGTGGCGAGCGCGGGGCAGTGTCAAGCTCTGGGTGTCCTCCCTCCTAGTATGGAGCCCGTATATAGATACCCTGGGAGCTCGATGTCGTAATGAGCTTTTACACATTGGCAGCTAGTGGGGTGGAGGGGCGGCAGTATGAGGTCTGGCTTGCTGGGGCTAGGGGGGGAGGGATGAGACGGGGAGAGGGTGCGACCTGGAGGGGGGGAGGGGGAAGGGGGGGCTCGGTGGTGGGGAGGTGCAAGCGGGGGAAGGGAGGGGGGCAAAATGTTAAAGCTGTATTCATCTCCTGTAAATGTTTCTCCGGGTGGGGATGAGAACCCACCCCTCCGGAGGTTGGTTGTTTATGCTTATTGTTGGTGATGATTAAATAAAGTTTAAAAAAAATTTTTTAAAAAAAAGCAAGGTCATGCATTTGGGCTGCAGCAATCCAAGGGAGCAATATAGTATAGGGGGTGAAGTACTTTTGTCCGCTAAAGAAGAGCGGGACCTAGGCGTGGTTGTGTCTGATCTTTAAGTAGCTAAACGGGTAGAAAAGACAGCAGAAGCTAGAAGGATGCTCGGATGCATAGGGAGAGGAATGGCTTGCAGAAAAAAGGAGTTGATAGTGCCTCTGTATAAGTTTTTGGTGCAACCTCATTTGGAGTATTGTGTGCAATTCTGGAGATCACACCTTCAAAAGGATATAAACAGGATGGAGTCGGTACAGAGGGTGGCTACTAAAATGGTTAGTGGTCTTCGTTACAAAGCATATGAGGACAGGCATAAGGATCTTAATATGTACACCTTAGAGGAAAGGCAGGATAGAGATGATATGATTGAGACGTTTAAATACCTCTGGGCATAAATGCACAGGGGCAGAGCCTCGTGATTGAAAGCAAGTTCTGCTACAAGGGGGCATGGGGTGAGGGATTCAGGAGTGATATGCGGAAATATTTCTTTACGAAAGAGTGGTGGATCTGTGGAATAGTCTCCCAGTGGAGGTGGTAGATATGAGGACAGTATTTGAATTCAAAAAAGTTTGGAACAAACAGAGGCTCTCTAAAGGAAAAAAGGGTACAGTTGTAGTTAAGCCATGTGGTCTCTAAGCCTAGATAATCCACGTGGTCTCTTTCTGTCGTCATTTTTCTGTTTCTGTTTTTGCCAGTTTGTCCTGATGCACAAAGCCTTCTGTCTGAGGCAAAGTTCAGGAGGAGATACCTCTAAGATGGAGGAAAGAGCAAGAAAGCGAGATTTACCCAAGGCCAAGTTGTGGAAGCAGGGAGGAGAAGAACCTGTGACCACCTGTAGGTGTTTGGACAAGGAGCTTTGGGAGGATACTGGTTCTTGCATGCCAAGGATTCAGAGACCCCCAGGAGAAGCTGCAGCTGACATTTGGGGGGAATCAGCTTCAGCAGTGTTGGAGGAAGGGGAGATCTCGCAAAGGGAGGAGGGGGGACCCTCTGTGTGTTTTCCACTGAGAATACAGGCAGCCCTGATCTCTCATTTCCTGGGGGCACTCACTGTGCCTCGGAGTGATGCCAGATGAGGAACTGTTGGAGGATCCCCTTTTCCAGGCCATTAAAGACACAGGTGTTCCCCATGTGATTTAAGCAAATGATCCAAGGAGTTGGAGTTCCTGGAAGCAGGCTTGAAGGGTACATGGGCAATGGCTCGCCTTTTACCCTTTGCCAGCGGGGAGAGAGATCATTTTCATGTGCCCAAGGTGGACATGCTGGTTTCGGCGATTTTACAAAGACCACAGTCCCAGTAGAGGGCAGCACACCCTCAAGAATCTGCAAGACTGCAAGGTGGAAACACTGCTCAAGCAGACATTTGATATTACTGCAGTGTCGTTACAAGCATCCATCTGCGGAACCTTTGTGGCTCAAGCTTGTTTATGATGAATGCAAGGGGTGCTGAAAAGCAACAAGACTCACAGGGAGCATCATTGCAGGCAGCCAAGGTGGAGTCTGGAGCGGCTTACCTAGTAGATGCCTTTATGATCTCATTAGTGTTGTCTAAAAGCATGGCTAGAATCATGGCAGCTTGGAGATTCCTGTGATTGAGAAACTGGTCAGCAGACTTTTCTTCCATGATGTGTTTGAGAAAGTTTCCCTTCAAGGGTAAGCTCTTGTTCTCTTGTGCTCAAAAATGAGCTCTCGCATATGGGTGACATCGGTGTTGACGTAACACCTGTTACAGGCAAGTAACTAGGCTTTTGGGGAAGCTTTAGATAAGCTGGTGAAGGATTTAGGGGACTCAAAAGGAGGTCGGCTTCCTGAGGATAAACAAGACAGTTTTTTATTTAAGGGTTTTTTATACCACCTCCTCAGATAATCAGTGATTTAGAGTAACATCAATATTACATTATAACATAAGAACTAATTACATCGAATGTAATAACAATGTTAGTTACGTTGAACAGTTAAGACCATTGGGCCAGCCCAAGGACAGCCCAGGAATTTTTGTAGTTTTCAAGCAATTAGTTTTGCATCCTATCAGAGAGGCTTCTACCTCTCTCGGGTGCAGACCTTTTGAGGCTTTAAAGGAACATGTAGAGGTTTTTGTCTTTTCCTCCACAGGAGCCAAAAAGCCACATTGAAGCGAGGGTGGGCCCAGGCAGAGTGATCCCTGTGGGAGGACGGTTGTGGGGAATTTTACTGCGCTTGCGTCCAAAACACATCTGATCAGTGAGTGCTGGAAGTGATCAGAGAGGGGTACACACTTGATTTGCTTGTCCTCTCTGAGGCATTCATATGGTCCCCTTGTAAGGCCCCTCAGAAGATAGCAGCAGTGCAAGACACATTGCTGCAGCTTCAACAATTAAACGCAGTGGTAGTGGTTCCCTCTGACTAGTGCAGCTGTGGTCGATACTCCATATACTTTCTGGCTCCCAAAAAGAAGGGAACATTTTGGCCCATTTTGGACCTCAAGCATGTGAACTGTTTCAGAGTGCCTTGCTTTCACATGGAGACCCTTCGGTCCGTTATAGTAGCTGTAAGGGAGGGAGAGTTCTTACAGCACTCAGTCTGACGGAGGCGAATCTGCACATAACAATCCGACCCGAGCACCAGCATTTCCTGAGGTTTGCAGTGCCCATGGGTCATTACCAGTTCAAAGCATTGCCCTTCAGTCTGGCATCTGTGCTGCACACCTTTACCAAGGTCATAGCGGCGTTGCATCAGGAAGGGGTGTTAGGCCATTCCTACTTGGACGATTGGCTGGTAAGGGCAAAGTCTCTAGAGAGGGAGAAGGTGGTGTGTCCAGTGCCCTCCCTTTTTTTTTTTTTTTTCCTGCCCAAGGTGGTCGCCGCCTTTTATGTTAATCAGTCATTGACACTTCTGATGTTTTCAGCAGCTGGGAAATAGTTTGGATTGCCCTCAGTTGCACTTGCTGGCTGTTTGCAGAGTGCTTCAGAGATACCCAAAGTGGACTGAACCTTTTTGTAAGTCAAATCTTTTTTGTCCTGTTTGGCAGGCCATGGAAAGGTGAGGCTACAAACAAGCTTACATTTCCTGGTGGGTATGGGAGGCTATCTGTTAGGGCGTAGAGAATTGCCCAAAGGGCTACAGGCACATGTGACCAGAGTGCAGGTGGCGGCGTGAGGGAAGGCTAGCCTGGTACTTCCACTGGATATTTGTTGGGCAGCAACTTGGTCTTCATTGCATACCTTTGTCAGGCCTTACTGCCTTGCTGTGAGGACGGCGGGAGATGCGAGATTGTTATGCTTTTCACCGCTTTGACCCAGTGAAAAGCGGGATATAAATACAGTTAAATAAATAAAATAAATAAATTATGCGGTGCTTCAGGTCGGGCTCGCAGGCCTCTCCTGAGATTGGTACTGTTATGGTGGTACATCTCAAGAGTCTGGACTGGAGAGGAATATAAGTAAAGTGAAATTAGGTCTTACTTGCTAATTTGCTTTCTTTGAGTCCAGACCAGTCAAGAGCCCTCCCATTGTTCTCTGGTTTACTTTAGCTTCACAGCAGGATGGCGAGCCCAGATCTGAAGAGTACATTGAATTGTGATTGATCTGGGTAGTGGCATCGCTGTCTGGTTATGCGGAGCTCCTTTGGGGGCACTGGGGTCTGCCGCACAGTGGCCTATGAGCAAACAAACACAAAAATAAAAAATAAAAACAAGTTTGTTTTTTTGGGCACAAGGTGTCTAGTTTTGTGGAGAGTGGAGTTAGTATTGATTTATCCTTTAATTTAGTGTATCCTAGTATCTCCAGGAACAAGCAGGAATGAGTCTTCACATATGGGTTTCGTCGGTACCGACGGAGCCTGTGCAGGAACGCTCCCCAGCGTCCAATCAGAAAGCTTTTGGGAGCATCCCACAGCACCTGCGTGCTGCCTTCCCGCCTTTCCCAACTGTCTCTCCTCAGTTCTTCTTTTTCTGCGGAGCCAGCAGGTCGTGTTCCTGTCACTGCAGAAGAATTTCTTTATTTCTTTGGTGTCGTGTCTGCCGCCTTCGATGCTCTACCGGTACCGCCAGTCCTTCTTTTCTTTAAAAAAAAAAAAAAAAAAGAAACTATTTCCCTTTCTTTTTCTTCAGGTGCACTTAAGGCCCAAAAATTTTTTTCCTTAACATGGAAAAGCCTGCCTCAGGGTTTAAGAAGTGCACAAAATGTGGCGATACCATTTCCGTCACCAACACCCACGACTGGTGTCTAAAATGTTTAGGTCCTGACCATTCCACCACAGATTGCATGTCCTGTTCTATGTCTAAAAGAGGTCGGCAGAACCGAGCTGCCAAGCTCAGTACCCTGTTTCCCTTTGATGCGGCTTCGGTGGCATTGACGTCATCTCCAGGAACAAGCAGGAATGAGTCTTCACATATGGGTATCGTCGGTACCGACGGAGCCTGCGTGGGAACGTTCCCCAGCGTCCAAAAGGAAAGCTTTTGGGAGCATCCCACAGTGCCTGCGCGCTGCCTTCCCGCCTTTCCTAACTGCCTCTCTCCAGTTCTTCTTTTCCGCGGAGCCAGCAGGTCGTGTTCTGTCACCACTGAAGAATTTCTTTATTTTATTTCTTTGGTCGCACGTCTGCCTTCTCGACGCTGGACCGGTACCGCCGGTCTCTTCTTTCTTTCTTCTAAAAAAAAACCAAAAAAAAAACCTACTGTTTTTTTCTCACTTCAGTGCATTTTCTTCTTTGGCCTTAGGCCTAGGAAATTTTTTCCTCATGGAAAAGCCCGCCTCTGGGTTTAAAAAATGCACGAAGTGCAGCGGCACTATTTCTGTCACTGACACCCATGAATGGTGTCTAAAATGTTTAGGTCCTGACCATTCCATTGCGGATTTTGAGTCCTGCTCCATGATGTCTAAAAGAGGTCTACAGAATCGAGCAGCTAAGCTCGGTACCGTTTCCCTCGGATGCAGCTTCGGTTGCATCGACGTCTTCCAGGGCTTCTTCCTCACATGGATCTCTGGTAACCAAACTTAAATCCAGCCGGTCCTCGAAGGGTAGATCTCCCTCTAAGTATCGAGATGCCTCCGGGCTTGCCCTCGAGGAATCCGCACTGGCAAAATTACCCTGGCGGGAGGCTCCGGCTTCCAAAGCTTTATCTGTGGGGTCACAGGTTGACATCGATGGTTCGGCCTTGACCAATCACCTGTTGCCATGTTCTGGGGTACCGGTGGTTCCCACTGGTACCGACATCCAGACATTGGTTGCGTCAATGGATCAGAATATCCTGACCATGCAGTGTGCCATCATGGCATTCATACAAGCTGCGACGCCTTCGGTACCGCAACAAACTCCGTTGCCGGTACCGACATCAGTTCCGTTGCCGGTACCGACATCCGGTTCCGGTGCCGGTACCGACATCCGGTTCCGTTGCCGGTACCGACATCCGGTTCCGTTGCCGGTACCGACATCCGGTTCCGTTGCCGGTACCGACATCCGGTTCCGGTGCCGGTACCGACATCCGGTTCCGGTGCCGGTACCGACATCCGGTTCCGGTGCCGGTACCGACATCCGGTTCCGGTGCCGGTACCGACATCCGGTTCCGGTGCCGGTACCGACATCCGGTTCCGGTGCCGGTACCGACATCCGGTGCCGACTGCATCGACATGCGGATCCGGTGCCGACTGCATCGACATGCGGATCCGGTGCCGACTGCATCGACATGCGGTTCCGGTGCCGACTGCATCGGTACACTGTTCTGTGATGCCCATCGGTACCAAATCGGTACCGATCACTCCCGATGTCGATACCACCCGGTACGCGTATCGGGCTCTGCAGGAGCATCCAGACAGGCGATACTTCGATTCCTCTAAAGACTCTGATGAATCAGAGGTCTCTGTCGAAGCATCGGTGATTCATCCTCAGGAGCCCTCTTCTCCAAAAAGGAGAATGTCTCCTCCAGAAGACTTGTCTTTTCAAGACTTCATTAGGGAAGTGGCCAGGAGCCTTTCCATCTCAGTGGCCCCTGAGACAGAGCCTAGAGCCAAAAAATTAGATATTTTACAATATCCTAAAGCTCCTAAAGAGGCAGCCACTTTACCAATACATGAGATTCTCACCACTTCCCCTCATTCTCGCAGGTTGGACACCATGTATCGTGTTCCTCCTTGTCCTGGCTTTCATAAGACTCAGCTTCCTCACCACACCATTGTGGTGGAATCTGCTATGAAGAAGATAGAGTACAAAAAGGCACTCTTCTGCTTCCTCCAGGAAGAGAATGCAGAACCTTAGATGCCTTTTGGCAGGAGAATTTTCCAGGCCAGTATGCTTGTTGCCAGAATCAACTCCTATAGTCTCTATATGGGGATGCTTCTAAAAGAAGTTACAGATCACCTGCAAACTTTATCTCCTTTTATTTCAGAAGATAAGAGAAGAGTTACTCACCTGGCTCAAACATGCCCAGGATATTTCCAAGTTTTCCAACCGTCCAGCCTTTGACTCTTTTGAAGGTGCCAGCAGAGCCTCGGCCATTGCCATAGGTGCACGCAGAGTTGTTTGGTTACAAGCTTCTGATTTGGAACCTTGGGTTCAAGATGGACTAGGAAACCTTCCTTGTACAGATGAAAACGTTTTTGGCAAAGATTGGCAAGCAAAGGCCACCCAAATGGATGCTGAAAATTCTGCTTTAGATAGACTTTCAAAGTCTACTTCTGCTCCTTTTAAGAAAAGGTTGTTCAAAAAGGGATTTTTTCCCAAAAAGGGAAATATTATTCTGCTTATGGTCAGCAGTCATCTACTGCAGGTCATTTTGCTACAAAGAGACAGCAACAACCGAAACAGGCCAAGCCTAAGGCTGCTAGGACTGCTACGGCCCAGCAGCCTCAGCCTCCTCAGGGCCTTTGACTTACAACTAGAGAGCTTAGCCTTTCTGGCTCTAGAACATCCAGAGCCTCTCACCATTCCAGGAAGGTTGGCTTACTTTGCTCCCAGATGGGAACAAATCACAGCAGAGCAATGGACCTTCTCCATCATAAGGGAGGGGTACAAGCTTCATTTCTTAAACCTTCCTCCTCACACCATGGTGAGACATTTCAGTTCTCAGACATCTCTCCTCGACCTTCTGGGTCAGGAGATTACTACCCTTCTTGCCCAAGGGGCAATAGAAGAAGTACCCCTTCTTCAACAGGGCTCAGGGTTCTACTCACCCTACTTTCTTATCCCAAAGAAAACAGGGGGCTACAGACCCATATTAGATCTCGGAGAATTGAACAAGTTTCTATGCAAGGAGAAATTCAAGATGATTTCTCTTGGTACTCTTCTTCCATACCTTCAGAGTCAGGATTGGCTTTGCTCTCTAGACCTCAAGGATGCATACACCCATGTCCTCATCCATCCAACACACAGACGGTTCCTTCGGTTCCTTTATCAAGGGAAGCACTATCAATACAGAGTGCTTCCTTTCGGTCTGGCCTTTGCACCAAGGGTGTTCACAAAATGCATGGCAATAGTAGCTGCATTTCTACGCACTCTAGGGATATTCGTATTCCCATATCTGGACGACTGGCTCATCCGAGCTCCATCCCAGTCAGAGGCCCAGACTTCTCTAATCTGCACAAGCCGTATCCTTCAGTATCTGGGACTTGTAATAAACTTTCCAAAATCCCATCTCACCCCTACTCGGTCTCTAGAGTTAATAGGGGCCTTGCTGGATACCACAACTGCAAGGGCCTATCTTCCCCAGGCCCGTTGCTTACGCTTGGTGCAATTAGCCTCACAAATTCAGTTAAAATCCCATTTAACTGCTCGAGAGATGTTACAACTGTTAGGCCACATGGCATCCACTGTGCATGTGGTTCCTTACGCTCGCCTTCACATGAGGGCAGCTCAGTAGACTCTGTCCACCCAATGGACCCAGGCATCAGGTTGCCTGTCAGACAAAATAGCAACCTCCAGTCGCCTCTTTTGGTCCCTCCACTGGTGGAAGTCCACTCAAAATCTGTTGCTGGGGTCCCCCTTTCAACAGGTGTTACCCCAAGCAACCCTTACAACAGATGCCTCCCCAAGAGGTTGGGGAGCTAATCTTCAAGATCTCTCCATTCAAGGCATCTGGTCTCTTGAAGAGACATCTCTACATAACAATCTCTTAGAGCTCAGAGCAATTTTTCTAGCTCTGAGTCTTCCACATCCTGCTCAGCTACAAGGCAGTCCTCATCCACACGGACAACGAAGTAGCCATGTTCTACGTGAACAAGCAGGGCGGGACTGGCTCTCTGTTGCTTTGCATCGAAGCTCTGAGATTGTGGGCCTTCGCCAGAGAGCATCAAATTCATCTCATGGCAGTGTATCTTCCAGGGGTTCAAAACTCTTGGGCAGACAGACTCAGTCGAGTTCTGCTTCCACACGAATGGTCCCTCCATGGGGACCAGATAGCCAGGATCTTCCGAATTTGGGGAACCCCGGACATAGACCTGTTTGCAAGTCCATGGAATGCCAAACTTCCCCGGTTCTGTTCCAGGATTCCGTGTCAGGGAGTTCAAGCCAGGGATGCCTTCCTCCTTCATTGGGGGCAAGACTTCCTCTATGCCTTTCCACCCATTCTCCTAATTCCCAAGACACTCTTCAAACTTCAGAGAGACAAGGGGATCTATGATCCTCATAGCACCACATTGGCCACGCCAAGTGTGGTACCCTCTACTTCTGCATCTCTCCCAAGCTCCCTCCCTGGACTTGGGATTTGCTCCAGGCCTCCTGTCCCACGAGGAGGGAACGTTGTGGCACCCAAATCCCCAGTCTCTTCACCTCAGAGCCTGGTTGCTGAAGGCCTAGACCTTCAAGATTTCCATCTTTCTCAGCAAGTGAAGGATATCCTTCATGCTTCCAGAAAGCCTTCCACTAGACGCTCCTATGCTTTTAAATGGAAAAGGTTTACCATTTGGTCTGCAGAGAAGGGTATTAACCCTCTTGCAATACCTCTGAATTCTTTACTAGAGTATTTGCTGCATTTATCCCATGCAGGCCTTAAAACAAATTCAGTAAGAGTCCATTTGAGTGCTATTGCAGCATCCCTTAAACCTCTCAATGGACAGCCTATTTCCTCTCATCCTCTTATAGCAAGATTCATGAGAGGCCTTCTTTTGACTAAACCTCCCATCAGACCACCTTCAGTGGCATGGGACTTGAATCTGGTTCTTGGCCAGCTTATGCAGCCACCCTTTGAACCCTTAGCCACTAACTCCTTGAAATTTCTTTCCTGGAAGGTTATTTTTCTCATTGCAGTCACTTCAGCTCACCGCATCAGTGAGCTGCAAGCCTTGGTGGCTAATCCTCCTTATACAAGGTTCCATCATGACAAGGTAGTCCTCAGGACTAATCCACACTTTATGCCTAAAGTGGTCTCACCTTTTCATCTGAACCAGGAGGTTTATTTACGTATCTTTTTTCCAGGACCTCATGCTTCAAGTGCAGAGAGGAATCTTCATACCCTGGATTGTAAAAGAGCTCTTGCTTTTTACTTACAAAGGACACAGCAACATAGAAAGTCCTCTCAACTCTTTGTTGCTTTTGATCCTTTTCATTTAGGACTTCCAGTCTCTAAGAGAACTCCGTCCAATTGGATTGCTCAGTGTATTTCTTTCGCCTACCAGAGTAAGAACCTTTCTCTGGAGGGCCATGTCACAGCTCACAATGTGAGGTCCATGGCAGTCTCTATGGCTCATCTAAATTCTGTGTCCATCGACCAGATCTGTCGAGCGGCCACCTGGGCCTCGGTTCATAACTTCACAGCCCATTACTGCTTGGACAAGGACTCCTGCCGGGATGCCTTGTTTGGTCAGGCTGTTCTCAAACACCTGTTCCATACCTAACCAACTCCTACCCTCCATCCCTGCCTGGATGCCTGAGATTCATGAGTGGAGGTAGAGCCCTTTCCAGGGACTCACAACCTGGGTGATGTCCCAGGCATCTCTAGCTGGGGAGTCCCCATATGTGAAGACTCATTCCTGCTTGTTCCTGGAGATAGCACAGTTACTTACCTGTAACAGGTGATCTCTGGGAACAGCAAGAATAAGTCTTCACAACCCACTCACCTCCCCTAGGAGTTGTATCTCTCTATCTTTCTTTCCTTTCCTCACTCTCTCTTTGTCTTAGCTTTAAAACTTGAACTGGAGAGAGGCGGTTAGGAAAGGCGGGAAGGCAGCGTGCAGGCGCTGTGGGATGCTCCCAAAAGCTTTCCTTTTGGATGCTGGGGAGCGTTCCCGCGCAGGCTCCGTCGGTACCGACGATACCCATATGTGAAGACTTATTCCTGCTGTTCCCAGAGATCACCTGTTACAGGTAAGTAACTGTGCTTTCCAGGGCTGCTTCTTCCTCACATGGATCTCAGGTAACTAAACATAAATTCAGCCGGTCCTCGAAGGGTAGATCTCCTTCTAAGCATCGTGATGCCTCTGGCGTTGCCCTCGGATTCTGCACCGGCAAAATTACCCCGGCGGGAGGCTTCGGCCTCTAAAGCATCATCAGGGTTCCAGGATGATCTCAATGGCTTGGCCTTGACAGATCACCTGGTGCCATGCTCTGGGGTACCGGTGGCCTCCACCGGTACCGACCTCCAAGCATTGGCAGCGTCGATGGACCAGAGGATTCTTTCCATAGAATGCAGTCTGGCGGCTTTCCTTGTGGCATCGACGCCCCTGGTACCGCAACAGACTACTCCACTGGTACCGGCTCTAGCACCGCCATTGGTACCGATCCCGGTACCGGTGTCATCGGCATTGGTGTCTGCTATGCCGATACTCTGTCCTCTGAAGCCCTCCGGTACCGATACCCCGGTACAGGTTATTCCCGATACCGATCCCGGTCGGTACGGGTATCGGGCTTTGCAAGAGCATCCGGACAGATGATACTTCAATTCCTCTGAAGACTCTGAGGTTTCTGAGGCGTCTGTCGATGCAGTGATGCTTCTTTCACAGGAGGAGTCCTCTCCTAAACGAAGGATGTCTCCACCAGAGGACTTGTCTTTTCAAGACTTCATCAGGGAGGTGGTTCGGGGCCTATCCATCACGGTGGCCCTTGAGACAGAACCCACAGTCAAGGAGTTAGATATTTTACAATATCCTAAAACTCCTAAGGAGGCAGCTGCCTTGCCTATTCATGAGATTTTGTATGATCTCATGTTGAGGATGTGGGAAACGCCTCTTACCACCTCTCCTCATTCTCGCAGGTTAGATACCATGTATCAGGTCCCTCCTTGTCCTGGTTTCCATAAAGCTCAGCTTCCTCACCACTCTATTGTGGTTGAGTCTGCTATGAGAAAGATTAGAAGTGCTAAGAGACATGCCTCTAATCCTCCAGGACGTGAATGTAGAACCCTGGATGCTTTTGTACGTAGAGTCTTCCAAGCTTCCATGCTTGCTGCGAGAATTAATTCCTATAGTCTTTACATGGGAATGTTCTTAAAAGAAGTCACTGATCATTTGCAGACTTTAAGTCCTTTCATTTCTGAAGATAAAAGACAGGACTTACTCACTTGGCTCAAACATGCCCAAGATATCTCCAAATTCTCCAACCGTGCTGCTTTCGACACCTTTGAATGTGTAAGCAGAGCCTCTGCTATTGCCATAGGTGCACGTAGAATTGCTTGGCTTCAAGCATCTGATTTGGAGATCTGGGTACAAGAGGAATTGGGAAATATCCCTTGTACAGGTGAAAACCTAAGAACATAAGATATGCCATACTGGGTCAGACCAAGGTCCATCAAGCCCAGTATTCTGTTTCCAACAGTGGCCAATCTAGGTCATATGTACCTAGCAGTTTCCCCAAGGGACACAGGTTCCACAATGCTTGTATTGGTTCAAGCATTGATATCCTGGGTCTCTTCTTAATAATGGCTTATGGACCTTTCCTCCAGGAACTTGTTCAAACCTTTTTTAAACCCAGCTACACTAACAGCCTTTACTACATCCTCCGGTAACAAATTCCAGAGTTTGATTACACGTTGAGTGAAAAAATATTTTCTCTTATTAGTCTTAAATAGTTTACCCTGTAGCTTCATTGCATGTCCCCTAGTCTTTCTATATTCTGATAAGGTAAACAATCGATCTATGTTTACCCGTTCCACTCCGCTCATTAATTTATAGACTTCTATCATATCTCCCCTCAGCCGTCTCTTTTCCAGGTTAAAGAGCCCTAACCTTTTTAGCCTTTCTTCATAGGAGTATCCTTCCATCCCCTTTACCATTTTGGTGGCTCTTCTCTGAACCTTTTCTAATAACTCTATATCCTTTTTAAGATACGGCGACCAGAATTGCACACAATATTCAAGGTGCGGTCTCACCATGGAACGATATAGAGGTATTATAATATCCTTTATTTTATTTTCCATTCCTTTCCTTATCATACCTAGCATTCTATTTGCTCTCTTGGCCGCCGCTGCACACTGGGCCGAGGGTTTTAACATGGTATCCACAATGACGCCTAAATCTTTTTCCTGGGTGGTGGTTACTAATGTGGAACCTTGCATCGTGTAACCATAGTTTGGTAAAGATTGGCAAGCAAAGGCCAATCAGATGGATGCTGAAAATTCTGCCTTGGCTAGACTATCCAAGTCTGCAGCTGCTCCTGTTTAAGAAAAGGTTGTTCAAGAAAGCACCTTTTTCTAAAAAGGGGAGATTTTATCCTGTTTATGGTCAGCGGGCATCTTCTGCAGCTCAGTTCCCTACCAAACCTCAGCAATCATCCAAACAGAACAAAGCAAAGGCTACTAGGCCTCCACCGGCCCAGCAATCTCAACCCCCTCAGGGCCTTTGACTTTCTGCTAGAAAACTTGGCCTTCCTAGCTCTGGAAGGACCAGAGCCCTCCACCATTCCAGGGAGGTTATGTCATTTTGCTCCCAGGTGGGGACAAATTACAGCAGAGCATTGGACACACTCCATCATAAAAGAGGGGTACAAGCTTCATTTTTCAAGCTTGCCCCTTCACACAAGAGTGAACCAGTTCAATTTTCTGACCTCCCTCCTCAAGCTGTTGGGTCAGGAGATTGCCACCCTTCTCGCCCAGGGGGCAATAGAGGACGTGCCTCTTCAACAACAGGGCACAGGGTTCTACTCCCCCTATTTTCTTATTCCAAAGAAAGCAGGGGGCTACAGACCCATTTTAGACCTCAGAGAATTGAACAAATTCCTAGTCAAGGAAAAATTCAAAATGATTTCTCTGGGAACTCTGCTACCATATCTTCAGAGTCAGGATTGGCTTTGTTCTCTAGATCTCAAGGATGCGTACACCCATGTTCTCATCCATCCAATTCACAGAAGGTTCCTTCGGTTCCTTTTTCAAGGGAAGCACTATCAATACAGAGTGCTCCCTTTTGGTGTGGCCTCTGCACCAAGAGTGTTCACGAAATGCATGGCAGTGGTAGCTGCATTTCTGCGCACTCTGGGAATATTCGTCTTCCCTTATTTGGACGACTGGCTCATTCGAGCTCCTATTCAGTCAGAGGCCAAGAGTTCTCTATCCTGCACTATGCGTATCCTTCAGTACTTAGGGCTGATAATAAACATCCCAAAATCCAATTTAGCCCCTACTCAGTCCTTGGCGTTTATAGGGGCGTTGCTGGATACCACAAGGGCAAGGGCCTATCTCCCCCAGGCCCATTGCCTTCGCTTGGTGCAGTTGGCTTCTTAAGCAGAGTTAAAGTCCCATTTAACTGCTCGAGAAGTGTTAGTTACTAGGCCACATGGCATCCACCGTGCATGTGGTACCATATGCTCGCCTTCACATGAGGGCAGCTCAGTGGACTTTATCCACCCAATGGACCCAGGCATTAGACTGACTGTCAGACAAAATAGCAAACACAAGTCTCCTCATTTTGTCCCTCCAGTGGTTGAAGTTCCCTCAAAACGTGTTGCTGGGGTCCCCCTTTCAGCAGTCTCTACCCCAGGCAACTCTCACAACAGATGCTTCTCCAATGGGGTGGGGAGCTCATCTGCAAGACCTCTCCACCCAGGGCATCTGGTCTCCACAGGAGAGTTGTCTACATATCAATCTCCTGGAGCTCAGAGCAATCTTTCTTGCTGTGCGGGTGTTCAACATCCAGCTCAACAAGACAGTCCTTATCCACACGGACAATCAGGTAGCCATGTTCTACGTGAACAAGCAGGGCGGAACAGGCTCTGTCGCTTTGCAACGAAGCTTTGCGACTGGGCCCTCGCCAGAGAGCATCAAATTCATCTTCTGGTAGTTTATCTTCCAGGCGTTCAAAACTCTTGGGCAGAGAGACTCAGTCGAGTTCTGCTTCCACACGAGTGGTCTCTACATGTGGACCAGGTGGCCAGGATTTTTCAGATTTGGGGAACCCTGGACATAGACCTCTTTGCAAGTCCGTGGAGTGCCAAACTTCCCTGGTTCTGTTCCAGAACTTTGGCTCAGGGAGCTCAGGCAAAGGATGCTTTCCTCCTTCACTGGGGTCAAGACTTCCTGTATGCCTTTCCACCCATTCCCCTAATTCCCAAAACCCTGTTCAAGCTTCAGAGAAACAGAGGCCACATGATTCTCATAGCTCCACATTGGCCACGGCAAGTGTGGTACCCTCTGCTTCTACATCTCTCTCAAGCTCCCTCCCTGGAGTTAGGATCTGCTCCAGACCTCCTATCTCAGGAGGACGGAAAGTTATGGCATCCCAATCCCCAGTCTCTGCATCTCAGGGCTTGGTTGCTGAAGGCCTAGATCTCCAAGATATTCATCTTTCTCAACAGGTAAAAGATGTTCTTTATGCTTCCAGAAAACCACCTACTAGACGTTCTTATGCTTTCAAGTGGAAAAGGTTTACTATTTGGTGTTCTGAGAAGGGTCTTAACCCCCTTGCCATACCTCTGGAATCTTTGCTGGAGTATCTCCTCCATTTGTCTAATGCAGGCCTTAAGACAAATTCAGTAAGGGTCCATTTGAGTGCTATTGCAGCTTCCCTTAAGCCTCTAAATGGACAACATATTTCCTCTCATCCTCTTGTAGCAAGGTTTATGAGAGGCCTCCGTTTAACAAAGCCTCCCATTAGACCACTTCCGGTGGCATGGGACTTGAACCTGGTTCTTGGTCAGCTCATGAATCTGCCTTTTGAACCTTTGGTTACCACCTCCTTGAAATACCTTTCTTGGAAGGTTATCTTTCTCATTGCAATCACATCAGCACGTCGTATTAGTGAATTGCAAGCGCTCGTAGCTAATCCACCTTATACAAGGTTCCATCATGACAAGGTAGTCCTTAGGACTCATCCACACTTTATGCCTAAGGTGGTCTCGCCTTTTCACCTCAACCAGGAGGTCTTCCTACCTGTCTTTTTTCCAGGACCTCATACATCAAGTGCAGAGAGGAATCTTCATACCCTGGACTGTAAAAGAGCTCTGGCTTTTTACTTAGAGGACACAGCAACATAGAAAGTCCTCTCAGCTCTTTGTTGCCTTTGATCCTTCTCATTTGGGACTACCAGTCTCCAAGAGAACACTATCTAACTGGATTGCCCAGTGTATTTCTTTCGACTATCAGAGTAAGAACCTATCTCCAGGAACAAGCAGGAATGAGTCTTCACATATGGGTATCATCTGCACCGACGGAGCCTGCGCAGGAACGCTCCCCAGCGTCCTGAAAGAAAGCCTTTGGGAGCATCCCACAGCGCCTGTGCGCTGCCTTCCCGCCTTTCCCAACTGCCTCTCTCCAGTTCTTCTTTTCCGCGGAGCCAGCAGGTCGTGTTTCCTGTCACCGCTGAAGAATTTATTTTCTTTTATTTTTCTTTAGTCGCGTGTCTGCCTTCTCAATTCCGCACCGGTACTACCGGTTCTTTTTCTTTCTTTTAAAAAAAAAAAAAAAAATACTACTTTTTTTCTGTGCATTTCTTCTGGGGCCTCAGGCCCACAGAAATATTTTCCCTCATGGAAAAACCTGCCTCCGGGTTTAAAAAATGCACAAAGTGCAGTAGCACTATTTCTGTCACCGACACCCATGACTGGTGTCTAAAATGTTTAGGTCCTGACCACTCCATTGCGGATTGTGAGTCCTGTTCCATGATGTCCAAAAGAGGGTTACAGAATCGGGCAGCTAAGCTCAGTACCCTGTTTCACTCCGATGCAGCTTCCGTTGCATCGACGTCTTCCAGGGCTGCTTCTTCATCCCATGGATTTCAGGTAACCAAACTTAAATCTGGCCGGTCCTCAAAGAGTTCATCTCCCTCTAAGTATCGAGATGCCTCCGGGCTTACTCTTGAGGATGCCACACGGGCAAATTTACCCCAGCGGGAGGCTCCGGCTTCCAAAGCATTACCTATGGGGTCACAGGTTGACATTGATGGCTCGGCCTCGACCGATCACCTGTTACAATGTTCTGGGGTACCGGCGGTTTCGACTGGTACCGATATCCAAACATTGGTGGCATCTATGGATCAGAATATTCTGACCATGCAGCATGCCATCACGGCATTCATTCAAGCTGCAACGCCTACGGTACTGCAACAAACCCCGTTGTCAGTACCCGTACCGATTCCGGTTCCGATACCAGTACAGCTTGCATCGACATCAGCGGTACACTATCCAGTGATGCCTATCAGTACCGGCCTGGTACCGATTACTCCTGATGTCGATACCTCCCGGTACGCGTATCAGGCTCTACGAGAGCATCCAGATAGTCGATACTTTGAAGAATCAGAGTCTTCATAGGAATCGGAGGCCTCAATTGAAGCATCGGGCATCCTTCCTCAGGAACCCTCTTCTCCAAAAAGGAGAATGTCTCCTCCTGAAGACTTGTCTTTTCAGGATTTCATCAGGGAGGTAGCCAAAGGCCTGTCTATCTCAGTTACCTCTGAGACTGAACCTAGAGCCAAAAAATTGGATATCCTACAATATCCTAAGGCTCCTAAAGAGGCAGCCACCTTACAAATACATGAGATTCTTTATGAACACATGTTGGGCATATGGGAGACTCCTCTTTCCACCTCCCCTCATTCCAGAAGGTTGGACACCATGTATCGTGTTCCTACTTTACCTGGTTTTCATAAAACTCAGCTTCCTCACCACTCCATTATGGTAGAGTCTGCTATGAAAAAGATCAAGAGTACAAAAAGGCACTCTTCTGCTCCTCCAGGAAGAGAATGCAGAACTCTAGATGCCTTTGGCAGGAAAATCTTCCAGGCCAGTATGCTTGTAGCCAGAATCAACTCCTATAGTCTCTATATGGGGATGTTTCTCAAAGAAGTTACAGATCATCTACAAACCTTATCTCCTTTTATGTCAGAAGATAAGAGAAAAATATATCACCTGGCTTAAACATGCACAGGATGTATCCAAGATTTCCAACCGTGCAGCCTTTGACTCTTTTGAGGGGGCCAGTAGAGCCTCAGCTATTGCCATAGGTGCACGCAGAGTTGCTTGGCTGCAAGCCTCTGATTTGGAATCCTGGGTGCAGGATGGTCTAGGTAACCTTCCTTGTACAGGCGAAAACCTGTTTGGCAAAGATTGGCAAGCAAAGGCCAACCAGATGTATGCTGAAAATTCTGCTTTAGATAGACTTTCAAAGTCTACTACTGCTCCTTTTAGAAAGAGGTTGTTCAAAAAAGGATCTTTCCCAAAGAAAGGGAAATTTTCTTCTTATGGTCAGGCCTCTTCTCAAGGTCGTTTTGCTACAAAGAAACAGCAACAACCAAAACGGACCAAAACTCAGGCTGTGAGGACTGCTATGGCCCAACAGCCTCAGCCTCCTCAGGGCCTTTGATTTTCCACTAGAGAACTTCGCCTTTCTGGCTCTAGAACATTCAGAGCCCCTCACCATCCCAGGAAGGTTAGCTCACTTTGCTCCCAGATGGGAACAAATCACAGCAGAGCAATGGACCCTATCCATCATAAGGGAAGGGTACAAACCTCATTTCTTAAACCTTCCTCCTCACACCATGGTGAAACAGTTCAATTCTCCAACATCTCTCCTCACCCTTCTAGGTCAGGAGATTGCTACCCTTCTTGCCCAAGGGGCAATAGAAGAAGTACCCCTTCTTCAACAGGGCTCAGGGTTCTACTTCCCCTATTTTCTCATCCCAAAGAAAACAGGGGGCTACAGACCCATATTAGACCTCAGAGAATTGAACAAGTTTCTATGCAAGGAGAAATTCAAGATGACTTCTCTCGGAACTCTCCTTCCATACCTCCAGAGTCAAGACTGGCTTTGTTCTCTAGATCTCAAGGATGCGTACACCCATGTTCTCATCCATCCAACACACAGAAGATTCCTTTGCTTCCTATACCAAGGAAAGCATTACCAATACAAAGTGCTTCCTTTCGGTCTGGCCTCTGCTCCAAGAGTGTTCACAAAATGCATGGCAGTAGTAGCTGCATTTCTACGCACTCTAGGAATATTCGTATTCCCATATCTGGACGACTGGCTCATCCGAGCTCCATCCCAGTCAGAGGCCCAGATTTCCCTAACCTGCACAATGCGTATTCTTCAGTATCTGGGGCTGGTAATCAACATTCCAAAATCCCATCTAACCCCTACTCAATCTCTGGAGTTCATAGGGGCCTTACTGGATACCACAACTGCAAGGGCCTATCTTCCCCAGGCCCGTTGCCTACAATTGGTGCAGTTAGCTTCCCAGATTCAGTTAAAATCCCATTTAACTGTTCGAGAGATGTTGCAACGTTTAGGCCACATGGCATCCACGGTGCATGTGGTTCCCTATGCTCGCCTTCACATGAGAGCAGCTCAGTGGACCCTATCCACCCAATGGACCCAGGCATCAGGTTGCCTATCAGACAAAATAGCAACCTCCAGTCGCCTATTTTCGTCCCTCCACTGGTGGAAGTCTACTCAGAATCTGTTACTGGGGTCCCACTTTCAACAGGTGTTACCCCAAGCAACCCTTAAAACAGATGCCTCTCCAAAGAGTTGGGGAGCTCATCTACAAGATCTCTCAACCCAGGGCATCTGGTCTCCACAGGAGACACATCTTCATATCAACCTCTTAGAGCTCAGAGCAATTTTTCTGGCTCTGTCTTCCACACCCTGCTCAGCTACAAGACAGTCCTCATCCACACGGACAACCAAGTAGCTATGTTCTACGTGAACAAGCAGGGGGGAACTGGCTCTCTGTCGCTTTGCAACGAAGCTCTGAGATTGTGGGCCTTCGCCAGAGAGCATCAAATCCATATCATGGCAGTATATCTTCCAGGAGTTCAAAACTCTTGGGCAGACAGACTCAGTCGAGTTCTGCTTCCTCACGAATGGTCCCTCCATGGGGACCAGATAGCCAGAATTTTTCGGATTTGGGGTACCTCAGACATAGACCTGTTTGCAAGTCCGTGGAATGCCAAACTTCCCCGGTTCTGGTCCAGGATGCCATTTCAGGGAGTTCAGGCCAGGGATGCCTTCCTCCTTCATTGGGGGCAAGACTTCCTTTATGCCTTTCCACCTATTCCCCTAATCCCCAAGACTCTATTCAAGCTTCAGAGAGACAAAGGGACTATGATCCTCATAGCACCACTTTGGCCACGCCAAGTGTGGTACCCTCTACTTCTGCATCTCTCTCAAGCTCCCTCCCTAGACCTGGGGTTTGCTCCAGATCTCCTCTCTCAGGAGGAGGGAACCTTGTGGCACCCAAATCCTCAGTCTCTTCATCTCAGGGCCTGGTTGCTGAAGGCCTAGACCTTCAAGATTTACAACTTTCTCAGCAAGTGAAGGATATCCTTCATGCTTCCAGAAAGCCTTCCACCAGACGTTCATATGCTTTTAAATGGAAAAGGTTTTCCATTTGGTGTGCACAGAAGGGTCTCAACCCTCTTGCAATACCTTTGAATTCTTTACTATACTATTTACTGCATTTATCCCATGCAGGCCTTAAAACAAATTCAATCAGAGTCCATTTGAGTGCTATTGCAGCATCCCTTAAGCCTCTCAATGGACAACCTATTTCCTCTCATCCTCTTATAGCAAGATTCATGAGAGGCCTTCTTTTGACTAAACCTCCCATCAGACCACCTCCAGTGGCATGGGACTTGAATCTGGTTCTTGGCCAGCTTATGCAGCCACCCTTTGAACCCTTAGCCACTACCTCCTTGAAATTTCTTTCCTGGAAGGTTATTTTTCTCATTGCAGTCACTTCAGCTCGTCTCATCAGTGAGCTGCAAGCCTTGGTGGCTAATCCTCCTTATACAAGGTTCCATCATGACAAGGTAGTCCTCAGGACTAATTCACACTTCATGCCTAAAGTGGTCTCACCTTTTCATCTGAACCAGGAGGTGTATTTAACTGTCTTTTTTCCAGGACCTCATGCATCAAGTGCAGAGAGGAATCTTCATACCCTGGATTGTAAAAGAGCACTTGCTTTCTACTTACACAGGACACAGCAACATAGAAAGTCCTCTCAACCTTTTGTTGCTTTTGACCCCTCTCATTTAGGACTTCCGGTCTCTAAGAGAACTCTGTCTAATTGGATTGCTCAGTGTATTTCCTTCGCCTACCAGAGTAAGAACCTTTCTCTGGAGGGCCATGTCACAGCTCACAATGTGAGGGCCATGGCAGCCTCTATGGCTCATCTAAACTCTGTGTCCATCGACCAAATCTGTCGAGCGGCCACCTGGGCATCCGTTCATACCTTCACAGCCCATTACTGCTTGGACAAGGACTCCCGCCGAGATGCCTTGTTTGGTCAGGCTGTTCTCAAACACCTGTTCCATACCTAATCAACTCCTGCCCTCCATCCCTGACTGGATGCCTGAGATTCATGGGTATAGGTGGAGCCCTTCCCAGGGACTCACAATCTGGGTGATCTCCCAAGCATCTCTAGCTGGGGAGTCCCCATATGTGAAGTGCTTGTTCCTGTAGATAGCACAGTTACTTACCTGTAACAGGTGATCTCTGGGAACAGCAGGAATAAGTCTTCACAACCCACCCACCTCCCCTAGGAGTTGTATCTCTCTATCTATTGTCAGACGGCTGCCTGGGTGAGAATCTTCACAGTCTTGGCAAGTGCATATATCTATATGATTTGCAAGGGATTGTGGGAAATGCAGTTCATTCACACCAAACACAGCTGCTCACAATAATTAGTTGTGCTTTTGGGTAAAGCCAATAAGATATTTATTTATGGGGTTATTTCTCCCAACACAGATATGCTTGGTAGCACATAAATCAGGTTACTTGCTTTCAGTGTTAAACTTGAAAAAACAAAACCAGGAAAACATTTGAACTTGTCAGGCAATCAAAGCAAAAGAAATAAGACCTGGTTGGCAAAAAACTGGTCTTTTCTGTAGGCTTTAGCTAATATTCTCTTAGCAATATATCAAACAACAAACAAAAGCCACAAAGAAAGGAAAAACTGTTCTTCTCAGGTTAACTTCTTATATCTTCCCACATAGATTCAGAAGTGATTCTCTCAGAGCCCACAAGCAATTAGGTAAGGCTCAATTGCTAGCAGTTATCCAGCTGAAACCCCTTAGCTGGCTTGCTTTCTACTGCGTGGCTAGAAATCCTACTCAGGATCTTTTCTGAGTAAATTAAAGAACAAGTTTGTATTTCTTTGTGATGGTTGCTGTCCTTTATAACAGAAAATCACCAAAGGAGTTTAGACAGAGAGCAGTCCATGTAAACAGATTCTTCATCTGCTATCACCCCCTCTTCTTCAACAAGCATGGGTTCAATATCATGGATTGGCACAGATGAATCTCCCAATGGAGCACTTTCAGGAGAATACTTGTTTCCCTGCTGTCTTTCAAGGTTATAGCTAGGGCATAGATCAGTGTTCATACCTGAGCTTCCATTGCTGTTAGAGTTCCTCTCTATATAGCCTGGCCAGTATGTAGTCCAGTTCTTATGTCCAGCCTTCCAATCCAGATCCCTGGACACTGGATCTCTCTTCACATACCTTCTGGCACAGGTCTTAGGGTCCCTTCCACGTGCAGCCGTCTCCCTCACAGGTACCGTCTGGAGATTCCTAGCTCTGCAGCACCATTCCTCTGGCTTTCCCCAGTCCAATGGTGTATGCTGGCCCTTGGAATGCCTCCCAATATACATACTGCTCTGGACTCTTCTAGACCTCTCAAAGGCTTTTCTCCTCTTTCTTCCAAAGGGTTTCTTTCCCTCTCTGTCCGTCCGGTTTGGCTTCTGCTTCTGATGATCCTCCTGATGATGAAGATGATCAAGCTCAAGCTGATTCTCTGTAGAATAAACTCTACCTTTATTCTGCTTAGATGAGTGCTTCTCCCTAACACAGCGCAGCTGTGCTGAATCAGGCCCCTGCCATTTGAGATGAGTGCTTAGGGATTACCTCATAGCCCTCCTGATTGAACACACGTTTCCCCACCTCAGCTCCTCTAATGGCTGTTGGAAACCTGGTGCACTCTGGGACTGGTAGTCCTCCATGGGAAAATTCTGTTTTCTTATTTCTACCAGAACTGACAGGTTGCTTGTTCAGAGTCACTTCACCTTTCCTATAGCTCCTTCCTGAGCTGTGATAAGCTTCCTTATCACACTATCTTTCCTTTCCCTCTCTCTCTCTTTGTCAGCTTTAAAACTCAACTGAGGAGAGACAGTTGGGAAAGGCGGGAAGGCAGCACGTAGGCGCTGTGGGATGTTCCCAAAAGCTTTCTGATTGGATGCTGGGGAGCGTTCCCACGCAGGCTCCTTCGGTACCGACGAAACCCATATGTGAAGACTTATTCCTGCTGTTCCCAGAGATCACCTTTTACAGGTAAGTAACTGTGCTTTCTTCTTTGTTGCTTTTGGCTTTATAAATGATTATGAAGTCCAGTAGGAGGTGTCGGCTACCTATGTACAGTGACATTATCAAGACTTGGCATGCTCAGTCTCCAAGCTGCTGGTGGAGGTTGACAACTCAAGGGACTGGCCTGGAGGGACTCGAGGAAAGCAAATTAGCAGTAATACCTAATTTCACCTTGCGGATTAATGTGGTCTCTATTCACGCTGTCAGGTGCAATTTTTTGAAATTGTGATGGAGTGTTTAGTTGTGTTTGGGTTCATTTGGCTCCCTATCAGTTTCTGTATCCAGTTCAAACTTCTCCTACTGACCTAGAAGTGCATTCATTCTGCCGCTCCTCACTACCTTTCCTCTTATCGCTCCCTACACCCCTCTCTGAGAACTCCATTCTTCTGGCAGATTGCTTCTATCTGTTCCTTTCTCTTCTACTGCCAACTCCAGACTTTGATCCTTCCACCTTGCATAAGATATGCCATACTGGGTCAGATCAAGGTCCATCAAGCCCAGTATCCTGTTTCCGACAGTGGCCAAGGTCATAAGTACCTAGCAGTCTCCCCAAAAGACACAGGTTCCTCAATGCTTATATTGGGTCAAGCAGTGATATCCTGGGTCCCTTTTAATAATGGTTTATGGACCTTTCCTCCAGGAACTTGTCCAAACCTTTTTTTGAAACTCGGCTACATTAACAGCTTTTACTGCATCCTCCGGTAACAAATTCCAGAGTTAGATTACATGTTGAGTGAAAAAATATTTTCTCTTATTAGTCTTAAATAGGTTACCCTGTAGCTTCATTGCATGTCCCCTAGTCTTTTTATATTCTGACATAAACAATTGATCTATGTTTACCTGTTCCATTCCATTCATTAATTTATAGACCTCTCATATCTCCCCTCAGCCGTCTTTTACAGGTTGAAGAGTCCTAACCTTTTTAGCCTCTCTTCATAGGAGTATCCTTCCATCCCCTTTACCATTTTGGTGGCTCTTCTCTGTACCTTTTCTAATAATGCTATATCCTTTTTAAGATACGGCGACCAGAATTGCACACAATATTCAAGGTGCAGTCGCACCATGGAACGATACAGAGGCATTATAATATCCTTTGTTTTATTTTCCATTCCTTTCCTTATGATGCTTAGCAATCTCCAGGAACAAGCAGGAATGTTGTCTTCACATATGGGTATCGTTGGTACTGACGGAGCTTGGGCGGGAACACTCCCCAGGGTCTAATAGGGAAGCTTTTGTGATCATCCCACAGCGCCTGCGTGTGCTGCCTTCCCGCCTTTCCAACTCTCCCTCTTTAGTTTTTCGTTTTCCACGGCGCCGAGAGGACGCATACCCTGTCATCGCAGAAAAATGTATCCTTATTCTTTTCTTTTTTGTAGTCGCATCTCCCTTCATTCGACGCCTACTGGTACCGCCGGTTCTCTTTTCTTTTTAAAAAAGAAAAAACAAAAAAAACTAGCTTTCTAAAAGATTTTTCTTTCAGGAGCCTTTCCTCTCTTGGGGCTAGGCGCCATTTTGGGCACTAGGCCCATTTTTCTTTAAACATGGAGAAACCAGCTAGTGGTTTCAAGAAATGTTCTAAATGTGGCAGTACCATATCAGTCACCGACACTCATGAATGGTGTCTCCAGTGTTTAGGTCCTGACCATTGTCCATCGGAGTATCTCTCCTGCAGAAAGATGACCAAGAGGGGCCTGCAGAATAGAGCTGCAAAACATGGTACCCTTTTTGCCGCAGATACGATGTCAGTTGCATCAACGTCTTCCAGGGCTTCATCTTCCTCCCATGGGTCTCAGGTAAATAAACTTAAGTCTTCTAAGACTGGCCTGTCCTCAAAGGGTAGATCTCCTTCCAAGTATGAAGATGCCACTGGCGTTGCCCTCGAGGAAAGTTCACCGGCAAAACAGCCCCGGTGGGAGGCCTCGGTCTCCAAAGCAGTAACGGTGCTCCAGAATGTTCCCGAGGTTTCCTTCTCTGCAGAACTACTGGTGCCATGTTCTGGGGTCGTAGCTGCTTCCACCAGTACCGACACCCAGACATCGGCAGGAGCGATGGATCACAGAATCCTTGCTATCAAACACAGTCTAGCGGCCCTCTTAGCAGCTTCGGTACCGCTACAGACTGTTCCACAGGTATCGGTACCGACACCGGTACAGAGTGCCTCAGCGGGTATGCTTCCACCCATGCCGAGCCTTAAGTCTATCTCGGGTATTGACTGATCGGTACCGAGACACCCCGATACCGACTTCAAGCGATACCGGTACCATGCATTGCAAGAACACCCAGCGTAGAGATACTTTGAATCATCCGATTCCGATGACTCTGATGACTTGGCCAGTACTAGAGCTATCCTTCCAGAGGATCCATCTCCTTCTCCTCAACGAAGAATGTCTCCTCCAGAAGACTTGTCCTTTTTATACGTGATTTAGCTCGAGGTCTTGCAATCACGGTGACTCCAGAGAAGGAACCTAGAGCAGAAGAATTAGAAATTCTTCAGTACCCTAAGACTCCTAAAGAGGCAGCTACTCTGCCTATTCACAGAATCTTGCATGATCTTATGCTAAGAATGTGGGAAACTCCTTTGACGGTGTCTCCACACTCGCGACAGCTCGATGCCATGTAACAAGTTCCAAGCTGTCCTGGCTTTCAAAAGACTGTTACCACACCATTCAATGGTAGTGGAATCAGCGATGCGTAGGATTAAGAGTGCTAAAACACATTCTTCCAAACCTCCAGGCCGTGAATCAAGGACGCGCAATGCCTTTGGATGTTTCCAATCCTCCATATTGGCAGCCAGGATTAGCTCCTACATTCTCTATATGGGAATGTTCCTCAAAGAAGTTACAGGTGACTTGGACCTCATGAGTCCTCGTCTTCTCCCTGAGGGGGAAAAAGGGTGGAATTCCTTACTCTGGTCAAACATGCCCAGGATGTTGCAAAATTTGTAAACCGTGCAACCTTTGATTGCTTTGAATGCATTAGCAGAACATCTGCTATTTCCATCGGTGCACGTTGTATTGCCTGGCTTCAGGCATCAGACTTAGAATAATGGGTGCAAGATAAACTGGGAAATATTCCTTGCACAGGAGAAAATCTCTTTGGCAAGGATTGGCAAGACAAGGCTAATCAGATTTGAATCTGAAAATACTACCTTGAACAGACTATCAGTCTACAGCCAACCCAGCAAAGAAAAAGTCAGTCAAGAAACCCTTTTTCAACAAGAAAAATAAATTTTACCTATCTTACACCCATCAGGGACACTGTCCAGTTCATGTTCCCCAAAGGGGACAACAGAACAGACAGCAGAGGAAGTCACAAGTTCCAAGAGCTCAACCAACTCAACAGACTCAGCCGCCTCAGGGGCTTTGACTCCTTCCTAGAGAACTTAGTTTTTCTGCCCCTGAAAGGTCCAGAACCCCTTACCATTCCGGGCAGGTTATTTTATTTTATTTATTTATTTATTTAACAAACTTTTATATACCGCAACCTTCCAGTGATCAGATGCGGTTTACATATAACAGTTAAGGAGACAGAAAGACTTTTCTGTGTTTACATTGAACATTGCATGAATTATGTACATTAACATTAACAGTTACACTATTAAACTTTTAAACTTTGGGGAACTATATACAGTTAACTATGTACAGTTAGTAAATGAGGTCAACAGTAAAGGTAGCTATGTAAAAGCATCATATTCAGTGTCACGGTCATAATATCATGAGGCAATTGAAATGTTAGATTCGATGAGTTAAATAGATTATCCCTTTTCATATTGGTTTTGAGAATTTGCCAGTGGATCGTAGTGGGAGATAAAGAGGTTAGATAAAGAGGTTATGCCATTTTGCCAGAAGATGGCAACAAATAACATCAGAAAACTGGACTCTGTCCATTGTGCAAGAGGGGTACAGACTTCATTTTCACAGTGTGCCCCCTCCTACAATGATAAGACAGTTCAATTCTCAGGTCCCTCCCACCAATCTTTTGGGTCAGGAGGTCGCATCACTTCTTGCTCAAGGAGCAATAGAAGAGGTACCCATACCCCAACAGGGTATGGGATTCTACTTCCCCTACTTTCTCATACCAAAGAAAACAGGGGGACACAGGCCTATACTAGACCTCAGAGAATTAAACAAGTATCTGTTCTGGGAAAAATTCAAAATGATCACCCTCCGAACACTCCTCCCATACCTTCAGAGTTCAGGACTGGCTATGTTCTCTAGATCTAAAGGATGCATATACGCATATTCTCATCCATGCAGTTCACAGGAAATTCCTTCGATTCCTTTTCCAGGGAAGACCCTTCCGTTACAGGGTTCTTCCCTTTGGTCTGGCTTCTGTCCCAAGAGTCTTCACAGAATACATGGCAGTAATAGCAGCATGTCTGAGAACTCTAGGAATATTCGTCTTCCCCTACTTAGACAACTGGCTCATTCGAGCATCAATAGCTCCAGAAGTCAGCTTCCATCTTTCTCGCACCATGCGAATCCTTCGATACTTGGGTTTGGTCATAAACCTCCCAAAATCTCATCTCACCCCTTCTCAGTCTCTAGAATTCATAGGGGCTCATCTAGACACAAGGCAGTCAAGGGCTTCCCTGCCACAGCCACATTGTCTTCGTATAATACAGCTGGCCTCCCAAGCAGCTATGAACGTTTTCCTGAATGCTCGGGAGATGCTTCAGTTTCTGGGGCATATGGCATCCACGGTCCATGTGGTTCCCTATGCTTGCCTTCATATGTGAGCAGCCCAGTGGACCCTTTCCTCTCAGTGGACACAGTCCTCGGGTCAGCTAACGGACAAAATCAAACACCACACGTCTCATTTTGTTTCTGCAATGGTGGCAGTCACTGGAAAACCTTCTCGTGGGTTCTCCTTTCCAGCAGCCTCTATGCCAAACCACCCTAACAGATGCATCCACGTTGGGTTGGGGGGCTCACTTGCACAATCTCTCAACTCAGGGTCTCTGGATCCTACAGGAGGCGTCTCTTCACATAAACCTCCTAGAGCTCAGAGCCATTTTCCATGCTGTCAGAATTTTTCAGACCCATCTTGGCTACAAGACAGTTCAGATCCAGACCCGACAATCAAGTAGCCATGTTCTATGTGAACAAGCGGGGCAGAACAGGCTCTCTGTCGTTTATGCAACGAAGCTTTGCGACTATGGGCCCTCACCAGAGAGCTTCAAATCCACCACCTAGTGGTATATCTTCCGGGCATTCAGAATCTTTGGGCAGACAAACTCAGTTGAATACTGCTGCCACACGAATGGTCTCTGCACTCAGACCAGCTTGCTCAAGTGTTTCAAATCTGGGGAACGCCAGATAAAGACCTCTTTGCAAGTACACAGAATGCCAAACTTCCTCGATTCTGTTCCAGAATTCCAGTTCAAAACTCTCATGCAAGGGATGCTTTCCTCCTCCATTGGGGTTGGGACTTCCTCTATGCCTTCCCACCCATTCCCCTCATTTCCAAAACTTTGTTCAAGCTTCAGAGAGACAGAGGTCATATGATACTCATATCTCCACGTTGGCCACAGCAGACGTGGTATCCTCTGCTTTTGCATCTCTCTCAAGCCACACCTGGAGTTGGTATGTGCTCCAGATCTTTCCCAGGAAAACAGAATGCTATTGCACCCGAATCCCCAGTCCCTGCACCTCAGGGCCTGGCTACTGAAAGCCTAGGATTCCCAGATATCAACCCATCTCAACAGGTAAAGGATATCCTTGTGGCTTCCACAAACCTTCCACAAGGCGATCCTGCGCCTAAAGTGGAAGAGATTCTCTGTATGGTGTTCTCAAAGGGAACTTAACCCCCATACAGTACCTGTCGAATCGTTTCTGGAGTACCTACTCCATCTATCAGATTCTGGTCTTAAGACCAATTCAGTAAGGGTCCATTTTAGTGCCATTGCTGCTTTTCGCGAACCTCTGGATGGACAGCCTATTTCCTCTCATCCACTTGTAGCGAAATTTATGAGAGGTTTACTTTTAACAAAACCTCCCATTAAGCCACTGCCGGTGGTATGGGATCTGAATCTTGTTCTCAGGCATCTCATGAAACCACACCTTTGAGCCTTTAGCCACTACAGCTCTAAAGTTTTTTTTTCTTGGAAGGTCATCTTCCTAGTTGCCCTCACTTCTGCAAGATGCATCAGTGAGTTACAGGCTTTAGTGGCAGATCCTCCTTATGCAAGATTTCATCATAAGGTAGTTCTTAGGACTCATCCTCGCTTTATGCCAAAAATGGTTTCGCCTTTTCATTTAAACCAAGTGGTTTACCTTCCTGTATTCTTCCCTAGGCCTCATGCCTCTAGTGCAGAAACAATTAGAAAATGGTCCTGATTTCTTAGAGTAATACCACTGTTAAGCCAAAAATAAATCCATTACTCTATCATTATGAGAATATCAGATGATACATCAAATTCAAAACTTTTTTAAAACTTTTTTATGAAAATTCGGGTCTCAGACTATAAGGAGCCAAGGCATTAACTTTTTAGCCAGAATGCTCCATTTTTGCATCAACGACCCCTTGTTTTTATATATAGAAAAGTGCTCGATTAAATATTATGTCCATTTAAAAATCAGCTTCATTAAAAAGCAACAAGTCAGGCTTATCTTAGATGAGGGACTTCTCATCTAAGATAAGCCTGATTTCTTGCTGATAGAGTAATGGATTTATTTCTAATGCAGAAAGGAATCTTCATACCTTAGATTGTAAAAGCCTTAGCTTTTTACCTTCAAAGAACTAAGCAACATAGAAAATCTTCTCAGCTGTTTATTACTTTTGATTCTAGTCATTTGGGACTTCCAGTTTCCAAAAGAACTCTCTCTAGGTGGATTGCAAATTGCATATCCTTTGCATATGAGAGTAAGGGACTTTCTCTCGAAGGCCATGTCACAGCTCAGTGTGAGAGCAATGGCAGCCTCAATGGCTAATCTTGTGTGTCCATTGATGACATCTGTAGAGCCCAAAAATTTCGCTTGCGCTCTAGAAAAATGTTACCCCTAAATCTTAGAATCCTTTTTCAAACAGAACTGCACCAAATTAAATTGGGGAATGTCCTCATTGCTTTCAGCAAAGGAAAGTAGATCTTCTCAATTTGCAATTGACCTTGGTCAGGAATCTTTAATGCTTTCTACCGGAATCACTGAAAAAAGATCCAACGTCCCGTGGTCTTCAGGACTGAAAACAGGGTGAATGCTGCCCGCGCCTTCTAGGATCCTCTTCACCTTTCAAAAAAGAACGCCGCGCCCCTTTCAAAAAAGAACGCCGCCGTGAAGAGGATCCTAGGTCAATTGCAAATTGAGAAGATCTGCTTTCCTTTGCTGAAAGCAATGAGGACATTCCCCAGAGAGCAATTTGGTCTGTAATTTCCCCTGAAGAATCCCGTGAGGGAGAAACGCGTAGGAGTGCGACTAAGACAGCGTTGGGAGAAATCCGGAAGACACATTTAAAGACTGGGAACATCTGCTTAAGTCTGGAGTGTTGATATTGAATTGTTTAAACTCTATTAGTTAAGGAATATTGTATAAAGAAGAGTATTTGTTAATATGATATATTTATAGACAGGGAGATGGTTAAGGTATTTAATGTGGTTTTGTGTGATTACGTGTTTTAAATATTATTGAGGAGTGTGAACTTAATATATAAAAAATTGAACAACTGGCCATGAAATAGGCAGGTCATTGATGCTAGTTGGCGCGGCCCTGTTAGCTTGCTGACAGTTGGCCACGAAAGCGTCGGGAAGTCTGAGACCTTGCCAATTTAATTTGGTGCAGTTCTGTTTGAAAAAGGATTCTAAGATTTAGGGGTAACATTTTTCTAGAGCGCAAGCGAAACTTTTGGACATTAGTATACGCTCTGTTAACACGCCTATATATTACGTTTAGTGACATCTGTAGAGCAGCTACTTGGGCTTTGGTACACACCTTTACAGCCCACTATTGCTTAGACAAGGACTCCCGTCAGGATGCCTCGTTTGGCCAGGCTGTGCTCCAGCATCTCTTTCAGACTTGGTACAATTCCTACTCGCCGTCCCAGGTTTCGATGCCAGAGATCCATGGGAGGAAGCATGACCCATCTCACCTGGGGTTTGCAGCTTGCTGGGGTCCTGCTTGAATATTGTGTGCAATTCTGGTCGCTGTATCTTAAAAAGGATATAGCGTTATTAGAAAAGGTACTTAGAAGAGCCACCAAAATGGTAAAGGGGATGGAAGGCTACTCCTATGAAGAGAGGCTACAAACGTTAGGGCTCTTCAACCTGGAAAAGAGACGGCTGAGGGGAGATATGATAGAGGTCTATAAATTAATGAATGGAGTGGAACGGGTAAACGTAGCTCGATAGTTTACGCTATCAGAATATAGAAAGACTAGGGGACATGTAATGAAGCTACAGGGTAAACTATTTAAGACAAATAAGAGAAAATATTTTTTCACTCAACGTGTAATCAAACTCTGGAATTTGCTACCGTAGGATGTAGTAAGAGCTGTTAGTGTAGCTAGGTTTAAAAAAGGTTTGGACAAGTTCCTGGAGGAAAGGTCCATAAACCAGTATTAGAAAGGGACCCAGGATATCAATGCTTGACCCAATACAAGCATTGTGGAACCTATGTCTTTTGGGGATACTGCTAGGTATATATGACCTAGATTGGCCACTGTTGGTTACAGGATACTGGGCTTGATGGACCTTGGTCTGACCCAGTATGGCATATCTTATGTTCTTATGCTTGTTCCTGGAGATAGCGTAGTTACTCACCTGTAACAGGTGATCTCTGGGAACAGCAGGAATAAGTCTTCACAACCTACCCACCTCCCCTAAGAGTTCTCTATATCTCTTTTTGTCTACTCTCTCCTTTGGTCTTGGCTATAAACTCAACTGAAGTGGGAGAGTTGGAAAGGTGGGAAGTATGATAAGGAAGCTTATCATAGCTCAGGAAGGAGCTATAGGAAAGGTGAAGTGACTCTGAACAAGCAACCTGGCAGTTCTGGTAGAAATAAGAAAACAGAATTTTCCCATAAGACTACCAGTCCCATGCACCAGGTTTCCAACAGCCATTAGAGGAGCTGAAGTGGGGAGACGTGTGTTCAATCAGGAGGGCTATGAGGTAATCCCTAAGCACTCATCTCAAAGGGCTGGGCCTGATTCAGCACAACTGCGCTGTATTAGGGGGGAGCACTCATCTAAGCAGAATAAAGGTAGAGTTTATTCTACAGAGAATCAGCTTGAGCTTGATCATCTTCATCATCAGGAGGATCATCAGAAGCAGAAGCCAAACCGGACGGACAGAGAGGGAAAGAAACCCTTTGGAAGAAAGAGGAGAAAAGCCTTTGAGAGGTCTTGAAGAGTCCAGAGCAGTACGTATACTGGGAGGCATTCCAAGGGCCAGCATACACCATTGGACTGGGGAAAGCCAGAGGAATGGTGCTGCAGAGCTAGGAATCTCCAGACGGTACCTGTGAGGGAGACGGCTGCACGTGGAAGGGACCCTAAGACCCGTGCCAGAAGGTATGTGAAGAGAGATCCAGTGTCCAGGGATCTGGATTGGAAGGCTGGACATAAGAACTGGACTACATACTGGCCAGGCTATATAGAGAGGAACTCTAACAGCAATGGAAGCTCAGGTATGAACACTGATCTATGCCCTAGCTATAACCTTGAAAGACAGCAGGGAAACAAGTATTCTCCTGAAAGTGCTCCATTGGGAGATTCATCTGTGCCAATCCATGATATTGAACCCATGCTTGTTGAAGAAGAGGGGGTGATAGCAGATGAAGAATCTGTTTACATGGACTGCTCTCTGTCTAAACTCCTTTGGTGATTTTCTGTTATAAAGGACAGCAACCATCACAAAGAAATACAAACTTGTTCTTTAATTTACTCAGAAAAGATCCTGAGTAGGATTTCTAGCCACGCAGTAGAAAGCAAGCCAGCTAAGGGGTTTCAGCTGGATAACTGCTAGCAATTGAGCCTTACCTAATTGCTTGTGGGCTCTGAGAGAATCACTTCTGAACCTATGTGGGAAGATACAAGAAGTTAACCTGAGAAGAACCGTTTTTCCTTTCTTTGTGGCTTGTGTTTGTTGTTTGATATATTGCTAAGAGAATATTAGCTAAAGCCTACAGAAAAGACCAGTTTGTTGCCAACCAGGTCTTATTTCTTTTGCTTTGATTGCCTGACAAGTTCAAATGTTTTCCTGGTTTTGTTTTTTCAAGTTTAACACTGAAAGCAAGTAACCTGATTTATGTGCTACCAAGCATATCTGTGTTGGGAGAAATAACCCCATAAATAAATATCTTATTGGCTTTACCCAAAAGCACAACTAATTATTGTGAGCAGCTGTCTGGTGTGAATGAACTGCATTGCCCACAATCCCTTGCAAATCATATAGATATATGCACTTGCCAAGACTGTGAAGATTCTCACCCAGGCAGCCGTCTGACAGAAGGCAGCACACAGGCGTTGTGGGATGCTCCCAAAAGCTTTCCTATTGGACACTGGGGAGCGTTCCCGCACAGGCTCAGTCGGTGCCGACGATACCCATATGTTAAAACTTATTCCTGCTGTTCCCGGAGATCACCTGCTACAGGTGAGTTAACTACGCTTTCTATTAGCTCTCTTGGCAGCCGCTGTGCACTGGGCAGAGGGTTTAACATCTTATCCACGATGATGCCTAAATCTTTTTCCTGGATGGTGGTTCCCAATGTGGAACCTTGCATCATGAATTTGCATCAGGTTTAATCTCTAACCCTCTTCAAATCCAGACTGCAAGCTCACGAGGCCTCTTTTGGATCCTGATCAACATAGTATCCTGCTCTCAAACTACATGTTTCCTTACCATTCCCCTAGACCAGTGTTTCCCAACCCAGTTCTCTGGTATCATAGTAACATAGTAAATGACGGCAGATAAAGACCAGCATGGTCCATCTAGTCTGCCCAGCAAGATGGCAAGAGTAGGTGCACCTGTCGCTCTGTGCAGGCCACCCCTCCCCATGTCTTTGTTTAGGGGTAAACCCACCACTCCAGGTAGGACACCCCTATTTGTTGAGACGTTATATGGTTCAGAAGTTAGATGGTACCGTTTATTTTGTTTTTATCCTATTGCTGTAAAGGGATCCACTGTGTTTGTCCCATGCCTTTTTGAATTCCGTCACCGTGTTTTCCCCCACCACTTCCATCAGGAGGGTATTAAAAGCATCCACCACCCTTTCAGTGAAAAAATATTTCCTGACATTGCCCTTCAATTTACCACCTTGCAGCTTCATGTTATGCCCTCTACTTTTACAGTTTCCCCGTCTTTGGAAGAGGTTTGTTTGTTCATCATTTCTCTAAGTATTTAAAGGTCTGAATCCTATCTCCCCTGTCCCTCCTCTCCTCCAAAGTGTACATATTTAGGTCTTCAAGTCTCTTCTCATAAGGCTTCTGACGCAGGCTCCAAATCATTTTGGTCGCTTTCCTCTGAACCGTTTCCAGTCTTTTTACATCTTTTGCAAGATACGGTCTCCAAAACTGAACACAGTATTCCAAGTGAGGCCTCACCAGTGTCTTATACAGTGGCATAAGTACCTCTTCCTTTCTGCTGGTAATCCCTCTTTGTATGCAGCCCAACATCCTCCTGGCTTTTGCCACCGCCTTGTCGCACTGTTTTGCCACCTTGAGATCATCAGAGATAATCACACCAAGGTCTTTCTCCTGAACCGTGCATACCAACGTCTTGCCCCCTATCGTGTACATTTCCCTTGGATTTCTGCTACCCAAGTGCATGACACTGCACTTATTCGCATTAAATCGTAGTTGCCAAGCATTAGACCAGTCTTCCAGCTTTTGTAGATCTTTCCTCATGTTAACCACTCCTTCGGGGGAGTCCACTCTGTTGCAAATTTTTGTGTCGTCTGCAAAAAGACAGACTTTTCCATTCAGTCCTTCAGCAATATCACTCACAAATACATTGAACAGTGCCGGGCCCAGGACCGAACCCTGGGGCACCCCGCTAATCACCTTCCTCTCATCCGAGTGAGCTCCATGCACAATCACCTTCTGTCGTCTGTCAGTCAACCAATTTCTAATCCAGTTTAGCAGCTTGGGACCCATCCCCAAGCTACTGAGTTTGTTGACAAGCCTCCTATGAGGAACAGTATCAAAGGCTTTGCTGAAATCCAGGTACATGACATTCATTGCATGCCCCTAGTCTTGAAGGACTAGAAAGGGGGACTTTTACTTCTGGAGAGAAATCTGCAACTGTGAGTATATACTTCTGGTAATTTTCTAAAAATAATTCTTTGTATTAAAGCTACTTAATCTGTGAACCCACTGTTTTTTGTTGGATCAGTTAGGGCCTAGTAGCAGCAATTAAAGTTTGAATTTAAAACACAGAGGAGAGCTTTCTGGTTACATTTCATACCCAGCAGAGAGCTTGTAGTTTAAATTTAATAGTCACTCGGGGCCAAGTAACAGCAAAGTACTTTTAGTTTAAATTTAACACACAGAAGAGAGCTTTCTGGTTAAATTTAGTACCCAGCAGAGAGCTTGTAGTTTAAATTTCATAAGAAGTTAGAGCCTAGCAGCAGCTAAGAGCTATAATTTAAATCAAATCAGAATTTAGCTTACCTCAGCAGCACAAGACAGGGTACTGTGTAGCAGCCCTCTTTTAATAAGTGTTATTTCCCTCCCTCCCCTGGGATAATCGTAGCTTTATAGGTACTTACACATCTTAAAAGAAAGGAGGTGCTTTCAGGTGAAGCTCATTACCCAAATCAGTCATACACTTAGGACCTGAGATTAATTAAGCTTCAGGTGAACAAGGTATATTAAACGTATTAGGTACAGTTTTATTGGTATAAATACCCATAGCAACCCCTAGTAAGTAAGAACTTAAAGATCTAGACACAAACTTAAAACTAAGATGCAGACAGCAGTCCAGCAGCGGGATGGGGGCTTTCCAGTCTTTTGCACTGAGTGTCACATGTATGATTTTCTCCCAGTTGGTGAGAGGTCTTATGTGTGCACTAGGTGCAAGGAGCTCTTTGCTCTCAGGGAACAAGTCCATTCTCTAGAGGCTAAAGTAGCAGACTTGGAAAACATAAGACAGACAGAGGTACATAGACGAGACCTACAGGGATATAGTCCTGAAGTCCCACCTCCAGTCTGGCAGCACTCCTGTTGCCATGGAGGAGAAAGGTCACGTGACAGGAGACCATCACCCTGGTGTGGCAGGAAGTGATCCTGTAACTAGGACCTGTCCTCGAGGTGATGTAAAACCCTCTCGCACCGAGGAAGTTTCTCCAGGGCCATGTGCCCATGAGGGAAGGGTTAGGACAGCCGTTATAGTTGGTGATTCAATCATTAGGCATGTAGATAGCTGGGTGGCTGGTGGACGTGAGGATCGCCTGGTAACATGCCTGCCTGGTGCTAAGGTAGCGGACCTCACGCGCCACCTAGATAAGGTCTTAGATTGTGCTGGAGAGGAGTCTGCTGTCTTGGTACATGTCGGTACCAATGACATAGGAAAATGTGGTAGGGAGGTTTTGGAGGCAAAATTTAGGCTTTTAGGTAGGAAGTTGAAATCCAGAACTTCCAGGGTAGCATTCTCTGAAATGCTTCCTGTTCCACGTGCAGGACCCAAAAGGCAGGCAGAGCTCCGGAGTCTCAATGCGTGGATGAGACAATGGTGCAGAGATGAGGGTTTTGATTTGTTAGGAACTTGGGAACATTCTGGAGAAAGGAGGGGCTCTTCCGAAGGGATGGGCTTCACCTTAACCGTGATGGAACCAGGCTGCTGGCATTAACCTTTAAAAAGGAGATAGAGCAGCTTTTAAACTAGATATTAGGGGAAAGCCGACAGTCGCCCAAGAGCAGATGGTTCGGAAGAATGTATCCTTGAAGGATACTACCAAAAGCAGAGAGGTTCCACAAAAGAGTAAAGTAGCCCAAATGCCCTCAAGTATGGAGCAGACAGAGCTTAAAGATCCCAATTTACCCATGTCTAACAATAGCCAAATTAACATGAATAAAATACATTCTCTAAAATGCTTGTATGCAAATGCTAGAAGTCTAAATAATAAGATGGGAGAGTTAGAATATATAGCACTAAATGAAAGGTTAGATATGATTGGAATATCAGAGACATGGTGGAAGGAGGACAACCAGTGGGACACTGATACCTTGGTACAAACTATATCGTAATGATAGAGCTGATCAAATTGGTGGAGGGGTTGCGCTCTGTTAGAGAGGGCATTGACTCAGAAAGGATTAAAGTTTTGCAGGAAACAAAATCTGCTGTAGAATCTATATGGATTGAAATTCCATATAAAAGGGGGAAGGCGATGGCAGTGGGGGTGTACTATCGAGCACCTGCCAGATTGACCAAATGGATGATGAAATGCTCAAAGAAATCAAGGAAGCTAACAAAAGTTACAGCGCAGTAATAATAATGGGTGATTTCAATTATCCCGGTATCGACAGGGTCAGTGTCACATCAGGACATGCTAGGGAGATAAAGTTCCTAGATGAAATAAATGACTGCTTCTTGGAGCAGCTGGTTCATGAACCGACCAGAGGGGAAACCATATTAGACCTAGTCCTTAGTGGAACACCAGATCTAGTGCAAGAGATAAGGGTGTTGGGGCCACTTGGCAATAGTGATCATAGCATGATCGCCTTTGATTTAATTAGTGGAGGAGGGATAGTAAGGAAATCCACAGTACTACCTTTTAACTTTCGAAAGGGAGACTATGATAAAATGAGGAAAACAGTTAAGAAAAAACTAAAAGGAGCAGTTGCAAAGGTTAAAGTTGTATCTTTATCTTTATTCAACAGATTTGATATAGCACCTAATACCGGGGTGTTAAGGTGGTGTACAATAAAAAACAAAATACTGCTTAGAGGAAAAAGAAAAAGAACGCCAATATGTAGATAGAAAAGAGGAGGAAAGAAGCAAGGAGAGAAAGGGTCAGACAGAACAACATGTAGGACAACAGAGCTGGCATGAAGACAAGGCAAGACGACAAACAACCTGGTATGCGGTGAAATAGTGGGAGGGAGGGAGGAAGGTGAGGAAAAAGGGATGGGGAGCGGATAATGGAGGGTGTGAAACAGAGGCTCACTGGTGGGAGGTATGGTAGACTAACTGGAGGTAACCGGGGAGAAGGGAAGTTCAAAGGCCTGGCAGAAAAGATAGGTCTTAAGGAGGGCTTTGAAACGGGAGAAAGATAATTCGATACGTATGGGATGTGGGAGAGAGTTCCACAGGGCGGGGCCTACAAAGAAAAAAAGCGGCGTGACGGGTCGATTCAAGGTGGGCCTGGGTAGGGGATGGCAAGAAAAGGCAGTTCCCGTGTGCAGAGCGAAGCAGACGGGGGGTGGGCTGAAGAAAAATGAGATCGGATAAATACTGCGGGGTGTTAGTGTGGAGGGCCCTGTGAGTAGTGATGAGAAGCTTGTAAACATAACGGACCTTGACAGGAAGCCAGTGAAGGGAGAGAAGGCAGGGAGTGATATGATCCCGGTGGGATGAGAAAGTGAGAAGGCGAGCTGCGGTGTTCTGGACCAGTTGTAACCTGTGGAGTTGGTACTGAGGGAGACCTGCAAGGAGGGAATTGCAGTAATCAAGCCCAAGTGATCACCAAGGTCAGGACCAGGGTTGTGAGGGAAGCAAGAGGGAGAAAGGGGCGAACGGCCTGAATCCTACGAAGATGATACGTACATCAAGCTTGGGGGGTGTTGAAAAATACTATCTTGGAAGCCCAGACCAGCTGTATTCCACGCTTTACGAAAAGTGGAAGGAAGTCCAAAAAACTGCCAGCATGGTTTAAAGGTGAGGTCAGAGAGGCTGTTGCCAAAAAAGCATCTTTCAGGAAATGGAAAAAAGAGCCAAACGACGAAACCTGGAAACAGCACAAGCACTGGCAAGTCAAATGCAAGGCATTGATAAAGCAGGCAAAGAGAGAATTTGAGAAGAAGCTTGCTGCGGAAGCAAAAACGCTAAATAAAGACCTTTTCAAGTACATTCGTAGCAAAAAACCTGTGAGTCAGTTGGTCCAATAGATGAGAAAGGGGTTAAAGGAGCACTAAGAGGCGACAAGGCGATAGCGGAGAGACTGAATGAATTCTTTGCTTCGGTCTTTATTGAGGAAGATGTAGGGATGTTACCCATGACTGAAGTGGTATTTAAAGGTGCGGAAGAATTGAAGGAAATATCGATACATCGGGAAGATGTCTTACAACTATTAGATAAACTGAAGAGTAGCAAATCACCTGGGCTGGATGGTATACATCCAAGGGTGTTGAAAGAACTGAAATATGAGATTGCAGAACTGCTATCAGTAATCTGTGAACTATCATTAAAATCATCTCTAATACCTGAAGATTGGAGGATCGCCAATGTAACACCAATTTTTAAAAAGGGTTCCAGGGGTGATCCGGGAAACTACAGACCGGTGAGCCTGACGTCAGTACCGGGAAAAATGGTAGAAACCATCATAAAGAATAAAATTACTCAGCATGTAGTTAGTCACAACCTAATAGGAGACAGCCAACATGGCTTTAGACAAGGAAGATCTTGTCTTACTCATCTGTTATGTTGTTTTTTTGAAGGAGTGAATAAACAGGTGGACAAAGGTGAGTCGGTTGATATTGTGTATCTGGACTTTCAGAAAGCCTTTGACAAGGTCCCTCATCAGAGACTTTTGGCAAAACTAAAGAGTCATGGGATAGGAGGCAGTGTACTATTGTGGATCGGGAACTGGTTAAAAGATAGAAAGCAGAGGAAAGGGCTAAATGGCCAATTTTCCCAATGGAGAAAGGTGAATAGTGGTGTACCCCAGGGATCTGTGCTGGGTCCGCTGCTTTTTGACATATTCATAAATGACCTGGAAAGTGGAATAACGAGTGAGGTTATCAAATTTGCAGATGACACAAAACTAAAGTTGTTAAAACCCAAGAGGATTGTGAAAATTGCAAGAGGATCTTGATAAATTGGAAGACTGGGCATCAAAATGGCAGATGAAATTTAATGTGGACAAGTGCAAGGTTATGCACCTAGGGAAGAACAACCCAAACTATGGTTACACGATGCAAGGTTCCACATTAGGAACCACCACCCAGGAAAAAGATTTAGGCGTCATTGTGGATACCATGTTAAAACCCTCGGCCCAGTGTGCAGCGGCGGCCAAGAGATCAAATAGAATGCTAGGTATGATAAGGAAAGGAATGGAAAATAAAACAAAATATATTATGCCTCTATATCGTTCCATGGTGAGACCGCACCTTGAATATTGTGTGCAATTCTGGTCGCCGTATCTTAAAAAGGATATAGCGATTTTAGAAAAGGTACAGAGAAGAGCCACCAAAATGGTAAAGGGGATGGAAGGATACTCCTATGAAGAAAGGCTAAAAGGTTAGGGCTCTTTAACCTGGAAAAGAGACGGCTGAGTGGAGATATGATAGAAGTCTATAAATTAATGAACGGAGTGGAACGGGTAAACGTAGATCGATTGTTCACCTTATCAGTATATAGGAAGACTAGGGGACATGCAATGAAGCTACAGGGTAAACTATTTAAGACTAATAAAATATTTTTTTACTCAACGTGTAATCAAACTCTGGAATTTGTTACCGGAGGATGTAGTAAAGGCTGTTAGCGTAGCTGGGTTTAAAAAAGGTTTGGACAAGTTCCTGGAGGAAAGGTCCATAAACCATTATTAAGAAGGGACCCAGGATATCAATGCTTGACCCAGTACAAGCATTGTGGAACCTGTGTCTTTTGGGGAAACTGCTAGGTACGTATGACCTAGATTTGGCCACTGTTGGAAACAGGATACTGGGCTTGATGGACCTTGGTCTGACCCAGTATGGCATATCTTATGTTCTTATATTCTTACTTCCGCTTTTGTGTAAAGGCACCACATGAGCCTCTTTCCAGTCCTTTGGCACCACTCCCGACTCTGAGGCATTGAAAAGGTCAGTCAGTGGAGTTGCTAGAACGTCCCCAAGTTCCCTTAGTATGTATTCTAGGGTGTATCCCATCCGGTCCCATCGCTTTGTCTACTTTAAGTTGAGCTAGTTTCTCACGAACACAGTCTTCTGAAAACTGTTCAGGATGTCCCTCGCTTCTGTTCCTATTTGTGGGTGTTTTCTGAGGTCCTGCTCCTGGTTCTTCATCTGTGAACACAGAACAAAAATATTAAGCAATTCCGCTTTCTCCTTATCAGCTTCTACATATTCCTCCCCTGCACCCTTGAGTCTGACAATACCACTTTTGCCCTTCCTCTTCTCACTAATATATCTGAAAAATGCCTTATCCTCCCATTTTATTGCATTGGCTATTTCCTCCTCCTTTTGAATTTTTGCCTTCTTGACTACTTTGCTAGCTTCTCTAAGTTTTTCCAAATACAGATGCCTGTCTTCCTCTCTCTGTGATCTCATGTATTTCATGAAGGCCTCCCTCGTTTTCTTCAGTTTTTCAGCTAACCATAGCGATCTCCTTTTCCTTTTACCTTTATTTTACCATTTTAACAAAAAGGTTGCTTGCCCTTAAAATATCCCCTTTCAGTTTTGCCCACTGTTTTTCTACATCCCCCAGCTGTTCCCATCCCACTAACGACTCCCTGAGGTATTGGCCCATCTTCGCAAAGTTAGTCTTCCTAAAGTCTGAGATCCTCACCTTTGAATGGATTCTAACAGCCCTAGTCCTAATACTGAACCACACAATCTGGTGATCACTGTATGCAAAATGATCTCCCACTAAAACATCAGAAACACTTTCACCATTGGTAAGCACCAAGTTCATTATGGCCCCTTCACGTGTGGGGTCTGTTACCAATTGCCTGAATAGTTCTCCCTGTAGAGAATCCAGGATCTCCTTCCTTCTAGATGATACTGCAGCAGGAATGTGCCAATCAACATCTGGCATATTGAAATCTCCTATCAGTAGCACTTCCCCTTTCCTAGCAATGCTGCGTATGTCTTCAATTAACACTCTGTCCACCTCTTCCTCTTGTGAGGGAGGTCTGTATATCACACCAATGCAAATAGATTTCTTTCCCTCTTTCTAGTTTAACCCACAATGCCTCCTCTCTCCCTTTTAAGCTCTGTAATTCCAAAGCTTTAATATTATTTTTTTAGATATAGTGCCACTCCCCCTTCCCTTCTTCCTACCCTGTCCTTTCTGAATAAAGTATAGCCAGGTGTAGTTACATCCCAATCATTGTTTTCTATAACTGCCACTAAATCCAAGTCAGCCACTTCCACCAAAGCTTCAACATCAGGGATCTTATTTCCCATGCTACGGGCATTTATACACACTGCTTTCCATATGTTACCCCTGTTACACATTTCCATAAAGGTATTTAATTTATCACCTACCCGGGGGCTTTCACTTACCTGGGGGCTTTCTTCACCCATCCCCAACAAATCTAGTTTGTTTATTTCATCTAGAAACTTTATCTCACTAGCATGTCCTGCTGTGACACTGACCCAGTCAATACCGGGGTAATTGAAATCACCCATTATTATTACTGTGCTTTAACTTTTGTTAGCTTCCCTGATTTCTTTGAGCATTTCATCATCCATTTGTTCATTCTGGCCAGGCGGTCAATAGTATACCCCTGCTGCCATAGCCTTCCCCTTTTTATATGGCATTTTAATCCATATAGATTCTACAACAAATTTTGTTTCCTGTGAAACTTTAATCCTTTGACTCAATGCCCGCTCTAGCATACAGCACAACCCCTCCACCAATTTTATCAGCTCTGTCATTACGATATAGTTTGTACCCAGGTATCAGTGTCCCACTGGTTGTCCTCCTTCCACCATGTCTCTGAGATACCAGTCATATCTAACATCTCAAGTGCTATATATTCTAACTCTCCCATCTTATTGTTTAGACTTCTAGCATTTGCATACAAGCATTTTAGAGACTATTTTATTCATATTAATCTGGCTATCGGTAGGCAGGGGTAATTTGGAATCTTTAAGCTCTGCTCTGTACTCAAGGGCATTTTGACTACTTTTGTCTTTATTAGAACCTCTCTGCTGATATGTCCTAACTTCATTTTTTTGGTAGTATCCTTCAAGGATACTTTATTCTGAACCGTGTGCTCTTGGGCGACTGTCGGCTCTCCCCTATTATCTAGTTTAAAACTGCTCTATCTCCTTTTTAAAGGTTAATGCTAGCAGCCTGGTGTCATCCTTGTTAAGGTAAAGCCCATCCTTTAGGAAGAGCCCCTCCTTTCCCCAGAATGTTCCCCAGTTCCTAACAAATCAAAAACTCTCATTCTTGCACCATCGTCTCATCCATGCATTTAGACTCCGGAGCTCTGCCTGCCTTTTTGATCCTGTGCTGGAACAGGAAGCATTTCATATAATGTTACCCTGGAAGTTCTGCATGTCAACTTCCTACCTAAAATCCTAAATTTAGCCTCCAGAACCTCCCTACCACATTTTCCTATTTCATTGGTACCAACATGTACCAAGACAGCAGACTCCTTCCTAGCACTATCTTGGACCTTGTTTAGGTGGCACGTGAGGTCTGCCACCTTCACACCAGGCAGGCATGTTACCAGGCGATCCTTATGTCCACCAGCCACCCAGCTATCTACATGCTTAATGATCAAATCACTAACTATAATGGCTGTCCTAACCTTTCCCTCATGGGCACATGGCCCTGGAGAAAGTTCCTTGGTGCAAGAGGGTTTTACATCACCTGGAGGATAGGTTCTAGCTGCAGGATCACTTCCTGACACACCAGGGTGATGCTTTCCTGTCACTTGATCTCTCTTCTCCATGGCAACAGGGTTGCTGCCATACTGAAGGTGGGACTTCAATACTATATCCCTGTAGGTGTTGTCTGTACCTCTGCCTTCCTTATGTTCTCCAAGTCTGCTACTCTAGCCTCCAGAGATCGGACTCGTTCCCTGAGAACAGAGCTCCTTGCACCTAGTGCACACATAAGACCCCTAACCAACTGGGAGAAAATCATACATGCACACTCAATGCAAAAGACTGAAAACCCCCCATCTTGCTTCTGGACTGCTGTCTCCATCTTAGTTTTAACTTTGTGTTTAAGTTCTTTACCTACTAAGGGTTGGTAGGGATACTTATACTAATAAAACTACACCTAATATGTTTAATGTACTTTGTTCACCTGAAGCTTAATTAATCTCAGGTCCTTAATGTATGCCTGATGAGGGCAAACAGCTGCACCTGATAGTTAATATGGTGCTTCCTTTCCTTTGAGTTTTCTACACCTATAAAGCTACGATTATCCTAGGGGTGGGTTGGTGGTGGGGGGGAGGGAGGGAGGGAAAAAGGCTTATTAAAAGCTGGCTGCTACACAGTACCATGTCCTGTGCTTCTAAGTTAATCTGTGACCAATTTCCAGGGGGAGTCCCAAAGCCTTTGCTTGGATAGAGGGAGTCTTTGATTCTAAATTTAACCAGAAAGCTCTCTGCTGTGTGTTAAACTTAAACTGAAAGCTCATTGCTGCTATTAGGCCCTGACTGATTTAACAAATACACTGGGTTCACAGATAATCAGCTTTAATCTAAAGATTTCCCTTTTTCCCAAGATTTAGAAAAATTCCCAGAAGTAAGATTGCAGATCTCTCTCCAGACGTAGCAGTCCCCTTTTGTAGTCCTTCAAGGACCTAGTGTTTTTTTGGCGGTGGTCTGCTCTGTCTGCCACGTTTCCAAACTTCAGGCATTGTCTTGCAGAAAGCCTTAACTGGTTTGTTTTTTGTGCCCCCTTCCCCCTGAGAATGTTTGGTTTTCTTGCGACCAGTTCCTTCCTCTTTGCCGAAGGGGTTTCGATTTTATCTCAAAGTGATGACTGCCATCCTTTCCTCAGTTGCAGGATTCAGTGGAGGCTCAACTCCTGCATAAGGTTGATGTTTGCAGTCTCAAAGGCTTCCATTTCCCGTTGGATTAGGGAGGATATCATTTGTTAAAGGGGTGTCTGGTGCCTGTGATTTTGCAGGCTCACTCTGCAGGCTCAAGTCTCATGCTGGGTTAAGGGTAGCTTTGGTTCCTTCCCTGGATATTTGTAAAGGGGCTGCGTGGTTGTTGCTTCATTCCTTTGTGCGACATAAGAACATAAGATATGCCATACTGGGTCAGACCAAGGTCCATCAAGCCCAGTATTCTGTTTCCAACAGTGGCCAATCTAGGTCATACGTACCTAGCAGTTTCCCCAAGAGACACAAGTTCCACAATGCTTGTACTGGGTCAAGCATTGATATCTTCGGTCACTTCTTAATAATGGTTTATGGACCTTTCCTCCAGGAACTTGTCCAAACCTTTTGTAAACCCAGCTACACTAACAGCCTTTACTACATCCTCCGGTAACAAATTCCAGAGTTTGATTACACGTTGAGTGAAAAAATATTTTCTTTTATTAGTCTTAAATAGTTTACCCTGTAGCTTCATTGCATGTCCCCTAGTCTTTCTATATTCTGATAAGGTAAATAATCGATCTACGTTTACCCGTTCCACTCCGTTCATTAATTTATAGACTTCTATCATATCTCCCCTCAGCTGCCTCTTTTCCAGGTTAAAGAGCCCTAACCTTTTTAGCCTTTCTTCATAGGAGTATCCTTCCATCCCCTTTACCATTTTGGGGGCTCTTCTCTGAACCTTTTCTAAATTCGCTATATCCTTTTTAAGATACGGCGACCAGAATTGCACACAATATTCAAGGTGCGGTCTCACCATGGAACGATATAGAGGCATTATAATATCTTTTGTTTTATTTTCCATTCCTTTCCTTATCATACCTAGCATTCTATTTGCTCTCTTGGCCGCCGCTGCACACTGGGCCGAGGGTTTTAACATGGTATCCACAATGACGCCTAAATCTCTTTCCTGGGTGGTGGTTCCTAATGTGGAACCTTGCATCGTGTAACCATAGTTTGGGTTGTTCTTCCCTAGGTGCATAACCTTGCACTTGTCCACATTAAATTTCATCTGCCATTTTGATGCCCAGTTTTCCAATTTATCAAGATACTCTTGCAATTTTCCACAATCCTCTTGGGTTTTAACAACTTTAAATAGTTTTGTGTCATCTGCAAATTTGATAACCTCACTCATTATTCCACTTTCCAGGTCATTTATGAATATGTCAAAAAGCAGCGGACCCAGCACAGATCCTTGGGGTACACCACTATTCACCTTTCTCCATTGGGAAAATTGGCCATTTAGCCCTACCCTCTGCTTTCTATCTTTTAACCAGTTCCTGATCCACAATAGTACACTGCCTCCTATCCCATGACTCTTTAGTTTTGCCAAAAGTCTCTGATGAGGGACCTTGTCAAAGACTTTCTGAAAGTCCAGATACACAATATCAACCGACTCACCTTTGTCCACCTGTTTATTCACTCCTTCAAAAAAACATAACAGATTAGTAAGACAAGATCTTTCTTGTCTAAAGCCATGTTGTCTGTCTCCCATTAGGTTGTGACTATCTACATGCTGAGTAATTTTATTCTTTATGATGGTTTCTACCATTTTTCCTGGTACTGACGTCAGGCTCAACGGTCTGTAGTTTCCCGGATCACCCCTGGAACCCTTTTTAAAAATTGGTGTTACATTGGCGATCCTCCAATCTTCAGGTATTAGAGATGATTTTAATGATAGTTCACAGATTACTGATAGCAGGTCTGCAATCTCATATTTCAGTTCTTTCAACACCCTTGGATGTATACCATCCGGCCCAGGTGATTTGCTACTCTTCAGTTTATCTAATAGTTGTAAGACATCTTCCCGATGTATCGATATTTCCTTCAACTCTTCTGCACCTTTAAATAACACTTCAGTCATGGGTAACATCCCTACATCTTCCTCAGTAAAGACTGAAGCAAAGAATTCATTCAGTCTCTCCGCTATCGCCTTGTCGCCTCTTAGTGCTCCTTTAACCCCTTTATCATCTAATGGACCAACTGACTCTCACAGGTTTTTTGCTACGAATGTACTTGAAAGGGTCTTTATTTCGCGTTTTTGCTTCCATAGCAAGCTTCTTCTCAAATTCTCTCTTTGCCTGCCTTATCAATGCCTTGCATTTGATTTGCCAGTGCTTGTGCTGTTTCCAGGTTTCGTCGTTTGGCTCTTTTTTCCATTTCCTGAAAGATGCTTTTTTGGCAACAGCCCCCTCTCTGACCTCACCTTTAAACCATGCTGGCAGTTTTTTGGACTTCCTTCCACTTTTCTTAAAGCGTGGAATACACTGGTGGGATTTGATCCTGGCTTCCCTGGTTCTTGCCCCCCCCCCCACCCCCTTCTGACTATTAGATTATTTTTCTACTCCTTAATGGGTATGGGTCGAACAGGATGCAGCTATTCAAGTTGAGTGGTACATGAGTCACTCTGCAGACATGCCCCTTTTACCATGGTGTGTGCTTATTACTACTCTAGTGCTATATACATAGACTATAAGCTCTACACAGCAGGACTAGTCAAGTCCAAACGGCAAATAAAAGAATTGAGGCTTCTAATTTATTATAGTAATGGTTTTAAAAACATGAGAATGAATAGAGGAATAAGTGGTTAAGACTTAAAAGTAGCCTCAAAAAGCTGGACTTTTAGGCTGTGTTTGAATGGTCCAGAGGACCTCTCCTGCTGCCACACTTCTCTTCACAGTGCCTAGGGTCATTGAAGTATATCCAGCACTGCTTACAGCATGGAATGTGCTGGTCATGATGGAACATTTTTGAATGTTTTGCCTCCTTTTTTCCTTTTCAGGGTTTGAATGCAATGGCGGAATAGCTGAAGAAGCAGAAATTGACTTGCCTCAGACTATAGCGGATCAGGAAGTTCCCCAGGATGTGGTTTTGCCGCAACCAGCCCCAGGAGAGTTTGATTTCAATGAATTTTTTAACCTTGACAAGAGTGTTCCTGGCCTAGCTTCGGTGAGTGAGAGCAGCACTTGGGATTCGGCAGAGGGGCCAGGGAAACAGCAGCAGTATTCATCTTATGTTTCATAATGTTTTTTAAACATTTTTGTAAATTTTCTTTGTTCACAGATTGCAAAGCAGTATTTCAGATTTGTAATATTAGTACTTTTTTTAAATCTAGAAAATTTAAGTTAATCTCTTGGGCAGCTACCTGTATAAGGGAGCCTTTTTATACTCTTGCTGAAGGATTGATTCTCATGTTAAGTCTCCAAAAAATGTTCTTTGTGCTGCTGTTTTCCTGCTTCTCATTGGTTAATGTGGGGTTTATACATGGTGTTACATGGACTTTATTAAAATTTCTACTCTTTTTGGGCTTGGTTGCTGTATTTCACAATTCACTATAATGGTGCAACTTCTCTGATGCAGAGTTCAGTCTTTCTCCTGACCTCTCATCTTTTCAAATATTGCCTTGCGCGTTACTTTATTCATCTTCCTTCTTCCAGTAGCCTCCCATGGAAGAGGTGTTTTGTGGAATTGGATACAACTGCTAGTTGCATAGCATCTGCTTTTGGAAGCTTAGGATGAAGCAACTGGCTTGCGCACAAATGTCTAAATTCTTCAAGAATGCCCGTTGATAATGACGTGGTTCATCTTCTGAACTTTGCCTGTGTGAATTCACAGGCTGCAGCAGTCATATGCTACTTAAAGTTCAAGCCTTCCACGAGGCTCTCCAAATGCTTGGCTGGCATGCTGTGCATTTAAAATGCTGCCAGCTTCTCTCCTAGCATTTCATGTGAACATTACTACATATTGTCTTCATTGTAAGTGCTGCCCAAAAAATGTTTCTACTTCCATCTTCCCTCAAGCTAAGTGGCAATGGTTTTTTTTGTGTTGTGTGGTTTTTTTTTGTTTGTTTGTTTTTTTGTGTTTTTTATAATAAACCGAAGCTGTACAGGGCCTGTCTGCTGGTTCCACCTCCCTCCCCCCTTCTGAGAATCTTTCCATAGATGTGACCTGTTTATGGCTTTTGTAGAGCAGTTTGGGTGCATATTGCTGAAAGAAATAACCTTAGGCCAGAGGTACCCAGCGCCAGTCTTGGAGGGCCAAACACCATTCAGGTTTTCAGGCTGTCCCTAATATGCATGAGATGCAATTGCATGCACTGCCCCCTTTGTATTCAAATGTATCTCATGCATATTCATTAGGGACAGCCTGAAAACCTGAATGGTGTTTGGCCCTCCAGGACTGGAGTTGGGAACCTCTGCAAGTTTAGGCGTAACTGGAAGAGAAGAAAGAAGAGTTAATTGCCATCCCCTTGTGGCATGAATGAAAGATTGTGAAGCGCGTGTGTTGTCAGTGCATGATGCCTTCTCAGCCATTATGGTTTCATCTATGGCAGGGATGGGTAATTCCGGCCCGCGTGCACCACAATCCAGCTTGGCTTTCATGATGTCCCTAATGAATATTCATAGACCTATTTCCATACAATGGAAGGCAGTGGATGCAAATAGATCTCATGAATATTCATTAGGGACATCATGAAAATTAGGCCGGATTGTGGTGCATGAGGGCCGGAATTGCCCACTCCTGGTCTATGGCTTTTGGTAGTGAACTAGTAAAGCTCTCCAGAGGACTGTTGTGTTCTTCAGGGACATGTCTTGAGGATATTTTTGTAACCTGTCTCTCTCATCCAAGTGCTGCATATTCAAGCTAACTGGAAATTCTATAGTCTAGAACCTAAGAATGCTTTCCCTTCACACCGTCCCTTGCCTGCATAAAAATAAGCTGTTCAGATACAAATAGTGCTGTGAATGTTTCTGCAATACGCTAGCACTTTGAATATTTTCTGTAGATTTCCTCTTGTGTGGTGGAGCACTACACAGTAAAGGAGCTCAGCAAAAGTCTGGACTGCCTGCAGAGAGAGACATAGTTCACATGCATTGAGACTTTCATCTTTGTTAGGCTTAGCCAGTTAGAAATGTTGCTTTGTGGTGGTCATTTTCCTGGACAACAATATCTCCATCTGTAAAGTTTATGGAAGCAAAAACCTTTTAAAGTTAGGAGGGGGGAGGAAATGTTTGTAGACAATTATGCATATCCTCTAGAGTAGCATGAAAATACTGCAGCACTCATCTAAACTGTAAACCTATCGTGAAACTGGTAATGATCCCTGCTGCCAAGTTTAAGGCAGAAGTTGTCAAAGATGAACTAAAATCTGAGTAGCCATAATGTGCTACTGAAAAGTAGCATGAGGTATGAAGGCGAGGTTGGTAGCTCCAGTGCATGAGAAAGTGGTGCAGCATCTAGTGAAGATAAGTTTGTAGCTACCATGCACCCTGAGGTCTGAACACTTCATTTCAGATCTGCATCATCAAAGGAATGTTTCCACCTCGCACAAGTAAGTGTCTTATTTTCTTGAATTGATCAAATGTGCACATGCTACCCTGCTGTTGGCCTGCTATTGGAGACTCACCCACTTTCTGCCTCTATTTCTCTGCTCTAGATGATAGAAGATGTACTTGGGGAGGGGTCTGTCTCTGCCAGCAGATTCAGCAGATGGTTCTCCAATCCTAGTCGGTCTGGGAGTCACTGCAGCAGTCTGAGGTCCACACCACACGAAGAGCTGGAGAAGTTGGCAGGTGAAACAGCTGGGTCATTGCCTTTACTATTAGGCATCAGGTCTCTTCTGGACTGCACAGCATGCTTTTATGCCTGCAATAGAAGGGGGTACCTTGCCACTATTGGGTGAGGGGTGGAGTTTGCAACTGTACTCTAGAGTATTTCATTTCTGTAGTTGGAAATTCCATTTTCCTTAGACTGGTCCATTGCTATTTTTGCTTTTCTCTGGAGAATCTTCTTTTGTTAACTTTGAGTACAGACAGGAGACCACACATGATGCCAAAGGCTTGCATGTAGCATCACTGCTAATGATGCTTCCTCTTTGTCCCTCCAGTCCAGTCCAGATGCGTGGGTTCTACTCAACTACTAGCAGATGAAAACTGAGAAACACTAGTTTGATGAAGTCCTGGTATAAGGATCCTCTGTTCATCAGTATTTCTTAGTCTCCACAAATGGAGGTTGTTTAAGCTGTGCATCCTGAATTAGGAGAAGAGGATGATGAGGAAGTTTAGGGCATATGTTGGCTATTGCTGGCATCAGAGCCCCCCCCCTACCCCCCCCATCTGGCTGCTCACCTTGTCAAATCTGGGGGAACTGGGTGGAGTAGCCTGGCTAGAAGCGGCCCCCTCCACCTTCTTCCTCCTTGGGAAGGGGTTACAGTAAGGCCATAGGGTTCAAGTGTCTTACCTTCTTACTCCTCTGCTTGGGGGAAGTGGCAGGCAGTTAAAAGCTATCCAGGAACAAGCAAGAATGTAGTTTTCACATATGGGTATAGTCAGTACCAATGGAGCCTGCGCGGGAGCGCTCCCCAGCTTCCAATAGGAACGCTTTTGGGAGCATCCCTCAGCACATGCACACTGCCTTCCCGCCTTTCCAACTGTCCCTCTTCAGTTCTTCATTTTCTGCGGAGCCGACAGGTCCCATACCCTGTCACCGCAGAAATATTTATTCTTTAATCTTTGTTTTTTGTGGTTGCTGCCTTCCCTCGACGCTATGCCGGTATCGCCGGTTCATTCTTCTTTCTTCTTAAAAACAAAACAAAACTATAGTTTCTGAGCTATTTTACTTCAGAAACGTTTTTCCTTGGTGCTAGGAACCATTTTGGGCACTAGGCCCAATTTTTCCTTAAAAATGGAAAAACTAACATCTGGTTTTAAAAAATGTTCTAAGTGTGGTGGTACCATCTCCATCACCGACACCCACGATTGGTGTCTCAAATGTTTAGGTCCTGACCACTCTACTTCAGAATGCCTCTCCTGTAGAATGATGTCAAAAAGGGATCGGCAGAATCGTGCGGCAAAGCTTAGCACCCTTTTTCCCTCAGACACGGTGTCTGTTGCATCAATGTCCTCCAGGGCCTCATCATCCTTTCATGGATCTCAGGTAACTAAACATAAATCTAGCTGGTCCTCAAAGGGTAGATCTCCTAAGTATCGAGATGCCACTGGCGTTGCCCTTGAGGAATTTTCACTGGCAAAACTACCCTGGTGGGAGGCTTCGGCTTCCAAAGCATCAACGGGGCTCCAGGATGTTCTCGAGGCCTCAACCTCGGCAGAACTACTGGCTCCATGCTCTGGGGTTCAAGCCGCTTCTACTGGTACCGACACCCAAGCATCAGCAGAGTCGATAGACCAGAGATTTCTTGCTATCAAACGCAGTCTAGCAGCTCTTCTCACGGCTTCGGTACCGCTGAAACCGTTTCAGACACTTCAACCTACACCGGTACCGATGGCATTGACATCGATGGGTATGCCACCCATACCGAGTCATGCGTCTGTCTCCAGCATCGACAGATCAGTACCGGAGCAACCTGATACAGACTTCGATCGGAGGGAAGAGTGGCCTAGTGGTTGGGACAAGGTACTACAGGCCAGAAGGTCGGTGGTTCAAATCCCACTAGAGGACAGCAACCTTGGGCCGGAAGGACTGGGGTTTCTAGTCCCACAGGTGCTCCTTGTGGTCTTGGGCAAGCCACTTAACCCTCCATTGCCCATGTTCCCTGTAACTATTAGTGTGTGTCTCATATCCCCTCGTGTTAATTGTATCCCCCAACCGCTTTGACCCGGTGAAAAGCGGAATATAAATGCAGCTAAATAATAATAAATAATACCGTGCGCTGCGCGATCACCGGGATTGGAGGTATTTCAAATCCTCTGAGTCTGACTGCAAAGACTCTGCAGATACAAGAGTACTTCTCCCAGAGGATTCCTCTTCTCCTAAGCGCAGAATGTCTCCGCCAGAGGATATTTCCTTTCAGGATTTTATCCATGATGTGGCCAGAGGCCTGTCCATCACAGTAGCTCCTGAAAAAGAGCCTAGGGCAAAGGAGTTGGAGATTCTCCAATACCCTAAGGCTCCCAAGGAGGCAGCTACTCTGCCTATTCATGAAATCTTACATGATCTTATGCTAAGAATGTGGGAAACGCCTCTAACCACATCTCCTCGGAGACTCAATACTATGTATCGAGCACTGTTCCTTCTAAGCTCTGCGCGTGTGTACGCGCACACACCTCGCCGAGCGAGCGCACATACTTTACAACAGAGCGCACAAAAATTACGGTTCTGATTCTGATAGAAAACAACACAGACGTCTTAAAATTTTAAAGTTGTGTATTTACGGGGTTTTCACAAGTTCTACAATATTTTCTAGTGCAATCAATGTGGTGTACATACTGTATTCTGACGTGTAATCAAAATTTTAAGTATATAACTCTGAGTGTCGTTATGTGGCGCACAAAATTTTAACCTTCCTTCAAAAGCTGCACAGCTGATATTTTATGCGCCCATAGCCTACAGAAAATTAGAGGGAGCATTGGTATCGAGTTCCACCTTGTCCTGGCTTTCAAAAAAACTCAATTACCACACCATTCAATGGTGGTGGAATCAGCCATGTGTAGGATGAAAAGTGCAAAGAGACATGCATCCAATCCTCCAGGTCGTGAATGCAGGACTCTCGATGCCTTTGGGCGTAGATGTTTCCAAGCTTCCATGCTCTCAGCTAGGATCAGTTCCTATATCTTGTATATGGGAATGTTCCTTAAAGAGGTCAAGGAGACTTGGAGCTTATGAGCCCCCTTCTTCCTGATGACAAAAGACAGGACTATCTTACTCTCATCAAACATGCCCAGGATGTTTCCAAGTTTGTAAATTGTGCAGCCTTTGACTGTTTTGAGTGCATAAGCAGAACCTCTGCTATTGCCATTGGTGCATGTCGTTTTGCTTGGCTTCAGGCATCCGACTTGGAAATTTGGGTACGGGATAAATTAGGAAACATTTCTTGCACAGGAGAAAATCTCTTTGGCAAGAATTGGCAGGAGAAGGCTAATGAGATAGATGCAGACAATATCACTTTGGATAGATTGTCCAAATCTACAGCTGATTCTGCAAGGAAAAGATACTCTAAAAAAAACAATTTTTCAGTAAGAAAAATAAGTTTTATCCTTCCTATACCCAACAGGGACACCGTCCAGGTCAGCCTGCCCAAAAGGGACAACAGCAACAACCTAGACAACAAAAGAAGCCAAAAGCGGTAAAACCTCAGCCAGCTCAGCAGGCTCAGCCTCCTCAGGGGCTTTGACTCCTACCTAAAGAACTTCGCCTTCCTGCCCCTGAAGGGTCCAGAACCCTTGGACATTCCAGGCAGGTTATGTCCTTTTGCCCACGGATGGTACCAAATAACAGCAGAAAATTGGACTCTGTCCATTGTACGAGAGGGGTTCAAGCTTCATTTTCACAGCATGCCCCCTCCTACAATGGTAAGACAGTTCAATTCTCAGACCTCTCTCAACAAACTCTTAAGTCAAGAAGTCACAACACTCCTTGTGCAAGGAGCAAAAGAGGAAGTACCCATTCCGCAACAGGGCTACAGGGTTCTACTCCCCCTATTTTCTTATTCCAAAGAAAACAAGAGGATACCGGCCCATTTTAGACCTCAGAGAATTGAACAAATATCTGTTCCGAGAGAAGTTCAAAATGGTCTCTCTAGGAGCTCTGCTGCCATACCTTCAAAGTCAGGATTGTCGTTGTTCTCTAGATCTCAAGGATGCATATACTCATATTCTCATCCATCCAAATTACAAAAGATTCCTCAGATTCCTGTTTCAAGGAAAGCACTTCCAGTACAGGGTTCTTCCCTTTGGCTGGGCTTCTGCACCAAGGGTATTCACAAAATGCATGGCTGTGGTAGCTGCATTTCTCCGCACTCTGGGAATATTTGTCTTCCCCTACTTACACGACTGGCTCATTCGAGCCCCTACAGTGCCAGAAGCTAGCTCTGCTTTGTTTCGCACAATGCAAATCCTTCAGTATTTGGGACTAGTCATAAACCTCCCAAAATCCAATCTTGCTCCCACTCAATCTCTAGAGCTTATCCGGATACCAGACAGACAAGGGCTTTCCTTCCACAGCCCCGCTGTCTTCGCGTAATACTGCTAGCTCCCCAAGCAGTGCTCAAACCTTATCTCACTGCTCGAGAAATGCTACAACTGCAGGGCCACATGGCATCACCGTGCATGTGGTTCCTTATGCTTGCCTCCACATGCGAGCAGCCCAGTGGACTTTATCCACTCAGTGGACACAGGCCTCGGGTTGCCTGTCGGACAAAATAACAAACTCAGACAGTCTTATTTCGTCCCTCCAATCGTGGCAATCGCTCATAAATCTTCTCGTGGGGTCTCCTTTCCAGCAACCCCTATTCCAAGCCACCCTAACGACAGATGCATCTCAGGTGGGATGGGGAGCCCACCTGCACAATCTCTCTACCCAGGGTACCTGGACTCCACAGGAGGCCTGTCTTCACATCACCCTCCTGGAACTCAGAGCAATCTTCCTTGCTCTTCGAGTATTTCACGCCCAGCTCAGCTACAAGACAGTCCAGTCCTAGTTCAAACGGACGATCGGGTAGCCATGTTCTGTGTGAACAAGCAGGGCGGAACAGGCTCTCTGTCGCTATGCAACGAAGCTTTGAGACTATGGGCCCTCGCCAGAGTGCATCAGATTCATCTCCTTGCGGTGTATCTTCCAGGCATTCAAAGCTCTTGGACAGACAAACTCAGTCGAGTTCTGCTACCACACGAATGGTCTCTCCATACAGACCAGCTTCCCAAATATTTCAGATTTGGGGAACCCCGGAGATAGACCTCTTTGCAAGTCCGCTGAATGCCAAACTTCCCCGGTTCTGTTCAGGACGCCTTCCTCCTCCACTGGGGTCAGGACTTCCTATATTTCTTCCCACCCATTCCCCTCATCCCCAGAACACTATTCAAGCTTCAGAGAGACAGAGGTCATATGATTCTCATAGCTCCACGTTGGCCACAGCAAACGTGGTACCCTTTGCTTCTGCATCTCTCTCAAGCTCCACCTCTGGAGTTGGGATTTGCTCCAGATCTTCTCTCCCAAGAGAACAGGATGCTGTGGCATCCCAATCCCCAGTCTCTGCATCTCAGGACTGGTTGCTGAAGGCCTAGAGCTTCAGGATCTCAACCTTTCTCAACAGGTAAAGGATATCCTTTATGCTTTTAGGAAACCCTCCACAAGACGCTCATATGCCTTTAAGTGGAAAAGGTTTACCATATGGTGCTCGCAGAAGGGTCTTAACCCTCTTGCAATACCTCTGGAATCAATACTGGAGTATCTCCTTCATTTGTCAAATGCGGGTCTTAAGACAAATTCAGCAAGAGTCCATCTTAGTGCTATTGCAGCTTCTTACAAGCCTTTAAGTGGACAACCTATTTCCTCTCATCCTCTCATAGCGAGATTTATGAGAGGTCTTCTTTTTAACAAAGCCTCCCATTAAGCCACCACCGGTGGCATGGGACTTGAATCTGGTGCTCGGGCAGCTCATGAAACCGCCCTTTGAACCATTAGCCACTACATCTCTGAAATTCCTTTCCTGGAAAGTCATCTTCCTCATTGCAATCATGTCAGCACGTCGCATCAGTGAATTGCAAGCATTAGTGGCTGATCCTCCATACACAAGGTTCCACCATGATAAGGTAGTTCTTAGGACTCATCCACACTTTATGCCAAAGGTGGTTTCGCCTTTCCTTTTAAACAAAGTGGTTTACCTTCCTGTATTCTTTCCGAGGCCTCATGCCTCCAGTGCAGAAAGGAACCTTCATATTTTGAACTTTAAAAGAGCTTTAGCCTTTTACTTGCAGAGGACAGAGCAACATCAAAAATCTTCTCAACTCTTTGTTGCTTTTGATCCTAATCATTTGGGACTTCCAGTGTCCAAAAGAACTCTATCTAACTGAATTGCACAATGCATATCCTTTGCCTATGAGAGTAAGAACCTTCCTCTTGAAGGCCATGTCACAGCTCACAATGTGAGAGCCATGGCAGCCTCAATGGCTCATCTTCACTCTGTGTCTATCGACGACATCTGTCGAGCAGCTACTTGGGCTTCGGTACATACTTTCACGGCCCACTACTACTTAGAAAAGGACTCCTGTTGGGTTGCCTTGTTTGGTCAGGCTGTTCAACGCCTTTTTCAGACTTAGTCAACTCCTACCCACCATCCCTGGTAGGATGGCAGAGATCCATGGGGGGAAGCATAGCCCTTTCACAAGGGCTGACAACGTTTTGGGGTTTCTCCCTGGCATCTGCATCTAGGGAGTCCCCATATGTGAAGACTACATTCCTGCTTGTTCCTGGAGGTAGCGTCGTTACTCACCTGTAACAGGTGATCTCCGGGAACAGCAGGAATTTAGTCTTCACAATCTGCCCACCTCCCATAGGAGTTGTATCTCTCTCTCTCTCTTCCTTTCTCTCTCTCCCTCTCTCCTTGGTCTCAGCTATAAACTCAACTGGAGAGGGACAGTTGGAAAGGTGGGAAGGCAGCATGCGGGCGCTGTGGGATGCTCCCAAAAGCTTTCCTTTTGGACGCTGGGGAGCGTTCCCACGCAGGCTCCGTTGGTACCAACGATACCCATATGTGAAGACTAAATTTCTGCTGTTCCCGGAGATCACCTGTTACAGGTGAATAACTAAGCTATTTGGGGGAGGGGAGCAAGGAAGGGTAAACCTCAGCCTTTGGCAGTTTGTATTTAGGATTTGTGCTTACCAAGACTGGGTGTGGATTTGGAGGCTTCCTGTGCCCACTTGAATTTAGTGGGGGCTTTATGCCAGTGTTCCCTTTGGTAGGGAGAAGGTTGTTATGTAGACGCTGCTTGTTCTAGTGAGGGTTGCTGTATTCTCACGGTATACAGCCCTGTTTTATCACATTAAAAAGCCCGGAGGTAGAGTTGCTTTGTCTGAACACTGCTGGGAACCTGCCAGCTCCAGGGGTTACCTGCTGCAATAGCAACTATGCCAACATGTCCTCCAATTTCGGCAGGAAGGGCCACTATGGGGGCCGGGTGCCCATGGTGCTTAATGCGAAGGATATTTAAATAGCAGAGGAGCCTGTATGGAAAGGCTGTGGAAATCTTGGCATGAATATCCAGGCTGGCATGGTTTCTCAGTGATGCCAAGTGCTGGACTGGCCTTTTCTATTAGAATAAGGTGAGTAGGAAGCAATGTGAGAAGAAAGTAATACAACTACAGAAAGGAAGATAACTACTGGCCCTATGCTTCTGTTAGCCTTTACAGCATTTCAAGTGACTTTTACTGTATTTCGAAGCAGCTAGTAACCGTTTCTGCCTAGTTCAGCTGGGTAGTGGATACTTCAGATTGATGTTTTTGACTTTGGATTTCTGAGGTCACGTCCTCTCTACAGGGTAGCCTTAGTATATGTGAGGTTTTTTTGGGTAGTTCAGAATAGAGGTGACTCAAGGGATAGTCTAGGTTTCGTTTGGGGACCCTTTGTTCTGGGAAAGAGTGGTAAATGTGTAGAATAGAGGCAAACTGTATCTCAATTCAAGAAAGCTTGGGACAAACAGAGGATCTTAAAAGGACAAAGGACTGTAGAGCTTAGTGTGGTTCATATGAAAGGGCAGACTGGATAGGCCATATGATCTTTTTCCGGGAACAAGCAGGAAGTCAGCTCTCACATATGGGTGATGACGGCACTGACGGAGCCTTCACGGAAGCATTCCCTTTTGGGAGATGCCACCACACACACGTGATCCCCTTCCCGCCCAAGGGTGCCATCTTGCTCAGTCAACTTTTTTTTCGTGGAGCCCTTCAGACGTTTGGCTTGTCCCTGGAAAAAATGTTGATTTTTCTCTGTTTCATACTCACCTCTGGTATCGCACTGGTACTCTTCCTGCCTACCAATCTCATTGCCTTGGCGCTGAGTTTGGTCTATTTTTGTAGTTTTTCATTCTTTTTTTTTTTCCTGGTGTCTTCGTGCCTTTTTTCTCCCACTGGTAGCCCGGAGAGTCTTCGACCTCACAGGGGTACTTTTTTCCCCCATGGCTACCAATGGCTTTAAGAAGTGTGATCAGTGCTCCAAAATTGTCTTTGGCCGACACACACGACTGCGGTCTCTGCTGCCTTGGGCCAGACCACGACCCATCAGTCTGCAATCTCTGCAAGGCCCTCAAAAGCCACCAGCAGCAGCACAATAAGGTTTTTTTTGTTTCTTCCCCCCCCCCCCCCCCGAGTCCCCGCTGCCTCCGAAGGTCAGGGCCTCGTCTGAGGCCCCGATAGCTCAGGCGGAAACCTCCGAACTCATGCCTAGTCGTGGGCCCTCAGAAAGGGGGTCTTCCTCGAGGGAACCCAGGAAGAAGAATAAACTCTGAAAGGCGGCATTCTTGGACAGTTTTGACCAGCTGGGTGCTCCACGGGCCCAGTTCCGCAGTCCGAGATGTTCATCTGAGGCATCAAAGAAGGAGCAGCCTGCAAAGGTCCCCCAGAAAGATCCGACCGTGGACTGGCCTCTGTCCCCAGACACTATAATCATCGAGGATTCCCCTTCTTGAGAGCCTTTGTCAGGCCTGAGTCCCTCTGTGCCTGTGCCAAAGGCTGTGGAGCCTTCTGGTCTGGAGTCCAGAATGGTGGCCCTGGAGCGCAGTTTGTCTGCCTTCATGAACCAGCAGCGGGCGCAGTTGTTGGGCACGACCGGTCCATCCGGCCCAACCACCAGGCCCTCGATGTCCAAGAGGTCCCTGGAGGTCGAGCTGATCCTCTGCTGTGGTTGCGATCTGAGTCCTGCTTGACGGGACCGTGGTCATCCCCAGCAAATTTGCCGGTCACAGGACATCTGGGCCCTGAAGCCTGCAGAGCTCTTCTAACAAACTACTTCTATCTAAGCCCTCCACTCGCACCGCTAACTCCAGTCTTCATTCCTTTCATCTTGCAGCACTGTACGCCTGTAACAACCTACCTGTGTCTATACGCCAGGCACCCTCCCTAGCCCTCTTCAAATCCAGGCTGAAAACCGACCTCTTCACTGTCGCTTTCAGATATTGACTTCTGTCTTTTGTCTTGTCTAGATTGTAAATGCTTTGTTTTGTGTTCTTGCCCTGAATAGACTGTTCTGTGTTTTTGTTTTGTCTTGACTAGATTGTAAGCTCTGACGAGCAGGGACTGTCTCTTACATGTCTGTACAGTGCTGCGTGCGACTGGTAGCGCTATTTAAATGCTCAATAGTAGTAGCAGAGCAGCCCTCCTACATGTTATCGATGGACGAAGAGTCCCCCGATACCATAGTAACATAGTAAGTGACAGCAGATAAAGATCAGCATGGCCAATCTAGTCTGCCCAGCAAGATGGCAAGAGTAGATGCACCCGTCGCTCTGTGCAGGCCACCCCTCCCCATGTCTTTGTTTAGGGGTGAACCCACCACTCCATGTAGGACACCCCTACCAGTGGCTACTGCGATGTCCCATCTGACTCTCCCATCTCGGAACCTCAACAGCAGTCCCCACCCAAGGATGTGGGCTTTTTTGATTTTGTCAAGGTCATGTCTAAGGCCCTGGCATTCCCAACCAAGTCGGAGGAGGACCCTCTGCAGATGAGTTGGAAATCCTCCAGTACGAGGCCACTCCACAGGAATAGCTCATGGTGCCCATCCCTCCCATCCTGGAACAGCTGATGCTCTGAATGTGGGAGATACTGGCTTCGGTGCTGGTGGTGAGCAAACGACTCGACTTGGTGTATCAAGTCTGTTGGAGCCTGGGCTTCCAAAAGTCACAGCTGTCGCATAACTCCATGGTGGTGGAGTCAGCCATGCATTGGCTGAAAAGCCAGAAGACACACTCCTCGGTGCCCCCCAGCAGGGAGGCTTGCACTCTGGACGCCCTCTGAAGAAAGTGCTATCAAGACTCAATGCTCATCGGCCGCATCCAGGCCTACTGGCTGTACATGGACATGTACCTGAGAGACCTGGCAAAGGAACGCACCGGATTCTCAGCTGGTCTCTCTGAGGAACTCTTGCAGTGGTTCAAGAACCTGGCCAAAGCAGTCCGTAAATGCTCCAAATTCATATCTCGTGTGGCCTATGACAGGTTTGAGTTGGTGACTCGAGTAACAGCACCTGGCATCGGTGCACACCAGCAAGCTTGGCTACAGTTGTCCGACCTCGAGCAGTGGGTTTAGGACAAATTGGTCGATATCCCCTGCCAAGGAGAGAATCTTTGGCAAACCCATGACAGATAAGGCTGCCGAGCTGGAGACTGAGTTCATGACAAGGATCAGGCTCTCCAAAAAGACCACTGCCCCTCCCTGACAGAAGGGCTTGGTTAAAAAGCCCTTTAACCTGAGGAAGGGCGCTGCTTACCGAAACTACCCACCTTATCAGTCCTCCACAGCTCCCCAACAGGGTCAGTATGCCAAGGGACATGGGCATGGCCCATGTAAGCTGAAAGCTCCAAAACCCTAGGCACCGGCTCCGGCCCAGGCAGGGGGCAGTTTTTGACTGCTTGAGCATAGCCTATGTACCCCAAGGAGGTCAGCACTCCACAGGGGGACGCCTGTCTCTCTATGCCCAGAGGTGGATGTCCATCACCACCGATTCCTGGACACTTCGGGTAGTTGGGGAGGGTTATCTCCTCCACCTGACTCATACATCTCCCCTTTATTTCCCAGGAGAGCTCCTCAGGTCTCCCCTCCACCGGAACCACCACCTGAAGGAGTTGGCAGGTCTTCTCGAGGACAAAGCGGTAGAACCGATGTCCCACCTTCAGAGGGGCAAGAGGTTCTCCAGAGGTAGATCTCACTCAAGATATCAAGATCCCTCAGGCATGGCATCGGAGGTGGATCAGCCTGCCAAACAGCCCCGGCTGGAGGCCCTGTCTTCCAAACTCACAGAGGGGGCTCCAGGATTCTCCCAAGGCCTCTATCTCCAGAGAATTACTGGTGCCATGCTCTGGGACGGTAGCGCAAACACCTTCAACAGATACCCAGGCATCAGCAACCTTGATGGACCAGTACATACTGGTCATTGAGCAGAGCTTAGCAGTTCTCCTGGCAACCTCGGTACCTATCAAGCCAATGGCCTGTCGATACCGGTACAGACATTGACACCAGTGCAGCCATGACATCAGGGCTCATGCACATGGTCTCAACATCGCTGCCACCCATTCCCTCCCTGGAAACCATCACTGATCCCAATCCAAATGCCTCACCGTGGCCAATACCCCAGAATACCAGTACCAACATCAAGCTTCAGGTGAACACCATACACTTCAGTACTTTGAATCCTCCAATTCAGATTCCAGCATCTCCAATGCCGAATCATACATTTCCTATAGGCCCCAGGACCTTCCTTTGGAACAGTCTCCACCACAACAGCAACACGTCTCCTCCGGAGGACATGTCCTTTGAGGAATTCATTTGAGACCTAGCCAGGGGTCTCTTCATCACGGTTAACATCAGAGAACGAGCCAAGGGCAGAGGAGTTAAAGATCCTCCAATACCCAACAGCACTGGAGGAGGCAACCACTCCTCTATTGGTGCACTGCATCCTTCATGATCTTATGCTCTGTATGTGGGAGACTCCCCTCATAGTCGATGCCTCTATACCATGTATCAGGTACCAGAGTGCCCCAGCTTCCGAAAACCACAGCTCCCCCACAGATGCGCAGAATCAAAAGCTCGAAGACCCACTCCTGTAACTCTCCAGGTAGAGAAACAAGAACCCTCAATGCCTTTGGGCATCGATTCTTCGATACTCTCTGCTAGGATTAACTCCTGTATCCTCTACATGGGAATGTTCCTCAGAGGTATCCAGGGATTTTGAAGCCTTTGACCCTCTTCTTCCAGATAAGAAAGCAGACTATCTTGCCTAGTTGAGCATAGCCAGAATGTATCGAAGTTTAATAGGGCCACCTTCGATTCTTTCGAATGCACAAACGGGGCCTCAGCTGTATGCATCAGTGCAAGCAGAATTGCATGGCTTAAAGCCTCTGATCTTGAACAGTGGGTTCAAGATAAGATGGGCAACATACCTTGCACAGGGTGAAAACCTTTTTTGGCAAAGACTGGCAAGATAAGGGCTATTGATTGAAGTCAGAAAACACTACTCTAAAGAGACTGAACAGCTGACCCTGTTAGACTTCCTCACAATTGCCTTTTTTTCTTTTTACAATAATAAATTCTACTCTTCTTGTCCTCCTGCCTCTCAGCTCCAGACTCGAACACCACAGAAGAGGCAACAAACTCCCAAGCAGCAGCAGAAGTCACAGAAGGCTAAACCTCAGCCAGCTGCGCAGCCACAGTCTGCGCCTAGTTTTTTATTCTTTTTTTTCTAGAGAACATTGCCACCTTGCCTCTGGAGGTCCTCCCCACCCCCTCCACATAGCAGGCAGACTGTCACTACACCCACAGATGGCACCTCATCACCTCAGAGCAGTGGACACTAAACATAATCCAGGAGGGGTACAGACTTCATCTGAAAACTCTGTCCCCCTCTACTTTCATGGGTGAATTTCAAACGCAGCCCCTTACCTTGTCCTGTAGGAAAGCAGTGATCTTCCCTTCTGACCCAGAGCACCATAGAGAAGGTCCCGCCATCCCAACAGGAAATGGACTTCTACTCTCCATACTTTCTCATTCCATAGAAAACCAGAGGATACAGACCCATTCTGGATCTCAGAAACCTCAACAAATTTCTAGTCCGCGAAAAGTTCAAAATCTCCCTCAGGACTCTTCCGTACCTTGAGAGTCAGGACTGGCTCTATTCTCTAGATCTAAAAGAAGCATATACACATATCCTCATCCATCCAGGACACAGGAAATATCTATGCTTCACCTTTAAGAACATAAGAACAAAAGATATGCCATACTGGGTCAGACCAAGGTCCATCAAGCCCAGTATTCTGTTTCCAACAGTGGCCAATCTAGGTCATATGTACCTAGCAGTTTCCCCAAGAGACACAAGTTCCACAATGCTTGTACTGGGTCAAGCATTGATATCTTCGGTCACTTCTTAATAATGGTTTATGGACTTTTCCTCCAGGAACTTGTCCAAACCTTTTTTAAACCCAGCTACACTAACAGCCTTTATTACATCCTCCGGTAACAAATTCCAGAGTTTGATTACACGTTGAGTGAAAAAATATTTTCTTTTATTAGTCTTAAATAGTTTACCCTGTAGCTTCATTGCATGTCCCCTAGTCTTTCTATATTCTGATAAGGTAAACAATCGATCTACGTTTACCCGTTCCACTCCGTTCATTAATTTATAGACTTCTATCATATCTCCCCTCAGCCGTCTCTTTTCCAGGTTAAAGAGCCCTAACCTTTTTAGCCTTTCTTCATAGGAGTATCCTTCCATCCCCTTTACCATTTTGGTGGCTCTTCTCTGTACTTTTTCTAAAATCGATATATCCTTTTTAAGATACGGCGACCAGAATTGCACACAGTATTCAAGGTGCGGTCTCACCATGGAACGATATAGAGGCATTATAATATCTTTTGTTTTATTTTCCATTCCTTTCCTTATCATACCTAGCATTCTATTTGCTCTTTTGGCTGCCGCTGCACACTGGGCCGAGGGTTTTAACATGGTATCCACAATGACGCCTAAATCTTTTTCCAGGGTGGTGGTTCCTAATGTGGAACCTTGCATCGTGTAACCATAGTTTGGGTTGTTCTTCCCTAGGTGCATAACCTTGCGCTTGTCCACATTAAATTTCATCTTCCATTTTGATGACCAGTCTTCCAATTTATCAAGATCCTCTTGCAATTTTTCACAATCCTCTAGGGTTTTAACAACTTTAAATAGTTTTGTGTCATCTGCAAATTTGATAACCTCACTCGTTATTCCACTTTCCCGGTCATTTATGAATGTCAAAAAGCAGCGGACCCAGCACAGATCCCTGGGGTACACCACTATTCACCTTTCTCCATTGGGAAAATTGGCCATTTAGCCCTACCCTCTGCTTTCTATCTTTTAACCAGTTCCTGATCCACAATAGTACACTGCCTCCTATCCCATGACTCTTTAGTTTTGCCAAAAGTCTCTGATGAGGGACCTTGTCAAAGGCTTTCTGAAAGTCCAGATACACAATATCAACCGACTCACCTTTGTCCACCTGTTTATTCACTCCTTCAAAAAAACATAACAGATTAGTAAGACAAGATCTTCCTTGTCTAAAGCCCTGTTGGCTGTCTCCCATTAGGTTGTGACTATCTACATGCTGAGTAATTTTATTCTTTATGATGGTTTCTACCATTTTTCCTGGTACTGACGTCAGGCTCACCGGTCTGTAGTTTCCCGGATCACCCCTGGAACCCTTTTTAAAAATTGGTGTTACATTGGCAATCCTCCAATCTTCAGGTATTAGAGATGATTTTAATGATAGTTCAGATTACTGATAGCAGTTCTGCAATCTCAAATTTCAGTTCTTTCAACACCCTTGGATGTATACCATCCGGCCCAGGTGATTTGCTACTCTTCAGTTTATTTAATAGTTGTAAGACATCTTCCCGATGTATCGATATTTCCTTCAATTCTTCCGCACCTTTAAATACCACTTCAGTCATGGGTAACATCCCTACATCTTCCTCAGTAAAGACCGAAGCAAAGAATTCATTCAGTCTCTCCGCTATCGCCTTGTCGCCTCTTAGTGCTCCTTTAACCCCTTTATCATCTTATGGACCAACTGACTCTCTCACAGGTTTTTTGCTACGAATGTACTTGAAAAGGTCTTTATTTTGCGTTTTTGCTTCCGCAGCAAGCTTCTTCTCAACTTCTCTCTTTGCCTGCCTTATCAGTGCCTTGCATTTGACTTGCCAGTGCTTGCGCTGTTTCCAGGTTTCGTCGGGAAACACATTATCAATACATTACTTCCCTTCAGAGTCACCTCTGCCCCAAGAGTCTTCACAAAGTGCCATGGTGGTCGTAGCCACCTCTCTAAGGTCTCTGGGGACATTTGTCTTCCTTTATTTAGATGACTGGCTCATAAAAGCAGACACCTCACTGGAGGTGCAGCTTTGCATTGTACCATCACAGTATACGATACTTGGGATTTGTCATAAACGTCCCAAAATCCCAGCTTAATCCAACTCAAAAGCTAGAGTTCACTGGAGCTCTGCTGGACACTCAACAGTCCAGGGTGTTCCTTCCCCAGCTCCACTGTGCCCATCTAATCAAACTAGAATCCCAGATGCTCCAACAAGACTATCTGACTGCCCACTAAATGCTGCAGTTCCTGGGGTACATGTTGTTCCCTATGCCCACTTACATATGTGCACAGCCCAATGGACTCTTGCCTCCCAATGGAGGCAGGCTTCAGGCCGTTTAACGGTCAGAATCAAGTCACTGCCTCTCTATCAACATCTCTTCAGTGATGGTTTTCTCCAGAAAATCTGCTCGTAGGATCACCTGTTCAGATGCCTCAACTTCAATGCACCCTGATGACGGATGCCTCCAAGTTGGTTTGGGGAGCACACCAGGGCGACCTTGTCTACACAAGACTGCACGAGTCACACCTCCGAAAATCTGGAACTTTGTGCCATCTTGAATGTCCTCGGAGTGTTTCAGCACCACCTCAGGGCACAACATTCTAGTCAGAACAGACAATTGCAATGCAATGTGTGCCTTCGAGTCAGTCCTGACTCCTGGTGACCCAGAAGCTCCTGGGTTTTCTTGGCAGTGTCACTGGAAGTAGATTGCCAGGCCTTTCTTTTAAGGCAATGGAGGGTTAAGTGACTTGCCCAAGGCCACAAGGAGTGCCAGTGGGAATCGAACCCTGGTTGCTTGGTTACCAAGCCAGTGTTCTAACCACTAGGCTACTCCTCCACTCAGAACAGACTATTAGGTAGCCATTTATTTTATTTATTTAATGTCTCTTCTATACCATGCTATTCACATCAGTGCGGTGTACATTTAACAGAACCTTATACAATGCAGTCGGAGCTGCATTGTATTTACAGTAAACAGGGACTATAACTTGGACATAACTGGGGTAACTTTCTACAAATTATTTACACTAATAAATATACTATACACCTGTTCTTTATGAACAAACAGAAGAACAGGCTCATGGCCCCTCTGCAAGGAAACTCTTCACTTGTGGTCCTTTGCCATCTCCCATCAAATACACCTCTGAGCAGTGTCTCCTGTGGGAGCTCAATGTCTTGCCAGACAAGCTGAGTCGCATCCTCCTTCCCCATGAATGGTCTCTCCATCTGGACACAGCGTCTTACATCTTCCAGGCCTGGGGAACTCCAGACACAGATCTGTTTACTACTCCTCAGAATGCTAAGCTTCTTCGCTTCTGCACAAGGACTCAAACATCCAGCAACCAACAGGTGGATACCTTTAACCTACACTGGGGTCAGGGTCTGCTCTAATGCTTTCCCTCCCATACCCCTCATTCCCAACACTCTTCAAGCTTCAGTCCAACGAAGGCTCCATGATTCTCATAGTCCCTCACTGGTCGCAGCAACCGTGGTTTGCAGTGCTACTGCATCTGACTCAAACTCAGCCTCTTCGATTGGGATCTGTCCGATCTCCTCTTCCAGGACAATGGTTCACAGCTCCATCTCAATCCAGCCTGTCTGGCTCACAGCTTGGCTACTGAGAGCATAGCATTGCAGGGCGTTGACCTTCCACAAGAGGTTAAAGAAATTGTACTCGCTTCCAAAAAGCTCTCCACCAGATGCTCATACGCTTTCAAGAGGTGTAGATACTCCATTTGGTGTTCCCAGAAAGATCTCAATCCTTTTTTCTGCTCCAGTATCGCCCTGTTTTTGGTGGTTATTTTTTTAATAGATTGTGTCAAGTTTGTTTTCCTTGTTCTATTTAATATGTTCTGTCACAGTGTAAACCGCTTTGACCAATGGATAAAAATTGTATAGAAGAAGTGTTAAATTAATCTCCACCTGTTGTTGGCATGTCTAAAGACCAACTCGGTGAGAGTCCATCTCGGTTCCATTGCAGCCTCTCGCCACCTACTAGATGGACAGCCCATATCCTCACATCCACTAGTAGCATGTTTCATGAGAGGTCTCCTGCTGTCCAAGCTGCCCATCAAGCCACCTCCAGTGGCTTGGGACCTCAACGTTGTCTTAGTGCAGCTTCTCAAGTTGCCATTTGAATCATTGGCCACAACCTCCCTGAAGCTCCTCTCTTGGAAGGTACTCTTCCTCATTGCTCTCTCTTCAGCTAAATGCATTAGTGAGCCAGAGGCTCTGGTAGCGGACCCCCCCCCCCCCCCCATACCTGGTTCCACTATGACAAGGTCGTCCTTTGGACTTGCTCACACTTTATGCCAGTTGATTTAAACCAGTTGATTTACACCAGTTGATTTACCTTCCAGTCGTCTTTGCTAGACCGCTTGCATCTTGAGCAGAAGCAACTCGGCACACTCTTGACTGCAAGCATGTATTGACTTTTTATCTCCAAAGAAATCAAGGTCATCGTAAAGCCTCACATTTGTTCATCTCCTTTGACCCTAGTCATCTGGGTCTACCTGTATCTAAACATATGCTCTCCAGATGGATAGTGGACTGCATTTCATTTGCTTACGACATGTCACTGCTCACAATGTTCATGCCATGGCCACCTCAATGGCAAACCTATTCTCAGTAGCCATTGATGAAATTTGCAGGCAGCAACTTGGTCTTCCGCCTCTACTACTCAGTTTCCTCGGCTCGCATCCTTGGACCTTGGTGTTGTCTTTGACTCCTTTTTCTCCTTCTCCACGCATCCATCTGTTAGTTAAGATCTGCCATTTCTTTCTCTAGAACATCAACAAAATTCGCCCATTCCTTTCTGAACACACTACCAAGACACTTAGCCCTTCTTAATCACCTCCTGTCTTGACTACTGTAACCTACTCCTTGCTGGTCTCACTTTGAACCATCTCTTCCCCCCCCCCCCCTTCAATCTGTTCAACACTCTGCTGTCTGGTTAATCTTCCGCCAGCCTCGTCATGCCCATATTACCCCTCTTCTCAAGTCACTTCACTGGCTCCCTATCAGTTTCCGCATCCATTTCAAACTCCTGCTGACCTGTAAGTGCATTTACTCTGCAGCTCCTCACTACTTTTCTTTTCTTATCTCTCCCTACACCCTCCCTCGAACTCCACTCTTCTGGCATATTGCTTCTATCTGTGCCCTTCTCTTCTATTGCTAATTCCAGACTTCGCTCCTTTCACTTGCTGCATCTTATGCCTGGAACAAACTACCTGTGTCTGTATGCCAGGTGCCTTCTCTGACCCTTTTCAAATCCAGGCTGAAAACTCACCTCTTTGCTGCTGCTTTTTGATCTTGACTCAACCTGATCATTTTGTTTCTTTGCCATTCCCCTTAGATTCCCATCCCTGTCTAAACATTCTGTGTTGTCTCTTGACTAGATTGTAAGCTCTGATGAGCAGGGACTGTCTCTTACATGTCTGTGCAGCACTGCATATGTCTTGTAGCACTATACAAATGCTCAGTAGTAGTAGTAGTAGTATACCTTCACTGCCCATTATTGTCTAGATAAGAGCTCCTGCCAGGATGCCATGTTTAGTCAAGCTGTACTCCAGCACCTCTTTTGGACTTAGATGCAACTTCTACCCTCTGTCCCGAACTTTGACAATACCAGAATCCATGTGGGATCCATGACCTCTTGAGTCTACTGAGGCAAACCTCCATTAGTTCTGAGGTCACTTCACCTGGCATCTTGGAGATAGGGAATCCCATATGTGAAGACTACATTCCTGCTTGTTCCTAGAAATAGCATAGTTACTCACCTGTAACGGGTGATCTCCAGGAACAGCAGGTATTTAGTCTTCACAACCTGCCTTCTTCCCCTAGGAGTTGTAGGTTTTCATTTACTCTCGTTTCTCAGCTACAAACTCAACTGAAGAGAGGGAGTTGAAAAGGCAGTCACGCAGGCACAGTGGGATGCTCCCAAAAGCTTTTCTATTGGATGCTGGGGAGCATTCCCATGCAGGCACCATCTGTGCTGGTGCCACCCATATGTGAAGACTAAATTCCTGCTGTTCCCAGAGATCACCTGTTACTGGTGAATAACTATGCTTTAAAGCTGTCATAAGATTGCTAAGTATAAATAGTTTCTTTTACTATTGCTACTAATGCCCAACACCCATATTTTGTTTTTGTTCTTGAAGATTTGAGATTAGCTAGTTTTGGATAGCTTTTTTTTGGACTTCCTGCTATCCTTGTGAGTTTTTTTTTCTGTTGGGTGCCTTACTTTTTCAACAGTACATGGTTAAGCTGTATTGTGGTATCTTACTTCATGGAGAAGAGGTTTTCTGGGGAAGGAAGTCTATCTCCAGGAACAAGCAGGAATGTAGTCTTCACATATGGGTATCGTCGGTACCAACGGAGCCTGCGCGGGGACGCTACCCAGCGTCCAATAGGAAAGCTTTTGGGAGCATCCCACGGTGCCTGCGTGCAGCTTCCCCACCTTTCCAACTGTCCCTCTCCAGTTCTTCATTTTCCATGGAGCTGACAGGTCCCATACCGTCACCGCAGAAAAATTTGTCTTTAATCTTTGTTTTTGTGGTCGCGTCTGCCTTCCCTCGACGTTAGACTGGTACAGCCGGTTCTTTCTTTCGTCATCGTCCAAAAAACCCCCCAAAAAAACAAACTATAGTTTCTGAAGTGGTTTATTTCAGAAACTTTTTTTTCTTTGGTGTTAGGCGCCATTTTGGGCACTAGGCCCAATTTTTCTCAAAAATGGAAAAACCTGCTTCAGGTTTTAAGAAATGTTCTAAATGTAGCGGTACCATTTCCATCAGACACCCATGATTGGTGTCTCAAATGTTCAGGACCTCACCACTCTGTTTCAGAGTGCCTCTCCTGTGGAATGATGTCAAAAAGGGGCTGCAGAACCGAGCTGCTAAACTTAGCACCCTTTTTCCCTCAGATGTGGTGTTTGTTGCATCGACATCCTCAAGGGCTTCATCTTCCTCCCATGGATTTCTGGTAACTAAACACAAATCTAGCCGGTCCTAAAAGGGTGGACCTCCTAAGTATCGAGATGCCCCTGGTGTTGCCCTTGAGGAGTTTTCACCGGCAAAACTGCCCCGGCGGGAGGCTTCAGCTTCCAAAGCATTAACGGGGCTCCAGGATGTTCTTGAGGCCTCAGCCTCGGCAGAACTACTGGTTCCATGGTCTGGGGTTCAGGCCGCTTCTACCGGTACCGACACCCAAGCATCGGCAGCATCGATAGACCAGAGATTCCTTGCTATCGAACGCAGTCTAGCGGCTTTTCTCACGGCTTCGGTACCGTTGAAACTGCTTCATACACCTCAACTGATACCGGTACCGACACTATCGACATCGGTGGGTATGCCACCCATACCGAGTCATACGTCTGTCTCCAGCATCGACAGATCGGTACCGGAACAACCCGATACCGACTTCGATCAATACCGGTACCATGTTTTGCATGAACACTGGGATCAGAGATATTTTGAATCCTCGGATGAGTCTGAAGACTCTGCTGATACCAGAGTACTTTTCCCCGAGGATTCCTCTTCTCAGCGCAGAATGTCTCCGCCAGAGGATATGTCCTTTCAGGACTTTATCCGTGATGTGGCCAGAGGCCTTTCCATCACAGTAGCTCCTGAAAAAGAGCATAGGGCAAAGGAGTTGGAGATTCTCCAATACCCTAAGGCTCCCAAAGAGGCAGCTACTCTGCCTATTCATGAGATCTTACATGATCTTATGCTAAGGATGTGGGAAACACCTTTAACCATATCTCCTCATTTTCGAAGACTCGATACCATGTATCAAGTTCCATCTTGTCCTAGCTTTCAAAAAACTCAATTACCACACCATTCAATGGTGGTGGAATCAGCCATGAGAAGGATGAAAAGTGCAGAGAGACATGCATCCAATCCTCCAGGTTGTGAATGCAGGACACTCGATGCCTTTGGATGTCGATGCTTCCATGCTCTCACCTAGGATCAGTTCTTATATCTTGTATATGGGAATGGTCCTTAAAGAGGTCACAGGAGACTTGGAGCTTATGAGCCCCCTTCTTCCTGATGACAAAAGACAGGACTATCTCACTCTTGTCAAACATGCTCAGGATGTTTCCAAGTTAGTTAATCGTGCAGCCTTTGACTGTTTTGCGTGCATAAGCAGAACCTCTGCTATTGCCATTGGTGCCTGGCTTCAGGCATCTGACGTGGAAATTTGGATACAGGATAAATTAGGAAACATTCCTTGCACAGGAGACAATCTCTTTGGCAAGAATTGGCAGGAAAAGGCTAACTAAATAGATGCTGGCAATATCACACTGGATAGATTGTCCAAATCTACAGCTGATCCTGCAAAGAAAAGATCCTCTAAGAAACCATTTTTCAATAAGAAAAATAAGTTTTATCCTTCTTATACCCAACAGGGACACCGTCCAGGTCAGCCTGCCCAAAAGGGACAGCAGCAACAACCTAGAAAACAAAAGAAGCCAAAAGCTGCAAAACCTCAGCAAGCTCAGCCTCCTCGGGGGCTTTGACTCCTTTCTAGAGAATTTTGCCTTCCTGCCCCTGAAGGGTCCTAGAACCCTTAACCATCCCAGGCAGGTTGTCATTTTCCCCACAGATGGTACCAAATAACAGCAGAAAATTGGACTCTGTCCATTATACGAGAGGGGGTACAAGCTTCATTTTCACAGCCTGCCCCCTCCTACAATTATAAGACAGTTCAATTCTCAGACCTCTCTCGACAATCTCTTATGTCAAGAAGTCACAATGCTCCTTGCTCAAGGAGCAATAGAGGAAGTACCCATTCTCCAGGACCAAGCAGGAAGTCAGTCCTCACTTATGAGTGACGTCGTCGCCGACGGAGCCCTCGCGGAGCAATTTCCCCAGCTTTCGAAGAAAGCCTTTGGGATTGCAGCGCGCATGCGCGGTCCTCTTCCCACCCAAGGATGCCATCTTGCTCAGTCTTCTTTTTTCCACGGAGCCCTATAGACGTAGTTTGTTACCACCGCTGAAAAAGTTGATTAATTCTTTATTGTTTTCTCGGTTCGCGTGTCCTTTTCCTGCCCGGCCTCGATTTTTTTCCTTATCGAGTCCGTTCACATTTCTTTTTTGTTTTCAGTTTTTAACTGGCGTTCCCGCCACTTATTTTCCACCCATGGCGGCCCGGTCTTTCGACCTCGCGGGGGCCCTTTTTCCCCCTATGGCTACCAGCGGGTTCAAAAAATGTGATCATTGTTCTAAATTAATGTCTCTTACAGACATGCATAATTTCTGCCTCCGTTGCCTCGGACCCAACCATGACTCTGGGAGCTGTGGTCCGTGTGGCAAGATGTCCTCCAAGTCGCTGAGGAGTCGGCAATCGCAAAAGGACAGAATCTTCTCTGACCCCGAGTCCGGTCCGGCCCGGCCCAGACCTCGTCGGAGGCTTCGACATCTCGTGACTCCGGCCACGAGCTCTGTCGGAGTTTCTCTGAGCGGGGGTCCCCTGGACGGGAGCATCGTTGGCAGAGGAAACTCGTACAGGCGGCGTCAGAGGACACACCTGGTCCCTCGCGGGCCGGGTCGCATAGCCCCGCCAGCCGCCCCGAGTCCTCGGAGGCAGAGACACCTTCTAAACTTCCTCGACTCGAGGTGGAGCCGTACGAGAGTACTATTGTCGTCCTGGACTCCCCTATGGAACCATCGGGCCCGATGCCGTTGGGGCCTGAGTTGGTGGCTGCCGGGTCTTCTGGGCTTGACCTCAGATTGACATCCTTGGAGCACAGTATCTCTGCCTTCTTGGACCAGCAGCGGGTTTGGATGACCGGCATCGCCAGTGCATCCGCCCAGACCACCGGGACGTCGACGCCCAAGTCGACCCCGGCGGCCGAGTCGATCCTCGAGTCGATGCATGCTCGAGTCGATCCTCGGTCGAGGTCTCCCTCGGCCTCCCGTTCGGGACCGAGGTCGCCGGCGTCGGGACGAACCCTCGCCCGCACGGAGCCCCTCGATTCCTCCACGGAGGCGTCGGACTGGGACACGGAAGGGGATGAGTCGCCCGGCTCTTTTCAAACCCGGTGCGTCCCCTCCGACTCGCCCGAGTCGGAGCCTCGAAGGCGTTCCCCTCCGGAGGATACGCGCTTCTCTGATTTTGTGCGGGATATGGCCAAGGCTTTGGCTTTCCCCGTGGATCCAGAGGAGGAGCCTCGCGCGGAAGAGCTCGAGGCAATCCAGTACGACTCTCCCCCGAAGGAGGCCTTTACCGTGCCGGTCCCTCCGATGCTAGAGCGGCTGCTCTTCCGCATGTGGGAAAGCCCGGCCTCGACACCGGTGTTAAGCAAGCGGATCGATTCGATTTATCGAGTCCGCAAGAGCCCCGGGTTCCACCGGAGCCGGCATCGGTGCCCGCCGACAGGCCTGGCTCCAGTCATCCGACCTCGAGCCGTGGGTACAGGACAAGCTAGTCGATGTCCCCTGCCGGGGTGACAACCTTTTTGGCAAGCCCATGTCCGATAAGGCTGCGGAACTCGAGTCCGAGACTCTCACTCGGACTCGACTGTCCCGAAAGACCTCCGCTCCCACGCAGAAGAGGAAGGGGCCGGGGAAGAAGCCTTTTTACCCGAGGAAGGTGCTTGCCTATAAGCAATCCCACCTTCAATACCAAGTACCGGCGGCATCCACTCAGTGCCCACAGACTAAGAGTCAGGGGAATGGCCCCCGCAGGCCGCGGGCCCCCAAGCCCACTGCACAGCCCCCTGCCACGTAGGGTGGGGTTTTTTGACTATGCCAGCATAGCCTCTCCCCCTCCGCGCCCATCGCTCAGCACGGGGGGCAGGCTGATCCACTTCGCTCAAAGGTGGCCAGCCATAACATCCGATTCCTGGGTGCTGCAGGTGGTTCAAAGGGGCTACCTCTTGCATTTTCACCAGGTGCCTCCCCCCTATTTTCCGGGGGAGCCTCCGAGGCCCCCTCTGCACAGAGACTTACTCCTCCAGGAGCTGCAGGGTCTACTGGAGGAGCAGGCTGTGGAGCCAGTGCCCCAACCTCAGTGGGGTCAGGGGTTCTACTCCAGATACTTCCTGGTCCCAAAGAGGACGGGAGGCCTCAGACCCATTCTGGACTTGCACAACCTCAACATGTTCCTGCAGCGGGAAAAGTTCAGGATGCTTACCCTTGGAATCTTGCTGCCCTACCTCCAGCAGGGAGATTGGCTATGCTCCTTGGATCTAAAGGATGCCTATACTCACATCCTGATTCATCCGGACCACCGACAGTATTTCAGATTTGTAGTGGCCGGGAAACACTATCAGTACCGCGTGCTGCCTTTCGGCTTGTGCTCCGCCCCCAGGGTGTTCACAAAATGCCTGGCGGTGGTCGCGGCCTTCCTGAGGCTTCAGGGCCTGTTCGTTTTTCCTTACCTGGACGACTGGCTCGTACGGACACAGTCGGCCCCGGAGGTCGCGCAGGCCACACAGCGTACAGTGGCTCTGCTTCAGCACTTGGGCTTCGTCATAAACGTCGGGAAGTCCATGTTGCGCCCCTCTCAGGATCTCGAGTTCATAGGAGCTCGGCTCGACACTCTGCGAGCTCGTGCCTTCTTGCCTCGAGAGCGAGCCGACAGGCTCATGGATTTGGCCGGCAGGTTTCACAGTGCGTCTCCGGTTCTGGCCCGGAGGTTCCTGCAGCTGCTCGGTCATATGGCCTCCACGGTCCATGTCACGCCGAACGCCCAACTGCATATGCGGCCTGTCCAGTGGTGTCTCCGCACTCAATGGCATCAGGCCACAGGAGGTCTGGCGGACCTTCTACAGGTCTCCAACCGCCTGGTCTCCTCCCTGCAGTGGTGGCTCCACCTGCCCAACCTGGTACGGGGTATGCCCTTTCAGTCTCCCGCACCCTCCCAGGTGCTGACGACCGATGCCTCTCTCTTGGGATGGGGAGCGCATTGCCAGGGAGCGCGCACTCAAGGCCTTTGGACTCCTTGGGAGGCAGCTCAACAAATCAACTTCCTGGAGCTGCGGGCGATCCGCCTAGCTCTGCGGACCTTCTCTCACCTCACCTCTCGCCAGTCCGTGCTGGTGCAGACGGACAATCAGGTGGCCATGTTCTACGTGAACAAACGGGGGGGCACGGGCTCCCTCCTGCTCTGTCAGGAGGCCCGGCGACTGTGCTCCTGGGCTGTCGACCACGACGTCCTCCTCAAGGCTGTTTACCTACCCGGGCAGGAGAATTGCCTGGCCGACAGGCTGAGCCGGGTCTTGCAGCCCCACGAGTGGAGGTTGAACCCTGGTGTTGCCCAGCAAATCTTCTGCCGGTGGGGCACCCCTGCCGTGGACCTCTTTGCCAGTCCCCTGAACCGGCAGCTTCCCCGGTTCTGCTCTCGGCATCCGCATCCCCTCAGAGTGGCCCCGGATGCTTTCCTCATTTCGTGGTCCAAAGGCCTACTGTATGCCTTTCCTCCCACGCCGCTGGTGTCCCGGACGCTCTTCAAGGTTGCCCGGGACGGGGCCTACGTGATCCTGATAGCGCCCCGATGGCCGCGGCAACCCTGGTTTCCTCTGCTCCTGCAGTTAGCGGTGGACACCCCTCTCCCTCTGGGGTTTCAGCCCGATATTCTGACCCAAGATCAGGGTACTCTTCTGCACCCCAACCTCCGGGCCCTTCACCTGATGGCCTGGCTGCTGAGAGGGTAGTCCTGGCCCCGCTCTCGCTCCCCCCGGAGGTGGAAGCTGTCGTCCTGGCGTCTCGGCGACCTTCTACCTGGAAGTCTTACGCACTCAAATGGCGTCGCTTCTCCGCCTGGTGTTCTCAGCATTCTGAGGACCCCTTCGCCTGCCTATTGTCGGTGGTACTGCAATACTTGCTGCACCTCTCCGATCTAGGCCTCAAGTCCAACTCGGTCAGAGTCCACCTCAGTGCTCTCTCTGCACATCATTCGCCGGTGGAGGGCCAGCCCCTTTCCTCGCATCCCTTGGTGGCAATGTTCCCTCTAATTTTCTGTAGGCTGTGTGCGCATAAAATATCAGCTGTGCAGCTTTTGAAGGAAGGTTAAATTTTTGTGCGCCACATAACGACACTCGGAGTTATATACTTTAAAATTTGACTACACATCAGAATACAGTATGTACACCACATTGATTTTTATCAAATTAAATTAAAATAGATGATTACTAAATGAAGCAGAAAATTTCTAGTAATTACAATCACAACTTTTAAATTTTAAGACGTCTGTGTTTTCTATCAGAATCAGAACCATAATTTTTGTGCGCTCTGTTTTAAAGTATGTGCGCTCACTTGGCGAGGTGTGTGCGCGCGCACACGTGCACAGCTTAGAGGGAACAGTGCTTGGTGGCACGTTTCCTCAGGGGCCTGCTGCTGCTTAAGCCCCCGTTGCGCCCTCCGGCTCCTGACTGGGACCTCAATGTGGTTTTACAAAGGCTTACTTGCCCGCCTTTCAAACCCATGGCTACCTGCCCCCTCAGCTTCCTCTCATGGAAAGCTCTCTTCTTGGTAGCCCTCACCTCCGCTAGGCGCATTAGTGAACTACAGGCCCTAGTGTTGGAGCCCCCTTACACTAGGTTCTACAGGAATAGGGTTGTCTTGCGGACTCACCCTAAGTTTCTTCCTAAGGTGGTTTCCTCTTTCCACATCAATCAAGAGGTGGTTCTTCCGACCTTCTTTCCCAGGCCACATACCAGCAGAGCTGAGACTGTTCTGCATACCCTGCACTGTCGAAGAGCCTTGTCCTTCTACCTTGACCGTACGCGTGAGCATAGGAAAGCTGCCCAGCTTTTCGTTTCCTTTGACCCCAACCGGTTGGCGTTATCTGTGTCGAAGCGTATGCTGTCCATCTGGGTAGCTGACTGCATCGCCTGGGCGTATGGGGCAGCCGGCCTCTCTTTGGAGAGTCGAGTCACGGCGCACCGTGTCCGGGCGAAGGCGGCGTCGGTCGCACACCTCCGCTCGGTTCCGTTGGCAGACATCTGCCGGGCCGCTACTTGGTCTTCTAGCCAGACTTTCGCAGCTCATTACTTCCTGGAGAAGGAGTCCCGCAGGGATAGTGCTTTCGGACAGGCAGTCCTCCACAATCTCTTTGAGGTTTAGGCAACTCCTACCCGCCGGCCCCGATGTTGGCTACCGGCCGGATTCGTATTCAGAGGAGATTCCTTCCTTCTGTGCGGTTGAGCTGGAGGGAGCTCTCTTTCCAGCTTGAGGTCTCCGGTAGCCTTAAGCTAGGGAGTCCCATAAGTGAGGACTGACTTCCTGCTTGGTCCTGGAGAAAGAGTAGTTACTCACCTGTAACAGGTGTTCTCCAGGAGCAGCAGGAATCAGTCCTCACTACCCTCCCTCCTCCCCTGGAGTTGCAGTCATTCTTATGGTTGCTGTCTTCCGCTATGTCATTCGACTGAGCAAGATGGCATCCTTGGGCGGGAAGAGGACCGCGCATGCACGCTGCAATCCCAAAGGCTTTCTTCGAAAGCTGGGGAAATTGCTCCGCAAGGGCTCCGTCGGCGCCGACGTCACCCATAAGTGAGGACTGATTCCTGCTGCTCCTGGAGAACACCTGTTTACAGGTGAGTAACTACTCTTTCCCCATCAGGGTACAGAGTTCTACTCCCCCGATTTCCTTATTCAAAAGAAAGCAGGAGGACACAGACCCATTTTAGACCTCAGAGAATTGAACAAATATCTGTTCCGAGAGAAGTTCAAAATGCTCTCTAGGAACTCTGCTGCCATACCTTCACAGGATTGGCATTGTTCTCTATATCTCAAGGATGCGTATACTCATATTCTCATCCATCCAAATCACAGGAGATTCCTCCGGTTCCTGTTTCAAGGAAAGCACTACCAGTACAAGGATCTTCCCTTTGGCCTGGCATCTGCACCAAGAGTGTTCACAAAATGCATGGCTGTGGTAGCAGCATTTCGCCGCACTCTGTGAATATTCGTCTTCCCTTACTTAGACGACTGGCTCATTTGAGTCCCTATAGTGCCAGAAGCCAGCTCTTCTCTATCTCGCACAATGCAAATCCTTCAGTATTTGGAACTAGTCATAAACCTCCCAAAATCCAATCTTGCTCCCACTCAGTCCCTAGAGTTCATAGGAGCTCATCTGGATACCAGACAGACAAGGGCTTTCCTTCCGCAGCCCCACTGTCTTCGCATAGTACAACTAGCTTTCCAAGCAGTGCTGAGGCCTTGTCTCACTGCTCTGGAAATGCTACAGTTGCTAGGCCACATGGCATCCACCGTGCATATGGTTCCTTATGCTCGCCTCCATATGCGAGCGGCCCAGTGGACTTTATTCACTCATTGGATACAGGCCTCAGGTTGCCTGTCGGACAAAATAACAAACTCAGACCGTCTTATTTCGTCCCTCCAATGGTGGCAATCACCCAGAAGCCTTCTGGTGGGGTCTCCTTTCCAGCAACCCCTATCCCAAGCCACCCTAACAGATGCTTCACAGATGGGATGGGGAGCACACCTGCACGATCTCTCTACCCAGGGTACCTGGACTCCACAGGCGGCCTGTCTTCATATCAACCTCCTGGAGCTCAGAGCAATCTTTTTTGCTCTTTGAATATTTCACACCCAGCTCCAGCTACAAGACAGTCCTAGTTCAAACGGACAATCAGGTAGCCATGTTATATGTGAACATGCAGGGCAGAACAGGCTCTGTCGCTATGCAACGAAGCTTTGCGACTATGGGCCCTCGCCAGAGAGCATCAGATTCATCTCCTTGCGGTGTATCTTCCAGGCATTCAAAACTCTTGGGCAAACAAATTCAGTCGAGTTCTGCTTCCACACGAATGGTCTCTCCATGCAGACCAGGTTGCCCAAATATTTCAGATTTGGGGAACCCCAGACATAGACCTCTTTGCAAATACGCTGAATGCCAGACTTCCCTGGTTCTGTTCCAGTATTCTGGCTCAATGTTGTCAGGCAAGGGATGCCTTCCTTCTCCACTGGGATCAGGACTTCCTATATGTCTTCCCACCCATTCCCCTCATCCTCAAAACACTATTCAAGCTTCAGAGAGACAGAGGTCATATGATCCTCATAGCTCCACGTTGGCCACGGCAAACCTGGTACCCTCTGCTCCTACATCTCTCTCAAGTTCCACCTCTGGAGTTGGGATCCACTCCAGATCTTCTCTCCCAAGAGGACGGGATGCTGTGGCATCCCAATCCCCTGTCTCTTCATCTCAGGGCCTGGTTGCTGAAAGACTAGAACTTCAGGATCTTAACCTTTCTCAACAGGTAAAGGATATCCTTCATGCTTCTAGGAAGCCCTCCACAAGACGCTTGTATGCCTTTAAGTGGAAAAGGTTTACCACAGGGTGTGCGCAGAAGGGTCTTAACCCTCTTGCGATACCTCTGGAATCGATACTGGAGTATCTCCTTCATTTGTCAAATTCGGGTCTCAAGACAAATTCAGTAAGAGTCCATCTTAGTGCTATTGCAACTTCTTGCAAGCCTCTAGGTGGATAATCTATTTTCTCTCATAGCAAGATTAAATGAGAGGCCGCCTTTTAACAAAGCCACCACTGGTGGCATGGGACTTAAATCTGGTGTTCGGGCAGCTCATGAAACTGCCCTTTGAGCCATTAGCCACTACATCTTTGAAATTCCTTTCCTGGAAAGTCATCTTCCTCATTGCAATCACATCAGCACGTCGTGTCAGTGAATTGCAAGCGTTAGTGGCTGATCCTCCTTATGCAAGGTTCCACCATAAGATAGTTCTTAGGACTCGTCCACACTTTATGCCAAAGGTGGTTTTGCCTTTCCATTTAAACCAAGCGGTTTACCTTCCAGTATTCTTTCCGAGGCCTCATGCCTCCAGTGCAGAAAGGAACCTTCTTACCTTGGACTGTAAAAGAGCTTTGGCCTTTTACTTGCAGAGGACACAGCAACAGAAAATCTTCTTAACTCTTTGTTGCTTTTGATCCTAGTCATTTGGGACTTCCAATTTCCAAAAGAACACTGTCCAACTGGATCGCACAATGCATATTCTTTGCCTTTGAGAGTAAGAACCTTCTCCTTGAAGGCCATGTCACTGCTCATAATGTGAGAGCCATGGCAGCCTCAATGGCTCATCTTCACTCTGTGTCTATCGACGACATCTGTTGAGCAGCTACTTGGGCTTCGGTACATACCTTCCACCGGGATGCTTTGTTTGGTCAGGCTGTTCTTCAGCGCCTTTTTCAGACTTAATCAACTCCTACCCACCGTCCCTGGTAGGATGCCAGAGATCCATGGGGGGAAGTGGGACCCTTTTGCAAGGGCTGACAACTTCCTGGGGCCATCTCCCTGGCATCTGCAGCTAGGGAGTCCCCATATGTGAAGACTACATTCCTGCTTGTTCCTGGAGATAGCGTAGTTACTCATCTGTAACAGGTGATATCTGGGAACAGCATGACTTTTGTCTTCACAACCCACCCACCTCCCCTAAGAGTTTCTCTCTCTCTCTCTCTCGTCTCAGCTATAAACCCAACTGGAGAGGGACAGTTGGGAAGGCAGCATGCAGGTGCTGTGGGATGCTCCCAAAAGCTTTCCTTATTGGATGCTGGGGAGCGTTCCCGCGCAGGCTCCATTGGTACCAACGATACCTTTATGTGAAGACTAAATTCCTGCTGTTACAGGTGAATAACTATGCTTGCTTTGACTTTCCCTCAGATTTACCTGCATGCTGGCTCAAGAACCCAGTCTAAAACTGAATTGAATGAAATTTTTTAAAAGTACATAGGTAGAGAAGGAAGATGTGGAGGCAATATATTTTTTTTTTCAATTTTCTCTGCTTGCTGCATGGAGTGTTGGTGTGATGAAAGTATCTGTCCACTCCCAGTTCCCTCGGGGGTTGGGGGAGGAGTGTAATTTAGTGATGCTGCTTTCCTAAGGTTTCTGGATGCCTTATGGATGTCAGTAATGCAGGGTAGGTTGTTAGCCAGAGACAGAGCTTGTGGGTTATGGCTAGTAAGTTTCTTGTTACCATAGCAGACGGTTTCCACCCTCATAGTTGCTTGAATATTCAGATACCTTTGCTGAAGCATGTAGTGAACCCCACATGCCTTGAAGTTAATTCCTGTTCTCAGTCAGCTCTAATTTCCTTGGGGTAGGCGGTTGGACTGGGCACAGGTGCACCAGTTGGCAGCGTCTCCATCTAACAGGAGTAGAGCTCAGTTGGACTCCTTTTGATTTAGGAATATCTGTTGCTACATCTTGCCTGGGGATGAGCAGAAAAGAGCTTCCATATCATCCTGCTAGACAAGTCCAGCCCAAGTGAGTTGTGTTCCCCATACTAGCAAATTGATGGAGACAGAGAACCAGTGAAAAGCCCAGGTTTCAATAACATCACTTCTGTGCCTCTCTCAGCTTGAGCTACTAGAGGGCAACTCTGTATTCTGTCTTCAATAGATGGTGGTTGGATTTTCTAAAATCTGAAGAAAATCTGAATATTTGAGAGGCAGAAGATTCGTTTTGCTCATGAACAACCACCTTGAGGGCAACTCACTTGAACGTGACATGGGAGGCTCCACTAGACTAAGGTCTTTTCGGTAGGAAAAAGGACTGAAAATTGGTTCAGTTTCATGTTCTTTTGGTAAGGGCCTGTTGAGCACCCTCTCACAACCTCTGTGCCCTTCCCCCCCCCCCTCCTTTCCCTCCCCCCAAAGATTGCAGAAGGCTCTCCAAGGAATCTGCCTACAAGTCATAGTACAGTACAGGTTAAAAGAAGCAGGAGAAACTGTTTCAGTGGTGTAGCACTGAGCCCGAAATGAGTTTTCTGCCTGGTTCTCCCTGGTGCACCAAGGCGTGACCTAGTTATTGTCCTTATTGAGGGCTCCAGATTCCATCTGTCCGGTGTGCCAGTGTGGTGGACCGCTAGTGACCATTGGCAGTGTGGGAGGTTTCTTGCGCTTTCCAGCATGCATTAAGTCCTTTCTTTTGTGGGTCTTGTGGTTGCGCAGTTCTAGCACATGCTCTGCCCGAGCAGCTCCAAAGCACATTCCTGCCCAAGTGCCCTTTGCGCACGATACTGTAAGAGCTGTTAAAGCCACGCTGACAAAACGGGCATTAACATGCACAGCTATTGTGCTTTCCTTAACTTTTTCTGTGTAGTCTTTCAGATTACATTGTTTGGCCTGTGGCAAGCAGGGTGTTTCGTCTCCAGATTCTGGACTCTTCTCTTCTTGCATGGCAGGTTTGGAGTCTTCTCTGGAGAGTCAGTTTTTTCCCCTCCCCAGTGAGGGGGTTCAACTAGCTTGGCCTTGCCTGTCTCAGGGCAGGAGGCAGCAGATGGCACTGTGGGTAAGGATGGTAAGCCGGCTAGAGGTTACCATGATCATGCTTCTAGCTGATCCCCTTCCTCTAAGGATTTAGCAGCGGTTTTTGCCCCTGTAGTTGGGGAGGGGGGGGGGCTCATTTCTGAGAGGGGAGCTCCCCCAGAATCCGGGTTGTCCTCCCCGGAGTTTTCCTTTTTTATAACAGGCCTGGTCATTTTTGGTGTGGAAACTGACTCTGCATCCTCTGGATTCCTTTGAGTGCAGTCTCATGAGGGTCAGGCTGAACATGGAAGCCCTATTCAGTAGCCTTTTTTCAAGCATCCCCAGCAGAGGTTGCCTTCTGGAAATGTGGATCAGTTGGGATCTGTCAGACTTGGACTGGGACCTTGATTCAGATGTTTTGGGAGTGGGTTCTGATATGGAGGAAGTATTTTCACCTTCAGAAGATTATGAAGAGACTGGCTTTATCTGCCTGTTTTGAAAGGGAGGAACTGGCCACATTGATTGCCAGTCTCGTTCACTTTGAACCTGCCGGATGATCCAGGTATGGAGCGGGAGCTGAAGTTCCATCCACTCCTGCAGGGATTGTGGAAATCTACTATAGTCTTTCAGTTTCCGAAGGTGATACAGGACATGATCCAGTCAGTGGTTTCTTCCCAACCCCCTGCCTAATGGGCTGAGTGCATATAAGCGGATGTATGCTCTCAGGGAGGAGTGTGTTGTGTGGCTTTGTACACCTAAGGTGGATGTGCAGATCAATGCTTATGAGATGGACCTTCATTCCTGTGGAAGGCAGATAAGCCTTTAAAGATGTTCTGGACCAGAAAGTGGATTCTCTGCTGAAAAATCAATTCATAGCAGCAGCTGCTGTTCTGCAGTTGGCAGTGTGCAGGCTTGACTTCTTGAGCCCTTCTCCAGTGGATTCAGTCTGTACTGCCAGATAGAAACATAGGGCATGTGGTCTTTGTGTTGTCATGTTTCTATCTAGTCTGTCCTTCCATATCAACCACTACAACAATCCCCTTGTTTCCTTTAGAGATCCTCTGTGTTGGTCCCATGCTTCTTTGAATTCAGATACTGTCCTCATCTCTACCACCTCCACTGGGAGACTATTCCATGGATCCACCACTCTTTCTGTAAAGAAATATTTCCACATATCACTCCTGAATCTATCACCTTTCACCCTCATCCCATGTCCCACTGTAGCAGAGCTTGCTTTCAATCAAGAGGCTCTCTCCCTGAACATTTATGCCATGGAGGAATTTAAATGTCTGTCATATCACCCTCTATCCTGCCTTTCCTCTAAGGTGTACATATTAAGATCCTTATCTGTCCTCATATGGTTTATAATGAAGACCACTAATCAGCCACCCTCTGTACTGACTTCAGCCTGTTTATATCCCTTTGAAGGTGCGATCTCCAGAATTGCACACAATACTCCAAATGAGGTTGCACCAAAGACTTATATAGAGGCATTATCACCTCCTTTCTTCTGCTGGCCATTCCTCTCCCTATGGCATCCAAGCATCCTTCTAGCTTTTGCTGTCTCCTTTTCTACCTGTTTAGCTACTTTAAGATCATCAGACACAGTCATGTCTTGGTCCTGTTCTTTTGTGAACAGAAGTACTGTACTTCACCCCTATACTATATCACTCCCTTGGATTGCTGCAGCCCAAATGCATGACCTTGCATTTTTTAACATTAAATCTCAGCTGCCAAATTCTAGACCGTTCTATAAGCTTTCTTAGATTCCCCCTCATGTTATCTACACCTTCCTGAGTGTCTACTCTATTGTAGATTTTGGTATCATTCGCAGAGGCAAACCTTACCCGACAACCCTTCTGCAATATCACTAACAAAGATGTTAAGAATCGGACCAAGGACAGATCACTGGGGCACACCACTGGTAACCATCTCCTTGGAGTGAGCTCTGTTTACCTGTACCCTTTTGTCATCTCCCACTCAACCAGTTTCTAACCCAAGCAGTAACTTTAGGGTCCATCCCTAGGGTGCTCAGTTTGTTTATAAGTCACCTGTGCGGAGCAGTGTCAAAGGCTTTACTAAAATCTAAATGCACCACATCTAGGGATCTCCCTAAGTCCAACTCCCTGGTCACCCAGTTAAAGAAATAAACTAGATTTGTCTGACAAGACCTGCCTCTGGTGAATCCATGCTGCCTCTGATCCAGTAATCCGTAGGACTCCAGAAACCTCACTCTTTTCTCTTTCAGCAGTGCTTCCAATAATTTACTCATCAGAGATTAAACTAACCGGCTTGTAGTTTTCAACCACATCCTTACTTCCGCTTTTGTGTAAAGGGACCACATGTGCCGCTCTCCAGTCTTCTGGCACTGCTCTTGACTCTGAGGCATTGAAAAGGTCAGTCAGTGGAGCTGCTAGAACGTCCCAAAGTTCCCTAAGTATTCTTGGGTGCATCCCATCTGGTCCCATCACTTTGTCTACTTTAAATTTAGCTAGCTTCTCACGAACACAGTCTTCTAAAAATTGTTCAATATGCCTCTCTTCTTTTCCCGTTTGTGGGTGTTTTCTGAGGTCCAGCTCCTGGTTCTTCATCTGTGATCACAGAACAGAAATATTAAGCAATTCCACTTTATCCTCATCAGCTTCTACATATTCCTCCCCTTCACCCTTGAGTCTCACAATACCACTTTTGCCCTTCCTCTTCTCACTAACATATCTGAAAAAAGTCATCTCCAGGAACAAGCAGGAATGTAGTCATCACATATGGGTATCGTCGGTACTGACGGAGCATGCGCGGGAACGCTCCCCAGCATCCAATCAGACCGCTTTTGGGAGCATCCCACAGCGCCTGCATGTGCTGCCTTCCCGCCTTTCCCAACCGTCTCTCTCCAGTTCTTCTTTTTCCACGGAGCCAGCAGGTCGTGTTTCCTGTCACCGCAGAAGAATTTATTTTTTCTTTATTTCTTTTTGTGGTCACGTCTGCCGCCTTCGACGCTCTACCGGTACCGCCGGTTTTTCTCTTATTTATGTAAAAAAAAAAAAAATTTTTTTTTCTTTTCTTCAGGTGCACGCGCCTTTTTTGGGCCTTACGCCCCAAAACATTTTCCTTAACATGGAAAAATCTGCCTCAGGTTTTAAAAAGTGCACCAAGTGTGGCGGTACCATTTCCGTCACCGACACCCATGAATGGTGTTTAAAATGTCTAGGTCCTGACCACTCCATCACGGATTGTCTGTCCTGTGCCATGATGTCTAATAGAGGTCGGCAGAACCGAGCTACCAAGCTCAGTACCCTGTTTCCCTCTGATGCGGCTTAAGTGGCATTGACGTCTTCCAGGGCTGCTTCTTCCTCCCGTGGATCTCAGGTAACTAAACATAAATCCAGCCGGTCCTCGAAGGGTAGATCTCCTAAGCATCGAGATGCCTCTGGCGTTGCCCTCGAGGATTCTGCACCAGCAAAATTACCCCGGCAGGAGGCTTCGGCTTCCAAAGCATTATCGGGGTTCCAAGATGTTCTCGATGGCTCGGCCTCGACAGATCTCCTGGTGCCATGCTCTGGGGTACCAGTGGTCTCCACCGGTACCAACCTCCAGGCATTGGCGGCGTCCATGGACCAGAGAATTCTGACTATGGAACGCAGTCTGGCGGCTTTCCTTGCGGCATCGACGCCCTTGGTACCGTGACAGACAACTCCACCGGCACTGGCATTGGTACCGGTACCGATAGCATCGGTGTCTGCTCTGCTGGTACCCTGTCCTCCGATGCCCTCCTGTACCAATTCTCCGGTACAGGTTATTCCCGGTACCAACCTTGGTCGGTACGGGTATCGGGCTCTACAGGAGCATCCAGACAGACAATACTTCGAGTCCTCAGAAGAATCTGAGGATTCTGAAAGTTCTGTCGATGCAGCGATGCTTCTTCCAGAGGAGTCGTCCTCCCCTAAACGCAGGATGTCTCCTCCAGAGGACATGTCCTTCCAAGACTTCATCAGGGAGGTGGCTCGGGGCCTGTCCATTACTGTGGCCCCTGAAACAGAGTCAAGGGCCAAGGAGTTGGCAATTTTTCAATATCCCAAAACTCCTAAGCAGGTAGCTATATGATCTCATGTTGAGGATGTGGGAAAACACCTCTTACCACCTCTCCTCATTCTCATAGATTGGATACTATGTATCGAGTCCCTCCTTGTCCTGGGTTCCACAAGACTCAACTTCCTCACCACTCTATTGTGGTGGAGTCAGCTATGAGAAGGATCAGAAGTGCAAAAAGACATACCTCTAATCCTCCAGGACGTGAGTGTAGAACCCTGGATGCTTTTGGACGTAGAGTCTTCCAAGCTTCCATGCTTGCTGCAAGAATCAGTTCCTGTAGTCTCTACATGGGAATGTTCCTAAAGGAGGTGACAGATAATTTACAGACTTTAAGTCCTTTCATTTCTGAGGATAAAAGACAGGACTTTCTCACTTGGGTCAAACATGCCCAAGATGTTTCTAAATTCTCCAACCATGCAGCCTTTGACTGCTTTGAGTGTATAAGCAGAACCTCGGCTATCGCCATAGGTGCACGTAGAATTGCTTGGCTCCAGACATCTGATTTAGAGCTCTGGGTACAAGATAAATTGGGAAATATCCCTTGTACTGGTGAGAACCTGTTTGGTAAAGACTGGCAGGAAAAAGCCAATGAAATGGATGTTGAAAATTCCACCTTGGATAGACTATCCAAGTCCACTGCTGATCCTGTTAGAAAGAAGTTGTTCAAGAAAACATCTTTTTCTAAAAAGAAAATATTTTATCCTGCTTATGGTCAGCAGGCATCTTCTGCAGGTCAGTTTTCAAGCAAACGTCAGCAACCACCCAAACAGAAGAAAGCCTCAGCCTCCTCAGCGCCTTTGACTTTCAGCTAGAGAACTTAGCCTTTCTGGTTCTGGAAGGACCAGAACCGTCCATCATTCCAGGAAGGTTATGTAATTCTGCCCCCAGATGGGGGCAAATAACAGCAAAGCATTGGACACACTCCATCATAAAGGAGGGGTACAAACTTCATTTTTCAAGCATGCCCCCTCACACAATAGTGAAGCAGTTCAATTTTCCGACCTCTCTCATCGACCTGTTAGGTCAGGAGGTTGCCATCTTTCTTGCCCAAGGGGCAATAGAAGAAGTACCTCTTCATCAACAGGGCGTAGGGTTCTATTCCCCTTATTTTCTTATTCCAAAGAAAACGGGGGGGTTACAGACCTATCTTAGATCTCAGAGAATTGAACAAATTCCTTGTCAAGGAGAAATTCAAGATGATTTCTCTCGGAGCTCTGCTACCATACCTTCAGAGTCAGGATTGGCTTTGTTCTCTAGATCTCAAGGATGCGTACACCCATGTCCTCATTCATCCATCCCACAGAAGGTTCCTTCGGTTCCTTTTTCAAGGAAAGCACTACCAATACAGGGTACTTTCTTTTGGTCTGGCCTCAGCACCAAGGGTGTTCACGAAATGCATGGCTGTGGTAGCAGCATTTCTCCGCACTCTAGGAATATTCATCTTCCCTTACTTGGATGACTGGCTCATTCGAGCTCCAACACAGTCAGAGACCAAGTCTTCTCTATCATGCACAATGCGTATCCTGCAGTATTTAGGACTGGTAATAAACATCCCAAAATCCAGACTAACTCCCACTCAGTCTTTAGAGTTCATAGGAGCTTTCCTGGATACCACAAGGGCAAGGGCCTATCTTCCCCAGGCCCGCTGCCTTCGCTTGGTGCAGATAGCTTCTCAAGCAGTGCTAAAGCCCCATCTAACTGCTCGAGAAATGTTGCAATTACTAGGCCACATGGCATCCACCGTGCATGCGGTTCCATATGCTCGCCTCCACATGAGGGCAGCTCAGTGGACTTTATCCACCCAATGGACCCAGGCATCAGGGTGCCTATCAGACAAAATAGCAAACACAAGTCGCCTCATTTTGTCCCTCCAATGGTGGAAGTCCACTCAAAACCTGTTGCTGGGGTACCCCTTTCAACAATCCTTACCCCAAGCAACTCTCACAACAGATGCTTCTCCAAAGGGTTGGGGAGCTCATCTGCAAGACTTCTGCACCCAGGGCACCTGGTCTCCGCATGAGAGTTGTCTACTTATCAATCTCTTGGAACTCAGAGCACTTTTTCTGGCTCTGTGAGTGTTCCACTCCCTGCTCAGCTACAAGACAGTCCTCATTCATACGGACAATCAAGTAGCCATGTTCTATGTGAACAAGCAGGGGGGAACGGGCTCTCTGTTGCTTTGCAACGAAGCTTTGCGACTATGGGCCCTCGCCAGAGAGCATCGGATTCATCTGCTGGCAGTATATCTTCCAGGCATTCAAAACTCTTGGGCGGACAGACTCAGTCAAGTTCTGCTTCCACACGAGTGGTCTCTGCATGCAGACCAGGTGACCAGGATATTTCAACTTTGGGGAACCCCGGACATAGACCTCTTTGCAAGTCCGTGGAATGCCAAACTTCCCCGGTTCTGTTCCAGAATTCCGGCTCAGGGGGCTCAGGCCAAGGATGCTTTCCTCCTTTACTGGGGTCAAGACTTCCTGTATGCCTTTCCACCCATTCCCCTAATTCCCAAAACCCTGTTCAAGCTTCAGAGAGAGAGAGGCCACATGATTCTCATAGCACCACATTGGCCACGGCATGTGTGGTACCCTCTGCTTCTACATCTCTCTCAAGCTCCCTCCCTGGAGTTAGGGTCTGCTCCAGATCTCCTATCTCAGGAGAACGGAATGTTATGGCATCCCAATCCCCAGTCTCTGCATCTCAGGGCTTGGTTGCTGAAGGCCTAGATCTCCAAGATCTTAATCTTTCTCAACAAGTGAAAGATGTTCTTTATGCTTCCAGAAAACCTTCCACTAGACTTTCTTATGCTTTCAAATGGAAAAGGTTTACTATTTGGTGTTCGAAAAAGGGTCTTAACCCTCTTGCGATACCTCTGCAATCTTTGCTGGAGTATCTCCTCCATTTATCTAATGCAGGCCTTAAGACAAAATCAGTAAGAGTCCATTTGAGTGCTATTGCAGCTTCTCTTAAACCTCTAAATGGACAGCCTATTTCCTCGCATCCTCTCAGCAAGATTTATGAGAGGCCTCCTCCTAAGTAAGCCTCCCATTAGACCACCTCCGGTGGCATGGGACTTAAATCTGGTTCTTGGGCAGCTCATGAAGCCACCTTTTGAACCTTTAGCTACCACCTCCTTAAAATTCCTTTCTTGGAAGATTATCTTTCTCATTGCAATCACATCGGCACGCTGCATTAGTGAGTTGCAAGCGCTAGTAGCTAATCCACCTTATACAAGGTTCCATCATGACAAGGTAGTCCTTAGGACTCATCCACACTTTATGCCTAAGGTGGTCTCGCCTTTTCATCTAAATCAAGAGGTCTACCTACCTGTCTTTTTTCCAGGACCTCATGCATCAAATGCAAAGATGAATCTTCATACCTTGGACTGTAAAAGAGCTCTAGCTTTTTACTTACAAAGAACAAAGCAACATAGAAAGTCCTCTCAACTCTTTGCTTTTGATCCTTCTCATTTGGGACTTCCAGTCTCCAAGAGAACACTATCTAACTGGATTGCTCAGTGTATTTCCTACGCCTATCAGAGTAAGAACCTTTCTCTGGAGGGCCATGTCACAGCTCACAATGTGAGAGCCATGGCAGCCTCAATGGCTCATCTGCACTCTGTGTCTTTTCACGACATCTGTTGAGCAGCCACTTGGGCCTCGGTTCATACCTTCACACCTCATTACTGAACATAAGAACATAAGATATGCCATACTGGGTCAGACCAAGGTCCATCAAGCCCAGTATTCTGTTTCCAACAGTGGCCAATCTAGGTCATATGTACCTAGAAGTTTCCCCAAGGGACACAGGTTCCACAATGCTTGTATTGTTTCACGCATTGATATCCTGGGTCCCTTCTTAATAATGGTTTATGGACCATTCCTCCAGGAACTTGTCCAAACCTTTTTTAAACCCAGCTACACTAACAGCCTTTACTACATCCTCCGGTAACAAATTCCAGAGTTTGATTACACGTTGAGTGAAAAAATATTTTCTCCAGGACCAAGCAGGAAGTCAGTCCTCACTTATGGGTGTCATCGACGAAGCCCCATTGAGCACCCAGCTTTCCATGAAAGCCTTTGGGAATGCTGGCACGCTTGCGCGGTTCCCTTCCCGCCTAAAGGTGCCATCTTACCTCAGTCTCTTTTTTTCCTTGAAGCCCATCGGACGTGTGTCCTTTTTTTTTTCCCCGGAAAAGAGAAGTTTTTTCTTGGCGTTATTTCGCTTTTTTCCTCGGATTCGACGTCGGTTCCCCTCCCACCGGGTTCGGTACACCGGTATCGAATCCCTTTTTTCCTTTTTCGGTTTTTGCCCTTAGTGGCTAGGCGCTTGCGCCAAATCTTTTTCTTTTTCCCTGGAAGGCCGGTCCTTTGACCTCGCGGGGACCCTTTTCTCCCCGATGGCTTCCAGTGGTTTTTAAAAAGTGTGATCGGTGTAAAAAGATAATGTCTCTCACCGACACACACGACTGCTGCCTTCGGTGCCTTGGCCCGGACCACGATTCTAAAACGTGCGGGCCATGTGGAAAAATGTCTTCCAAGGCCCTCCGAAGTCGTCAGCAACAAAGTGAAAGGCTTTTCTCGGACTCGGCCTCTGCCCCTGCCCGGGCCCGGACCTCGTCTGAGGCCTCGACATCTTGGGATTCTGATCCCAAGAGGCGTCAGAGCTCCTCGGACAGGGGGTCCCCCGACCGGGAACGTAAGAGGAAGAAGCGTCTCGCGAGGGCGGCATCGGAGGAGGTCCCTGAGCCAGGTCTAAGACCCCCGACCGTCGTCCCGGGCCCGTGGACCAGGAGAAGCCAACTAAAGTTCCTCACATGGAGCCGGAGTCTGCTGGACACGTAAGTCCTGTTGTCCTCGTTGACTCGCCTCCCCGAGTACCGACGTCGGGCCCGGCACCGCCGGGGCCCAAGTCGGGGGCTGCTGCGTCACCCGAGCTGAGTCTCAGGTTGACAGCCTTGGAGAGCAGAATGTCTGCCTTCATGGATCAGCAGCGGGCACTGATGGCCAGCCTGTCTGGCGCATCTGCCCCGACCACCGGGACATCGACTTCAAAGTCAACCCCGGAGACCGAGCCGATACTCGAGTCCCTTGCGGCTCAAAGTCGTCCTCGGTCGCAGTCTCCCTCGACCTCCTGTTCAGGACCGAGGGTCTCGATGCCGGTGCCACCGGTGTCAGGGCGGGTGCCTAGAGGCCCCGCTGGGTTGGACCTCGACTCGACATCGGACGAGTCTGCTTGGGAGACCAAAGACGAGTAGTCTCCTGACACCTTCAAGACTCTGTGTGTCCCTTCGAACTCACCAGAGTCTGAGCCCCGGAGTAGATCTCCTCCGGAGGATACTAGGTTCTCGGAGTTTGTCCGCAATATGGCCGCTATCTCGGCTGACCCCGAGGAAGAGCCTCGAGCCTAAGAGCTCGATGCTCTGCAGTATGACTCCTCCGAAGGAGGCCTTTACTTTCGGGTTCCTCGGATGCTGGAACGGCTCCTCTTCCGGATGTGGGAGGCACCGGCCTCGGCACCGGTTTTGAGCAAGCGAGTTGATTCCATCTTTCGGCTCCGAAAGAGTCCTGGCTTCCAGAAAGCACAGCTACCACACCATTCCATGGTTGTGGAATCGGCCATGCATCGTCTGAAGAGTCAGAAGATGCACTCTGCGGTGCCTCCTGGAAGGGAAGCCCGAAGCCTTGATAGCGTCGGTAGAAAGTGCTTTCAGGGCTCGATGCTTGCTTGCCGTGTCCAGACTTACCAGCTGTACATGGGCGTGTATTTACGAGACCTGGCCATGGAGTTGGCCGGATTCTCTGCTGGTCTCTCCGGGGAACCCTTGCAGAGTTTTAAGTCCTTGTCTTCGAGGATCCGGTAATGCTCTAAGTTCATGTCCCGCACCGCCTACGATGGCTTCGAGGCTTCGGCCCAAGTAGCGGCAGCCAGAATCGCGGCCCGACGCCAGGCATGGCTGCAGTCATCGGACCTCGAGCCATGGGTTCAGGACAAGTTGGTCGATGTCCCTTGCCGAGGTGAAAACCTTTTTGGCAAGCCTGTGGCCGAGAAGACCGCTCAGCTCGAGACAGAGCACCTCACGAGGACAAGGCTGTCGAGGAAGACCTCTGCCCCTTCTCATAAGAAGAAGGGCTCGGGTAAAAAGTCATTTTAGCCGAGGAAGGGCACTGCCTACAAACAGTACCCACAATATCTGGCTGCCCAAGCTGCCCCCCAGGTTCAGCAAGCCAAAGGCCAGGGTAATGGGCCCCGTAGGCAGAGGACCCCCAAGCCTGCAGCCCTTGCTCCCACTCAGCAGGGTGGGGTTTTTTGACTCCTTGAGTATAGCCATACCTCCCTTGCAGACCCAGCCCTGCACAGAAGGCCGCCTAGCCTTGTTCGCCCACAAGTGGCCCTTGGTAACCCAGGACAGTTGGATGCTGGACATAGTCCATCGAGGCTATGCCCTGCATTTTCACCAACTGCCTCCGCCACACTTCCCAGGGGAACCTTTCCGGCCTCCCCTGCATACAGCCCTTCTCCTCCAGGAGCTTCAAGGTCTGTTGCTGGACAAGGCGGTGGAGCCTGTGCCTCCCCACTTCCAAGGTCACGGGTTTTACTCCAGGTATTTCCTGGTGCCAAAAAGAACCGGTGGTCTTCGACCCGTTTTGGATCTCAGAAACCTAAACAAGTTTCTAGTGAAAGAGAAGTTCAAGATGCTTACTCTTGGAACACTTCTGCCCTACCTCCAGCAGGGAGATTGCCTTTGCTCTTTAGATCTAAAGGATGCTTACACTCACATCCTTATTCATCCAGACCACAGAAAGTACCTCAGGTTCATTGTGGGAGGAAACCATTATCAGTACAGGGTACTACCTTTTGACCTCCGCTCCCAGGGTGTTTACCAAGTGCCTGGCAGTGGTGGCAACCTACCTGAGAAATCAGGGCATCTTTGTATTTCCTTACCTAGACGACTGGCTCATCAGAGGCCAGACTTCCCTAGAAGTTCAACAGGCCACCAACAGGACCATAAAACTGCTCCAAAAGGTGGGCTTTGTCATCAATTTCGCAAAGTCCACTTTGCTCCCCTCCCAGAACTTGGAGTTCATAAAAGCAAGGTTGGATTCTCAGCTGGCAAGAGCATTCTTACAAGTGGACCGAGCACAAAGGCTCATGAACCTCGCCAGCAAGTTTCTGCACAGGTCCCTGGTCTCCGCCAGACTCTGTCTCAGGCTTCTGGGCCACATGGCGTCGACAGTACAGGTGACCCCCAGTGCAAGGCTCAATATGAGACCTGCCCAGTGGTGCCTTCGAACTCAGTGGTCACAAGCCTCAGGCAGTCTCAGAGACAGGATATGAGTGTCCCACCGTTTCCTGACCTCCCTCAACTGGTGGTTACACCCCCCCCCCCCCCAATATGCTGGTAGGGGTGTCCTTTCAGATCCCACCTCATACAGTGGTCCTAACCACCGATGCCTCTCTACAGGGTTGGGGAGCACATTGCCTAGACAAGGGCACCCAGGGCCTGTGGTCTCCTTGGGAGGTGTCCCAGCAGATCAATCTACTGGAACTCAGAGCTATCCGCTTGGCCCTCAAGGCCTTTACTGCTTCCCTGGCACAACAGTCTGTCTTGATCCAGACAGACAACCAGGTAGCCATGTTCTATGTCAACAAACAGGGCGGAACTGGTTCCCAGCTCCTTTGCCAGGAGGCCCAGGACCTCTGTTCCTTTGCCCTGAAACACAACATGCTCCTCAAAGCAGTCTATCTTCCAGGCCAGGAGAATTCCCTGGCGGACAGATTGAGCAGGATTCTGCAACCACACGAGTGGCAGCTACATCCTTTAGTGGTTCAAAAGATTTTCTTGAGATGGGGGCTTCCCTCCATAGACCTGTTTGCCAGTCCACTGAACAACCAGCTGCCAAGGTTCTGCTCCAGGCAACCGCATCCTCTGAGAGTAGCAGCAGATGCTTTTCTGATTCCCTGGACTCAGGGCCTACTCTATGCGTTTCCTCCCACCCCTCTGGTGGCCAGAACACTGTTCAAGATTCTCCGAGACAGGGCCTCAGTCCTCCTGGTAGCCCCAGGTGGCCAAGGCAGTCTTGGTTCCCCCTCCTGCTTCAACTGGCAGTGGATCTGCCTCTGCCTCTGGGATTGCAACCCGACCTTCTCTCTCAGAATCAGGGCTCCTTGCTGCATCCCAATCTCAAAGCTCTCAATCTGATGGCATGGAGGCTGCAAGGGTAGTGTTGGCTCCCTGGGGCCTGCCTCCCGAGGTTGAGGAAGTTCTCCTAGCCTCCAGGAAACAATCCACTAGGAAGACCTATGCTCTCAAGTGGAAAAGGTTCTCTGTGTGGTGTCAGCTGTGTGCTGAGGATCCTTTCTCCTGTACTGTCAGTAGTGCTTCAGTACCTGCTGCACTTGTCCATTCAGGGTCTCAAGTCCAACTCTGTTTGGGTCCACCTCTCTGCTTTAGCAGCTCACCACTCCCTAGTTGAGGGCCATTCCTTGTCTGTGCACCCTTTGGTGTCTCGGTTTCTCAGAGGCTTGCTTCTGCTCAAACCTCCCATACGTCGTCCTGCTCCTGAGTGGGAGTTTAATGTGGTCTTGCAGCAACTGACTCGCCCACCTTTTTGAGCCTATGGCTACTTGCCCTCTACGCTTCCTTTCCTGGAAGACTCTCTTTCTGATAGCCCTTACTTCGGCTAGGAGAGAGTGAGCTAGCTTCAGGCCTTGGTCTGTGATAGACCTTACACCAGGTTCTATAAAAACAGGGTGGTCCTCAGGACTCACCCTAAGTTCCTTCCTAAGGTTGTCTCCTCTTTCCACCTCAACCAGGAGGTAGTTCTTCCTACTTTCTTCCCTAGGCCTCATGCAAGTCAGGCTGAAACAGTTCTCCATACCTTGGACTGTAGGAGGGCCTTATCCTTCTACCTTGAACGTACGCAAGGTCACAGGAAGGCTTCTCAGCTCTTCCTTTCTTTTGACCCCAATAACTTGGGGAGGCCTGTGTCCAAGCGTACCTTGTCCATCTGGGTGGCTGACTGTATCACCTGGGCTTACAAGGCGGCTGACCTTCCTTTGCAGGGTAGGGTCACGGCCCACCGTGTGAGGGCAATGGCTGCATCAGTGGCTCACCTCCGCTCTGTTCCATTGCAAGACATCTGCAGGGCTGCTACTTGGTCTTCAAGCCAGACTTTTGCAGCCCACTAGTGTCTGGAGAGGGAGTCTCATAGGGACAGTGCTTTTGGCCAAGCAGTACTCCGGAATCTCTTTGAGGTTTAGGCAACTCCTGCCCTCTGGTTGGGCTACCTGTGGAGGGTGTGTCCTTACAAGGCCTTTACTGTGTTGCTGAGACTAGAGGGAGTTCTATTCAGCCTGGGTTCCTGGTAGCCCAGAGCTGGGGAGTCACCCATAAGTGAGGACTGACTTCCTGCTTGGTCCTGGAGAAAGAGTAGTTACTCACCTGTAACAGGTGTTCTCCAGGAGCAGCAGGAATCAGTCCTCACTACCCTCCCTCCTCCCCTTGGAGTTGCAGTTGTACATAGTTTACTTTTACATTTTTGTGTGCTGTTCTTAGCTATGTCATTTGACTGAGGTAAGATGGCACCTTTAGGCGGGAAGGGAACAGTGCATGCGTGCCAGCATTCCCAAAGGCTTTCATGGAAAGCTGGGGAAATGCTCCGCTGGGGCTTCATCGGCGTCGATGACACCCATAAGTGAGGACTGATTCCTGCTGCTCCTGGAGAACACCTGTTACAGGTGAGTAACTACTTTTTCTTTTATTAGTCTTAAATAGTTTACCCTGTAGCTTCATTGCATGTCCCCTAGTCTTTCTATATTCTGATAAGGTAAACAATCGATCTACGTTTACCCATTCCACTCCGTTCATTAATTTATATACTTCTTTCATATCTCCCCTCAGCCGTCTCTTTTCCAGGTTAAAGAGCCCTAACCTTTTTAGCCTTTCTTCATAGGAGTATCCTTCCATCCCCTTTACTATTTTGGTGGCTCTTCTCTGAACCTTTTCTAAAATCGCTATATCCTTTATAAGATACGGCGACCAGAATTGCACACACTATTCAAGGTGCGGTCTTACCATGGAACGATATAGAGGCATTATAATATCTTTTGTTTTCTTTTCCATTCCTTTCCTTATCATACCTAGCATTCTATTTGCTCTCTTGGCCGCCGCTGCACACTGGGCCGAGGGTTTTAACATGGTATCCACAATGACGCCTAAATCTCTTTCCTGGGTGGTGGTTCCTAATGTGGAACCTTGCATCGTGTAACCATAGTTTGGGTTGTTCTTCCCTAGGTGCATAACCTTGCACTTGTCCACATTAAATTTCATCTGCCATTTTGATGCCCAGTCTTCCAATTTATCAAGATACTCTTGCAATTTTCCACAATCCTCTTGGGTTTTAACAACTTTAAATAGTTTTGTGTCATCAGCAAATTTGATAACCTCACTCGTTATTCCACTTTCCAGGTCATTTATGAATATGTCAAAAAGCAGCGGACCCAGCACTGATCCCTGGGGTACACCACTATTCACCTTTCTCCATTGGGAAAATTGGCCATTTAGCCCTATCCTCTGCTTTCTATCTTTTAACCGGTTCCTGATCCACAATAGTACACTACCTCCTATCCAATGACTCTTTAGTTTTCCCAAAGGTCTCTCATGAGGGACCTTGTCAAAGGCTCTCTGAAAGTCTATATACACAATATCAACCGACTCACCTTTGTCCACCTGTTTATTCACTCCTTCAAAAAAACATAACAGATTAGTAAGACAAGATCTTCCTTGTCTAAAGCCATGTTGGTTGTCTCCCATTAGGTCATGACTATCTACATGCTGAGTAATTTTATTCTTTATGATGGTTTCTACCATTTTCCCGGTACTGACGTCAGGCTCACCGGTCTGTAGTTTCCCGGATCACCCCTGGAACCCTTTTTAAAAATTGGTGTTACATTGGCGATCCTCCAATCTTCAGGTATTAGAGATGATTTTAATGATAATTCACAGATTTCTAATAGCAGGTCTGCAATCTCGTATTTCAGTTCTTTCAACACCCTTGGATGTATACCATCCAGCCCAGGTGATTTGCTACTCTTCAGCTTATCTAATAGTTGTAATACATCTTCCCGATGTATCGATATTTCCTTCATTTCTTCCGCACCTTTAAATACCACTTCAGTCATGGGTAACATCCCTACATCTTCCTCAGTAAAGACTGAAGCAAAGAATTCATTCAGTCTCTCCGCTATCGCCTTGTCGCCTCTTAGTGCTCCTTTAACCCCTTTATCATCTAATGGACCAACTGACTCTCTCACAGGTTTTTTGCTACGAATGTACTTGAAAAGGTCTTTAGTTTGCGTTTTTGCTTCTGCAGCAAGCTGCTTCTCAAATTCTCCCTTTGCCTGCTTAGACAAGGACTCCCGCCGGGATGCCTTGTTTGGTCAGGCTGTTCTCCAACACTTGTTCCATACCTAATCAACTCCTGCCCCCCATCCCTGGTAGGATGCCAGAGATCCATGAGGAGAAGTGGAGCCCTTTTCAGGGACACAACTTCTGGGGTCTCTCCCTGGCACCTAAATCTAGGGAGTCCCCATATGTGATGACTACATTCCTGCTTGTTCCTGGAGATAGCATAGTTTCTCACCTGTAACAGGTGATCTCCGGGAACAGCAGGAATTTAGTCCTCACAACCCACCCACCTCCCCTAGGAGTTGTATCTCTTTCCTTTCCCTCTCTCTCTCTTTGTCTCAGCTTTAAAACTCAACTGGAGAGAGGCAGTTGGGGAAGGCAGTACGCATGCGCTGTGTGATGCTCCCAAAAACGTTCTGATTGGACGCTGGGGAGCATTCCCGTGCGGGCTCCGTCGGTACCGACGATACCCATATGTGAGGACTAAATTCCTGCTGTTCCCGGAGATCACCTGTTACAGGTGAGTAACTATGCTTTATCCCTCCATTTTATTGCATTGGCTATTTCTTCTTTTTGTGGCTTTGCTTTCCTGGCTATTTTGCTAGCTTCTCTAAGTTTCTTTCCAAATATAGATTCCTGTCTTCCTCTCTCTATGATCTCTTGTATTTCATGAAGGCCTCCCTCTTTTTCTTCACCTTTTCAGCTACTTGTTTTGAGAAACATAGTGGCCTCCTTTTCCTTTTACCTTTACCTTTCTAACAAAAAGGTTTGTTCCTAATCGTCCCTCCAGTCTAGTCCCAACTTCTGGATTCTGCACCTCTCACAGCAGCTTGGAGACTGAGAACACGTCATCTTTTTTTCTGATGACTGGTATATCCATCCTGGATCTGCCTCCTCACTCCAGTTACCTCATTCTCCAAGCATCTGGAGGATTGGTGAGCCCAGAGGTCCAGGCTCACTAGAGAAACGATTCAGATATAGTTAAGATTGATATTCTTTAAAAAAAAAAAAAAAAAAAAGAATGATATTAAATTATAGATATATCATATTAATAGCAACAGAGGAGGAAATCTACTGTGTCTGAAAGAGGCTCTGAGGTCTTACCTTCCCCCTCCCCCTCCCTTTTTTTTCTTTCCTTATCTCTTTCAGCTGGGTGTTTTTGGAAGGGAGGAAGTCTACCTCAGGCCAAGGGAGACAGTTGACTCTTCAGCTTAGGGCTTAAGAAGGCCCGAGGAAGAGTCCGGCCGTGCATTGCAGAAGTTGTGCCTGCTCAGCGCTGGAAAGAGAGCCTTGGCTGGCGGTTTTACAAGGCGCGGCTCTATTATTTCTCCCCGTCTGCATCCGACGTTGTCAGTCTTCTGTCAGAAGAGTAGACGAGCAGGGCCTTCTCCGGGGCGCCGCAGACATTGCTAAGGAATCGCCTGAGTTAAGGCATCCTCTTCGCGGCCCGAATCCGCCTCAGTGATGGGGGTTTGAGCGGTGAGCGGGGCCGCGTGTCAGCAGTGCGGGAACAGGCAGAGCGGCTTTTCAGCTCCTGCGAGGCCAGTTTGTCTTGGCGGGAAGCCTCGTTTTGCGCTGTCATATTTTTTCTAGCTCGGGGTTCCTAAGAGAAGCTAGTTCTTAATTTTGTGGATCATTGAAAAAAAAAAAAGGTCCAACCTGCGTTATTTCTTTTGTTTCGGTCTCTGCTAGCTGGGCTTAGCTGTGGGACTCTGCAGTAAGGGACTTGCAGGAATGCCTTCAAAGCCGTATTGCCTGTTCTGCAGCTCGCGGAAGGGTTCACTGACAGAGTCAGGGGTCTGCAGACCGTGTGTACTGAAGGCTGCGACCATGGAAAACCCTTTAGGAGGGGCTACAGAGGGGGGCAGAGGGCTGCGCCGGAGGTGCAGGAGCCTGCTTCTTTGGATTTACCGCATGGCGAGCCCTTGGCATGTCCCTCGTCCGCTCCATATCTCCCCACTTCTCAGCCGGCATTGCCGGGTGGTCTAGCAGCCATTTTTTCATCAGAGTTTGTAGCCCTTATTCAGCAGGCCTTCGGGGGTCAGCAGGGGGGCCTGGCAGCAGGTTCCGCTGGAAGCAACAGGGGTGAGAAGACCTTTTACCCCTCTCAGTACAGACACAGCGGGCAGCCCAGTAAAGAGGGTCAGAAAGGAAAGGGACCAGATGGATCCCTCGTTGGACTCGGAGGGGGGTCACTCCGAGGAAGATGAGCTTGACGATGAATTAGAGGACAACCTTGAAGAAGGGGAAATCACGGAGAGAGAGGATTAGGCTAGGGTTGTCCATTTGTTCCGGAGAGAGGAGCTGCCAGCGCTCATCGCAGAGTCCCTGAGGACCCTCAATATGCCTATCCCGGGACCCACAGAGGATGCTACATTGGAGGATCCATTGTTACAGGTGTTTCGGAAGACCCAGAGAGCATTCCCGGTACACAGAGTAATTCGGGAAATGATTCAGGAAGAGAGGGACATGCCGGAGGCAAGTTTGAAGGGGTCCAGGGTTATGGGACGCCTTTACCCCATTGTGGACCAGAATAAAGAATTATTTCAGTCACCGAAGGTGGATGCAGCTGTCTCGGCTGTCACGAAGAAGACTACCATTCCAGTTGAGGGTACTTTTGCACTCAGGTACTCAGGATAGGCGACTGGAGGCCTTGTTGAAGCAAGTCTTTGTTGTGAATGTTTTGTCTTTACAGGCTGCCATTTGTGGAGCTTGGGTGGTGAGAGCTTCTTTTCGCTGGTCTCAGAGGGTGCAGGGAGACCAGGGGGAGGCTGCCGCCGGCAATGGGGCGAGGCTGGAATTCACAATGGCGTATTTAGCGGATATCCGGTATGACCTCATTAAAGGTCTATCGAACAGCATGGCCTCTGCGGTCGCTGCTCGCCGTTATCTTTGGCTACGCAATTGGGCAGCGGATGGCTCTTCCAAGTCCAGGCTAAGCAAGTTTCCTTTTAGAGGAAAATTGCTATTTGGGGAGGACTTGGATAAACTAGTAAAGGATCTAGGGGAATCCAAGGGGGGTCGGCTCCCGGAAGATAAGCAAAAACCGGGGAGGTCTTCCTCATTTTCAAAGAGTCAGCAATGAGAGTTTCTGAGATTTCGATACCCTAGATTCAGTCCAGCTCAAAGTGGACGTTTTCCTAACAGGAATCAAGGGTTTCATGGATTTCGGGGAGCAGGAAGGGGCTTTGGAGCACCATCCTCCTCCGCAAATCTGCGAAAGACCCAATGAGATCAGGAGGGCCCAGGCGGGTTTAGAGCCCGTAGGATGTCGCTTGCGGGATTTTCTGCCTGCGTGGGCCCAGATTACGTCGGACAGGTGGGTGCTGGAGGTCATCCAACAGGGGTATGCTTTGGAGTTCCAGCGGCCAGTAAGAGAATACTTTGTACAGTCCCCATGCAAGTCGCCAGCCAAGTGTGCCGCAGTGAGGGAAACGGTTGACAGACTGATCGACCTCAAGGCGGTGGTTCAGGTTCCGCAAGACCAAAGCGGGTTAGGTCGATACTCCATTTATTTTGTGGTACCAAAGAAGGACTGAGCGTTTCGCCCAATCTTAAACCTCAAAGGAGTAAATCGGTGTCTCCTGGTATCCCATTTTCATATGGAAACGTTGCTCGGTTAGTGGCGGTACAAAAGGGGGAGTTTCCCACCTCCCTGGATCTCTCAGAAGCCTACCTGCACATCCCGATATGCCCGGAACATCAAAACGTTCTCTGATTTGTGGTACCTATTGGACTTTTTCAATTTCGGGCGTTGCCATTCGGGTTGGCCACAGCTCCGAGGACGTTCACCAAGGTAATGGTCGTCGTGGCAGGGGCATTACGAAAGGAGGGCGTGCTAGTGCATCCATACTTGGACAATTGGTTGATTCGGGCAAAGTCCCAGAGCGAGAGCATATCAGCGACAGCAAAAGTGGTAGCCTTCCTTCAGGATCTTGGTTGGGTAGTCAATGGGACAAAGAGCAAGTTGGTTCCATCTCAGAATATAGTGTATTTCGGGGCCTGCTTCGATATGAGGGAAGGGGAGAGTGTACCTCCCTCCATCAGCGAGCGCTCTGGTTACAGCGCTTGGTTCGATGTTTTCTGAGCAGAACATCTCCCACAGCTTGGCATTATCTGCAATTGCTTGGGACCATGGCGTCTACGATAGATCTAGTCCAGTGGGCGAGGGCGCACATGAGGCCATTGCAGAGGGCGCTGCTCAGGCGTTGGTCTCACCAGAATGATCACTTGTCCAAAAGGTTGCCCTGCTTACCAGAGACGTGTCGAGCGCTACAATGGTGGCTTCATACGAAATACCTCAAGGACAGGGTGTCGTTGGAGACGCCTTGCTGGCTCCCGCTGATGACAGATGCCAGTCTCGTCTGATGGGGAGCTCATTTCCAAGAAACATTTGCCCAGGGCCAATGGTGAGAGCACGAAAGGGCCTGGTCCATCAACAGGTTGGAATTGAGGGCGGTGCGGCTCGCACTGCAGGAGTTTCATCTTTCCCTTCGCAACGCAGCCATTCGTGTTTTCCGACAACGCCATGGCAGTCGCCTATATCAATCGCCAGGGGGGACACCACCAGTGCCCCGATGGAAGAGGAGGCCGAACAGTTGTTTGAGTGGGCCGAGCAAAATCTGCTAGTGGTGTCGGCGGTGCATGTAGCGGGAGTGGACAACATGCAGGCCGATTTTCTTGAGTCGAGTATAGGTGGATCCCGGGAAGTGGACCCTGCATCCGGATGTGTTCTAAATGTTAGTGAGTCACTGGGAAACACCGGTGATGGATCTCATGGCGACCTTCCAGTTGGCAAAAGTCGATCGGTTCTTCAGCAGAAGAAGAGAATGGATGTCAGAGGGACTGGATGCCCTGATCCAAGCCTGGCCGGAGGATCGTCTGCTCTGTGTTTCCGCCTTGGGTGCTAATAGGAAGGGTGGTACAGCGCATAGAGCGTCACAGGGGCAGAGTAATTCTGATAGCACCAGATTGGCTCATCCAAAGTTCCTCCCAAAGGTTGTCTCCTCCTTCCACCTTAACCAGGAGGTGGTTCTTCCAACATTCTTCCCTAGGCCTCATGCAAGCCAGGCTGAAGCAATTCTGCATACTCTGGACTGTAGGAGGGCCTTATCCTTCTACCTTGACCATACGCAAGGGCATAGAAGGGCTACTCAGCTCTTCGTATCCTTTGACCCTAATAATTTGGGGTTGGCTGTGTCCAAGCATACCTTGTCCATCTGGGTGGCTGACTGTATCACCTGGGCCTACAAGGCGGCTGACCTTCCTTTGCAGGGTCGGGTTACGGCCCACCGTGTCAGGGCAATGGCTGTCTCAGTGGCTCATCTCCGCTCTGTGCCCTTGGTAGACATCTGCAGGGCTGCAACTTGGTCTTCAAGCCAGACTTGCGGCCCATTACTGTCTGGAGAGGGAGTCCCATAGGGACAGTGCTTCTGGCCAAGCAGTACTCCGGAATCTCTTTGAGGTTTAGGCAATTCCTGCCCTCCTGCCCTCTGTTGGGCTACCGGTGGAGGTTGTGTCAGTGAAAAGCCTTTCTTTGCTGCTGAGACTAGAGGGAGTTCTCTTGTTCAGCCAGGGTTCCTGGTAGCCCAGAGCTAGGGAGTCACCCATATGTGAGGACTGACTTCCTGCTTGGTCCTGGAGAAAGAGTAGTTACTCACCTGTAACAGGTGTTCTCCAGGAGCAGCAGGAATCAGTCCTCAACCCTCCCTCCTCCCCTGGGAGTTGCAGTTGTACATAGTTTGTTTTTACATTTTTTGTGTGCTGTTTTTAGCTATGTCATTTGACTGAGGTAAGATGGCACCTTTAGGCGGGAAGGGAACCGCGCATGCGTGCCTGCATTCCCAAAGGCTTTCATAGAAAGCTGGGGAAATGCTCCGCTGGGGCTTCATCGGCATCGATGACACCCATATGTGAGGACTGATTCCTGCTGCTCCTGGAGAACACCTGTTACAGGGGAGTAACTACTCTTTCTCTGTCTCCGCGCCTCCCCCCCCTTCCACACAACTGCTTTTAAAGCCATCCATCTTCCTCCCCCATCCCACCTCTCCATTATCCTTCTTACTAAAATTCCAGTGTCACTTGCTCCACCTCCATCAGCACTCTCACATCTTCCAACAGATTCATTCAGTTTCCAAAGCTGAGGTCCTCTTCCCCCCCCCCCCCCATCAACAATCTTACTTTTATTGGAGTGTGATCAGTCCATGTAATGGCTTCCATTTCTGCTCCCCGAATCCTCCCCATAGCTTTCTTCGCTACCCATATAGCATCTGTCCTTGAATAAGAGCCATGCACCAGGGAGTAGAGCGAGAACTGTCTTTTTCCTGGATGATGATACCGCCAGGCATCTATAAAACAATATTGCTTTACAAACTGCTGGTATTGGGGCCCTATCTGCTTGCCACCCTGCCCTCCTCCCTGTGGCGTCCCTCCCTGGTTCCCATATCAGGTTGAAATCCCCTCCCACAAATCAATAATTCTTCTCCATTTGGCCAAATCCTTACCTAACTTATCCCAAAATGCCTTCTGTACCCTGGTGGGCGCATATTAACCACACAAAACCACTCTATTCCATTCTTCAGCCGCATTAACAAGTATCGCACCCTCTGTCACAAATCAGTATTTACCACCTTCAACTTAGAATCAACTAACACCACCACCCCTCTTTTTTTTGCCCTACTGTATTTGATCCAGAAAGTCGCACAGCATATCCCTGAGGTGCTACCAATGCCTCTTGTGCACACCTAAAGTGTATCTCTTGCAATAGGAACAACGAGGCCTTCTGGCGTGCCATTTCCTTATACAGTTTGTGCTTAAAGGGTGATCTAGCCCCTTAACATTGAGTGTCATGATTTTCCATTCACCTGGTAACTAAACCTTCAGATTCCCTCCCCCTATAATCTTGGCATTCTCTTCTTCTCCCATGGATAGTCTGGGCTGCCGCCAAGATTGAAAAACCGAGCCAGCCCTACATGCGTACCATAGTTATATTATATTACAATAATCGCAACCTGAACACACTGTACAAAGACACATTATAATATCCCCCTGCATGCCCCACCCCCTCGTTTTATGCAACATGTTTAGTTGTATTGTGAACCGCTTTGATTTAAGGATAAGGTGGTATAGAAATCCTTTTAAATAAATAGAATACTCATCCACGCCCCCCCCACCACACGATTTCCCCCCTCCTCCCCTAAACACATCCATTCCCCACTCTCTTTTGACCAAATATAACAAACTAATCTTAACTTTTTACAAAACACATCCTTTTATCAGAAATAACCCTCCATAAGTACCCCTCCCAATCCACCCATCTTATCACCTTATCTCCCCTAAGGTTGCCAACTGGCTCCAGATGCACCCCACAGGCTTGATCCAGTCCTGAATTTACCCTATTGCATGCAGGGACATGTAGTCTTGCTTTTCTTATGGAGTGCAATAGGGAAATCAGAACTACATCTCCCTGCATGCAATGGGGTAAACCCAGGACTAGATCAAGCTTGTTGGGCTCATCCGGAGCCAGTTGGCAACCCTAATCCTCCCACCCCCCGAAGCAAATAGCCTATATATAGTTACACTCGGGGAGAAAAGAAGAAAAAGGCCCTGGGTAGAGAGCCTTCTATACTTCAAGTACCCTCTGAACCCCATTCCCTCCCCCCATCTGAGAGTTTGGATTGCAAGGTACCTTAAGCCACTGCTTCAGGGCACGTCAAGTACTCATTCACTCTTGTAGCTCTACATCATATTTTTAAATACAGTCTTCAGTTCTGTCTGTCTTTCTATGCTTTGAGGCTCTGCATTGCCCAACTGGCAATACAGCCTGCGGCAGCCATGGTTTACCATCTGCCATCTCAGATAATACTTCCGGAGTGGTTCTTCAGTCCCCAAGCCAAGCTCTAGTCCAGTTAGTCCTGCTTCTGTGAGTGCGTTAACTGCTTCTTCACGTGTGTGCACTCTTAACCTCTGTCCTTTGTACGTAAAGCTGAGACCAAAAGGAAAAGTCCATCCATATCTCATTCCCTTTTCCCAGAGTTTGACTAAGATATCCTCCATCTGATGCTGCTTCTGTAGGGTGGTTTGAGCCAAATTGGAGTATAATTCCCCCCCCCCCCCCCCTATTTGAAGGGTCCTCCATTCCAGGTCTTTCTCAATGCCTGTTCCTTCATGCCATAATCATGAAAGTATGCAATAATATCTTGTGGTCTGTTTTGGCCTATTGGTCCTGCCATGCAGTGAGCACAATCACTCCTTGAAGTCCAGATTTTCCATGTTAACACCAGCTGCCTGTCGAAGAGCCTTTGAAATCTGTCACCACTGCTGCACATTCTGCATAAGTTTCCCGTTCAGGTATTTCCCTGAACCTGATGTTACTCCTCCTTTACCTATTTTCCAGGTCCTCAATCTTATCTTTCCTACTCTCTTGCTGTTCCAGGCAATGCAGTTTATCAAGTGTCCCCACTGCATCTGCATGCACATCCATCCGGTCTTCTACCTCCTCTACCCTTCTCCCCAAATCTGTTAGCTCCGTCCACAGGCTATCAATGCCAGCTAGCACATCAGTGCGCACTTGCAATATTTCAGTTTTGAGATCTTTAAACCAAGCATGAACCTCTGTTTTAAAGGTGTCTTGGTGCTCGAAATTGAGTGGTATGACTGCTGCTGGCAACTTGCATTCTGGATTTCCAGATGCTTTCTCTGGAGCCCTGCTTTCCACAGTTTTCCCTCTTGCTGCCGCCATCCTAGTGTTCTGTGAGCAGGGTGTGGACTACCTGACTGGCGCTGAGAACACAAACTCTCAAATTGATTTTTTTTTCCCCCTTCATTGTCATTTCTGCTGGTTCCCCTACTGCTCAAACTACTTTCTATGCTTCCTGGGGTACTCGGGTGAGCTTATAAAGCACTCTTATTGCTGGGGCTAGCCATAGCTTTAGTACATATGGCCATCTTTGATGCTGACATCCCATTACCCCAATTTTAAAAGATCTACACTGGCTACGTATATAGCCAGATCATGATTTGTTTGGCGAGGCAGATTTCTGAGCTGCAAGCCTTGTCATGCAAGGATCTTTACCTTTCCTTTTTCAGAGGAGGCTGTTTGCATTCAGCCTGAATCTTTTTTTTTCTTTTAACCAAAGTTGACTTCTCGCTTTCATGTCAGCCAGGTAATTTGCCTGCTGTCCTTCCTTAAGGAGCAGTGTCGGGGGAAAAAGATAAGTCCGGAGAGTGCTTCTCTGGTACTTTGAGGTTTTGACTTCCTTTTGTAAATCATATCATCTTTTTGTGCTGTTTGATGGCCTGTGCAACATAAACATAAGTCTACTTGGGGTGCTGCATCAAGGAGGCTATTGCCTCTGCATATCAGCTGCAGAACCGGCCCATTCCAGAGAGTTTGTGTGCCCATTCTACTTGTGCACATGCATCCTTGTGGGCGTAGCATAGCTGGGTAGCCCCTTCAGACATTTGTTGGTCAGTGACGTAGGCATCACTTTCCACTTTTGTCAAGCATTACTGCTTCGATGTCTGTCTCTGCTCGGGAGGACATGGCCTTTGGATCAAAGGTGTTGTGAGCTGCTGTATTGTCTTCTCCAAGACCAAGCAGGAAGTCAGTCCTCGCATATGGGTGACGTTGGCACCGACGGAGCCCCCGTGTGGAGCATTTCCCCAGCTTTCAAAGAAAGCCTTTGGGAATGCAGTGTGCATGCACAGTCCCCTTCCCGCCCAAGGGTGCCATCTTGCTCAGTCTTTCTTTTTCCGCGGAGCCAAACGGATGTGAGTTCGTGTCACCCGGGAAAAGTCAATTTTTTTCGGCTATTTTGGCTTTTTCTGTCCCGGTTCGACGCCGGTTCCCTTTCCCGCCTGGGCTCGGTACACTGGTATCAAGTCCGGAGTTTGATTTTCGTTTTTTGTCCTTCGTGACTAGCGTTCGTGCTCTTTTTGTGTTTTCACTGGCAGCCCGGTCTTTTGACCTTGCAGGGCCCTTTTTCCCCGGATGGCTGCCAGTGGGTTCAAAAAGTGTGGTCGGTGCAAGAAACTTATCTCTCTCCGACACACATGACTGCTGCCTCCGTTGCCTCGGGCCCGACCATGACCCGCTGGCCTGTGGCCCGTGCGGCAAAATGTTGTCAAAGGCGCTTCGGAGCCATCAGCATCAATGTGAGAATTTTCTCTGACTCCACATCCGGCCGGGCCCGGACTTGGTCAGAGGCCTCGACATCACGGGAGTCTGACCCCGAGCGCCGTCAGAGTTCCTCTGAGAGGGAGTCTCCCTCCCGGGAGCACAGAAGGAAGAAGCAGCTTGCGAGGGCGGCATTGGTGGAGGCTCCTGGATCTGTGAGGGCCAGGTCGTGTAGCCCTGACCACCGCCTCGGTCTCTCGGAGTCGGAGAGGCTGTCCAAGTTACCTCGTGTGGAGCCGGAGTCCCCGAGTCACGAAAGTGCAGTTGTCCTCGTGGACTCTCCTCTGGGGGAGCCAGGGCCCAAGTCGGGTGCTGCTTAGTCTCCTGAGCTTGGACTCAGGTTGACGGCCTTGGAGAGCAGCTTGGCTATCTTCATGGAACAGCAGCGGGTGCTGATCGCCGGTCTGACCGGTGCATCTGCCCCGAACACCGGGTCCTCGACGTCCAAGTCGACCCCGGAGACCGTGCCTATCCTCGAGTCAATGAAGTCTCTAGTCGATCCTTGGTCACAGTCCCCCTCGACCTCTCGTGTGGGGCCGAGGTCGTTGACGCCGATACCCTCGGTGTTGGGGTGGGTGGCACCAGGGCCCACACGGCCAGAGCTGCTCGATTCCTCCTCAGAGGAGTCTGCTTGGGAGACAGAGGACAAGGAGTCCCTGGACACCTTCCAGACCTGGTGCATCCCTTCAGACTCACCGGAGTCCGAGCCTCGGAGACTGTCCCCCCCAGAGGATACCCGGTTCTCGGACTTTGTGAGGGACATGGCCAAAGCCTTGGCCTTCCCCGTGGACGCCAAGAAGGAGCCAAAGAGCTCGATGCCCTCCAGTATGACTTTCCTTCGAAGGAAGCCTTTACTTTACCAGTTCCTCCGATGCTGGAACGGCTGCTTTTCCATATATGGGAGGCGCCGGTTCTTACCAAATGGGTTGATTCCATTTATCGAGTCCGTAAGAGCCCTGGGTTCCAAAAGGCGCAGCTACCGCACAACTCTATGGTTGTGGAATCGGCCATGCACCACCTGAAGAGTCAGAAGATGCACTCCTCGATGCCCCCCCCCCCCCCCAATCGGGAGGCCTGGAACCTGGATGTCTTTGGTAGAAAGTGCTTCCAGGGCTCTATGCTATCTTGCCATGTCCAGACCTACCAGCTGTACATGGGCATGTACCTACAAGACCTGGCAAAGGAGATTGCCAGGTTCTCAGCTGGCCTCTCCGAGGAACCTTTGCAGAGGTTCAAAGCTTTGTCAACAGGGATCCGAGAGTGCTTGAAGCTTCTCTCAAGCAGCCTATGATGGCCTCGAGGCTTCGGCCCGGGTAGCCACGGCCGGCATCGGTGGACGCCGTCAGGCCTGGCTGCAGTCATCAGACCTGGAGTCATGGGTGCAGGACAAGTTGGTTGATGTCCCCTGCCGAGGTGAAAACCTTTTCGGTAAGCCCATTACTGAAAAGCTGCGGAAATCGAGACTGAGACTCTCACCAGGATAAGGCTATCCAGGAAGACTTCTGCCCCTTCTCAGAAAAAGAAGGGCTCGGGAAAGAAGCCCTTTTTCCTGAGGAAGGGTGCTGCCTTCAAATCCTACCCTCAATATCAGGCCTCTCCAGCTCCCCAACAGGGCCAGCAGGCCAAGGGGCAGTGGCATGGGCCCTTTAGGCAGAAGACCCCCAGCCGCCAGCTCCGGATCCTGCACAGCAGGGAGCGGGGTTTTGACTCCCACAGCTGACTCCACTCAGCACAGGAGGTCGGCTGACCCTGTATGCCTACAGGTGGCCATCCATCACAGGGGATACCTGGGTCCTCAGCATAGTCCAAAAGGGCTACATGCTCCACTTCCACCAGCTACCCCCCTCCTACTTTCCAGGGGAGCTTCCAGGACTCCCTCTGCACAGAAACCTCCTCCTTCAGGAGTTGGCAAGTCTTCTAAAGGAACAGGCGGTGGAACAGGTGCCTCACCACCTGGAAGGGCAAGGCTTCTACTGCAGGTACTTCCTGGTACCAAGAAGGGACAGGAGGTCTCTGACCTATGCTAGACTTTGGAATCCTAAACAAGTTTCTGAAGAGGGAAAAGTTCAAGATGCTTACCCTTGGGATACTGTTGTCCTACCTCCAGCAGGAAGACTGGCTATGCTCCTTAGACCTAAGGGATGCTTATACTCACATCCTCATTCACCCAGACCACCAACAATATCTCAGATTTGTGGTGGGAGGAAACCATTTTCAGTACAGAGTACTTCCCTTTGGCCTAACTTCCGCCCCCAGAGTTTTCACCAAATGCCTGGCGGTGGCGGCGGCCTATGTCAGGAAACAGGGCATTTTTGTCTTCCCATACCTGGACGACTGGCTCATCAGGGGCCGGTCTCTCCAGGAGGCCAGACAAGCCACTCTTCGCACTGTCTCTCTCCTTCAGCATCTGGGCTTTGTCATAAACTACGCAAAGTCCACTTTGCTCCCCTCATAGAACCTAGAGTTTATAGTGGCAAGATTAGACACCCTGCAAGCAAGAGCTTACTTGCCCGAGGACAGGGCCCACAGACTGATGGACTTGGCCAACCAGTTCCACAGCAATTCTTAGGTCTCTGCCAGGCACTTCCTGCGGCTCCTGGGCTACATGGCATCCACGGTACATGTGAATCCGAATGCCCGTCTGCACATGCGGGCTGCTCAGTGGTGCCTCAGAGCTCAGTGGGCGCAGGCCACAGGCGACCTCCGAGACAGAGTAAAGGTGTCCAAACCACTTTTGGACTCCTTGCAGTGGTGGCTACATATCCCAAACCTTCTCAGGGGGGTACCTTTTCAGGCCCCAGCACACACAAGGGTGCTGACGACCGATGCTTCTTTAAAGGGCTGGGGTGCACATTGCCAGGGCATGTGCACTCAAGGTCTCTGGTCTCCTCGGGAGGCCACACAGCAGATCAATCTTTTGGAGCTGCGAGCAATCCGCTTGGCTCTACAGACTTTTTCTCATGCCCTCTTACCAGTCTGTCCTGGTTCAGACAGACAATCAGATAGCCATGTTCTATGTGAACAAGCAAGGGGGCACGGGGTCCAGGCTCCTATCTCAGAAGGCGCAGGCCCTTTGCTCCTTTGCAGTCAAACAAGGCATGTTTCTCAAAGCAGTTTATCTACCTGGTCAGGAGAACTTCTTAGCAGACAACATAAGAACATAAGACATGCCATACTGGGTCAGACCGAGGTCCATCAAGCCCAGTATCCTGTTTCCAACAGTGGCCAATCTAGGTCATACGTACCTAGCAATATCCCCAAAAGACACAGGTTCCTCAGTGCTTGTACTGGGACAAGCTAAGCAGGATTCTCCAGCCCCACGAATGGCAGTTGAATCCATTGGTGGTCCAGCAGATCTTTCTACGATGGGGACTTCCATCCATCGATCTCTTTGCAAGTCCACTGAACTGTCAGCTGCCCAGGTTTTTCTCCAGACAGCCACATCCCCTGAGAATGGCAGCAGATGCTTTTCTGATCTCTTGGTCTACGTGCCTCCTGTATGCGTTTCCTCCCACGCACCTGGTGGCCTGAACTCTGTTCAAGATTCTCCGGGACAAGGCCTCGGTGATTCTGGTAGCCCCCAGATGGCCGAGGCAACTGTGGTTTCCACTTCTGCTACAGTTGGCGGTGGAAACCCCTTTCCCTCTGGGGTTGCAACACGATCTCATGTCTCAAGATCAGGGTTCCCTTCTGCACCCCAATCTCAGGTCCCTCAATCTGATGGCCTGGCTGCTGAAAGGATAGTGCTAGCTCCCTTGCCTCTACCTAAGGAGGTTGAAGAGGTGGTTTTGGCCTCTAGGAGGCAGTCCACCAGAAAGTCCTATGCCCTCAAGTGGCATAGGTTCACAATATGGTGTGCTCAGCGCAATGAAGATCCTTTCTCCTGCCTTGTGCCAGTGGTACTGCAGTATCTACTTCACCTGTCAGACTTAAGCATTAAGTCTAACTCTGTTCAGGTCCACCTCAGTGCTCTATCAGCACACCACTCACCAGTATTTATTTATTTACATTCTCTTATATACCGCGCTATTCTGCATCAGTGCAGTTTACATTGAACAAACTGAAATTACGTTGAACAGGGCATTATAACTTGGAGATAACTATTTTACAGGGAACATGGGCTATGGAGGGTTAAGTGGCTTGCCCAAGACCACAAGGAGCACCTGTGGGACTAGAAACCCCAGTCCTTCCGGCCCAAGGTTGCTGTCCTCTAGTGGGATTTGAACCCCCGACCTTCCGGCCTGAAGTACCTTGCCCCAACCACTAGGCCACTCCTCCACTCGGTAGAGGGACAGTCTGTTGGGTCACCCCTTGGTGTCCCGCTTCCTCAGAGATCTGCTGCTTCTCAAGCCTCCGGTTCGTCCACTGGCAACTGAGAGGGATTTGAATATGGTCTTGCAGCAACTTACTCGCCCACCATTTGAACCCATGGCTACTTGCCATTTGCGCTTCCTTTCTTGGAAAGTGCTCTTCCTGGTAGCTCTTATCTTGGCCAGACGTGCGAGTGAACTACAAGCTCTTGTTTCTGATAGGCCATACACATGGTTCTTTAGGAACATGGTGGTCCTACGGACCCATCCAAAGTTCCTTCCAAAAGTTGTCTCCTCTTTCTACCTCAACCAGAAGGTGGTTCTTCTGACCTTCTTTCCCAGGCTGTATACCAGCGAGGCTGAAACAGTCTTGCATACCCTGGACTGTAAGAAGGCATGGTCTTTTTACATTCAACGTACGCGGGGGCATCGAAGGGCTATTCAGCTCTTTGTCTCCTTTGACCTTAATAAACTGGGGTTACCTGTCTCCAAGCATACGTTGTCCACGTTAGGCAACTCCTACCCTCCGGCCCTTGTGTTGGGCTACCATATGGGGGCGTTCTCGGAGGATATTCTTATCACGAATGCTTAGGCTTTTGAGAGGGAGCCATTTTTTCAGCTTAGGGTTCCCTGTAACCTAGAGCTGGGGAGTGCCATATGTGAGGACTGACTTCCTGCTTGGTCCTGGAGAAAGAGTAGTTACTCATCTGTAACAGGTGTTCTCCAGGAGCAGCAGGAATCAGTCCTCACGAGCCTCCCTCCTCCCCTGGAGTTGCAGTCATATACTTCATTTTGTTTTTGCTGTCTTTTTTAGCTATGTCATCAGACTGAGCAAGATGGCACCCTTGGGCGGGAAGGGGATTGCGCATGCGCGCTGCATTCCCAAAGGCTTTCTTTGAAAGCTGGGGAAATGCTCCGCACGGGGGCTCAGTCGGCACTGACGTCACCCATATGTGAGGACTGATTCCTGCTGCTCCTGGAGAACACCTGTTACAGGTGAGTAACTACTCTTTCCTGCCCCGTGGTAGTGTAGCTTTGGTACATCCCTTTGTCTGGATTGGTCTAGCAGGATGATATTGAAGGTGACATTTTATTTAGCAGATGTCCTTTCCTTGAGTCCTGTTAGACCAGTCTAGGACCTGCCCCTGAAACTGTAATTGCTCTGTTATTTTGCGGTGGTACCTCTGTCTGCTATTTATTTTATTCTTTTCTGCTTAGCTCTGCAGGTTCATTTTGTAGAAGTTGGAAAGGGATAGTCCACATGGCATGGCAGGCACTAGGCTGCTCGCGGAGATCCCATTCCCTGTGGGCTGCAGAAAAGCTCCTTCTAGTCTGCCTGCAGATCAGATCCCTGCAGGCAGACAGGAAGGGTCTTTGCTGCTATCACAGCTTTTTATCCCGTGGGGGATGGGATTCCCACAGGCAGCTTACTGGCTGGCTGCCAGCCACGATCACTGCAAAGACCCTTCCTCTCTGTCTATAAGGATCATGGGCAGATAGGAAGGGTCTTTGCAATGATCGCGGCCTGCAGGCAGCAGTTTTCACACAGGGATCCCATCCCCTGCAGGCAGAAGAAAAGCCACTGTTAGGGCACACAGGAAGGGTCTCTGCCTGCAGGACAGGGCTGTGTGGATTTGGGGCAGTGCTTGGGTAGAGTTAGGGCAGAGCTTGGGCTGCCCCACTCCCCCCAAAGAAAGTCCTTCTACCGCCCCTGGTTTATTTCCTGTCAGCCTTCTGGTCAATCTCTCATGTACATAGTTTTTCTATATAGTTTCTTGATTGATTCATCATTGTTGCCCACGTGTGAGATTTGCTATGTTTCCCATATGCTTTGGGGTGTATACTGAGTTGCCCTCCAGTGGCTCAGGCTGAGAGAGGCAAGGGAGTGATATCATTAAAACCTGAGCTTTTTCACTGGCTCTGTCCCCATCAGCCTGCTGGTAGGGGAACACAGCACATTTCTCTGGAGTGGTCTAGCAAGATTCGAGGAAAGGACATTATCTGGTTAGTAAAATGTCACATCTCATACTGCTGCGGTTGTTACGAGACCCCAATAGCTTGCAAGTTAACTGCAGGCAACCATTTTCATGAGCCAGCATTCTCAAATTAGAGATTTAATAAATTCATCCAGCTGGCCATGGTTCAGTGGGCTAGCATGGTCAGACGCCTTAGTTGAAGGGGGAAAGTTAGCCTGGAAGGGTAGACTACTCTGTATTTAGTACCCATTGCAGAACCTTTTCAATCTTCTGGTCGACTCTGGGGGTTGTTTCATTTGAAAGTGAATGATCATCTTCAGCTTTCTGTTAGACATCTCAAAGTGGCCACCTAGGTAACTTCTAGTGCTTAAGGCGGCAGTCTCTGTCCATGGCTGGGGTTGTGCCAACTCTGGTCCTTAGTTTAGTTTTCCAGTCCAGGGAGAAAACACTTCCTTCCCTTGGAAGGTTTTCAGTGAGGCAGGGGTCAGGATGGGAGGCCTTCTTGCCAAAGTCATAGTAGTTTCTCTTCAAGCACATGTGTATGCATGTCAGTCATAGACTTAGTATGGAGTTCTCATTTCAATGAAGGCAAAGAGATGATCTTTGTTTCTGGGGTCAGGTTTGCCTAATTTCTGAAGTTGATGTACTGCTCGAGACGCAGGCAGCAACGTTGTCCTGTTTTTGTAGATCTGGTGCAGGAGATCTCTCCCTTCCTTTCCAGTTGAGATGTGTTGGGTGGAAAGGGGGTTTGGCTTTGGCTCCTCTTCCCCTCCCCCCCCCCCCCCCCCACATGAAGATTTAGTTATTCCCTACTCTGGTTTGGTAGTCAGTCATAACATTTCGTGGATACCTTTAGGTTCCATTCTAGTTGGAGCGGGAAGACTGCAGTTGTTTTCTGTGGCTAGGTTGGAGATTCCAGTGCAGTTTTGTAGTTGGCATAGCAAGTTCCTATTTGCCTCAGTGCTCTCTGAGGCTGATGGCTTCAGGGGGTTCTCCAGAGCAACAGAGCTGCGTGTCAATCTCTGGTCCCTTGAGGCTTGTTTGGATGACAAAGGTACTTGTGAATATGTATTTTCTCCTGGTGAGCCTTGAGTTCCCAAGCCTCCATGGCCGATTACCAAAGATGTTTGTTGTTTCCAGCTTTGATGGTGCTGGGTTCCACTAGGCTTAGGTTCTTCTTGGAGAGTCTGGCTCAGTTATTTTTCGGTATCTCAGGGGGTGGAGAGGGCACAACTGGGCTTTGCCTCTCCATTTGTATATCTGAAGAGCCGTAGAAAACTCCAGTAGGGAGGGTGTCATGCTTTTGGGACACAGGTTCTGTAAAGCAGGGCTTTCCTATTCCTCTCCTGTCATTAGATACTGCATTTTTACATCCCACACGTCTGGACTGGAGCGGAGGGACGATGAGAGGTGAAATTAGGCCTTACCTGCTAATTTTCTTTCCTTGAGTCCCTCAGTCCAGGATCCACCCTTCATACTTCTAGTTCTGGCCCAGCTTTTGGGGAGCTAGCACATTACAGCTATGGAGCCAATTAGCTTTCAGGTAGTTAGTTCAGTCACGCTGTGTTTGTCAAGTGACTAGAACTGGCTGCAGAATTTGGATGACCTGGCTATATACTGTGTATACACTTCTCTGGAATCATTTCAGAACAAAAGTGGTGGATTGGTAGAGTATGCTGAATAGATAACTAGTAATTGTTGTGAAGTCAGCTTTGTTACAGAAATAATGTGGCAACATCAAATAAGTGGTTCTCAGTTGTCATCTTCTGATAGGTGAGCATAACCCACACATCTGGACAGGACTGGAGGGACATTAAGAAAGAGAAAATTAGCAGGATAAGCCCTAATTTCACCTTTTTATTCCTTTTCTTGCCCTTGCAGGTTTGGAGCAGTTGACTCCATCGCCATCCCAGAATGCTGCAAACTACTTTGCTCCCATTCAGTTTGAAGATGGTCCAGAAAGCAAAGTGGATATCCTAGAGATGCTACAGAAGGCCAAAGTTGATTTAAAGCCTCTCCTTTCAAGCCTGACTGCGAACAAAGAAAAGCTTCGGGAGAGCAGTAAGGGGCTTTATAGGGAGAGTAGGGCTGGTTATTGGTGGGGAGGCAGTGCCAGAGTGTAGTCCTGAGAGAGGAGTTAACTACTTCTAACCTTGATCCATTGATGTCTTATATTGGCTCTTAAAACTAGAGAGGGGGATTATCCCAGTGGCTCACAGTTAAGTACTGCCATGTAAAGAACCTGGGTTCAGTGCCCAAGATAAGCGTCTGTCCTGGGGCAGAGGGGTTAAAGTACCAGTTATTAAGTAGCAGGAATACCTAATGGCTAAACCTGAGTCTGATTGCAGAGTTTCTGAAGGAGCCCTGCTGTATGACTTCTGGAAGAGCATTACCAAGCCGTGAACAGGGGAAAACCATGACCTCCTGGAGGGGAAATGTTTCTTGCCAAAGCAGGTTAGGATAGTGGTGGTAATACTGTTGCCTTCAGCCCCCACTTACTGGGGGTTTGCTTGGGAACCTGAGTATCCCTAGCTAGAAACATTAGAGCAAGAAAGTGGTAAGTGCTCCCTATTAAGGCATTCTCTCTTCCCCAGTTGAGGCGCAGGAACAGACATTTTATATAAACATTCTTTTAGAACCTTGTTAGGAATCTATTTATAAGCAGATCCCTTTGGCATCTTTCTGCTCCTGTGCTAGAATCTGTGTTCTATCATACAGATGAGTCCTCCCTCTTCTCATTCAGTTGCAGTGCTGTAGACTGATGCCTGATCCAAAACACATTGCTCCATCTCTCAAAAACGAATTCAAGGGATAAGTTTGGTTGGGGGTGGAGGGTGGGGCAGAAGTATTTGAAGTGCATGAAAATTGTAGAATTTTCCATATGCTGTGTCTGAAGATTTTTAGAACATCAAGAACCCCTGATGTCAAAGTACAGATTGATAAACCTTGTGTCATGGTCCCAAACACAATGGATTTTCCCTTGGCCCATGTAATCTTAGAAGCTTTTGTCTTTTCTGCTGGGCAGAATACCAGGAATGTCTTCCCCATTCCCAGTTGCTTTAGCAATGATCATGTGGTGGTGACGGTTGTAACTATGCTTCACATTCTACAGCGCACACAGGTGTGGTCCTTTCAGTGGAAGAAGTTGAGGCTGGCCTGAAAGGCCTGAAAGTAGAGCAAGAAGGGAAAATTGCTACACCTTTCATGGTAGACCAGCTGGAGGAGAATCTGACCATGGTTGACACTAGGCTGCCTAAGAAGGATGGAGATATGTCTGCATTCAACAAGCTAGTCAGCAGTATGAAGGCAAGTGGGACCCTGCCTTGCCAGCCTAAATGCAATGTAAGTACTACATGACTGGTGCTATCAGAAGTGCAACCTGACCTCTGAACTCCGACATGGCACTAGATCTACCTTGCCATCCACTTAAACCTGCTCCTGGTGTGCTGAACAAAAAAGGTTGTATAAAGAAGTGAAGTGGCCTAGTGGTTAGAGCAGCAGGCTGAGAACTAGGGAAGCCAGGGTTCAAGTCTGACTTCTCCCACTGACGAGCCTTAGCTACCAACTTAGATTGTAAGCCCTCTAGGGCAGGGATCTACCTACTGCACTTTAATTGTAACTTCCCTTGAGCTTGATTTTGGAAATAGGAAATTAAATTCATGCCCCAATCTTCTTGCATGCCTTTTGGGAATGCAGGGTAACCAGCCCACATCTACAGAGCACTCAGACCTGAAATGTGTCTGTAAGGGTGGGGCTCCACCTATGAAGTGTGGCTGTTTTGCTCTTATGCCGTTTTGTTGCATGGTTGGAATAGACTTTCTGAAAAGTGGAGGAAGTGGCTGTTTGTGATGGTCTTGTATGGAAGATGATTGATTATGAAAATTAGAATGTAGCACTTCAGATGTCACTATGTAAAGAGTAAAGAAATCGGCAAAAAAAAAAAGTCGCTAGAGAGAAATTGGAATATTTTCATGCGATATTACTCGTAAGTGTATTATGGGCATAACTCCATAACAGGCAAATATGCATTTTACATATTTAAATACTAGAAATGATTTTGGATGCCTAGTTAGATGACTACATGGGCCTTATGTATGTAAATACTTCCATATTGTCCTGCTAGACCAGTCCAGACAAATGGCTTGTGTTCCCCTACCAGCTGATTGGTGGAGACAAAGAACCAATGGAAAGCCCACTCTTCAATGATATCACTACATGCTTCTATCAGCCTCAGCCACCAGAGGTCCCTTCAGTATTTCTTTGTCTCCAGTAGATGGTGGATTGATTTTGCCCTCCCCCCCAAAGAAAATCTGAGGACAGAGGGTAATTAGCCGGCTCAAACGACCACCTTAAGAAACAAAGGCGACGCTCTCGCTTGAGCATGATTTGGGAGGCTCCACTAGACTGGTCTTTTGGTAGCCATAGGAGGGGGGAAAATTGATTTAGCTCCACGCTCTTATCATACGTCTGTTGAGCAGCCACAAATTGGAAGGATCTTGGAGAGTGCAGTAGTTTAACACAGCCTCAGTGCTCCCTCCCTCCTCTGTTCCCCCTGCTCTCTCCCAAAGATAGCAGAAGGCTCTCAGAGGGATCTGCCAGCCTCCTTAAACGCAGTGCTAAATAGCCAACCAACAGCACAATTTCAGGGGAGTAGAGCTGAGCCTGGCACGGATCCTTTGCCCAGGACTTTAGCCGGGTTTAAAAAAGGTTTGGACAAGTTTCTGGAGGAAAGGTCTATAAAACATTATTAAAGGGGACCCAGGATATCCACTGCTTGCCCCCATTACAAGCATTGTGCAACCTGTGCCTTTTAGGGAAACTGCTAGATACTTGTGACCTAGATTGGCCACTGTTTGAAAACGGGATACTGGGCTTGATGGATCTTTTGTCTGACTCAGTATGGCATATCTTATGTTCTTATGACTCTCAGGGAGTGAGTACCAAGGCTTGACCTCATTATCCTTGTTGGGAGCTCCCGAGTCAGTCTTCCTGAGACGCAATTCGGGGTGGACCACTGGTGAACATTGGAGCAGTGTGAATGTCCCACCATTTTCTGCACACGTTAATAGTATTTTACCTGTTGTGTGCTTGGTGGTCACGCAGTCTTAATGCATATTCTGCCCTACTACTGCTACAAGGCATACACAGCGCTGTACATAATGATGTAAGATGCAGGCCTTGCTTATCAGAACTTAACTGCCGTTGACTTGATTTTCTCTTTCCTCAAACCCTTCTGGATTCACAGCAATCTGGTTCCTACCGACATCTCCAGTGACCTGTTTCTGGCAAAATTCCTTCTTGACCTTTCTGCTGCTTTTGACACTGTTGACCACACCTTCTCCTTGATACCTTGTTCTTGTTTGGTTTTAAGGGCTCTATGCTATCCCTGGTTCTCTTTATCTCCAGGAACAAGCAGGAATGTAATCTTCACATATGGGTATCGTTGGTACCGACGGAGCCTGCGCGGGAACGCTCCCCAGCGTCCAATTAGGAAGCTTTTGGGAGTACCCCACAGTGCCTGCGTGCTGCCTTCCCGACTTTCCCAACCGTCTCTCTCCCAGTTCTTCATTTTCCGCGGAGCCGGCAGGTCACACTTCCTGTCACCGCAGAAAATATTCCATTTATTCTTCTTTTTTGTGGTCGTGTTTGCCTTCCTTTGACGCTACACCGGTTACGCCGGTTCTTTCGTCCTTTTCCTTAAATAAAAAAATAAAAAATATATAGTTTTCCTGGAGTCTTCCAGCTTTTTTTCTCCTCTGGTGCCACGCGCCATTTTGGGCCTAGCTAAACAGGTAGAAAAGGCGACGGCAAAAGCTAGAAGGATGCTTGGGTGCATACGGAGAGGAATGGCTAGCAGAAAAAAGGAGGTGATAATACCTCTGTATAAGTCTTTGGTGCGACCTCATTTGGAGTATGGTATGCAATTCTGGAGACCGCACCTTCAAAAGGATGTGAACAGGATGGAGTCGGTGCAGAGGGTTGCTACTAAAATGATTAATGGGCTTCATTATAAAGCATATGAGGACAGACTTAAGGATCTTAATATGTACACCTTAGAGGAAAGGCGGGATAGAGGTGATATGATTGAGATGTTTAAATACCTCCGTGGCATAAATGTTCAGGGAGAGAGCCTCTTTCAATTGAAAGCAAGTTCTGCTACGAGGGGACATGGGATGAGGGTGAAGGGAGATAGATTCAGGAGTGATATGCGGAAATATTTCTTTATGGAAAGAGTAGTGGATCCATGGAATAGTCTCCCAGTGGAGGTGGTAGAGATGAGGACAGTAACTGAATTCAAAAAAGCATGGGACCAACACAGAGGATCTCTAAAGGTAAAAAGTGGACTGTTGTAGTTGTTATGGAAGGACAGACTAGATGGGCCTTGTGGTCTTTTTCTGTCATCATGTTTCTATGTAACTTTCCTTTACAATGGAAAAACCCGCTTCGGGTTTTAAGAAGTGTTCCAAGTGTGGCACTACCATCTCCCTCACCGACACCCATGAGTGGTGCCTCAAATGTTTAGGTCCTGACCACTCTATCTCTGAGTGTGTCGCCTGTGACATGATATCGAAGAGAGGTCGGCAAAACCGAGCTGCTAAACTTAGCACCCTTTTTCCCTCCGATGCAGCATCTGTGGCATCAACATCTTCCAGGGCTTCGTCTTCCTCCCATGGATCTCAGGTAACTAAACATAAGTCTAGCCGGTCCTCAAAGGGTAGATCTCCTAAGTATCAAGATGCCTCTGGCGTTGCCCTTGAGGGACTCACACCGGCAAAATTGCCCTGGAGGGAGGCTTCGGCTTCCAAAGCATCATCGGGGCTCCAGGATGTTCTCGAGGCCCCAACCTCGGCATAACTACTGGTGCCATGCTCTGGGGTACCAGCCGCTTCATCCGGTACCGATACCCAGGCATCGGCAGCGTCGATAGACCAGAGATTCTTGACTATCGAATGCAGTCTGGCGGCTCTTCTCTCGGCATCGATGCCCCCGAAACCGCTTCAGACAATTGTACTGGTACGGGCACCTACATCGGTACCGGGGCCAATTGCATCGACGTCGGCAGGTGGACTACCGGTACCGACGCATGCTATGCCCTCTGGTACTGACAAGTCGGTACCGGATCCTGTCGATACCGACTTCGATCGGTACCAGTATCATGCGTTGCATAATTACCCAGACAGGAGATACTTTGAATGCTCCGAGTCTGAAGACTCTGACAGCTCTATCGATGCCAGAGTTTTTCTTCCTGAGGATTCTTCCTCTCCTAAACGTAGGATGTCTCCTCCGGAGGATATATTCTTCCAGGCTTTTATCCGGGATGTGGCTCGAGGTCTTTCCATCTCAGTGGCTCCTGAAACAGACCCTAGGGTGAAGGAATTGGAGATTTTACAGTATCGTAAAGCTCCCAAAGAGGCAACTACTTTGCCTATTCATGAGATCTTGCATGATCTCATGCTAAGGATGTGGGAAACACCTCTCACCACTTTTCCTCATTCTCGTAGGCTCGATACCATGTATAGAGTTCCTCTCTGTCCTGGATTTCAAAAAACTCAGCTGCCCCACCATTCCATGGTGGTGGAATCAGCTATGAGAAGGATCAAGAGTGCAAAAAGACATGCATCTAATCCTCCAGGACGTGAATGTAGAACTCTTGCTGCCTTTGGGCGTCGAACCTTCCAGACCTCTATGCTTTCTGCCAGGATTAGTTCCTACATTTTATATATGGGAATGTTCCTTAAGGAAGTTAAGGAAATCTAGAGCTTATGAGCCCTCTCCTTCCTGATAAGAGACAAGATTATCTTGCACTTATCAAGCATGCTCAGGATGTTTCCAAATTCGTAAACCGTGCAGCTTTTGATTGTTTTGAGTGCATAAGCAGAACTTCTGCTTTTGCCATAGGCGCACGTAGGATTGCCTGGCTCCAGGCATCTGACTTGGAACTTTGGGTACAGGCCAAACTAGGGAATATTCCTTGCACAGGAGAGAATCTCTTTGGCAAAAATTGGCAAGAGAAAGCTAATGAGCTAGATGCTGATAATCTCACCTTGGATAGATTATCAAAATCTACAGCTGATCTTGCAAGGAAGAAGTCCTACAAAATAACATTCTTTACTAGAAAGAGGTACTACCCCTCCTATACCCAGCAAGGGCATCGTTCAGGTCAGTCTGCCCAAAAGGGTCAGCAGCAACCTAAACAAAGGCTGCTAAGCCTCAACCGGCTCAGCAGACTCAGCCTCCACAGGGGCTTTGACTACCATGTAGAGAACTTTGTCTTCCTGGCTCTGAAGGGGCCAGAGCCTTCCAGCATTCCAGGCAGGTTATGTAATTTTGCCCCCAGATGGGGGCAGATAACAGCAGAAACTTGGACTCTGTCCATTATAAGAGAGGGATACAAGCTTCACTTTCTCAGCATGCCCCCTCCTACAATGGTAAGACAGTTCAATTCTCAGACCTCTCTGAGCTCCCAGTTAGGTCACGAGGTCAGTCTGCTTCTTGCCCAAAGGGCAGTAGAAGAAGTACCTAGTCATCAACAAGGAGCAGGGCTCTATTCCCCCTTATTCCAAAGAAAACAGGAGGGCACAGATCCATTTTGGGCCTCAGAGAATTGAACAAATTCCTGTTCAAAGAGAAATTCAAAATGATTTCTCTGGGAACTCTACTGCCATACCTTCAGAGTCAGGACTGGCTTTGTTCTCTAGATCTCAAGGATGTGTACACCCATGTCCTCATCCATCCAACACACAGAAGGTTCCTTCGTTTCCTTTTTGGAGAAAAGCACTACCAATACAGGGTGCTTCCTTTCGGTCTGGCCTCCGCACCAAGGGTGTTCACGAAATGCATGACAGTAGTAGCTGCATTTCTATGCACTCTAGGAATATTTGTTTTCCCATATCTGGACGACTGGCTCATTCGAACTCCCTCTCAGTCAGAGGCCAAGACTTTTCTAACCTGCTCAATGTGTGTCGTTCGGTATTTGGGACTGGTAATAAACATCCCAAAATCCAATCTCACCCCCTACTCAATCTCTGGAGTTTATAGGGGCTTTGCTGGATGATACAACTGCAAGGGCCTATCTTCCTCAGGCTCTTTGCCTACGCTTGGTGCAGTTAGCCTCCCAAATACAGTTAAAGTCCCATTTAACTGCTCGGGAAATGTTACAACTCTTAGGCCACATGGCATCCATCGTGCATGTGGTTCCATATGCTCGCCTTCACATGAGGGCAGCTCAATGGACTTTGTCCACCCAATGGACTCGGGCATCAGGTTGCCTGTCAGACAAAATAGCAAACTCCAGTTGCCTTTTTTGGTCTCTCCAGTGGTGGAAGTCCTCTCAAAACCTGTTGCTGGGGTCCCCTTTTCAACAGTCACAACCCCAAGCAACCCTTACAACAGATGCCTCTCCAATGGGTTGGGGAGCTCATCTGCAAGATCTCTCCACCCAGGGCATCTGGTCTCCACAGGAGACTTCTCTACACATCAATCTCTTGGAACTCAGAGCAATATTCTTAGCTCTGTGTTCCACTCCCTGCTCAGCTACAGGACAGTCCTCATCCACATGGACAACCAAGTAGCCATGTTCTATATGAACAAGCAGGGAGGGACTGGCTCTCTGTCGCTTTGCAACGAAGCTTTGCGACTGTGGGCCTTCGCCAGAGACCATCAGATTCATCTTATGGCAGTATATCTTCCAGGTGTTCAAAACTCTTGGGCAGACAGACTCACTCGAGTTCTGCTTCCACACGAGTGGTCCCTCCACATGGACCAGGTAGCCAGGATTTTTTGAATTTGGGGAACCCCGGACATAGACATCTTTGCAAGTCCGTGGAATGCCAAACTTCCCCGGTTCTGTTCCAGAATTCCGTGTCAGGGAGTTCAGGCCAAGGATGCCTTCTTCACTGGGGTCAAGATTTCCTTTATGCCTTTCCACCCATTCCCCTAATTCCCAAAACACTTTTCAAGCTTCAGAGAGACCGAGGTTCCATGATCCTCATAGCACCACATTGGCCACGCCAAGTGTGGTACCCTCTACTTCTGCATCTCTCTCAAGCTCCCTCCCTGGAGTTGGGCTCTGCACCAGATCTTCTATCCCAGGAAGTCGGAATGTTGTGGCACCCAAACCCAAGTCTCTCCATCTCAGGGCCTGGTTGCTGAAGGCCTAGACATTCAAGTTTTTCATCTCTCTCAGCAAGTCAGAGATATTCTTCATGCTTCTAGAAAGCCTTCCACTAGACGTTCTTATGCTTTCAAATGGAAAAGATTTACCATTTGGTGTTCAGAGAAGGGTCTTAACCCTCTTGCAATACCTTTTGAATTCTTTACTAGAGTATCTTCTGCATCTATCCCATGCAGGCCTTAAAACGAATTCAGTAAGAGTCCATTTGAGTGCTATTGCAGCATCCCTTAAGCCTCTCAATGGACAGCCTATTTCCTCTCATCCTGTTATTGCAAGATTCATGAGAGGCCTTCTTTTAACTAAACCTCCCATCAGACCACCTCCAGTGGCATGGGACTTGAATCTGGTTCTTGGCCAGCTTATGAAGCCACCCTTTGAACCCTTAGCCACTACCTCCTTGAAATTTCTTTCCTGGAAAGTTACTTTTCTCATTGCAGTCACCTCAGCTCGCCGCATCAGTGAGCTGCAAGCCTTGGTGGCTAATTCTCCTTATACAAGGTTCCATCATGACAAGGTAGTCCTCAGGACTAACCCACACTTTATGCCTAAAGTTGTCTCACCTTTTCATCTGAACCAGGAGGTGTTTTTACCTGTCTTTTTTCCAGCACCCTCATGCATCTAGTGCAGAAAGGAATCTCCATACCCTGGATTGTAAGAGAGCGCTCGCTTTTTACTTACAAAGGACACAGCAACATAGAAAGTCCTCTCAACTCTTTGTTGCTTTTGATCCCTCTCATTTGGGACTTCCAGTCTCTAAGAGAACTCTGTCCAATTGGATTGCTCAGTGTATTTCCTTCGCCTACCAGAGTAAGAACCTTTCTCTGGAGGGCCATGTCACAGCTCACAATGTGAGGGCCATGGCAGCCTCTGGCTCATCTGAACTCTGTGTCCATCGACCAAATCTGTCGAGCGGCCACCTGGGCCTCGGTTCATACCTTTACAGCCCATTACTGTTTGGACAAGGACTCCCGCCGGGATGCCTTGTTTGATCAGGCTGTTCTCAAACACCTGTTCCATACCTAATCAACTCCTACCCCCCATCTCTGGTTGGATGCCCGAGATCCATGGGGCAGGTAGAGCCCTTCTCAGGGACTCACAACCTTGGAGATCTCCCTGGCATCTCTAGCTGGGGAGTCCCCATATGTGAAGACTCATTCCTGCTTGTTCCTGGAGATAGCACAGTTACTTACCTGTAACAGGTGATCTCTGGGAACAGCAGGAATAAGTCTTCACAACCCACCCACCTCCCCTAGGAGTTGTATCTATCTATCTATCTTTCCTTTCCTCTCTCTCTCTCTCTTTGTCTCAGCTTAAAACTCAAACTGGAGAGAGGTGGTTGGGAAAGGTGGGAAGGCAGCGCGCAGGCGCTGTGGCATGCTCCCAAAAGCTTTCTTTCTGGACGCTGGGGAGCGTTTCCACGCAGGCTCCGTCAGTACCGACGATACCCATATGTGAAGACTTATTCCTGCTGTTCCCAGAGATCACCTATTACAGGTAAGTAACTGTGCTATCTCGCACAATGCGTATCCTTCAATATTTGGGACTTGTCATAAACTTCCCAAAATCCAACCTAGCTCCCACTCAGTCTCTAGAGTTCACAGGAGCCCTGCTGGATACCAGACAGACAAGGGCCTATCTTCCACAGTCCCGCTGCCTTCGCATTGTGCAGTTAGCTTCCCAAGCAATGCTATAGTCTCACCTCGCTGCTCGGGAAATGTTAAAATTGCTGGGCCACATGTCATCCACTGTGCATGTGGTCCCTTATGCCCGCCTCCATATGAGGGCAGCCCAGTGGACTCTATCCACTCATTGGACTCGAGCATCAGGTTGCCTGTCAGACAAAATAGCAAACTCAGTCTTATTTTGTCTCTCCAGTGGTGGCAGTCACCCCAGAATCTGTTGGTGGGGTCCCCTTTTCAGCAACCTCCTCCTCAAGTAACTCTAACAGATGCCTCACAGATGGGTTGGGGAGCCCATTTGCAAGGCCTCTTTACCCAGGGTACCTGGACTCCACAGGAGACCGACCTCCATCCACATCAATCTCCTAGAGCTCAGAGCAATCTTCCTTGCTCTTCGAGTGTTTCACACCCTGCTCGGCTACAAAATTGTCCTAATTCAAACGGACAACCAGGTAGCCATATTCTATGTGAACAAGCAGGGCGGAACAGGCTCTCTGTCCCACTTTAACGAAGCTTTGCGACTTTGGGCCCTCGCCAGAGAGCATCAGATTCATCTCCTTGCAGTGTATCTTCCAGGCATTCAAAACTCTTGGGCAGACAGACTCAGTCGAGTTCTGCTTCCACACAAATGGTCTCTCCATGCAGACCAGGTGGCCAAAATTTTCCAAACTTGGGGAACACCAGACATAGACCTCTTTGCAAGTCCGCTGAATGCCAAACTTCCCCGGTTCTGTTCCAGAATTTCGGCTCAGGGTTGTCAGGCCAGGGATGCCTTCCTCCTCCATTGGGGTCGGCACTTTCTGTATGCCTTCCCACCCTTCCCCCTAATTCCCAGAACCCTATTCAAGCTTCAGAGAGACAGAGGCCATATGATTCTCATAGCCCCACATTGGCCACGACAAGTGTGGTACCCTCTGCTTTTACATCTAGCTCAAGCTCCATCTCTGGAGCTAGGATCTGCTCCAGATCTCCTATCCCAGGAGGACGGGATGCTATGTCATCCCACTCCCCAGTCTCTACATCTCAGGGCCTGGTTGCTGAAAGCTTAGAACTTCATGGTCTTAGCCTTTATCAGCAAGTAAAGGATATCCTTTATGCTTCCAGGAAACCATCCACAAGACGCTCTTATGCTTTCAAGTGGAAAAGGTTTACCATATGGTGTTCGCAGAAGGGTCTTAACCCTTTTGCAGTACCTCTGGAATCATTACTAGAATATCTCCATTTGTCTAATGCAGGGCTTAAGACCAATTCAGTGAGAGTTCATTTGAGTGCTATTGCAGCTTCTCTCAAACCTTTAAATGGACAACCTATTTCCCCTCATTCCATCATAGCGAGATTTATGAGAGGCCTTATTCTAACTAAGCCTCCCATTAAGCCACCACCGATGGCATGGGATTTAAATCTGGTTCTTGGCCAGCTCATGAAGCCGCCTTTTGAACCATTAGCTACTACCTCTTTAAAATTCCTTTCCTGGAAGGTTCTTTTTCTTATTGCAATCACATCAGCACGTCGCATTAGTGAGTTGCAAGCATTGGTGGCTGATCCTCCTTATACAAGGTTCCATCATAAGGTAATCCTTAGGACTCATCCTCACTTTATGCCAAAGGTGGTTTCACCTTTTCATTTAAACCAAGCAGTATACCTTCCTGTTTTTTTTTTGCAAGGCCTCATGCCTCTAATGCAGAAAGGAATCTTCATACTTTGGACTGTAAAAGAGCTTTGGCCTTTTACTTGCAAAGGACGCAGCAACATAGAAAGTCCTCCCAACTCTTTGTTGCTTTTGATTCTAGTCATTTAGGCCTTCCAGTCTCCAAAAGGACACTGTCCAACTGGATTGCACAGTGTATATCTTTTGCCTATCGGAGTAAGAACCTTCCTCGCCGAGGCCATGACACAGCGCACAATGTGAGCCATGGCAGCCTCTATGGCTCATCTTCACTCTGTGTCTATCGATGACATCAGTCGAGCAGCTACCTGGGCCTCGGTTCATTTATTTTATTTATTTAATCAGTTTTATATACCACCTTATCCTTTAATCAAAGTGGTCAACAAGACAACAGAGGGACTACATCGAGGGAGGGGGGGATGCCTTGTTTGGTCAGGCTGTTCTTCTACACCTGTTCCATACTTAACTCCTATCCACCATCCCTGGTAGGATGCCAGATATCCATGGGGGGAAGTGGAGCCCTTTCAAAAGGGCACACAACTTCTAGGGTTTTTCCCTGGCATCTATAGCTAGGGAGTCCCCATATGTGAAGACTACATTCCTTCTTGTTCCTGGAGATAGCATATTTACTCACCTGTAACAGGTGATCTACGGGAACAGCAGGAATTTAGTCCTTACAACCCACCCTCCTCCCCTCGGAGTTGTATCTCTTTTTCTCTTTCCCTCTCTCTGTCTCAGCTTTAAACTCAACTGGGGAGAGACTGTTGGGAAAGGCGGGAAGGCAGCACGCAGGCACTGTGGGGTGCTCCCAAAAGCTTCCTAATTGGACACTGGGGAGCGTTCCCATGCAGGCTCCATCGGTACCCACATGTGAAGACTAAATTCCTGCTGTTCTCGGAGATCATCCGTTACAGGTGAGTAACTATGCTATCTATCCCATCGTTCTTTCATTGTTTTGTTCTGGTGGATCCTCCTCTACTGCTAGCTCACTCTGTTGGTGTACTCCAAGGGTCTGTCTTGGCCCCACTTCTTTTCTCTCTCTATGGGCAATCTCTTGGTGCACTTATCTCCTTCCATGGTTCTCAGTACCATTTTACACTTTTGATTCTTAGATCTACTTCTCTACAGCTGAAAGCTCTCCAGCAATCCAGGCCCAAATCTCTGCCTGCCTATCTGACATTGCTGCCTGGATGTCTTGCCATCATTTGAAACTGAACATGGCCAAAATTGAGCTTCTCGCTCTCCCCCCCCCCCCCCCCGAATCCACCCCCCCCCCGAATCCACCCCCCCCCCCCCTTCCTCCTTTTTCAATCTCTGTGGTTAATGCTCCATTTCCTCAGCTTGCAAACTTGGTGTCATCTTTGACTTATCCCTCTCCTTCTCCACACATATCCAACTAATAGCCAAAACCTGTTTCTTTATAGCATCAGCAAAATTTGCCGCCTCTTTCTGAACACACTGCTAAGATGCTTATCCACTCTTTAGTCACCTCCCGTCTAGACTGTTGCAACCTCCTCTTCGTTGGTCTCCCTCTGAATCATCTCTCCCCTTCCGTCTATTCAAAAATCAGCTGCGCAGATTGATTGATTTATTTTATTTATTTGAAAAACTCTTTTATACCGCCACTTCCCAAGATCAGGGGCGGTTTACATAGAACAGTGATAAAAATTACATAGAACATTCTTGCAAATTTGCAACTATATACAAAGAACAGTATAAAACATTTTAACTATCTACAAATTGTATTTACAACCTGCAATATATCTAAGGATCAATTTTAGTCATAATTAAATTGTATTTAAGTAGTTAGGCGGTATTGACAGATTGTGCTATGGGGGGTGGGGGATCAGATTAGAGTAAAGGTTGTAATGCTGAGTGAAAAGGTATGTTTTTAGTTCCTTTCGGAACGACTGGAGATCTTTTATTTCCCTTAGCTGGTCAGTGAGGTTATTCCATTGTATAGGTGCTACATATGAGAAAGCTCTACTGCTTGTTTTATCTTTCGTATTGAATTTATTTATTTATTTATTTAACAATGATTTATATACCGCATCTTCCATAGTTCAGTTGCGGTTCACAATAAACAGTTAACAAATCGGAGTTTGTTTTACATAAAACATCATATGACCAAATAACAATAAGATAAACAACTAGTGTTAATACAGAACAGTATAGAACAGTGCAAACTATATACATTATGTACAAATACACATTATGTGGGGTTTAAGCGTTATTCAAAGTACAGTATCAGCTATGAAGAATTGTATGTGTAGGTCATTTGGGATTTGTTAGATAAAAACTGGTTAGCCATTATCTAAGTCTATTGAGGGATGATCTGAGTTGTAATGTTTAGAAAAGAGATAGGTTTTCACTTTTTTGCGGAATTCGATGATCTCGGTTAGTAATCTTAGATCATCTGGGAGGGAATTCCAGATTGTTGGAGCTGCATGAGAAAAAGCTCTATTGTTTGTGAGTTTATTTGCTTTTATGAAGTCTTTGGGAGTTTTTAGTTTATTTGTTTGTCCTTTTCTTTGAGTAGATTTTGAGTGCTCTTTGCTGATTAGGTTACTTAGGGTGACTGGGGCCATGTCGTTTAGAGTTTTAAATGTGGTTATCAATGTTTTGTATACTATCCTACTTTGTATAGGCAGCCAGTGAAGGGATTCTAGTATTGGTGTTATATGTTGATGTGCGTGTACTTTCGTTATTATCCGAGCTGCTGCATTCTGGGCAAGTTGAATTCTTTTAATGTTTTGTTTTGTTATACCCAATAAAATTAGGTTAGCGAAGTCAAAGTGGGGGGTTATGATGGCTTGAATTATGCTGATGAAATCATGTATGTATACAAGGGGTCTTAGTTGTTTAAGGATTTTGAGTTTGAAATAGATTTTCTTTGTGGTGTTTCTAATGTGGGTGTCTAATGTAAGGTGTTTATCTAGAATAACACCTAGATATCTTACTTCATTTTTTATTTTAATTTCTTGGTTTTGAAGTGTTATGTGTGTAGGTGGAGTATAGGATTGGTTTTTGGTGACGATTAGCACTTCAGTTTTGGAGTGATTTATTTGGAGATTGTGGGTATTTAGCCAGGATGTGACTTCATTGAAGCAATCTGACAGAGTTTGCATCGGTAAGTTGGGAATCGTGAACGGAATGTACATCATGATATCATCTGCGTATAGTGTCGTCACTCCCCCTTGTGGCCAGGCGGTTGCCTAGGGCTGCAGGGGTTGTGACGATTGACCTTTGTTAAAACTTGCCTAAACTCATGTAGTTGTGTCCCCGAAAGGATTATAGCCAAGTGCAAGGTCGCAGGAAAATTTCTTTTATTCTCAGAAATCAGGAATTCCAAAACCAAGTCAATTCTTTAACATGAATTGATTGAAGATAAGGGAAAACAAAACTCAGGATACTTCTCCAAACATAACAATACTCAAGCCATTTATACAGTCCCTGGCTTGCTATAGCCTTTAAACTGACATTCAAGTAAAACTTTACTTTCAATGATATTCTGTACTTGGTCTTCAGGAGGCGCTATGCCACCCTCCGTTGTTCCACAGCAGGTGTAGCACAGTTCCTGACTCAATCAACTGCTTTCACACGCAGTGTAATTCCTTCTCAGTTGTAATACAAACTTTCAGCCTAGCTCTGGCCCAAGCAGCATTAAATGAAACAGCTACTTTTAAAAAGCATGGCAAAATGGTACTGGCTTAAAAAGTCCTGGTAAAAGGAACTTCCTCAGTTCTTTTACCTAATACATGGTAACTCAGAAATATACATTAACTTCACCCAGCTGGGTTTTTTTCTTCACTCAAACCCTCCTTGGTCCTCTTATGTTTCTCTTGCACAAATAGCACAGCTTATTTCCATATCTGAAATGCTATCTGACTCTCCAGAGACTCCTACCTCCATTTCCTCCACACTTGATTCTCCTGGGTCATTGTTTTCCTGGGTATGCTCTTGGGAAGCCTCCCCAGCCTGCAGAGCCTTCAATAGTTTTCCCCAGGCACCCTTAACCGTGAGAGAGCTAGCGGGGGAAGGGCAGGGAAAACCCCTTTCCTCTAATAAGCCTTTTAACCGATGTAAAGGGCTGACCTTAGTAGTGCTGGGTTTTCTGCTGACAACGTCCTTACTGGGTAGAGAGTTGAGCCAAGACCCTTTTGAGAATATTTCCTCCTCTGAGGACTCTTCTCCCGAGGTTTCCACAAGCCTTGTCAGCCTTTTACTCCTGGCTCTCACCGGCTTCTGTGCAAGGGATTCCCCTGGACTTCTTGTCCTTCCTTCCTGGAACCCTTGTGTCCTCTGTATCTGAATTTTCTCTCTCTTTCTCTCCTCCCGAGGAAAGTCTCTTATCTCCTCCTCGTGTCTGTGTCTGTGCTTGCCTTGGTGCTTGCTCTGAGCCTGTCCTCCGTCAGGAAAATCTGCTGTATGAGTGCAGTTTTTCTTCCTAAATGTTTGGGGCTGTCCTATCCCTTCTGACTCCGCCCCCAAACCACTCCCTTCTCCTCCCTCTATCTCCATGGGAACAGGGGGTGTGTTTTGGTCTGCAGTTCTCTTTGAGAAACTTTTCTCTTTCGTATCTGAGTTAACCCTTTCAGAGCCTGCAGTTTTGGGTGAAAGGAAAAAAAGGCAGTTTTCCCTTTATTTTTCTGCCCTCAGCAGCTGCTTCTCCACCACAATAGATGATACAGTACACCAAATTTTTTAAAGATATTGCAAACAGGTTTTATGTATATGTTAAATAGGAGTGCTGATAACGCTTATCCTTGAGGTAAACCTTTTTCCAGTTTGTATGAATCAGAGGTTTGATTACCTATTCGTACATTTTGTGTCCTATTATCTAGATAAGAGGAGAACCATTTATGAACTGTGGCATTTATTCCTATTTGACTCAGACTATTGAGCATTATGGTATGGTGGACGCTATCAAAAGCAGCTGAAATATCAATAAATAGAATGAATGCTTGCTTGTGATTGTCGATTCCTCTTAATAGCGTATCTATTAGAGCTGTGAGGAGTGTTTCCACTCCATGCTTTGGGCGAAAACCATATTGCTGTTCGTCGAGTGGGTAAGATGAGTCTAGGTGCTCCTGCGTCTGTATTTGTACTGTTTTTTCTATTACTTTTGCTAAGAATGGTATACTTGAGATGGGTCTATATGATTTTGGTGAGGTTTTATCAAGGGTGCTGTTCTTGAGAATTGGTCTTATTTGTACGTGTTTAAGTGTGGGTGGGAGGTAACCTTGGAGTAGTGACAGATTGACAATGGGGAGTATGAATGAAAGAAGGATTGGGAGAGTGTTTTTTATCCAGATTACTGGGCAAGGATCTAGGTAAGAGGTAGTGGTGTTTAGGTTGAGTATGATATTTTTTAATGATGTTTTGGTTATAGGGTGAAATTCTGACCATACGTCTATCGGGTGATGAGGTTTGTGGAAAGAGTCTGGAGTCGTGAATTGTAGTTTTGTTTTGTTATGGTAATAGTTAGCTAATGTTTGTGCTGAGATGTCAGTGATTTCCTTGCTGGAAGTTTGTGAGTTATTAGTTAGGTTACTAACAATGGAGAATAGTTCTCTTGGTCTATTATAAGAATTTGATAGGATGCTGGCATAGTAGTTTTTCTTTGTGTTGTCTAAGGTTTCCTTGTATAATGTGAGGTGGTTATAATATAATTCTTTGTGTATGGTGGATTTGGTTTTGCGCCATTTAGCTTCTAGTTTTCTTAGATCTCTTTTCATATGTATAAACAGAATTTGGTACTTGGATGGTATTGAGGTTTCTTCTTCTTACTCTGTTTTCAGGGGGATCATGAATCAGAGTAGATAGATATGAAGGAGTAAGTTTGTTAACTAGCTTAAAGGTAGTCAATATGATTTTATATTGGATCCTACTGGCAACGGGAAGCCAATGTAGAGAGTATAGAATGGGAGTAATGTGATCAGATAACTTCGCCCTGGAAATTATTCTAACAGCAACATTCTGAGCCATTTGTAGAATGTTTTGATTTTTCTTTGTTATGCCTGTGAAGATACTGTTGCAATAGTCAAGGTGGGGTGTTATTAGGATTTGAGTAATGGTTCTGAAATCATCCTTTTCTATAAGTGGTCCTAAGCTTGAAGAAGATTGTTCTGGCTATTTTCTTAATGAGAGTTGAAAATAAGAGTCCTGTCAAGGGTGACCTCTAAGTATTTTATCTCCTGTTTCACTGGGAGGGAGATGTTTTGGAGTTTAATGTCTGGTGGAGGTGTGAAATTGGGGTTTCTTGACGTAAATAGTACTTCAGTCTTTTTGTAATTAATATGCATATTCTTTGAGCGGAGCCATAGTTCAGCTTCTGAGAGGCAGGCTGATAGTGTCATAATTGGGGTCAGATATGTTAATCGGAGAGAACAGCATAATATCATCCGCATATATGTGGTAGTTTATATTATGCTTTTTGAATATGTTGCATATCGGTTGCAGGTATAGGTTTAAACATAGGGAACACATAGGGAACACAGTCAGAGCAGTATACTACAAGATCCGCTCACTTCGGCATTTACGATCTATGCTGGAACCAAATGACTTCAGGACTATATACCAGGCATTGATCATACCTCATTTTGATTACGCCAATGCCATCCTTCAAGGCCTGCCCCTATCCACCCTACACCCGCTGCAGCTCGCCATGAACGCTGCAGCAAGGGTCATCCATGGAGCCCCCAGAAGCGACCACGTGACACCTCTGTTGATACAATTACATTGGCTACCTATCCAGGCTAGAATCGTTTTTAAGACTCTGTTACTCACTTTTAAAGCTATTAACAAGCTCTCCCCTGAATCAATAATGGCCCTCATCCATACCATATCTCCTAATAGAGCAAGGAGATCCACAGCTACAAACACCCTAAAAGTCCCGAAAGCATTAACAGTTTGCACTTCATCTACAGCCAACAGGGCGTTTAGTATCAGCGCACCAAGATGCTGGAACGCATTACCTCCAGATATCCGGGCTATTAAGGGCCTTACGCAGTTTAGGAAAGCCCTCAAGTACCATCTTTTCAATAAGTACCTCATAGAACCCAACCTCACCCACCGAGACAGAGATGTAACCCACTAAGCAAATATATGGTTTCCCAACAACATGCCAAGAAAGATTCTCTAACCCTTAGTGGTGCATTTGTTTCTATAGAATTCATGATCATACAACCTTATGTAGCAATATTTGTAAATAGTTTACAAGCTTATGTAGCAAGTTTTTGTAAATAGTTTACCCCTGTTATCTAAGTTACTTGCCCTGTTATCTGTAAACTCATACATGTTAACTGTACTGAGCGTTTCTGTTCCATGTAAACCGCGCTGATGCTGAATAGTGCGGTATATAAGAGAATGTAAATAAATAAATAAATAAACAATAAAGCAGAAAGTGCGGAGCCTTGTGGGATTACCTGTTCCTGTGGGGATGCAACTTGATCGACTTGTACATATTGTGAACGGTCAGTTATGTATGACTTAAACCATTCGAGAGCTACTTCCTTTATACCTAATTGGCTAAGTCTTGAAATGAGTATGTTATCGTTTACACTGTCAAATGCAGCGGATATGTCAAGGAATACTAGTATGAAGGCTTGTTTGATATTGTCCATGCCCCTGACAAGGGAGTCAAGGAGGACAAGGAGTAGTTTCCACACCATGAGAAGGGCGAAAACCATATTGATGTTCATCAAGGGGGGCAGAGATATCTATGAAATCCTGAAGCTGGAGTTGGACAGCCTTTTTGATGATTTTGGTCAGTAAGGGAATACTAGCGATGGGTCTATATGGTGATGGATCTTTGTTATCTAAAGATTTGTTTTTCAAAAGTGGGCAGATTGCTGATGTTTTGAGTTCATTAGGTAGTACACCTTGTTGTAAGGATTTATTTACTATAAGATGTACGGGGCGAGTTCTAGTTTTGTTTCCTTGATCCCTGTTACCGGGCAAGGGTCTAGGAGAGATGTGGTTGTATTAAGTTTTGTAATTATATTGAGTAATTGATTTTTATCAATCAGGTGGAAAGCTTTCCATTCACTGGTGTTTACTGTTGTGGGAAAGGGGTCAGGTACCGATGGGACATGCTGCTTAGGGTTGCCTGCAAAATAGTTTGCTAATGATTGGGGGTTAATAGTAATCTTGTGTGTGTTGGCAGAGGGGGCTTTAGATAAGGACTTTACTATTTCAAATAATTCCCTTGGGCGGTTAATAGCTTTAGATAGGATTGCTGTATGGAATTGTTTCTTGGCGTTATTTGTAGCTAACTTGTAGTTATTAAGAGTTGCAAAGTATAGTTCCTGAAGAGCTTACTTAACTCTCTCCTCACCAGTAACCTCACTGGGTTCTTGAAGCTACAAATAACTACATTCAAAAGCAATGGGAAGGTTATCAAGACAGCAATAAATACAACACAGTTCTATAGAAAAATACACCAAAGCTTTGTGGAGAGAAACTGAGAAGCACGTTCTCCCTGTTTACTCTAACTTCTTAGCCATGGTTCACTTTATTTATAAGGCCTTTGTAGATGATACAGCATAATTTCACTTTATCATTATACGTCATGTATGTATCATATTGTAGGTCAACTTATTCAGTGTGGGTCAATGTGGAGCCATAAATGGAGTCCAAGACATAATTGTTTACTGTTACATGGCCATTATAAGGAGACATACAGGAATCCAAGATATAGAATGACCTAATTGACCTAATTGTTTACTGCTAATACCTCTTGATATCTACTAATTACTAACCCTGAAAGTATTTTAGCTAATAACCCTCAGACTGCTATCTGGTATCTCTGAGACAGAGAGGCTGGGGTACAACGTGCCCTTTCTTTATTTATGTAAACCTTCACCTAGTAAGCTAATATATGAAGTTTTATTTCTAAGCAAGGTTCTGAACAGAATTAACTCTTTCTCAGTTTTAGTTAGTCTAATAGTGTATGGCACCCCATACTAATATACATGCTTTCAGTTCCTTCAGTTCAGAAGGTTTTTTGTTCTCCATTTAGATTCTAACCTTCTAAATCCTTTTTTAAAGGTAGCTAGTTCAGGAGTGTTTATTATGGGATCTGTTTTGGTAGTTAATGGTTTGGAAGCTATTTTTATTGTATTATTCCATTCTGACACAGCCTTATCTAAGTTGGTTAGGTCTTTGACTTTGTCTAGCTGAAGTATTATTGTTTCAAGGAACTTTTCAGATATGAATGGTCGATATCTTGGGCCTTGGTAGGTGGAGGTGTTGTGTGAGGTAGGGGTGTTATTTATTTTTATTTATTTATTTAGCACATATTTGTATACCGCTACTTCCAGCGATCAGCAGCGGTTTGATTAAGGATACAGAGAAAATCAAAATCATTGACAGAATTTAAACACTACATTGTGATTAACAAGGTTATGTGATAGGTTTTAAAAACAAATCATGCGGGTTTCATTAAAGTATACAGCAGATTTTCAAAACAACTCGAGCGAGCTTCATTATTGTATACAACATAGTTTCAAGATTAAGAGATTACAGTAAGTCTCCTTGGAGTGTGTAGAACAGGTTCAATTGAGGTATATAGGATTTTCAAAATTATAATAGGGTACAGTGGGGGGTGGGGCGGCTATAATTATACTTTTCTACAGTATATAGACATTTATATTTTACATATATTACATATATACATTTTGCGCTGATTTATAATACGCTGTATCTCTTGGTGCGTACATTGTTGATTTATGGTACATTGTAGGCCTCTTGAAATAGGTGTGTCTTCAGATCTTTTCTGAAGCCCATCAGGTCCGTTATTGAGCGCAGTTCGGGCGGTAGTTGGTTCCAAAGTGATGGGGCAGTGAAGGAGTATGCTCTGTTGCTTGTGGCTACATTAACTGATCTTATACTTATTGGTACTTGCAGGTTGTTTATGGTGGCGGTTCTCCTGTTTCTGTTAGCAGGTTGTAAGGTGATTAGGTTTGTGAGGAAGGTTGGTGCCAGATTGTGGATGGTTTTAAACGTCGTTATTAGGATTTTGTATTTTATACGGGCTACGATGGGGAGCCAATGTAGTTCAACCAGCACCGGGGTGATATGTTCTGCCACACCTGTTTTGGTGATGATTCTGGCAGCGACATTTTGTGCCATCTGGAGTATGTTTAGTGTTTTCTTTGGCAGGCCCTGCAGGATTGCATTACAGTAGTCGAAGTGTGGTATGATGAGGGCTTGGGCTACTGTCCTAAAGTCGGTGTGTTCTATGATGTTCCTGAGAGGCTGTATAACCCTGAGTTTGTGGAAGATGGCTCTGTTTACTAGGCGAAGGTGTTTTGTCAGCTTTAATTCGTTATCCAGTGTTACTCCGAGGTATTTTATTTCAGTTTTTGTGTGATAAGTGTTGTCACCTAGGGTAATTGAGGCTGGAGGGTTGAAATCTGATTTTCTTGAGATGAACATGACTTCGGTTTTTTTGTGGTTTATGGCCATGTTGTTCCGCTGGAGCCAGGCTTGCATGTTTTTTAAGCATGTTTCTAGCTGAGAGTAGTTTGGGTTGCTTGCATCAAGTTGAGTATAGAGCATAATATCGTCTGCGTATATGTGATATTGGATTTTATGCTTTTTGAATATTTCGCAGATTGGTCTCATGTACACATTAAAGAGAAGCGCGGATAGGGCAAAGCCTCATTGAATGGAAAATTGAATCAGAGTGGTCGGACCATGGGACCTGAGTTATGTTAGGAGGAGTGTATTGGTGTAGTTTGGTTATTTGTTCGGGAAGGAAGACTAGATCAAGGGTGTTACCCTTAATGTGTGTGGGGTATTTTATTATTTGTTTAAAACCCATCTCTTCCATTGCGTCTAGGAAAGTTATTGATTTGTTATTGAGAGTAGCCAGATTAAAATCTCCAAGAATAATATGGGTCTTATTCAATGAGGCTTTGCATGCAGCAGATTCTAGTATGGTAGATATATTTTGTGGGTCTGGTATGGGGGGTCTGTAGAAGAGACAGCTATGTTTCTGTTTTCAATCTTTAGGATATCCATGCCTTCTTGGTTATCACAAATGGTGGAGGAGCAGTTAAGAATTGATTTTGCTATTATAAGTACTCCTCCCCCTTTCTTTTGATCTCGGCTGCAGTTGAATACCCATTTGCCTTTAGATAATTTAAGATAATAGTGTTGGACTTGGATATCCATGTTTCAGTGATGCAGAGAAAGTCTGGCTTCTCATCAGTGATGAGGTCTGTTATGAGTGGGATTTTATTCCTAACTGATCTAGCATTGATAAGAATGGTTTTTAGGGTGTGTGTTTGATATATGTTCTTTTAATTTTGTCCTCTAGTGTTAGTTTTATGTGAATTAACCTTTTAATATGACTTTTTAGCTGGGGGTGGAGTGTCTATAAGTGAATGGGCGTGTATTGATTTGGTAAAGGTATTCTTGTATAGGAAGGGGGGGAATGATATGAATGTTAGTAGATCCAAGGAGGTTCAGTAGGGGGGAGATTGTATGTAGGCCGTGGGTGGATGCAAGTAATAGTATAATAGAGATAAATAGAACATTTAGCATCGGTGTAGTTATTTCCCTGAGATTCATTTTAATCTAGTATGAGATTGCAATTGCGAATGATACAATATGCTGCCGAAAATACCGGTTAGAAAGTTGGAGTATACAGTGGAATTAATTATATCAGCTTACCAAAGGAAACAAGTTACATCTTTCTAAGTGATCCAATAGCCTAGTTGTTACAAAAGGTCTTTTGTTACATTTGTTATAATAGATTACAGCTGAAGTATGGTCAGTGAGGTCGTGACCACTGTTCCCTCTAAGCTGAGCGCGTGTGCGCGCGCACACACCTCGCCGAGCGAGCGCACATACTTTACAACAGAGCGCACAAAAATTACGATTCTGATTCTGATAGAAAACAACACAGACGTCTTAAAATTTAAAAGTTGTTGTGTATTTACGGTTTTCACAAGTTCTACAATATTTTCTAGTGCAATCAATGTGGTGTACATACTGTATTCTGAAGTGTAGTCACATTTTAAAGTATATAACTCCGAGTGTCGTTATGTGGCGCACAAAAATTTAACCTTTCTTCAAAAGCTGCACAGCTGATATTTTATGCGCACACATCCTACAGAAAATTAGAGGGAACATTGGTCGTGACTAAGGGTAATCTTATCAGGAGAAACTTAATATAGCTAGCAGTTTAAAATCTAAGTATAATACCTTATTGTCTGATGTTGTTTTTCCACTCCTAAGGACCACACCAAAGGGCCCTCTGGCAAGGCCCTCAGGCGCAGGCACGCCTTCAGCGTGCAGCTGATCTTAAAGTGTGTTCTGGGCCCCGATTGGGCTCGAAGGAGCTGCGGGAGGGGCAAGCGTGCTCTGACCTCTCTCTGGGCGGGATGGGTGCCTCCAATTGTGGCAGATAATCTTCCACAAGCTTTGTTCTCCAGGAACAAGCAGGAAGTCAGCCCTCACATATGGGTGACGTCTGTGCCGATCACATTTTTTAAACCCGCTGGCAGCCATCGGGGGAAAAAGAGCCCCTGCAAGGTTGAAGACCCAGGCTGCTAGTGAAAAAGAAAGAGCGCAAACGCTAATCACTAAGGACAAAAAATGAAAAATCAAGCTGGACTCGATAACAGTGTACCTAGCCGAAGGCGGGAAGGGGAACTGGTGTCGATCCGGAAAGAAAGAACAAAATTTTAAACTATTTTAAACACTTTTTTCATGGCGACTACTGGACAACATCCGAAGGGCTCTGCGGAAAAAAGGAGACTGAGCAAGATGGCACCCTTGGGCAGGAAGGGGACCGCGCATGCATGATGCAATTCGCAAAGGCTTTCTCTGAAAGCTGGGGATTTGCTCCGCACGAGGGCTCAGTCTGTGCCAACCTCACCCATATGTGAGGACTGATTCCGTAAAACACCTGTTACAGGTGAGTAACTACGCTATATGCTCATATAACCTCTTTTCTCAAGTCGCTTCATTGGCTCCCTATCCATTTCCAAATCCAGCTCAAACTTCTACTGACCTATATGTGCACTCATTCTGCTGCTCCTTGCTACCTTTCCTCTTATCTCCAGGAACAAGCAGGAATGAGTCTTCACATATGGGTACGTCGGTACCGACGGAGCCTGCACGGGATTGCTGCCCAGCTTCCAATCAGAAAGCTTTTGGCAGCATCCCTCGCGCCTGCGCAGTGACTTCCCGCCTTCTCCACAGCCTCTCTTCAGTTTTCATTTTTCCGCGGAGCCGGCAGGACGTCCTCCTGTCACCGCAGAAACTTTTCTTTTTAATTACTTTAATTACTTTAGTTTTTTGTTTTCTTGTGGTCGCGGCTGTATTTCCTGCTCCCACCGGTACCGCCGGTGGATTTTTGACTAAATTCTGAGAAACTTTTTCTTCAGTTTTTTGCCTTAACTTTTTGGGCCTGCTAGGCCTTTTCCTTATGGAGCCGCCTTTTCCTAAGAAGTGCATCCGATGTGGAAACACCTGTTTCTTTTTGGACACCAATACTTGGTGTCTCAACTGTGTGGGTCCTGACCCTTCTTCCCCTGACTTGTCAGGGGATAATTTTGTGAGAAAACCTTCAGTTTTTAAAGTTTCCCTCGATACCGTTTTTTCCTCGGCAGTGAGGGTACCCGGTTTCTCTACTTCACAGGATCAGGTAACCCAAAAACAGTCTGTTAAGACTAGTCAATGCTTGAGTGGTATGTCCCATCCCCAGCATGGTGACGGCTCCGGCCTTACCCTCAAGAATCCATTGGCTTTACCCCTGCGGGAGTCTTCGGGCTCCAAAGCGTTAAAGGGGTTTCAGGATGTTCCTGGGGCTCACCCCTCACAGAACATGCCTGAGCCATGCGCGGGGGTGGTATCCGCTTCGAGCGGTACCGAGCCTCCGGCATCGGCACCGGTGTCGAGTAATCTACTCTTCACCCGGGATCGTCATCGGGCATCCTCGGTACCTTCGGGACCGGTCGATACGCACCGCATTGACTTCCCTCAATCTCAGCCATGCTCCGGGACGGTACCGGCATCGATCGGTTCCGATACCCTGGCATCGGCAGCGAGATGGACCACCTTTGCAAGAGGTGCTCCTTGGGTATCCTCGGTACCGTCGGTATCGATCGATGTAACCCAGGCTGCCTTGGTGGTATCGGCATCGCCGATGCTGCCACGGGCGTCGGAACCCTCGCGACATGCATCGATAGCCTCGCTTCCTCCGATGCCGAGTCTTGAGCCGATATCTAGTCTCGAGGGTTGCGTATCGACGCGTCCTGGAACTGACTCCTGTCGTTTCCAGATAGGCAGTTCCGCAGATCCCAGATTCATGATCTCGGTACCACTGCAGCAGTTCCCAGTGGCGACTTCACCGGCTAATCCTGTATCAGCCTCGATGTCGATGCCTGTTCTTGCACCGATGCCTAGTTTGGAACCCATACCTGGCATTGGTGCAGTACACTGTAAGTCCTCTGGTGCTCAGGCTCTTCCTTTAGCCTTACCAGGGATGGTTCCCATAGGGAGATCAGGCTTTTCTCCTGGATATGGCAACCTTTCTTAATATTTCTATCCCTGGTTGTGATCCTACCCATGGCTCACCGGCACAAATGCCAAATATACAGTTTCCTTTACATCCTGCTCTGCAGGATCTCCTTCTCAGGGTTTGGAAATCGCCCTTACGACTTCCTCAAGTTGCTACAGACATTGAGGTTCGGTACCGAGTGCCACCCTCTCCAGGGTTCCAAAAGCCCCTGTAAATAGTTACCCCGGTTATCCTATGTTTTTTCCCTGTTCTATGTAAAACTCAATGTTGCTTGTATGCATTGTAGTATGTTTTGTTCGATGTACACCGCGCTGATTGTAATAGCGCGGTATAGAAGAAATGTTAAATAAATAAATATAATAAATAAAATAAACTTTCTCATCGTTCCCTTGTAGTGGAATCGGCACTGAGGAAATTTAAGAGCAAGAAGAAGCATTCTTCTTATCCGCCAGGTCGTTCTTCAAGAACACTCGATGCTTTTGGCCGTCAGGCCTTCCAAAACTCTATGCTGGCCTCCAGAGTTCTCTCATATATTTTTCACATGAGTCTAACACTCCAGGAAGTCACAGAGAAATTGTCTCTTTTGACCCCTTTTTTACCACAGCCCAAGGCTACTGATTGTTCCTTGCTCATCAATCACAGCCGGACTATATCCTGGTTCCTGTCTCGTGCTTCTATAAGACTCTTTTGAGTCCGTTAGCAGATCCTCTGCTATTGCCATTGCAGCACGTCGCAGAGCCTGGCTTGAGGCTTCAGACTTGAGCAAACGGGCACAAGCTATACTGGCTCATTCTCCTTGTACAGGAGAAAGTCTTTTCAATAAGGAGGCTTTACGTCAGGTTGCTCAATGCTCCACTGACTCTTCTTCCACTAGAAACCATTCTAAGCCACCTCCTTCTTCAAAGAGTAGGAAATGTCCTACCAAACCTTCTTTCCCTAAGAAAAGAAAGTTTCATTCATCTCCTGCCCATCATTCGGCTGTACCTAAGCAAGGGACACCTCAGCCTAGTCTGAAGTCCTCCACTTCTGGCCAGTCTCACCATTCCCAGTGACCATAAAAGCCGGGAATGGTAACTTACCTCACTTCTACATATTAGAAGTTTATTCACTGTGCTTTTCTTTTCAGTGTATTAACCTGTCGGAGGGAAAAATTCTTTGTTCAGGATCTGCACCCTTCTCCTCTTCTTATTCCCTAGAAGAGCAGTTGCAACTATCCCCTGATAGTTTTTGTCCCAACTGAACATTTTTTCCTTCAGTTGACTTACCCTCTGGGTACGTCACCCTCTAATTACTTGAGGGGTACCATACTGAACAGCTTCTTTACCAAGCTCGTTCCCCAGAGAGAGAGAAAAGATATCTCCTCTCTTTTCTTCTCTGTTTTTCTTTATTCAGCACTGGACAACATCTCTGCTGTTTCCATCAGCAGCTCTGCCTGCAGGAGTTCCAGTGATAGTATTACTGGGACTTTTCCCATGTTCCAGTCCCTTATTCAACTTTTTGTCTAGCCTCAGTAGTGCTTCCAAACTATCTGGATCCTCCTACTCGTTTAGGCTTTCTCACATTATTCTACCATCTCCTCTCCTAGGATATGGCAACACACCTGACTTCAGTCAGTTTATCTCATAGCTCTCCTGCACAATGCTCTCTGTAGTCTTCAGAGAAGCTTTCTACTATGAGGGCCTTGCTATAGAGCATTGACCTTGTCTCTGAAGTTTCTCTATTAGTGAGGAAAAACCTCTCAACCCTTCCTATACTTATGAAGGTTCTCCACACCCCCTCTGGCCTGGGGTGTTAACACGAGATATCAGTTCTTCTGTGTGGGACTCCAAGGCTTCTGTTTACGCATGCTACCTCTGGGTCCTTCCATAGGTCCCTCTGGTATTTCCCCTGCGTTTCTCCACATCTACCATATCAGTGTTCTGTGGAGCTCCCGCCTTGTTCTTCACGGTTATCTGGTTAGGTTGCTTTTCTGCATCCCTCAATCCTTGAAAATAGATTCTCTCTACATATCTCAAGTGGGTTCACCCTCTTGTAGAGCACAGAATCTTTTTCTTTTATATTCCCCATGTACAATTATGGGGATGGGTGGTAGATATGTATCTTCAACCTATTGTCTGGTATGTAGCATCTCCATATATGTCTACATACCTATATCATTACCCTGGTGGTGCTAGACTATGCCCCACAAATTTACATATATTCAGGTATATCATATGTATATATCTTTGATATATTTCACCACCCATATCCTAATATACATCTGTATATATGTGTATGTATATATATGTATATATGTGTATGTATATATATATATATATATATATATGTGTGTATGTATCTATATCTATATCTTCCAGCCACATGTATATATCCCTATATATATAGGTGTTTCATGGGGGGCCTCTTAAGGGTTGGTCTGTCTTACACACTATCACCCTTACTGTCTATACCACATGTTTTACCTCCTAGAGGTTTTAGACAGTCTGTCGCCCTACGTCCCATGCCATATTTCGATGCAGAAACTGTTAGGCACCACTAACCACTTTGGTGCTAACATCTGCTATTTTTTCTTTAAGTCTATGAAGCATCAAGCTTCAATATTTTTTCCTATCTCTCGCCAGCTAGGAAAAACACTGTACCTCTTTATCTTGAGTACACAACTGTTTTCAGTGGGAATAGTGGGTTTTTTCCAGTCCCCCTCTTCCCGCCAGGACTGGACTAGTTGTCCAACTCCGTCAGTCTTCTTCCTTTAGTCCTCAATGTTAATGACCTTATGCCTAAAGGAGTTTTTAGCTTTTCCCATAAAGCTTTCCATTAAAGACCTGACGTCACATCCTACCCAGTTGACACCTGGATCATCTACTACTTCCAGGGCTGGACCTTCATCCTCACTACTGAGAGGTCACCTTGAAGATTCCGCCACTGCTTATCCAGTATCCATGCTTTCCACTTCCTACAATACAGTAGGTAAGCTGCATATTTTAAGTGTACATTAAATATTTTTAATGCTACTCATCATATCTACCAAGGACTCCTGTAGTTTGTAAATCCCTCTAGTCCTTGGCTCTGCTGTTTCTTTCCTCACAGCTCCTTTATTGTCAACTCCTGCCCTCCATCCCACATTGGATGCCGGGGATTCCTGGAGACAAAATGCACCCCTGATCCAGGCACTTGCATTTTTATGGGATCTCCCCCTGGCATCTCCAGCTCGGGAGTCCCCATATGTGAAGACTCATTCCTGCTTGTTCCTGGAGATAGCACAGTTACTTACCTGTAACAGGTGATCTCTGGGAACAGCAGGAATTAGTCTTCACAACCCTCCCACCTCCCCTAGGAGTTGCATCTTTTTATCTTCTTCCTTTTCTCTCCTCGCCTTTGTCTCAGCTCTGAAACGCAACTGAAGAGAGGCTGTGGAGAAGGCGGGAAGTCACTGCGCAGGCGCGAGGGATGCTGCCAAAAGTTTTCTGATTGGAAGCTGGGCAGCATTCCCATGCAGGCTCCGTCGGTACCGACGTACCCATATGTGAAGACTAATTCCTGCTGTTCCCAGAGATCACCTGTTACAGGTAAGTAACTGTGCTATCTCTCCTTACACCCCTCTGCAGGAACTCTGCTCTTCTGCTGATCGCTTCTGTCTGTGCTCTTCTCTTATACTGCCAACTCCAGACTTCGATCCTTTCATTTTTCTGCTCCTCCCTCAGACTACCTGAGTCTGAATAGCAGGCTTCATCTCTCATCCTTTTCAAATTCAGGCTGAAAACTCACCTCTTCAAGGCTGCTTGTGGATCCGGATCCACTTAATCTCCTATGTATTTCCTTACCATTCCTGTAGATGTATCCTTGTCCTCAGCTGTTTTATCTGTTTTGACTAGATTGTAAGCTCTGAGGAGCAGGGATTATCTTTTACATGTGTCTGTACAGCACTGCATATATTTTGTAGCACTATACAAATGATCAGCAGTGGTAGTAGTGTAGTGCAATTTAATTAAGATGAGAAAATATTGCAAAACTAGGGACCTAGAGTATGGTAAGATAAACAAGTTGAGAACAAAAGTGAATGGGCATCAGGATCCAAAAGCAGCCTCCAAGAAGTAGGTTTTTAGCCTGGATTTGAATAGGGCCAGAGAAAGAGCCCGATGCGCCAGAGCAGCAAGGTGGAATGGACAAAATCTGAAGTTGGCAGTGGCAGAGAAGGGCGAAGCGGAGTTCCCAAGGAGAATTCCCAAGCAGCTCCAAAGCACGCCGTTTCCCTTTCGACTGTAATATACATTGTGTAAAAGTGCAGTTAATGTGTGCCTTTGGGCCACTGCAGCCTTAAGAGTTAGCCAAGAATCACAACAGTGCGTGCTGTCTTCTAGGAAATGTTTGACCTGTGGCAAATGAGATGCCTCATCCCCAGTTTCTGGACTGTGCTCTTCTATCTTGGCAGCTTCTGAGTGATCCCTGTAAGGCCTGCTTTCCCCCTTCCAACTGGGAGATATGGTTAGTCCGATCTTGCCTACCTCAGCACAGGAGGTGATGGATGGCTCTAGGGATAAGGATATTCAGCTGGCTGGAGGATCCAGTGACTCTGCTGTGAGCCACTCGTAGTCCTCTAGGGGGTCTGCTGCAGCTGTGCTTACTGGCGTTGGGGAGTCATGTAGGAGAGGAAAGCTGTTGGATCCAGACTGTCCTCTCCGGAGTTCTTTTCCCTTTTACAGCAGGCTTGGCCCTTCTGGCATGGAAGTTCAGACCCGTGGCCTCTGGGTGTCCCTGGGTTCAGTCTCATACAGGGCAGGCTGAAAGTGGAAGTCCTCTTTGAATATTTCAGACCCTTCTAGGGGCACCCCCTAGAGATGGGAAAGGCTATGAGCTGTCTGAGATTTTGACTGTGACTCTGATTCAGGTAACTCTGTACTGGACTCTCATGTGGATTAAGAAATACTCTTGCTCTCAGAGGATTGTGCAGAGGCTGGAATGATCCAGCTGTCTCAGGAGGAGTAGCTGGCAGCTTTGAAGACCAGGCTCCCTGCTTAGAGTTAAGGGTGTGTAAGAAGATCTCCACTCTGCCAGAGGAATGTCTTGCGTGATTTGGCATTCCCAAGGTGGATGTGCAGGTTATGGTGGTTACCAGACCACCATTCCTGTGGAAAGCGGATTGGCCTTAAAGGATTCTCTGGACTATAAGTTGGATTCATTGCTGAGGAGCCAGTTTGCAGTAGCAGCTTCTATTCTGCACCTGGTGGTATGTACCAGCTTGATGTCTCGAGCCCTGTTCCAATAGGGTTCAATGTCTTCCACTGAATGATACTACAGCCTTCCTTTCAGGTGCCCATGTATGACCTGGTATGCTTGGCAGCCAAGGATGGTGCTTATGACTCCAACACTGGGCAGCAGATACCTCTTCCATAGACCAGTTGACCCAGTTTGATTTGTTTAATCAAATTTCAAATGCCCTTTCCTCAGGTTCACAATACTCATTGGAATGCTGCCGATGCATCTTCAGCTCCTTCAGGACGTTTCTGACTCTTTAATAAAGAGGATATCATTGACAAAGTTTTACCAGATCTCGTCACCCAATCTTGATTCGCTGATATCTACATGGAACAACAGCCTTAGCTCTTTTGCACTTCGGCCTGCATAGAATAACCCACTAAGACGAAAACATACAGCACGTTGGTACTCTTCTGATCTACAGACCTCCCTACTCCTACTCAGGAAGCTCGAAAGACATCGGTGACGTTCACGGTCTTCTGACGATCATTCTGCGTATATAGGATAAAGTGGTATACAAATCTGTCCAAATAAACAAATCTCTCACCTTGAGACACACCATAGTGCAGTTGCCATGAAAAGAAAGGAATACCATTCTGTTTTCCTGCTCTGCTCCCTAAGCAGACCTCGTGATCTCTTTAACATCATTAAGTCGCTTGCTAAGGAACCTACTACCATTCAACGTAACTTGATACACCCTCAGGAATTTGCTGATTATCTATGTGCTAAAGCCATCCTAACCATCACCTCCTTCCCTACCCCCATGCAAAATCATATACCAGGCTTCCTATCACTTTTGATCTCCTTCACGCCCCCTTCCAAAAAGGTCATTGAGGTCACCATTTCCATCAATACCACTACCTCTCCCAATGACCCCTGCCCAGCTTTCTGGATAAGATCGTTACGTGCTGAATTCAGCCCAGTTTTAGCTAAGATCATTAATTTATCCTTCTTAGCAGGGATGTTCCCACTCACTTTAAAACAAACCTCTATTAGGCCCCTTCTAAAGAACAGCAAGCTGAACCCTCAGAAGATAGAATCTTATTGGCCAATCTCTAGCATTCCCCTTTTGACCAAGATAATTGAGAAGGTCATTCATCTCCAACTTCAACATCACATCGAGACTATTGCTCCTCTCGACCCATGCCAACACAGCTTCAGAGAATACCATGATGTTGACACTTCTCACCACTCTATTCAGTACCTTACTCACTGGAATTGATAATATTAGACAAGGCTATGTTCTAATCTAATCTTCTTGGATATTGCTTCTGCCTTTGACTCGGTCAACCATGAGCTGCGTCTTACACGTCTTCAAGAGAAGGGAATTCTTGCTTCTGCCTTGAGCTGGTGCAAGTCCTACCTATCAGACCGATAGTAACAGGTACAAATTGGCTCTGAGCCTTTTCATCAAAAACAATGTGTTCCTCAGGGCTCCTCTCTCTCTGCCCTCTTCAACATTTATATGCAGCCCATCTGTTCAGTTATCCGTTCCTTTAACATCTCCTGCCTTGTTTATGCTGATGATGTGCTGCTGTTCACACCTTTTTCTATTGACCAGCCTGACCTTTTGCCAATAATAAGCTGCTTTGATGCTGTTACAGACTGGCTCTGCACGCAAAGCCTCAGAATCAACTTCAGTAAGACAGACGTTCTATTCATCACAAGGAATCAATCCTTTACCCTCCCTGCTTCGATTAAGGTCAGAGACGCAGAGCTCCCATGTAAACCCATCATCCGCTACTTGGGTATTATCCTAGACTGGCAGTTGGACATGAAAGCACATATCAGCAATATCACCAAGGCAATCTACCACAAGATACAATTTGCCATCTGCATCCCCTACTGGAACCTGATTTCTGTACGATTTTTCAAGCCCTAGTACCCCCCCCCCCCCATTTTGACTATGCCAACGCCATACTACATGGTCTCCCTAGGTGCACTCTTAATCCGCTACAATTGGCAATGAATGCCGCTGCTCGTGTCTTTCATGGAGCCTCGAGAAAGGGCCATGTAACTCCCATTTTACAGCACCTTCATTGGCTTCCCATCCATTGCAGGCTTACCTTTTAAAGTAATGCTGCTTAACTTTAAAGCCCTTAACAAGCTTTCTTCTGCCTCCCTCATGGATCTTGTTCACCTCATTCTTCAGAATAGATCCAGAAGATCGATCGCTGCTTACACACTCACTGTTCCTACTGCTATAATAAAATGCTCCCTTGCGACCAAGAACCGAGCCTTTGTGTTTTATGCGCCCACACTTTGGAATTCCCTTCATGCCCATATCCGGTCTATTACTGACCTTGCACAATTTAGGAAGGCCTTAAACCATCACCTTTTCCTTCAGTACTATTCTCAGGCCAGTGACATTACATAACCAAGTTCATCCTTTTTGTCTGTCACATTATCATAATCATACTAGTTGTTTTAATTACTTAACTTATTTAATTCTCCCTGTTTAAACCAAGTTGTCTTACCTGTTCTCTGTAAGTTTAATGTATGTTCTGCCTGCATTGTACAAACTGCTTATTGTAAACTGCACTGATTTTTAAGAGCACGGTATAAAAAAATTAAATAAATAATGGAAAGTGTCTGTTTGGAGTTGATCTGGAGAAGCTGATGAAGGACCTGGGCGAAACAAAATCTTAGACTCCCAGAAGACAGGTCCAAGGGGCCTGTAAAGCAGGTTGATGCACCTTTTTCTGCAGGCCCCTCCCCCCCCCCCCCCCCCCCCCCCCACCGCCAAAATCTACAAAGGGCACGCTGGGCAGTTTCTTGGAGGTTTCGTGACTCTTAGAACATTACTGAACTGGAAAAACGTCCCCTCTGCTTCTGGGTCTCAGGCTCATTCTCAGTCCTTTTGTGGAGTGCATGGCCAGGGACTCAGCCCCATCCAGAAAAAGGATCCTCCTGGACTGCACAGTGAAAATTTGGGGGCCAATTTCCTGGCTCCTCCAGATAAAGAAAAAGCAAAGCCTGTCTTCAAGGAATGGGCCTGGATTACCAAAAATTGCTGTGTGCTAGACATCATTCAGCTCTGTTATGTTCTGAAATGCAGAGAGCTGATTCTGAATGCTTTTGTCATTTCCCCTGTGGGCTGCGATCAAAAGTGCAGCTGTGCCAGACAACCTTAGACAAGTTGCTATGACTGAAGACTGTAGTACTTGTCATTCCAGACAACCGGGCAAAGACAGATATGCCCATCTATTTTGTGGAGCCAAAAAATACCCTGTTCCTTCTGGCCCTCAAGGGGGTCAAGAAGCACTCGTACGTCCTGCGCCTCTGGATGGAAACCTTGCGCTCCATGATGCAAGAAGTGTACCAAGAGGATTTCTTGGTTTATCTGGATCTGGCCGAGGCATATTTCATATCCCAATTTGGGGGGGGGGGGGGGGCGGGGGCGGAAAGATCAGCAGAAGTATTTGTTTTTGCTGTGCTTGGCTCTCGCTATCAGTTCTCCACCCTCTCTTTTGGGCTATCCACTGCCCCAAGGATGTTCTCCGAGGGTCATGGTGGTGGCACTGCGGTGCCAAGGGATTTGTGTCCATCTCTATCTGGATGGGTGGCTAATCCAAGCCCTTTCCCTTTCAGAAGCATATCAGGGGCCATCCTTTTTGGAGAGTCTCTGCTGGGTGATCAATTGGGGAAAGGGCCAGCTGTTGCCTTACTCAGTCTCTGCAGTTTCAGGAAGCATGCTTTGACACTCAAATGGGCAGGTTTTTTTTTTTTTTCCCTGCCAGAGGAGAATGTTAAGACTGTTGTATTACATGGCGCTGTTGTGTGTGCAGCAGGCTCCCAGAATCTGGGATTATCTTCTGCTCCTCAGGTTGATGGCGGCAACCATAGATGGTGCCATGGACACATGCACACATGTGACCACTCCAGCAGTCTTTGACTTGATGGTCCCTGAGTTCTTAGTTCAAGCACCAGGCTTCCCTCCTCTTGATTATGAAGGCCAGCCTGTAGTAATGACAGCAGTCATGTCATCTGAGGAAAAGCGTACTGCTGGACAATTTCTCCTGGATCCTGCTGACACCGGATTCCAGTCTCTCTGGCTGGGGAGCCTATTGCCAAGACCATATGGACCAGAGCTGTTGGAACCTCCAGGGAAGCAGTGTGGCTCATAAACCTCCTTGAGGCAAGGGCCATCAAATTGGCTCTTCTGTGTTTCCCACCCCTGGTCGTGGACCGGGCAGTTAGAATGCTTTCAGGCAACGCTATGGGGTGGCTTATGTCAATCAGCAAGATAGCACGAGGATTGCTGGGGTAGTTCTGGAGATGGTTCTCCTTTTTATTTATTTATTTAAAATTTTTTCTATACCGCCTTATCCTTTAATCAAGGCGGTTTCCACAGCAAACAATCATAATGGTGGTTCAAGTGTGTTCATGCAGTGATGCAGATTGTGTGTATGTGTTGGTGTATATTAGATTCTTTTGAGCTATATACATTCTTATGTACAGGGCTATTTACATTATGAGCTATATACATTCTTATGTACACGGGACAGGGGAGGGGGGTTGGTCTTTTGTTCCTGCTTTTTGAGTAGATAGTATATTTGCTTGGGGGGGTGAAGAAACTCCTAGCCTAGTCAGCCCCGCGCATTTCTGGGTTGGACAGTGGAAGCGGACTTCCTCAGCCGGCACTCTTTGGATCCTGGAGAGTGGGAGTTGATTCTGTACTGCTGGGGTCACCCCAAAATGGATCTAGTGGTGACGCACTCCAATGCCGAAGTTTGCTGCTACTTCGTTTGTCACATCGAGATGGGGTCCAAGGATGTTTAAGCCCTGACCCAGCCTTGGCCAAGTCAGCAACTGCTATATGTGTTTCTGCCATAGTCCCTGACAGGGCATGTGATTTAGCATATAGAAGACCCCACCTGGGCTGGGTTGTTCTGGTGGTGCCGGCTTGGTAGAGGAGAGCATGATTTAGATACCTGATGTGGCTCCTGCAGGCACCACCTCTTCTGTGGCCTCTTGGGGCCTATCGCAGCAGGGATGGATCGTCCTGGAGGATCCGGCTCCCTTCTCGCTTAGGGCATGGCTCTTGAAAGGAGACAGCTAGTGCATAAGGGCTACTCTCCAGCAGTGGTCTCTACTCTGCTCAATGCCCAGAGTTGGTCTACCAAGCTAGCATACATGCGGATATGGTGCCTCTTTGAGCACTAGTGCAGTGCATAGCAGTTGGTTCCTGAGGCAGCCAAGTTGTCTTCCCTGTTGGCCTTTTTATTTTATTTATTTAGCTATTTTTATATACCACTTTATCGCAGCGTCAACATGGTTTACAATGAACTGGTAACAAACTGACACATAGTACCTGGGGTCTGAACTTGGAAGATTGAGGTTATCCTATACATTGATCTAAGACATTGTTGAGGGGTGATGGGGCCAAAGGAATATGTACACTGTGGGGTGGGGGAAGAGGGAGCAGAGGAATATTTACACTGTGGGATGGGGGGGTAGAGCTGATGGTTCATGTTTTGCTATTAAAATGTTCCTTAAAGAGATGATTCTTAAGAGCCTTATGGAATTCCTTGAGGTCTGTTATTGCACGTAGGTTGTTCCGGAGATTGTTCCAGAGGCTGGGGGCAAATAGCAAGAAGGCCTGGTTGGCAGTAGATTGAGTACTTTGTTTTGAGGAAGGTGACGGTAAAAGTATTTAGCGAACTAATTCTTCTGACTTTGTTTAGTGCTCTGTGTAAGAGTGATTGTACGTTTTCTGATAGGTTTTGGGATACCTTGAAAATGGTTAAAATGGCTTTTCATTTTGCTCAGCTAATTATGAGGAGCCAATGGAGGTGCTTTAGGATCTGAGTTATGCATTCAGATCTGGGGAAACCATGTAGGATGCAGGCTGCAGTGTTTTTGTTGGTGTAGAGCATATTGGGGAAGGTCTTGCAGGATTATATTGCAAAAGTCCAGGTATGGGAATATTAAGGTCTGAAATACTGTATGGAAGTAGCCATAGTCTATTAGTAGGCAAAGCCACTGGAGAGTTTTCTTTTTGTGGTTTATGGTCGTTAATGTGTTGCTAAAATGTGGTTGCATATTGAGGCGCTGGCCCTGGATTATGCCTAGTTATTGTACTTGAGATTTGACTTCTAATATAGCTTTTGGCATTCCATTTATCATCTGTAAGGTTGGAGGGAGGGTGGAAGGTAGGATCTCTTGTGACATGGGAAACCTGTTTTCTTTTAGTTAACAGCAAGGTTGTACTGAGAGCCAGTTGACTACTGTGAAGCATGTCAGCAATGTGGTATAGGAAGGACATCTGGCAGGGAACAGTTTGCATAACATGTCATATGCATATATGTGGTGGTCTCCAGGAACAAGTAGGAATCAGTCCTCACATATGGGGTGATGTCGACGGAGCCCACTTGCTAATATCTCCCCAGTTTTAAAAGAAAGTCTTTGGGAGATGCACCATGCTTGCGTGGTCCCCTTTCTGCCTAATAGTGCTATCTTGCCTCATTCTACTTTTTTTCTGCAGAGCCTATCGGACATGTCTGGTCGTCCCCCCCCCCCCCCCCCGAAAAAGATGGCATTTTTTTGTCCTTAATTTTTGTTGTGTGCACGGATTCACGTGAGTTTAGCCTCGTGGGGGCCTTCTTTCCCACCATGGCCTCAGTCAGTGGCTTCAAACTGTGTGACTGCTGCACCCACAACATGTCACACATGGACCAGCATGACTGCCGCCTTCCATGCCTTGGACCAGATCATGATCCCCTTGGTCTGCAGTCTCTTAAACAGATGACTCCAAAGGCCCTTAAGAGCCATCAGCAGCAGCATGAGTCCATCTTCCACAAAGACACTGCACCGGAGTCATCAGAGACCTTGCTCCAAGTCATCCTCTGAGACTTCAGACTCTTGCGGGGGACTGAGTGGTCTTGGAGCCCCCAAGGCCACTGAGCCTCTAGCCGGAGCTCCACTGATGAGGACCACAGGAAGAGCCTGAAGACCGCATCTGGAGACAAGTAAGGGAAAGTGGGGAAAATCCCATGGGCTCAAGACTGTCCTTGACATGAGGCTGGGGGTGACAGCCAGAATGAACCTTCCAAGTTGCCCCAAAAGGAACCCTCGACTTCAAGGGATTGGTCTCGGACCCCTGAGGCCATCCTCATAGAGGACTCCCCCCTTGACAGACCTGGCACCAGGCTCAAAGTCTCTAGTGCTCGTGCCAAAGGCTGCGGAGTCAGGCCCTAGAGTGCAGTTTGTCTGCCTCCTTGGCCCAGCAGCAGGCTCTAATGCCTGGTTCCTCCAGGTCATCACTCCCAACCATGGGGTCCTCCATGTCAAGGGACTCCCTGCAGGTCGAGCTGATCCTTGAGAGCCACTGGCCTAGAGGGGTCTTTCTGCATCTATCACAAACCCGGTCCTGTTCATCGGGTTCATGATCTTCCCTGCTTAGTGCCTTCTGCTCTGAGCAGAGGGCTGCTGGTGCACCAGAGCCATTGAAGCTAAGGCTTTGCCCTGCGACCCGGGGAAATCTTGATGACTCCTTTGCCTCTGAGTTTGCCTGGGAGACCAAGGACGATGAGTCCCCGGACACCCATTGCCACCAGGATGTGGCCTCTGACCAGTCTCCTCCAGAGATGCGGCACTGATCCCCCTCCTGAAGACATGGCCTTCCTAGACTTCGTGAGGGCTGTGGCGAAGGCTCTCACCTTTGCCACCGAATCTGAGGACCCTCGCATGGAGGACCTAGAGATCTTCCAGTATGAGACTCCTCCGAAAGAGGCTTTTATGGTGCTTGTTCTCTTCTCTTCCCCCCCCCCCCCCACCATCCTGAAATGGCTGCTTCTCCGCATGTGGGAAACACCGTTCTTGGTGCCCATAGTAAGCAGGCGGCTGGACTCTATTTACTGGGTCCACCGGAGCCCTGGCTTCCAAAATGCCCAACTGCCCCATAACTCCATGGTAGTGAAGTCGGCCATGCGTAGGCTCAAGAGCCAGAAGACACACTCCTCAGTGCCCTTGGGTAGGGAGGCCTATGCCATGGGCAGAAAATGCTTCCAGGTCTCAATGCTTGTCTGCCTGATCCAGGCCTACCAGCTGTACATGGGCATTGTACCTGCAGGACCTGGTGAAAGAGCTTGCTGAGTTCTCAGCTGGCCTCTCAGAGAAACCTCTCCAGCGGTTCCGGACCCTGGCCTCCACCATCAAAGTGCTCAAAGTTTGACTCGGGCAGCCTATGATGGCTTTGAGTTGGCGATTAAAGTGGCTGCAGCAGGCATTAGTGCAGTACGCCAGGCCTGGCTGCAGTCGTCTGACCTGGAGCAATGGGTGCAGGACAAGCTGGTAAGTGTCCCCTGCCAAGGAGAGAACCTCTCTGGCAAACCCTGACAAGGACCAGGCTCTCTAAGACCACTGTTCCTTCCCAGAGGAAGGGTTGAGGCAGAAAGGCCTCTTATCCAAAGAAGAGGAAGACTTACAGAAACTACCCCCAGTATCAGGTGTGATCCGGGAAACTATAGACTAGTGAGCCTGACATCAGTACTGGGAAAAATGGTAGAAAACATCAAGAACAAAATTGCTGAACATAGTCATGGCTTAATGGGAAATTGAGCTAGATAGGGTTACTACTGCAATTACTTCCATCTTCAATTCAAAATTTCCTTCTTTTCTCTTTTTTTTCTTTTTTTTCCTCCTTTTTTTTTAACCTCTTAAACTCCAATACCTACAAATCTAGATAAAGTGCAGGTCTCAGACTAACACTGGCAGTGCTTTTTGTATACACCAAAAGCAGCATACCTTCACGCATCAATGACCTTCAAGCACTTATCTATTCATAGAAGAATTACAATGTTTCAGAACTCCCTACATGATAATGATTGAAGAAAAAGTCTAGTAGGGAGTTCTGAAACATTGTAATTCTTCTATGAATAGATAAGTGCTTGAAGGTCATTGATGCGTGAAGGTATGCTGCTTTTGGTGTATACAAAAAGCACTGCCAGTGTTAGTCTGAGACCTGCACTTTATCTAGATTTGTAGGTATTGGAGTTTAAGAGGTTAAAAAAAAGGAGGAAAAAAAAGAGAAAAGAAGGAAAATTTGAATTGAAGATGGAAGTAATTGCAGTAGTAACCCTATCTAGCTGAATTTCTCAATAGTTATTGAGGGCATTTGTAGTACAGGATCTTTAACCCTCTGAAAATTAGACCTAGAACAGTCATGGCTTAATGGGAGACAGCCAACATGGCTTTAGACAAGGAAGATCTTGTCTTAATAATCTGGGGGGGGGGGGGGTGGTTTGTTAGGTTCTTTTTTTGAAGGTGTGAATAAACTGGAAAAGGGAATAACAAGCAAGGTTATCAAATTTGCAGATGACACAAACCTATTTAAAGTTGTTAAAACCTATGAGGATTGTGGAAAATTGCAAGAGGATCTTGATAAACAGGAAGACTGGGCATCAAAATGTCAGATGAAAATTAATGTGGACAAGTGCAAAGTTATGCACCTAGGGAAGAACAACCCAAACTATGGTTACATGATGCAAGCTTCCACATTAGGAGCCACCACCCAGGAAAAAGATTTAGGCATCATTGTGGACATGTTAAAAACCCTCCGCTCAGTGTGCAGTGGCAGCCAAGAGAGCAAATAGAATGCTAGGTATCATAAGGAAAGGAATGGAAAATAAAACAAAGGATATTATAATGCCTCTGTATCGTTCCATGGTGCGACCGCACCTTGAATATTGTGTGCAGTTCTGGTCACCATATCTTAAAAAGGATATAGCATTATTAGAAAAGATTCAGAGAAGAGCCACCAAAATGGTAAAAGGGATGGTAGGATACCCCTATGAAAGGCTAAAAAGGTTAGGACTCTTTAACCTGGAAAAGAGACAGCTGAGGGGAGATATGATAGAAGTCTATAAATAATGAACGGAATGGAACGGGTAAACAAATTGTTTACATTATCAGAATATAGAAAGACTAGGGGGCATGCAATGAAGCCACAGGGTAAACTATTTAAGACAAATAAGAGAATATTTTTTCACTCAACGTGTAATCATAGTAACATAGTATATGACGGCAGATAAAGACCAGTATGGTTCATCTAGTCTGCCCAGCAACCAAACTCTGGAATTGGTTACTGGAGGATGTGGTAAAAGCTGTTAGTGTAGCTGGGTTTAAAAAAGGTTTGGACAAGTTCCCGGAGGAAAGGTCCATAAACCCAGGGACGCAGGATATCAATGCTTGACCCAATACAAGCATTGTGGAACCTGTATCTTTTGGGGAAACTGCTAGGTACGTATGACCTAGGTTGGCCACTGTTGGAAACGGGATACTGGGCTTGATGGACCTTGGTCTGACCCAGTATGGCATTTCTTATGTTCTTACCTGGCCTTCCCAGCTCCCCAGCAGGCCAAGGGATGCCGCACATCTCTGAAGTGTTTGTAGAAAAACCTTTAAATGGTATTATTCACACAAAGAAGATATCAGACGTGTGCAGCATAAAATGAGACAAAGAAGAGAACAAATCCCCTGAAGAAGCAAGAAGTGAAACGCGACTGTGGCGCCTAAGATAGGCGTTGGGATCTGTGAGCCATTATATTAAAGTTTATCCTTAATTTTAAGATGTTTGAACAGTGACTCGTATGAAGGTGGGATCAGAGGGTTACTATCAAGCCCCTGAAGAGATTGTTTCATGAGGTTGTGATCACTTTTTTTTTAGAGAGCGACAATCGAGAAGTTGGATAAACTTGTAGAATAGGCTTAGATACAATAAATTTAGTCTCAGTAGATAATATATAGGAGGTCATTGATGCAAAATAAGCACAAAAACTGGAAGGATATTAAATCCAGAAAAATCGTGCTTTGATGTCTGAGACCTCAGATAAGAGAGAATTATCAAACCCCAAATAATGAGGTTCTACTTTTTATAACTGAGTATATACAACAAACGAGGTAGACATATTAGCTCAGGAAGAAGACCACTGGTTACTGTATAATATACAATAATGGTTTTCTATGCTCACAGGTAGCCTGCCATCACCACTGAGTGGGCCCTCCAGGCGGTCAAGGAGGGTTACTTCCACCTCCAGCAGAAGCCCCTGCCATTTTTCCCAGGAGAGCCAATCAGGACTCCCCTTCACCAGATCCTGCTCCAGCAGGAACTTGCAGTCCTAGCAAGCAAGGCAGTGGAACCCGTTCCTGTCCATCTCAGGGGCAAGAGATTCTACTCCTGCTATTTACTGGTTCCCAAAAGAACGGGGGGCATCCTAGACCTGCAGGGTCTCAACAGTTCCTGGTGAGGGAGAAGTTAAAGATGCTCTCCCTTAGAACGTTGCTGCCATACCTCCAGCAGGGAGACTGGCTATACTGCTTGGACTTAAAAGATACGTACACTCGCATCCTCATCCACCCCCTCCAGAGACAGTATCTTTGCTTCGTGGTGGGGGAGGTCATTACCAGTACAGAGTGTTCCCCTTCAAGCTGGCTGCTGCCCCACGGGTATTCACCAAATGCCTGGCAGTAATCTCAGCCCACCTCAGGCTCCAGGGGCTCTTCATTTTTCTCTATCTAGACGACTGGCTGGTAAAGGGCAGAACCTCTGCCAAAGCACAACAGGCGACAGACCACACTATCCTTGTCCTTGAGCACTTGGGATTTGTAGTAAACTACCCAGTCTCATCTCCGGACAGCTCAAAACCTGGAGTTCATAGGGGTGCCAGGGCCTTTCTTCCAAGGGACAGGGCCCTGCACCTCCAGGCACTTGCAGAGGACACCCAGCACTGTCGCTCTGCATTAGCCCACCACATGCTCTGCTTATTGGGACACGTGGCATCAACCCTACGTGCCTGCTTGCGGATGCAGATGGCAGAGTGGGCACTCCGTTCTCAATGATCCCAGGCCACAGGGTGCCTGCAAGACAGGGTGGCAGTCACCCATCCCCTGGCAGACTCTCGACTGGTGGCAACCCCTCCCATACCTACTGGCAGGGATGCCTTTCCAGACCCCCACACCTCAGAAGGTCCTCACAACAGATGCCTCCAGGCTGGGGTAGGGAGCCCATTGCGGTGACCTCTGTACTCAAGGCAGTTGGTTGCTGGTGGAGAGCCTCCAACAAATCAACCTCCTGGAGTTCCAGATTGTGGCCTTAGCCCCCCCAGATGTTTCACTACCACCTGCAAGACCAAGCTGTACTGGTCCAGACCGACAATCAGGTGGCGATGTTTGTTTTATATAAACAAGCAAGGAGGCATGGGGTTGTCCCTCCTTTTGCTAGGAAGTGGTGAGTATCTACGCTTATGCCAGCAGCAAAGGGATGCTCCTGTGAGCAGTATACATCCTGGACCAGGACAATGCCCTGGTGGACTGGCTCATCCGGGTCTTCCAGCTGCACAAGTGGAGACTGGACCCCAGAGTAGCCCACCAGCTATTCCAGCTCTGGGGACTCCCACAAGGATCTCTTTGCCAGCCCAGCCAGTGCTCAGCTGCCCTGCTTCGGTTCCCAGCAGCTACACCCTGCGAGGGAGGCGGTGGATGCCTTCGTGATCTCATGGGCAGAGAGCCTCCTTTATGCTTTCCTGTACATGCCTCTGATCGCCAAGACCCTCTTCAAAGTCCAGTGCAACAGGGTCACAGTGATCCTGATAGCTCCACAGTAGGCCAGTCATCCATGGTTTCCCCTGCTCCTCTGCCTGTCCACAACTCCCTTGGTTCCCTTGAGGTGCAACCCAGGCCTACTCAAGTAGGAAGTGAGCTCTCCCGCACCCAGCCTGGGGTCCCTGACACTCATGACCTAGCAACTGAGCAGGTAGCCCTGACTCCCTTCAGCCCCTCTGCTGAGGTAGCAGATGTGGTTCTGGCCTCCCGCAAGGCCTCCACATGCAGAGCATACACCTTTAAGTGGCATAGATTTTCTATCTGGTGCGCAGAGGGGCAGACGAACCCCCTTCTCCTGCTCTGTCCAGCTAGTACTGCAGTATCTGCTTCACCTTTCTCAGGCAGGCTTGAAGTCGAACTCGGTTAGGGTGCACCTTAGCGCATTTGCAGCACACCACCATTTAATCAAGGGCAAACCCCTCTGTTCATCTGTTAGTGGCTTGCTTCCTGAGGGGTCTCCTCAGATCGAAGCCTCCTATCTGCCCTCCGGCAGTGGAGTGGAACCTGAACATTTTATTCTCAGTTTACCACATCACCCTTTGAGCCTCTTGGCTCCTGCCACCTAAAATACCTCACTTGGAAGGTGGTGATCCTGGTGGCACTCACTTCTGCTCGCTGGGTCAGCAAGCTTCAAGCATTGGTGGCAGACCCACCATATCCTAGGTTCTATAGGAACAGGGTCATGTTCTGCACACACCCCACGTTCCTGCCCAAGGTGGTCTCTCTATTCGACCTTAACTAGCAGATGGTACTTCCCACCTTCTTTCTGTGGCCCCGCGCCAGCAGGGCGAAGGCTGTTCTTCAGACATTGGACTGCAAATGGGCACTATCCTTCTACCTGCAGTGCACCCAGGGTCACTGCTGAGTTTCTGAGCACTGTCTCCTTTGACCCAAGTAGTTTGGGGGTGGCAATCTCTAAACACACCCTGTCCACCTAGGTAGCAGACTGTATCGCCTTTGTCTACAAGTAGGCCGGTCTCTCACTGGAGTGCCATGTCACGACAGAGTGTCTGGGCCATGGCAGCCTCTGTGGCAAACCTGCATTCTGTTCCCTTATCGGGAAATCTGTCGGGCCACCACTTGGTCCTCATACCTTCGCAGCTCATTACTGCCTAACGAGAGGGAGTTCTACTGGGACAGTGCCTTTGGCCAGGCAGTACTCCATCATTTGTTCAGGGTGTAGGCAGTTCCTACCCTCTAGTCCTTGCTGTGTTCGGGCTACCAGTGAATTGGTTACTCGCTGGACCCTTTGTTCGCTCATGGGTCTATTGTCTTCCAACTCAGTTGTTGCTGCTCATGGCTCACCTTTTCTGGTCACCCATGGATTTTTACAATTTTTTTCGGTAGCCTGTAGCTGGGGAGTCCCATATGAGGACTCACTTCCTTCTTGTTCCCAGAGAAAGTGTAGTTACTTGTAAAAGATGTTCTCTGAGAACAGCAGGAATCAGTCCTCACAACCTTCCCTCCTCCCCATGGAGTTGTCACTTAGCATTTTTGCCTTGTGCTATGATATACTGAGGCAAGACGGCACCCTTAGGCAGGAAGGGGACCATGCATGCGTGGTGCATCTCCCAAAGGCTTTCTTTGAAAATGGGCAGAGGTTACCGCATGGGCTCTGACACTGACGTCTCCCCATATGTGAGGACTGATTCCTGCTGTCCCTAGAGAACACCTCTTATAGGAGAGTATCTACACTAAATGTTATGGGCCTGGATAACTAGACAGATAGGCTGAAGGTATAAATTAAATAGTAAGTATGATAATGCAGAGCCTTGCAGGACTCCTTGTCATTGGTTGCAGGGTGTTGCTTAAATGATCCGAACTTAACCTGTTGACTGTCTGTGAATTATGAGTGGAACCATTTCAAGGTGGTATCCTTGAATCCAAAGTATTTTAATCACAGTATAAGTGGTGTGATTGTCAGAGTCAATTGCAGAGGCAGTGTTGAGGAATATCATGATGGAGCCTTAGTATGGCTTGTCCATGCCCTTTGAGTCCATTGGTGAGGGTGGTTAGGAGGGTCTCAACACCATACTTGGGTCTGAAGCCATGTTGCTGTAGACTGATGCGTGGGAAATAAAGTGCATAAGAACATAGGAAATGCCATACTTCGTCAGACCACCAAGCCCAGTATCCTGTTCCAACAGTAGCCAATCCAGTTCACAAGTACCTATCAGGTTCCCAAAAAGGCACGCAGGTCCCAGGGCAAGCAATTGTCCAAACCTTTTTTGAACCTAGCTACACTAGCAGCCTTCACTACATCTTCCAGTAACAAATTCCAAAGTTTGATTACGCTTTGAGTGAAAAAAATATTTTCTCTTATTAGTTTTAAGTAGGTTACCCTTAGCTTCATTGCATGTTCCCTAGTCTTTCTATATATTGGTGGTGTAAACAATCTATCTACGTTTACCCGTTCCATTCCATTCATTAATTTATAGACCTCTAACATATCTCCCTTCAGCCATCTTTTCCAGGTTGAAGAGTCTCTCCTCAAAGGGGTGTCCTTCCATCCCCTTTTGGCAGCTCTTCTCTGTACCTTTTCTAATACGCTATATCCATTTTAAGATACAGCTACCAGAATTGCAAACAATATTCCAGGTGCAATCATACCATGGAACAATACAGAGGCATTATAATATCCTTTGTTTTATTCTCCATTCCTTTCTTTATAATTCCTAGCTTTCTATTTGCTTGCTTGGCTGCCGCTGCACAGTAAGCAGAGGGTTTCAGTGCATTATCCACAATGACACTTAAATCTTTTTCTTGGTTGGTGGTTCCTAATGTGGGACCTTGCATCATGTAGTTGTAGTTTGGGTTTTTTCCTAGGTGCGTAACTTTGCACTTGTTAACATTAAATTTCATCTGCCTTTTGGATGTCCAGTCTTCTGATTTATCAAGGTCCTCTTGCAATTCTTTACAATCCTCTTGTGTGTTAAGAACTTTGAATAATTTTGTATCACCTCGCACATTGTTCCCATTTCCAGATCATTTATGAATGTTAAAAAGCAGCCCAATACAGATATTTGTACTACCTTCTCGATGACCTTTGCTAGGAAAGGTAGGCTTGTGATGGGCCTGTTGGTGGTGGGGAGGCTTGGGTTGAGGAGCATATTCTTCATGATCAGCCAAATGGATGCTAATTTGAGGCTGGTGGGCATGTGTCCCTGTGTGAGGGACAGCTGGGTGACCTTGAGGATGGGGAGAAGCTAGGTCAGCACGGGATATCTTTTATCCAGCTAACTGTGCAATGGTCAACTGTGGGAAAGCATGAGTAATCAACAGTAAAGAACCATGTTAGGAAAGCATAAACAGAAAGCTGTCAGAAGATGAACTTGCAGAGCCAAATGGAAAAAATCATAGTGGATACCACAGCAAAAGAACAGAGTAAATATAGTTTTGGGGTAGGCTCTGGACTGGCTTAGCAGGACTCAAGAAAAGTATGTTAACTGGTAAGTAATGATCTAGAGAAGGGCCTTTCCCTTAACTCCCTAAAGGTTCATGTGGTAGCTCTGGCCTGTTTCCAGGATCCAGTGGCAAGCAAGTCTCTGGCCTTGCACCCAGACGTCTCACATTTTTCTCCATGGGATTCCACATCTGTCTTCCTCTCTGATCTGTGATCCCTTCCTGAGATCTGTGCTGGTACTTAGGGCACTGATGGTGGTGCCCTTTGAGCTGTTGAAGCATGCTACGTTAAAGGATTTTAACGTTCGTTAAAGGATTTTAACATTCAAGACTGTCTTGGTTGCGATTTGTTCCAAAAGGCAGATTTCCAAGCTGCAGGCTCTGTCTTGCTGAGATCCTTATTTGTCCTTTTCAAAGGAGGCTGTTTCCATTCGGCCTGTGCCTTCCTTCTTGCCCAAGGTGTTTTCTCCCTTTCACGTGAACCAGGTTGTCTGCCTGCCCTCTTTCCAAAAGGAGTAATGTCGGGGGAAGAATAAGGGTTTTTGCCTGGTGGATGTCCAGAGGGTGCTTCTCTAGTATCTGGAGATTATGAATTCCTTTCGTAAGTCCTACCATTTTTTTGTGCTGTTTGCTGTCTTGTGCAAGGATGAAGCAGTGGCCAAGTCTACTTTGGGTGCTAGATTAAGGAGGCCATTGCCTATGTGTATGTGTTGTGGAACCGGCTAGCTCTGGAGGGTTTACGTGCCCATTCTACAAAGCACATGTGTTTGCCTGGGTGGAGCAGAGCAGAGCTTGGTAGCCCCTGCAGATGTTGGTTGGACACAAAAAATATCCTTTAAAACCAAAGACCGTATACAAAAGCCAATAGAAAAAGTCCCGGTAGAAATTAGCAGCAAAATTACTCTTTTTGTCGGAGCAAAAAAGTCACAAAAGGGGTTGAAAATATTAACACCGTCTTGCTGTGAACGCTCCTTTTTACTCAGTTTAATAAAGTGTTGAAACCAAATTACTTATCTCAAGACATCACAACGTGACACGTTTCGGGTTGAACATTTCAAAACCCTGCTTCGGGTGGAAGTTTCATTGAAACCCTGCTTTAGATGAGTTTCATAATTTTCACCATCCGTGGCTTTAATTTTTTGCTCCGACAAAAAGAATAATTTTGCTGCTAATTTCTACCGGGACTTTTTCTATTGGATGTTGGTTGGACAGCAACGTGGGTATCACTTTCCACTTTGTCAAGAATTGCAGTTTGGATGTCCACACACGGGCAGACACTGCTTAATTCAAGGATTTTGTGAGTTGCTGTCTTCTTCCCACCCAGTGGTGGTATAGCTTTGGTACATCCTGCTTGTCTGAACTGGTCTAGTAGGATGATATGGAAGGTGACGTTTTACTTACCAGTTAATATCCTTTCCTTGAGTACTGCTAGATTAATCCAGGGCCCGCCCTTGAAACTGTATTTGCTCTGTTCTTTTGCTTCAGTACCCTTGGGTCTGCTATGATTTTTTTCCCACTTGTCTCTGCAGGTTCATTTTCTGACAGCTTTTGGTTTATGCTTTCATGTACATAATTCTTTACTGTTGATTACTCATTATTGAGGTTGGGTGAGGCTTTGCTATGTTTCTCCCATATGCTTTGGAACAAATACTGAAGAGACCTCTGGTATCGCCAGGAACAAGTAGGAATGTAGTCCTCACATATGGGTGACATCGGGTACTGATGGAGCCCACGCGAGAAGCTCTCCAGCTACCACTACAAAAGCGTTTGGGAGCAGTCCACTGCACATGTGCTGGTGCCTTCCTGCTCTTCTGACTCTCCTTAGTTCTTCTTTTTCCGTGTAGCCTACATTTTTAACTCCTGCCACAGCTAAAGAAACCCTTGCTTTCACTGCGTATCGCTTGATACTGATTTCTTCTTCTACCCTTTATTTCCTTTTCCTTTCCTCTCTTCAAGAGACTATACAAAAATGAAGATCTACCATAGAAGATCACAACTGTATAACACCATTGGTGACAATGCTCATATTCAACAGCAAGAAACCTTTCCAAGACACCAAGTGCTTCTCAAACGAACTAAAAGGCCACACTATCATAGACATCAGAAGCAACAGAACCAGGACCAAGCTAGGGCAAATGCCAACCAAAACCTGAGGAACCAACCTCCACAAGAGGGCTATTCAAGGTACTGTAAACTCCTAACTCACCCATTTTTTACAAAGCTGTCTATCACGGCAGATAAACAGCAGCCCCTCAGACATCCCCACTGACCACTTTACTAGTTAATATAAGGATCACAGCTTATGCAGGCACACAACGCAATCTATCCCTACTTATGAGAGTACCACAACAAAAAATAGCAACAGACTCCATCCTATTCTTCCACCTACTGTCCCTCCAACATACTCTCCAATATGGCTACAAATAAACCTGCAATAATACTTTGTTGCCTAATAATACTGCTCCAAACCCTAAAGACGAGCACAATGGGAGACAGCCAACATGGCTTTAGACAAGGAAGATCTTGTCTTACTAATCTGTTATGTTTTTTTGAAGGAGTGAATAATCAGGTGGACAAAGGTGAGTCGGTTGATATTGTGTATCTGGACGTTCAGAAAGCCTTTGACAAGGTCCCTCATGAGAGACTTTTGGCAAAACTAAAGAGTCATGGGATAGGAGGCAGTGTACTATTGTGGATCAGGAACTGGTTAAAAGATAGAAAGCAGAGGGTAGGGCTAAATGGCCAATTTTCCCAATGGAGAAAGGTGAATAGTGGTGTACCCCAGGGATCTGTGCTGGGTCCGCTGCTTTTTGACATATTCATAAATGACCTGGAAAGTGGAATAACGAGTGAGGTTATCAAATTTGCAGATGACACAAAATTAAAGTTGTTAAAACCCAAGAGGATTGTGGAAAATTGCAAGAGGATCTTGATAAATTGGAAGACTGGGCATCAAAATGGCAGATGAAATTTAATGTGGACAAGTGCAAGGTTATGCACCTAGGGAAGAACAACCCAAACTATGGTTACACGATGCAAGGTTCCACATTAGGAACCACCACCCAGGAAAGAGATTTAGGCGTCATTGTGGATACCATGTTAAAACCCTCGGCCCAGTGTGCAGCGGCAGCCAAGAGAGCAAATAGAATGCTAGGTATGATAAGAAAAGGAATGGAAAATAAAACAAAAGAGATTATAATGCCTCTATATCGTTCCATGGTGAGACCGCACCTTGAATATTGTGTGCAATTCTGGTCGCCGTATCTTAAAAAGGATATAGCGATTTTAGAAAAGGTTCAGAGAAGAGCCACCAAAATGGTAAAGGGGATGGAAGGATACTCCTATGAATAAGGGCTAAAAAGGTTAGGGCTCTTTAACCTGGAAAAGAGAAGGCTGAGGGGAGATATGATAGAAGTCTATAAATTAATGAACGGAGTGGACCGGGTAAACGTAGATCGATTGTTTACGTTATCAGAATATAGAAAGACTAGGGGACATGCAATGAAGCTACAGGGTAAACTATTTAAGACTAATAAAAGAAAATATTTTTTCACTCAACGTGTAATCAAACTCTGGAATTTGTTACCGGAGGATGTAGTAAAGGCTGTTAGTGTAGCTGGGTTTAAAAAAGGTTTGGACAAGTTCCTGGAGGAAAGGTCCATAAACCATTATTAAGAAGGGACCCAGGATATCAATGCTTGAACCAATACAAGCATTGTGGAGCCTGTGTCCCTTGGGGAAACTGCTAGGTACATATGACCTAGATTGGCCACTGTTGGAAACAGAATACTGGGCTTGATGGACCTTGGTCTGACCCAGTATGGCATATCTTATGTTCTTAACAGATGACACACAATGCAATAAAGTGAATTACATACCAATCTACAAGCTACCAGAATCAACACTTTTCACCATGCATACCAAAACTCAACACACAAAAGATGCAACAGATTACTTTAAATTAACCCATCCAACCCCCTTGAAGGAACCAAATAAGAATCAACTGACCCCCCACACCTTGAAATGCACCTTAATCAATGCCCAATCCATACGGAACAAATTTCCACATCACGGACTACATTGAGGAACATCAGTTGGACATAATGTATATAACACAAACATGGCTCACCGACACAGATCAAGTAATACTAAACTAAATCTCATCACAAACATACGAAACTCATAACAGCCCAAGAACCAAAAAAAGGGGCGGCGGAGTCCTTATGAGAAAATCCCTAAAATTCAACACCTTATCAATTCACCACCAACTGCTGCAACATTATAACCTTCTCAAATAAACATATAGCTTTCTGCCTAATATACAGAGCACCCAGTGCAAGAAACAAAGACCTATCACTAATACTAGAAAAATATACTCTAACTCTAGTCCACAAAAACACCTCATCATCCTAGGGGACCTTAACATACTCTCCATATCCACAAGACACAGCCAAGCCTTTATTCAAGCCATCAAGGACCTACAATATAAGCAGATAGTAGACACCCCCACCCATAACAAAGGTAGAATCCTTGATCTCATCTTTGTACCAAATGCACTTCTGGAAACTAACCTCACACAACTCGCATCCATTATGCCCGCCGCATGGTTAGACCACCACATCATAACCACCTATACTAACATTACTGCACAAAATACCTCCACAGAAGCAACTAACACCCAAAGAAGATTTAAACAATTCACAAGGACACCTTCATACAGCAGGTCTTACCACATATAAGCAAAGGTTCAACAGACTTAGAAGAGACAATAAGAAACTGGAACGCAGCAATTTTCAGCTCAGCCACTGTCCCACACAAGAAAACATACAACAGGAAGATCGCACCGTGGTATTCCAATAACTTTAACAAATTAAAACAAGCCTGTAGAAGAACAACCTACACAACCAAGATGCAAGAATACCATGCCCTAATAAATGCCTTTAAGAGAGAATACCATACCAATCTAATCATGAACTCCCTAAACAAACCACGCAAACTATTCAACATAACAAGGACCTTAACAAAAGACTACCCTAAAGAACACAATCCAATCAAACCCCAAGCCATGGCTGACTTCCTTCAATCAAAAATCAAACCTAACATAAATCCGTGCCAAACTTTGACAACAAAACTCACGATAAGAAAACAAGCCCACCCATGGAACTCCTTTCACATACCATCAATAAAAGAATTAAACTGTATCATATCTAATCTGAACACCACAACCTCCCCCCTTGATCCATTCCCAGTATCCTGGATCAAAGTGACAACCAAATATCTAGCCCCCCCCCCCCCGCTCTACTCAAAATAGTCAGACTCTCTCTTAAACAAGGCACTATCCCTCCCATACTTTAGGATCAGTCTTACCATTGATTGTTTAAGAACAATCTAGACACAAATGGTCCTAACTCAAACCGACCCATCTCAAGTCTTCCATTCACAACAAAGATAATTGAGAAAGTGGTCCAATTTCAACTACAAGATCACCTAGACACGCACGCCCCTCTGGACCCCCACAAACATGGCTTCAATCCCAAACACAGTGTAGAAACACTTATTACATCACTCCTGGATAACCAGTCTAGACAACATCAGACGATGTTGTATATTGGTGGTACTCGATATAAAAGCTGCCTTTGATTCAATCAATCACAATACACTTATCAAATGACTAAAGGAAATTGGACTTCAGGAAACTACCCTGAAATGGTTCACATCCTACCTCGCCCACAGAAAAATACAAGTTAAATCTGGAACACTTCGATCAACACCAATTGAGCAACTACAAGGAGTGCCACAAGGATCAGCACTCTTTTTCCTGCTGTTTAATATCTATCTCTAGCCACTCTGCAGCATAATGACCAGATACAATATAAAATACAGTATCTATGCTGATATATATGCTCCATTCAACATAGACCAACCTGACTACTCAAGAATAACATGCATAGAAGAGATGTCAGCTTGGCTTCGGGAACACAGCCTAACAATAAATTACAATAAAACGGAAGCAATTTTTATAACAAGAAACAACTCCTTTGTTCTGCCAAAATCCTTGCAGTTATCAAACATCATAACCACTAAAACAGAAGTCAGATACTTGGGGATACACCTCGACCAAAACCTAAACGTCCAAGCTCACATAAACAAGATAAGACAGCCTACCATAAAATTAGAACACTACAAAAGCTCAAACCACTTCTGGACTCCAACAACTTCCGCACAGTTTGCCAAGCCTTAATAATGCCCACTCTGGACTACTGTAACATTTACCAAGGTCTACCAATCCAATCTATCTATCCTCTGCAACTACTCCAAAACCACAACAGCCCGCATCATAACAAGAACTAGCCACATAACCCCAACACTGAAACAAGTCCACTGGCTCTCCATAATCACCAAAACCAAATACAAAGCCATACTCGCTATTCTCCGGGAACAAGCAGGAAGTCGGTCCTCATATATGGGTGACGTGGGCACTGACTGAGCCCGTGCGGAGCAAATCCCCAGCTTTCAAAGAAAGCCTTTGGGATTGTACCATGCATGCATGGTCCCCTTCCTGCCCAAAGGTGCCATCTTGCTCAGTCTTCTTTTTTCCGCAGAGCCCACCAGACATTGTCTGTTTTCTCCCAGAAAAATTGATTTTTCTCGCGTTTCCTACTTGTCTCCGGTTTTGCACCGGTACCTTTCCCGCCCGCCAGCCTCGGTATAGAGTCCGACTCCCTTTTTACTTAAGTTTTGATTTTTTTTGCGTCTTCGCAGCTTTTTCTTTGCTGGCAGCCCGAAGGGTCTTCAACCTTGCTGGGGTTCTTTTTCCCCCTGTGGCGACCAGCGGCTTTAAAAAGTGTGATCGGTGCACTAAAATAATGTCCCTGACTGACACATATGACTGCTGCCTCTGGTGCCTCGGTGCGAACCATGACCCGGCGGTCTGTGGCTTTTGCAAGAAGATGTATTCCAAGGCCTTGAAAAGCCGCCAGCAGCAGCATGACAAAATGTTTCCGGATTCCCCAATGCCTCTGAGAGCCAGGACCTCATCTGAGGCCTCAACACCTTGGGAGGAAACACTGAGCCTGATCGTCATTGTGGGTCCATGGAGAGGTGGTCTCCCTTGAGGAAACGGACAAGGAAGAAGTCCTCGAAGGCAGTGTCCTTGGATGGCTATGACCGACCAGGGTCCTCCCGGGCCCAGTCACAGAGCTCCAGGCGCCTGCTCAAGCCATCGGAGAGGGAGCGGCTGGCCAAGGTCCGCCGGAAGGATCCGGCTGTGGACCAGCCTCTCCAGCTAGACACAATCCTCATCTGTGCTCGCGCTGAAGGCTGCGGAGCCACCTGAGCTGGAGTCCAGGATGGGCAGCCTTGGAGCGCAGTGTAACTACCTTCTTGGACCATCAGCAGGTGCTGAAGTCCAGCATGTCTGGTTCCTCCACCCAACCATCGGGCGTTAGACTTCGAAGACATCCTCAGAGGCCAAGCCGATCCTCGAGACCATGCGGGCCTGAGTAGATTCTCGGCCAAGGTCGCGCTCTATCTCCCACTCAATGGGGCCAAGGTCATCCCCGACTAGGCCTCTGGGGTCGGGTCACATGGTGCCAGGCCCCTCGAAGCCTGATGAATAGCACCCCCTCAAGTCCTCCTCTGAGTGTTCCGACTGGGAGACCGAGGACAAGGAGTCCCTGGACACCCGTCAGCACCAAGATGTCCCCTCGGATTCCCTGGTGGTCTGAACCTTGGAGAAGGTCCCCACCAGAGGTTATGGGCTGCTTGGACTTCGTCAAAGACATGTCCAAGGCTTTGGCGTTCCCCACCAAGTCCAAGGAGGATCTGCAAGCTGACAAGCTCGAGATCCTCCAATACAAGGCTCTCCCTTGGGAATCGCTCACGGTGCCATTCCTCCCATCCTGGTGTGGCTCATGTTCCGTATGTGGGAGACACTGGTGTTGCTGCCGGTGGTCAGCAAGCGGCTCGACTCGATGTACAGAGTCCACCGGAGCCCTGGCTTTCAAATTCACAGCTGCCGCATAACTCCATGGTGGTAGCATTGGCCATGCGTTGGCTGAAGAGCCAGAAGACGAACTCCTCGGTGCCCCCTGGCAGGAAGGCATGCACTTTAGATTGCCCTCGGCAGAAAGTGCTACCAGGGCTCAATGCTGAATTGCTGGATCCTGGCCTACCAGTTGTACATGGGCATGTACCTGAGGGACCTGGCGAAGGAACTCGCCGGGTACTCAGCTGGTCTCTGTGAGGCACCCTTGCAGCAGTTCACACGCCTCGCTACTGGGCTGGGGAGCCCACTGCGCAACCTATGCACCCAGAGGCAGTGGTCTCTCGAGGGGTTGAGGCAGCAGATCAACCTGCTCGAGCTCCAAGCAGTCCGGTGGGCCCTTAAAGTCTTCGGGCGCGTCGTCCTTGTGCCCCCGCCACCATCATCAGCTCTCTCCAGTCCGGGGATCGAGCCTCCAGCAGCGGGAGGAGCAGCGGCACCTTCATCGCCCAATCGGGGTGCTCTGCATGGACTTTAAAAGTTCGCGCCATCGGGCGCGCCCGTGCCTGAGGGCCCTTTGGCATGGCCCTTAGGCGTGGACCAAGAGGAAGGACACCTTTAACCGACAACCACCCAGCTCCAGAAGACGTCCACCAACAACAAGCTCACCCCAGCTACATATAGCAACGGAACATTGTAACTTTGAGCCCCGCACTACATAAGAAGATCATTCCAATCTAGGGGTCCAATTACATCCCGGCAAGGTACTAAACATCATAGCCTATATAATCCATTACTTTGTTGATCATTCAAGGTAGCATACCCGTACGCATGTGACCTGTTAAAGTATTATCTCTCTATTACATCATCTCATTATTGTATCATCTCGTAATGGTATTAATGTATTTAATCTGTTAGAGTACCCACACTTATTTTTCATATAGACCTATTTGTATGTACCTTAGAGTACTCACACTATTACAAATCTCCCTATTGTACTATCTCAGTTTTGTATGCTCTCACTATAACTTCTCATTGCCATGTCTCATTATTGCACTACTCCATTACTGCTTTATTGCATTATTACTTTATCTCTTTATTGCAAGATCCCATTATTGCACGATTCTTCATAGATTTGTTGCGTTATCACCTTATTATATGATCTTCCTCCTTATTGCATGACTTCACCACCTACTGTTGCATTGTCACATTATCCCAAACACACACATTCACAACATTCAAAATGGCCCTTCACTTCGTTGCCCTTGTTAGCTTGTACCTCCTTACACATTGGCTTGGAACCTCCCATGCCCTTTATCCATCTCACAATATCCCCATCTTGAATAACCATGGAAAAAGATGGTCTGGACCCCCGTACTCCCACCCAGGAAGCGATCCCTACACGCGCCGCTCTCACTTGATTCACATAGCACTCCAACTATCCAAGACACCCAACCAAGATGAACCTCAGAACAGCCGACGCCTAAAGTGTGCCATCATAAATGCACGTTCAATACGCAAAAAATGGCCTGTTATCCTAGACATAATCTCCCTTTATGACCTGGATCTACTTATGATCACGGAAACCTGGCTTTCACCGGAGGACAACGTTCTCCTCAATCAACTCCTACCCCTCAACTTCTCTGTTCACACAAGACATAGAGAAAACAAAAAAGGAGGAGGAGTGCTCATACTCACCAAATCAGACCTTCATTTCCACATAACCGACTCCTCTAGCACAAACAACCTAGACATTCTCTCCATTGCAAACCAGCAATGCGCTATCAACCTATTGTACAGAACACCGTCTGCTTCTCCGGAGGACCTCCCTACCATTATTGACCTAGCGGCCAACATCCTCAATCCCAATAGACCAAATTGGATAATGGGGGATTTCAATCTCCCATCATTAAATCTAAACCAGGCAACTGCCTTCCTCGATGCCATTGAAGACCTGGGATTCAAGCAGATCATCAACAAACCCACACATATAAAGGGTAATATTCTGGATATGGTGTTTGCTCCTCAGTCGGTCCTTGAACAAAACCACGACCTAGCGTTATCGGTCATTGATGTACCCTGGTCGGACCATAAACTGATCAATCTCCAGATACCCATCAGCAATAAGCAGCCGCATAGCAGCCGAAAGATGAACAACACATCACGAACGTCAACAAGAAGCTTTTGCCCATTTAACAGGGAACTCATCCTGTCGGAGACCCACTCACTCCTCAACAAAACCATGCCCGATCTTGAAGAACTAATCTCCTCCTGGAACTTCAACCTTAATGCCATCTCACAACGTCCTAACTCCAATAACACAGCAAGGATAAAAAGAAGCTCTGTCCCATGGTTCTCTCCTGAGCTGCGATCTTCTCTTACACATCTACGCAGACTTGAGAGACTATGGCGTCGTTTGCTCTCCACGGAAGATTAGACCGCTTACCAACTCCACCTATCAACGCACCGAGAAGCAACCGCAATTAAAATGAAACAATATCACACAGACACTCTAAAGAGATCCCTGAACAAACCACGGGATCTTTTCAACTTGGTCAAATCTCTTTCGAAGGAACCATCTCCCGATCAACACGATGAGATTCACCCGCAAAAATTTGCGGACTACTTGCAATCCAAGATCGTACAGACTGACAAGGTATCAGCAGTCTCGTATCAAGAACCAACCGGTCTAACCCTTCTAAATAAGTTTTCCACACCATCCACTAAATGTATTGAGGATACAATAGCGTCTCTCAATACCTCCACAGCACAGACTGACCCTTGCCCAGCTTTTTGGATTAAGGAGCTACGCAGTGAGTTCAGCCCTTTCATCGCGAACCTGATGAACCTTTCCTTCACAATGGGTTCCTTCCCCACAGCACTCAAACAGACTTCCATTAGGCCGCTATTGAAGAACTCCAAACTAGACCCCCAAAGGGTCGATTCTTATAGGCCAATAGCTAGTATTCCTCTCCTAGCTAAGATAATTGAGAGAGGTACAAAGGCAAATTCAAGATCATATAGATTCTGAAGCTCCCCTTGATCATTGCCAACATGGGTTCAGAGAATATCATGGAGTCGAGACCCTCTTCACTATCCTTTTCAACAATATCATCACAGGCATTGACAGCATCCGACAAGGATTTGTGCTCATTTTCTTAGACATCGCTGCGGCGTTCGACTCGGTGAGTCATGAAATTCTCCTCGGGCGATTGAAAGAGAAGGGCGTCTGCAACACTGTGCTTGAATGGTGCAAGTCCTATCTGGATGGAAGATGGCAATATGTAAAATCCGGATCAGAAGAATCAAAACGCTTCCATCAAAAACAAGGTGTGCCTCAAGGTTCCTCGTTGTCATCTCTCCTGTTCAATATTTACATGCAACCCATCTGCAATATCATTAGATCATTTAGCGTGAACTGTTTGATATATGCTGATGACATACTCCTATACATGCCGTTCTCTACAGTTCAAATGAACCTGACACCACTAGTAGATTGTTTCAATGCGGTCTCAGAATGGCTCCAATCCCAAAACCTTCGCATTCAACACAAGAAAACGGAGGTGCTTTTCATCGCGAGAGACCCCAACTTTATTCCTCCGTCCCATGTAAGTGTCAAGGAAGCCGACTTGCAAACTAAAGAAACAATAAAATACCTTGGAGTCACCTTGGACCAACGTCTGGATATGAAATCTCACATAGGCAATATAGTCAAAGCTGTATATTTCAAAATCCGTACGCTCAGGCATCTGCGCTCCCTATTGGACCCAGACGATTTCTGGACTATATACCAGGCGCTAATCCTACCCCATTTTGACTTTGCAAATGCCATCTTACAAGGTCTCCCTCAATCTACACTGAGCCCATTACAGCTGGCTATGAATGCTGCAGCAAGGGTCCTCCACGGAGCCTCCAGAAGTGACCACGTGACTCCTATTCTCAAGCAGCTTCACTGGCTCCCTATCCACGGAAGGCTTATCTTTAAAACCTTACTCCTCTCATTCAAGGCCAACAATGGCTTTTCATCTTCCTCACTCACGGAACTCATTCACACAGTGCCCCCCAACAGATCCAGAAGAGCAACATCTGTAAACCTGCTAATAACCCCGAAGGCATTGACAAAATGCAACATTACAACGGCAAACAGGGCCTTCAGTTTCTACGTCCCCAAATACTGGAATTCTCTACCATCTGACATTCGGGCCATTGTAGACCTATCTCAGTTCAGGAAGGCACTCAAATATCACCTTTTCCTCCAATACTACCCAGTCAGCAACGAAATTTAGGTAACCACACCTAAAAAAGTCGTCATTGTTAGTTCTGAGACAGTGCCAGCACCCCACCTGCAATTTATGCACATATTTTCCTTATGTTATTGTTGCTTAATCTTGTTCTTTGTAATTATTTCATGTACATAGTTCACCTCTGTTATCCAAGTTTGTACTCCTGTTCTATGTAAAACCAAATAGCTTGTTATGGTCTTTTTGTTATAATGTAAACCGTGCTGATATCGAATAGTGCGGTATATAAGAAACTCATATAAATAAATAAATAAATAAAACCAATACTGGTACAAACAGACAACAAAGTTGCGATGTTCTACATGAGCAAGGAGGGAGGGACGGGCTCTCGCCTCCTCTACCGGGAGGCAGTCCTTATCTGCTCCTTCGCTGTGTGCCGGGGTATGACCCTCAAAGCGGTCTACCTCCCAGGCCGGGACAATGTTCTCGCGGACAGACTCAGCAGGCTCCTTCGCCTTCACGAGTGATGCCTGGACCCGGAGGTGGCTCTCCTCCTGTTCAGTCAATGGGGGACTCTGTCCCTGGACTTGTTTGCCAGCCTGGTGAACACACAGCTTCCCTGCTTCTGTGGGCCGGTCCCGCACCCCTCCAGGGTGGCCCCGGATGCGTTCCTTATGGACTGGACTTCCGAGCTGCTGTATGCGTTCCCTCCCACCCCGCTCATCGTGAGGACCCTCCACAAGATCCAGTGGGACCAAGCCTTTGTGATCCTCATGGCCTCTTCCAGGCCTCACCAACATTGGTTGCTGCTTTTTCTCCGACTTTCTCCTCAGTGTCACCAATTCCCCTGGGCTGCGCCCCAGACCTGCTAACGCAGGAAGGAGGACGGGTGTTTCAACTGAATCTTTCCTTGCTATCCTTCACAGCCTGGCGGCTGAACGGGGTCACTTTAGCTCCGCTGCACCTCCTGGGGGAAGATGAGGAGATACTTCTCACGTTGAAGGATTCGATGAGGTGGGCCTATGCCTTCAAGTAGCGGCGCTTCTCGGTCTGGTGCTCCAAGCTCCAGATCAACCCATTCTTCTGCTCCACCAGATGGGTTCTCCAGTCCCTCCACCTCTCGCAGGGGAGGGGGCTGAAATCCAACTCGGACAGGGTTTACCTGAGCACCATCTCGGCCAGCCATCTTCCCGTCGAGGACAAACACCTTTCAGGCCAACCCCTGGTTTCCTGCTTCATGCGGGGCCCCTTGCTTTCCAAACCCCCAATCTGGCTCCCGCCGGCGGAGTGGGACTTGAACATCGTACTCATGCAGTTGACACAGCTATTCTTCAAGTCGATAGTGATGTGCTTGCTCCGGCGTCTCTCCTGGAAGGTAGTCTTTCTCATGACTCTGACCTCTGCTCGGCAAGTCAGCGAGCTTCAAGCCCTCATGGTTGGGGCCCCCTACATCAGGTTCTACAGGAACAGGGTGGTCCTCCGCATCCATCCCAAGTTCCTCCCGAAGGTGGTCTCTGACTTCCACCTCAATCAGGAGATAGCCCTACCGACTTTCTTCCCGAAGCCTCACGCCGTCCGGGCATCAGCGGTCCTGCACACACTTGACTGTAAGAGGGCTCTCGCCTTCTACCTGCAGCATACTCTGAGTCATCGCAAGTCCAACCGGTTCTTTGTCACCTACGATCCTAGCCATCTGGGGCTGGCAGTCACCAAGCACACCCTCTCCATCTGAGTGGTGGACTGCATCGCGTTTACCCAGGCAAAGGCTGGGGCCCTGTTGGATCACCAAGTCACCACACATAGCATCCGCACCAAAGCAGCTTTGGTGGCTTCGCTGTGCTCCATGCCTCTGATGGACATCTGCCAGGCTGCGACCTGGTCTTCGGCGAATATCTTCGCCTTGCATTACTGCCTGGAAAGGGAATCCCGCCAGGACAGCGCCTTCGGCCAGGCTGTTCTCCGTAATCTGTTCAGGGTATAAGCAACTTCTGCCCTCAGACCTTTCTTCTGCGGCTGCTGAGAGCTTGCCCCTGAAGACTCGGGCTCCTTCGGGCATCGGCTTCTGCTCACGGCCTTGCAGAGGTGTTTTTTGACTACAGGTTCGGTAGCCTGTAGCTGGGGAGTCTCATAAGTGAGGACTGACTTCCTGCTTGTTCCTGAAGAAAGCGTAGTTACTCACCTGTAACAGGTGTTCTCCAGGGACAGCAGGAATCGGTCCTCACTACCTTCCCACCTCCCCTAAGAGCTGCCATTTTACTTTCCTTCCCTTGCCATCTGCTCTAGCTATGGGACCTGACTGAGCAAGATGGCACCCTTGGGCGGGAAGAGGACCACCCATGCATGGCAGCAATCCCAAAGGCTTTCTTTGAAAGCTGGGGAATTGCTCCGCGCAGGCTCCATCAGTGCCAACATCACCCATATGTGAGGACTGATTCCTGCTGTCCCTGGAGAGCACCTGTTACAGGTGAGTAACTATGCTATTTCAGCAAAGCCTTTGATACTGTTCCTCATAGGAGGCTTATCAATAAACTCAATAGTTTGGGGATGGGTCCCAAGATGGTGAACTGGATCAGAAATTGTTTGACTGACAGACAACAGAAAGTGACGGTAAACGGAAATCACTCGGATGAAAGGAAGGTGATTAACAGTTTGCCCCAGGGTTCAGTCCTGGGATTGGTACTGTTCAACATATTTGTGAGTGATATTGCCGAAGGGCTGAATGGAAGAGTCTGTCTTTTTGCAGATGACACCAAAATTTGCTATAGAATGGACTCCCCTGAGGGAGTGGATAACATGAAGGAAAGATCTACAAAAGCCAAAAGAATGGTCTAATGTTTGGCAGTTAAGATTTAATGCGAAGAAGTGCAGTGTCATGCACTTGGGAAGCAGAAATCCAAGAGACTTGTATGTGATAGGGGGCAAGAGGTTGGTGTGCTGCACGTACTAGAAGGAGGACCTCGGAGTGATTTGTTTCTGACTATCTCAAGGTGGCGAAACAGTGTGACAAGGCAGTGGCAAAAGCCAGAAGGTTGCTGGGTTGCAAACAGTTATTGCTATCAGAAAGGAAAAGGTACTAATGCCACTGTACAAGTTGCTGGTGAGATTCACTTGGAATACTGTGTTTGGTTTTGGATACTGTTTCTCACAAAGGATATAAAAAGGTTGGAAGCGGTTCAGAGGAAGGCGACCAAAATGATTTGGAGTCTGCATCAGAAGACTTATGAGAAGAGACTTGAAGACCTAAATATGTACACTCTGGAGGAGAGGAGGGACAGGGGACATATGATTCGGACCTTTAAATACTTAAGAGTATTAATGGACAAACAAACCTCCCAAAAATGGAAAAGCTGTAAAACTAGAGGGTATAACATGAAGCTGCAAGGGGGTAAACTGAAAGGCAATGTCAGGAAATACTTTTTCACTGAAAGGGTGGTGGATACTTGGAATGCCCTCCGAATGGAAGTGGTGGGGGCAAATACAGTGACAGAATTCAGAATGGCATGGGACAGACACAGTGGATCCCTTTATAGCAACAGGATAAAATCAAAATCCTACATGGAGCTTCAAGAAGAGATCACATGACCCCCAATCCTGAAACACCTCCACTGGCTGCCGATCCACTGCAAGCTCTCCATCTAAGTATTACTGTTGACCTTCAAAGCTATCAACAATTGCTTCTCCACCTCTTACTAATCTCGTTCACCCCACTCCCCCCAACAGATCCAGAAGGACATTCACTGCCAACACGCTTGTAATCTCCAGGAACAAGCAGGAATGAGTCTTCACATATGGGTACGTCGGTACTGACATAGTCTGCGCGGGAACGCTTCCCAGTGTCCAATCAGAAAGCCTTTGGAAGCATTCCAACACGCCTGCATGCTGCCTTCCCAACTGTGTCTCCTCAGTTTTCGTTTTTCCACGGAGCCGGCAGGACATCCTCCTGTCACCGCAGAAAATTCTTCTTTTATTTTTTAGTTTTCTTGTGGTCGTGACTGCCTTCCCCGACGCCACCGGTACCGCCGGTGTTTCTTTTTTCTTTTCTTGTAAAATTTTTCCTTTTTAAGGAATATTTTTTCCTCCTCAGTGTCTCACGGTTTCTCAGGCCTGTTAGGCCTCCTTTTTCCTTCATGGAACCGCCAGCCACTATCCCCAAGAAATGTACAAACTGGCGGTACAAACTTATTTTTTGACACTCACAATTGGTGTCTAACCTGCTTGGGTCCTGACCATTTTCCTCCGGAGCCCTCTGGCAATAGTATTGTGAGAAGAAGTTTTCAACATTGAGTTCCCCTCGACACGCGGTTCCCATCCAACTTCAGGGAACCGACCATATCTCCTTCTACACAGGATCAGTCTGTTAAGACTAGCCAGTCCTCGAGCGGCAGTTCTCATGCACAGCATAGAGATGCCTACGGCCTTGCCCTCAAAAAACCACTGGCTTCAAAACCCCGGTGGGAGTCTTCGGCCTCCAAAGCCTGTGTGGGGTTTCAGGTTGTTCCTGAGGTTCACCCCTCATAGAACATACCTGAGCCATGCCCGGTGGTGGCATCCGCTTCGAGCGGTACCGTTACCCCAGCATCAGCAATGGTGTTGGATGAAACATTCCTCACGAAGGATCGTCGTCTCGCGTCCTTGGTACCTACGGGGCCGTTGGATACGCTTCAGACCGACCTTCCAGTACCGGTACCGATATTAGTACCGACGTCGGTACCCTCCAGACGTGCATCGATAGACTCGCTTCCTACCTATCTTTATCTTTATTTACATTTAATATACCGCCCTTGTCGAAACGTGAGGGCGGTTTACAATAAAATAATATAAGTAAAAGCATTAAAAAGAAAGGAAATCCATTAAAATAAAGAAAAGATGGACCAAAGAGGTCACAGAACAAGACAAACAATAGACAATGCCGAGTCTGGAATCGATCTCTAGTCTGGAGGACTGGGTACCGACTCGCCTTGGTACCGACACCAAACGGTACCGAAGGCTCGGTTCTGATCATTCGGATCCGCAACTCTCGGTTTCTTCGATAACCATTAGAGTTGTCACCGGCTGGCCTTCATCCACCGGTATCGGATACGGTACCGAAGTCGGTACCGGTATCCACATTACCATTGCTGTCGGTGCCTTCCATGCTTCCTCATCAGGCTCGCTTCCCTCGATACCGAGTTTGGAATCGATCCCTAGCATGGACGATACGCTACTGACTGTGGCTGGTCCCGACCTCCTGTGGTACCGGCGACCATCCTCTAAAGACCACCATTCAAGATCTTCTAGTCCTATAAAGTTGGATAGATCCCTCGGTGCCAATGCTAGTTCTTCAGCAGATCTAGCCTGTCCAAAAGAATTTCCCTCTGGGGATTTTTCTTTTCAAGCTTTTCTCCTGGATATGGCAAAATCACTTGCCATTTCTATACCTGGACAAGATCCTACACAAGGGAATACAGAATCCCTGTATATTCCTGGAAGAGCAAAGGAGAACATCATGCTTCCTTTGCATCATTCCTTGCAGGATCTCCTTCTACGAATGTGGGAAGCTCCTGTAAAGGTACCCCCACTTTCAAGAGTAACCGATCTTCTATATCAGGTGCCCCCTTCTCCAGGATTTCAAAAGACTCAACTTCCTCATCATTCCATTGTTGTAGAATCAGCAATGAGGCAGGTTAAGAGTACTAAAAAGCACTCTTCTTATCCGCCAGGTCGTGAGTCTAAGACTTTAGATGCCTTTGGACGCCAAACTTTCCAGGCATCCATGCTTTCAGCAAGAATTCTCTCATATATTTTTTTATATGGGCTTATCTCTTGAGGAGGTCACAAAGAAATTACATCTTTTGACTCCTTTTCTTCAAGAGCCCAAGAGTGCAGACTATTCATAAGAACATAAGATATGCCATACTGGGTCAGACCCAAGGTCCATCAAGCCCAGTATCCTGTTTCCAACAGTGGCCAATCTAGGTCATATGTACCTAGCAGTTTCCTCAAAAGAGACAGGTTCCGCAATGCTTGTACTGGGTCAAGCATTGATATCCTGGGTCCCTTCTTAATAATGGTTTATGGACCTTTCCTCCAGGAACTTGTCCAAACCTTTTTTAAACCCAGCTACACTAACAGCTTTTACTACATCCTCCGGTAACAAATTCCAGAGTTTGATTACACGTTGAGTGAAAAAATATTTTCTTTTATTAGTCTTAAATAGTTTACCCTGTAGCTTCATTGCATGTCCCACAGTCTTTCTATATTCTGATAACGTAAACAATCGATCTACATTTACCCGTTCCACTCCGTTCATTAATTTATAGATTTCTATCATATCTCCCCTCAGCCGTCTCTTTTCCAGGTTAAAGAGCCCTAACCTTTTTAGCCTTTCTTCATAGGAGTATCCTTCCATCCCCTTTACCATTTTGTTGGCTCTTCTCTGAACCTTTTCTAATAACGCTATATCCTTTTTAAGATACGGCGACCAGAATTGCACACAATATTCAAGGTGCGGTCTCACCATGGAACGATATAGAGGCAGTAGAATATCTTTTGTTTTATTTTCCATTTCTTTCCTTATGATACCTAGCGTTCTATTTGCTCTCTTGGCTGCCACTGCACACTGGGCCAAGGGTTTTAACATGTTATCCACAATGACGCCTAAATCTTTTTCCTGGCTGGTGGTTCCTAATGTGGAACCTTGCATTGTGTAACCATAGTTTGGGTTGTTCTTCCCTAGGTGCATAACTTTGCACTTGTCCACATTAAATTTCATCTGCCATTTTGATGCCCAGTCTTCCAATTTATCAAGATCCTCTTGCAATTTTCCACAATCCTCTTGGGTTTTAACAACTTTAAATAGTTTTGTGTCATCTGCAAATTTGATAACCTCACTCGTTATTCCACTTTCCAGGTCATTTATGAATATGTCAAAAAGCAGCGGACCCAGCACAGATCCCTGGGGTAAACCTTTCTCCATTGGGAAAATTGGTCATTTAGCCCAACCTTCTGCTTTCTATCTTTTAACCAGTTCCTGATCCACACTAGTACACTGCCTCCTATCCCATTCATCCCCAAGACTGTATAATAGCTCATGATGTATTATAGCGCACTATGTAGATAAACCAAATCTAATCACAACCCCGCCAACACATGCACACCACTCTGTACACTTCATGAAAACATTTGCCCCCTTGATTGTTTGCCGTGGAAACCGCTTTGATTGAAAGAGACTGTCACTGGTTAGTCATGCTCAAAATATCTCTAGATTTCTTACTCGTGCTTCTCTAGACTCCTTTGAGTCTGTTAGCAGGACTTCTGCTATAGCTATAGGAGCACGATGTAAAGCCTGGCTCCAAGCTTCAGACTTGGACAAATGGGCACAAGTTAGACTGGGAAATACTCCTTGCACTGGAGAAAATCTCTTTAACAAGGAGTCTTTACTCCAGGTTGCTCAGTTAACAACTGACTGTCCTGTTTTCAGAGGCTATTCTACGCCGCCGCCTTTCCCAGTTGGTAGGAAATGTCCTGCCAAAATTTCTTCCCCTAGGGGAAGAAGATTTTATCCATCTTCTGCCCATCATACGGGGAAAGATCACCCTGGTCTGAAGAATCCACAAACTCAGCAGGGTCAACAAACCCAGCAGTTCCAGGGTTTCAAATAGATCATCATTGCCACTTTTGGTTGCTGGTTAGAGTAGCAGTCTGCTTCTTTTCATTTGCAGTATCTGCACTAAATTTACTCTAACCTTCCTAGATATCTCTTCATGAGACATCTTTTCTTTAACTTTAAGAGTCTTATGATGATCATGCCCATAATTAACAGGGGTTTCCTCTTCCTCTTGGAGGAAGGAGAACTAACTACTATGAATAGACAGTTGTTTTCCCTGTCCTGGCATGTATCATCTCACCTGTCAGAGATTTCCTCCATAGTCAGTCTCTTTTAACTCTCTTACCTCTCTCTTACTATAACATTTGGTATGTAAGAGGGACCCTTTTACACTGGTAAGCCCCTATGGTCCTCTACCTGTTCTACCGGGGGATTCTCCCTTCTGGAGTTGTCTCCCTCCTTGTTACCTTAGGGCAGCCCATCAGACAATAGGAAATCCTACCAGGTCTGTTTCTTTTTCCCAATCTAAAAGAGGGAGAGGGAAAAGAAATTTTCTCCGCTGCTCTGGTACATTTCTGCAGATACAGCAATTCCTTGTGGTTAAGCCACTGGTTCTGTCCACCACACAACCAGGGATTCTCCTCCACTAGCAATCCTTCTAGCCTCAGTGCTAAGTCCAAAAGAGGTTATCAACCTCGTTTGGGAAACCCTCTTATCACAGCCTGGTTGGTTAACTTCTATTCTTCCCCCCTTGTCCTGGGCAGAATACTGGTTACCTGCTGGCTTTCCACAGCCAGTTTTTCTTCTAACCAACCTGCAGCATGCTCTCTGCAACTCTACAGAGTAGCTTTGCACTATGGGCCCTTGCTAGAGAGCATTAGTATCTTGCCTAGCAGATAACCCCAGATGGTTAAAAGGGGTTCCCCCAGTCATGTTTCCATGACTGGTAGGTATTTCGTACCCTTACCATCTCATCTTAAATCTCTTTTGAGACATCAGTCTCAGGCCTTTCATTACGTGAAAACCTAAGAAGGGCCAATTCCCTGGCTTGGCCCATATCTCCTTTGGTCTTCTCGTCAAAGATAATTTTCTTCAATGGCAGCTAGAGGATGCCCAATACCCCCTTGCCCTCACAGGCAAGTCACTAGGGTATCTTCCTCCAGTGGCGTCCTCTATCCATTCTCCATATGGCAATTCTGGAGAAATCTGGACTTCCTGCCTATAGTCTGAAGTTATCCTCTGCCTTTTTCACGTAGGCCATCCTGGTTATTCAAGAGCTCAAATTCTGAAAAGAATCCAGACTTCTTCTTGTCAGGGAGACCTCTCCTCTGACTCTGCCAATCATAACCAGGAAAAGAGTTTCCTCTATATATCTATTCAAGCAGGTATTAGCCTTCTTGCTCTTAGATGAATCTTCCTCTCTCCCTATATCCCTAGGGGGGATCAGCTTCTATAGACCTCTCTCCTTCCACATTCCTGGAGATATTTGTCTATATGTCTACATATTCGTGTATATATATATATATATATATATATATATATATTCATCTAAATCTATCTGTGTGTTTTCTGCCCCTACATATCTCCTATAGATGTCTGCATATATACCCTATATGTGTATATATTCAATATATATATGTATATATACATAGATATATTTATAGATCCACTGAGATATATTTTTAGATAGATATGTATCCATATACTCATCTATCTCTTCTGTTAAGTTCAGATATCCTTATATTCCTATATGATCTTGATACCCCTATCAATGCTATGCCAGCATACTTAGGGGGCGACACTTATAACCACCCCCTGTGGTAATTAACAAAATTTTCCTTACCATATAGGTTGGGTACTCCTGAAGCTCTCCATGTACTTTTCATCTTTCCTAATTGACCCCATTTAGGAAAGACATTGCGGAGCTTCAGTTAACCTAACGCTTAGCGCTCCTGAGTCTGTCCTTACTTTCTTATCAGATACAAGGGTCTCCATACCCTTTCTCCCCTACATGGACTGATTCCATCCCCAGTCCAGTTAGGTCAGACTCATTTTTTCTTTGGGTCCTAAATTTATACTGTTTTTGGACCTAAACAGCTTAAGCTTTCTTTAATACTACCTTCTGCGTCTCTGCTGAAGCTCTACCTCTTATACTACCCCAGTCTTTCCCCCTGGGGCCATTTCTCACCCTGAAGGGTTCTGACCTCCACTTGTTCTTCTCTGCTTTTATTACCTCTACTTCTCAGTGAGGCACCCCTTGAACACATTCACTGGCTCTTCTAATAGATCCATATGTACCTCAGTGGAATTGTGCAAGGTCTACAAGGGAGGCCCAGATTACAGTATTTTACTACAGAATATCCTCTATACAGGGTTTTCCCCTTTAGAAACCCTGTTCTAGCCTGCTGTTCCACAGCTCCTCTTCTGTATTCAACTCCTACCCTCCATCCCCAGGATGCCTGAGGTCTTAAGCAATAGCATGGCTTGTTCTAGACTTGCAACATGCTAGGACTCCCTCTGTGCATCTGAGCTTGGGAGTCCCCATATGTGAAGACTCATTCCTGCTTGTTCCTGGAGATAGCACAGTTACTTACCTGTAACAGGTGATCTCTGGGAACAGCAGGAATAAGTCTTCACAACCCACCCACCTCCCCTAGGACTTGCTTTTTCTCTATCTCTATCTTTCCCTTCCTTGCTCTCTCTTTGTCTCAACTTTCAAACTTAACTGAGGGGAGAGAGTTGGGAAGGCGGGAAGGCAGCACGCAGGCGTGTTGGAATGCTTCCAAACGCTTTCTGATTGAACGCTGGGAAGCGTTCCCACGCAGACTCAGTCGGTACCGACGTACCCATATGTGAAGACTTATTCCTGCTGTTCCCAGAGATCACCTGTTACAGGTAAGTAACTGTGCTATCCCCACTGCAATAACGAAATGCTCTCAGGCAACAAGGAACAGAGCCTTCATGTTCTATGCACCCACATGTTGGAATGCCCTCCCATTCACCATCCGGGCCATTACTGACCTCGGCCAATTTAGGAAGGCACTAAAGCACCACCTCTTCCTTATGTGCTACCACACTAGCGACAAATCACAACCAGTCATTCTCAACCATCAGGACAACACCACCACAACACGCATGTCACATTGATACAGCTACACCCACCAACACAACTGTCTAACCTGTAAACAGTAAATGTAAATAGTTAGCTAACTTTTAAATAGTTGCCAAAGCAATCTGGTCACTACCATATATCTGGACTTGATTGCTCAGCCTGTATATAGTTACCCCCGTTGATTCCAAGTTACAACACCTGTTCAATGTAAGTACAGTGCATGTTCCGCCTGCACTGTACAAGTTAATGTTACTTGTAAACCGCACTGATTCTGAAGAGCGTGGTATAGAAGATGCTTTAAATAAATAAATAAAATAAACATAACTATCTCTTATATCTGAACAAATAGGATGACCTACATGGAGTGGTGGGTACACCGCTGAACAAAGGCATGGGGAGGGGTGACCTGCACAGAGCGACAGGTGAACCTAGTCTTGCTGCCTTTCTGGGCAGACTAGATGAACCATACTGGTCTTTATCTGCCGTCATATACTATGTTACTATGTTACGTTCAGTTCTTCCATTGACAAGATCTGCTGGGCAACTATCTGATCCTCCATCCATACTTTTGCTGCCCACTATTGTCTGGACAGACTACTGTTAGGATGCTGTCTTTAGCAAGCTGTACTCCAGCACCTCTTTGGAAATTAGACTCAACTTCTACCTTCTGTCCTGGACTTCTACAAGAGACCAAACTATCTTGACGTATTTCTTCTGAAATAGTACAATGCACACAGCTGTCCAGGCTCTTCGGCTTCAATCTTATGGCCTCAGGGTATCACATTGCTCTCCCCACATACCATTCTGGATCCTAGGAACTAGTGAATCCCATATGTGAAGACTGTATTCCTGCTTGTTACTGGAGATAATGTGGTTACTCACCTGTAACGGATGATCTCTGGGAACAGCAGGAATCAGTCTTCCCAACCCACCCTTCTCCCCTAGGAGTTGTAGGGTGATTTTATTTTTCTCTTCCTCAGTTACAAATTCAACTGAGGAGAGGAGTTGGGAAGGTAGGCACACAGGTGCAGTGGAGTGCTCCCAGAGGCTTTCCTATTGGGCGCTGGGGAGCATTCCCGCACGGGCTCAGTCTCTGCCAATGTCTCCCATTTGTGAAGACTGATTTCTGCTGTTCCTGGCGATAACCTGCTACAGGTGAGTAACTATACTTTATGGTCTTGTGACGTGGAAGACCAATCCCCCTCTAAAAGCATTTCTTCCACAAAACCCATGTCTGCTACAATATTCAGACACTTAAGAAATAAAACAAAGGATGATATTATGCCTCTATCATTCCATGGTGCGACCACACTTTGAGTATTGTGTGCAATTCTGTTCTCCATATCTTAAAGTATATAGCGTAATTAGAAAAGGTACAGAGAAGAGCTATCAAAATGTAAAGGGCATAGAAGGATACCCCTATGAGGAAAGGCTAAAAAGGTTAGGGCTCTTCAACCTGGAAAAGAGACAACTGAGGGGAGATATGATAGAAGTCTATAAATTAATGAATGGTCACGTCACAACACAATTGGAGGGTTACATTTAACATTAGGGTACATGTAAACATTTAGACAGTACAGTTATGTGACAGTGTTTGGACAGTACAGTTGAGGTAACACTTAACATGAGGGTATTTACTAAAGTGGTGTGATAATTTGTGTGAATGGGATGGCTATGTATTTAGTTGGCGGTGATGTTAGTGTTGCTGTTTGGGTAGGGAATGCTGCTTGAATGCTCGTAGGTTTCTATAAATAACCATGTTTTGAGGTCTTTGCGGAAGTCTGAGGTCTTCTAAAGTTCTCGGGCTCATTGGTAGGGAGTTCCATATTGAGGATGCTAGAAGTGATGGTGCTCTTTTTGAGGTTGTTTGGTTTTGTGATAGCCTGCAGGGGTGCTTATGTTATTATTGGTTCTTCTTGGTCTGTTGCTGATGTCTCTTGTTATGTTTTGGAGTACATCCGCTGAGTGATGGTGAATGACCTTGAAGATTATCATGATTGTTTTGTATTTAGCCCTTGCCACCATTGGGAGCCAGTGTAGTTGTTGTAGGACGGGAGTGATGTGCTCGGTCCTTGGAGTGTCTGTAAGGATGCGTGCTGTGGTGTTTTGTACCATCTGTAGTGGGTGTAGTGTCTGGTGAGGAAGGCCTTGATATAGTGAGTTTCCATAATCAAGCAGTGGTGTGATGAGTGCCTGACATACCTTGCGGAAGTGGTCTTGACGGAGCATTGGTTTTGTCTGTCTTTTCAATCGGTGATATGCCTTGTTTGCTGCAGTTTTGTTGATGTGAGATTTCAAGTTCAGAGCTCTGTCTAGTGTTATGCCCAGATATTTAACTACTTCTTTGACTACTGTGTGTTTGTCTAGGATGCTTATGGTTTGTAGAGGTGTGAATGTGGGGTTCCTGGTGACGAACCTTGCCTCAGTTTTGTCGTAGTTGACTTAAGTTGTTGGCTATGAGCCAGTCATGCATGTCTTTGAGGCATTTTGTTATTGGTGTAGTGTTTAGTGCCAGTAAGTTTACTGACGCGTACACCATCATGTCGTCGGCATAAATGTGGCAGCATAGGTTAGGTTCGTAATGATGTTGCATATGGGCTGTATGTAGATGTTTAAGAGCATTGAAGATAGGGCTGAGCTTTGTGGTATTCCCTGCGTGATGAGGAATTGTAGGGATTTCTTTTGATCGCATTTGACTTGTTGCGTTCACCCTTCCAGGTATGATGTAAACCACTTTAGGGTATTCTTACATAGTCCTATCTGTTGTAAGCGCTGCAGTAGTCTTAGGGTGTGACACGGTATCGAAGGCCGCCGAGATGTCCATGAACACTAGCAGGAAGCTGTTTTTGGTTATCTATGCCTCTTAGGAGATTGTCAAAGAGGGAGGTGAGTAGCGTTTCCACGCCGTGCTGGGGCTTGAATCCATGCTGATGTATGTCCGGAGGGGCATTGATATCTATATGGTCCTGAAGTTGCTTTTGGACTGCTTTTTCCACGACTTTATTTATTTTATTTATAGTTCTTCTATACCGCACTCTTTTTCATCAGCGTGGTTCACATTAAACAAGAATACTCATTACAAGCAACAGGTGGTTGTGAGTTTACATATAACAGGAGAATTCAACTGGGATTATAACTTTGGGAAACTTTGTACATATTCGTTATGAACCTGTATACAACGAGTAGCATTTATTAACATCTTGAGTAAATAAGGTATTTACAATTTTACAATTTTTACTAAGAGGGCTTGGAATGCGTTAGAGGGTTGTTGATGTGCCTTGGGATTGGGAGAAGTATAAAAGGAAGAGGTGGTGCTTTAGCAAGGAATGGCAGGCTAGAGATGGGACGGTATGATTTTGGTTCGGACGGGCTCAGATTGCTATTTTTAAGTATTGGTCGTATCATTGCATGCTTTAGGGATTGCGGCATGTATCTTTGTTGCAGTGAATCCTTGACGATTTTTTGAATGTGATAGAGCTGGCTTTTTGTGGCTTTGATCCATGACAATGGGCATGGGTCTGATGGTGAAGTTGTTGTGTTTAGACCAGATATAATGTCTTCTACTTGCTGTTTTGTTGGTATGTTGAAGCTCTCCCATGTTTGATGTTTCTTTATTATCGTGTAATCATTTGTTTGTTGTGGGGCAGAGTTTGTTTGGCTCGTGTTTTTTGACTTCATGTAGTCTGCATAATCTCCAGGAACAAGCAGGAATGTAGTCATCACATTTGGGTATCGTCGGTACCGACGGAGCCTGCGCGGGAACGCTCCCCAGTGTCCAATTAGAAAGATTTTGGGAGCATCCCACAGCGCCTGCGTGCTGCCTTCCCACCTTTCCCAACTGCCTCTCTCCAGTTCTTAATTTTCCACGGAGCCAGCAGGTTGTGTTCCTGTCACCGCAGAAAATTGTTCTTTTTTTTGTGGTCGCGTCTACCTTCCTCGATGCTTTACCGGTACCGCTGGTTTTTTTCTTCTTTCTTTTCTTAAAAAAAAAACAAAAAACTTTAGTACTTTTCCCGTGTTTTTTCCAGGTGCACGTGCCTTTTTGGGCCTTAGGCCCAGGATTCTTTCCACGATGGAAAAACCCTCCTCTGGGTTTAAAAAGTGCACCAAATGTGGCGGTACCATCTCAGTCACCAACATCCATGACTGGTGTCTGAAATGTTTAGGTCCTAACCACTGTTCCCTCTAAGCTGTGCGCGTGTGCGCGCGCGCACATACTTTACAACATAGCGCACAAACATTATGGCTCTGATTCTGATAGAAAACAACACAGACGTCTTAAAATTTAAAAGTTATGATTGTAATTACTAGAAATTTCCCGCTTCATTTAGTAATCGTCTATTTTCATTTAATTTGATTAAAATCAATGTGGTGTACATACTGTATTCTGATGTGTAGTCAAATTTTAAAGTATATAACTCCGAGTGTCGTCATGTGGCGCACAAAAATTTAACCTTCCTCCAAAAGCTGCACACAGCTGATATTTTATGCGCACACAGCCTACAGAAAATTAGAGGGAACATTGGTCCTGACCATTCCTTCTCGGAATGTATGGCCTGTGCCGTGATGTCCAAGAGAGGTCGACAGAACTGAGCTGCCAAGCTCAGTGCCCTGTTTCCCTCTGATGCAGCTTCGGTGGCATCGAAGTCTTCCTCCCGTGGATCTCAGGTAACTAAACATAAGTCTAGCCAGTCCTCAAAGGGTAGATCTCCTTCTAAGCATCGAGATGCCTCTGGCGTTGCCCTTGAGGATTCTGCACCGGCAAAATTGCTCCGGCGGGAGGCTTTGGCTTCCAAAGCATTATCGGGGCTCCAGGATGTTCTCGAGGCCTCGACCTCGGCAGAACTACTGGTGCCATGCTCTGGGGTACCGGCGGTCTTCTCTGGTACTGACATCCAGGCATTGGCAGCGTTGATAGACCAGAGAGTCCTGGCTATTGAGCGCAGTCTGGTGGCTCTCCTTGCGGCATTGACGCCCTCGGAACCGCGACAGACAATCCAGCCAGTACAGGCACCGACTCTGACACTGGTATCTGTACCGGTACTGTTGGCATCGACATCAGTATCGGTGTCTGCTTTGCCGGTACCCGGTACCGACTACTCCCGGTACGGGTATCAGGCTCTTAAAGAGCATCCGGACAGACGGTACTTCGAGTCCTCAGAAGAATCTGAGGATTCTGACAGTTCTGTCGATGCAGGAATGCTTCTCCCAGAAGAGCCCTCCTCCCCTAAGCGCAGGATGTCTCTTCCAGAGGATATTTCCTTCCAGGATTTTATCAGGGAGGTGGCTCGGGGTCTGTCCATTACTGTGGCCCCTGAAACAGAGCCCAGAGCTTAAGGAGTTTTACAATATCCCAAAACTCCTAAGGAGGCAGCTATCTTGCCCATTCATGAGATTTTGTATAATCTCATATTAAGAATGTGGGAGACACCTCTTACCACCTCTCCTCATTCTCGCAGACTAGATACTCTGTATCGAGTCCCTCTTTGTCCTGGTTTCCAAAAAACTCAGCTTCCTCACCACTCTATTGTAGTGGAATCACCTATGAGAAAGATCAAGAGTGCAAAGAGGCATGCCTCTAATCTTCCAGGACGTGAGTGTAGAACCCTGGATGCTTTTAGACGTCATGTCTTCCAACCTTCCATGCTTTCTGCCAGGATCAGTTTCTATAGCCTATACATGGGAATGTTCCTGAAGGAGGTCACAGATGATTTAGAGGCTTTGAGTCCTATTCTTCCTGATGATAGAAGACAGGATTTTCTCACATTGGTCAGACATGCCCAAGATGTTTCTAAATTTGTCAACCGTGCAGCTTTTGACTGCTTTGAGTGCATAAGCAGAACCTCTGCCATTGCCATAGGTGCACGTAGAATTGCTTGGCTCCAGGCATCTGATCTGGAGCTCTGGGTACAAGACAAATTGGGAAATATCCCTTGTACTGGTGAGAACCTGTTTGGTAGAGACTGGCAGGAAAAAGCCAATGAGTTGGATGCTAATAACTCCACCTTGGATAGATTATCCAAGTCCACAGCTGATCCTGCTAGAAAGAAATTTTTCAAGAAACCATTTTTTTCTAAGAAGAAAAGATATTACCCTGCTTATGCTCAGCAGGGACGTTCTGCAGGTCAGCTTGTCAGAAAAGGTCAGCAACCACCCAAACAGAAGAAAGCAAAGATTGCTAAGCCTCAGCCATCCCAGCAGTCTCAGCCTCCACAAAGCCTTTGACTTTCAGCTAGAGAACTTAGCCTGCCTGGCTCTCGTGGGACCAGAGCCTTCAACCATTCCAGGAAGGTTATGTCACTTTGTCCCCAGATGGGGGCAGATAACAGCAGAGCATTGGACACTCTCCATCATAAAGGAGGGGTACAAGCTTCATTTTTCAAGCATGCCCCCTCTCACAATAATAAGGCAGTTCATTTCTCCGACCTCTCTCATCAACCTGTTAGGTCAGGAGGTCACTATGCTTCTTGCCCAAGGGGCAATAGAAGTACCCATCCATCAGCAGGGTACAGGTTTTTACTCCCCCCCTATTTCCTTATCCCGAAGAAAACAGGGAGATACAGTCCTATCTTGGACCTCAGAGAATTGAACAAATTCCTTGTCAAAGAGAAGTTCAAGATTTCTCTCGGAACTCTGCTGCCATACCTTCAGAGTCAGGATTGGCTTTGTTCTCTAGATCTCAAGGATGCGTACACCCATGTTCTCATCCATCCAACTCACAGAAGGTTCCTTCGGTTCCTTTTTCAAGGAAAGCACTACCAATACAGGGTGCATCCTTTTGGCCTGGCCTCAGCACCAAGGGTGTTCACGAAATGCATGTCTGTAGTAGCAGCATTTCTCCGCACTCTAGGGATATTCGTCTTGCCCTACTTAGACGACTGGCTCGTTCGAGCCCCAACAGAGTCAGAGGCCAGGACTTCTCTATCCTGCACAATGCGTATCCTTCAGTATTTGGGTCTGGTAATAAACATCCCGAAATCCAGTCTAACTCCCACTCAGTCTTTAGAGTTCATAGAAGCTTTGCTGGATACCAGAAAGGCAAGGGCCTATCTCCCCCAGGCCCGTTACCTTCGCATGGTGCAGTTAGCTTCTCAAGCAGTGCTAAAGTCTCATCTCACTGCCCGAGAAATGCTACAACTACTAGGCCACATGGCATCTACTTTGCATGTGGTTTCCTATGCTCGCCTCCATATGAGGGCAGCCCAGTGGACTTTATCCACTCAATGGACCCAGGCATCAGGATGCCTGTCAGACAAAATAGCAAACACAAGTCACCTTAGTTTGTCCCTCCAGTAATGGAGGTCCACTCAAAACCTGTTGCTGGGGTCCCCTTTTCAACAACCCTTACCCCAAGCAACTCTAACAGATGCTTCCCCGATGGGTTGGAGAGCTCATCTGCAAGACCTCTCCACCCAAGGCACCTGGTCTCCGCAGGAGACTCATCTACATATCAATCTCTTGGAGCTCAGAGCAGTCTTCCTTGCTCTTCGAGTGTTCCACACCCTGCTCAGCTACAAGACAGTCCTCATTCATACGGACAATCAAGTAGCCATGTTCTACATGAACAAGCAGGGGGGAACAGGCTCTCTGTCGTTTTGCAACAAAGCTTTGCGACTATGGGCCCTCGCCAGAGAGCATCAGATTCATCTTCTGGCAGTGTATCTTCCAGGCATACGAAACTCTTGGGCAGACAGACTCAGTCGAGTTCTGCTTCCACACGAGTGGTCTCTGCACGCAGACCAGGTGGCCAAGATTTTTCAAATTTGGGGAACCCCGGACATAGACTTCTTTGCAAGTCCGTGGAATGCCAAACTTCCCCGGTTCTGTTCCAGAATTCCGGCTCAGGGGGCTCAGGCCAGGGATGCTTTCCTCCTTCATTGGCGTCAAGACTTCCTGTATACCTTTCCACCCATTCCCCTAATTCCCAAAACCCTGTTCAAGCTTCAGAGAGACAGAGGCCATATGATTCTCATAGCTCCACATTGGCCACGGCAAGTGTGGTACCCTCTGCTTCTACATTTCTCTCAAGCTCCCTCCCTGGAGTTAGGGTCTGCTCCAGATCTCCTATCTCAGGAGGACAGAATGTTATGGCATCCCAATCCCCAGTCTCTGCATCTCGGGGCTTGGTTGCTGAAGGCCTAGATCTCCATGATCTTAATCTCCCTCAGCAAGTAAAATGATATGCTGTACACACAACTTGACACTAACAACCCGGACTACAGCCCCCTTGAAGCATGCCTTACGGAGATGCAACACTGGCTAAAACAAAGCAGCATGACCATCAACCATAAGAAAACTGAAGTGATGTATATGTCCAGGAAAGCAAACTTTGACCCCCCAACCACAATAACCTTATGCAACAATACCTACCAAACGAAGAAAGAAATAAAATACCTTGGAGTAACTTTCGACTGCGACCTAAAAATGGAAAAACACCTTCGCAAAATAAACAGGGCAGTTTTCCACAAACTGAGAGTCCTACAACCTATACGGAACATCATTGACCCCCACGATTTCAGGTCCGTCGCTCAAGCACTCATCATGCCACATTTTGACTACTTCAATGCTATTCTGCAAGGACTACCTAAAAAAACACTCAACATCCTGCAAATGGCACAGAATGTAACTGCCAGGATCATCATGAGGAAAAACCTTACCGACCACATCACACCAGTACTAATCGAATTGCACTGGCTCCCAATTACAGCTCGCTCAAAGTACAAAATACTGACAACCACATTCAAACTTATCCACGGCATTGCTCCATCCTTCCTCTCCACTCTAATTGCCTTGCAACCCCCCAACAGAAGCAGAAGAACCATTAACTCCAATACCCTTCACACCCCTGCAGATATCAGATCTGCCAAAGTAACCACCACCAATAGGGCATTCGCATACACAGCACCTACACTATGGAACCAAGTACCGCCCACACTAAGAGCCAGCAAAAATCTTAGCGGAATTTAGAAAAAAACTCAAGACGCACCTATTTCAAACTCATTTCAACCTGCTCTAATTCCACTTGAGGGAAACCATCTATCCAAAGACCCAGAGAGTATTTCATGTAAAAATGTATATATGTAATCCTTTTCCCCTTAGACTAGAAATGGATACTTTCTCCAGGACCAAGCAGGAAGTCAGTCCTCACTTATGGGTGACGTCGGCGCCGACGGAGCCCTCGCGGAGCAATTTTCCCCAGCTTTCAAAGAAAGCCTTTGGGAATTGCAGCGCGCATGCGCGGTCCTCTTCCCGCCCAAGGGTGCCATCTTAGCCAGTCTTCTTTTTTCCGCGGAGCCCTACAGACGTCCCCGTCTTGTCCCCGCGAAAAAGTCGATATTTCTTCATTATTTTATTCTTTTTCCTTCGGTTCGACGCCGGTCTTTTTCCCGCCTGGACTCGCGACGCCGGTCACGAGTCCTCTTCCTTTTTTTTTCGGTTTTTCTGACTTAGTCAGCTTTCGTTTTCGATTTTTCCCTGGCAGCCCGGTCCTTTGACCTCGCAGGGGCCCTTTTTCCCCCGATGGCTGCCAGTGGTTTTAAGCGGTGTGGTCAGTGTGACCGAAATATGTCACTAACTGACACACACGACTTTTGCCTCCGCTGCCTGGGCCCGGATCATGAGGAACTGATCTGTGGGCCCTGCGGCAAAATGTCCTCCAAAGCGTTGAGAAGTCGGCGGCATCAGCGTGATAGGATCTTCGCTGACCCCAGCCGTACCCAGACCTCGTCGGAGGCCTCCGCGTCCAAAGGCTCCAGCTCGGACCGTCGCCGGAGTTCCTCCGACCGGGGTTCTCCCTCCGGGGACCATCGTCGGAAGGTGAAACCCGCGAGGGCGGCGTCGGTGGACGCTCCTGGTTCCGCGAGGGCCAGGTCGCATAGCCCCGACAGCCGCCCCGGGTCCTTGGAGAAGGAACACCTCACGAAGCGACCTCGCCTGGAGTCGGAGATGCCTGCTCGGGTAAGTCCTGTGGTCCTTCTGGACTCGCCTCCGCGACAGCCGACGTCGGGCCCGACGCCGTCGGGGCCCGAGTCGGGGGCTGCTGGGTCACCTGAGCTCGGACTCAGGTTGACGGCCTTGGAGAGCAGACTGTCTGCCTTCATGGACCAGCAGCGGGCACTGCTCGCTGGCCTCGCTGGCGCCGCTGCCCCGACCGCCGGGACGTCGACGTCCAAGTCGACCCCGGAGACCGAGCCGATCCTCGAGTCGATGCGAACTCGAGTCGATCCTCGGTCGAGGTCACCCTCGGCCTCCCGTTCGGGACCGAGGTCGCCGACGCCGACTCCCTCGACGTCGGGGCGGCAGGCGCCGCGCCCTGCCCGGGCCGACCCCACCGAGTCCTCGTCGGAGTCGGTCTGGGAGTCTGAAGAGGAAGAGTCGCCTGATTCTTTCCGGACTCGGTGTGTCCCCTCTGACTCACCGGAGTCCGAGCCTCGGAAGCAGTCCCCCCCGGAGGATGCCCGGTTCTCGGACTTCGTCAGGGATATGGCCAAGGCTTTGGCCTTCCCTGCGGACCCTGAGGAGGAGCTTCGAGCCGAAGAGCTCGACGCCCTCCAGTATGACTCTCCCGCAAGGGAACACTTTACTGTACCGGTTCCTCCTATGCTGGAACGACTACTCTTCCGCATGTGGGAGAGTCCGGCCTCCTCGCCGGTCCTGAGCAAGCGGGTCGATTCTATCTATCGAGTCCGCAAGAGCCCTGGCTTTCAAAAGGCACAGCTACCACACCATTCCATGGTAGTGGAATCGGCCATGCATCGTCTTAAGAGCCAGAAGATGCACTCCTCGGTGCCTCCTGGCAGGGAGGCCCGTAACCTGGATGGCCTTGGTAAGAAGTGTTTCCAGGGCTCTATGCTCGCATGTCGTGTCCAGACTTACCAGCTATACATGGGCATGTATCTCCGAGATCTGGCTAAAGAGCTAGCCGGATTCTCCGCTGGTTTGTCCGAGGAACCCTTGCGGAGGTTCCTGGCCTTGTCCACTGGCATTCGGGAATGCTCAAAGTTCATGTCCCGAGCAGCCTATGATGGCTTTGAAGCATCGGCTCGAGTGGCCGCAGCCGGCATCGGTGCCCGCCGACAGGCTTGGCTTCAGTCGTCAGACCTTGAGCCCTGGGTGCAGGACAAGTTGGTCGATGTCCCCTGCCGAGGCGAAAACCTCTTTGGCAAGCCCATGGCTGAAAACGCTGCACAAATTGAGACTGAGACTCTCACCAGGACCAGGCTTTCTAGGAAGACCTCCGCCCCTTCCCAGAAAAAGAAGGGCTCGGGGAAAAAGTCCTTTTACCCGAGGAAGGCGGCTGCCTACAAACAATACCCCCATTATCAGGCCCCTGCAGCTCCCCCACAGGGCCAGCAGGCCAAGGGACGGGGTAACGGGTCCCGTAGGCAGCAAGCCCCCAAGCCTGCACCACCAGCCCCTGCTCAGCAGGGTGGGGGTTTTTGACTCACTAAGCATAGCCTCTCCCCCCCTGCTGGTTCCTCCCAGCACCGGAGGCCGGCTGGTTCACTTCGCCCACAGGTGGTCCAGCGTCACCTCAGATGCCTGGGTGCTTCAAGTCGTGCGAGAAGGCTATCTTCTCCACTTCCACCAGGTCCCTCCCTCCTATTTTCCGGGAGAACCTCCACGATTCAGGAGTTAGCAGGTCTTCTGCAGGAACAGGCGGTGGAACCGGTGCCACACCACCTGAGAGGTCAAGGCTTTTATTCCAGGTATTTTCTAATACCAAAGAGAACAGGAGGCCTCAGACCCATCCTGGACTTGCGCAACCTCAACAAGTTCCTTGTGCGGGAGAAGTTCAAAATGCTTACCCTTGGAATCCTTCTGCCCTACCTCCAGCAGGGAGATTGGCTATGCTCCTTGGATCTAAAGGATGCCTACACGCACATCCTCATCCACCCAAGCCACCGCCAATACCTAAGGTTTGTGGTGGCAGGAAATCATTACCAGTACAGAGTACTGCCCTTTGGCCTGTCCTCCGCACCGCGAGTCTTCACAAAATGTCTCGCGGTGGTGGCGGCCCATCTCCGGCTTCACGGCCTCTATGTCTTTCCGTACCTCGACGACTGGCTCATCAGAGCGGCGTCCGCTCCGGAGGTCACCAGCGCCACACGCCGCACGGTGACTCTTCTGCAGTACTTGGGCTTTGTTATAAATTTCGCAAAGTCCACTTTGCTCCCCTCACAGGATCTCGAGTTCATCGGCGCAAGGCTCCACACTCCTCAGGCACGAGCGTACCTACCGCTCGACAGGGCTCAACGGCTCATGGACCTAGCCGACCGTTTTCGCAGCCAGCCCTGGTCTCCGCCAGGCGCTTCCTGAGACTGCTCGGCCATATGGCTTCCACCGTCCATGTGACCCCCAATGCCCGCCTGAATATGCGGCCTGCTCAATGGTGTCTCCGCCAGCAGTGGCGACAAGCCACAGGCGGCCTAGCAGACCTAGTGCGCGTCTCCGAGCTGCTGATCTCGTCTCTCCGGTGGTGGCTTCGGCAGCCGAACCTGATATTCGGAATGCCTTTACAGTCACCTCAGCCGACCCGGGTGCTGACCACGGATGCATCCCTCCTGGGCTGGGGAGCACATTGCCAAGGGGCACGTACTCAGGGCCTCTGGACCACGTGGGAGTCTGCTCAGCAGATCAACTTCCTGGAGCTCAGGGCGATCCGCCTGGCTCTCAAGGCTTTCTCCCACCTGACTTCCCACCAGTCCGTCCTTGTCCAGACGGACAATCAAGTTGCCATGTTCTACGTGAACAAGCAGGGGGGCACGGGCTCCTTCCTCCTCTGCCGGGAGGCACAGAAGCTCTGCTCTTGGGCCGTCAGTCACGGCATTCTCCTCAAGGCAGTTTATCTCCCGGGCCAAGAGAATTGCCTGGCGGACAAACTCAGCAGGATCCTCCAGCCGCACGAGTGGCGTCTGGATCCCTTGGTAGTTCAGAAGCTCTTCCTAAAGTGGGGCCTCCCCACGGTGGATCTCTTTGCCAGTCCTCACAACCGGCAGCTTCCTCGCTTCTGCTCTCGTCAGCCACACCCCCTTCGGGTTGCGGCAGACGCTTTTCTAATTTCATGGTCGGGGAGCCTTTTGTACGCTTTCCCTCCCATCCCGCTAGTCTCTCGGACTCTTTTCAAGGTTCTCCGAGACAAAGCCTTCATGATCCTGGTGGCCCCTCGCTGGCCCAGACAGCCGTGGTTTCCGCTCCTACTGCAATTGGCGGTGGAGGATCCATTCCCTCGGGGGGTACAAACCGGATCTCCTCACTCAGGATCAGGGGTCTCTACTACACCCCAACCTCAGGTCTCTCAACCTCATGGCCTGGCTGCTGAGAGGGTAGTCCTTGCTCCCCTTCTCCTGCCGGCAGAGGTGGAGGAGGTCGTCTTAGCTTCGCGACGGCCTTCTACCCGCAAATGCTACGCCCTTAAATGGCGTCGCTTTGCCGTCTGGTGTACCCAACAGTCTCAGGATCCCTTCTCCTGCCCGGTGTCGGTGATCTTGCAATACTTGCTACACCTCTCTAATCTGGGACTTAAGTCCAACTCCGTCAAAGTTCACCTCAGTGCTCTTTCGGCACATCATGTGCCGGTGGACGGTAGACCTCTCTCCAGCGACCCTCTCGTAGCGAGGTTTCTCCGAGGTCTCCTTCTACTTAAACCACCTCTGCGCCCGCCAGCGCCTGACTGGGACCTGAATGTGGTTTTGCAGCGGATCACCTGTCCGCCTTTTGAACCTATGGCTACCTGTTCTCTCCGTTTTCTGTCTTGGAAAACACTGTTCTTGATAGCCCTCACTTCCGCTAGACGCGTAAGTGAATTGCAGGCCCTCGTGTCTGATCCCCCTTACACTCGGTTCTACAAAAATAGGGTAGTCCTACGGACTCACCCAAAATTTCTTCCAAAAGTGGTCTCCCCTTTTCACATCAATCAGGAGGTGGTACTTCCAACCTTCTTTCCCAGACCACACTCCAGCCGAGCTGAAACGGTCCTCCATACCCTGGACTGTAGAAGGGCTTTGAACTTCTACCTTGACCGTACGCGGGAGCACCGTAAAGCTGCTCAGCTTTTTGTGTCTTTTGACCCCAATAAATTGGGGCTCCCGGTCTCCAAGCGTACTCTGTCCATCTGGGTTGCGGACTGTATCTCTTGGGCTTATGGGGCAGCCGGACTCTCCTTAGAAAGTCGAGTCACGGCTCATTGCGTTCGGGCAAAGGCTACGTCAGTGGCTTACCTCCGCTCTGTTCCGCTGGCAGACATCTGCCGGGCCGCTACTTGGTCTTCGAGCCAGACTTTGCGGTCCATTACTGTCTCGAGAGGGAGTCCCGCAGGGACAGTGCTTTCGGACAGGCAGTCCTCCGTAATCTCTTTGAGGTCTGAGCAACTCCTACCCTCCATCCCGGATGTGGGCTACCGGTGGGTGATAATTCAGCGAAGATTCTTTCCTTCTGTGCTGCTGAGCTAGAGGGAGCTCATTTTTGTGCTTAGGGTCTCCGGTAGCCTTGAGCTTGGGAGTCCCATAAGTGAGGACTGACTTCCTGCTTGGTCCTGGAGAAAGCGTAGTTACTCACCTGTAACAGGTGTTCTCCAGGAGCAGCAGGAATCAGTCCTCACTACCCTCCCTCCTCCCCTTGGAGTTGCAATCGTCTGCTTATGTTCTTTTTGCGAATTTTTTATGCTGTCTTTTTTTAGCTATGTCATCTGACTGGCTAAGATGGCACCCTTGGGCGGGAAGAGGACCGCGCATGCGCGCTGCAATTCCCAAAGGCTTTCTTTGAAAGCTGGGGAAAATTGCTCCGCGAGGGCTCCGTCGGCGCCGACGTCACCCATAAGTGAGGACTGATTCCTGCTGCTCCTGGAGAACACCTGTTACAGGTGAGTAACTACGCTTTCCTGTGTGTCGAATTATGAATATACCTTTAAATTTGCTGTATTACCATCCTTTCCTCCCGAATCAACTATGTTTATACCATATAAATTTTACTGTCTTGATCTGACAGCTCTCTCTTGTAATCATACCCGCTTCTGATCGCTGGAAGGAGCGGTATACAAATACCTGTTTAAATAAATAAATAAATAAATATTCTTTTTGCTCCCAGGAAACCTTCCACAAGATGCTCTTATGCTTTCAAGTGGAAAAGGTTTACCATATGGTGTTCGCAAAAGGGTCTTAACCCCCTTGCGATACCTCTGGAATCATTGCTGGAGTATCTCCTTCATTTATCCAATGCAGGACTTAAAACTAAGAGTCCGTTTGAATGCCATTGCAGCTTCCTTTAAGCCTCTAAATGGACAGCCTATTTCCTCTCATCCTCTTATAGCAAGATTTATGAGAGGCCTTCTTCTAACTAAACCTCCCATTAGGCCACCACCGGTGGCATGGGACTTAAACCTGGTTCTTGGGCAGCTCATGAAGCCACCTTTTGAACCTTTAGCTACTACCTCCTTGAAATTCCTTCCTTGGAAGATTATCTTTCTCATTGCAATCACGTCAGCACGTCGCATTAGTGAGTTGCAAGCGCTAGTAGCTGATCCACCTTATACAAGGTTCCATCATGACAAGGTAGTCCTTAGGACTCATCCACACTTTATACCAAAGGTGGTCTCGCCTTTTCATCTGAACCAAGCGGTCTACCTACCTGTGTTTTTTTGAAGGCCTCATGCATCAAATGCAGAGAGGAATCTTCATACTTTGGACTGTAAAAGAGCTTTAGCCTTTTACTTGCAAAGAACACAGCAACATAAAGTCCTCTCAACTCTGTTGCTTTTGATCCTTCTCATTTGGGACTTCCAGTCTCCAAGAGAACACTATCTAACTGGATTTCTCAGTGTATTTCCTTCGCCTATCAGAGTAAGAACCTTTCTCTGGAGGGGCCATGTCACAGCTCACAATGTGAGAGCCATGGCAACCTCAATGGCTCATCTGCACTCTGTGTCTATCGACGACATCTGTCGAGCAGCCACCTGGGCCTCGGTTCATACCTTCACAGCCCATTACTGCTTGGAGAAGGACTCCCGCCGGGATGCCTTGTTTGGTCAGGCTGTTCTCCAACACCTGTTCCATACCTAATCAACTCCTACCCACCATCCCTAGTAGGATGCCAGAGATCCATGGGGGGAAGTGGAGCCCTGTTCAGGGCACACAACTTCTTGGGTCTCTCCCTGGCACCTAAAGCTAGGGAGTCCCCATATGTGATGACTACATTCCTGCTTGTTCCTGGAGATAGCATAGTTACTCACCTGTAACAGGTGATCTCTGGGAACAGCAGGAATTTAGTCCTCACAACCCAACCACCTCCCCTAGGAGTTGTATCTCTCTATCTCTTTCCCTTTCCCTCTCTTTCTTTGTCTCAGCTTTAAAACTCAACTGGAGAGAGACAGTTGGGAAAGGCGGGAAGGCAGCATGCAGGCGATGTGGGATGTTCCCAAAAGCTTTCTAATTGGACGCTGGGGAGCGTTCCCGCGCAGGCTCCGTCGGTACCGACGATACCCATATGTGAGAACTAGATTCCTGCTGTTCCCAGAGATCACCTGTTACAGGTGAGTAACTATGCTTTTCTCCAGGACCAAGCAGGAAGTCAGTCCTCACATATGGGTGTCATCGGCGCCGATGAAGCCCCAGCGGAGCATTTCCCCAGCTTTCTATGAAAGCCTTTGGGAATGCAGGCACGCATGCGCGGTTCCCTTCCAGCCTAAAGGTGCCATCTTACCTCGGTCTCTTTTTTTCCGTGAAGCCCACCGGATGTGTGTCCAGTTTTCCCGGTTAAAATTAGATTTTTCAGCGATTTTTGATATTTTTTCTCCCGGTTCGACGCCGGTTCCCCTCCCGCCGGGTTCGGTACACCGGTATCGAGCCCGATTCTTCTTTTTCGGTTTTTGCCCTTCGTGGCTGGCGTTCGCGCCCTTTTTTCCATTTTTCCCTGGACGGCCGGTCCTTTGACCTCGCGGGTACTCTTTTTTTTTTTTTCCCCGATGGCTTCCAGCGGTTTTAAGAAGTGTGATCGGTGTAAGAAACTAATGTCTCTCACCGACACACATGACTGCTGCCTTCGTTGCCTCGGACCCGACCACGATACTAAGTTGTGTGGGTCCTGTGGATAGATGTCTTCCAAGGCACTACGAAGTCGCCAGCAGCAAAAGGAAAGGCTCTTCTCAGACCCAGCCTCCGGCCTGGACCGGACCTTGTCTGAGGCCTCGACATCTTGGGATTCCGATCCCGAGCGCTGTCAAAGCTGCTCGGACAGGGGGTCCCCCGACCGGGAACGCAAGAGGAAGAAACGGCTCGCGAGGGCATCGGAGGAGAAGGTCCCTGGCTCCTCGAGGGCCAGGTCTAAGACCCCCGACCGTCGCCCCGGGCCCGTGGAACCGGAGAAGCCTGCCAAAGTTCCTCGTGTGGAGCCGGAGTCTGCTGGACACATAAGCCCCGTAGTTCTCGATGACTCTCCTCCCAGGGAGCCGATGTCGGGCCTGGCGCCGCCGGGGCCTGAGTCGGTGGCTGCTGCAATCCCGAGCTGGGTCTCAGGATGACAGCCTTGGAGAGCGGATTGTCTGCCTTCATGGAGCAGCAGCAGGCACTGATGGCCAGCCTGTCTGGCGCATCTGCCCTGACCACCGGGACATTGACGTCAAAGTCGACCCCGGAGACCGAGCCGATACTCGAGTCCATCGTGGCTCGGAGTCGACCTCGGTCGCGGTCTCCCTCGACCTCCAGTTCGGGACCGAGGGCGTTGACGCCGGTGCTTCCGGTGTCGGGGCTGGAGCTCCAGGGCCCCGCGGGGTTGGACCTTGACTCTTCCTCGGACGAGTCGGCTTGGGAGACGGAGGACGAGGAGTCTCCTGATACCTTCAAGACTTGGTGCGTCCCTTCGGACTCACCGCAGTCTGAGCCCCGGAGTAGGTCCCTCCCGGAAGACACACGGTTCTCGGAATTCGTCCGGGATATGGCCACTTCCTTGGCTATTCCGGCGGACCCCGAGGAAGAGCCTCGAGCTGAAGAGCTCGAGGCGCTAGAGTATGACTCTCCTCCGAAGAAGGCCTATACTGTGCCGGTTCCTCCGATGCTGGAACGGCTCCTCTTCCGTATGTGGGAGGCACCGGCCTTGGCGCCGGTTCTTAGCAAGCGAGTCGATTCAATCTATCGACTCCGGAAGAGCCCTGGTTTTCAAAAGGCACAGCTACCACACCATTCCATGGTTGTGGAATCAGCCATGCATCGTCTGAAGAGCCAGAAGATGCACTCCGCGGTGCCTCCTGGCAGGGATTCACGAAACCTCGATGTCGTCGGTAGGAAGTGCTTCCAGGGCTCGATGCTTGCCGTGTCCAGTCCTACCAGCTGTACATGGGCATGTACTTGCGGGATCTGGCCAAGGAGTTGGCCGGGTTCTCTGCTGGTCTCTCCGGGGAACCCTTGCAGAGATTTAAGTCCTTGTCCTCGGGGATTCGGGACTGCTCTAAGTTCATGTCCTGCGCCGCCTACGATGGCTTCGAGGCTTCGGCCCGAGTTGCGGCAGCCGGCATCGCGGCTCGACGCCAGGCATGGCTGCAGTCATCTGACCTCAAGCCATTGGTTCAGGACAAGTTGGTCGATGTCCCTTGCCGAGGTGAAAACCTTTTTGGCAAGCCCATGACCGAGAAGGCCGCTCAGCTCGAAACTGAGCACCTCACATGGACAAGGCTGTCGAGGAAGACCTCTGCCCCTTCTCATAAAAAGAAGGGTTCAGGTAAAAAGCCCTTTTACCCAAGGAAGGGGGCACTACCTACAAACAGACCCACAATATCAGGCTGCCCAAGCTGCCCCCCAGGCTCAGCAAGCCAAGGGCCAGGGTAATGGGCCCCGTAGGCAGAGGACCCCCAAGCCTCAGGCCCCTGCTACCACTCAACAGGGTGGGGGTTTTTGACTCCTTGAGCATAGTCTCTTCTCCAGTGCTCTCCCAATCCTGCACAGGTGGTTTCCTCGCCCTCTTTGCCCACCAGTGGCCCCTTGTCACCGGGGACAGTTGGTGCTGGAGATAGTCCACAAGGGCTATGCCCTCCATTTTCACCAGCTGCCTCCACCTTATTTTCCACGGGAGCCTCCAAGGCCTCCCCTGCACACAGACCACCTTCTGCAAGAGCTACATGGTCTGTTGGTGGACAGGGCGGTGGAGCCTGTGCCTCTGCACGTCCAAGGTCACGGTTTCTACTCCAGGTATTTCCTGGTGCCCAAAAGAACCGGTGGCCTTCGTCCCATTCTGGACCTCAGGACCCTCAAGTTCCTAGTGAAGGAGAAGTTCAGGATGCTTACTCTTGGGACTCTTCTGCCCTACCTCTAGCAGGGAGATTGGCTATGCTCCTTAGATCTAAAGGATGCGTACACTCTCATCCTCATTCATCCAGACCACAAAGTACCTCAGGTTCATTGTGGGAGGAAACCATTATCAGTACAGAGTGCTGCCTTTCGGCTTCACCTCCGCCCCCAGAGTCTTTACAAAGTGCTTAGCAGTGGTGGCGGCCTACCTGAGAAATCAGGGAATCTTTGTCTTCCCCTATCTAGACGACTGGCTCATCAGGGGTCAGATGTGGCAGGAAGCCAATCAGGCCACCCTCAGGACTATTGCTCTTCTACAAAGCCTGGGTTTTGTCATAAACTTCGCAAAGTCCACTTTGCTCCCCTCCCAGAACTTGAAGTTCATAGGGGCAAGGTTGGACTCCCTCCTGGCAAAGGCATTCTTGCCAGAAGACAGAGCCCAAAGGTTGATGGCCTTGGCAAATCAGTTTCTCAGCAGGTCCCTGGTCTCCGCCAGACTCTGCCTGAGGCTTCTCGGCCATATGGCTTTGACAGTGCATGTGATCCCCAATGCCAGGCTCCATATGAGGCCTGCACAGTGGTGTCTTCGGGCTCAGTGGTCACAGGCCACAGGCAGCCTCAGAGACAGGATAAGGGTATCCAGACCATTTCTGCACTCCCTTAACTGGTGGCTACACCCGCGCAATCTGCTGAAAGGGGTGCCTTTTCAGATTCCAGGGTACACAGTAGTGCTAACAGATGCCTCCCTGCAAGGCTGGGGAGCTCATTGTCTGGGCAAGTGCACCCAGGGCCTTTGGTCTCCCTGGGAAGCTGCACAGCAGATCAATCTCCTAGAACTCAGGGCTATTCGATTAGCACTCAAAGCTTTCACTCCTACCCTGACTCACCAGTCTGTCCTGATCCAGACAGACAACCAAGTTGCCATGTTTTATGTGAACAAACAGGGCGGAACCGGGTCCAGGATCTTTGTTCTTTTGCCCTAAAACACAACATGCTCCTCCAGGCTGTGTACCTTCCAGGCCAGGACAACTACCTGGCAGACAGATTAAGCAGAATATTGCAGCCCCAGGAGTGGCAGCTCCATCCTTTGGTAGTTCAAAAGATATTCCTAAAATGGGGACTTCCATCCATAGACCTGTTTGCCAGTCCTCTGAACAAACAGCTGCCAAACTTCTGTTCCAGGCAACCGCATCCTCTGCGGATAGCACCGGATGCTTTTCTGATATCCTGGTCTCAGGGCCTCCTGTATGCGTTTCCTCCCACGCCCTTGGTGGCCCGAACTCTCTTCAAGATTCTTCAGGACAAGGCCTCGGTCCTGCTGGTGGCTCCCCGGTGGCCGAGACAGCCTTGGTTTCCTCTTCTGCTTCAACTGGCAGTGGATCCTCCACTACCTCTGGGTTTGCAACCGGACCTTCTCTCACAGGAGCAGGGTTCCCTTCTGCACCCCAGTCTCAGAGCTCTCAATTTGATGGCCTGGAGACTGCAAGGGTAGTCCTGGCTCCCTGGGGCTTGCCTCAGGATGTTGAGGAGGTTGTCCTAGCCTCTAGGAAACAGTCCACTAGGAAAACCTATGTTTATTTATTTATTTTATTTTATGTTCTCAAATGGAAAAGGTTTTCTGTGTGGTGTCAGCTCCGTACAGCTGATCCTTTCTCCTGTACTGTGCCAGTAGTTCTTCAGTACTTACTGCACTTGTCCAATCAAGGCCTTAAATCCAATTCTGTTCGGGTCCACCTCTCGGCTCTAGCAGTTCACCACTCTTGGGTGGAGGGACATTCTCTATCTGGTCACCCCTTGGTGTCCCGTTTTCTTAGGGGCTTGCTTTTGCTCAAGCCTCCCATCAGTCGTCCTGCCCCTGAGTGGGAGCTGAATGTGGTCTTGCAGCAACTGACTCGCTCACCTTTTGAGCCCATGGCTACTTGCCCACTACGCTTCCTCTCCTGGAAGACACTCTTCCTGATAGCCCTTACCTCGGCCAGGTGAGTAAGTGAGCTTCAGGCCCTAGTCTGTGATAGGCCTTACACCAGGATTTACAGGAACAGGGTGGTCCTTAAGACTCATCCCAAGTTCCTCCCTAAGGTTGTCTCCTCTTTCCACCTCAACCAGGAGGTGGTTCTTCCAACATTCTTCCCTAGGCCTCATGCAAGCCTGGCTGAAGCAGTCCTGCATACCCTGGATTGTAGGAGGGCCTTATCCTTCTACCTTGACCGTACGCAGGGGCATAGAAGGGCTACTCAGCTCTTCGTATCCTTTGACCCCAATAAGTTGGGGTTGGCTGTGTACAAGCGTACCTTGTCAATCTGGGTAGTTGACTGTATCACCTGGGCTTATAAGGCAGCTGACCTTCCTTTGCAGGGTCGGGTTACGGCCCACCGAGTCAGGGCAATGGCTGCCTCAGTGGCTCATCTCCGCTCTGTGCCCTTGGTAGACATCTGCAGGGCTGCAACTTGGTCTTCAAGCCAGACATTTGCGGCCCATTACTGCCTGGAGAGGGAGTTCCGTAGGGACAGTGCTTTTGGCCAAGCAGTACTCTGGAATCTCTTTGAGGTTTAGGCAACGCCTGCCCTCCTGCCCTCTGTTGTGCTACCAGTGGAGGTTGTGTCCTTGAAAAGCCTTTCTTTGCAGCTGGGACTAGAGGGAGTCCTCTTGTTCAGCCTGGGTTCCTTGGTAGCCCAGAGCTGGGGAGTCACCCATATGTGAGGACTGACTTCCTGCTTGGTCCTGGAGAAAGAGTAGTTACTCACCTGTAACAGGTGTTCTCCAGGAGCAGCAGGAATCAGTCCTCACAACCCTCCCGCCTCCCCTTGGAGTTGCAGTGGTACATAGTTTATTTTTCATTTTTGTGTGCTGTTCTTAGCTATGTCATTTGACTGAGGTAAGATGGCACCTTTAGGCGGGAAGGGAACCGCGCATGCGTGCCTGCATTCCCAAAGGCTTTCATAGAAAGCTGGGGAAATGCTCCGCTGGGGCTTCATCGGTGCCGATGACACCCATATGTGAGGACTGATTCCTGCTGCTCCTGGAGAACAGCTGTTACAGGTGAGTAACTACTCTTTTTGTGGGTCAAGATGGTTGGTGCTTTGTTGCGTGTCATCCTTAGTGAGCTTTTGGATAATGCTAAAAAAGTTCTCTTGGTCTATTGGTAGATTTCATGATTAGGTTGGTATGGTGTTGCTGTTTGCGTTCATTTATTAGATTGTTATATTCCCGTTGTTTTTCTCTGTATTGTTAGGAAGTTATGTGATTTGTTCCGTCTCCTTTTTCGTTCTAGTCTTCTTAGTGTGCGTTTTGCAACTCTTATTTTTTGTGAATACCATGGGGCGTTGGATCTTTTGCAAGTTTGTGGTTCATTGTTGGTTGGGGCAGATGCTGCGTTGGCTATTATTGTGTTCCACTCTTCTATATTAGAATCCATGGTGTCTTGTTCCTGTTGAAGTTGTGGAGTGATTTCATTTATGAATGAGTCTCAGTCAAATGTTTTGAACTGTCTGATTATTCTTTCATCTTCTTTGCGTTGGGTGGGGTTATTTAGGATCATGGTGAATTCAATTACATGGTGGTCTGACCAAGGGACTGGTGTGATGGTTTTGTAGTTTTGTTCTGTTCAACCAATTGTGTTAGCATAAGTATCATGTCTGGAGTTGTACCATGTTTGTGTGTTGGGGCGTTAATTGTTTGGCAGTATTTTAGTGACTTCATGGCTTTTAAGAACGATGCAGTTTCTCTGGTGGGTGCGGATGTTAGGTTGTAGTCTCCTAGTACAACTAGAGGTTTGTGTATTCTGTTATGTGCGCATATCGTTTCAATTACTGTGGATAGGTGTTCAGTTGTGGTTCCAGGTGGTCTGTATGTGAGGGAGATGGTTAGGTATTTGTTGGCTATAGTGAGTGTATTGGATTTGATTGTGTTAGTGGAGGTGATTGTTTTGAATCTGTATTCCTTTCTGGTGAGTATTAGTACTCCTCCTCCTCTCTTTTGTGCTCTGATGCAGTTGAATGCTGAGTATCCTGTTGAGGTTACTTGATTTAATATGATCTGGTCTGAGTCGTCTAGCCAAGTCTCAGTGATGCATGTTATATCAAGCTTCTTGTCGTGGATTAGGTCAAGGATAGTATTTGGTGTGTTCTGATAGATCTGGCGTTTAGTAAAGCACATCTGATGTTTGTTGATATGATTGGGTTTGAATGTCTATTGTTTGTGAGGTGAGAGGGTGTGTTACTTGTGTCCCTGTATGGTTTATGGGCTGTACTCTTTGCTTGTTGGCATTCTTTGGATATGTGTGATAGTGGTGTCCATCTAGGTTGGGTGGTAAGTGGGTTTATCAGGGGTATTTGTTCATTTAGTCTGATGCTGTATGTGCAGAGTGCAAACATGTGGAGGAATGTGAGGTAGGCCATAAAGTAGTGGGTAGTGGTGTTCATTTTATACCGTGTATTTGCTGACCTGGGTTGTAGTTTGTTGAATGGGGTAATGGGCTTGTGTAGCGTGAGCTGTTTACGAACCAGGCTATGTAAATTGGATAGCAAGTTCTATGCAATTAATTTACAAACAGTTGATTGTCTTGGCAGGGTATCAGCATTAAATTCTAAGCAAATAATCTACAAGCAGTTGATCAGTCTACAGGCAGTTGGTTGTTACGGCAAAGTTCTATGCAATTAATCTACAAGCAGTTGATTGTCCAGGCAGGGTGTCATAAATAGGTTCTATGCAATTAATCTACAAGCAGTTGATTGTCCAGGCAGGGTGTCATAAATAGGTTCTATGCAATTAATCTACAAGCAGTTGATTGTCCAGGCAGGGTGTCATAAATAGGTTCTATGCAATTAATCAGTAAGCAGTGGATTGTCCAGGCAGGGCAAGGCAGCAGACTTAACTTACAGTCAGTGAATTTTCTATGCAAGGTACGGCAGCAGATGTAATCTCGATGTGTGATGGCTTGAGATGCTGTTATTTGGTTGCTGCTTGGTCCACGCCAAAGGGCCCTCTGGCGAGACCCTCAGGTGCGGGCCTGCCTGGCGGCGGCGCTCCTTTGAAGTTGTTTGTTCCTCCTCCTACAACCCTTGTGTAATTTAACTGGTAGAGAAATTCTGTTTAAATACACTATAAATGGATTGAGTAAAGCTGGTTTGTGGTTTGGGATTATTTTTTTTTTTAGTTCCAGTATAAAAAGTGGTCTTCATGCATAACTCGGCACACAGTGAAGGACAAATGTGTATGCTTTGGGGTAAACCTTTTAACATTGGGGAAGTGTATGAGTAGATTGTGGGATGCATAACAGGTAGAACTAGGAAAAATTGGCATTGGTGCCCTGAGTCAGCTCGGAGCATCTTGAGAAGTCTGGGTTGAGTCCTTGATATGATTGGATAGAATGCCTCTAAAAATTACTGGATTAAAGGAAACGTGGTAAGTCCCTGTATTTGAAATTTGATAGAAGTCTCACATTTTGAGGAAAAAGAGCTTTGGTGTGTAGCATATGCATGGGTATTTGGGGGTGAGAGTTTCATAAAAACATCTTAAAGTGAATCCTACATTCCCACAAAGTTGTGCTAGGAATCCTCTACTCACACAGCAGCCGATGGGTGGGAAGTGCTGCAATGTGTGTGTGTTTGTTTTGTGTTTATTGTGGTAACTAAAAAAAACAATCTAGAAGGCTGGATGTTTCTGTGGTAGCCTCACTAGTTCTGATAGCTTTAGATTAAGCTTTGTGGGAAGACGCTAGAGATGCTGGAATAAGTAGAGCATCTTATAGTTGTAATAAAGGTCCTATCAGAAATGCAGGTGGTTCTGTTTTGACTACACAGGGGACCTTGGAGGCCAATGTAAACTAAGTGTGGGGGGGGTGTTGCTTAGTTCAGTTTTATACTTTCTGTACTTCCTTGTCAAATTGACATCAAAGCAGTGATTGGACTTCTGCACAGCTTTGTGGGGAACATTGGCTGTGACACGGGATTTTACAGCAGGCTATACCATGGCATCTGAAAGACTTCAGCAATAAAAAAAAAATTGGATGTAGAGCATTCAACGCGATATACATTTATCATACCTCCAGTCCAGTCCAGACTAGTGGGTTGTCTTGCCTCATCAGCAGCTTAGAGACAGAGCATGCCAACTCCTGATGACATCATGTATGATACATAGGCAGCTGCACCACCTACCAGCCTCCATGTTCTCATTCTCCAAAGAGCTGGAGAGGCATGATTCTAGGTGTCTGGACTCGCTGAAGAGTGACAGATGAGACAGATTAGGTTTTTATTGCTGAGATTCGATTGATTGGCCATCTTTGAAGGCGTGCCGACCCCCCCCCCCCCCCCCCCCCCCAAAAAAAAAAAAAAAAAGAAAAGTAAGCAATAGCTGACAGAAATGTTTGGGTCAGTTCCCCTTTGTTTTTGTTTTTTTTTTGTTTGTTTTTTTAAAGCCAAATTTAAACAGCAGAAATAGGCACAGGGTTTACTTGATCTGTGGCTCATTGAGAGATCAGCCTGATTGTCCTGGCTTGCATCCTTGGCTACTCTTAACCATGGCTCTTGATCTCTTGAGTGGGTGAGAAGCTGCAAGGGGCTGCAGCACAAAGTCCTTCAGCCCTAACAGGAGCTTCCGCTACCACCAGAAACTGTAAGACCAAACTGGAGTAGGTGTAGGGAGGATCTGCAGCAGCTTTAGTGCAGAGACAGAGTGTTCAGAGACTTAGGTTCCCTTAGGCGGGAGAGCGCACTCAGTCTTTGGCAGCGGTCAAGACTGCACCACTAGGCCTTGCGCAGTGCTGAAAAGGAGTGGGGATATGCCTTTTTCAGGACTCCTGATTCATAACTGGAGGGGCTCTCCAGGCAGGCTCCAGATGCTGGGGGGAGCCTTTCCTTCACATTTTATTTTTTGCAGCTGGAGCCATTGGGGGGGGGGGGGTGAGGTTGTTTTGAATAGTTTTAACAGGAAGGGAACACTATGACCACAAAGGCCACGTGCTTAACATGCATGTCCCGTCGGGGGTCTGTTTCTGCTGTAGGTTTTGCCATGGCTGTGAAACTGAGTCCCGATCAGTGGAAGCAGACCTTGTAGGGAATAGGAATGAAGGAGCCATGAGAGGGGGGTGTCCTCTAGAGGGTAAGAGGTCCCTACTCGGGTCTCTGCTAGGCCCTGCTCTTCCACTGTTTTGGTGGAAGCTGTGGCCATTTTAGAGTGGACTGTCAATTCCCTTCCACCATTACCTGAGGCCTTAGCCATTGAGAATTAATCTTAGACCTTCAGCGTCCAAAGCAGTGCCTTCAGAAGAGGTCTCTGGGTGGTTTTCCCCAGAGTTTGTCCTTCTCATGCATAAGGCTGCCTGCAGGAAGCAGTGGGCAGGGGCTAAGAAGAGGGAGTTTTCCGACACCCTACTGAACAAGGCGACATGGTGGGTGTGCCTTGGCCGTCCTGGAGGTACCTGGATAGTGACCTGTGGGAGAATACGGCTCCGTCCATTTGGAGGGTTCAGATGAACCTGGGCAGGAGTGGATCTGGGGGCTGAAGCAACAGAACTCAAAGGTGAGATCCTGCAGCGGGAGGACTCGCAGATTGTGCACGTGTTTTGCCCTGAAGAGTTGGCTGCGCTTATCTCCCATTCCTTGGGGTACTTAATATTCCCTAGGAGACTCCATTGGAAGAACCACCCCTGGAAGATCCTGTGTTCCAGGCTGTTAGGAAGTCAGATGGGGTTTCCATTTCACTGAATAAGTAAATAAATGATACAGGACGAATGGTATGTTCTGGAGGCAGGCCTAAAGAGTGTGGGCTATGGCCATAACAGGAAAAAGAGCTGCTACACTCACCAAAGGTGGATGCGGCAGTGTCTGTGGTTAGCAAAAGACCACTATCCCTGTGGCAAGCAGCACGACTCTTTCGGATGTACAGGATCGAAGGCTGAAAACCTTGCTCAAGCAGGCATTTGACTTTAATGTCCTGTTTGTGGGACTTGTGGGCCAAGTGTGTCTGTGCTGGGTGCGAGGAATTTTGGAAGGTTCTGGGGACTCGTAGTAGCCGCCTCCAGAGGTGGCTAAGCTGGAATCCAGAGTGACCTACTTGGCAGATCATTTTCTGATCTTATTAGGGACTTGTCTAAGAGCATGGCCTCGGTGGTGGCCACTCAGTGGTACCTGTGGTTGCAAAATTGGTCAACAGATGTTTCATCCAAATCCTGTTTGAATAAGCTCCCCTTTAAGGGTAAACTGTTTGGGGAAGCTTTGGACAAGTTGGTGAAGAACTTTGAAGTTGAAGGGAAGTAAGCTCCCTGAGGACAAGCAAAAGCCTATTCAGTCAGCATCTCCTGTGCGAGATCAGTTAAGAGATTGTCATTTCTGAGCAGTTTGGTTTGCGCCTTACCAGAGAGGTCACTTCCCTTCCTGGGGTCAGGCCTTCGAGGTTTTCGAGGTTCCGGTTGAGGCTTCTACACCCTGCCCTCCTCCACAGCTAAGAAGCCAACCGGAAGCACGGAGGCCCAGGACAGGGTAGTTCCTGTAAGGGGTCAGCTGCAGGAGTTTTATTCTGCTTGGGCCCAGATCACGTCCAGCCAGTGGATGCTAGAGATCATTCGCGAGGGATACCCACTCAAGTTTGCATAACCGCTCATAGATGCTTTTGTGTGGTCTCTCTGCAAGGCATCCCACAACGGAGCAATGCGGGACAACCTGCTTCGCGTGCTGCAGTTAAACGCAGTGGTGGAGGTTCCTCCCGACCAGTGCAGTCATGGTCTGTACGCCATATACTTTGTGGTCCTGAAAAAGGAGGGTTCATTCAGGCCCATATTGGATCTCAAGAGCATAAATCGTTGTTTTAAAGCTGCTAATGGGAATGCCATTGGAAGCGCCTCTATGGGTTCCCCTGACTACAGATGCCAGCCTCACAGAATGAGGCGTGCATTGCAAAGCCTCCATAGCACAAGGAAGCTGGACAACAGAGGAGAGCTTGTGGCTCATCAACCAAATGGAGATAGGCGGTGTTCTTGGCCTTGCAGGAGTTTTGGAATTTCTTTCAAGGAAAGGCAGTAAGGGTGTTCTCTGACAATGCCACCACGGTGGCTTGCATCAATTGACAGGGGGACACAGGAAGCGTGCAGCTGGAAGAGGAAGTGGATCAGATGTTACAGTGGGTGGAGACAAATTTGCAAGTGATCTCTGTCACGCACATAGCTGTCAGGGAGAATATGGCAGCAGACTGTCTCAGTTGATATCGCATAGACTTGGGCGGATGGACCCTCAATGTGGCAGTCTTTGCTCAGTTGGTCTGGCACTGGGGCCAGCCCATCATGGATTTGATGGTGACCTTCAGGTCGGCAAAGGTGGCACGCTTCTACAGTAGACTGGAGCAGATGTCCAAAGGGCTGGATGCATTAGTGCATCCGTGACCCATGGAGGGGGCTGCTGTATGTTTCTACTGTGGGCATTTATCAGACATGTGATACAACAGATTGAGGCCCATTGGGAGCTGGTGATCCTGGTGGCTTCTGTCTGGTCAAGGAGGCTGGTATGCAGATCTGATTCGGCTGGCGATTGACCAGCCATGGCAGTTGCTGGCATGGCCCAACCTTCTGACATAGTGGCCTGTCCTGATGCTTCAAGTAGAGCGATTCTCGCTTAAAGGCCTGGTTTTTGAGAGGGCTCAGTTGAGAAGAGGATACTCATTCGTAATCGAGACCTGAGGGTGCTCAAATGATCCATGTCATTGGCGTATGTCGGTATGGAAGGTTATCTTTGAGGTCTGGTGCTCAGAGCATGACTGTTGGCCCCTATCAGCTTCCATACCAGATATTCTGGCCTTCCTATAAGCAGGTTTGGATAAAGGCCTGGCATGAATTCTCTGAGCACAAGTAGCGGCATTAGCCTGTTATTGGGGAAGAGTCCAAGGTCAGTCCCTGGCGTCGCACCTGGATGTCAGTTCCTTCGGGCAGTGAACACATTTGGCCACTGGCGAGAACCCTGGTTCCCCCTTGGGACCTGAATCTCATATTTGCATTAACGGAGGTGCCGTTTAAACCTATAGGCACTTCCACCATGAAGAATCAGATGTTGAAGACTGTTTTTGGTGGCGATCTGTTCAGCTCGGCATATCTGAGCTTCAGATGCCATGTCAAACCATTTCTTTTCATGTCCAAAGAAAAGGTGGTTTTGAGACCAGTGCCCTCCTTTCTGCCCAAGGTGCTCGCGGACTTCCACTTCAATCAGCCATTGATACTCTTGGTGTTCCTGGGGAGGAGAGCTGCAGCAGAGGAGCCCCCAGCTTTGTTCGTTGCGTGCTACAACGCTACCTGAGGCGGACGGAACTGTTCTGTAAATCAGATCATTTGTTTGTCCTATTTGGAGACCATGAAGGGGTCAGGCAACTTCTAAGGTGTCTATTTTCAGGCAGGTGTGTGAAGCTAAAGCCTCTGCATATTTCTTGAGAAGAGTTGCCCAAGGGGTTGTGGGCTTATTCTACCCGGGCACAAGCGGCGGCATGGGCGGAGGTTAGCTTAGTTCTGCCGCTGGATATTTGTAGGGTGGCCACATGGTCATCCTTGCATACTTTCTGTGAAGCATTATCGCCTGGATGTGCAGGCAGCAGGGAATGTGAGGTTTGGGGCAGCGGTGCTTTAAGCCAGTCTCGTGGGTCCCTCACATGGTTAGTACTGCTATGGTACATTCCACTTGTTTGGACTAGACTGGAGGGACGATAAGGAAGGTGAAATTAGGACACTGCTAATTGACTTGAGTCCCTTCAGTCCAGTCCAGGACCCTCCCTATCATCTGCAGGCATGTACAACACGTGTCTTTGCGTTCCTGGGATTGAAGAATACGTCTTAATGAGTAGAGACCGGAATACAGTGATTAGCTAGTTGTGGAGCGGGACTCCTTTTGGGAGTGCCAGGGGCTTCTCCATACCACAAAAATAAGCCAGACAAAGGAACATAAAGGAAGAGTGATCATTTTCAATTGATTTCTTGATATAAGGGGGGGGGGGGTAATCTATGGGGCAAAGATTGCCATTTCGTTCTTCATGGTCGCTCATGAGTTCTGCTTCGTCAGAATTCTGAGGCTAGTAGGTGGTGCCAGCTGCCTATGTATCTTGATGTCATCAAGAGTTAGTATACTCAGTCTCCAAGCTGCTGGTTAGGCATGACAACCAACTGGATTGGACTTGAGATACTTAAGGAAAGCCAATTAGCAGGTAAGCTCTAATTTTACCCCCGTACTTGTCATCTGGCATTTAACCCATGTGACATTTCCATTCCTGTTAAAATTTTGTTGCTTCTGTACAAACTATAGCCCAGTTGGCTGACAACTAGGAAAGAATTTTCTCATTCTTCCTCTTAAAATAAATTGTGTGCATGGTGGTATCTTAGCAGCAAACCTGTCACTTCTCAGATCAGTTTGGGCCATGGGTAAATGTGCTCTTTCAGCCTTTGAAGCAAAGTCCGTCGGCTCCTACTTCAGTGGAATGTATGCAGCAGCTATAAATCCATTTTTATTTTGCCCATTGATTAAAGGGGTGCAGGAGAGCCCCAGACCTGGACATCTCAGGAGTAAAATGCATACGTTTGCAACCTTGAGCTCCTTACATATTAGCAGAACATCCTAACTTTGTGATAAAGCATTATGGATAATGATGGTTTTTCAAATCCATATGTTGTGTGTTACACATAGCACTGCTGTGCAAAACCTCAAATATAAAACATTTAGTTAAACTGAGGCAGTGGCTTCTATAGCTTGACCCAGTACTTGAGGCTGGGCAATGGGCTGCAGATGCTGGACTTTCTCTTCCACCTTCTACCATACGCATTATGGCAGGAGGTGCTGCAGTTCCCTCAACAAAACATCTCTGCTTATACAGATACTGGGTGTGGGGTGTCTCATCCTTGAATGTTGGTGCTAGTTGTTAGTGTGTATTTCAATCTCTTAATGTCATTGTAGTTTCTGCAGATGTGTCAAGATCGTGAAGTAACATATTTTTCCCTTTTTCAGCAAAAGCTAGAAAACCATTTGCCATCTGATGTCCCAGGGTCATCCGTACAGAAGAATATTCTCCAGGTATACCTCCTCTGCAGAACAGCTCCTACCGTCCTGATGGGGTTACAATTGGAAGAGCAGTGTTAGATTTCGTAAACCGTTAAAGCCTGGTTCTTTGTATTTTCTTGAAGGTCAGGTGGCTTCATTGAATCAATTGGGCTAGATTCTAATTCTTTGTAGAGGATGGCTATGCTCAAGTGGTGAGAATTATTGTAAGCTGAGTATTTCATTTTCATAATTTCAAAAGTTGGTGGATATGAAATGTTAATACTCTCAAAGAGCAGACATGGAAATGCATTTTGAGTTGCATTGAAACTTTACATTAGATTCCTTGAGAGTACAAGCAAATGGTGTTAGATTTGATATGGCAAGACACATCTGACTGCTAGTTGCCTTGTTAAAATTGATAACATGTCTGCTGTAATTTAGAAATGTTTCACTTTTTATACACAAAGCTTTAAGTACTAATTTGAGTTTATGCTTAAAATGCCCCTCTTTAAGGCATAAGTGGGTGATAACGGTGTCTCCAGGAACAAGCAGGAATGTAGTCTTCACATATGGGTATCGTCGGTACCGACGGAGCCTGTGCGGGAACGCTCCCCAGCGTCCAATAGGAAAGCTTTTGGGAGCATCCCACAGTGCCTGCATGCTGCCTTCCCGCCTTTCCCAACTGTCCCTCTCCAGTTCTTCGTTTTCCACGGAGCCGACAGGTCGCACATCCTGTCACTGCAGAAAATTCCCTTCTTGTACTTCTTTTTTGTGGTCACGTTTGCCTTCCCTTGATGCTATACTGGTACTGCCGGTGGTTCTTTTTTTTTCTACAAAAAAACCCAAAAAAACTTTGTTTCTGGAGTTTTCTTCTGGGTGCCACACGCCATTTTGGGCACTAGGCCCAACTTTTTCCCTCAAAATGGGAAAAACCCGCTTCAGGTTTTAAAAAATGTTCTAAGTGTGGCGGTACCATCTCTGTCGCCGACACCCATGAGTGGTGCCTCAAATGTTTAGGTCCTAACCATTCTATTTCAGAGTGTGTTGCCTGTGGAATGATGTCAAAAAGGGGCCGGCAAAACCGAGCTGCTAAGCTCAGCACCCTTTTTCCCTCCGATGCAGCCTCCGTGGCATCGACGTCCTCCAGGGCTTCATCCTCCTCCCATGGATCTCAGGTAACTAAACATAAATCTAGCCGGTCCTCAAAGGGTAGATCTCCTTCTAACCATCGAGATGCCTCTGGCATTGCCCTTGAGGGACTTTCACCGGCAAAATTGCCCCGGCAGGAGGCTTCGGCTTCCAAAGCACTAACGGGACTCCAGGATGTTCTCGAGGCTTCAACCTCGGCAGAACTACTGGTGCCATGCTCTGGGGTTCCGGCTGCCTTAACCAGCACCGATACCCAAGCATCGGCAGCATCGATAGACCAGAGATTCTTGTCTATTGCGCACAGTCTGGCGGCTCTTCTCACGGCCTCGATGCCCCTGAAACCGCTTCAGACAATTCAACCGGTACCGGTACCGACTGCATCGACATCGGCAGGTATTCTACTGGGACCGAGTCATGTGTCTATCTCCAGGAACAAGCAGGAATGAGTCTTCACATATGAGGTACGTCGGTACCGACGGAGCCTGCGTGGGAATGCTCCCCAGCGTCCAATCAGAAAGCTTTTGGGAGCATCCCTCAGCGCCTGCGTGCTGCCTTCCTGCCTTTCCAACTGTCTCTCCTCAGTTTTCGTTTTTCCACGGAGCCGGCAGGACGTCCTCCTGTCACCGCAGAAACTTTTTTCTTTAATTTTTTCAATTCTTGTTTTCTTGTGGTCGCGGCTGTTTTCCCGCCACCACCGGTACCGCCGGTGGGGTTTTTTCTTTTCTTTTTCTCAAACTGAGGGAGAGTTTCCCTCAGTTTTTGTCTTAAAATTTTTGGGCCTGTAAGGCCTCTCCATCATGGAGCCGCCTTCTCCTAAGAAGTGCCTTCACTGTGGAAATACAGTTTTCTTTTTAGACTCCAATAACTGGTGTCTAACCTGTTTGGGCCCTGACCCCTTTTCCCCTGAACCGTCAGGCTACAGTGCTGCGAGAAGAGATTCTCTATTTCGAGTTTCCCTCGATACCGTTTTCCCTCCCTGTGTCAGGGCACCGGCCATTTCTTCTCTACAGGATCAGGTAACCCACAAACAGTCTGTTAAGACTAGCCAATCCTTGAGTGGTATGTCTCATGCTAAGCATGCTGACGGCCCCGGCCTTGCCCTCAAGTACCCATTGGCATTAAAACCCCAGCGGGAGTCTTCAGGCTCCAAAGCATTTCAGGGGTTTCAGGTTGTTCCTGGTGCTCACCCCTCACAGAACATACCTGAGCCATGCACGGGGGTGGCATCCGCTTCGAGCGGTACCGATAACCCGGCATCGGCACTGGTGTTGAGCGATTCACTCCTCACCAGGGATCGTCATCTGGTGTACTTGGTGCCTTCGGAACCGATCGATACCCAGGTTGACTTTCCAGTATCGGCAGCTCCGTCGATACGATCCCTGATGCCAGTACCATCTAGACATGCATCGATAGATTCGCTTCCTTCGATGCCAAGTCTAAAATCGATATCTAGTCTGGAAGACTGGGTACCGACGCGTCTCGGTACTGACACGCACCGATTCCGGATGCGCGGTACCAAGGATATTCACCGAGACTTTAGAGTTTCCTCGGTACCGTTTCAGCAGCCTCCGCTGACTGCTTCGGCGATTCCAGCACAGCTACCGGTATCGGTATCAATGTCGGTACCGGCAGTATCATCGGGACCAGCTCCTTCCATGCTTTTTTCACCTGGATTGCTCCTTTCTATACCTAGTTTGGAGTCGATACCTGGTATGGATGATGCACTACTGACTGTCTCAACTCATAACTGCCAGTTCCAGTGTCCATCCATTACAAATCCTGTTCTGCACCGGACAGGTACATCCTCCGGTGCCCAGGCTACCTTTTCAGGTTTAACCTGTCCAGGGATGGTTCCCATCGGAGATCCTTCTTTTCAGAAATTTCTCCTTGACATGGCAACCTTCCTTAATATTCCTATCCCTGGCTATGAGTTTTCTCAGGATTTTTCTGCAGAAAAGGAAAATATAATGCTTCCTTTACATCACACTCTGCAGAATCTTCTTCTGAGGGTATGGGAAAAACCTTTAAGGGTTTCTTCACCTCCTACAGCAACTGATCTTCTGTATCAGGTGCCCCCCTCTCCAGGATTTCAAAAGCCTCAACTTCCCCATCATTCCATTGTAGTGGAATCAGCAATGAGGAAGGTAAAAAGCAAGAAAAAACATTCTTCTTTCCCGCCAGGGCGTGCATCTAGAACACTAGATGCCTTTGGACGTCAAACCTTCCAAACATCTATGCTGGCAACAAGGATTCTCTCATATATTTTCTATATGAGTCTATCCCTTCAGGAGGTCACAAAGAAATTATCTCTTTTGACTCCTTTTCTATCAGAGCCCAAGGCTGCAGACTATTCCTTACTTCTTAGTCATAGCCAAAATATCTCTTGGTTTCTTTCTCGTGCTTCCCTAGACTCTTTTGAGTCTGTTAGCAGAACTTCTGCTATAGCCATAGGAGCACGTCGTAGAGCCTGGCTCCAAGCATCAGACTTGAGTAGATGGGCACAACAGAGACTGAGTAATACTCCTTGTACTGGAGAAAATCTCTTCAATAAGGAGTCCTTGCGTCAGTTTGCTCATTTCTCCACTGACTTTCCTGTTTCTGAGGGCCATCCTAAGCCCTCTCCTTCCTCAGCAGGTAGGAAATGCCCTACCAAACCTTCTTTCCCTAAAAGAAAGAGGTTTTCCTCTTCTCCCCATCATTCGGATGTTCCCAAGCAGGGGAAGTCTCGCCCTGGTCTGAAGAATCCAAACTCTAGCCAGGCTGAATAAACACAGTAACCATAGGTTTCTGATTAATCTTTTTATAACTACACTTAATTCCTTTTCAGCAGAAGTTTTTCACTGTTTTTCCATGCAAAACTCTGCTCAGGGATTCCTATTCTCAGGAAATCCATTTACTCTTCACTATGCTGAACTGTCAGGCTATTCATGTCTATAAGTTAGTTTTCTACCTCTTCCTGACTAGAAGAGAGGTTTAGCAACTATCACATGATAGTTTCTCTGTACCAGCATGAATTTTTTCCTTCTTCAGCTTCTATCTTTACCCTCTTCGCCAGGGTTTCCCCTGTAAGAGTGGTACCATACCATTGAAAGACTTTTCTTGTCTTTCTTTTCACTGTAGAGTTTCTTCTCCTGAGTAAACTCCCTTCTTTATCTAGGCAGCTCTGCAGACAGACACAGCTTGCTCTCTTTGTTCAGTCTGTTCTCTCTGTTTGACACAGACCAACTCTCTCTGTTGTCCTATTCAGTAGCTGCCCATGCAGGAGTCCAGTGCTTGACTACTGGTACTTTTCCACAAGTCCCAGTCTTGTCTTCCACCACTCCTGTCTGGCCTTAGTAGTGATTCCAAGAAAGTTTTCTACATCTTTCTTGGATAATCTTTTTCACTACAGGCTTCTTACACTATCTTCTACCCTTGCCATCTCCAATCTCTGGATTTGGCAACGTAGTGGACGTGGCTGTCAGTTTTCTCCATCAGCCAGTTCTACATCCCAGTTCTCCTGCATAATGCTCTCTGCAATCCTACTGAGAAGCTTTCCACTATGGGCCCTTGCTAGAGAGCATAGAGTTTCTCTAATGGCTATCCATCATTGTTGAAAAATACTTCCTCAGTCATCCCCTATGACTGTGAGGGTTCTTCATACCCCGCTATCTTCTTTTAAAAAAATAAAAAAGAGGAAAAAGGACATAAGCCTTCTCCACGTGAAAGTCTAAGAGTTATCCCATTCCTTAGGGAATATACTCTTTTTTTTTTTTTTTTTTTTCTTGCAGCTTGTCCTCATGGTATCCTAACACTTCAAGGACAGCACATATTAATCTGAAAAACGCACGATACCTCCTTTGTCCCTCACGTAGGTCAACCTGGTATCTCATCCTATGCGTTTCTGTCCTTTTACCATGCTGGAGTTCCACAGGACTCCGGACTTGCTGTTTACAGACTGATATTATCCTCTGTTTTTTCACGTAACCATCCTGGTAATTCACTGGATAGCATTCCTTTACCATCATCTCTGGGGGAATAGATTCTCTATATATCTTCTCAAGTAGGTTTCACCTCCTTGTTCTTAAATGAATCTTTTCCCTTCACATCTCCATGTGAATGTCCTGATATGCATAGCTCTGTCTGCTTATTGCAGGCATCTATCTTTAGACCTATATATTCAGGTATCTATCTCTCTATCTATCTCTGTAGATGTATCTGTCTGTCAGCTAAGTGTGCATATGCTATGCCCTTTAGATCTTATTATAGATATATATATATATAGGTATATAGATATATATAGATATACCCGTGTGTATATATAGATATACCCGTGTGTATATATAGATATACCCGTGTGTATATATAGATATACCCGTGTGTATATATAGATATACCCGTGTGTATATATAGATATACCCGTGTGTATCTGTCCAGATACTTCCTGACAGTGGGCTTGCACAGCTTCATACTGTGCCACAGTATGTTTCGGATATTTTGCACACAACCACTGCTGTGGAACTGACAGTCCTACCGTATCTTAGGCTTACGTATCCCTGAAGCTCCATGCCCCAATGTCTTCCTACCTCTCACCAGTTAGGAAAGACATGGTGGATCTTCAGTGGATTTCAGATTCAATTCCTCAAACATCTGTCCTTTCTTGGGAGTATGGGGTTCTTCTCATACCCTTTCCTCCCTCAAGGACTAGGTCTGTTTGTCCAGATCGGTCAGTCTTCCTCTTTTGCTCCTACCTCTGAATACTTCTGTAGCCAAAAGAGTTTTCAGCTTTCCATGAAGCTTCCCACTGAAGACCTGCCGTGTTTGTGTCACCCTAATTGAATCCTGGGGTCACCTCTCACTTCCAGATGTTGACCTCCACCTTCACTCCAGTGAGGTCACCTTGAACATTATTTTACTGGATCCCCAGTAGACTCCATCAGCCTCTCTACTTCCTGCAATCCAGTAGGTGAGCGTCATATGGTGATTGTTCATTTCAATATTATGGTGATTGTTCATTTCAATATCTTTTGATAATGATCATACATACATGGACTCCTTGAGGGTAGTCCTTTCTTAGGTTAGCTGGTTTTTCTGCAGCTCCTCTCTAAGCAACTCCTGCCCTCCATCCTCAGGATGCCTGGCCATATGAGATGTAGCATGTTTTCAATCTTCAACATGTTATGGCTCCAGGCATCTTAGCTTGGGAGTCCCCATATGTGAAGACTCATTCCTGCTTGTTCCTGGAGATAGCACAGTTATTTACCTGTAACAGGTGATCTCTGGGAACAGCAGGAATAAGTCTTCACAACCCGCCCACCTCCCCTAGGAGTTGTATTTTTATATCTATCTTTCCTTTCCTCTTTTTCTCTTTGTCTCAGCTATGAAACTCAACTGAGGAGAGACAGTTGGAAAGGCGGGAAGGCAGCACGCAGGCGCTGAGGGATGCTCCGAAAAGCTTTCTGATTGGATGCTGGGGAGCGTTCCCGCGCAGGCTCCGTCTGTACCGACGTACCCCATATGTGAAGACTTATTCCTGTTCCCAGAGATCACCTGTTACAGGTAAGTAACTAACTGTGCTCCATCTGGCATCGACAAGTCTGTACCGAACCACTCCAGTGTCAACTTCGATCGGTACCATGCCTTGCACGATCACCCAGATCAGAGATACTAAAAATCCTCGGATGAGTCTGAAGACTTCGAAGGCTCTGCCGATACCAGAGTACTTCTTCCCGAGGATTCCACTTCTCCTCAGCATAAGATGTCTCCACCAGAGGATATGTCCTTTCAGGATTTTATCCGAGATGTGGCCCGATGTCTTTCTATCACAGTGGCTCCTGAAAAAGAGCCTAGGGCAAAGGAATTAGAAATCCTGCAGTACCCTAAAGCTCCCAAGCAGGCAGCCACCTTACCTATTCATGAGATCTTGCATGATCTTATGTTAAGGATGTGGGAAACACCTCTAACCACATCTCCTCATTCTCAAAGACTCGACACCATGTATCGAGTTCCTCCTTGTCCTGGGTTTCAGAAGACTCAGTTACCACAACATTCCATGGTGGTAGAATCAGCCATGAGACGGATGAAGAGTGCAAAAAGGCAAGCATCTAATCCTCCAGGACGTGAGTGTAGGACTCTTGACTCCTTTGGATGTCGATCCTTCCAGGCTTCCATGCTTTCTGCTAGGATCGGTTCCTATATCTTGTATATGGGAATGTTCCTTAAGGAAGTCGCAGGAGACTTAGAGCTTATGAGCCCTCTCCTTCCTGATGATAAAAGGCAAGATTATCTTACTCTTGTTAAACATGCTCAGGATGTTTCCAACTTTGTGAATCGTGCAGCCTTTGACTGCTTTGAGTGCATAAGCAGAACCTCTGCTATTGCCATAGGTGCACGCAGAATTGCCTGGCTCCAGGCATCTGACTTAGAAATCTGGGTACAGGACAAACTGGGGAATATACCTTGCACAGGAGAGACTCTCTTTGGCAAGAATTAGCAGGAAAAAGCTAATGAGAGAGATGCTGACAATATCACTTTGGATAGATTGTCCAAATCTGCAGCTGATCCTGCGAGGAAAAGATCCTCTAAGAAACCATTCTTCGGTAAGAAGTAGTTTTATCCCTCCTATACCCAGCAGGGACATTGTTCAGGTCAGTCTGCCCAAAAGGGACAGCAGCAACAAAGGTAGCCAAAAGCAGCTAAGCCTCAACCAGCTCAGTAGACTCACCTCCACAGGGACTTTGACTCCTATCTAGAGAACTTTGCCTTCCTGGCCCTGAACGGCCCAGAACCCTCCACCATCCCGGGAAGGTTATGTCATTTTGCCCCCAGATGGTGTCAGATAACAGCAGAAAATTGGACTCTGTCTATTGTACGAGAGGGGTACAAGCTTAATTTCCTCAGCATGCCCCCTCCTACAAAGTAAGACAGTTCAATTCTCAGACCTCTTTCAACAACCAGTTAGGTCAAGAAGTCACAATGCTCCTTGCTCAAGGAGCAATAGAAGAGGTGCCTATTCCCCAACGGGGTGCAGGGTTTTACTCCCCCTATTTCCTTATTCCAAAGAAAACAGGAGGACACAGACCCATTCTAGATGTCAGAGAAATGAACAAATTCCTGTTCAAAGAGTAGAGAAAATGATTTCTCTAGGAACTCTCCTGCCATACCTTTGGAGTCAGGTTTGGCATTCTCTAGATCTCAAGGATGCGTACACTCATGTTCTCATCCATCCAGCTCACCAAAAGTTCCTTTGATTCCTGTTTCAAGGGAAGCACTACCAATACAGGGTTCTTCCTTTTGGCCTGTCTTCTGCACCAAGAGTTTTCACAAAATGCATGGCTGTGGTAGCAGCATTTCTCCGCACCCTGGGAGTATTAGTCTTCCCTTACTTAGACGACTGGCTCATTCGAGCTCCTTCAGAGCCAGAGGCCAGGGTTGCTCTGTCTCGCACAATGCACATTCTTCAGTATTTGGGACTTGTCATAAACTTCCCAAAGTCCAACCTTGCTCCCACTCAATCCCTAGAGTTTATAGGAGCTCTTCTGGATACCAATCAGACAAGGGCCTTCCTTCCACAGCCCCGCTGCCTTTGCATTGTGCACTTAGCTTCCCAAGCAGTGCTAAAACCTCACCTCACTGCTCGGGAAATGTTAGTTGCTAGACCACATGGCATCCACCGTGCATGTGGTTCCTTATGCTCGCCTCCATATGAGGGCAGCCCAGTGGACCTTATCCACTCAGTGGCCTCAGGCGTCAGGTTGCCTGTCAGACAAAATAGCAAACTCAGATTGCCTTATTTTGTCCCTCCAATGGTGGCAGTCACCCAAAAACCTTCTGGTGGGGTCCCCTTTTCAGCAACCCCCACCGCAAGCCACTCTAACAGATGCTTCACAGGTGGGTTGGGGAGCCCACCTGCAGGGCCTCTCTACCCCCAGGGTACCTGGACTCCACAGGAGGCCTATCTCCATATCAACCTCCTGAAGCTCAGTGCAATCTTCCTTGCTCTTCGAGTATTTCACACCCAGCTCAGCTACAAGACAGTCCTAGTTCAAACGGACAATCAGGTAGCCATGTTCTATGTGAACAAGCAGGGTGGAACAGGCTCTCTGTCTCTGTGCAACAAAGCTTTGCGACTATGGGCCCTCGCCAGAGAGTATCAGATTAATCTCCTTGCGGTGTATCTTCCAGGCATTCAAAACTCTTGGGCAGACAGATTCAGTCGAGTTCTGCTTCCACATGAATGGTTTCTCCATGCAGACCAGGTGGCCAGAATTTTTCAAATTTGGGGAACCCCGGTCATAGACCTCTTTGTAAGTCCGCTGAATGCCAAACGTCCCCGGTTCTGTTCCAGAATTCCAGCTCGAGGTTGTCAGGCCAGGGATGCTTTCCTCCTTCATTGGGGTCAGGACTTCCTGTATGCCTTTCCACCCATTCCCCTAATTCCCAAGACCCTGTTCAAGTTTCAGAGAGACAGAGGTCATATGATCTTCATAGCTCCTCATTGGCCACTGCAACCGTGGTACCCTCTGCTCTTACATCTCTCTCAAGCTCCGCCTCTGGAGTTAGAATCTGCTCCAGATCTTCTTTCTGAAGAGACGGGATGCTGTGGCATCCCAATCTCCAGTGTCTGCATCTCAGGGCCTGGTTGCTGAAAGCCTAGAACTTCACGGTCTTAACCTTTCCCAGCAGGTAAAGGATATCCTTCATGCTTCCAGGAAACCTTCCACAAGACGCTCTTATGCATTCAAGTAGTAAAGGTTTACCTTATGGTGCTCGCAGAAGGGTCTTAACCCTCTTGTGATACCTCTGGAATCATTACTGGAATACCTCCTTCATTTGTCAAATGCAGGGCTTAAGACCAATTCAGTGAGTTCATTTGAGCGCTATGGCAGCTTCCTTCAAGCCTCTAAGTGGACAACCTATTTTCTCTCATCCTCTCATAGTGAGATTTATGAGAGGCCTTCTTCTAACCAAGCCTCCCATTAAGCCACTAGCGGTGGCATGGGACTTGAATCTGGTTCTTGGGCAGCTCATGAAACCACCCTTTGAAACATTAGCCACTACCTCTTTGAAATTCCTTTCCTGGAAGGTTATCTTTCTCATTGCAATCACATCAGCACGTCGCATCAGTGATTTGCAAGCGTTGGTGGCTGATCCTCCTTATACAAGGTTCCATCATAAGGTAGTCCTTAGGACTCATCCACACTTTGACAATGGTGGTTTTGCCCTTTTATTTAAACCAAGCAGTTTACCTTCCTGTATTCTTTCCAAGGCCTCACGCCTCAAATGCAGAAAGGAGCCTTCATACATTGGACTGTAAAAGAGCTTTGGCCTTTTACTTTGAAAGGACACAGCAACATAGAAAATCCTCTCAACTCCTTGTTTTTTTTTTTATCCTAGTCATTTGGGACTTCCAGTCTCAAAAAGGACACTGTCCAGCTGGATTGCACAGTGTATATCTTTTGCCTATGAGAGTAAGAACCTTCCTCTTGAAGGCCATGTCACAGCTCAGAATGTGAGATCCATGGCAGCCTCAATGGCTCATCTTCACTCTGTGTCTATCGACGGCATCTGTCGAGCAGCTACTTGGGCTTCAGTACATACCTTCACAGCCCATTACTGCTTAGACAAGGACTCCCGCCGGGATGCCTTGTTTGGTCAGGCTGTTCTTCAACACCTGTTCCAGACTTAATCAACTCCTACCCACCACTGCTGGTAGGATGCCAGAGATCCATGGGGGGAAGTGGAGCCCTTTCACAATGGCATACAACTTTCTGGGGCCATCTCCCTGGCATCTGCAGCTAGGGAGTCCCCATATGTGAAGACTACATTCCTGCTTGTTCCTGGTGGATAGGTGATATCCGGAAACAGCAGGAATTTAGTCTTCACAACTCACCCACCTTCCCTAGGAGTTGTATCTTTCTATCTCTCTCTCTTTCCCTCTCTTTTGTCTCAGCTTTAAACTCAACTGGAGAGGGACAGTTGGGGAAGGCAGGACGCAGGCGCTGTGGAATGCTCCCAAAAGCTTTTCTATTGGACGCTGGGGAGCGTTCCCGTGCAGGCTCCGTCGTTACCGATGATACCCATATGTGAAGACTACATTCCTGCTGTTCCTGGAGATCACCTATTACAGGTGAGTAACTATGCTTTACTGCAGGAGCTGTAGGACTGAACTCATGTGGTTTTCCAGTATAACTTGCCTATCTTGTTTGTTGATTTTTAGCTCTTATCTGTGCATTTGAAGAATGGATCTTAAACCCTTCTTGCTGTAGCATATAGTTACTGTTGTGTGCTTCTTAGAGAAGCTATTTTGTTATCTCCAGTAACAAGCAGGAATGTAGTCTTCACATATGGGTGACATTGGTACTGACGGAGCCTGCGCAGGAATGCCCCCAGCATCCAATTGGAAAGCTTTTGGGAGCACTCCACTGCCCTGTGCGACTGTCTAACCACCTTCCTCTCTTCAGTTCATTTTCTGCAGAGCCAGCAGGAAGCAAGAAATGTGTTTGTGAATAATGCTTCTGCCTTCCATCGACACCAGCACCTTTGAAGGCATGGCTGGTTCCCTTATTCTTTTCTCTTATTTCTTTCTTTAAAAAAAAGAAAACAAAATATAAAACAAAACCTCTTTGACTTCAATGCCCTTTTTAGGCCTTAAGCCTACCATACACTTCACATCCTTGAAGGTATGGAGAAACCAATTGGTGGTTTCAAAAAATGTAATTTGCCAGCACCATTTCGGCTACTGACACACACGACTGTTGGTTTATTTATTTATTCATTCTTATATACTGCGCTTTTCAGTATCAGTGCGGTTTACACATAACAAAAACTTTGCATCAGAACAAGTGATCTTAATGCTTACATCGTAACAGGAGAGAGAAACTTGGGCTGAAAAATAGGGAGACTATATACAAGTCAATAACAGGGTTATTGAAAACTATTTACAGTTTATATACAAGCTGGTATTCATAATGCATTGGTTATTAGTTTAAGAGGTCTGTGAAATGTGCCTGACCTGGTGAGCTATTGTGAGCTTCATCAAAGGTCAGGTTGTGGGAGAGGCAGTGTTTGGGTGAAAAAGTTGAGGTGTGGTGGGTGGTTGTGTAGGGTTAGGGTGGGCAAAATGGAGGAGGAATAAATGATGTTTTAGGGCTTTTCTAAATTGTGAAAGGTCGCTAATTGATCGGATATGTGGGGGGAGGTCATTCCAGCATCTCGGGGCGTAGAATATAAAGAACCTGTTCCTGGTTGTTTGATTGCATTTTGTAGATTCCGGGGGTACAGTTAACGTGTTGGTGGCTGCTGACCACCTCAACCTGTTGTTGGGGGTGATGGTGAGGAGTGCGGTGAGGGATGAAGGAGATAACCGGTTAATTGCTTTAAAGGTTAGGAGTAGCGTCTTGTAGGAGAGCCTGCTATGCAGCGGTAGCCAGTGTAGTTCCATAAGTATGGGCGTGATGTGATCATTTCTGGATATGCCACCGAGAATGCGAGCTGTGGCATTCATGGCCATCTGAAGAGGGTTGAGGGTGCTCTTAGGGAGACCGTGCAGGATAATGTTTGCATAATCAAAATTTGGAATCACGAGCGTCTGGAATATAGTTCTGAAGTCGTCTGGGGCTTGTAATGGTCTGAGGTGCCTTAATGTCATGATTTTATTGTAGATGGACTTGGTGGTGTTCTTTATGTGTTCTTTGAAGTCAAAATGACGGTCAAGTGTGACGCCCAGGTAACGGATCACAGATTTACATGGGAGTTCTGCATCACGTACCTTCAAGGTAGTGGGGGGGGGGGGGAGAAGCTCTTGTTCCTAGAGATGAATAAGACCTCGGTTTTCTTGAAGTTTATCCTTAAATTCTGGGATAGGAGCCAGTCAATGATTGCGTTGAAACACGAGGTTAAAATTCCTCGACTCAGACAACCAGCCTAAAGACTGTTCCCTCTGTCAGAAAATGACACAGAGAGTTCTACAAAACCAGGCTTCTAAATTTGGAGCACTCTTTGCTTTGGACACTGAATCGATGGCATCCATTTTGAGGTCCTTATCCTCCCATGGATCTCGGGTATCTAAGAAGTTCAAGCACAAGGCCGCATCCGAAGTCTGACAATACTTCTAGGGAAATATCTCACTCAAAGCATTAAGATCCCTCGAGTGTTGCCTCAGAGGCGGATTAGCCTGCTAAAACAGCCTGGTGGGAGGCCTGTCCTCAAGCCATCAAGGGGCCCCCAGATGCTCCAGAGGCATTGCCCTTCGGAGAGCTACTGGTGCCATGCTCTGGGACAGTAGCGCAAATACCTGTCAGACACCCAAGTATTTGCAAATTTGATAGACCAGCGCATACTGGCCATCGAGCGGAGCTTGGCAACTCTTGCAGCCCCAGTACTGATAAAAATCCCTGGCTACAGGAACCGCCCCATCGATACCTGTTATGGTATCGACACCGGTTCCAGGCACAGCATGAGGGCAACTACAGATGGAATAGACATCGCTCCCACTCATGCCCTCTTGAAACTCTTATGGATACCAGTGCCAAACTCAAGTGGCTCACCGAGGCCTATACCTCAAAGCATCTGTACAGATATCTAGCTTCCGGTAAACACCAGGCATGTCGATACTTAGTCCTCAGATTCCAATTCCCCAGTTTCAAATGCAGTCACTAGATTCTCGACAGCCCCGGGACCTACCTTCAGACCTTCTCTGCCTCAACAGCAATACACGTCACCTCTGGAACACATGTCCTTCCAGGAATTCATTCGAGACCTAGCCAAGGATCTCTTTCTAACACGGTAACATCAGAGAAAGAGCCAAGGGCAGAAGAATTAGAGATCCTCCAATACCCGAAAATCAGCCACCTTGCCAAGCACCACAACCTTCATGACCTTTATTCTCCGTATGTGGGAGACTTCTCATTATTTCACCTCAAAGTCAACGTTTTGATACCATTTATTTATTTATTTTATTTACAGTCTCTTATATATACCGCGCTATTCTGCATCAGTGCGGTTTAAATTGAACAAACTGAAATTACACTGAACAGGGCATTATAACTTGGAGATAACTATTTTACAGGGAACATGGGCTATGGAGGGTTAAGTGGCTTGCCCAAGACCACAGGGAGCACCTATGGGACTAGAAACCCCAGTTCTTCCAGCCCAAGGTTGCTGACCTCTAGTGGGATTTGAACCACCGACCTTCCGGCCTGAAGTACCTTGCTCCATCTATCAAGTACCAGAGTGTCCCGGTTTCCAAAAGCCACAGCTTTCCCACCACTCCATGGTGGTTGAATTGGCAATGTGCCAAATCAAAAGCTCAGACTCTTTCCTAGGTGCAAACTTTGCACTTGTCCACATTAAATTTCATCTGCCATTTGGATGCCCAGTCTTCCAATTTATCAAGATCCTTTTGCAATTTTCCACAATCCTCTTGGGTTTTAACAACTTTAAATAGTTTTGTCATCTGCAAATTTGATAACCTCACTCGTTATTCCCTTTTCCAGGTCATTTATGAATATGTGAAAAAGAAGCGGACCCATTACAGATCCCTGTGGTACTCCACTATTCATCTTTTTCCATTGAGAAAAATGGCCATTTAGCCCTACCCTCTGTTTTCTATCTTTTAACCAGTTCCTGATCCACAATAATACACTGCGTCCTATCCCATGACTCTTTTTAGTTTTGTCAAAATTCTGAGGGACCTTGTCAAAGGCTTTCTGAAAGTCCAGATACACTATACCAACTGACTCACCTTTGTCTACCTGTTTATTCACACCTTAAAAAAAAAAAACAGATTAGTAAAACAAGATCTTCCTTGTCTAAAGCCATGTTGGCTGTCTCCCATTAAGCCATGACTATTTACATGTTCAGTAATTTTGTTCTTTATGATGGTTTCTGTCATTTTTCCTGGTACTGACATCACCAGTCTGTAGTTTCCTGGATCACCCCTAGAACCCTTTTTAAAAATTGGTGTTATATTGGCGATCCTCCAATCTTCAGGTATTAGAGATGATTTTAATGATAGTTCACAGATTATTAATAGGTCTGCAATCTCATATTTCAGTTCTTTCAACACCCTTGGATGTATACCATCCGGTCCAGGTGATTTGCTACTGTTCAGTTTATCAAATAGTTGTAATACATCTTCCCGATGTATCAATATTTCTTTCAATTTTTCCGCAGTATCACCTTTAAATACCACTTCAGCCTCAGCAATATGCATTGGTGCACGTCAAATTGCATGGCTTCAGGCCTAAGGCCTTGAACAGTGGGTTCAATATAAGCTGGGCAACATAACTTGTACAGGGGAAAGCCTCTTTGGCAAAGACTGGCAAGATAAGGCCTCTCAATTAGTCAGAAAATACTACTCTAAAGAGACTGTCCAGGATAACAGCTGACCCTGCTAGAAAAGACACCTGCAAAAAAGTCTTTTTACAATAAGAAGACAGAATTTTCTTTTCTTATTCTTTTCTCAGTACTATGGTCATGCCCCACAGAAGAGGCAGCAGTCTCCAACTAGCTCTGCAGCCACAGTCTGCACCTGGGCTTTTGACTCCTAGAGAACTATGCCACCCTGCCTCGGTAAGGTTCCCCACCCCCTCTACCATTGCAGGCAAACTGTGTCACTACACCCCCAGATGGTACTTCATCTCAGAGCAGTGGACACTAGCCATTTATTTATTTAGCTGTATTTATATACCGCCTTTCATCAGGTTCAAGCGGTTTACAAAATCAAGGGGGAAATACAATAATTACAACTCAACGTGTAATCAAACTCTGGAATTTGTTACCAGAGGATGTAGTAAAGGCTGTTAATGTAGCTGGGGTTTAAAAAAGGTTTGGACAAGTTCCTGGAGGAAAGGTCCATAAACCATTATTAAGAAGGGACCCAGGATATCAATGCTTGAACCAATACAAGCATTGTGGAACCTGTGTCCCTTGGGGAAACTGCTAGGTACATATGACCTAGATTGGCCACTGTTGGAAACAGAATACTGGGCTTGATGGACCTTGGTCTGACCCAGTATGGCATATCTTATGTTCTTATGTTAGAAGTTATAACATAGGTAAAAAGGGGGGGAGGGTGCACCTTCACTGGTGTGGTTCAAAGGGGAGTATCAATAAGGAGTGGTTGAAAACAGTATAGCCATAATATTTACAAAACGCTGTGTTTGTTGAGTGACTCTGATTGACCCGGATGGAGGATGACCTTGGGGTCAGTTGGTGCTTGTTCGTGTCCTAGGTGAATGGTAAATAGGTGAGGTTTTAGTTGTTTCCGGAAGGAGGTGAGATCCTTGTTTCCACGCATGTTGGTCGGAAGGGTATTCCACAATGATGGGGCATATAGGGTTAAAAAGCTGGACTGCAGGATTGTTGGTTAAATTTTGTTCTTTCTTGTGGTACTTCTAGTAGGTCAGGTGTGGGCTGCTGTGTTGGTCTTTTGGAGCTCAGCCGTGTTAGCAGGGTGCTCGTATGCATGGCTTGTTGGTGGAATGTTTTGTGGATCAGAACCAGTGTTTTATATTTGATCCGTGCCTGAAGAGGAAGAAAGTGGAGGTCTCGTAATATTGGGGTGATGTGATCATATTTTTTCCCTTTTTTTATGATCCTCGCTGTTGTGTTGAGGGCTGTCTGTAGAGGGCTGAGGTTGCTGGCTGGTAGTCCTTGGTATATCGCATTGCAATAGTCTTATGTGGGGTAGAGTCATTGCTAGAATGACCAATCTGATGTCCGATGGGTCAAGGAGTGGTCTGAGTCATTGGCGCATCTTGTCTTTGAAGAATGTTTTGGCTGTTCTTGTGATCTGTTTGAAGGACAGTGCTTCAAACAGATCACAAATCCAGGAAGGATACAGACTTCATTTATAAACTCTGCCCCCCTCCACTCACAGGGGAATATCAAATGTAACTCCCACTCACTGCTCTCCTACAGGATGAGGTGTTCTGTCTTCTTTCTTGGGGTGCCATAAGAGATGTCCCAACAAGGGATGGGCTTCTACTCTTCATACTTTCTCATGCTAAAGAAACCAGAGGGTACAGGCCCATTCTGGATCTCAGAAACCTCAAGTTTCTAGTCCATGAAAAGTTAAAGATCTCTCTAGACTCTTCCCTACTTCCAGAGTTGGGACTAGCTCTGTTCTCCAGATCTAAAAGAAGCATACACACACATCCTCATCCATCCAAGGGACAGGAAATATCTATGCTTCACCTTTCAAAGAAAAACATTATCAATACAGAGTTCTTCCCTTAGGACTTGTCTCTGCCCTTTCACAAAATACAAGGCAGTCGTAGCCGCTTATCTAAGATCTCTGGGGATTTTAGTCTTCCCTTACTTAGACAACTGGCTAATAAAAGCAGACTCCTCCCAAGAGGTGCTGCTTTCCTTACATCGTACCATTACAGTACTACAACATTTGGGATTTGGGATAAACTTCCCAAAATCCCAGCTCACTCCAACTCAAAAACTAGAGTTCATCAGAGCCCTACTAGTTACTCAGCAGTCCAGGAAATTTCTGCCCCAGCTTCATTGTGCTAGTCTAATCTAACTAGCATCCCAGATGCTCTTACGAGGCCATCTGACTGCCCGAGATGCTGAAGCTCCTTGGGTACATGGCCTCTACAGTACATGTCCTTCTATATGCCTGACTACGTATGCTGACAGCCCAGTGAACTCTTGCCTCCTAGTGGAAGCAGGCTTCGGACTGTTTATGGGACAGGATCCAAGTCACGGCCCGTCTAACCACATCCCTCCTGTGGTGGTGCTCTCCAGAATATCTGCTCATAGGAGCACCTTTTCAGATGCCTCCACTTCAATGCACTCTGGATGCTTCCAAACTGGATTGGGGAGCCCATCTGGGCATTCTGACTACACAGGGGCTCTGGACAACGCAAGACTCACAACTCCAGTTCAGTCTCCTGGAACTTTATGCTAGCTCGAATGCCCTCTGGGTCTTTCAGCATCACTTCAGAGCACAAGTCCTAGCCGGGACGGACAGTCAGGTTGCTATGTTCTATGTGAGCAAGCAGGGGAGGAACAGGCTCTTGGACCCTCTGCGAGGAGGCACTACACCTTCGGTCCTTTGCCATTGCTCATCAAATACACCTCCAAGCGGTGTCCCTCTTGGAGGAATCCAATGTCTTTGCAGACAGACTGTGTCACATCCTTATTCCCCACAAATGGTCTCTCCATCTTGACACATCTTCCAGATCTGGAGAACTCCAGACATGGATCTGTTGCGACTCTGCAAAATGTCAAGCTTCCTCACTTCTGCACAAGAACTCTGACATCCACCAACCAACAGGTGGATGCTTTCAAACCTACACTGGGGTCAGGGTCTGCTTTATGCTTTACCTCCTATACTCATTCCCAAGATGCTTTTAAAGCTTCAATTCGACACAGGCTCCATGATTCTCATAGCCCCTTACTGTCCATGGCAACCATGGTTTCCACTGCTACTACGTCTGACCCAAACTCATCCTCTGCGATTGGGATATGCGCCAGATAGACTCTCCCAGGACGATGGATCACTACTACATCTCAATCCACAGTCTCTTCTCCTCACAGCTTGGGTTCTGAGAAAATAGCTCTACAAGGCTTTGACCTTCCTCAAGAGGTTAAGGAGATCCTTTTGGCTTCTAGAAAGCCCTCCCACCAGACATGTTTATGCTTTTAAGTTTAGTAGATTATCTGCTGATGTTCTCAGAAAGATCTCAATCCCTTTTCTGCTCCAGTGGAGTCAATCCTCCAGTATCTCCTCGACAGTTCTAAAGACAAATTTGGTGAGAGTCCACCTCCGTGCCATTGTGGCCGCTCACCACCTACTGGATGGCCAGCCCATCTCCATGCAACCGCTAGTAGTGCATTTCATGAGAGGTTTAAGAACATAAGTTTCCAGAGTGTCCCGGTTCCCAAAAGCCACAGCTTCCCCACCACTCCATGGTGGTTGAATTGGCAATGTGCCAAATCAAAAGCTCAGACGCACTCCTCTAATCTGCTACGGAGAGAATTGAGAACTTCAATTCATTTGGGTGTCGATGCTTCCAAGCATCCATGCTCTTGGCTAGGATTAACTCCTATATCCTCTATATGGGAATGTTTCTGAAAGAGGTCTCGCGGGATCTCGAGGCCTTTGCCCCTTTTCTCTGAGATATGACAAAAGGGCAAATTATCTTGCCATAGTCGAGCATAGCCAAAATGTCTCAAAGTTTGTCTGTAGGGCTACCTTCAATGCTCTTCAATGCACAAGCAGAGCCATAAGAACAGAGATGCCATACTGGGTCAGACCAAGGTCCATCAAGCCCAGTATCCTGTTTCCAACAGTGGCCAATCTAGGTCATACGTACCTAGCAGTTTCCCCAAAAGACACAAGTTTCACAATGCTTGTATTGGGTAAAGCTGTGATATCCTGGATCCCTTTTAAATGGTCTATGGACCTTTCTTCCAGGAACTTGTCCAAACCTTTTTTAAACCCAGCTACGCTAACAGCTTTTACTACATCCTCCGGTAACAAATTCCAGAGTTTGATTACATGTTGAGTGAAAAAATATTTTCTCTAATTAGTCTTAAATAGGTTAACCTGTAGCTTCATTACATGTCCCCTAGTCTTTCTATAGTCTGATGACGTAAACAGTCGATCTCCCTATACCCGCTTCCATCACAACAAAGTAGTCCTTCAGACTTGCTCACACGTTATGCTGAAGTGGTGTCTCCCTTCTTTCCAACTAAACCACTCCATTCATTAATTTATAGACCTCTATCATATCTCCCCTCAGCCGTCTCTTTTCCAGGTTGAAGAGCGCTAACCTTTCTAGCCTCTCTTCATAGGAGTATCCTTCCATCCCCTTTACCATTTTGGTGGCTCTTCTCTGTATCTTTTCTAATAATGCTATATCCTTTTTAAGATACGGTGACCAGAATTGCACAAGGTGCGGTCGCACGTTGGAGCTGCTCAGGCAGAACGCGTGCAAGGACTGTATGACTACCAGGCACACAATATTAAAAATGCTACTAGCGTGTGCAGAAAACAGTAGGAAACCCCCCTACACAGTACCAGCGGTCGCCAGCAATCCACCCCAAATTGTGTCCCACACAGACTGTATCGGGAACCCCCAACAAGGACAATGACGAGGTCAAGTCTTGGTACTCATCCCCTGAGAACCCCAGGCAGAGGATCCATGCCAAACTCATCTCTACTCCCCTGAAACTGTTTCTCTGGCTTCGCAGCACTGTGTTTAAGGTTTCCTACTGTCCAAACCACTCATTAAGCCACCTCCGGTAGCTTGGAACCTCAGTGTCATTCTAGCGCAGCTTTTCAAACCGCCCTTTGGACCATTAGCCATGACCTCACTTAAGTTTTCTCTCTTGGTAGGTATTCTTCCTAATTGCCCTCACTTCAGCTAGACAAATTATTAAGCTTCAGGCTTGGGTGGCAAATCCTTCTTATAGTCGCTTCTATCACAACAAAGTAGTCCTTCAGACTCGCCCACACTTTATGCTGAAGTGGTGTCTCCTTTCTTTTCAACTAAACCAATCAATTTGCCTTCCAGTTTTCTTTCCTAAACTGCATGCATCTAGAGCAGAAGCAACTGCACACTCTTAACTGCAAACGTGCCTTGGCTTTCTATCTCCAAAGGACACAATCATAGTAAAGCCTCACATTTTTTTATCTCATTTGACCTCAATCGCCTGTGATTATATGTTTCCCCAGGAACAAACAGGAAGACAGAGCCCCACAGAAGCATCTTCCCAGCTTTAAAAGAAAGCCTTTGGGAGATGCACCACTCATGCAAGGTCCACTTACTGCCCAAGGTTGCCATCTTGCCTCAGCTTCCTTTTTTTCCCCCACAGAGTCCATCAGACATTGTCCAGTTTTCCCCAGAAAAAGAGTGCTTTTTATTGTTTTCTCCAGTTTGCATACCGGTTCCTTCCCACCCCTAGCCAGCTTGCCTCTTGCTCCTCAATTTAGTCTATTAGGTTTTTTTTGGGAGGGGGTCATTTTTTCATCAAGGTGCACCTCGACCTGCGATTGTGCCCTTTTTCAGCCAAAGGCTTTGGTCCCCTGCCGGAAGGCAGACACCCCCTTTTCCGATACCTCCAGTGGCTTCAAAAAGTGTGGCAAAATGTTGCTCACTGACCCACACGACTGCTGCTTCCGTTATCTCAGCCTGGAGCACAACTCAGACTTCGAGCTCTGCAGAACCACTATCTCAAAGGCCTTGAAGAGCTGCCATCAGCAGCAGATAAGTTTCTTTAAATGCCAGTTTCTCTGGTAACACCATGCTCCAGGGCCCTCTCCAATACCTCTGTGCCTCGCAAAGTCAGAGCCTCCTCAGTTCCTCCAAGTGGAAGTCCCCAGAGGTGGAGCACAAGAAAAAAAGAACCTCAGACTGTCTCGGGGGAAAGATCCAGGAAAAAGGAGAAAGCCCACTCCAGGACCGGACCTGCAGTCCCAGGCTTGAGTCCGAGGAGTTGGGGCAGGAGCAGCCCGCCAAGCTGCCCCATAAGGAGTCGTCGGCACTTGCCAACCAGCCTTGGCCCTTTAAGGCCATCTTCATCGAGGACTCCCCTTGACAGTACCAACACCAGGCCTGAAACCCGCTGTGCCTGCATGGAAGGCTGCAAAGCCAAGTGGTATGGAGAGCAGAATGGCAGCCCTGGAGAGCAGTATATCTGCCCTAGTGGCCATGCAGCAGGCATTCATGTTCGGCTTGTCCAGTTCATCCACCCTGACGGTGGGACCCTTGATATCGAGGGTTTCCCCAGACATCAAGCTGGTTCTCGAAGGCCATCAGCCTCTAAAGAGGCCCCGGATGAGGTCCTGTTCCTCAGGACACTAGTCCTACCCAGTGAGTGCCTACAGCTAAGACAGATGGTCCTCCAGAGGTCACGGACCACTGAAGGTAGCCCTCAACAGAGGTGATCGCATGGTATCTAACTCGTACACAGAATCTGAATGGGAGACCGAGGACGAGGAGTCCCCAGGCACAAAACTGCACTATGATGTGCGCTCAGACCCATCTCCCCCCCCCCCCCGCGACGACCCATTGCCGCTCCCCACCCGAGGACATTGCGTTCCTTAATTTTGTGCGGGACATAGCCAAGGCCCTCTGCATCAAGACCAAGTCCAAGGAGGACCCGTGCACCAAGGAACTGGAAATACTTCAATACGAGGCACCCATGAAGGACACCCTTATGGTCCCAGTGCCCTTGATCCTTAACCACCGCCACCTCCGCATGTGGGAAACACCGGCACCAGTCATTACCAGGCACCTCAACATCATGTACAAGGTACGCTGAAGCCCTGGGTTCCAAAAGACCCAGCTTCTCCACAAATCCATGGTCATAGAATCGGCAATGCATCAGCTTAAGAGCTAAAAAAATTTCAGTGCCATCCAGCAGGTAGGCCTGAACCCTTGACATCCTCAGACAGAAGGCCTTTCGGGGCTCGCTGTTAATATGCTGGATCCAGTCCTACCAGCTCTATATCGGCATGCACATGAAGGAACTGTCAAAGGAGCTTAGGGGATTCTTGGAAGGCCTTGAGGGAGAACCCCTACTTCAAGACCCTGACTCTGCAGTAAAAGAGTGCTCAGGTTTTTTTTTGGGGGGGGGGGGGGTTTGTCCCGGGCAGTCTATGATGGCTTCGAATCATTGGCAATAGTGGCCGCCGCAGGCATTGAGGCACGGCGTCAGGCATGACTGCAGTCATCTGACCTGAAACAATGTGTGCAGGACAAACTTATAGATGTCCCCTGCATAGGAGAAAACCTATTTGTGAAGCCTATGGCAGATAAGGCAGCAGAGATAGTATGTGACGAGAACCAAACACTCAAAAATACCCCTCTGTGCATCTCTGGAAGAAAGCCCCAGGGAAAAAAAGCCCTTCTTGAGGAAGAAAGGAAGTTTCACTGGCACTCCGCACTTCAAGGCCTTCTTGTCCCCTCAACAGGTCCAGCAACAAAAAGGCCAGGAACATGGTCCCAGAAAGAAAAAAGCACTGAAGTCCCAGGTGCTGGTCCCGGCCCAGCCTGGGGGGAGCTTTTGACTGCCTGAGCGTCACCTCCCTACCCCCAGGGGGTCCTCTGCTGCCTACAGGATGCGCCTAGCCATGTTTGCACACAGGTGGACAGCCATCATCAGACACCTGGGTGCTACAGGTGGTCAAGGAGGGCTAGCTCTTCCACATACAACAGGGGCCACCCACATACTTCCCAGGGGAGCCCACCAGGCCTCTCCTTCACCAGACCCTGCTCCTCACCGAGCTAGCAGGCCTAATCAACAACAAAGTAGGAGTCGGTGCCGGAACATCTCTGGGGCACAGGTTTCTCTTCCGGATACTTCCTCATCTCCAAGAGGACGGGGGGCCTCAGGCCCATCTTGGACATGCAAGAACTCAACAAGTTTCTGGTCAGGGAGAAATTCACATGCTCTCCCTTGGGACATCGCTGCCATTCTTCCAGCAGGGAGATTGGCTATGCTCCTTAGACTAAAGGATGCCTACACTTGCATCCTAATTCATCCCAGCCACAGAAAATGCCTCCGGTTCGTAGTGGGAGGACAGCACTACCAATACAGGGTGCTGCCCTTCGGTCTAGCCTCTTCACCAAGGGTCTTCACAAAGTGCCTCACGGTAGTCACAGCCCACCTCTGGCTCCAAGGGGCCTTCATCTTTGCCTATCTGTACGACTGGCTCATAAAGGGGGACACTGCTGCAGAGACACAATGTGTCACTGGGCGCACCAACACCCTGCAGCATCTGGGTTCTGTCATAAAGTACCCCAAGTCCCACCTCACTCTGGGCAGGCGCCTAGAATTCATAGGGATGCAACTAGATACACTCCATATTAATATAATATTCAGGGTATTTAGTGGTCCCTAGACGAGAGTGCTATTTGTGCTTTATCGACTATAGCAAAGCTTTTGACTGTGTAAACCATGAGAAACTCTGTGCCACATTAAGAAGTATGGGTATACCAGAACACCTGATCGTTCTCTTGCAAAATCTGTACATTGATCAAGAAGCAACAGTTTGAACGGAACAAGGAGAAACAGAATGGTTTAAAATAAGCAAAGGTGTAAGACAAGGCTGCATACTTTCCCCCTACCTGTTTAATTTATATGCAGAACAAATCATCAGAGAAGCAGGATTGTATGAAGACAACAGAGGTGTGAAGATTGGTGGAAGACTCGTCAACAACCTTCGCTATGCTGATGATACCACATTACTGGCTGAAAGTGAAGATGATCTGAAACATTTGCTTCTCACAATCAAAGAACATAGTCTCAAAATGGGCCTGCACCTTAATGTAAAGAAGACAAAGATGACAACTGGCATAATCAACAGGTTCATCGTTGAAGGAGAAGAAATTGAAATTGTGAACAACTTTAACCTACTTGGATCAACTATCAATAAAGAAGCAACATGCAGTCAAGAAATCAGACGACGCATTGCTCTTGGCAAAATGGCTATGAAAGACCTAGATAAGATTCTCAAGAGCAGAGATGTCTCTCCATACAAAGATTTGACTTGTTCAAGCCATGGTATTTTCAATAACATCATATGGATGTGAAAGCTGGACAGTGAAAAAGACAGACAGGAAGAAAATTGATGCCTTTGAATTATGGTGCTGGCGGCGAATACTGTGTATACCATGGACTGCCCGAAGAACAAACCAGTCAGTACTAGAGGAGATCAAACCTAAGCTTTCTTTAGAAGCTCAGATGACAAGACTTCGACTTTCATACTTTGGACACATCATGCGAAGAGAGAGATCATTAGAAAGACATCATGCTTGGCAAGGTAGAAGGTCAACGCAAAAGAGGAAGGCCAGCAATGAGATGGATCGATACAATAACAGCAGCTATGGGGACCAGTCTGTCAACAATGAGCCGCCTGACTGAAGACCGAACACAATTTAGGATAGCTATCCAGAGGGTCGCCATGAGTCGACTCAGACTCGACGGCACTTAACAACAGATGAGAGTAAGTACTAGGTGCCTGGGTATATTACCAGAGCAAGGTGGTTGCAAGTCAAGTTTATAAAACCTTTAAGGGAAGGATGGGCATAGGATGTGGATGGGATATGTTCAACAGTCGGTAAAAGGGAAAAGTGCACTATATCCTCATAAAGTGGGTCCATAATACTTCATGAAAAATTTTTTTTATTGCTTTCCTGTAGTCTGAGAGGTCTTTAATAGCTCTAATAAGAAGGAGTTTGCTGCTGCTAGTAACTTTCAAACTCCTGAGCATAAACTTGGATTTTTTGAAGGGCTACCAGATCCTCTTGTCAAGCTAGACGCCATGCCACACAGGCCAAAATACTTTCCAAATCCATTATTTGAACTCTTACAGTAACTCAGTCTTACTTTGTCAGCACATGCAGTTCCTTCCATTTTACAGGCAGGGCTACCTTAGCTATGGAAAAAAACAGTAAATAGAAATGATTAATTGGTATTTCTTTCAGGTCATCAGTATAATTCAATAGTAGGAGGAAATAGAACAATGGAACCTCTTAGTTCTCCTTCACAATCACTAGTATGTTTTTGTGAAATAGTTGTATCTTTTAGCAACATCTTGTGGTAAGAGTACCCAAGTATCCCCTAACTTTGTAAAGATGGGACAATACCTCAGGGGGTTGTTAGCAGAATGGGAACAGCTGGGGGATGTAGAAAAACAGTGGTCAAAACTAAAAAGGGATATTTTAAGAGCATTGTTAAAATGGTAAATAAAGGAAAAGGAGACCGCTGTGGTTTTTGAAAGTAATAGCTGAAAAGGTGAAGAAAGAGGGAGGCCTTCATGAAATACAAGAGATCAGAGAGGAAGATGGGCATCTATATTTGGAAAAACTTAGAGAAGCTAGCAAAGTAATCAAGAAAGTAAAGATTCAAAAAGAGGAGGAAATAGCCAGTGTGATAAAATGGGGGGGGGATAAGACGTTTTTCAGATATGTTAGTGAGAAGAGGAAGGGCAATAGTGGTATGGAGACTCGAGGGTGAAAGGGAGGAATATGTAGAAGCTGATGAAGATAAAGTGAAATTGCTTAACAAATATTTCTGTTCTGTGTTCACCGATGAAGAACCAGGAGCAGGACCTCAGAAAACACCCACAAACCAGCCTTTAGATTGTCCTCCCCAGAATTCTATTTTTTACAGTAGGCCTGGTCCTTCTGGCATAGAAATTCAGACCCTGCGGCCTCTGTGTGCCCCCAGGTGCAGTCTCAGGAGCAGGGGGAGAGTGGAAGCCCTGTTTGCCTTTGACTAAGTGTCTCTGGCTTGGGGCGCCCTCTGGAGATGGGGAACAGCTGAGATTTTGACTATGACTTGGATTCAGATGGCTCGAATCTCCAGGAACAAGCAGGAATGAGTCTTCACATATGGGAGACGTCGCTGACGGAGCCCGCACGGGAATGCTCCCCAGCATCCAATCAGAAAGCCTTTGGGAGCATCCCCCGCGCCTGCGCGGTGGCTTCCCGCCCTTCCTACTGCCTCTCCCCAGTTTTTCGTTTTCCGTGGAGCAGGCAGGACATCCCTCCTGCCACCGCAGAACTTTTCACCTTTTTCTTTTTCTTGTTTCTGTAGTCGCGGCTTTTCCCGCCAACAGCGGCACCTCTGTCCCCCTTTTGTTTTCTTTTCTCACTTATTTTTCGTCGCCTAGCGGGACCTTTTCTCCCTCTGGGCGCCGAGGCCTACCGGGCTTACAGCATGGAGCCCCAGAAGTGCCCTCACTACGGGGACTTAGTTTTCCACATGGACTCCAATGCCTGGTGCCTCTCTTGTTTGGGGCCTGACCCTTTCCCCCCGGGTCCTCCAGGCTACAGTGTCGGGAGAAGACCTTCCCTTTTTCGGGTATCCCTCGATGACGTTTTCACGCCCAAGGCGCGGTCATCGGGTTTTTCTTCTCTCCAGGATCAGGTAACCACGCAACAGTCTGTTAAGACTAGCCAAGTCTTGAGGGGCGAGTCGCATGCGTGGCATGGCAACTGCTCCGGCCAACCCCTCAAGTCCCCCTTGGCTACTATACCCCGGCGGGAGTCCTCGGGCTCCAAAGCATCTACGGGGTTTTGGGATGTTCCTGGGGTTCGCTCCTCACACAACATTCCCGAGCCGTGCTCGAGGGAGGTACCCGCTTCATGCGGTGCCGATTCCCCGGCATCGGCGCCGGTGTCGAGTGTTCCACTCTTTGCCAGGGATTGTCAGCTGGTGTCCTCGGCGCCTCTGGGGCCGATCGACTCGACCGAGTCTGACCTTCCTATATCCAAGCCGTGCTCGAGGGAGGTACCCGCTTCGAGCGGTGCAGACCCCCCGGCATCGGTGTCGGTGTCGAGCGTTCCGCTCCTCACCGAGGATCGTCCGGGGCCAATCGAATCGGTCCAGTCTGGCGTTCCTTCATCCCTGCCATGCGCGGGGGTGGTATCCGCTACGGGCGGTGCCAACCCGTCTGCGTCGAGCGTTCCGCTCCTCACCGGGGGCTGTCAGCTGCGGTCCTCGGCGCCTCCGGGGCCGACCGACTCCTGCCGGTATGGCGTTCCTACGGGGATGGTATCCGCTTCCGGCGGTGCCGACCCATTGGTGTCGGTGTCGATGTCGAGTGACCCGCTCCCCACCGGGGATCACCTGCCGCTGCCCTCGGCAGCTCTAGGGCCAACCGACTCAACACAGTCTGGCGGCCCTACGTTCAGGCCATGCGCGGAGGTGGTACCCGCTTCGGGCGCGTCGGCGTCGATGGTTCCACTCTTCGCCGGGGATGGTCATCTGGCCTCGCTCCCTTCGGGGCCGTTCGCTTCGACCCACACTGGGTTGCCGGTATCCCAGCCCTGCGCGAGGGTGGTACCGGGTTTGCGTGGCACCGCTCTGCCGGAGACGGCAGGGGCGTCGAGCGCCAGGGACTGCCGTCGGCCTTCCCCGGGAGCCTCGGGTTATGTCGATCAGCCCCAGACGGGCGACGACCCCCCCCCCCCCCGGCATCGTTGCGGCTGTCGAGGGCCCTGCCCTTTCCGAGAAAGGGGGCCCCGGGGTCTTCGATCGCTTCGATCCAGCCTGGATCCGCGCCGTCCCGCAACGGTACCCCGGCGTCGGCGCAGGAGTTTTGCACTTCCCTCCCCGCAGGGGCTTGTCGTCGGGCGACCTGGGTACCCTCGGGGACGGGTCGTATGCCCCGGAAGGATTTCCCTCCAGGTCAGGCGGGCTCGAGAGGGGGCCCGGCATCTGGCAGTGCCCGCCGCCCGACATCGGCGCTGGCGTCGGATGACCCCCTCTCCACTGAGCTTCGTCCTCGGGGGCCCTTAATGCTCGCAACGCCGATCGACGCGGTTCCGATCCGCTCCCCGGGATCAGCACCGCCGGCGCGGCTGCCCCCGCCGGGGCCCTCTAGAAGGGAGTCGATCTCATCGCTCGGTTCGATGCCCAGCCTGGAATCGGTATCCAGCCTCGAAGACTTGGCCACGACACGTCTCGGGATTGGCCCCTGTCCCCTCCCGCGACGCAGAGCGGAGATCGTTGGCCACTGCCCTCCGGCTGCCACGGAACCGCTTCAGTTGCCGGGGGCAGCACCGCCCCCAGGTTCGGGGCCGAGGCCGATTCCAGCGGTGCCATCGACCCCTTCGATGCCTAGCTTGGAATCAATTCCAGGAGCCGACGACGCCATGTTGACTACCCCGGTCTGGGGCTGTTGGTCCCCTCCTCTGCCCAGCGGGCATCAGCCCGAGAGGCTTCTCGGTGCCCTGGCGGCCTCTCCCGCCACCGCCTCCCACGGCATAGCCCCTCCGGGAGAGCCGTCTTTTCAGAATTTCCTCCTTGACATGGCGGACTTGCTGGCCAGCCCTATCCCGGACCTAACTCCAGGCCCTGCGGAACGGGCTGCCGTGATGCTTCCTCTGCATCCCTCCCTGCAGGATCTCCTGCTGGGGGCTTGGCGGTCGCCTTTGAGGGTTCCGGCACCGTCGACTGCGATGCATGCTCTGTATCGGGTGCCCCCCTCCCCGGGTTTTCGGCAGCACCAGCTTTCACATCGTTCCATTGTGGTGGAATCGGCGCTGAGGAAGGCCGGAAGCAAGGAAAAGCATTCTTCTCGCCCTCCAGGCCGTGCCTCGAAGACGCTAGATACCCTAGGACGTCAAACCTTCCAAACGTCTATGCTGGCGTCCAGGATTATTTCATATATTTTTTATGAGTCTGTCGCTCCGGGAGGTCACCGAGAGATTATCTCTGTTGTCTCCCTTCTTGTCTGCAACCAAGGCCTTTGAATATTCCTTGCTTCTTTATCACTGCAGGAATATCTCTGGGTTCCTTTCTCGTGCTTCTCTACACTCCTTCCTGTCGGTCAGCAGATGCTCTGCTGTTGCCATTAGAGCATGCCGTACAGCATGGTTGCAGGCGTCCGAGTTGTGTAGACGGGCACAACATAACCTGGGTAATTCTCCCTGTGACGGAGATCACCTCTTCAATAGCGAAGCCTTACGTCAGGTCGCGCAGTGCTTCGCTAACCTTCCCAGCGTTAGAAGCCATCCTAGGGCCCGGCTTCCCCCCGGCGGTGGTGCGCGCCTCACCAGGCCCTCCTTCCCTAGGAAGAGGAAATGTCACCCCTCCGCCCACCCGCCAGGTGCACCCAAGCAAGGGACCCCTCGCCCTAAGTTGAAGTTCCCGCGCCAGAACTCTCATACCAAGCAGTTTTAGGCTTTGGTGGGCGGCTGCCTGCAATTTACCTTCTTACCAGAAGTTTACAATTGAGCTCTACTCTGGGGCTCGTTCAGTAGGGCAAATGGTTCGGGGGCTTATCCAGGGGTTCAGGTATTCTCCTTCCGTTGGTAGAGGGAGACCACCTCTACTCCATGATAGCTCTGGCCCACGGTCAACTGGCTTACCCTTAAGTACGTCCCCGAACCCTTCTCGGCCAGTATTCCCCTGCTGATTGCTTCCGTACCAGAATTTTCCTTCCAGCCGCTATAGTCCCCCAATGCTTACCAAGGACTATACCCTCATGTCCCCCGATTAGTGCGGGGGGCGAGTTTCTGCGTGCAGGTCCTGGGGACACCTATAGGGCCTCAAGCCCCCTGGTGTGTTCTTCCGGACTGATGCTATCCTCTGTCCTTCATGCTACCGTGCTGTTCGTTCGCTGATCTGCCCTTGTTCCACCTCTCCCGGACGGATCTTGACGCCACCTCCCCAGGTGGACGTTCTGTGGATCACTGGCAGGTCCGCCTTACCAGTGTTATGCTCATGGAGGTAGGTTCCTCGGCGTACCTGCGTTAGTGCCGGGGTGGGGCGTTCTCCATGCCCAACGGCCTAGATATGCCAGATATCACCTGCTCGATAGGTGCATTTTGGGGGATGCCCACAGTGCCTGTGTTCTGCCGCCTATTTTTTTCCCAATGGCCAGTACTCACGCCCCTCCCCCCCCCCCCCCTCCGGGGTCCGGCCAGTCCGCCTGCCTATTCCTTAGATCGGCCCTCGGACTGGTTGTACTCTACTGCTGTGAAGTCAACAGCTTCTATTTTCAGTTCCCTCCTCCCGGAGGTTCAGACCCTTGTCTCCCTATCTCTTCGCTAGGGCAGACTGTGTATGCCTTCTGCTCCGGGGTACATCCCTACTCTTCTCCGGAATAGGCTATCCAGATCGGCCAGTCTTCTACTGTTAGTCCTCTGAGTTATGGACTCTGCTCCTAAGGGAGTGCTCAGCTTTGCATAAAGCTTCCTTGAAGACCTGCCGTCCTTCTCCTGACCCAGCTGACTCCTGGATCTCCTGGCCTTCCGGATTTGGAACTTCCTCCTTGCTGCGGTGAAGTTCCCTTGAAGACCTCGCTACTGCGTCTACAGTACCTCCATCACAGTCCTACTTCCTACAACTCAGTAGGTAAGCTCTACATGGTACTAAGTCATTAATTCATTAAAAACTTAATGATGCTTCCATGCATTCTCATGGCTACTCTCCCTGTAGTCTTTGGGTTTTGCTGTTCCTCTCTTCTCAACTCCTACCCTCCATCCCTCGGGGGATGCCGGGGATTCAGGTTGGGCAAATGCCATCCCGTCCTGGGCCGGGCTTACGGGATCTCCCCTGGGCATCCTCAGCTAGGGAGTCCCCATATGTGAAGACTCATTCCTGCTTGTTCCTGGAGATAGCACAGTTACTCACCTGTAACAGGTGATCTCCGGAACAGCAGGAATTAGTCTTTACAACCCGCCCACCTCCCCTAGGAGTTGTATCTCTTTCTCTCTATTCCTTCCTCTCCTCTCCTTCTGGCTCAGCTATGAAACTCAACTGGGGAGAGGCAGTAGGAAGGGCGGGAAGCCACCGCGCAGGCGCGGGGGATGCTCCCAAAGGCTTTCTGATAGGATGCTGGGGAGCATTCCCGTGCAGGCTCCGTCGGCGACGTCTCCCATATGTGAAGACTAATTCCTGCTGTTCCAGAGATCACCTGTTACAGGTAAGTAACTGTGCTTACTGGGCTCTGCGTGAATGTAGAACTACTCTCTCCTTCAGAAGATGGAGGAGGCTGGTGTCATCTGCCTATTCTGGAAAGAGGAGCTAGCGGCATTGATTGCCCAGGGTCTCATCAGCCTTGAACTTGATGGATGCATCTGGCAAGGAGCAGGAACAGAATGTAGACCTGCTCCTTCAAGAGTTGACAATCCACTGTTGTCAGATGTGATCAAAGATATGATCCAGTCAGTAGGACTCTCCCGACTCCCTGCCTAAAGGGTTATAGGTATATAAGATCATCTCTGCTCTCCCAGAGGAGTGCGTTGAGTGGTATGGCATTCCCAAGGTGGATGCACAGGTCACAGCGGTAACCAGACCGACTTCCATTCCTGTGGAAGGCAGATCGGCCTTAAAGGATTTTCTGGATCATAAAGTGGATTCGTGGTTGAGAAGTCAGTTAAGTCATGATAGCAGTTATTCTGTTGCATGGTAGTATATACCAGCCCAACGTCTCAAGCCCTGCTCCAGTGGATTTGTTCTCTCTTCACCAAATGATACTTCCTCTCCTTTAGAGTCTGCTATGACCTTTCTTTCTAATGCCATGCATGACCTGATATGTTTGGCAACTAGAGATGGTGCCCTGACGATGGTGTCATGACGTTGGATTAGCTCCAGCACTAGGCAGCGGACACATCTTCCAAAGCCCAGTTGGCCCAACTGGCTTTTAAGGGGAAGCTTCTCCAGGACCAAGCAGGACGTCAGTCCTCACATATGGGTGACGTCAGCGCCAACAGAGTCCTCATGTGGAGCATTTCCCCAGCATGCGCATCCCCTTCCCGCCCAAGGGTGCCATCTTGCTCAGTCTTTCTTTTTCCGCGGAGCCCAACGGACGTAGTTTGTGTCACCTGGAAAAAGTTGATTTTTTCTATGATTTTCGCATCTCTTTATCCGATTTGATGCCGGTTCCCCTTCCCGCCTGGGCTCGGTACACCGGTATCGAGTCCGGAACTTTTTTTTTCGTTTTCGTCCTTTGTGACTAGTGTTCACGCTTTTCCTGTTATTTTCACTGGCAGCCTGGTCTTTTGATCTTGCAGGGGCCCTTTTTCCCCCCAATGGCTGCCAGCGGGTTCAAAAAATGTGATCGGTGTAAGAAACATATGTCTCTCACCGACACACACGATTGCTGCCTCCAATGCCTCGGGCCCGACCATGACCCGCTGGTCTGTGGCCCGTGTGGCAAGATGTCGTCGAAGGCGCTTCGGAGCCGTCAGCATCAGCGTGAAAGAAATTTTTTCAGAGTCTGTGTCCGGCCGGGTCCGGACTTCGTCAGAGACCTCGACATCTTGGGAGTCTGACCCTGAGCGGCGTCGTGGGTCCTCTGAGAGAGGGGTCTCCCACCCGGGAGCACAAAAGGAAGAAGCAGCTCATGAGGATGGCATCAGTGGAGGCACCTGGATCCTCGAGGGCCAGGTCGCGCAGCCCTGACCGCCGTCCCGGGCTCTCGGAGTCAGAGCAGCCGACCAAGCAACCTCGCCTGGAGCCGGAGTCCCTGAGTCAGGTAACTTCTGTTGTCCTCATGGACTCTCCCCCGGGAGAACCGACGTCGGGCCCGACGCCGTCAGGGCTCGCGTCGGGGGCTGCGGAGTCTCCTGAGCTCGGACTCAGGCTGATGGCCCTGGAGAGCAGCCTGACTGCCTTCATGGAGCAGCAGCGGGTACTGACCGCCGGTCTGACCGGTGCATCTGCCCCGACCACCGGGGCCTCGACATCTAAGTCGACCCCGGAGGCCGAGCCAATCCTTGAGTCAATCAAGTCTCGAGTCTATCCTCGACCACGATCTCCCTTGACTTCCCGTTCAGGGCCGAGGTCATTGACGCCAGCGTCGGGGCGGGTGGCATTGAGGCCCACACAGCCAGAGCCGCTCGACTCCTCGGAGGAGTTGGCATGGGAGACGGAGGACGAGGAGTCTCCTGACACCTTCCAGACCTGGTGCGTCCCGTCGGACTCCCCGGAGTCCAAGCCTCAGAGAAGGTCCCCCCTGGAGGATACCCGGTTCTCGGATTTCGTCAGGGACATGGCCAAGTCTTTGGCATTCCCGGCGGACACCGCGGAGGAGCCTCAAGCCGAAGAGCTCGATGCCCTCAGTATGATTTTCCTCCAAAGGAAGCCTTTACTGTTCCGGTTCCTCCGATGCTGGAATGGCTGCTCTTCCGTATGTGGGAAGCACCGGCCTCGGGCCGGTTCTGAGAAAGCGGGTCGGTTCCATTTATCGAGTCCATAAGAGCCCTGGGTTCCAAAAGGCACAGCTACCGCACAACTCCATGGTTGTGGAAGCGGCCATGCACTGGCTGAAAAGTCAGAAGATGCACTCCTCGGTGCCTCCTGGCCGGGAGGCCCGGAACCTGGATGCCCGCGGTAGAAAGTGCTTCCAGGGCTCTATGCTCTCTTGCCATGTCCAGACTTATGAGCTGTACATGGGCATGTACTTACGGGACCTGGCAAAAGATTGCCGGGTTCTCAGCTGGCCTCTCCGAGGAACCCTTGCAGAGGTTCAAAGCTTTGTCTTCAGGGATCCAGGAGTGCTAGAAGTTTATATCTCGAGCAGCCTATGATGGCTTCGAGGCTTCGGCCCAGGTCGCCACGGCCAGCATCGGTGCATGCCGTCAGGCCTGGCTACAGTCATCGGACCTGGAGTCATGGGTACAGGACAAGTTGGTCGATGTTCCCTGCTGAGGTGACAACCTATTTGGCAAACCCATGACTGAGAAGGCTGCAGAAATCGAGACCGAGACTTTCACCAGGACAAGACTGTCCAGAACAACTTCTGCCCCTTCTCATAAAAAGAAGGGCTCGGGAAAGAAGCCCTTTTTCCTGAGGAAGGGTGCTGCCTACAAAACCTACCCTCAGTATCAGGCCTCTCCAGCTCCCCAGCAGGCCAAGGGGCAGGGGCATGGGCCCCGTAGGCAGAAAACCCCCAGGCTGCCAGCTCTGGCTCCTGCACAGCAGGGAGTGGGGCTTTGACTTGCACAGCATAGCTTCTCCTCTGCCGGTGGCTCCACACAGCACAGGGGGTCGGCCGCCCCGTACGCCTACAGGGGGTCGGCCGACCCTGTACGCCTACAGGGGGTCGGCCGACCCTGTACGCCTACAGGGGGTCGGCCGACCCTGTACGCCTACAGGGGGTCGGCCGACCCTGTACGCCTACAGGGGGTCGGCCGACCCGGGCCGCCCCCAGGGGGTCGGCCGACCCTGCACGCCTCCAGGGGGTCGGCCGACCCTGTACGCCTACAGGGGGTCGGCCGACCCTGTACGCCTACAGGGGGTCGGCCGCCCCTGTACGCCTACAGGGGGTCGGCCGACCCTGTACGCCTCCAGGGGGTCGGCCGACCCTGTACGCCTACAGGGGGTCGGCCGACCCTGTACGCCTACAGGGGGTCGGCCGACCCTGTACGCCTACAGGGGGTCGGCCGACCCTGTACGCCTACAGGGGGTCGGCCGACCCTGTACGCCTACAGGGGGTCGGCCGACCCTGTACGCCTACTGGGGGTCGGCCGACCCCCTGTGCTGTGTGGAGCCACCAGCAGAGGAGAAGCTATGCTGTGCAAGTCAAAACCCCTACAGGGGGTCGGCCGACCCTGTACCCCTACAGGGGGTCGGCCGACCCTGTACGCCTACAGGGGGTCGGCCGACCCGGTACGCCTCCAGGGGGTCGGCCGACCCTCTACGCCGACGGGGGGTCGGCCGACCCTGTACGCCTACAGGGGGTCGGCCGACCCTGTACGCCTACAGGGGGTCGGCCGACCCTGTACGCCTACAGGGGGTCGGCCGACCCTGTACGCCTACAGGGGGTCGGCCATCACAGGGGACACCTGGGTACTGATCATAGCCCAGAGGGGCTATATGCTCAATTTCCACCAACTACCCCCTTCCTACTATCCAGGGGAGCCTCCAAGACTTCCTCTACACAGGAACCTCCTCCTTCAGAAGTTGGCAAGTCTTTTAAAGGAAAAGGCGGTGGAACCGGTGCCGCACCACCTGGAAGGGCAAGGCTTCTACTCCAGGTACTTCCTAGTACCAAAGAGAACAGGAGGCCTCAGACCTATCCTAGACTTGCAAAATCTGAACAAGTTTCTGGAGAGGGGAAAAGTTCAAGATGCTAACCCTTGGGATACTGCTGCCCTACCTCCAGCAGGGAGACTGGCTATGCTCAGACCTAAAGGATGCTTACACTCACATCCTTATCCATCCAGACCACAGACAATATCTCAGATTTGTGGTGGGAGGAAACCATTTTCAGTACAGGGTACTTTATTTACATTCTCTTATATACTGCGCTATTCTGCATCAGTGCGGTTTACATTGAACAAACTGAAATTACATTGAACAGGGCATTATAACTTGGAGATAACTATTTTACAGGGAACATGGGCTATGGAGGGTTAAGTGGCTTGCCCAAGACCGCAAGGAGCACCTGTGGGACTAGAAACCCCAGTCCTTCCGGCCCAAGGTTGCTGTCCTCTAGTGGGATTTGAACCCCTGACCTTCCAGCCTGAAGTACCTTGCCCCAACCACTAGGCCACTCCTCCACTCCACTTCCCTTTGGCCTAACCTCCACCCCCAGGGTTTTCACCAAATGCCTGGCAGTGGTGGCGGCTTTTCTCAGAAATCAGGGTATTTTTGTCTTCCCATACCTGGACGACTGGCTAATCAGAGGCCAGTCATTCCAGGAGGCCCGACAGGCCACTCTTCACACTGTCTCTCTTCTTCAGCATCTGGGCTTTGTCATAAACTATGCAAAGTCCACTTTGCTCCCCTCTCAGAACCTACAGTTTATAGGGGCGAGACTAGACACACTTCAGGCAAGAGCTTTTGCCCGAGGACAGGGCAAGGATTGATGGAGTTGGCAAACCAGTTCCAAAACAATTCTCATGTTTCCACCAGGCACTACCTGCAGCTGCTGGGCCACATGGCATCCACTGTACATGTGACCCCGAATGCCTATGTGACCCCCTATGCCCATGTCTGCACATGTGGGCTACTCAATGGTGCCTCGGAGATCAGTGGACACAAGCCACCGGTGACCTTCGAGACAGAGTAAAGGTGTCCAGACAGCTTCTGAACTCCTTACAGTAGTGGCTACATCTACCAAACCTTCTCAGAGGTGTACCTTTTCAGGCTCCAGCACACACCAGGGTGCTGACGACAGATGCATCCTTAAAGGGCTTGGGTGCACATTGCCAGGATACGTGCACTCAAGGCCTGTGGTCCCCTCGGGAGGCCACAGAGCAGATCAACCTTTTAGAGCTGCGAGCAATTCGCTTAGCTCTGCAAACCATGCTCTCAACAGTCTGTTCTAGTTCAGACAGACAATCAGGTAGCAACGTTCTACGTGAACAAACAAGGAGGCACAGGGTCCAGGCTTCTATGCCAGGAGGTACGGGATCTTAGCTTGTCTGCTAGGAAGTTTTCCTGACCAGGCAGATAAACTGCTTTGAGAGACATGCCTTGTTTGACTGCAAAGGAGCAAAGCAGGATTCCCCAGCCCCACGAATGGCAGTTGAATCCACTGGTGGTCCAGCAGATCTTCCTCCGCTGGGGACTTCCATCCATCGATCTCTTTGCAAATCCACTAAACCGTCAGCTGCCCAGGTTTTGCTCCAAACAACCGCATCCCCTGAGGATAGCAGCAGATGCTTTTCTAATCTCTTGATCTATGGGCCTCCTGTATGCGTTTCCTCCCATGCCCCTGGTGGCCCGAACTCTGATCAAGATCCTCCGGGACAAGGCCTCGGTGATTCTGGTAGCCCCCAGATGGCTGAGGCAGCCATGGTTTCCACTTCTGCAGTTGGCGGTGGAAGCTCCGTTCCCTCTGGGGCTGTAGTACGATCTCCTGTCTCAAGAGCAGGGTTCCCTTCTGCACCCCAATCTCAGGTCCCTCAATCTGATGGCCTGGCTGCTGAAAGGATAGTTCTAGCTCCCTTACTTCTACCTAAGGAGGTGGAGGAGGTGGTCTTGGCCTCTAGGAGGCAGTCCACCAGGAAGTCCTATGCCCTCAAGTGGCGTAGGTTTACGCTATGGTGTGCTCAGCGCAATGAAGATCCTTTCTCTTGCCTTCTGCCAGTAGTACTGCAGTATCTACTTCACCTTTCAGACCTAGGCCTTAAGTCTAACTCTGTTCGGGTCCACCTCAGTGCTTTGTCAGCGCACCACTCACCGGTGGAGGGACAATCTGTCAGTTCACCCCTTGGTGTCCAGATTTCTCAAGTCTGCTGCTACTCAAGCCTCCGGTTCATCCACCGGCAACTGAGTGGGATTTGAACGTGGTCTAGCAACAACTTACTCGTCCACCGTTTGAGCCGATGGCTATTTGCCATTTGCGCTTCCTCTCTTGGAAAGCGCTCTTCCTGGTGGCTCTTACATCGGCCAGACGTGTGAGTGAGCTACAAGCTCTGGTTTCTGATAGACCATACACATGGTTTTATAGGAACAGGGTGGTCCAACGGACCCATCCCAAGTTCCTTCCAAAAGTGGTCTCCTCTTTCCACCTCAGTCAGGAGGTGGTCCTTCTGACCTTCTTTCCCAGGCTGCATTCCAGCTGGGCTGAGACAGTCTTGCATACCCTGGACTGTAAGAGGGTGTTGTCCTTTTACATAGAACATACGCGGGAGCATTAAAGGGCTACTCAGCTCTTCGTCTCCTTTGACCCTAATAGGATGGGGTTGCCTGTCTCCAAGCGTACATTGTCCACTTGGGTAGCAGATTGCATCGCCTGGGCGTACAGGGCAGCCGACCTCCCCCTGCAGGGTCGGGTCACGGCCCACCGTGTCAGGGCGAAGGCCGCATCAGTAGCTCATCTCCGCTCTGTTCCATTGGCAGACATCTGCCAGGCCACAACTTGGTCTTCAAGCCAGACTTTTGCAGCCCATTACTGCCTGGAGAGAGAGTCCTGGCGGGACAGGGTTTTCTCCGTAATCTCTTTGAGGTTTAGGCAACTCCTACCCTCTGGCCCTTGTGTTGGGCTACCGTACGGGGTGCATTCTCAGAGAAAATTCTTATCACGGATGCTGAGGTTCTTGAGAGGGAGCCTTTTTTTCAGCTGTGGGTTCATGGTAGCCTAGAGCTGGGGAGTCCCATATGTGAGGACTGACTTCCTGCTTGGTCTTGGAGAAAGCATTGTTATTCACCTGTAACAGGTGTTCTCCAGGAGCAGCAGGAATCTTTCCTAACGACCCTCCCTCCTCCCCTGGAGTTGTACTCATATACTTCATTTTGATTTTTGCTGTCTTTTAGCTATGTCATCAGTCTGAGCAAGATGGCACCCTTGGGTGGGAAGGGGACCGCACATGCGCGCTGCATTCCCAAAGGCGCCGACATCACCCATATGTGAGGACTGATTCCTTCTGCTCCTGGAGAACATCTGTTACAGGTGAGTAACTGCGCTTTCTGTTTGGAGCTGATTTACAGAAGCTGGTGAAGAACCTGGTGAGATAATTTACCACCTTCCGGAAGACTGTCCAAGGGGCCTGTGAAGCCTGTTGGTGTCTCTTCTCGTTAGCCTCCACCTATCCACATAAGTTACACTGGCCAGATTCCTAGAGGCCTCGGGACTCTTATTGTTACAGGCCTGTAAACCTTTCTTCCCCTCTGCTTCTAAACTTCAGACTCATTCTCAGTCTTTTTTATGGAGTGTGTAGGCCCAGGGACTCAGCTCCTCCCAGAAGGAGGACTCTCCCGGGCTGAGCAAAGAAGGTTTTTGGGGCCCATTCCTTGGGCTCCTCCAGTTGGAGGCAGGTTTTGCCTTTACTTTCAGGAATGGGCCCAGGTTGTCAAGGATCCTCTGGGTGCTAGACACCATTCAGTTTGGCTATGTCCTGGAATGCAAAGATCCAATTCCGGATGCCTTTATCATCTCCCCTTGTAGGTCTATGATCAAAAGTGCCACTGTGGATCACCTTGGATAAGTTGCTGTGCCTAAAAGCGGTGATGCCCTTCCTGTCAGACAAGTTTGGCTAGGGTACATTCTCAATCTATTTCATGGTGCCCAAAAGGATGGTTCCTTCCAGCCCATTCTGGACCTCAAGAGGGTCAATAAGCACTTGCACATTTTGTGCATCCTGATGTAATCCTTATGGTCTGTAATTCAAGCAGTGCACCAAGAGGAGTTTGTGACTTCTCTGGATCTAGCCGAGGCGTATTTTCATATCCCGATCCGGATGGATCAGCAAAGTATCTCCATGTTCCTGTGCTTGGCTCTCACTATCAGTTCGCCGCCCTACTTTTCTGGCTTCCACCGCCCCAAAAGTGTTCTCCCAGATCATGGTTGTGGCGGTTGCGACATCAAGGGATCTGTGTTCTCCTTAGCTTTGGCTGGGTGATCAATCTGAAGAGCCAGCTGTGGCCTTCTGAAGTTTCTGGGAGCACATTTTGACTCTCAAGTGAAATTTAAGTCTATTGGATTGCCTGGCGCTATTCTGCATGCAGCAGGCTCCCAAAGTCTGTGATTCTCTTCAACTCCTTGGATTGATGGCAGTGACCATAGAGATGGTGCCATGGGCACATGCTCACATGCAACCACTCCAGCAGTCCTTGTTGACTCGGTGGTCCCCAGTCCTCAGATGCTTGCGTGCAGGCTCTTGCTCCCGTTGATGCTGAAGTCCAGCCTGCAGTGGTGACAGCAGCCCTGTCGTCTGAGGAAGGGCATGCCACTGGATGATTTTTCCTGGATCCTCCTGATGGATGGCAGTCTGGCTGGAGAGCCCGTTGCCAGGACTGTACAGCCTAGGACTGTTGGATCCACAGGGAAGCGGTGTGGTCTATCAACTGCCTCTAGGTGAGAGCCATCAGATTGACTTTTCTGCATTCCCAGCCTCTGATCAAGGTCTGGCTGGTGACATATCAATCAGCAAGATAGCATGAGGAGTGCCATGGTAGCTCTGGAGATGGCTCTCGGGTTTGCCTGGGCAGAGAAGAACCTCCTAGCCTTGCCGACTCAGCACATTACTAGAATGGACAATGTGGAAGCGGACTTTCTCAGCTAGCACTCTCTGGAGAGTGGGAGTTGATTCTGCACTGCTGGGGTCACCGTGAAATGGATCTGATGGTGACCCACTTCAATACATAGACAAAGAGCTAATGAAAAGCCCAAGTTTCAGTGACATCACTTCCATGCTTCTATTCGCCTTAGCCACCAGAGTTTTTTTTATGTCTATCCCAAAGCATATGGAAGAACATGACAAGTCTCACACAACCTTAACATGGGCAACAATGAGTAATCATTTAGTAAAGAACTATGCAAAGGAAAGCATAAACAGAAGGCTGTCGGTCAAAGATGATACTGCAGAGCCACATATATAAATCATAGGGGACCAAAGGGTACTGCCACAGAAGAACAGAGCCAGCAGTTTCAGGGGTGGGCCCTGGACTGGTCTAGCAGGACTCAAGGAAAGGACATAACTGGTAAGTAAAATGTCACCTTTCATATCATCATTCTGCTAGACCAATCCAGACAAGTGGGATATACCAAAGCTATGCTATGTCGAGGGAGGAGTAGCCTAGTGGTTGGGGCAAAGTACTTCAGGCCGGAAGGTCGGAGGTTCAAATCCCACTAGAGGAGAGCAACCTTGGACTTAAAGGATGCTTATACCCACATCTTTGTCCATCTCAAGCACAGACAATACCTGCGCTTTGTGGTAAGAGGGAACCACCACTGGTACATGGTGCTTCCCTTCAAACTCGCCTCTGCCCCACAGGTCTTTACCAAGTGTCTTGTGGTGGTAGAGGCCCACCTCAGCCTAAAAGGTACTTTCGCCTACCCCTATCCTAGATAATTGGCTCATAAAAGGGAACACGGCCTCGGAGGCTCTGCAGGCCATGGGCTGCATGATCCAGCTTCTGCAGCACTTGGGCTTCATGGTCAACTAGCTGAAATCCCACCTTACTCTGGTTTAATCCCTGGAGTTCATAGGGACTCTCTTGGATACACTTCAGGTCTCGGCCTTCCTTCCCCGGGACAGGGCAGACTGCCTCAGATCTCTGGCATCCGACGCACAGAGCCGCTGCATGGTCTCAGCATGGTTGATGCTTCGCTGCCTTGGCCACATGGCCTTCACTGTCCATGTCATGCTGAATGCCTCCCTCAACATGTGGGTGGTGCGATGGTGCCTCCGTGGATCCAGATAACTGGCTGATTCTGGGACCCCATCTCAGTCACACTTTGCTTGAAGGAGTCCCTGACCTGGTGGCAGGACACACAGAACCTGCTCTGAGACATGCCCTTTCAGACCCCGACCCACCAGGAGGTTCTAACTACAGATGCCTCCCTCTTAGTCCCACAAGGAGCTGCACACCCAAGGGACTTGGTCCCACGAAGACCGTCGGCAGCAGACCAATCTGCTGGAGCTCTGAGCCATCTTCCGGCAACACCTGTGGCACCAAGTGGTGCTTGTTCAGACAGACGACCAGGTCACAATGTTCTACTTGAACAGAGGGTACAGCCTCTGCAGGAAGCAGTGGCCCTGTGCTTGTTTGTGGTGAGCCAGGGTGTAACCCTCTGAGCTGTTGGGCCAGGACAATGCTTTGGCAGACTGGCTGAGCAGAGTCCTCCAGCTGCACATGTGGTGCCTGTGCCCTGAGACAACGCAGCGGCTCTTCCAGCACTGGGGTACCCCAGACCTGGATCTCTTTGCCAGTCCCATGATCACTCAGCTTCCCTGTTTTTATGACCTCTTCCCACACCCAGGCAGGGTGGCTCTGGATGCCTTCCTCTTCTTGTGGGTAACGGGCCTGCTGTATGTCTTCCCCCCACAACCCATGCTGCTCTTAGCTCAGACCCTCCTCAAGGTCCAGCGAGTCAGGGCCTTGATGATTCTTATGGCCCCAAGGTGGCCTAGACATCCATGGTTCTCTCTGCTAATTAGTTTCTCGACGGAGCCCCTGGTCACTCTCGGGAGCTCACTGGAACTCCTGATACAGGAGGAAGGTCTGCTCCTTCACCCCAATCTGGGGTCTGTCCCTTGCAGCTTGGCTGCTGAGTGGGTCACCTTAGCTCCTCTTCATCTCCCCAAGGAGGTAGAGGACATCCTATTGGCCACCCGGAAAGACTCGACCAGGCGGGCATACCCCTTCAAGTGGCACAGGTTCTCGGTGTAGTGCTCGGAGAACTGAGTGAACTTGTTCTCCTGTCCTATACACTTGGTCCTGTAATACCTGTTTTGTCTCTCGCAGGCCGGTCTAAAGTCTAACTTGGTCAAGGTTCACCTGAGTGCCATTTCAGCAAACTACCATCCCATCAAGGACAAACCCCTCTTGAAGCAACCCCTTGTCTCTTGCTTCATGTGGGGCTTGCTCCTCTCCAAGCCCCTTATCTGCCCCCCACTGGCGGAATGGGACCTCAACATAGCCCTTATGCAGCTGACCAAGCAGCTGTTTGAGCCCATGACTACTTGCTCCCTGCAGCACCTGTCCTGTAAGATGGCATTTCTGGTGGCTCTCACCTCCAACCATAGAATCGGTGAACTCCAGGCACTGATGGCCAAGGCACAAGGTTCTTCAGGAACAGGGTGGTTCTTTGCACTTACCCCAAGTTCCTCCTGAAGATTGTCTTTGATTTCCACTTCAACCAGGAAGTGGTGCTGCTCACCTTCTTCCCAAGTCCCCACGCTGATCAGGTGTTGGCAGTTTTCTATACCCTGGACTGCAGGAGGGCCCTTTCTTACTACCTGCAGCGAACTCGGGACCACTGTAGGGCTGGGCAGCTTTTTCTCTCCTATGACCCCAAACACCTGGGGCTGGCGGTCACCAAGCAAACCTTTTGTCCATTTGGGTGGCAGACTGCATTACCTTGGCCCAGGCCCAGGCTGGGCTACCTCTGGACTGCTGAGTCACAGCGCACAATGTCTGGGCAATGGCAGCATCGGTCGCTAGCCTACAGTCAGTGCCACTGATGGACATCTTCTGGGCTGCCACCTGGTCTTCCATTCATACTGTTGTGGCACATTACTGCCTGGAGATAGTCCCATTGGGACTCTGCCTTTGACCAGGCAGTACTCCGTAGTTTGTTCAGGGTTTAAGCTTGACCAGGCAGTACTCCGTAGTTTGTTCAGGGTTTAAGCAGCAACTGCCCTCTGACCTTTCTTGTTCAGGCTACCAGAAACATGGCTCTCCATGGATGTGGGATCATTGGCTTGCCTTCAGATTCACTGACGACTTCTCATGGCTCTGCCATGATTTCTCCTACAGGTCCTCAGTGGCCTGTAGCTAGTGAATCCCAGATGTGAGGACTGACTTCCTACTTGTTCCTGGAGAAAGTGTAGTTACTCGTCTGTAACAGGTGTTCTTGAGGGACAGCAGGAATTAATCCTCAACCCTCCCCTTGGAGTTGCTATCCATTTTTGCCATCTTCTTGGTAGGGCTCTAGCTTGGCAGCTGACTGAGTAAGATGGCACCCTTGGGCGGGAAGGGGACCATGCCTGCGTAGTGGCATTCCCAAAGGCTTTCTTTGAAAGCTGAGGAACTGATTCTCATGAGCTCTGTCAGTGCAGACGTCGCCCATATGTGAAGACTGATTCCTGCGGTCCCTGAAGAACACCTACGACAGGTGAATAGCTACACTTCTGGAAAGGACTTGGAGAAGCTGGTCAAGGATTTGGGAGACTCCAAGTGCCTATGCTTCCAGATAAGCCAAAAGTGGCTGACGGAGGTGCTCCTTTAAGGGGCCATGGTTGGGTTTTTGCAAATTTTGTCCTGCTCTGGCAGTTAATCCACAGAGATCCTGATTCCTCTGTGGGGCTCTTTCATGGTGGCTCCTGAGGGGGCCCAAAGTGGGGCCTCTAGCTCTCAGTACCACCATGTATTACCAATGAATGTTTGGGGGCCCTGGCAGGGATTCAACCTGTGAATGACTGCTTGCAAAGCTTTTCCCGCTTGGGCCCAGAATACATTGGACGCCTGGGTGCTGGAGGTGATCCAGGACTGTTATGCCCCCAAGTTCACCAGGCCCCTCTCGGATGCCTTAATGGTCTCGCCATGTCAGGGAAGGCTCGGGCAGTTTAGGAGACTCTGGAACACTTGTTTTGGCTAGAGGTAGTTGTGCTGGTACCTTGAGCAATAGGGACTCTGGTTGGTATTCAATCTACTTTGTGGTTCCCAAGAAGGGAAGAGTCATGGCGACCCATTTTGGATCTGAAGGGGGTCTCTGTATGGAGACAGTGTATTCGGTAATAGTGATGGTGCAGCAGAGAGTGTTTGACCTCTCTAGACTTGACCAAGGCTTTACCTGCACATTCCTATTCGCCCCAATCAGCAGTTCCTACGCTTTACAGTGCCAAGGGGACATTATCAGTTTCAGTCTTTACCCTTCAGTCTGGCCACTGCGTCTCAGGTGTTCACAAAGTTCATGACAGTAGTGGTGTTGGACATATGCAAGCAGGGGGTCCTCATCCACCCATATATGGACATTTGGCTGATTCAGATGAAGCTGTTCCAGGAGAGTCTAGAGGCAACAGCCCTGGTTTTTCAGCATCTTCAGGAGTTAGGCTAGGTGATCAATTTGGCAGAGAGCCGATTGGAGCCCTCCAAGTCCTTGGAGTATCTGGGCACTTGGTTCGACACCATCAAAGGCATAGTTTTTCTCCCAGAGGGCAGGATTGTGCAGGCCTAGGTGCAGGAGTTTAGGAAGGTCCCCTGCCCTAGTGTGTGGGGCTATCTTCAGGAGCTGGGCTCTATGGCAGCTATGCTGGAACTAGTGCCCCGGGTAAGGTTACCCATGTGGACCCTTCAGATGGATCTTCTGTCACATTGGTCTCAAAGTTGTAGTCCATGGAGGTTCAGCTCCCACTTCGGGGAGAGGCCAGAATGAGTTTACAGTGTTGACTGAATTCAGAGCATCTCACAGAAGGGATGCTTTTCAAATCCCCGTACTGAGTGGTGATGACCACAGACGCCAGTCTGTTCGGTCAGGGAGATGGACCCAGGAGGGGAGTCTATGGTTGATCAATTGGCTTGGAGACAAAAGCAGTGCCTCTAGTTGTAGAAGTGTTCTTTCCTCTGCTGAGTCGCAAGGCAGTGCAAGTGCTGTTGGACAATGCCACGACGGTGGCGTATATCAATAGGCAGGGTGGCACTTGGCGTTTGCTGGTAGCAATTCTGTTGCTGCAGTGGGTGGAGGCCCACCTGGCATTCAAGGCAACCCATGTTGCTGGGAATGGTAATGTCCAAGCAAATTACCTGAGTGTCCGCTTTCTGCATTCCAGAGAGTGGGCTCTGTCAGTCAGCATTCCAGCAGATCGTAGATCGCTGGGGGCTACAGACAATGGACTTGATGGCTTTGCTTGCAAATGCAAAGGTCTGCCGTTTCTTCATTTACTGCAGAAAGTATACTGTATGTCCAAGGGACTCAATATCCTGGTTCAACCCTACCCAAGTACAGATCTGCTTTGTGTTCTCTCCATGGCCCCTGATTGGTCGGGCCATGCAGCAGATAGTATCTCATTGGGTGCATGTGGTGCTGATTGTGCCGGGCTAGCCTCAACATCCTTTGTCTGTGCATCTGGTTCAGCTGCTGATAGCAGAGCAGTTTCTCTTGCTGGCGGATGTGAACCTTCTTACTTAGAGGCCAATGGAGATGCCATATGAGGGTTGGTTCTCGCCTACAGCTTAGCTCTTGAGAGGGCTTGGCTGAGGCACAGAAGCTATTCTTCTCAGGTCATTGACATGTTGCTGCAGGCTTGCAGTTGATAGACTTCTCTGGCCTATGTGTGGGTCTAGTGCATTTTTGAGGCTTGGTATGGAGAGCATGGAGTTAATTTTTATTTAACAGGTTTTTTGGGTTTTTTTATACTGCTTTATCATTTCAATCAAAGCGGTTTACATTGTAACTTAAACTTGGTAAACATACATTAAACAGGGACATTGATAACTTGGATTTTTCTGAGCAATAGAGGGTTAAGTGACTTGCCCAAGGCCACAAGGAGTGCTAGTGGGAATCAAACCCTGGTCTCTTGGTTCCCAAGCCATTTCATCCCCTTAGGGCCTCGCTTCCTGTTCTGGCTTTTCTGCACTGCACTTCGTGCGGCAGCTGCATCCTTTTTTAGATGAGGGCGCTATATGCCTTCTGATTCAGGTGCTGGTACTTTGTTAGATTATGGGAACTCTTTATATGTAGGGTTACCAAGGTACCAGCTGCAGAAGTTGCAAATAGTGCAGAATGCTGCAGCAAGGGTGATCTCTGGGCAGAGATGGAGGGAGTTGGTAAATGTGATGGTCCAATTACACCGGCTCCCAATTGAGCAGTGGAGTATATTTAAACTCTTGCTAGTGATGTTTAAAACATTGAGACCAAGCACTGGGGTATCGCTCCATTGCCTCAAGTACAAAATGTAGATTGAGCCCTGGGGGTGCAAGGGAAATATATACCATACCTGAATGTTCACCACTTTGAAAAGTAGTATACAAATATTGCTAAATAAATGAAATCTGCATGAGCTAGTATCATGGTGTCAGCCAGGGAGGGAACTGCAGTCAGGTCAGGTCATCAGTTGATGGTCCCAGGTCTCCAGCATGTGCAACAGAAGAAATGGGGAGAGGTATTTTAGCATAGCAACCCCTACATGGTGGAGCAAACTCCCGGTTAGTCTGAGGGAAGAACAAAATCTGTTGGCATTCCGGAAGGCTTTGAAAACTTTGTTCCCTAAACCAGGGGGGGGGGGGAATCAGCAGGGGCTGGGTTAGATCCATTGGTCAGTGGTGGAGGAGCAGAAGGTGCACAGTTGTGTTCTGTTTTTTTGTTTTTGGTTTTTTTTTATATTTGTGCACATTAGGGTCTTGGAGGACCATGTTTTTATGTATTGTGCACCACTTTGAATGTGTTTTAGCATATGGTGGTATAAAATTGTTTTTAAATAAATAAACTTACAGAACATAACTGCCTACTGCATCAGATCATAGGTCCAAGCCCAGTGTCCTTTTTCCAACAGTGACCAAACCAGGTCATGTGTACTTGGCAGATCCCAAAAAGTAACAAGATTCCATGCTCCTTAATCTCTCCATTATGAAGTTTAGCATTCTCGTATGTGTGTTTATTTTATTTGTGTTTGTATATATATAACATTTGTATATGTGCATGCTTGGAGAGAGAGAGAATATAAATTTGAGAGAGAATATCATTTTTTTAAATTAGTTGTTGGTTTCTAATTTGTTTCAGTTATTGCCTGTGCCTTTCACCAATGCCACCTCTTCCTGTTTGATTCTTGTAATATTAAACACAAGTCATGCAGTCTTCCTTTTTTTTTATTATTTATTTATTTTTTTTTTTATTATTAACAACCAACACAGCATACATTGCACAACAGAAGCCGTGAACCCCCCCTCCTATAACCTAAATACATTCTATACATCAATCACATTCACCAGTGACCTTTGGGAAGGCCCCTGTGCCTAATGCCTTCCCCTGTATCCCCCATTTCCCCCCGACCCCCCCCCCCCCCCCGGTGTACGTAGGTGCTCAGTTATATACATTAGACAATTTAACCCTACTTATACCACTTTACACTATCCCAAGCCTAAATTCTCCCCACCCGCCCCCCATCCATCCTCATTCTACGAACCCCCCACCCTCCCACCTGCCAAAGTTTTCCATGATAAAACCACGCTAGCATAATGACCGCCAATCTCCCCCTTCCCCCCCATCTCCCCTACCCCATCTTTCCTCGAGACCCCCCCCTCCTCTCCACCCTCCATTGTTCATATCTTTCCCACACCTTATTATATCTTGAAACAATATGTTTTTGATGGGCTTCTATCGCACAGTATTCCCAAAGCTGCTCCATTCCCCCCACCACCTCTGCTAAGGGGGGAACATCCGGCTTCTTCCACCAGCGGAGAAGACTCATCCGCCCTGCAATTACACAATATCCCTGTAGTTTCCCCCTGTCTCTCCCGCCTTCTCCCGTCCCCCCCTCATTCAGTATTACCATACTAGGCGTAAAGCCTGTCTGCACCCCGGTGATGTCTGCTGTGAGCCTTTCCACCCCACTCCAATATTCCTGAACTACTGGGCAGCCCCACACCATATGCAGCAAGTCTCCTCTAGCCCCACACCCCTTCCAGCATCGATCCGAACCAGCCGGGTATAGAGCGTGTAGCCACACCGGGGTCCAATACATTCTCAGCCTTAGCTTATAGCTGTTTTCTAGCATTGCGGTACCCGGTGCTAATTGGTGAGTTCTGATATAGATTCTGTCCCACCTTTCATGCAGTCTTCCTTTTTAAAAGGACTTTTGGATGTATGTTCTATTTAGCAATATTCTTTTCTGGTGATGAAATTTTATAAAAACTTTCTAAATTTTTAAAATAGTGGCAAATACCACACAAACAGACAAGGTGAAAATGCATAACTTGCAAAGCTAGAAGGTAAGAGCTGAAAGAAATAGATGCCTGCATACAGGGCTATGCAGTATGGGTGAGCATGTGCACAGTGGCCTTTATAGTTCTAGATTAAACTCTGTATTTCACTTTCTGGTGATTTGGTCTCATTTGCTCTTGGTCACATTATTTCTTGCTGTAGGAGCTTCTCTGTCCTCTGACCAGGACAGTCTCGTCCAATGTTCTGAGTGGACTGATGGGTGCACTGGATCCTGCAACCTCTCTACGGAGCCAGAAGACACCATCTCCTCCCACCTCTCAAGCGTTTCCAACTCGTGCTTCTTCAGCAGATTACTTGCGCCCTCGAATATCCTCACCCATCGGTAATGAGTCTGCTCTGACTGTTTTCTTTTATGTCTGCAATATCTTTCTGCCACCAATGTAGTGCAGGAAGCAACTTGGCCAAGAGCTTCTCTTCTATCTCATATCTTCTATCCAGCCTTCTGTTACAGAAACTTTCCTCCTTTCTGTTTGCACAGTATCCGTGTGCTTTCTTGCCAGAGGACCATCTGGATGTAGCAAAGCATTTTCTTACGGTAAAAGCCTGTGATGAGACCTAAAGCTGGTATAGTGGGTGCTCTTTGTTTTTCCACAGTAACATCACCTATGAGTCACCAGAATCTGAGTTGGGCTGAGCAGCCTAGTTAAAGGAAGGTCATAATTTCAGGAATGCTCAGAACCAGACATAGAACTTGCTAAAATTGGTCTCTGCTTTGGTACTGCAGTAGTGGGAACCTGGCACTGCAGTACCAGCAAAAGTAAATCCTCTTGTACCACATGAAAATATAAGAGACTGATGAAATGTATTGCTTGTAAAATCGCAGCCTGTCGGCACTCTTTAACCTTTTGAAACTCTGACTCCTATTTAAGCACTCTTTAAGACTGTATATAAATGGTATGGCATATTCCTGAAAACAGCGCTTTGGTCATTTTATACACCTGTCCATTCAGAAATGCTGCAGAAAAGTTAAACTTTAAAATGCTACAATAAAAGGCATTCTCATGACCATCCTAGCATGCTCATATTAACCTTTATTTCTGTAGGTTTTGCACCTGGCTCTCAGCTTTTTCGGGATCACTTTCCTGGCATGCAGAAGCCGAGCCCAGTCCACTCACAGGTTGTAATGTCTCCTTTCTTCATTACTCGTTCCTATCCTAGTGTGCAGATTTCACTTTTAGGCCTGTACGCTCTTTTAGGGGTCCTTCAGACCATTACAGGAGGTCCGCAGGATACAGATGCTGGTGGGAGATTGATAGGGAGTAGCTAGGGAGGGAAAGAAGAACAGACAGGAAGAAATGGGCTGGGAGAAAGGGAGCAGGGCTGGCTCAACTATTAGGCAAACTAGGCAGTTGCCTAGGATGGCAACTTCTAGAGAGTGTGGTGGCAAAGAGCAGGGTGTTCAAAGTTAAACAATAGATTTTGACAGCTAGGGTGATATAAAGCTTAAGGTTTGCCTAGAGTGCCAACACCTTGAACAAACTCTGGGGCCAGCCCTGGGAGATAGACTGGTGGGGAGTGGATGGGCAGAGAGACATGAGTCAGGAAGTAGAAAGGAAATAGAGAGCTGAGGACAGGCTTGACACCGAGGCAAGATATCTGGAAAGAATGGTGGGGTTGAGCTGGGGTTTGGAGGTTAAGGGATCCACAAAAAAACAGATTGGCAACCTCTGTTCCTCAGGTCATTCCTACTGAAGGCATTGTAAGGAATGGGATAGACATGCTGGCTGTGGTGTTCAGTTCCTGCAGTCCATTTCTCTCAGCAGGTGCATGATATGTAGCATTGTGGACTTAATGAGATGTAACTTGTCTACCCGTAGGTTAGTCCCCTTGAGGTTCAGCAAACTACACTAGATGGACTTCTCCTGCCACATGAGTTGTCTATTCAGGCAGCAAACTTTTACCAGCCAGTCATTGGTGGTATGCCAGTAAACCGAGGCAGAGATGGCTATGGAAACAGGTGGGTTGGAATCTCTTGAAACGTAATGCGTATCAGTGCTCATGATACCTTTATACATAATATCGGAAATGTGTGTCACTACCTAGAAGAAGTTGTCTGTCTCTGTTTTCTCGGGATGTTAGGGGTATACACAGAGTGCCCCTGCCATTAATTTTTCATTTGGATTTGTTCACAGGTCACAGCTGCCACAGAGATTAAATAAATCGCCGGGTGCTACTCACAGAGCCGGTGCTGCTTCCCCGTCCCATGCTGTCTCCGTCACTAGTATGGTTAGTGGGAGAGTGTGCAAAGAGGGTTTTGGGGGGAGGCCTTTGCTTGTTTCATTGAAAAGTTTCTGATGTGCTGTGGCAAAATCCTTTTTTAATATTCTTTCCAACCAGGGCCAGCTAAATGGTTTCTGCTGCCCTAGGCAGACACCCCCCTCCCATGCTGTCCCCATGGCTCACCAGTCTGCTGCTGTTATGAGGCTTGCCACAGCATGGAAGGGAGGAATAGCCATGCTGCTGCTCTTCCTAGCATCCATTGTCTCACCTGGGTAAGGAGGGTGGCATGGCGATTCCTCCCTCCCTTCCTTCCTTGCTGCAGCGAGCCTTAAGGCAGCAGCACGCATGCTCACAGCGGAGGGAGGCTGGAGTGGCATGCTGTGCCGGTCCCCCGCAGCACTGAAGCGGTGGCTTTGCCATGCTTGGAGGGATGAATCAGCCGGCATGCTGCCTGCCAGGGTCCTCCTGCCCTAGGCGTGCCTAGTTCACCTAGTGCACAGGGCAGCCCTGTTTCCAAGCCAACAGAAGTCTCATAAATTTTAAAAGCTTTTATTTACCATCTTTTTGTAATAAATGGTGTTCAAAATGGTTTACTAAACAATAAGAGTGAAAAGTAGGGTTTGAAAGTCAGACAGAAGAGCATCAATATCGGTATATACATAATATAAAATCCTAAACCAATAAATCAGCAGATTTACTTCTCCCTCTTTAAAGATGTCAAGGCATTCCATTGCTCAAGAGCAATCCACTAAGACCTGTTTACTAGGCTGAACTTAATGGTTAGCACATGCTATTTGTAACTAGGGCCCATTGGATAACCCTTAGCCCAGCTTAGTAAACATGCCCCTTAGTGCTTTTGGTCTCAAAGTCAACATGTGAATGAGACTCCAGGTACTTCTAAAAAAAAAAACATTATCTTGGGCGGACTGCCACAGCTGCCTTGGGTTAATTAATCTTAATCTGTTTTTCAAATACAATGGTTTGCCCATCTTAATCGCTTTAAAAATAACAGGTTTTAAAATCTCATCTTTCTTTCATGGGGGGGCCTATATAATTTCTCTAACAGCAGGTGAGTACTCGTTTTACCTTCCATTAAGAACCTTGCTTTTGTGTTCTGCATCACTTGTAATTTCTTCAACCATTTCCCTGTTGAGCCCTGAAGGTCCTAGATCTCTCAAGGGTTATCTCGGGGGGACTTCCACACCTCCTTGTAATCTGGGTTCTTCATATGGCCGGACAGAAGGAATGATTAAGCACAAAGAAAAGACACATAAGCTTCTACCCAATATTGCACCATCTCAGGCCAAAGAGGAAGTCAGAAGGGCTCTGCTAACTGGCAGTTTCTCTGTCTACTTCAAACTTCAGTACCACAGCTGGCCCTTTTTATTAGGGATTCATTCATAGGTTAACACAAACAAGTAAAATCTTTGAAGGAAAACAGCCTCCGCTCATAAATCACAGCATCCTTTGTCCTGTGTCACTCCTGATCTTTCTCAGGCCAGTAATTCATCTGCATAAATTCCATAGTAACACCACCTAGACTTTCTGCCACCTACCTTGAGCTCTTCTGCAGCAAATGATCCCACATTCCTGTTTTAACATAGAAACATGATGGCAGAAAAAGACCACATGGCCTATCTAGTCTGCCCTTCTGTATCAAAACATATCCCCCTCTCCCACCCCCAAAGAGTGGCCATCTGCTCCTAATCAAGTACACAGCCTACACTCTGCTCTGAACATAATTCATCATCTTGCTACTACAGGCTCATATTAGTCTTTCCACCTATAACTACAGACATAATTCAAATAACTTGTTAACGTTGGCTTTATAATTTTCTCTTCAAGCCCAACATAAAGAAGATAATTTCTTATTTTATGTACTGCTTTATCAAGGTAATCTAGGCGGTTTACAGAGAACAGGTTTTAAATATGGCTTTTGGCAGTTTACAGCGAACAGTTTTAAGGATTTACAAGAAACATTTAACTAGAACTATATACAGTTTCAAGAAATGCTTTTAACTAGAACTGCCATACTTGGTCAGACTAAGGTCCATCAAGCCTAGTATCCTGTTTCCAGCAGTGGCCAATCCAGATCACAAGTACCTGGCAGGTTCCTAAGAAGGGAAGGATGAGTGGAAACCAAAAACCACGGCCAAACACAGTAGGGTATATCCAAAAAACTTTATTCGTAGACCCAACTAAAATGTTTCGGCCAGAGGCCTTCTTCAGGGGTCTAAGGACAGACACAGACAAAATTAAAATATGAACATTTGTAATATAAATTAATAACCAATCACAAACATCCAAAAAAAGTATAATACGTTACCAAAGAGGACAAAAAGCAACGTCAAAAAGAGGGTGGAACAAATCACTCTTCCCAATCTATGGTGGATGAATAAACAAAAAAAGAAAAGATGTAACATCTTATCTCCAGGAACAAGCAGGAATGAGTCTTCACATATGGGTATCGTCGGTACCGATGGAGCCTGCGCGGGAACGCTCCCCAGCGTCCAATCAGAACGCTTTTGGGAGCATCCCACAGCGCCTGCGTGATGCCTTCCCGCTTTTCCCAACTGCCTCTCTCCAGTATTCCGTTTTCAGTGGAGACGGCAAGACGTATTCCTGTCACCACAGAAAATTCTTCTTTTTATTCTTATTTTCTTGTGGTCGCGTCTGCCTTCCCTCGACGCTACCGGTACCGCCGGTACTTTTCTTTCTTTTTCCTAAAGAATTTCTTCTTTTCTTAAAATTTTTTCCTGTTTAGTGCCTGATGGTCTCTAGGCCACTAGGCCTCTTCCCTTCCATTATGGAAAAGCCAGCCACTATCCTTAAGAAATGCTCAAAGTGTGGCGGTACAGATATTTTTTCAGACACTCATACTTGGTGTCTAAAATGTTTAGGTCCTGACCATTGCCCTCTGGACTGCTGGAGCTCAAACAGAAGAAGTCTTCAGAATCGAGCAGAACTCGATACCTGGTTCACATCCCCTTTGATGTTACCAGCTAGAATATCTTCTTCTTCACAGGATCAGGTAACCAAACAAAAGTCTGTAAAGACTAGCCAGTCTTCGAGTGGTAGATCTCTTTCCCAGCATCGAGATGGCTTCGGCCTTGCCCCCAAGGACATCTTGGCAATAAAGCCCCAGTGGGAGTCTTCGGGCTCCAAAGCATTAGCGAGGCTCCGGGTTGTTCCCGAGGTCCTTGCCTCGATGAACATACCTGGGCCATGCTCGGTGGTTGTGGCCGCTTCAAGCGGTACCGACACCCTGGCATCGGCTATGGTGACGGACGAAACACTCCTCACCAATGAACGTAGTCTAGCGCTCTCGGCTACTTCGGTACCGTTAGAGTTGCTGCAGACCGTTCCTTGAGTATCGGTATCGCCTTCGGTACCGGTATCAACATCGGCATCGGTGTCGATACCGTCCATGCTTACTTCGACAGAATCGCTTCCCTCGATGCCGAGCCTGGAATCTATCTCTAGCATGGAAGATTCGGTACTGACTCGTGTCTGTACCGACCTCGGGCGGTACCAGAGACATCGCTTTAAAGAAAATCCAATGCTTCATCCTTTTCAGTCTTCCGATCCCGATGACTGGAATGAATCCATTGGTACCAAGGCTGATTTTTCTACAAGTCTAGCCTTTACCCCTCATTTTAAAGAGCCCTCTTCGGGGGAGATTTCTTTTCAAGCTTTTCTGCTTGATATGGCAGAGCTACTTGCCATTTCTATACCTGGTAAAGAATCCTTACCGGGGAATTCAGAGACACTGCAATTTCCCTGGATGCCAAATGAGATGATCATGCTTCCTGTGCATCAGATCTTACAAGATCTACTGTTAAGAATGTGGGAAACTCCTTTAACGGTATCCCCACATTCCAAGACACTTGACACTATATGTACAAGGTGCCACCTTCTCCAGGTTTTCAAAAGACTCAACTTCCTCATCATTCTATTGTTGTAGAATCAGCAATGAGGCGTATTAAGAGTGCAAAGAAGCACTCTTCTTATCCGCCAGGTCGTGAGTCTAGGACTTTAGATGCCTTTGGACGTCTGCTTCCAGGCATCCATGCTTTCAGCAAAAATTATCTCATATATTTTCTATATGGGATTATCTCTTGAAGAGGTCACAAAGAACTTAGTTTTTGAACCCTTTTCTTCCAGAGCATAAAAGAGCAGACTATTCCTTATTAGTCAATCATGCTCAAAATATCTCTAGGTTCCTTAATCGTGCTTCCCTGGACTGTTTTGAGTCTATTAGCAGAACCTCTGCTATAGCCATAGGAGCACGACGCTTAGCCTGGCTACAAGTTTCTGACTTGGACAGATGGGTTCAGGAAAGGTTGGGAAATACTCCTTGTACTGGTGAAAATCTCTTCAACAAGGAGGCTTTATTTCAAGCTAATCAGTTGAGCCCTGATGCTGTTACTTTCAGAGGATTGTCCAAACTCTCCTCTATCCCAGCTAATAAAAAATCTCATAAAAAGCTTTATTTCCCCAAGGGGAAAAAGTTGTACCCATCTTTTACCCATTCTACAGATGTTTCCAAAGATGGGCAACACCACACTAAGAAAATCAAAACCTCAACAGGCTCAGCAAACCCAGCAATCGCAGGGTTTCTGATATTTTATTCACTTTTTCTGTGTGAGGTTTAGAACTTGAACCTACTTCTTTTCAACAGAAACATCTAAAAGTCATCTCATCCATGCTGAGATATCAGTCATACATTGACTCAATCCTCGGCTCTGGGCATGAATCTCTTGCTACAAGAGAAATCTATCCTTCTAGCTAAGAGCTATTAAGGACTATCATACCCCAGAGATAACAGGTTTCTCCTTTTAAAACAAAAGGAGAACTAACAACTAACAGGGTGAACTATACCTTTCACCTTGTCAGTTTCCTGTACAAGGATATCTCATACTTTTAACTGCAAGGGGACCCTATCCCTTCAAAGACTTACTAAATTGTAAGTCGTCTCAACTCTGTATTAATTTCTATCCCTCTTAGCCCAGACATTCAGTCTCTAAGAGTACTACTAGTCAACTGGAGGGCTTATCCTCTAAGCCATAGGATTTTCTTCAATACCCACTCCAGTAACTAGTTTCCACACAGAGTTTTCTCCCCTTTTGCTGTTCATCTCCTTCTCACATATCTTTTTAAGGCAGCTTTTCGGACAGAAATTGGGTATCACTACTCCAAATTATGTCTGTCGGTCCTCTCCAACCGATGGGACCTAACTTTTATGCTGCCTTAACAGATAATTCCAAAAGAGATCCAGAACTCATTTGGACTATTTATTGTTGCAGGCATCAGGCCTGTCTACTATTCTTAACTACGTTCAGTTCTCTTGGGCTCCAATAGAATAGATTAGGTTGCACACTGGCAATTCAACAGCCAGATCTAAGCAACCTACAACATGTTCTCTGCAATTCTACAACAAAGCTCTGCAACTGTGGGCCTTTGCCAGAGAGCCTCAGAGCTACTCCTAATAGGTAGCTGCCAGATAGTTAATAAGGGCTTCAGCTGGTAGACTCTGCCAGTCATGTTCCCACATGACTGGTTTTTTCCTACTTCTACCATGTTCCTTAAAATTTCCTTTTAAGAAAAGGTAACCAGGGTTTAGACCACGTGAAAGTGTAGAAAATTGCAAAATTCCCTGGTTGTTCCATATCTCACTGGAACTTCCTCAACAGGGATGCATTTTTTTCACTGCAGTTGGTCCTTATTCACTACTTTCCTTCTAATTTCCTATACTTCATGGTAGCTTATGTTGAACAGGAGAACACATGATACTCATATTGCCCTCATAAAGAGGCAAACATGGTATCCCCTTATATTGCGTCTTTTTCTCCAGCTATATTTGAAATCGTAGAAGGATCCAGACTTGCTGTCTTAAGACTAAGGATCTCCTCTGCACTCATTCACATACGTCTCGACACCTGGTTATTCACGGGCTAGATCTTTTCAAGAAGTCTAATCCTATCCCTGTAAGTGAAGAACATATTACCAGTTTCCATGAAACTTTCTCTATAGTTCTTCCATATTTAACCAGACAGAGATTCTCCATCAAGATTCTCAAGTAGGTCTTAATCCTTCTTGTTGTTGCGTCAATCTCTATACAACATCTGACTTTGAAAGATTTGCCTACTGTCCATATTAATGCTGCCCCAGCATACCATAAACTCAGTGGACAACCAATTTCTATGGTTTTTTTACCAAATACCTTCTTTTACCCGTTACCTTTTAGGTTACGTCACATCTGAAGCTCTACATGTAAAGTCTTCGTCATAAGTGACATCACTTACAAAAGACTTTTACTGATCTTCAAAAAATTGGAGGCTCAACGCCTAGTACAAATATCTTTCTCTTTCATTGGAATAAAGGGGGTCTTAAAGACCTATCCCCTTTTTTTCTGCAAAGGGGTATTTCTACCTTTTCATCCAAACCAGTCAGATTATCTCCACTCTTCCTAGGACCTTATTCTGCTCCAAGGACAAGAAGTTCAATTTTTTGGACTTTACGGAAGCTTTAGCTATTTCTCAAAAGTCCAACCTCATTGAACTCCCCCAGTACTTCTTCTGGGGTTAGTTCTGGCCATGAGGACTTCTCATCTCTTCCTGTATTGCAAAATTATTTTTTTCCCTCTACTTCACATTGGGGGAATTTCTTTGAGGATAACGATCTGGCTGTCAACCACAGACCCTTATTACCCTCAAAAAATATTTTTGCAATATTTTTCAGTGAGATCCACATTAGAAAATTAAGACTCAACTTTTTTCTAATATTTATGATTTACACAAGGACTTCCCTTTGGATACCTTGTTTAGTTAAGCTGTTCCACAGCATCTCTTTTGCTTTTCTAGTTCAACTCCTACCCTCCATCCCCTGGATGCCTGAGGTTTTGAGGGATAAGCATGGCCCATTTTAGATTGCAACATGCTGGGGCCTCCTCCAGGCATCTTAGCTTGGGAGTCCCCCCATATGTGAAGACTCATTCCTGCTTGTTCCTGGACATAGCACAGTTACTTACCTGTAACAGGTGATCTCTGGGAACAGCAGGAATAAGTCTTCACAACTCACCCACCTCCCCTAGGAGTTGTATCTCTCTATCTCTTTCCTTTCCCTCACTCTCTCTCTCTTTGCCTCAGCTCTAAAACTCAACTGGAGAGAGGCAGTTGGGAAAGGCGGGAAGGCAGCACGCAGGCTCTGTGGGATGCTCCCAAAAGCATTCTGATTGGATGCTGGGGAGCGTTCCCACGCAGGCTCTTTCGGTACCGATGATACCCATATGTGAAGACTTATTCCTGCTGTTCCCAGAGATCACCTGTTACAGGTAAGTAACTGTGCTAAACACTCATAAGGGAAATAATTTATATGGTAAACACACCAAAAAGATAAATATGGCATACTATATGTCTTAGAAATATGATGACAGAAAAAGACCACATGGCCTATCTAGTCTGGCCTTCCATATCAACAACTACAACATAGTAGCATAGTAACATAGTAAGTGACGGCAGATAAAGACCAGCATGGTCCATCTAGTCGGCCCAGCAAGATGGCAAGAGTAGGTTCACCTGTCGCTCTGTGCAGGCCACCCCTCCCCATGTTTTTGTTTTTGTTTAGGGGTGAACCCACCACTCCATGTAGGACACCCTTATTTGTTGAGACGCTAGATAGTTCAGAAGTTAGATGGTACCGTTTATTTAGCTTTTATCCTGTTGCTGTAAAGGGATCCACTGTGTTTGTCCCATGCCGTTTTGAATTCCATCACTGTTTGCCCCCACCACTTCCATCGGGAGGGAATTCCAAGCATCCACCACCCTTTCAGTGAAGAAATATTTCCTGACATTGCCTTTCAATTTACCACCTTGCAGCTTCATGTTATGCCCTCTAGTTTTACAGCTTCCCCGTCTTTGGAAGAGGTTTGTTTGTTCATCATTTCTCTTTAAGTATTTAAAGGTCTGAATCATATCTCCCCTGTCTCTCCTCTCCTCCAAAGTGTACATATTTAGGTCTTCAAGTCTCTTCTCATAAGGCTTCTGACGCAGGCTCCAAATCATTTTGGTCGCCTTTCTCTGAACAGCTTCCAGTCTTTTTACATCTTTTGCAAGATATGGTCTCCAAAACTGAACACAGTATTCCAAGTGAGGCCTCACCAGTGACTTGTACAGTGGCATAAGTACCTCTTTCTTTCTGCTGGTAATCCCTCTTTGTATGCAGCCCAACATTCTCCTGGCTTTTGCCACCGCCTTTTCGCACTGTTTTGCCACCTTGAGATCATCAGAGATAATCACACCAAGGTCTTTCTCCTGAACCGTGCATACCAACCTCTCACCCCCTATCGTGTACTTTTCCCTTGGATTTCTGCTTCCCAAGTGCATGACACTGCACTTTTTCACATTAAATCGTAGTTGCCAAGCATTAGACCAGTCTTACAGCTTTTGTAGATCTTTCCTCATGTTAACCACTCCTTCGGGGGAGTCCACTCTGTTGCAAATTTTTGTGTCATCTGCAAAAAGACAGACTTTTCCATTCAGTCCTTCAGCAATATCACTCACAAATATATTGAACAGTGCCGGGCCCAGGACCAAACCCTGAGGCACCCCGCTAATCACCTTGCTCTCATCCAAGTGAGCTCCATGTACCATCACTTCTGTTGTCTGTCAGTCAACCAATTTCTAATCCAGTTTACTATCTTGGGACCCATCCCCAAGCTACTGAGTTTGACAAGCCTCCTATGAGGAACAGTATCAAAGGCTTTGCTGAAATCCAGATAGATGACATCCATTGCATGCCCCAGATCTAGTTCCTTGGTCACCCAATCAAAGAACTCAATCAGATTTGTTTGGCAAGACCGTCCTTCGGTAAAACCATGTTGCCTCGGATCTTGCAACCTGTTGGTTTTGAGAAAGTTCACTATTCGCTCTTTCAGGAGCGCCTCCATTACTTTTCCCGCCACCGAGGTAAGGTTCACGGGCCTGTAGTTTGACACTTCTTCCCTGTCACCACTTTTGTGTAGAGGTACAACATTAGCCATTCTCCAGTCCTGAGGGACCACTCCTGTTTCCAAGGATCTGTTGAAGACATCCTTTTACGGTCCTGCAAGAACCTCTCTGAGCTCTTTCAGTATCCTGGGATGTATCCCATCCGGTCCCATGGCTTTGTCCACTTTCAGTTTAGCAAGTTGTTCTAACACCTCATCTTCTGTGAATGGTGTGGTATCTACTTCATTCCTATTTTTATATTTGGGAGTCACAGCTGGTCCATCTCCAGGATCTTCTTTAGTAAAAACAGAGCAGAAGTATTCATTCAGCAATTTTGCTTTTTCAGTGTCACTTTCCACAAGTCCTTTCCTAGCACTTCTGAGTCCTGCAATTCCAACTCTGATCTATTTCCTTTCCCGAATATACCTGAAGAAAGTTTTGTCGCCACCTTTAACATCTTTAGCCATCTTTTCCTCTGCCTTTGATTTTGCTATCCTTATTTCTCTTTTAGACTCTTTGAGCTTGATCCTGTATTCATTTCTGTGTTCTTCTGTTTGCAAGCTTTTGAATTTTGCGAAAGCTGTGTTTTTTGCCTTTATTTGAGCAGCCACCTCTTTGGAAAACCAAATAGGTTTCCTTCTCCTCTTGTTTTTATTTATCTTTCTTACATATTTATCTGTTGCCCCTTTTATTGCCATCTTTAGTTTAGTCCATTGCAATTCCACTTCCCTTATCTCTTTCCACCCCGTCATCTCCTCCTTTAAGTACTCGGCCATTTTATTGAAGTCAGTGTTTTTGAAGTTTAGGACTTTGAGCTTGCTATGATTGGCCTGTACCATGGCTTTTATCTCAAACCACACCGTGTGATGGTCGCTGTTGCTCACAGGGGCACTCACGCAGACATTCGACACGTTATCACTGTTGGTGAGCACTACATCCAGCGTTGAGCTTTCCCTGGTTGGTTCCATCACCATTTGTCTAAGTAATGCATCTTGGAGAGCATCCACAATTTTTTTGCTTCTTTCCAGATGTGCAGAAGGAGTAATCCAATCCACATCAGATAGATTAGTCACCCAATATGATTGCTTCCCCCTTTTGTTGCTATCTTGGCAATATCTATAATCAATTTATCTCTCTCTTCAATTTGAGTCGGAGGTCTGTAGACTACAGCAATATGGATGACAGTGCCATCTCCTCTTTCCAACGCAATCCAGAGTGCTGCTGCTTTTTGCCATGTTCCCTGCATTTCAGTAGCTTTAATACTGCTTTTGACATACAAGGCTACTCCTCCTCCTTTTCCATTTTCTCTGTCTCTTCTGAATAGATTATAGCCAGCTATGGCTATATCCCAATCATGCGATTCATTAAACCATGTTTCTGTAATGGCCACGATGTCCAAATCCATTTCCACCATTAGGGCTTCCAGGTCTGGAATTTTTTTGGCTAAGCTTCGAGCATTTGTGCTCATTGCTTTCCAGCATTTACCTGGCTTGTGTGTATTTTGCATTGATTTTATTCTGCCCACTTCTTCCCATCTGTTTTTGATGTGTGGTTTAAGAGTGTGGCTGTTTCTGATGATGATCTGCTTTTGCAGGGGGTGGCATGCAGATGTTGACCTTCCACATCCGTCACCCCCTTTTCCTAGTTTAAATGCATGTCCACATACTGCCTGAATTTTTCACTTAGGTTTCTTTTCCCTGCGACAGAGAGATGTAGTCCATCAGCACAGTATAGTCTCTTCTTTGCCCATCTGTTGCCCCAGTTGCCAATAAATCTGAATCCTTCTTGTTTGCACCAGGTCTGGAGCCATGTATTAAAGCTGTTAATGCGATGCAGCCTTTTTGTCCCCTTACCAAGAATAGGTAGAACTTCTGAGAATGCAACAGTGTTAACAATGGGCTTGAGTTTCTCTCCCAGAGATTGGAAGTCCTTTTGGGCTGTAGAGGCACTGTTTCTAGCCAGGTCATTTGTGCCCAAGTGGATAATAACATCTGGTTTGGAGTGCTCACTTTTTGCGCTAAGTATTTCAACAACTTGGTTTGTATTCCTGCTGGCTGAAGAGCCTGGTAGGCACATGACTATCTTCTCTCCTTTGAACTGTGTTCCCAAGTTGGTGCCTCTGATGATGGAATCTCAAAGTAGTAATAGTTTTCTGTTCGGTGAGGTTTTCTTCATATTTGGTGCTTTAGCAGGAGATTGGACATTGTCTGACTCATTTGAGGGCCCTTCAGTTTCTTTGGATTGGGCATCCTCATTAGCCGAGGCAGAGAAGGCATTGTGCAGGGATATCTCTTGATGCGTAGGGTGTCTCTGCGTTACAGGTCGCAATCTTCCGGAACACACTGTGATCCATTTGTTCCTGGGGTGTTTGATTCTTTGTGGGAGCGGTGGTGGACTTTGTTCAGTTTGTATCCTAGAAGAGGTGCGCTTCATTGCAGCTAGTTCCTCCCTCAGTAGAGAGACTATGCATGGCAGCTAGGTCTTTCCTTAGTAGAGTCAGTTCTTCATGCATGGCAGCTGACTTTAGGCATATAGGACAAGCTCTTAGGCTCCAAATGATTCTTCTTTGAATGAAAGTACCACAGTTATTGCACTGAATACACGACATGTTTAAGCAGTCCCAGAAGAGGAATAATAATAAGAAAAGTTGAAGAAGATGTGGGCGTTACCCAAGTTAGGAAAGACAGATGGCACGTATGTGACCACTATATAGGCAATGTAGCCCCTGGGGTGGGTGGGTTGAGGGGTAGGGTGGGCGGGAACCTAAGTGTCTCTGGCCAGTAGGATGTTCCTGAACAGTGGGCACACAGCAAAGGAGTAGGTAAGGGAACCCACCAAGAAGGGCAAATAGAGAGATAAATATGTGGAGACAAACAGACAGTCTGTTTGTCTCCACATATTTATCTCTCTATTTGCCCTTCTTGGTGGGTCCCCTTTTTACCCCTTTTTACCTTTAGAGATTCTCTGTGTTTGTCCCATGCTTTTTTGAATTCAGTTACTGTCCTCATCTCTACCACCTCCACTGGGAGACTATTCCACGGATCCACTACTCTTTCCGTAAAGAAATATTTCCGCATATCACTCCTGAATCTATCTCCCTTTACCCTCATCCCATGTCCCCTCATAGCAGAACTTGCTTTCAATTGAAAGAGGCTCTCTCCCTGAACATTTATGCCACGGAGGTATTTAAACATCTCAATCATATCACCTCTATCCCGCCTTTCCTCTGAGGTGTACATATTAAGATCCTTCAGTCTGTCCTCATATGCTTTATAATGAAGACCACTAATCTTTTTAGTAGCCACCCTCTGCACCGACTCCATCCTGTTCACATCCTTTTGAAGGTGCGGTCTCCAGAATTGCCCACTATACTCCAAATAAGGTCGCACCAAAGACTTATACAGAGGTATTATCACCTCCTTTTTTTCTGCTAGCCATTCCTCTCCGTATGCACCCAAGCATCCTTTTAGCTTTTGTCTGTGTAATAGATAAGACATAAAACAGTCTGTTATAGATTGTATCATAAAGGAAAGACAATGATCAGCAGATTCTTAAACAAAGTTATAAATAAAAGCAGAGTATATCGAAATAACTCACTCAGACTGTTTTATGTCTTTGCTTTTAATCAGATTCCTTATGTTTCTTATACTGTTTTACACATTGCATTTTCATATGCTTTTTACACATTCCCATTTTTCCCTCCATGCTTAGTTACATCTGTACCTTTTTGATTTTTTAGTCTTATAATTTTCTAATCTTTTATCTATTACACAATCTGTACATGATTTTAAATGTTGCTCTGTTTTGGTATATTTTATTTGTATGTTTTTAGATATCTATACTTTAATATATATTGTTTTTTAAAATGTACCATCACATTGTAGTAATTTTTTTTAATGTATGTAATTTGGCACTTACACATTAAAAGCAGTATATATTAAAATATATTGTCACATTTTAATATTTTTTGCATATTGAGTGTTTGGGTTTTTTTCTCTTGATTATACTATGTATCACTTATGAAACATAATTTTTATTGGCATTACTTGTATATACAAGACATATAGTATGCCATATTTATCTTTTTGGTGTGTTTACCATATAAATTATTTCCCTTATGAGTGTTTAAGATGTTACATTTTTTCTTTTTTTGTTTATTCATCCACCATAGATTGGGAAGAGTGGTTTGTTCCACCCTCTTTTTGACGTTGCTTTTTGTCCTCTTTGGTAATGTATTATACTTCTTTTGGATGTCTTTGATTGGTTATTAATTTATATTACAAATGTTCATATTTTAATCTTGTGTGTGTCTGTCTTTAGACCCCTGAAGAAGGCCTCCGGCCGAAACCTTTTAGTTGGGTCTACGAAAAAAGTGTTTTGGATCTACCCTACTGTGTTTGGCCATGGTTTTTGGCTTCCGCTCCTTCCTCCTATTGTACCTCTGCAGAAGACCACCTTCTCCTGCTGTTAGTTTCCTAAGAAGGTACAAAGGTTCCGCAATGCTTGTCTTGAGGTAAGCAGTGAATTTCCCAGGTCCCTCCATTTTACTGCATTGGCTATTTTTTTTCTTCCATTTGTATCTTTGCATTCCTGACTACTTTCCTAGTTCTTCTTGGCTTTCCAAATATTGATGTTTGCCTTCCTTTTTCCATGATCTCTTATTTTATGAAGACCACCCTCTTCACCTTTTCAGCTACTACTTTTGAGAACCATAGTGGTCTCCTTTTCCTTTTACATTTATTTGCTTTCCTAATAAAGGTTGGTTGCCCTTAAAATATCCCCTTTCAGTTTTGCTCACTGCTTTTCTACATCCCCCAGCTGTTCCCATACTGCTAACGCCTTGAGGTATAGTCCCATATTAGCAAAGTTAGTTTTTGTAAAGTCTAGGACTCTCATTTTTGAATGAACTATCTGAGCTCTTGCCCTAATCCTGAACCGTACCATCCAGTAACCACTGGATGTGAGATGATCACCCGTTATAACATCAGATATGCTTTCCCCATTTGTAAGCACCAGATCCAGTATGGCCCCTTCACATGTGGGTTCTGTTACCAATTGCCGGAATATTCTCCATTAGAGCATGCTGTCAAGGACATGAAGGTTTTGGAGAGACCCTGACCCTTCAAGCAGCCTCAATGCGAGGATTGCTAATCTTCCTTGCTATTGGAGGGGGCCATACCAGCCTCCAAAATTCCGGGACCAGCCTGCCTATACTCACTATCATATTTCACAGACATCAGATGAATCTGCTGTAGGCCTTACAGCTTTGCCCATGGGAGCCCTCTGAGTAGCTCATGAAAGGTTTAAGCAGAAGATTATATTCGCCCCTCAAAGCTGCAGCTTCGATGGCATCAACAATGCTATAATGGAGCATCAAACACATCTTTGAAACCCTGAGCTTGCCTGTGGAAGAGGAATCATTATAGATCCTGACTTTGATACAGACTCCTGCCTGGCTGATGTTGCTCTCCAGTGCATTTTGGGGGGACTGCTTCCTGTGACACTGGAAATCATCAGTGAGTTGACACTCCCAGAGATCTGCCTCCCCTGCAAGACAGATTGACCCAGGCAAAGATTCATATGTCTTTAGTGTACTTATCTGAGTTGAAATGTAAGCAGCCAAGCAACTTTACATAGAACAGGCATAAACATCACATCAATATCTAAATAACATAGAACAGGTAAGTAGAAGCAAGCAAAAATGTCAACATAAAGGGATAAAGGTTAGAAGGGTGGGTAGAGGAAGGTCAATCTTAATAGTAAAGACTGCATTATGACCTGTAGCTCCTTGTTTCCTAAATATGGTTTAAGACAATCATGTTCAGTTTTCTGCTGTTAAAAGCTTGGTTTATTACAATATACTTGGGGCCCCAGTCTACTCACTTTCAATCACCCATAAGGAATGTAATTCCATGACCCAAGGAATTTGGCTGTCAGTCACGGGGGAGCATTTCCAACTTATTCTCAGCAATCTTGGAGACACAGTACCATCCCACTACTGTCCAACCATATCCTAATTGCTTTCAAACATTCATTGATCATTGAGAGAGAAGTTGAAATATCCCCTTCTTAAGGGAGCCATGAGTTGAATATCTGCATATATAAAGATTTCTCCAGGAACAAGCAGGAAGCATTTCCCTAGCTTTCAAAGAAAGCCTTTGGGAAATGCTATCACACATGTGTGATCCCCTTCCTGCCCAAGAGTGCCATCTTGCTCAGTCTCCTTTTTTCCATGGAGCCCAACAAATGTCTGTCCTGTTTCCCTAGAAAAAATCCTTGCTAAATATCCTTAGTTGAAAGAATACATAAAAGAAAACCTAAGATCTGGGTCAATAGTATAAAGCCAGAAAACCAAATACCCAATCTCATATGATAACCGACTCAGCACAATACTATTACCATAATATAGTTTTTTTGTCGGACAATGCCAGCTCAGTAAGTAGAAACAGTTTCCCTCACCGCTGTGGCCCGTCCGTTTTTAATGAAGAAACTTTCAACAAAGCTTGTACTTAGCTAAAGATATGTCACTTTCAAACGGCTGCTCCCAAAATCATCGCAGTCAAGTTCCGACGTGGCACGTTTCGGGTTCATAAAATTAGATACCCTGCTTCAGGTCAAGCACTGCGTAAATGATCTTCAGCCAAAGGAGATGTATTCCAAAACAGAGCGGTTTAAATATCCAAATGGCAATAGCAAACACACACAGGTGATCAGGGAGAACTAAACAGAACAGCTGACATTCAGCCAATCAAAAGAACCAAGAGGAGGAGTCACTGCTCAGAAACCCCTTCCCGATTCAAAAGTTTCACATTTGACAGGTGATGTTATAATATAGTATGCCAGTCCACTTGCATATTAAGACCCGCCGGGTGGACCGTGTTAAGTAAAAATATCCATCTTTGTTCAAGTTTTTGTAGAAATTGAACAAGGTCCCCACCACGGGGGTTGGGCGGCACATGATCCAAAACCCGCCAATAAAGAGTTTCCAATGCATGAGACTGACCCAGGCAATGATCAACCATCGGTGCCGATAGTCTTATTCCGAAGGCGAGATGCATGTTCTCCCAGGCGTACTTGAAAGGGCCAAGATGTACGGCCCACATAATACAACTGGCAAGGACAGATGATTAAATAAATATTTGTTGAAGCGCAACAAGTGCGCCAACGAGAGTGATAAATCTTAGATGTATGAATGTCCATCCAATTCGCCCCTGCCAATGTGTTTTCACAAAAAGTACAAGTACCACAGGGAAAATGACCAGAATCCACATGTAACAACTTTATCGGCACCCCAGGAGACCTTCACCAGCCAACAGGATGCATCTGGCACTCTTTGCCCAAAGATGGGCCAATATCACCTCAGACCAGTGGGTACTGCAAGTGGTAAGGGAAGGATACCTCCTCCACTTAAAACAGATACCACTCAGGTTCTTCCCAGGAGAGCTGGTACAATCCCTCCTTCACCAAACTCTTCTGCTCATGTTGCTCGCAGGTCTGATCAGGGACAATGCATTGTAGAGCCTGCACCCAAACACCTATTGGGAAAGGGCTTCTACTCCAGGTACTTCTTGTCCCAAAGAGAACTGGGGGCCTCGGGCCCATACTGGACTTGCAAAACTTAAACAAGTTTCTGGTGAGGGAGAAGTTGAACACTGATGCCTTACCTCTTTCAGGCAGATTAGCTTTGTTCCTTGGATCTAAAGGATGCGTGTACACACATTCTAATCTACTCCTCCCACAGGCAGTACCCAAAGTAGTTTGTGTTAGGAGGAGGACACTACCAGTAAAGGGTACTACCCTTTGACCTGGCCTCCTCTCCAAGGGTTTTTACCAAATGTCTGGTTTATTTTGTTTAACAATTTTTCTATACCACTTTTTTTACATTCAAAGCAGTTTACATTGAACGTTAACAAAATGAACTTTTGTGGTGGCCGTCCACCTGCGTCTGCAAGGGGCCTTTATATTCCCCTACCTAGTGTCGTGAGCCCTCTCGGTGCACCTGTAGGTGAAACACGGTATTGCACTGGGCCACAGTATAACTGGCCTTCTGGTTGATGTAGTTGTGCTGCCAGTTATAAATCAGTCGTGGCAAACCGATGTAAGGTTAAATAGGGCTTTATTTTCCTTTCCCAATAGGATATCTCAATATGTACAAAAATAAAGAAACATAACCCTTCTTGGGCATAACAGAAAAGAAAACTAACAAAAATAGCTTTCTTTCAGCTTCTTAACAAAACAAATGTATTCCAATCACAGACCTGTAGCAACCAGGAATAAGGCCTTCCCTTCACCCTGTCAGGCTTCTTATTCCTCTCTATCTCAGTGAGACTATGTTGTCAGCCAGAGAAATGCTACAGTCCATTTGTTCAATATTATCTTCTATTACAGATGGTTCATATTGCATGAGTTCCTCAGCAGGAATTAACACCTCTTTACATTCCTCGTGTGGGAGCTTTGCAAACAGTCTGTCTTGGCTGTGACGTACTTTTCTTTCACTAAGGGAAAACTGTTTGCTATTACCACATTCACTGAGGTTTTGCTGGTAAGAGCCTCCCCTCTGCTGATACCTGTTAGGCAAGTTAAAATATTCCCTTGCCCACCTATTAGAAGGAATTGCTTTAGCTCTAGGCTCTGCTCTGCTTAGGACCCTGGAAACAGCTGGAGCTTCTAAGGGCAGCCCTTCTGAGACTCTGTGCCTCACGTATCTCAGAGTGGTTTACTTCTGCAGGTAAAAAGCCTTTCTCTTTCTCTTGTTTATGATAAGGGTAATGAAGCTTCTCTGCTTCCCTTAAGCTGGCTTTGGATGGCTTCTGGATTTCAACAAACTGTCCCCTGTAGCCAAGCCCTGTGCTTCCCCTTTTTGGACAAGAATAAAACTTCCCGGCTTGTACCTTTTTCCTTCTGGCTCTGTTCCAATCTGGGCTGTTATATTCACTCTCACCTTCTGTGTCAAGCTGTCTGTACCTCTCAGTCAAGCATTCATTGGACTCAATCAGACCTCCGTTCAGGCTTCCAAAGTGGTAATTAGACACGCTCTCTTCACAGCTTCTCTCGTCCTCTCCATTCATCCAGTTCCTTCTGTTTCTGCTTTCATTCAGAGACCTAGGCTGTCTCCCATTCTCCTTCCGGTTCCAGTTCCTATTCTGGACCCTATTCTGACTCTTGTCCTGAGTCTTATCCGGAGTCTTATCCTGAGTCCTATCCTGGTTCTGCCTAACTGCTTGTGAGCTGAGCTTATCTAGGTGTTTCCTAGCTGCACCACCCCCCAGCTGATTCGTATCAGGTGAGAATCTCCTGGTTTCTCTACTGGCTGGGTGTGTCTCCCTAGCTCGTGACCTCACTTGCTTACGTTGCCCATGGCAACTTTCTATCATGTGCTCTCCCCAAACGTTAGTATCCTCTTGAACTGCTATATCATCTGTCTCCACAGGGGTCACTAGTGAGTCTGCTCTGTGACACTAGACAACTGGCTAATCGGGGGCTGCACAGCCCCGGAGGCCAGTCAGGTGGAAGAACATACATCCCTTTTTCTGCAGCACCTGGGGTTCATCAACTACCCCAAATCCCACCTCTCTCTAGCCCAAAGTCTGGAGTTCATAGGTACTCAGCTTGACATGCTGCAAGTCAAGGCAGTCCTCTCCAGATAAAGGGCAGAATGCTATCTTGTCAGTGCCGGCTTGTCTTCTCCTCCGCCTACTGGGCCATATGGCCTCTACAGTCCACATAATGCCCTCAACCTGCTTGCACATGCAGACAGCCCAGTGGTCCCTCTGCTCACAGTGGACCCAAGCCACGGGCAGGCTATGGGACAGGGTCTGGGTTACCCACCAACTGGTGGCAAAATTTCCGCCACCTCCAGGCAGGAATGCCCTTCCAAGCACTTGCACCTCAGAGAATCCCGACAATGGATGCCTCCCCTCCTAGGTTGGGGGGCACATTGTGGGGACTGCTACACACAAGGCATCTGGTCCCAGGAGGAGACACTCCTATAGATCAATCTCCTGGAGTTCAGGGCAATCTTCCTAGCCCTACAAGCGTTCTGCCAACGCCTGCGACACCAGTCCATACTGATTCAGACAGACAATACATAAACAACAGACAATTAAAAATATCAGTAGGCATATAAAAATATATCAAACAATATAACATCAGATAAAAGCAGCATAGAAACATGAAGTGCTGGCAGATACCAAATTTGACGAGGAAAAAAAAAGGCCAAAGCCAAATAGTCTTTGGGACATACGTCCCCTTCCCACCCAAAGGTGCCATCAGTTTGTTTAAAGTGGTTGACTTCAGTATGCATTTGCCATTGGCGTTTTACAATACAGGTAGTCATCTGTTTTTCTCTTCTCTTAACTGTCCAACTACGGTGAATATTTTAATTTCTCCAGGAACAAGCAGGAAGTCAGTTCTCACTTATGGGTGACGGCACCGATGGAGCCCGTGCAAAGCAATTCCCCAGCTTTCAGAGGGCCTTTGGGATTGCTGCCACACATGCGTGGTCCTCTTCCTGCCCAAGGGCGCCATATTGCTCAGTCTCCCTTTTTCCGCGGAGCCCTTCGGACGCACGTCCTCATCCCTCGGAAAAAGTGTTTTATTTTCAGCCTACTGGGCCTCCATTTTTCCGATTGCACCGGTTCTCTACCTGTCCTTCCCCTGCTCTATCTTTTTGGAGCCATCGGGGGATGTTTTTCTTCGCCTTTTTTTTGCCTTTAATGGGCTTTGTGTCACCGCTGGCCATGTGGGTCTTTTGATCTCACGGGGACGTTTTTGCCCCAATGGCCACTGATTCAAAAAATGCGATAGATGCTCTAAGAACATGTCACTTACGGACACCCATGACTGTTGCCTGCGGTGTCTCAGGGCTGACCATGATCCAGAGCTCTGTTCACTTTGTAAGAAAATGTCCTCCAAAGCCCTGCTCAGTCATAAGCAGAAGTCTGACAACATTTTCAGAAAGGCCGCCTCGGAGTCTCCAGTGGGGGTCCCCCTCTTCTCCCCCACACTCTCGGCGGCACTCCCAGCAGCACTCCAGGGATCCCCTGAAGTGGAGTGGCGCAAGAAGGCCTCAAAGTTGCTGTCGGGGGCTCCCGACAAGCGTGAGCACTCCCACGCTCAGTTGCTTAGCCACTTCAGCTTTCCTGAGTGTTGGACAAGGAGCGGCCCCGCAAGGTACCTCGTACAGATACAGAGGCCTCCGGCGATGGTGCCTGGTCTTCTGAGGGCCATCCCGGCGAGGACTCCTTCTCATCGACGCCTGACCCGGTGACCCTGGGGTTGGCGTCGCAGGGCCCCATGCCTTCATGGGAGTCCTGCATGCTGGCACTAGAACGCAGCGTTTCTACATTCATCACTTCCCAGCAGGCGCTCACAGCCAGCTTCGCTGACTCACACCCAGAGACCGCAGTTCCCTCGTGTGGGACACCGAAAACCATCCAGGAAACTCCTGAGAACCGCGGGCTTCGTGAGGGTCCTCAACGTCTGTCCTGCTCGCCTCCCCATTCCTCAGGGGCGAGATCCTCCAGGGCCTCCGGCTCCAAGTGGGCCTCGGCCGTTGGACAGGTCGACCAGCCCAGTTCGGATTCCTCATCAGATTTCTCGGATTGGGAGTCCGATGGGGATACCTCCCCGGAAACCCGTGCCCATCCGGAACCTTCTCTCGACCCTTCCCTGCCAGCGTTTCAGCTGCACTGGCCACCCGAGGACACCATTTTCCTGGTGTTCATTCAGGATATAGCACAGGCTCTGAACCTGGCCTCTGCTGCTCCAAATCTGCTCACATCCTTCAGTACAAGTCCCCACCTAGGGAGTCTCCTACTGTCCCAGTCCCCCCCCCCCCCATCCTGTCCAGGCTGCTGCTCCACATGTGTGAGGTGCCAGCCTCTGTGCCCATCATGAGCAAGCGCCTCGACACTATCTACAAGGTACAGCGCAGCCCTGGGTTCAGAAAAACCCAACTCCCCCATGCTTCCATGGTAGTGCAGTCTGCCATGAGAAAGCAAAAGAGCCTGAAGTCACACTCTTCGGTCCCCCCGGGCCGGGAGTCGAGAGTACTCAATGCCCTAGGCCGCAAGGCCTACCAGGTGTCCATGCTCTCCTGCCATATTCAGGCATACCAGTTATACATGGGCATGTTCTTGCACGACTTGGCCAAGGAGCTCGGAGGTTTCTCCGCGGGCCTTGAGAGCGAACTCTATAGTAGGTTCAGTACCCTGCTGAAGTCTGTCATGGACTGCTCAAAATACCTCTCCCGTGCTGCCTATGATGGTTTCAAGTCCTCTGCTAGAGTGGCGGCCGCAGGCATCGGGGCCCATCGCCAGGCATGGCGCCAATCCTCAGATTTGGAGCAGTGGGTGCAGGAGAAGCTCCTGGACGTACCCTGCCTTGGTGAGCAGCTCTTCGGCAAGCCAATGGAAGACAAGGCCGCAGAGATAGACAGTTAGTCACCCAAACCCGAGACCCCCACTTTTCCTCGGAAGAAACAACAAACCAAAAAGCCTTTCTTTCCGAGGAAGGGCCTGCCGTACCCACCTACTCCCATGCCGACCACTGCGGTGCAAGGGATGTCCGGCCAGGGTCACCGCAAGCCGAAAGGGCCCAAAGCCCAAACCCTGCACCGCCTCAGCCCTCACAGGGGTTTTGATGCCAGCCACATAGCCTCTCGCCCCCCAGCGTCCCAGGAGCTGGTGGGGGGACGCCTATCCTCCTCTGCCCTTCAATGGGCTTCCATCACTTTGGACACCTGGGTAATCCGGGACAGCTATCGCCTCTTCTTGGACAGGCTTCCCCCTTCCTTCTCTCCGGCGGAGCCTCCTCAACTCCCCACACATCAGGTCGTCCTGCAGCAGGAATTAATTAACCTTCTCACTCAGCAGGCGGTCGAGAGGGTCCCGTCGCACCTCAGGAGGTTGGTTATTCTATTCCCGTTACTTTCTCGTTCTGAAGAAGATGGGGGGGGGGGGGGCCCTGCGGCCCATCCTTTGTCTCCGAAGGTTAAACAAATTCTTCGTGTGGGAGTAGTTCAAGATCATATCCCTTGGCGTTCTGCTGCCCTTCCTCTGGCATGGCGACTGGCTATGCTTCTTAGATTTAAGACGCTTACGCCCACATCCTGATCCACCCCCAGCACAGGCAATACCTGCGCTTCAGGATGCATAGGGAGCATTTCCAGTATAGGGTGCTCCCCTTCGGCCTCACGTCCACCCCACAGGTCTTCACGAAGTGCCTCTCCGCGGTCGCTGCCTCCCTCCAGCAACAGGGTGTACCAGTCTTCCCCCACCTCGATGACTGGCTCGTCATGAGGTCCTCAGTCAAGGAAACCCGCCTGGCGGTATCGCGCAAGATCCTCCTGCTCGAGCACCTGGGGTTCTTGGTCAACTATCCCAAGTCCCACCTCAAACTGGTGCAGACCCTAGAATTCATCAGCGTGCTCCTCGATACTTGGCGGGCGACTGCTTTTCTGCCAGTGAATCACGCCGACCACCTCCGAGCCCTGGCGGCCCAAGTCCAGAGCACTCCTCGGGTCACAGCCCAAACTATGCTGCACCTCTTGGGGCACATGGCCTCCACCATCCATGTAGTTCCCCACACCCATCTGCACATGCGGGGACAGCTCAGTGGTGCCTCAGCGCACAGTGGAGTCCGTCAGCCACCTCACGGATCCCGTAAAGGTCTCCCATCGCCTTCATCTGTCCCTGGGCTGATGGCAAAACCCCCGCAACCTCCTCCGGGCGCTGCCCTTTTAGATCCCGCAGCACGAGATAGTGCTGACAACAGATGCCTCCTTGCTGGGGTGGGGAGCCCACTGTGGCACGTTGTGCATGTAGGAGCAATGGTTGCTCGAGCTCCAGGCGCTTCGGTGGGCCCCGAGAGCCTTCGAGGATCACCTTGGGGGGAGGTCTGTCCTTGTACAAACCAACAACCGTGTGGCAATGTTCTATATCAAGGAGGGGGGGGGGGGACCAGATCACGCTCCCTCTGCTGGGAAGCGGTCCTCCTCTGCTCCTTTGCCTTCTGTCGAGGAATGACCCTCAGGGTGTCTACCTCCCGAGCCAGAAGAATGTCCTGGCAGACAAACTCAGCAGAATCCTTTGCCCTCACGAGTGGTGACTGAATCCGGGGGTGGCTGACTGGCTGTTCCATTGGTGGGGAACTCTGGCCATGGACCTATTTGCTAGCCCATTGAACGCACAGCTCCCCCACTTTTGCGGCCCCAATGCTGCATCTGAGAAGAGAGGGCCCGGACGCGTTCCTTCTGAGCTGGTCCTCCAGCCTGCTCTATGCGTTCCCTCCCACTCCTCTCATTGCAAGGACCCTCCACAAAGCACAGCGGGACCGGGCGTCGATCCTTGTGGCCTCAGCAGCCCTGGTTCCCGCTCCTGCTCCGACTAGCGACGGAGCCTCCAGTTTCCCTGGGCTGTGCCCCGCGCTTACTATCACAGGAGGAGAGACAGATACTGCACCTGAACCTTGCCTCATTATCCCTCAGTCTTGTCGAGGAGGTCCTCGTGTTGAGGAAGACCTTCAAGTGACAGCACTTCTCGGACTGGTGCTCCGGGCTCCAGATCAACCCATTCTCTTGACCCACTCGATGGGTCCTTCAGTACCTCCTCTATCTCTTTAAGGAGGGTCTGAAGTCCAACTCCGTTGGGGTGCATTTGAGCGCCATCATGGCGAATCATCTCCCCATTCAGGGAAAACCCCTCTCGGGGCAGCTCTTGGTCTCCCACTTTATGCGGGGTCTTTTGCTGTCCAAGCCACCCATCCAACTTCCCCCGACGAAATGGGACCTGAACATAGTGCTCATGCAGCTTACGCATTCACCTTTCAAGCCGATGATGACATGCTCACTTCGACATCTATCCTGGAAGGTGGTCTTTCTGGTGATGCTGACCTTGGCCCACTGAATCAGTGAGCTCCAGGCTCTCATGGCTGATGCCCCATACACTAGATTCTATAGGTCCTCTCTACCCACCCCAAATTTCTAAACATAAGAACATAAGATATGCCATACTGGGTCAGACCATCAAGCCCAGTATTCTGTTTCCAACAGTGGCCGATCTAGGTCATACGTACCTAGCAGTTTCCCCAAGGGATACAGGTTCCACAATGCTTGTATTGGTTCAAGCATTGATATCCTGGGTCCCTTCTTAATAATGGTTTATGGACCTTTCCTCCAGGAACTTGTCCAAACCTTTTTTAAACCCAGCTACACTAACAGCCTTTACTACATCCTCTGGTAACAAATTCCAGAGTTTGATTACACGTTGAGTGAAAAAATATTTTCTTTTATTAGTCTTAGTTTACCCTGTAGCTTCATTGCATGTCCCCTAGTCTTAGTCCTACCAAATGTTGTCTCAGATTTCCATCTCAATCAGTAGATAGTCTTACCAACTTTCTTCCCAAGACCTCATGCCGACCAGGTGTCAGTGGCTTTGCACACACTCGACTGCAAGAGGGCACTTGTCTTCTATCTGCAGCGCACCCAGGCTCATCACAAATCTGGCCGACTCTTTGTGAGTTATGATCCCAATTGACTGGGTTAGACAGTCACCAAACACACCCTCTCCATTTGGGTGGCGGACTGCATCTCCTTTGCTCATACGAAAGCGGGTGCCCCTTTGGATGGACGAGTCACCGCACACAGTGTCCGAGCCAAGGCGGCTTTGGTGGCCTTGCTGCATTCAGTGCTCCTGTGGGACATTTGCTGGGCAGTGACCTGGTGTTCAGCGAATACATTCGCAGCACATTGCTGCCTGGAGAGGGAGTCCTGTCGGGACAGCATCCGGCCAGGCCATACTCCGTAATCTGTTCGGGTTATAAGCAACTCTGGCTGACCCTTCACAACTACCGAGGGCTTCGCCCCGAGGACCCAAGGAATCGAGCTCCTGTAGGCATCTGCTGCTGCTCACATCCTTGCAGAGGTGTCTTTTGGTTACAGGTTCAGTATCCTGTAGCTGGGGAGTCCCATAAGTGAGGACTGACTTCCTGCTTGTTCCTGGAGAAAGCATAGTTACTCACCTGTAACAGGTGTTCCCCAGGGTCAGCAGGAATCAGTCCTCGCTACCGGCCCACCTCTCCTGATGAGTTGCTGGGTTTTTATCCTTTCCTTGCCATCTGCTTGGTAGGGTTCGAGCTAAGGGACCTGACTGAGCAAGATGGCACCCTTGGTTGGGAAGAGGACCACGCATGTGTGGCAGCAATCCCAAAGGCTTTCTTTGAAAGCTGGGGAATTGCTCTGCGCGGGCTCTATCGGTTCCAATGTCACCCATAAGTGAGGACTGATTCCTGCTATCCCTGGAGAACACCTGTTACAGGTGAGTAACAATGCTTTATGGACTGACACTATCTCCTTATGGCACAAGTACATTATACTTTTCCCTGTTTTAGGTCCTCTTTTCCTTTTTCACCTCCTTCTCTTATTTATTCATAATGGTACAGTTCCTTGCTTACACATTTACTCTTTATGTAATTTTATTTAGTTTTGGTCTTTTTTTCTCCTTGTCAAATTTGATATTTGTCAGCACTTCATTTTTCTATGCTGTTTGTATCTGATATTATATTGTTTGATATATTTTTATATATCTATTAATATTTTTAATTGTTTATGTATTACATTGTCTTCACCACTCTATGTATTATTCATATGCTTAATTTATTTATTCATTTAGTTATCTAATTTTATATTTTAACTTTGTTCTTTGAGGCACGATCGCCCCCCCTGAGGAAGGCTTGGGAAGCTGAAATGCATCAGGGTCCAATAAAGTCCTGTTGACTGCCAGTGTTTGTACCAGCTACTTTGTCTTTCTGTGTATGGTGCTACGGGTACTTCTTGCTCTTCTTTGTTTCTTCACAGGTGTTCTCCAGGGACAGCAGGAACCAGTCCTCACAATCCTACCTCCTCCCCTGGGAATTGCCTCCCTACCTTGTTTTAGTTTTACTACCGTCCTAGCTATGTCATCTGACTGTGTAAGATGGCACCCTTGGCGGGAAGGGAACCATGTATGCATGGAAGTATGTCTCAAAGGCTTTGAAAGCTGAGGAAATGCTCGGCACGTGCTCTGTCAATGCTGATGTCACCCATATGTGAGGACTGATTCCTGCTGTCCCTGGAGAACACCTGATCTCCAGGAACAAGCAGAAATGTAGTCTTCACAAATGAGTGACGTTGGTACCAATGGAACCCACGCAGGAACGCTCCCCAGCGTCCAATAGGAAAGCTTTTGGGAGCATTCCCCTGCGCCTGTGTAGCTGCCTTTCCAGCTCTCCCTCTTCAGTTCTTAGTTTTCCACTGAGCCGACAAGAAGCAATTCCTGTCACCACAGAAAATTTGTGGGGTTTTTCATATTTTTTGTGGTTTGCGTCTGCCTTCCCATCGACGCTGGTACCGACCTACATCGGTTCTTTCTTTCTTTAAAAAAAAAAAAAACTGAAGAAAAGAATTTTCGTTTCTTCAGGCGCATCAATGACATCTTAGGCCTAGGCCTTCCATTTTGTCACAGATTCAATGGAAAAAACATCCATTTGGTTTTAAGAAGTGTTCCAAATGTGGCGGCACAATTTCAGCCACAGACACCGATGGCTGGTGTCTAACATGCCTAGGACCGGATCCTCAGCTGTCAGAATGTCCTCTCTCTAGAAAGATGACAGAGGCCTACAGAATCAAGCTGGAAAGCTGAGCCACCCTCTTTGCCTCCAATGCAGTACCTTTAGCATTGATGTCATCAAGAGCTTCATCTTCCTCCCAAGGATCTCGGGTATTGAAACCTAAGTCTTCATCGAAGGTTGGCCAGCCCTCCAAGGGTAGAGCTCCTAAGTATTGAGGTGCCTCAGTATTGCCCTGGAGGGGGAGACACGGGCCAAACAACCCCAGTGGTAAGATCTTCCCGCCAAAGCCTTAGAGGGGTCCCAGGATGCTCCCAAGGCCTCCACCTCCAGAGAGCTCCTGGTACCATACTCGGGGATTGTGGCCCGCAATGTATCCTGGCCATCATGCAGAGCATAGCAGCCTTACTGGCAGCCTTGGCACCAGTAAAACCCTTACAGTTGGTTCCTCAGGCGTCTGTACCGGCTTTGGTACCAATACAACCTGCATCAACCTTTTTGCTGCTTTCCATGCTACCACCCATTCCGACCCTTGAATCCGTTTCCTGTACCGAGGTTCCAACAGCACGGGCTTCAACTACTGGTTTCGATCAGTACTGAGTTCGTGCGGAGCGGGAACACCCTGCCCGTCGATACTTCGAGTCTTTGGATTCTGATTTATCGGATGATGAATCGGTCGATACCCGAGACACGAGAACTATCCTGAAAGACCCATCTCAGTCTCCACAACATTGCATGTCCCCACTAGAGGACATGACTTTATTTGCGATGTTGCTAGGGGTCTGTCCAAAACAGTGACATCTGAGAAAGAGCCTAGGACCAAAGAACTCAAAATTCTTCAATACCCTACAACTCCGAAGGAGGTTGCTACGCTCCCTATTCATTGGATACTTCACAACCTCATGCTTCGTATGTGGGAGACATCTCTTACCATTTCTCCCCATACCCGGTGACTCTGATACCCGGTATATGGTACTGAGTGTCCCAGTTTCCAAAAGACGCAGTTGCCGCACCATTCCATGATAGTGGAATCGGCAATGCATCGAATAGAGTGTGCTAAAACACATTCCTCAAACTCTCCGGTTAGGGAATCGAGAACCCTTGACACCATTGGTCGACGTTGTTTTCAGGCTTCCATGCTAACAGCCAGGATTAGTTCCTACATACTCTATATAGGTATGTTCCTTAGAGAGGTGGCTAAGGATTTGGAGTTAATGGCGCCTCTTCTCCCCGATGACAAGAGAGCAGATTATCTCACTCTTGTAAAGCATGCTCAGAATGTTTCAAAGTTTAACAGAGCAGCTTTTGACTGTTTTGGGTGCATCAGCAGGACTTCATCCATCTGCATTGGTGCACATTGGATTGCTTGGCTTCAAGCATCGGATCAATAAGCTGGGTAATATCCCTTGCACCAGTGAAAACCTTTTTGGCAAGGATTGGCAGGACAAGGCCTCTGTTAGAATCTGAGAACACTACCCTCAATAGGCTATCTAGATCTACTGCCAACCCAGCTAGGAAAAATTGGCAAAAAGCTTTTTTTCAATAAGAAGTACTATCCTCCTTATACTCCTGTTCAGTGTCAATATTGTGCTCCTCAGAAGGGGCAGCAACCACCAAAGCAGCAAAAGAAAGCTCAGACTCCTAAGTCACAGCCACCTCAGCAGACACAGACTACTCAGGGTCTTTGACTCCTTTCTGGAAAACACAGCCATTCTGCCTCTGGAGAGTCCAGATTCCATCCACATTCCTGGCAGACTGTCACTTTGCCCACAGGTGACATCTCAACATATCAGAGCAGTGGACGTTGTCCATAGTACGGGAGGGGTACAAGCTTCATCTATGAAGTCTACGCCCCCCAGACTTCTCCAAGGGTTCCGCTCTCAACCCCCTCTCACTGCTCTTTTGCTGCAATAGATCACCTCCCTTCGATTGCAGGGTGCAATAGAAGAGGTTCCATCATTCCAGCAGCAAATGGGTTTTTATTCTCCATACTTTCTCATTCCAAAGAAAACAGGGGGATACAAACCCATTCTGGACCTCAGAGAACTGAACAAGTGCCTACTATGGGAGAAATTCAAAATGATCTCCCTAGGGATCCTTCTCCCCCATCTCCAGAGCCAGGATTGGCTCTGTTCTCTACATCTAAAGGAAGTGTAGACTCACATACTTATTCATCTGCAGCACAGAAAGTTCCTGCCCTTCATGTTCCAAGGAAGACATCAATACAGAGACCTGCCTTTTGGCTTTGCCTCTGCCCCAAGAGTCTTCACAAAATGCATGGCGGTAGCCACATTCCTAAGGACTCTAGGGATATTTCTCTTCCCTTACTTAGACGACTGGCTCATTCGATCTAGCACCTCTAGAGGCCAGCCTCTTCCTCTCACGTACCATGCAGGTGCTACAACACTTGGGATTTGTAATAAATCTTTTGAAGTCCCAACTCGTCCCCTCTCAAACTCTAGAGTTCATAGGGGCTCTCCTAGATACTCAGCAGTCAACGGCATTTCTGCCTCAGCTTTGCTGTGCTTGACTCTGCATCTCAAGCATGTCTCAAGAACTTTCTCACTGCTCGAGAAATGCTACAGCAGCTGGGCCTTAGCATTAACGGTGCATGTTCCATATGCTCGCTTACATATAAACACAGCCCAATAGACACTGGCATCCCAGTGGTCTCAGGCATCAGGTTGCCTGGGAGACGAAATAATGGTCTCTACTCTCCTAATCTCATCTTTCCAGTGGTGGAAATCCCCAGAAAACCCCCTTGTAGGGTCACCTTTTCAGATGCCAGCACATCAATATACCCTGATAACAGATGCGTCCAGATTGGGCTGGGGAGCTCATCTAGACACTCTCTCCACTCAGGGATTCTGGTCTCATCAAGAGTCACAGCTCCACGTAAATCTGCTGGAATCAGAGCCATTCTCAATGCTCTGTGTTCCATGACCATCTTCATTGCCGCAGAGTCCTAGTCCAGATGGACAATCAAGTAGCCATGTTCTATGTGAACAAGCAGGGAGGAACAGCCTCTTGGACCCTCTGCAGCGAGGCTCTACATCTCTGGTCCTTTGCCATACATCATCGCATTCACCTACATGCGGTGTATCTTCCGGGGAAACACAATGTCTTAGCAGACAGACTGAGTCGAATGCTTCTCCCCCACAAGTGGTCTCTTCTTGTAGACAAAGTCTCACATTTTTCAATTCTGGGGGGCTCCAGAGAGACCATTTTGCAAGTCCTCAGAATGCCAAGCTTCCCCGCTTTTGCACCAGGACTCCTGCACTGGACAGCCAGCAGGTGGATGCTTTTCACCTATACTGGGTTCAGGGCTTCCTATATGCCTTCCCTCCCATACCCCTAATTCTCAAAACGCTCTTCAAACTCCAGAGAAACAAGGGCTCCATGATACTCATAGCACCACTCTGGCCACACCAACTGTGATACCCTCTCCTCCTACAACTCTCTCGGGCTCAACACATAGATCTCGGGTCTGCTCCAGATCTCACCTGCTCCATCCCAGTCAGCAGTCTCTCCATCTCACAGCATGGCTGTTGAAGTCATAACCTTCCAAGACATTAACCTTCCCCAGGAGGTTAAGGACATCCTCTTAGCTTCTAGGAAGCCATCCACCAGACGGTCCTATGCTTTCAAGTGGCAAAGGTTTTCTTTCTGGTGCTCTCAGAAGAATCTCAATCACTTCTCAGCTCCGGTGGAGGCACTGTTAGAGTACCTTCTTCACCTATCATCATCTGGACTCAAAATCAATTAAGTGAGAGTACACTTAAGTGCAATTGTAGTCTCTCACCTGTCCTTAGATGGCCAGCCCATCTCTTCTCAGCCGCTCATAGCACGCTTCATGAGGGGTCTTCTATTAACCAAACCTCCCATTAAGCTGCCTCCAGTGACATGGGACCTTTAATGTTGTCCTAGGACAACTTCTCAAGCAGCCCTTTGAACCTCTAGCCACTACTCCACTTAGGTTTCTCACATAGAAGGTCGTCATCTTTATTGCCCTCACTTCAGCAAGGCTCATTAGTGAGCTCCAGGCTTTGTTGGCTGACCCTCCTTACACACGGTTCCACCATGATAAGGTTGTTCTTAGGACTTATCCTCACTTCATGCTGAAGATGGTCTCACCTTCCATTTAAACCAGTCAGTCTACCTTCCTGTCTTTTTCCCTAGACCTCATTCCTCTAGGGCAGAGGCAACCCTCCACACTCTGGACTGTAAGCGTGCCTTAGCTTTTTATCTTCAGAGAACTCGAGAGCACTGAAAAGCTTCCCAGCTTTTCATTTCCTTTGACTCGTCACCTTGGTTTGACAATATCCAAACGAACTCTCTCCAAGTGGATAGCTGACTGCTTCACTTTTGCGTATGAGAAGGCAGGACTTTCAAGGGTCACGTCGCTGCTCATAATGTTCGAGCCATGGCTGCCTCTACAGCAAATCTACGATCTGTAGCTATTGATGAGAGATGTAAAGCAGGAATTTGGTCTTCAGTCCACACTTTTGCTTGTCACTAGTGCCTGGACAAGGACTCCCGCCTGAATGCCTTGTTTGGCCAAGCTGTTCTCCAGCATCTCTTTCAGACTTAGTGCAACGCCTACCCTCCGTCCCGGGTTTCAATACCAGACATCCATGGAGGATACATGACCTCTCTCTAGGCATACCTGTGTAATTCACAGCTGACTCAGAGGTCATATTTCTGGCATCTCCTAGCTAGGGAGTCCCATATGTGAAGACTACATTCCTGCTAGTTCCTGGAGATAGCATAGTTACTCACCTGTAGCAGGTGATCTCCGGGAACAGCAGGAATTTAGTTTTCACAACCCACCCTCCCTCCCTAGGAGTTGTATGTCTTCTCTTTCTCTCCTTTTATCTCAGCTAAAACTCAATTGAGGAGGGAGAGCTTGAAAAGCGGGAAGCAGCTACGCAAGCGCAGTGGGATGCTCCCAAAAACCTTCCTATTGAACGCTGGGGAGCATTCCCACACGGGCTTTGTAGGTACAGGCATCGCCCATATAGGAAGACTAAATTCCTGCTGTTCCTGGAGATCACCTGTTACAGGTGAGTAACTATGCTTTACAGGTGAGTAACTATGCTTTTAACCCCATGTTTTCAAATTATATTTCCTAAAGGTTGACTGTAAATATTGAACAATATCAGACTGTTGTGAACCCTAAAGCACGCCCCATTTCCACTGATATGTTTTAGATCAGAATTTCCCATATTGAAATTTAAATCCCAAGTAATTATATAAATGATTTGATTCTTAAAATCAATCTCTCTGATACCAATCTGAGGACAAAGAATAACAATTCAATAAGATCAAATAATATTAAAACAGGTATTTCTTAAAATCCAAATACAAATAAATCAGATCTAATAGTCAGTAATGTTTGTTTCACTTCTTGACCGTAAACCACCTTTATCTTCATCTAGCAAGTTATCTTAAAAAAAAAAAACCCACACAGTTGACGGCAAACTTCCTTTGCTATTATCTTAGGTAACCTAGGTAAGTTTTATAATATAAAAGTGGTTGAATGTCTGAGGGCAAAATAACAGGATGGGAAATGTAGTGAAATGGGTTGAAACTTGGCATGGGGGGGAGGGGAACTGGTGAAAAGGCAGTTCAAAAATGAACTAGATACCTCCCTCCACTCTCCATCAAAATACAGCCCTATACATTTCTATGGAAGAAGCAAATCAGCTTCTGCAGAATAGAAACTTTCAACAGCGAAACAGTTTCTTCCTCCTTTCAAGCGGCTTCTTTCCTTTTCTGTAATCTCTTCACCCCTCATGATCAAATCTACCCCTCCCTTCTTTCTGGTTAGAAACATACGTGGAGAGCTTGGAAAGAATTTCATGAGCCATGCTCCGCATGCTTTCCCCATTGGTTTATTTTAAGTATTGGTGAGGAGTAATGAAACCTGCTCCTAGATACACTCCAGCTTATGTCTTTGGGACTGCTGGAATATGGTAGGTACATGCTGTGTGATCTTGCAATGTGGGAGGAGGCAGAGGTTTGTATTTGTGTAGCTATACTCCTTAAATATCTGCATGCAGTTTGTGGTGGGGCAGAGGGTGGCTAAGGTAGAAAACTCCTTGAATTTGGATAAAGGTGTAAATTTTCCCAAAACTCTAAGTAGTTGGAAGAAAAAAACCATGAAATTTTTGTTCAGGAAAAAATCAGAAGTTTGGAAGGAAATTTGAAGTATAGATCATACTTATTTTTTGTATAACTAATTTTTTTGAAAGCGGTATAGTTCAGTATATGCAGGTAATGTAACCTTTTATTTTTTATCTAAAAGTATAGGTGCCTAACTTTGCAATTCTTATGAAATATAATTACTACAAACACATATTGTTAAATATGAACATAAGGGTACGAACTAATTTGAGATTTTGTCAGTTAAAATTAAGGAATGGAGTTAAAAAATAAAAAGTAACTTTATTTGTAGTTGCCATTATCTAGATTTATAAAAGCTTCATTCTTTCCTGCAACCTCAGTTTAGAAGTATTCTCCAGGACCAAGCAGGAAGTCAGTCCTCACATATGGGTGACGGCACCGACGGAGCCCCCGTGCGGAGCATTTCCCCAGCTTTCAAAGAAAGCCTTTGGGAATGCAGTGCACCTGCGCGGTCCCCTTCCTGCCCAAGGGTGCCTTCTTGCTCAGTCTGTCTTTTTCCGCGGAGCCCAACGGACATGAGTTTGTGTCACCCGGGAAAAGTTGATTTTTTTTTTTTCTGCAATTTTCGCTTTGTCTTATCCAGTTCAACGCCGGTTCCCCTTCCCGCCTGGGCTCAGTACACCGGTATCGAGTCCGGAGTTTTGGTTTTCGTTTTTTGTCCTTCATGACTAGCGTTTGCGCTCTTTTTTTTGTGTTTTCACTGGCAGCCCGGTCTTTTGACCTTGCAGGAGCCCTTTTCCCCTCGATGGCTGCCAACGGGTTCAAAAAGTGTGATCGGTGCAAGAAACGTATGTCTCTCACCGACACACATGACTGCTGCCTCCGTTGCCTCGGGCCCGATCATGACCCACTGGCCTGTGGCCTGTGCTGCAAGATGTCATTGAAGGCGCTTCGGAGCCGTTAGCATCAACGTGAGCGAATTTTCTCTGACTCTGCGTCCAGCTAGGCTCGGACTTCGTCAGAGGCCTCGACATCTCGGGAGACTGACCCCGAGTGCCGTCAGGGTTCCTCTGAGAGGGAGTCTCCCACCGGGGAGCACAGAAGGAAGAAGAAGCTCACGAGGGCGTCGTCGGTGGAGGGCCAGGTCACGTAGCCCTGACCGCCGCCCCGGGCTCTCTGAGTTGGAGAGGCCGTCGAAGTTACCTCGTGTGGAGCCGGAGTCCCCGAGTCACGTAAGTGCTGTTGTCCTCGTGGACTCTCCTCCGGGGGCTGCTGAGTCTCCTGAGCTTGGACTCAGGTTGATGGCCTTGGAGAGCAGCTTGGCTGTCTTCATGGAACAGCAGCGGGTGCTGATCACCGGTCTGACCGGTGCATATGCCCTGACCACCGGGACCTCGACATCTAAGTCGACCCCGGAGATCAAGCCAAGTCTCGAGTCGATCCTCGGTCAAGGTCTCCCTCGACCTCCCGTGTGGGGCAGAGGTCATAGACGCCGATACCCTTGGCATCGGGGCGGGTGGCACCGAGGCCCACACAGTCGGAGCCGCTCTATTTCTCCTCAAAGAAGTCGGCGTGGAAGATGGAGGACGAGGAGTCCCCGGACATCTTCCGGACCTGGTGCGTCCCTTCGGACTCACTGGAGTCCGAGCCTCAGACGGTCCCCCCCCCCCCCCCCCGGAGGATACCCGGTTCTCGGACTTCGTGAGGGACATGGTCAAAGCCTTGGCCTTCCCTGCAGAAGCCGAGGAGGAGCTTCGAGCCAAGGAGCTCGATGCCCTCCAGTATGACTTTCCTCCGAAGGAAGCCTTTACTATACCGGTTCCTCCGATGCTGGAATGGCTGCTCTTCCGTATGTGGGAGGCACCGGCCACGACGCCGGTTCTTAACAAATGGGTCGATTCCATTTATCGAGTCCGTAAGAGCCCTGGTTTCCAAAAGGTGCAGCTACCGCACAACTCCATGGTGGTGGAATTGGCCATGCACCATCACAAGAGTCGGAAGGTGCACTTCTTGGTGCCCCCCGGCCGGGAGGCCCAGAACCTGGACCAGGGCTCTATGCTATCTTGCCATGTCCAGACCTACCAGCTGTACATGGGCATGTACCTACGAGACCTGGCAAAGAAGATTGTCGGGTTCTCAGCTGGCCTCTCCGAGGAACCTTTGCAGAGGTTCAAGGCTTTGTCAACAGGGATTCGAGAGTGCTCAAAGTTTATCTCATCGAGCAGCCTATGATGGCTTCGTGGCTTCGGCCCGGGTAGCCACAGCCGGCATCAGTGCACGCAGTCAGGCCTGGCTACAGTCATCAAACCTGGAGTCATAGGTGCAGGACAAGTTGGTCGATGTCCCTTGCTGAGGTGAAAACCTTTTCGGTAAGCCCATGACTGAAAAGGCTGCGGAAATCTAGACTGAGACTCTCACCAGGACAAGGCTGTCCAGGAAGACTTCTGCCCCTTCTCAGAAAAAGAAGGGCTCGGGAAAGAAGCACTTTTTCCCAAGGAAGGGTGCTGCTACAAATCGTACAATCAATATCAGGCCTCTCCAGCTCCACAACAGAGCCAGCAGGCCAAGGGGCAGGGGCATGGGCCCTGTAGGCAGAAGGCCCTCCAAGCCGCCAGCTCCGGCTCCTGCACAGCAGGGAGCAGGGTTTTGACTCCCACAGCATAGCCTTTTCTCCACAGCTGGCTCCACTCAGCACAGGAGGTCGGCTGACTCTGTATGCCTACAGGTGGCCAGCCATCACAGGGGATACCTGGGTACTCAGCATAGTCCAGAAGGGCTACATGCTCCACTTCCACCAGCTACCCTCTCCTACTTTCCAGGGGAGCCTCCAAGACTCCCTCTGCACAGAAACCTCCTCCTTCAGGAGTTGGCAAGTCTTCTAAAGGAGCAGGCAGTGGAACTGGTGCCTCATCACCTGGAAGGGCAAGGCTTCTAGTCCCAGGTACTTCCTGGTACCAGAAAGGACAGGAGGCCTCCGGCCTATCCTAGACTTGTGAAATTTAAACAAGTTTATGGAGAGGGAAAAGTTCAAGATGCTTACTCTTGAGATACTGCTGCCCTACCTCCAGCAGGGAGATTGGCTATGCTCCTTAGACCTAAAGGATGCTTATACTCATATCCTCATCCATCCAGACCACAGACAATATCTGATTTGTGGTGGGAGGAGTTTATAGGGGCAAGATTAGACACCCTGCAGGCAAGAGCTTACTTGCCAGAGGACAGGGCCCACAGACTGATGGACTTGGCCAACCAATTCCAAAACAATTCTCAGGTCTCCGCCAGGCACTTCCTGCGGCTCCTGGGCCATATGGCATCCACAGTACATGTGACTCCAAATGCCCGTCTGCACATGCGGGCTGCTGAGTGGTGCCTCAGAGCTCAGTGGGCGCAGGCCACTGGCGACCTCCGAGACAGAGTAAAGGTATCCAAACCTCTTTTGGACTCCTTGCAGTGGTGGCTACATCTCCCAAACCTTCTCAGGGGGGTACTTTTTCAGGCCCCAGCACACACAAGGGTGCTGACGACTGATGCTTCCTTAAAGGGCTGGGGTGCACATTGCCAGGGCATGTGCACTCAAGGCCTCTGGTCTCCTCAGGAGGCCACACAGCAGATCAATCTTTTGGAGCTGCGAGCAATCTGCTTGGCTCTACAGACTTTTTCTCATGCCCTCTCTCACCAGTCTGTCTTAGTTTAGACAGACAATCAGGTAGCAATGTTCTATGTGAACAAGCAAGGGGGCACGGGGTCCAGGCTCCTATGTCAGGAGATGCAGGCCCTTTGCTCCTTTGCAGTCAAACAAGGCATGTTTCTCAAAGCAGTTTATCTACCTGGTCAGGAGACCTTCTTGGCAGACAAACTAAGCAGGATTCTCCAGCCTCACGAATGGCAGTTGAATCCACTGGTGGTCCAGCAGATCTTTCTACGATGGGGACTTCCATCCATCGATCTCTTTGCAAGTCCACTGAACCGTCAGCTGCCCAGGTTTTGCTCCAGACAGCCGCATCCCCTGAGAATGGCAGCAGATGCTTTTCTGATCTCTTGGTCTAAGTGCCTCCCTTATGCGTTTCCTCCCATACCCCTGGTGGCCCAAACTCTGTTCAAGATTCTCCTGGACAAGGCCTCTGATTCTGGTAGCCCCCAGATGGCCTAGGCAACCGTGGTTTCCACTTCTGCTGCAGTTGATGGTGGAAACTCCATTCCAGTTGGCGGTGGAAACTCCATTCCCGCCTGTCTCAGGATTAGGGTTCCCTTCTGCACCCCAATCTCAGATCCCTCAATCTGATGGCGTGGCTGCTGAAAGGCTAGTGCTAGCTACCTTACTTCTACCTAGGGAAGTTGAGGAGATGGTCTTGGCCTCTAGGAGGCAGTCCACCAGAAGGTCCTATGCCCTCAAGTGGCGTAGGTTCACAATATGGTGTGCTCAGAGCAATGAAGATCCTTTCTCCTGCCTTGTGCCAGTAGTACTGCAGTATCTACTTCACCTGTCAGACCTAGGCCTTAAGTCCAACTCTGTTCGGGTCCACCTCAGTGCTCTATCAGCACACCACTCACTGGTGGAGGGACAGTCTGTCTATTTACCCCTTGGTGTCCCGCTTCCTCAGAGGTCTGCTTCTGCTGAAGCCACCAGTTCGTCCACCAGCCATTGAGTGGGATTTGAATGTGGTCTTGCAGCAACTTACTCACCCACCGTTTGAGTCGATGGCTACTTGCCATTTACGCTTCCTTTCTTGGAAGGCGCTCTTCCTGGTAGCTCTTACCTCGGCCAGACGTGTGAGTGAACTACAAGCTCTGGTTTCTGATAGACCATACACACAGTTCTATAGGAACAGGGTGGTCCTACGGACCCATCCAAAGTTCCTTCCAAAAGTTGTCTTCTCTTTCTACCTCAACCATGAGGTGGTTCTAACGACATTCTTTCCCAGGCCGCATACCAGCCGGGCTGAAACAGTCTTGCATACCCTGGACTTTAAGAGGGCGTTGTCCTTGTACATAGAACGTACACGGGGTCATCGAAGGGCCACTCAGCTCTTCGTCTCCTTTGACCCTAATAAGCTGGGGTTACCTGTCTCCAAGCATACGTTGGCCACTTGGGTAGCAGATTGTATCGCCTGGTTGTATAAGGCAGCCGACCTCCCCTTGCAGGGTCGAGTCATGGCCTACGGTGTCAGGGCGAAAGCTGCGTCGTTAGCTCATCTCCGCTTTGTTCAGTTAGCCGACATCTGCCTGGCCGCTACTTGGTCTTCAAGCCAGACGTTTGCAGCCGACTACTGCCTCAAGAGAGTCCTGAAGGAACAGTGCTTTCGGACAGGCGGTACTCCGTAATCTCTTTGAGGTTTAGGCAACTCCTACCTTCCTGCCCTTGTGTTGGTCTACCGTATGGGGACGTTCTCCGAGGATATTCTTATCACGGATGCTGAGGCTCTTCAGAGGGAGCCATTTTTTCAGCTTTTGGTTCCCGGTAGCCTAGAGCTGGGGAGTCCCATATGTGAGGACTGACTTCCTGCTTGGTCCTGGAGAAAGAGTAGTTATTGACCTGTTACAGGTGTTATCCAGGAGCAGCAGTAATCAGTCCTCATGACCCTCCCTCCTCCCCTGGAGTTGCAGTCATATACTTTATTTTGTTTTTTTTGTTGTCTGCTATGTCATCAGACTGAGCAAGATGGCACCCTTGGGCAGGAAGGGGACCGGGCAGGCGCGCTGCATTCCCAAAGGCTTTCTTTGAAAGCTGAGGAAATGCTCCACACGTGGGTTCCATCAGCGCCGACATCACCCATATGTGAGGACTGATTCCTGCTGCTCCTGGAGAACACCTGTTACAGGTGAGTAACAGCTCTATCCCTCTTGGGGGGGAAGGTTAAAGTGATCTAACATGTAAGGCATTTCATGAGTCTGAGGGAAAATGGTCTGGGAGATGTTTGGGGTTTTTTTTCTAGGTAGAGCACATGTGTTGCCACTTGATTAGATTGCAAGCTCTGATGACCAGGGACCGTCTTACGTCTATATGTACAGTGCTGTGTACGCCTTGTAGCATTATACAAATGATTAGTAATAGCAGTAATTCCTCACTGTTGCTCCTCGCATGCTGGGGTACAGATCATTTGCTTCTTTTGGAATACAGATCATTTTGGCTTCTTTTTTATAGCTCTCTCCATCTTTCACACCTACTTCTGTGATTCGCAAGATGTACGAGAGCAAGGAGAAGAGCAAACCAGCAGCAAATCAGAGTAAAGAGGAAAGTCAAAGGGCAAGTGATGGTGAGGTTGAATTTAGTTGTGTGCTCACTTTTGGTTAGGAACACTTGTAAAGCAGTAATATTCCAGCATGCGCTCTCCAGTAGACCTGAATGTTAAATTTAATCTTCAGAGGAGCATCTTTCTCTAGTACATCTTTTTCTGTAGTGCAATACTGAGCTCTCAAATTTAACCTCTATTCCAGGCCTACAACATTAGTTTTCTGATAGTTTCAGGTTGGGATTATATATAGGAAGTGGAAAAGGGACAGAGGGGAGATGTGGTCATAAAGGTGGAGGTGCTTGAATGCGTTCTTTTCTGGAATTACGAGTGACTTTTAGAGGTGATAAAGCGATGAAGGGATATGAACATGTACAAAGGCCTTCCTGGTTCAGAATTTGGATAGATGTTTGTGCTTTCTCTCACAGATGGCTTCTTGTCATTTTCTATGGGGGAAAATGGAGACAGAGATTCTTCCCCCATTGTCAGAACCAAATTCTTGTCCTCACAACGCTCTGGTTGTTCCACTCCACTGTCTCAACAAAACCGTTATACCAAAGAACAAGACTATAGAAGCAAATCTATGGGCAGGAAGACTCCCACCATAGCATCTCCTGTACCAGGGGCTCCTTTTCTCCAGCCTGTGCACCAAGTTCCCCTGTTACCACATGTATCCCTTGTGCGACCCCACCAACTGCACCCAGGACTGGTGCAAAGGATGCTGGCACAGGGGTTCCATCCACAGCATCTTCCACCTCTTCTGCAAGCAGGTAACACTTGTGCTAGTGCTTTTACACCTCCATGTTTAAGTGAATTTAGGTGTATTTACCGGTTTTGCTTTAGCTATTTGGGCTGGGAGTTTGGGGTTCTCTTGTTTTTTTGTGGGGCAGTTTATTGAAGTTCATCAGAGCTCTTTAATTCTCATGATCGGCAGTTTTCCTTTTTAGTCCAGCTTTCCTGTAACTGTTCAGTGCTGCTGTTTATTGGATAAGGCTTAGGGTGTATGAAGTGCAGAGACTGAAGCAACATCCTCCCTCCCCCAGCTTTAAGACCCCCATTCCTTATCATGCCTCCAGTCCAGTTCTGACATGTGGGTTCTCACCCCTCACAAGCAGCTTGGAGACTGAGCATGTCAACTTTGACATCATTATACATAAGCAACTAGTATCACCTATACTCAGTCTCCAAGCAGCTGAAGAGGGGTGATTCCCTGGCTGGGGACTCATTGAAGGAACAACTAGGACAGTTTGTTGTGTTGGGTTCTTAGTTTTCAAATTTAAGGGTGTCTTTAGCTGATAGGGGCTCTGGCCCTTTAAATTTCTTATTCTCCTGACAAGAGAAATTTGGGGGGGACAACAACTTTTTAACAGGCACTGAAGCTAAGCCTTCCAAGTAGAACGGCCTTCCACCAGTCTGAAAGGGGACTGCAGTGCTCTTGGCTGCATTGGCTCCCGATCCCTTCAGTGAATGAGGAGCCATTCCACACAGCAAGGCCAGACACAGCTCAAACCTCCAGCGCTGCTGAAGCCTATACCGAAGAGCTGAACGTGCAGGTGGGAGTGAGGGCTGCTGGTAAGTGCAGAATGTGTGTTGGGTGAATCTCCAGGAACAAGCAGGAATGTAGTCATCACATATGGGTATCATCGGTACCGACGGAGCCTGCGCGGGAACGCTCCCCAGCGTCCAGTTAGAAAGCTTTTGGGAGCATCCCACAACACTTGCATACTGCCTTCCCGCCTTTCCCAACTGCCTCTCACCAGTTCATTTTCCGCGGAGCCAGCAAGTCATTGTTCCTGTCACCGCAGAAAATTCTTCCTTATTAATTTCTTTTTTTGTGGTCGCATCTGCCTTTCTCGACGCTTTACCAGTACTGCCGGTTTTTCTTTCTTTATTTCTGTTCTTCTAAAAAAAAAAAATATATATATATATATATATATATATATATATACTTAGTATTTTTTTCCCATTTTTCCCAGGTGCATGCGCCATTTTGGGTCATAGGCCCCCAAAATTCTTTCCTACAATGGAGAAACCTGCTTCAGGTTTCAAAAAGTGCACCAAGTGTGGCGGTACCATCTCCGTCACCGACACCCATGAATGTTGTCTGAAATGTTTAGGTCCTGACCACTCCATCACGGATTGTATGTCCTATGCCATGATGTCTAAAAGAGGTCAGCAGAACCGAGCTGCCAAGCTCAGTACCCTGTTTCCCTCTGATGCAGCTTCGGTGGCATTGACGTCTTCTAGGGCTTCCTCTTCCTCCCGTGGATCCCAGGTAACTAAACATAAGTCCAGCCGGTCCTCAAAGGGTAGATCTCCTCCTTCTAAGCACCGAGATGTCTCTGGCGTTGCCCTTGAGGATTCTGCACCGGCAAAATTGCCCCGGCGGGAGGCTTCGGCTTCCAAAGCATTATCGGGGCTCCAGGATGTTCTCGAGGCCTCGACCTCGGCAGAACTACTGGTGCCATGCTCTGGGGTACCGGCTGTCTTCTCCGTTACCGACATCCAGGCATCGGCAGCATCGATAGACCAGAGGTTCCTGGCTATTGAACGCAGTCTTGGCAGCTCTACTTGCAGCATCGACACCCTCAGAGCCGCGTCAGACAGTTCAGCCGGTACCGGCACTGGTATCTGTACCGATACCATCGACATTGATGTCCGCATTGCCGGCACCCAGTCACACGATGCCCTCTGGTACCAATACACTGGTACCGATTCCCCCCGGTACCGACTTAGGTCGGTACGGGTATCGGGCTCTACAAAAGCATCCGGACAGAAGATACTTCGAGTCCTCAGAGGAATCTGAGGATTCCGATAGTTCTGTCGTTACTGGAGCACTTCTTCCAGAGGAGCCCTCCTCCCCTAAACGCAGGATGTCTCCTCCAGAGGATATCTCCTTCCAGGATTTCATCAGGGAGGAGGCTCGGGGTCTCTCCATTACTGTGGCTCCTGAAACAGAGCCTAGAGCAAAGGAGTTGGAAATTTTACAATATACCAAAGCTCCTAAGGAGGCAGCTACTTTGCCCATCCATGAGATCTTGCATGATCACATGCTCAGGATGTGGGAGACCTCTCTTACCACCTCTCGTAGTGGAGTGGAGGAGTGGCCTAGTGGTTGGGGCAAGGTACTTCAGGCCGGAAGGTCGGGGGTTCAAATCCCACTAGAGGACAGCAACCTTGGGCCGGAAGGACTGGGGTTTCTAGTCCCACAGGTGCTCCTTGTGGTCTTGGGCAAGCCACTTAACCCTCCATAGCCCATGTTTCCCTGTAAAATAGTTATCTCCAAGTTATAATGCCCTGTTCAATGTAATTTCAGTTTGTTCAATGTAAACCGCACTGATGCAGAATAGCGCGGTATATAAGAGAATGTAAATAAATAAACCTCTCCTCATTCTCGTAGACTTGACACTATGTATCGAGTCCCTCCTTGTCCTGGTTTCCAGAAAACTCAGCTCCCTCACTACTCTATTGTAGTGGAGTCAGCTATGAAAAAGATCAGGAGTGCAAAGAGGCATGCCTCTATTCCTCCAGGACGTGAGTGCAGAACTTTGGATGCTTTTGGACGTCGTACTTTCCAAGCTTCCATGCTTTCTGCCAGGATCAGTTCCTATATTTTATATATGGGAATGTTCCTGAAAGAAATCACAGGAGATTTAGAGGTTTTGAGTCCTCTTCTTCCTGAGGATAGGAGACAGGATTTTCTCACATTGGTCAAACATGCCCAGGATGTTTCCAAATTTGTCAACCGTGCAGCTTTTGACTGTTTTGAGTGCATAAGCAGAACCTTTGCCATAGGTGCACGTAGAATTGCCTGGCTCCAGTCATCTGATTTGGAGCTCTGGGTACAAGACAAATTGGGCAATATTCCTTATACTGGTGAGAACCTGTTTGGCAAAGATTGGTAGGAAAAGGCCAATGAGTTGGATGCTGACAACTCCACCTTGGACAGATTATCCAAGGGCACAGCTGATCCTGCAAGAAAGAAATCTTTCAAAAAAACATTCTTTTCCAAAAAGAAAAGGTTTTATCCTGCTTATTCCCAGCAGGGACACTCTGCAGGTCAACCTGTCCGGAAGGGTCAGCAACCATCCAAGCAAAGAAAAGCAAAGACTAAGCCTCAACCGCCTCGGCAGTCTCAGCCTCCAAAAGGCCTTTGACTTTCATCTAGAGAACTTAGCCTTCCTGGCTCTAAATGGACCAGAGCCTTCCACCATTCCAGGAAGGTTATGTCACTTTGCCCCAAGATGGGGGCAGATAACAGCAGAGCATTGGACACGCTCCATCATAAAAGAGGGGTACAAGCTTCATTTCTTGAGTATGCCCCCTCCCACAATAGTAAAACAGTTCAATTCTCAGACCTCTCTCGTCAACCTGTTGAGATCAAGAGGTCACCATGCTTCTTGCCCAAGGGGCAATAGAAGTACCCATATTTCAGCAGGGTACAGGGTTTTACTCCCCCCTATTTTCTTATCCCAAAGAAAACAGGAGGTCACAGACCTATTTTAGACCTCAGAGAATTGAACAAATTCCTGTTCAAGGAGAAATTCAAAATGGTTTCTCTAGGAACTCTGCTGCCATACCTTCAGAGTCAGGATTGGCTATGTTCTCCAGATCTCAAGGATGCGTACACTCATGTTCTCATCCATCCATCTCATAGAAAGTTCTTCGGTTCCTTTTTCAAGGGAAGCACTACCAATACAGGGTGCTCCCGTTTGGCCTCGCCTCGCCTCAGCTCCAAGGGTGTTCACGAAATGCATGCTGTAGTAGCAGCATTTCTCCGCACTCTGGGAATATTCGTCTTCCCCTACTTAGACGATTGGCTCATTCGAGCCCCATCAGAGTCAGAGGCCGGGAAAGCTCTATCTTGCACAATGCGTATCCTTCAGTATTTGGGTCTAGTCATAAACATCCCAAAATCCAGCCTAACTCCCACTCAGTCTCTAGAGTTTATAGGAGCTGTGTTGGATACCAGAAGGGCAAGGGCGTACCTCCCTCAGGGCCGTTGCCTTCTCATGGTGCAGTTAGCTTCTCAAGCAGTGCTAAAGTCCCATCTCACTGCTTGAGAAATGTTACAACTACTAGGCCACATGGCTTCTACTGTGCATGTGGTTCCTTGTGCTCGCCTCCATATGAGAGCAGCCCAGTGAACTTTATCCACCCAGTGGACTCAGGCATCAGGGTGCCTGTCAGACAAAATCGTAAACACAAATCGCCTTATTTTGTCCCTTCAATGGTGGCAGTCCACTCAAAACCTGTTGCTGGGGTCCCTGTTCCAACAACCTTTACCCCAAGCAACTCTCACAACAGATGCTTCTACAATGGGGGAGCTCATCTACAAGACCTCTCCACCCAAGGCACTTGGACTCCACAGGAGACTCATCTACATATCAATCTCTTGGAGCTCAGAGCAATTTTTCTTGCTCTTCGAGTGTTCCATTCCCTGCTCAGCTGCAAGACAGTCCCTATTCACACGGATAACCAGGTAGCCATGTTCTTTGTGAACAAGCAGGGAGGAACAGGCTCTCTGTCGCTCTGCAACGAAGCTTTGCGACTATGGGCCCTCGCCAGAGAGCATCAGATTCATCTCCTGGCAGTGTATCTTCCAGGCATACAAAACTCTTGGGTGGACAGACTCAGTCGAGTTCTGCTTCCACACGAATGGTCTCTAATTGTGGACCAGGTGGCCAAGATTTTTCAAATTTGGGGAACCCCAGACATAGACCTCTTTGCAAGCCCGTTGAATGCCAAACTTCCCCAGTTCTGTTCCAGAATTCCGGCTCAGGGATCCCAGGCCAGGGATGCTTTCCTCCTTCACTGGGGCCAAGACTTCCTTTATGCCTTTCCACCCATTCCCCTAATTCCCAAAACCCTGTTCAAGCTTCAGAGACACAGAGGCCGTATGATTCTCATAGCTCCACATTGGCCTCGGCAAGTGTGGTACCCTCTGCTTCTACATCTCTCTCAAGCTCCCTCTTTGGAGTTAGGGTCTGCTCCAGATCTCCTATCTCAGGAGAACGGAATGTTATTGCATCCCAATCCCCAGTCTTTGCATCCCAGGGCTTGGTTGCTGAAGGCCTAGATCTTCATGATCTTAACCTCCCTCAGCAAGTGAAGGATATTCTTCTTGCTTCCAGGAAGCCTTCCACAAGACGCTCGTATGCTTTCAAGTTGGAAAGGTTTACTATATGGTGTTCGCAGAAGGGTCTTAACCCCCTTGCGATACCTCTGGAATCTTTACTGGAGTATCTCCTTCATTTATCCAATGCAGGACTTAAGACTAACTCAGTAAGAGTCCATTTGAGTGCTATTGCAGCTTCCTTCAGGCCTCTAAATGGACAACCTATCTCTTCTCATCCTCTTATAGCAAGATTTATGAGAGGCCTTCTTCTAACTAAGCCTCCCATAGGCCACCGCCGGTGGCATGGGACTTAAACCTGGTTCTTGGGCAGCTCATGAAGCCACCTTTTGAACCCTTAGCTACTACCTCCTTGAAATTCCTTTCTTGGAAGGTTATCTTTCTCATTGCAATCACATCAGCACGTCGCATTAGTGAGTTGCAAGCACTAGTAGCTGATCCACCTTATACAAGGTTCCATCATGACAAGGTAGCCCTTAGGACTCATCCACACTTTATGCCAAAGGTGGTCTCGCCTTTTCATCTAAACCAAGCGGTCTACCTACCTGTGTTCTTTCCAAGGCCTCATGCATCGAATGCAGAGAGGAATCTTCATACCTTGGACTGTAAAAGAGCTTTAGCTTTTTACTTACAAAGAACACAGCAACATAGAAAGTCCTCTCAACTTTTTATTGCTTTTGATCTTTCTCATTTGGGACTTCCAGTCTCCAAGAGAACACTGTCTAACTGGATTGCCCAGTGTATTGCCTTCGCCTATCAGAGCAAGAATCTTCCTCTGGATGGCCATGTCACAGCTCACAATGTGAGCCATGGCAACTTCAATGGCTGATTTGCACTCTGTCTCTATCGACGACATCTGTCGAGCAGCCACCTGGGCCTCGGTTCATACCTTCACAGCCCATTACTGCTTGGACAAGGACTCCCGCCGGGATGCCTTGTTTGGTCAGGCTGTTCTCCAACACCTGTTCAATACCTAATCAACTCCTACCCACCATCCCTGGTAGGATGCCAGAGATACATGGGGGGAAGTGGAACCCTTCTCAGGGACACACAACTTCTGGGGTCTCTCCCTGGCATCTAAAGCTAGCGAGTCCCCGTATGTGATGACTACATTCCTGCTTGTTCCTGGAGATAGCATAGTTACTCACCTATAACAGGTGATCTCCGGGAACAGCAGGAATTTAGTCCTCACAACCCACCCACCTCCCCTAGGAGTTGTATTTCTCTGTCTCTTTCCCTTTCCCTCTCTCTCTCTTTGTCACAGCTTTAAAACTCAACTGGAGAGAGGCAGTTGGAAAAGGCGGGAAGGCAGCACGCAGGCGCTGTGGGATGCTCCCAAAAGCTTTCTAATTGGACGCTGGGGAGCGTTCCTGCGCAGGCTCCATCGGTACCAACGATACCCATATGTGAGGACTAAATTCCTGCTGTTCCCAGAGATCACCTGTTACAGGTGAGTAACTATGCTTTCTGCAGTGGGACGGTTGATTTCCGGATTGGATCCTGACATCGAGGGAAGAGCTGGAGAGCAGGCAGCAGCCGCATGGTGATTTTGGCTTGCTGTGCCGCTGAGCACTGAAAACGGTATCATTCAGGGGGCTCTAACCATGCCAGTGGGACAGGGCAGCTGGCCTGATGCTGGGACCTTGGTTTTCTTCGCATGTTTTCTTAGCTTTCCTCTTCTCTAGAGCAGTGTTTGTATAATTTAAAAAAAAAAATACACAAGAGAGCAAGTATAGCAGATTGCTATTGGGGAGGCTGTGAGCTGTGCTTAGGGGGGAGTGTAGCAGCACAGTTAGCCATATGCCCTCCAAGGTCACTTGCCTGGCCTGTGGCTTGTGCCGGGAATCTCTCTGTAAAGGGCTTCTGCTGGGGTTGCAAGACAGATTCTCGGTGGAGGAAGGCACGTTCTCAGACAAGCTTGAGAAAGTGGGGAGAGTGGTAACTGTAGGGGGGTCACCGGCTCTTTCTCACCTCTGGAAGGGGCGCCATTCTCTCGTGGCCTTTGCGGGGGTGGCACCTGCCTTAAATGACAATTCTTCCCTGCCCATTCTGGAAGCGAGGCGTGAAGAGGACAGGTCCCCCTGAGTGTGTCGTCCTCATGCATAAGGCTTTTTGCATGAAGTAGCAGAGGAAGGAGGGCTACTTTTGGAGCTCAGGAGACATCAAGAAAAAGAACTCTTCCCAAGGTATCTGGCAAGAAGACAGCAGAGGATCCTGGTCTCAACCAAAAGCGATTGGGTAGGAACCTCTGGGAGGACACAGCTTCCATGTACTCGGATGGTGCAGGGGACCTGGAAGTGAGGGTGGACATCGGAGTGGAGTCCACCGAGCTTGAAGAGGGGGAGGTCCCAAAGGGGAATGAGGTGCGGATTGTGCGTGTCTTCCACTGGGAAGATCTGGCAGTGCTCATCGCTCACTCTGAGAGCTTTGAATATGTCCACAGAGGTGCATTCAGAAGAGGAGCCCCTAGATGATCCCCTGTTCCAAGCCATCAGGAAGCTGCTCACGGTGTTTCCCTTTCATCGGGTAATTAAACACATGATCCAGGATGAGTGGGACATCCTGGAAGCGGGGCTTAAGGGGACTCGGGCGATGGTGCACTTTCATACCCTCCCGGATCAGGAAAAGGAGCTTCTATGCTCTCTTAAAGTGGATGTGGAAGTTTCCATGGTTATGAAGACCACTATTCTAGTGGAGGGCAGTCCTGCACTTAAGGACATGCCAGATGGCAAACTGGAGACCTTGCTTAAGCAGGCGTTTGATGTTAATGCTCTATCCTTGCAGGTGTCTCTCTGCGGTGCCTTTATGGCCCAGGCATACTTGCAAAGGGCACAAGGAATTTTGGAAGCGGCAGGGGACTTGCAGTTCCCACCGCAGGAGGCAGCAAAGTTGGAGCCTGGGGCGGCTTACTTGGGTGCCTTCTATGATCTTATTAGATGCTTGTCAGAGTATGGCCTCTGTGGTGCCTGCTCGATGCTACTTGTGGCTGCAGAATTGATCAACAAACATCTCTTCCAAGGCTGATTTGAGTAAGTTTCCCTTCAAGGGTAAACCCCTCTTTGGGGAAGCCTTGCATAAGTTAGTTAAGGATTGGGGGCATCAAAAGGAGGCCGACTTCCTGAAGATAAGCAGAAACCAGTTAGGACCTCTGCTTCTGTGCGGAGCCAGCCATGGGATTTTCGACTGTTCTGTGAGCTCTGTTTTACGCCTTACCAAAGAGGGCATTTTCCCTCTAGGGGACAGGTATGTCAAGGAACCAGCAAGGAGTTTCTATGCAACTGCTTCTGCGGCGGGTAAGAAACCACAATGAAGTGAGGAGGACCCGGGCAGGGGTGCTTCCTGTAGGTGGGTGGCTGCGGGAGTTCTACCCTGCCTGGGCCAGATAATTTCCAACGAATGGGTATTGGAGGTTAATCCGAGAAGGCTTGCGCTCAAGTTTGCTTGGCCACTGGTGGAAGCCTTCATCAGATCTCCCTGCAAGGTGCCCCGTAAGGTCAAGGCCATGTGGGTTACCTTGTTTTGATTTCAGGACTTTATCACTGTGGTGGTACCTCAGGATCAGTGTGGATCAGGTCGATACTCCTTTTACTTCATGGTCCCCAAAAAGGAGGGCTCATTCAGGCCCATCTTGGATCTCAGATGTCATTCGCTATCTGAAGGTGCCCCAGTTTCACATAGAAACACTTCAGTAAGTCATAGTGGCTGTCGGAGAAGGAGAGTCTGTCACTTGATCTCACGGAGGCATACTTGCACATTCCCATCTGGCTCAAGCATCAACAGTTTGTGTGGTTTGCACTGCCTATGGAGCATTTTCAGTTCAGAGCCTTGCTATTTGGCCTGGCAACTGCACCTCACACCTTCACAAAGGTCATGATGGTGGTCACAGACACTCTGCAGCGGGAAGGCATACTAGTGCATCTCTACTTGGACAGTTGGTTCATTCGAAGTTAAGAGGAGAGCGTGTGGACCACGAGAATGGCCACATGTCTGCAGGAGCTCAACTGGGTCATCAACTTAGCAGAGTCTCTTACAGACAATGCAGGATAATGGTGTACTTGGGGGCCCAGTTCAGAACAGACACAGGCTGTGTGATGTTGCTAGAGGACAGGATGGGTACCCTGCAGGGGCAGGTCTGACAGTTCCTCTAAATGAAGGCACCAATGGTGTGGCATTACCTTTAACTGTTACGGTCGATGGCAGCATCTATCAAGTTTGTACTGTGGGCATGAGCCCACATGAGACTGTTGCAGAGAATGCTATTGCGGAGGTGGTTGGCTCAGCGCCACTTTATCATGCAGCCGCTTCCCTGCCCAGAGGCAGTTGGGGTGACTCTACGGTGGTAGCTCTGATTGGACAAGCTCATGAGGGATATGCCCCTGGAGGTGCCCTAATGGGTTCCCCTGACGATAGAAGCCAGTCTTACCGGATGGGGAGCACATTGCCAAGCCCAGATAGTGCAGGACCGCTGGTCATCTGGGGAGAGCACCTGGCCCATCAACCACTTGAAGATGCGTGCGGTTTTCTTGGCTCTGCAAGAGTTTCAAAGTTTCTTGCAGGGGAAGGTGGTGCGAGTGTTTTTGGACAATGCGACCACAGTAGCCTACATCAATCAGAAGGGTGGCACAGGCAGTGTCCAGCTGGAAAGCGAGAGCTCCGCTTCTGGATTGGGTGGAGGACAATTTGCAGGCATTCTCGGCAGCTTATGTGGCCGGCAAGGAGAATGTGTCAGCCGATTACCACAGTCGGTTCTGCCTCTATCCCAGCGAATGGATGCTCCATGCGGAGGTGTTTGCTCAGCTGGTGTGGTGTTGGGGCAAACCAATCATAGACCTGATTGCAACATTTGAGTCTGCGAAGGCAGTCCAGTTTTACAGCCAGAGAAGAGTGCTTGGCAGAAGGTATTGATGCACTGTGGTGTAGCATTGGCCTGGGGAGGGCCTGCTTTGTGTGTTTGCCTTGTGGGCACTCATAGGTCGCGTGGTGTAAAGGCTCGAAGCGCATCAGATGCTAGTCATCCTGTTGGCTCCCGACAGACCTCGGAGGCCATGGTATGCGGATCTGGTACAGCTGATGGTGGAGTGCTTTCCGAATCAGACCAACCTCTCGCAGGGGACCATGCGGATGCCTCAGGTGGCTTGATTCTCGCTTATGGCCTGGCTCTTGAGGGCTCGGCTGAGGAAACGTGGATTTTCGGCCACAGTGATTACAACCTAGTTGAAAGCCTGTAAGTATTACACCTCGTTGTCACATGTGTGGGTCTAGAGTTTTTGAGAACCAGTGTGGACAACATTATCGTTAACCTTTGCCGGCTTCCATTCCGAATTCTTTGGCCTTCCTGCAAGAAGGCTTGGAGAAGGGCCTGGCTTGCAGTCCACTGGGAGTGTATGGGTGGCGGCACTTACCTGTTACCACGGTAGGATCCAGGGGATGTCCCTGGCAACACATCAGTTTTTCTTTGCTCTGTAAAGCAGGTTTGACCTCTTGTGAGGTTGCTGGTTCCCCTGTGGGACCTCATTCTTGTGTTGGCTGCGTTGGTGGAGGCACCCTTTGAACCACTGGGCACTCGCACGGTAAAGGATTTGATGTTAACCATCTTTCTTAGCCATCTATTCTGCCAGAAAGATTTCGGAGCTACAGGCGCTGTTGTATTGTCTTTTCTATCCATTTCCAAGGAAAATGTGTTGAGACTGGTTCCCTCTTTTATTTTTATTTTTCTCATGGTGATATCGGCGTTTCACCTTAATCAGCCAGTCACTCAGCGTTCTTAGGAGTTGAGTAGGAACTGCAGTTACACTCCCTGGATGTGTGCCGGGTTCTGTGGCACTGTCAAAAGTGGACGAAGTAGTTCCGGAAGTCTGACAGGTTGTTTGTACAGTTTGGTGGTCTTCGTAAGGGGGAAGCAGCTACCAAGGCATCTATCTCCAGGTGGGTGAAGGAAGCTATTTCTTCAGCCTACCTGTTTAGACGTAGAAGCTCGCCTGTGAGTCTCAGATCTCATTTGACCAGGGCGCAAGCAGTGTGTGAGCAGAGGCTAGCCTAGTTCATTCGGTGGATATCTGCAGAGCGGCTACGTGGTCGTCTTGCATACTTTTGTGCAGCATTATTGCTTGGATGTGCAAGCAGCACAGGACGCGTGGTTTGGGTTGGCAGTACTTCAGGTCAGGCTTGCAGGTCCCTCCCAATGTTAGTACTGCTATGAACATGTTGGGACTGGACTGGAGGTACAATGAAGAAGGTGAAATTAGGACTTATCTGCTAATTGGCTTACTTGAGTCCTTCCAGTCCCAGACCCTCTGTTTTTATAGGCGGTATAATGCGCAGTGGTGATCCCTTACCTGAAGAATTTAATGGTAGAAGTCTGGGGTAGACTGTGAGAGCAATCACAGGGGCGGGACTTCTTTGGGGTGAGTCCGTGTCCTTTTTCTTTAAAGTAAGTGCATTACATGTCACGAAAAAAAGAGAGGAGCATAGTCAGCTATTCGATGGAGTAGTGAGGTATTTGTATTTCTTCTGCTAAGTTTCCTGCCTGTTTGGAGAAAGTAGTGTTAAATGATCTTTTAGATTACGAGTTTGGCAGCAGTTTTTTCTTATTTGTTGCTCCTGTGAGTCTGCTTTGTCAATAGAATACTGAGGCTGGTAGGTGGTCTAGTTTGCCAATGTATAGTGATGTCATCAAAGTTGGCATGCTCAGTCTCCAGGCTGCTGTGAGGGATGAGAACCCACATGGTACTAGATTGGAGGTACTCAAGGAAAGCCAATTAGCTGGTAAATCCTAATTTCACCTTATTCAGAGAAATCCCTGCTTTATTTACAGAGACTTGAGCTGGATAATTTGACAAGGCCAAATGAAATGGACTGAAGTAATCCTTGGTGTCTACATGGTAACGGCCCAGTGATCAGTGCTGCTGCCTCTGCTAAGGGGAGAAAAGGATCTGTGGGAAGAGCGGTTAGCACTTGCTGACATCTGTCAATACAATCCAAAGTTGTCCTTACAATCCTGTACAGTGTTACACTATTCTTGGAATAGTCTTCAGGGCTTGGGTTTGCATTACTCACCTTTTCAAATTAGAGTACAGAGTGATTTATAGTTTCGGTACAGTAGTTAGTTGCTTAGAAGGTTTACAATCTTTGTACCTGAAGCAATGTATAGTGATATTACTAGCTCAAGCTCATCAGGAGTACAAGTGGAAGTACAATTTGAACCATGATATCTCTGGTACTTACTCCTCTGTTCTCTGGGAACAAGCAGAAAGTCGATCCTCACATATGGGTGACGTAGGCACAGACGGAGACCTCGCGGAAGCATCCCCCCAGCTTTCAAAGAAAACCATTGGGAGATGCCACCACTCATGTGTGGTCCCCTTCCCACCCAAGGGTGCCATCTTGCTCAGTCTTTTTCCACGGAGCCCTTCAGACGTCATCTGGCTTGTCCCCAGAAAATGTTTTTGTTCCATGAGTTTCCAACTCTCCCCTGGTTTTGCACCGGTACTCTTCCCACTTACCGACCTCGGTGCCTCGGCATCTCGTTCGGTTCAAATTTTTGTGGTTTTCGTTCCTTTTTCTTTTCTGGCGCCTTTGCGCCTGTTTTCTCCCACTGGCAGCCTGGAGGGTCTTCAACCTCGCAGGGGTGCTTTTTTCCCCCATGGCTACCAGTGGTTTTAAGAAGTGTGATGGGTGCTCTAAAATCATGTCTTTGACCGATATACACTACTCCTGTCTTCATTGCCTCAAGCCAGACCATGACCCAGCAGCCTGCAGTCTCTGCAAGAGGATGTCCAGCAAGGCCCTCAAGAGCCGCCAGCACAGCACGACAAGTTCTTCCCCAAGTCCCCAGTACCTCCCAAAGCCAGGGCCTTGTCTGGGGTCCTGAAACCTCCAGCAGAGCTTTCCTAGCCTGACCCCCGTTGTGGGTCTTCAGAAAGGGGGTCTCCCTCGAGGGAACCCAGAAAGAAGAAGAAACCCTTGAAGGCGGTATCCTTGGATAGTTCTGACTGGCTGGGAGCTCCCAGACCCGGTCCCATAGTCCAAGGCGTCTGAGAAGGAGTGACCTGCGAAGGTACCCCAGAAGGATCCGGCTGTCGACTGGCCTCAGTCCCCAGATACCATCCTCATCAAGGATTCCCCTTCGGGGGAGCTGACGTCGGGCCCAAGTCCCTTGGTTCCCGTGCCAAACGCTGCGGAGCCTTCTGGGCTGGAGTCCAGAATAGCGGCCCTGAAGTGCAGTTTGTCTGCCTTCATGGACCAGCAGCGGGCGCTGTTGTCTGGTTCATCCGCCCCTACCACCGGGCCGTTGACCTCCAAGACATCCCCAGAGGCCGAGTCGATCCTCGAGGTCCTTCGGCCAAGAGTCGATCCACGGCTGAGGTCATGCTCAGAGTGCCACTCATCGGGACTGCAGTCATCCCCCCAAGTCTACCAGGTGCCGGCCGCGGAGCATCGGTGCCCTTGAGGCCCGCGGAGCATCCCTCGGGCGAGTCCTCCACTGACTACTCCAAGTGGGAGATGGAGGATGAGGAGTCCCCTGATACCAGTCACCACCACGACATCCCTTCCAATTCCCCTGTGTCGGAACCTTGGCAGCAGTCCCCGCCGGAGGACCTGGGTTTCTTGGACTTAGTCAAGGCCCTCGCATTCCTGACCAAGTCGGAGGAGGACTCTCGATTGGATGAGTTAAAGAACATAAGAACATAAGATATGCCATACTGGGTCAGACCAAGGTCCATCAAGCCCAGCATTCTGTTTCCAACAGTGGCCAATCTAGGTCATACGTACCTAGCAGTTTCCCCAAGGGACACAGGTTCCACAATGCTTGTACTGGTTCAAGCATTGATATCCTGGGTCCCTTCTTAATAATGGTTTATGGACCTTTCCTCCAGGAACTTGTCCAAACCTTTTTTAAACCCAGCTACACTAACAGCCTTCACTACATCCTCCAGCAACAAATTCCAGAGTTTGATTACACGTTGAGTGAAAAAATATTTTCTTTTATTGGTCTTAAATAGTTTACCCTGTAGCTTCATTGCATGTCCCCTAGTCTTTCCATATTCTGATAAGGTAAACAATCGATCTACGTTTACCCGTTCCACTCTGTTCATTAATTTATAGACTTCTATCATATCTCCCCTCAGCCGTCTCTTCTCCAGGCTAAAGAGCCCCAACCTTTTTAGCCTTTCTTCATAGGAGTAGCCTTCCATCCCCTTTACCATTTTGGTGGCTCTTCTCTGAACCTTTTCTAAAATCGCTATATCCTTTTTAAGATACGGCGACCAGAATTGCACACAATATTCAAGGTGCGGTCTCACCATGGAATGATATAGAGGCATTATAATATCTTTTGTTTTATTTTCCATTCCTTTCCTTATCATACCTAGCATTCTATTTGCTCTCTTGGCCGCCGCTGCACACTGGGCCGAGGGTTTTAACAAGGTATCCACAATGACGCCTAAATCTTTTTCCTGGGTGGTGGTTCCTAATGTGGAACCTTGCATCGTGTAACCATAGTTTGGGTTGTTCTTCCCTAGGTGCATAACCTTGCACTTCTCCACATTAAATTTCATCTGCCATTTTGATGCCCAGTCTTCCAATTTATCAAGATCCTCTTGCAATTTTCCACAATCCTCCTGGGTTTTAACAACTTTAAATAGTTTTGTGTCATCTGCAAATTTGATAACCTCACTTGTTCCACTTTCCAGGTCATTTATGAATATGTGAAAAAGCAGCGGACCCAGCACAGATCCCTGGGGTACACCACTATTCACCTTTCTCCATTGGGAAAATTAGCCATTTAGCCCTACCCTCTGCTTTCTATCTTTTAACCAGTTCCTGATCCACAGTAGTACACTGCCTCCTATCCCATGACTCTTTAGTTTTGCCAAAAGTCTCTCATGAGGGACCTTGTCAAAGGCTTTCTGAAAGTCCAGATACACAATATCAACCGACTCACCTTTGTCCACCTGTTTATTCACTCCTTCAAAAAAACATAACAGATTAGTAAGACAGGATCTTCCTTGTCTAAAGCCATGTTGGCTGTCTCCCATTAGGTCGTGACTATCTACATGCTGAGTAATTTTATTCTTTGATGGTTTCTACCATTTTTCCCGGTACTGATGTCAGGCTCACTGGTCTGTAGTTTCCCGGATCACCCCTCGAACCCTTTTTAAAAATTGGTGTTACATTGGCGATCCTCCAATCCTCAGGTATTAGAGATGATTTTAATGATAGTTCACAGATTACTGATAGCAGGTCTGCAATCTCAAATTTCAGTTCTTTTAACACCCTTGGATGTATACCATCCGGCCCAGGTGATTTGCTACTCTTCAGTTCATCTAATAGTTGTAAGACATCTTCCCGATGTATCGATATTTCCTTCAATTCTTCCACACCTTTAAATACCACTTCAATCATGGGTAACATCCCTACATCTTCCTCAGTAAAGACCGAAGCAAAGAATTCATTCAGTCTCTCCCATCCCTCCCATCTTGGAACGGCTCATGCTCCACTTGTGGGAGACACCGGCCTTGGCACCGGTGATGAGTAGACTGCTCGACTCGATGTATCTGGTCCGCCAGAGCCCAGGCTTCCAGAAGTCACAACTGCTGCATAACTACATGGTGGTGGAGTTGGCCATGCGTCAGCTGAAAAGCCAGAAGACGCACTCCTCTGTGCCCCTCGGCAAGGAGGCCTGCACCTTGGACGCCCTCGGCAGAAAGTGCTACCAGGGCTCAATGCTTCTCTGCCGCATCCAGGCCTACTAGCTGTACATCGGCATGTACTTCAGAGACCTGGCGAAGGAACTCGCTGGGCTCTCCAGGACCAAGGAGAAAGTCGGTCCTCTCATATGGGTGACAGCGCCGACAGAGCCCCCGTGCGGAGCATTTCCCCAGCTTTCAAGGAAAGCCTTTGGAAATGCAGCGCGCATGAGCGCTCCCCTTCCCGCCCAAGGGTGCCATCTTGCTCAGTCTTTCTTTTTCCGCGGAGCTCAACGGACGTGAGTTCGTGTCACCCGGGAAAACTAGATTTTTTTCGGCTCTTTTGGCTTTTTCTGATCTGGTTTGACGCTGGTTCCCCTTCCCATCTGGGCTCGGTACACCGGTATCGAGTCCAGAGTTTTGATTTTTGTTTTTTGTCCTTTGTGACTAGCGTTCGCGCTCTTTTTGTGTTTTCACTGGCAGCCCGGTCTTTTTACCTTGCAGGGGCCTTTTTCCCCCGATGGCTGCCAGCAGGTTCAAAAAGTGTGATCGGTGCAAGATACTTATGTCTCTCAGCGACACACATGACTGCTGCCTCCGTTGCCTCGGGCCTGACCATGATCCGCTGGCCTGTGGCCCATGTGGCAAAATGTCGTTTAAGGCATTTCGGAGCCGTCATCAACGTGAGAGAATTTTCTCAGAGTCCACGTCTAGCCGGGCCCGGACTTCATCAGAGTCCTCGACATCTTGGGAGTCTGACCCTGAGCTCCGTCGGGGTTCCTCTGAGAGGGAGTCTCCCACCCAGGAGCACAGAAGGAAGAAGAAGCTTGTGACAATGCCGTTAGTGGAGGCTCCTGGATCCTCGAGGGCCAGGTCGCGTAGCCCTGACCGCCGCCCCGGGCTCTCGGAGTCAGAGAGGCCGTCCAAGTTACCGCGCGTGGAGCCAGAGTCCCCGAGTCACGTAAGTGCTGTTGTCCTTGTGGACTCTCCTCCGGGGGAGCTGACGTCGGGCCCAACACCGTCGGGGCCCGAGTCAGGGGCTGCTGAGTCTCCTGAGCTTGGACTCACGTTGACGGCCTTGCAGAGCAGCTTGGCTTCCTTCATGCAACAGCAGTAGGTGCTGATCGCTGGTCTGACCGGTGTATCTGCCCCGACCACCGGGACCTCGACATCTAAGTTGACCCCGGAGACCAAGCCGATCCTTGACTCAATGAAGTCTCGAGTCGATCCTCAGTCAAGGTCCCCCTCGACCTCCCGTGCGGGGCCAAGGTCGTCAACGCCAATGCCCTTGGCGTCGGGGCGGGTGGCACCAAGGCCCATACGGCCGGAGCCCCTCTATTCCTCTTCGGAGGAGTCGGCGTGGGAGACGGAGGACGAGGAGTCCCCGGACACTTTCTGGACCCGGTGCGTCCCTTTGGACTCCCTGGAGTCCGAGCCTCGGAGAAGGTCCCCCCCCCCCCCCCCCGGAGGATACCCAGTTCTCGGACTTCGTGAGGGACATGGCCAAAGCCTTGGCCTTCCCTGCGGATGCCGAGGAGGAGCCTCCAGCTGAGGAGCTCGATGCCCTCCAGTATGACTTTCCTCCGAAGGAAGCCTTTACTGTACCGGTTCCTCCGATGCTGGAACGGCTGCTCTTCCATATGTGGGAGGCACCAGCCTCGGCGCCGGTTCTTAGCAAATGGGTCGATTCCATTTATCGAGTCCATAAGAGCCCTGGGTTCCAAAAGGCGCAACTACCGCACAACTCCATGGTTGTGGAATCGGCCATGCACTGCCTGAAGAGTCAGAAGTGCACTCCTCGGTGCCCCCCGGCCAGGAGACCCGGAACCTGGATGCCCTCAGTAGAAAGTGCTTCCAGGGTTCTATGCTATCTTGCCGTGTCCAGACCTACCAGCTGTACATGGGCATGTACCTATGAGAACTGGCAAAGGAAATTTGCCAGGTTCTCAGCTGGCCTCTCCGAGGAACCTTTGCAGAGGTTCAAGGCTTTGTCAACAGGGATCCGAGAGTGCTCGAAGTTTATCTCTCGAGTAGCCTATGATGGCTTTGAGGCTTCGGCTCGGGTAGCCGCGGCCGGCATTGGTGCACACCGTCAGGCCTGGCTGCAGTCATAAGACCTGGAGTCATGGGTACAGGACAAGTTGGTCGATGTACCCTGCCAAGGTGAAAACCTATTCGGTAAGCCCATTACTGAAAAGGCTGCAGAAATCGAGACAGACTCTCACCAGGGCAAGGCTGTCCAGGAAGATTTCTGCCCCTTCTCAAAAAAAGAAGGGCTCGGGAAAGAAGCCCTTTTTCCCAAGGAAGGGTGCTGCCTACAAATCCTACCCTCAATATCAGGCCTCTCCAGCTCCCCAACAGGGCCAGCAGGCCAAGGGGCAGGGGCATGGGCATAGGCCCCGTAGGCAAGACTCCCAAGCCACCAGGTCCGGCTCCTGCACAGCAGGGAGCGGGGTTTTGACTCCCACAGCATAGCCTCTAATCCACAACTGGCTCCACTCAGCACAGGAGGTCGGCTGACCCTGTATGCCTACAGGTGGCCAGCCATCACAGGGGATACCTGGGTACTCAGCATAGTCCAAAAGGGCTACATGCTCCACTTCCACCAGCTACCCCCCCCCCCTCCTACTTTCCAGGGGAGCCTCCAAGACTCCCTCTGCACAGAAAACTCCTCCTTCAGGAGTTGGCAAGTCTTCTAAAGGAACAGGCGGTGGAACCGGTGCCTCACCACCTGGAAGGGCAAGGCTTCTACTCCAGGTACTTCATGGTACCAAAACGAACAGGAGGCCTCTGGCCTATCCTAGATTTGCGAAACCTAAACAAGTTTCTGGAGAGGGAAAAGTTCAAGATGCTTACCCTTGGGATACTGCTGCCCTACCTCCAGGAGGGAGACTGGCTATGCTCCTTAGACTTAAAGGATGCTTATACTCACATCCTCATTCACCCAGACCACAGACAATATCTCAGATTTGTGGTGGGAGGAAACCATTTTCAGTACAGGGTACTTCCCTTTGGCCTAACCTCCGCCCCCAGGGTTTTCACCAAATGCGTGGTGGTGGTGGCGGCCTATCTCAGGAATCGGGGAATTTTTGTCTTCCCATACCTGGATGACTGGCTCATCAGGGGCCAGTCTCTCCAGGAGGCCAGACAAGCCACACTGTCTCTCTTTTTCAGCATCTAGGCTTTGTCATAAACTATGCAAAGTCCACTTAGAGTTTATAGGGGCAAGAATAGACATCCTGCAAGCAAGAGCTTATTTGCCCGAGGACAGGGCCCACAGACTGATAGACTTGGCCATCCAGTTCCACAGCAGTTCTCAGGTCTCTGCCATGCACTTCCTGCGGCTCCTGGGCCACATGGCATCCATGGTACATGTGACTCCGAATGCCCGTCTGCATATGCGGGCTGCTCAGTGGTGCCTCGGAGCTCAGTGGGCGGAGGCCTCAGGCGACCTCTGAGACAGAGTAAAGGTGTCCAAACCACTTTTGGACTCTTGCAGTGGTGGCTACATCTCCCAAACCTTCTCAGGGGGTACCTTTTCAGGCTCCAGCACACACAAGGGTGCTGACGACCGATGCTTCCTTAAAGGGCTGGGGTGCACATTGCCAGGGCATGTGCACTCAAGGCCTCTGGTCTCCTCGGGAGGCCACACAGCAGATCAATCTTTTGGAGCTGCGAGCAATCCGCTTGGCTCTACAGACTTTTTCTCATGCCCTCTCTCACCAGTCTCTTAGTTCAGACAGACAATCAGGTAGCAATGTTCTATGTGAACAAGCAAGGGGGCACGGGGTCCAGGCTCCTATGTCAGGAGGCGCAGGCCCTTTGCTCCTTTGCAGTCAAACAAGGCATGTTTCTCAAAGCAGTTTATCTGGTCAGGAGAACTTCTTAGCAGACAAGCTAAGCAGGATTCTCCAGCCCCACGAATGGCAGTTGAATCTATTGGTGGTCCTGCAGATCTTCTTACGATGGGGACTTCCATCCATTGATCTCTGAGAATGGCAGCAGATGCTTTTCTGATCTCTTGATCTATGGGCCTCCTGTATGCGTTTCCTCCCATGCCCCTGGTGGCTCTAATTCTGTTCAAGATTCTCCTGGACAAGGCCTCGGTGATTCTGGTAGCCCCTAGATGGCCGAGGCAACCGTGGTTTCCACTTCTGCTACAGTTGGCGGTGGAAACTCCTTTCCCTCTGGGTTTGCAATACGATCTCCTGTCTCAAGATCAGGGTTCCCTTCTGCACCCCAATCTCAGGTCCCTCAATCTGATGGCCTGGCTGCTGAAAGGATAGTGCTAGCTCCTTTGCTTCTACCTAAGGAGGTTGAAGAGATGGTTTTGGCCTCTAGGAGGCAGTCTACCAGAAGGTCCTATGCCCTCAAGTGGCGTAGGTTCACGATATGGTGTGCTTAGCGCATTGAAAATCCTTTCTCGTGCCTTGTGCCAGTAGTACTGCAGTATCTACTTCACCTGTCAGACCTAGGCCTTAAGTTCAGGTCCACCTCAGTGCTCTATCAGCGCACCACTCACCGGTAGAGGGACAGTCTGTCAGTTCATCCCTTGGTGTCCTGCTTCCTCAGAGGTCTACTTCTCAAGCCTCCGCTTCGTCCACCGGCGACTGAGTGGGATTTGAACGTGGTCTTGCAGCAACTTGCCCACCGTTTTAGCCGATTTCTACCTGCCATTTGCGCTTCCTTTCTTGGAAAGTGCTCTTCCTGGTAGCTCTTACCTCGGCTAGACGTGTGAGTGAACTACAAGCTCTGGTTTCTGATAGACCATACACATGGTTCTATAGGAACAGGATGGTCCTACGGACCCATCCGAAGTTCCTTCCAAAAGTGGTGGTCTCTTTCCACCTCAACTTCTTTCCACCTCAACCAGGAGGTGGTTCTTCCGACCTTCTTTCCCAGGCTGCATACCAAGTCGGGCTGAAACATTTTTGCATACCCTGGACTGTAAGAGGGCGTTGTCATTTTACATAGAACGTACGAGGGGGCATCGAAGGGCCACTCAGCTCTTCGTCTCCTTTGACCCTAATAAACTAGGGTTACCTGTCTCCAGGCGTACGTTGTCCACTTGGATAGCAGATTGTATTGCCTGGGCGTACAAGGCAGCCGACCTCCCCTTGAAGGGTCGAGTCACGGCCCACCGTGTTAGGGCGAAAGCCGTGACAGTAGCTCATCTCCGCTCTGTTCCGTTGGCAGACATCTGCCGGGCTGCTACTTGGTCTTCAAGCCAGACTTTTGCAGCCCACTACTGCCTCGAGAGAGTCCTGAAGGGACAGTGCTTTCGGACAGGCAGTACTCCGTAATCTCTTTGAGGTTTAGGCAACTCCTACCCAACGGCCCTTGTGTTGGGCTACCGTACGGGGCGTTCTCAGAGGATATTCTTCTCACAAATGCTGTGGCTCTTGAGAGTGAGCCATTTTTCAGCTTGGGGTTCCCGGTAGCCTAGAGCTGGGGAGTCCCATATGTGAGGACTGACTTCCTGCTTGGTCCTGGAGAAAGCGTAGTTACTCACCTGTAACAGGTGTTCTCCAGGAACAGCAGGAATCACGATCCTCCCTCCTCCTCTGGAGTTGCAGTCATATCCTTCATTTTGTTTTTTGCTGTCTTATAGATATGTCATCAGACTGAGCAAGATGGCACCCTTATCTCCAGGAATGAGCAGGAATGTAGTCTTTTTACATATGGGTGATGTCGGCCCCCATGGAGCCCGTGCGGTAACGCTCCCCAGCATCCTATAGGAAAGCTTTTGGGAGCATCCCACTGCACTTGCGTAGCTGCCTTCCCATCTTTCCAATTCTCCCTCCTCAGTTTTTTGTTTTCCGCAGAGCCAACAGGGAGCAATTCCTGTCACCACAGAAAATTTACTACTTTTGTGGTATGCATCTGCCTTCCCATTGATGCTAGCACTGGCATCATCAGTGTTTTTTCTTTTCTATTTCTTTCTTTAAAAAAAAAAAAAAAAAGGAAATAACTTTTGTTTATTCCCTGAGGGTACTTGCCCTGCAGGTGCTTAGGTGCCATTTTGGCCTTAGGCCCTTTTTTCCCTTCAAGATGGATAAATCAGCTAGTGGTTTCAAGAAGTGTTCCAAATGTAGCAGTACCATCTCTGCTATCGACACCCATGACTGGTGTCTCAGATGTTTCGGACCTGACCATCTGCCGTCGGAATGCCTTCTCTACAGGAAGATGACAGAGGGGCCTGCAGAATAGAGTTGCGAAACTGGGCACCCTCTTTGCCACAGACGCAGTGTGGGTTGCATTTACATCGTCAAGAGCTTTATCTTTCTCCCAAGTATCGAAACCCAAGTTTTCCTCAAAGGCTGGCTGGTCTTCCAAGGGTAGATCTCCTAAGCATTGCGATGCCTTAGGCATTGCCCTGGAGAGAATACACCAGCCAAACAACCCCAGCGAGAGGTCCTTGCCTCCAAAGCGTTAATGGGGTTCCAAGATGCTCCCGAAGCCTCCACCTCTGGAGAGCTCTTGGTGCCATGCTCTGGGGTCATGGCCTGCTGTTAAGGTACTGATACCCAGGCATCGGCTGGCTCCATGGATCAATGTATCCTGGCCATTGAGCAGAGTTTAGCAGTCTTGCTAGCAGCTTTGGTACCGCTAAAGCCTCTGCAATCTGTTCCACAGCCATCAGTACAGACACCGGTATCGAATGTGCATTGATCATTGCACCGCTCTCCACGCCACCACCCCTGCCGGCCCTGGAGTCATTGTCCGGCATCAAGGGTCCAGTACCAAGGCATTTCAATGCCATTTTTGAGCAGTACCATTGACTGGCTAGGCAGGAGCACCCAGCCCACCGATACTTTGAGTCCTTCAATTCAGACTCGTCCAATGAATCAACCGGTACCAGGGAAATAGTTCTTCCGGAAGATCCTTCTTCCCCGCAATACCATATGTCTCCTCCGGAGGACATGTCTTTTCAAGACTTTCTACAAGATGTGGCTCGGGGCCTCTCCATTACGTTAACCTCTGAGAAAGAACTGAGAGCTGAAGAACATGAGATTCTTCAATATCCAGCAGTCCTGTGAAGGAGGCTTCTACCCTCCCTATTCCCCGGATACTGCATGACCTCATGCTTAGGATGTGGGAGACACCCTTAACTGTTTCTCCACATTCTCGGAGGCTCAATACCATGTACCGGGTACCAGTGTCCTCGTTTCCAGAAGACAGTTGCCACACCACTCCATGGTAGCGGAATCAGCAATGCGTCAAATCAAGTGCCAAGACACATTCCTCAAATCCTCTGGGCCAGAAGGTGAGAACTCTCGATGACTTCGGTCATCTGTTTTCAGGCCTCCATGTTATCAGCCAGAATAAGTTCTTACATACTCTACATGGGTATGTTCCTTCGGGAGGTAGCTAAGGATTTAGAACTAATGGCTCCTCTTCTCCCTGATGACAAGAGGGCAGATTACCTAACACTTGTAAAACATGCCCAGAATGTTTCCAAATTTATGAACAGGGCAACCTTTGACTGCTTTGAGTGTATTAGAACATCTGCTATTTGCATCGGTGCACGTCAGATGCTTGGTTACAAGCATCCAATCTTGAACAGTGGGTGCAAGATAAGCTGGGGAACATTCCCTGCACAGGGGAGAACTTTTTTGGCAAGGATTGTCAGGACAAGACTTCTCAGCTAGAATCCGAGAATACCACTCGCAATAGGTTTTCTAGAACCACTGCCAACCCAGCTAAGAGAGAGGCTATAAAGAAGCCTTTTTTCAACAAGAAAAAAGATTTTACCCTTCTTATACCCACACTGTGCATTGTCTGGTCCATGCTTTCCAGAAGAGACAGCAACAACCGAAGCAACAAAGAAAGGCTCAGACCCCCAAGGTTCAGCCAACTCAACAAACCCAACCTCCTCGGGGACTTTGACTCCTGTCTAGGGAACTTAGCTGTCCTACCTCCGGAGATTCCAGAGCCAGTCAACATTCCAGGCAGACTGTTGCTTTGCCCAGAGGCGGCACCAGATAACATTAGAACATTGGACTCTCTCCATAGTAGCAGAAGGGTATAAACTTCACTTCCAAAGTATGCCCCCTCCATCTACTCCGAGTTCAGCTTTTGGCCTCCTGTCATCACTCTTGGTCCGAGAGATTACCACCCTTTTCGCTCAGGGTGCAATAGGAGGTGCCACTCTCTCAGCAAGGCCTGGACTTCTTCTCCCCCTACTTCCTTATCCCAAAGAAGACAGGAGGGTACAGGCCCATTCTGGACTTCAGAGAATTGAACAAGTATCTGCTTCGAAAGAAATTCAAGATGATCTCTCTCGGAACTCTTCTCCCTTACCTCCAGAGTCAGGATCGGCTTTCTCTAGATCTAAAGGATGCATCTACCCATATCCTCCTTCATGCAGAACACAGGAGGTTCTAGGATTCCTCTTTCAAGGAAGACATTACCAATACAGGGTTCTACCCTTCGGCCTGGCCTCTGCCCCAAGAGTCTTTACAAAATGCATGGCAGTAGTGGCAGCATTCCTAAGATCTCTAGGGATATTTGTCTTCCCTTACTTAGACTGGCTTATCCGAGCAGCAACAGCTCTAGAAGCCAGCTCTGCTCTCTCCTGCACATGCAGGTTCTCCAATACTTGGGATTTGTGTTAAATCTTCCAAAATCCCCCCTTCACCCCTTCTCAAACCTTAGAGATCATAGGGGCTCTCCTAGACACGCAGCAGTCAAGGGCTTTTCTGCCACAGGCCCGCTGTGCTTGAATCATTCAGCTAGCTTCTCAGGCATCTATGAAATTCTTCAACTGCTGGACCATATGTAGCTTCCACTGTACATGTGGTTCCCTATGCCCGTCTGCATATGCGTGCAGCTCAATGATCTCCAGGAACAAGCAGGAATAAGTCCTCACATATGGGTACGTCGGTACCGACGGAGCCTGCGCGGGAAAGCTCCCCAGCTTCCCAGAAGGAAAGCTTTTGGGGCCTCCCACTGCGCATGCGCGCTGCCTTCCCGCCTTCCTGACCAACTCTCCTCAGTTCTTCTTTTTCCGCGGAGCCAGCAGGTCGTGTTCCTGTCACCGCTGAAGAAGTTGTTATTTTAATTTATTTCTTTGGCCGCGTGTCTGCCTTCCCCCGATTCCAGACCGGTACCGCCGGTCTTTTTTCCTTTATTTCTTAAAAAAAAAAAAAAAAAAAAAAAATCTTCTTTTTTCCTCACTTGGTGTGTTTGTTCTGTGAGGCCTTTAGGCCTTCACAAATTCTCCCTCATGGAGAAACAAGCCTCTGGGTTTAAAAAATGCACCAAGTGCAGCGGTACTATTTCAGTCACAGACACCCATGAATGATGTCTTCAATGTTTGGGGCCTGACCATTCCATTCCGGATTGCCCATCCTGTTCTTTGATGTCTAAACGTGGCTTACAGAACCGGGCAGCCAAGTTTCACATGCTGTTTTCTACAGATACTCCAGCATCGACATCTTCCAGGTCTTCCTCTCCTGATGGATCTCAGGTAACCAAACATTCCTCTGGCAGGTCCTCAAAGGGCAAATCTCCCTCTAAGTATCGAGATACCCCTGGGCTTGACCCTGAGGACCCTGCCCCAGCCAAACAACCCCGGCGGGAAGCTCCAGCTTCCAAAGCTCCTCCTATGGGGTTACAGGTTGACATCGATGGCACGGCCTCGACCGATCACCTGTTAGACTGTTCTGGGGTACCGGCTCATTCATCCGGTACCGACATCCAGACAGTCGTGGCGTCCATGGATCATACAGTTCAATCCATGCAGCAGGCCATTTTCGCTTTCATTAAGGCTGCGACGCCCTCGGTACCGCACCCTGCGGTACCGACTCCGGTTCCGGTACCACAACCGATACCGGTACCCAGGCCATCCACATTGACCAGGATACCGATTCTGGTTCCCGGTTCCGGGGTTTTTCCAAATACCGATCCGGTTCCGGGTACCCCCGATGTCGATACCGGTCGATACGCTTATCGATCTCTGGAAGCAAACAGACGATACTTTGAGTCTTCTGATGATTCTGATTCATCAGATGACTCTGTTGAAGTATCCCTTACTCTACCTGAGGAGCCCTCTTCTCCAAAAAGGAGAATGTCTCCTCCAGAGGATTTATCCTTTCAAGACTTCATCATTGAAGTAGCTAAAGGTCTTTCTATTTCTGTATCCTCTGAAAAAGAACCTAGAGCAAAAAAGTTACATTTTAGGATACTCTAAGGTTCCCAAAGAGGCAGTCACCTTGCCCATCCATGAAATTCTTCAAGAACACATGATGGACTTATGGGAGACTCCTCTCACCCTATCTCCACATTCTCGTCGTCTGGACACCATGTATCGTGTTCCCCCTTCTCCTGGGTTTCAAAAAACTCAGCTCCCTCACCACTCCATCATGGTGCAGTCAGCTATGAAAAGGATAAAGAGTACTAAAAGACACTCTTCTACTCCCCCAGGAAGAGAATGTAGGACTCTGGATGCTTTTGGAAGAAAAATCTTCCAAGCAAGTATGCTTATTGGCAGAATCAACTCATACAGCCTCTATATGGGCATGTTTCTGAAGGAAATTGCATTAAAGATACGCCATTTTCTCCCCTTTATCCCAGAGGATAGAAAGGAGGAGTTCCTTCTTTTGCTGAAGCATACCCAAGATATTTCAAAGTTCTCCAACAGAGCAGCCTTTGACTCCTTTGAGGGTGCTAGCAGAGCCTCAGGTATTGCCATTGCGGCTCGCAGAATTGCCTGGCTCCAGGCCTCTGACCTAGAACCCTGGGTCCAAGATGGGTTGGGAAATTTGCCCTGTACAGGTGAGAATTTGTTTGGCAAGGAGTGGCAAATCAAAGCCACTCAAATGGATGCAGAAAATGCTGCATTAGATAGACTTTCTAAGTCTACCTCTACCCCTGTCAAGAAAAAATCTTTCAAAAAGCCTTTCTACAAGAAGGCCAGATTTGCCACAAATACTGGCCAACAATCTTCTGCAGCTCGCTTTGCTCCTAAGTGTCAGCAGCCTAAACAGGCCAGGGCAAAACCTGCAGGGGCTGCTACAGCCCAACAGTCCCAACCCCCTCAGGGATTTTGACTTAAATCTAGAGAACTTAACCTTTCTGGCTCTAAAACCAGAACCTCTCACCATTCCAGGAAGGTTAATTCATTTTTCTCCCAGATGGGAGCAAATCACATCAGAACAATGGACCCTCTCTATCATCAGAGAGGGCTACAAACTACATTTCTCCAACCTTCCTCCCCATACCATGGTGAGAAGTTTCAATTCTCCCCCATCTCTCCTAGACCTGTTGAGTCAGGAGGTGACCACTCTTCTCGCCCAAAAGGCAATAGAAGAGGTTCCTCTTCCTCAACAGGGATCAGGTTTTTACTCCCCTTATTTTCTCATTCCCAAGAAAACAGGGGGGTACAGACCCATTCTGGATCTCAGAGAATTGAACAAATTTCTATACAAGGAGAAATTCAAGATGCTTTCTCTAGGTACTCTCCTTCCATACCTACAGAGTCGGGATTGGCTTTGTTCTCTAGATCTCAAGGATGCGTACACACATATACTCATCCATCCATCCCACAGAAAATTCCTACGGTTTCTGTTCCAGGGAAAACATTTCCAGTACAGAGTACTTCCCTTCGGTCTAGCCTCTGCTCCAAGGGTATTTACCAAATGCATGGCAATAGTAGCTGCATTTCTACGCGCCCTGGGAATTTTTGTCTTCCCATACCTGGACGACTGGCTCATCCGAGCTCCATCTCAGTCGAGGCTCAGACTTCCCTGGATCGCACCAGACGCATCCTGCAGTATTTGGGACTTGTGATCAATCTGCCAAAGTCTCAACTCACCCCTACGCAATCCCTGGAGTTCATAGGGGCCTGGTTGGATACCACCACTGCAAAGGCCTATCTACCCCAGGCCCGTTGCCAACGTCTAGTGCACTTAGCCTCTCAGACTCAGTCCAGAAGCCACTTGACTGCCAGAGAGATGCTACAACTATTAGGCCACATGGCCTCCACAGTGCATGTGGTGCCTTATGCTCGCCTACATATGAGAGCAGCTCAATGGACTTTATCCACCCAGTGGACTCAAGCATCAGGAGCTCTCTCAGACCAAATAGCAAACTCCAATCGTCTCTTTTGGTCTCTCCAATGGTGGATATCCACTCAAAATCTGTTGTTGGGGGCCCCCTTTCAACCATTGTTGCCCCAAGCAACCCTCACAACAGATGCCTCCCAAACAGGTTGGGGGGCTCATCTCCAAGATCTCTCCACTCAGGGCACTTGGTCTCCACAGGAGACCACCCTTCATATCAACCACTTGGAACTTCGAGCAATTTTTCTAGCTCTCAAAGTTTTTCATACCTTCCTCAGCAACATGACAGTCCTTATTCACACGGACAATCAAATAGCCATGTTTTACATAAACAAACAAGGAGGGACTGGCTCTCTGTCGCTTTGCAATGAAGCTCTAAGATTATGGGCCTTCGCCAGAGAGCATCAAATCCATCTCCTGGCAGTATATCTTCCAGGAATCCAAAACTCTTGGGCAGACAGACTCAGTCGAGTTCTGCTTCCACACGAATGGTCCCTGCACATGGATCAGGTACTCAGAATCTTCCAGAAATGGGGAACCCCGGACATAGACCTCTTTGCAAGTCCGTGGAATGCCAAACTTCCCCGGTTCTGTTCCAGAATTCCGTGTCAGGGAGTTCAGGCCAAGGATGCCTTCCTCCTGCATTGGGGTCAGGGCTTCCTGTATGCCTTTCCACCCATTCCTTTGATTCCCAAGACTCTGTTCAAACTTCAAAGGGATCAAGGGTCCATGATCCTCATAGCTCCATGCTGGCCACGCCAAGTGTGGTACCCTCTACTTCTGCATCTCTCCCAAGCCCCCTCCCTGGACTTGGGAGCGGCTCCAGACCTTCTGTCTCAGGAGGAGGGGACTTTGTGGCACCCAAACCCCAAGTCCCTTCACCTCAGAGCTTGGTTACTGAAGGCCTAGACCTTCAGCACTTCAATCTTACGCAGCAAGTGAAGGATATCCTACATGCCTCTAGGAAACCTTCCACTAGGCGTTCTTACGCTTTTAAATGGAAAAGATTTTCCATTTGGTGTGCTCAAAAGGGTCTTAACCCTCTAGCACTCCCATTGAATTCTCTTTTGGAATATCTCCTGCATCTCTCCAATGCAGGACTCAAAACGAATTCAGTAAGAGTCCATTTGAGTGCTATTGCGGCATCACTTAAGCCCATCAATGGACAACCTGTTTCCTCTCATCCTCTTATTGCAAGATTCATGAGAGGCCTAACCTTAACCAAACCTCCCATTCGACCTCCTCCGGTGGCATGGGACTTAAACTTGGTTCTTGGTCAGCTTATGAAGCCACCTTTTGAGCCCTTAGCCACTACCTCCTTGAAATTTCTTTCCTGGAAGGTTATTTTTCTTATTGCAGTCACCTCAGCTCGCCGTATCAGTGAACTGCAAGCTCTAGTGGCTAATCCACCTTATACAAGGTTCCATCATGATAAGGTGGTCCTTAGGACCAATCCCCACTTTATGCCTAAAGTGGTCTCACCTTTTCATCTTAATCAAGGGGTATATTTACCTGTCTTTTTTCCAGCTCCTCATGCATCCAGTGCAGAGAGGAACCTTCATACTCTAGACTGTAAAAGAGCTCTTGCCTTTTACCTCCACAGGACACAGCAACATCGAAAGTCGTCTCAGCTTTTTGTTGCTTTTGATCCTTCTCATTTAGGACTTCCAGTCTCCAAAAGAACACTCTCCAATTGGATTGCTCAGTGTATCTCTTTTGCTTACCAGAGTAAGAACCTTTCTCTGGAGGGCCATGTCACCGCTCACAACGTGAGGGCCATGGCCACCTCTATGGCTCATTTACGCTCTGTGTCCATTGACCAGATCTGTCGAGCAGCCACCTGGGCCTCGGTTCATACCTTTACAGCCCATTACTGTTTGGACAAGGACTCCTGCCGGGATGCCTTGTTTGGTCAGGCTGTCCTCAGACACCTGTTCCATTCTTGAACAACTCCTGCCCACCTTCCCTGAATGGATGCCTGAGATCCATAGGAAGATGAGGAACCTTTCAGGGTCTCATACCCTTCAGGGGATCTCCCAGGCATCTTAGCTAGGGAGTCCCCATATGTGAGAACTTATTCCTGCTTGTTCCTGGAGATAGCACAGTTACTTACCTGTAACAGGTGATCTCTGGGAACAACAGGAATTAGTCCTCACAACCCACCCGCCTCCCCTAGGAGTTGTGTCTATCTCTCTCTTTCCTTTCCTCTCTCTATTGTCTCAGCTTTAAACTCGAATTGAGGAGAGTTGGTCAGGAAGGCGGGAAGGCAGCGCGCATGCGCAGTGGGAGGCCCCAAAAGCTTTCCTTCTGGGAAGCTGGGGAGCTTTCCCGCGCAGGCTCTGTCTGTACCGACGTACCCATATGTGAGGACTAATTCCTGCTGTTCCCAGAGATCATCTGTTACAGGTAAGTAACTGTGCTGACCCTGGCTTCTCAGTGGGCTCAAGCATCAGGTCGTCTGGGGAACAGAATCATGATCTCTGCATGTTTCATTTCATCTCTCCAATGGTGGCAATCATCAGAAAATCTTCTCGTAGTGTCACCTTTTCAAATGCCTTCACACCAATCTACCCTGACGGATGCGTCCACATTGGGTTGGGGAGCTCATCTGGACAATTCTTCCACTCAGGGTCTTTGGACTCAGAAAGAGGCATGACTTCACATAAATCTATTGGAGCCATCCACAATGCTCTCAGGGTGTTCCAAGACCACCCTCGTTTCCAAACAGTTCTAGTCCAGACGGACAATCAGGTAGCCATGTTCTATGTGAACAAGCAAGGTGGAACAGGATCTCAAGTGTTGTGCAATGAAGCCCTTCATCTATGGCCTTTTGCCATACGCCATTAGATCCACCTACTAGCGGTCTATCTCCCTGGCAAACAAAATCTCCTGGCAAATAAACTCAGTCGAGTACTACTGCCTCACGAGTGGTCTCTCCATGCGGATCAAATTGCTCAAATTTTTAAAATCTGGGGAACTCCAGATATAGACCTGTTTGCAAGTCCTCAGAATGCCAAACGTCCCCGCTTCTGTTCCAGAGCACAGTCAGGTGATGGATACTTTCCACCTCCATTGGGGTCAGGACATCCTATATGCCTACCCTCCCATTCCCCTTATTCCCAAGACCCTTTTCAAACTCCAGAGAGACAGGGGCTACATGATCCTCATAGCCCCGCATTGGCCATGACAAACGTGGTATCCAATACTTCTGCGTCTCTCTCAAACCAAGCCTCTGGAGTTGGGATGTGCCCCTGATCTCCTATCCCAGGAGAACAGGATGCTGCTGCATCCAAACCCACAGTCCTTACATCTGACAAGCATGGCTGCTGAGAGCTTAGAACTCCGTGGCATCAACCTCTCTCAACAGGTTAGAGAGCTCCTATTGACGTCAAGGAAACCTTCCACAAGGTGTTCTTATGCCTTCAAGTGGCAAAGGTTTTCAATCTGGTGTTCAAATAAGGATCTTAATCCTTTTTCCATTTCCGTGGAAGTGTTACTTAAGTATCTTCTCCACCTCTCGTCCTCTGGACTCAAAACCAATTCGGTAAGAGTCCACCTAAGTGCCATTGCAGCATCTCACATGCCCGTAGATGGACAGCCTATCTCCCCAGCCTCTTAACTAAGCCTCCCATTAGGGCACCACCAGTGACATGGGACCTCAATGTTGTCCTTGGACATCTTATGAAGCCACCCTTCAAACCCCTAGCCACTACGTCTCTGAAGTTTCTTTCTTGGAAAGTCACCTTCCTAATTGCCCTCACTTCTGCAAGACACATCAGTGAGCTCCAGGCTTTAGTGGCTGACCCTCCTTATACACAGTTTCACCATGATAAAGTAGTCCTTAGGACTCATCCTCACTTTATGCCAAAGGTGGTTTCACCTTTTCATTTAAACCAGTCTGTTTACTTTACTGTTTTCTTCCCTAGACCTCATTCCTCTAGTGCAGAAAAAAGCCTACATACTCTGGATTGCAAACGTGCCTTAGCCTTTTATCGACAGAGAACTAGGCAGTACAGGAAAGCTTCACAGCTTTTTGTTGCTTTTGATTCCAGTCATCTAGGTCTACCAGTTTCAAAGAGAACACTCTCCAAATGGATTGCAGACTGTATATCTTTTACGCATGAGAGTGCGGGACCTGTCACAGCACACAATGTCCGAGCAATGGCTGCCTCTATGGCAAATTTACGTTCAGTGGCGATTGATGAAATATGCAAAGCAGCAACCTGGTCCTCTGTCCACACTTTTGCGGCCCATTATTGTTTAGACAAGGACTCCCGCTGGGATGCCTCATTTGGCCTGGCTGTTCTCTAGCATCTCTTTCAGACTTAGATCAACTTCTTCCCCCCCATCCTGGGTTTCAGTACGAGGCATCTTTGGAGGATACATGACCTAATTAGGCCTGTGTTTCACAGCTTTCTCTGTGGTCATCTCCCTGGCATCTCCAAGCTAGGGAATCCCAAATCTGAAGACTACATTCCTGCTTGTTCCTGGAGATTAGGTAGCTACTCGCCTGTAACAGGTGATCTCCAGGAACAGCAGGAATTGAGTCTTCACAACCCACCTTCCTCCCCTAGGAGTTGTGTATCTCTCTCTCTCCCTCTCCCTGCTACAAACTCAACTGAGGAGGAAGAGTTGGAAAGGCAGAAAGGCAGCTATGCAGGCGCAGTGGGATGCTCCCAAAAGCTTTCCTATAGGATACTGGGGAGCGTTCCCGCATGGGCTCAGTCGGTGCCGACGTCACCCATATGTGAAGACTCAATTCCTGCTGTTCCAGGAGATCACCTGTTACAGGTGAGGAACTATGCTTTACCTGAGGAAGGGAGCTTCTTACTGAAACTACCCACCCTATCAGGCCTTTCTGGCTCCCCAACAGGGTCAGCAGGCCAAGGGACATAGTCATCGCCTGCGTAAGCAGAAAGCTCCAAAACCCCAGGCCATGGCCCAGCCAGGGAGGAGCTTTTGACTCTTTGAGCATAGTCTCTCTACCCCAAGGAGGTCAGCGCCCACGGGGACGCCTTGCCCTCTATGCCCACAGATGAATGGCTATCACCACCGATTCCTGGGCACTGAGAGTAGTCGGGGAGGGTTATCTCCTCCATCTGGCTCAGACACCTCCTTATTTTCCGGGAGAGCCCCTCAGGTGTCTCCCCTTCACCGGGACCATCTCTTGAAGGAGTTGGCAGGTCTTATAGAGAACAAGGCGGTGGAACTGGTACCCCACCAACTCAGGGGCAAGAGTTTCTACTCCAGATACTTCCTCGTCCCAAAGAGGACAGGGGGTCTAAGGCCCATCCTCGACCTGTGCAACCTCAACAAATTCCTGGTGAGGGAGAAGTTCAAGATGCTCTCCCTTAGAACATTGCTGCCATACCTCCAGCAGGGAGACTGGCTATGCTTCTTAGACCTCAAGGATGCTTATACTCACATCCTCATCCACCTCAACCACAGGCAGTACCTGCAGTTCATAGTAGGGGGCAGACACTTTCATTGCCATGGTGTACTCCCTTCTGTCTAGCCTCTGCCCCACAGGTCTTCACAAAATGCCTGGCAGTCATGGCCACCTTCCTCCGGCTCCAGGGGATCTTTGTTTTTTCCCTACCTGGATGACTGGCTCATAAGGGGAGGCACAGCTTCGGAGGTGCAGCAGGCCACCGCTCGCACCATCCAGGTTCTGCAACACTTTGGTTTTGACATAAACTACCCCAAATCTCACCTCTTCCCCACACGGTGCCTGGAGTTCATCAGAGCAAAGCTCGACACCCTCCAGTCGAGGGCTTTCCTGCCCAAGGACTGAGCCGATCGGTTCCGGTTCCTTGTTTGGGATGTACAGCACTGTCCCTCAGTGCCCGCCTGGCTTCTCCTGTGCCTCCTCGGGCACATGGCCTCCACGGTCCACGTAACCCCGGATGCTCGCAGTGCTGAGGATGGCGCAGTACTGTCTCCGGGACCAGTGGTCTCAAGCCATGGGCAGTTTCCGGGACCACTCGGTGACCCACCAGTTGGCAGACTCCCTGGACTGGTGTTAGTCGCCCCAGCATCTTGAAGCGGGCATGCCGTTCCAGGTTTCCCTGGTTGCACTCACCTCCACTCGCAGTTAGCGAGCTCCAAGCCCTTGTAGCAGAGGCGCCTTATACCAGGTTCTACAAGAAGAGTAGTGCTTCGCACGCACCCTAAATTCCTGCCGAAGGTGGTGTTATCCTTCCATCTTGATCAGGAAGTGGTGCTCCCTACCTTCTTTCCAAGACTTCACTCCAGTTGGGTTGTAGGGATTATTAGTAGCATACAAAGGTAAGTAATGCTCTGTTATGTCCAGGGGAAATTAGCTAATAATACCCAGGCCAAAGTTCTATGAGTGTGCTGGTAATGAGCCACGGAAGAAGTCTCATCTGTGTGTGTGTGTATGTATATGTGTGTATATATATATGTATATGTATATATGTATATATATTTATGTATATATATATCTACACACACACACACACCTACCTTTTTCCGTGGCTCATTACCAGCACACTCAGAACTTCGGGCTGGGTATTAGCTAATTTCCCCTGGACAGCGAGGTAGGAAGATATACAGACATATAGTTAAAAAGATATAATTAGAAATGTGAGGTAAGAAATTGTAGCAGCATAAGATTAGTTAGACAAAGTGATAACTCACTGATTAGCAACCAGAAGTCACTGATTCACTCTGCACTGGGAAGAGTTATGGAATAAGTTTCTAGCTAACCATTGGCCATCCGGAGGAGGAGGAGAAATAAGACTGTACTTTAGCTCCTGCTGGCACACTGGTGGCTGAGGTATGATAAGTCTCTGGGGCAGCTCAGGTCCAAAGAGGCAGCTAGGCTAGATAGCGCAGACTACAGCCCTTTTGGAGGCGAGCTGCTGGAGAACACAGAACCGAAGGTATCTGTGAAAGCCTTAACTCAGTCCTTAGGAGAACAGCCTTGCACACACGTAGTGTATGTCGTGTCTGCTACCTGATCTGTCTGCAAGACAAAGGTAAACAGGGCACAAACGACAAAAAGGCACGAAAGTTTTTCTCTGCAGACTGTATTCTTTGTGATGAGTCTCCGTCATAGGTCTGGTGATTGGTTGACACAAGACAGTCCGAGGTGTTCTTGGCGAATCAGAAGGTAATGAACAGGTGTTTATCCTGCAGACCACTGTTCCCTCTAAACTCTGTGCGTGTGCGCGCGCGCACACACCTCGCCAAGCGAGCGCATATACTTTGCAACAGAGCGCACAAAAATTACGGCTCTGATTCTGATAGAAAACAACACAGACGTCTTAAAATTTAAGTTATGATTGTAATTACTAGAAATTTCCCGCTTCATTTAGTAATCGTCTATTTTCATTTAATTTGATTAAAATCAATATGGTGTACATACTGTTTCTCCAGGACCAAGCAGAAAGTCAGCCTTCACATATGGGTGTCATCGGCACCGATGAAGCCCCAGCGGAGCATTTCCCCAGCTTTCTATGAAAGCCTTTGGGAATGCAGGCACGCATGCGTGGTTCCCTTCCCGCCTAAAGGTGCCATCTTACCTCAGTCCCCTTTTTTTCCGTGAAGCCTACCGGATGTGTGTCCAGTTTTTCCCGGTTAAAATTAGATTTTTCAGCAATTTTTGCTCTTTTTTTTCTACCGGTTCAAACCCGGTTCCCCTCCCGCCGGGTTCGGTACACCGGTATTGAGCCCGATTCTTCTTTTTCGGTTTTTGCCCTTCGTGGCTGTCGTTCGCGCCCTTTCTTTCCATTTTTCCCTGGAAGGCCGGTCCTTTGACCTCGCGGGGACTCTTTTTTTTTCCCCGATGGCTTCCAGCGGTTTTAAGAAGTGTGATCGGTGTAAGAAACTAATGTCTCTCACCGACACACACGACTGCTGCCTTCGGTGCCTAGGCCCCGACCACCACGATCCTAAGTCGTGCGGGGCCTGTGGAAAAATGCCTTCCAAGGCACTACGAAGTCGCCAGCAGCAAAAGGAAAGGCTTTTCTCGGACTCAGCCTCCGGCCGGGCCCAGACCTCATCTGAGGCCTCGACATCTCGGGATTCCGATCCCAAGCGCCGTCGAAGCTCCTCGGACAGGGGGTCCCCCGACCGGGAATGCAAGAGGAAGAAATGGCTCGCGAGGGTGTCGTCGGAGGAGGTCCCTGGCTCCTCGAGGGCCAGGTCTAAGACCCCCGACCGTCGCCCCGGGCCCGTGGAACCGGAGAAGCCTGCCAAAGTTCCTCGTGTGGAGCCGGAGTCTGCTAGACACGTAAGCCCCGTAGTCCTCGTGGACTCTCCTCCCAGGGAGCCGACGTCGAGTCGGTGGCTGCTGAGTCTCAGGATGACAGCCTTGGAGAGCAGAATGTCTGCCTTCATGGAGCAGCAGCAGGCACTGATGGCCAGCCTGTCTGGCGCATCTGCCCCGACCACCGGGACGTCGAAGTCGACCCTGGAGACCGAGCCGATACTAGAGTCCATCGTGGCTCAGAGTCGACCTCGGTCGCGGTCTCCCTCGACCTCCCGTTCGGGACCGAGGGCGTCATAGTCTGAGCCCCGGAGTAGGTCCCCCTCGGAGGACACCCGGTTCTCGGAGTTCGTCCGGGATATGGCCACTGCCTTGGCTATTCCGGCGGACCCCGAGGAAGAGCCTCGAGCTGAAGAGCTCGAGGCCCTGCAGTATGACTCTCTCCTCCGAAGGAGGCCTTTACTGTCCCGGTTCCTCCGATGCTGGAATGGCTCCTCTTCCGTATGTGGGAGGCACCGGCCTCGGCGCCGGTTCTTAGCAAGCGAGTCGATTCGATCTATCGGCTCCGGAAGAGCCCTGGCTTTCAGAAGGCACAGCTACCACACCATTTCATGGTTGTGGAATCGGCCATGCATCGTCTGAAGAGCCAGAAGATGCACTCCGCGGTGCCTCCTAGCAGGGAGGCCTGAAACCTCGATGGCATCAGTAGAAAGTGCTTTCAGGGCTCGATGATTGCTTGCCGTGTCCAGTCTTACCAGCTGTACATGGGCATGTACTTGCGGGATCTGGCCAAGGAGTTGGCCGGGTTCTCTGCTGGTCTCTCCGGGGAACCCTTGCAGAGATTTAACTCCTTGTCCTCGGGGATTCGGGACTGCTCGAAGTTCATGTCCCGTGCCGCCTACGATGGCTTCGAGGCTTCGGCCCGAGTTGTTGTAGCCGGCATCACGGCTCAACGCCAGGCATGGCTGCAGTCATAGGACCTTGAGCCATGGGTTTAGGACAAGTTGGTCGATGTCCCTTGCCATGGTGAAAACCTTTTTGGCAAGCCCATGACCGAGAACGCCGCTCAGCTCGAGACCGAGCACCTCACTCGGACAAGGCTGTTGAGGAAGACCTCTGCCCCTTCTCATAAAAAGAAGGGCTCGGGTAAAAAGCCCTTTTACCCGAGGAAGGGCACTGCCTACAAACAGTACCCACAATATCAGGCTGCCCAAGCTGCCCCCCAGGGTCAGCAAGCCAAGGGCCAGGGTAATGGGCCCCGTAGGCAGAGGACCCCCAAGCCTCAGGCCCCTGCTACCACTCAGCAGGGTGGGGGCTTTTGACTCCTTGAGCAAAGCCTCTCCTCCACTGCTCTCCCAACCCTGCACAGGAGGTCGTCTCGCCCTCTTTGCCCACCAGTGGCCCCTTGTCACCGGGGACAGTTGGGTGCTGGAGATAGTCCACAAGGGCTATGCCCTCCATTTCCACCAACTGCCACCCCCATACTTTCCAGGGGAGCCTCCAAGGCCTCCTCTGCACACAGACCACCTCCGTCAGGAGCTTCAGGGTCTGTTGGTGGACAGGGCGGTGGAGCCTGTGCCTCCCCACTTGCAAGGTCACGGATTCTACTCCAGGTATTTCCTGGTGCCCAAAAGGACCGGTGGCCTTAGTCCCATTCTGGACCTCAGGAACCTCAACAAGTTTCTAGTGAAAGAAAAGTTCAAGATGCTTACTCTTGGAACCCTTCTGCCCTACCTCCAGCAGGGAGATTGGCTATGCTCCTTAGATCTAAAGGATGCGTACACTGACATCCTTATTCATCCAGACCACAGAAAGTACCTAAGGTTCATCGTGGGAGGAAACCATTATCACTATCACTTTACAAAGTGCTTAGCAGTGATGGCGGCCTACCTGAGAAATCAGGGCATCTTTGTCTTCCCCTATCTGGACAACTGGCTCATCAGGGGTCAGACAGGTCAGGAGGCCAATCAAATCACCCTCCGGACCATTGCTCTTATACAACGTCTGGGGTTTGTCATAAACTTCGCAAAGTCCACTTTGCTCCCTTCCCAGAACTTGGAGTTCATAGGGGCAAGGTTGGACTCTCTCCTGGCAAAGGCATTCTTGCCAGAAGACCGAGCCCAAAGGTTGATGGCCTTGGCAAGTCAGTTTCTCAGCAGGTCCCTGGTCTCTGCCAGACTCTGCCTGAGACTTCTAGGCCACATGGCTTCGACAGTGCATGTGACCCCCAATGCCAGGCTCCATATGAGGCCTGCACAGTGGTGTCTTCGAACTCAGTAGTCACAGGCCACAGGCAGCCTCAGAGACAGGATAAGAGTGTCCAGACCATTTCTGCACTCCTTCAACTGGTGGCTACACCCACCCAATCTGCTGAAAGGGGTGCCCTTTCAGATTCCAGGTTACACAGTGGTGCTAACAGATGCCTCCATGCAAGGCTGGGGAGCGCATTGTCTGGGCAAGTGCACCCAGGGCCTCTGGTCTCCCTGGGAAGCTGCACAGCAGATCAATCTCCTCGAACTCAGAGCTATTCGCTTAGCACTCAAAGCTTTCACACCTACCCTGGCTCACCAGTCTGTCCTGGTTCAGACAGACAATCAAGTTGCCATGTTTTATATGAACAAACAGGGCGGAACTGGGTCCAGGATCCTTTGTCGGGAGGCTCAGGACCTTTGTTCTTTTGTCCTCAAGCACAACATGCTCCTCAAGGCTGTGTACCTTCCAGGCCAAGACAACTACCTGGCAGACAGATTAAGCAGAATACTGCAGCCCCACGAGTGGCAGCTGCATCCTTCAGTAGTTCAGAAGATCTTCCTGAAATGGGGTCTCCCTTTGATAGATCTCTTTGCCAGCCCAATGAACAAGCAACTGCCAAAGTTCTGCTCCACAAAAATTTAAATTGGTCACTGAACGACAAGACACACTCAAAAAGACTCAATGTATCGTTCTATCACAATAGTATGATGGATCAAAAACATTTCACGAGGTCTCAGTAGAAAAAAACACTGCTGGCTTCAGGTTCACACCTTTTAGCCGCAATCGTGTTATATTACATCAATGACCTCTCAAACTTCAAAAACTATTTGATTGAATCACAGTCCTGTATGCGTTATACAATCTCCAAAATTTCAAAAAAGCAAATACTCAGCTTCAGAAAGGACTGGTTCAAATCTTCAAAAGCACTAATGATCCCATCGTACAGTCCCGGTTCGTACAGTGTGTGAGCCTTCTCCACGCAATGTTGAACCATAGGGGCTTCCACACATACACGATTTAACCGGCTTCGGTGTTCTCGCATCCGTACCTGAAACGGACAAATTGTTTTTCTGACATAACATAAACCACAGGGGCATAAAACAGCATACACGACATTCCGTGATTCACAAGAAGTCAGACTACGAAGACGGAAAGAGGCCCCACGATAATCAAAGGTTTCTTGACTCACAGTAATGTCACAGATATCACAGGTCCCACATGGGAAATGACCCCCCACTGAAAAATCCCTTTTCACATCACTCTCAGAAGGAATTATGGCCGGGCTAAGGAGATCCTTCAAATTATGATTTCTCTGCCACACACACCTAACCACTTTCTGATTTAAACCAGGCACTGCGGCCAAAATGTTACTGTGCCTTCGAAAAATCTTCTGAAGCTCCCCACTAAAGGGAGAATACCGAGTGATAAAATTTACATGCGTGTCACTACGTGCAGTGGGGTCAACATGAGAACCAGCCCCCAGTAATGGCTGGCTGGCTGGGGGCTGGTTCTCATGTTGACTGCTTTGCAACCCGACCTTCTCACACAGGACCAGGGTTCCCTTCTGCACCCCAATCTCAAGTCTCTCAATTTGATGGCCTGGAGGCTGCAAGGGTAGTTTTGGCTCCCTGGGGCCTACCTCAGGAAGTTGAGGAGGTTCTCCTAGCCTCTAGGAAACAGTCCACTAGGAAAACCTATGCTCTCAAGTGGAAGAGGTTTTCTGTGTGGTGTCACCTACGTACAGAGGATCCTTTCTCCTGTACTGTGCCAGTAGTGCTTCAGTACTTACTGCACTTACCCAATCAGGGACTTAAGTCCAATTCTGTTCGGGTCCACCTCTCAGCTCTAGCAGCTCACCACTCATTGGTAGAGGGGCAATCTCTATCTGGTCACCCCTTGGTGTCATGCTTTCTCAGGGGCTTGCTTTTGCTCAAGCCTCCCATCCGTCGTCCTGCCCCTGAGTGGGAGCTGAATGTGGTCTTGCAGCAACTGACTCGCCCACCTTTTGAGCCGATGGCTACTTGTCCACTACGCTTCCTCTCCTGGAAGACACTCTTCCTAATAGCTCTTACCTCGGCTAGGCGAGTAAGTGAGCTTCAGGCCCTGGTCTGTGACAGGCCTTACACCAGGATTTATAGGAACAGGGTAGTCCTCAGGACTCATCCGAAGTTCCTTCCTAAGGTTGTCTCCTCTTTCCACCTCAATCAGGAGGTGGTTCTTCCAACATTCTTCCCTAGGCCTCATGCTAGCCAGGCTGAAGCAGTCCTGCATACCCTGGACTGTAGGAGGGCCTTATCCTTCTACCTTGACCGTACGCAGGGACATAGAAGGGCTACTCAGCTCTTCGTATCCTTTGACCCCAATAAGTTGGGGTTAGCTGTGTCCAAGCGTACCTTGTCCATCTGGGTGGCTGACTGTATCACCTGGGCTTACAAGGCGGCTGACCTTCCTTTGCAGGGTAGGGTCACGGCCCATCGTGTCAGGGCAATGGCTGCCTCAGTGGCTCATCTCCGCTCTGTGCCCTTGGTAGACATCTGCAGGGCTGCAACTTGGTCTTCAAGCCAGACGTTTGCAGCCCATTACTGCCTGGAGAGGGAGTCCCGTAGGGACAGTGCTTTTGGCCAAGCAGTACTCCGGAATCTCTTTGAGGTTTAGGCAACTCCTGCCCTCTGTTGGTCTACCAGTGGAGGTTGTGTCCTTGAAAAGCCTTTCTTTGCTGCTGAGACTAGAGGGAGTTCTCTTGTTCAGCCTGGGTTCCTCGGTAACCCAGAGCTAGGGAGTCACCCATATGTGAGGACTGACTTCCTGCTTGGTCCTGGAGAAAGAGTAGTTACTCACCTGTAACAGGTGTTCTCCAGGAGCAGCAGGAATCAGTCCTCACAACCCTCCCTCCTCCCCTTGGAGTTGCAGTTGTACATAGTTTTTTTCATTTTTGTGTGCTGTTCTTAGCTATGTCATTTGAATGAGGTAAGATGGCACCTTTAGGCAGGAAGGGAACCGCGCATGCGTGCCTGCATTCCCAAAGACTTTCATAGAAAGCTGGGGAAATGCTCCGCTGGGGCTTCATCGGCGCCAATGACACCCATATGTGAGGACTGATTCCTGCTGCTCCTGGAGAACACCTGTTACAGGTGAGTAACTACTCTATTCTGACATGTAGTCAAATTTTAAAGTATATAACTCCGAGTGTCGTTATGTGGCGCACAAAAATTTAACCTTCCTTCAAAAGCTGCACACAGCTGATATTTTATGCGCACACAGCCTACAGAAAATTAGAGGGAACATTGCTGCAGACCTAGGAGCCATAATAAGGGAAGATAAAGTCATGCAGTTCCAGACATTCCAAGGCCAGTAGCATTGTTAGTGGTTGATGATGATCAGAGAAGCAAATGTTCTTGCATGTAGACAACTAATTGGCCTGGGAAACTAATTGGACAGAAACTAGTCTTCTGTATGCTCAGGTATCATCACTTGGCAAGCATTTGTGTGAAGGTCAGGTCTGAGCCTGTAAGCATAGCAAAAGTCCTTTGTAGCAGGAAACCATCTTGTTTGGTCAGCTTTGGTTCAGGCTTCAGCATATGAGTAGGACAGAGGTCTGCAGCCGCAGAATTGCAGGGGCACCAGCCCTACAGGGTGTAGACGGTCCTTCACACCTTGGACTGTAAGAGGGCCTTGTCCTTCTATATGCAACACACTCTGAGCCACCGCAAGGCTTCTCAGCTGTTCATCTCCTATGACCCCCAATAAGCTGTGGGAGGCGGTGACTAGGTGTACACTGTCCACCTGGGTGATGGACTCTATCACCCTCGCTTATGAGCAGGTGGGGCTCCCACTGGAAGGCCACGTCATGGTGCACCATGTCAGGGCAATGGCAGCTTCGGTGGCTAACTTGCGCTCTGTCCCCATGGTGGACATCTGCCGAGCTGCTACCTGGTCTTCAATACATACCTTCGCAGCCCATTACTGCCTGGAAAGAGAATCCCAATGGGACATTGCCTTCGGCGAGGCCATGCTCCATAACCTTTTCGGGGTCTAGGCAATTCTTACTCTCTGACTCTTCTGTGTTCAGGCTACCGGAGTGCTGGTTCATCAGACACAGGGGTCCTAAATTGCTGCTGCTTGCGGCTCCCCTTGGGAGAATCCTATTTTTTGCTGTGGGCTTTCAGTAGCCTGTAGCTGGGGAGTCCCATATGTTAGGACTGACTTCCTGCTTGTTCCCAGAGAAAGTGTAGTTACTCACCTGTAACAAGTGTTCTATGGGGACAGCAGGAATCAGTCCTCATAGCCCTCTCTCCTCCCCTTGGAATTGCTTCTTTATCATCCTCTCTTGTGCCGTCTTCTAGCTATGTCATCAGATGGAGCAAGATGGCACCCTTGGGTGGGAAGGGGATCTTTCATGCATGGTGGTATCTCCCAAATGCTTTTTTTGAAAGCTGTGGGGATGCTTCTGCGAGTGCTCCATCGGTGCTGATGTCACCCGTATGTGAGGACTGATTCCTGCTGTCCCCGGAGAACACATGTTAGAGGTGAGTAACTACGCTTTCTAACCACTGAAACACTGCCCCACGCTTGTTCATGCCAAAGCAATGAAAAAGCATTTGTACTTGTGCTTCTTGAAGCAGCTGCTTTTTCTGCAGATGAACTTGGAAGCACATATACAAATGTGACCTTGGATGTTGGTATGGAGTTCTTCACCTTGTCTTCATACTCCTCAGGTACACCACACTGGATTCTCCTCCATATGATTGAGGTTATTGGAGGTTGTATGCACCCTTACAGACTTTTGGATTTCTCCTTTTGTTAATACAGTGTCTACAAATGCCATAACGCTGCTGAGGTGTCAGAGGTATAGGGTGACATGCTGGTTCTTACAAAGGCAGATAAGTGGTGCTTCCAAATCATCCTGCTAGACCAGTCCAGACTCCTAGTGCATTAACTCCTCCTGTCAGCAGATGATGGAGAGACAGAGCAACCAGAAGCTTGTTACACCCCCTTTGGTAGTAAACCCAGGACCCCTACGGGTCAGCTTTAATATTTCGGCCTCCAGCAGATAGTGGATTTTGTTTTACAGCTCCTGATAGTCACTTGGAGAGTGCCTTGTCAGTGTGGCTTTTCCCAGTCTGACATCTCCAGGTTGCACAGGAGGTGCCCCATGGAGTTTTCTGAAAACTTCCTGAGGTTTTGCTCTTGATCAGGAGAATCAATTGAGCACCTCAGTGTGTGTTGGGTAGGGGGAGGGCTCGGGCTTCTGCTCACGAGGAGCCGAGGAGCAGGTTAGTCCTGTGGGGTGGTTGGATCCCCTGCCTCTGCAGCAGCACTACCAGGCAGGGTAGGCCCCTGTTTTATTCAAGTTTTCTGTTTAAAAAAATGTTTTTAATAGTATTTGTAGGCGGGTCACTGCAGAGTGACTACTTCAAGGCAGCTGAACAGCATCTATTATCCGGCTTTACAGTGAGTCTGTTCCATCCCCCCCCCACCTCCCTCCTGGTCAATTGAGCGGTTCATGTAGGAGGAGAGTTCTGACACGGGGGCAGAGAGCCGGCACCGCGATCCTCCCTGGACCTCCTGTCACTGATTTCTCAAGTCTTTGGGCCTTCTGTGGAGACTATATTTTTGCGCCATTTTTCAGCTGCACCTGCTGTCCTGTCTTTGAGCCATATCTGCAGATTGCATTGATGCCAGCTCCCACGGAACAGAGGAGTCTTCATTGCAAGACTGCTTTCATGGTGTGTGGTGTTTTTCTGGGCAGTTTCCCTTTTCTTTCTGGCCCATGATGTTTTCTCTCTGGCCGTGGTTTCCTGCTATTTTCTATAGCAGGAAGCTCCATTTTGGAGCATCCATCGCAGCACAGTCTGAGGCCATCTTAAAGCAGAGGCATGCTTTTTCACCGCAAAATGTCTTCAACCCTGCAGCATTGCTTGAGCTGCAGATGAAAATGCTGTCATCTTAAGGACCACCTTTATTCTACTTGTGCAGCGGATCAGGGGGAAACCTCCACAGCAGGAAGCATGACTTTTGCCCTTGTGAAAGCTATGTCCTACGTGCACCTATCCTGCCACTTGCTCTGGGAATGTTCCCCCTCCTGTTCTCCTTCTCCCTGAGCAGGGTTCACAAGCTCAACCGCTTCAGCCACTTCAGCAACAACCGGAAAATTCAGATGCTCAGTTTGTGCCTCTTCAAACAAACTTTGGAATTATGGTGCTTCGGCTCCATTCCTACTCAGTCAGGGACTCTGGCTGCACCAGCACCACTGGCCAGAAACCGTTCCAGGTCTACCTTAACCTCCCAGGATAAGGTCTGATCTAAGGAAGTACTCTTCTCCAGCAAAAATTTGTATCTGTATGAAGAAGAAAGGGTGAACCTTTCAGAGAATCATAATGTGAACAGTGACTCAGAATGGGAGAAGGGGGCAACTGTCGTCTTCTGAGAGTGACCTCATTGACCAAGATGAGTGTCAAGATGTCCGCATATTCCATAAAGACAAGCTCCCGGTTTGATCGCTCAGATTGTAGGGTTTCCATCTGTCTCCAGGAACAAGCAGGAATGTAGTCCTCACATATGGGTATCGTCGGTACCGACGGAGCCTGCGTGGGAATGCTCCCCAGCGTCCAATAGGAACGCTTTTGGGAGCATTCCTCAGCATGTGCGCGCTGCCTTCCCGCCTTTCCAACTGTCCCTCTTCAGTTCTTCATTTTCTGCGGTGCCAGTAGGACCTATTCCCTGTCACCGCAGAAAATTCCGTCTTTAAAATTCTTTCTTGTGGCCACGTTTGCCTAACGCACGACGCCTACCGGTACCGCTGGTTCTGTTCTTTTCTTTTCTTTTCATACAAAAAAAAAAAAAACCTTCAACTTAGACTGTTTTTCAGAAACTTTCCTTTTTGGTGCTAGGCGCCATTTTGGGCATTAGGCCCCATTTTTTTCCTAAATCATGGAAAAGCCAACTAGTGGTTTTAAAATATGTACTAAGTGTGGCGGTACCATTTCCGTCACTGACACCCATGATTGGTGTCTAAAATGTTTAGGACTTGATCATTCTCCAACTGAATGTCTCTCCTGCATGGGGATGACCAAAAGAGGAAAACAGAACCGCGCCACAAAGCTCGGTACCCTCTCTTCTTCAGATGCCAGATCCATTGCATCAACATCAAGGGCCTCTTCTTCCTCCCATGGATCTCAGGTAACTAAACACAAAAGCCGGTCCTCAAAGGGTAGCTCTCCTGCTAAGCATCGAGAGGCCATTGGCATTGCCCTTGAGGGAACCACACCAGCAAAACAACCCCAGTGGGAGGCTTCGGCTTCCAAAGCTTCAGGATGTTCTCGAGGCCTCAACCTCGCAAGAACTACCTGTGCCATGCTCAGGGGTTCTGGCCGTTCTTACCGGTACTGACACCCAGGCATCGGCAGCGTCGATAGACCAGAGGTTTCTTGCTATTGAACGCAGTATCGCAGCTCTTCTTTCAGCTGCGGTACCAGTGGTCCCAATGGCACCGGGGCCGACATCGACACCGATGCCGGTACCGACACAGGTACAGACACCGACGATGCCGGTACCAACGGTACCGGCCCCAGTGCGAACTCTTCCTATGTCACCTCTGTCTGGAGTGGATAAAGCGGTACCGGGTCACCTCGGTACCGACTTTGATCGTGTTTTGCAAGAGCATTGGGGTCAGGAATACTTCAATTCCTCTGATTCCGAAGACTCTGACAATTCTGCTGGCACTAGAGGGTTTCTCCTAGAAGATCCCTTTTCTCCCCAACGCAGAATGTCACCTCCAGAGGACATGTCATTTCAGGATTTCATCCGTGATATGGCCAAAGGTCTTTCAATCACAGTAGCTCCTGAAGAGGAACCCAGAGCAAAGGAATTGGAAATCCTCCAAAATCCTAAAGCTCCTAAGGAGGCAGCTATTCTGCCTATCCATGAAATTCTGCATAGCTTGATGCTCAGAATGTGGGAGACACCTCTGACTACTTCTCCTCACTCTAGGAGACTCAATACCATGTACCGAGTTCCACCATGTCCTGGATTTCAGAAAACTCAGCTGCCACACCATTCAATGGTAGTGGAATCAGCCATGCGTAGGATGAAAAGTGCAGAGAGGCATGCATCCAATCCTCCAGGTCGTGAATGCAGGACTCTGGATGCTTTTGGACGCAGAACCTTTCAAGCTTCCATGAGTTCAGCTAGGATCAGTTCATATATCCTATGTATGGGAATGTTCCTTAAGGAAGTCACAGGAGACTTGGAACTTATGAGCCCATTTCTCCCAGATAAGAGAAGATTTTCTTGCTCTAGTTAAGCATGCTCAGGATGTCTCCAAGTTTGTCAATCGTGCAGCCTTTGACTGCTTCGAATGCATCAGCAGAACATCTGCTATTGCCATTGGTGCACGACGGATTGCCTGGCTACAGGCATCAGACTTGGAGACTTGGGTACAGGACAAGTTAGGCAACATTCCTTGCACGGGGCAGAATCTCTTCGGCAAGAACTGGCAGGAAAAGTCTAACGAGTTAGATGCTGACAATTCTACCTTAGATTGTCAGTCTGCAGCCACTCCAGCCAAAAGGAAACCTTATAAAAAACCCTCTTTTAGCTAAAGAGGAAGTTTTATCCTTCCTATACCCAGCAGAGCCAGATTCCAGGTCAGGTTGCCCAAAAGGGACAAACCAGACAGCACAAGGCCCGAGAGCCCAACCAGCTCTCCAGGTTCAGCCCCCTCAAGGGCTTTGACTCCTTCCTAGAGAGCTTTGCCTTCCTGCCTTTGAGGGGTCCCCAACCCCCAATATTCCAGGCAGGTTATGCCACTTTGTCATCAGATGGCATCAGATAACAGCAGAAAATTGGACTTTGTCCATTGTAAGAGAGGGGTACAAACTTCATTTTCACAGCATACCTCCTCCTACAATTCTAAAGCAATTCAGTTTACAAACCTCTGCAGACAATCTGCTATATCACGAGGTCTCCACACTTCTTGCCCAAGGGGCAGTAGAGGAAGTACCCATTTTTCAACAGGGGACAGGGTTCTACTCCCCCTATTTTCTTATTCCAAAGAAAACGGGGACACAGACCCATTCTAGACCTCAGAGAATTGAACAAATATCTGTTTAGAGAGAAATTCAAAATGATTTCTCTAGGAACTCTTCTGCCATACCTTTAAAGCCAGTACTGGCTTTGCTCTCTAGACTTAAAGGATGCATACACTCACATTCTCATACATCCAAATCACAGGAAATTTTTACGTTTCCTTTTCAAGGGAAGACATTTCCCGTACAGGGTTCTTCCTTTTGGTCTGGCTTCAGCACCAAGGGTGTTCTCGAAATGCATGGCAGTAGTAGCAGCATTTCTATGAACCCTGGGGATTTTTGTCTTCCCTTACTTAGACGACTGGCTCAATCGAGCCTACACAGTTGCAGAGGCCAGCACTGCACTGTCCTGTACAATGCGAATCCTCCAATACTTGGGAATGGAAATAAACTTCCCGAAGTCTCAACTAGTTCCTTCCCAATGCCTAGAATTCATAGGAGCCTGTCTGGATACCAGACGAGCAAGGGCTTGCCTTCCACAAACCCGGTGTCTTCGCATTATGCAGCTAGCTTCCCAAGCAGCAGGCAAATCCTCCCTCACTGCTCAAACTACTGCAGTTACTGGGACACATGGCATCCACAGTTCATGTAGTCCCATATGCTCGCCTCCACATGCGAGCAGCTCAGTGGACCCTCTCCACACAGTGGACACAAGCAACGGGTCATTTGTCGGACAAAATAAGAACATAAGAACATAAGAAATGCCATACTGGGTCAGACTGAGGTCCATCAAGCCCAGTATCCTGTTTCCAACAGTGGCCAATCTAGGTCATACGTACCTAGCAGTTTCCCCAAAAGACACAGGTTCTGCAGTGCTTGTACTAGGCCAAGCATTGATATCCTGGGTCCCTTTTTAATAGTGGTTTATGGACCTTTCCTCCAGGAACTTGTCCAAACCTTTTTTAAACCCAGCTATACTAACAGCCCTTACTACATCCTCCGGTAACAGATTCCAGAGTTTGATTACACGTTGAGAGAAGAAATATTTTCTCCTATTTGTCTTAAATAGTTTACCCTGTAGCTTCATTACATGCCCCCTAGTCCTTCTATATTCTGATAGCGTAAACAATTTATCCACGTTTTATCCGTTCCACTCCATTCATTAATTTATACACCTCTATCATATCTCCCCTCAGCCGCCTCTTTCTAGGGTAAAGAGCCCTAACCTTTTTAGCCTCTCTTCATAGGAGTAGCCTTCCATCCCCTTCACCAATTTGGTGGCTCTTCTCTGTACTTTTTCTAATAACTCTATGTCCTTTTTAAGATACGGTGACCAGAATTGCACACAATATTCAAGGTGCGGTCGTACCATGGAGCGATACAGAGGCATTATAATATCCTTTGTTTTATTCTCCATCCCTTTCCTTAGGATACCTAGCATTCTATTTGCTTTCTTGGCCGCCGCTGCACACTGGGCGGAGGGTTTTAACATGTTATCCACGATGACTCCTAAATCTTTTTCCTGGGTGGTGGTTTCTAATGTGGAGCCTTGCATCTTGTAACTATAGTGTGGGTTGTTCTTTCCTAGGTGCATAACTTTGCACTTGTCCACATTAAATTTCATCTGCCATTTGGATGCCCAGTCTTCCAATTTATCCAGATCCTCCTGCAGTTTTCCACAATCCTCTTGGGTTTTAACAACTTTAAACAGTTTTGTGTCATCTGCAAATTTGATTACCTCACTAGTTATTCCCTTTTCCAGGTCATTTATGAATATGTCAAAAAGTAGCGGACCCAGTACAGATCCCTGGGGTACTCCACTATTCACCTTTTTCCATTGGGAATATTGGCCATTTAGCCCTACCCTCTGCTTTCTATCTTTTAACCAGTTCCCGATCCACAATAGTACACTGCCTCCTATCCCATGACTTTTTAGCTTCGCCAAAAGTCTCTGATGGGGGACCTTGTCAAAAGCTTTCTGAAAGTCCAGATACACTATATCAACCGACTCACCTTTGTCTACCTGTTTATGCACACCTTCAAAAAAACAGATCAGATTAGTAAGACAAGATCTGCCTTGTCTAAAGCCATGTTGGCTGTCTCCCATTAGGCCATGACTATCTACATGCTGTGTAATTTTGTTCTTTATGATGGCTTCTACCATTTTCCCTGGTACTGACGTCAGGCTCACCGGTCTGTAATTTCCTGGGTCACCCCTGGAACCCTTTTTAAAAATTGGTGTTACGTTGGCGACCCTCCAATCATCAGGTATTACAGATGATTTTAATGAAAGTTCACAGATTACCAATAACAGGTCTGCAATCTCATATTTCAGTTCTTTCAACACTCTGGGATGTATACCATCCGGTCCAGGTGATTTGCTACTATTCAGTTTATCAAATAGTTGTAATATATCTTCCCGGTGTAGCGATATTTCTCTCAATTCCTCTGCAGTATCACCTTTAAATACCACTTCAGTCTTGGGTAACACCCCTACATCTTCCTCAGTAAAGACCGAAGCAAAGAATTCATTCAGTCTCTCTGCTATAGCCTTGTCTCCTCTTACTGCCCCTTTTACCCCTCTATCATCTAATGGTCCAATTGACTCTCTCACAGGCCTTTTGCTACGAATGTACTTGAAAAAGTCTTTATTTCGTGTTTTTGCTTCCGTAGCAAGTTTCTTCTCAAATTCCCGCTTTGCCTGCCTTATCAATGCTTTGCATTTAACTTGCCAGTGCTTGTGCTGTTTCCAGTTTTCATCATTTGGCTCTTTTTCCATTTTCTGAAGGTTGCTCTTTTGGCAGCAACAGCCTCTCTGACCTCACCTTTAAACCATGCTGGCAGTTTTTTGGACTTTCTTCCACTTTTCTTAATGCGTGGAATACAGCTGGTCTGGGCTTCGAGGATAGTATTTTTAAATAACACCCAAGCTTGCTGTAAGTCTTTAACCTTTGGAACCGCTCCTTTTAGTTTTTTCCGAACTATATTCCTCATTCTATCATAGTCACCCTTTTGAAAGTTAAAAGGTAGTACTGTGGATTCCTTTACTATCTGTCCTCCACTGATTAAATCAAACATGATCATACTATGATCACTATTGCCAAGTGGTCCCAACACCCTTATTTCTTGCACCAGATCTGGCGTTCCACTAAGGACTAGGTCCAGTATGGCTTCCCCTCTGGTCGGTTCATGAACCAGCTGCTCCAAGAAGCAGTCATTTATTTCATCTAGAAACTTTATCTCTTTAGCTTGTCCTGCTGTGACACTGTCCCAGTCGATACCGGGTAATTGAAATCACCCATTATTACTACTCTGTTGTGGCTTTTGTTAGCTTCCTTGATTTCTTTGAGCATTTCATCATCCATTTGTTCATTCTGGCCAGGTGGTCGATAGTATACTCCCACTGCCATCACCTTCCCCTTCATAAATGGAATTTCAATCCATAGAGATTCTACAGCATATTTTGTTCCCTGCAAAACTTTAATCCTTTCTGACTCAATGCCCTCTCTAACATAGAGCGCAACCCCTCCACCAATTTGTTCAGCTCTATCATTACGATATAGTTTGTATCCAGGTATCACAGTGTCCCACTGGTTATCCTCCTTCCACCATGTCTCTGAGAGTGCAATCATATCTAACCTCTCATTTAATGCTATATATTCTAATTCTCCCATCTTATTGTTTAGACTTCTAGCATTGGCATACAAGCATTTTAGAGACTGCATTTTATTAATATTAATCTGGCTATTGGTAGGCATGGGTAATTGGGAATCTTTATGCTCTGTCTGCTCCTTACTCAAGGGCATTTGGGCTACTATACTCCCTTTTGGAACCTCACTGCTTTTGGTAGTATCCTTCAAGGATACCTTTGTCCGAACCGTGCGCTCCTGGGTGACTGTCGGCTTTCCCCTATTTTCTAGTTTAAAAGCTTCTCTATCTCTTTTTTAAAGGTTAATGCCAGCAGTCTGGTCCCATCCTGATTAAGGTGAAGCCCATCCCTTCGGAAGAGCCCCCCCTTTCCCCAGAATGTTCCCCAGTTCCTAACAAATCCAAACCCTCATCCTTGCACCATTGTCTCATCCACGCATTGAGACTCCGGAGCTCTGCCTGTCTTTTGGGTCCTGCACGTGGAACAGGAAGCATTTCGGAGAACGCTATCCTGGAAGTTCTGGATTTCAACTTCCTACCTAAAAGCTTAAATTTAGCCTCCAGAACTTCCCTACCACATTTTCCTATGTCATTGGTACCAACATGTACCAAGACAGCAGACTCCCCCCCAGCACTATCTATGATCCTATCTAGGCGGTGCGTGAGATCTGCTACCTTCGCACCAGGCAGGCATGTTACCAGGCGATCCTCACGTCCACCAGCCACCCAGCTATCTACATTCCTAATGATTGAATCACCAACTATAACAGCTGTCCTGATCCTCCCCTCATAGGGACATGGCCCTGGAGAAACGTCCTCGGTGCGAGAGGGTTTTACATCACCTGGAGGACAGGTCCTAGTTACAGGATCACTTCCTGCCACACCAGGGTGATGCTCTCCTGTCACGTGACCTCTCTCCTCCATGGCAACAGGGATGCTGCCAGACTGGAGGTGGGACTTCAGGACTATATCCCTGTAGGTCTCGTCCATGTACTTCTCTGTCTTTCTTATGTCTTCCAGGTCTGCTACTCTAGCCTCTAGAGAACGGACTCGTTCCCTGAGAGCAAAGAGCTCCCTGCACTTAGTGCATATGTAGGACCTCTCACCAACTGGGAGATAATCATACATGTGACACTCGATGCAAAAGACTGGAGAACCCCCATCTCGTTGCTGGACCTCTGACTGCATCTTAGTTTAAAGCTTGTGTTTAGGTCTTTTAAATCGGTATATAATAAGGATTGGTGTAGATGCTTATACTAATAAAAGTGTATCTAATACCCCTAATACACCCTGTGTACCTGAAGCTAATTAATCACAGGTCCTCTGTGTATGACTGATTTGGATTAAGAGCTGCACCTGAGAGCAGCCCCTTTCCTCTAAGATGTCCAAGTACCTATAAAACTACAATTTCCCCAGGGGTGGGTGGGTGCTGGGGAGGGAGGGGGGGAGATAAGTCCTATTAAAGAGGGCAGTTACAAGGTACCCTGTCCTGAACCCTCAGCAGGGGGATGGGGGTACCACACAAGGCCCAGTTAATTGAGAGAGGCAAGGTAAGTACAGCTGAGAAGGCTGAAACTTGCACACCACTAAGACAAACACTAAATAATTAAACAAACAACAGTTAGACAAACAGTAAATAATTAAATAAACAGCTAGAACTCACAGTAAGATGTCCCAGGAGGCAAAAATCCACTCACTAGCAGAGCTCTGTAAAAGTTCAGCCTTTCTCTGATCAGAGAAAAGCAAACTAAAACAGCCTATGCACACGTGGAGAAAACAGGAACAAGGTTACAGGATACCTCAGGGGGAGGGGGTCAGGGGGAGGAGTCACTCAGGCAGGCAAGGACAGGAAAAAGCTTAACAAGAGCAGGCTCTGGGGAGAGAGATTAATTCAAAATGGCTACCACACACAGGGGGAGGAGTCACTCAGGCAGGCAAGGACAGGAAAAGCTTAACAACAGCAGGCTCTGGGGAGAGAGATTAATTCAAAATGGCTACCACACAAGGCCCAGTTAATTGAGAGAGGCAAGGTAAGTACAGCTGAGAAGGCTGAAACTTGCACACCACTAAGACAAACACTAAATAATTAAACAAACAACAGTTAGACAAACAGTAAATAATTAAATAAACAGCTAGAACTCACAGTAAGATGTCCCAGGAGGCAAAAATCCACTCACTAGCAGAGCTCTGTAAAAGTTCAGCCTTTCTCTGATCAGAGAAAAGCAAACTAAAATAACACTCTCAATGACTAATTTTGTCCCTCCAATGGTGGCAATCACTAGAAAATCTGACAGTGGGGTCTCCTTTCCATCAACTCTTCTTTCAGGCCACCCTAACAGATGCATCACAGGTGGGTTGGGGAGCACACCTGAATCATCTCTCTACCCAGGGCACCTGGACTCCACAGGAAGTTTGGTTTACACATAAACCTCCTGGAATTGAGAGCAATTTATTTAGCTCTTCGAGCGTTCCACGCCCAGCTCAGCTACAAGATAGTCCTAGTCCAGACGAACAATCAGGTAGCCATGTTCTATGTGAACAAGCAGGGCGGGACAGGCTCTCTGTCATCATGCAACGAAGCTTTACGACTATGAGCCCTCGCCAGAGAGCATCAAATTCACCTTCTAGTGGTATATCTTCCAGGCATTCAAAACCTTCGGGCAGACAAACTCAGTTGACTACTGCTACCTCATGAGTGGTCACTCCACCTAGACCAGGTGGCAAAGATATTTCATCTCTGGGGTACTCCAGACATAGACCTCTTTGCAAGTCCACCGAATGCCAAACTTCCCCGATTCTGTTCCAGGATTCTGGCGCACAACTGTCAAGCAAGGGATGCCTTCCTCCTTCACTGGGGTCAGGACTTCCTTTATGCCTTGCCACCCATTCCCCTCATCCCCAAAACACTCTTCAAGCTTCAGAGAGACGACAGGGGTCACATGAATCTCCAGGAACAAGCAGGAATGTAGTCTTCACATATGGGTATTGTCGGTACTGATGGAGCCTGCGCCGGAACGCTCCCCAGCGTCCAATTAGGAAGCTTTTGGGAGCATCCCACAGCGCCTGCATGCTGCCTTCCCGCCTTTCCCAACTGCCTCTCTCCAGTTCTTAGTTTTCCTTGGAGCCAACAGGTCGTGTTCCTGTCACCGCAGAAAATTGTTTCTTTATTAGTTATTTTTTTGTGGTCGTGTCTGCCTTTCCCAACGCTATACCGGTACCACCGGTTCTTCTTTCTTTTTAAAAAAAAAAAAAAAATTATATTCCTTTTTCCAAACTTTCTTTCAGGTGCGTGCCATTTTGGGCCTTAGGCCCAAAATTTCCTCCATTATGGAGAAACCCGCTTCGGGTTTTAAAAAAATGCACCAAGTGTGGCGGTACCATCTCTGTCACAGACACCCACGAGTAGTGTCTTAAATGTTTAGGTCCTGACCACTCCATCTCCCAGTGTATGGTTTGTGCCATGATGTCCAAAAGGGGTCGACAGAACCGAGCTGCCAAGCTCAGTGCCCTTTTTCCTTCCGAAGCAGCTTCGGTGGCATCGACGTCTTCCAGGGCTTCGTCTTCCTCCCATGGATCCCAGCCGGTCCTCAAAGGGTAGATCTCCTTCTAAGCATCGAGATGCCTCTGGCGTTGCCCTTGAGGGTTCCATACCAGCAAAATTGCCCCGGCGGGAGGCATCGGCTTCCAAAGCATTATCGGGGCTCCAGGATGTTCTCGAGGCCTCGACCTCGGCAGAACTACTGGTGCCATGCTCTGGGGTACCGGTTGCGTCCAATACTGACACCCAGGCATTGACAGCGTCGATAGACCAGAGGTTCCTGGCTATTGAACGCAGTCTGGCGGCTCTCCTTGCGGCATCGACGCCCTCGGAACCGTGTCAGACAGTTCAATCTCTACCGGCACCGATAGCATCGGTATCGGCTTTGCCGGCACCCAGTCATGCGATGCGTTCCGGTGCCGATACACCGGTACCGATTACCCCCGGTACCGACTTTGGTCAGTACAGGTATAGGGCTCTTCAAGAGCATCCAGACATACGGTACTTCGAATCTTCGGAGGACTCCGAGGATTCTGACAGCTCTGCCGGTACCGGCGTACTTCTCCCGGAGAAGCCTTCCTCTCCTAAGCATAGGATGTCTCCTCCAGAAGATATTTCCTTTCAGGATTTCATCAGGGAGGTGGCTCGTGGGTTGTCCATTACTGTGACTCCTGAAACAGAGCCCAGAGCTAAGGAGTTGGAGGTTTTACACTATCCCAAAGCTCCTAAGGAGGCGGCTACCTTACCTATCCATGAGATTTTACATGATCTCATGTTGAGAATGTGGGAGACAACTCTTACCACCTCTCCTCACTCTCGCAGACTGGATACTGTGTATCGAGTCCCTCCTTGTCCTGGCTTCCAAAAACCTCAGCTTCCCCACCACTCCATTGTGGTGGAGTCAGCTATGAGAAGGATCAGAAGTGCAAAGAGGCATGCCTCTAATCCTCCAGGAAGTGAGTGTAGGACCTTGGATGTCTTTGGACGTCGTACCTTCCATGCTTTCTGCCAGGATCAGTTCCTATATTTTATATGAGAATGTTCCTTAAAGAGGTCACAGGAGATTGAGGTTTTGAGCCCTCTTCTTCCTGAGGACAGAAGACAGGATTTTCTCACACTGGTTAAACATGCCCAGGATGCTTCAAAGTTTGTCGGTCGTGCAGCTTTTGACTGTTTTGAGTGCATAAGCAGAACCTCTGCCATTGCCATAGGTGCAGGAAGAATTGCCTGGCTCCAGGCATCCGATTTGGAGATCTGGGTGCAGGACAAACTGGGAAATATCCCTTGTACAGGTGAGAATCTATTCGGCAAGAATTGCCAAGAAAAAGCCAATGAGATGGATGCTGCCAGCTCTACTTTGGATAGGCTATCTAAAGGCACAGTTGATCCTGCCAGAAAGATCTTTCAAGAAGCCTTTCTTCTCGAAAAAGAAAAGGTTTTATCCCTCTTATTCCCAACAAGGACGTTCTGCAGGTCAGCTTGTCCGAAAGGGTCAGCAACCACCTAAACAAAGGAAAGCAAAGACCGCCAAGCCTCAAACGTCTCAGCAGTCTCAGCCTCCACAAGGCCTTTGACTTTCATCTAGAGAACTTAACCTTCCTGGCCCTCAATGGACCAGAGCCTTCCACCATTCCAGGAAGGTTATGTCACTTTGCCCCCAGGTGGAAGCAGATAACAGCAGAGCATTGGACACTCCATTATAAGAGAGGGGTACAAGCTGCACTTTCTCTGCATGCCCCCTCCCACAGTGGTAAGACAGTTCAATTCTCAGACCTCTCTCATCAACCTGTTAGATCAAGAGGTCACCATACTTCTTGCCCAAGGGGCAATAGAAGAAATACCCATTCATCAACAGGGTACAGGGTTTTACTCCCCCTGTTTCCTTATTCCAAAGAAAACAGGGGGATACAGACCTATTTTGGACCTCGGGGAATTGAACAAATTCCTGTTCAAGGAGAAATTCAAAATGATTTCTCTAGGAACTCTGCTGCCATACCTTCAGAGTCAGGATTGGCTTTGTTCTCTAAATCTCAAGGATGTGTACACCCATGTTCTCATCCATCCAAATCACAGAAAGTTCCTTTGGTTCCTTTTTCAAGGAAAGCACTACAAATACAGGGTGCTTCCTTTTGGCCTGGCCTCAGCTCCAAGAGTGTTCACGAAATGCATGGCTGTGGTAGCAGCATTTCTCTGCACTAGGCATATTCATATTCTCCTACTTAGACGACTGGCTCATTCGAGCCACATCAGAGTCAGAGGCCAGGACTTCCCTATCTTGCCCAATGCGTATCCTTCAGTATTTGGGTCTGGTCATAAACATCCCATAATCCAGTCTAACTCCCACTCAGTCTCTAGAGTCCATAGGAGCTTTGCTGGATACCAAAAAGGCAAGGGCCTATCTCCCCCAGGCCCGTTGCCTTCACATGGTGCAGTAGCTTTTCAGGCAGTGCTAAAAGCTCTTCTCACTGCCCTAGAAATGCTACAACTACTAGGCCACATGGCATCCACTGTGCATGTGGTTCCTTATGCTCACCTCCATATGAGAGCAGCCCAGTGGACTTTATCCACCCAATGGACTCAGGCATCAGGGTGCCTGTCAGACAAAATAGCAAACACAAATCGCCTTATTTTGTCCCTCCAATGGTGGCAGTCCCCTCAGAACCTGTTGTTGGGGTCCCCGTTCCAACAACCCTTACCCCAGGGAACTCTCACAACAGATGCTTCATCAATGGGTTGGGGAGCTCATCTACAAGACCTCTCCACCCAAGGCACCTGGACTCCATAGGACACTCATCTACATATCAATCTCTTAGAGCTCAGGGCAATCTTCCTTGCTCTTCTAGTGTTCCATACCCTGCTCAGCTTCAAGACAGTCCTCATTCATTCGGACAATCAGGTAGCTATTTTCTACGTGAACAAGCAGGGGGGAACAGGCTCTGTCGCTTTGCAACGAAGCTTTGCGACTATGGGCCCTCGCCAGAGAGCATCAGATTCACCTCCTGGCAGTTTATCTTCCAGGCATTCAAAACTTTTGGGCAGACAGACTCAGTCGAATTCTGCTTTCACACGAATGGTCTCTACATGCGGACCAGGTGACCAAGATTTTTCAAATTTGGTGAACCCTGGACATAGACCTCTTTGCAAGTCAGTTGAATGCCAAACTTCCCCGGTTCTGTTCCAGAATTCCGGCTCAGGGTTCTCAGGCCAGGGATGCCTTCCTCCTTCACTGGGGTCAAGGCTTCCTGTATGCCTTTCCACCCATTCCCTTAATTCTCAAAACCCTGTTCAAGCTTCAGAGAGACAGGGGGCGGATGATTCTAATAGCACCACATTGGCCACGGCAAGTGTCGTACCCCCTGCTTCTACATCTCTCTCAAGCCCCCTCCCTGGAGTTAGGGTCTGCTCCAGATCTCCTGTCACAGGAGGACAGAAGGTTATGGCATCCCAATCCCGTCTCTGCATCTCAGAGCTTGGTTGCTGAAGGCCTAGATCTTCATGATCTTAACCTTCCTCAGTAAGTAAAGGATGTCTTTTATGCTTCCAGGAAACCTTCCACTAGACGCTCGTATGCTTTCAAGTGGAAAAGGTTTACCATATGGTGTTCGCAAAAGGGTCTTAATCCCTTAGCGATACCTCTGGAATCATTACTTGAGTATCTCCTTCATTTATCTAATGCAGGACTTCAGACTAACTCAGTAAGGGTCCATTTGAGTGCTATTGCAGCTTCCTTCAAGCCTCTGAATGGACAACCTATATCCTCCCATCCTCTTATAGCAAGATTTATGAGAGGCCGCCTTCTACCTAAGCCTCCCATTAGGCCACCACCGGTGGCATGGGACTTAAACCTGGTTCTTGGTCAGCTCATGAAGCCACCTTTCGAACCCTCAGCTACTACCTCTTTAAAATTCCTTTCTTGGAAAGTTATCTTTCTCATTGCAATCACTTCAGCAGATTGCATCAGTGAATTGCAAGCATTATTTATTTATTTTTATTTATTTATCGTTTTTTCTATGCCACACTATTTACCATCAGCGCGGTTCACAGGTAACAAAACTGTGCTGATCCACCTTATACAAGGTTTCATCATGACAAGGTAGTTCTTAGGACTCATCCACACTTTATGCCAAAGGTGGTCTCGCCTTTTCATCTTAACCAAGCGGTCTACCTGCCTGTGTTCTTTCCAAGACCTCATGCAACAAATGCAGAAAGGAATCTTCATACTTTGGACTGTAAAAGAGCTTTAGCCTTTTACTTACAAAGAACACAGCAACATAGAAAGTCCTCTCAGCTCTTTGTTGCTTTTGATCCTTCTCATTTGGGACTTCCAGTCTCCAAGAGAACACTGTCCAACTGGATTGCACAGTTATTTCCTTTGCCTATCAGAGTAAGAACCTTCCTCTGGAGGGCCATGTCGCTGCTCACAATTTGAGAGCCATGGCAGCTTCAATGGCTCATCTGCACTCTGTGTCTATCGATGACATCTGTCGAGCAGCCACTTGGGCCTCAGTTCATACCTTCACAGCCCATTACTGCTTAGACAAGGACCCCTGCCGGGATGCCTTGTTTGGTCAGGCTGTTCTCCAACACCTGTTCCATACCTAATCAACTCCTACCCGCCATCCCTGGTTGGATGCCAGAGATTCATGGGGGGAAGTGGAGCCCTTTCACAGGGCCACACAACTTCTGGTGTCTCTCCCTTGCATCTAAAGCTAGGGAGTCCCCATGTGTGAAGACTACATTCCTGCTTGTTCCTGGAGATAGCATAGTTACTCACCTGTAACAGGTGATCTCCGGGAACAGCAGGAATTTAGTCTTCACAACCCACCCACCTCCCCTAGGAGTTGTATATCTTTCTCTTTCCCTCTCTCTCTTTGTCTCAGCTTTAAACTCAACTGGAGAGAGGCAGTTGGGAAAGGCGGGAAGGCAGCACGCAGGCGCTGTGGGATGCTCCCAAAAGCTTTCCTATTGGACGCTGGAGAGCGTTCCCACGCAGGCTCCGTCGGTACCGACGATACCCATATGTGAAGACTAAATTCCTGCTGTTCCCGGAGATCACCTGTTACAGGTGAGTAACTATGCTTTCTCGTGGCACCACGATGGCCATGCCAAACATGGTATTCCCTGCTTCTGCATCTCTCTCAAGCGGCACCTCTGGAGTTAGGGCATGCTCCAGATCTCCTTTCCCAGGAGAATGGGACGCTATGGCACCCGAATCCCCAGTCTCTGCACCTCACGGCCTGATTGCTGAAGGCTTAGATCTCCAGAATTTCATCCTGTCCCAGCAGGTAAAAGATATCCTTCAGGCTTCTAGGAACCTTTCCACAAGAAGATCTTATGCCTTTAAGTGGAAATGTTTTACTATATGGTGCTCCAAGAGGGGATTAAACCCCCTGGTCATACCCCTAGAATCGATACTAGAGTATCTCCTTCACTTATCGAATTCTGGGTTAAAGACCAATTCGGTAAGAGTCCATCTTAGTGCAAGTGCAGCTTCTTATAAGCCTCTAAATGGAGAACCAATTTCCTCTCATCCACTCCTATCAAGATTTATGAGAGGCCTTTTATTAACTAAACCTCCCATCAAGCCACCACCGGTGGCATGGGATCTAAATCTAGTTCTCGGGCAGCTCATGAAGCCGCCTTTTGAACCTTTTGGCCACTACAGCCCTTACGTTTTTGACTTTGAAGGTCATCTTCCTAATTGCAATCACCTCTGCCCATCGCATTAGTGAATTGCAAGCTTTAGTGGCTGATCCTCCTTATACTAGATTTCGTCATGATAAGGTTGTTCTTCGAACTCACCCACACTTTATGCCAAAGGTGTTTTTGCCTTTTTCATTTAAACCAATCAATTTATCTTCCTGTACTTTTTTCCGAGGCCTCACGCCTCTAATGCAGAAAGAAACCTTCATACTTTGGATTGTAAAAGGGCCTTAGCCTTTTACATACAAAGAACACAGCAACATAAAGTCCTCACAACTGTTTGTAGCTTTTGACCCTAGTCATTTGGGACTTCCAGTCTCCAAAAGAACTTTATCTAAATGGATTGCCCAATGCATATCCTTTGCTTATGAGAGTAAGGGTCTTCCTCTTCATGACCATGTCACAGCTCATAATGTGAGAGCCATGGCAGCTTCTATGGCTAATCTCCACCCTGTCTATCGATGACATTTGTCGAGCAGCCACCTGGGCTTCGGTACACACCTTCACAGCCCACTACTGCCTAGATAAAGCCTCCCGTTGGGAAGCCTTCTTTGGCCAAGCTGTTCTTCAAAATCTCTTTCAAACTTAAACCAACTTCTACCCACCAACCCTGGTGGGATGCCAGAGATCCATGGGAGGAAGGATTCTCACCTTTGACGGTAGCACTTTCCTGGGGCTATCTCCCTGGCATCTTCAGCTAGGGAGTCCCCCATATGTGAGAACTACATTCCTGCTTGTTCCTGGAGATAGCGTAGTTACTCACCTGTAACAGGTGATATCCGGGAACAGCAGGAATTTAGTCCTCACAACCCAACCACCTCCCCTAGGAGTGTGCTCTCGCTCTCTGTCTCTGTGTCTCTTTCCTCTCTCCCTCTATCCTTTCACTCAGCTACAAACTTAACTGAAGAGGGACAGTTGGAAAGGCGGGAAGGCAGCACGCATGTGCTGAGGGATGCTCCCAAAAGCGTTCCTATTGGACGCTGGGGAGCGTTCCCACGCAGGCTCCGTCGGTACCGACGATACCCATATGTGAGAACTAAATTCCTGCTGTTCCCGGAGATCACCTGTTACAGGTGAGTAACTACGCTTTCTGAACCCCAGATGCTAAAAGATCCCGCTCAGACCACTTGCCAAGCAGATGCTATTATCATAGGGATTTGGAAGCCTTCTAAGGCTTTTCCTTTCCCTTCAGAACTTCAAAAGATAGTTTTCCTTGGGTAGGACAGTCCTCATGCTTCCTTACACTCTGCTCGCTGGCTAGGTCGTGTCTGTACCTGGTCCCTGACCGACCTGGATAAATGGTTTCGTTTCCCGAAGGTGGATTTGCTCGTGATTGCAGTCACAAAGCACACTACCATCCCAGTTGAAGCAGGAACAGCCGTATGGCATCAGCAAGATCATAAGGTTGAAGGACTCCTGAAGACTTCCTTCTCAGTCCCTTGGTCTGTGGTGGCTTGGCGACACTTTATTAAGCTGGATTCAGCTCTTGCCCAAGGATCCTGCCCTGGTGTGCTTAGTCAACTGCTGCTTTTTTGGTGGACACACACTTTATTTTTTATGAACAGCTCAATTTGGCAGCTCAATCTGTTGCAGTGGTGACGGTTGCATGGCATTGGCTATGGCTATGGCTATGGTTCTGCCACTGGAATGTGGATCCAGCTTCCAAGGCTTGGCTCGCTAGGCTTATCTTCAAGGGCCAACTCCTCTGGAGAGGTTCTTGAAAAGCTTGTAAAGGATTTTGGGGAAGTTAACCCTCAACGCCTCCTGGAGGGTGAACCCAAATCAAGCACACATCAGCCCAGTTGGGGTCCTTCGTCGTCCTTTTCCAAGTCTCACTTTAGGGATTTATGGCGGTACAGGCCTGTGAAGTCTACCTCCTCCTTGGCCAAGCCAGGTTTCAAGCAACAATCCTTTCGAGGATTTTGTCACTTGCGAGAACTACTCCTCCTCCTCCTCCACCACGTTTCTGGAGCCGGGCGATCCTCCCGTTGATGGGCTCTGGGTCCGTTCTGGGGTGCTGCAAGTCAGTGGGCAGCTACGCCTTATTTTCCCACGAATGGGCTCAAATAACCACTTGCACTGTGCCTAGCCTGGTTGGTAGTGTCTGTTTGCTGGGCTGTGTATTGAAGTCCTCCTGCTTTGCCAGTGGCATACTGAAGCTGAACCCTAGGGGTCCTGGGTTTGCTACCAAAGGAGGTGTAGCGTAAGCTTGTGGCTTGTTGTGTTTGCATCATCTGTTGGCAGGGGGAGTTAACCCGCTAGTCTGGACTGGTCTAACAGGATTCCAGGAAAGGAAATTAACAGTAAGTGAAATTTCACATTTTTTAAAATGTATTTAATTTTTACAATGTGCAAAATAAACATCTACAGCATAGAAACTCCTGAAAAATAGTGGCAAATGTATAAAAGCAATCTGAAAGTTAGTTACTTTGCCGAGATGAAGTACATTGTTCTTACTTTTGGATTCCCCTAAACAAGTACGTTGTCAGTTTAATGTGTGAGGCATGAAATAGCATGGAAAAAGTATCCCCAAACTCCTCTAAATGTTTACCAAGCTAAACAAGAAGAAATTGACTCTGTTTCAGTATCTTATTCTTCACTCTTATGACCCTCCATGTTAAGTGCCGTCAAGTCAATGTCTACTCCTGGCAATGCTCTGGATAGTTGTCCTAAAATGTGTTCGGTCTTCAGTCAGACAGCTCATTGTTGATTGAGTGGCACCTACAGCTGCTGTTATTGTATCAATCCATCTCATTGCTGGCCCTTCTCTTTTGTGTTGGCCTTCTACCTTGATAAGCATGATGTCTTTCATACTTTGGACACATCATGCAAAGAGAGACAGAGAAAGTCCAAGTCTTGTCATCTGAGCTTTTAAAGAAAGCTTTGGTTTGATCTCCTCTAGTACTGACTGGTTTGTTCTACAGGCATCCAATGGTATACACCATATTCTTCGCCAGCACCATAATTCAAAGGCATTGATTTTCTTCCTGTCCATGTTTGTAAAATTACCATGGCTTTGGACAAGTGAAATCTTTGTATGGTAAGAGATCTCTATTCTTAACTAGGTCCTTCATAGCCATTCTGCCAAGAGCAATGCGTCGTCCGATTTCTTGACTGCTTGTCGTTTATTTGAATGTTCATCCAAGTAGGTTAAAGCTGTGAACTACTTCAATTTCTTCTCGGTCAATGATGAACTTATTGATTTTTGACAGTTATCAAATGGTGCAGGCCCATTTTAAGTCTATGATCTTACGAAGAAAATGTTTCAGAACGTCTTCACTTTCAGCCAATAATGTGGTATCAGCATAGCGAAGGTTATTGAGTGTTCCACCAATCTTCACACCTCTGTCTTCATACAGTCCTGCTTCTCTGATTATTTGTTCTGCATATAAATTTAAAAAGTTGGGGGAAAGTATACAGCCTTGTCGTACACCTTTGATTTTAAACCATTCTGTTTCTCCTTGATCCATTCAAACTATTGCTTCTTGATCAATGTAAAGGTTGTGGAAGAGAACTATCAGGTGTTCTGGTATACCCATGCTGCTTAATGTGGCCCAGAGTTTTTCATGGTTTACACAATCAAAAGCCTTGCTGTAGTCAATAAAACACATATAGATATCATTTTGGTACTCTTGTCTTTTCAAGGATCCATCTCCCATCCGCTATGTCTCTCATTCTTTGCCCTTTCCTGAATCCTGCTTGCACTTCAGGCAGTTCTTATTCCAGGTATTAGTTGTAGCCTATGCTAAATGAATAGAATCTTGCTGGCATGTGGGATCAGAACGATTGTGCGATAATTTCCACAATCAGTCAGATCGCCTTTCTTCAGTATTTGTATAAACACAGATCTTTCCCAGTCAGTTGACCATGATGTTATCTTCCAAATTTCCTGGCACAGCTTTGTAAGTATGGTAACAGGTGCATCCGATTGCTGTAATACTTCATTGTGAATGCCATCAGTGTTTGGTGCTTTGTTCTTTGATAATGCTTTCAATGCTGCTTTAACTTCTTTCATCACAAATGGTTCCTAATCGTAAGGTACAGGATGAAACAACTGTTGGTCCATGATATTTATGGTATAATGATTCTGTATATTCCTTCCACCTTTTTCTTGATGATCTCAGCTTCATTCATCATGGATTCTTGAGCATCTTGTAGCATTCCAATTCAAGAGTGTAATTTTCTCTTTTGTAACTTTAGGAAAGCCAATCTTGTTGTTCCTCTAATAGTTTGATTCTATTTCCTTGCAGGTGGTATTGTAGTACTTCTTGCTGCATGTTGAAGATTAGAGTTCTGTAATTGCCTCTATCTCCAGAAACCAGCAGGAATGTAGCCTTCACATATGGGTGACGTCTGTACCGATGGAGCTTGCATGGGAACACTCCCCAGCATCCAGTAGGAAAGCTTTGGGGAGCATCCCACTGCGCCTGCATAGCTGCCTTCCCACCTTTCCAGCTCTCCCTCCTCAGTTCTTTGTTTTCCGCGGAGCTGAGAGGAAGCAAATCCTGTCACTAAAGAAAATTCCTGTTTTTCATATTTTTGTGATTTGCATCTGCCTTCCCGTCAGTGCTGGTAACAACTTCCATCGGTACTTTCTTCTTTTAAAAAAAATAAACTGAGGAAGAAAGTTCCACTTAAGGCTCATTGATGCCATCTTAGGCCTAGGCCTTCCATTTGTCTGACACAATGGAAAAAACATCCAGTGGTTTTAAGAAGTGTTCTAAGTGTGGCAATACTATCTCGGCCACCGACACCCATGACTGGTGTCTAAAGAGCCTAGGGCCTGATCACCAACCGTCAGAATGTCCTCTCTGCCAAAAGATGACTAAGAGAGGCCCACAGAATCGAGCTGCAAAGCTGGGCACCCTCTTTGCCTCTGACACCGTCTCTTTAGCATAGACGTCATCGAGAGCTTAATCTTCCTCCCATGGATCGCAGATATCAAAACCTAAGTCTTCATCAAAGACTGGCCGCCACCCCCAAGGGTAGATCTCCTTCTAAGCTTCAAGATGCCTCGGACGTTGCCCTGGAGGGGGATACACTGGCCAAACAACCTTGGCAGGAGGATCTTCCCTACAAAGCTTTAGTGGGATGCCATGGCCGCCTGGTGCCATGCTCAGGGATTGTGGCTCGCAATTTGGGTACTGATACCCAAACATTGGCAACTTCCATGGATCAACGCATTCTTGCCATTGAGTGGAGCTTAGCGGCTTTAATTGGCATCCTCTGTTCCAGTTAAACCCCTATAGTCGGTTCCACAGAGGTCTGTACTGTTGTCGGTACTAATACAGACTGCATTCCATGCTACTGCCCATGCCAGCCCTCAAATCTGTTTCGGGTACTGAGGTTCTGACTACATAAATTCCAGGTACCAGCTTTGACTGGTACCAAGATCGTATGGAGCGGGAACACCCTGCCTGTTGATACTTTGAGTCTTCGGATTCCGATTCCTCAGACGATGAATCGGCCGATAATTGAGACATGCAAACCCTACCAGAAGACCCGTCTCAGTCTCCACAACGCCACCTGTCCCCACCATAGGACATGTCTTTCCAAGACTTTATTTGTAATGTTGCCAGGGGCCTATCCATAATAGTAACATAGGAGAGAGCCTAGGGCCAAAGAAATGGAAATTCTTCAATACTCAATAGCTCCAAAAGAAGTGGCTATGCTACCTATCTATCGGATACTTCTTCATGACTGCATGCTTCGTATGTGGGAGACACCTCTTACTATTTCTCCCCATACCCGTTGGCTCGATACCATGTACCAGGTACTGGAGTATCCGGGTTTTCAAAAGACACAATTGCCGCACCATTCCATGGCAGTGGAATCGGCAATGCTTCAAATCAAGAGCGCAAAAACTCATTTCTCTAACCTTCCGGGTAGGGAATCAAGAACCCGCGATGCTTTTGGTCAATGTTGCTTTCAGGCCTCCATGCTATCAGCCAGAATCATTTCCTACACTCTATATGGGTATGTTCCTTAGAGAGGTGTCTAAGGATTTGGAGTTAATGCCTCCTCTTCTCTCCAATGACAAGAGGGCAGATTATCTCACCCTTGTAAAGCATGCTCAGAATGTTTCAAAATTTTGTCAACAGAGCAACTTTTTTTTTTGTAACTTTCTTTTTATTGAAAATTTTTGTTTTTGTTCATTTGTAACACCCTATCCAGTAACAAGGAAGAAAAAAGGGTAAACATCATACAATAACATAGTTGATAACTCCCATACAATCCTAGTTACCCATTCCAACACAAATACTCAAACAGTGAAATCCCCACCCCTCTTCCCTTCCCCTGGGTTCACTCCACCGCAGCTAGCCTACCTCATACATAACCCCCACACCGACCTACTATGACTCATCCTTCCTCAAATAGTCCAATAACGGTTTCCACTGCTGGTCAAACTTAACCCCCTGGAACCGATGCAGCATTGTCAATTGCTCCATCATGACAATCCTGCGCAGCCTGACCACCCAGGCCTCTTTACTTGGAGATTGTTTCTGCTTCCATCGCCAGGCTATTTCGCACCGAGCTGCTATTAAGCATGCTCGTACGGGTCTATTCCAGCAAGTCGGCAGCTCATCCGGCCAAACTCCCAGCAGAAAGAATCTTGGACACAGGGGTACCCCCAGGTCAAAGATGGCCTGAATTTGATCCTTGATTCCCTCCCAATAGCCACGTATGATGAAACACTCCCACCACATATGCAGGTAGGTCCCTTGGCCTCCACACCCCCTCCAACAACGATCCGAAGCTCCCGGAAACATCCGGCTGTATCTAGAGGGGGTATAGTACCATCGCATCAAAATCTTATACGCATTTTCCTTTATTAGCGTACAGATTGATCTCTTGACCTCTCAAAATACCGTACCCCATTCTTCTTCTCCCCAGCTCACCCCCAAGTCTCTCTCCCATTCTTCCATATAGCAGAATTTCTCACCCTCTTTCCTCGGATGGCACAGACTGGCATATAAGGTTCGTATCATACCTTGTGATTGGGAATGCCCCCACCAAATCCCTTCAATACCATTTAGCCCTTCTTTAATCGTTGCCTTATTCTGTTTATGTTGCAAAAAGTGAGCCACCTGGAGATATGCAAAGAAATCTCGGGATCCGAGCTGATACTCTTCTTGTAATTGGGAAAATTGTTTAATTTCCCCCGAGTCAAGCAACTGCACAAATCTATCTAATCCCGTCTCGGCCCATCTCCTAAAAACCCCGTCCCTCCCCGGTCCAAAAGACTTAGTATACACTATAGAGGCTAGCATGGAAATAGACTCCTTGGGTCGGGAATTCACCCGTCCCCACCCTCTCTGCCACTCTTCCCAAAGATGTTGAAGGTATGGGTTCCGCGTCCAACCCCTACGTACCATCCCCTTCTGCAGCCAGGGAAGATACCTCAGATCGTGCTCCCCTGCCCAATACTGCTCCACATTCCCAAATCGTTTAGTTCCCCCCGATTCCCTCCAGTCCATGGCCTGTCGCAGTTGCACAGCTAAATAATAAACCCCAATTGCAGGCATTCCTAATCCCCCCTCCTTTGTGGTACTATATAGCACTTTCAGAGCTATCCTAGGAGGCCGGTGGCGCCAGACAAACAAAAATGTCTTCCGTTGTAGTTTTTGCAGAGCCAACCGCGGCACCCTCAAAGGTAGTACCTGAAAAAGATATAACAAGCGCGGCAATATCACCATTTTTAAAGCTGCTATGCGCCCCAACCAAGAAAAATCTTCCTTATGCCATCTCTCCATATCCTTTTCTATCTGAGCAATCAAAGGTGGATAATTTGCCCCATACATGCCTTGAAAATCTCTATGCAACTGAACCCCTAGATATTTAATGAACTTCGGGGCCCAACGAAACTTAAAGTTCTGTTGAAGATGATGCTCCATGCTGCTTTCTATAGACACTCCCAAGGCCTCAGTTTTATCCCAGTTAATTTTAAACCCAGACATCCTTCCAAACCGTTTCAACTCCCTCATATATAGGTAAGGCCAGCAGGGGCCGGGTGACAAACAATAAAATATCGTCCGCAAACAAAGCCACCTTATGTTCATCCTCCCCCACTTTCAACCCTGTTGCGTCCTGGTTCCTCCGCAACCGCTCGGCCAAGGGCTCCATCACTAACGCAAAAAGCAATGGAGATAAGGGGCACCCTTGGCGCGTCCCCCGTTGTAGCGGAAAAAATTCCGAATACCGTCCATTGATCTTAACTGCTGCCTCCGGCCTCTCATACAGAGCCGCAATCCACGCCAATAGTCCCGGTCCTACCCCCATCTTGCGTAGCACTGAGAACATAAAACCCCATTCGACCCTATCAAAGGCCTTTTCTGCGTCTACCGCTACCAACAACATTTCTTGCTTTAGATTCTTAGCCGACCAGATAACTTGAAGAGCCTGCCGTATATTATCACCCGTGCAGCGTCCTTGGACAAATCTGGTTTGATCCGGGTGCACCAAGCGTGGTAATACCCGTCCCAACCTGCAGGCCAGTATTTTGGCCAAGATCTTGCCATCCGTGTTTAAAAGGGATATGGGTCTATAAGACCCGCACACGGCGGGATCTCTGCCAGGCTTGGCAAGGACCGAGATCCCCGCCTGCAACATGGAAGGCGCCAACCGGCACCCTTCTAACACCCCATTAAACAACCTTTGCAGTACCGGGACCAAGTAATCCCTAAACTTTTTATAAAAACTCGCAGGAAGACCATCCAACCCTGGGGATTTATTGCCCGCCAGACCCTTGATTACCATCTCTATCTCCCCTATACCTGTCCGCTCATCCAGACAATCCCTTTCGCCTTCAGTAAGGTGTCCCAGCCCTTCCGTATCCTGCAAATACTCTTCCACCTCCAATAGCGAACTCTTAGTCTCACTAGTATACAGTTTTTGATAATAGTTCCTAAACTGCTCTCTTATACCCCCAGTCTGAAAGATCAGGTTATCCCGCTCCCCTTTGATTTTGACTATGCTGGTCCGACGCTCCCGCTCTCGCAACCGCCGAGCCAATAAAGAGCTGGCCTTATTATTAAACTCATAATATTGTTGATTGACCCTCTGCAGCTGAAACCGTATTGTTTCCAATTGCAGCTCCGCCAGTTCTGCCCAAATTCGCTTTAATTTCCCCCGAACCTGTACCCCCCTTCCCGCTTATGCTGGAGCTCCAAGTCTGTTAACACTCTGGTCAGATGATCCACAGTAGCCTCCCTCTCCCGTTTCTTCCTAGCCCCCCACTTCACTAATACCCCCCTGAGAACGGCTTTCAGCCCATCCCATAATATCCCCACCTCCACCGCTCCCGTATCATTCACTGCCAAATAAGTAGCGATTTCCTCTTCCACCTCCGATACTACCCTTTTATCCAGCAATAAGCTCTCATTAAGCCTCCAAAAAGTTCGGCCCCCCCGATCTACACCCTCCAAAAATTCCCCCCATAAGGGCCCATGATCTGTCCACGTTTGCGGCCCAATCTCCACCCGCACAACTCTATGCCCCCATGAGTCATCCCCCAATAGAAGATCAATCCTACTATAGCTATGGTGTGCATTCGAGTAGTATGTATAATCCCTGCGCTGTGGATACGCATTCCGCCATAGGTCCTGTAAGCGAAAGCGCTGTATCGGGTCCACTAGCCCAACCCGTCCCTGAGTCCCCCCCTTTATTGCCTATTCCGGACCAATCTAGCCGGGGGTCCTTGACCTCATTGAAGTCCCCCCCCTACCAGCAAGGCACCATGAATCTTATCCACTAACCCAGTGTTTTTCAACCTTTTTTGTGCAAAAGCACACTTTTTTCATGAAAAAAATCACGAGGCACACCACCATTAGAAAATGTTAAAAAAATTTACCTCTGTGCCTATATTGACTATATATAAAGTAATTATCTTGAATAGGAATCAAACACTCACACCAACCCCCCTCCTCTGCTGGTTCACACCAACCCCCCTCCCCTGCTGGTTCACTCACACCACCCCCCCCCCCTACAATGTTGGTTCAATCACCCACCCCCCTGTCACTTACTCACCCCTCCTGCTGGGTAACTCACTAAATTACCCCCCCTCCACTGCTGTTTCACTCACACCATCGCCCCCCCCCCCCCTTGCTGGTTCACTCAAACCACCCCCCCCCCTCCACTGCTGGTACACTCACACTCCCCCCCCCCCTTGCTGGTTAACTCACACTCCCCCCCCCTCCCTTGCTGGTTCACTCACACTCCCCCCCCTCCCTTGCTGGTTCACTCACACTCCCCCCCCTCCCTTGCTGGTTCACTCACACTCCCCCCCCCTCCCTTGCTGGTTCACTCACACTCCCCCCCCCCCTCCCTTGCTGGTTCACACACACACACACACACCCCTCTGCCCAAGCCCTGCTTCTGCTTTGTACAGAGCAGCGGCTGCACTACACTTACATTGAAAAGTAAAGAGAAACTGTGTCAGGAGCCCTCCGGTCATCGCAGAGCCCGAGGAAGTGATGTCATGGGGGCGGGCTCCTCACAGGCTGTCTTTCCTTTTCAAATTAACTTTATTGCAGCTAAAGTTAATTTGAAAAGGAAAGACAGCCTGTGAGGAGCCCGCCCCCATGACATCACTTCCTCGGGCTCTGCATGATCGGAGGGCTCCTGACACAGTTTCTCTTTACTTTTCGATGTAAGTGTAGTGCAGCCGCTGCTCTGTACAAAGCAGAACCAGCGGCTGCACTGCTATAGGGAATCGTGTTCGCGCCGCGGACTTCGGCACAAAAGCCGTTTTTTTGCTCTGGCCGCTCCCGATCTTGCGGCCAGAGCAAAAAACCGGCTTTTCAATGGCCGGTTTTACAACTGTGCTGGCAGCCGGCCTGGCCATGGAAAAACCGGCCAGGCCGGCTGAAAACAGGCCGGTTGGCAACCCTAATTTGTGAGCCAAGGCCACATGTTACGGATGAAATTGGAATTTTTCCCACGGCACACCAGACAATATCTCACGGCACACTAGTGTGCCGCGGCACAGTGGTTGAAAAACGCTGCACTAACCAATCTCCTAACTCCTTCCAAAAAGCAGCACCCGACTCATTTGGCCCATAAATATTGACCAGGGTAACCTCCTGGCCTTGTAATTCCCCCCAGACTAATAGCACCCGTCCCTTAATCCCCTTCAACACACCCCCCACCGGAAAGGGTACGTCACCCCGAATTAAAGTCGCAACTCCCGCCTTTTTATTAGCGCCCTCTGCATTAAAAAACATGTGAGCAAAGGCCCCACTTCTCAACAGGTGCTCATCCTTTGGCAACAAATGCGTTTCTTGTAAAAACACCACCTGCCATTGCCAGCTCTGTACCTCCTTGAAAAGCAGCTTCCTCTTCTGCGGAGTATTTAACCCCGTACATTTAAGGATCCGATTTGCAACCCGCCCCCAGAACCACCCTGTAGCCCCCCCAAGTGCTGTGCAGGTCCCACAATAGTTACCCCCCTTCCCCCACCCCCTCTCTGACTACCATTCCCTACTCCCCTACCCCCCCTATCCCCCTCCCGCCCCCATCCCTACCAGCAGACCTACTTTCTGCTGCTCCTTTCTTAGAGTACATGACCCCCACCTCCCGGGACCACCCACCTCCAGTAGTTAGACCTCTCCCCTCCCGCCCTCCCCCGGCCCCCCGCTCTCCTACCATTCTCTCACCTTAAGCTACCGTACATCCCAATTATTCAACATTATAACAACACTCACCCCGAACTTAACCCCCTCCTTAAGAACCTTAACCCATCATAATAAGGAAAAAAAAACCCCGATGCAAACTCTTACATACACCCAGACCCTCCCGACCGCCTCCCACTCCCAACTCTGCACCCTTTAGCAAGAATAGAACTCAAAACTCCCTCATGTCCAGTTCAAGTCTTGGCTGCTGAAGTGCTGCCCTGCTCGCTGTCCTTCCTGGTCGCAATATCGCTCGAAAGATGCCTCAGGCGGTGCCCCATCTCCGGAATCCGCTGCCATCTCAGTTTCTCTAAGACTGTCTCTTGATTTCTCTCCAATTCCAATGGTCTCCGGTTCAATTCTAGTAGATTGGGAGCATTACTTTTTACCAAGATCTCCCAAGCTTCCATTTCAGTCCGGGCTCTCTTAGGTGATCCTTTAATTTCAAACTGGATCCCAAATGGAAAGAGCCATTTATACTTGATATGTTCTCGCTGTAAATAGCCAGTTACTGGCCGGAGAGCTCTCCGCCGTTGTAAAGTAGCGGGTGCCAAGTCCTGAAATATCTCGACCGAGGCATTCCCCCAGGCCATCTTGCCCTTCCTTGCCGCTCGCCGCATGATTTCCTTCTTCAACTTGTAGCTCGTCAGACATGCTATGTCTCTCGGCCTCGTTGCTGACTGGGGTCCCAGCGCCCGGTGAGCTCTTTCGATACCGATGACTGGTTGCTCTACCGCAGAGCCCGCTTCACCGTCACGCATCATGGCCTCACAGATTTCCTTCACAATCTGCTCCGCCTTCTGGTATTTAGCGCCCTCCGGGACCCCCGAATCCTAATATTGCAGCGCCGGGAGCGATTCTCTAAGTCCTCGAGTTTATCTCTCAGTTCATCCCGCTCCTTTTGCCAGCTACTGATGGACTCCTGAGCATTTTGCGCCGCCAGCACCACTACGTCCACGTGCTCTTCGAGATAGTCAACCCTTTGGCCCAGCGCTTGCAAATCCTGGTGCAGCTCATTAACCACTTCTTTAACCTCCAGCTTTCCGGCGATCACCTCTCTCTTAAGCTCCTTGCACCAACGCCAAAGGTCCTCCATCGTGCACTGCTCCTCCGCTTTCTCCGGCTCCTCCTCCGTGTCGGCCTCCATGCCTGTACCGCTATCACTCTGCAGCGCCAGAGGTGCGTAGGAGGATCGAAATTGGTCCAATTTTTTCCTCACGGACATCCTGGAGGGCTCCACCACCTATTCCTCTCGCAATTGAGAAAAGAGGATCCAACTGCACTGATTAATAGCTCTTATTCTCTCTGTCCCGAAGAGAGCTTCACTCTCAGGCGGCCATACCAGTCGGTGACGTCACGTCCTCCCAACAGAGCAACTTTTAATTGCTTTGAGTGCATCAGCAGAACTACATCTATCTGCATCGGTGCACGCATGATTGCTTGGCTCCAGGCATCGGATCTTGAACAATGGGTTCAAGATAAGCTGGGTAATACCCCTTGCACCAGCGAAAATCCTTTTTGCCAAAGACCACCACTGGAGAGACGAGACCAGAAGGGTACAGATAGCTTAGTTACTCACCTGTAACAGGTGATCTCCGGGAACAGCAGGAATTTAGTCCTCACAGCCCACCCACCTCCCCTAGGAGTTGTATCCTCTATCTATTTCTTTCCTTTCCCTCTCTCTCTTTGTCTCAGCTTTAAAACTCAACTGGAGAGAGGCAGTTGGGAAAGGCGGGAAGGCAGCACGCAGGTGCTGTGGGATGCTCCCAAAGGCTTTCTAATTGGACGCTGGGGAGCGTTCCCACGCAGGCTCCGTCGGTACCAACGATACCCATATGTGAGGACTAAATTCCTGCTGTTCCCGGAGATCACCTGTTACAGGTGAGTAACTATGCTCTCTGTACCCTTCTGGTCTCGTCTCTCCAGTGGTGGTGGTCCCCATAAAATCTCTTTATAGGGTCACCTTTTCAGATGCCTGTACATCAATGTACCCTGATGGACGCATCCAAACTGGGCTGGGGAGTCCATCTGGGATCTCTCTCCACTCAAGGCCTCTGGTCTCAGCAGGAGTCACAACTCCATATAAATTTGCTGGAGCTCAGAGCCATTCTCAGTGCTTTCAAAGTGTTCCAGGAGCATCTTCATTGCCGCCGAGTCCTAGTCCAAACCAACAATCAAGTGTTCTACATGAACATGCAAGGCAGAACAGTAGTCTATTCTCTCTTAGAATAGACATTGTCCCATCCCTTTAGATGGAGAGACTGTTTACTAGTAATTTCAGGGTCAGCCTCTTTAGCTTGTAGTAACATAGGCCATATGGTCTTTTTCTGCTGACATGTTTCTGTCTAGTCTGCCATTCCATATCAATTGCTGTAGTCTTTTTTTTTTTTTTTTTTTTTTTTTTCACCCTCCCTCCTTCCCCCCGCCCATTAGAGATCTTTTGTATTTGGCCCATGCCTTCTTGAATTCAGATACTGTCCTTGCCTCTACTACCTCCACTGGGAGACTATTCTACACATCTACCATTCTTTCCATAAAGAAATATTTCCGCTTATTACTCCTGAATCTATCACCTTTCATCTTCATCCTATGCCCCCTTGTTACAGAGCTTACTTTACATAGAAACATAGAAATATGATGACAGAAAGACCATATGGCCCATCTAGTCTGTCCTTCCATATCAACTACAACAGTCCCCTTTTTACCTTTAGAGATCCTCTGTGTTTGTCCCATGCTTTCAATTGAAAGAGGCTCTCCTCTTCTGCATTTATGCCACTAAGGTATTTAAACATTTCTATCGTATTTCCTCTATCCTGCCTTGTCTCTAAGAACATAAGATATGCCATACTGAGTCAGACCAAGGTCCATCAAGCCCATTATCCTGTTTCCAACAGTGGCCAATCTAGGTCATACGTACCTAGCAGTTTCCCCAAAAGACAGAGGTTCCACAATGCTTGTACTGGGTCAAGCATTGATATCCTGGGTCCCTTCTTAATAATGGTTTATGGGCCTTTTCTCCAGGAACTTGTCCAAACTTTTTTAAACCCAGCTACACTAACAGCCTTTACTACATCCTCTGGTAACAAATTCCAGAGTTTGATTACACGTTGAGTGAAAAAGAATTTTATTTTATTAGTCTTAAATAGTTTACCCTGTAGCTTCATTGCATGTCCCCTAGTCTTTCTATATTCTGTTAACGTAAACAATCGATCTATGTTTACCCGTTCCACTCCATTCATTAATTTATAGACTTCTATCATATCTCCCCTCAGCCGTCTCTTTTCCAGGTTAAAGAGCCCTAACCTTTTTAGCCTTTCTTCATAGGAGTATCCTTCCATCCCCTTTACCATTTTGGTGGCTCTTCTCTGAACCTTTTCTAATATCGCTATATCCTTTTTAAGATACGGCGACCAGAATTGCACACAATATTCAAGGTGCGCTCTCACCATGGAACGATATAGAGGCATTATAATAACTTTTGTTTTATTTTCCATTCTTTTCCTTATGATACCTAGCATTCTATTTGCTCTCTTGGCCGCCGCTGCGCACTGGGCCGAGGGTTTTAACTTGGTATCCACAATGACGCCTAAATCTTTTTCCTGGGTGGTGGTTCCTAATGTGGAACCTTGCATTGTGTAACCATAGTTTGGGTTGTTCTTTCCTAGGTGCATAACTTTGCACTTGTCCACATTAAATTTCATCTGCCATTTTGATGCCCAGTCTTCCAATTTATCCAGATCCTCTTGCAATTTTCCACAATCCTCTTGGGTTTTAACAACTTTAAATAGTTTTGTGTCATCTGCAAATTTGATAACCTCACTCGTTATTCCACTTTCCAGGTCGTTCATGAATATGTCAAAAAGCAGTGGACCCAGCACAGATCCCTGGGGTACACCACTATTCACCTTTCTCCATTGAGAAAATTGGCCATTTAGCCCTACCCTCTGCTTTCTATCTTTTAACCAGTTCCTGATCCACAGTAGTACACTGCCTCCTATCCCATGACTCTTTAGTTTTGCCAAAAGTCTCTGATGAAGGACCTTGTCAAAGGCTTTCTGAAAGTCCAGATACACTATATCAACCTACTCACCTTTGTCCACCTGTTTGTTCGCACCTTCAAAAAAACATAAAAGATTAGTAAGACAAGATCTTCCTTCTCTAAAGCCATGTTGGCTGTCTCCCATTAGGCCATGACTATCTACATGCTCAGTAATTTTATTCTTTATGATGGTTTCTACCATTTTTCCCGGTACTGACATAAGAACATAAGACATGCCATACTGGGTCAGACCGAGGTCCATCAAGCCCAGTATCCTGTTTCCAACAGTGGCCAATCTAGGTCATACGTACCTAGCAATATCCCCAAAAGACACAGGTTCCACAATGCTTGTACTGGGTCAAGCATTGATATCCTGGGTCCCTTTTTAATAGTGGTTTATGGACCTTTCCTCCAGGAACTTGTCCAAACCTTTTTTAAACCCAGCTATACTAACAGCCCTTACTACATCCTCCGGTAACAGATTCCAGAGTTTGATTACACGTTGAGTGAAAAAATATTTTCTCTTATTTGTCTTAAATAGTTTACCCTGTAGCTTCATTACATATCCCCTAGTCTTTCTATATTCTGATAGCGTAAACAATTGATCCACGTTTATCCGTTCCACTCCATTCATTAATTTATAGACCTCCATCATATCTCCCCTCAGCCGTCTCTTTTCCAGGCTAAAGAGCCCTAACCTTTTTAGCCTCTCTTCATAGGAGTAGCCTTCCATACCCTTCACCAATTTGGTGGCTCTTCTCTGTACTTTTTCTAATAACGCTATGTCCTTTTTAAGATACGGTGACCAGAATTGCACACAATATTCAAGGTGCGGTCGTACCATGGAGCGATACAGAGGCATTATAATATCCTTTGTTTTATTCTCCATCCCTTTCCTTATGATACCTAGCATTCTATTTGCTTTCTTGGCCGCCGCTGCACACTGGGCGGAGGGTTTTAACATGTTATCCACGATGACTCCTAAATCCTTTTCCTGGGTGGTGGTTTCTAATGTGGAGCTTTGCATCGTGTAACAATAGTGTGGGTTGTTCTTTCCTAGGTGCATAACTTTGCATTTGTCCACATTAAATTTCATCTGCCATTTGGATGCCCAGTCTTCCAATTTATCCAGATCCTCCTGCAGTTTTCCACAATCCTCTTGGGTTTTAACAACTTTAAACAGTTTTGTGTCATCTGCAAATTTGATAACCTCACTAGTTATTCCCTTTTCCAGGTCATTTATGAATATGTCAAAAAGTAGCGGACCCAGTACAGATCCCTGGGGTACTCCACTATTCACTTTTTTCCATTGGGAATATTGGCCATTTAGCCCTACCCTCTGCTTTCTATCTTTTAACCAGTTTCCGATCCACAATAGTACACTGCCTCCTATCCCATGACTTTTTAGCTTCGCCAAAAGTCTCTGATGGGGGACCTTGTCAAAAGGTTTCTGGAAGTTCAGATACACTATATCAACTGACTCACCTTTGTCTACCTGTTTATGCACACCTTCAAAGAAACATATCAGATTAGTAAGACAAGATCTTCCTTGTCTAAAGCCACGTTGGCTGTCTCCCATTAGGCCATGACTATCTACATGCTGTGTAATTTTGTTCTTTATGATGGTTTCTACCATTTTCCCTGGTACTGACGTCAGGCTCACCGGTCTGTAATTTCCCGGGTCACCCCTGGAACCCTTTTTAAAAATTGGTGTTACGTTGGCGACCCTCCAATCTTCAGGTATTACAGATGATTTTAATGAAAGTTCACAGATTACCAATAGCAGGTCTGCAATCTCATATTTCAGTTCTTTCAACACTCTGGGATGTATACCATCCGATCCAGGTGATTTGCTACTATTCAGTTTATGAAATAGTTGTAATATATCTTCCCGGTGTAGCGATATTTCTCTCAATTCCTCTGCAGTATCACCTTTAAATACCACTTTAGTCTTGGGTAACATCCCTACATCTTCCTCAGTAAAGACCGAAGCAAAGAATTCATTCAGTCTCTCTGCTATAGCCTTGTTTCCTCTTACTGCCCCTTTTACCCCTCTATCATCTAATGGTCCAATTGACTCTCTCACAGGCCTTTTGCTACGAATGTACTTGAAAAAGTCTTTATTTCGTGTTTTTGCTTCCGTCACTAATAGCAGGTCTGCAATCTCATATTTCAGTTCTTTCAACACCCTTGGATGTATACCATCCGGCCCAGGTGATTTGCTACTCTTCAGTTTATCTAATAGTTGTAATACATCTTCCCGATGTATCGATATTTCCTTCAATTCTTCCGCATATTAACATATACATATTAAGATCTTTAAGTTCCCATATGGTTTATAACGAAGATGACTGACCATTTTAGTAGCCACCCTCTACACACACTCCATCCTATTTATATCTTTTTAAAGGTGTGGTTTCCAGATTTGCACACAATACTTCAAATGAGATTGCACCAGAGACTTATACAGAGGCACTATCGCCTATTTTTTCTGCTGGCCATTCCTCTCCCTATGCATCCAAGCAGCCTTATGGCGTTCACCGTCGCCTTCTCTATCTGTTTAGCCACTTTAAGATCATCAGAAATGGTCCTGCTCTTTCATGGACAAAAGTACTTCGCCCCCTACACTGTTCCGCTCTCTTGGATTTTTGCAGCCCAAATGCATGACCCTGCATTTTTTTAGCGTTAAATCTCAGCTGCCAAATTCTGGACCATTCTTTCAAAGCTTAGCTAGATACCTTCTTGTGTTACCTACTCCTTTCTGGATTTCTACTCTATTGCAGATTTTGGTATCATCCACAAAGAAGAAAACCTTTGACCCTTCCGCAGTATCGCTAACCAAGATGTTAAAAAGAGTCAGATCCAGGACAGATCCCTGCGGCACACCATTGGTAACATCCTTCTCACAGTGAGCTTCATTTAACTGTATGCTTTTGTCACCTCCCACTCAATCAATTTTTAACCCAGTCACTTTAGGGTCCATCCCTAAGAACATTAAATGCCATTCTGGGTCAGACCAAGGTCCGTCAAGCTCAGTATCCTGTTTCCAGCAGTGGCAAATCCGGATCACATGTACCTGGCAAGTACCCAAAAGATATATAGGTTCCAAATGCTTGTCCTGAGGCAAGCATTGGATTTCTCAGGTTCTCTTTAATAATGTTTTATGGACCTTTCCTCCCGGAACTTGTCAAAAGCTATTTTTAAACCAGCTACACTAACAGCTTTTACTACATCCTCCGGTAACAAATTCCAGAGTTTAATAAGAGAAAATATTTTTCCCTCAACACGTAATCAGTCTTAAATGGGTTACATCGTAGCTTCATTGTGTATCCCTAGTCTTTCTACTTTTTGATAGTGTAAACAACCGATCTACGTTTTTACCTGTTCCACTCTTCATTAATTTATAGACCTCTACCATATTTCCCCCCCAGATGTCTCTTACAATTTGAAGAGCCCTAACCTTTTAAGCCTTTCCTCATAGGGGTATCCTTCCAGCCCCTTTACCATTTTGGTGGCTCTTCTCTGTACCTTTTGTAATTCTGCTATATAGCTTTTAAGGTATGGCAACCAGAACTGCATACAATATTCAAGGTGTAGTTTCACCATGGAACAATAAAGGCATGATATCTTTTGTTTTATTCTCAGCATTTTATTTCCTTTCTTTGCAGCTGCTGCATACTGGGCTGAGGGTTTCAGTGTAATGGCCACGAACAAGCAGTAATGTAGTCTTCACATATGGGTATCGTCGGTACCGACAGAGCCTGTGCAGGAACGCTCCCCAGCGTCCAATAGGAAAGCTTTTGGGAGCATCCCACAGCACCTGTGTGCTCCCTTCCCGCCTTTCCCAACTGCCTCTCTCCAGTTGAGTTTTAAAGCTGAGACAAAGAGAGAGAGGGAAAGGAAAGAGATAGGTAGAGAGATACAACTCCTAGGGGAGGTGGGTGGGTTGTGAGGACTAAATTCCTGCTGTACCCCCGTTCTTTTTTTCTTTCTTTTTAAAAAAAAAACTTAGTTTCTGGAGTCTTTCCTTCAGTAACTCTCTTCTGTGGTGCTAGGTGCCATTTTGGGCACTAGGCCAAATTTTATCCTTAAACATGGAAACTCCTGCCTCTGGTTTTAAAAATGTTCTAAGTGTGGCGGTACCATCTCCGTTACCGACACTCATGAGTGGTGCCTCAAATGTTTAGGTCCTGACCACTCTATTTCAGAGTGCCTTGCCTGTGGAATTATGTCTAAAAGGGGCCGGCAAAACTGGGCTGCTAAACTTAGCGCCCTTTTACCCTCCGCTGTGGCGTCCGTGGCATCGATGTCCTCCAGGGCTTCATCTTCCTCCCATGGATCTCAGGTAACTAAACATAAATCTAGCCGGTCCTCAAAGGGTAGATCTCCTAAGCATCGAGATGCCTCTGGCGTTGCCCTTGAGGGATCTTCACCGGCAAAATTGCCCCGGCGGGAGGTTTCGGCTTCCAAAGCACTAACAGGGCTCCAGGATGTTCTCAAGGCCTCAACCACGACAGAACTACTGGTGCCATGCTCTGGTGTTCCAGCCGCTTCAACCGGCACCGATACCCAAGCATCAGCAGTGTCGATAGACCAGAGATTCTTGGCTATTGAATACAGTCTGGCAGCTCTTCTTATGGCCTCGATGCCCCTGAAACCTTTTCAGACACTTCAACCGGTACCAGCACCAACTGCATCGACATCAGCGGGTATACCACCGGGACTGATTCATGCATCTCTATCCGGCATTGACAAGTCGGTACCAGATCACTTCGATACCGACTTCGATCGGTCCCGTCCCTTGCACGATCACCGGAATCGGAGATACTTCGAATCCTCGGATGAGTCTGAAGACTCCGAAGACTCTGCTGATACCAGAGTACTTCTTCCCGAGGATTTCTCTTCTCCTCAGCATAGGATGTCTCCACCAGAGGATATGTCCTTTCAGGATTTTATCCAAGATGTGGCCCGTTGTCTTTCCATCACAGTGGCTCCTGAAAACGAGCCTAGGGCAAAGGAATTAGAAGTCCTTCAGTACCCTAAAGCTCCCAAGGAGGCAGCTACCTTACCTATTCATGTGCCTAGTGGTTGGGGCAAGGTACTTCAGGCCGGAAGGTCGGGGGTTCAAATCCCACTAGAGGACAGCAACCTTGGGCCGGAAGGACTGGGGTTTCTAGTCCCATAGATGCTCCTTGTGGTCTTGGGCAAGCCACTTAACCCTCCATTGCCCATGTTCCCTGTAAGTATTAGTGTATGTCTCTCATATCCCCGCGTGTTAAATGTATCCCCCAATTGTGTTGTGACCGCTTTGATTGAAGGATAAGGCGGGATACAAAACTGTCTAAATAAATAAATAAAATAAATCTTGCATCTCCTCATTCCTGAAGACTCAACACCATGTATCGAATTCCTTCTTGTCCTGGGTTTCAAAAGACTCAATTACCACACCATTCCATGGTGTTGGAATCAGCCATGAGACGGATCAAGAGTGCAAAAAGGCATGCATCTAATCATTCAGGATGTGTGTGTAGAACTCTTGACGCCTTTGGGCGTCAATCCTTCCAGGCTTCCATGCTTTCTGCTAGGATCAGTTCCTATATCTTGTATATGGTGATGTGCCTTAAGGAAGACACAGGAGACTTAGAGCTTATGAGCCCTCTGCTTCCTGATGATAAAAGGCAAGATTATCTTGCTCTTGTTAAACAAGCTCAGGATGTTTCCAAGTATGTGAATCATGCTGCCTTTGACTGCTTTTAATGCATAAGCAGAACTCTGCTATAGCAATAGGTGCACGTAGGATTGCCTGGCTCCAGGCATCTGACTTGGAAATCTGGGTACAGGACAAATTGGGAAACATACCTTGCACAGGAGAGAATCTCTTTGGCAATAATTAGCAGGAAAAAGCTAATGAGATAGATGCTGACAATATCACTTTGGATAGATTGTCCAAATCCATAGCTGATCCTGCGAGGTAAAAAGCCTCTAAGAAATTGTTCTTCAGCAAGACATTTTATCACTCCTATACCCAGCAGGGACATCGTCCAGGTCAGTCTGCCCAAAAGGGACAGCAACAGCAACCTAGACAACAAAGGAAGCCAAAAGCTGCTAAGCCTCAACCGGCTCAGCAGACTCGGCCTCAACAGGGGCTTTGACTCCTGTCTAGAGAACTTTGCCTTCCTGGCCCTGAACGGACCAGAACCCTCCACCATCCCGGGAAGGTATGTCATTTTGCCCCCAGATGGTGTCAGATAACAGCAGAAAATTGGACTCTGTCCATTGTACGAGAGGGGTACAAACTTAATTTCCTCAACATGCCCCCTCCTACAATAGTAAGTTCAGTTTTCAGACCTCTCTCAACGACTGGTTAGGTCAAGAAGTCACAATGCTCCTTGCTCAAGGGGCAATAGAAGAGGTACCTATTCCCCAACGGGGTACAGGCTTCTATTCCCCCTATTGCCTTATTCCAAAGAAAACAGGAGGACACAGACCCATTCTGGACCTCAGAGAATTGAACAAATTCCTGTTCAGAGAGAAGTTCAAAATGATTTCTCTAGGAACTCTGCTGCCATACCTTCGGGGTCAGGATTGGCTTTGTTCTCTAGATCTCAAGGATGCGTACACTCATATTCTCATCCATCCAAGTAACAGGAAGTTCCTTTGATTCCTGTTTCAAGGAAAGCACTACCAATACAGGGTTCTTCCTTTTGGCCTGACTTTTGCACCAAGAGTGTTCACAAAATGCATGGCTGTGGTAGCAGCATTTCTCCGCACCCTGGGAATATTCGTCTTCCCTTACTTAGACGACTGGCTCATTCCAGCCCCTTCAGGGCCAGAAGCCAGTTTTTCTCTGTTTCGCACAATGCGCATCCTTCAGTATTTGGGACGAGTCATAAACTTCCCAAAATCCAATCTTGCTCCCACTCAATCCCTAGAATTTATAGAAGCTCATCTGGATACCAGACAGACGAGGGCCTTCCTTCCACAGCCCCTCTGTCTTTGCATTGTAGAGTTAGCTTCCCAAGCAGTGCTCAAGCCTCATCTCACTGCTCGGGAAATGTTAGTTGCTAGGCCATATGGCATCCACCGTGCATGTGGTTCCTTTTGCTCGCCTCCATATGAGGGCAGCCCAGTGGACCTTATCCACTCAGTGGACTCAGGCGTCAGGTTACCTGTCGGACAAAATAGCAAATTCAGATCTTCTTATTTTGTCCCTCCAATGGTGGAGGGATGAAGTGGAAGGTGAAATTTATACTTTACCTGCTAGTTGCTTTCCTTGAGTTCCTCCAGCCCAGGCCAGGGTCCTCCCTTATACTTTAGTGTTTCCACTAAAGTACTGGGGGTGTGCTTGGTGTGACTCAAGGGTTTTGGTCTCTCGGGCTTTGCAGGGGGATTCTCTTTAAGAATAAGTGAAAGCAAACTTTTTAAGCCACATTTAAAATAAGGTTTGCAAAGAGGGACATCTTGTCCCTGCTGGTTACATGTTTGACGTTTCGGTTAATGCTGTTGACTGTGTTCTAATTGTTGCTCTTGGAATCTGCTTTGTCAATGTACTGGCTTTGATGGGTAGGCAGAGTGCCTTTGTAGGGTGACATCAAGACTTGACATGCTCAGTCTCCAGCTGCTGGAGAGGGGTGATAACCCATTCATCTGGATTGGACTGGAGGGACTCGAGGAAAACAAATTAACAGGTAAGATCTAATTTGACCATATGGATAGTTTTGAATCTTTTTCAGCTCTGTACTTAAGGGTATCTGGGTTACTTTTAACTTTATTAGAACCTCTCTGTAGGGATGCCCTAACTTCCGTCTTTTTCTAGTATCCTTTTTAGTTTAAAAGGGAGGGAGAGCAGCTTTTAGAGGTTAATCTCCAAGAACAAGCAGGAATATAGTCTTCACATATGAGTATCGTAGGTACCGACGGAGCCTGCGCGTGAATGCTCCCCAGCATCCAATTAGGAAGCTTTTGGGAGCATCCCACAGCGCCTGCGTGCTGCCTTCCCCCCTTTCCCAACTGCTTCTCTCCAGATCTTCGTTTTCCGTGGAGCCAGCAGGTCGTGTTCCTGTCACCACAGAAAATATTTTTCCTTGTTCTTTTTTTGTGGTCGCATCTGCCTTCCTCGACGCTATACCGGTACCACCGGTTGTTCTTTCTTTCTTTTAAAAAAAAAATAATAATATTCTTTTTCCTAACTTTTCTTTTCCAGGTGCACATGCCATTTTGGTGCACCGCCTCGGGTTTTAAAAAGTGCACGAAGTGTGGCGGTACCATCTCCGTCACCAACACCCACGAGTGGTGTCTTAAATGTTTAGGTCCTGACCACTCCATCTCCCAGTGTATGGCTTGTGCCATGATGTCCAAGAGGGGTCGACAAAACCGAGCTTCCAAGCTCAGCGCCCTTTTTCCCTCTTCTGCAGCTTCGGTGGCATCAACGTCTTCCAGGGCTTCGTCTTCCTCCCATGGATCTCAGGTAACTAAACATAAGTCCAGCCGGTCCTCAAAGGGTAGATCTCCTTCTAAGCATCGAGATGCCTCCGGCATTGTCCTTGAGGGTTCTATACCGGCAAAATTGCCCCGGCGGGAGGCTTCGGCTTCCAAAGCATTATCGGGGCTCCAGGATGTTCTCGAGGCCTCAACCTCGGCAGAACTACTCGTGCCATGCTCTGGGGTACCGGCTGCATCCGGTACCGATATCCAGGCATCGGCGGCATCGATAGACCAGAGGTTCCTGGCTATTGAACGCAGTCTGGCGGCTCTCCTTGCAGCATCAACGCCCTCGGATCCACATCAGACGGTTCAACAGGTACCGGCATCGGTACTGGTACCGGTAGCATTGACATCGGTATCGGCTTTGCCGGCACCCAATCATGCGATGCCTTCCGGTGCCAATACACCGGTACCGATTTCTCCCCGGTACCGACTTTAGTTGGTATGGGTATCGGGCTCTTCAAGAGCATCCAGACAGATGGTACTTCGAATCCTCGGAGGACTCAGAGGATTCTGACAGCTCTACCGGTACCGGGGTACTTCTCCCGGAGGAGCCTTCCTCTCCTAAACGTAGGATGTCTCCTCCAGAAGATATCTCCTTTCAGGATTTCATCAGGGAGGTTACTCGTGGTTTGTCCATCACTGTGACTCCTGAAACAGAGCCCAGAGCTAAGGAGCTGGAGATTTTACAATATCCCAAAGCTCCTTAGGAAGCAGCTACCTTGCCTATCCATGAGATTTTACATGATCTCATGTTGAGAATGTGGAAGAAACCTCTTACCACCTCTCCTCACTCTCGCAGACTGGATACCATGTATCGAGCCCCTCCTTGTCCTGGTTTCCAGAAAACTCAGCTTCCTCACCACTCCATTGTCGTGGAGTCAGTTATGAAAAGGATCAGGAGTGCAAAGAGGTATGCCTCTAATCCTCCAGGACGTGAGTGTAGAACCTTGGATGCCTTTGGACGTCGTACTTTCCAGGCTTCCATGCTTTCTGCCAGGATCAGTTCCTATATTTTATATATGGGAATGTTCCTTAAAGAAATCACAGGAGATTTAGAGGTTTTTAGCCCTCTACTTCCTGAAGACAAAAGGCAGGTTTTTTTCACACTGGTTAAACATGCCCAAGAAGTTTCTAAGTTAGTCAATCGTGCAGCTTTTGACTGTTTTGAGTGCATAAGCAGAACCTCTGCCATTGCCATAGGTGCACGTAGAATTGCCTGGCGCCAGGCATCCGATTTGGAGCTCTGGGTGCAGGACAAACTGGGCAATATCCCTTGAACAAGTGAGAATTATTCGGCAAGAATTGGCAAGAGAAGGCCAATGAGTTGGATGCTGACAACTCCACTTTGGATAGGTTATCCAAAGCCACAGCTGATCCTGCCAGAAAGAGGTTTCTTGAAAGATCTTTCTTCTCAAAAAGGAAGAGGTTTTTATCCCTCCTATTCCCAGCAGGGACGTTCTGCAGGTCAGCCTACCTGAAAGAGTCAGCCACCACCTAAACAAAGGAAAGCAAAGACTGCTAAGCCTCAACCATCTCAGCAGTCTCGGCCTCCACAAGGCCTTTGACTTTCATCTGGAGAACTTAGCCTTCCTGTCCCTCAATGGACCAGAGCGTTCCACCATTCCAGGAAGGTTATGTCACTTTGCCCCCAGGTGGGAGCAGATAACAGCAGAGCATTGGACACTCCATTATAAGAGAGGGGTACAAGCTGCACTTTCTGTGCATGCCCCCCTCCCACAATGGTAAGACAGTTCAATTCTCAGACCTCTCTCATCAACCTGTTAGATCAAGAGGTCACTATGCTTCTTGCCCAAGGGGCAATAGAAGTACCCATTCATCAACAGGGTACAGAGTTTTACTCCCCCTATTTCCTTATCCCAAAGAAAACGGGGATACAGACCTATTTTGGACCTCAGAGAATTGAACAAATTCCTGTTCAAAGAGAAATTCAAGATGATTTCTCTGGGAACGCTGCTGCCATACCTTCAGAGTCAGGATTGGCTTTGTTCTCTAGATCTCAAGGATGTGTTCACCCATGTTCTCATCCATCCAACTCACAAAGTTCCTTCGGTTCCTTTTTCAAGAAAAGCACTACCAATACAGGGTGCTTCCTTTTGGCCTGGCCTCAGCACCAAGAGTGTTCACGAAATGCATGGCTGTGGTAGCAGCATTTCTTCGCACTCTAGGGATATTCGTCTTCCCCTACTTAGACGACTGGCTCATTCGAGCCCCATCAGAGTCAGAGGCCAGGACTTCTCTATCTTGCACAATGCGTATCCTTCAGTGTTTGGGTCTGGTCATAAACATCCCAAAATCCAGTCTAACTCCCACTCAGTCTCTAGAGTTCATAGGAGCTTTGCTGGATACCTGGAAAGCAAGGGCCTACCTTCCTCAGACCCGTTGCCTTCACATGGTGCACTTAGCTTCTCAAGCAGTGCTAAAGCCTCACCTCACTGCCCGAGAAATGCTACAACTACTAGGCCACATGGCATCTACAGTGCATGTGGTTCCTTATGCTCGCCTCCATATGAGAGCAGCCCAGTGGACTTTATCCACACAATGGACCCAGGCATCAGGGTGCCTGTCAGACAAAATAGCAAACACAAATCGCCTTATTTTGTCCCTCCAATGGTGGCAGTCCACTCAGAACCTGTTGCTGGGGTCCCCATTTCAACAACCCTTACCCCAGGCAACTCTCACAACAGATGCTTCACCAGTGGGTTGGGGAGCTCATCTGCAAGACCTCTCCACCCAAGGCACCTGGACTCCACAGGAGACTCATCTACATATCTCTTAGAGCTCAGAGCAATCTTCCTTGCTGTTCGAGTGTTCCACACCCTGCTCAGCTACAAGACAGTCCTCATTCATACGGACAATCAAGTAGCCATGTTCTACGTGAACAAGCAGGGGGGAACAGGCTCTCTGTCGCTTTGCAACGGAGCTTTGCGACTATGGGCCCTCGCCAGAGAGCATCAGATTCATCTCCTGGCAGTGTATCTTCCAGGCCTTCAAAACTCTTGGGCAGACAGACTCAGTCGAGTTCTGCTTCCACACGAATGGTCTTTACATGCACACCAGGTGGCCAAGATTTTTCAAATTTGGGGAACCCCGGACATAGACCTCTTTGCAAGTCCGTTGAATGCCAAATTTCCCCGGTTCTGTTCCAGAATTCCGGCTCAGGGCTCTCAGGCCAGGGATGCTTTCCTCCACTGGGGTCAAGACTTCCTTTATGCCTTTCCACCCATTCCCCTAATTCCCAAAACCCTGTTCAAGCTTCAGAGAGACAGAGGCCGTATGATTCTCATAGCTGCACATTGGCCACGGCAAGTGTGGTACCTTCTGCTTCTACATCTCTCTCAAGCTCCCTCCCTGGAGTTAGGATCTGCTCCAAATCTCCTGTCTCAGGAGGACGGAATGTTATGGCATCCCAATCCCCAATCTCTGCATCTCAGGGCTTGGTTGCTGAAGGCCTAGATCTTCATGATCTTAACCTCCCTCAGCAAGTAAAGGATATCCTTTATGCTTCCAGGAAGCCTTCCACAAGACGCTCTTATGCTTTCAAGTGGAAAAGGTTTTCCATATGGTTTTCCATATGGTAACCCCCTTGCGATACCTCTGGAATCATTACTGGAGTATCTCCTTCATTTATCCAATGCAGGACTTAAAACTAACTCAGTAAGAGTCCATTTGAGTGCTATTGCAGCTTCTTTCAAGCCTCTAAATGGACAACCTATTTCCTCCCATCCTCTTATAGGAAGATTTATGAGAGGCCTTCTTCTAACTAAGCCTCCCATTAGGCCACCACTGGTGGCATGGGACTTAAACCTGGTTCTTGGTCAGCTCATGAAGCCACCTTTCGAACCCTTAGTTCCTTATCGTTCCTCCAGCTTAGTCCTCCACCACTAGGTAGTGCACCTCCTCCTGCAGCTTGGAGACTGGACCAATCAAAACTTGGCATCACTGGAAGTAGCCTGCTGGCATTCCCTTACAGCTCCTGTGTGTCCAGTCTCCAAGCAGCAGGAGGACATAGTGAGCCTAGGTGCTGGGCTCACTAGAGAAACAGATAAGGAGCTAGATAGATCTCTTAACCTTCCTAGCCTTTCTAATTGGCTTTGAATTGGTTTGACATCACTCTTTGAGTGAGTGGGTCCCTTTTAGGGGACTGTTTCTTTAAAAAAAAAAAAAAAAAACCAGAGAGGGAGATGCAGCGAAGCACAAGTTCGGAAAATGGACAGGTTGCTGAAGCAATCTTTTGAGGCGGATGCCGTGGCGTTACAGGCTTCCATTTGCGGTGCTTGGATCGCACGGGTCTGCCTTCGCTGGGTTCAGCGACTGCGGCAGTCCGCTTCCTTGGAGCCAGAGGAAGTGCGGGAGATGCAGCGCTTGGAATCTGGCTCGGTGTATTTGGCGGATGTACACTATGACCTCATCCGAGCTTTGTTGAATAGTATGACCTCTTTAGTGGCGGCGCGCAGAGCGCTCTGGCTAAAGAATTGGGCGGCTGATGGCTCTTCCAAGGCGCATCTTGGTAAGCTTCCCTTTAAGGGACAGCTCTTGTTTGGGGAAGATCTGGAAAAGTTAGTTAAGGAGTTGGGCAAGTCCAAGGGGGGCCGTCTCCCGGAAGATAAGCCCAGGCGGGGAAAATCGGCTGTTCCTTTTCGGGGGCAGTTTCGAGATTTTTGGAGGTTTTGATCGCCTCGCTTGCAGGATCTCAAAGAGGTAGATTCGCGTCTCGAGCCCAGGGATTTAGGGGATTTTGAGGTTCAAGTAGGGGATACGCTGCGACGTCCTCTGCAGTCTCCGTAAGCCGCAATGAAGATCGGCGGGTCCAGGCAGCGATTCAGCCGATCGGTGGTCGTCTTCGGAGCTTTCTCTCTGCCTGGACCCACATTACGTCCGACCAGTGGGTCCTCGAGATCATTCGTGACGGTTATGCCTTAGACCTCGCGAGGCCGGTGTTGGACTCATTCGTGCTCTCTCCCTGCAGAAGTCCCCAAAAGGTGTTGCAGGTGCATCAAACCCTGGACCATCTTCACCTGGGCGCAGTCGTTCCTGTCCCACCAGCAGAATACGGCATGGGTTGCTATTCTATTTATTTCGTGGTGCCAAAGGAGGATGGTTCCCTTCACCCCATCTTTGACCTCAAGGGCGTAAATCGCTTCCTTCGAGTGCCGCATTTTCGCATGGAAACGCTGCAGTCGGTTATTGTCGTGGTTCGTCGCGGGGAGTTTTTGACGTCCTTCAACCTCTCTGAGGCTTATCTCCATATTCCCATCAGGGCGTCCCATCAGAGATTTCTGCGCTTCGCACTTCCTTGGGGCATTTCCAGTTTCAGGCTCTGCTCTTCGGCCTGGCGACGCCGCCGCGCATGTTCACCAAGATTATGGTGGTCGTTGCGGTAGCGTTATGGAAAGAAGGCATTTTGGTACATCCTTACCTGGACGATTGGTTGATTCGAGCAAAGTCCAGAGCCGAGAGCCTGGCCGCCACGGAAAAGGTGATCGCTCTCCTCCAGTCTCTCGGCTGGGTGATCAATGTAGCCAAGAGCCATCTAGTTCCGACCCAGGTTCTCGAGTACTTGGGTGTGCAGTTCGATACTCAAAGGGGCTCGGTGTTCCTGACAGAGCGCAGAGCTCTGGCTCTAAGGTGCCTGGTACGGGACTTCCGCAAGCTTCCAGCACTGTCGGCCTGGAAATACCTGCAGGTGCTGGGCATGATGGCGGCAACCTTGGAAGTCGTTCCTTGGGCCAGGTTTCACATGCGGTCGTTACAGCGGGCCCTTATTCGACGTTGGTCCAATCAGTCCGACTCATTGAACAAACGACTCTCCTGCCCCTTGCTAGTCCGACGAGATCTGCGGTGGTGGCTGCGGCCGGCGTGTTTACGAGCAGGAATGCCTTTGGAACCGCCGGAATGGATTCCACTGTTAACGGATGCAAGTTTGGCGGGCTGGGGAGCGCATTGCGGAGTGGAGTTTGCTCAGGGTCTCTGGTCTCCGGAAGAGAGCGGCTGGTCGATCAACCGGTTGGAGCTTCGGGCGGTGTTTCGCGCCCTGCAGAGTTTCGAAGCCCAAGTAACGCACAAAGTGGTACGGGTCTTCTCTGACAATGCGCCAACAGTAGCTTACATAAATCGGCAAGGCGGCACCGGCAGCTCAGCCCTGGAGGACAAATCCCAGCGGCTGTTTGCATGGATAGAACCGCGCTTACAGGCGATCTTGGCGGCACATATAGCCGGAAAAGACAATGTGACGGCGGATTTTCTCAGCAGGGTGCAAGTGGATGCGGGGGAGTGGGAACTGCATCCCACGGTCTTCGCGAAGTTGGTGCGTCGCTGGGAAATGCCCGTCATGGATCTCATGGCCACGTTCCATTCAGCAAAAGTGGGTCGGTTCTTCATCAGAAGACGGGAGCCCATGTCTGAAGGAATCGATGCCCTCATGCAACCGTGGCCCTGGGTGGGTCTTCTCTACGTATTTCCTCCATGGGTGCTTCTCAGGCGAGTGATCCAGCACATCGAGGCGCATCACGGAAGGGTGCTGTTAGTTGCGCCGGATTTGCCCATGCGTCCGTGGTATGTCGACCTGGTGAGATTGCTGGACGGAACTCCGTGGCGCCTCCCGTTGTCAGAGCTGTTGATTGAGGGTCCGCTCCTGATGCCGCGGGTGGAGAAATTCTCGCTTACGGCTTGGCCATTGAAAGGGCGCGGTTAAAGAAGAAAGGTTATTCCAAGTCCGTGGTGTCAACTTTGCTTCAGGCGTGTAAACGTTCAACTTCGCTCGCGTATGTGCGCATCTTCGAGGATTGGTGTTCGAGGCGTCAAGTCCGTGCTGCCACGGCTTCGGTTCCAGTGGTATTGGATTTTTTACAGGATGGCTTCGATAAGGGCTTGGCCGCCAATTCTTTAAGAGTGCAGCTGGCGGCCCTAGCCTGTTACAGAGGGTAAGGTGCAAGGTGTTGCTCTAGGGGCTCACGTCGATGTTGGCCGTTTTCTTAAAGCCGTTTCCAAGTTGTGGCCGGCACGTCGGGTTGCTGTTTCTCCGTGGGATCTCAACTTGGTGTTGCGCGCGCTGAGTGGAGCGCCGTTTGAGCCTTTATCAAAAGCCTCGGTGAAAGATTTGACTCTGAAAGTAGTATTTTTGGTGGCTATTTGTTCGGCTAGGCGTATTTCAGAGCTTCAGGCACTTTCGTGCCGGGAGCCTTTTCTGTCCTTTTCTTCGCAAAAGGTGGTTCTCCGGCCGGTGCCTTCCTTTCTTCCTAAGGTTTCGTCTTCCTTTCATGTCAATCAGGTGGTTTCGCTTCCCGTCCTCCAGTTGGCAGGGGAGCAGGCTTCGGATCGGGGCCTTAGTCGCCTGGACATCAAGAGAGTGTTGCGCCGTTATTTGTCAGTCACTGAGTCCTTCCGCAAGTCGGATCAGTTATTTGTCCTTTTTGGGGGCCCCAGAAAGGGCGAGGCTGCGGCGAAAGCTTCTATTTCCAGGTGGATCAAGGAGGCCATTGTTTCAGCATATTTGCTGCAGGGGCGCTCTGCTCCAATGGGTTTGAGGGCTCATTCGACAAGAGCGCAGGCGGCGTCCTGGGCGGAGCATAGTCTAGTTCCGCCGGTGGAAATTTGTGAGGTGGCGACTTGGTCGTCGTTGCATACATTCAGTAAGCACTATCGCCTGGACGTTCTGGCGGCTAGGGATGCCTGTTTTGGTTCGGCAGTCTTGCATGCCGGATGGCAGGGTCCCTCCCGTTAGTACTGCTCTGTTACATCGCAGTGGTGGAGGACTAAGCTGGAGGAACGATAAGGAAATAGTAATTACACTTACCTGGTAATTGTAGTTCCTTGAGTGACGACAGCTTAGTCCTCATGCCCGCACTCGGGTTTCTAGGTTTACATGGCACGCGGTTCATCCTCATCGGAACCTATATGGGTGAGTCTTTTCAGTTGGTATCCCCCTCTTCATTTCAGTCGGGCTAGCTTGTCTGGTCCTTTCTTTCGCTGACTTGCTGTGGCTCGGCAGGGGGGGGAGGCGAATTTCCCCTATGGCTAATTTCGTGGGCGTTTGGGGAGATTTCAAATTTGTTACTCTTTTGTAATAATTTTCAGTGTTTAGCTACTTGTTTGTTGCTCTTTTGAGTCTGCTTTGTCAGTAGTTCACTGGAGCTGTAAGGGAATGCCAGCAGGCTACTTCCAGTGATGCCAAGTTTTGATTGGTCCAGTCTCCAAGCTGCAGGAGGAGGTGCACTACCCAGTGGTGGAGATCTAAGCTGTCGTCACTCAAGGAACTACAATTACCAGCTAAGTGTAATTACTATCTACTACCTCATTGAAATTCCTTTCTTGGAAAGTTATCTTTCTCATTGCAATCACATCAGCATGCCGCATCAGTGAGTTGCAGGCACTAGTAGCTGATCCACCTTATACAAGGTTCCATCATGACAAGGTAGTCCTTAGGACTCATCCACACTTTATGCCAAAGGTGGTCTCACCTTTTCATTTAAACCAAGTGGTCTACCTGCCTGTGTTTTTTCCAAGGCCTCATGCATCTAATGCAGAAAGGGATCTTCATACTTTGGACTGTAAAAGAGCTTTAGCCTTATCTCCAGGAACAAGCAGGAATCTAGTCATCACATATAGGTATCATCGGTACCGACGGAGCCAGCGTGGGAACGCTCCCCAGCGTCCAATCATAAAGCTTTTGGGAGCATCCCACAGCACCTGCGTGCTGCCTTCCCGCCTTTCCCAACTGCCTCTCTCCAGTTCTTCTTTTTCTGCGGAGCCAGCAGGTCGTGTTCCTGTCACCGCAGAAGAATTTCCTTATTTCTTTATTTCTTATTTCTTTTTGTGGTCGCGTCTGCTTTCCCCGACACTCTACCGGTACCGCCGGTATTTCTTTTCTTTTAAAAAAATTTATTTTTTCCATTCTTTTACTTTTTTCAGGTGCACCTGTCCTTTTGGGCCTTAGGGCCCAGAAATTCCTTTAATATGGAAAAACCTGCTTCAGGTTTTAAAAAGTGCACAAAATGTGGCGGTACTATTTCCGTCACCGACACCCATGAATGGTGTTTAAAATATTTAGGTCCTGACCACTCCATCACAGATTGTGTGTCCTGTGCTATGATGTCTAAAAGGGGTCGACAGAACCGAGCTGCTAAGCTCAGTACCCTGTTTCCCTCTGATGCAGCTTCGGTGGCATCGACGTTTTCCAGGGCTGCTGCTTCTTCCCGTGGATCTCAGGTAACTAAACATAAGTTTAGCCGGTCCTCAAAGGGTAGATCTCCTTCTAAGCATCGAGTTACCTCTGGCATTGCCCTCGAGGATTTTACCCTGGCGGGAGGCTTTGGCTTCCAAAGCACCATCATCGGGGTTCCAGGATGTTCTCGATGGCTCGGCCTCGACAGATCTCCTGGTGCCAAGCTCTGGGGTACCGGCAGTTTTCACCGATACCGATTTCCAGGCATTGGCAGCGTCTATGGACCAGAGAATTCTGTCCATAGAACGCAGTCTAGCGGCTTTCCTTGTGGCATCGACGCCCTTGGTACCGCGACAGACAACTCCACCGGCATCGGTATCGTTATCGCAACCGGTACCGATAGCATCGACATCGGCGTCGATGCCTGCTATGCTGGTACCCTGTCCTTCGATGCCCGCTGGTACAGTTTCCCCGGTACGGGTTATTCCCGATACCGATTTTGCTCAGTACAGGTATCGGGCTCTGCAAGAGCATCCAGACAGGCGATACTTTGATTCCTCAGAAGAATCTGAGGATTCTGAAAGTTCTGTTGATGCAGCAATGATGCTTCCACAGGAGTTGTCCTCCCCTAAACGCAGGATGTCTCCTCCAGAGGACATGTCTTTCCAAGACTTCATCCGAGAGGTGGCTCGGGGCCTGTCCATCACTATGACCCCTGAAACAGAGCCAAGGGCCAAGGAGTTGGATATTTTACAATATCCCAAAACTCTTAAGGAGGCAGCTACCCTACCCATTCATGAGATTCTATATGATCTCATGTTGAGGATGTGGGAAACACCACTTACCACCTCTCCTCATTCTCGTAGGTTAGATACCATGTATCGTGTCCCTCCTTGTCCTGGTTTCCATAAAACTCAGCTTCCCCACCACTCCATTGTGGTGGAATCTGCTATGAGAAGGATTAGAAGTGCAAAAAGACATGCCTCTAATCCACCAGGACGTGAATGCAGAACTCTGGATGCTTTTGGACGTAGAGTCTTTCAAGCTTCCATGCTTGCTGCAAGAATCAGTTCCTATAGTCTCTACATGGGAATGTTCTTAAAGGAAGTTACTGATCATCTACAGACTTTAAGTCCTTTCATCTCTGAGGATAAAAGGCAGGAGTTTCTCACTTGGCTCAAACATGCCCAAGATGTCTCAATTCTCCAACCGTGCAGCCTTTGACTACTTTGAATGTATAAGCAGAACCTCGGCTATTGCCATAGGTGCACGTAGAATTGCTTGGCTCCAAGCATCTGATTTAGAGCTCTGGGTACAAGATAAATTGTGAAATATCCCTTGTACTGGTGAGAACCTGTTTGGTAAAGATTGGCAAGAAAAAGCCAATGAGATGGATGCTGAAAATTCCACTTTGGATAGACTATCCAAGTCTACTGCTGATCCTGTTAGGAAAATGTTGTTCAAGAAAACACCTTTTTCTAAAAAGAGATTTTATCCTGCTTATGGTCAGCAGGCATCTTCTGCAGGTCAGTTTTCAACCAAACGTCAGCAACCATCCAAACAGAAGAAAGCAAAGGCTGCTAGGCCTCAACTGGCTCAGCAGCCTCAGCCTCCTCAGGGCCTTTGACTTTCTGCTAGAGAACTTAGCCTTTCTGGCTCTGGAAGGACCAGAACCGTCCACCATTCCAGGAAGGTTATGCCATTTTGCTCCCAGATGGGGCAAATAACAGCAGAGCGTTGGACACTCCATCATTCCCAAAACCCTCTTCAAGCTTCAGAGGCCACATGATTCTCATAGCACCACATTGGCCACAGCAAGTGTGGTACCCTCTGCTTCTACATCTCTCTTAAGCTCCCTCCCTGGAGTTAGGGTCTGCTCCAGATCTCCTATCTCAGGAGAACGGAATGTTATGGCATCCCAATCCCCAGTCCCTGCATCTCAGGGCTTGGTTGCTGAAGGCCTAGATCTCCAAGATCTTCATCTTTCTCAGCAAGTGAAAGATGTTCTTTATGCTTCTAGGAAACCTTCCACTAGACTTTCTTATGCTTTCAAGTGGAAAAGGTTCACTGTTTGGTGTTCAGAAAAGGGTCTTAACCCCCTTGCTATACCCCTAGAATCTTTACTGGAGTATCTCCTCCATTTGTCTAATGCAGGCCTTAAGACAAATTCAGTAAGAGTCCATTTAAGTGCTATTGCAGCTTCTCTTAAACCTCTAAATGGACAACCTATTTCCTCTCATCCTCTTATAGCAAGATTCATGAGAGGCCGCCTTCTAACTAAGCCTCCCATTAGACCACCTCCGGTGGCATGGGACATGAATCTGGTTCTTGGGCAGCTCATGAAGCCACCTTTCGAACCCTTAGCTACCACCTGCTTGAAATTTCTTTCTTGGAAGGTTATCTTTCTCATTGCAATCACATCAATCAGCACGCCGCATTAGTGAATTGCAAGCACTCGTAGCTAATCCACCTTATACAAGGTTCCATCATGACAAGGTAGTCCTTAGGACTCATCCACACTTTATGCCTATGGTTGTCTCGCCTTTTCACCTCAACCAGGAGGTCTACCTACCTGTCTTTTTTCCAGGACCTCATGCATCAAGTGCAGAGAGGAATCTTCATACCCTAGACTGTAAAAGAGCTCTGGCTTTTTATTTACAGAGGACACAGCAACATAGAAAGTCTTCTCAGCTCTTTGTTGCTTTTGACCCTTCTCATTTGGGACTGCCAGTCTCCAAGAGAACACTATCCAACTGGATTGCTCCGTGTATTTCTTTTGCCTATCAATGTGAGAGCCATGGCAGCCTCAATGGCTCATCTGAACTCTGTGTCTATTGACGACATCTGTCGATCAGCCCCTTGGGCCTCGGTTCATACCTTCACAGTCCATTACTGCTTGGACAAGGACTCCCACCGGGATGCCTTGTTTGGTCAGGCTGTTCTCAAACACCTGTTCCATACTTAGTCAACTCCTACCCACCGTCCCTGATAGGATGCCAGAGATCCATGGGGGGAAGTGGAGCCCTTCTCAAAGACACACAACTTCTGGGGTCTCTCCCTGGCACCCAAAGCTAGGGAGTCCTCATATCTGATGACTAGATTCCTGCTTGTTCCTGGAAATAGCATAGTTACTCACCTGTAACAGGTGATCTCCGGGAACAGCAGGAATTTAGTCCTCACAACCCACCCACCTCCCCTAGGAGTTGTATCTCTCTATCTCTCTCTTTCCTTTCCTGCTCTCTCTCTCTTTGTCTCGGCTTTAAAACTCAACTGGAGAGAGGCAGTTGGGAAAGGCAGGAAGGCAGCACACAGGCGCTGTGGGATGCTCCCAAAAGCTTTGATTGGACGCTGGGGAGCGTTCCCGCGCAGGCTCCGTCGGTACTGACGATACCCATATGTGAGGACTAAATTCCTGCTGTTCCCGGATATCACCTGTTACAGGTGAGTAACTATGCTTTATTTGCAAAGAACACAGCAACATAGAAAGTCCTCTCAACTCTTTGTTGTTTTTGATCCTTCTCATTTGGGACTTAGTCTCCAAGAGAACACTGTCCACCTGGATTGCTCAGTGTATTTCCTTTACCTATCAGAGTAAGAATCTTCCTCTGGAAGGCCATGTCACAGCTCACAATGTGAGAGCCATGGCAACTTCAATGGCTCATCTACACTCTGTGTCTATCGATGACATCTGTCGAGCAGCCACTTGGGCCTCGGTTCATACCTTCACAGCCCATTACTGCTTGGACAAGGACTCCCGCCGGGATGCCTTGTTTGGTCAGGCTGTTCTTCAACACCTGTTCTATACCTAATCAACTCCTACCCACCATCCTTGGTTGGATGCCAGAGATCCATGGGTGAAGTGGAGCCCTTTCACAGGGGCACACAACTTCTGGGGTCTCTCCCTGGCATCTAAAGCTAGGGAGTCCCCACATGTGAAGACTACATTCCTGCTTGTTCCTGGAGATAGCATAGTTACTCACCTGTAACAGGTGATCTCCATGAACAGCAGGAATTTAGTCTTTACAACCCACCCACCTCCTCTAGGAGTTGTATCTCTCTATCTTTCTCTTTCCCTCTCTCTCTTTGTCTCAGCTTTAAACTCAACTGGAGAGAGGCAGTTGGGAAAGGCGGGAAGGCAGCACACAGGCGCTGTCGGATGCTCCCAAAAGCTTCCTAATTGGACGCTGGGGAGCATTCCGCGCAGGCTCCGTCGGTACTGACAATACCCATATGTGAAGACTAAATTCCTGCTGTTCCTGGAGATCACCTGTTACAGGTGAGTAACTATGCTATGCCAGCAGCCTGGTTCCATCCTGGTTGGGGTGCAGTCTATACCTTCGGAAAAGCTCCTCCCTTTCCCAGAATGTTATCCAGTTCCTAACAAATCCAAAATCCTCTTCCTTACACCATTGTCTCAACCACACATTGAGATTCCGCAGCTCAGTTTATAAGTCGCCTATGCGGAACTGTCAAAGGCTTTACTGAATTCAAAGTACACCACATCTAGGGCTCTCCTTCAGTCCAACTCTCTGGTCATCCAGTCGAAGAAGTCAATTAGATTTGTCTGACAAGACCTGCCTCTGGTAAACCCATTCTGCCTTGGATCCAGCAATCCACTGGACTCCAGCCTTACTATGCTTTGTTTTAGCAGCGCTTCCATTTACTCACCACAGAGGTCAGACTAACTGGCTTGTAGTTTTCAATCTCATCCTTACTTCCACCTTTGTGTTAGGGACCAAATGTGCCTTTCTCCTGTCCTCTGGGACCACTCCTGACCCTAAAGAAGCGTTTAAAAGGTCAGTCAGTGGAGCCACTTGAACATCCCCAAGTTCCTTAAATATTCTCAGATGTATCCCCTCAGGTTCCATCATTTTGTCTACTTTTAGTTTAGCTAGTTCCTCACAAATGCAGTCTTCTGAAAATCATTCAAGATCCCTGTCACTTCTGCTGCTATTTGTGGGTGTTTTCTGAGGTCCTTCTCCTAGCCCTTCTCCTGGCCCTTCATCTGTGACCACAGAACAAAAATATTTAAGCGAGTCCACGTTATCTTCATCAGCTTCTACATATTGTACCCTTCACCCTTGAGCCTGACAATGCCACTTTTGCACTCCCTCCTCTTGCTAACATATCTGAAAAATGCCTTGTCCCCCACTTTATTGCATTGGCTATCTCTTCATGTATCTTTGATTTCCTGACTACATTTCTAGCTTTTCTGTTTGTTTGTTTTCAAATATTGATGCTTGTCTTCCTCTCTGTGATCTCTTGTATTTTATGAAGGCCACCCTCTTTCTTCACCTTTTCAGCTACTTCTTTTGAAAACCATAGTGGCCTCCTTTTCCTTTTATTTATTTACCTTTCTAACAAAAAGGTTTGTTGCCCTTAAAATGTCTCTCCAGTTTTGCCCATTGCTTTTCTACATTCCCCCCCCCCCCCAGCTGTTCCCATCACGCTAACAACTTCTTGAGGTATTGCCCCATCTTGGCAAAGTTAGTTTTCTTAAAGTCTAAGACCCTCGCTTTTGAATGGACTTTTATCAGCCCAAATCCTAATACTGATCCACACCATCTGGTGATCACTGGATGCGAGATGATCTCCCACTATAGCATCAGAAACACTTTCCATATTGGTAAGCACCAAGTCCAGTATGGACTTTACGTGTGGGTTCTGTTACCAGTTGCCAAATAGTTCTCCCTGTAGAGAATCCAGGATCTCTTTACTTCTAGATGACACCGCAGCAGGTATATGCCAATCAAAGTCTGGCATGTTGAAATCACCTATCAGTAGCACTTATTTCACAGCAAAACTGCGTATGTCTTCTATTAAATCTGACAACCTCTTCTCCCTGTGAAAGAGATCTGTATATTGTACCAGTGTAAATGGATTTCCTATTCCCTCTTTCCAGTTTAACTCAGTGCTTGCTTGCATTTTAAGCCCTGTAATTCTATAGCTTTAATATTTTTTTTACATATCGTTCCACTCCTCTCTTTCTTCCTACCTTGTCCTTCCTGAATAAAGTATAGCCTGGTATAAATACATCCCATTCTTGGTTGTCCATGAACCATGTCTCCGTAACTGGCACTAAATCCAAGTCGGCCTCTTTTGTCAGATATTTAAAGAGAAAAATCTACAGGGGCAGCTTTATCTGCTACTGGGCAGTTAATCCGAGTGGAAATTCCTTAAAGTCTAGGTATTTTTCCATATTTTAAAATCTGCAGTTCATGGTTTGCCTTTCCATAATTGGAGAGGCATCTGCAGCCATCTTATCTCCCTACATGGAAACAGACTTTGAGTGGAAAAGTTTAATGTCCAGAAATAGTAAAGCTGGCGTGTTCCTTTTTTTTAGATTCAACAGTTTTCTGAGATTCACATTTACAGTTCACATCTCATTCCTTATTTTGTACACCTCGCAATATTATAGTGAAACTTTGCTCTTAACTCAGTTTTATCACTGCCGTGGGTTCTGCATGCAATGTTTTGAACACAGAGAGGAGGAGTTTGACTCCTCTAGGCCCAACACATTGATGTGCAATTCAGGCTAGACATTAGTGGTGCCCATCCCTCAGCAGAACCTGGTACTGTGTAGACATCAGGCAGCAGAGACCGACACTTTCCTCCCTCCCCCCCCCTCTACTTGGCAAAGGATCATAGTGGTGGAAAATAGTGTACAGAATTGCCATGTCCCCTATACCAGAAAAGAACTGTGCAGACAAAGGCATCCTCCCTCTCCTCCTCCCCCCCACCCCGACCTAGTGCAGCAAGTGAGTGCATGTCTGCACTTCCTTTTTCCCATACCACAGAAAGCACAGAAACTAGAAATGCTTTTTTGCACTCTGTGCATCAAGTATTTTGCTTTTCTATATGAGGAGTGCTTGAGTTGGGGGGAAAGGGTTTTTTTTTAGTACAATTTTTTGCACCTTAGCTACTACCCTCTGCTTACCCCTCTTCCCCACACCACCCTAAAATGAAATAAATCAAACTTTTTATACAGATTTACTTCAAATGGATATACAAGGTATAATTAAATTGTCATTTTTCAGCAAATAGAAATGTTTTGTTCCCTTCCCTGCTAACCATATATAATGTTTTTAAACCAGACTAGACAAGAGTTTAGACAGCATGGTTTTATTAGAGGCAGGTCTTGTCAAATCTAATTTCTTTGACTGGGTGACCAGAGAGTTGGACCAAGGGAGATCCTTAGATGTGTACTTAGATTTCAGTACAACCTTTGACCCTGTTCTGCACAGGCAACTTAAATAAATTGAGCACCCTATGAATGGACCCTAAATTGACTTACTGGATTAGATAGAAATTGGTTGAGTGGAAGGTGGCAACAGGTACAGGTAAATGGAGCTTACTCTGAGGAGAAGGACATTGCAAGTGGTATATCCTTGGTCCAATTCTTAACATTTTTGTTAGTGATATTGCAGAAGGGTTGTTGGGTAAGTTCTGTCTCTTTGCAGGTGATACCAAATAGAGAATAGATACCCAAGAGGGAGTAGATAACAGGAGGAGGGATCTAGCTGAATTCAAAGAATGGTCAAGAATTTGGCAGCGGAGATTTAATGCTAAAAAATTGTAGGATCCTGCATTTGAGCTTCAGAAATCCAAGGGAGAGATACAGTATAGGGGTTGAAGTACTTCTGTCCATGAAAGAAGAGTGCTGGACCTTGGCGTGATTGTTTGATCTTAAAGTGGCTAAACAGGTAGAAATGGCAACTACAAAAAGCCAGAAGGATGTGTGGGTGCATAGGCAGTGGAATGGCCAACAGAAAAAGATGATAGTGCCTCTGTATAAGTATTGTGTGCATTTCTGGAGACCACACCTTCAAAAGGCTATAAAAAGGATGGAGTCTGTGCAGAGGATGGCTACCAAAATGGTCAATGGCCTTCATCATAAGGCATATGGTGACAGACTTAAAGATCTTAATATGTATGCTTTGGAAAGGCGGGAGAGGGGAAATATGGAGTAGAGGAGTAGCCCTAATGGTTAAGCACACTGGCTTGGGAACCCAGAGACCAGGGTTCGATTCCCACTAGCACTCCTTGTGGCCTTGGGTAAGTCACTTAACCCTCCATTGCCTCAGAAAAATCCAAGTTATCAATGTCCCTGTTTAATGTAATCCAAGTTTAAGTTTCAATGTAAACCACTTTGATTGAAATAATAAAGCAGTATATAAAACCTGTTAAATATAAATAAAATACGATGGATGTTTAAATACTTCCGTGGCATAAATGCACAGAAAGAGAGCCTCTTTCAATTGAAAAAAAGTTCTGCAATAAGGGAGCATAAGTTGAAGGTTAAAGGGGATAGACTCTGTAATAATTTGCATAAATATTTCTTTACGGAAAAAGTGGTAGGTGCATGGAACAGTCTCCCAGTGGAGACAGTAGAGACCAGGACAGTATCTGTATTCAAGAAATCATTGGGCAAACATAGAGGATCTCTAAAGGGGATGAAGTGACTATAGTAATTGGTATGGAAGGGCAGACTGGATAGGCCATATGGTCTTTTTCTGCCAGCATGTTTCTATGTTTTAGACCAATATAAACTAGCAAATTAGATTAATAAAAGAGTTTAATAACAAAATATGATCAAAATGGCTTAATGCCAAACAAAATTAGAAAAGTTGAATTATTATTGGCATACTCTGATTAAAATAAAATCTCATTTTAGCAGGGACAAAAATATATGTAAGCATCCTCAAACTGGAAGGAAAACAGTTGTCTTTCACCCAGGACTTTGGTACTGAGATGATAACAGTTCTTACAGTACACATGCGTGGTTCTTGCTAAGTCTGAAAAAATTATAAAGTTATTGAAACTTTTTAGTGGAAGACCTAAAATCTTACCAAATTCAGAGTATAATACAAGCAGAAAAGCATCAATCCAAAGAACAGTCTGTATCACATTCGAGGCTCAGCAGCTTGGTCTGAGAAATCTTATAATGTGCTTTGTCATGTGAGGCAGGAGATCAGTTTTCCAATATTTATTTATTCGGTTTTATATACCGCACTATTCATAATAAGCGCAGTTTACAGTAAAACAACTTATTACGTGAAAGTTTACATTGAACATGTGAACATGATATAATACGATTAACAAATTTACATTAAATAAGTCATACAACAGTAGCATATAAGAACGGTGAACAAAACTGAAATTCTCTGGAACAAACAGGAAGTCTGTCTTCACATATGGGTGACATCGGCACCAATGGAGTCCGCATGGTAACATCTCCCCAGCTTTCAAAGATAGTCTTTGAGAGATCCACCCCACATGCATGGTCACATTCCCGCTCAAGGAATGCCATCTTGCCATCCTTTTTTCCGCAGAGCCCATCTGTACCCTGGAAAAGGTTGATCATTTTTTTCCTTACTTTTTTCTTTTCCAGTACACGTACTAGTGCTTCTCAACTCCTAGGACCTCTGCCTTCTCAGTGTAATGTTTTTTTTCAGGTTGTTTATCCCCTTTGGGTGTTTTCTCTGGGTCTGCAAGAATCCTTATGCCCTACCTGGCAGGGACTCTTGAGTTTGTTGTTGTCTCTCTCCCCCCCCCCCCCCATCATGGAACGGCTTCTCTTCCACATGTGGGAGTCCCCGGCTTCTGTGCCAATTGTGAGCAGGCAGCTCAAGTCCATATATAGAGTCTGCAAGAGCCCTGGGTTCCAGAAAGCATAGCTGCCTCATAACTCCATGGTGGTAAAGTCGGCCATGTGCAGGAACTATAGCCAGAAGATGCACTTCTCTGTGTCTGTGGGCAGGGAGGCCCACATCATGGGCACCTTTTTTGGCAGAAAGTGCTACCAGGGTTTTGATACTCATGGGCCAGATCCAGGCTTACCTGCTGTACATGGGCATGTACTTGCAGAACCTAGCAAGGGAACTTGCTGGTTTCTCAGTTGGGCTGTCTGAGGAAACCTTTCAGCAATTCTAGACCCTGACCTCAACAGTCAAGGAGTGCTCAAAATTTATTATTCATGCGGCCTATGACAGCTTCGTCTGTGGCCAGAGTAGCTGCGATGGGCATTAATGCCTGCCGCCAGATCAGTCCTCCAATTTGGAGCAATAGGTTCAGGAAAAGTTGGTCGATGTCCCCTGCCAGGGAGAGAATATCTTCGGCAAGCTCATGATAGACAAGGCCATCGAGCTGGAGTCAGGGTTCCTGACCAGGAACATGCTCTCCAGAAACCACTGACCCTTCCCAACAGAAGGCTTTGGGGGGGAAAGTCCCCAAACTTGAAGACAAAGGCTTATGGAAACTACCCCCTGTACCCAGCCTTCCCCGTGTAAGCCTATGGCCCCCAAGCCCCAGCTGCAACCTGGGGGGGAGGGCTTTTGACTCCTTAGGCATTAGCCTCACCTTCCCCAAGAGGTCCAGCCCTGCAGTACACAGGGGGGCATCTGGTGTTCTACACCAACCAGTAGCCCAGCATCACCACTGACACCTGGGCTGTACAAGTGGTGGGGAGGGTTACCTCCATTTCAATCAGATGCCTCTCCTGTTCTTTCCACGGGAACTCCTAATGACGCCCCTTCAGAGACCTACTTCAGCGAGAGCTTGCCAGGCTCCTGGCTGACACGGTGGTGGACCTGGTCCCACCCCACTTCATGGGCAAGAGATTTTACTCCTGGTACTTCCTGCTCTCAAAAGGACTAGCAGCTTTCAGCCTATACTGGATCTTTAGAACATCAACCAGTTACTGGTGAAGGAGAAGTTCAAAATGCTCTCCTTTGGAATGTTGCTGCCCTGCCTCCATCAGGGAGATTGGCTATCTTCCTCAGATCTCAAAGATGTGTACATGCAGATCCTCATCCATCCTTGCCACCAGCAGTACCTCCACTTCATCATTGGAGGATGCCATTACCAGTACAGGGTCTTACCCTTCAGCCTGGCTTTGGCCCCAGGGGTGTTTACCAAGTATCTGGCGGTAGTCAATCTACCTATACCTGCAGGGGGTGTTTGTCTTTCCCTGCCTTGGCAACTGGCATCTCCAGGAACAAGCAGGAATGTAGTCTTCACATATGGGTATCATCGGCATTGACGGAGCCCACGCGGGAACGCTCCCCAGCGTCCAATAGGAAAGCTTTTGGGAGCATCCCACTGCGCCTGTGCTTCTATCTTCCCACCTTTCCAACTCTTTTTTTTCATCTCCCGCGTGCTCTCCCGGTTGGGATTGAGCCTCTCTCCAGCAGCGGGACGTCTCCAGCGCATCGGCTGCCCAATCGGGGCAGATCGGGCCGTTTAAAAGAGGGCAACTTCGGAGGAGCAGCCCTTTCATCTCCCGCGTGCTCTCCCGGTTGGGATTGAGCCTCTCTCCAGCAGCGGGACGTCTCCAGCGCATCGGCTGCCCAATCGGGGCAGATCCAGCCATTTAAAAGAGGGCGCCGTCTGGCGCACCCGCGCCGGCGGGCCTGCGCCTGAGAGCCTCACCAGAGGGCCCTTTGGCACGGCCCTTAGGCAACGGCCCACATTGGAACACATAAGAAACCTCTCCGGACCCGACAAAGCCATTTACCTCAGAGGGCCCATCCCAACTCAACAACTGGCAGCTTGAGCTCCCCAAGCTGAGCTCGCTCTAAAAACTAATCAGATACCTCTTTGTGTACTATACATGATCTGCAAGTATATGCACTTTAGCTAACGGTACACAAGTAACCACCGCAGCAGTCCGCTTTTCTGTGCCAATTTTCCCTGCCTAGGCTGCCTTACCTAACACTGAGGTCAGAATATTGTAACATTGTTTCCTCTCTAAGCTTAATAACGGCAGTCCAGTACATACATTTGTAGTTATTGCAGGCAGGATATTGCAACATTGTTTCCAGTTTAGATAGATATTGGCAGCCACTGAATATTTCTTTCTTGCTTATTCGTATCGTAGGATGCTGTAACATTATTGTACTGTAACTTGCTGTTACACTGTCTCATGGCTTACTGACTGCTACATTGTCTCGTTGATTACTGATTGTTACATTGTCTCATTATTTGCTGACTGCCACATTGCTTCATTGTTTGCTCGCTGATGCATTGTCTCATGTTTTGCTTGCTGCCACATTGCTTCAAATACCTACTCATTGCCAGGCAGTGAGTTTATACCCTGAGGTAGCAGCCCCAGTAGTTAGCACCAGACTCCAACTACCCAACAACAAACAGCCCACATACTTTCTGTCACCCCACGAAGTCGACCACAAGATGCATCTACTACTAGCCTTGGCATGTCTACAACTAGCCACCTGGCTCCCCCATACATCCCAAGCCTTTCACACAAACCCCATCCATATCCCAATACTCCGTAGCAATGGGAAGAGATGGACAGAGAATCACCGACACTCCCCAAGAGAATCCAACGACACGCCTTACTCACACCTATTACACATCCCACTTCAACATATCAAGAAGTCACAATTGGACCGTCAGCAACACCAACATGTCCTGAAGTGTGCGCTCATCAACTCCAGATCAATACGCACTAAATGGCCAATAATTACCGATCTGGTTATGCTCCACGATCTCAACATCCTCATGATCACAGAGACTTGGCTATCGGAATGCGACAATGCAATCATCAACCAGATGTTGCCTACAGGGTTCTCAGTCCACGCATGCCATAGAACCAATCAGAGAGGAGGTGGAACACTCATCCTTGTCAAAACTTGCCTAAGCTTCCAGATGAGCAATGCAACCAGCACAGCCCACCTGGACTCCCTTACTATAACAAACGACACCTGCACGATCAACCTACTGTACCGAGCGCCAACACCGTCATCAGAGGATCTCGCAACGATAATTGGCCTCGCCTGCAACTCAAACATACCACGATCCCAAAACTGGATTCTAGGCGACTTCAACCTGCCTACTCTGCAAGAATCTCAAGCCACTGCTTTCATAGAAGCATTACACGAGCTGGGTTACTCTCAGCTAGTCGATAGACCCACTCACGTCAAGGGAAACAAACTGGACCTGATCTTTGCCCCACAGACAGACACGGAACCCACCCAACCAATGCTACCAACCATAACTCCTGTGCCATGGTCTGACCATAGTCTGCTCAAATTCCAGATACTTATTAACACCTACAACCGAAATTCCAACAAGACCAACGCTGCCCATGAAACATCGTTGAAGCGCTTCCGCCCCTTTGACAAAGAAGAAATTCGAGAGAAGATCCTCCCACTCCTCAGCAATGCAGCACATGACCTAGATGCTTTGGTATCCACCTGGGACGACAGCCTCAAGTCTATCGCATGCATACCAGCCACACACAAGAAAACAAAGAAACGAGAGCACGCACCATGGTATACTAAAGAGCTCCGAGCATCACTCCTGTACCTGCGCAAGCTCGAGAGAAGATGGCGTCGGGCACGCTCCACTGAAGCACAAAGTACTTACAACGCTCACCTGAGAGTACACCGAGATGAATTAACGAAGAAGCGGAAGCAATATCATTCAGACATCTTGAAGCGGTCGTTAAACAAGCCTCACGACCTGTTCAATATAGTGAAATCTCTTATAAGAGAACCTCCTGCAGACCAATCACATATGCCACAGCCCCAGGCATACTCTAACTACCTACAATCAAAAATGATCCAGACTGGTGCAACCTCAAGCCCTGCAGACAACACCCTACAACATAATTTGTCCCAACCATCGCCACTATCCAAATTTCACAAAATATCACGCAGAGAGATTGAAGACACTATTCCTGCAATCAACCCCACCACCACGCCCAATGACCCATGTCCAGCTCTATGGATAAAGGAGTTACGCTGCGACTTATGCCAATATCTGAGCGAATTAGTAAACCAATCCCTCACAACTGGATCGTTCCCACAGAGTCTGAAACAAACTTCAATCAGACCACTGCTGAAGAATAACAAGCTGGACCCAACGAAAGTCGAATCATACAGACCAATTTCAAGTATTCCCATGCTCGCCAAAGTAATCAAAGTTAGTACAGAACCAAATTCAACAGCATATTGACACTGAAGCCCCACTGGATCCATCCCAACATGGGCTCAGAGAAGCACACGGGGTGGAAACCCTCCTCACCACCCTATTTGACAACCTAGTCTCTGGAACCGACAGAATTCACCAAGGATTCGCCCTCATCTTCCTCGACATCGCAGCGGCCTTCGACTCGGTGAACCACGAGATCCTCATACAACGCCTCAGCGAGAAAGGAATACAAGGAACCGCTCTAGACTGGTGCAAGTCATACTTGACTAATAGATGGCAACATGTAAGATCTGGCTCCACGACCTCAGAATCGTTTTTGCAAAACCAGGGTGTGCCACAGGGTTCGTCACTATCTGCATTGATGTTTAACATCTTCATGCAGCCCATATGCACCCTAGTACGCTCGTTCAAGGTCAACTGTCTGGCATACGCAGACGATATCCTGCTATACATCCCATTCAGGACCGACCAACCGGACTTCTCCCCTCTAACAAGATGTTTTGAGGCAGTAGCAGACTGGCTCAACACGCAAAATTTGCGAATCATCTACAGCAAAACAGATGTTCTTTTCATCTCAAGGAACCAGGACTTCACCCCTTCACCCTTTTTAAAAATCGGCAACACAGAACTGAAAACTAAGCCCACAATCCGCTACCTTGGCGTTAAACTGGACCAACAGCTGGACCTGAAAACTCACAAAAAAACCACCGTAAAAACAGTATACCTGAAAATAAGGACCTTAAAACACCTACGACCACTACTTGACTTCAGCGACTATCGATCAATCTATCAAGCATTAATATTACCACATTTCGACTACGCCAGCGTAATTCTACACGGTCTCCCTCAAGCAACACTAGCACTGCTCCAGCTCGCAATGAACACTGCCGCGAGAGTACTAACAGGAGCCTCACGGAGAGAGCATATAACGCCAATCTTGATGAACCTCCACTGGTTACCTGTTCAAGTAAGAATCCTCTACAAAGTACTAACCCTGACCTTCAAAGCCTTAAACACCCCGACCCACACAGCTATCAGCAAGATGTTACATAATGTACCACATAACAGAAACAGAAGACCCACGATGCAAAACACCCTAGAGGTCCCAAAAGCAATGACGAAATGTACAAAAGCAACGACGAATAGGGCCTTTATGATTTACGCACCTAGAGCATGGAATGCCCTCCCCACTTACATTCGAAACATCACCAACCTAACCCACTTCAGGAAGGCATTAAAGCATCACCTGTTCACTACATACTACCCCGAACCCAGCCTTAGTAAACATGCATGGTGCCCCTCAGTCAATCACCCACTGCACCTAACTAATCAGACCCAGCATGAAAAAGGATAATCAGCTCTGTCTCCCGACAGTACTCCCTGAAACAGAATTTAGACACCCAATGTAAATAAGATGTAGATAGACCCTGCCTGAAAGTAGGTACCAGTGTAAATACAATGTAGATAGTTTCCCCAGTTATTTCCAAGTTGATCTCCCCGTTCATTGTAATTACAACTCAGAGTGCCTGCGTTGTATAGTTGATGTTGAATGTAAACCGCACTGATCTAAAATAGCGCGGTATAAAAGAAATGTAAAATAAATAATACATAAATAATAAATAAACTCTCCCTCTTCAGTTTTTCGTTTTCTGCAGAGCCAACAGGCAGCAAACCCAGTCACCGCAGAAAATTTTATTTTTTTTGTGGTCTTGTCTGCCTTCCCGTCAAAGCCTACACCGGCACCACCAGTGTCGTCTTTATTTTCTTTTTCTTTCTTCCTTTCTTTAAAAAAAAAAAAAAAAAAAGCTTTTTACCTGAGGGTCTGTTCCCTCTTGGTGCTTCAGCGCTATTTTGGACACTAGGCCCTCTTTTTCTCTAAAATGGAGAAACCAACTAGTGGTTTCAAAAAATGTTCAGAATGTAGCACTACCATTTCTGCTACCGACACCCATGATTGCTGTCTTAAATGTTTGGGTCCTGACCATTTGCCATCTGAGTGTCTCCTTTGCAGAAAGATGTCTAAGAGGGGCCTGCAGAATAGAGCTGCGAAACTTGGCACCCTCTTTGCCTCAGATGCAATGTCCGTTGCATCAACATCATCCAGGGCTTCATCTTCCTCCCATGGATCTCAGGTAACCAAACCCAGGTCTTCCAAGACCGGTCGGTCCTCGAAGGGTAGATCTTTTTCTAAGCATCGAGATGCTGTTAGCGTTGCCCTCGGAGAATACACTGTCCAAACAACCCCAGTGTGAAGTCCTTGCCTCCAAAGCATTAACGGGGTCCCAGGATGTTCCTGAGGCTTCCACCTCCGGAGAACTCTTGGTGCCATGTTCTGGGGTCGAGGCCTGCTCTGCCAGTACCGACACCCAGACATCAGCGGGCTCTATGGATCATCGTATCCTAGCCATTGAGCGCAGTCTGGCGGCTTTGTTAGCGGCCTCGGTACCACTAAAGCCGCTGCAATCGGTTCCGCAGCCATCAGTACCGGATGCAACTGTAGCCACCGGTGTGCCACTCTCCATGCTTCCACCCATGCCAGCCCTTGAATTGGTCTCTGGCATGGAGGGTCTGGTATCGAGGCATTCCGATGCTGACTTCGGTACTGATGACAGGCAGTATGAGAGCACCCGGCCCGTAGATACTTTGAGTCTTCCGATTCGGATGATTCCGATGACTCTGCCGGTACTGGAGTGATTCTTCCAGAGGATCCCTCTCCTTTGCCACAACATCAGATGTCTCCCCCTGAAGATATGTCTTTTCAAGATTTTATACAGGATATAGCTCGGGGCCTCTCGATCACCGTGACCCCTGAGAAGGAACCGAGAGCTGAACTAGAAATTCTTCAGTATCCGCAACCCCAAAAGAGGCCGCAACCCTTCTCATACACCGGATTTTGCATGACCTTATGCGTAGTATGTGGGAAACACCTTTAACGATGTCTCCACATTCTCGGAGACTCAATACCTGCAATAGCCTCTCTTAAACACTTATCTGCCCACACATTGCATTCTACCACACCCAATAGAGGATCCCAATAATGGCCTTCCTCCCTGTTGTCTTAGTCAGCTGCTATCTCCTTACCACATGCTGGCTCTGCAACTCTCTTGCCTTATCACCTTCACCCAATAGTATTCCAATCCTGCAGAGCTATGGTAGAAGAGGATCAGGGGCCCCCCATCTCTTCCCTAAAAGGGAAGCCCACACACCCCACTCTCACTTGCTGAACATAGCACTCCAACACTCCAAGAAAACCAAACAATATGAAACCTCCCCAACACCAAATTTAAAATGTACCCTTATAAACGCTCGATCAATCAGGAAGAAGTGGCCAGTCATCTCAGACATAATATCCTCCCATGATCTAGATATACTCATGATCACAGAAACCTGGCTATCATGCGAAGACAACGTCCTCCTCAACCAGCTCCTTCCCCCTAACTTCTCCATACACACGCAACATAGGGAAAATAAGAGAGGAGGTGGAACACTCATCCTCACCAAGTCGGACCTCCATTTCCACACGATTAACTCGACCAGCAATGTCAACTTGGATGCAGTAACCATTGCAAACAAACTGCTCTATCACCCTGCTATACAGAGCCCCGGCGTCTTCCCCTGATGATCTCCCAACTATTTTAGACCTAGCTGCCAATACTCACAATCCTAGCCTACCAAACTGAATACTAGGAGATTTCAACCTCCCATCTTTACAACCCAATCGGGCGTCCACCCTCCTTGAAGCTGTCAAGGATCTGGGATATAAACAAATAATCAAGGAATCCACGCATTTGAAAGGAAACATTCTAGACCTAGTATTCGCCCCAGCAACAGTTCCTAACCCAAGCCATGACCTAGTGACATCTATTACCTCCGTACCCTGGTCAGACCACAAGTTCATCAACTTCTTGATACCCATTCACAACAAACAATCGAAAGATGACACAAGGCTAACCAGTTCCACAAGTACTTCATCACGGAGTTTCTGACCATTCAATAGAGAACTCATATTGTCAAAGACCTGCCCTCTCCTCAACAATACAACACTCAACCTTGATAATCTTATCTCATCCTGGAATAGCAACCTCAGCGCGATTGCTCAACGTCCTATTTCTAACAGCATCCCAAGGAAAAGAAAATCAGCACCATGGTACTCCCCAGAGCTGCGGTCTTCTCTCACATTTACGGAGGCTTGAAAAACGTTGGCGTCAATCGCGCTCCATGGAAGACCTAACATCATACAAACTCCACCTAGCAGTTCACAGAGATACAATCACAATGAAAAGTAAACAATTTCACACAGACACACTCAAAAGATCTCTGAACAAGCCACACAATCTTTTCAACATAATCAAAATCTTATCGAAGGAACCATCCCATGAGCAACAAAACGACATTCACCCTCAAGACTTCGCTGATTACCTTCAGTCCAAACTACTCCAGACAGATAAGCTCTTAGTGGTCACATCACAAGAGTCAACCTGCACAATGTCCTTGTCTATCTTCTCCACACCTTCCAGAAGATACGTAGAGGACATCATCACATCCCTCAATACTACCACGGCACAAACTGACCCCTGCCCAGCCTGTTGGATAAAAGAGCTACGCAATGAATTCAGTCCTTTCATAGCAAGACTTATGAATCTATCTTTCACAACTGGATTGTTTCCCGCAATCCTCAAACATACTTCCATAAGACCTCTGTTAAAAAGCCCTAAACTAAACCCCCAGAAGGTTGACTCATAGACCCATAGCTAGCATACCTCTCCTAGCTAAGATCATCTTAAAAAGGATATAGTGATTTTAGAAAAGGTTCAGAGAAGAGCCACCAAAATGGTAAAGGGGATGGAAGGATACTCCTATGAAGAAAGGCTAAAAAGGTTAGGGCTCTTTAACCTGGAAAAGAGACGGCTGAGGGGAGATATGATAGAAGTCTATAAATTAATGAACGGAGTGGAACGGGTACACGTAGATCGATTGTTTACGTTATCAGAATATAGAAAGACTAGGGGACATGCAATGAAGCTACAGGGTAAACTATTTAAGACTAATAAAAGAAAATATTTTTTCACTCAACGTGTAATCAAACTCTGGAATTTGTTACCGGAGGATGTAGTAAAGGCTGTTAGTGTAGCTGGGTTTTAAAAAAGGTTTGGACAAGTTCCTGGAGGAAAGGTCCATAAACCATTATTAAGAAGTGACCGAAGATATCAATGCTTGACCCAGTACAAGCATTGTGGAACTTGTGTCTCTTGGGGAAACTGCTAGGTACATATGACCTAGATTGGCCACTGTTGGAAACAGAATACTGGGCTTGATGGACCTTGGTCTGACCCAGTATGGCATATCTTATGATCTTATGATCATCGAGAAGGAGGTACAAAGACAAATACAAGATCACATAGACTCCGCAGCCCCACTAGACCATTGTCAACATGGGTTTAGGGAGGCTCATGGCGTAGAAACCCTCCTTACCACCCTCTTCAGCAACATAATCACAGGTATCGACAACATCCGTCAAGGGTTTGTGCTCATCTTCCTAGACATTGCCTCGGCATTTGACTCAGTTAACCACGAACCTTTCCTGGGGCGGCTTGAAGAGAAGGGCATCTGCGGCAATGCCCTAAAATGGTGCGAATCATATCTGACTGAAAGATGGCAACATGTAAAATCTGGAGCAGAAACGTCTAAAGCTTTCCACCAAAACCAGGGAGTCCCCACAGGGCTCTTCCCTGTCATCACTCTTTTTCAACATATACATGCAGCCCATCTGCAACCTCATCAGATCTTTCAATGTGAACTGCCTAATATACGCTGACGATATCCTGCTCTACACCCCATTCTCTACAGAGCTTTTAAACCTCTCCCCTCTGATAGAATGTTTCGACGCAGTTTCAGAATGGCTCCAATATCAAAACCTCCGTATCCAACACAAGAAGACTGAGGTGCTATTCATCACAAGGGACCACAATTTCACCCCACCACCTCACGTCAGAGTCAAAGAAGCTGAACTTCAAACAAAATCTACAATACGATACTTGGGGGTCACGTTGGATCAGCGTCTTGACATGAGAGCGCACATAAGTAATATAGTAAGAGCAGTTTATTTCAAGATCCGATCTCTCAAGCATTTGCGCTCCTTACTAGATCCAGAAGATTTCAGAACTATATACCAAGCATTAATTCTACCGCATTTTGACTATGCTAACGCTATCCTACAAGGCCTCCCACAATCCACCATTAACCCTCTACAACTCGCCATGAATACTGCAGCGAGGGTCCTTCAGGGAGCCGCTACAAATGAACACGTGACGCCCATTTTAAAGCAGCTACATTGGCTCCCCATACATGGAAGGCTCCTTTTCAAGACCTTACTATTGACCTTCAAGGCCATCAATGGTCTCTCATCTTCCTCGTTAACAGAACTTATCCACGTAATTCCACCTACTAGATCCAGAAGAACGACAGCTATAAACACACTAATAACCCCAAAAGCATTAACAAAATGCACTCAGACTACTGCAAACAGGGCATTCATCTTCCATGCCCCACGATGCTGGAACGCTCTACCATTGTACATCCATGCTATTACTGACTTAACCCAGTTCAGGAAAGCACTTAAATATCACCTGTTCCTCATATACTACCCACTCAGCAATACCCCAAGCCAAGGCCACCAACAACAAATATAGCTACACCCTCAGTATCAGATAGCCTCATCAACTCTCTCAGAACGATACTTAGCATGTTTGTGAATTGTTATGACACCTGTACATGCTTAATGATTTGTATATAGTTACCCTATGTTATCCAAGTTCTTTCACCTGTTTTTTGTAAACACAGAATAGTCTGTTCTGTTGATTTTGTTTTATGTGAACCGCGCTGATACCGAATAGCACGGTATATAAAAGATTGTAATAAATAATAAATAAATAATAAATAATACAATGTACAGAGTACCGCAGCATCCCGGGTTCCAAAAAACAGAATTACCACACCATTCTGTGGTGGTGGAATCGGCAGTGTGCCGAATCAAAAGTGCTAAGACACATTCTTCTAATCCTCCGGGCCGTGAGGCGAGGACTCTTAATGCTTTTGGTCGTCTGTTTTCAGGCCTCTGTTATCGGCCAGGATAAGTTCATACATACTCTACATGGGTATGTTCCTTCGAGAGGTTGCAAAAGATTTGGAGCTCATGGCTCGTCTTCCCGATGACAAGACGGCCGATTTCCTCATTCTTGTTAAGCATGCCCAAAATGTTTCAAAGTTCATGAACAAGGCAACCTTTGATTGTTTCGAACGCATTAGCAGAACCTCTGCTATTTCCATCAGTGCACGTCAAATTGCTTGGTTACAAGCATCTGATTTGGAATAGTGGGTTAAAGACATGCTGGGAAATATTCATTGCAATGGAGAACCTTTTTTTGGCAAAGATTGGTAGGATAAAGCTTCTCAGCTTGAGTCCGAGAACACTACCTTGAATAGACTTTCCAGGACCACTGCCAACCCAGCTAAGAAAAAGGCAGTTAAACCCTTTTTCAGCAAAAAAGAAGAAATTCTATCCATCTTACACCCAAACTGTTCACTGCCCAGTCCATGCTCCCTAAAAGGTGCAGCAGCAGCCCAAGCAGCAGAGGAAGGCTCAAGCCCCCCCAGAGCTCAACCAGCTCAGCAGGCACAGCCTCCACAAGGTCTTTGACTCCCTCCTAGGGAACCTAGTCATCCTGCCTCTAAAAGGTTTGGAGCCTTTCAATATTCCAGGCAGACTGTTATTTTGCCAAGAGGTGGCAGCAAATAACATCAGATCAGTGGACTCTCTCCATAGTGACAGAGGGGTACAAACTCCACTTCCACAGTATGCTCCCTCTCTCTACTCCAAAAGAGTTCAGTTCTCGGCCCCCCCTCACCACTCTCTTGTGTCAAGAGGTCACCTCTCTCCTTGCTCAGGGTGCAATAGAGGAGGTACCTCTTTCTCAACAATCCCTCTTCAAATCCAGGCTGAAAACTCACCTCTTCGCTGCTGCTTTTGGATCTTGACTCACCTGGTCTCCTTTCTCTTTCCCCTTGTTTCATCCCTGTCTACACACTCTGTGTTTGTCTTGACTAGATTGTAAGCTCTGATGAGCAGGGACTGTCTCTTATATGTCTGTGTAGCGGTGCGTATTGTAACGCTATACAGAAATGCTCAGTAGTAACAGGGCCTGGGCTTTTACTCCCCCTTATTCCTCATTCCAAAGACAGGAAGGTACAGGTACATTTAGAATTTTTCTCGGAACAGATACTTGTTCAACTCCCTGAATGATCTCTTTCAGAACACTTCTCCCTTACATGCAGAGTCAGGATTGGCTATATTCTCTAGACCTAAAGGACGCATATACACATATCCTTATTCATGCAGAACACAGGTTTCTTTGATTCCTCTTTCAGGGAAGACATTGCCAGTACAGCGTTCTACCCTTTAGCCTGGCTTCCGCCCCAAGAGTCTTCACAAAATCATGGCAGTAGTAGCAGCATTTCTAAGGATTCTAGGGATATTTGTCTTCCCCCTACTTAGACGACTGGCTAATCCGAGCATCAAGAGCTCAAGAAGCCAGCTCGGCTCTATCCTGCACAATGCAAATCCTACAGTACTTGGGACTGATCATAAACCTCCCAAAATCCCAGCTCACCCCATCACAATCGCTAGAGTTCATAGGGGCTCTCCTAGACAAACGACAGTCAAGGGCTTTCCTGCCACAACACCATTGTGCTCGGATACTCCAACTGGCCTCTCAAGCAGCCATGAAAACCTTCCTAACTGCTTGAGAAATGCTTCAGTTGCTGGGGCATATGGTGTCCACTGTTCATGTGGTCCCCTACGCTCGCCTACACATGCGAACAGCCCAGTGGACCCTAGCCTCTCAGTGGACTTAGGCATCAGGTCTTCTGGGGGACAAAATCAGAAACTCTGCACGCCTCATTTCGTCCCTTCAGTGGTGGCAATCACTGGAAAACCTTCTCGTAGGGTCACCTTTTCAGCAGCCACTCTACACCAAGCTACCTTGACAATGGATGTGTTCAAGTCAGGTTGGGGGGCTTATCTGGACAATCTCCCCATTCAAGGTCTTTGGACCAAACAGGAGGCTCGTCTTCACATAAATCTACTGGAACTCGGAGCCATTTTCTATGCTCTCCGAGTATTTCAGGACCACCTGAGCTACAAGACAGTTCTTGTCCAGACGGACAATCAGGTAGCCATGTTCTTTGTGAACAGACAGGGTGGAACAGGCTCTCAGGCGTTGTGCAATGAAGCTCTACGCCTCTGGTCCTTTGCAAGAGGCCTTCAGATTCATCTTCTAGTGGTGTACCTTCCAGGCACACGCAATCTTCTGGCAGTCTAGTACTGCTGCCCCACGAGTGGTCGCTGCATCTGTAGCAAATTGCTTGAATCTTTCGGATCTGGGGAACTCCAGATATAGACCTGTTTGCAAGTCCTCAGAATGCCAAACTTCCCCGATTCTGTTCCAGAATTCCGGCTCAGAACAGTCAGGCAATGGATGCTTTCCACCTCCACTGGGATCAAGACTTCCTCTATGCCTACCCACCCATTCCCCTCATCCCCCAAGACTCTGTTTAAGCTTCAGAGAGACAGGGGCCATATGATCCTCATAGCCCCACATTGGCCATGACAGACGTGGTATCCACTGCTTCTACGTCTGGACCTCTGGACTTGGGATATGCTCCAGATCTCCTATCCCAGGAGGATGGAATGCTTTTGCACCCGAATCCTCAGCCCTTACACCTGATGGCGTGGCTGCTGAAAGCTTAGGCTTCCATAATGTCACCCTCTCTCAACAGGTTAAGGATATCCTTTTAGCTTCTAGGAAACCTTCCACAAGGTGTGCCTATGCCTTTAAGTGGAGAAGGTTCTCTAGCTGATGTTCAAAAAAGGAACCTAATCCTTTTTCAATCCCAGTGGAGGCATTGCTGGAGTATCTCCTCCACCTATCATCCTCTGGTCTTAAGACTAATTCAGTAAGGGTCCACCTACATGCCATTGCAGCTTTCCACAAGCCCTTGGGTGGACAACCTGTCTCCTGTCAACCGCTTGTAGCATGGTTTATGAGGGGCCTACTCTTGACTAGACCTCCCATTAAGCCACCACCTGTGGCAATGGATTTAAACCTTATCCTTGGGCAGTTTATGAAACCTCCCTTTGAACCCTTAGCCACTACACCTCTTAAGTTTCTTTCTCGGAAGGTAATCTTCCTCATTGCCCTCACTTCTGCCAGACACATTATTGAGCTACAAGCTTTAGTGACTGATCCTCCTTATATCTTCACACCCTACTGTCTCGACCAGCTCACGGCAGAACCACCAGACAAGCCTCCAGCAACTCCCTCACCATCCCTCACAAAAGAACCAAATGCTCGCAACGGACCTGCAATCGAGCCTTTGAACTGTATGCTCCATCCTTATGGAACTCTCTACCGAGCTGTCTCCGAAATAACACCGATTTACTATCTTTTAGAAAACAGCTGAAAACCATCCTGTTTCAGGAATACCTCAACATGACTCCCACCAAAAAGCGAAATAACCTCTGATCTCTCCCACCATGACCACCCAACTCAAACTATACTAACACAACCATGTCCAAAAATCTGTCCAAGTCCAAAGTCTGTCCTATGTCTTATGTTGAAATCATCAATGTAGCCTCCCCGGTGACGGCCCCACCCCTACACGTAAATTCCCCCCCCCCCCCTTTTTATGTAACGCCGCTTTGACCCGGTGAAAAGCGGGATATAAATACAGCTAAATAAATAAATAAATATAAGGTTCCACCATGATAAAGTAGTCCTTAGGACTCATCCTCACTTTATGCCAAAGGTGGTTTTGCCTTTTCATTTGAACCAGTCTGTCTACCTTCCTCTTTTCTTCCCTCGACCTCACGCCTCTAGTGCAGAAAGGAATCTTCATACTCTGGATTTTAAAAGCGCTTTCGCTTTTTACCTTCAGAGGACTAAGAAACATAGAAAGGCTTCACAGCTTTTTGTTGCTTTTGACTCCAGTCACCTGGGCCTACCAGTTTCTAAGAGAACTCTAAGTGGATTATAGACTGCATATCCTTTTCCTATGAGAGTAAGGGACTTTCTCTCCAAGGTTATGCCACAGCTCATAATGTGAGAGCAATGGCTGTCTCTATGGCTATCCTTTGCTGGGTGTCCATTGACGACATTTGCAAAGCAGCCACTTGGTCTTCGGTCCACACCTTTGCAGCCTATTACTGCTTGGACAAGGACTCCCATCGGGATGCCTCGTTTGGCCAGGCTGTTCTCCAGCATCTCTTTCACACGTAGAACAACTCCTACCTGCCATCCTGGGTTTCGATGCCAGAGATCCTTGGGAGGAAGCATGACCCACCTCAGCCTTGGTTTCGCTGCTTCTGGGGTCATCTCCCTGGCATCTCCAAGCTAGGGAGTCCCATATGTGAAGACTACCTTCCTGCTTGTTCCTGGAGATAGCGTAGTTACTCACCTGTAACAGGTGATCTCCAGGAACAGCAGGAATTGAGTCTTCACAGCCCACCCACCTCCCCTAGGAGTTGTGTGTGTCTCTCTCTCTCTCTCTCTCTCTCTCTCTCTCTCTCTCTCTCTCTCAGCTACAAACCCAACTGAAGAGGGGAGAGTTGGAAAGGCAGTAAGGCAGCAGCCAATGTTCCCTCTAATTTTTTGTAAGCTGTGTGCGCATAAAATATCAGCTGTGCAGCTTTTGAAGGAAGGTTAAATTTTTGTGCGCCACATAACGACAATTGGAGTTATATACTTTAAAATTTGACTACACGTCAGAATACAGTATGTACACCACATTGATTTTAATCAAATTAAATGAACATAGGCAACTACTAAATGAAGCGGAAGATTTCTAGTAATTACAATCACAGCTATTAAATTTTAAGATGTCTGTTATCTTCTATCAGAATCAGAACCGTCATTTTTGTGCGCTCTGTTGTAAAGTATGTGCGCTCGCTCGGCGAGGTGTGTGCACACGCACAGCTTAGAGGGAACAGTGGCAGCAGCGCAGGCGCAGTGGGATGCTCCCAAAAGCTTTCCTATTGGACGCTGGGGAGCATTCCCGCGCGGGCTCCATCGGTGCCGACGATACCCATATGTGAAGACTCAATTCCTCATGTTCCCAGAGATCACCTGTTACAGGTGAATAACTGCACTTTATCAAGGGTGGCACTGCCAACAAAGTCCCAGCAGATGGCACATCGCACCATTCTTACTCTGGAGCAGCTGGGGTTTGTCATCAACTACCCCAAGTCCCACTTGTAGCTAACCCAATGCTTAGAGTTCATAGGGGCACTGTTAGACTTGATCCAGGCCAGAGCATTCCTCCCTCTTGACAGGACCCAGTGCCTAACGGCCCTTGCAAAGGAGGTTCAGGGCCAGAACTTAGCTTCTGTCTGGCTCATGTTGCATCTCCTGGGTACATGGCCTCAACTCTGAACGTCACAACTGATGCTCATCTCCACATGCGTCTGCTCCCAGTGGTCTCAGGCAACGGGACAACTGCAGGAAAGGATGACAGTCACCCATCCCCTCACAGAGTCCCTCAGTTAATGGCAACAGCCGCAGAACCTGCTGGTAGGAATGCTCTTCCAGGCCACGACCAGGGTCCTCGCCATGGATGCCTCCAAGTTGGGCTGGGGGGCTCACTGCAACAACCTTTGCGCTCAGGGCCTGTGGTAGGCATCAGAGTCTCCAGCAGATCAGTTTCCTAGAGATCCAAGCCATTGCCTAAGCCCTCCAGGCCTTCCAACCCTACTTGTGGAACCAGTCTGTTCTGATTCAGACAATCAGGTGACGATGTGCTATGTAAACAAGCAAGGGGGCAGGGGGGGAGTCTCTCCTGTGCTGGGAAGCGGTCTGCATCTGCATCTTTGCTAGCGAGAGTGGGATGCTCCTTAGGGCCATGTACCTCTCCGGCCAGAACAATGCCCTGCCAGACCTGCTCAGCTGGGTTCTTCAACCCCACGAGTGGCGGCTCGACCCATGGGTGGCCAGCCGACTGTTTGGTCGCTGGGGCCTTCCTGGGATTGATCTTTTTGCCAGCCCAAGCAATGCTCATTTGCCCCACTTCTGCCCCAGGACACTGCATCCTTCCAGGGTGGCAATCAATGCATTTCTCATCCCATGGACAGAGGGCATTCTCTATGCCTACCCGCTCATGCCACTGATTGCCCAGACTCTTCAAGGTTCGGCTTGACTGGGCCTCTCTGATCCACATCCCCCCCCCGTGGCCCCAGAAGCTGTGGTTTTCTCTGCTTCTCTGCCTATCTCAGGCTCCCCCCTGGGGTGTGCCCCGGACCTGCAGGAGAGCTGCTCTCTCCTGCACTCCAGTCTGTGGTCCCTGGCCCTGATAGCCTGGCTACTGAAAGGATAGCCTTGGCCCAGTTTGACTTGCCCAGGGAGGTAGAAGATGCCCAGCTGGCATCCCACAAGGATTCCACTTGATGGGTGTATGTCTTCAAGTGTCATAGATTCTCTGCTGTGTGGAGCAGAGTGCCAACCCTATCTCCTGTTCCTTCCAGCTGGTGCTGCAGTACGTGCTGCACCTGTCCAATGCTGGTCTGAAATATAACTCCGTTAGGGTACACCTCAGTGCACTGTCGGCACACCATCACCAGCCCAGTGTGAAGGTAGCAGACCTCCCTTAGTCTCCTCCTTCTGTTACTTGGGTGTCCTTTTTGACCCTGGCCTCACCTTTCGGGATCACATTGCTCACATCTCTAAGACCTCATTCTACTTTCTACGTCAGATCCGTGCTATTCGTCCCTTTCTCTCTCCACAGGCTCTTTCTACCCTCCTTCTCTCCCTGGTTATATCTCGCATCGATTTTTGCAATTCCGTCATGTCTGGTCTCCCTGCCTCCCAACTACAACGCCTCCAACACATCCAAAACACAGCTGCCCGGCTCATCTTTCATGCATCTATCCGTGATCATATCACTCCTCTCCTCATCCGTCTCCACTGGCTCCCTGTCAAGTTCCGCAGTCAGCTCAAGATTCTGGTCCTTCTCCACCGTGTCCTCCACACCCACTCCCCTCAGTATCTAGCCGACCTGGTTCACTTCCATAACCCAACCCGTTCCCTACGCTCCTTTCACCTAAATCGTCTGCATCTCCCCTCACCCACTTGTGCTCGCCTCCAATCCACCCGTTCCTCTGCGTTCTTCTTCCTTGCTCCCGCCCTGTGGAACTCTCTCCCCTCTTCTATCCGCCTCGAACAGGACCATGCCACCTTTAAGACCCGCCTTAAAACTCACCTCTTTACCCTTGCCTTCGACCTTCCTGAACCTCCCACATGATTTGTCTTCCCCTCCCCCTCCCCTCACTTTCCTTTCTACTGTCCTGTTGTATGAATCTGCCTAGTTTGCTTTCCTATCAATTGATGTAACTTCTTTTCCTTTCTCTTCCCACCTTTTGGTGACTGTTTTGATTTGAACTCTGTAAACCGCTATGATGTACATTGCGTTTAGCGGTATATTAAGTTAATAAACCATAAACCATAACACGCCACCTAGACAAGATCTTAGATAGTGTTAGGGAAGAGTCTGCTATCGTGGTACATATTGGTACCAATGACATAGGAAAATGTGGTAGGGAGGTTCTGGATGCTAAATTTAGGCTTTTAGATAAGTTGAAATACAGAACTTCTAGGGTAGCATTCTCCGAAACGCTTCCTGTTCACGCGTAGGACCCAAAAGGCAGGCAGAGCTCCAGAGTCTCAATGTGTGGATGAGATGATGGTGCAAGGAAGAGGGTTTTGGATTTGTTAGGAACTGGGGAACATTCTGGGCAAAGGAGGAGCCCATCCCTTCGGAAAAGCCCCACCTTAATCGAGATGGAACCAGGCTGCTGACATTAACCTTTAAAAAAGAGAGAGAGCCGTTTTTAAACTAGATAATAGGGGAAAGCCAACAGTTGCCAAAGAGCGTATGATTCAGAACACTGTATCTTTGAAGGATACTACCAAAGATTGAAGTTAGGGCATATCGACAGAGGTTCCAATAAAGACAAAAGTAACCCAAATGCCCTTGAGTACAGAGCAGACAGAGCTTAAAGATTGCAAATTACCCCTGCCTACTGATAGCCAGATTAATGTGAATAACATACAGCCTCTAAATTGCTTGTATGCAAATGTTAGAAGTCTAAAAAATAAGATGGGAGAGTTAGAATATATAGCATTAAATGAGTGGTTAGGTATGATTGGTATCTCGGAGACATGGTGGAGGGAGGACAACCAGTGGGACACTGATACCTAGGTACAAACTATATTGTAATGATAGAGCAGATCAAATTGGTGGAGGGGTTGCACTCTTTAAGGGCAGTGAGTCAAAGAGGATTAAAGTTTTGCAGGAAACAAAATTCACTGTAGAATCTCAATGGATTGAAATTCCATCTGGGAAGGGGAAGGCAAAGGCAATGGCAGTGGGGGAGTGTACTGTCGACCATCTAGCCAGAATGAACAAATGGATGATATGTTCAAAGAAATCGGGGAAGCTAGCAAAAGTTACAGCACAGTAATAGTGATATCAATTACCTCAGTATCGGTTGGGTCAGTGTCACCGCAGGACATGCTAGGGAAATTGTTTCTAGATGAAATTAGTGGAGGAGTAGCCTAGTGGTTGGGGAAAGGTACTTCAGGCCAGAAGGTCGGGGGTTCAAATCCCACTAGAGGACAGCAACCTTGGGCCGGAAGGACTGGAGTTTCTAATCCCACAGGTGCTCCTTGTGGTCTTGGGCAAGCCACTTAACCCTCCATAGCCCATGTTCCCTGTAAAATAGTTATCTCCAAGTTATAATGCCCTGTTCAATGTAATTTCAGTTTGTTCAATGTAAACCGCACTGATGCAGAATAGCGCGGTATATAAGAGAATGTAAATAAATAAATAAATAAATTACTGCTTTTTGGAGCAGCTGGTTCATGAACCGACCAGAGGGGAAGCCATTTTCGGTTTAGTCCTTAGTGGAACACAAGATCTGGTGCAAGAGATAAGGGTGTTGGGGCCACTTGGCAATAGTGATCATAGCATGTCGCTTTTGATTTAATAGATGGAGGAAGGACGGTAAGGAAATCCACAGTGCTACCATTTAACTTTCAAAAGGGAGACTGTGATATAATGAGGAAAATAGTTAAGAAAAAAATTAAAAGGAACAGTTGCAAAGGTTAAAGATTTACATCAAGCATGGGTGTTTAAAAATACTATCTTGGAAGCCCAGACCAGCTGTATTCTATGCTTTAAGAAAAGAGGAAGGAAGTCCAAAAAACTGCCAGCATGGTTTAAAGGTGAGGTCAGAGGCTGTTGCCAAAAAAGCATCTTTCAGGAAATGGAAAAAGGAACCAAATGACAAACTGGAAACAACATAAGCACTGGCAAGTTGGATGCAAGGCATTGATAAGGCAGGCAAAGAGATTTTGAGAAGAAGCTTGCTGTGGAAGCAAAAAGGCACAAAGACTTTTTCAAGTACATCCTTAACAAAAAGATCTGTGACAGTCAATTGGCCCATTAGATGATGGAGGGGTAAAGGGGCACTAAAAAGGGGCAAGGCCATAGTTGGAGAGACTGAATGAATTCTTTGCTTCGGTCTTTACTGAGGAAGATGGGATGTTACCCATGACTGAAATGGTATTTAAAGGTGATGCCACAGAGGAATTTAAGGAAATATCTATACACTGGGAAGATTTATTAAAACTATTTGATAAACTGAAGAGTTGTAAATCACCTGGACCAGATGGTATACATCCAAGGGCGTTGAAAGAACTGAAGTACGAGATTACAGATCTACTATTAGTAATCTGTGAACTATGATTAAAATATTCCACAATACTTGTAGATTGGAGAATGGCCAAGGTAATGCCAGTTTTTAAGGGATCCAGGGGTGATTCAGGAAACTACAGACCGGTGAGCCTGATGTCAGTACCGGGAAAAATGGTAGAAACTATTATAAAGAACAAAATTACTGAATATGTAGTTAGTCATGGCTTAATGGGAGACAGCCAACATGACTTTAGCCAAGGGAGGTCTTGTCTTACTAATATGTTATATTTTTTGAAGGTGTGAATAAACAGGTAGACAAAGGTGAGTCGGTTGATATAGTGTATCTGGACTTTCAGAAAGCTGTTGACAAGGTCCCTCATCAGATTCTTGGCGAAATTAAAAAGTCATGGGATAGGAGGCAGTGTACTATTGTGAATCAGGAACTAGTTAAAAGATAGAAAGCAGAGGGTAGGGCTAAATGGCCAATTTTCCCAGGGGAGAAAGGTGAATAGTGGAGTACACCAGGGATCTGTGCTGCGTCCACTGCTTTTTAACATATTTGTAAATGACCTGGCAATGGGAATAAAAAGTGAGTAATCAAATTTGCAGATGACATAAAATTATTTAATGATGTTAAAAACCCATGAGGATTGTGAAAAATTGCAAGAGGACCTTGATAAACTAGAAGACTGGGCATCAAAATGGCAGATGAAATTTAATGTGGACAAGTGCAAAATTATGCACCAAGGAAAGAACAAGCCAAACTATGGTTACACGATGCAAGGTTCCAGAATAGGAACCACCACCCAGGAGAAAGATTTAGGTGTTATGGATAACATGTTGAAACCCTCCGCCCCAGTGTGCACTGGCGGCCAAGAGAGCAAATGGTATCATAAGGAAAGGAATGGAGAATAAAACAAAGGATATTATAATGCCTCTGTATCATTCCATGGTGGGACCACATCTTAAATATTGTGTGCACTTCTAGTCAGCGTATCTTAAAAAGGATATAGCATTATTAGAAAAGGTTCAGAGAAGAGCCACCAAAATGGTAAAGGGGATGGAAGGATACCCCTATGAAGAGAGGCTACAAAGGTAGGGCTTTTTAACCTGGAAAAGAGATGGCTGAGGGGGAGATATGATAGAGATCTATAAATTTAATGAATGGTTTGGAACGGGTAAACATAGATCAATTGTTTACGCCATCAAAATATAGAAAGATTAGGGGACATGCAATGAAGCTTCAGGGTAACCTATTTAAGACTAATAAGAGAAAATATTTTTTCACTAAACACATAATCAAACCCTGGAATTGTTACAGGAGGCTGTGGTAAAAGCTGTTAGTGTAACCCGGTTTAAAAAAGGTTTGGAGAAGTTCCTGGAGGAAAGGTCCATGAACCATTATTAAAGGGGACCCAGGATATCCATTGCTTGCCCCACTACAAGCATTGTGGAACCTGTGTCTTTTGGGGAAACTGCTAGGTACTTGTGACCTAGATTGGCCACTTTTGGAAACAGGATACTGGGCTTGATGGACCTTGGTCTGACCCAGTATGGCATATCTTATGTTCTTATCAAGGGGAAGCCCCTCTGCCCAGCTTCTTGTGGCTCGCTTCTTGAGGGGCCTGGGATATCGGTGGTCCTTTCTAAGCTTATTGCTCCACCCTTTGAACCACTGACTTCCTGCCACCTGAAGTATCTGGAAGTTGATCGTCCTCCTGCCCCCCCTACACAAGGTTCCACAGGAATAAGGTGGTGCTCTGGGCACACCCTAAGTTCCTCCCTACGATGGTTTCTCATTCCACCTCTACCAGGAAGTGGTGCTTCACACTTTTTTTTCTGCGGCCTCATGCTAACAGGGCAATGGCCTCTCTCCACACTCTGGACGGTCTACTATCTGGAGCAAACCAAGCCTCATCACTGCTCCTTGCAGTTTTTCATTTCTTATGTCCCTAATTGCTTAGGCGTAGTGGTCTCCAAGCATACTCTGTACACCTGGGTGGCGGACTTTATTGCCTTCACCTACGGGCAGGCTGGTCTTTCACTGGAACGCCACGTCACGGCGCACAGTGTCCAGGCCATGGCAGAATTTGTGACAAACCTCTGCTTTGTTCCTGTGCTAAAGATCTGCCTGGCTGCCACCTACTCCTCAGTCCACATGTTGACCGTGTAATCTCCAGGAACAAGCAGGAATGAGTCTTCACATATGGGTACGTCGGTACCGACGGAGTCTGCGCGGGAACACTTCCCAGCGTCCAATCAAAACGCTTTTGGAAGCATCCCAACACGCCTGCGTGCTGCCTTCCCGCCTTTCCCAACTGCCTCGCCTCAGCTTTCGTTTTTCTGCGGCGCCAGCAGGACGTCCTCCTGTCACCGCAGAAAATTCTTCCTTTTATTTTTGTTTTTTTCTTGTGGTCGCGTCTACCTTCCCTTGACGCACCAGTACCGCCGGTTTGTTCTTTTTCTTTTCTTCTATAAATATTTCCTTTTGTGGGAAATTTTTTCCCTGTTTAGTGCCTGACAGGTTTCGGCCTGCTAGGCCTCTCCACTTTCCCTCAGGGAAATGCTAGCCACTAGAATGTGTTTTAACTGTGGCACTACCAAATTACTTTTAGACACCCATAATTGGTGCCTTCAATGTTTGGGACCTGAACACCATCCGCTGGAGTGTCCCTTCTGCACTACTATTTCTGCAAGAAGTTTTCAGCATCGAGCTCAACTCGATACGCCGTTCCCCTCAGACCTGAGGGTACCAGCTACATCTTCTTTTTCGCAAGATCAGGTAACCAAACAAAAGTCTGTAAAGACTAGCCAGTCCTCGGGTGGTACATCATAGAGATACCTTTGGGCTTGCCCCCGAGGACATTCTGGCTTTAAAACCCCAGCGTGAGGCTTCTGTCTCCAAAGCATTAACGGGGTTTCAGGTTGTTCCTGGGGTTTCTACCTCGGTGAACATACCTGAGCCATGCCTGGTGGTGGTATCCGCTTTGAGCAGTGTCGGTACCCCGGCATCGGCAATAGTGCTGGATAAAATATTCCACACCGATGATCGCAGTTAAGCGCTCTCGTTATCTTCGATGCCGTTAGAGCCGCTACCGACCGATCTTCCCACATCGGCCCCGGTACCGATACTGGTATCCATGTCGGTGCCCTCCAGATATGCATCGATAGACTCGCTTCTTTCGATGCCGAGTCTAGAATCGATCTCTAGTCTGGATGACTGGGTACCGACTCGTCTCGTTACCGACTTCAGACGGTACCGAAGACATTCTACCGATAATCAAGGTCTGCCACATTCAGTTACCTCGGTACCGATAGTGCCGTCACAGACTGATCTTCATATATCGGTGTCACCGACAATACCGGTCTCGATACCGGTATCGACATCAACATCGGTGTCGGTACCTCCCATGCTCCTTTCAGCCGGCTCGCTTCCTTCCATACCGAGTTTGGAATCGATCCCTAGCATGGATGATTTGCTACCGACCAGTTGCAGTACTGCTTTTCAGCGGTACCGACAACTATCTTTCAAAGATAATCCGATGCTCCACCCCTCCAGATCTTCTATTCTACAGAATCTGAATGAACCGGTGGATGCTAGAGCTAGTTCTTCAACAGATCTAGTTCTTCAACAGATCTAGTTCTTCAACAGATCTAGTTCTTCCTCCTCTTCCTCGAGGACTCCCCTCTGGGGAGATTTCTTTTCAAGCTTTCCTGCTTGATATGGCCAAGTTACTTGCCATTTCTATACCTGGTCAAGACCCTGCACCAGGGGATCCACAACCTATACAGATCCCCTGCAATCCAAAGGAAGTCGTCATGTTTCCTTTGCATCAAACCTTGCAGGATCTCCTATTTAGAACGTGGGAAACTCCTTTAAAGGTATCCCCACCTTCTAGGGCAACTGACCTTCTATATAAGGTGCCCCCTTCTCCAGGTTTTCAAAAGCCTCAGCTCCCTCATCATTCTCTTGTTGTAGAACCAGCACTGAGGCGTGTTAAGAGCAGGGCCGGCCCGTCCATTGAGCGAGAATGTTTTTTGCACAGGGCCCCGCGTTTCAGGGGGCCCCGCGCAAAAAACATTCTTTTCGAAAAGTAAAATTGAAAAAAAAAACAAAAAACCTGTCTGCTGCCGCTGTCGGGGCCGCCGCGGCAGAATCGAGCGTGCCGCGGGGCCCCCCTGTGCACGGCAGAGCCTGCCCTCCCCTGTAGCAGCTCTCTCTTTGGAGTCAGACGCGCCGGCTTGCAGAGCGCGAGGGAGGAGTTTCTCCCTCGCTGCTCTGTTAAGCCCGCGGGGGCTGATGGGAAGTTCCCATCAGCCCCCGCGGACTTAACAGAGCAGCGAGGGAGAAACTCTTCTCTCGCGCTCTGCTCTGCAAGCCGGCGCGTCTGACTTCAGCTCCAAAGAGAGAGCTGCTACAGGGGAGGGCAGGCTCTGCCGTGCACAGGGGGGCCCCGCGGCATGCTCGATTCTGCCGCGGCGGCCCCGACCGCGGCAGCAGACAGGTTTTCTTTTTATTTAATTTTCCCTGGGCTGGGCTGGGGGGGGGTTGTTGTTAGGACTGCTATTGGGCTGGGGGGGGGTTGTTAGGACTGCTAATGGGCTGGGCTGGGCTGGGCTGGGCTGGGGGGGTTGTTAGGACTGCTAATGGGCTGGGCTGGGGGGGGTTGTTAGGACTGCTAATGGCTGGGCTGGGCTGGGCTGGGGGGGGTTGTTAGGACTGCTAATGGGCTGGGCTGGGCTGGGGGGGGTTGTTAGGACTGCTAATGGGCTGGGCTGGGCTGGGCGGGGGGTTGTTTGGACTGCTAATGGGCTGGGCTGGGCTGGGCTGTTAGGACTGCTAATGGGCTGGGGGGGTTGTTAGGACTGCTAATGGAATGGGCTGGGCTGGGGGGGGTTGTTAGGACAGCTAATGGGCTGGGCTGGGCTGGGGGGTTGTTAGGACTGCTAATGGGCTGGGCTGGGGTGGGGGTTGTTAGGACTGCTGGGGGTGGGGGTGGGTTGTTAGGACCGCTAATGGGCTGGGGGGGGGGTTGTTAGGACCGCTAATGGGCTGGGGCTGGGGGGGGGTTAGGACTGCTAATGTGCTGGGGGGGTGTTAGTACTTCTAATGGGCTGGGGGTGGGGGTGGGTTAGGACTGCTAATGGGCTGGGGGGTGGGGTTAGGACTTGAGGTGGGCTGATGGGGGAGGTTTAGGACTGGCAATGGGCTGATGGGGTTAAGACTGGAAGTGGGCTGATGGGGGGGTTAGGACTGGTAATGGGTTATAGGGGGGCTTAAACTGAAAATGGGGTGATGGGGGGTTAGGACTGGAAGTGGGTTGATGGGGGGCTAGGACTGGTAATGGGTTGGGTGGCTGCTATGAATGGAAATGGGCTGAGTGGAAGGGGAGGCTTGAACTGCAAATAGCTGATGGGGAGGAAGCTTGGAATGGAAATGGGCTGTGAGGGAAGGGAGCTAGGACTGAAAATGGGCTGATGGAGCAGCTAGGATAGGACTGGAAATGGGCTGTTGGGGGGAGCTAAGATTGGAAATGGGCTGTGGTGGGGGCTTGAATTGAAATGGACTCATGGAGGGGCTAGAACTGATAGTAGGCTCATTGGGGGGGGGCTTGGACTGGAATTGGACTGAGTGGAGGGGAGCTATGATTTGACATGGGCTGATGATGGGGCTAGGAAATGACTAGAAATGGGCTGATGGGGGGCTAGGACTGGAAATGGGCTGATGCAGGGACTAGAAGGGAATGGATGCTGGGTGAGACTGGAACTAGAAGGGAGCTGATGTTGGGGGAGGATTAGAATGGGATGGGGCTGGGAGAGTAAAATGGAGAGGGGAAAAATATTTTGTGTGGGAGGGATGAAAAATCTACAATTGGCCTGGTATTGGGAGAGTAAGTGGGGATTGAGGATGGAGGGGTAAAATTTGTGTGGATGAAATAGGAATGAGGAAAGAGCAAAAGGAGAAAGATTAGTATGTTAAAGCAGATGTAGAGAGAGAATGGAAAAAAAAACTAGAAGAGAGAAGAAAGAACAAATGGACAGCAGATGATGGACAGTTAGCAGAAAACATGAAGAAACCAGAAGAAAGTGGCAGGAGCAATTGCAACTGAAAAAAAATGCACAAAAGGTAGAAATATCTCTTTATTTTGAATTTATTAACTGGAATATGAAACCTCTAGGAAATGTGCATCATTAACATCTGTGCTTTGTTTGGTACAAGAGGAAATTAATTTATAGTTTTATTTCTACAGTGTTGTTGTACTTCCAAGTTTGGCTTTTGGGGTTCCCAGTTTAATTATTGCCTTCCTGTTTCTAAATTGTGATTCCTTGTTTGGTGATGGTCTATGTTCTGCATGTGTAACTGAGCTGATGTATTCTGTTTATGTAATTCCTATTTGACATTGCCACTTGTTCTCTTTCCCCAGTATTCTCTGAAATGTATTGGTTTAATATTTGCAGTGTTGCCTTTTGATAGGTAGGGTATGGTGCTTTGTGAGTCCTGGTAATGCTGTCAGGATACGGCGGGTTTGCTATGGGTTCTAAATGGGCAGCGTTTGTAGTAGTTCCTAATGTGCCTGGCGGTTGGCACTGGATTATAGTAATGTAGAAATCTTTTAGTCTTTCTTTATCCATACACTCATTAAGAGACATGTTTACTAAAAGTTAGTGTATGGTAACATTATGCAAATATTTATGCAAATAAGGCCCCTTATGCAAATGAGGCCCCGCACTGAGTCTCCGCACATGGCCCCGCACCCCCCTTGGGCCGCCCCTGGTTAAGAGTACTAAAAAGCACTCTTCTTATCCGCCAGGTCGTGAGGCTAGGACTTTAGATGCCTTTGGACGTCAAACTTTCCAGGCATCCATGTTTTCAGCAAGAATCCTTTCATATATTTTCTATATGGGATTATCTCTTGAGGAGGTCACAAAAGATCTTCTACTTTTGACCCCTTTCCTCCAAGAGCCTAAAAGAGCAGATTTTTCTATGCTAGTCAGTCATGCTCAAAATATTTCTAAGTTCCTTACTCGTGCCTCCCTGGACTCTTTCGAGTCTGTTAGCAGAACGTCTGCTATAGCTATAGGGGCACGACGTAGAGCCTGGCTCCAAGCTTCAGACTTGGACAAATGCGTACAAGATAGACTGGGAAATGCTCCTTGCACTGGAGAGAATCTCTTTAATAAGGAGACTTTACTCCAGGCTACTCAGTTATCCACTGACACTATTGCCTTCAGAGGCTTGTCTATGCCTTCCTCTATCCCAGTTTGTAGAAAATCTACTAATAAGCTTTGTTCCCTTAATGGGAGAAGGTTTTATCCATCTTCTACCCATCATACAGATGCTCCCAGGCAGGAGAAACAACCAACCAGGCTCAGAAAACCACAACCTCAACGGGTTCAGCAAACCCAGCAGCCGCAGGGTTGCTGATAGACTCTTCCCTGAATCCTTTTTCCTGTTTGAGGTTTGGATCCTGTAGTTTGCTTCCTACCACTACAAGCATCTACATCGGTTCCATCCTAAACTTTACATATGTCCCTCTTAAAGAGACATCCTGACTATCAGCTCAAAGAGCTTCTTAAGATGATTATGCTTTACAGGTAATACAGTTACTCCTCGTCCTCTGAACTACACAGAGGAGTAACAACTGTCAATAAGGTTGCCATGCCTTTACCTTTGACTTTTTCTCCTGTATCAGCATCTCATATTACTTCAAAGATTTACTCCACTGTAAGTCTTCTTTTCAACTCTGCCACTCTTACTAAGACATTTGGTCTGTAAGGGTGATACCACTTTACTGAGGGTTTTTCCTTAAGCCCCTAAGTTTTCTTTCAGAGTTGTCTCCCCTGTGCATTTTTAGTTTTCCTGGCAGCTCTCAGACAATAGCGGAGTCTTACCACTCCTACTTATGTCTGTATTTCTTTCCCAATCTTGGGACCTAAGATTTCTACTGCTGCCCTATCAATAGTTAGAACTGCAGGGGCTCTTACTGGTTAGACCACTGACTTGCTGACCAAGCCACCAGGGCTTGTTGCTCCAATTTCAATGGTTCTGGCCTTACCATTAAGTCCCAGATGGTTTAAGAACCTTCTCTGGCTATTGTTGCAGACACATCACCTTACCTTCTATCCTTAGCCTTCCCCAATCCTTGGGCTTGGCGGAATAGTTCATGATACCTACTGGCTCTTAAACACCAGTTTTTCTTCTAATTAACCTGCAACATGCTCTCTGCATCTCTACGGAGCAGCTTTACACTATTGGGCCTTGTTAGAGAGCACATGGGGTCAGATGGTTAGGAAGGGCTTTACCTAGTCATGCCTGCTGGGTTCTCCCTGCCCTTACCATTTCCATTAAAGGCTTCTTAAATAAAGGACAAAGGCCTTTAATTAAGGGAAGACCTAAAGAATTATCCAGTTCCCTGGATTGCTTCACATCTCCAGGGGACCCCTTCACCAGGGATGGGATTTCCTTTCAGTATAGACAATCCTTGTCTTGTCTTTTCCTTCCATCCTCAACTCTTCATGGCGTAATACATGTTGAGCACAAGAATGCTCCATACCCTTTTTACCCTCATTAGGGGTACATATGGTATTTTTATTGCATCTTTTTCTCCAGCTTCCTGCTGGAGTTATGGAAGGATCCAGACTTACTATCTGCAGATTTAAAACATCCTCTGCATTTTCCAGGTAGGTCTCCATTCCTGGTTATTCATGGACTAGAGTTCTTAGAGGACTCTAGACTTCTCTTGCCAATGAGAGAACTCCCTGGGCTTCCTATCCATACCCAGGAAGTACAGATTCTCTAAATATCTTCTCAAGCAGGTGCCTCCCTTCTTGTTAGATAAATCTTTCTCTCTCCACATACCCTATGTGCGGACATGGATATATATATCTATATATCTATCTATCTATATCTATCTCTATCATCTCTATCTCTATCATCTCTATCTCTATATGGGATATATCTGTATTTACCTATCTCTATATATGTATTGCAATATATGATAGTGGGTAGATATGTCTATATACTATTTCAGTCTGTCTGCCTAGATATATATATACTTATACATAAATATATATATATTCCCCTATGGACTCGACAGATACTCTCTATCCCTTTCCATGCTGTCCCAGCATACTTAGGGTTCTCCATAATCAACCACTTCCTGTGGTAGTTGAGGGGCTTTTGTACCATGACCTTCAGTTTAGGTACACCTGAAGCCCTCCATATACTTTCCTTTTCAATTAGGAGAGACTTTCTGAATCTTCAGAAAATGGGAGGCTACAATGCCTCATTACTCCTATCCTTCTTTGTTATCGGATATAGGGATCTTCGAAGCTCCCTTCTCCTATAAGAACTATCTTTCTTAAAGGTCAAAAGAGCTTCAGTTTTGTCTAATAGGGACTTCCGCGTTTTCTGCAAAGTCCTACCTCATTGAACTACCCCAGTTCCACTGGAATTGTTTCTTCTCACCCTAAGGGTTCTAACCTCAGCCTGTTTTTTGCACAGTTATTTACCTCTCCTTACATTGAGGTACTCCCTGGGGATATTCTTTTGGTTCATATTCACAAATCCACATGAAACCTCCATATACCCTTTTACAATACCACCAGGTGAGGTCCATTTTGGTTTATTGCTCCCAATATTACCACTAAATATCACCTGCACAGAGACTCCTATCTAGCCATCCTGTTTGGTCCAGCTGTTCCACAGCACATCTTTTTAGTTCAACTCCTATCCTCCATCCCTACGATGCCTGTGGTTTCCATAAAATAGCATGGCTCTCAGATTCGCAACATGCTGGGACTTCTCCAGGCATCTTAGCTTGGGAGTCCCCATATGTGAAGACTCATTCCTGCTTGTTCCTGGAAATAGCACTCTTACCTGTAACAGGTGATCTCTGGGAACAGCAGGAATAAGTCTAGACAACCCACCCACCTCCCCTAGGAGTTGCATTTCTCTATCTTTCCCTTTCTCTCTCTCTTTCCCTTTCTCTCTCTCCCTCTCTTTGTCTCAGCTTTAAAACGTAACTGAGGAGAGGCAGTTGGGAAAGGCGGGAAGGCAGCATGCAGGCATGTTAGGATGCTTCCAAAAGCGTTCTGATTGGACGCTGGGGAGCGTTCCCGCGCAGACTCCGTCGGTACCGACATACCCATATGTGAAGACTTATTCCTGCTGTTCCCAGAGATCACCTGTTACAGGTAAGTAACTGTGCTTTACTGCTTGGATGAGGAGTTCCCGGTAGGACAGCACTGCCAGCCAGGCTCTGTCATCTATTTGAGATTTAAGGCAACTCCTGCTCTCTGGCCCATTTGTGTGTCCAGGCTACCAGAGAGCTGGTTTCCCTGGTTGATGTGATCTCTGCTGAGTTCCTGCGACTGAACTGTACTCTTCTGTTTTTCTGGGAACAAGCAGGAAGTCAGTCCTCACATATGGGTGATGTCAGCACCGATGGAGCCCCCCTCGCAGAAGCATCCCCCCATCTTACAAAAAAAGCTTTTGGGAGATGCTGCCACACATGCGTGGTCCCCTTCCCACCCAAGGGTGCCATCTTGCTTAGTCTCCTTTTTTTCCACGGAGCCCTTCAGACGTCGTCTGGCTTGTCCCCGGAAAAAGTTGATTATTTTGTTGCAAAGTTCGCAACTCACCTCCAGTATTGCACCGGTACTCTTCCTGCCTACCGACCTCGGTGTCTGGTTCTGTTCAGATTTTTGTAGTTTTTGTCCCTTTTTCTTTTCTGGTGCCTTCGTGCCTTTTTTCTCCTGCTGGCAGCCTGGAAGGTCTTCGACCTCACAGGAGTGTTGTTTACCCCCATGGCTACCAGTGGTTTTAAGAAGTGTGATCGGTGCTGTAAAATCATGTCTTTGACTGACACACACGACTGCTGTCTTCGTTGCCTCAGGCTAGACCATGACCCAGTGGCCTGTGGTCTCTGCAAGAGGATGTCCAGCAAGGCCCTCGAGCCATCAGCAGCAGCACGACAAGTTTTTCCCCAAGTCCCAGGTACTTTCCAAAGCCATGACATCGTCTGAGGTCCTCAGAAAGGGGGCCCCCCTCGAGGGAATCCAGAAAGAAGAAGCCCTTGAAGGCGGCATCCTTGGATGGTTCCGACTGGCCGGGAGCTCCCTGGGCCCAGTCCACTAGTCCGAGGCATCTGAGAAGGAGCAAACCTGTGAAGGTCCCCCTGAATGAGCCGGCTGTAGACCGGCCTCTGTCCACAGACACCATCCTAGTTGAGGATTCCCCTTCGGGGGAGCTGTCGTCGGGCCAGAGTCCCTCGATGCCCACACCAAAGGCTGCAGAGCCGTCTGGGCTGGAGTCCAGAATGGCGGCCCTAGAGCAGTTTGTCTTCCTTCATGGACCAACAGCGGGCGTTTGTCCGGTTTGACTGGTTCATCTGCCCCAACCACTGGGCCGTTGACATCCAAGACGTCCCTGGAGGCTGAGCTGATCCTCGGTCTTTCGGCCTCGAGTCAATCCTCGGCCGAGGTCACACTCTGAGTCCCACTCATCAGGACCATGGTCATAATCTTTAATAATCCCCCCCCAAGCAGTATCCTAGTAGGACAGGAGAGCCCAGCATGCCACACCTGCACCCTAGACCGTGCAGCTGTCTGTGCCTGAGCATCCCATCCAATAAGCCACAAAAGAATTTAGGGAGTACCACGTTGGTGACCAACGAAACATGTGGAGGCACCAGGCCCACTTTGCCCCTGAAGAAGGCTAGGCCCTAGAGCAATGAGCCTGGAGACCATACTCAAGCTGTCAGTTTGGTCAATAGGCAGAGTTGGCCTCCTTTGGCCAACAGGCAAGCAGTGTCCTGGAGGCTGCTTTACAGTTTCTCAGCCCTTGCAAGACCATAAAAGAAATATTAAGATAAAAGCAGACTACTCCTAGGATGGACATGAGACTCCACTAAAAGATTACTTCTTCCCTGGAAACCAACAGAAGGGGCTCTAAATATGACCCTGCTTGGTGGCCTGAAATCCTATCCACTGACACGAATGCCACCAGGAATCTACTTTCAGAATGAGAGCTTTCAGAAAGTTCTACGAGATGGGTGCAATTCTACTGATTACAGTAAACCACCACAGCAGCCCACAAACACACATAAACCAGCCACACTTTCCTAATCACACAACTCTAGCTAAGGTAAGAAACAATTTTTAATCCTACCACAGAAAAAAAGGTTAATGCACAACAAATTTAGAACTGTGCTAAGACTCTGAAACACTTCTGAAAGACTCACTTGAGGGACAAATCATGCCAATCTTTAAAGGGCTTCTGAACCAGACATAATCAGACATAAGTGAGATGAATACAGTTGTGGTCAACATTATTGGCACATTTGCATTTTAGGTATGTTGTGTACAATATCTTTAGAAATAATTGGAAATATTTGAACTGTATGTCATAATATTGTAATAGTATGTTCAAGGTTATACAACAAAAGAGATGTCTGCAATGTAGACGTAGTAATTTCTGAGAAAATAAAATATGACCAGAACAGGATTAATGGCATCCTTCACTAATATTTGGTTGCACAACCTTTGGCAGTGATGACAGCCTCCAAATGTTTCTTGTAGCCATCTATAAGTTTCGTACATCTCTCTGCTGGTAGTTTCTCCCACTCTTCAACTGCGATTCGTTCAGCTCATGAACGTTTCCAGGATTCCTTTTACCAATGGTAAATTTCAGCTCTTTCCAAAGGTTCCCTGTTGGATTGAGATCAGGACTCATTGCTGGCCAGTGTAAAACAGTCCATTTGTTCCTTTTTAACCATTCTTTTGTACTTTTGGATGTCTTTTCTGGCATATTGTCTTCCTGGAAGACCCATAACCTTCAACCCAAACCTAGCTTTCTGACACTAGGTAGCACATTTCGCTTCAAAATACCTTGCTAGTCCTGACTTCATGATTCCTTTAATACATTTCAGGCCTCCAGTTCCTGAGGCAGCAAAACAGCCCCACAACATTATTGGACCTCCACCATATTTAACTGTAGGAAGGATGCTTTTTTACCCATAAACTTCATTTCTTCGCCTGTAAATGCCAGAACGCTGAAGTTTGGTTTTTTTCTGTCCACAGAACATTTTCCCAGAGGGATTGTGGTTTCTCAAGATGGGTTTGGATAAAGATCAGGTGTGCCTTTTTTATGTCTTGGCCTTCGCCCATAAAGTCCTCCTTTGTTTAGTGCATGGCATATGGTATGGTTTGCAACCACCACTCCAGATTGTTCCATGTCAGCCTTAAGCTCTTTGGATATTGTACCTGGTTTTTCCAACAGTTCATGCTAACCTTCAAAGACGACTTGGATTAATTTTCCTCTTCCCACTAATTCGTGGAAGGTTCTTGACAGTTCCATGAGCAGAAAACTTAACATTATGAACTGTAGACACACAAATCCCAAGGTCTTTGGAGATGGCCTTGTACCCTTTTTGATGTTTGATAATGGCTTTTCTCAGGCAGCTCTTGTCTTCACCATTGTGAAAATGGAACAGGGAGTGAATTTGGCAATTTTCAACATTAGTATCATTCCTTGGTTGATTAAAGTCATGTGAGTACGGACTGTCGCAGGTGCAATGGGAATGTAGTTCTTCTGTTCAGACTGATTTGAAATGTTAGTAAGGGTGCAATAATGTTCTGGCAATGTCCCAGTTTTTATACCATTTCCTTTTTTAATTGGTCTTGTTATATTTGATACATCAAATAAATGTGCATATATAGTTCAAAGCCATTTCACTGGCCACTGTTTTTTTTAGGAGAGATTGGACGTTAAGGGGTTGAACTGAGAGGGTGCCAGTAAAGTTGACCACAACTGTAGAAATGCTTAAAACAGTTGAAGCATCACCATTATGATCTAAGGAGAATAGTCCTACTCTACTAATCTCTCTTAAGAACCAAGCTATCAGCAAGAAGAGCTGTTCCTGAGAAGAGAATAGACATCTGGGCGAGATCCATCCGCCCCAGGAACAGATATGGGTCTGCCACAGGCAACTGTACCAGGACCGCAGAGCCCCTAAAATTATCAACCCCAGAAGAGCCTACACCTAAGCATCTGTCCCCTCTTCTCAGCCTATCTGGGCTCCTGCGGGGAAACGCCATAGAGCAACTTGCTGCATTACAAAGTCCCCTCAGTCTGACTGAAACACAATGATCCTGACATGCCAGCCATATACAGAAGAGCCAGAGTACCTTGGTCCGCCTCATCACCTGACTTTGCTAGCTTCTCAGAGCCACAACAGAACTGCTGACAACCCATGATAATTCCAGGCATCTGTGACTACACATTTACCTTGTTTAGACTTGCATTGAAAGCCAAGAGCAAAGGCACTCATCTCTGCTCAACCCAGCAAAAATTGCTAGAGAAATCTCAAACAAAAAGAAACTCTGCCAAGAGTTTACTTCTGCAGAAGGGGGCATATCCTGCATGGCTGGACACCCAATTCCAGTAATGCACAGGTTCTGCAAAACCAGGAAATTGGTTATGGGAGCACACCATCTCCCTTCTTAGAGAAAGATGACACGAAGCCATAACATCAATCTGCTGGCAGTGAACACTTAGGACCTTGAGCTTGTTGTCATGACTTAGCTGTGCCCCCACTCCCTGATGAGTACAGCTACAGCTGTGGAGTCAAGTGCCACTAAACTGGGTAAAAGACTTAAGCAGTGTCCACAGCTATCCCTTGGGGTTATAAGGACTTCATAAAGCCACCACACCTAATATTCCCCGGCAGCCTTAAGAGAGCTAACCAGGCCTGATCCCACTTGGCATTTGATCACACCACTCAGGATGTTCCAGATCCCCTCTGCTCTCAATCTAGTCAAAGCCCTATCTTCATACCCTAGGACCAAGAATGTAGTTTCCAAGACCCCTCTCGTTGAACACCTATCATTAGGATGTCAGCTGTGTAATCCCCAGAGCCAACCGCTGAGCCCAGCACTACTGAGACATCTGCAAGTACCACCAAAACCAGAGAATTCCTTTGAGACTTTCCCACCTTTCTACCTGTGTGTGTTGGGGTTTTTGTTAAACTACATTTTGGACCCAACACATTGGGCAGCCGCCAGAGGATATGTACCGCAATATGATCCTCTAATCAAAGTTACTTAACTGAGTTTTTTGGAACCGGTACCCCATGCAAACTTCCTTCTTTTGGCAAGACACTGGGAGCTATGTGACTAAGTTCTGCTGGAACTGGTATGCCTTATCTTGTCTCCAGAGGATCCAAAACACTGCCGCTCGCCTCATTACTCACTCCACCCCTCGGGACCACATAACACCTCTTCTCTTTCACCTTCACTGGCTACATGTCTCCTTCCGCACCAAATTTAAGCTACTTTCCCTTGTACATAAAGTTCTTCACACTAGTACCCCACTGTACCTAGCAGACCTTCTCTCTTTCCACTCTCCCAGGCACACTCCCTGCTCTTTTCACCTTAATCGTCTTACTCTTCCCTCTCCCTCCCTCGCTCACTTACACTCCACCCATTCCTCTGCCTTCTTTTTCGTGGGGCCTGCCCTATGGAATTCCCTCCCCTCAACCCTTCGCCTGGAGCCCAACCATAACACTTTTAAGCATGACCTAAAAACCCACCTCTTTTCCATGGCTTTCGACCTTCCCTCTCCTTTTGTGTGACCCACGTTAAGTCTCCACCTCCCTTCCCTGAGACCGTGATTTCCTTGTCCTGTCTTGTCTCTCTTCTCTCCTATCAAAGTTTGTAAATTTTCCTTTCCATTTCACTGGCCTTGAGCCCTTTCCTGTTTGTTTGTACACTGTACACCACTTTGGTTGTTCCAGAAAGGCGGTTTATCAAATAAAATAAACATAAACATACTCCCTCCCAGCCCTGGGACATTGACGTTTCAACATGGGTATGCTTTACGAGCATGGTAAAGTGATTAAAATTTATCTTCATTTCAAACCACTGAAGATGCCAACCTATACAACTTGGCATGCCACAGAAATCTCAAGGTTGACCTAAGCTTCCCTGAAACCTTTACCGTCTGAAGCCCCTTGGCCATAGAGGTCTCTTGGTGCTAATCTTACCAAAACCACATTTGGAAACTAGTGTACTGAAGCCCAAAGCAGACTTAACAGCTTCACCAACCTAGATACCAGCAAGGTCCCCTAGCCATTACCAGGCTAGGAGATGCAAAGCACAGTCTTACTCAATTACCAACATCAAAAATAAGATGCTGGATTGGGCAGAGCCTCCATCTCCCAGCAATTGGTAGGCCCACCAAGCCTAATACTCATCCCAGATGCCTGCTCATACTGAAAGACCAAAGAATAGCACTGGTTTGAATGTAGGGCCTCCTTGAAATGCAGAGGTAAGGAACCTGTGACCCAGCTCTCTACATCTAGACTTGAAGACCTAAATATGTACACTCTGGAGGAGAGGAGGGACAGGGGATATATGATTCAGACCTTTAAATACTTAGAGAAAAAATGAACAAACAAACCTCTTCCAAAGGCGGAGAAGCTGTAAAACTAGAGGGCATAACATGAAGCTGCAAGGGGGTAAATTGAAAGGCAATGTCAGGAAATACTTTTTCACTGAAAGGGTGGTGGATGCTTGGAATGCCCTCCCTATGGAAATGGTGGGGGCAAATACAGTGACAGAATTCAAAATGGAATGGGACAGACACAGTGGATCCCTTTACAGCAACAGGATAAAATCAAAATAAACTTATCTAATTTCTCAACATACAGGGGTGTCCCACACGGAGTGGTGGGTTCACCCCTAAAACAAAGACATGGGAAGGGGTGGCCTGCACGGAGCGGCAGGTGCAAGTACTCTTGCTATCTTACTTGGCAGACTAGATGGACCATACTGGTCTTTATCTGCCGTCATTTACTATGTTACTATGTTACTCTATCATGGGAACTGTCTGGGCCTCTAACAGACGATCCCCCAGCTATGGCATCACTAATGGTCTGCCCCAAACGCTAGACCTGTGTCGCCTAGGGGAGAGCAGCCCGAGAGTGATGCACCTTGGGAACAGGGCTACTTTGAACACCTGAGACCAGAGTCCTATCTAATCAAGCAGTCACCCAGAGGCAAGACCAGAAAACATGAGCCGCAGAGCCCTGTTTCTCACTGACCCCAAGGTGGACTCGATGCCCTGGGCAGCACCAAACAAGCGAGGTGTGTCCAAACCATATGTATCCCAATCAATGTAGTAATGCCTGTTGAAACCCAACTAGATCTCTCCTCTCCCACAGTTAGAAGCTGGTCTCAAACCAGTGACCTTTGGGTTGGAAGGCAGGGATCTTGCAGAAGAGCATCACATTTCCACCAGTATACACTAGAATTTCTCCAAAAACCCATCTGTAGCTGAAAACTGCTTAACCATAAATTGGCCACGGATTCTTGGTCCCTGAAGAGAAGCCCACTCCCCCTAGGGAAGTCGCCAGAGACCTTCCAGGCCAAGAGCTACTGAGGGTTACCCCAGAGTCATTAGGCAGAACCCCCCTGAGCCAACCACCCTAGATGACCTAAGGCTCCTGAGGAAAAACAAACTCCAGGCTGTGCAGTCCTCTCATGCCCAATAAAAGAGGTCTACTTGCCCAGAACTTGTGGGGTTCCTTTTTTTTCTCCATTCATGCATTTATTCAATTTATCATTTGATTGATTGATTGCATTCATTCATTCAGTTCTGCTTCTAAGGATCTGATTAGGTTCAAGCTATTATAGCCCATATCAGGGACCTGAAGGATAATGGCAGCCTTTCCTGCCAAAAAAGACACTCAGCAGCTCTGAGTGACAAGTACATCGTCTCTATGGACTTACCGTGAAGCTGCTGGTACAGAGAACTCCCAGTTCAGGCCTGGCCCACAGAACAGCCCTCCAGTGAACAACTGCAGCAGCTGATGCTGCCATAGAGGCCGCATCTGGAGTGGGAGGAGTGGCCTAGTGGTTGGGGCAAGTTACCTCAGGCCGGAAGGTCGGAGTTCAAATCCCACTAGAGGACAGCAACCTTGGGCCGGAAGGACTGGGGTTTCTAGTCCCACAGGTGCTCCTTGTGGTCTTGGGCAAGCAACTTAACCCTCCATTGCCTATGTTCCCTGTAAGTATTAGTGTATGTGTCTCATATCCCCTCGGGTTAAATGTATCCCCCAGTTGTGTTGTGACCACTTTGATTGAAGGATAAGGTGGTATACAAAACTATCTAAATAAAATCTGCTACCCTCGTATGAGTTCCACACAAACTGTTGTGGAATAGGACAAAATGTTGGACTTTCTGCTGAAATCGTCTCTGGCTCTGGCCCTGGCACAAACAAGGTGTTTGCAACTGCTTGAGTACAGAATTAGCTCCAAGTCTAGCCCTAAAACTGCATCTGCTACCGCAACTTAGAAACATGATCGCAGAAAGACCACATGGCTTATCTAGTCTGACTTTCCATATCAACTACAATAGTCCTCTTTTTACCTTTAGATATCCTCTGTTTGTCCCATGCTTTTTTGAAGTCAAATACTGTCCTCATCTCCACCACCTCCACTGGGAGACTATTCCACACATCTACTACTCTTTCCAAAAAAGTATTTCTGCATACTACTCCTGAATCTATCCTCTTTCACACTCATGGTATGTTCCCTCATAGCAGAGCTTGCCTTCAATTGAAAGAGACCTTCCTGTGCATTTATGCCACGCAGGTATTTAAATAATTCTATCATATCGCCTCTATCCTGCCTTTCCTCTAAAGTATACATATTAAGATCTTTGTCTGTCCTCATATGCTTCATAATGAAGACCATTAACCATTTTAGTAGCCACTCTCTACAGACTCCAACCTGCTTATGAGGTCGCACCAGAGATTTAGACATAAGCATTATTGCCTCCTTTTTTTTCTTTGCCCATTCCTCCCCCTATAGACTGAAGCACCCGTCTGGCTTTTGCAGTTGCCTTTTCTACCTGTTTAGCTACTTTAAGATCGTCAGACACAATTATACCCTGGTCCTGCTCTTTTGTGGACAGAACATAAGAACATAAGATATGCCACACTGGGTCAGAACAATATTTCACCCTCTACACTGTACCGCTCCTTTGGATTTTTGTAGCCCAAATGCATGACCCTGCATTTTTTTTTTTTTGTAAGCACTAAATCTCAGCTGCCAATTTAGACCATTCTTCAAGCTTAGCTAGATTCCTTTTCATGTTATCTACTCCTTCCTGGGTGTCTACTCTATTGCAGATTTTGGTATCATCCGCAAACAAGCAAACCTTACCCGACAGCCTTCCGCAAAATCACTAACTAAAATGTTAAGCATCAGACCAAAGACAGATCCCTTTGGCACACCATTAGTAACCTCCTTCTCCTTTTCTCCTAGCTAGGCTTTCAAGCGATGATTCAACCCCCACCCCTGACCCAGCTGTATCAGGAAGGTGGCCTGAGCTGTCACTTTCATGGCACCAGCTGCATTTTGGAGCTCCCTCATCCCCCTCTCCCTCCTGCCCACCACCAGTGCACCTGTGGCCTCTGCCTGCCTTCTGTCAAAGCACCATCTGCCCAAAATGGCCACACAGCAATAGCTGTGTTTGGCCACAGAGAAGGCTCGTTACGGGCTCCTCGGTCAAGGAGGCTCAGAGAGTGATGTCGCATACCATCCTTCTCTTGGAGAGCTTGAGGTTCTTGGTCAACTACCTGAAGTCTCACCTCGAGCCGGTATAGCGTCCAAAGCGCTGGCCTCAACCGTGCATGTGGTCCCCCATGCCCGTCTGCACATGCGGACAGCTCAGTGGTGTATGTGCCTAATTTAGCCAGTCCCTCAGGGACCCCGTCAAGGTCCTTCCTGACCTCCGCTTGTTCCTGGGCTGGTGGCAAAACCCCCCGCAACCTCCTGTGGGGATTGCCCTTCCAGGCCCTGCAGGACGATGCGGTGCTGACAACAGACGCTTTTCTGTTAGGGTGGGGAGCCCATTGTGGGCCACTATGCCCACAGGGGCAATGGTCACCCGAGGAGTCTCAGAAGCAAATAAACTTGCTCAAACTCAATTTGGTGGGCCCTGAGGGCCTTCGAGGAACACCTCAGCGGGAGGGCGGGTCTTGTGCAGACCAACAACCATGTGGCAGTCTTCTACATCAACAAGGAGGGAGGCATGGGATCGTGCTCCCTCTGCCGGGAAGCGGTCCTCATCTGCTCTTTCTCTGTCCAACGGAGAATGTCCCTCAAGGCGACCTACCTCCTAGGTCAGGAGAATGGCCTGGCGGACAGACTCAGCAGAATCCTTTGACCCCACGAATGGCAGCTGGATCCCAGAGTAGCGAACTGGCTGTTTCTCCGCTTGGAGACGCTGGCGATAGACCTCTTCGCCAGTCCCCAGAACGTGCAGCTCCCCCGCTTTTGCAGGTAGGTGCTGCATCTGAGCAGGGAAAGCCCCAATGCATTTCTCCTGGAATGGTCATCCAGCCCCCTCTATGCATTCTCTCCCTTCCCCCTCATTGCGAGGACCCTTTTCAAGGTTCAGCAGGACAGGGCATCGCTAATTCTCGTAGCCCCCTCATGACCTCATCAGCCTTGGTTCCCGCTCCTGCTCTGGCTGTTGACAGAGCCTCCTGTTCCTCTGGGCTCTGCCCCAGTTCTGCTGACACACAAAGAGGGTCGGGTGCAGCACCTGAACCTAACCTCCTTATACCTCACGGCCTGGCGGCTGAATGGGTCTCCCTAGCCTCTCTGGCCCTTCCGGAGGAGGTTGAGGAAGTCCTCCTTACCTTGAGGAAGGACTCCACTAGACGAGCCTACGCCTTTAAGTGGAGACGCTTCTCCGTCTGGTGCTCGGAGCGCCAGATCGACCCCTTCTCGGCCCTGTTTGATGGGTCCTCCAGTACCTCCTCCATTTCTCGAGGGAAGGGCTAAAGTCAAACTCTGTCAGGGTACACTTGAGCGCCATCTTGGCGAATCACCTCACCATTGAGGGGCAACCATTAATCTCCTGCTTCATACAGGGTCTTCTGCTTTCCAAGCCGTCCATCTGTCCTCCCCTGGCAGAATGTGGGACCCGAATGTGGTGCTCATGCAGCTAACTCGTCCACCCTTCGATCCAATGGCTGTTCGCTCCAGCATGTCTCCTGGAAGGTAGGCTTCCTGGTGGCACTGACCTCGGCCCACTGAGTCAGCGAGCTCCAGGCTCTCATGGCTGACGTCCCTTGCACCAGGTTTTATCGAAACAGGGTGATCCTCCATACCCACCCTAAATTCCTGCCTAAAATTGTTTCGTACCTCCATCTCAACCAGGAGATAGTCTTGCTGACTTTCTTCCCGAGGCCCCACGCCGACCAGGCATTGACTGCTCTCCATACCCTCGACTGCAGACGGGCCCTCGCCTTTTACGTGCAGTGTACCCAGACTCATCGCAAGTCTGGCCGGCTTTTCGTGACCTATGATCCCAGTAGATCGGGACAGGCAGTTACCAAGCGTACCCTCTCGGTTTGGGTGGCAGACTGCATCACTTTCGCCCATGCCAAAGGCAGGGGCCGCACATGGGGTCTGGGCCAAAGCAGCCTCTGTGGCCTTGCTGCGCTCTATGCCCTTGATGGACATCTGCCGGGCGGCAACCTGGTCTTCCACAAATACCTTCGCTGCCCACTACTGCCTGGAGAGGGAGTCCCACCGGGACAGCACCTTCGGCCAGGCTGTACTCTGTAACCTATTCGGGGTATAAGCAACTCCTGCCCTCTGACCCTTCTTCATGGCTACCGAGGGCTTCGCCCCAAGGACCCGAGGAATGGCTCCTTCAGGCATCGGTTTCTGCTCACGGCCTCACGGAGGCATTTTTTGGTTACAGATTCAGTAGCCTGTAACTGGGGAGTCCCATAAGTGAGGACTGACTTCCTGCTTGTTCCTGGAGAAAGCATAGTTACTCGCCTGTAACAAGTGTTCTCCTAGGACAAGCAGGATGTGTCAGCCACACCTGGTGACGTCATCCGACGGCGCCGAGACAGAAGTGCTCTCTAGCTCAGACTTCTGAGCATGTGTGAGGTGGTCCCACCTCCCCGGTCCGCCCCTAGCCCCATCAGTTTTCAATTCTTCCGCCTTCGCCTCCAGACGGATTTTACCAGCTCTCATCTCATCATGCCCAAACCTGGATTTAAAAACTGCCCGCGATGCAAGCGGAAAATGAACATAGCAGATACTCACCAGAACTGCCTCAGATGCCTCGGGGCGTCCCACAACGTGCAAGATTGCCTCTGCTGTGCCCGGATGTCCCCTCGAGCCCAGAAACTGAGGGACTACACTTTGAAGGACCTTCTAACGGCACCGGAGCAAGCTCCCCTCACCAGCGCACCGGAACGCAGTAAGTCCTCCAAGGGGAAAGCCCCCGCAAAGACCTCTCTCCGGGCGGTCAAGGGCTCTGCTGCTACTCCCTCCTCGGGAACGCCTGTGTCTTCCTCGGCCCCTGCGGTGCTTCGGGCAAGCCCCCTCACCGTCAGCGGCTCTACTGAGATGCCTTCTCGCAGCTCCAGCATCCCTGTGCTGCCGGAAAGAAGCCTGCCTTCCTCCGCGAGATCCTCCCCCCGGCCATGCGGCTCTGCTGAACTCCACCAGCCATGCGGCTCAGGCAACCTCAGGCAAGATGGCGCCGCCCACGTGGCCTCGCCTGTCTCCGCCCACAGGGATTCCCCCTCCAACCGGATTGGCCAGAGCGGGTCCCGCATCATCGCTGACGTCAGCATGCCTCCCCAGCGCCGTTCCTCTTCGTCCCAGGCCGGCGAACAAAGGGCTGCCTCTCCAGGTGCTTCCCGCGCTGACAGACTCCGCGCCGACGGCAATCAACACAGAGGACATAGCAGGCATCATAAACGCCGCGCCGACAGCCGGGAGTCCCCCTGTCGGCGCGAAAACAGCGGCAGGAGTCATGCTAGGAGCAAGAGACGCAGGAGGGACCGCCGCTCCCGATCCAGCAGCGACAGCGCTGATAACAGGTCCTCCCGCAGCCGCAGAGACAGCAGACAATCCAGCGCCAGCAGAGGACACAGAAGCAGCAACTCCACAAGATCCACCACTTCAGAGGCTATTCTACAGCTACTGACTCGCCTGGTGCAGCAGACCGCCCCTCCAGGCCAGGAGAACGCGGCTGCAGCCCCCTTGGACGTACAAACTTCCCCTGAACACGGGAACAGATCCCCTACTCCAGGCTCGCCTTCCAGGGAACGGAGTCCATCCCCTATGCTGGGACCCGACTCCGGAGCGAGTGCTGAGGAGGAGGAGCATCCTGCTTCCCCTTCTTTCAGATCCACTAACAATGAGCAACATGAGATACAGACGCAGATACCTGAGGACCTCACTTATCCAAAATTTTTAAAGAAAGTGGTTGCCAAGCTTGGCCTTACCAAGGAGGAGACCTCCGACGAGAAGGATCCAGAGGTCATGAAGTACCTCAATGGCCCCAAGCCGGCTCTGGCTCTTCCTCTCCACCAGAAACTCAAGGACAAACAGTCCACCCTGTGGCAGTCCCCTGCCTCGGGTCATGCCTGCGCCCGATGCCTGGACAACAAATACCTCCTGCTGACAGCGCCTGGCTTCGATAAGCCTCAGCTGCCCCACCAATCCATAGTGGTAGCATCAGCGCTCAAGAGATCTAAGTCTTCACGCACGCAGGCTACCCATCCTCCAGGTCGGGATCCCAAGCTCCTCGACGACCTAGGACGGAAGGTATTCCAGGGAGCTATGCTGAACGCCAAGATTTCGGCGCATCAATTCCAGCACTTGTTCCAAGACGCCCTGCTAGCAGAACTCAAGAGCCAACTACTCACGCTCCCTAAGCAATCACAACACGCAACCTCAGCCACGCTCCAAGAACTGGCCGAGTGCTCCAAGCACCTTATGAGCACGGCCTTCGACAATTTTGATACGGCCATCCGGACAGCAGGCACGACCATTGCTGCTCACCGATGGGCCTGGCTACGTGCTTCCGGCCTGTCTGACAACACACACGACAGGATCGCGGACGCACCCTGCCTCGGAGACTCCCTGTTCGGGGACAAGGTCGCTGACACTGTGAACGGCCTCAGAGAGGACTGCACCACTCTGAAAACGTTAGCGGCGGACGGACTCGAACGCCCTTCCTGGTCACAGAGAGGGAACTATTTTCGCAAACCTTTCTCCTCATCACGAAGATACTACGGGACCAGTAGACAGTGGCAGGCCCCAAAATTTAAACAGAATTACAGCAAATCGTCCTTTCAGAGACAACCGCAAAGAGACCGAAAACAGAAACAAACGAACCCTCAGCAGGCGGGTAAGAACCCATCCTCCTTCTGACTATCCGCTCCAGCTGACCCCGAACGTTCCCTCGGGCCCGCCGGTGGGAGGTCGCTTGTCCAGCTTCCTGTCCGCCTGGCGGGAGATCACCACGAAACAGTGGGTCCTCCAGATTATTCAAGCGGGCTACCACTTGCGGTTCTCTTCCCCACCGTGGCAGCGCACGCAGCCCACCAGCAAGCCTCCTTTGCACCTGGAAGCCGCCCTCTCGGAGCTCCTTCAGCAACTCATAAGGACACGGACGATCGAGCAGGTTCCCTCCAACGAATTAAACACTGGGTTTTACTCCCGGTACTTCCTTATTCTCAAGAAGTCAGGGGGCCTTCGCCCCATCCTGGATCTCCGCAAACTGAACAACTTCCTCGTGAAGGAGAAGTTCCGAATGTATTCCCTGAACTCCATCCTGCCCCTCATCAGAGCGGGGGACTGGATGGCTACCTTGGACCTACAGGACGCGTATTCTCACATCCCTATCCACTCCTCTCACAGGAAATTCCTGAGATTCATAGCCATGGGTTGCCACTACCAGTACCGGGTGCTTCCCTTCGGGCTCTCCCCTGCTCCCAGGGTCTTCACGAAGTGCATAGCCGTGGTCACGGCGCACCTCCGCAGACAAGGGCTCGCCATCTTTCCCTACCTGGACGACTGGCTGATGTCTGCACCCTCTGCTCCAGAACTGATAGCAGCAGTCCAAAAGACGACGACGCTGCTGACCAAGCTGGGATTCTTACTCAACAAGGACAAGTCGCGATTGGAACCCACACAGCGCACGGAGTTTATCGGGGCAATAATCGACACCACCACATCCAAGGCCTTCCTCCCCGAGAGCCGCCAGGAAGCTATCATCCACATAGCCAGGAAGATAGCTGCCATGAAACATACCAAGGCCCACGACATCCTACGCCTTCTGGGTCACATGGCAGCGACTACCTCAGTCCTGCCCCTTGCCAGACTGCACATGCGCGCGCTCTCCAGTGGCACCTGCGCACACACTGGAAACAACTGTCCCATCCACTCACCACCCTCATCCCTTCCTCAGCAAAAGTAAACCAGAGCCTACACTGGTGGATGACTCCTGCCAATCTCACCGCGGGCAAGAACCTACAGCCCTGCGGCTACCAACTCATCTTGACCACGGATGCCTCCACCACTGGGTGGGGAGCCCACCTGCTGCAACTCAGCACACAAGGAGCTTGGTCCAGAAGAGAACAATCCCTCCACATCAATGTTCTCGAGCTCCGGGCGGTCAAGTATGCACTACAGACCTTCATGCCCCACCTCGCGGGGAAGACAGTCTTGATCCAGACCGACAACCAGGTGGCAATGTTCTACCTCAACAAGCAAGGGGGCACGGGCTCTCGTCCTCTCTGCAGGGAAGCTCTCGAGATATGGTCTCTGGCCCTGGCACACAACTGCCTGCTACAAGCAACTTACCTGCCCGAGGAGCAGAACATACTAGCGGACAAGCTGAGCAGACAACTCCAACCGCACGAGTGGACACTTCACGAGGACGTGGCGCGATCCATCTTCCGACGTTGGGGGAGTCCGCGGATCGACCTCTTCGCCACCGAAGCCAATTCCAGATGCCCCCTATTCTGCTCGAAACGCCCCTCCTCCCGGAGAGTGGCCTCCGATGCGTTCGCAGTGCTGTGGGGGGATTGGGAGCTGGCCTACGCCTTCCCTCCGACCCCCCTCATGACAGCCACCATTCAGCGCATCATCAGCGACAAGGCGCACATCATCCTGATTGCGCCCCACTGGCCACGGCAGATGTGGTTCTCCCTGCTACTGCAGCTCTCACAGGAGCCTCCCATCCGTTTACTGCTGCGACCGGACCTGCTCACCCAGAACGAGGGCAAGACCTGGCACCCCAATCTCCAGACTCTTGCATTGACAGCCTGGAGGCTGAAAGGGTAAGCCTCCGCGACCTCCACCTGCCCGCGGATGTGCAGTGTATAGTGCTAGCATCCAGGAGACCGTCCACTCGAAAGTCATACAGCCTCAAGTGGAAACGCTTCAGTATCTGGTGTGCAAGACAAGGCATTCCGCCTGCCTCATGCCCCATTCCCTTGGTGCTGCATTACCTCTCCACTCTCTTCAGCCAGGGCTTAAAACCGCAGTCCATCAAGATACACCTCGCAGCCATTGCATCCCTGCATCAGCTACGCAACGACTCAACCAAGGGCTCCATGGCCTCCCTTCCCATTGTGTCCCGCTTCATGAGAGGCCTCCAAAACCTGCAGCCCCCGGTTCAAAAACCGGTTCCCTCCTGGGACCTCAACATTGTCCTCCAGCAGCTGACACAAGAGCCTTTCGAGCCCCTGCTCTCTGCTGCTGAAAAATTTCTAACCTGGAAGACCCTCTTCCTCATCGCCATCACATCTGCAAGGAGGGTTAGTGAGCTACAGGCTCTAGTGGCGCACCCCCCCGTACACCAAGATTTACCACAACAGAGCATCCCTTCGGACACACCCCAAGTTTGTCCCCAAGGTCGCCTCTGCCTTCCACGTCAACCAATCGGTGGAGCTGCCCTCCTTCTTCCCGGGCCCCCACGGGTCCCCCGAAGAGCTACACCTCCATTCTCTGGATTGCGTCCGAGCCCTGCGCATCTACATCGACAGGACAGCCCCCATTCGTCTAGGGACCCAACTCTTTGTGTCCTTCTACCCCAACAGACCGGGGAGACCCGTCACCAAGCGCACGCTCTCCCACTGGATCTCCGATTGTGTCACCTACTGCCTACAGAGGGCCGGCGAACAAGGCTAGTGCCCACCAACTCCGCGCACTAGCCACCTCCCTCGCCAACGCTCAGAAAGTCCCAGTAAGCGAGATCTGCAAAGCGGCAACCTGGTCCTCGCACCTCACCTTCCAGAAACACTACTGCCTAGACCTGCAGGCAGAAGCAGACAGCTCCTTCGGCCGAGCAGTCCTATCTGCGGCAGCAGGGCCCACTTGCACAAACGCTGTGGATACCTCCTGAGGGAGGCTATTTACACAACGCTTTGGTCGCATGGCGCTGTGACCTTAGATCCTGATTGTTTATTTGCACAATGCTAATTGCACAGTTATGTTGAAATGCACGGTTGATGTTTGAATTACACAGTTGGTTAATTGCACTTGATGTTTTTACCTCAATGCATGTTGCACATTGTAGTCTGTTGTTTACACTTATTATTATTTGCACAATAAATAACGGAGGTTCTCCTCACTGCCGCCTAGTGTCCTCCTTGCCTGACGGCCCGTCCAGGGCCACCCTCAGCCGCAGCGCTGATCACAGCTAGGGAGACACCAGGTGTGGCTGACACATCCTGCTTGTCCTAGGAGAAAACAGAGTTACTTACCTGTAACGGAGTTCTCCGTGGACAGCAGGATAGGTCAGCCACACAATCCCGCCCACCTCCCCTCGAGGGTGGCCTGCGCAGTCCGCACCCTAGCCTCAAGGCTCAGCTATTCACTAACTGGTGGGGCTAGGGGCGGACCGGGGAGGTGGGACCACCTCACACATGCTCAGAAGTCTGAGCTAGAGAGCACTTCCGTCTTGGCGCCGTCAGATGACGTCACCAGGTGTGGCTGACCTAGCCTGCTGTCCACGGAGAACTCCGTTACAGGTAAGTAACTCTGTTTTCTCCAGGGACAGCAGGAATCAGTCCTCACTACCCTCCCGCCTCCCCTGATGAGTTGCTAGATTTTTGTCCTTATCTTGCCATCTGCTTAGTAGGGCTCAAGCTAAGGGACCTGACTGAGCAAGATGGCACCACGCATGAGTGGCAGCAGTCCCAAAGATTTTCTTTGAAAGCTGGGGAATTGTTCCGTGCGGGCTCAGTCAGTGCCGACGTCACCCATAAGTGAGGACTGATTCTTGCTGTCCCTGGAGAACTCCTGTTACAGGTGAGTAACTACGCTATTTTGCCAGTTGTCATGATCTTTGTCTTCTTTACATTAAGGTGCAGGCTCATTTTAAGACTTTTCTTTAATCTTGAGAAGCAAATGTTTCAAATTGTCTTCACTTTCAGCCAATAATGTGGTATCATCAGCATAGCAGAGGTTGTTGATGAGTCTTCCACCAATCTTCACACCTCTGTCTTCATACAATCCTGCTTCTCTGATTTGTTCTGCATATAAATTGAACAGGTAGGGGGAAAGTATGCAGCCTTGTTGTACATCTTTGCTAATTTTAAACCATTCTGTTTTTCCTTGTTTCGTTCAAGCTGTTGCTTCTTGATCAATGTAAAGGTTGTGCAAGAGAATGATCAGGTGTTCTAGTATACCTATGCTGCTTAATGTGGCCCCGAGTTTCTCATGGTTTACACATTCAAAAGCCTTGCTGTAGTCAGTAAAGCACAAATAGATGTCCTTTTGGTATTCTTTAGTCTCCAAGGATCTCACATCTACAATGTCTCTAGTTTCTCGCCCTTTCCTGAACCCTGCTTGCACTTCAGGTAGTTCTCTTTCCAGGTATGATTATAGTCTCTGAATAATTAATCTTCAGTAGAATCTTGCTGGCATGTGGGATCACAGCAATTGTGCAATAATTTCCAGTCTCAGCTGGATCACCTTTCTTTAGAATTAATATAAATACAGATCTTTTCCAGTCAGTTGGCCATGATGTTATCTTCCAAATTTCCTGGTAGAGCCTTGTAAGTGTGCTAACGGCTGTATCAGATTGCTGTAATACTTCTATGGGAATGCCATCAATGCCTGGTGCTCTGTTCTTTGATAAGGCTTTCAATGCTGCTTTGACCTCTTCTTTCATCACCAATGGTTCCAGATTATAAAGTACACTTCCTTATCTCTCCAGTCCAGTCCCGGAATCTCTGGGGATCTAGGTTCCTCCAGCAGCTTGGAGACTGAACAGTGACATTCTTTGATGTCACCAGTACAAGTACCCGAGGGACCGCCTCCTTGCTCCAGTTTGTTGACTCTCCAAGCAGCTAGAGGTTGATGAGCCTAGAAATTCTGGGCTCACTGGAGGGACAATTAAGCAGTCTTCCTTCAATTTAATTTACTTAGATTTATTTTTTCATTCTTCAATTGAGTAGCAGGGGCTTAGCGGTTCAGAGGTGTGCGCTCCCTCTCTCCTTCTTTGTTTTCTTTTTTGCCTGCCAAAAGCCGTGTTTATCTGTTTATTTGGATGGCTCAGTTCACTTAACAAAGAGTTTTGTCTCCCGAACCTACCTACTTTAGGTGAGGAGCGAAAAGAAAGGCAGGATTGTCACAGCCAAGTGCTGTTTCGGAGAGCCGCAAAGCTGATTGTGCTGCCGGAGCAGATGTAATTCTTTTTTTATCTTCTGTGCTGTCCGCCGCTTCCGGTTTCTCCCCCGATGCTGAAACTGCTTAGCGTGTGGTGAACCAGTTGTTCTGATGTGATTTGGGGCTTTTTTCTCCTCACTGCAGCACTAAGATAGTAATTCTTTACTGTGCAGCTGTTTGGACATGGCAGTTGATTTCGGTGCAGGCTGCGCTGTTTGGCGCGTGCACGATAAACGGCAAACAGTGAGTTTTCTTTGAAGGCAGAAGCTTCATTTTTTGACGCTTCTTTCTAAAGGTAATAGCTTTATTTTAATTTATTTTCATTTATTCTCATTTTCTGCTCTTGGTTGAGATTGTTCATGTAAAAAAAAAGATATTTTTGTTTTTATTCAAATTTAAATTAGGAGTGTCTTTTTAGAGCTCTGGTGATATGCCTTCTAAGCCGCAATGTTTGGTTTGTGGCTCTAGGAGAGGACATTTATCTGATTCGGGGGTTTGTAAATCCTGCATTCAGGAGTCCCCTGATTATGGAACATGTTTTGGTAACCACTGCAGAAGGTTCTAAACTTGCTTCCTTATCTTTATTGGATGTTAATTTGCCTCCGCAGCTCTTGCCAGAGCCTATGGCAGGGCCTTCTTCCCTGCCTGATGTGCCGCACGTACCATCAATATTTTCTCCAGGTTTGGTGGCGTTTTCGCAAGATTTTGTATCTCTGCTGTAGCAAACTTTTGGAAAAGGTCTACTACCCTTTGCAGGAGGGTTTGCAGGAGGGGATCTCGGGGAAAAAACGTCCGGGTGGTACTCTGGAGGTTTCTGAGGGAGCTGTCCCTGTTAAGAAGGTTAAGACAGGGAAGGACCCACAGGAGCATTCGATAACCTCTGAAGAGATTCACTCGGATCTTTTGGATCCAGAGTTGGAAGTTGATGAGGAATTAGGAGAACTCACAGATCAGGAGGACCAGGCGAGAGTAGTTCGTGTTTTCCGGAGAGATGAGTTGCCTGCATTGATTATGGAAACTCTTAAAGCACTTAATATGCCAGTTTCTGGCCAGATGAAGACTCTGCTTTGGAGGATCCTTTGTTACAAGCTTTTAGAAAAACACAAAGGGCTTTTCTGTTACACAGAGTCATAAAGGAGATGATTCAACAGGAATGGGACATGCCTGAGGCTGGACTAAAGGGGTCCAGGGTCATGGCTCATTTATATCCTTTACTGGATCAGGATCGGGAATTGTCTCCCAAAGTAGATGCAGCGGTTTCGGCTGTTAGCAAAAAGACTGCAATTCCTGTGGAAGGTGGTGCCGCCCTCAAGGATAGCCGCACTAGAACGTTGGATACATTGTTAAAGCAGGTGTTTGATGTCAATGCTTTATCCATTCAGGCTTCAATTTGTGGAGCTTGGGTAGCCAGAACTTGTCTTCGTTGGTCTCAGCATGTACATGGAGATAATGTGGAAGACTCTGCGACAGAAGCATCCTGCTTAAAGACTGGGGCAGCTTATTTAGCAGATATTCATTATGACCTTATTAGGGGTTTGTCTAAGAGTATGGTCTCGGTAGTGGCAGCGAGAAGATATTTATGGTTGCGTAACTGGGCGGCAGATGCTGCTTCTAAAACAAGGCTCACTAAACTTCCCTTTAGGGGTAAACTACTTTTTGGTGAGGAGTTAGATAAATTGGTAAAAGACTTAGGGGAGTCTAAAGGCGGCAGGCTGCCGGAGGACAGGCAGAAGCTAGGACATCCAATTCAGGCGTCTAGAAGTCAGTTCAGAAATTTTTGTCGTTTTCGTTCCACACGTTTTGGAAAATTTCAGAGAGGGCGTCAGTATTTTAGAAGTCAGGGTTTTCAGGGTTTTCGAGGAGCAGATAGGGGATTTGCAACTTCCTCTTCTTCAAACTCTAGAAAATCACAATGATGTAAGGAGGGCCCAGGTGGAATTTATACCCCTGGGAGGTCGGCTACGGGAGTTTTATTCAGCCTGGGTTCAGATCACATCCGATCGCTGGGTGTTGGAGATCATTCAGGAAGGATATGTGCTGGAACTTCAGCGCCCGGTGGTCAATTGGTTCATTCAGTCTCCTTGCAAGGCACGCGTCAAGTGTGCAGCGGTGCACGAAACCTTGCAAAGACTTTTGAATCTCAAAGCTGTTCCGGTGCTGCCAGGCCAACGCGGTTCCGGACGATACTCCATTTATTTTGTGGTTCCAAAGAAAGAAGGGTCTTTTCGACCAATTTTGGATCTTCAAAAGGTCAATCGCTGCCTTCGGGTAACTCATTTTCGCATGGAAACACTGAGGTCTGTAATAATGGCAGTAAGAAAAGGGGCGTTTCTTATGTCCCTGGATTTGACAGGCGTATTTACACATTCCCATTCGTCTGGAGCATCAGAAATTTTTGAAATTTGCAGTTCCAATGGGTCATTTCCAATTTCAAACATTGCCGTTAGGTTTAGCAACGGCTCCGCGAACGTTTACCAAGTTAATGGTGGTCGTTGCAGCAGCATTGAGAAAAGAAGGAATTCTAGTTCACCCATATTTGGACGATTGGTTGATTCGGGCAAAGTCCGAAAAAGAAAGCGAATTTGCAACAGCCAGAGTGGTGGAATTTTTAGAGTCTTGGTTGGGTTGTCAATATGGCAAAGAGCAAGTTGATTCCCTCACAGAATCTAGAACACCTGGGAGCTTGTTTCGATACGAGAATAGGAAGGGTGTTTCTTCCTCAGTTGCGAGCTCTAGCGTTGAGAGATTTGGTGCGGAGTTTCTTGAGCAGAGAAAATCCCACAGCATGGCATTATTTGCAGTTGCTCGGAACCACGGTAGCAACGTTAGACTTAGTCCCATGGGCAGGAACTCATATGAGACCGTTACAGAGAGCATTACTAAGGAGGTGGTTGCATCAGAAAGATCCTCTCTCAAGGAGGTTACCCTGCCTTCCGGAGACCCGGCGAGATCTACAATGGTGGATACAACCAGGGATTCTAGAGGTAGGAATGCAGCTTGAATTGCCTGTTTGGATTCCTGTTACAATGGATGCCAATCTTGTGGGCTGGGGAGCTCACTTCGATGGAAAGTTTGTTCAAGGTCAATGGACCGTTCAGGAGAAAGTTTGGTCAATCAACAGATTGGAGTTGAGGGCGGTAAGCTTAGCTCTACAAGCATTTCAGTGTTATCTTCAGGGGAAGGCAGTTTGCGTTCTATCAGACAACACAACTGCAGTTGCTTACATCAACCGTCAAGGCGGCACAAGCAGTCTGTCTCTGGAGGCAGAAGCCGAGCAGCTGTTCGTTTGGGCCGAGAGGAATTTGAAAGCTTTGTCTGCAGCTCATGTAGCAGGAGTGGACAACGTGGAAGCCAATTTTTTAAGTCGGGTAAGAGTGGATCCAGGAGAGTGGGTTCTGCATCCGCAGGTATTCCAACTGATAATAAATCGTTGGGGAGTTCCAATAATGGATCTCTTGGCAACCTTCGAGTCGGCAAAAGTCAATCGGTTTTTCAGTCGGAGACGGGAGAGAATGTCGGAGGGCCTGGACGCTCTCATTCAAAGGTGGCCAGAGGGACACTTCTGTACGTCTTCCCTCCGTGGGTATTGATAGGGCGTGTTCTTCAAAGAATAGGGCAGCACAACAGACTAGTGATATTGATAGCGCCAGATTGGCCAAGACGACCATGGTACGCGGATCTCATAAGGTTATCAGTAGACTGGCCATGGCTCTTACTAATGAGAGATCTGTTACCTCTTCACATGCCACAGGTGGCTCGATTCTCGCTTACGGCTTGGTTCTTGAAAGGGCGAGGTTAAAGGCCAGAGGTTACTCTTCGGCGGTGATTTCCACTTTTTTGAAAGGAAGGAAGAGGTCTATCTCTTTGGCATATATTCGAATTTGGAGAATATTCGAAGCATGGTGTGAAGATAAAGGTTTGGAGGCATTAAAAGCTTCTATTTCTCAAATTCTATCTTTTTTGCAAGATGGGTTTGAGAAAGGCTTAGCAGCTGCTTCATTAAAAGTGCAGCTGGCAGGTCTCTCATTATAGAGGAAGAATAAATGGTGAGGTGCTAGGTGAGCATCCGGATGTGAGAGCGGTTTCTCTATTGAGGCCGCTATGTAGACTATGTGTTCCGTCTTGGGATCTTCATTTGGTGTTGGAGGCTTTAGTACCAGAACCATTTGAGCCTTTGTCACGAGCGTCATTAAAAGCTCTTTTGCTCAAAGTAGTTTTTCTTGTAGCTATTTCATCGGCGTGAAGAATTTCTGAATTGCAGGCATTGTCTTGCAGGAAACCTCTTCTGTTTTATGAGGGGAAAGTGGTTTTGAGACCAGTATCTTCGTTTCTACCCAAAGTGGTGTCGGCTTTTCATGTCACAGGAAGTTTCTTTACCAGTATTTCAAAATACTGACAAGGAGATTCATTTCAAAAAGTTGCATCTTTTAGATGTTTGTAGAGCTTTAAAGATGTATTTAAAGCGGACACAGGAATTCCGTCAGACAGATAGACTGTTCTTTTTGGAGGTGCAAGAAAGGAATACGCAACTTCCAAAGCATCTATTGCCAGGTGGATCAAGGAAACTATAGCTTCAGCGTATTTGTTGAAGGGTAGGACAATACCTGATGGGCTTAAAGCGCATTCAACAAGAGCACAAGCTGCGTCTTGGGCTGAGTATAGTTTAGTGCCGCCTGTGGAGATCTGTAAAGCAGCTACTTGGTCTTCGTTGAATTCCTTTATGAAACATTATCGATTGGATATATAGGCAAAAAGAGATACCTGTTTTGGATCGGCAGTGCTTCAGGCTGGTTTAGCAGGTCCCACCCATTAGAGTTTTACTGCTCTGTTACATCCCCAGAGATTCCGGGACAGGACTGGACTGGAGAGACGATAAGGAAGGTGAAATTAGACTTACCTGCTAATTGTTCCTTGAGGAACTCCAGTCCAGTCCCGCATCCCCCCTTGAATTGCAGTCCTGAAGCAGAGGGGTATAGTATGGGCATGGTATGATTAATGGCCCTTTTTGGGGGGAGATATTTTTGGGGGATCTTTGTAAACTATTATATTTCTGTTGAGACGGGGGGCAGACTATAATAGGAATGTTATAATGTTTGTTTAAGGGCACATTATGTGTCTTAATTTATAATTAAAATCTGTTAATGTTATTATGGTTTTAAAGTTTTTAATATCTTTTTTAGCTACTTAATTGTTGCTCTGGTAAGTCTGCTTTGTCAATGGGTAAACTGGAGCAAGGAGGCGGTCCCTCGGGTACTTGTACTGGTGACATCAAAGAATGTCATTGTTCAGTCTCCAAGCTGCTGGAGGAACCTAGATCCCCAGAGATTCCGGGACTGGACTGGAGTTCCTCAAGGAACAACAATTAGCAGGTAAGTCTAATTTCACCATTGACAGGGCTGTTAGTCCACTTGATCTTTATCATATAAAAACTCTTTATATTTGTTTCACCTTTTCTGGATGATCTCTGCATCATTCAATATAGATTCTGAGCATCTTTGTAACATTCCAATTCGAAGCTAGAATTTTTTCTTTAACTCTCGTAGCTTTAGGAAAGCCGATCTTGTTCTTCCTCTTCTGCTTCTTTCCTTGCATGCATCTTTGTTGTACTTCTCCTTGTCTTGTCTTGCTGCACGATGGAAATCTGAGTTCTGAGATTGCCTCTTTCTCCTCTGGCTTTAGCTTTTAGCTTCTCTGCATTTCTGGGCAATTTTTGGTCATCCGTTTTGGCCGTTTTTGCTTTTTCACCTTTTTTAGACACTTCTCGCTTTCTTCCAACACATCCTCCTTGATGTCATCCCATAACTCTTCTGGAGCTCTGTCATTTGTATCTAAAGCAGCAAATTGATTTTGCAGGCAGGCTTTAAATTCCAGTGGTATATTCTCAAGGTCATATTTTGCTAGGTTCATGAGTGGCTTGCTCTTTTTCAACTTTAGCTCGAGTTTGCATGCTAGTAGTTGGTGATCTGTACAACAGTCAGCTCCAGGTTTTGTCTCAATTGATGTGTTAGAGCTTTTCCATCGTGGACATCCACAGATGTAGGCAATTTGATTTTTGTACAATCCATTGGGTGAAGTCCATATGTACAGCTGCCACTTTTGTTGCTGGAAGAAGGTGTTTGAGATGAATAGATCATTGGTCTTGCAGGATTCTATACATCTTTCTCCAGCTTCATTTCTATTGGCAAGTCCATATTTTCCAACCATTTTGCCTTCTTTGTTGCTAATTTTTGCATTAGTCACCCATGACTATCAGGATACCCTGTTTGCATGTTCTGTCAATTTCAGCTTTTACTTGTTCATAGAACTTATCAATTTCATCCTCTTCTGCAGTTGTTGTTGGGGTATATACTTGAATTATAATTGTGTTGATAGGCATTCTTCATAGAGAAATAGAAATCAAGTGTTCACTGACTGCATTGTATTTCATTACAGTAATTGCAAGCTTCTTCTTAATTATAAATGCAACACCATTTATTCTTTCTTTCATTTCCAGCATAGTAGACCATGTGATCATCTGATGCAAAGTGCCCGATACCAGTCCATTTCAATTTGCTGACACCCAAGAGATCAAGTTGTACACGTTCCATTTCATTCTTGACCACCTCCAACTTCCCTTGGTTCATGCTTCGTACATTCCATGTCCCAGTATGTAAGACATCTTTGCAGTTTCTGACTCTCATTTCATGTGCAGCTACATCAGCAGTCAGACATCCCGAGGGGTTTGATCCAACCACATCATAAATGCTGGCTTTACTCTGAAAAGTCTTCAGTTCCTCCCCAGTAGCCCATTGAGCTCCTTCCGACCTGCTGGTCTCATCTTCCAGCACTGTAGTGCAATTTGTTTTGTTGTGACTATCCATTAGGTTTTTGTGGCAAGATACGGAAGTAGATTGCCAGGTCTGTCTTCCGTGCAGTTTAAGTTTAGTGGTGTTGCCGTTGTCATAGAAAAGTGATCCTCCACCGCCAACATTGTCCCAGTTTGCTGCTGCCTAGATAGGTGGTTTGTCTTGGTCTGGCACCTCAGCTGAGACCTGTCCGTCATGGGAGACCCTGCCAGTAGTTAAACTACCGATAGCTTAGCCCTCAGCATTATTGATGCATAAAAGCCCCTCACAGCACGACAAGCTGCAAACCAAGTGAGCTTGTCAGATGTTATAGAAACATGACTGCAGAAAAAGACCACATGGCCTATCTAGTCTACCCTTCTAGATATGCAAGGATGCCAGAATAAAATGCTTTATGGGCCAGAACCAGTGTCTTAAACTTTAATCTGTAGTTTATGGGCAGCTAATGGCATTTGATAAACAGGGAGGTGGTGGGGAGGGGAGTAGTAATGTGACCAAATCTAGATAGTTATGTAACAATTTTATAGCAGAGTTCTGGATAAATTGCAATTTGGATAAGTTAACCGCTGAGATGCGTTGTAGGATACTATTGCAGTATGAGTTTGGCTGAAAACATGAGGAATTTCTTAACTGAACGGATTTTCCGTAGCATACGAAAAAAGCTTTCTGCGAGGGCTGCTATACAAGGTGTGACAAAAAAGAAACAAGACTGTCCCATAAATGTTTTTACAAAATCTACAGAGAAATTACGTACTGTCCCCTTCAAACTAATCCCCCCCAGAGTTAATGCACTTCTGCATTCACTTCTACTGTGTATGAAGCACTCTGTAAAGTCCTCCTCCTCCTTGAGTTCCCTCAGCTCCCTCGTCACAGTGACCTTGATCTCTTCTACAGAGGCAAAATGAGTCCCTTTGAGCACAGTTTTCAGCCTGGGGAAGAGCCAGAAGTCGCACAATGTGAGATCTGGGGAATAAGGAGGGTGGTCAAGAGCTGTGACCTGTTTGTTAGCCAAGAACTGCCTCAAACTGAGCGCAGTGTGTGCGGGCATGTTGTCGTGGTGGAGCAGCCACGACTTCTCTCCACAGAGCCCGCCTGCTGCACCGAACCCGGTCATGGAGGCGATTGAGGACCTGCTGGTAGAAGTGCTGGTTGACTGTCCGACCCTCAGGCACAAACTCATGATGGACCACTCCCTTCAAGTTGAAGAATGCGATCAGCATGACCTTGATCCTTGATTTGGACATGCGTGCCGCCTTGGGTCTGGGTGACAGTCGAGTCTTCCACTGCAGGCTCTGTCTCTTGCTTTCAGGGTCATACTGGAAGACCCAAGTCTCCTGTGATGACTCAGCCAACAAACTCTGGATCTTCTCCAATCTTCTCTAGCAAGTCTCGACAAACATTGACCCGGTGCTCCTTCTAGTCATCCAATAAAAGCTTGGGCACCATCTTGGTGCACACCTTCCACATCCCCAGCTCCTGCACCAAGATGGTCCACACTGACTCCCTGTTCAGGCTGAACTCCTCAGCTATCATCCGCACCATCAATCTGCGATCACGTCGCACCAGCTGATTCACTCTGTCAATGTTCTCAGCCGTCTTTGTCCTGGAAGGCCGTCCTGATTTGGGGTCGTCCTCCACCTCCTCGTGGCCAGTCTTGACGTGTTTGTGCCACTCGAAGACTCGTGGCCTTCACATTGCATCTTCTCCATAAGCGTTTTGGAGAAGTTGGAGACACTCAGTTGGGCCCTTCTCCAACTTAACCAGAAATTTCAAGTTAATTCTTTGTTCCATATTTCTGCCACCTCTAGTTGCGTGACAAAGTGATGAAGCAGTGTGCTACAAAAAAGCCTGAAAAAAAAAGAGTGAGATGAAAAATATTATATCAGAATAGTGACATAAGCGGTTAGCCAACTGGCATTGAGTCATGGGCGTGGCTGCCACAGTCTCGTTTCTTTTTTGTCACACATCGTATGTGGATTGAAAGTTGACTCAATCTAAGTGATAGCCCAAGATTTTTATTGCTTCCACAGTGTGTATTGACCGTTTAATAAGTGACAGGGTTGGAGAGGAGGCTAGGCCTGTTATTCACATAGCCTCTGTCTTTAGCAGATTTAAATTCAGTGGTTTGGCGAGCCAAAGGCTAACAGATTTGAGACCAGGATTCAAGTAGTCTGTATATGCAGTGCTCTAAATATCATCAGCATATTAATAGCCATTAAATTCAGCATCTTGTATAAGCAATGCCAGAGGCTTAGACAAGTGTTTAAAGAGCCAATGAGAAGAAACCTGGATTTAGTGGCAGTTACAGAAACATGGTTCACAGAAAACCATGACTGGGATGTATCTATACATGGCTATATTTTATTCAGAAAGGACAGGGTAGGAAGAAGGGGAGGAGGAGTGGCACTATATGTAAAAAATACTATTAAAGCTTTGGAATTACAGAGCTTAAAAGGGAGAGAGGAGGCATTGTGGGTTAAACTAGAAAGAGGGAAAGAGAAATATATTTGCATTGGCATGATATACAGACCTTCCTCACAAGAGGTGGACAGAGTTAATTGAAGACATACGCAGCATTGCTAGGAAAGGGGAAGTGCTACTGATAGGGGATTTCAATATGCCAGATGTTGATTGGCACATTTCTGCTGAAGTATCATCTAGAAGTAAAGAGATCCTGGATTGTCTACAGGGAGAACTATTCAGGCAATTGGTAACAGACCCCACACGTGAAGGGGCCATACTGGACTTTGTGCTTACCAATGGTGAAAGTGTTTCTGATGTTATAGTGGGAGATCATTTTGCATCCAGTGATCACCAGATGGTGTGGTTCAGTATTAGGACTAGGGCTGATAAAATCCAATCCAAAGTGAGGGTCTTAGACTTTAGGAAGACTAACTTTGCCAAGATGAGCCAATACCTCAGGGAGTCGTTAGCGGGATGGGAACAGCTGGGGGATGTAGAAAAAAAGTGGGCAAAACTGAAAGGGGATAGATATTTTAAGGGCAACCAACCTTTTTGTTAAAATGGAAAATAAAGGTAAAAGGAAAAGGAGACCACTATGGCTTTTGAAAGAAGTAGCTGAAAAGGTGAAAGAAAAGAGGGAGGCCTTCATGAAATACAAGAAATCAGAGAGAGGAAGACAGGCATCTATATTTGGAAAAACTTAGAGAAGCTAGCAAAGTAGTCAGGAAAGCAAAGATTCAAAAAGAGGAGGAAATAGCCAATTCAGTAAAATGGGGGATAAGACATTTTTTTAGATATGCTAGTAAGAAGAGGAAGGACAAAAGTGATATTGTCAGACTCAAGGGTGAAGGGGAGGACTATGTAGAAGCTGATGAGGATAAAGCGGAATTGCTTAACAAATATTTGTTCTGTGTTCACAGATGAAGAACCAGGAGCAGGACCTCTGAAAACACCTACAAACAGGAACAGAAGCGAGGGACATCTTGAATAATTTTCAGAAGACTGTGTTCGTTAGAAACTAGCTCAATTTAAAGTAGACAAAGCGATGGGACCGGATGGGATACACCAGGGGTCTCAAACTCCACTCCTGGGGGGCCACAAACCAGCCAGGTTTTCAGGATATCTCTAATGAATATGTATGAGATATATTTGCATGCACTGCCCCCACTGTAAGCAGATATATCTCATGCATATTCATTAGGGATAACCTGAAAACCTGACTGGTTTGTGGCCCTCCAGGACTGGAGTTCGAGACCCCTGGGATACACCCTAGAATACTGAGGGAACTTGGGGACGTTCTAGCAGCTCCACGGACTGACCTTTTCAATGCCTCGGAGTCGGGAGTGGTGCCAAAGGACTGGAGAGAGGCTCATGTGGTGCCTTTACACAAAAGCGGAAGTAAGGATGTGGTTGAAAACTACAGGCTGGTTACATTAACTTCGGTGGTGAGTAAATTATTGGAAACACTGCTGAAAGAGAAAATAGTGAGGTTTCTGGAGTCCAGCGAATTACAGGATCCGAGGCAGCATGGATTCACCAGAGGCAGGTCTTGTCAGACAGATCTGATTGATTTCTTTAACAGGGTAACCAGAGAGTTGGACTGAGGGAGAGCCCTAGATGTGGTGTATTGAGATTTCAGTAAAGCCTTTGACACTGTTGCTCACGGGCGACTTATAAACAAACTGAGCACCCGAGGGATGGACCCTAAAGTTACTGCTTGGGTTAGAAATTGGTTGGGTGGGAGGCGACAAAGAGTACAGGTAAATGAAGCTCACTCTGAGGAGAAGGATGTTACCAGTGGTGTGCCCCAGGGATCTGTCCTTGGTCCGATTCTTTTTGACATATTTGTTAGTGATATAGCGGCTGTTGGGTAAGGTTTGCCTCTTTGTGGATGATACCAAAAACTGCAATAGAGTAGACGCCCATGAAGGTGTAGATAACATGAGGAGGGATCTAGCTAAGCTTGAAAAATGGTCTAGAATTTGGCAGCTGGGATTTAATGTTAAAAAATGTAAGGTCATGCATTTGGGCTGAAGCAATCCCAGGGAGCAATATAGTATAGGGGGTGAAGTACTTTAGTCCACTAAAGAAGAGCGGGACCTAGGCGTGGTTGTGTCTGTTGATCTTAAAGTAGCTAAACAGGTAGCAAAGGCGATGGCAAAAGCTAGATGCATGCTTGGGTGTATACGGAGAGGAATAGCTAGCAGAAAAAAGGAGGTGATAGTGCCTCTATATAAGTCTTTGGTGGGACCTCATTTGGAGTATAGTGTGCAATTCTGGAGACTGCACCTTCAAAAGGATATAAACAGGATGGAGTCAGTACAGAGGGTGGCCACTAAAATGTTTAGTGGTCTTCGTTATAAAGCATATGAGGACAGACTTAAGGATCTTAATATGTACACCCAGAGGTTCCCAACTCCAGTCCTGGAGGGCCAAACACCATTCAGGTTATCAGGCTGTCCCTAATGAATATGCATGAGATACATTTGAATACAACGGGAGCAGTGCATGCAAATGTGTATCATGCATATTTATTAGGGACAGCCTGAAAACCTGAATGGTGTTTGGCCCTCCAGGACTGGAGTTGGGAACCTCTGCCTTAAAGGAAAGGTGGGATAGAGGTGATTGAGATTTTTAAATACCTCTGTGGCATAAATGTACAGGGGGGAGAGCCTCTTTCAATTGAAAGCAAGTTCTGCTATGAAGGGGACATGGGATGAGGGTGAAGGGGGATAGATTCAGGAGTGATATGCGGAAATATTTCTTTACGGAAAGAGTGGTGGATCCATGGAATAGTCTCCCAGTGGAGGTGGTAGAGATGAGGACAGTATCTGAATTCAAAAAAGCATGGGACACAGAGGATCTCTAAAGGAAAAAAGGAGTACTGTTGTAGTTGTTGATATGGAAGGACAGACTAAATAGGCCATGTGGTCTTTTTCTGTCGTCATATTTCTATGTTTCTATCATGTTGGTTTGTGCTGTAGCTGACAGGTATGATCTTAGATAGGAAGTAAACCATTTCAGAATTATACTAGACATGCCAATCATGGCAAGCTTGTGATTGAACAGATAAAGGCCATGGAGAGATCTAGAGACACCAGGAAAGCTTTGTCCGGTGTTGAAATGTGCATGAATGTCAGTTAACAGGGATACAAGTGTTTCTATGCTGTATCCAGCACACTGGAGCAGTGCCCTATTATAAACTGTTATTGATCATGCTGAATATTTGGAAAAATTAAGTTCAAGGTCTTTTAACCAAATAGATGGAATGAGGTCTAATAGGCATGCAGTGGGTTTTGAGGGTCTAAGATTAATTGTAGTTTGGGCTTGGTGAGAAGATTAAATGGGACGAGGATGTATGCCGATCCCAGAACAGTTTTATCTTGTGGAGGGGAGGTGTGGTGAAGGTACTGGTAAAAGGGATTGAATAGCAGATGGATTTTTCAAGAAAGTTATTGATATCTCAACTGTGGGAACGGATGTATTCAAAGCCCACTGATGACTGTGTAGAGCAGGGGTTCTCAACCCTGTCCTCGGGACCCACCTAGCCAGTCGGGTTTTCAGGATAACCACAATAAATATGCATGGAGAGATTTGCATAATCTCCAGGAACAAGCAGGAATGAGTCTTCACATATGGGTACGTCGGTACCGACGGAGCCTGCGCGGGAACGCTCCCCAGCGTCCAATCAGAAAGCTTTTGGGAGCATCCCTCAGCGCCTGCGTGCTGCCTTTCCACCTTTCCAACTGTCTCTCCTCAGTTTTCGTTTTTCCGCGGAGCCGGCAGGACGTCCTCCTGTCACCGCAGAAACGTTTTTCTTTAATTTTTTAATTCTTGATTTCTTGTGGTCGCGGCTGTTTTCCCGCCACCACCGGTACCGCCGGTGGGGTTTTTTCTTTTCTTTTTCTCAAACTGAGGGAGAGTTTTCCCTCAGTTTCTGTCTTACAATTTTTTGGGCCTATAAGGCCTCTCCATCATGGAGCCTTCTCCTAAGAAGTGCCTTCACTGTGGAAATACAGTTTTCTTTTTAGACTCCAATGACTGGTGTCTAACCTGTTTGGGTCCTGACCCTTTTTCCCCTGAACCGTCAGGCTACAATACTGTGAGAAGAGATTCTCTCTTTCGAGTTTCCCTCGATACCGTTTTCCCTCCCTATGGCAGGGCACCAGCCATTTCTTCTCTACAGGATCAGGTAACCCACAAACAGTCTGTTAAGACTAGCCAATCCTTGAGTGGTAAGTCTCATGCTAAGCATGCTGATGGCCCCGGCCTTGCCCTCAAGACCCCATTGGCATTAAAACCCCGGCGGGAGTCTTCGGGCTCCAAAGCATTTCAGGGGTTTCAGGTTGTTCCTGGGGCTCACCCCCCACAGAACATACCTGAGCCATGCTTGGTGGTGGCATCCGCTTCGAGCGGTACCGATACCCCGGCATCGGCACCAGTGTTGAGTGATCCGCTCTTCACCAGGGATCGTCATCTGGCGTTCTCGGTACCTTTGGGACCGACCGAAACGTCCCAGATTGACTTTCCAGTATCGGCAGTACCGCCGATACCACCACCGACGTCGGTACCCTCTAGGCATGCATCGATAGACTCGCTTCCTTCGAAGCCGAGTCTAGAATCGATTTCTAGTCTAGAGGACTGGGTACCGACGCGTCTCGGAACCGATGTTTACCGATTCCGCATGCACGGTACCGAGGATAGTCACCAAGGGTTTTTAGTTACCTCGGTACCGCTTGAGCAGCCTCCCATGACTGCTTCGGTATCTGTTTCGCCTTCGATTCCGGCACAACTATCGGTATCGATGCCGGTACCTGCAGTATCATCGGAACCAGCTCCTTCCATGCTTTTTTCACCTGGATCGCTCCTCTCTATACCTAGTTTGGAGTCGATACCTGGCATGGATGATGCACTACTGACTGTCTCAACTCATAATTGCCAGTTCCAGTGTCCATCCATTACAAATCCTGTTCTGTACCGGACAGGTACATCCTCGGGTGCCCAGGCTACCTTTTCAAATTTAGCCTGTCCAGGGATGGTTCCCATCGGAGATCCTTCTTTTCAGAAATTTCTCCTTGACATGGCAACCTTCCTTAATATTCCTATCCCTGGCTATGAGTCTTCTCAGGGTTTTTCTGCAGGAAAGGAAAATATGCTTCCTTTACATCACTCTTTACAGAATCTTCTTCTGAGGGTATGGGAAAAACCTTTAAGGGTTTCTTCACCTCCTACAGCAACTGATCTTCTGTATCAGGTGCCCCCCTCTCCAGGATTTCAAAAGCCTCAACTTCCCCATCATTCCATTGTAGTGGAATCAGCAATGAGGAAGGTAAAAAGCAAGAAAAAACATTCTTCTTTCCCGCCAGGGCGTGCATCTAGAACACTGGATGCCTTTGGACGTCAAACCTTCCAAACATCTATGCTGGCAACAAGGATTCTCTCATATATTTTCTATATGAGTCTATCCCTTCAGGAGATCACAAAGAAATTATCTCTTTTGACTCCTTTTCTATCAGAGCCCAAGGCTGCAGACTATTCCTTACTTCTTAGTCATAGCCAAAATATCTCTTGGTTTCTTTCTCGTGCTTCCCTAGACTCTTTTGAGTCTGTTAGCAGAACTTCTGCTATAGCCATAGGAGCACGTCGTAAAGCCTGGCTCCAAGCATCAGACTTGAGTAGATGGGCACAACAAAGACTGAGTAATACTCCTTGTACTGGAGAAAATCTCTTCAATAAGGAGTCCTTACGTCAGGTTGCTCATTGCTCCACTGACTTTCCTGTTTCTGAGGGCCATCCTAAGCCCTCTCCTTCCTCAGCAGGTAGGAAATGCCCTACCAAAACTTCTTTCCCTAAAAGAAAGAGGTTTTCCTCTTCTCCCCATCATTCGGATGTTCCCAAGCAGGGGAAGTCTCGCCCTGGTCTGAAGAATTCAAACTCTAGCCAGGCTGAATAAACACAGTAACCATAGGTTTCTGATTAATCTTTTTATATCTACAATTAACTTCTTTTCAGCAGATGTTTTTCACTGTTTTTCCATTCAAAACTCTGCTCAGGGATTCCTATTCTCAGGAAATCCAGTATGCTGAACGGTCAGGATATTCATGTCTATAAGTTACAGGGTTTTCCACCTCTTCCTGACTAGAAGAGAGGTTTAGCAACTATCACATGATAGTTTCTCTGTACCAGCATGAATTTTTCCTTCCAGGGACTTACCATGTGGTAAGTCCTTCTTCAGCTTCTATCTCTACCCTCTTCGCCAGGGTTTCCCCTGTAAGAGTGGTACCATACCATTGAAAGATTTTTCTTGTCTTTCTTTTCACTGTAGAGTTTCTTCTCCTGAGTAAACTCCCTTCTTTATCTGGGCAGCTCTGCAGACAGACACAGCTTACTCTCTTTGTTCAGTCTGTTCTCTCTGTTTGACACAGACCGACTCTCTCTGTTGTCCTATTCAGTAGCTGCCCATGCAGGAGTTCCAGTAATTGACTACTGGTACTTTTCCACAAGTCCCAGTCTTGTCTTCCACCACTCCTGTCTGGCCTTAGTAGTGATTCCAAGACAGTTTTCTACATCTTTCTTGGATAATCTTTTTCACTACAGGCTTCTTACACTATCTTCTACCCTTGCCATCTCCAATCTCTGGGTTTGGCAACGTAGTGGACGTGGCTGTCAGTTTTCTCCATCAGCCAGTTCTACATCCCAGTTCTCCTGCATAATGCTCTCTGCAATCCTACTGAGAAGCTTTCCACTATGGGCCCTTGCTAGAGAGCATAGAGTTTCTCTAATGGCTATCCATCATGGTTGAAAAAGGCTTCCTCAGTCATCCCCTATGACTGTGAGGGTTCTTCACACCCTACTATCTTCTTTTTCAAAAAAAAAAGAGAGAAAAGGACATAAGCCTTCTCCACGTGAAAGTCTAAGAGTTATTCCTATAGGGAATATACTCCTTTTTTTTTTTTCTTGCAGCTTGTCCTCATGGTATCCTAATACTTCAAGGACAGCACATATTAATCTGGAAAACGCCTGATACCTCCTTTGTCCCTCACGTAGGTCAACCTGGTATCTCATTCTATGCGTTTCTGTCCTTTTACCATGCTGGAGTTCCACAGGACTCCGGACTTGCTGTTTACAGACTGATATTATCCTCTGTTTTTTCACGTAACCATCCTGGTTATTCACTGGATAGCATTCCTTTACCATCATCTCTGGGGGAATAGATTCTCTATATATCTTCTCAAGTAGGTTTCACCTCCTTGTTCTTAGATGAGTCTTTTCCCTTCACATCTCCATGTGAATGTCCTGATATGCATAGCTCTGTCTGCTTAGTTGCAGGCATCTATCTTTAGACCTATATATTCAGAGATATAAAGGGCATAGCATATGCACACTTAGCTGACAGACAGATACATCTACAGAGATATATATCTCTATCTCTATCTCTTGTTCCTGGAGATAGCACAGTTACTTACCTGTAACAGGTGATCTCTGGGAACAGCAGGAATAAGTCTTCACAACCCGCCCACCTCCCCTAGGAGTTGTATTTCTATATCTATCTTTCCTTTCCTCTTTCTCTCTCTTTGTCTCAGCTATGAAACTCAACTGAGGAGAGACAGTTGGAAAGGCAGCACGCAGGCGCTGAGGGATGCTCCCAAAAGCTTTCTGATTGGACGCTGGGGAGCGTTCCTGTGCAGGCTCCGTCGGTATCGACGTACCCATATGTGAAGACTTATTCCTGCTATTCCCAGAGATCACCTGTTACAGGTAAGTAACTGTGCTTAATGGAGGCAGTGTATGCAAATCTCTCTCATACATATTCATTGTGGTTATCCTGTAAACCCGACTGGCTAGGTGGGTCCCGAGGACGGGGTTGAGAACCCCTGGTGTAGAGGCTAAAGTAGTTAGTTGAGAAACTATTGAGATCTCTTGATTTTGTGCAAGGTTTCTCCAATCTGAGGAATTGCTTTTTAGCCTCATCTACATGTTTCTGATAGAAACTTGGGTAGATCTTTGACAGTGGCTAAGGAGTCCGCTGTGGTGTTTTTTCCAAATACGCTCGGCTTTACACAGTTGCCTTTTCAGTAATCTCCACGAACAAGAAGGAATGTAGTCCTCACATATGGGTATCGTCGGTACCGAAGGAGCCTGCGAGGGAACGCTCCCCAGCGTCCAATAGGAACGCTTTTGGGAGCATACCTCAGCACATGCGCGCTGCCTTCCCGCCTTTCCAACTGTCCCTCTTCAGTTCTTCGTTTTCCACGGAGCCAACAGGACCTATTCCGTCACCGCAGAAAATTCCGTCTTTAAAATTATTTTTTGTGGTCGCATTTGCCCACCGCACGACTCCTACCGGTACCACCGGTTCTTTTCATATTAAAAAAAAAAAAAAACCTTGAACTTACTGTTTCTTTACAGAAACTTTCCTCTTTGGTGCTAGGTGCCATTTTGGGCATTAGGCACCATTTTTCCTAAATCATGGAAAAGCCAACTAGTGTTTTTAAAAAATGTACTAAGTGTGGCGGTACCATTTCCGTCACTGACACCCATGATTGATGTCTAAAGTGTTTAGGACCTGATCATTCTCCAACTGAATGTCTCTCCTGTATGGGGATGACCAAAAGAGGAAGACAGAACCGGGCCGCAAAGCTCAGTACCCTCTTTTCTTCAGATGCCAGATCCATTGCATCAACATCGTCAAGGGCCTCTTTTTCCTCCCAAGGATCTCAGGTAACTAAACACAAAAGCCAGTCCTCAAAGGGTAGCTCTCCTGCTAAGCATTGAGAGGCCATTGGCATTGCCCTTGAGGGGAACCACACCGGCAAAAAAGACCCGGCGGGAGGCTTCGGCTTCCAAAGCATCGATGGGGCTTCAGGATGTTCTCGAGGCCTCAACCTCGCAAGAACTTCCTGTGCCATGCTCAGGGGTTCCGGCCGTTCTTACTGGTGCTGACACCCAAGCATCGGCAGCGTCGATAGACCAGAGGTTTCTTGCTATTGAACGCAGTATCGCAGCTCTTCTTTCAGCTGCAGTACCGGTGGTCCCAAGGGCACCAGTGCTGACATTGACACTGATGCCGGTACTGATGGTATCGGCCCTGGTGGGAACTCTTCCCATGCCACCCCTGGCTGGAGGGGATAAAGCGGTACTGGGTCACCCCGGTACTGACTTCGATCGGTACCGGGATCGTGCTTTGCAGGAGCATCGGGGTCAGGAATACTTCAATTCCTCCGATTCCGAAGACTCTGACAATTCTGCTGGTGCTAGCGGGTTTCTCCTAGAAGATCCCTCTTCTCCCCAATGCAGAATGTCACCTCTAGAGGATTTCATCCGTGATATGGCCAAGGGTCTTTCAATCACAGTAGCTCCTGAAGAGGAACCCAGAGCAAAGGAATTGGAAATCCTCCAATATCCTAAAGCTCCTAAGGAGGCAGCTACTCTGCCTATCCAAGAAATTCTGCATAGCTTGATGCTCAGAATGTGGGAGACGCCTCTGACTACTTCTCTAGGAGACTTGATGCTATGTATCGAGTCCCATCATGTCCTGGATTTCAGAAAACTCAGCTGCCACACCATTCAATGGTATTGGAATCAGCCATGCGTAGGATGAAAAGTGCAGAGAGACATGCATGCAATCCTCCAGGTCGTGATTGCAGGACGCTGGATGCTTTTGGACGCAGAACCTTTCAAGCTTCCATGCTTTCAGCTAGGATCAGCTCATATGTCCTATATATGGGAATGTTCCTCAAGGAGATCACAGGAGACTTGGAACTTATGAGTCCATTTCTCCCAGATAAGAGACAAGATTTTCTTACTCTAGTTAAGCATGCTCAGGATGTCTCCAAGTTTGTCAATCGTGCAGCCTTTGACTGCTTCGAATGCATCAGCAGAACTTCAGCTATTGCCATTGGCGCACGATGGATTGCCTGGCTACAGGCATCAGTCTTGGAGACTTGGGTACAGGATAAGTTAGGCAACATTCCTTGCACGGGAGAGAATCTCTTCAGCAAGAACTGGCAGGAGAAGGCTAACGAGTTAGATGCTGACAGTTCTACCTTAGATAGATTGTCAAAGTCTACAGCCACTCCAGCCAAAAGGAAGCCTTATAAAAAAAACCTTTTATAGCAAAAAGAGGAAGTTTTATCCTTCCTATACCCAGCAGACTCAGACTCCAGGTCAGGTTGCCCAAAAGGGACAAACTAGACAGCAAAAGAAACCAAAAGGCCCGAGAGCCCAACCAGCTCTCCAGGTTCAGCCCCCTCAAGGGCTTTGATTCCTTCCTAGAAAGCTTTGCTTTCCTGCCTTTGAGGGGTCCTCAACCCCCCAATATTCCGGGCAGGTTATGACACTTTGTCAACAGATGGCATCAGTTAACAGCAGAAGATTGGACTTTGTCCATTGTAGGAGAGGAGTACAAACTTCATTTTCACTGCTTACCCCCTCCTACAATTCTAAAGCAATTCAATTCACAAACCTCTGCAGACAATCTGCTAGATCACGAGGTCTCCACACTTCTTGCCCAAGGGGCAATAGAGGAATTACCCATTCTTCAACAGGGTGCAGGGTTCTACTCCCCCCTATTTTCTTATTGCAAAGAAAACAGGAGGACACAGACCCATTCTAGACCTCAGGGAATTGAACAAATATCTGTTTCGAGAGAAATTCAAAATGATTTCTCTAGTAACTCTTCTGCCATACCTTCAAAGCCAGGATTGGCTTTGCTCTCTAGACTTAAAGGATGCATACACTCACATTCTCATCCATCCAGATCACAGGAAATTTTTACGTTTCCTTTTCAAGGGAAGACATTTCCAGTACAGGGTTCTTCCTTTTGGTCTGATTTCAGCACCAAGGGTATTCACGAAATGCATGGCAGTAGTAGCTGCATTTCTACGATCCCTGGGGATTTTCATCTTCCCTTACTTAGACGACTGGCTCATCCGAGCCTCCACAGTGGCAGAGGCCAGCACTGCACTGTCCCGTACAATGCGAATCCTCCAATACTTGGAATTGGTAATAAACTTCCCGAAATATCAACTAGTTCCTTCCCAATGCCTAGAATTCATAGGAGCCTGTCTGGATACCAGACAGGCAAGGGCTTTCCTTCCACAATCCCGGTGTCTTCGCATAATGCAGCTAGCTTCCCAAGCAGCAGGCAAATCCTTCCTCACTGCTCGGGAGCTACTGCAGTTACTGGGACACATGGCATCCACAGTCCATGTAGTCCCATATGCTCGCCTCCACATGCAAGCAGCTCAGTGGACCCTCTCCACACAGTGGACACAGGCCACGGGTCATTTGTCGGACAAAATAACGATCTCTCAATCTCTCAATAACAATCTCTCAATGACTAATGACTAAATCTCCAATGGTGGCAATCACTAGAAAATCTGACAGTGGGGTCTCCTTTCCATCAACCCCTCTTTCAGGCCACCCTAACAGATGCATCACATGTGGGTTGGGGAGCACACCTGAATCATCTCTCTACCCAGGGCACCTGGACTACACAGGAGGTTGGTTTACACATAAGACAGTCCTAGTCCAGATGGACAATTAGGTAGCCATGTTCTATGTGAACAAGCAGGGCGGGACAAGCTCTGTCGTTATGCAACGAAGCTTTACGACTATAGGCCCTCGCCAGAGTGCATCAAATCCACCTTCTAGTGGTATATCTTCCAGGCATTCAAAATCTTCGGGCAGACAAACTCAGTTGAGTACTGCTACCTCACGAGTGGTCACTCCACCTAGACCAGGTGGCAAAGATATTTCATCTCTGGGGCACTCAGACATAGACCTCTTTGCAGGTCCACTGAATGCCAAACTTCCCCGGTTCTGTTCCAGGATTCCGGTGCACAACTGTCAGGAAGGGATGCCTTCCTCCTTCACTGGGGTCAGGACTTCCTTTAGGCCTTCCCACCCATTCCCCTCATCCCCAAAACACTCTTCAAGCTTCAGAGAGAAAGGGGTCGAATGATTCTCATAGCACCACGATGGCCACGCCAAACGTGGTATTCCCTGCTTCTGCATCTCTCAAGTGGCACCTCTGGAGTTAGGGCATGCTCCAGGAGAACGGGATGCTATGGCACCCGAATCCCCAGTCCCTGCACCTCACGGCCTGGTTCTTAAAGGCTTAGACCTCCAGGATTTCAACCTGTTCCAGCAGGTAAAAGATATCCTTCAGGCTTCTAGGAAACTTTCCACAAGAAGATCTTATGCCTTCAAGTGGAAACGTTTTACTATATGGTGCTCCAGGAGGGGATTAAACCCCCTGGTCATACCCTTAGAATCGATACTAGAGTATCTCCTTCACTTATCGAATTCTGGGTTAAAGACCAATTCGGTAAGAGTCCATCTTAGTGCAATTGCAGCTTCCTATAAGCCTCTAAATGGACAACCAATTTCCTCTCATCCACTCCTATCAAGATTTATGAGAATCCTTTTATTAACTAAACCTCCCATCAAGCCACCACCGATGGCATGGGTTCTAAATCTAGTTCTCGGGCAGCTCATGAAGCCGCCTTTTGAGCCTTTAGCCACTGCAGCCCTTACGTTTTTGACCTGGAATGTCATCTTTCTAATTGCAATCACCTCTGCCCGTCGCATCAGTGAATTGCAAGCTATAGTGGCTGATCCTCCTTATTACTAGGTTTCATCATGTTAAGGTTGTTCTTCGAACTCGCCCACATTTTATGCCAAAGGTGGTTTTGCCTTTTCAAATTGGAGTGGAGGAATGACCTAGTGGTTGGGGCAAGGTACTTCAGGCCAGAAGGTCAGGGGTTCAAATCCCACTAGAGGACAGCAACCTTGGGCCGGAAGGACTGGGGTTTCTAGTCCCACTGGTGCTCCTTGTGGTCTTGGGCAAGCCACTTAACCCTCCATAGCCCATGTTCCCTGTAATATAGTTATCTCCAAGTTATAATGCCCTGTTCAATGTAATTTCAGTTTGTTCAATGTAAACCGCACTGATGCAGAATAGCACGGTATATAAGAGAATATAAATAAATAAATAAATAAATTTAAATCAATCAATTTACGTTCCTGTATTTTTTTCCGAGGCCTCACACCTCTAATGCAGAAAGAAACCTTCATACTTTGGATTGTAAAAGGGCCTTGGCCTTTTACATACATTATTTCTATTTATTTAGAAGGATTTAGTATACCGCCTTATCGTTAAATCAAGGCGGTTTGGCACATCAATCAAAATCAATAATAATGTGTGGTCTGTAGCATGCAGTGGGAGAACTGAGAAGAGTGGTGTGTGGAGCAGTGTGTTAGATTATATCGGTGAACTATTTACATAATGAGCTATATACATATATACAATAATGGGGCTGTTTGAGAGGCGTGCTAGGATCGAGATCCTGTAATGTCTTGAAGGTAGAAAATAGGAGCCATTTATGTGAGGTCCTTGAAATATTCTGTAAATAGAGCAGTCTTAAGAAGTTTTCTGAAATCCTTGAGGTTCTTGGTTGATCTTATGTGGTCTGGGAGGGAGTTCCATATAGCGGGTGCTGCCAGGGAGAGTGCCCTCCTTGATGTGGCCAACCTTGTTTTAGCAAATTCCTTTGGTGTTCTGATGGAACACAGCAACATAGAAAGTTCTCACAACTTTTTATAGCTTTTGACCCTAGTCATTTGGGACTTCCAGTCTCCAAAAGAACTTTATCTAAATGGATTGCCCAATGCATATCCTTTACTTATGAGAGTAAGGGTCTTCCTCTTCAGGACCATGTCACAGCTCACAATGTGAGAGCCATGGCAGCTTCTATGGCTAATCTCCACTCTGTGTCTATCGATGACATTTGTCAAGCAGCCACCTGGGCTTCGGTACACACCTGCACAGCCCACTACTGCCTAGATAAAGCCTCCCGTCGGGATGCCTTCTTTGGCCAAGCTGTTCTTAAAAATCTCTTTCAAACGTAAACCAACTCCTACCCACCAACCCTGGTTGGATGCCAGAGATCCATGGGAGGAAGGATTCCCACCTTTCTAGGGTGGCACCTTCCTGGGGCTATCTCCCTGGCATCTTCAGCTAGGGAGTCCCCATATGTGAGGACTGCATTCCTGCTTGTTCTTGGAGATAGCGTAGTTACTCACCTTTAACAGGTAATCTCCGGGAACAGCAGGAATTTAGTCCTCACAACCCACCCACCTCCCCTAGGAGTTCTCTCTCTCTCCCTCTATCCTTTCACTCAGCTACAAACTTAACTGAAGAGGGACAGTTGGAAAGTCGGGAAGGCAGCGCGCATGTGCTGAGGGATGCTCCCAAAAGCGTTCCTATTGGATGCTGAGGAGCGTTCCCGCGCAGGCTCCGTCGGTACCGACGATACCCATATGTGAGGACTAAATTCCTGCTGTTCCCGGAGATCACCTGTTACAGGTGAGTAGCTATGCTTTCTCAGTCCTGAATGAAAAATTATGCTGTAACTTGCACAGAAATTTAGGGATAGGTGAGAGAAATTTGGTAAGTGCAAAGTGAGTATACATAGGGGAAATCTAATCCTAAGTGTGTCTAGTGCAGCGGTTCTCAACCTGTGGGTCACAACCCCCACGGGGGTCGCCACAGGATTTAGCGGGGGTCACCTCACCTCGCATCACTCCGCCGTTAAAAAAAAAAAACCAAAAAACAGCACCCAAGTTGCTGCTGCTGCCGAGTCCACTTCTCGGCAGCAGCAAACTCCCTGCCTCTTAGGGAACCGCGGCTGTGCCAGTAAAACCGTTGCAGAGCCTTCCTGTCTCTGGACGGGCTCCATGCCACATTGTCCCGCCTCTAAAGGAAGTGGTAAACAACTTCTTTTAGAGGCAGGACACAGGAAGGCTCCGCAACGGTTTTACAGGTATAGCCACGGTTCCCTAAGAGAACAGGGAGCCGCAGCTGTAGAAGAACAGCAGGGCAGCAGCAGGCAGACAGGGAGAGGGGAGGAGGGGGCAGGGAACCTGCAACGGGGCTGACATGGAGGGAGGGGTCTGACATGGAGAGAGGGGTGGCTGACATGAATGGAGGGAGGGAGGGAGGGGGGCTGACATTTATTGATTGATGGGAGGGAGGGAGTGGAGGGCTGACATGGACAAAGGGAAGAGACAGGGGGACATACTGTACAGTCTGGCAATAAATGCTAGACAGCGAGGGGAGAGACAGTGCGGGTTAGGATTATAATGGGCAGATGGGGGGGACTAGGACTGGTAATGGGTTGATTAGGGGGGACTAGGACTGGGAATGGGTTGATTAGGGAAGGCTAGGACTGGGAATGGACTGATGGGGGGGGGGTAGGACTGGTAATAGGCTGATTAGGGTAGCCTAGCACTGTTAATGGGGTTGAGGAGGGACTAGCACTGGAAATGAGCTGATTAGGGGAGGCTAGCACTGGTAATGAGCTGATGGGGGTGGTAGGACTGGTATTGGGCTGATTAGGGGAGGCTAGCACTGGTAATGGGGTTGAGGGGGGACTAGCACTGGAAGCGAGCTGATTTGGGGGGCTTCGACTGGGAATGGGCTGATTGTGGGGAGGGAAGGATAGAGCTGCTGGCCCTGGAAGAAAACTGGGGGCTAAGGTTACAAATGGGCTGATACGAGGGATGGGAGAATGGAACTGGAAGGCAGTGGATCTGAGAGGGGCTGCCATGGTATTTGTACTAGAAGGGACTGCTCAGTGGGGAAGGAGGGGGACTGGAAGGGAATGGACACCAGTGGCAGTCATGGGAATGCAAGTTGACATTGGAAGGTACTGGGAGTGAGGACTGGAAAGGGGCTGATACTGGGGAGGGTTACTGGGACTGGAAATAGGCTGATGGAAAGAAGTGAAGAAAACGAAAAGAGATAAGAAATGGCAGATGGACCATAGACCACAGAAAGAGAGCTAAGAGAAGACGGGAAAGCAGAAGCTCAGATCAGGACCAGCATGATCAGAGAATAAATTGGTCAGACAACAAAGGTAGAAAAAATAATTTTATTTCATCTTAGTGATTTGACTACAAAACCATCATAATTTTGAAATCAAATATTGTTAGTTGTTGTGATTAATTGTGGTTTAAATAAGTAAATTTTATAAATAAAAACATTGTAAAGGCCTATAATATATAATTCAACAAATGATTACAGCGACAATGCGTTAACGGTAAAGGAAGAGAGACGCATTTGATTTTATCATTGGGGGTCAACACAAGTTGATCAATGGTAAAAGGGGTCACAGTACAAAAAAGGTTGAGAACCACTGTTCTAGTGTTTCTTTACATATTACAGTCACTAGCTTTGGAGCATGGTGTTGAGGATTCTGCAGGGGGGAGGGGATCCCTGCTACAGTGTTGGTGCAAGGAACGGGAATTAGAACCCTGTGGGGGTGTAGGGAGATGAAGCCTCTGGAGGGTTTTAATGCCTGCTCTTTCTTCCTAGGCATACTTCCTCCTGGATTAGACTTATCACATGCACAGGGAGTGCCGCCTTCTCTCCTTTATCCACTGCCTTCAAGAGGACATCAGCTCTTTAATGCCCGTCCAGGGAACCCTCTGCAGCTGGCAGTAATGCAACAGCATCTACAGCGATCAGGTGAGAGAGCCTGTCCTGCTCCCTCACTTAAATGTGTTTGGCCATACAGCTTCCAGGTGTAATGTGAACAAGAGAGATTTGGCAGGGCTGGTGCAAGATTATTGGGCACCTTGGGGGAATGTTAGCCTTATGTCTCCCTGCTCCAGCCTCCCAAGATTTTGATAATGTAAAGCAAACAGTACAATCATCTCAACATCACCTCTCCTATACCAGTCCTATAAAAATGGATAATTGGATTATTTGATTGTCCATCCTCTTTGCAGGTTAAAAAAAAAAAGTGCTATTGGTTCTTTTGATTTGGTGTGGCTCTCAGGACCTTAGACTTTGAGTGTTTGCTATTTGCTGCCCCTCAGAAGCTGCTGTTCTAGGTGATTGCCTATTCTTCCCTAATGGTTAAGCTTGCTCTGGGGATCAGCATTGCTTTTGGGGGCTATCTGAGTATATCTGTCACAAGGGAGGTTTGTAAGATTTTTTTTAACACCATAACTAGTTTTACCCAAAGTCTAATTTTTCCTGACTCTTGGTGGTGGAGAGTGCACCACTTTGTCTCACCTCCCTGATATTGCTGCTTTGTCGCAAATTATCTTAACTCTTTGGGTGGATGTTCTCCAGTAATGTGGGTATGGTATGAGTTTTTCTCTCCCACCCCCCCTCCAGCCCACTTAAAGGGCCATATAATTTAATGTTTGCCAGTTTCATGCATGTATTAGATTCTCTTTATTTTTATATACCGCGCTATTTTAAATCAGCGCGGTTTACATCTTAACGCAGTACATAAAACAGGTTTACATTGAACAAGTAACAGATTAACAGTTATAACAATTGTCTCTTGTGTCTGGATTAACTTTTTCCCCAGCTTCTGGGACACAAGGACTTGCTAACTTACCTCCCCGTGCTGGGCTGCAGCTGGAACATCTCCCTGGCCAAAGAAGCACTTCGCCTGTGGGCCTTGCCAAATGGTTTGGATCAGACGTCCTGCAGCAACCCCTGCCTTCCATGCCCACCAAAGTCATCAGTGTGGATGAACTGGAATTCCAGCAGTGAGCTCCTGGGAAGATCAAGAGCTCCCTGCATTCCTGACTACTCATGAGCAGTACTGGGCCCTCTTCACTTTCAGTTCATTCCCAGTATGGACACTCCATGGCACAGTGCTTCAAGACTGAAGAGAGACTGGCCTCTTGGATGCATTGACCTGGATGGAATGTGAGATGGGTATCTGGAAACCCTGGAATTGTAAAGATTTTTGTTTTGTAAAATGAGTAAAGGAGGTACAGATGTCCTTGGTAGGACCAGATGCTAAGGGCTGTTGCACACGGATGAAATGTATAGACCCCTCTGTACAGAACATGTGTATAAATGAAGTTTTTTTGTATATATCCCTAGGATAGGTTTCTTTATCCCCCCTATACAGCTGTACAGAAAAGTGGAGATTTTGCTTTTGTGATTCATTCAGTTTTGGATCCCCTCCCTTTGGACAAGTGAGACTGGGTGGGTTGTTTGGGTTTTTTTGTTTTGGTTTGTTTTTTTGGCGGGGGGGGGGGGGCGGTATCGTATTTTTTGTCTGAATAATGGAATGTGTGAGTGAACAGGGGAAGCTGTTTTTTATGTTCCCTTTTTTAGCCTTGTGTGCTCTCTCCCAATAATTGGCTTGGTTTCTGGTACATCGTGCACCTGGTGGTGGGGAGCTCTGCCAGTTTCCTCACTTTGCATAGGGGCGGGCGAGGTTCAGGTGTCTGACAGTGCTGAACATCTGAGCAAAGGGATGGTGTGCAGGCAGTATGGGGCTGGGGGGAAATGGACCTGCTGATTATTGTATTCCCGCTTCTCTCCCATATTTCCTCTTGTCTGTGTCCCTAGAGCTCCAGAAAAATAACTGCCCAAATGCTGACTGAATTGCTTTTTGTACACTGCAGTCCGGGCTGTGATTTTTCCTGATTTTCATGGTGGTGGTTTTTTTGTTTCCTTTTTGCTTCTGTTAAGAGATCTGCCCCTCCCCCTCTTCTCCCCTAGCCTGCGCATTTAGTCTTTTCCTTTGCTCAGATTCATTGAAGTAAATGTCACTGTCTTGAGTTTCAGAAACTTTGTGCTGCCTTTTTCTTTTTAATGCTGCGTGGGATGGGGAAAAGTAGTTCTAATAAAAGCATCACTCATTACTGGCATTGGGCTGTTGCTTCCTCTGTGAAAAGCTTTTCCACCTTCTCCCTTGCGTTGGATTATAGGATGACAGATGCCACACTTATTTTTATGGTTGAGTTGCCTCATTGATCCAGGAAGGGAGTTCCCAGCTGTGCACAATACCCTGTGGCCATGGTGCTCCAACAGTGTACACTCATCTGTGACCTTGGCCTTGTCCATATTAAGACATAGTAAATCTTAAGTTACTGGGCACATTGTTTAAGCAGTGCTCCTTTTATATTCTTCATTTGTTTTTCACTTCTGGAGAAAAACTTTTTTTTTTTTTGGAGGGGGGGTATTGTAACTTTGGAGTTTTGTTTGACAAGTTTTGAATTCAAATTATGTGCAATTAATAAGCATCTAGATATTTGCAGTTTTCCAGGTCATGCTGCATCTTAAGTGGAACTGACAATCTTCAGGAACAAGCAGGAATGTAGTCTTCAGATATGGGTGATGTTGGTACCGATGGAGCCCACGTGGGAAGGCTCACCAGCGTCTAATAGGAAAGCTTGTGGGAGCATCCCACTGCACCTGCATAGCTGTCTTCCCACTTTTCCAACTCTCCCTCCTCAGTTCTTTGTTTTCCGTGGAGCCAGCCGGAAGCAAATCCTGTCACCGCAGAAAATTCTTTAATTCCTTTTTTTGTGGTCAGCGTCTGCCTTCCTGTCAACACCGGAACAGTCTCTTGCTGTCTGTTCCCTGATTCTTCTGTCTTAAAAATTAAAAATAAAAAGTAAAAAAAACCAAAACTTTTTTCTTTGGGCGCATTGACGCCATTTTAGGCCTTAAGCCTACCATATGTCTACTGATACTATGGAGAAACCAACTCGTGGTTTTAAGAAGTGTTCTAAATGTTGCAGTACCATTTCAGCTAGATATTCATGGCTAGTGTCTAAAATGCCTCTGGCCTGATCACCAGCCATTAGAATGTCCCCTTTGTAAAAAAATAAATGACAAAAAGAGGCCTGCAGAAATGGGCCTGGAAGTTTGGAACTCTTTGCTTCGGATGCGATTTCTTTGGCATCAATATCATTGAGAGCATCATCTTCCTCTCATGGATCTCAAGTATCTAAGCACAAGTCTTTGTCAAAGACCGATCACCCCACCAGAGGTAGATCTCGTTCTAAGAATCAAAATGCTTTGGGCATTGTCCTGGAGATTTGATCAGCCAGCCAAACAGCCCCAGCAGTAGGACCTGTCCTCCAAAGCCATTGATGAGCTCCAGGATGCTCCCAAGGCCTGGACCTCAGGAGAGCTCCTGGTGCCATGCTCTGAGACAGTGGCACAAGTTTCCTTTGCCAATACCCAAGCATCTGCTCCAGAGACCAGCATATCCTGGCCATTGAGCAGAGCTTGGCAGCTCTGTTGGTAGCTTGATTCCCGAGGACTGCAAGACCTGCCTTCGGAGCCCTCTCTTCCACAGGAAAGGTGCATGTTCCCTCCTAAGGACATGTCTTTCCAGGAGTTTATTCAAGACCTAGCTAGATAGCTCTCCATAACAGTAACATCAGAGTGTGCCCAGGGCAGAAGAATTGTAGATCATCCAATACCCAATGGCTCCTAAGGGGGCAGCCACCCTTCTGGTGCACTGCATTCTCCATGATCTCATGCACAGGATGTGGGAGACTCTCCTCACAATCTCGCCCCATACCAGATGCCTAGATACTATGTACAGAGTACCAGAATGTCCCAGTTTCCAAAAGACAACTTCCTTCACCATTCAATGGTGGTGGAATCGGCGATGCATTGAATTAAGAAGTTTAAGACACATTCTTCTAACCTTCCAGGTAAAGAATCGAAAACCCTCAATGCTTTTGGGCGTCGATATTTCCAGGCTTCCATACTTTCAGCCAGGATAAACTCCTACGTATTCTATATGGGTATGTTCCTCAAGGAGGTTATTAGGGATCTTGAGGCCATGTCTCCTCTTCTTCCAGATGATAAGAGAGGTGACTGTCTTGCTCCATGCCCAGAATGTCGCAAAGTTTGTCAATAGAGCAACCTTCGATGCATTCGCGTGCACAAGCAGAGCCACAGCAATCTGCATTGGTGCATGCAGGATTGTATGGCTGCCGGCCTCAAATCTTGAACAGTGGGTTCAAGATAAACTAGGCAACATATCTTGCACAGGCGAGAACCTTTTTGGCAAATATGGGCAGGATAAGGCTTCTCAGCTGGAGTCAGAGAAACCACTCTAAATAGACTGTCTAGAACTACAGCCAATCCTGCTAGGAAAAAGACAGCTGCAAAGAAGGCCACCTTTAATAAGAAAAAGGTTCTTATACTTCTCAGTTCCAGGCTCAGGGTCCTCAAAAGAGGCAACAGCCTCCCAACAGAAGAAGCCACAGGTACCTAAGATTCAACCAGCTCCGCAGCCACAGTCCATGCCTGTTTTTTTACCTTTTTCTAGAGAACATAGCTACCCTGCCTCTGGGGGACTACCACCCCCTCCACATAGCAGGCAGACTGTCGTCATGCCCATAGATGGCATCTCTTCACCTCAGAGCAGTGGACACTAACCATAGTGATGGAGTATAGACTTCATCTGCAAACTCTGCCTTCCTCCACCCTAGTAGGGGAATATCATACACAGCCCTCTCTCACTGCCCTTCTACAACAGGAGGTGTCTTCCCTTCTATCACAGGGTTCCATAGAAGAGGTCCTCATACCTCAGCAGGGAAGGAGTTTCTACTCTCTGTACTTTCTCATACCAAAGAGCGGGAGGGTACAGGCCCATCCTGGACCTCAGAAACCTCAAGTTTCTGGTCCGCGAAAAGTTCAAGATGATTTCTCTAGGGACCCTTCTTCCCTCCCTCCAGTCAGGACTGGCTGTGTTCTCTAGATTTAAAGGAAGCATACATACATATCCTCATTCATCCAGAACACAGGAAATATCTACACTTCATTTTTCAGGGGAAACATTATCAATACAGAGTCCTGCCCTTCGGACTTGCTTCAGTCCCAGGAGTCTTTACAAAGTGCTTGGCGGTTATAGCTGCCTTCCTAAGGTATCTTGGGATATTTGTGTTCCCTTACTTGAATGACTGGCTCATAAAGACAGACACCTCCCAAGAGGTTCAGCTGTCTTTGCTCCGTACCATGCAGGTACTGCAACGCTCGGGCTTTGTCATAAATCTTCCAAAATCCCACCTTGCTCCAAATCAAAGATTACAATTCATTTGAGCTCTCCTAGACACACAACTATCAAGGGCATTTCTGCCCAAACCCTGTTGTACTCGTCTCATGGAGCTAGTTTCCCAAGCGCAACTTGGAGACCAACTGCCTGGGAATTTTATTTATTTGGTTTTATATTCCACACTTTCTCCAGGAACAAGCAGGAAGGCCAGTCCTCACTTATGAGTGACATCGGCACCAACTGAGTCCGCACAGAGCAATTCCCCAGCTTTCAAAGAAAGCCTTTGGCATTGCTGCCACACATGCATGGTCCTCTTCCCTCCCAAGGGTGCTATCTTGCTCAGTCTCCCTATTTCCGCGGAGCCCTTTGGACACACTGGCCTTCTATCTTTCCAGTTGCACCGGTCCTTCCCCTTCTCTACCTTTTTCTTCACCTTTTCTGCTGATGGGCTTCCAACTGCTGGCCACAGGGGTCTTCGACCTCGCAGGGGCCATTTTTGCCCCTATGGCCACCGGATTAAAAAATGCAATAGATGCTCTAAGAACATTTCGCTTATGGACACCCATGACACTTGTCTGCGGTGCCTTGGAGCTAATCATGATCCAGAGCTCTGTTCGCTCTGCAAGAAAATGTCCTCTAAAGCCCTGCTCAACCAGAAGCAGAAGTCCAACATTTTCAGGAAGGCCACCTTGGAATCCATGGTGGCGCCCTCGGTCATCTCTCCGCCGGTGGGGTCCCCCACCTCGGCCCTGCATTCTCGACGGCACTCTGATCAGGGGTCCCCTGAAGTGGAGCGGCGCAAAAAGAAGGCGGCCTCTAAGTCTCTATCAGGGGCTCCCAACAAGCCAAGCACTCCCGTGCTCTGTTGCTTAGACCCCTACGGCATTCCCGAGAGTCAGATAAGGAGCAGCCCCGCAAGGTACCCTGCACAGATATGGAGGCCTCCGGCAAAGGTGCCCGGTCTCTAGAGGGCCGTCCCGGTGAGGACCCCTCTCTTCCTCGACGCCCAACCCAATGATCCCAGGGTTGGCGTTGCAGGGCCCCACGTCCACGTGGGAGTCCCACATGCTAGCGCTGGAACGCAGTGTTTCTGCGTTCATCGCGTCCCAGCATGCGTTCACAGCCAGCTTTGCTGACTCGTGCCAAGAGACCGTGGGTCCCTCGCGTGGGAAACCAAAATCCATCCATGAAAACCCTGAGAGCCGCGGGCCTCATGAGGGTCCTCAACGTCTGTCTCGCTCGCCCTCCTGTTTCTCGGAGGCAAGATCTTCCAGGACCTCTGGCTCCAAGCGGGCCCCAGCTGCTGGACAGGGCAACCTGCCCAGCTCGGACTCCTCTTCAGAGTTCTCAGACTGGGAGTCCAATGGGGCCACCTCCCCGGAAACCCATACCCCCCAGGACCTTCTGTCGGACCCCACCCCGCCCGTGTTCCAGCAGCGCTCCCCACCCAAAGACACCACCTTCCTGGTGTTCGTCCGTGATCTCCAGGAACAAGCAGGAATGTAGTCCTCACATATGGTTATCGTCGGTACCGACGGAGCCTGCGCGGGATTGCTTTTGGGAGCATCCCTCAGCACTTGCGCGCTGCCTTCCTGCCTTTCCAACTGTCCCTCTTCAGTTCTTCATCTTCCACGGAGCCGACAGGACCCCTGTCACCGCAGAAAATTACATCTTTAAGCTTCTTTCTGTGGTCGCGTTTGCCTACCGCACGACGCCTACCGGTACCGCCGGTACTTTTCTTTTCTTAAAAAAAAAACAAAAAAACTTTGAGTGTTTCTTTCAGAAACTTTCCTTTTTGGTGCTAGGTGCCATTTTGGGCACTAAACCCCCATTTTCCTAAATCATGGAAAAGCCAACTAGTGGTTTTAAAAAGTGTACTAAGTGTGGCGGTACCATTTTCGTCACTGACACCCATGATTGGTGTCTAAAATGTTTAGGACCTGATCATTCTCCAACTGAATGTCTCTCCTGCATGGGGATGACCTAAAGAGGAAGACAGAACTGGGCTGCAAAGCTCGGTACCCTTTTTTGTTCAGATGCCAGATCCATTGCATCAACATCGTCGAGGGCCTCTTCTTCCTCCCATGGATCTCAGGTAACTAAACATAAGAGCCGGTCCTCAAAGGGTAGCTCTCCTGCTAAGCATCGAGAGGCCATTGGCATTGCCCTTGAGGGAACCACACCGGCAAAACAGCCCCGGTGGGAGGCTTCGGCTTCCAAAGCATCGATGGGGCTTCAGGATGTTCTCGAGGCCTCAACCTCGCAAGAACTACCTGTGCCATGCTCAGGGGTTCCAGCCGTCCTTACCGGTACCGACACCCAGGCATCGGCAGTGTCGATAGATCAGAGGTTCCTCGCTATCGAGCGCAGTATCGCAGCTCCGGGATCGTGCTTTGCAAGAGCTTCGGGGTCAGGAATACTTTGATTCCTCCGATTCCGAAGACTCTGACAATTCTGCTGGCACTAGAGGGTTTCTCCTACATCATCCTTCTCCCCAACACAGAATGTCACCTCCAGAGGACATGTCTCTTCAGGATTACATTCGTGATATGGCCAAAGGTCTTTCAATCACAGTAGCTCCTGAATAAGAACCCAGAGCAAAGGAATTAGAAATCCTCCAATATCCTAAAGCTCCCAAGGAGGCAGCTACTCTGCCTATCCATGAAATTCTGCATAGCTTGATGCTCAGAATGTTGGAGACACCTCTTACCACTTCTCCTCACTCTAGGAGGCTTGATACTATGTATCTAGTTCCACCATGTCCTGGATTTCAGAAAACCCAGCTGCCACACCATTCAATGGTAGTGGAATCAGTCATGCGTAGGATGAAAAGTGCAAAGAGGCATGCATCCAATCCTCCAGGTCGTGAATGCAGGACTCTGGATGCTTTTGGGCGCAGAACTTTTCAAGCTTCCATGTTTTCAGCTAGGATCAGTTCATACATCCTATATATGGGAATGTTCCTTAAGGAAGTCACAGGAGACTTGGAACTTATGAGCCCATTTCTCCCAGATGATAAGAGAGAAGATTTTCTTGCTCTAGTTAAGTATGTGCAAGATGTCTCCAAGTTTGTCAATCGTGCTGCTTTTGACTGCTTTGAATGCATCAGCAGAACTTCTGCTATTGCCATTGGTGCACGACGGATTGCCTGGCTGCAGGCATCAGACTTTGAGACTTGGGTACAGGACAAATTAGGCAACATTCCTTGCACGGGGTAGAATCTCTTCGGCAAGAACTTTCAGGAAAAGGCTGAGTTAGATGCTGACAATTCTACCTTAGATAGATTGTCAAAGTCTACAGCCACTCCAGCCAAAAGGAAGCCTTATAAAAAACCCTCTTTTAGCAAAAAGAGGAAGTTTTATCCTTCTTCTACCCACCAGAGTCAGACTTCAGGTCAGGTTGCCCAAAAGGGACAACCTAGACAGCAAAAGAAACCAAAAGGACCGAGAGCCCAACCATCTCTCCAGGTTCAGCCCCCTCAAGGGCTTTGACTCCTTCCCAGAGAGCTTCGCCTTCCTGCCCCTGAGGGGTCCCCAACCCCCCAATATTCCGGGCAGGTTATGCCACTTTGTCAACAGATGGCATCAAATGACAGCAGAAGATTGGACTTTGTCCATTGTTGGAGAGGGGTACAAACTTCATTTTCATAGCATACCCCCTCCTACAATTCTAAAGCAGTTCAATTCACAAACCTCTGCAGACAATCTGCTAGATTACGAGGTCTCCACATTTCTTGCCCAAAAGGCAATAGAGGAAGTACCCACTTCTCAACAGGGAACAGTGTTCTACTCCCCCTATTTTCTTATCCCAAAGAAAACAGGGGGACACAGACCCATTCTAGACCTCAGAGAATTGAACAAATATCTATTTCGAGAGAAATTCAAAATGATTTCTCTAGTAACTCTTCTGCCATACCTTCAGAGCCAGGACTGGCTTTGCTCTCTAGACTTAAAAGGATGCATACACACACATTCTCATCCATCCAGATCACAGGAGATTCTTAAGTTTCCTTTTCAGGGGAAGACATTTCCAATACAGGGTTCTTCCTTTTGGTCTGGCTTCAGCACCAAGAGTGTTCACGAAATGCATGGCGGTAGAATCAGCATTTCTACGAACCCTGGGGATTTTTGTCTTCCCTTACTTAGACGACTGGCTCATTCGAGCCTCCACGGTTGCAGAGGCCAGCACTGCACTGTATCGTACAATACGAATCCTCCAAAACTTGGGATTGGTAATCAACTTCCTGAAGTCTCAACTAGTTCCTTCCCAATGCCTAGAATTCATAGGAGCCTGTCTGGATACCAGGCAGGCAAGGGCTTTCCTTCCATAAGCCTGGTGTCTTCGCATTATGCAGCTAGCTTCCCAAGCAGCAGGAAAATCCTCCCTCACGGCTCAGGAGCTACTGCAGTTACTGGGACACATGGCATCCACAGTTCATGTAGTCCCATATGCTCACCTCCACATGAGAGCAGCTCAGTGGACCCTATCCACACAGTGGACATAGGCCGCGGGCAATTGGTCAGACAAAATAACAGAGTCTCAGACTAATTTTGCCCCTCCAATGGTGGCAATCACTAGAAAATCTGACAGTGGGGTCTCCTTTCCATCAACCCTTCTTTCAGGCCACCCTAACAATAGATGCATCACAAGTGGGTTGGGGAGCACACCTAATTAATCTCTTTACCCAGGGCACCTGGACGCCACAGGAGGTAGATTTACACATAAGCCTGAAATTAAGAGCAATTTATTTAGCTCTTCGATTGTTCCATGCCCAGCTCAGCTACAAGACAGTCCTGGTCCAGACGGACAATCAGGTAGCCATGTTCTATGTGAACAAGCAGGGTGACACAGGTTCTCTGTCGTTATACAATGAAGCTTTACAACTATGGGCCCTTGCCAGAGTGCACCAAATTCACCTTCTAGTGGTATATTTTCCAGGCATTCGAAAACCTTGGGCAGAAAAACTCATTCGCGTGCTGCTACCACACGCGTGGTCCCTCCACCTAGACCAGGTGGCAAAGATATTTCATCTCTGGGGCACTCCAGACATAGACCTCTTTGCAAGTCCACTGAATGCCAAACTTCCCCGGTTCTGTTCCAGAATACCGGCACACCACTGTCAGGCAAGGGATGCCTTCCTCCTCCACTGGGGTCAGGACTTCCTTTATGCTTTCCCACCCATTCCCAAAACACTCTTCAAGCTTCAGAGAGACAGGGGTCACATGATTCACATCACGATGAACATGCCAAGCGTGGTATTCCCTGCTTCTGCATCTCTCTCAAGCGGCACCTCTGGACTTAGGGCACGCTCCATATCTCCTTTCTCAGGAGAACGGTATGCTATGGCAACCGAATCCCCAGTCCCTGCACCTCACGGCCTGGTTGCTGAAGGCTTAGACCTCCAGGATCTCAACCTGTCTCAGTAGGTAAGATATCCTTCAAGCTTCTAGGAAACTTTCCACAAGAAGATCTTATGCCTTCAAGTGGAAACACTTTACTATATGGTGCTCCAGGAGGGGATTAAACCCCTTGGTCGTACCCTTAGAATCGATACTAGAGTATCTCCTTCACTTATTGAATTCTGGGTTAAAGACCAATTCGGTAAGAGTCCATCTTAGTGCAATTGCAACTTCTTATAAGCCTCTGAATGGACAACCAATTTCCTCTCATCCACTCATATCAAGATTTATGAGAGGCCTTCTATTAACCAAAGCTCCCATCAAGCCACCACCGGTGGCATGGGATCTAAATCTAGTTCTCGGGCAGCTCATGAAAGCCGCCTTTTGAACCTTTACCCACTGCAGCCCTTCGGTTTTTAACCTGGAAGGTCATCTTCCTAATTACAATCACCTCTGCCCGTCGCATCAGTGAATTGCAAGCTTTAGTGGCTGATCCTCCTTATACTAGGTTTCATCATGATAAGGTTGTTCTTCAATCTCACCCACATTTTATGCCAAAGGTGATTTCGCCTTTTCATTTAAATCAATCAATTTACTTTCCTGTATTTTCTCCAAGGTCTCACGCCTCTAATGCAGAAAAGAACCTTCATACTTTGGATTGCAAAAGGGCCTTGGCCTTTTACTTACAAAGAACACAGAAACATAGAAAGTCTTCACAACTTTTCATAGCTTTTGACTCTAGTCATTTGGGACTTCCAGTCTCCAAAAGAACTTTATCTAAATGGATTGCCCAATGCATATCCTTTACTTATGAGAGTAAGGGTCTTCAGGACCATGTCACAGCTCATAATGTCAGGGCCATGGCAGCTTCTATGGCTAATCTCCACTCTTTCTATCAATGACATTTGTCGAACTGCCACCTGGGCTTCGGTACACACCTTCACAGCCCACTACTGCGTAGATAAAGCCTCCCGTCGGGATGCCTTCTTTGGCCAAGCTGTTCTTTAAAACCTTTTTCAAACATAAACCAACTCCTACCCACCAACCCTGGTGGGATGCCAGAGATCCATGGGAGGAAGGATCCTCACCTTTGACAGTGGCACCTTCCTGGGGCTATCTCCCTGGCATCTTCAGCTAGGGAGTCCTCATATGTGAGGACTACATTCCTGCTTGTTCCTGGAGATAGCGTAGTTACTCACCTGTAACAGGTGATCTCCGAGAACAGCAGGAATTTAGTCCTCACAACCCACTCACCTCCCCTAGGAGTTCTCTCTCTCTCTCTATTCTTTCACTCAGCTACAAACTTAACTGAAGAGGGACAGTTGGGAAGGCAGTGCGTATGTGCTGAGGGATGCTCCCAAAAGCGTTCTTATTGGACGCTGGGGAGCGTTCCCACGCAGGCTTCGTCAGTACCGACGATACCCATATATGAGGACTAAATTCCTGCTGTTCCCGGAGATCACATGTTACAGGTGAGTAACTACGCTATATGGCAGGGCTCTGAACCTGCCCACCAAGGCAGAGGAGGACCCTCAAGCTGAAGAACTCTACATTCTTCAGTACGAGTCCCCCCTAGGGAGTCTCTCACTGTCCCGGTCCCTCACATCCTGTCACGGCTGCTGCTCCACATGTTGGAGGCACCCACCTCGGTCCCCATCTTGAGTAAGCGCCTTGACACAATGTACAAGTTACGGTGTGGCCCTGACTTCATGGAGACCCAACTCCCCCCCACACCTCCATGGTGGTGGAGTCGGCCATGAGGAAACAGAAGAGTCCAAAGTTGCACTTGCCAGTCGTCCCCCCCCGGCCGAGAGTTGAAGGCCCTCGACACCCCAGGCCAAAAGGCTTACCAGAGCTCCATACTATCTTGTCGCATCCGAGCGTACCAACTATACATGGGTATGTTCTTACACGACTTGGCTAAGGAGCTCGGAGGTTTCTCCACGGGCCTCGAGGGTGAGCCCCTCAGTAGTTTTGGCGCTCTGCTGAAGTCCATCACAAACTGTTCAAAATACTTCTCCCGAGCCGCCTAAGATGGATTTGAGTCTTTGGCTCGGGTGGAGGCCGTGGGTATCGGAGCCTGCCAACAGGCATGGCTCCAGTCATCTGATTTTGGAGCAGTGGGTGCAGGCAAAGCTCCTGGACATTCCCTGCCTCGGCGAGCAGCTCTTCGGCAAACCTATGGAGAATAAAGCTGTAGAAATAGACAGAGTTTGTCACCAGAACCCATCTCTCTCGCAAGACCTCCCCCAGAAAAAACAGCAAGCCAAAAAGCCTTTCTTTACTAGGAAGGGTCTTCAGTACCATGGCTACCCACCGTACCCGACCACCCCCACGCCGACCACTCCAGCTCAGGCTAAGTCTAGCAAGGGACATCGCAAGCCGAAAGTGCCAAAAGCCCAAATTCTGGCACAACCTCAACCCACACAGGGGTTTTGATGCCATTGGCATAGCCCGTCACCCTCCGGCGAGACAGCAGCCAGTGGGGAGACACCTGTCTTCTTTCATCCATCAGTGGGTTTCCATCGCCTCAGACACCTGGGTCGTCTGAGGGCTATCGCCTTCACTTTCACAGGCTCCCACCTCCCTTTTCCCCGGTGGAGCCTCCTCAACTACCCGCCCACCAGGCTTTCCTTCAGCGGTTTAAATTTAATAGTCACTCAGGGACTAGCATCAGCAAAGTACTTTTAGTTTAAATTTAAAACACAGAGAGCTTTCTGGTTAAATTTAGAACCCAGCAGAGAGCTTGTAGTTTAAATTTCATAATACGTTAGAGCCTAGCAGCAGCAAAGCGCTATAATTTAAATTAAAAAAGAATATAGTTTACCTCAGCAGCACAGGACAGGGTACTGTGTAGCAGCCCTCTTTTAATAAGTATTATTGAAGGATACTACCAAAAGCAGAGAGAATGAAAAGAGACGGCTGAGGGGGAGATATGATAGAAGTCTACAAATTAATGAGCGGAGTGGAACGGGTAAACGTAGATCGATTGTTTACCTTATCAGAATATAGAAAGACTAGGGGACATGCAATGAAGCTACAGGGTAAACTATTTAAGACTAATAAAAGAAAATATTTTTTTCACTCAACGTGTAATCAAACTCTGGAATTTGTTACCCGAGGATGTAGTAAAGGCTGTTAGTGTAGCTGGGTTTAAAAAAGGTTTGGACAAGTTCCTGGAGGAAAGGTCCATAAGCCATTATTAAGAAGGGACCCAGGATATCAATGCTTGAACCAATACAAGCATTGTGGAACCTGTGTCCCTTGGGGAAACTGCTAGGTACATATGACCTAGATTGGCCACTGTTGGAAACAGAATACTGGGCTTGATGGACCTTGGTCTGACCCAATATGGCATATCTTATGTTCTTATGTTCCAAAAAAGAGTAAAGTAGCCCAAATGCCCTCGAGTATGGAGCAGACAGAGCTTAAAGATCCCAAATTACCCATGTCTACCAATAGCCAAACTAATATGAATAAAATACAGTCTCTAAAATGCTTGTATGCAAATGCTAGAAGTCTAAAAAATAAGATGGAAGAGTTAGAATATAGCACTAAATGAGAGGTTAGATATGATTGGAATATCAGAGACATGGTGGAAGGAGGACAACCAGTGGGACACTGTGATACCTGGGTACAAACTATATCGTAATGATAGAGCTGATCAAATTGGTGGAGGGGTTGCGCTCTGTTAGAGAGGACATTGAGTCAGAAAGGATTAAAGTTTTGCAGGAAACAAAATTTGCTGTAGAATCTCTATGGATTGAAATTCCATGTAAAAAGGGGAAGGCAATGGCAGTGGGGGTGTACTATCGACCGCCTGGCCAGAATGAACAAATGGATGATGAAATGTTCAAAGAAATCAAGGAAGCTAACAAACGTTACAGCGCAGTAATAATAATGGGTGATTTCAATTACCCTGGTATCGACCTGGTCAGTGTCACGGCAGGACATGCTAGGGAGATAAAGTTCCTAGATGACATAAATGACTGTATCTTGGAGCAGCTGGTTCATGAACCAATCAGAGGAGAAGCCATAGTAGACCTAGTCCTTAGTGTAACACCAGATCTAGTGCAAGAGATAAGGGTGTTGGGGCCACTTGGCAATAGTGATCATAGCATGATCGCCTTTGATTTAATTAGTGGAGGAGGGATAGTAAGGAAATCCACAGTACTACCTTTTAACTTTCGAAAGGGAGACTTGATAAAATGAGGAAAATAGTTAAGAAAAAACTAAAAGGAGCAGTTGCAAAGGTTAAAGACTTACATCAAGCTTGGATGATGTTGAAAAATACTATCTTGGAAGCCCAGACCAGCTGTATTCCACGCTTTAAGAAAAGTGGAAGGAAGTCCAAAAAACAGCCAGCATGGTTTAAAGGTGAGGTCAGAGAGGCTGTTGCCAAAAAAGCATCTTTCAAGAAATGGAAAAAAGAGCCAAACGACAAAACCTGGAAACAGCACAAGCACTGGCAAGTCAAATGCAAGGCATTGATAAAGCAGGCAAAGGGAGAATTTGAGAAGAAGCTTGCTGCGGAAGCAAAAACGCGAAATAAAGATTTTTTCAAGTACATTTGTAGCAAAAAACTGAGAGAGTCAGTTGGTCCATTAGATGATAGAGGAGTTAAAGGGGCACTAAGGCGACAAGGCGATAGTGGAGAGACTGATGAATTCTTTGCTTCGGTCTTTACTGAGGAAGATGTGGGGATGTTACCCATGACTGAAGTGGTATTTACAGGTGCGGAAGAATTGAAGGAAATATCGATACATCGGGAAGATGTATTACAACTATTAGATAAACTGAAGAGTAGCAAATCACCTGGGCCAGATGGTATACATCCAAGGGTGTTGAAAGAACTGAAATATGAGATTGCAGACCTGCTATTAGTAATCTGTGAACTATCATTAAAATCATCTCTAGTACCTGAAGACTGGAGGATCGCCAATGTAACACCAATTTTTAAAAAGGGTTCCAGGGTTGATCCGGGAAACTACAGACCGGTGAGCCTCACGTCAGTACCGGGAAAAATGGTAGATACCATCATAAAGAATAAAATTACTCAGCATATAGATAGTCATGGCCTAATGGGAGACAGCCAACATGGCTTTAGACAAGGAAGATCTTGTCTTACTAATCTGTTATGCTTTTTTGAAAGTGTGAATAAACAGGTGGACAAAGGTGAGTTGGTTGATATAGTGTATCTGGACTTTAAGAAAGCCTTTGACAAGGTCCCTCATCAGAGACCTTTGGCAAAACTAAAGAGTCATGGGATAGGAGGCAGTGTACTACTGTGGATCAGGAACTGGTTAAAAGATAGAAAGCAGAGGGTTGGGCTAAATGGCCAATTTTCCCAATGGAGAAAGATGAATAGGGATCTGTGCTGGGTCCGCTGCTTTTTGACATATTCATAAATGACCTGGAAAGTGGAATAACGAGTGAGGTTATCAAATTTGCAGATGACACAAAACTATTTAAAGTTGTTAAAATCCAAGAGGATTGTGGAAAATTGCAAGAGGCTCTTGATAAATTGGAAGACTGGGCATCAAAATGGCAGATGAAATTTAATGTGGACAAGTGCAAAGTTATGCACCTAGGGAAGAACAACCCAAACTATGGTTACACGATGCAAGGTTCCACATTAGGAACCACCACCCAGGAAAAAGATTTAGGTGTCATTGTGGATAACATGTTAAAACCCTCAGCCCAGTGTGCAGCGGCAGCCAAGAGAGCAAATAGAATGCTAGGTATCATAAAGAAAGGAATGGAAAATAAAACAAAAGATATTATAATGTCTCTATATCGTTCCATGGTGAGACCGCACCTTGAATATTGTGTGCAATTCTGGTCGCCGTATCTTAAAAAGGATATAGCGTTATTAGAAAAGTTTCAGAGAAGAGCCACCAAAATGGTAAAGGGGATGGAAGGATACTCCTATGAAGAAAGGCTAAAAAGATTAGGGCTCTTTAACCTGGAAAAGAGACGGCTGAGGGGAGATATGATAGAAGTCTATAAATTAATGAATGGAATGGAACGGGTAAATGTAGATCGATTGTTTACGTTATCAGAATATAGAAAGACTAGGGGACATGCAATGAAGCTACAGGGTAAACTTTTTAAGACTAATAAAAGAAAATATTTTTTCACTCAAAGTGTAATCAAACTCTGGAATTTGTTACCGGAGGATGTAGTAAAGGCTGTTAGTGTAGCTGGGTTTAAAAAAAAGTTTGGACAAGTTCCTGGAGGAAAGGTCCATAAACCATAATTAAGAAGGGATCCAGGATATCAATGCTTGACCCAGTAAAAGCATTGCGGAACCTGTCTTTTGGGGAAACTGCTAGGTACGTATGACCTAGATTGGCCACTGTTGGAAACAGAATACTGGGCTTGATGGACTTTGGTCTGACCCAGTATGGCATATCTTATGTTCTTATGGGAACTACTGTCTCTCCTCGCCCAACAGGCAGTTGAGAAGGTCCCTCCCCTCCTACGAGTTCGGGGCTTCTGTTCCTGGTACTTCCTCATCCCTAAGAAGACACGGAGTCTGTGGCCGAATCTCGACCTCCGAAAGTTGAACAAGTTCCTGGTGCGGGTGAAGTTCAATATGTTTTCCCTTGGCGTTCTGCTGCCCTTCCTCCTGCAGGGCGACTGGCTATGCTCTTTGGATCTAAAGGACGATTACGCCCACATCTTAATCCACCCTCAGCACAGGATATGGGGAGAACACTTCCAGTCCAGGGTGCTCCCCTTTGCCCTCACGTCTGCACCATGAGTCTTCACGAAGTGCCTCTCCATGGTCGCTGCCTGTCTCAGGCGTCGGGGTGTACCAGTCTTTCCCTACCGCGACAACTGGCTTGTTAGGGGGCCCTCGGTTGAGGAAACCCAACACGCAACATCGCACACAGTCCTTCTGTTGGAAGGCCTTGGGTTCCTTAACTACCCAAATTCCCACCTCGAGATGGTGCAGGCCTTAGAGTTCATCCGGGTACGCCTTAATATTCAGCAAGCGACTGCGTTCTTGCTAGAGGATCGTGCCGACTGCCTTCGAGTCCTGGTGGTTCAAGTCACCACTTGAACCATGCTACGACTCCTTAGCCACATGGCCTCTACTGACCATGTGGTTCCCACACCCGCCTACATATGCAGACAGCCCAGTTGTGCCTCAACGCCCAGTGGAGCCAATCCATGGGTCACCTTAGGGACCCCGTCAGGGTTTCCCCTGATCTTTGCTTGTCCCTGAGCTGGTGGCAAAACCACTGCAACCTCCTTTGGGGCTTGCCCTTCCAGGCACCACAGCACGACCTGGTGCTGACAATGGATGCTTCCCTGTTGGGGTAGGGAGCCCATTGCGGGTCTCTGTGCATGCAGGGGCAATGGTTGCTCGAGGAGTCTAAGCAACAGATAAACTTGCTCCATCTCCAAGCGATTCATTGTGCTCTGAGGGCCTTCGTGGACCACCTCAAGGGGCAGTCGGTTCTTGTGCAGACTGACAACCACATAGCGATGTAATACGTCAACAAAGAGGGGTGTACCGGATTGCGCTCCCTCTGCTGGGAAGCAGTCTTCCTTTGTTCCTTTGCTGTCCGACGGAAGATGTCCCTCAAGGCGACCTGCCTTCTGGGTCAGGAAAATGTCCCGGCAGACAGACTCAGCAGGATCTTTTGCCCCCACGAGTGGCGGCTGGAACCAGAGGTGGCAGGCTAGCTGTTTCTTCACTGGAGGATACCTGCAATAGACCTATTTGCCAGTCCTCAGAACACACAGCTCCCCCGTTTTTGGGGGCCGGTACCGCACCCAAGCAGGGAGAGTCCAGATACATTCCTTCTGAGCTGGTCATAAGAACATAAGAAATGCCATACTGGGTCAGACCGAGGTCCATCAAGCCCAGTATCCTGTTTCCAACGGTGGCCAATCTAGGTCATACGTACCTAGCAGTTTCCCCAAAAGACACAGGTTCTGCAGTGCTTGTACTAGGTCAAGCATTGATATCCTGGGTCCCTTTTTAATAGTGGTTTATGGACCTTTCCTCCAGGAACTTGTCCAAACCTTTTTTAAACCCAGCTATACTAACAGCCCTTACTACATCCTCCGGTAACAGATTCCAGAGTTTGATTACACGTTGAGTGAAGAAATATTTTCTCTTATTTGTCTTAAATAGTTTACCCTGTAGCTTCATTACATGTCCCCTAGTCCTTCTATATTCTGATAGCGTAAACAATTGATCCATGTTTATCCGTTCCACTCCATTCATTAATTTATAGACCTCTATCATATCTCCCCTCAGCCATCTCTTTTCCAGGTTAAAGAGCCCTAACCTTTTTAGCCTCTCTTCATAGGAGTAGCCTTCCATCCCCTTCACCAATTTGGTGGCTCTTCTCTGTACTTTTTCTAATAACTCTGTCCTTTTTAAGATACGGTGACCAGAATTGCACACAATATTCAAGGTGCGGTCGTACCATGGAGCGATACAGAGGCATTATAATATCCTTTGTTTTATTCTCCATCCCTTTCCTTATGATACCTAGCATTCTATTTGCTTTCTTGGCCGCCGCTGCACACTGGGCGGAGGGTTTTAACATGTTATCCACGATGACTCCTAAATCTTTTTCCTGGGTGGTGGTTTCTAATGTGGAGCCTTGCATCGTGTAACTATAGTGTGGGTTGTTCTTTTCTAGGTGCATAACTTTGCACTTGTCCACATTAAATTTCATCTGCCATTTGGATGCCCAGTCTTCCAATTTATCCAGATCCTCCTGCAGTTTTCCACAATCCTCTTGGGTTTTAACAACTTTAAACAGTTTTGTGTCATCTGCAAATTTGATAACCTCACTAGTTATTCCTTTTTCCAGGTCATTTATGAATATGTCAAAAAGTAGGGGACCCAGTACAGATCCCTGGGGTACTCCACTATTCACCTTTTTCCATTGGGAATATTGGCCATTTAGCCCTACCCTCTGCTTTCTATCTTTTAACCAGTTCCCGATCCACAATAGTACACTGCCTCCTATCCCATGACTTTTTAGCTTTGCCAAAAGTCTCTGATGGGGGACCTTGTCAAAAGCTTTCTGAAAGTCCAGATACACTATATCAACCGACTCACCTTTGTCTACCTGTTTATGCACACCTTCAAAAAACATATCAGATTAGTAAGACAAGATCTTCCTTGTCTAAAGCCATGTTGGCTGTCTCCCATTAGGCCATGACTATCTACATGCTGTGTAATTTTGTTCTTTATGATGGTTTCTACCATTTTCCCTGGTACTGACGTCAGGCTCACCGGTCTGTAATTTCCCGGGTCACCCCTGGAACCCTTTTTAAAAATTGGTGTTACGTTGGCGACCCTCCAATCTTCAGGTATTACAGATGATTTTAATGAAAGTTCACAGATTACCAATAGCAGGTCTGCAATCTCATATTTCAGTTCTTTCAACACTCTGGGATGTATACCATCCGGTCCAGGTGATTTGCTACTATTCAGTTTATCAAATAGTTGTAATATATCTTCCCGGTGTAGCGATATTTCTCTCAATTTCTCTCAATTTCTCTGCAGTATCACCTTTAAATACCACTTCAGTCTTGGGTTAACATCCCTACATCTTCCTCAGTAAAGACCGAAGCAAAGAATTCATTCAGTCTCTCTGCTATAGCCTTGTCCCCTCTTACTGCCCCTTTTACCCCTCTATCATCTAATGGTCCAATTGACTCTCTCACAGGCCTTTTGCTACGAATGTACTTGAAAAAGTCTTTATTTCGTGTTTTTGCTTCCGTAGCAAGTTTCTTCTCAAATTCCCGCTTTGCCTGCCTTATCAATGCTTTGCATTTAACTTGCCAGTGCTTGTGTTGTTTCCAGTTTTCATCATTTGGCTCTTTTTTCCATGTCCTGAAGGTTGCTCTTTTGGCAGCAACAGCCTCCAGCCTGGTCCTCCAGCCTGCTCTATGCATTCCCTCCCACTACTCTCATTGCAAGAACCCTCCTCAAAGCTCAGCAGGATTGGGCGTCTATGATCTTCTTAGCCCCCTCGTGGCCTCGGCTGCCCTGGTTCCTGCTTCTGCACTGCTGTCGACAGTCTCCAGTTCCTCTGTGCTCTGCCCCAGGCCTGCTAATGCAGGAGGAGGGGATGGATGCAGCACCCGAACCTAGCTTACTTATCCCTCACGGCTTGGCAGCTAAACGGGTCTCCCTAGCTTCGCTAGCACCTCATGTCGAGAAAGGAGTCAACTAGACGAGCCTACTCCTGCAAATGTTGGCGCTTCTCGGTCTGGTGCGCAGGATTCCGGATCGACCCATTTTCGTGTCCCATTTGATGGGTTCTTCAGTACCTCCTCCATCTCTCGAGGGAAGGGCTGAAGTTGAACTCTGTCAGGGTACATTTGAGTGCCATCTTGGCAAACCACCTCCCCCTCGAGGGAAGGCCCCTCTCAGGGCAGCCCTTAGTCTCCCACTTTCTGCGGCGTCTCCTTTATTTATTGCTCTCCAAGCCTCCCATCAGCCCTCCTCACACACCCCCCACCCCTGTGGAATGGGACCTGAACGTGGTACTCATGCAGCTTACATGCCCACCCTTTGAGCCAATAGCGACATGTTTGCTTTGGCATCTATCCTGGAAGGTGGTCTTTCTGGTGACGCTGACCTCGGCCTGCCGAGTCAGTGAGCTCCAGGCCCTCAGGGCTGATGCCCCTTATACCAGGTTCTATAGGTATAGGGTGGTCCTTCATACCCATCCCAAATTCCTCCCTAAGGTTGTCTCGGACTTCCATCTCAACCAGGAGATAGTCTTACTGACCTACTTTCTGAGACCTCACGCCGATCAGGTGTTGGTGGCTCTCCACACACTCGACTGCAAAAGGGCTCTCGCCTTCTATTTGCAGCGCACCCAGGCTCATTGCAAGTCTGGTTGACTCTTTGTGATCTATGATCCAAATCGTCTGGGCAGGCAGTCACTAAATGCACCCTCTCTATTTAGGTGGCGGATTGCATCGCCTTTGCTCACACAAAGGTGGGCGGCCCGTTAAATCACCGAGTCACTGTGCACAGGGTCTGGGCCAAAGCAGCCTCGGTAGCCTCACTGCACTCCGTGCCCATGATTGACATCTGCCGAGCAGTGACCTGATCTTCCGTGAATACTTTTGCTGCTCACTACTGCCTGGACAGGGTGTCCAGCCGCGACAGTGCCTTCGTCCAGGCTGTACTCTGTAATCTGTTAGGGGTATAAATAACTCCTGCCCTCTGACCCTTCTCACTGCTACTGAGGGTTTCACCCTGGGGACCCGAGGACTCGGGCTCCTTCGGGTATCAGCTTCTGCTCATGACTTTGGAGGTGTGTTTTGGTTACAGGTTCAGTAGCCTGTAGCTGGGGAGTCCCATAAGTGAGGACTGACTTTCTGCTTGTTCCTGGAGAAAGCATAGTTATTTCTGTAACAAATGTTCTCCAGGGACAGCAGGAATCCGTTCACTACCCTCCCACCTCCCATGAAGAGTTGCTGGGTTTTGTCCTTCCCTTTTCATCTGCTTGGTAGGGCTCGAGCTAAGGGACCTGACTGAGCAAGATGGCACTCTTGGACAGGAAGAGGATCACACATTGTGGCAGCAATCCCAAAGGCTTTCTTTGAAAGCTGTGGAATTGCTCCGTGTGGGCTCTGTCGGTGCCACAGTCACCCATAAGTGAGGACTGATTCCTGCTGTCCCTGGAGAAAACCTGTTACATGTGAGTAACTACGCTATTTTAATTCAGCATGGTTTACAGAAGAACAACTCAATACATAGAACAGGTTTACATTGAACAAGTGAACAGAAATGCTGCAGCTTCTAGGGCATATGGCCTCAACAGTGCATGTGGTACCATATGCCCGTCTACATATGCACACAGCCCAGTGGACTCTTCCCTCCCAATGGAAGCAAGCCTTGGGCCGTCTCAGAGACGAGATCAGTCACTACCCCTCTCGCCACATCCCTCCAATAGTGGTGTTCTCCAGAAAATCTCCTTGTTGGGTCTCCTTTTCAGATGCCTCCACATCAAATCACCCTAATGAAGGATACCTCCAAACTGGGATGGGGGGGGCTCACTTGGGCACACTCTCCACACAGGGCCTCTGGACAATGCAAGAATCACAACTCCAGATCAATCTACTGGAGCTTTGTGCTATCTTTAATGCCCTCAGAGTGTTTCAAGATCATCTAAGGTCCCAAAGGGTTCTGGTCAAGACAATCAAGTGGCCATGTTCTATGAACAAGCAGGGCAAAACAGGCTTTTGTCCCTCTGCAAGAAAGCTCTCCATACCAGTTCCTTCGTCATTGCTCATCAAATACACCTCCAAATGGTGTATCTCTCAGGGGAGCTCAGTGTCTTGGCGGACAAGTTGAGTTGGATTCCTCTTCCCCACGAATAGTCTCTCCATCTGGCCACAATGTCCTAATCTTTCAGATCTGGTTAACTCTAGCATAGATCTCTTTGCCACTCTGCAGAATGCCAAGCTTTTCTGCTTCTGCACCAGGACTGCCATGTCCAGCAACCAGCAGATTGGATGCTTTTCACCTCCACTGGGGTTGGGATTTCTTTTATGCTTTCCCTCACATTCCCAAGACACTTTTCAAGCTTCAAGCAGTCAAGGGGCTACATGATTCTTATAGCCCCGTACTGGCCACGTCAACCGTGGTTCCCTCTGCTGCTGCATCTGACTCTGACTTTGACTTGGCCCCTTTGACTGGGATCTGCTCCCAATCTCCTTTCCCAGGAAGAAGGGACACTTCTCCACCTCAAGCTACAGTCTCTCCATCTCACAGCTTGGCTGCTGAATGCATAACATTACAGGACCTTAACCTTACACAAGAGGTAAAATAGATCCTGTTAGCTTCCAGGAAGCCAGCTTCCAGATGTTCATATGCTTTTAAGTGGCATAGATTTTCTACCTGGTGTTCACAGCAGGCTCTCCCCTTCTTTGATCCCGTGGAGGCACCCCTTCAATACCTCCACCCCTCCTCATCTGGTCTTGACCAACTCTGAGAGTTCACCATAGTGCAATTGTTGCCTCTCATTTCTTGGCTGGACAGACCATCTCCTCACAGCTGCTTGTAGCACTCTTTGAGAGGTCTTTTGCTGACCAAACCTCCCATCAGAACACCCCTGGTGACTTGGGATCTCAATGTTCTAGTGCAGCTTCTCATACTGCCCTTTGAACTCTTGGCTATGATCCCACTAAAGCTTCTCTCATGGAAGGTCATCTTCCTTATTGCCCTTATTTCAGCTAGAAGAATCAGTGAATGTCAGGCTTTGGTGGCGGACCAACCTTACACCTGGTTTCACCATGACAAGGTTGTCCTTAGGAGTCGCTTGCATTTCATGCCAAAGGTGGTGTCTTCTTTCCATTTGAATGGGTCAGTTTACTTTCCTGTATTCTTTCCTAGACCACATGCAACTAGAGTAGAGGCAACCTTGCATACTCTTGACTGCAAGCCTGCCTTGGCTTTTTATCTGCAGAGGACTCTTATCACTGTAAAGTCTCAGTTGTTCATTTCCTTTGACCCTAGTCACCTGGATCTGCCAGTAACTAAATATACCCCTTCCAAATGGATAGCAGATTGCATCTACTTTGTTTGATAAAGTAGGACTCTCACTACAAGGTCACGTCACTGCTTGATATGTTTGTGCGATGGCTACCTCAATGGTGAATCTATGCTCTGGCCATTGACGACATCTGCAAGGCAGCAGCTTGCTTTTCTGTCTATACCCTTGCTGCTCATTACTTTCTAGACAAGGACTCCTGCCAGGATGCCATGTTTGGTCAAGCTGTTCTCCTGCACCTCTTTCAGACTTAAAGTCTGGGATGGAGGGTAGGAACATAAGAACATATGATATGCCATACTGGGTCAGACCAAGGTCCATCAAGCCCAGTATTCTGTTTCCAACAGTGGCCAATCTAGGTCATATGTACCTAGCAGTTTCCCCAAGGGACACAGGTTCCACAATGCTTGTATTGCGCTTAACGATACCAGACATCAATGATGCATTCATGACTTCTTCATGCCTACCCTGAGACAAACCTTCACTGGTTCTGAGGTCACTTCTCTGGTATCTGGGAGCTAGGGAGTCCCATATGTGAAGACTACATTCCTGCTTGTTCCTGGCAATAGCATAGTTACTTATCTGTAAAAAGTGATCTGTGGGAACAGCAGGAACAGTCTTCACAACCCACCCTCCTCTCCTAATAGTTGTAGGTTTTCTTTTTATGCTCCTTTTTCTCTTGGCTACAAACTCAACTGAGGGAGAGTTGGGAAGGCAGCTACCGCAGGCGCAGTGGGATGTTCCCATAAGCTTTCCTATTGGATGCTGGGGAGCATTCTCACATGGGCTTAATAGGTACCAACATCACCCATATGTGAAGACTAAATTTCTGCTGTTCCCGGAGATCATCCATTACAGGTGTGTAACTATGCTTTTCAGCCATCGTGCTGTGGTTCTTCCTAAAGAAAGCCACAGCATGCTGGCTGAAATATCAGTTTCACTTAGTAAGACATGGTGTAAACTGAAAAACTGCAAAGATCATAGTAGCCACAGAAGCCTAAGAGAACATTTTAAAAGATATTACCTTTCCATCTGAAGGTTGATCAGGGACGTGTATAGACACTAAAACTGCACAAGGATTATCTCAAAGGATTTAGCTGCATTCAATATTGTACTATATATATATACTGAAAATGCAGTGATGTTCACCTCAAACTGCTGCTGCTGCTATGTCATTACACAGTAGCAAAGTTTCATATCTGTGCCATGCTGCAAAATGTATTCCAAAAAGCGATGTCTGATAAAATGCTTCATGAAAGCGAACTCTTACCATTAGAACTGCAGGCTCTTAAGAAATTGGGCATTTATGATATTTGGTGCATAAATATAACACCTGAACCAAATCTAGATCCTAGCTGGATACAAACAGTTGTAGGGGTCCTTTTATGTTTTTTGCTTAATCATAGCCTCCCTCATCCATCCTTCCATCTTAGTGTATAGTACCTATATGCTTATTTCTCTATACCTTATCCTGCTAGACCAGTCCAAATGAATAGGTTATGCTTCCCAGCCAGCAGGTGGAGGCAGGTGGAGCAACTTTCTGTGATGTGTTATTACTTGTATAAATGATGGTGTGGCATCAAGAGAAACCACTATTGTCTATCTCTAGTAGGTGACAAGATGGGTGGACTAGTGCTGCAGGGCAGACAAATCTGTCTCCCCTGACCCAGATCAATTTTGTGGCCTATGTGAGACCTTGGCCCAGTGTTGACTCAAGGAGACAATGTATGTAACCAAGTTCTGAACAAACAGCTGCTCTGTGTTCAGAGCAGTTATCCATGGGTTCCTGCACTGGTAGGTCAGAGCAGACAAGACTCCATGGAACCTCTGGAAAGTTTAGGGCTAAATCTCCACCCAGTTTCTATCTCACTGTCTTATTTCTGCATTTTCTGTTTATTTGGCTCTTTGCTGCTTGAATAAAGAAACTTAAAAAAAAATTTTTGGGCAGCTGGGCTTTCCCAGACCCTAGTGGGTAGCTGGGGAAAGCCTTCTCAAGTTTCTTTGGCCAGCCCTTCAGGTGCAGGGATTAAATCTACAGGTGATGGGCTGCTTTTTTACCATTACTTTTTTTTGGTTTTTTTTCCCCACCTCCAGATTTTTCTTTGCAGCATATTTGAGTTATGCTTTGATGCCCGGTGCGCATAGGTGGTGCTGCTTGTGGCTCCTATAGATAGAAACATAGGCCATGTGGTCTTTTTCTGCTGTCATGTTTCTAGCTAGTCTGTCCATCCATATCAACTACTACAAAGTCCCCTTTTTTCCTTTAGCGATCCTCTGTTTGTCCCATGTTTTTTTTTAATTCAGATGCTGTCCTCATGTCCACCACCTCCACTGGGAGACTATTCCACACATTTACCACTCTTTCTGGAAAATAAAAATTTCTGCATATTATTCCTGAGTCTGTCCCCTTTCACCCTCATCCTATGAAAGCAAGCTCTGCTACGAGGGGACAATTGAAACATAGAAACATGATGACAGAAAAAGACTACATGGCCTATCTATGCTGTCCTTCCATAACAACAACTACAACAGTCCACTTTTTACCTTTAGAGATCCTCTGTGTTGGTCCCATGCTTTTTTGAATTCAGTTACTGTCCTCATCTCTACCACCTCCAGTGGGAGACTATTCCATGGATCCACTACTCTTTCCGTAAAGAAACATTTCCGCATATCACTCTTGAATCTATCTCCCTTCACCCTCATCCCATGTCCCCTCGTAGCAGAACTTGCTTTCAATTGAAAGAGGCTCTCTCCCTGAACATTTATGCCACGGAGGTATTTAAACATCTCAATCATATCACCTCTATCCCGCCTTTCCTCTAAGGTGTACATATTAAGATCCTTAAGTCTGTCCTCATATGCTTTATAATGAAGCCCACTAATCATTTTAGTAGCCACCCTCTGCACCAACTCCATCCTGTTCACATCCTTTTGAAGGTGCGGTCTCCAGAATTGCACACCATACTTCAAATGAGGTCACACCAAAGACTTATACAGAGGCATTATCACCTCCTTTTTTCTGCTAGCCATTCCTCTCCGTATGCACCCAAGCATCCTCCTAGCTTTTGCCGTCGCCTTTTCTACCTGTTTAGCTACTTTAAGATCATCAGACACAACCACGCCTAGGTCCTGCTCTTCTTTAGTGGACAAAAGTACTTCACCTCCTATACTGTATTGCTCCTTTGGATTGCTGCAGCCCAAATGCATGACCTTACATTTTTTAACATTAAATCCCAGCTGCCAAATTCTAGACCATTCTTCAAGCTTAGCTAGATCCCTCCTCATGTTATCTACACCTTCCTGGGTGTCTACTCTATTGCAGATTTTGGTATCATCCGCAAAGAGGCAAACCTTCCCTGACAGCCCTTCTGCTATATCACTAACAAAGATGTTAAAAAGAATCGGACCAAGGACAGATCCCTGGGGCACACCACTGGTAACATCCTTCTCCTCAGAGTGAGCTCCATTTACTTGTACTCTTTGTCGCCTCCCACCCAACCAATTTCTAACCCAAGCAGTAACTTTAGGGTCCATCCCTAGGGTGCTCAGTTTGTTTATAAGTCGCCTGTGAGGAACAGTGTCAAAGGCTTTACTGAAATCTAAATACACCACATCTAGAGCTCTCCCTCGGTCCAACTCCCTGGTCACCCAGTCAAAGAAATCAATCAGATTTGTCTGACAAGACCTGCCTCTGGTGAATCCATGCTGCCTCGGATCCTGTAATCCGCTGGACTCCAGAAACCTCACTATTTTCTCTTTCAGCAGCGTTTCCAATAATTTACTCACCACCAAAGTTAAACTAACCGGCCTGTAGTTTTCAACCACATCCTTACTTCCGCTTTTGTGTAAAGGCACCACATGAGCCTCTCTCCAGTCCTTTGGCACCACTCCTGACTCCAACGAGGCATTGAAAAGGTCAGTCAGTGGAGTTGCTAGAACGTCCCCAAGTTCTCTCAGTATTCTAGGTTGTATTCCATCCGGTCCCATCGCTTTGTCTAAGAACATAAGATATGCCATACTGGATCAGACCAAGGTCCATCAAGCCCAGTTTTCTGTTTCCAACAGTGGCCAATCTAGGTCATATGTACCTAGCAGTTTCCCCAAGAGACACAAGTTCCACAATGCTTGTACTGGGTCAAGCATTGATATCTTCGGTCACTTCTTAATAATGGTTTATGGACCTTTCCTCCAGGAACTTGTCCAAACCTTTTTTAAACCCAGCTACACTAACAGCCTTTACTACATCCTCTGGTAAGTTGAGCTAGTTTCTCACGAACACAGTCTTCTGAAAATTGTTCAAGATGTTCCTCGCTTCTGTTCTTATTTGTGGGTGTTTTCTGAGGTCCTGCTCCTGGTTCTTCATCTGTGAACACAGAACAAAAATATTTGTTAAGCAATTCTGCTTTATCCTTATCAGCTTGTACATATTCCCCCCCTGCACCCTTGAGTCTGACAATACCACTTTTGCCCTTCCTCTTCTCACTAATATATCTGAAAAATCCCCCCATTTTATTGCATTGGCTATTTCCTCCTCTTGAATCTTTGCCTTCTTGACTACTTTGCTAGCTTCTCTAAGTTTTTCCAAATACAGATGCCTGTCTTCCTCTCTCTGTGATCTCTTGTATTTCATGAAGGCCTCCCTCTTTTTCTTCACTTTTTCAGCTACTTCCTTCGAAAACTATAGCGGTCTCCTTTTCCTTTTGCCTTTATTTACCATTTTAACAAAAAGGTTGGTTGCTCTTAAAATACCCCCCTTCAGTTTTGCCCACTGTTTTTTTACATCCCTCAGCTGTTCCCATCCCACTAACGACTCCCTGAGGTATTAGCCCATCTTCGCAAAGTTAGTCTTCCTAAAGTCTAAGATCCTCACCTTGGAAAGAGGCTCTCCTGTGAATTTATGCCATGGAGATATTTAAGCATCTCTGTCATTTCTCCAGGAACAAGCAGGAAGTCAGTCCTCATATATGGTTGATGGTGCTGATGGAACCCCCATGGAAGCATCTCCCCAGCTTTCAAAGAAAGCCTTTGGGAGATGCCACCACGCATGTGTGGTACTCTTCCTGCCCATGGGTGCCATCTTACTCGGTCTCCCTTTTTCCAGGGAGCCCAACAGACAGTCTTCTTTACCTGGAAAAAATTGATATATTTGTGCATAAAACTGACCACCTTTCTTTGGTTAGCACTGGTCCCTTTCCTGCCTCTGAGCCCCGTTGACCTGGCATTGAGTCTCTGAACCAGTTTTCGTTTTTCTTCCAGCACAGTTTCGTGCCATTTTCTAATCGCTGGCCATGTTGAGGGTCTTTGACCTCGCAAGGGTCCTTTTTGCCCCAATGGCCAGTGGGTTCAAAAAGTGTGATCGGTGCGCAAAGAACATGTTCCTAACCAATACACACGACTGCTGCCTCTGATGTCTAAGTGCTGACCATGACTCACAGGTTTGTGCCCTGTGCAAAAAGATGTCTGCGAAGGCCATCCAAAGTCATCAGCAGAAGCAAGACTGTCTTCCACAGGTCAGATTCTGCCCTGGTCGCCTTGCACTCTAAGGCCCTGCATGGATCCTCGGAGTTGCATAAAGCCCCTACAGTGCCTGATAGGACCCACAGCTACTCTGACAAGGGTTCCCCGGAGCATGAGCGCAAGAAGTCCTTGAGGACCTCATCCTGGGAATCGGACACACACAAGAAGTCCCGGGCCAGGTCCCACAGTCTGTGGAGGGTATCTGAGGAGTCTGCGCACGAGCGGCCAGTGAAGGTGCCCAGAATAGATGCAGAGGCCTCCAGTGACAGCTCACAGACCTTTGAGGCCTGTCCCATCGAAGACTCCCCTCTTCTCACTGATGCTGGACCCGGTCACCCAGTGTCTGCGTCAAAGGCTGTAACTCCTGAGTGGGAAGCCAGGATGATGGCATTGGGATGCAGTGTCACGGCCTTCCTTGCTTCGCAGCAAGCATAAATGTCTGGGGATGAGGTGGTTGGTGAAAACCTCTTCAGCAAACTGATGGAGGATAAGGTGGCAGAAATCAAGATTGAGTTTGTTGCGAGGACTCGACTCTCCAGGAAGACCTCCACCCTTCCCAAGAAGAAACCATTAAGGAAGAGGCCCCCTTTTCACAGAAAGTCAGCTTTACTGAGGCTATCCCAGTACCAGGCCCCCCAGACCTTGCAGCAGGGTCACCAAGGCAAAGGAGGGGGCCAAGGTCAACTCAAGCCTAAGGGTTCTAAGCCCCAAACACCAGCTCCTGCCCAGGCTGAGTTGTGGTATTGACTCCCTGAGCATAGCCTCTCCTCCCAGGGGGAGCAGCTGCCAACAGGGGGGCATCTGATCCACTTTGCCCATCAATAGCTGGCCATACCAACACCTGGGCCCTTCTGGTGGTCAGAGAAGGCTACCTCCTTCACTTGGACTGGACACCCTTTCTTACCAGGAGAGCCCCCTTGGACTCCCCTGTATCAGGCCCTGCTACTGCAGGAACTCACTGGCCTCATCAGAGACAGGGCTGTGGAACCAGAACCCCTCCACCTCAGGGGCAAGGGGTTCTACTCCAGTTACTTTCTGGTCCCAAAAAGAACGGGGTCTAAAGCCCATTTTGGACTTGTGAAACCTGAACAAGTTCCTGGTATGGGAGAAGTTCAAGATTATCTCCCTGGGAACATTGCTGCCCTACCTTCAGCAGGGAGATTGGCTATGCTCCTTGGACCCAAAGGATGTTTACACCCATGTCCTTATTCATCCCAGTCGCAGGCAGTACTTAAGGTTCATGGTTGGGAGTGACCACTGCCAGTACAGGATTTTACCCTTCGGCCTAGCCTCCACACCAAGAGTCTTCACCAAATGCCTGGCAGTGGTGGCTACCTATCTCCATTTCTGAGGGGCCTTCATCTTCCCATACCTGGATGACTGGCTCGTAAAGGGGGACACAGCCACTGAGGTGCAACAGGCCATGGCCTGCACCATCAAGGTCCTGCAGCATTTGGGGTTTGTGATAAATCACCACAAGTCTCACCTCACTCTAACACAGGACTTGGAGTTCATAGGAGCTTGACTGGACGCTCTCCAGGCCAGGGTCTATCTTCCCTTGGACAGGGCAGATCACCTCAGGGCCCTGGCCACAAAGATGCAATGCTATCATACAGTGTTGATATGGTCCATGCTCTGCCTATTGGGCCACATGGCATCCACAGTCCATGTGGTTCACAATGCCCACCTACACATGCGGGCAGCTCAGTGGTGTCTCTGCTCATAATGGTCACAAGCCATGGGCAGGCTCTGGGACAAGGTCTTAGTGTCCTGTCAGCTAGCAGAGTTGCTGAACTGGTGGCAGGGCACATAGCACCTGCAGAAGGGCATGCCCTTCCATTCCCCGAATCCCCAGAGGGTCCTCATCACAGACACATCCCTACTGGGCTGGGGTTCCTACTGTAAGGAACTGTGCACACAGGGCAACTGGTCCCTATCGGAGAGCCAGCAACAGATCAATCTGCTGGAGCTCGAGGTCATTTTTCTGGCTGAAGCAGTTTATGCTAGTCCAAATGGACAACCAGGTTGCGATGTTCTACCTGAACAAGCAGGGGCTCACAGGGTCTTGGTGCCTCTGCCAGGAGGCAGTAGCCCTTTCTCGTACGCAATTGCTCAGTGAATGTCCCTCCAGGTGGTATACCTTCTGGGGTATGACAGTGTCCTAGTGGACAGGCTGATCAGGGTCCTCCAGCTGCATGAATGGTACGTAGCCCCAGGGTGCCAAGCGGCTCTTCTGACTCTGGGAAACCCCAAGTCTGGACCTCTTTGCTAGCCTAACCAATGCTCAGCTGCCCTGCTTCTACTATCCCCAACTTCATCCGTCCTGGATAGCGGCAGACGCCTTCCTTATCTCATGATCTGAGTGCTTTCTGTATGCCTTCCCTCCCACGTCACTAATCGCCTGAACCTCTTCAAGGTCCTGTAGCACAAAGCCTCCATGATCCTGATGCCCAGGCAGCCTTAGTTTCCACTGTTGCTCTGCCTCTCTATGGAGCTCCCTGTCCCTCTGCGGAACGCCCTGGACCTACTAATCCAGGAGGAGGGCTCCCTTTTTCACCCCAACCTGTGTCCCTGTTAACAGTATGGCTGCTGAACAGGTAGCCTTAGCACTCTTCAACCTCCTAAGGGAGGTGGAGGAAGTCCTCCTGGCCTCTTATAAGGACTCCGAGACAGGCCTATGCCTTCAGGTGCCATAGATTCTCAGTATGGTGTGTGGAGCAATGGGTCAACCTGTTCTGTTGCCAGGTGCACATGGTGCTACAGTACTTCATCTTTTGCCAACCAGACTCAAGTCCAACTCTGTCAGAGTGCACCATCATTCCATAGCGGGCAAACTTCTTTCTGTGCAGTCCCTCATTACCCGGGGAGGGGGGGAAGACCACCTGGCAGCAAGAGAATTAAATGCCCCTGCCCTTAATGTTTATTTCTGTTCATCTGAGAGCCTAGCCCTGTCCTGACTGGGGCGAAAAGGAGGACTCTGTCTATGACTGGTGAATCACCCGAGGAAGGGGAGCTGCTGCTGTTGTTGGAGAAAGATGATCGTGATTACTTTTTTCTTTTTCTTACAGGGAAGACTTCCAATCTTATGCATGATGTATTGCTGGCTCTCTGCATTATGGATGTTCCCTCTGGTAGTGGTTTCACAAGTGGACCCTATTTTAGAAGGATTGTGGCTCCTTTCTTTCCTTCACTTTCCCCATGTAAAGGTTTGTCCTGTTTCAGTGAGAGACACTGGTGAGATGGGGCTGAGGGTATTAAGGTCCTGGCTTAGAGGTATCTTCTACACCCAAGGGCCATTAAACAGCTTTTATAAGAACATAAGATATGCCATACTGGGTCAGACTAAGGCCCATCAAGCCCAGTATCCTGTTTCCAACAGTGGCCAATCTAGGTCATACGTACCTAGCAGTTTCCCCAAAAGACACAGGTTCCACAATGCTTGTACTGGGTCAAGCATTGATATCCTGGGTCCCTTAATAATGGTTTATGGACCTTTCCTCCAGGAACTTCTCCAAACCTTTTTTTAAACCCAGCTATACTAACAGCCTTTACTACATCCTCCGGTAACAAATTCCAGAGTTTGATTACAAGTTGAGTGAAAAAATATTTTCTTTTATTAGTCTTAAATAGTTTACCCTGTAGCTTCATTGCATGTCCCCTAGTCTTTCTATATTCTGATAACGTAAACAATTGATCTATGTTTACCTGTTCCACTCCGTTCATTAATTTATAGACTTCTATCATATCTCCCCTCAGCCATCTCTTTTCCAGGTTAAAGAGCCCTAACTTTTTTAGCCTTTCTTCATAGGAGTATCCTTCCATCCTCGTTACCATTTTGGTGGCTCTTCTCTGAACCTTTTCTAATATCGCTATATCCTTTTTAAGATTCGGCGACCAGAATTGCACACAATATTCAAGGTGCGGTCTCACCATGGAACGATATAGAGGCATTATATCTTTTTGTTTTATTTTCCATTCCTTTCCTTATGATACCTAGCATTCTATTTGCTCTCTTGGCTGCTGCTGCTGCTGCACACTGGGCTGAGGGTTTTAACATGTTATCCACAATGACGCCTAAATCTTTTTCCTGGGTGGTGGTTCCTAATGTGGAACCTTGCATTGTGTAACCATAGTGTGGGTTGTTCTTCCCCAGGTGCATAACTTTGCACTTGTCCACATTAAATTTCATCTGCCATTTTGATGCCCAGTCTTCCAATTTATCAAGATCCTCTTGCAAATTTCCACAATCCTCTTGGGTTTTAACAACTTTAAATAGTTTTGTGTCATCTGCAAATTTGATAACCTCGCTTGTTCCACTTTCCAGGTCATTTATGAATAAGTCAAAAAGCAGCGGACCCAGCACAGTTCCCTGGGGTGCACCACTATTCACCTTTCTCCATTGGGAGAATTGGCCATTTAGCCTTACCCTCTGCTTTCTATCTTTTAACCAGTTCCTGATCCACAGTAGTACACTGCCTCCTATCCCATGACTCTTTAGTTTTGCCAAAAGTCTCTGATGAGGGACATCGTCAAAGGCTTTCTGAAAGTCCAGATAGACTATATCAACCCGACTCACCTTTGTCCACCTGTTTATTCACTCCTTCAAAAAAACATAACAGATTAGTAAGACAAGATCTTCCTTGTCTAAAGCCATGTTGGCTGTCTCCCATTAGGTCATGACTATCTACATGCTGAGTAATTTTATTCTTTATGATGGTTTCTACCATTTTTCCCAGTACTGATGTCAGGCTCACCGGTCTGTAGTTTCCCAGATCACCCCTGGAACCCTTTTTAAAAATTGGTGTTACATTGGCGATCCTCCAATCTTCAGGTATTAGAGATGATTTTAATGATAGTTCACTGATTACTAATAGCAGGTCTGCAATCTCGTATTTCAGTTCTTTCAACACCCTTGGATGTATACCATCCAGCCCAGGTGATTTGCTACTCTTCAGTTTATCTAATAGTTGTAATACATCTTCCCGATGTATCGATATTTCCTTCAATTCTTCCGCACCTTTAAATACCACTTCAGTCATGGGTAACATCCCTACATCTTCCTCAGTAAAGAATTCATTCAGTCTCTCCACTATCGCCTTGTCGCCTCTTAGTGCCCCTTTAACTCATCTATCATCTAATGGACCAACTGAGTCTCTCATAGTTTTTTTGCTACTCAATATAGAGTGGAAGCTGCCTTCAAGGCTTTGGCTTTGGGTATTTGAGCAACATTTCTTTGTGGATGTGGTGACCTGAGCGCTCTTACCCTGGATCCAGCAATTGTCGGACAATCCAGAGGTAGTGAGATTGGAGTATGGGGCAGCTGTATGACTTGGATCAGGATCTAAGTCCATGATGGTGGCCCGAAGGTGGCTCTGTCTCTGGAATTGGCCAGCTGGTGCTGCTTCCCAATTGTAGCTGAAGAAGCTCCCCTTTAAGGGTAGGTTGCTGTTTGTGGAGGTCTATAAATTAATGAATGGAGTGGAATCGATAAATGTAGATTTGATTGTTTGTCATCAGAATATAGAAAGACTAGGGGACATGCAATGAAGCTACAGGGTAATCTATTTAAGACTAATAAGAGAAAATATTTTTTCACTCATTGTGTAATCAAACTGGAATTTATTACCTGAGGATGTAAAAACTCTTAGTGTAGTTGTGTTTTAAAAAGGTTTGGACAAGTTCCTGGAGGAAAGGTCCATAAACCATTATTAAAAGGGACCCGGGATATCACCGCTTGACCCAATACAAGCATTGTGGAACCTGTCTCTTTTGGGGAAACTGCTAGGCAGGGCTGGATTTACCTATACGCCAACTACGCCGTGGTGTAGGGCCCACAGCTGACAAGGGCCCACAAAAATAGCCTTCTAAAAATTTAAAAAAAAAAAAAACGCTGGCTGCTGCAGCAGCAGCAGCATGGACTGTTCCTGTGGGGCCCCCTCTGCTGCCGTGGCAGCATGGACTGTCCCGAGTGGTCCCCTCTGCCCGGCTGAAGCCGTCTGTCCGTTCCTCCCTCCTGGCTTTGAGAGGCGCGAAGGGAGAGTGTCTCCCTCGTGTCTCTGTTAAGCCTGCAGGGGCTGATGGGAAATTTCCCATCAGCCCCTGCGGGCTTAACAGAGACGTGAGGGAGACACTCTCTCTTCGTGCCTCTCAAAGCCGGAAATGCCCTGGAAAAGAGCCACTGCTTGTGACTGGAGCGGATACTGCAGAGCAAATAAGTAGTACCTACACAAGCTGCTCCAACCCCGTTCTCTTCTGTCACAGAGTCAAAATGTAGCAGTTAGGGGTGACTATTGTGGAAGAAAGGAGGCAGAAAGTAGGAGATGAACAGAGAAGCAACCTCAATATAAACTTGATACACACATAACATGCAAAGTAAGCTGAGAGGATCAAGTGGTGTTAGAGGGAGAACTGAAGGGTGAAAGATAATAAAGAAAAAAAGTAAGAGAAAAGAGATGAAAGGCAGTTGTGATTGTAAAGAGTTTGAAGAGATGATGCTGTAAGGGAGAAATGTACAGGTGCAGAAGAAAGAAAAGGAGGAAAATGATATAAAAGGAAAAAGACTGATGCCATGAGAATTGAACGAACCGAAGTGTGCCACAAATAAGAGAGGTTGAGAAGCGGGGCGGGGGAAGAGAGAGAGATGGACAGTTACTGAGCACTAGATAATGTTCCCTAGTTCCAGCCATTCACTGGTGTCCTGCAGAGCAACATCCCACCATTCCGGTTGTTTCCAGCCTTAGGACGTTTCTGGATGAGAATGAAGGGGATTTCGGCCAGCTGGTGTTTCTGAGCATGCTCCGTGGAGGAAACGTGGTTCTTTCGGTAGTCATGAGGGGCTAGGACAGGAAATGGGCTGATGGGGAGGAAACATGGTTCTTTCGGTAGTCATATGGGGCTATGGGGGGGCTAGGACAGGAAATGGGCTGATGGGGAGGGGTTAGGACTTGAGGTGGGCTGATGGGGCTAGGACTGGTAATGGGCTGATGGGGGGGGTTAGGACTGGCAGTGGGCTATGGGGGGCTGACTGGAAGTGGGTTGATGGGGTTAGGACTGGAAGTGGGCTGATGGGGGGTTAGGACTGGTAATGGGTTATGGGGGGGCTTAAACTGAAAATGGGGTGATGGGGGGTTAGGACTGGTATTGGGTTGGGGGGTTGCTAGGACTGGAAATTGGCTGATGGGTGGCTAGGACTGGAAATGGGCTGATGCAGGGACTAGAAGGGAATGGATGCTGGGTGAGGCTGGAACTAGAAGGGAGCTGATATTGGGGGAGGATTAGAATGGGATGGGGCTGGAAGAGTAAAATGGAGAAGGGAAAAATATTTTGTGTGGGAGGGATAAAAAATCTACAATTGGCCGGGTATTGGGAGAGTAAGTGGGGATTGAGGATGGAGGGGTAAAATTTGAGTGGATGAAATAGGAATGAGGAAAGAGCAAAAGGAGAAAGATTAGTATGTTACAGCAGATGTAGAGAGAGAATGGAAAAAAACTAGAAGAGAGAAGAAAGGACAAATGGACAGCAGACGATGGAGAGTTAGCAGAAGACACGAAGAAACCAGAAGAAAGTGGCTGGAGCAATTGCAGCTGAAAAAAATGCACAAAAGGTAGAAAAATATCTCTTTATTTTGAATTTATTAATTGGAATATGTCAGCTCTGGTAAATGTGCATCATTAACGTCTGCGCTTTGTTTAGTACAAGAGCAAATTAATGTATAGTTTTATTTCTACAGTGTTGTACATTCCAAGTTTGGCTGTTGGGATTCCCAGTTTAATTATTGTCTTCCTGTTTCTAAATTGTGATTACTTGTTTGGTGATGGTCTATGTTCTGCATGTGTAACTGAGCTGAGGTGTTCTGTTTATATAATTCCTATTTGACATTGCCACTTGTTCTCTTTCCCCAGTAGGTCATGTATTGTTGTTCTCTGAAATGTATTGGTTTAATATTTGCAGTGTTGCCTTTTGATTGGTAGAGTATGGTGCTTTGTGAGTCCTGGTAGTGCTGTTAGGATACGGCGGGTTTGCTATGGGTTCTAAATGGGCAGTGTTTGTAGTAGTTCCTAATGTGTCTGGCAGTTGGCACTGGATTATAGTAATATAGAAATCTTTTAGTCTTTCTTTATCCATACACTCATTAAGAGGCACGTTTACTAAAAGTTAGTATATGGTAACATTATGCAAATATTTATGCAAATGAGGCCCTGCACCCCCCTTGGGCCGCCCCTGCTGGGGGCCCACAATTTTTGTTGGCGTAGGGCCTCACTCAAGGTAAATCCGGCCCTGCTGCTAGGTACTTATGACCTAGATTGGCCACTGCTGGAAACAGGATACTTGGCTTGATGGACCTTTGTCTGACCCAGTATGACATTTCTTATGGCATGGAGAAGCTAGTGGAAGACCTTGGAGAGGCTTGCCCCCCGAGACTCTAGTAGTGGCTCACATAGCATTCAGCAGGGCATGTACTGAGCTGGAAAGAATTCATGAACAACTTATTCCTCCTGTGAGTCTAAACCAGTGGTTCTCAAACCAGTCCTCTGGGACCCACAGGCCAGTCAAGTTTTCAAGATATTCACAATGAAAATGTATGAGATAGATCTACATACAAGGGAAGCAGTGCATGCAGACCTATCTCATGCATATTCATTGTGCTATCCTGACAACCTGACTGGTCTGGGGGTCCCAGAGGACTGGGTTGAGAACCACTGGTCTAAACCTAAGAAGGGTCAGTCCTTTCAGGGATCCCAGTGATCTCAAAACTCAACAGGCGGCTCTTCAGGAGCCGGTACATCTTCACAAGGAAATCCAGCAGGTCTATTGTGAGGGACAAGCTCTCGAGAGCAAATTTGACTGTTTGTTTTCACTCATAATGGACCCATATCACAGCAGACTAATGGATCTTTGAGGTTCTTGAAAAGAGGTATACAATGGAGTTTGCAGAGCTTATTCAGAGCACTACTGTGGCATCTCCTTGCAGCTCTGTAACCAAGAGTGGCAGTTTAGGGAAATTCTTCAGCACCTCCTGCAGTTGCAGGCTTATCATACCTGTGCCCTTCATAAAGAGTAGTTACGCACCTGTAACAGGTGTTCTCCAGGAGCAGCAGGAATCAGTCCTCACATATGGGTGGCATCAGCACCGACTGAGCCCCTGTGTGGAGCATTTCCCCAGCTTTCAAAGAAAGCCTTTGGGAATGCAGCATGCCTACGCGGTCCCCTTCCTGCCCAAGGGTGCCATCTTTCTCAGTCTGATGACATATAGCTAAAAGACAGCAAAAATCAAAATAAAGAATATGACTGCATCTCCAGGGGAGGTGGGTCGTGAGGACTGATTCTTGCTGCTCCTGGAGAACACCTGTTACAGGTGAGTAAGTACTTTCTCCAGGACCAAGCAGGAAGTTAGTCCTCACATATGGGACTCCCCAGCTCTAGGCTACCGGGAACCCAAAGCTGAAAAAATGGCTCCCTCTCAAGAGGCTCAGCATCCGTGATAAGAATATCCTCTGAGAACGCCCCCGTACGGTAGCCCAACACAAGGGCTGGAGGGTAGGAGTTGCCTAAACCTCACAGATTACAGAGTACCGCCTGTCTGAAAGCACTGTCCCTTCGGGACTCTCTCTCGAGGCAGTAGTGGGCTGCAAATATCTGGCTTGATGACCAAGTAGTGGCCTGGCAGATGTCTGCTAACGGAACAGAGCAGAGATGAGCTACTGACGTGGCTTTCGCCCTGACACGGTGAGCCGTGACTCAACCCTGCAAGGGAAGGTCGGCTGCCTTGTACACTCAGGCGATACAATCTGCTACCCAAGAGGACAACATAAATTGGGGTTACCTGTCTCCAAGTGTATTAGGGTCAAAGGAGACAAAGAGCTGAATAGCCCTTCGATGCCCCTGTGTATGTTCTTTGTAAAAGGACAACACCCTCTTACAGTCCAGAGTATGCAAGATTGTCTCAGCCCGGCTGGTATGGGGCCTGGGAAAGAATGTCAGAAGAACCAGCTCCTGGTTGAGGTGGAAAGAGGAGACAACTTTTGGAAGGAACTTTGGATGAGTCTGGAGGACCACCCTGTTCCTATAGAACCGTGTGCAAGGTCTATCAGAAACCAGAGCTTGTAGTTCACTCACACGTCTGGCCAAGGTAAGAGCTACCAGGAAGAGTGCCTTCCAAGAAAGGAAGCGTAAATGGCAAGTAGCCATCGGCTCAAACGGTGGGCGAGTAAGTTGTTACAAGACCACGTTAAAATCCCACTCAGTGGCAGGTGGACGAATCGGAGGCTTGAGCAAAAGCAGGCCTCTGAGGAAGCGGGACACCAAGGGGTGAACCGACAGAGCCTGTCCCTCCACCGGTGAGTGGTGTAGCAAAAGAGCACTGAGATGGACCCGAACAGAGTTGGAATTAAGGCCTAGGTCTGACAGGGGAAGTAGGTATTGTAGCACTACTGGCACAAGACAGGAGAAAGGATCTTCATTGTGCTGAGCACACCACACTGAGAACCTGCGCCACTTGAGTGCATAGGACTTTCTGGTGGATTGCCTCCTCAAGGCCAAGACCACCTCCTCAACTTCCCTAGGAAGAAGTGAGGGAGCTAGCACTATCCTTTCAGAAGCCAGGCCATCAGATTGAGGGATCTGAGATTGGGGGTGCAGAAGGGGGGAACCCTGATCCCGAGACAGGAGATCGGGTTGCAATCCCAGAGGGAATGGAGTTTCCACTGCCAACTGCAGAAGAAGTAGAAACCACGGCTGCCTCAGCCATCTGGGGGCTACCAGAATGACCGAGGCTTTGTCCCGTAGAATCTTGAACAGTGTTCGGGCCACCAGTGGCATGGGAGGAAATGCATACAGGAGGCCCGCAGACCAAGAGATCAGAAACGCATCTGCTGCCATTTTCAGGGGATGCGGCTGTCTGGAGCAAAACCTGGGCAGCTGACTGTTCAGTGGACTTGCAAAGAGATCGATGGATGGAAGCCCCCATCGCAGAAAGATCTGCTGGACCACTAGTGGATTCAACTGCCATTCGTGAGGCTGGAAAATCCTGCTTAGTTTGTCTGCCAAGAAGTTCTCCTGACCAGGCAGATAAACTGCTTTGAGAAACATGCCTTGTTTGACTGCAAAGGGCCTGCGCCTCCTGACATAGTTCAGACAGACAATCAGGTAGCAATGTTCTATGTGAACAAGCAAGGGGGCACAGGATCCAGGCTCCTAAGACAGACTGGTGAGAGAGGGCATGCGAAAAAGTCTGTAGAACCAAGCGGATTGCTCGCAGCTCCAAAAGATTGATCTGCTGTGTGGCCTCCTGAGGAGACCAGAGACCCTGAGTGCACATGCCCTGGCAATGTACACCCCAGCCCTTTAAGGAAGCATCGGTTGTCAGCACCCTTGTGTGTGCTGGGGCCTGAAAGGGTACCCCCCTGAGGAGGTTTGGGAGATGTAGCCAGCACTGTAAGGAGTCCAAGAGCGGTTTGGATACCTTTAATCTGTCTCAGAGGTCGCCTGTGGCTTGCACCCACTGAGCTCTGAGGCACCACTGAGCTGCCCGCATGTGCAGATGGGCATTCGGGGTCACATGTACCATGGATGCCATGTGACCCATGAGCCGCAGGAAGTGTCTGGCAGAGACCTGAGAATTGCCTTGGAACTGGCTGGCCAAGCCCATCAGCCTGTGGGCCCTGTCCTTGGGCAAGTAAGCTCTTGCCTGCAGGGTGTCTAATCTTGCCCCTATAAACTCTAGGTTCTGTGAGGGGAGCAAAGTGGACTTTGCGTAGTTGATGACAAAGCCCAGATGCTGAAGAAGAGAGACAGTGCGAAGAGTGGCTTGTCTGGCCGCCTGGAGAGGCCGACCCCTGATGAGCCAGTCGTCCAGGTATGGGAAGACAAAGATTCCCTGATTTCTGAGGGAGGCCGCCACCACCGCCAGGCATTTGGTGAAAACCCTGGGGGCAGAAGTTAGGCCAAAGGGAAGTACTCTGTACTGAAAATGGTTTCCTCCCATCACAAATCTGAGATATTGTCTGTGGTCTGGATGGATGAAAATGTGGGTATGAGCATCCTTTAGGTCTAAGGAGCATAGCCAATCTCCCTGCTGGAGGTAGGGCAGCAGTATCTCAAGGGTAAGCATCTTGAACTTTTCCCTCTCCAGAAACTTGTTTAGGTTTTGCAAGTCTAGGATAGACCGGAGTCCTCCTGTCCTTTTTGGTACCAGAAAGTACCTGGAGTAGAAGCCTCACCCTTCCAGGTGGTGAAGCAATGGTTCCACCGCCTGTTCCTTTAGAAGACTTGCCAGCTGTTGAAGGAGGAGGTTTCTGTGCAGAGGGAGTCTTGGAGGCTCCCCTGGAAAGTAGGAGGGGGGTACCTGGTGGAAGTGGAGCATGTAGCCCTTTTCGACTATGCTGAGAACCCAGGTATCCCCTGTGATGGCTGGCCACCTGTAGGCGTACAGGGTCAGCCGACCTCCTGTGCTGATTGGAACCAGCTGTGGAGAAGAGGCTATGCTGTGGGAGTCAAAACCCCGCTCCCTGCTGTGCAGGAGCCAGAGCTGGCAGCTTGGGGGTCTTCTGCCTACGGGGCCCAGGCCCCTGCCCCTTGGCCTGCTGGCTCTGTTGGGTAGCTGGAGAGGCCTGATATTGAGAGTAGGATTTGTAGGCAGCACCCTTCCTTGGGAAAAAGGGCTTCTTCCCCGAGCCCTTCTTTTTCTGAGAAGGGGCAGAAGTCTTCCTGGACAGCCTTGTCCTGGTGAGAGTCTCAGTCTCGATTTCCGCAGCCTTTTCAGTCATGGGCTTACCAAAGAGGTTTTCACCTCGGCAAGGAATATCGACCAATCTGTCCTGCACCCATGGCTCCAGGTCTGACGACTATAGCCAGGCCTGACGGCGTGCACCGATGCTGGCCGCAGCTACCCGTGCCAAAGCCTCGAAGCCATCATAGGCTGCTCAAGAGAGAAACTTTGAGCACTCTCGAATCCCTGTTGACAAAGCCTGAACCTCTGCAAAGGTTCCTCGGAGAGGCCAGCTGAGAACCCGGCAATCTCCTTTGCCAGGTCTCGTAGGTCAGTGTTTTTCAACCTTTTTTGTGCAAAGGCACACTTTTTTCATGAAAAAAATCACGAGGCACACCACCATTAGAAAATGTTAAAAAAATTTACCTCTGTGCCTATATTGACTATATATAAAGTAATTCTCTTGAATAGGAATCAAACACTCACACCAACCCCCCTCCCCTGCTGGTTCACACCAACCCCCCTCCCCTGCTGGTTCACTCACACCCCCCCCCCTCCACTGCTGGTTCACTCACCCACCCCCCTGTCACTTACTCACCCCTCCTGCTGGGTCACTCACTCACTTACCCCCCCCTCCCCTGCTGGTTCACTCACACCATCGCCCCCCCCCCTTGCTGGTTCACTCACACCACCCCCCCCCTCCACTGCTGGTTCACTCACACCACCCCCCCCTCCACTGCTGGTTCACTCACACTCCCCCCCCCTTGCTGGTTCACTCACACTCCCCCCCCCCCTTGCTGGTTCACTCACATACACACACACACACACACACCCTCTGCCCAAGCCGCTGCTTCTGCTTTGTACAGAGCAGCGGCTGCACTACACTTACATTGAAAAGTAAAGAGAAACTGTGTCAGGAGCCCTCCGGTCATCGCAGAGCCCGAGGAAGTGATGTCATGGGGGCGGGCTCCTCACAGGCTGTCTTTCCTTTTCAAATTAACTTTATTGCAGCTAAAGTTAATTTTAAAAGGAAAGACAGCCTGTGAGGAGCCCGCCCCCATGACATCACTTCCTCGGGCTCTGCATGATCGGAGGGCTCCTGACACAGTTTCTCTTTACTTTTCAATGTAAGTGTAGTGCAGCCGCTGCTCTGTACAAAGCAGAACCAGCGGCTGCACTGCTATAGGGAATCGCGTTCGCGCCGCGGCCTTCGGCACCCAAGCCCGCTTTCTGCTCTGCCCGCACTCGATCTTGCGGCCAGAGCAAAAAACCGGCTTTTCAATGGCCGGTTTTACAACTGTGCTGGCAGCCGGCCTGGCCATGGAAAAACCGGCCAGGCCGGCTGAAAACCGGCCGGTTGGCAACCCTAATTTGTGAGCTGAGGCCACATGTTACGGATGAAATTGGAATTTTTCCCACGGCACACCTGACAATATCTCACGGCACACTAGTGTGCCGCGGCACAGTGGTTGAAAAACGCTGTCGTAGGTACATGCCCATGTACAGCTGGTAGGTCTGGACACGGCAAGACAGCATAGAGCCCTGGAAGCACTTTCTACCAAGGGCATCCAGGTTCCAGGCCTCCCGGCCAGGGGGCACCAAGGAGTGCATCTTCTGACTCTTCAGACGGTGCATGGCTGATTCCACAACCATGGCGTGGTGTGGTAGCTGCGCCTTTTGGAACCCAGGGCTCTTACGGACTCGATTAATGGAATTGACCCGTTTGCTAATAACCGGCATCAAGGCCAGTGCCTCCCACATACGGAAGAGCAGCCGTTCCAGCATCGGAGGAACCGGTACAGTAAAGGCTTCCTTCGGAGGAAAGTCATACTGGAGGGCATCGAGCTCCTCGGCTCGAGGCTCCTCTTCGGCATCCGCAGGGAAGGCCAAGGCCTTGTCCATTTCCCTCACGAAGTTCGAGAACCTGGTATCCTCCAGGGGGAACCTTCTCCAAGGCTCAGACTCCGGTGAGTCCGAAGGGATGCACCGGGTCCGGAAGGTGTCCGGGGACTCCTCATCCTCCGTCTCCGACTCCGAGGAGGAGGAATCAAGCAACTCCGGCCATGTGGGCCTCAGTGCCACCCGCCCCGACGCCGAGCGTATCTGCGTCGATGACCTCGGCCCTGCACGGGAGGTTGAAGGGGACCTCGACCGAGGATCGACTCGAGACTTCATCGACTCGAGGATCGGCTCGGTCTCTAGGGTCAACTTAGAGGTCGAGGTCCCGGTGGTCGGGGCAGACCAGCGATCAGCACCCGCTGCTGCTCCATGAAGGCAGCCAAGCTGCTGTCCAAGGCCGTCAACCTGAGTCCAAGCTCAGGAGACTCAGCAGCCCCCGACTCAGGCCCCGACAGCGGCTCCCCCAGAGGAGAGTCTACGAGGAGAACCGCACTTACGTGACTCGGGGACTCCGGCTCCACACGAGGTAGCTTGGAAGGCCTCTCAGCGGAGCAGCGGTCAGGGCTACGTGACCTGGCCTTCAAGGAACCAGGAGCCTCCACCGACGACGCCCTCACGAGCTTTTTCTTCCTTCGGTGCTCCCGGGAGGGAGACTCACTTTCAGAGGAACCCCAGCGGCGCTCGGGGTCGGACTCCCGAGATGTCGAGGCCTCTGATGAAGTCCAGGCCCGGTTGGATGCGGAGTCAGAGAAAATTCTCTCACGTTGATGCTGACGGCTCCGAGGCACCTTCGACGACATTTTTTCGCACGGGCCACAGGCTAGCGAGTCATGGGCCCGAGGCATTGGAGGCAGCAGTCATGTGTGTCGGTGAGAGACATAAGTTTCTTACACCAATCACACTTTTTGAACCCGATGGCAGCCATCAGGGGAAAAGGGGCCCCTGCGAGGTCAAAAGACCGGGCTGCCAGTGAACGCTAGTCACGAAGGACAAAAAACAAAAATTACAACTCCGGATTCGATACCGGTGTATACCAAGCCCAGGCGGGAAGGGGAACCGGCGTCGAACTGGATAAGATAGCGCTAAAATCGCAGAAAACAATCAACTTTTCCCAGGTGACACGAACTCACGTCCATCAGGCTCTGCGGAAAAAGAAAGACTGAGCAAGATGGCACCCATGGGCGGGAAGGGGACCGTGCAGGCACGCTGCATTCCCAAAGGCTTTCTTTGAAAGCTGGGGAAATGCTCCGCCATGGGGGCTCCGTCGGCACCAACGTTACCCATATGTGAGGACTGACTTCCTGCTTGGTCCTGGAGAAAGGAAGGTAAGGGGTGATAGTCCATTAACTTCGTGGTGCCCCCCCAAAAAAAGGCAGGTCCTTCCAACCCATTTTGAACTTCAAAGGCAGTCAATGTCAAGCTAAAAGTACCCCACATCTACATGGAAACCCCTAGGTTGGTTATTGTCTGTCCAGTAAGGGGAGTTTTTAATCACTTTGGACCTTTCCAAAGCATTCTTCCATATTCTGATATGGGAGCAACATCAGTGTTTCCTCTGCTTCTGTGTTCTGTCACCATTTTAATTTAATTTTAACAATTAATCTAAATAAAAGCAGATAACAAAATGCTTGTTAAACATATAATCACACTCATAAAAATCTTTCTAAATACAGCAGATTCCTAGCTTGTATGTTTTCCCTGATAACAGACCATAGTACTTTCTCTCACTGATTACCAATTACTGTCTCTTCTTTTTTTATCAGTATTGTAGTTCCACTTTCCCTTTATGTATTTTCGATTTTGAACTGCCTTGTTGGAAACCCAAAAGGTGGTATATTAAGCAAAAAATAAGCCATAAATAAACAGGTTTTTAACAGTTTTCTAGAGAACCTGTAACTCTCTCTAATCTCATCTTTTGGTGATTTATTCCACTCCAAAGGAGCACTTCCTCTTCATTGTCTTTCCTATATTCTGCTAATCCACACCATTTCTTAGATGGATATTTTTTAACTGGCTATCCATTTCTGATTCTGAAGAACAGAACAGCATGTAAATTTCCAAAAAGTTGTAAAAGTAACTGCATCTTCCCAAATAATCTTGTGGGTCATAGTTAATTTGAATCTTGCTCTCTGATTTATAGGTAGCCAGTACAAATCTTTCAGAATTGGTGTGTTCCTATCCCATTGATTAGCTTTCACAGCTTTTAGAAACCTGTAGTCCTGATTTTAGCCAGAGCCAAATAATTATCTAATTTGGCAATGAAATGCCTGCATACTAGTTTTTAAATTTCTCTTCTGCTAGATAAGCTCTAATTTATTTAATTAAATGTAAATTTAAAGTTTTTAATGAACAAGTAATCAAGGTTACTATTGCCAGTCTTAAATTGAGCATTATCCAAGACTCCTTAATTCTGATTCTAATTTGATAGTTGCGTCATTTAATACAAGGACCTTTCCTTGGAATCTCAATATCCCAATCCCCCAACACAAAGTACTTTGGGGTTTTTTTTATTTTTAAGTACTATCAAGTCAATGCTGACTTCTAGTGATCCAGCAGCCCCTAGGGTTTCTTGGCAAGGTATGGCTGGAAGTAGATTGCCAGGCCTTTTCTTCTAAGGCAAGGGAGGATAAAGTGACTTGCCCAAGATCACAAGGAATGCCAGTGGGAATCGAACCTGAATTTCCTGGGTGTTGCTCTAACCACTAAGCTACTCCTCCACTCACTCTGGCTTTACTGGGGTTGATTTTCAGGCCAATGTGGCTCATCCATAACTTAGATATTTCTATCACATACCTGGACAATTGGTTGATTTGGTCCAACTCATCACACAGGTGAGCTGGTGGTTTGAGAAGCTGAGATAGGTGATCAACTACCCTAGAGCAGCCTAGTTCCCACCCAAAATATGGAATAGTTGGGAGCCCACATCAACACTACCTTGGCAAGGTGTTTCTCACCCTGGAAAAATTGAACAAGCTGCTGCTCTCGGAGTCTGGAAATACTTGCAACCCTTAGGGTTAATGGAATTGACCCTGGAGCTGGTACCTTAGGCCAGGGTGCACATGCAGGAGTGCTGATCCACCTTAGGGAGCCTAGTGATCAATCAACAGACTAGAGGCCAGGGCAATCTGCCTGGCTCTGGAGAGGTTTCAGTCTCTCCTGGAGGGCAAAGCAGACATGTTTTCAGACAATGCCATGGCTGTAGCATATAATAAATCAAGGTGGTGCTCACAGTGCTGTGGTAGTCACAGATGTGATAAAGCTCTGTCACTGGACTGAGACTCATCTAATGGCTCAGTTGACAATGTGCAATCGGACTTCTTAAATTGGAATAACATGGATCCTGGTGCATAGAAGCTAGCCCTTTGCACATTTGACATCATCATCTGGAGGTAGGGCCTGCCAGTGTTCAATTTGATAGCTACTCAGGAGCATACCAAGGTGAAGAACATTTTCAGCTACAGGTAGGATCTGCAGGTGGTAGGCTTTGGATGCCCTTCTTCAGGAGTGGCCTTGGAAGGGGCACCTGTATATATTTCATCTGTGGTCTTGGAGAGCTGACTTCTGCAAGCATTTGGTCTCACCTGAGCTTTAGCATTCTAATAGTGCCAGATTGGCCATGCAGACCACTGTACATGGATTTCTTGAACCTGTTGGCGGGGTCCCCTTTATTGCTACCTCAGGAGAGGACTTCTGTGGCAGGGTCCCCAGGTCATGAAAGATCCTGTTCCCTTCTTACTTACAGCCTGGTCCTTGAGAGACATAAGCTGTTAAAAAAAAAAAAAAAGATACTTTTGAGTAGTAGCACAACGCCTTTCTTAAGAACTGAATGGCCTCTATATCCATGGCCTGTGTGAGGGTATGGAAGGTCTTTGAGAAGTGGTCCTCTTAGGCCTTGGATGCCAGGAAGGCAGGCATAGTTGAAATTTTGTCCTCACATTCCAGATTAGACAGGGGTTTAGCTCTGAACTCAAGTGGTGGGCTTGAGCACTACAAGGGGAGTCTTTGGGGAGTGTCCTTCGCAGTGTACCTTGCTGTGTCCTGCTTTCTCAAGGGAGTGAAGCAGATCTGTCCACCCATGCATCCAATTGTACTACAGTGGAGCGTGTCTGTTGCTGAATGTGCTGAAAGGTCCTTGAGAGACCATCTGAAGGGGCTCAAAGATTTGACCTTGAAGGTAGTATTTCTGGTGGCTTCTGCTAGGCAAGTGTAAGACCTATAGGTCTTGTCCTTTTTAGGAAGCTTTTTCTGGTTATCTCAACAGTGTCTTTCTGAGGACAGTACTGTCCTTTCTCCCAAAGGTGACACCTTCCTTCTTAATAGGTCTGCGATCTGGCCCTCCACCTTAGTGGAAGACCTTTGGACAGACCCCTTGCTACATCTGTTGGAAATGAGAAAGATGTTAGTGAAGTATCTGGTGCTTTACCAATGACATCCATTGGTTGGACAATCTTTCTCCTATTCAGTGGTCTGGGAAAAGAGCGAGCAGTGGCCAAGATTTTGATTGCCTATTAGGACACACTAATAGCCTCTTTATTCCATCTCTAAGTGGGAAAATGCATGCAGAGGGAGTCTGCGCATTCCGTTAAGGCACAAGTTGGCTGCCTTGGTGTCTCCGCGGCCATCTATTAGGCAATTACCTGGCCATCTCTGAGCACCTTTCATGAAGCACTACTGATTAAATGTGGGAGCTGGAGCGAATGACACATTTGGCAGAACTGTTCTGTTATCTTCCACACAACCTGGGTCCTGACTGCTTGTGTTCATCCCATTGGTTGGATTGGTCTGGGACTGTTTGCTTTCACCCCCTCTCTGACACCTGATGCCAACTTCCTGGGTAATATAATGAAACTCTCTGCCCAGTGTGCAGCCACAGCCAAGAAAGCAAATAAAATACTAGGAAACATAAGGCAAGGAATGGAGAATAAAACCAAAGTTACTATAATGTCTCTGTATCACTCCATGGTGCGATTGCACCTTGAATATTGTGTGTAACTCTGGTTGCCATATCTTAAAAAGGATATAGCAGAACTGGAAAAGATACAGAGAAGAGCAGCCAAAATTGAAAAGGGAATGGAAGGACATCTGTATGAGTTAAGACTTAAAAGATTAAGACTCTTTAACTTGGAAAAGAGACAGCTGAGGGCAGATATGATGTTGTTGAGTGCTATCGAGTCTGTCTGCTCATTACAAACCTCTGGATACTTGTCCTAAACTGTGTTCAGTCTTCAGTCAGGTGGCTCATTGTTGATAGAGTGGCACCCATAGCTGCTGTTGTATCGATCCATCTCATTTCTGGCCTTCCTCTTTTGCATTGACCTTCAACATTGCCAAGCATGATGTCTTTCTCAAATGATCTCTCTTCACATGATGTGTCCAAAGTAAGAAAGTCTAAGTCTTGTCATCGGAGCTTCTAAGGAAAGCTTAGATTTGATCTACTCTAGCACTGACTGTTTTGTTCTTTAGACAGTCCATTGTATACATAGTATTCATCACCAGCACCATAATTCAAAGGCATAGATTTTCTTCCTGTATCTTTTTCACTGTCCAATTTTTGCATCCATATGACGTTATTGAAAATACCATGGTTTGAACAAGTCAAATCTTTATATGGAGAGAGACATCTCTGCTCTTGAGAATCTTGTCTTGGTCCTTCACAGCCATTTTGCCAAGAGCAATGAGTCATCTGATTTCTTATTTATTTATTACAGTTTTCTATACCACCCCTTCCAGAGATCAGGGGCGATTTACAGATAACGTGTTACATAAAACAGCTTTTAGAACTTTTTACATTATCATTTTTAAACTTTTTACATTCTAACCTTTACATTATAACATTTGAACATTTTGAGGTCTTAACATATATTCAAACTATATACAGGCAGGTTTTAAGCAGGTGTTGGCTAGCTTGTAGCATGGGTTTCACCTCTGAGTATGGTTAGATGATAGTTGGTCAGTATTATGCATGTGGTTAGTTTGCATGTGGATTTGGATGGTGTGTGGATTTGTTTTGTGTTCCATAATGTGCGGTAAAGAGGTGTGTTTTGAGTGATTTGTCTGGAGGTCTTTGATTGAACAGATTGATAGTGGTGGGGAGTTCCAGAGGGAGTGGGTGGTGTATGTGAATGCCCTGGAGCTTGTGGCTTGCTTTGTTTTTCTGATTGTGTTGGGGATTTCGAGGGAATGAAATGCATTTTCCCTTCTTATTCTTGTCTGGAGGGGTTTGAATGAGTATTGCGAGTATGAATGGTGCTATGTTGTTAATTAATTTAAAGGTTGTGAGTATTTTGAACTTTATTCGACTTGTTAATGGGAGGTCGAATAGAACAGGTGTGACGTGGTCCGTTAGTGGGGCTTTACAAATAATCCTCGCCGTGATGTTTTGTGCTCTTTGGAGGATGTGTTTGTTTTTTGCGGGGAGACCTTGTAACAGGCTGTTACAATAGTCAAAGTGTGGTGTGACATTTGCTTGGACTATTGATCTGTAATCAGTTGCTTCTAGGAATGGTCGAATGTCTTTAATTTGTAGAATACAGTTTTTGCTGTTTGTTTTAAGTGGGGGAGCATGCTGAGAGTTTGATCTAGGGGTTATACCAAGGTATTTGACCTCGTTTTTTATTGGGAGGGTTGCGGAGTTTAGGGCGATGCTTTGGGGAAAGGTGTGATTTTGATTTTTTGTAATGTACAAGGCTTCCATTTTTTTTAAATTAAATTAATGTTGAGGTTGTTAGCGTGTAGCCATGATTCTGTTTCACTAATGCATTCAGATAGATTGTTAAAGGTGGGGTTATCTGTATCTACTGGGAGGGATAACATGATGTCATCCGCATATATACAGGGTGGCCCAAAAAAAGTGAGAACATCTCGTAGCATATAAGTTATTTAAAAATTCAAAAAGACAGATGTAAACAATTGACAAATTTAAAAAAAAAAGATGGCAACCAGAAATTGTTGAAATAAAGACGTTATATAGCTAAAAAAGGTAAATAAGTAAACTATTTAAGCTTTTAATTTACGAGATGTTCTCACTTTTTTTGGGCCACCCTGTATATAGTATTTAATGTTGAATTTTCTAAATATGTCGGTGATTGGTTGTAAATAAAGGTTAAATAATAGGGCTGAGAGAGCGGACCCTTGGGGGATTCCTTGAGCGGACCCTTGGGGAATTCTTGTGGGAAAGTGACTGTGGGTTCATTTCCTAGTTGGATGCGTAGTCTGCGGTTTGAGATATAGGACTTGAACCATTGTAGGACTGTTCCTCCTATTCCAATTTGTGTTAATCTGGTGATGATGATGGTGTTGTGATTGATATTATCGAATGCTGAAGCGATGTCTAGGAAGACTAATAGGAATATACATTTAGGGTTATATAGGCCTCGGATGAGGAGGTCAAGTAAGGATATCAGCAGCGTTTCAACTCCGTGAAAAGGTTGAAAGCCGAATTCTGGGTGTCTAGGGGGGCATTGCTGTCTATGTGATCTTGTAGTTGTATTTGGATGATTTTAGTGACAAAGGGGATGCTTGCTATTGGTCTGTATGAGCTGGGATCTTCTCTGGTAAGTGTTCGGTTCTTTAGTATTGGGTGTATGGAGGATATCTTGAGTTCAATGGGCATGGTACCTTGTAGTAGGAATTGGTTTACTATATGGAGTAGGTATGGAGCTAATTCTGTTTTTATTTATTTGTTGTGTTTTTCTATACCACCCCTTCCAGAGATCAGGGGCGATTTACATAAAACGTAACATGTTACAAAGACTATTTGTAGCTTTACATTACAACATTATAACTTTATATATTATAACATTTGGCCTCGCACGTTATAACTTTATACAATATACATTTGGCCTTGCACAATATAACTTTATACATTATAACATTTAATGTAACATTTATACATTATAACATTTGTTTTTGTGTGTTTAATCCAGGATACCGGACAAGGATCCAGTGGGAATGTGGTTGTGTTAATGTTTGATATCATGTTTATTAAATGTTTCTGGTCTATTTGGTGGAAGTTGTTCCATGTATTGTGGTGTATCGGGGGTTCTGGTGTGTGTGGGGTGTTGGTTATGCTTTTCTCTTTTAGCTTGGTTTCAAAGTAATCAGCGAGGGTTTGAGGTTTTATGTTGGCAGTGTCTAATTCATTTTGGTTGGTTTTAGTTAGGGATCTAATGATGGCAAACAGTTCTCTGGGTCGGTTGATTGCACGATTTAGGATCCTGGTGTGGTAGTCTCTTTTAGTTGAGTTGATTGCGTTTTTGTAGGTGTTGAGTAAGGTAAGGTATTGTTTATTTTCTTGCATTTTAGTTGATCTCCATCTCTTTTCCATGGTCCTCAGTTGCTTTTTTAATTTTGTGAGGTCAGGTGTGTACCATTTCTCAGTTTTTCTGGGAGGGTATTTGGTGAGTTTGTTAGGGGAGGCTGATGCTGTTGGTATGACCTTATTCCATGTGTCAAGTAATTTGTTTGGGTCGGAGTCGTCAATCATAAATTGTGGCAGTGTGCTTTCTATAAATGTTGCTTTATGGGTATTTCAGCTGGTGTGATGACGATAGGTGTCCAGTGGGAGCTGGAGGGTTATTAGGTGGTGGTCTGACCCTGGGACTGCTCGTGTAGATGGTGGGGTGGTTCTAGGATAATTTGCAATCGAGGCAGATAAAAAGACAAGATCAAGGGAGTTTCCTTTTTTGTGGGTGGGTATGTTTATGATCTAATGGTATCCCAAGTCAGCCACTGCATCTCGGAAAGATGTGGTGTGGGAGGGGTGAATTGATGGGAGGTTGAGATCTCCCAGGATATGTGGCTTTCTGGGGGATGCTAAGCATGCCGACTCTATGACTGGGGTGAGATTGTTGTGGTCCGAGGATGGGGCTCTGTAAATGAGGCAAAGTGAGAAGTTATTGTTTTCGATTTTGAGTATGTCGATCCTGTCTATGCTTGGGGATGTAGAGGGGATGGCTTTGAGGTCTGTTCTGCATAAGATGAGCACTCCACCACCCTTTTTCGTTTCCCTGGAGCAGTTGAACAGGTTGTATCCACTTATTTGTAGTAGGTTTAGTAGGACATTTTCTGTGGAAGACAACCAGGTCTCTGACACAAATGATGTCCGGGTTCTCTTCGTGGGCCAGATCTGTGATTAGTGGTGGTCTATTTCTTATCGAGCATGCATTGATGAGGATATATTTTAGTGGGGTGGGTATGTAGGTCGGATGTGTGGGGTAATTAGGCTGTGTTGTATGGATGCGTATCAATCTGGGTCGGTACTTGTTTTGTTTATAGTGTGTGGCATATGCTTGTGGTGTTGGAAAAGGTGTAGGGTATGAATTGTTCCTGTTTATGGAGGGTATAATTGGGATAGAAATATGACGACAGAAAAAGACCACATGGCCTATCTAGTCTGTCCTTCCATATCAACAACTACAACAGTCCCCTTTTTTCCTTTAGAGATCCTCTGTGTTTGTCCCATGCTTTTTTAAATTCAGTTACTGTCCTCATCTCTACTACCTCCACTGGCAGACTATTCCATGGATCCACCACTCTTTCCGTAAAGAAATATTTCCGCAGATCACTCCTGAATCTATCCCCCTTCACCCTCATCCCATGTCCCCTCGTAGCAGAACTTGCTTTCAATTGAAAGAGGCTCTCTCCCTGAACATTTATGCCACGGAGGTATTTAAATATCTCAATTATATCACCTCTATCCCGCCTTTCCTCTAAGGTGTACATATTAAGATCCTTAAGTCTGTCCTCCTATGCTTTATAATGAAGGCCACTAACCATTTTAGTAGCCACCCTCTGCACCGACTCCATCCTGTTCACATCCTTTTGAAGGTGCGGTCTCCAGAATTGCACACAATACTCCAAATGAGGTCACACCAAAGACTTATACAGAGGCACTATCACCTCCTTTTTTCTGCTAGCCATTCCTCTACATATGCACCCAAGCATACTTCTACAGTAGCTTTTGCCGTCATCTTTTCTACCTGTTTACCTACTTTAAGATCATCAGACACAATCACGCCCAGGTCCCGCTCTTCTTTAGTGGACAAAAGTACTTCACCCCCTATGCTATATTGCTAGCTTGGATTGCTGCAGCCCAAATGCATGACCTTATATTTTTTAACATTAAATCCCAGCTGCCAGATTCTAGACCATTCTTCAAGCTTAGCTAGATCCCTCCTCATGTTATCTACACCTTCCTGGGTGTCTACTCTATTGCAGATTTTGGTATCATCCATAAAAAGGCAAACCTTACCCGACAGCCCTTCTGCTATATCACTAACAAAGATGTTAAAAAGAATCGGACCAAGGACAGATCCCTGGGGCACACCACTGGTAACATCCTTCTCCTCAAGAGTGAGCCCCATTTACCTGCACTCTTTGTCGCCTCCCACCCAACCAATTTCTAATCCAAGCCGTAACTTTAGGGTCCATCCCTAAGTTGCTCAGTTTGTTTATAAGTCGCCTGTGAGGAACAGTGTCAAAGGCTTTACTGAAATCTAAATATACCACATCTAGGGCTCTCCCTTGGTCCAACTCCCTGGTCACCCAGTCAAAGAAATAAATCAGATTTGTCTGGGATGTGACTGGCTGATGTGGTTTGTAGGAGTGTAAGGACGCTTGTTATTTGATAAGATATGATGAGGATGTATATTATACTGTGGGTCAGTTTATGGAGGTCCATTGTTTGTATTTTATTAATTAACATTGCTCGATGGGTTTAGTAGCTTTTAGTATTGATTGTGATTGTACTAGTTTTGTGTAGGGGGGTGGATGTTTGCCTGTGTGGTATGCTCAGCTAGGGGCAGTATGGGCGATTGTTTCCCGTATACAAGCTGTATTGAACTATTTGAGTAGGGCTTGGGGAGGGGGGGAGGTTGGACGGCTATTTGAGATTATGCACAGGACGGATACAGGACTGGTTTACTGGTGATGTGGTGAGGAGTGATGCTAAGCATTACTTTGAGTTGAATTATGAGTTTTGAGACCTGAGAGAAATGTTGCCAGAGATAATCACATTAATATGGTTTCTACAATAGGAGAACATGAATCAACAGATCAAAGTTAGCATTTAAATCTATAAGCAAGCTTTTGTATGTTATTACAGGTAATCAAGAGTACATTAAACCAGGTGCAGTTGGGTGGTACTGAACAGTGGTTTTGGCTTCGACGTACAGTTGTGGTATGGCTGGTTATAGGGGATGTCCTTTGGCTTCAGTCTGTTGCGAGTATTTCATCTCCCCGCCTAAGGGCCATGCCAAAGGACCCTCTGGCACTGGGAGGTACTCCTCTTTTATGGTACTGGTTGTTGCTGCAAGGCCCTGATTGGCCGTCTGCTTGTTTCTTTATTGATAATTGACAATTGACAATTTTAACCTACTTGGATCAACTTTATCTTTATCTTTATTTAAAATTTGATAAACCGCTTTTCGTCGTAACATAAAGCGGTGTACAATAAAAAGGTTGGCAATGCACAAATAAGGAAAAGAACGCCAAAGTAAAAATAGGAAAGCAAGTATAAAGAATAAAAGCATAGACAAATACAGTGACTATTTCACTTTCTTCTCCATCAGTGATGAACTTATTGATTTTTGCCAGTTGTCAGGATCTTTGTCTTTACATTAAGGTGCAGGCACATTTTAAGACTGTTCCTTGATCTTGAGAAGCAAATGTTTCAGATCGTCTTCACTTTCAGTCAGTAATGTGGTATCATCAGCATAGCGAAGGTTGTTGAGTCTTCCACCAATGTTCACACCTGTCGTCATACAATCCTGCCTCTCTGATGATTTGTTCTGCAGCTAAATTAAAGAAGTAGGAGGAAAGTATGCAGCCTTGTCGTACACCTTTGCTTATTTTCAACCATTCTGTTCCTCCTTGTTCTGTTCACTGTTGCTTCTTGATCAATGTAAAGGTTGTGCAAGAGAACTCTATCAAGTGTTCTGGTATACCCATGCTTCTTAATGTGGACCAAAGTTTTTCATGGTTTACACAGTCAAAAGCCTTTTCAAGGATCCATCTCGCATCCACGATGTCTCTCGTTCCTTGCCCTTTCCTGAACCCTGCTTGCACTTCAGGCAGTTCTCATTCCAGGTATGGTTGTAGTCTCTGCTGTATAATCTTCAGTAGAATCTTACTGGCATGTGGGATTAGAGAAATTATGCGATTAGTTTCCACAGTCAGTTGGATCACCTTTCTTTAGTATTTGTATAAACACAGATCTTTTCTAGTCAGTTGGCCATGATGATGTCTTCCAAATTTCCTGGCATAGCCTTGTAAGTATGGCAACAGCTGCATCTGATTGCTGTAATACTTCAATAGGAATGCCATCAATGCCCGGTGCTTTGTTCTTTGATAAGGCTTTCAATGCTGCTTCGACTTCTTCTTTCAGCACCAATGGTCCCTGATCATAAGGTACAGGTTGAAACGGCTGTTGGTCCACTTGATCTTTATGCTACGAGGGTTGTTCAGAAAGTAATGCCCCTCATGTTTTTCTCAGTCCAGAATGAAGATAGAGGTGTGAAATTGAAAGGGTAGTAACTTGGAACTTCAAAGGACACGTGTGAAATTTAATGTGGACAAGTGCAAGGGACAATGTGGACAAGTGCACCTAGGGAAGAACAACCCAAACTATGGTTCCACGATGCAAGGTTCCACATTAGGAACTACCACCCAGGAAAAAGATTTAGGCGTCATTGTGGATACCATGTTAAAACCCTCGGCCCAGTGTGCAGCGGCGGCCAAGAGAGCAAATAGAATGCTAGGTATGATAAGGAAAGGAATGGAAAATAAAACAAAAGATATTATAATGCCTCTATATTGTTCCATGGTGAGACTGCACCTTGAATATTGTGTGCAATTCTGGTCGCCATATCTTAAAAAGGATATAGCGATTTTAGAAAAGGTTCAGAGAAGAGCCACCAAAATGGTAAAGGGGATGGAAGGATACTCCTATGAAGAAAGGCTAAAAAGGTTAGGGCTCTTTAACCTGGAAAAGAGATGGCTGAGGGGAGATATGATAGAGGTCTATAAATTAATGAACGGAGTGGAACGGGTAAACGTAGATCGATTGTTTACCTTATCAGAATATAGAAAGATTAGGGGACATGCAATGAAGCTATAGGGTAAACTATTTAAGACTAATAAAATAAAATATTTTTTCACTCAACGTGTAATCAAACTCTGGAATTTGTTACCGGAGGATGTAGTAAAGGCTGTTAGTGTAGCTGGGTTTAAAAAAGGTTTGGACAAGTTCCTGGAGGAAAGGTCCATAAACCATTATTAAGAAGGGACCCAGGATATCAATGCTTGAACCAATACAAGCATTGTGGAACCTGTGTCTTTTGGGGAAACTGCTAGGTACATATGACCTAGATTGGCCACTGTTGGAAACAGAATACTGGGCTTGATGGACCTTGGTCTGACCCAGTATGGCATATCTTATGTTCTTATGTAATTTTACAGTCTGACAAATAGCGAGGCGGTAGTGATCCTTCAAATGGCATCTGAGTGACACACGGTACAAACAATGAGCTGTAATTGAATTCTTGTTGGAGGAGAAAAAGTGTGAGAAACATTCACAAACGGTCGTGTGCTGTGTATGGAAGTTCTGCGGTAGATAGGAGCACCATTGGACGATGGATGAATACAGTAAAGGCTTCAGGAAGTGGTAAAATGGAACTGGAAGATCAGCCGCGGTCTGGGCATCCTGCCTCAGCCACCAGTCCAGACAAGTTGCAGCGCGCTGACATTATTCGTGCGGATCGGTGCATCACAAGTTGGGAATTGTCCGTACAGCTTTACATCAGTAGAGGTAGTTCAATGGCAATTATTGACTCTTTGGGATATTCAAAGGTGTGTGCAAGGCACACCGCAACAGCTTACAGTATTTTAATGCCCGCTGGCAGCTATCGCAATGTGCTGCAACTTGTCCATGACCTCCTTCTGAGTTTCTGTCCTGGAAATGCTGTTCCTTGTGGATATTACATCCACAAAGCACATCAGTGAAATGGAGGCTTTGGTGTATCCCCCCCCCCTCTTTTTCCTAACAAAGTTGTCTTAAGGACTTACCTCTAGTTCTTGCCTAAGATGGTTTCATAGTTCCACATTAACCAGGCTGTGGTTCTTCCTTCATACCACTGCATGCTTCCTCAGTTGCCACCTCATTCCACACTCTGTACTGCGAGAGGGCTCTTTATCATGATCTTACCAAACCCTATCAACAAGTATCACCATTATTCCTCTTTTGACCTGAGTTGTCCTAGCCATCCAGTCATCAAGCCAACACTTTCATCTTGGATCTCTGCCTGCATTAAGTTCTGTTATCAACAAGCCAGTATGCTGCCCCTAGGCAGAATCATTGCACACAAGCTGTGGGCTATGGCTGCAAACCACCACCAAGGCTTTATCTTCTTCTTTTTGGACATATCTGCTATGTTCAACTCAGTACCATATGCTGCACTCCTCAGTCACCTCAAAGCAAATTGAGCTATGCAACAAGACCCTAGAATGGTTCACCTCCTTCTTAACCAAACGCCAACAATAAGTAAGAGTGGAAGGCATGAAAGCTAACCCAACTGAGATCACTCAAGGAGTAGCCCAAGGTTCTGTTTTATCTCCTCTTCTTTTCAACATATTCATACAACCTATATGCGACATCATGAAATCACACAACATCTTATACCACATATACACTGAGAACGGGGAGAGCAGCAGCAGCAGCAGCAGCAGCAGAAGCCATGATCGGAGAGTGTGGGCGGGGCCTTCTATTCATTACAACTGCCTGCCAATCATGTTCCCTGCACAACAGCTTTAAAACCACTGCTCCAGAGGCGCGCCCGCGCCTCACCAGAGGGCCCTTTGGCGTGAGTCCATGACGAATGATCCAACAGCTGTGAGTTGTAATTTTCTCTTTCCTTCCCCTTGCCTCTTCTATTTCTGTCTATCACTGTCTCTTATTCTGTCCTATCTTATTAATGGTGTTTTCATATTTTCTGTAACATTAATATTGTATTGTAAACCGCTCTGATGCTTTGGCCTGAGCGGTATATCAAATGTAACAATAAACATCTGTTGCTAACCTCTAGTCTTGTCTCTTGGACAGTTCCCTGGGCTTCTACTGCAGAAGCAGTGACCGAAAGGAAGCGAAGGGTAGTGGTGACTCTGCTGAGGGGTATTGAGGAGTCCATCTGACAACCAGACTTGATGTCCAGAGAGGTATGCTATATGCCTATGTGCCAAAATCTGAAATGTTACGGAGAGTTTGCCAAGGCTTATCAAGCCCACTGACTATTACCCGATGTTGCTCATCCATGTCTGCACAAATGATACTGCCAGATATCCCCCTGAGTGTATCAAAATTGACTTCATGGCTGTGGGACAGAGGGTGAAGCAGATAAATGTGCAGTTGATGTTCTCTTCAATCCTTCCAGTTGAGAGTGAAGGTCAAGGCAGAGAAGCTCACGTCCTGGAGATAAATGCATGGCTGCGTGGATGGTGTCATCGAGAGCGTTTTGGTTTCCTGGACCATGGGATGATGATGATCCAAGAGTTGCAGAGCAGAGATGGTGTCCATCTGTCCAAGAAGGGTCAACATGTCTTCAGTAGGCAGACTAGCTAACCTACTGAAGAGGGCTTTAAACTAGATTCATCGGGGAGGGGTGAAGAAAGCCCACAGGTAAATAAAACATTAAATACCTTTATGGAAACAGGTAAAGTGGGCAACATATGGAAAGTAGTATGTAGAAATGCCCTTAGCATGGGAAATAAGATCCCAGATGTTGAGGCTTTAATGGGAGAGGCTAGCTTGGATTTAGTGGCAATAAAAAGAGACATGGTTCATGGACATCCAGGACTAGGATGTAACTATACCAGGTTATACTTTATTCAGAAAAGACAGTGTAGGAAGATAGGGGTGAAGGAGTGGGCACTATATATGTAAAATAAAAATTAAAGCTATGGACATACAGGGATTAAAAGGGAGAGTCACTGGGTTAAACGAGAAAGAGAAATCCATTTGCATTGGTGTGATATAGACCTCCCTCACAGGGAGAAGTGGACAGAGATTTAATAGAAGACATACACAGCATTGCTAGGAAAAGGGAAGTGCTACGTAAAGGGGATTTCAATAGGCCAGATGTTGATTGGCGCACCCTGGCTTCAGTATCATCTGGAAGTAAGCAGATCCTGGATTCTTTACAGGAAGAACTATTCAGGTAATTGGTAACAGAACCCACATGTGAAAAGAGCCATACTGGACTTTGTGCTTACCAATGGTGAAAGTGTTTGATGTTATAGTGGGAGATCATCTCGCATCCAGTGATCACCAGATGGTGTGGTTCAGTATTAGGACTAGGGCTGATAAAGCACAGTTACTTACCTGTAACAGGTGATCTCTGGGAACAGCAGGAATTAGTCCTCACTTATGGGTACATCGGAACCGACGGAGCCTGCGCGGGAAAGCTCCCCAGCTTCCCAGAAAGGAAGCTTTTGGGGCCTCCCACTGCACATGCACGCTGCCTTCCCACCTTCCTGACCAGCTCTCCTCAGTTCGAGTTTATAGCTGAGACAATAGAGAGAGGAAAGGAAGATAGATAGAAGATACAACTCCTAGGGGAGGTGGGTGGGTTGTGAGGACTAATTCCTGCTGTTCCCAGAGATCACCTGTTACAGGTAAGTAACTGTGCTATCTCCAGGAACAAGCAGGAATAAGTCCTCACTTATGGGGACTCCCTAGCTAAGATGCCTGGGAGATCCCCTTCCAAGGGTTCGCCATCTTCGTATGGATCTCAGGCATCCATCCTGGGAAGGTGGGCAGGAGTTGTTCAAGTATGGAACAGGTGTTTGAGGACAGCCTGACCAAACAAGGCATCCCGGCAGGAGTCCTTGTCCAAGCAGTAATGGGCTGTGAAGGTATGAACCGAGGCTGATGTGGCGGCTCGACAGATCTGATCTATGGATACAGAGTGAAGATGAGCCATAGAAGTGGCCATGGCTCTCACATTGTAAGCTGTGACATGGCCTTCCAGAGAAATATTTTTACTCTGGTAAGCAAAGGAAATACACTGAGCAATCCAATTGGAAAGTGTACGTTTGGAGACTGGAAGTCCCAAATGAGAAGGATCAAAAGCCACAAAAAGTTGGGAAGACTTTCGATGTGGCTGAGTCCTGTTGAGGTAAAAGGCGAGAGCTCTTTTACAATCTAGAGTATGAAGGTTCCTCTCTGCACTGGATGCATGAGGAGCTGGAAAAAAGACAGGTAGATATACCTCTTAAGATGAAAAGGCGAGACCACTTTGGGCATAAAGTGGGGATTCGTCCTGAGGACCACCTTATCATGATGAAACCTGGTATAAGGTGGATGAGCCACTAAGGCTTGTAGTTCACTGATGCGGCGAGCTGAAGTGACTGCAATAAGGAAAATGACCTTCCAGGAAAGAAATTTCAAGGAGGTAGAAACCAACGGTTCAAAAGGTGGCTTCATAAGCTGACCTAGAACTAGGTTCAAATCCCATGCTACCGGAGGAAGCCGGATGGGAGGTTTAGTTAGAGTCAGGCCTCTCATGAACCTTGAAATAAGAGGATGAGAGGAGACAGGTTGTCAATTTATAGGTTGTAAAGATGCTGCAATAGCACTCAAAATGGACTCTTACTGAATTCGTCTTAAGGCCTGCATTGGAATGATGCAGGAGATAGTGTAATAGAGAATTCAAAGGAAGTGCTAGAGGGTCAAGACCCTGTTGAGCACACCAAATGGAAAAGCGATTCCATTTGAAAGCATAGGAATGCCTCGTGGAGGGTTTCCTAGAGGCATGAAGGATATCTTTCACTGGCTGAGAAAGATTGAAGTCATGAAGGCTTAGGCCTTCAGTAACCAAGCTCTGAGGTGTAGGGACTTGGGGTTTGGGTGCCACAAAGTCCCCTCCTCCTGAGAGAGGAGGTCTGGCGCAGCTCCCAGGTCCAGGGAGGGTCCCTGGGAGAGATGCAGAAGTAGAGGGAACCACACTTGGCGTGGCCAGCGTGGAGCTATGAGGATCATCGATCCGTGATCCCTCTGGAGTTTGAACAGAGTCTTGGGAATCAAAGGAATGGGTGGAAAGGCATATAGGAATTCCTGACGCCAATGCAGGAGAAAGGCGTCGTTGGCCTGAGCTCCCTGACATGGGGTCCTGGAACAGAACCGGGGAAGTTTGGCATTCCACGGACTTGCAAAGAGGTCTATGTCCGGGGTTCCCCATTCCTGAAAGATTCTGCCTATCTGGTCCATATGTAGGGACCATTCGTGTGGAAGCAAAACTCGACTGAGTCTGTCTGCCTGAGAGTTTTGAACCCCTGGAAGATATACTGCCAGAAGATGAATTTGATGCTCTCTGGCGAAGGCCCATAATCTGAGAGCTTCGTTGCAAAGCGACAGAGAGCCTGTCCCTCCTTGTTTGTTTACGAAGAACATGGCCACCTGATTGTCTGTCTGAACTAGGACGGTCAGGTTGACAAGGAGGGTATGAAAGACTTTGAGGGCAAAGAAGATTGCTCGCAGTTCCAGGAGGTTGATGTGAAGGGTGGTCTCCTGTGGAGACCAAGTACCCTGAGTGGAGAGGGATTGTAGATGGGCTCCCCACCCTGTTTGGGAGGCATCTGTTGTGAGGGTTGCTTGGGGCAACAAAGGTTGGCAGGGGGCCCCCAACAAGAGATTCTTGGTGGACATCCACCATTGAAGGGACCAAAACAGACGCTTTGAGGTGAGGATTTGGTCAGAGAGCGCTCCTGATGCTTGAGTCCACTGGGTGGCCAAGGTCCATTGAGCTGCTCTCATGTGAAGACGAGCGTAGGGCACCATGTGAACTGTGGAGGCCATGTGGCCCAGAAGTCGCAGCATTTCTCTGGCTGTCAAGTGACTGCTGGACTGAGCTTGGGAGGGCAAGCACACCAGACGTTGGCCCCAGACTTGAGGTAGGTAGGCCCTTGCAGTGGTGGTGTCCAACTGGGCCCCTATGAATTCCAGAGATTGAGTAGGGATAAGTTGAGATTTGGGAAGGTTTATCACCAGTCCCAGATACTGCAGAATGTGCCTTGTGCGGTCCAGAGAAATCTGGGCCTCTGACTGAGATGGAGCTCGGATGAGCCAGTCGTCCAGATATGGGAATAGAAAAATTCCCAGACCTCTTAGAAATGCGGCAACAACTGCCATGCATTTGGTGAACACTCTTGGAGTAGAGGCTAGACCGAAGGGAAGTACTCTGTACTGGAAATGTTTTCCCTGAAACAGAAATCTTAGATATTTTCTGTGGGATGGGTGGATGAGTATATGTGTGTACGCATCCTTGAGATCTAGAGAACAAAGCCAATCCTGACTCTGAAGGTATGGAAGGAGAATGCCTAGAGAAAGCATTTTGAATTTCTCGTTGTACAGAAATTTGTTCAATTCTCTCAGATCTAGGATAGGTCTGAATCCCCCTGTCTTCTTTGTTATGAGAAAATAAGGGGAGTAGAATCCTGTCCCTTGTTGAAGAAGAGGAACCTCTTCTATTGCCCCTTGGGCAAGGAGAGAAGAGACTTCCTGATCCAACAGGCCCAGGAGAGATGGGGGAGAATTGAAGTGCCTCACCATGGTATATGGAGGAAGGTTGGAAAAATGAAGTTTGTAGCCCTCTCTGATGATAGAGAGGGTCCATTGCTCTGCTGTAATTTGCTCCCATCTGGGAGCAAAGTGAACTAACCTTCCGGGAATGGTGAGGGGCTCTGGTTGTTCTAGAGCCAGAAATGTTAAGTTCTCTAGGGGCAAGTCAAAACCCCTGAGGGGGTTGAGCCTGCTGAGGAGTGGCAGACGCTGCAGGCTTTGACCTTGCTTGTTTAGGTTGCTGACGTTTAGCAGCAAAGCGAGGCTGAGAAGATTGTTGGCCAGTATTTGTGGAAAATCTGGCCTTCTTGTAGTAAGGCCTCTTGAAAGACTTTTTCTTGGCAGGAGTAGAGGTAGACTTAGAAAGTCTATCCAATGTAGCATTTTCTGCGTCCATTTGAGTGGCTTTAATTTGCCAGTCTTTACCAAATAAGTTCTCACCTGTACAGGGCAGATTCCGTAAGCCATCCAGGACCCAGGGTTCTAGGTCAGAGGCCTGGAGCCAAGCAAGTCGTCGGGCTGCAATAGCAATGCCCGAAGCTCTACCGGCACCCTCAAAGGAATCAAAAGCTGCTCTGTTGGAGAACTTAGAAACATCTAGAAGCTGTTTCACCAGAGAAATGAACTCCTCCTTTCTATCCTCAGGGATAAAGGAGGCAAAATGCCGTACCTTTAGGGCAAGTTCCCTTAGAAACATGCCCATATACAGACTGTATGAATTAATCCTGGCTATAAGCATACTAGCCTGGAAAAGTTTCCTACCAAAAGAGTCTAGGGTCTTACATTCTCGTCCTGGAGGGATAGAAGAGTGCCTTTTGGTACTCTTAATCTTTTTCAGTGCAGACTTCACCACAATGGAATGGTGAGGCAACTGAGTCTTTTGAAAACCAGGAGGAGGGGGGACCCGGTACATGGTGTCCAACCTACGAGAATAAGGAGACAACGTTAGAGGAGCCTCCCATAAGTCCATCAAGTGTTCTTGAAGGATTTCATGGATAGGCAGGGTGACTGCCTCTTTAGGAACCTTAGGGTATCCTAAAATATCCAATTTCTTTGACCTAGGTTCTTTTTCAGAGGATGTTACGTGTTCCACCGCTTTGACCCGGTGAAAAGCGGGATATAAATGCAGTTAAATAAATAATAAAATAAATAAATGTGGTAATAGAAAGTCCTTTAGCTAGCTCTATAATGAAGTCTTGAAAGGACAAATCCTCTGGTGGAGACATTCTCCTCTTTGGGGAAGAAGGGTCTTCATGAAGAACTAGAGACAGCTCATCAGAGTCCTCAGAGGAGTCATAATCCTCAGAAGAATCAGAGTATTCTCTATTTGCTTCCAACGCACGATACGCATACTGATCGGTATCGACATCGGGCGTACCGGGTATGGGATCGGTATCGGGTAAAACCCCGGATCCGGCATGCGGAACCGATCTGCGTTTGGAAGTGGATGGTCTCGGTTCCGGTATGGGAGACGATACCGGAACCGGACCCGGTACCGCTGAACGCGGTACCGAGGTCGTTGCAGCTTTAATAAAAGCCAGCATGGCCTGCTGCATGGTCTGAACAGTATTGCTCATAGACGCCACTGCTGCCTGGATGTCGGTACCGGTATGGGCCGGTACCCCAGAGCAGTCTAACAGGTGATCAGTCGAGGCCGTGCCATCGATGTCAACCTGTAACCCCATAGATGGTGCTTTGGAAGCCAGAGCTTCCCGCCGGGGTTGTTTGGCTGGGGCAGGATCCTCAGATTCAAAAGTGAGAGCCTCTCGATGCTTTGAAGGAGATTTGCTCTTTGAGGACCTGCCTGAAGGAGGTTTGGTTACCTGAGATCCATCCGGAGAGGAAGACCTGGATGACTGTGATGCTGGATTATCTGAAGCAAACAGCACATGGAATTTGTTGGCCCGGTTCTGCAAACCACGTTTAGACATCTGGGAGCAGGATGGGCAGTCCGGAATGGAGTGGTCAGGTCCCAAACATTTAAGACACCATTCATGGGTGTCTGTGACAGAAATAACAGCACTACACTTGGTACACTTCTTAAAACCAGGGGCTGGTTTCTCCATGAGAATTTGTGTAGGCCTGAGGCCTAACCGAAGTCACCAAGTTGTGCAAAGATAAAGAATTTTTTTTATTTTTTTTTTAAAGAAAAGAAAAGAGAGACCGGCGGTACCGGTTTCGGTATGGGGAAGGCAGGTACGCGGTCTAAAGAAACAAACTAAAACAATTTCTTCAGCGGTGACAGGAACACGACCTGCTGGCTCCGCGGAAAAAGAGAAACTGAGGAGAGCTGGTCAGGAAGGCGGGAAGGCAGCGCGCATGTGCAGTGGGCGGCCCCAAAAGCTTCCTTTCTGGGAAGCTGGGGAGCTTTCCCGCGCAGGCTCCGTCGGTTCCGACGTACTCATAAGTGAGGACTTATTCCTGCTTGTTCCTGGAGATAATCCAATCCAAAGTGAGGGTCTTAAACTTTAGGGAAACTAAAGGTATTGCCAAGATGGGCCAATACCTCAAGGAGTCGTTAGCAGGATGGGAACATAGAGGGATGCAGAAAAACAGTGGGCAAAACTGAAAGGGGATAGTTTAAGGGCAATCAGAATGCTAAATAAAAGGTTAAAAAAAAGGAGGCTGCTATGACTCTCAAACGTAGTAGCTGAAAAGGTGAAGAAAAAGAGGGAGACATTCATGAAATACAATAGCTCATAGAAAATCTTAGAGGCTGGCAAAGTAGTTAAGCAAGCAAAGATTCAAAAAGAGGAGGAAATAGCCAATGCAATAAAATGGGGGTGAGGGGGGAGACATTTTTCAGATATGTTAGTGAGAAGAGGAAGGGCAAAAGTGGTATTGTCAGACTCAAGGGTGAAGGGGAGGAATATGTAGAAGCTGATGAGGATAAAGCGAAATTGCTTAACAAATATTTGTTCTGTGTTCACAGATGAAGGACCAAGAGCAGACTCATAAAAAACCTGCAAACAGGAACAGAAGCAAGGGGCATCTTGAATGGTTTTCAGAAGACTCTAGCTAATTCCTCATGAACAAACTAAAAGTAGACAAAGCAAAGTGACCGGATGGGATACATCTGAGAATACTGAGGGAACTTGGACATTTTAGCAGCTCCACTGATTGACCTTTTCAATGCCTCTTTGAATTTGGGAATGGTGCCAGAGGACTAGAGAGAAGCACATGTGCTCCCATTACACAAAAGCAGAAGTAAGGGTGTGGTTGAAAACTACAGGCCAGTTAGTTTAATCTCTGTTGAGTAAATTATTGGAAGCACTGCTGAAAGAGAAAATAGTGAGGTTTCTGGAGTCCAACAGGTTACCAGATCCAAGGCAGCATGGATTCACTAGAGGCAGGTCTTGTTAGACAAATCTGATTGATTTCTTTGACCAGGTGAACAGGGAGTTGGACCGAGAGAGAGACCTAGATGTGGTGCATTTAGATTTCAGTAAAGCCTTTGCCATTGTTCCACACAGATGACTGCTAGACAAACTGAGAAAACTGAGAAATTGGTTGAGTGAGAAGCAGCAAAGGGTACAGGTAAATGGAGTTCATTCTGAGGAGAAGGATGTAACCAGTGGTGTGACCCAGGGATCTGTCCATGATCTGATTCTTTTTAACATCTTTGTTAGTGATATAGCAGAAGGGTTGTCGGGTAGGTTTTGCCTCTTTGTGGATGATACCAAAATCTGCAATAGAGTAGACAGGAACGTGTAGATAACATGAGGAGGGATCTAGCTAAGCTTGGCGAATGGTCTAGAATTTGGCAGCTGAGATTTAATGTTAAAAATGCAAAGTCATGCATTTGGGCTACAGCAATCCAAGGGCGTGATACAGTATAGGGGTGAAGTACTTCTGTCCACAAAAGAAGAGCAGTACCTAGGTGTGATTGTGTCTGATGATCTTAAAGTAGCTAAACAGGTAGAAAAGGCAACGGCGAAAGCTAGGATGCTTGTGGAGCATATAGAGAGGAATGGCCATTAGCAGAAAGGAGGTGATAGTGCCTCTATATAAGTCTTTGCTGCAACCTCATTTGGAGTATTGTGTGCATTGCTGGAGAACACACCTTCTAAAGGATATAAACAGGTTGCAGTCAGTGCAGGGGTTGCTACTAAAATGGTTAGTGGTCTTCGTTATAAAGCATATGAGGATAGACTTACTGAGCTTAATATGTATACTTTAGAGGAAAGACAGGATAGAGGTGATATGACTGAGACATTAGAATACTTCCGTGGCATAAATGCTGAGGAGGAGAGCCTTTTTCAGTTGAAAGCAAGCCCTGCTACAAGAGGACATAGGATGAGGGTGAAAGCGGATAGATTCAGGAGTGATATGTGGAAATATTTCTATACAGAAAAAGGTGGTACAGATGTGGAATAGTCTCCCAGTGGAGGTGGTAGAGATGAGGACAGTATCTGAATTCAAAACAGCATGGGAAAAACACAAAGGATCTCTAAAGAAAAAATGGGGACTGTTGTCGTTGATATGGAAGGACAGACTAGATAGGCCATGTGGTCTTTTTCTATTCATATCTTTGCTACATCCTATTGCTTTCGGTCGGCAATCCAGTTCAGATGCTGGGTTTTGGTATGGCTGCTCCCTGGAATCCGATTCAATAGACATTTGTCTACAGTGGATTGCAATGGACCACTTTGCTGTGTTCTGCTAGCATTGCCTTTCACTCGGTTTCTCTTTACCATTTTTACGATTCCCTGGAATATGCTTTGCCAGTGTTTGTTTAGGAAAGATTACATGTTTGAGATTTACTGATCCATCCGTCTTTCATGTGTCTCTTCACTTTCTCTACAACCTACCACAGAGCTCATGGGTTGCAGCAAGGGCTTCTCTTGCTGGCCCTTTCACCCTGCACTTGGGAATCATGTATGTTTGGCTGCCTTATCCTACTTTGCCAGGGAGAAAGCTAGGTTACTTATCTGTAATGGGGGTTCTATATGGACACCACAATTTGCTGGCCACCCGGTCCATCCCACCTCCTTAAGTTGCTTCTGATCTCCAGCCTGCCTTTTGAAATTCCTTGTTCTGGAACAGGTTGGGGCTGTTACACATGCCCAAAAAAGTCTTCTGAACTTTTCTGGGCTTTAGGAAAGCACCTATCTGTTGCTGCTATATCTTGCTGATCACAGTGCACCCCTATTAAAGGTAAGTATCTTAGCTCTGTAGCACCATCTAGCAACTACAAGCTTGCAGAAGTCCTTTATTTCAATTGGAATATTATGTTCAGTTTTGGAGACCATATCTTGCAAAGGATATAAAAAGACTGGAAATGGTTCAGCGGAAGGTGACCAAAATGATTTGGTGCCTGTGCCAGAAGACATCTGAGAAGAGGCTTGATGATCTAAATATGTACACTCTGGAGGAGAGGAGGGACGGGACAGGACAGGGGAGATATGATACAGACCTTTAAATACTTAAAGGGTATTAATGAGCAAACCTTTTTCAAAGATAGGGAAGCTGCAAAACTACAGGACATAACATGAAGCTTCAAGGGAATAAACTGAAAGGCAACAGTAGGAAATATGTTTTCACTGAAAGGGTGGTAGATGCTTAGAATCTTTATTCAGTATTTGATAGACGGCTATTGTGGGAACATTAAGCGGTGTACAATAAAAGAAAATGGGGTAAACACTGCAAACCAAGAAAAGAAATGCCAATAACAAACAGGAAAGGAGGAAACAGGACAGAATAGTAACATCACACTATTACCAAATCATAAGATAGACATAGCCTGACCGGGCAACACAGACAGAAAGACAAGGGGAAGGCAAATGATGACTTATAAAAGGATAAAGACAAAGACAGGGCAATTAGGGAGGGGCCTCAGGGGAAAGGTCATATGCTTTCTGAAATAGATGGGTCTTAAGTAATGATTTAAACTGAGGATAGGATGGTTCTGACCGAAGGGGAGCTGGTAACATGTTCCATAAGAGAGGTCTGAAGAAGAATGCCCTCCTGGTGGAAGTGGTGGGGGCAAATACAGTGAAAGACACAGTGGATCCCTTTATAGCAACAGGCTAAAATAAAAATAACTTTCTCAGCTATCTCAACAAATAGGGGTGACCTGCATGGAGCAATGGGTACACCCCTAAACAAAGGCATAGGGAGGGGTGGCCTGCACTGAGTGGCAGGTGCACCTACTCTTGTTACCTTGCTGGGCAGACTAGATGGACCCATGATGGTTTTTATCTGCCGTGATTTACTATGTTACCTAAGTTTTAGACCCTGAACTTGTAACTATTCTCCTGGTTACATATGACAAAGCTGCTGTTTGGTACTTTTTACACATCGCTGTCGCAAAGCTCCCTAATAATGGTCTGTCTGAACACATGCTTTTAGTGCTGAAAGACTTGCTCCTAGCTCATTGGGTAATGAATAGCAGCGTGTCCTCACCCACATGTCCCTATCAGTGTTGGTGTGTTTACTCCTTTTTAGCCCTCTTTTCAATATCTAAGGCTAAATCAAGTTCTACAGCTGAAGTGTGCTCCATTAAAAGCTAGCAGGGGGAGGATTGTGTCCCTCTGACACCTGAGTCTAGGAGGAAGTCAAAGTATCCATGGTCCTCAGATGAGGCTTGATGTCTTTGCTGACCACGGTACTCAGATACCTCTGGATCCAGTAGCTTAGCAGGTTGAAGCTGCTGGAAGACGACCTCATCAATAGGTGCCAGGGAAGGCATCAGTGTCTATGCTGATGGTTCTGGCACCAGTACCAGGAGTTGTCTCTCCAGCTGGAAGCTAGGTGGTAACAATTCTTGGTGCTCTCAATAATACTGGTATCGAGGCTGATAGGCATGCTGCCAAACCTCTTTCAATAGTCAGCATACACTGTTCTAGTGACATTGCCGATGCCTGGGTGGAAGTATCAACAGGGCTCAGGGCCACCGTTCCCAAGCATGGCACCAGTAGCTCTCCCAGGTTGAAACACCAGGAGCATACCAGGGCCCCGTCAGTGCTTTGGAGGACAAATCTTCCTGCCAGGGCAGTTTGGTTGGCTGGTCAACATCCAGGGCTCCCTGTGGGGAGTCTCGATGCTTATGGGACTTTAGCAGGGTATTGGTATCAGATTTCAATATCAAAGATTTGGACTTACCCTTATGTTTGGACATCATGGATACCTGCGACCCATGGGAAAAAGTGGAGGCCTTTGACTATATCAAAGCTATGGAAACCAAGTCCAAGATGAATAACGGTCCAAACAGCTAGTCCCGGTGTTGTAGGCCTCTCTTGGTCATTTTTTGAGAGAAGGCAGGCACTGGGTTGGTGCTTAGGCCCCAGACATTTGAGGCACTGTCTGTCTGTGACTGATAGTGTGGCTGTGCACTTTGAACACTTAGCAAACCCATGGTGTGGTTTATCCATGCTTTTCTAGTGAACAGTGTACACATAAAAGGCTTTATAGGCCAACCAGCCTAAAGAGGAAGTGAAAAGAGCAGCAAAAAAGTAAAGAAAAATTAAAAACATTTTTGAAAAATGAAAACAAAAAAAAGAATCTGTGGTGTTAACAGCAGTACTGGCATCAAAAGGCAGAAACAGAATTAGAAAAGAAATGTTTCAAGTAGTGACAGGAACAAAGTGACCTGATAGCTCCATGGAAAAAGAAAACCAAGGAGAGGAGTTGAGAAAGCAGATGCACAGGCACATTCGATCACTCCCAAGAGCTTTCCAATTGGATACTGGAAAGGGTTCCCATCCAAGCTCAGTCGGTGCTGACATCACTCATAGGTGAAGACTGCATTCCTGTTTGTTCTTGGATATATTATACTTCACAAAAGTGGACAAGGAATATCATGTCACCACCCAACAGACATCAAGAGGGAAAACGCAGGAGAATTTGCCCATGAGACTGCCTGTGCACAAGTAGAATGAGTCCTAAAACCCTCTGGATTAGGCTTATGTGCCAGTAAGTAGGCTGACACAATGGCCTCCTTAATCCAGCAGGCAAGAGTGGCCTTTGAAGCCATCTGAGCCCTTTGAGGCCCTAAAAAGAGAACACAAAGAGATGATCAGAAATGCAAAAAGGGTTAGTCACATGTAAATAATGAACAACCTTGCACACATCTACAAATTGCAGGCCATTATCCTTTCCCTTGCACTGATACAGCAGAAATGAGGGCAAGGAAATGATCTGCTTGACATGAAAAGGAGACAGCACCTTGGGCAGAAAGGAAGGCAATGGACATAAAATGACATCTTCAGGCAAAAAGGACAAGAGATACAGACAGGAAAGCAACTGAAACTCACTAGTGATGGCCACCAAAAAGACCGTTTTCAAAGACAAACCCTTTATCAAAGCCCTCTTCAGAGGCTCAAATGGAGAGTTCATAAGTGCAAGAACAAGCGGAATAAGAGGATGTACCAGATTAAGAGGACAATGCAGGGTACACATTCCCTTGAGAAAACAGGCAACATCCCCATGAAATGCCAGAGAGCAGCAACCTGCACCCTGAGGAATTCCAAGCCAAAGCCTTCTGTAGGCCATCCTGCAAGAACCAAAGGGATCTTCACATGCCACAGCAAAAAAAAAAAACCACATACAGGAAACACCAACCCTCAAGAGACACAGACCGCCACCAGGCCTTTACAAGGGTACCAATTACTGCCACTGCATAGCCCTTCTGGCTTTATCACTGCCTCTCAAAGGCCATGCCACAAGCAAGAAGGGAGCAAGGTTGTCCATGAGAACCAGCCTTTGCCATAACATGTCTGGTGAACTCCAAGGCTGTGCTACCAGAAGCTGAAATAGGTACTAATACCACAGAAGCCATTGCCAAACCAGGGCAACCATGATCACTAGACAAGGATGGCCCTCTATCCTTTGAAGTAGCCAGGCAATCATAGTCCAAGGGGAAAAACCACATACAAAAGACAGACTAGGGGCCAAGGCTGAACTAGTGCATCAACCCACTTGGAGCTTTCATACCCAGCAGAAAGCTTGTAGTTTAAATTTAATAGCCACTCAGGGCCTAGTAACAGCAAAGTACTTTTAGTTTAAATTTAAAACACAGAAGAGAGCTTTCTGGTTACATTTGGAACCCAGCAGAGAGCTTGTAGTTTAAATTTCATAAGTTAGAGCCTAGCAGCAGCTAAGAGCTATAATTTAAATCAAATCAGAATATAGCTTACCTCAGCAGCACAAGACAGGGTACTGTGTAGCAGCCCTCTTTTAATAAGTGTTATTTCCCTCCCTCCCCTGGGATAATCGTAGCTTTGTAGGTATTTACACATCTTACAAGACAGGAGGTGCTCTCAAGTGAAGCTCATTACCCAAATCAGTCATACACTAAGGACCTGAGATTAGTTAAGCTTCAGGTGAACAAGGCATATTACACGTATTAGGTACAGTTTTATTAGTATAAATATCCATAGCAACCCTTAGTAAGTAAAGAACTTAGATCTAAACACAAACTTAAAACTAAGATGCAGACAGCAGTCCAGCAGCGAGATGAGGGCTTTCCAGTCTTTTGCATTGAGTGTCACATGTATGATTTTCTCCCAGTTGGTGAGAGGTCTTACGTGTGCACTAGGTGCAAGGAGCTCTTTGCTCTCAGGGAACGAGTCCGTTCTCTAGAGGCTAAAGTAGCAGACTTGGAAAGCATAAGACAGACAGAGGTACATAGACGAGACCTACAGGGATATAGTCCTGAAGTCCCACCTCCAGTCTGGCAGCATCCCTGTTGCCATGGAGGTCAAGTGACAGGAGAGCATCACCCTGGTGTGGCAGGAAGTGATCCTGTAACTAGGACCTGTCCTCCAGTTGATGTAAAACCCTCTTGCACCGAGGACGTTTCTCCAGGGCCATGTGCCCATGAGGGAAGGGTTAGGACAGCCGTTATAGTTGGTGATTCGATCAATAGGCATGTAGATAGCTTGGTGGCTGGTGGACGTGAGGTTCGCCTGGTAACATGCCTGCCTGGTGCAAAGGTAACGGACCTCACACGCCACCTAGATAAGGTCTAATATAGTGCTGGGGAGGAGTCTGCTGTCTTGGTACATGTCGGTACCAATGACATAGGAAAATGTGGTAGGGAGGATCTGGAGGCTAAATTTAAGCTTTTAGGTAGGAAGTTGAAATCCAGAACTTCCAGGGTAGCATTCTCTGAAATGCTTCCTGTTCCACACGCAGGACCCAAAAGGCAGGCAGAGCTCCAGAGTCTCAATGCGTGGATGAGACAATGGTGCAGAGATGAGGGTTTTGGATTTGTTAGGAACTGGGGAACATTCTGGGGAAAGGAGGGGCTCTTCCGAAGGGATGGGCTTCACCTTAACCGGGATGGAACCAGGCTGCTGGCATTAACCTTTAAAAAGGAGATAGAGCAGCTTTTAAACTAGATAATAGAGGAAAGCCAACAGTCGCCCAGGAGCGGATGGTTCGGAAGAATGAATCTTTGAAGGATACTACCAAAAGCAGAGAGGTTCCACAAAAGAGTAAAGTAGCCCAAATGCCCTCAAGTATGGAGCAGACAGAGCTTAAAGATCCTAAATTACCCATGTCTAACAATAGCCAAATTAATGTGAATAAAATACATTCTCTAAAATGCTTGTATGCAAATGCTAGAAGTCTAAAAAATAAGATGGGAGAGTTAGAATATATAGCACTAAATGAAAGGTTAGATATGATTGGAATATCAGACACATGGTGGAAGGAGGACAACCAGTGGGACACTGATACCTGGGTACAAACTATATCATAATGATAGAGCTGATCAAATTGGTGGAGGGGATGCTCTCTATGTTAGAGAGGGCATTGAGTCAGAAAGGATTAAAGTTTTGCAGGAAACAAAATCTGCTGTAGAATCTATATGGATTGAAATTCCATGTAAAAGGGGGAAGGCAATGGCAATGGCAATGGCAATGGCAGTGGGGGGTTGTACTATCGAGTGCCTGGCCAGAATGACCAAATGGATGATGAAATGCTCAAAGAAATCAAGGAAGCTAACAAAAGTTACAGCACAGTAATAATGGGTGATTTCAACTACCCCGGTATCAACTGTGTCGGTGTAATGGCAGGACATGCTAGGGAGATAACGTTCCTAGATGAAATAAATGACTGCTTCTTGGAGCAGCTGGTTCATGAACCGACCAGAGGGGAAGCCATATTAGACCTAATCCTTAGTGGAACACCAGATCTAGTGCAAGAGATAAGGTTGTTTGGGCCACTTGGCAATAGTGATCATAGCATGATCGCCTTTGATTTAATTAGTGGAGGAGGGATAGTAAGGAAATCCACAGTACTACCTTTTAACTTTCAAAAGGGAGACTATGATAAAATGAGGAAAACAGTTAAGAAAAAACTAAAAGGAGCAGTTGCAAAGGTTAAAGACGTACATCAGGCTTGACTGTTGTTGAAAAATACTATCTTGGAAGCCCAGACTAGCTGTATTCCACGCTTTAAGAAAAGTGGAAGGAAGTCCAAAAAACTGCCAGCATGGTTTAAAGGTGAGGTCAGAGAGGCTGTTGCCAAAAAAGCATCTTTCAGGAAATGGAAAAAAAGAGCCAAACGACGAAACCTGGAAACAGCACAAGCACTGGCAAGTCAAATGCAAGGCATTGATAAGGCAGGCAAAGGGAGAATTTTGAGAAGAAGCTTGCTGCGGAAGCAAAAACACGAAGTAAAGACCTTTTCAAGTACATTCGTAGCAAAAAACCTGTGAGAGAGTCAGTTGGTCCATTAGATGATAAAGGGGTTAAAGGAGCACTAAGAGGCGACAAGGCGATAGCGGAGAGACTGAATGAATTCTTTGCTTTTTTTACTGAGGAAGATGTAGGGATGTTACCCATGACTGAAGTGGTATTTAAAGGTGCGGAAGAATTGAAGGAAATATCGATACATCGGGAAGATGTATTACAACTATTAGATAAACTGAAGAGTAGCAAATCACCTGGGCTGGATGGTATACATCCAAGGGTGTTGAAAGAACTGAAATACGAGATTGCAGACCTATTAGTAATCTGTGAACTATCATTAAAATCATCTCTAATACCTGAAGACTGGAGGATCGCCAATGTAACACCAATTTTTTAAAAAGGTTCCAGGGGTGATCCGGGAAACTACAGACCGGTGAGCCTGACATCAGTACCGGGATAAATGGTAGAAACCATCATAAAGAATAAAATTACTCAGCATGTAGATAGTCATGACCTAATGGGAGACAGCCAACATGGCTTTAGACAAGGAAGATCTTGTCTTACTAATCTGTTATGTTTTTTTGAAGGAGTGAATAATCAGGTGGACAAAGGTGAGTCGGTTGATATTGTGTATCTGGACTTTCAGAAAGCCTTTGACAAGGTCCCTCATGAGAGACGTTTGGCAAAACTAGAGAGTCATGGGATAGGAGGCAGTGTACTATTGTGGATCAGGAACTGGTTAAAAGATAGAAAGCAGAGGGTAGGGCTAAATGGCCAATTTTCCCAATGGAGAAAGGTGAATAGTGGTGTACCCCAGGTATCTGTGCTGGGTCCGCTGCTTTTTGACATATTCATAAATGACCTGGAAAGTGGAATAACGAGTGAGGTTATCAAATTTGCAGATGACACAAAACTATTTAAAGTTGTTAAAACCCAAGAGGATTGTGGAAAATTGCAAGAGGATCTAGATAAATTGGAAGACTGGGCATCAAAATGGCAGATGAAATTTAATGTGGACAAATGCAAGGTTATGCACCTTGTCAGACGGCTGCCTGGGTGAGAATCTTCAGTCTTGACAATGCATATATTTATATGATTTTTGCAAGGTATTGTGGGTAATGTAGTTCATTCACACCAGACACAGCTGCTGACAATAATTTAGTTGTGCACAAGTGTTAAAGCCAATAAGATACTTCTTTATTTATGGGGTTATTTCTCCCAGCACAGATATGCTTGATAGCACATAAATTAGATTACTTGCTTGCAGTGTTTAACTTGGTAAAACAAAGTCAAAAATCAAAATCAGGAAAACAACCTTCAAACTTGTCAGGCAATTAGAGATATGCTAAGAAAACATTAGCTAACAAACGAAAAGCCACAAAGAAAGAAATAAACTGTTCTTGTAAGGTTAACTTCTGATTACTTTCCACACAGATCCAGAAGTAATTCTCTCCTAGCTCACAAGCAATTAGGTGCAGCTCAATTGCTATCAGTTATCCAGCTGAAACCCTTTAGCAGGCTGGCTTTCTACTGTGAGAGTCAAATCCTGCTTCAGGAGCTTTTCTTAGTGGAATAAAGAACAAATTTATATTTCTTTGTGATGGCTGCTGTGCTTTATCACAGAAAGTTACCAACGGAGTTTGGATAGAGAGCAGTCCATATAAACAATATCTTGATCTGCTATTATTTCCCCTTCATCAACAAGCATAGGGTCACTATCATGAATTGGCACAGATGAATCTTTCAATGGAGCACTTTCAGGAGAACACTTATTTCCCTGCTGTCTTTCAAGGTTATAGCTAGGGCATAGATCAGTGTTCATACCTGAGCTTCCATTGTTGCTATAGTTCCTCTCTATATAGCCTGGCCAGTATGTAGTCCAGTTCTTATGTCCAGCCTTTCAGTCCTGATCCCTGGACACTGGATCTCTCTTCACATACCTTCTGGCATAGGTCTTAGAGTCCCTTCCACGTGCAGCCGTCTCCCTCACAGGTAGCCTCTGGTGATTCCTTGTTCTGCAGCACCATTCCTCTGGCTTTCCCCAGTCCAATGGTCTATGCTGGCCCTTGGAATACCTCCCAGTATACGTACTGCCTTGGACTCTTCTAGACCTCTCAAAGGCTTTTCTCCTCTTCCTTCCAGAGGGTTTCTTTCCTTCTCTATCCGTCCGGTTTGGCTTCTGCTTCTGCTGATCCTTCAGATGAAACTGATGATCAAACTCAAGCTGATTCTCAGGATACTGAGGACATTTCTCTGAATATCCAAGGTGATCATGAAGCTGGTCATCTGTAGAATAAACTCTACTCTTATTCTGCTTAGATGAGTGATCCTCCCTAACACAGCGCAGCTGTGCTGAATCAGGCCCTGCCCTTTGAGATGAGTGCTTAGGGATTACCTCATAGCCCTCCTGATTGAACACACGTTTCCTCACTTCAGCTCCTCTAATGGCTGTTGGAAACCTGGTGCATTCTGGGACTGGTAGTCTTTTATGGCAAAATTCTGTTTTCTCATTTCTACCAGCACTGACAGGTTGCTTGTTCAGAGACACTTCACCTTTTCTATAGCCCCTTCCTGAGCTATGATAAGCTTCCTTATCACAACCTAGGGAAGAACAACCAAAACTATGGTTACACGATGCAAGGTTCCACATTAGGAACCACCACCCAGGAAAAAGATTTAGGCGTCATTGTGGATACCATGTTAAAACCAGAGCTCGCAGACAAAATGCAGCCCACTCACTTGATCTACCAAAATCATTCAAGAAGACTAAAAAATCCACAAGTGACAGAGCCTTCACATTCACTGCCCCTATGCTCTGGAATGATCTCCCACTAGACCTACGCACCGTAAAAGACCTCGCCCAATTTCGGAAGGAACTCAAAACTTACCTATTCTCTGAACATTTCCAAATCCCCTACCCCCCAAGCTCTGTACCCCCAAGCTCTATCCCACACCATCCACAGACACACCAACTCAGAACTCCCTAAACCACAACTAGACAACCCCTCACAGCCCCCACCCCCCCCCCCCACACACAAAATTCTTGAAAAAAAATGGAAATAAATTCCACCACATACACATGATGCACGATTATTCTGAAAACCCCTGTTTAGAATCACTTGTAAATAACCTATGTAAATAGTTTGGACAGTTTTTTACATCTGTCATTATTTGTAAAAAGTTAGAAAGTTTCTCTGTTTCAATGTAATGCATATCTATTCCATGTAAAAAGTTAAAAAGTTCTCTGTTCAATGTAAAGTATACAGAAGTATACATAATTTGTTAAATTGTTCCATGTAAACCGCCCTTGATCACTGGAAGGGGCGGTATAGAAGAAATAAGTAAGTAAATAAATAAATAAGTAAATAAATAAAAATAAAACCCTCAGCCCAGTGTGCAGCAGCAACAGCCAAGAGAGCAAATAGAATGCTAAGTATGATAAGGAATGGAAAATAAAACAAAAGATATTATAATGCCTCTATATCGTTCCATGGTGAGACCGCACCTTGAATATTGTGTGCAATTCTGGTCACCGTATCTTAAAAAGGATATAGCGATTTTAGAAAAGGTTCAGAGAAGAGCCACCAAAATGGTAAAGGGGATGGAAGGATACTCCTATGAAGAAAGGCTAAAAAGGTTAGGGCTCTTTAACCTGGAAAAGAGACGGCTGAGGGGAGATATGATAGAAGTCTATAAATTAATGAACGGAGTGGAACGGGTAAACGTAGATCGATTGTTTACCTTATCAGAATATAGCAAGACCAGGGGACATGCAATGAAGCTACAGGGTAAACTATTTAAGACTAAGAAAATATTTTTTCACTCAACGTGTAATCAAACTCTGGAATTTGTTACCAGAGGATGTAGTAAAGGCTGTTAATGTAGCTGGGTTTAAAAAAGGTTTGGACAAGTTCCTGGAGGAAAGGTCCATAAACCATTATTAAGAAGGGACCCAGGATATCAATGCTTGAACCAATACAAGCATTGTGGAACCTGTGTCCCTTGGGGAAACTGCTAGGTACATATGACCTAGATTGGCCACTGTTGGAAACAGAATACTGGGCTTGATGGACCTTGGTCTGACCCAGTATAGCATATCTTATGTTCTTATGAGCTGCTCTCCTTCAGATGGCTGAAAAAGACAGGAACCTTGGTGTTGGCACTTGTCACCATGAGATCTACCGTCGGGACTGCCAAAAACTACACTATACGAAGAAAGGCCCATGAGGCCAGTTCCCACTCTCCCAGATTGAGAAAGTGACAGCTTAGGTAGTTGGCCTCCACATTTTCCTCCCCGGCCAGCTGCTGGGTCAAGAGAGCTTGAAGATGGAGTTTTGCTCAGGGAAACAAGAGTTTAATTTCTTGCACTACATCTTGACGTTTTGTGCCACCATGGCAACTAACATAGGACACTGCTGTGGCACTGTCTAAGAGGACACATACTGCATGCCCTCAAAGTAGCCTGACAAATGATGATCAATTTGGCCTCCAAGAAGGACAACCGTCCCTGTGCTGTCTGGTCTAAGTAGCGAGCTTCCCAACTCAGCATCGGTGGTCAGCAGCACCCAGTCTGGAGATTCTAGTGGCATATCCCTGAGAATTTTGCCAGGGGTTGCCCACTAAGAGACTGATGAGCACCCTTTGGGGAAGTGGCAGATGATTCTCTGAGTCCTGTGAACTCAGGAACTACCAAGTCAGCAACACCCGCTGTAATGAATGGTGTGCCTGCGCCCAGGGGAGCAACTCTAGGGTTACCACCATTACAGCCAACAACTGCAGATAGTTCCAGACCCTGGGAGCCAACTGTCTAGGAAGTTGCAGAGCTGACAGCTGAACTTTGACCAGTGCTCCATGATCAAAAACACTTTTGAGACATGCATCGAAATATGCTCCACGGAACTCTAGACTATGAGAAGATGACGTCATCTACTACTACTATTTAGCACTTATAAAACGCCACACGCACAGCTACTACATGAGGCAGCTAACATACAGAGACAGTCCCTGCTCGTCAGAGTCCTGCTCATCAGAGCTTACAATCTAGTTAGAAAAGCACAAAGCATTACAGAGCATTAGTCAATTTGGACTGTAGTTTGGTCATAAACGTTGAAGGGGGTTAGGGTAAGATGAGGATGGAAGTCAGGTTCTGAATGCAACGGTGAAGAGGTGGGTCTTCAACCTGGATTTGAAGAGGGCCAGGGAGGGAGCCCGACACAGACGCAGGTAGGCTGTTCCAGGCATATGGTGCAGCCAGGTGAAAGGAGCACAGTCGGGAGTTCACGGTGCGGGTGAAAGGCCTTGACAGTAGTAGTTTGTTAGCAGAGAGTAAATTCCGAGAAGGGACATAAGGAGAGGTGAGAGATAGGGAGGTATTGCGGGGCCATGGAGTGTATGCATTTATAGGTAAGTAGGAGAAGTTTGAACTGGATGCGGAATTGGACAGGGAGCCAGTGAAGCAAATTGAGAAGAGGAGTAACGTCGGCATGGCAAGGTTGGCAGAATATTAGTCGAGCAGCGTAATTTTGTATAGACTGAAGGGGAAGGAGGTGGTTTACGGGGAGACCAGCAAGAAGCAGGTTACAGTAATCGAGGCGAGAGGAGATTAAGGAGTGGATAAGCGTTTTGGTAATGTGTTCAGAGAGGAAGGGGCGGATTTTGTTGATGTTGTAGAGAAAGAAGCGGCAGGTCTTAGCTACACGCTGGATATGAGCGGAGAAGGAGAGAGAGATATCAAAGATAACCCCCAAATTGCAGGCCGAGGGAACCAGAAGGATAGTGGATCCATCCACATGGACAGAGAGGGGGAAGTGGGGGGAAGGAGTTGGGTGGAAAGACAGAGTTCAGTCTTGGCCATGTTCAGTTTTAATCGGCGATGAGACATCCAGGCAGCGATGTCTGCAAGACAGGCAGAGATCTTGGACTGGGTTGTCTGAGAAATATCAGGTGTGGAGAGGTAGATCTGGGAGTCATCAGCATAGAGATGGTACTGGAAGCCATGGGAGGAGATAAGTGTGCCAAGGCCTTTGGTATAGAGAGAGAAAAGGAGGGGGCCCAGGACAGATCCCTGGGGTACACCTACTTGGAGCGGGGTAGGGGAGGACAAACCGCCAGAACATACACTGAATGAGCGGTGGGAGAGGTAGGAGGAGAACCAGGATAGTACGGAGTCTCTGAAGCCAAGCGAGGAGAGGGCGATGAGGAGAAGGTCGTGGTCAACAGTGTCAAAGGCAGCAGAAAGGTCAAGAAGGATGAGGATAGAGTAGAGGCCCTTAGATTTAGCGAGGAACAGGTCACTGGTGACCTTTGTGAGAGCCATTTCAGTGGAGTGTAGAGGATGGAAGCCAGATTGTAGTGGGTCCCAGGAAGGCCTGGGAGGTGAGGAGGTTTAGGCAGCGACGGTGGACTGCTCGTTCTAGTAGTTTGGATGTGAAGGGAAGGAGGGAGATGGGTCGATAGTTAGAAGGGCATGTGGGGTCAAGTGAGGGTTTCTTGAGGGGGGGTGTGACAACAGCATGTCTGAAGTCAACGGGGACCGCTGCAGTAGAGTGAAAGGTTGAGGATATGAGTGATGGAGGGGACAATGGTGAGGGAGATGGGATGAAGATGGGTGGGGATAAGCAGGTGGTGGGTTTGGAGGAGGAAAGAAGAAGTGTGGTTTCTTCTTCGGAAATCGGAGGGAAGGAGGCGAGGATGGATGGGGGAGGAGAGTATGGATGGGGGAGGAGGGGAGGTAGATGAGGGGATGGGGAATTGGAGGATAATTTTGTGGATTTTGTCGTGGAAGTAGTCGGCTAGGGTTTGGGCAGAGAGAGGGCGGGATTGGGGGCTGGGGGCCTTGAGGAGAGAGTTGAGGGTATTAAAGAGACGAGGATCAGAGGGAAAGGAGTTAGTCAGATTTACATAGTAGTCTTGTTTGGCAAGAGCAAGGGCTGATTGGAAGGAGTCAGGCATAAATTTGAAGTGAAGGAGGTTTTCTAGGTAGCGGGATTTGGACCAAGCACGGCAGAACGTGTGCAGGTGCATAGGTAACGGATCATGGGTGAAAGCCAGGGTTGGGAAGTAGATCGTTTGACAGGACGTGGGGTGGGAGGGGCAAGAGTGTCACGGGCTGAGGATAGTGTAGCATTGTATGAAGATAATGCCTCGTCGACAAACTTGGAGGATAAGATGGAGGGGAGAAATGGTAGAGGAGAGGGACAGGGGGTCAATGTTGTGAAGGTTTCTAAATAGGTTGGAGGAGACAGGACGAGGTTGGGATGGCGGAAGCTGAAGGGTAAATGTTAGAAGGTGATGGTCAAATGAGGGAAGGATTGAGTTGTGGAAGTTTGAGGGAGAGGAATTGGAGAAGAGTACTAGGTCAAGGCAGTGGCCGTGTAGGTGTGTGGGGGCAGTGGAGCAAGGTTGGAGATCGAATGAGGAAGTAAGAGCAAGGAACTTAGAGGCATGGGGGTCGGAGGGGTTGTCAATATGAATGTTGAAATCACCAAGGATAAGAGTAGGGGAGGAGGGATCCGTAAAGGCAGAAAGCCAGGAGTCGAAGTCAGTGAGGAAGGTTGATTTGGATTTATCAGGTGGGCGATAAATAACGGCTACTTGGAGGGGAAGTGGTTTAAGGAGGCAAATGGAGTGGACTTCGAAAGAGAGGGGGGAGTGTGAGTGGGGTGGCAGGAGGGGTTGTAATTGGCAAGAGGGAGAGAGTAGGAGGCCAACGCCACCACTGCGACCAGTAGATCGAGGTGTATGGAAGAACTGGTAGCCCCATAGCAGAGAGAGGCAATGGATGCGGTGTCATCTGGGGGGAGCCACGTCTCAGTCAGGGCAAGAAGGTGTAGGGCATTAGAGATAAACAGATCGTGAATAAAAGGGTTTTTCTAATGACTATAGGGCGCATGAAAATGGAAGAGCGGAGGGGGGGAGGAGAGGGATAGGGATAAGGTTGGATAAGTTACGTGCGGATTTCTTATCAGAGTAGCGTGGGGGTCTATTGCTGGTGTAATACCGAGGTTTAGAGGGAGCAGGGTGTGGGTGGGTATGTCTGAGTGTGTGTGCTCTCCAAGAGGGACATGAGAGAGGGGAAATGAGGGGTAAATTGGTGGTATTGGGTAGGTTGAGTGAGGGGTTATTTTTGGGGGTAGGGTTGGAAATGATATCTATGAATGAGAGATTGTGGGATGAATGAGGGAGGAGTGGGATGTGGATGAGATTAGTGTATGTGAGGAACTTTTTTTTAGTGTGAGAAAGAAATCGGGGGGGGGGGGGGGGCGCGCCCGGGTTAGGGTTGATGTTAACGGAGGGGAGGAGAATGAGAATTAGAGAGCAAGGTAAGGTGGAAATAGTACGGCGGAAGCGAGGGTGGGGTTGCCTTAAAGAGAGGGGGGCTGGTTGAATGTGGGGGAAGGTGTGAAGAAGCTCAAGAGCGGATGCTAGGCTAGAGGGCAGAATGGAGGGAGAGGTGAGGAAGGTAGGGGGAGGGTGATGGTAGGAGGGGGAGGCAGTTGGGGAGGATGAGGAAGAGGAGGACAATGAGATGTGGGGCTATGATATCGGGCAGCAGGGACTGAGCAAGCAATGGGTGGCAGGTATTAGGCGAACAAGCATACAATGGATAACAGTCCTATGCAGGCAATGGGTAGCAGTTCTATGCAGGCAGCTAATAACAGTGGTAGCAGTTCTATGTAACCTGTCTAAGCAAGTTCTATGCAGGTAAATGTTAGCAGTTCTATGCAGGCAATTATCCAAGTCATCCTGGGACCAGGTATAGATGTGGCGGAGGTGACAAGCGCTTCTCAGAGCTGCCTCTGGGCAATCCCATGCAGCAAAAACCATCAGTTGTAGCTCGAGTGGAATAGGAAAAATCTTGGAGGGCTTCCTGATTCCCACCAAAATGGGATTAGATGTCATTACTGAGTTCCCAATGGTGACTCAGATGACATTGCCATCTTTTATTTTTGCTGTCTTTTAGCTAAGGAGCAAATCCAAGGGGAGGAGGGAGGGTTGTAAGGACAGATTCTCCAGGACCAAGCAGGAAGTCAGTCCTCACTTATGGGTGACGTCGGCGCCGACGGAGCCCTCGCGGAGCAATTTTCCCCAGCTTTCAAAGAAAGCCTTTGGGAATTGCAGCGCGCATGCGCGGTCGTCTTCCCGCCCGAGGGTGCCATCTTAGCCAGTCTTCTTTTTTCCGCGGAGCCCTACAGACGTCCCCGTCTTGTCCCCGCGAAAAAGTTGATTTTCTTCTTTGTTTTATCCTTTTTTCTTTCGACCGATCGTTTTCCCGCCCGGACTCGCGACGCCGGTCTCGAGTCCGCTTACTTTTTTCGGTTTTTTCTGACTTAGTCAGCTTTCGTTTTCGGTTTCCCTGGCAGCCCGGTCCTTTGACCTCGCAGGGGCCCTTTTTCCCCCGATGGCTGCCAGTGGGTTTAAGCGGTGTGGTCGGTGTGACCGAAATATGTCACTAACCGACACACACGACTTTTGCCTCCGCTGCCTGGGCCCGGATCATGAGGAACTGATCTGTGGGCCCTGCAGCAAACTGTCCTCAAAGGCGTTGAGGAGTCGGCGGCATCAGCGTGAGAGAATCTTCGCTGACCCCAGCCGTACCCGGACCTCGTCGGAGGCCTCCGCGTCGAAAGGCTCCAGCTCGGACCGTCGCCGGAGCTCCTCCGACCGGGGTTCTCCCTCCGGGGACCATCGTCGGAAGGAAAAAACCCGCGAGGGCGGCGTCGGTGGACGCTCCTGGTTCCGCGAGGGCCAGGTCGCATAGCCCCGACAGCCGCCCCGGGTCCTTGGAGAAGGAACACATCCCGAAGCGACCTCGCCTGGAGTCGGAGATGCCTGCCCGGGTAAGTCCTGTGGTCCTTCTGGACTCGCCTCCGTGACAGCCAACGTTGGGCCCGACGCCGTCGGGGCCCGAGTTGGGGGCTGCTGGGTCACCTGAGCTCGGACTCAGGTTGACGGCCTTGGAGAGCAGACTGTCTGCCTTCATGGACCAGCAGCGGGCACTGCTCGCTGGCCTCGCTGGCGCCGCTGCCCCGACCACCGGGACGTCGATGTCCAAGTCGACCCCGGAGACCGAGCCGATCCTCGAGTCAATGAGAACTCGAGTCGATCCTCGGTCGAGGTCACCCTCGGCCTCCCGTTCGGGACCGAGGTCGCCGACGCCGACTCCCTCGACGTCGGGACGGCTGGCGCCGCACCCTGCCCGGGCCGACCCCACCGAGTCCTCGTCGGAGTCGGTCTGGGAGTCTGAGGAGGAAGAGTCACCTGATTCTTTCCGGACTCGGTGTGTCCCATCGGACTCACCGGGGTCCGAGCCTCGGAAGCAGTCCCCCCTGGAGGATGCCCGGTTCTCGGACTTCGTTAGGGATATGGCCAAGGCTTTGGCCTTCCCTGCGGATCCCGAGGAGGAGCCTCGAGCCGAAGAGCTCGACGCCCTCCAGTATGACTCTCCCGCGAGGGAGCACTTTACTGTGCCGGTTCCTCCTATGCTGGAACGACTACTCTTCCGCATGTGGGAGAGTCCGGCCTCCTCGCCGGTCCTGAGCAAGTGGGTCGATTCTATCTATCGGGTCCGCAAGAGCCCTGGCTTTCAGAAGGCGCAGCTGCCACACCATTCCATGGTAGTGGAATCGGCCATGCATCGTCTTAAGAGCCAGAAGATGCACTCCTCGGTGCCTCCTGGAAGGGAGGCCCGTAACCTGGATGGCCTTGGCAAGAAGTGCTTCCAGGGCTCTATGCTCGCATGTCGTGTCCAGACTTACCAGCTCTACATGGGCATGTATCTCCGGGATCTGGCTAAAGAGCTAGCCGGATTCTCCGCTGGTCTCTCCGAGGAGCCCTTGCGGAGGTTCCTAGCCTTGTCCACGGGCATTCGGGAATGCTCAAAGTTCATGTCCCGAGCAGCCTATGATGGCTTTGAGGCCTCGGCTAGAGTGGCCGCAGCCGGCATCGGTGCCCGCCGACAGGCTTGGCTTCAGTCGTCGGACCTTGAGCCCTGGGTACAGGACAAGTTGGTCGATGTCCCCTGCCGAGGCGAAAACCTCTTTGGCAAGCCCATGGCGGAAAAGGCTGCACAAATTGAGACTGAGACTCTCACCAGGACCAGGCTTTCTAGGAAGACCTCCGCCCCTTCCCAGAAAAAGAAGGGCTCGGGAAAAAAGTCCTTTTACCCGAGGAAGGCGGCTGCCTACAAACAGTACCCCCATTATCAGGCCCCTGCAGCTCCCCAACAGGGCCAGCAGGCCAAGGGACGGGGTAATGGGTTCCCGTAGGCAGCAAGCCCCCAAGCCTGCACCACTAGCCCCTGCTCAGCAGGGTGGGGGTTTTTGACTCGCTCAGCATAGCCTCTCCCCCCCGCTGGTTCCTCCCAGCACCGGAGGCCGGCTGGTTCACTTCGCCCACAGGTGGTCCAGCATCACCGCAGATGCCTGGGTACTTCAGGTCGTGCGAGAAGGCTACCTTCTCCACTTCCATCAGGTCCCTCCCTCCTATTTTCCGGGAGAACCTTCGCGCCCCCCTCTGCACAGGGAGTTGCTCCTTCAGGAGTTAGCAGGTCTTCTGCAGGGACAGGCGGTGGAACCGGTGCCCCACCACCTGAGAGGTCAAGGCTTTTATTCAAGGTATTTTCTGATACCAAAGAGAACAGGGGGCCTCAGACCCATCCTGGACTTGCGCAACCTCAACAAGTTCCTTGTGCGGGAGAAGTTCAAAATGCTTACCCTTGGAATCCTTCTGCCCTACCTCCAGCAGGGAGATTGGCTATGCTCCTTGGATCTAAAGGATGCCTACACGCACATCCTCATCCACCCAAGCCACCGCCAATACCTAAGGTTTGTGGTGGCAGGAAATCATTACCAGTACAGAGTACTGCCCTTTGGCCTATCCTCCGCACCGCGAGTCTTCACAAAATGTCTCGCGGTCGTGGCGGCCCATCTCCGGCTTCACGGCCTCTATGTCTTTCCGTACCTCGACGACTGGCTCATCAGAGCAGCGTCCGCTCAGGAGGTCACCAACGCCACGTGCCGCACGGTGACTCTGCTGCAGCACTTGGGCTTTGTTATAAACTTCGCAAAGTCCACTTTGCTCCCCTCACAGGATCTCGAGTTCATCGGCGCAAGGCTGCACACTCCTCGGGCACGAGCGTACCTACCGCTCGACAGGGCTCAACGGCTCATGGACCTAGCCGACCGCTTTCGCAGCCAGCCCCTGGTCTCCGCCAGGCGCTTCCTGAGACTGCTCGGCCATATGGCTTCCACCGTCCATGTGACCCCCAATGCCCGCCTGAATATGCGGTCTGCTCAATGGTGTCTCCGCCAGCAGTGGCGACAAGCCACAGGCGGCCTGGCAGACCTAGTGCGCGTCTCCGAGCCGCTGCTCTCGTCTCTCCGGTGGTGGCTCCGGCAGCCGAACCTGATATTCGGAATGCCTTTCCAGTCACCTCAGCCGACCCGGGTGCTGACCACCGATGCATCCCTCCTGGGCTGGGGAGCACATTGCCAAGAGGCACGTACTCAGGGCCTCTGGACCACGTGGGAGTCTGCTCAGCAGATCAACTTCCTGGAGCTCAGGGCGATCCGCCTAGCTCTCAAGGCCTTCTCCCACCTGACTTCCCAACAGTCCGTCCTTGTCCAGACGGACAATCAAGTTGCCATGTTCTACGTGAACAAGCAGGGGGGCACGGGCTCCTTCCTCCTCTGCCGGGAGGCACAGAAGCTCTGCTCTTGGGCCGTCAGTCACGGCATTCTCCTCAAGGCAGTTTATCTCCCGGGCCAAGAAAATTGCCTTGCAGACAAACTCAGCAGGGTCCTCCAGCCGCACGAGTGGCGTCTGGATCCCTTGGTAGTTCAGAAGCTCTTCAAGTGGGGTCTCCCCACGGTGGATCTCTTTGCCAGTCCTCACAACCGGCAGCTTCCTCGCTTCTGCTCTCGTCAGCCACACCCCCTTCGGGTTGCGGCGGACGCCTTTCTGATCTCGTGGTCGGGGAGCCTTCTGTACGCTTTCCCTCCCATCCCGCTGGTCTCTCGGACTCTTTTCAAGGTTCTCCGAGACAAAGCCTTCATGATCCTGGTGGCCCCTCGCTGGCCCAGGCAGCCGTGGTTTCCGCTCCTGCTGCAACTGGCGGTGGAGGATCCAATCCCTCTGGGGGTACAACCGGATCTCCTCACTCAGGATCAGGGGTCCCTTCTGCACCCCAACCTCAGGTCTCTCAACCTCATGGCCTGGCTGCTGAGAGGGTAGTCCTTGCTCCCCTTCTCCTGCCGGCAGAGGTGGAGGAGGTCGTCTTGGCTTCGCGACGGCCTTCTACCCGCAAATGCTACGCCCTTAAATGGCGTCGCTTTGCAGTCTGGTGTACCCAACAGTCTCAGGATCCCTTCTCCTGCCCGGTGTCGGTGATCTTGCAGTACTTGCTGCACCTCTCTAATCTGGGACTTAAGTCCAACTCCGTCAAAGTTCACCTCAGTGCTCTTTCAGCACATCATGTGCCAGTGGATGGCAGACCTCTCTCCAATGACCCTCTCGTAGCGAGGTTTCTCCGAGGTCTCCTTCTACTTAAACCACCTCTGCGCCCGCCAGCGCCTGACTGGGACCTGAATGTGGTTTTGCAGCGGATCACCTGTCCGCCTTTTGAACCTATGGCTACCTGTTCTCTCCGTTTTCTGTCTTGGAAAACACTGTTCTTGATAGCCCTCACTTCCGCTAGACGCGTAAGTGAATTGCAGGCCCTCGTGTCTGATCCCCCTTACACTAGGTTCTACAAGAATAGGGTAGTCCTACGGACTCACCCAAAATTTCTGCCTAAAGTGGTCTCCCCTTTTCACATCAATCAGGAGGTGGTACTTCCAACCTTCTTTCCCAGACCACACTCCAGCCGAGCTGAAACGGTCCTCCATACCCTGGACTGTAGAAGGGCATTGAACTTCTACCTTGACCGTACGCGGGAGCACCGTAAAGCTGCTCAGCTTTTTGTGTCTTTTGACCCCAATAGATTGGGGCTCCCGGTCTCCAAGCGTACTCTGTCCATCTGGGTTGCGGACTGTATCTCTTGGGCTTATGGGGCAGCCGGACTCTCCTTAGAAAGTCGAGTCACGGCTCATTGCGTTCGGGCAAAGGCCACGTCAGTGGCTTACCTCCGCTCTGTTCCGCTGGCAGACATCTGCCGGGCCGCTACTTGGTCTTCAAGCCAGACTTTTGCGGTCCATTACTGTCTCGAGAGGGAGTCCCGTAGGGACAGTGCTTTCGGACAGGCAGTCCTCCGTAATCTCTTTGAGGTCTGAGCAACTCCTACCCTCCATCCCGGATGTGGGCTACCGGTGGGTGATAATTCAGCGAAGATTCTATCCTTCTGTGCTGCTGAGCTAGAGGGAGCTCATTTTTGTGCTTAGGGTCTCCGGTAGCCTTGAGCTTGGGAGTCCCATAAGTGAGGACTGACTTCCTGATTGGTCCTGGAGAAAGCGTAGTTACTCACCTGTAACAGGTGTTCTCCAGGAGCAGCAGGAATCAGTCCTCACTACCCTCCCTCCTCCCCTTGGAGTTGCAAACGTCTGCTTATGTTCTTTTTTGCAAATTTTTATGCTGTCTTTTTTAGCTATGTCATCTGACTGGCTAAGATGGCACCCTCGGGCGGGAAGACGACCGCGCATGCGCGCTGCAATTCCCAAAGGCTTTCTTTGAAAGCTGGGGAAAATTGCTCCGCGAGGGCTCCGTCGGCGCCGACGTCACCCATAAGTGAGGACTGATTCCTGCTGCTCCTGGAGAACACCTGTTACAGGTGAGTAACTACGCTTTCTTGCTGTCCCCAGAAAACACCTGTTACAGGTGAGTAACTATGCTTTCACGGGAACAAGCAGGAAGTCAGTCCTCACATACAGCACTACCCAGCTACAGGCCACCAAAAGCCCATAGCAAAAACATTGACTCCCTCGTAGGTAGCAGCAATTAAGTCCATGTCCACAGACCACAGTAAGACCCCTGTGTCCGATGAAAACCAGCACTCCGGTAGCCTGAACACAGAAGGGTCAGAGGGTAGGAGTTGCCTAAACCCTGAAAAGATTACAAAGCACTGTCATGTCGGGACTCTTTCTGGGCAGTAATGGGCTGCGAAGGTATGGACTGGAGACCAGGTGGTGGCCCTGAAGATGTCCACCATTGGGACAGAGCACAAGTTTGCCGCCAAGGTTACCATGGCACTGACATGATGTGCTATGCCATAGCCTTCCAGCAGGAGCCCCACCTGCTCATAGGCGAGGATGACACAGTCCACTACCGAGGTGGAAAGCATAAGCTTGGTCACCGCCTCCCCCAGCCTACTGGGATCATAGGAGATGAAAAGCTGAATAGCTTTGTGGTGGCCCCGAGTGCGTTGGAAATAGGACAAAGCCCTCTTACAGTCCAAGGCGTGAAGGACTTTCTCCACCCTACTGGAGTGAGGTCTCAGAAGGTAAGGAGTACGTCTTCCTGGTTGAGATGGAAGGGAAGATACTACCTTCGGAATAACTTTTGGGTGCGTGCGGAGCACCACTCTGTTCTTGTAGAACCTGGTATACGGCATCTGTGCCACTAAGGCCTGAAGCTCACTAACTTTGCGAGCGGAGGCAAATGCAACCAGGAATGCCTCCTTCCAAGAGAGGTATCATAGGTGGCAAGTAGCCAGAGGCTCAAAGAGTGGGCAAGGGCGCTGCCCCAATACCACGTTGAGGTCTCATTTGGTTGCCGGAGGGCAAACCGGGGGCTTCAATAAGAGCAGACCCCTAAGAAAGCAGGTCACCAACAGCTGGACCAAGAGGAGCTTGCCATCCACCAGTTGGTGGTGCACCACCAGGGCACTAAGGTGCACCCAGATAAGCCAGGATTGCAAGAGGTAGAGAAGGTACTGTAACACTAAACCCACCGGGCAGGAGAACTGGTCAGTCCCGTGCTCGGCAAACCAGGCTGAAAACTTGCACCATTTGAGGGCATAAGCTCTTCTAGTAGAGGCCTTCCGAGAGGCCAGCAGGATCTCCTCTACCTCACCTGAGAGGTTGAAAGGAGCTAGGGTCACCCTTTCAGCAGCCACGCTGTCAGCGACAGGGACCTCAGGTTGGGGTGCAGAAGAGAGCCCCTTTCCTGAGAGAGGAGTCCCGCAGAGGTCCCCAATGGGATGGAGGTCTCCACCGTTAATTGGAGGAACAACAGGAACCACAGTTGCCTGGGCCACTGAGGGGCTATCAGGATGTTGCAGAGAGTCGAACAAGGTTTTGGCAATCAGCAGTGTGGGAGGGAAGGCGGACATGAGACCCTCTGACCATGAGATGAGGAACACATCCACTGCCACTCTAGAGGGGTGGGCCTGCTGGGAACAGAAGAGGGCAACTGAAAGTTTTACAGGCTGGCGAACAGGTCCATCATGGGTTTCCCCCAGATCTGGAAGTACGGGGTCAGCCACCCTGAGAGTCCAGCTGCCACTCATGCGGCTGGGGGACTCTGATCGGCCTGTTGGCCAGCAGGTTGTTCTGGCCTGGTAGGTGCTGCCCGGAGGATACCCTGTTGGACTGCATACAAGCAAAGGACCACTGCCTCCCGACAGAGGGCATGAGACCCTGTGCCCCCGTTTGTTCACACAGAACATTGTCATCTGGTTGTCCAAGGCGGCGCAGAAGAAGCCGAGCGGCCACAGAGGGACGGTACTGTATGTCCCGTGCCAGAGTCCTGAGACAGTCGGCTCGGTCCCTAGACAAGAAGGCCTTGACTGGAGAATGTCCAGCTTTGCCCTGATGAACTCCAGACATTGTGTTGGGAGGAGGTGAGACTTAGGGTAGTTTATGACAAATCCCAAGTGCTGCAGAACCTGGATGGTGCGTGCGGTGGCCTGCTGTGCCTCTCTTTATGAACCAGTCATCCAGGTAGGGGAAGACAGACCCCCTGGAGACAGAGGAAGGCAGGCACGACTGCCAGACAGACATTTTGTGACGACCCTTGGGGCAGAAGCCAAGTCGAAAGGGAGCACTCTATACTGATAGTGCCTGCCCCCCACTATGAACCGCAGGTACTGCCTGTGGTTGGGGTGAATGAGGATGTGGGTATAGGCATCCTTGAGGTCTAAGGAGCATAGCTAATCTCCCTGCTGGAAATAGGGCAGCAAGGGAGAGGATCTTGAACTTCTCTCTCACCAGGAATTTGTTGAGGTTGTGCAGTTGAGGATGAGCCTTAGGTCCCCTGTTCTTTTTGGCAAGAGGAAGTACCTGGAGTAAAACCCCTTGCTCTTGAGATGGTGGGGCACTGGTTCCACTGCTTTGTCCTCAAGAAGACCTGCGAACTCCTTCAGAAGGAAGTCCCGGTGGAGGGGAGACCTGAGGGGCTCTCCCAGAAAATAAGGGGGAAGTGTCTGAGTCGGGTGGAGGAGGTAATCCTCCCTGACCACACAAAGTGCCCAGGAGTTTGTGGTGATGGTCAACCACCTTTGGGCATAGTGGGCCAGACATCCCCCTATGGGCTGCTGATCTCCTTGGAGTAGAAGGGCTATGCTCAAGGAGTCAAAAACTGCCCCCTGGCTGGGCCGGAGCTGGTGCCTGGGGTTTTGGAGCCTTCTGCTTACGTGGGCCATGCCCATGTCCTGCTGACCATGTTGGGGAGCTGGGGAAGCCTGAAAAGGTGGGTAGTTTCTGTAAGCAGCCCCTTTCCTCCGGTAGAAGGACTTTTTACCCGAGCCCTTCTGTCTGGAAGGGGCAGTGATCTTTTTAGAGAGCCTGGTCCTTGTTATGAACTCAGTCTCCAGCTTGGTAGCATTGTCGGTCATGGGTTTGCCAAAGAGGTTCTCTCGTTGGCTTGAGACATTGACCAATTTGTCCTGAACTCACTGCTCGAAGTCAGATGACTGTAGCCAAGTTTGGCATTGTGCACCGATGCCCACTGCCCTGTCATAGGTCACCCGAGACATGAACTTGGAGCACTCACAGACTGTCTTGGCCAGGTTCTTGCACTGCTACAGGGGTTCCTCAGAGAGACCAGCTGAGAACCCGGCGAGTTCCTTCACCAGGTGCCTCAGGTACATGCCTCTGTACAGCTGGTAGGCTTGGATGCAGACAATGAGCATTGAACCCTGGTAACACCACTTTCTGCTGGGGGATACCAAGGAGTGCATCTTCTGGCTTTTCAGCCAACGCATGGCCGACTCCACCACCATGCAGTTATGCAGCAGCTGTAATTTCTGGAAGCCCGGGCTCCAGCAGACCTGGCCATTTGCTCACCACCAGCACTGACAGTAGTGTATTCCACATACATAGCATCAGCCATTCCAGGATAGGAGGGATGGGCACCATGAGTGATTCCCTCAGAAGAGCCTTGTACTGGAGGATTTTCAACTCATCCACCCAGGGTCCACCTCAAACTCCATAGGGAACACCAGAGCCTTAGACAAAATCAAGGAAGCTCATATCCTCTGGCAGGAACCACCATCAAGGCTCCGAGATGGGAGAGTCTGATGGAACGCTGCGGTGGTGATGGGTATCAGGGGACTCCTCATCCTCCGTCTCCCACTCGGAATAGTCCGTTGAGGCCTCGGGGCTCCTGATGCTCCAAGACCAGTGCCCAGCACACTTGCTGGGGATGATCGCGGTCCCATCAAGTGGGAATCAAATAGAGATCTTGGCCAAGGATCGACTTGAGGCCGAAGGACCTCGAGAATCGGCTCGGCCTCCAGGGACATCTTTGACGTAGAGGGCTCGGTGGTCGGGGCAGATGAACTGCTTGTACTGGACAACAGCGCCCACTGCTGGTCCATGAAGGCAGACAAACTGCACTCCAGGGCTGCCATTCTGGACTCCAGGCCAGAAGGCTCCGCAGCCTTCAGCTCGGACACAGAGGGACTCTGGCCCGGTGTCAGCTTGCCCAAAGGGGAATCCTCAATGAGGATGGTGTCTGGGGACAGTCCAAGGTTGAATCCCTTCTGGGGGATCTTTGCAGGCCGCTCTTTATCTGATGAGCGTCTCGGACTGCAGGACCTGGACTGGGGGGGCCTGGCCAATCTGATCTGTCCAAGGTTGCCGCCTTCGAGGGCTTCTTCTTCCGGGGTTCTCTCAAGGGAGACCCCTTTCTTTCTTTCTTTATGCAAGTTTTCAATTATACAGCAAAGAACAATATTCCTTACACAGATTACAGAGTATGATAGTAATAATGCCAATAAGTAAACAAGGGGAGACCCCCTTTCTGAATACCCATGATGGGGCTCGGACTCAGAAGGGTCTGTCCTAGGTGTTGAGGCTTCAGGCAAGGCCCTGGTCTTCGGAGGCACCGGAGCCTTGGGGAAAAACTTATCATGCTGCTGCTGGCGGCTCTTGAGGGCCTTGCTGGACATCATCTTTATCTGGCCCGAGGCAGTGGAGATAGACAGCAGTCGTGTGTGTTGGTTAAAGACAATTTCTGAGCACCGATCACATTTCTTAAAGCCACTGGTAGCCATGGGGGGAAAAATAAAATACCCCTGAGAGTCGAAGAATCACCGGGCTGCCAGTTGTGAAAAAAGGAACAAAGATGCCAGAAAATTAAAGAACAAAAAACTACAAAAAATAGACCCTGGACTCAACACCGAGGCAGTGAAGTCAGGTGGTGGGAAGAGTACCAGTGTGATACCAGAGGTGAGTATGAAACCTGGAGCAAAAAATCAACTTTTTCTGAGAACAAGCCAGACAAACATCTGAAGGGCTCCACGGAAAAAAGGAGACTGAGCAAGATGGCACCCTTGGGCTGGAAGGGGACCATGCATGCGTTGGAGCATCTCTCAAAGGTTTTCTTTGAAAGCTGGGGGGATGCTTCCGCAAGGGCTCCATCAGTGTCGATGTCACCCATATGTGAGGACCTACTTCCTGCTTGTTCCCGGAGAACACTCTCACCAGTCTTCCACTGCCGCTGAAGAAAGCGCAAGCACTGCTCTAGTCCTAGTGGCCTGGTCTTCCCAGGGAGATCAGAGGTCCGGGGGATGGGGGAAGAGCTCAAAATAGCAAGATGCCTTAAAGCAGTAGTTCTCAACCCAGTCCTCTGGGACCCCTAGTTCATCTGAGTTTTCAGAGTAGCCACAATGAACATGCATGAGATAGGTCTGCATGCACTGCTTCCATTGTATGCAGATCTATCTCATGCATATTCATTGTGGATATCCTGAAAACCTGGGTTGAGACCACTGCCTTAAAGGAACAGAAGACTAACTACCACCATTTACTGTACCTTTTTTAATTTTTTTATTTTAGATAAGAAAAACAAGGCCTAGGCACCTCACAGAAGGATCCTTCTGCCCTAGTGCACCCACAGAACTACACAGTTCCCCATGGACAAGAGCTCAACCCCATGAATAAAGAGCATCCAGAGGGGAATCTCCAATATATCCTGGAGTCTCAAGTGGCCAAGCTCAACTGGCAGACGTCCTCAATACAACAGCCAGGAGCTCAGACCCTAGCTGCACAGGATGCAGCAATCGCCATCTGCTGGAGACAGAGAAAAATAAAGGGCGCTCCTAGCTACACCAGGTTTTATGCTGGTGATGGACTGGTCTAGCAGGAAGATCTGGAAATGTGCATTTGCCGGCACTTCTAGGGTACATTTCTCAAATGTGCACATACAAGAGGAGCCAGTTAAGGAGCTGCCTGAACTCACTCTAATACCATGAGGTAGTGTTAAGAAAGCAGTGAGCACAATCACTTCTGCTTCATGAGGACACCCAAGCCAAAATGATCAGGCAACTGGTGTGTGCACCTTTCATAGCAGGTGCAAATGTTGGCATGGACATTGCCACTGTAAAATGGGAAATGCACACATTTTTCTTGCCTGCCCAAATCACCCCCCACTCCCTCTTAGCATCTCTGGATAGGTCCAAAGCAGCTTCCTGAAATCATTATTTACGCATACATGCGTAAATAATGATTTGAATGTAATTTGTTATAGGACGCAGCATTGCTTGCCACTAGTCCCATCTGTTCCATGCTAAGAGTTAAATAGTTAAGATGGCCTTCAAATTGTTCTTTGTAAAAATAATAATAGCAGCTTGCTATTATTAATGTTTTGTTATTTGATAACTGCCTCTGATCTCTGGAAGAGGTGGTATAGAAAAAAAATGTATAAATAAATATGCAGTCTACCCCTGTAGATGCTTCTAAAATGTATTGAAAAACAGTATCTAAGTACAAAATAAAGACAACCTAAGTGTTTCTTATACAGATCATGCCATTGACCATCTTAGCCAGAACTTACATCAAAGGTATGATGGGAACAACTGTGTGATTTTAATACCTGGTATTGTGAATTCCATGATTAAGCTACAAAATGATACTGCATAGAACATACTAGAACTTTGTCCAGTCTACAACTGGGAAATAGCTTCATTGCTCCACACTTATCTGAAGTATTTGAGTCTAATTTATTAATTATGTGAAGGGTAATGAGTTCTCAGCAAAGCTTGAACTGAATATACACTACATTTAGACACACTGAACACAAACCTATAATTCCCAAACTCTCACTTGGGTCTCTAGATCTTGGCTTCCCAGGGATTTTAAGGATAAATTAGGCCTCAGCCTCCAAGTTTAACAGTATTCTCACCAGCTCTTTAGGCTGCCATATCCTATACCTCAAGGTGATGGCCTAGTAAAATATTAGGGAGGAAGTACGTACATGATGGTTAGTTTCTGCTGAAGATTTGTTAAAACCTTGTCTTAGCCCTTTGCCATCACACACACACACGTCAAACCATCCGGTGCTATTGAGGATTTATTTTCCACTATTTCCTTTCAGTCCTGGACAAAAGGAGAAGAAAAGCACAGGCCAGATGGCTCCAGGCAGTGATCTTTACTTCTTCACAATCTGAATGACATCTTCATCCTCCAAGATGTGATCTTTCCCCACCTTCTGTGGGTTGTGTTTCACGGAGGAACCCCACACCAGCGCACTGCAGGAAGAGAGAAAAAAAGAGTGAGAAACTAGATACCATCTATCTGTAGCACTAGTGAAGTGTACCAATCGGGGACCGTTCCTCCCTATAGCACTATTTCTCAAACCAGTACTAGTGTAGACCCCAGCTAAACTGGCTTTTAGGATATCCACAATGAACATGCATGAAAGATTTGCATGCAATAGCAGCAGCACATGCCACTCTCTCTCATGCATATTCATTGTGGGTATCCGGAAAACCAGACTGGCCTGAGAAATGTGACCTACGGAAACATGCTAAATTGCAGCAAGTAAAGCAGCATCCAAGTCTGTGTACTCACTACTTGAACTCCTTGATAAGGTTCTTATGGATCTTGGTGCAGAAATCCTCCACTGTGGTCCTGGAGTCTGGCAACACCACTGGTGCAGTGTAATCTGGCAGCTGCCCTTTGGGTTTGGTGTAACTGTAACAAAGAAGACATACAAGTGCTGAATATTCCTTAGATTTCTCCAGCTAATCCATCCTCACTGCACAACTACAGAGACTTACATTCGAACCAGCCGCAGATAATCCCAGATCTTCTCCAGCAGATCATCAAAGTTCCAGCGATGGTGGGCAGAAATGGGCACACAGTGTGGAACTTTGTAAATAATGTCCAGCTCCTCTAGAGAGATCTGGTCGATCTTGTTTAGCACATAAATGCAAGGAATATAGACTCTGCAAAATACCAAACGAGAGTGTATCAATACCTTTTAATAAGCACATACAATGCCATGTAGTCATTTGGGTAAGAGAAACAAGGACAAAAACCAAGAAACTCCATACTAGACAAATGCTGACATATAAAGCCTTGCATGCTTTCTTACTTTACCCATCACTAATGACCCTTGAACATAGCCTAAGTTCTTTACAATTCATACTATTTTACTTCTTCACTGGAGGCCACTTTATGCATACACCAGATTTTGGTACAATAAACATACTGAAACTAAAAAAAAAACCAAAAAAACAGCAAAATGAGATCTAAAAATGAGCAAAATCAGCCTCTGTGGCTGCAGTGTTCAAAAATCACAGGCTACATCTTAGTCACTGCATGCATGATCCTAGCACTCTGCACCTGTCCACCTGCACCCCTAAGGCCTTCCATACACACTGTGTCTAACTGCCAGTGAGAATATTGCTGCAGGAAGCCAGAGCAGCTCTCACTGGTTGATATACAACAGAAGAATCCCAAAGACTTTTGCAAACTGTCTGCACTTAGTAAAGCTGAAACTCAACTACAGCTAAGTTGACACATGGTGAGGAAAAGGAGGGCCTAACCAACTGTGAAAAGACCCCTGACAAAGTCAGGAAAAACTGGTGGTTGCAGTTCTCTGGCTGAAACATGGTCCCAAATGCTCCTATTACAGGCAGAAGGAACACCAGGGTATGTAAAGGGTTAAATATTCTCACAGTAAGTTCAGCTGTGCATAGAATGATAACGATAATGATAATTTATCACTGTTACCAGTGTCTCTCATTTATACTGTTGCATTCAATTATTACTGTGGTCAGTAACATTCACTTATTACTGTTGCCAGTAGCACCCAAGTCAAAACACCTACACCCTCTCTACCATCCCAGGATTACACCATGGCTACCATTACTTGCTCACTCCTGCTCCTCTCCATCCTCTCTTGCATACTACATATTTCCACTGCTCTAACATCTGATATCAACCCCATACCTATTCACCAAACCCGTAATAGGAAACCCCATCAAAATTATTCACAAAGTATATACCATAGTAGGCACAACTACTGTCTATATGTAACTCTTGAAAATACAAACAAGAAACCTAATCCAAGAACTACTCCACAGAACCTCAAGTGTGCTCTAATTAACGCACGCTCAGCCCGCAACAAATGGCCAGCTATCATTGACCTTATATCAAACCTCACACTAGACATCCTACTGATCACAGAAACATGGCTTTCTAATACCGACAATGTCCTAATGAACCATCTCACCCCACCTAACTACACCATCTATACCTGTCACAGAGAAAACAGAAAGGGAGGAGGAGTTTGCATAATAGCAAGAACAGATTTGAAATATCACGTGATATCTACCAATGCCACAAACCACACAAATACGCTATCCATCTCCAATAATAACACCACCATAAACCTCATCTACAGAGCCCCAAATGCTCCAGCTGATGATCTCTCAACCATAATCGATATTGCCATCAACCCATCGGATATCAACAAACCTAACTGGATCCTTGGAGATTTTAACCTTGCCTCCACACCACCTTCAGTGTCCAACTCCTTCCTTGATGCCATGATCAACTTACAATACGATCAAATTGTAAAAACATCCACTCAAACAAGGAAATCTCCTTGACCTCATATTTGCACCATCAGCACACCCGAACCTGATAAACCAACCTGAGCCACTATCAACCCCCGTCCCCTGGTCTGATCACAAACTTATCTCATTCATCATTCCATCTATCGAATCCCCAAACAAGTCATCAGATACTTACCCACCACCAAAACCAGCACGATTCCAACCTCTCAACATGGACACAATCACCTCCCTTACCATGCCAAAACTCTCCACTATACCTAACATCGATGACACTGTATCAAACTGGAACAATGCTCTTCGACTATCAGCGCAACCTACCACTACACATGATAAAACCTCTACCAACTCCTCTATCGCCAAGAAAAAGAACGCACCATGGTTCTCCTCAGAGTTACGAACCTCCCTACAACAACTGAGGAGACTAGAGAAGAAATGGAGACACTCCCTAAACCCTCATGACCAGTCTATTTACCTAGCCAACTTGAAGTCCCATCGCCAGCTAACCTGGGATAAGAGAAGAGAACACCATACAAAGCTACTTAGCCGTTCCCTCAACAAACCAAGAGATCTCTTCCAAATAGTAAAATCCCTAACTACTGAACCTCCCTCACCACAACAGGAATATATACACCCACAACTATATGCTGATTACATCCAATCCAAGGCAATCAAGATCACTGAAGCAACCACAAGTGTAACCAAGCAACCCCCCAACGTCCAATTCATACTCAATAATTTCTCATCTCCAACTCCAAAGTCTATTGAAGAAATTATTACATCTATCAACGCCACCACCGCTCCAAATGATCCATGTCCAGCCTTCTGGATCAAATCACTGAAAACAGAACTTAGCCCATACATATCAGCCTTAGCTGACCAGTCCCTTAGATCCGGGATATTTCCAACAGCTCTCAAGCACACCTCCATCCGTCCCCTACTGAAGAACAACAAACTGGATCCGAAAAAGGAAGACTCCTATCGCCCAATTTCAAGCATTCCTTTATTAGCCAAGATCCTAGAAAAAGTCGTTCTCAGACAAATTCAACACCACATTGATTCCGAAGCCCCACTAGATCCAAACCAACATGGCTTCAGGGAAGCCCACGGAGTTGAAACCCTCCTAACTTCCCTATTGAACACACTCATTAATACAACAGACAATATCAGAAATGGAGTCGCTATGATCTTCCTAGACATAGCAGCAGCTTTTGATTCTGTTGACCACAACCAACTACTCACCAGGCTTCACGAAAAAGGAATTCAAGGGACGGCACTGAATTGGTGCAGATCTTACCTAGAAGAGCGCTGGCAACAAGTACGGACTGGTGATACCACATCTCAACCTTTTCATCAGAAGCAAGGAGTCCCGCAAGGTTCCTCCCTTTCAGCCCTTCTGTTTAACATCTATATGCAACCTCTCTGCAACATCTCCCACTCTTTCGGAATATCATGTCTTATCTACGCAGATGACGTGCTCTTATTCACTCCAATTAATGTACTAAAACCTGACTACACTACACTAATCACCTGTTTCAACTCGATATCAGATTGGCTACTCTCACAAAACCTCAGAATCAATTTTAAAAAAAACCGAAGTCCTGATTGTCACTAGAAACAAAGACTTCTCTCCCCCACCAACGCTAAGAACACGAGATGCTGATCTACCACTCAAAACCTCAATACGTTATCTGGGTGTTATACTTGACCAGCGACTTGAATTCAAAGATCACATAAAAAATACTGTAAAAGCCATTTACTACAAAATCAGGACTCTTCGACACCTCAGACCTATGCTTGAACCATCTGACTTCCGCACAATCTTCCAGGCATTAGTCACTCCTCATTTTGACTATGCAAATATCGTTCTTCATGGCCTGCCCAAGAGCAATTTAAACCCGCTTCAATTGGCCATGAATACAGCGGCCAGAGTTCTTCATGGATCCCTAAAAAGCCAACATATTACTCCCATCCTATTTGACCTCCACTGGCTCCCACTAACTTGCAGGACTTTATACAAAGCTCTCATCCTGACCTTCAAAGCATTCCACCATATCTCATCATCCTCCTTATCTGATCTCCTCCAACACACACAGAACACCAGATCTAGACGTTCTGTAACAGAGAACATGCTAACAGTCCCAAATGACAGCAAAAAACTCACTCAACCAACCACTTTAAGAGCATTCTCTTCCTTCGCCCCTAGATGCTGGAACACGCTTCCACCTAGTATTAGATCACAAAAAGACCTGTCCCAGTTCAGAAAATCCATAAAAACACACCTCTTCCTACAACACTTCTCACAATATACTGACCCCCCTCCCACACAGACCTTTGATCACGGCTAGTCAAATAAGCTCCCGAAACCTTACCACTCGATCTAGACCAAGCCTTACAAACCCTACCTTTAGAGCTCGAGCATTTAAGAACCTATTGTAAATAATTAAAAATATCTGTTAATTGTTAATCCCTGTTATCCATGTTTTTACTCCCTGTTCTCTGTAAACTTAACATTTGTTTTATGTTTAAGTACAAAATTTGTTAAAATGTAAACCGCGCTGATATCAAAAGTGCGGTATATAAAAGCTGTTAAATAAATAAATAAAATAACGTAACAGGTATATCCTAGGATGGCCTCTTTTGCCAAATAAAATTAAAGATTTTAGCTCTTTATCTGGAACCTCTACAGGGAACGAAATAAGTAAGAACACCACTCTAGTTATGTTAATCTTAATTGTAGTTACACCTATCCATAAGATATTTAAACCTTTCTCACTTGCCCAAATCCCTGTAAATAACATTCAGAAGCAGGCCATAGTTCAACTGGAACCATTTAGCGTAGTTACTCACCTGAAACAGGTGTTCTCCAGGGACAGCAGGAATCCATTCTCATATATGGGCGACATTGATGCTGACGGAGCCCACGCAGAGCAAATCCCCAGCTTTCAAAGAAAGCCTTTGGGAATTGCTACCACGCATGCATGGTCCGCTTCCCATCCAAAGGAGCCATCTTGCTCAGTCAAATGACATAGCTAAGACAGCAAAAACAAAAATAATTGGACTGCAACTCCAAGGGAAGGAAGGAGGGTTGTGAGGACTGATTCCTGTTGTCCCCGGAGAACACCTGTTAGAGGTGAGTAACTACGCTTTCTCCAGGAACAAGCAGGAAGTCAGTCCTCACATATGAGACTCCCCAGCTACAGGCTACAATGAACCTATAGCCAAAAAAGGCTCCATCATCGAGAGCCGCAAGGGAAATAGGACCTACGTCCAAGGAAAGTAGCACTCCGGTAGCCTGAACACAGAAGGCTCAGAGGGCAGGAGTTGCCTAGACCCTAAAAAGGTTACGGAGTACAGCCTGGCCGAAGGCACTGTCCCATCCGGACTCCCTATCCAGGCAGTAGTGAGCTGCAAAGGTATGAACCGAAGACTAGGTGGTGGCCCAGCAGATGTCTGCCAGACAGAGCACAGGAGAGCCACTGATGCCGCCATGGCCCTGACCCTATGAGCCATAACATGGCCTTCCAGAAGACGCCTTGCTTCCTCATAAGCCCGGGCAATACAGTCTGCCACCTATGTGGACAGCATACGCTTGGTCACCGCCTCCCCCAGCTTACCGGGGTCATAGGAAACGAAAAGCTGAGAGGCTTTCCGGTGACCTTGAGTACGTTAAATGTAGGACAAAGCCCTCGAGGCAAAAGAATTTAAACCGCCACTGCTGGGGCATGCAGGGAGAACGGGAGAGCAGCGATTACCATCAGAAGACATGAGGGAAGGCTCCTCTGTGCTCCCTGAGCCGGCCAATCACATCGAGGCAAAAGAATTTAAACCACCACTGCTGGGGGCTTGCCCGTGCCTTGTGGGCCTGCACCTGAGGGCCTCGCCAGAGGGCCCTTTGGCGTGGCCCTTAGGCTTAGGACCATGCGGGACCAGGAAACGGATGCTATATGGTTGGTTCTGTCTACTGGTATGTGTATTGTAGTTTAAATGTAATATAATCTATGTACTGTAGTTTCACATTGTCATGTTTTCCCTGTGTGATGTATTCCCAGTTTCCACTTCTTTGATGTAATGATAAAGTGTTGCATGTATTCTTACTTTTGTATTGTTTTGTGATCGCTTTGATTGAAGGAAAAAGCGGATACAAGACTTGTTAAATAAATAAGAGCACATATCTAGAGCTTCCTGACAGAGGGCACGGGACACCGTACCCCGTTTGTTCACATATAACAAGATATGGCATACTGGGTCAGACCAAGGTCCATCAAAAGTCCATTCAGAAAGTTCAATGAAGAATTCCTAGATCAAATAATTCCACACCTCACCCTAACACCCACAAATCTTGAGGAATCTATCAAAACTTGGAACAAAACTATCTCCATGGCTGCAGAAAGAAAACCAAACCCATCACCCCATAACAGCAATGACAATAAAACTGAAAAAAGGAATGCCCCATGGTTTAATATGACACTCAAAAAACTAAAAAGACAATTAAGAATGGAAGAAAGGAAATGGAGACAAACCAAATCACTAACAAATTATGAGAAATACATAAATACCCTAGATATATACAAGGAAACAGACAGTACTAAGAGAAACTACTACTCTAACATACTCAATAATTCCATTAACCGACCAAGGGAATTGTTCTGCATAATAAAGAACTTAAACAAAACATACAACTCAGACGAAATTTCCATAGATATTTCTCCACAAGAATTAGCACAATACTATATTAATAAAACAAAACTACAAATGACCCCCCCAATAACACACACTGAAATGACGCACACTACACTGGATAACTGGTCCAACTTCATTCTAACTTCAAAGACCACTCTCAAAACTACTATATCTAACATCAACACAACTACATCATATCTTGATCCATGCCCAGTGGATTGGATAAAAAAGACACTCAATACTCTCTTCTTTCATCCTCCCTATGGTCAACCTATCACGAGAAAAAGGATATTTACCACCATCTCTCAAACATGTTCAAATACGACCAATACTTAAAACACATTAGACAAATTATCACCAAAATCATACAGACCCATATCGAGTATTCCTTTCATGGCCAAACTTATTGAAAAAATAGTCCAAACTCAACTACAGGAATTCATTGATACATTGAACCTCCTTGACGAACACCAATATGGCTTCCGGCCATTCCATGGGATAGAAACACTACTAACAGTCCTTTATGACACTTTAAGGGGAATTGATGACACTAAACAAGCATTCATCCTAGTATTCCTCGACATCTCTGCAGCATTTGACAGCGTCAATCACTTAACAATGTTAAACAGACTTCAACAAATTGGAACAACATCTACTGTTTATAACTGGTTCAAATCCTACCTATCAAACAGAACCCAAACAGTGAGAATCCTCAACCAAACATCTACCACTTTCAATCAAACACAAGGCCTTCCACAGGGATCCGTGCTATCAGCACTACTATTTAACATTTACCTACAACCAGTCTGTAGCATTTTTAAACGTCATAGCGTCTATTACCATATTTACGCCGATGATATAATGTTCTACCTCCCATTTAAAATCCCACACCCTCCACTACAACAGAATGTTTTAAAGAAATAACAATATGGCTTAAGGATCAGAACCTACACATCAATTTCTCAAAAACTGATGTACTATATATTACTAAAAATCAAACATACACACCCCCAAGCACCATTATCCTAGATAACCATGAGATCAACATAAAAAAAGAAATAAAATACCTAGGTGTGATACTTGACAATAAACTTAACATGGATTCACACATAAAATATCTAACAAAAAACATACATTACAAACTCAAGACATTGAGACAATTAAGACCATTGATTCACTTACAAGACTTCATAACTATAATGCAAGCCATCACAACCCCACACTTTGATTTTGCAAATATAATCCTTAATGGCATCACAAAGCAAAATATTAAAAAGATACAACTCAGAACATAGCAGCAAGGATAATAATGAATATAAACTCAATAGAGCATATCACACCGATCCTGGCTGAACTTCATTGGCTACCCATTTACAGCAGAATAAAATACAAAATTATTTTAACCACATTTAAACTAATAACAGCACCATCTGTACTCAATACACTCATTAACATAGAAATAGATAAACGATCACAAAGGAGCAGAAACACAAACACTATAGCAGTTCCAAAAGATTACACAAAAGCTAGAAAACAAACCAACAAGAGGGCCTTCTCCCATTCGGCACCTATCCTATGGAATAATCTGCCTGACAACATTCGCCAACTATCAGACAAAGGAATTTAGAAAAAAAACTAAAAACCCATTTATTCTCTCTACACTACAATACACTACCTAATCAGAATACACAAAGAGACACAGGTTAACAACCATACTACAATACTACATAACATAACCACACAATACTTAACCATACCACACTTATATACAGTTGACAATTCTCCCAATTTATAATTATGTGATTTGTCACATTTAAAATATTTTATGCATCACAATTTTGATCCATGATATAATTTGTAAGTACCTATAATGTAAATACGTTCTAACATTTTACTGTTCAAATGTTATATTGTTACTTGTAAATAGTTCCACCTGTTCTATGTAAAATGACTAGGTATGCTCTTTCACATACCATATAACTTACTGTTCCTTGTAAACCGCACTTGATACTTGGGAAAGAGTGGTATAGAAATAATTGTTAAATAAATAAATAAATCAAGCCCAGTATCCTGCGCCTCCAATAATGGCCAATCTAGGTCATAAGTACCTAGCAGTTTCCCCAAAAGACATAGGTTCCTCAATGCTTGTATTGGGTCAAGCAGTGATATCCCGGGTCCCTCTTAATAATGGTTTATGGACCTTTCCTCCAAGAACTTGTCCAAACCTTTTTTAAACCCAGCTACACTAACAGCTTTTACCACATCCTCCGGTAACAAATTCCAGAGTTTGATTAAACGTTGAGTGAAAAAATATTTTCTCTTAATAGTCTTAAATAGGTTACCCTGTAGCTTCATTGCATGTCCCCTAGTCTTTTTATATTCTGATGATGTAAACAATCGAGCTACGTTTACCCATTCCACTCCATTCATTAATTTATAGACTTCTATCATATCTCCCCTCAACCATCTCTTTTCCAGGTTGAAGAGCATAGCGGTATCCTTCCATCCCTTTTACCATTTTGGTGGCTCTTCTCTGTACCATTTCTAACGCTGTATCTTTTTTAAGATATGGCGACCAGAATTGCACAGAATATTGAAGGTGCGGTCGCACCATGGAACAATACAAAGGCATTATAATATCCTTTGTTTTATTTTCCATTCCTTTCCTTATACCTAGCATTCTATTTGCTCTCTTGGCTGCCGCTGCACACTGGGCAGAGGGTTTTAACATGTTATCCACAATGATGCCTAAATCTTTTTCCTGGGTGGTGGTTCCCAGTATGGAACCTTGCATCGTGTAACCATAGTTTGGGTTATTCTTTCCTAGGTGCATAACTATGCACTTGTCTACATTAAATTTCATCTGCCATTTGAATGCCCAGTCTTCCATTTTATCAAGATCATCTTGCAATTTTCCACAATCCTCTTGGGTTTTAACAACTTTAGTTTTCTCTCATCTGCAAATTTGATAACCTCCCTCGTTATTCCACTTTCCTGGTCATTTATGAATATGTCAAAAAGCAGCAGACCCAGCACAGATTCCTGGGGTACTCCACTATTCACCTTTTTCCATTGGGAAAATTGGCTATTTAGCCCTACCCTCTGCTTTCAATCTTTTTTTTTTTTAACTTTAAATGTTTATTAAATTATACATATTATACATGCAACAGCAATATGCATATAAAAGAAAAAGGGATGTCCAAAACAATCCTACCAATCTTAAACAGGAAAAAAAATCATACAAATCAAGCAATAAATAATTAAATTAAACCATCCCTCCACTGAGCACACAAAACTACCAGGAGGCTACAGGAAATATCATTGTCAAGTCCTATCTTAACTATCGAACAAGATAGAACATATGGCAATATAATAACAAGGAATCCAAAATTATCCACCGGGGACATCGACGTCTAAGTCGACCCCGGAGACCGAGCCGATACGCGAGACCATGAAGGTTTGAGGTTGTCCTCGGTCACGGTCACCCTCGACGTCCCACTCGGAACCGAGAGTGTCGACGCCAGTGACTTCGGCATCGGGGTGGGTGCCACCCAGGCCTGCGCGGTCAGAGCCCCCCCCCCCCCCCGACTCCTCTTCGGATGAGTCCGCGTGGGAGACGGAGGAGTCCCCCAATACTTTTTGGACTCTGTGCGTCCCTTCGGACTCACTGCAGTCCGAGCCCTGGAGTAGGTCCCCTCTGGAGGACACCAAGTTCTCGGAGTTCGTCAGGGACATGGCCAAGGCTTTGGTGATTCCCGCGGACCCTGAGGAGGAGCCTCGAGCCAAAGAGCTCGAGGCCCTCCAGTATGACTCTCCTCCGAAGGAGTCCTTTACTGTGCCTGTTCCTCCGATGCTGGAACGGCTCCTCTTCCGGATGTGGGAGGCACCGGCCTCGGCGCCGGTTTTGAGCAAGCAGGTCGATTCCATTTATCGACTCCGTAAGAGCCCTGGTTTCCAGAAGGCGCAGCTGCTGCACCATTCCATCGTGGTGGAATCAGCCATGCATCATCTGAAAAGCCAGAAGATGCACGCCGCGGTGCCTCCCAGCAGGGAGGCCCGGAACCTGGATGCTTTCAGCAGAAAGTGCTTCCAGGGCTCGATGCTTGCCTGCCATGTCCAGTCCTACCAGCTGTACATGGGCATGTACCTATGGGACCTGGCGAAGGAACTTGCCGGGTTCTCTGCTGGCCTCTCCGGGGAACCTTTGCAGAGGTTCAAGACCTTGTCCTCGGGAATCCAGGAATGCTCAAAGTTCATGTCCCGAGCGGCCTACGATGGCTTTGAGGCTTCGGCCCGTGTAGCAGCAGCCGGCATCGGGGCCCGACGCCAGGCATGGTTGCAGTCATCGGACCTCGAGCCCTGGGTGCAGGACAAGTTGGTCTATGTCCCTGGCTGAGGTGAGAACCTTTTTGGCAAGCCCATGGCCGAGAAGGCGGCTGAGCTCGAAACCGAGCACCTGACTAGGACAAGACTGTCCAGAAAAACCTCTGCCCCTTCTCAGAGGAAGAAGGGCTCGGGTAAGAAGTCCTTTTACCCGAGGAAGGCGGCTGCCTACAAACCTTTCCCTCAGTATCAGGCCTCCCCAGTTCTCCCAGCAGGGTCAGCAGGCCAAGGGGCAGGGACATGGGCCCCGTAGGCAGAAGGCCCCCAAGCCTCCGGCTCCTGCTCCCACTCAGCAGGGAGGGGGTTTTTTGACTCCCACAGCATAGCCTTTCTACCTCTGCTGTCCATCTAGTCCTGTGCTTGGGTATTGAGCATAGTCCACAAGGGCTATACGCTCCACTTCCAGCAGTTGCCTCCAAACTACTTCCCAGGAGATCCTCTAAGACCTCCTCTGCACACAGACCTCCTCTTTCAGGAACTTCAAGGTCTGCTTCTAGACCAGGCGGTGGAGCCGGTACCTCCCCACCTGCAAGGTCACGGGTTCTACTCCAGGTACTCCCTCGTACCAAAGAGAACTGGGGGCCTCAGGCCTATTCTCGACCTCAGGAATCTCAACAAGTTCTTGGAGAAAGAAAGGTTCAAGATGCTCACTCTTGGAACACTTCTGCCCTACCTCCAGCAGGGAGATTGGCTATGCTCCTTAGATCTAAAGGATGCGTACACTCACATCCTCATTCATCCAGACCACAGAAAGTACCTCAGGTTCATGGTGGGAGGAAACCATTACCAGTATAGGGTACTACCCTTTGGCCTGACCTCCACCCCAAGGGTCTTTACAAAGTGCCTGGCGGTGGTGGAGGCCTACTTAAGGAATCAGGGTGTTTTTGTCTTCCCCTACCTGGACGACTGGCTCATCAGGGGTCAGACTTCCCAGGAGGCTCGGCAAGCCACCCTCAGAACTGTCTCCCTCCAACACCTAGGGTTTGTCAAACTTCGCAAAGTCCACTTTGCTCCCCTCCCAGAACCTAGAGTTTATAGGGGCAAGGTTGGACTCCCTGCAAGCAAAGGCTTACTTGCCAAGAGACAGGGCTCAAAGACTCATGGACTTGGCAAACCAGTTTCTGAGCAGGCCACAAGTCTCCGCCAGACTCTGTCTCAAGCTCCTGGGCCACATGGCATCGACAGTGCATGTGACCCCCAATGCCCGCCTCCACATGAGACCGGCCCAATGGTGTCTCCAAACTCAGTGGAAACAAGCCACTGGAAGCCTCACAGACAAAGTCCGGGTGTCCAAACCATTCCTGGACTCCCTGCAGTGATGGCTACACCAATGTTCCCTCTAATTTTCTGTAGGCTGTGTGCGCATAAAATATCAGCTGTGTGCAGCTTTTGAAGGAACGTTAAATTTTTGTGCGCCACATAACGACACTCGGAGTTATATACTTTAAAATTTGACTACACATCAGAATACAGTATGTACACCACATTGATTTTAATCAAATTAAATTAAAATGGATTACTAAATGAAGTAGGAAATTTCTAGTAATTACAAGCATAACTTTTAAATTTTAAGACGTCTGTTGTTTTCTATCAGAATCAGAGCTGTAATTTTTGTGCGCTCTGTTGTAAAGTATGTGCGCTCACTCGGCGATGTGTGTGCGCGCGCACACGCGCACAGCTTAGAGGGAACAGTGGGCTACACCCCCCCAACTTATTACAGGGGGTGCCTTTTCAGGTGCCTGTTTCCACGGTGGTGTTGACCACAGATGCCTGCTTACAGGGCTGGGGTGCACATTGCTTGGACAGGTGCACCCAGGGCCTGTGGTCTCCATGGGAGGCCACACAGCAAGTCAACCTCCTGGAACTCCGGGCTATTCGCTTAGCCCTCAAAACCTTCTCTCACACCTTGGCTCACTAGTCTGTTCTGATACAAATGGACAATCAAGTGGCCATGTTCTATGTGAACAAGCAGGGAGGCAAGGGGTCCAGGCTCCTGTGTCGAGAGGCACAGGCCCTGTGCTCTTTTGCTCTCAAACACAACATGTTTCTTAAAGCTGTTTATCTCCCTGGCCAGGAAAACTTCCTGGCAGACATGTTGAGCAGGATTCTGCAACCCCACGAGTGGCAACTATACCCCTTGGTGGTTCAGAAAATTTTCCTGAGATGGGGACTTCCATCCATAGATCTCTTTGCCAGTTCCCTGAACCGGAAGCTGCCCAGGTTCTGTTCCAGGCAAAAACATCCCCTGAGGTTAGCAGCGGATGCCTTCCTGATTTCTTGGTCCCAGGGCCTCCTGTATGCGTTTCCTCCCACGCCTCTGGTGATCCGAACCTTGTTCAAGATTCTAAGGGACAAGGCCTCGATACTTCTGATAGCTCCCAGGTGGACGAGGCAGCCCTGGTTTCCACTTCTGCTCCAGCTAGCCGTGGACACACCACTACCTCTAGGGTTGCAGCCCGATCTTCTCTCTCAGGATCAGAGTTCCCTTCTGCACCCCAATCTCAAATCTCTCCATTTGATGGCCTGGAGGCTGCAAGGGTAGTGTTGGCTCCCTGGAGCCTACCCAGGGAAGTGGAAGAGGTGGTCTTGGCCTCTAGAAAGCAATCCACCAGGAAAACCTATGCCCTGAAGTGGAGAAGGTTCTCCCTGTGGTGTCAGCAGCGCAAGGAGGATCCTTTCGCCTGCACTGTACCAGTAGTGCTTCAGTATCTACTGCCCTTGTCCAATCAAGGCCTTAAGTCCAATTCGGTTCGGGTCCACCTCTCTGCTCTAGCAGCTCACCACTCACTGGAGGAGGGACACTGTCGGTTCACCCCTTGGTGTCCAGGTTTCTCAGAGGTTTGCCTCCTCTCCGTCCACCGGCCCCTGAGTGGGAGTTGAATGTGGTCTTGCAGCAACTGACTCGCCCCCCTTTTGAGCCGATGGCTACATGTCCTCTCCGCTTCCTTTCTTGGAAGGCTCTATTCCTTGTGGCCCTGACCTTGGCCAGGCGAGTGAGTGAGCTCCAAGCCCTGGTCTGTGACAGGCCTTACACTCGCTTCTATAGGAACAGGGTAGTCCTTTGGACTCATCCTAAGTTCCTCCCAAAGGTTGTCTCCTCTTTCCATCTCAACCAGGAGGTGGTTCTTCCAACGTTCTTCCCTAGGCCCCATGCCAGCCGGGCTGAGACAGTCCTGCATACCCTGGACTGTAGGAGGGCCTTATCCTTCTACATTGAGCATACGCAGGGGCATAGGAGGGCTACTCGGCTCTTTGTATCTTTTGACCCTAATAACTTGGGGTTACCTGTCTCCAAGTGTATCTTGTCCATCTGGGTGGCTATCACCTGGGCTTACAGGGCAGCTGACCTTCCCTTGCAGGGTCGGGTCATGGCCCACCGTGTCAGGGCAATGGCTGCCTCAGTAGCTCATCTCCGCTCTGTACTGTTGGCAGACATCTGCAGGGCTGCAACTTGGTCCTCAAGCCAGACTTTTGCGGCCCTTTACTGCCTGGAGAGAGAGTCCCGTAGGGACAGTGCTTTCGGTCAGGCAGTGCTCCGGAATCTCTTTGAGGTTTAGGCAACTCCTACCCTCCAGCCCTCTGGTTGGGCTACCGGTGGGGGTATGTTTCAGTGAAATCCCTTCTCTGATGCTGCGGCTAGAGGGAGCTCATTTTTTCAGCTCTGGGTCCCCTGTAGCCTGAAGCTGGGGAGTCCCATAAGTGAGGACTGACTTCCTGCTTGGTCCTGGAGAAAGAGTAGTTACTCACCTGTAACAGGTGTTCTCCAGGAGCAGCAGGAATCAGTCCTCACAACCCTCCCTCCTCCCCTGGGAGTTGCAGTTGTACATAGTTTATTTTTACATTTTTGTGTGCTGTTTTTTAGCTATGTCATTGGACTGAGCAAGATAGCACCTTTGGGCGGGAAGGGGACCGCACATGCGTGCAGTATTCCCAAAGGCTTTCTTAGAAAGCTGGGGAATTGCTCCGCACGGGGGCTCCATCGACGTCGATGTCACCCATAAGTGAGGACTGATTCCTGCTGCTCCTGGAGAACACCTGTTACAGGTGAGTAACTACTCTTTCCCGGTACTGACGTCAGGCTCACCAGTCTGTAGTTTCCCAGATCACCCATTTGGAACCCTTTTTAAAAATAGGCGTTACATTGGCGATCCTCCAATCTTCAGGTATTACAGATGATTTTAGTGATAGTTCACAGAATACTAATAGCAGGTTTGCAATCTCATATTTCAGTTCTTTCAACATCCTTGGATGTATACCATCCAGTCCAGGTGATTTGCTACTCTTCAGTTTGTCAAATAGTTGTAATACATTTCCCGGTGTAGCAATATTTCTTTCAATTCTATCACCTTTAAATACCACTTCAGTCATGGGTAACACATCCCTACATCTTCCTCAGTAAAGACCGAAGCAAAGAATTCATTCAGTATCTTCGCTATAGTCTTGTCCCCTCTTACTGCCCCCCTTTTACCCCTCTATCATCTAATGGTCCAACTGACTCTCACAGGTTTTTTGCTACTAATGTACTTGAAAAAGTCTTTATTATGCATTTTTGCTTCCACAGCAAGTTTCTTCTCAAATTCTCTCTTTGCTGGCCTTATCAATACCTTGCATTTAACTTGCCAGTGCTTGTGCTGTTTCCGGTTTGTCATTTGGCTCTTTTTTCCATTTCCTTCCACTTTTCTTAAAGTGTGGAATACAGCTGGTCTGGGCTTCCGAGATAGTATTTTTAAACACCCCCCAAGCTTGATGTAAGTCTTTAACCTTTGCAACTGCTTTTAGTTTTTTCTTAACTATTTTCCTCATTTTATCATAGTCTCCCTTTCGAAAGTTAAAAGGTAGTACTGTGGATTTCCTTACTATCCCTCCTCCATTAATTAAATCAAATGCGATTATGCTATGATCACTATTGCCAAGTGGCCCCAACACCCTTATCTCTTGGCACCAGATCTGGTGTTCCACTAAGGACTTGGTCCAAAATGGCTTCCCCTCTGGTCGGTTCATGAACCAGCTGCTCCAAGAAACAGTCATTTATTTCATCTAGAAACTATTTCACTAGCATGTCCTGCTGTGACACTGACCCAGTCAATATCAGGGTAATTGAAATCACCCATTATTACTACAATTCTGTAACTTTTGTTAGCTTCCCTGATTTCTTTGAGCATTTCATCATCCATTTGTTCATTCTGGCCACCTCACTGTCATCGCCTAACCCTTTTTACATGGAATTTCAATCCATAGAGATTCTACAGCAAATTTTGTTTCCTGTAGAACTTTAATCCTTTGTGACTCAATGTTCTCTCTAACAGAGCGCAACCCCTCCACCAATTTGATCAGCTCTATCATTACGATATAGTTTGCACCCAGGTATCAGTGTCCCACTGGTTGTCCTCCTTCCACCATGTCTCTGAGATACCAATCATATCTAGCTTCTCATTTAGTGCTATATATTCTGTCTCTCCCATCTTATTTTTTAGACTAGCATTTGCATACAAGCATTTTAGAGACTGTATTTTATTCATATTAATCTGGTTATCGGCAGGCAGGGGTAAATTGGAATCTTTAAGCTCTGTCTGCTCTGTACTCCAGGGCATTTGGGCTACCTTTGTCTTTATTGGAACCTTTCTGCTGATGTGCCCTAACTTCATTTTTTGGTAGTATTCGAACCATGCGCTCTTGGGCGACTGTCGGCTCTCCCCTATTACCTAGTTTAAAAGCTGCTCTATCTCCTTTTTAAAGGTTAATGTCAGGAGTCTGGTTCCATCCCAGTTAAGGATGAAGCCCATCCCTTCGGAAGAGCCCCTCCTTTCCCAAGAATGTTCCCCAGTTCCTAACAAATCCAAAACCCTCATCCTTACACCATTGTCTCATCCACGTATTGAGACTCCAGAGCGCTGCCTGCCTTTTGGGTCCTCCACATGGAACAGGAAGCATTTCGGAGAACGCTACCCTGGAAGTTCTGGATTTCAACTTCCTACCTAAAAGCCTAAATTTAGCCTCCAGAACCTCCCTACCACATTTTCCTATGTCATTGGTACCAAGACAGCAGACTCCTCCCCAGCACTATCTAAGACCTTGTTTAGGTGGCATGTGAGGTCCACTACCTTTGCACCAGGCAGGCATGTTACCAAGCGATCCTCACGTCCACCAGTCACCCAGCTATCTACATGCCTAATGATCAAATCAACTACTATAACGGCTGTCCCTACCCTTCCCTCATGGGCACAACGCTCTGGAGAAACTTCCTTGGTGTGAGAGGGTTTTACATCACCTGGAGGACAGGTCCTAGCTTTAGGATCAATTCCTGACACCAGGGTGATGTTCTCCTGTCACGTGACCTCTTTCCTCCATGGCAACAGGGATGCTGCCAGACTGGAGGTGGGACTTCAGGACTACGTCCCTGTAGGTCTCATCTATGTACCTCTGTCTTCCAAGTCTGCTACTCTTGCCTCCAGAGATCGGACTCGTTCCCTGAGAGCAAAAGCTCCTTGCACCTTGTGCACACATAAGACCCCTCACCAACTGGGAGAAAATCATACATGTGAAACTCAATGCAAAAGACTGGAAAGCCCTCATCTCGCTGTTGGACTGCTGTCTGCATCTTAGTTTTACGGTTGTGTTTAGATATTAAGTTCTTTACCAACTAAGGGTTGCTGGGGATACTTATACTAATAAAACTATACCTAAGACGTTTAATGTACTTGGTTCACCTGAAATTTTATTAATCTCAGGTCCTTAATGTATGCTGATAAGAATAAACAGCTGCACCTGAGAGTGAATATGGCACCTCCTTTCTTTTAAACGTTTTAAGTACCTATAAAGCTATGATTATCACAGGGGTGGGTGGGAGGGAAAAAAAAGACTTATTAAAAGCTGGCTGCTACACAGTACTCTGTCCTGTGCTTCTAAGGTAATCTGTGACCAATTACCAGGGGGAGTCCCACAGCCCTTGCTTGGATAGAGGGAGACTTGGGTTCTAAATCTAACCAGAAAGCTCTCTTGTGTTTTAAATCTAAACTGAAAACTCTTTGCTGCTACTAGGCCCCGACTGATTTAACAAATACACTGGGTTCACAGATTAATCAGCTTTAATCTAAAGAATTCCTTTTTCCCCAAAATTTAGAAAAAATTCCCAGAAGTAATACTTACAATTGCAGATCTCTCTCTCCAGAAGTAGCAGTCCCCTTTTGTAGTCCTTGTTGTCCGTTTGCACCAGGATAGTCATGTGGCCCAGGCACTGCCTGAAAGCCTTCAGGGCGAGATGGACTGCACACAATTCCAACAGATTGATTTGTTGAGCACTCTCATCAGGGGACCAAACTCCCTGAGTGCAGTATCCCTGGCAATGGGCTTCCTAGCCCAGCAGAGAGGCATCCGTGGTGAAGACCCTCGAGTGGTGAGTGGTCTTGAAGGGCATCCCTGCCTCCAGGTGATGGGGCGAGAGCCACCAGGTCAGGGACTGCACTAGGCATCTGGTCACTCGGACCCTGTCCTGGAGATGTCCCGTGGCCTGGGACCACCGGTCCCTGAGGCACCACTGCGCAGTACGCATGTGAAAGCGGGCATTTAGAGTGACATGGACTGTGGAGGCCATGTGTCCGAGGAGACGCAGCAGATGCCTTGCTGACACTGAGGGATGGTGCTTTATGTCTCTGGCTAGGGCCATGAGCTTGCTTGCCCTGTCTGTAGGCAGGAAAGCTTTCAACTGAAGGGTATTGATCCTCATCCCAATGAATTCCAGCTCTTGTGCCGGGCAAAGGCTGGACTTGGAGTAGTTGATAACAAAACCCAATTGCTGAAGGACTTGTGTGATGTGAGTTGTGGCCTGCTGCACCTCGGGGGCTGTAGTGCCCCTGATGAGCCAGTCGTCGAGATAAGAGAAAACAAAAAGATCTCCTGAAGCCTGAGGAAGGCGGCAACCACTGCCAGGCACTTAGTGAATACCCTCGGGGCCGAGGCATGGCCAAAGGGGAGCACCCTGTATTGGTAATGATTGCCTCCTACCAACAAAGCATAGGTATTGCCTGTGGCTTGGGTGGATTAGGATGTGTGTGTAGGCATCCTTTAAGTCCAAGGAGCACAGCCAGTCTCCCTGGCGGAGGTAAGGCAGCAATATTCCAAGGGAGAGCATCTTGAACTTCACCAGGAATTTGTTGAGGTTGCGCAGGTCGAGGATGGGCCTTAGGCCCCCTGTTCTCTTTGGCACGAGGAAGTACCTGGAGTAGAACCTCTTGCCCTTGAGGCATTGGTTCCACTGCATGGTCCTTGAGAAGACTTGATAGGCTCTCCCGGGAAGTAGTGTGGAGGCACTTGGGCTAGATGGAGGAGGTATCCCTCCCTGATCACCTGTGGTGCCCAGGAATCGTTGGTGATGGCTCCCCACCTGTGGGCATACAAGGCGAGCCGACCTCCTGTGGGCTGCACAGCTATGATCGGGAGAGGGACCATGCTGCAAGAGTCAAAAACCCCCTCCAGGCTGGGCCGGAGCTGGAGCCAGGAGGTTTGGGGGCCTTCTGCTTATGCAGGCCATGCCCCTGTCCCTTGGCCTGCTGCCCTTGTTGGGGAGCTGGGAAGGCCTGGTAAGGGGGGTAGTTCCGGTAAGCAGTGGACTTCCTCTGGTAAAAGGGCTTTTTACCCAAGCCCTTATTATGGGAAGGGGCCGAGGTATTTTTAGAGAGCCATGTCCTCCCTCGTCATGAACTCGGTCTCCAGCTCGGCGGCCTTGTCAGTCATGGGTTTGCTGAAGAGATTCTCCCCTCGGCATGGGACATGGACCAATTTGTTCTGTACCCATTGTTTGAGGTCTGACAACTGCAGCCAAGCTTGGTGGCATGCACCGATGCCCGCCATGGCTACCTGTGTCGCCGACTCAAACCCATCATAGGCCACTCGAGACATGAACTTGGAGCATTCACGGACAGCTTTGGACAGGCCCCTCAGAGAGACCAGCTGAGAACCTGGTGAGCTCCTTTGCCAGATCTCTCAGGTACATGCTCATGTACAGCTGGTAGACCTGGATCCGACAATTCAGCATTGCGTCCTGGTAACACTTCCTGCCGAGGGCATCCAAGGTACGGGCCTCCCTACCGGGGAGCAACCGAGTAGTGCGTCTTCTGACTCTTCAGTCGACGCATGGCCGACTCCACAACCATGGAGTTGTGCGGCAGCTGTGATTTTTGGAACCCAGGACTCTGGCGGACTCGTTACATTGAGTTGAACCGCTTACTGATTATCGGCGTAGTTGCCAGCGTCTCCCACATACACAGCATAAGTCGTTCCAGGATAGAAGGAATGGGCACTGTGAGGGTTTCCTGAGGGGGAGCCTCGTATTGGAGGATTTTGAGCTAGTCGGCTAGAGGATCCTCCTCGAACTCCGTCGGGAAAGCCAAAGCCTTGGATATATCCCTAACAAAGTCCAGAAAACCCATAACCTCTGGAGGGGACCTTCTCCGAGGTTCAGATACCGGGGAATCGGATGGGACATCTCGATGACGATGAGTGTCTGGGGACTCCTCGTCCTCAGTCTCCCAAGCGGAGGCCTCCGCGGAAGACTCGTGGAGCTCTGGACCTTGAGGGCCCCGGCACCATCCGCCCCTACGCCTGCAGGCTCGGCGGTGACAACCTCAGTCCCGACGAGCAGGAGGCAGAGCGTGACCTCGGCTGAGGATAGACTCGGGCCCGCAAGGCCTCGAGGATCAGCTCGGCCTCCGGGGTCAACTTCAACGTCGAGCACCTGGTAGTTGGGGCGGAGGAACCAGACGTGCCGAACATCAGAGCCTGCTGCTGCTCCATGAAGGCAGTGACACTGCGCTCTAAGACCGCCATCCTGGACACCAGTCCCGGAAGCTCTGCAGCCCTCAGCTTGGGCAGCGATGCGCTCAGGCCTGAAGCCGGTTCCCCCAGAGGGGAGTCATCAACTAGGACAGTATGTACTTGCCTAGGCCAATCCGCGATTGTGTCCCTGTGAGAAACCTTGGTTGGATGCTCCTTCTGACACTTCGGGCAGGCGCTTGGGGCTCTGCGACCGGCCTCAAGAGGAGCCCAGCCATTCGGAACCATCCAGAAATGCTGCCTCAGAGGGTTTCTTCCTTCTCTTCAGTTTCCTCGAGGGAAACCCCCTCTCTGAGGAACCCTGACGACGCTTGGGTTCGGAGTGCTCCTCCTGAGGCGTGGAGGTCTCAGACGAGGTTCTGGCTCTAGGAAGCATAGGGGAAATCAGGGAAAATCTTATCATGCTGCTGGCTAGCAGCTCCTCAAGGCCTTCGAGGACATCTTTTTGCACAGGCCACAGACCGCCAGGTCGTGGTCTGGGCCGAGGCACTGGAGGCAGCAGTCATGCGTATCTGTGAGGGACATAATTTTCCCGCACCGATCGCACTTTTTGAATCTGCTAGTAGCCATGGGGGGAAAAAGGACCCCAAGCAAGGTCAAAGACCCTTCGGGCTGCCAGTGAGGAAAAATGGGCTCAAAGACGCCCCAAGAAAGAAATCAAAAAACTTAGTAGAAAAAAAAGAGGAACCAACCCGATACCGAGGTACCGAGGCTGGGGCGGGAAAGGGTACCGGTGTGAAACCGGAGATAGACAAAGGCACAAAAAAAATTTCAACTTTTTCAGGGACAGGTACAGACTACGTCTGATGGGCTCCATGGAAAAAAGGAGACTGAGCAAGATGGCACCCTTGGGCGGGAAGGGGATCACACATGTGTGGTATCAATTCCCAAAGGCTTTCTTTGAAAGCTGGGGATTTGCTCTGCGCGGGCTCCGTCGGCATCAACATCACCCATATGTGAGGACTGACTTCCTACTTGTTCCCGGAGAAAGTTGAATTCCCTGCTGCCCTAACTCCAAGACATCTGAGTAACCATCGAACAAGAATCCTGTATTAGAATTCCTCTTCATTATGGGCTGTGGCTTCCCAAGATATCTGGTCTCTGTGAAAATCTGAGGGAAACTGTTGGGAGAGGATATTTACCTTATATAACAATAAACTATTCATACCTTTGATACATCAGAGAACGAGGACTTCCTAACTTACCAGAAATATTGTTTACGGAGGAAGTGACGTCACCCGCTAATATGGCTGCGTGAGTGGCGAGCTCCGGACGCACCCCAGAGAAAAACAGAGTTTATAGCCCCAAACGGGAAAGTAGAGACGGAGGAAAAGAAAGAGAGGAAAGTGCAGAGGTCGTGGAGCATGGCGACTCGAAATAAACAGTGGACCTGCGAGACTATGCATTTGGGGCTCCGAGTGCGGCAGCGGGGGAAGTTAAGATGGTGGTTAGTGAGAACACATGGTGAGATCCTTCCAACAGTCTGACTCCGCCCCTTGCTGTGACGCGACCGCGTTCCCGCGGCCGCACGATTAGAGGTTCTCTGAACCACTGCTATATAACTGAAGCGCCTACGGCACTTGTCGCCGCGGCGCGCAACATAGACGCGCGCCGAAGGAGCGCGCATAAGGAGCACGACGTGCTCCTTAGGTGCGCTCCTTGGGGTCGCTCCAGGGGCCCCGAATGCCGCTTTTCACTTGTCTCCAGTCGCTACCTTGTTTTAGCTTTTCTCCTTTCGCCTGCCACCGGACCGGGGGCTCTGACATCTCTGCCTTCATCTGCCTCCTGCACCTCTCCTTGGCCTTCTCAGGTATTGTACTCATCCGCCTCTCGACTTCCCTCTGCTCTGCCTCCCACCTGCTTGATGTCTTTTATTCCAGTTCACTGGGGGCGTCGCCCACCCTCCGGTTTCTGTCAACACTCCCGATGCTTTTCTAACCTTCTCCCTTGCGTGTCCTCATGTTCCCCTCTCTCCCCCCCCTTTACCACTTCTACCCTTCTCCCACCTACCTTCAAGATTGGTCTTCTCAACTGTCGTTCCCTTAGATCAAAATCCTTACTTATTCATGATATGATCTCACAATTCACCTTTGACCTCACACTTCTTACCGAGACATGGTTAAAGGAGGGGGAGGACGCCCTCCTCAACCGTTGTCTTCCTCCAGGGTTCTCGGCGGCTTCTGTCCCCCGCATTGGCCGTGCTGGGGGTGGAGTTGCTGCTATCCTGGCCCCTTCCCTTTCTTTCACCCAGCTTTTTCCACCATCTCTCTCCTACCCTGAGGCCCTTCTCCTCCATCTTCATACTTCCCCTCCGATACATATTCTTCTTGTATACTCACCTCCTGCCCTTCGCTCTGACCTTTGGGACTCTCTCCTTCGCTCTATCTCTGATCTCTCCCTTCTTTACCCTCATCTCCTCATCGCTGGTGATTTTAACTTGCACCTCGACTCCCCCTCTACTCCTCGGGATCATGCCTTCCTTACTCTCATTCACGATCTTTCTCTTTTCCAACATATTTCTATTCCCACCCACTCTGCTGGCCATACCCTTGACCTCCTTCTGACCCCCTCCTCTTCCTCCCTCACCCTTACTAACCTCTCTGCTCATTCCCTCCCATGGTCCGATCATTTCTGTCTCTCAGCCTTATGCTACCACTCTGGAGCTTCAGCAACCCCAGCTAAACCACCTTCCCCCCCCTCCTCTCTCTCGTCACCTCACTCCCTCTGTAGCCGAACAACTCCCTTCCATTACTGAACTGCTCCCTCCTGACTTCCCTTCCCTATCTCCTACCTCTCAAGCTTCAACCTGGTTTTCTTCTCTCTCCACTGCTCTCGACCACATTGCCCCTCTCCGTCCACGTCGGTCTACCCGCCGACCCTCCCACCCATGGTATCACCCTGGGCTTCGTCTGCTTCGCTCACAACTTCGCAGAGCCGAAAGGCTATGGCGCTCCTCCCCTTCCCCTGCCTCTCTCTCCTTTTTCCAATCTCTTCATTCCTTTTACCGTTCGCAGATTCACCTTGCTAAGGCCACCTTTTTCTCCGCTGCTATTGCCGCTGCCCCCAACCAGACACGCCACCTATATTCTACACTGAATTTTCTCACTTCTCTCCATCCTTCCACTCCTGCTCAACCTCCCCACCCCCTTCCTGCTCCCTCTCTTTTGGCCACGGCCTTCTCCAACAAAGTAACCACCTTGAGAGACTCCCTCCCCCCGCCTCTTCCTCCCCCTCCTCCTGTCGCATCTCCTCCCCCTACTTCACCACTTTCCCACACCTGGTCCTCTTTTACACCTATTACTACTGAGCTTCACCATCTTATCGTCTCCTCGAACAAAACCTTCTGCTCCCTTGATCCTATCCCACCCTCCTGGCTCCTCATCCCCTCCCTGTCTCTCCTCCCTCACCTTCAAACTATGTTAAATTCCAGCCTCTCCTCCGGATCTTTCCCTACCTCTTGGAAACACGCCCTTATTCGCCCCCTTCTTAAAAAATCTACCCTTGACCCTCTTGACCCTAACAGCTATCGGCCTGTCTCTAACCTTCCCTTCCTTTCCAAACTCCTTGAAAAAATTGTTTTTGCCCAACTCACTCATCACCTGGATTCCACTAATTTACTCCACCCACGCCAATCTGGCTTTCGTTCTGGGCACAGCGTGGAGACTGTCCTTCTAGCCTTCACTAACTCTCTACACACCGCTCACGATCGTGGTGACTTCTCGGTGGCGGTTGCTCTTGATCTCTCTGCTGCCTTCGATCTGGTTGATCACTCTCTTCTTCTGTCCCGCTTGCACGATGCTGGTCTTCACAGTACTGTTCTACGATGGTTTCACTCCTTTCTTTTTTCCCGCTCTGCTGCCGTTTTACCTTCCTCCTCATCACACTCCCCTTCTGATCCGTTTCCTCTTGTCTGCGGTGTACCCCAAGGCTCTGTCCTGGCCCCCCTTCTCTTTAATCTCTTTCTCACTCCTCTCACTCTACTCATTCAACAATTCGGAATCACTGCTTTCTTTTATGCCGATGACATACTCCTCCTTCACCACACCTCCCCCATCTCCCCTGACTTAACTCCCCTTAATGACTGTCTAGCTGCTGTTTCCAAATGGCTGACACATAATTGCTTGCACCTTAATTTATCAAAGACTATCGCTATATGGTTTTCTCATGGCTATCCCCCCACTTCCTTGACGCCATCTTTCCCCAATGCGCCCATCTCACTAGTTTCCTCTTTTCGGTACCTTGGGGTTCTTTTTGACTCTGATCTTTCTTTCTCAACGCATATTTCTCATGTCTCCAAGCTCTCCTTCTTTCATCTCCGCCAGATTCGCGCCATCCGTCCTTTCCTTTCTCCATCTGCCATAACCACACTATTACTGACCCTTGTTATCTCCCGTCTTGATTTCTCTAATTCCATTCTATCCGGTACTTCCAAATTGCAACTCTCACGACTCCAACGAATCCAAAACACTGCGGCCCGTCTTATCACCCATTCTTCTCCTCGGGACCACATCACCCCCCTTCTTCTTCAACTTCATTGGCTCCCTATTTCCTTCCGTATCAAGTTCAAACTCCTCACACTGGTCCATAAAGCACTTCACACCTCTACCCCTCAATATCTGTCTGATCTTCTCCGCTTTCACACCCCCCGCCATACCCCCCGCTCCTTCCACCTCAATCGATTAGTACTACCATCCCCCTCTAGTGCCCACTTACAGTCCACACGATCCTCAGCCTTCTTCTTCATTGGCCCCGCACTATGGAACTCCCTTCCCCCACCCCTCCGTCTCGAACCTCACTACCCCGCTTTCAAGCGTTCCCTTAAAACTCATTTCTTTTCTCTTGCCTTTGACCTCCCCCCTCCTGATCCCTGATTCTCCTTCCCCTTCCTCTACCCTTCTCTCCTGTTCTTACTCTTCTTTCCTATCAAACATGTAACTTCTTTTCTGACTCTAGGCATGTGCCTTTTGTGTATAATGGTTTTTTTTTTTTTTTACTGTAAACCGCTTTGCCTATTAATGAAAGGCGGTATATCAAATAAATGAACATGAACATGAACATGAGAGCAGGCTGAGTTGAATGTGAAAGACTGTGCTGCAAGAAGGAGAGGCCGTGGAAAGCGTGGTCAAGATGGTCACGAGAGAGGAACTACAGGAGTGGTTTGAAGAATTGAAAACCGAAGTGCAGTCAACGAAAAAGGCTTTGGGAGAGCTTATGAACAGCCTAAAAGAGGAGGTGGAGGAGGTTACCCACAGGATGGGGGACCATGAGAACACTGTTCCCTCTAAGCTGTGCGTGTGTGCGCGCGCACACACCTCGCCGAGTGAGCGCACATACTTCACAACAGAGCGCACAAAAATTACGGTTCTGATTCTGATAGAAAACAGACGTTCTTAAAATTGAAAAGTTGTTGTGTATTTATGGTTTTCACAAGTTCTACAATATTTTCTAGTGCAATCAATGTGGTGTACATATTGTATTCTGACGTGTAGCCAAATTTTAAAGTATATAACTCTGAGTGTCGTTATGTGGCGCAAAAAAATTTAACCTTCCTTCAAAAGCTGCACAGCTGATATTTTATGCGCACACAGCCTACAGAAAATTAGAGGGAACATTGCATGAGAATTAGCTGGAAACCCTGGAGCTACAAGAGGAATGGGAAGCCAGGCACAGAGGTGAGGAAGAATGGAGAGAGTAAATAGCCTTATAGTTGGAGGACCTGGAAAACCGCTCCAGGAGGAATAACTTGCAGATTAAAGGGGTACCAGAAGAGATGGAATTTCAGGACTGTGAAAAGGTGGCAGAGGCTGTGTGTTTGGAGGCCTTGCGATAGGGTGGCAAGGAGGAAGTTGTTGAAGGAATACAACTGGATAGGGCGCATCGGGCCCTGGGACAGATTTGGAACAGACCCCGAGATATAATAATCTGCCTGAAGGATTACAAAGTAAAAGAGAGAATAGCAGCAAAGATGAGAGGACTGAGCACCTTAAAGTGGCAGGGCTACTCGGTGGCCATATATGCCGATTTATCATTAGGGACTCTACAGAGACAGAGAGCTCTGGCTCCAATCATCAAAATGCTTAGGAAGGAGGAGCTGAGATATCAATGGCTGTACCCCTTTGGTTTGGCATTTTCTAAGGGGGAAAAGACATGGAGAGTACAAACACCAGAGGCAGCATGGGCAGCACTGAAAGCAGCAGGCATGGAGGTGCAAGCTGAGGAGGCACGTGCTGAGTGGACCCAAAGGGAGTAGGAAGGAGAGCGGAGGAAGCAGCAGGGACGAGAGCCAAGGGAGCGACACGTGGAGACAGAGGGGGACCACAGAAGATCGCAGCGCAGAGGAGCCAAGCGGTGATGGACAGTAAAGGGGCAGGTTTTAGCACTGACCTGAGTGTGATGTGCTGTCAATGGACAAAGGGAATATGGCTTAAAAGTTGGTTACGTGGGGTGGGGGATGAAGAGAATGTTAAATGACTGTGAAGTTGTTATTTTTTGTGGGAGAGGCTAAGGGAAGGTGATGGAGGTCTGAATAACAGACAAGCTTTGTTCAGAGGGGTTGGGGGAGAGGGGAAGGATGTAAGGCGGAAGGGAGGGAGAGGACAGAGGTATGGGGAGGATGGGGTAGGGGAGTAATGGGAGGGATGGGGGAGGGATTCAGGGGTGGCGGGTGGCACACGACTCCGAGATAGTCTCGGTTTGTGACAAGGCAGGGGGACAGGGGAAGGGGAGGGGGAGGGGGGATGAAGACAGGGAGGACGAGGGAGAGGAATGAGGGGAGAGGTAAAGATAGAGAGCAGTTGATAGTGGGTACGGTGAATGTTAAAGGGCTACAAACTTGGCATAAGCGACAAATGTTGGAAAGGGAAGGTACGAGGTTAAAAGCGGATATCCTGTGTATACAGGAGACCCACTTGAAGGTGGGGCAAGAGGTGTTGATATGCTCAAAGAAATATCCCAGGGCGCTGTTGACGGGACAAAGGGACCATCCAAGGAAAGAGGGAGTGGGGGGTATTGATAGGTACCAAGTACAGAGGCCGTAGTGGAGGAACGGAGGGACAAAAAAGGAAGATGGGTGGTAGTACAGATGAAGATAAAGGAGGAAGAGGTGTGGCATATAAGTATATATGCCCTCAATATGCAAAGCGGATTTTATGAAAAGTTGTCGTCTGAGCTTGAGGGGTGGGGAGGCACACCTATTATATTGGGGGGTGACTTTAACCTTACGGTGAATCCGAGGTTGCACAATAAGGGGGAAGGAGGGCAGAAAGAAAGGAGGAGCCTCTTGAGGCTGAAGGAACTCTTGGGGCTTGTAGACATGTGGAGATGACAGCACCAAGAGGAAAAGAGATCCATGGTACATATAGCAGGCTAGATATGCTTTGGGTGAGTGGGAACTGGGTGTCCAGGACTAAACATGTGGAAATAGGAAGTATAACATGGACAGATCATGCCCCAGTACATATTGTTTTTGAAGTGGGGGAGAAAGATGAAGGAGTTAAATTTTGGCGTTTAAATGAGGCGCTTTTGGAGGAGAGGAAATATGCGGATCACATGAGGGGGTGATACGAGATTATATGGCGCGTAATTTAAATGGGGAGGTACAATTGGGGACAGTTTGGGGTGGATTGAAGGCAGTGGTAAGGAGGCACCTGATAAGTATAGTTGCACAGGAGGAGGAAAAAAAAGGAAGTAGAGGAGTTAGTGCAGAGGACCTGGGGTGTTGAAGAGGAGGCATCAAGATGGAGCTGACCCAAAGAGGTTAATAGAACTGCAAAAACTAAAAGGGGAGCTGAATCAGCTAAGGACGGCAGAAATTGTGCATAATTTGGCAAGGTTAAAACAGGCGTATTATGAAGGAGGCAACAAAGTGGGAAGGAGGCTAGCAAGTAGGCTGAAAGCGAAACAGAAGTCGAGCATTGGGGGAATGCGCAACCAACAGGGCAAAATGGTATATAAACCAGTAGAAATTAGGAGGGTTTTTGTGGAATATTATGAGAAGCTGTACCGAAGTGAAGGGGGAGAGTAAGGAGGAGGAAGACTTTCTGGAGGGCTGTAATTTGCAGAGATTATCAGAGGTAGAGGCGGAAGAGCTGGGGAGGCTGGTAAGCCAAGAGGAGGTGCGGGTAGCAATTAAATCTCTTAAAGAGGGGAAAGCACCAGGGTTAGATGGGTACACTGCCAAGTTTTATAAATTGATGCAGGAAAGCATCGTGGGACTATTAACAAAGGTGTTTAATGGGGTTCTACAGGGCAATGTGCTGCCAGGGTCAATGGCGGAAGCGGGCATAACGGTTATACCCAAGGCAGGGAAAGACCACACCACATGTGGGGTGTATCGGCCTAGCTCGCTCATAAATTTAGATGCTAAAGTGTTAGCCAAAATTATGGCAGCTCGACTGCAAAGGTAATGCTGAAATTAGTGCACAATGATCAGACAGGGTTTATAAAGGGGAGGCAGGGAGGGGACAATATCAGGAAATTATTGAACGTTATATGGTCCCTGCAAAAAACTGGGAAGGAGGCAGTATTTCTAACAGTTGACGCTGAAAAAGCATTTGACAGAGTAGAGTGGCATTTTATGATGCAAGTGCTGGATAAAATGGGATTAGGGGAGAGGTTTCTGAGCTGGGTGAAGGCACTGTATGCTAGTCCCATGGCCCGGATAAGAGTGAATGGAGGATACTCCAAAAGTTTTCAATTAGGTAGCAGAACGTGTCAGGGTTGCCCGTTATCGCCCTTACTGTTCACCCTAATAATAGAGCCACTAGCCGAATATATACGGAGGCAGACAGATATTATCAGGGTAGAGGTGAGAGAACAGCTAAGTAAGGTGGCCTTATTTGCGGATGATGTGATTTTCACCTTAAATCAGCCATTTGTCAGTCTACCAAATTTAATGAAGGCTATAGAGAGGTATAGTGAGGTAGCTGGCTATAAGATTAATATGAGTAAAATGGAAATCTTGGAATTTATTTTGACAAAAGATATGGAAAAGAGGTTGTGGGAGGGGTTCGCCTTCAAGTGAGTGCAAAGTAGTTTTAGATATCTGGGACTACAAATGGGAAACACAGTAGATAAGTTGCATGAATGGAACTATAGGCCTCTGATAAGGTCTATAAGGCAGGATTTAGCTAGATGGCAGGGGCTGCATCTGTCCTGGTTAGGGAGGATAGCAACGATAAAGATGAATGTCCTACCAAGGATACTGTTTGTATTTATGGCATTACCGTGTAAAGTCACAAGGGCCTGTCTCAAACAACTCCAGGCTACGATTATGAGGTTTATTTGGGCTGGGAAGGTACCAGGAGTGGGGAGAACTACAATGTATCAGGCAAGAGGGGGGGGGGGGGGTTGGGAGTTCCGAACTTAGCAAATTACTATGAAGCAGCGCAGTTAAGAGCTTTGTTTGTATGGAGGGAGAGGGGCGAGACACTGCAATGGGTGCATATGGAGAAAGAGCAAGGGGAAAATTTAGAAGCAACTGTGTGGGACAGTTTAGGGAAAGGGTTGGGGAGAACGGTGAGGAACCCTCAAAAGGAATTAACATTGCAGATTTGGGGGAAGTGGAAGAAATACCTGATACAGGGGAAGCACATGTCTCGGGAGACCCATATGCAGAGAACGGGGGACTTTGCACCTGGGAGGATGGGAGGGGTATTTAAAGAGTGGGCAGCTAGAGGATTGATAAGGGTGGGTCAGGTGTTTGATAAGAAAGGGAGGATCAGATCCTATAAGGAACTCAAGGATACCTATGGGGTAAAAGACACTGAGGAATATGCTTATATGCAACTATGGTATTTCTTGCAGCAAGAAGAGGTAAAGAAGGAGTTAAAGTGTTGCCCAACAGAGTTTGAGGAATTAATGGAAAAGAAGGAAACTGTAAAGGGGTTGGTTTCAAAGCTGTATAGGGTAAAGTTCGGTTGCAGGAACTGTGGGAAAAGGAAATAGGAGGCCCATGGGAGGGAGGAAGGAAGGTGGTGGGGAATTTATGAAGGGGAAAGAAGATTGGCATGGGGAATGGCCCTGGTGGAGAATTGCCTGAAATTCAGATTAAGAATGGTGTGGACACTTGTCAAGATACAGGCTATATATCAGGATAGGAATGCAGGTTGTTGGAGGGGGTGTGGGGGAAGGGGAGGGGACCTGCTACATATGATTTGGGGATGCCCGAAAATTCAGAATTTGTGGGAGGAGCTGGCGAGGTTCTATAGAGAGGTAACGCAGATACAGATCACTGTAGCAAGAATAGTCCTAACTGAGGGAGAGGAGGGGAGAATACAATGCTTACCACCTTCTTAATTCACTGTGTGGTGGCTGCAAAGGTGGAAAGACAGGGAGGTGCCTCTATGCGGGAGCTTAAAGGGAGATTAGAGTTCCTCTGGCATATGAGCTTGGTGGGTGCATATAGACAATAAAAGAGCAAGACATTTGGAGGTTTGGCAAACGTATAAAGAATGGAGGGAGAGGGATGGTGGAGAGAATGGATGAATAGTGGAATTCAGAAGTTGGGGGGGGACTGGGAGGGAGGGGAGAGGGGGAATAAGAAATAAGTGTATTAAGTTCTGGACATAAGGGGTATAAGGAAAATGAGAACTAGAGGTGAAGCTGTTCTCGGTGTGCTTACTTTGCTACAGTGATGGGGTGAAGATAAAGATTTGGAAGGAGGGAAGTGGGGAGGGGGAAGGAACAGCGAGGTACTTGAGATGCAGTGTTGCTCTCCCCGTAGTTTTAAGTTTCAAGTTAATGTTTCAAGCTAATGTTTTAAGAATGGGGTATAAAGATGGAGGGAGAGGGAAAGATTTGTGATGATATGTTCTGGAATGGTAAGGACGGGCTATAAAGAACTCTTATGATGCAGACATCCACATAAAAGGATGGTTGCAGCCTAAAGAGAGTGGTGGAGCCGGGCTGCTGTCGGTGTGAGGGTATAATATGGTGTACTGGGCGAGGATTTTGAGAGATATGGTAGAAGGAACGTCAGAGGTAGTCCCTTTGACAATTATAGATGAAATGGTGGCCCCGAAACAGAATGGCAGTAATGCAGGAGACCCTGGGAAATGTACCGGAGGGTTGCAAGCTCTCTAGCTTCTGGAGGGCGGCGCGTATAGCTTGGAAGGCCATCTGTAGGTGTAGAAAAGTTCAATGGCATACGACTGACTGTATTCCTTTGGTGGGCAATGCGGCCTTTCCCCTGGGAATGACGACAGCAGTGGCAAAGAGATGGGCGGAAAGGGGACTTAGGTATGTCGGGCAGCTACACATGGAGGGGAGTGAGGCGATAGATTCTTTTGCTTCACTGCAGGAGAGGTTTGATTTAGGACTCCGTGATCAATTCTTTTATTTTCAGGTCCGACATTACACCCTCATGCTGAGGAAGGAACACGAGCAAGTGTTGGCAATGGGCAGAATGCTAGAGTTGTTTAGTAGCCTGGAAGGGAAGATAACGTCTAGAGGGTTGGGGATGGCTCTTCGCCCGGAGGGGGACAGAGCACGGCTGGTCACATTAGTGGAGAAATGGAGGAAGGATGGAGTACCACAAAGTACGGACGAGCGCTTGCGCGGAGCGTCTGCCGCTATCAAGTTGGTCTCTGAAGCAGTCCAGCTGCAGGAAATCCAATATAAGTTCCTCTGGCAGGCATATGTGCATAATGTATGGGCAGTTAGAGTGGGATTGGTGACGACGGATGTGTGTAGTCTCTGCAAGGTGGAAAAGGGGGGCTTTGCACATCGGTTTTGGGCCTGTATCCACATTCAGGGGTTATGGATGGGTGTGGGTAGGAAATTGGGGAAGTGGCTGAGGGAGGACGTGGAGATGAGCCCAGAATGGTGTGATTCATACAAGGGGGAGTTACCTCTAGGTGGGGACGTGCGTAGGCTATGTACCAAAGGCTTTGTAGTGGTGAAACAATGCATAATGCGGCATTGGCTGAAAGATACAGCACCCGCAGTGGGGGAGTGGGAGCGGGCGATGGTAGAGTTGATGGAGATGGAGAGGCGCTTGGCCAAGCTGCTAGGGGGGAGTGCATGGGATAAATATATTAGGGTGTGGGGTCCCGTAAGTAGGGGTGGTCCGATGGAATAAAAAAAGGGGGACTGAACATGACCTGTGAACTCACAAGACCTGTTAGTGAAGACTGGGTAGGGGAGGATGGGGGACAGGAGGGAGGGGGACAGGAGGGGGGCGCGAAGGGAGGGGGGCATGGGGGGAGGGGGATAGGAAAGGGGGGGAAATCGGGGGTTATGTGTTCTCTGTACCTTAGACAGAAAAGTGTTTGTATTAGTTAGAACAGTTGAGAGACAAGTGGAGAGTTGCTTTGCTTGACAGTATTTTTGGTGATATGCTATCGCAAACTTGTACTGCCATGGAGTCAGGAGTTGGATGTTATGTTTGTTTATATGTAAAACTAATAAATATGAATTTCCTAAAAGGGTGGATGGATATTAATATTATTGTTTAAATATGTGGGAAGAGGTTATAATAGGATGTGTAGATGTAATACAATATTTATTTATTTAAACGGACTTGGTATACCGCTTTCTCATGAAATCAAAGCGGTTGGCACAGCAAACAATCAAAGAAGGGGGGCTGTCAGTAGCATGCAGTGTTGATTTGTCGCAGTGTACTGTGTGATGGAGTGTGGTTGATTTGATGTGAAGCTATATACATTGTGTGCTTATGATACATATTTACAGATTCATATTTACAATGGTGGCTTTGCTAATCTGAAAAAGTCATTCTATGAGGTCCTTGAAATGGTTTTTGAATAGTTCAGTTTTGAGCTGTTTTCTGAAGTCTTTGATGTTGTTTGTTGCTCTGAGGTGGTCTGGGAGAGAGTTCCATACCTTAATATAACATATTAAGGTATGGAAATGATGTAGCAGGAGAAAACAACAGCGTTGTAGATTGTATGTTATGATGAAAGTTAATAAATAAAATTTTAAATACTAAAAAAAAAAAGATATTGTTTACTTTGATTTCAAAATAGGGCAACTAATTGTTTGGCTCAGTTAGCTTGGCTGAAAGAGCCTGGCTTGCACTGGTGTTATGAGATCAAGTGGACCATAGTCCTACTAACAATGTGGATATTGGGAAGATTATGGAAGACACTTCACCACCCCCGGAGCCCCATAGTCAATTCCTTGAGACAAAAAAAGGAATTCATTTAAATTTGAGGAATGGCAGTTTTTGGATGCTCCCTCCAAGTTTAAAGAGTTGGCTTCTGCAATTAAAGAGCTGAAGCCCTTGAAGCCTCAGGGCCAGATAAGCTGTGAATGGAGTTTTATAAAAAAAAACATTAGGAGTTAAATTTAAGCCCATTGAAAGTTTTGCTTGATCAAGCTCTCATGGATAGGGCCTTTCCAATCACTGTGCTGCCTAAGCAGGGGAGGGGATAAGGTAGAACACTTTAGAAGGTGTTCTCCATGGACAGCAGGCATAAATCACCACATCTGTGACATCCCCGACAGAGCCCCAACACAGGAACGCTCCCCAGCTTCTACTGGAAGCTTTTGGGAGGCTCCACCGCACCTCCTTTCCTACCTGCTGCCACAGCACCATCTCCTTCAATCTGATAACATAGCTGTAGCAGAAGACAACTCCTCAGAGAAGTGGGAGGGTTGTGAGGACTTATTCCTGCTGTTCACGGAGAAGACCTGGTACAGGCTGTAGTGGCAAGTTTCTTCACTCTGCTTTTTCTTTTCACCATAATATATATATTTTTTTCTTTTTTTTGGTAGCCTGGACTGAAAGATAGGACAACTCCATCTGTCTAGGCCCTTATCCGCAAACAGATTGGCCGAAGTAGCTGTCACGTCGGAAATCCCCAACCAGGCAATAATATTTATTTATTTATTTATTTACAGTCTCTTATATACCGCACTATTCATCATCAGCGCAGTTCACATGGAACAAAATGCTCAGTACATTCAACACGTATGAGTTTACAGGTAACAGGGCATAAATAACTTGGATAACCGGGGTAACTATATACAAGACATACTACATGGAATCATATGCACAGAGGTTTCATAGGAAATCACCAGCCCACTATAGGATTGAGTATCAAACTTGGTGTGATGTTGAAGTACCATAAATTTATCTGGGACTGGTATTAGTGGGTGATATTGAGCTCTAGGTGATTCCATTGGGTTCTATAAGGTACTTGTTGAAGAGGTGGCATTTTAGGGCTTTCCTAAACTGTGTTAGGCTCTTAATAGCCCGGATATCAGGGGGTAGTGCATTCCAGCATTTTGGGGCACTGAGACTGAAGGCTCTGTTGGCTGTCGATTTAGTGCAAACAGTAAGTTCCTTCGGGATTTTTAGGGAGTTTATAGCCATGGATCTTCTTGCTCTATTTGGAGATGTGATATGGATGAGGGAGGCTAAGGATGCGGATGTGAGATTATTAACAGCTTTAAAAGTGATTATCAGGGTCTTGAAAACTATTCTAGCTTGAATGGGTAGCCAATGCAACTGTATCAGCAGTGGCGTCACGTGGTCGTTCATGGAGGCTCCGTGGATGACTCTTGCTGCCGCGTTCATGGCTAACTGAAGCGGGTTTCATGTAGATGGGGAAGGCCTTGCAGTATGACGTTGGCATAGTCGAAATGAAGTATAACCAACGCCTGGAAAATTGTCCAGAAATCAGTTGGATCAAGCATGGAACGTAAATGTCTAAGTGAGCGGATCTTGTAGTAAACTGATCTGACTATGTTTCGTATGTGGGCCTTCATGTCCAGGCGTTGATCAAGGGTGACTCCCAAATATCGTAATGAGGGTTTAGATTGCAACTCCGCTTCTTTTACTTTAAGATATTGTGGGGGGGTAAAATTGGGATTCCTTGTAATGAAGAGTACTTCTGTTTTCTTATGTTGTATTCTGAGGTTTTGAGACAGGAGCCAGTCAGATATTGCATTGAAGCAACTCGTCAGTGGGGAGAGGTGCAAAGGGCGGACCGAATAATAATAATAATGAGATGCAAAGGGCGGACCGAAGACCATGTTGCAGCTCTGCAGATCTCTTCCATGGAGACCGAGCATAAGTTGGCCGCCATAGCTCTGATACTGTGAGCTGTGATATCAAGGCTCAGGCCTGCCTTGGAATAAGCGAAAGAGATGCATTCTGCTAACCAACTGAAAGAACATTTGGAAATGGCAGGCCCTAGCTTGCTGGGCATCAAAGGAAACAAAAAGCTTGACAAACTTCCTAAGGACCTTTGTTCACTCCAAGTAGAAGGTCAAGGCTCACTTGCAGTCCAACATGTGCAATGCAGCTTCTCCTTTGTGGGTGGTGAGGCCTTGGGAAAAAAAGGTTTGTAAAACAACTCATTAAGGTAGAAATCAAACCCACTTTCAGAAGGAATTTAGGATGAGTATGGAGGGCCACCCTATTTGGTGGAATCTGGTATAAAGCAGATGTACTACTAGTGCCTGAAATTCACTCACCATGCAGGCCAAAGTGACCGTCACCAGAAACAAAACCTTCCACGTCAAAAATGTGGGCGGGAACCAATCTAAACTACACTTAATTGTTCCTCAAGTGAGCCCTGAACCTCCAGGCTCACCAACCCTCCAGCTGCTTGGAGACTGAGATAACTGGAGAGATGAGGCGGTCCCCTGGGGTATCTGTAGCAGTGTCATCAAAAGAATGACGTTTCTCAGTCTCCAAGCTGCTGGAGGAGGTGCTAAACCCAGAGGTTCGGGACTGGACTGGAGGGACGATAAGGAAACACCTTGGGCACCACACACAACATGGAGCTAAATAGGAATATCAAAGTAACATAGTATATGACGGCAGATAAAGACCAGTATGGTCCATCTATTCTGCCCAGCAAGGCGACAAGAGTAGGTGCACCTGCCACTCTGTGCAGGTCACCCCTCCCTATGCCTTTGTTTAGGGGTGTACTCACCGCTCCATATAGGGCACCCCTATTTGTTCAGATATAAGAGATAGTTATGTTTATATTGATTTTATCCTGTTGCTATAAAGGGATCCACTGTGTCTGTCCCATTCCAGTTTGAATTCTGTCACTGTATTTGCCCCCACCACTTCCATCGGGAGGGCATTCCAAGCATCTACCACCCTTTCAGTGAAAAAGTATTTCCTTACGTTGTCCTTCAGTTTACCCCCTTGCAACTTCATGTTATACCCTGTAGTTTTATAGCTACCCCGTCTTGGGAGTACATTCGTTTTGATAATGGCTATTCTCCCTAGCCACGAGAATAACAACCCCTTCCATTTCTGCAAATCCTTTTCTCTCTCCTAACAGAGGATCATAGTTCCATACTTTTAAGTATTTGAAGGTGCTTCCCAATTGAATCCCTAAATATCTATATGATATCTTTACCCACTTAGAAAAAACATTGCATGAAGGGTTTCCTTTTAACTCTTCAGGGAGGTTAAATCAAAGAATTTCTGTTTTGCCTAAATTAATTTTATATCCAGAGACTTCATTATATTGCTTAATTTCCCTCAATAGGACAGAAAGTAGTGATGGGTTCTCTTAACATAAATGTATCATCATCTGCAAAAAGAGCTATTTTAGATTCCATTGACCCTATTTGCACACCTTTAATATCAATTTGCCCTCTAACCCTTTCTGTGAGCGGTTCTATCACTAGGGCAAAGAGCAGTGGGGACAATGGGCATCCCTGTCTTGTCCCCCGCCCCAAATTAAATGTTTCCTAATAGCTCCCATCAATCTTTATGCGGGCTCTTAGATTAGCATATAAAGCTCATATCCATCCAATAAAGGTGCCACCCGACCCCATTCACTCCAGAACCCAGAACTCTTCGAAGCCCAGACCAGCTGTATTTCATGCTTTAAGAAAAGTGGAAGGAAGTCCAAAAAACTGCCAGCATGGTTTAAAGGTGAGGTCAGAGAGGCTGTTGCCAAAAAAGCATCTTTCAGGAAATGGAAAAAAGAGCCAAACGACGAAACCTGGAAACAGCACAAGCACTGGCAGGTCAAATGCAAGGCATCGATAAAGCAGGCAAAGGGAGAATTTGAGAAGAAGCTTGCTGCGGAAGCAAAAACGCGAAAAAGATTTTTTCAAGTACATTTGTAGCAAAAAACCTGTGAGAGAGTCAGTTGGTCCATTAGATGATAGAGGAGTTAAAGGGGCACTAAGAGGTGACAAGGCGATAGCGGAGAGACTGAATGAATTCTTTGCTTCGGTCTTTACTGAAGAAAATGTAGGGATGTTACCCATGACTGAAGTGGTATTTAAAGATGCGGAAAAATTGAAGAAAATATCAATACATCAGGAAGATGTATTACAACTATTAGATAAACTGAAGAGTAGCAAATCACTTGGGCTGGATTATATACATCCAAGGGTGTTGAAAGAACTGAAATATGAGATTGCAGACCTGCTATTAGTAATCTGTGAACTTTCATTAAAATCATCTGTAATACATTGGCAATCCTCCGATCTTCAGGTAACGCCAATTTTTAAAAAGGGTTCCGGAGTGATCCAGGAAGCTAGACCGGTGAGCCTGACGTCAGTACCAGGAAAAATGGCAGAAACCATCATAAAGAACAAAATTACTCAGCATGTAGATAGTCAAGGCTTAATGGGAGACAGCCAACATGGCTTTAGACAAGGAAGATCTTGTCTTACTAATCCGTTATGTTTTTTGAAGGTGTGAATAAACAGGTGGACAAAGGTGAGTTGGTTGATATAGTGTATCTGGAATTTTAAAAAGTCTTTGACAAGGTCCCTCATCAGAGACTTTTGGCAAAACTAAAGAGTTATGGGGATAGGAGGCAGTGTCCTATTGTGGATCAGGAACTGGTTAAAAGATAGAAAGCAGAGGGTAGGGCTAAATGGCCAATTCTCCCAATGGAGAAAGGTGAATAGTGGTGTACCCCAGGGATCTGTGCTGGGTCCGCTGCTTTTTGACAGTCATAAATGACCTGGAAAAGGGAATAACGAGTAAGGTTATCAAATTTGCACATGACACAAAACTAAAGTTGTTAAAACCCAAGAGGATTGTGGAAAGTTGCAAGAGGATCTTGATAAATTGGAAGACTGGGCATCCAAATGGCAGATGAAATTTAATGTGGACAAGTGCAAAGTTATGCACCTAAGGAACAACCAACCAAACTATGGTTACACGATGCAGGGTTCCACATTAAGAACCACCACCCAGGAAAAAGATTTAGGTGTCATTGTTAAAACCCTCAGCCCAGTTTGCAGCGGCGGCTAAGAGAGCAAATAGAATGCTAGGTATCATAAGGAAAGGAATGGAAAATAAAACAAAAGATATTATAATGCCTCTATATCGTTCCATGTGAGATCGCACCTTGAATATTGTGTGCAAAAGGATATAGCGTTATTAGAAAAGGTTCAGAGAAGAGCCACCAAAATGGTAAAGGGGATGGAAGGATACTCCTATGAAGAAAGGCTAAAAAGGTTAGGGCTCTTTAACCTGGTAAAGAGACGGCTGAGGGGAGATATGACAGAAGTCTATAAATTAATGAACAAAGTGGAACGGGTAAACGTAGATCGATTGTTTACGTTATCAGAATACAATGAAGCTACAGGGTAAACTATTTAAGACTAATAAAAGAAAATATTTTTCACTCAACATGTAATCAAACACTGGAATTTGTTACCGGAGGATGTAGTAAAGGCTGTTAGTGTAGCTGGGTTTAAAAAAAGGTTTGGACAAGTTCCTGGAGGAAAGGTCTATAAACCATTAAGAAGGGACCCAGAATATTAATGCTTGACCCAGTACAAGCATTGCGGAACCTGTGTCTTTTGGGGAAACTGCTAGGTACGTATGACCTAGATTGGCCACTGTTGGAAACAGGATACTGGACTTGATGCAGCTTTTAAACTAGATAATAGGGGAAAGCCGACAGTCGCCCAAGAGCGCATGGTTCGGAAGAATGTATCCTTGAAGGATACTACAAAAAGCAGAGAGGTTCCAAAAAAGAGTAAAGTAGCCCAAATGCCCTCGAGTATGGAGCAGACAGAGCTTAAAGATCCCAAATTACCCATGTCTACCAATAGCCAAATTAATATGAATAAAATAGTCTCTAAAATGCTTGTATGCAAATGCTAGAAGTTTACAAAACAAGATGGGAGAGTTAGAATATATAGCACTAAACGAGAGGTTAGATACGATTGGAATATCAGAGACATGGTGGAAGGAGGACAACCAGTGGGACACTGTGATACCTGGGTACAAACTATATCGTAATGATAGAGCTGATCAAATTGGTGGAGGGGTTGCGCTCTATGTTAGAGAGAGCATTGAGTCAGAAAGGATTAAAGTTTTGCAAGAAACAAAATTTGCTGTAGAATCTCTATGGATTGAAATTCCATGTAAAAAGGGGAAGGCGATGGCAGTGGGGGTGTACTATCGTCCGCCTGGCCAGAATGAACAAATGGATGATGAAATGCTCAAAGAAATCAAGGAAGCTAGCAAACGTTACAGTGCAGTAATAATAATGGGTGATTTCAATTACCCCGGCATCGACTGGGTCAGTGTCACAACAGGACATGCTAGGGAGATAAAGTTCCTAGATGAAATAAATGACTGCTTCTTGGAGCAGCTGGTTCATGAAACCCGACCAGAGGGGAAGCAATATTAGACCTAGTCCTTAGTGGAACACCAGATGTAGTGCAAGAGATAAGGGTGTTGGGGCCACTTGGCAATAGTGATCATAGCATGATCGCCTTTGATTTAATTAGTGGAGGAGGGATAGTAAGGAAATCCACAGTACTACCCTTTAACTTTCGAAAGGGAGACTATGATAAAATGAGGAAAACAGTTACGAAAAAAAACTAAAAGGAGCAGTTGCAAAGGTTAAAGACGTACATCAAGCTTGGGTGTTGTTGAAAAATACTATCTTGGAAGCCCAGACCAGCTGTATTCCACGCTTTAAGAAAAGTGGAAGGAAGTCCAAAAAACTGCCAGCATGGTTTAAAGGTGAGGTCAGAGAGGCTGTTGCCAAAAAAGCATCTTTCAGGAAATGGAAAAAAGAGCCAAACGATGAAACCTGGAAACAGCACAAGCACTGGCAAGTCAAATGCAAGGAATTGATAAGGCAGGCAAAGAGAGAATTTGAGAAGAAGCTTGCTGCGGAAGCAAAAACGCGAAATAAAGACCTTTTCAAGTACATTCGTAGCAAAAAACCTGTGAGAGAGTCAGTTGGTCCATTAGATGATAAAGGGGTTAAAGGAGCACTAAGAGGCGACAAGGCGATAGCGGAGAGACTGGATGAATTCTTTGCTTTGGTCTTTACTGAGGAAGATGTAGGGATGTTACCCATGACTGAAGTGGTATTTAAAGGTGTGGAAGAATTGAAGGAAATATCGATACATCGGGAAGATGTCTTACAACTATTAGATAAACTGAAGAGTAGCAAATCACCTGGGCCGGCTGGTATACATCCAAGGGTGTTGAAAGAACTGAAATTTGAGATTGCAGACCTGCTATCAGTAATCTGTGAACTATCATTAAAATCATCTCTAATACCTGAGGATTGGAGGATCGCCAATGTAACACCAATTTTTAAAAAGGGTTCGAGAGGTGATCCGGGAAACTACATACCGGTGAGCCTGACATCAGTACCAGGAAAAATGGTAGAAACCATCATAAAGAATAAAATTACTCAGCATGTAGATAGTCACGACCTAATGGGAGACAGCCAACATGGCTTTAGACAAGGAAGATCTTGTCTTACTAATCTGTTATGTTTTTTTGAAGGAGTGAATAAACAGGTGGACAAAGGTGAGTCGGTTGATATTGTGTATCTGGACTTTCAGAAAGCCTTTGACAAGGTCCCTCATGAGAGACTTTTGGCAAAACTAAAGAGTCATGGGATAGGAGGCAGTGTACTATTGTGGATCAGGAACTGGTTAAAAGATAGAAAGCAGAGGGTAGGGCTAAATGGCCAATTTTCCCAATGGAGAAAGGTGAATAGTGGTGTACCCCAGGGATCTGTGCTGGGTCCGCTGCTTTTTGACATATTCATAAATGACCTGGAAAGTGGAATAACGAGTGAGGTTATCAAATTTGCAGATGACACAAAACTATTTAAAGTTGTTAAAACCCAGGAGGATTGTGGAAAATTGAAGAGGATCTTGATAAATTGGAAGACTGGGCATCAAAATGGCAGATGAAATTTAATGTGAAGAAGTGCAAGGTTATGCACCTAGGGAAGAACAACCCAAACTATGGTTACACGATGCAAGGTTCCACATTAGGAACCACCACCCAGGAAAAAGATTTAGGCGTCATTGTGGATACCATGTTAAAACCCTTGGCCCAGTGTGCAGCGGCGGCCAAGAGAGCAAATAGAATGCTAGGTATGATAAGGAAAGGAATGGAAAATAAAACAAAAGATATTATAATGCCTCTATATCGTTCCATGGTGAGACCGCACCTTGAATATTGTGTGCAATTCTGGTCGCCGTATCTTAAAAAGGATATATCGACTTTAGAAAAGGTTCAGAGAAGAGCCACCAAAATGGTAAAGGGGATGGTAGGCTACTCCTATGAAGAAAGGCTAAAAAGGTTGGGGCTCTTTAACCTGGAAAAGAGACGGCTGAGGGGAGATATGATAGAAGTCTATAAATTAATGAGCGGAGTGGAACGGGTAAACGTAGTAGATCGATTGTTTACCTTATCAGAATATAGAAAGACTAGGGGACATGCAATGAAGCTACAGGGTAAACTATTTAAGACTAAATAAAAGTAAATATTTTTTCACTCAACATGTAATCAAACTCTGGAATTTGTTACCGGAGGATGTAGTAAAGACTGTTAGTGTAGCTGGGTTTAAAAAAGGTTTGGACAAGTTCCTGGAGGAAAGGTCCATAAACCATTATTAAGAAGGGACCCAGGATATCAATGCTTGAACCAATACAAGCATTGTGGAACCTGTGTCCCTTGGGGAAACTGCTAGGTACGTATGACCTAGATTGGCCACTGTTGGAAACAGAATACTGGGCTTGATGGACCTTGGTCTGACCCAGTATGGCATATCTTATGTTCTTATGGACCTTGGTCTGACCCAGTATGGCATATCTTATGTTATGACCAAAAGGCCTATCTAGTCTGTCCTTCCATATCAACCACTACAACATTCCCCTTTTTTCCTTTACAGATCCTCTGTTTGTCCCATGCTGCTTTGAATTCAGATACTGTCCTCATCTCTACTACCTCCACTGGAAGACTATTCCACGGATCCACCACTCTTTCCATAAAGAAATATTTCTACATATCACTCCTGAATCTATCCCCTTTCACCCTCATCCCATGTCTCCTCGTAGCAGAGCTTGCTTTCAATCGAAAGAGGCTCACCTTCTCCTGTGCATTTATGCCACGGAAGTATTTATATGTCTCAATCATATCACCTCTATTCTGCCTTTCCTCTATGGCCGGGGTCTCAAACACGCGGCCCACATGCGGCCCGCGAGAGCATTTTGTGCAGCCCGCGACGCCACGCTCACCTGATGATTGTATTTTGAAACGTCGCACCAGCAATCTCGTCTTCTAGACTGAGTCTACAAAGTCCTCTTCTCACGAGTCTGCCCTCAACCAATAGGAGACAGGGAGGAGGGGGCAGAAGCAGTCTGAGCAGCCAGCCCAACGCCACGAGGCACCACGTGCCCTCATCCATTCCCTGCCCTGCTGCAGTTAGTTGGTCTGTGCTTGTTCCAGTGTGCACAGCTCTCCGCGGACAGGTAAGGAGAAAGCAGTCTGCCCTGCCCCCGGAATTCCCCAATGTTAGCCAGGCCTGCCTCCCTCAGTCCCTCTCCGCTTCGGCTTTCAGAGCCGTGAAGGGAGAGCTTCTCCCTCGCGACTCTGTTAAGCTCGCCGGGGCAGATGGGAAATTTCCCATAAGCCCCAGCAGGCTTAACAGAGTCGCGAGGGAGGAACTCTCCCTTCGCGGTTCTAAGCCAAAGCGGAGAGGGACTGAGGCAGGCAGGGAGGGAGGGCTGGCTCTGCCGGGCAGGGGGAGCCCCGCGGGACATTAGATTTTGCCGCGTCGGCGGCCAGCTTTTTTTTTTTTTAAGTTTTCATTTTCCATGGGCAGATGGGGGGGGGTTAGGGCTGGTAATGTACTCTGGGCTGATGGGGGGGGGGGGTTTAGGGGGGGTAATGTGATCGGGGGTGATGGGGGGGTGAGGGGTGTTAATGTGCTTTGGGCTGATGGGGGGGGGTTAGGGTTGGTAATGTGCTCTGGGCTGATGGGGGGGGGTTAGGGCTGGTAATGGGCTGGGGGGGTTGCTAGGACTGGAAATGGGCTGAGTGGAAGGGGGGCTTGAACTGCAAATGGCTGATGGGGAGGGGGGCTTGAACTGCAAATGGCTGATGGGCTGTGAGGGGAGGGAGCTAGCACTGGAAAAGGGCTGAGTGTGGGGGGGAGCTAGGGTTGGAAATGGGCTGATGGGGGCATAGGACTGGAAATGGACTGATGCAGGTACTAGAAAGGAGCGGATGCTGGGTGGGGCTGGAACTAGAAGGGAGCTGATGTTGGGGGAGGATTAGAATGGGATGGAGCTGGGAAAGTGAAATGGAGGGGGGAAAAATATTTTGTGCGGGAGGGAAGACAAATCTACAATTCGCCAGGTATTGGGAGAGTAAGTGGGGATTGAAGATGGAGGGGTAATATTTGAGTGGATAAAATAGGAATGAGGAAAGAGCAAAAGGAGAAAGATTAGTAGGTTAAAGCAGATGTAGAGAGAGAATGGAAAAAAAACTAGAAGAGATAAGAAAGGACAAATGGACAGCAGACGATGGAGAGTTAGCAGAAGACACGAAGAAACCAGAAGAAAGTGGCTGGAACAATTGCAACTGAAAAAAAATGCACAAAAGGTAGAAAAATCTCTTTATTTTGAATTTATTAACTGGAATATGTCAGCTCTGGGAAATGTGCATCGTTAACGTCTGCGCTTTGTTAGTACAAGAGGAAATTAATTTATAGTTTTATTTCTACAGTGTTGTTGTACATTCCAAGTTTGGCTTTTGGGATTCCCAATTTAATTATTGTCTTCCTGTTTCTAAATTGTGATTCCTTGTTTGATGGTGTATGTTCTGCATGTGTAACTGAGCTGAGGTATTCTGTTTATGTAATTCCTATTTGACATTGCTACTTGTTCTCTTTTCCCAGTAGGTCATGTATTGTTATTCTCTGAAATGTATTGATTTAATATTTGCAGTGTTGCCTTTTGATAGGCAGGGTCTGGTGCTTTGTGAGTCCTGGTAGTGCTGTTATATGGCGGGTTTGCTATGGGTTCTAAATGGGCAGTGTTTGTACTAGTTCCTAATGTGTCTGGCAGTTGGCACTGGATTATAGTAATATAGAAATCTTTTAGTCTTTCTTTATCCATACACTCATTAAGAGGCATGTTTACTAAAAGTTAGTGTATGGTAACATTATGCAAATATTTATGCAAATGAGGCCCCGTGTCTTATGCAGCCCCCGGGTTACTTTACAAGTCCTCATTTGGCCCTCAAAGCAATTTGAGTTTGAGACCCCTGCTCTATGGTGTACATATTAAGATCCTTAAATCTGTCCTCATATGCTTTATAATGAAGACCACTAACCATTTTAGTAGCCACCTCTGTACGGATTCCAGCCTGTTTATATCCTTTTGAAGGTGCGGTCTCCAGAATTGCACACAATACTCCAAATGAGGTTGCACCAAAAACTTATACAGAAGCACTATCACCTCCTTTCTTCTGCTGGCCATTCCTCTCCCTATGCATCCAAGCATCCTTCTAGCTTTTGCTGTCACCTTTTCTACCTGTCTAGCTACTTTAAGATTATCAGACACAATCACGCCTAGGTCCCGCTCTTCTTTAGTGGACAAAAGTACTTCACCCCCTATACCAGTGATGGCTAACCTTTTTGAGCCCGAGTGCCCAAACTGCCGCACAAAACCAAAGAATTTCCTCAAAGTGCCAGCACGTCAATTAAAGCTCCATTTGCATAAGGTGCTTCATTTGCATAAATATTTGCATAATGTTACCATACACTAACTTTTAGTAAACATGCCTCTTAATGAGTATATGGATAAAGAAAGACTAAAAGGTTTCTACATTACTATAATCCAGTACCAACCGCCAGGCACATTAGGAACTACTACAAACGCTGCCCATTTAGAACCCATAGCAAACCCGCCGTATCCTAACAGCACTACCAGGACTCACAAAGCACCATACTCTACCTATCAAAAGGCAACACTGCAAATATTAAACCAATACATCTCAGAGAACAACAATACATGACCTACTGGGGAAAGAACAAGTGGCAATGTCAAATAGGAATTATATAAACAGAATACCTCAGCTCAGTTACACATGCAGAACAGACCATTTCCAAACAAGGAATCACAATTTAGAAAAAGGCAGACAATAATTAAACTGGGATCCCCAAAAGCCAAACTTGGAATATACAACAACACTGTAGAAATAAAACTATATATTAATTTCCTCTTGTACTAAACAAAGCGCAAAAAATTAATGATGCACATTTCCCAGAGCTGACATATTCCAATTAATAAATTCAAAATAAAGAGATATTTTTCTACCTTTTGTGCATTTTTTTTCAGTTGCAATTGTTCCAGCCACTTTCTTCTGGTTTCTTCGTGTCTTCTGCTAACTCTCCATCTGCTGTCCAGTTGTCCTGTCTGCTGTCTTCTGGTTTTTTTTTTTTTTTTGATTCTCTCTCTACATCTTATTTAACATACTAATCTTTCTCCTTTTTCTCTTTCCTCATTACTATTTCATCTAATCAAAATTTACCACTCCATACTCAATCCCCACTTACTCTCCCAATACACGGCCAATTGTAGATTTTTTATCCCTCCCACACAAAATATTTTTCCCCTCTCCATTTTACTCTCCCAGCCCCATCCCATTCTAATCCTCCCCCAACACCAGCTCCCTTCTAGTTCCAGCCTCACCCAGCATCCATTCCCTTCTAGTCCCTGCATCAGCCCATTTCCAGTCCTAGCAGCCCCCCAACCCATTTCCAGTCCTAGCAAAACCCCCAACCCAATACCAGTCCTATCCCCCCTCACCAACCCACTTCCAGTCCTACCCCCCCATCACCCCATTTTCAGTTTAAGCCCCCCCCTATAACCCATTACCAGTCCTAACCCCCCATCAGCCCACTTCCAGTCAGCCCCCCATAGCCCATTGCCAGTCCTAACCCCCCCATCAGCCCACAGTCCATTACCAGTCCTAACCCCATCAGCCCACCTCAAGTCCTAACCCCTCCCCATCAGCCCATTTCTTGTCCCAGCCCCCATAGCCCATTATCAGTCCTAAACCCCCCCATAGCCCATTACCAGTCCTAACCCCATCAGACCACCTCCAGTGTTAACCCCCCATCAGCCCATTTCCAGTCCTAACCCCACCCAACAGCCCACCTCAAGTCCTAACCCCTCCCATCAGCAGTCCTAACCCCCCCTAGCCCATTAGCAGTCCTAACCCCCCCCCCCCTCTCTAGCCCATTAGCAGTCCTAACCCCCCCCCCTAGCCCATTACCAGTCCTAACCCCCCATCACCCCATTTCCAGACAGCCCCCATCAGCCCACAGCCCATTAGCAGTCCTACCCCCCAGCCCATTAGCAGTCCTAACCCCCCCTAGCCAATTAGCAGTCCGAACCCCCCCCCTCGCCCATTAGCAGTCCTAACCCACCCCCCATGGCAAATTAAAAAAAAAAAAAAAAAAAGCAGCTGGCTCTGGCTTCTGCCGCGGCAGCGGCAGAATGCAATGTCCCGTGGGGCCCCCTCCGCCCGCTAAGCCCCTCTGCAAGGGCTTTCAGATTCGCGAGGGAGAGCGTCTCCCTCGCATCTCTGTTTAAGCCCGCAGGGGCTAATGGGAAATTTCCCATCAGTCCCTCGCGTCTAAAGGGGCTGATGGGAAATTTCCCATTAGCCCCTGCGGGCTTAACAGAGACGCGAGGGAGACGCTGTCTCCCTCGCGAATCTGAAAGCCCTTGCAGAGGGGCTTAGCGGGCGGAGGGGGCCCCGCGGGACACTGCATGCTGCCGCGTCCGCGTCCGCGGCAGCAGCCAGAGCCCGCTTTTTCTTTTTCTGCGGACCTTCACGCGTGCCAGCTGCAAGGCCTTCGCGTGCCACAGCTGGCACGCGTGCCATAGGTTCGCCATCGCTGCCCTATACTATACTGCTCCCTTGGATTGCTGCAGCCCAAATGCATGACCTTGCATTTTTTAACATTAAATCTCAGCTGCAAAATTCTAGACCATTCTTCAAGCTTAGCTAGATCCCTTTTGTTATCTGTACCTTCCTATGTGTCTACTCTATTGCAGATTTTGGTATCATCTGCAAAGAGGCAAATTTTACCCGGCAGCCCTTCCACTATATCACTAACAAACATGTTAAAAAGAATCGGACCAAGGACAGATCCCTGGGGCACACAACTGGTAACCACCTTCTCCTCAGAGTGAGCTCCATTTACCTGTACCCTTTGACGCCTCCAACTCAACCAATTTCTAACCCAAGCAGTAACTTTAGGGCCCATCCCTAGGGTGCTCAGTTTGTTTATAAGTCGCCTGTGAGGAACGGTGTCAAAGGTTTTATTGAAATACAAATACCCCACATCTAGGGCTCTCCCTCGTCCAACTCCCTGGTCACCCAGTCAAAGAAATAAATCAGGTTTGTCTGACAAGACTTGCCTCTGGTGAATCCATGCTGCCTGGGATCCTGTAATCCGCTGGACTCCAGAAACCTCACTATTTTCTCTTTCAGCAACACTTCCAATAATTTACTCACCACCAAAGTTAAATTAATCGGCCTGTAGCTTTCAACCACATCCTTACTTCCGCTTTTGTGTAAAGGCACCAGATGAGCCTCTCTCCAGTCTTTTGGCACCAGTCCCAATTCCAATGAGGCATTGAAAAGGTCAGTCAGTAGAGCTACCAGAAAATCCTCAAGTTCCCTCAGTATTCTAGGGGTACCATCCGATCCCATCGCTCTGTCTACATTAAGTTTAGCTAGTTTCTCACGAACAGTCTTCTGAAAATTGTTCAAGATGCCCCTCGCTTCTGGTCCTGTTTGTGGTTGTTTTCTGAGGTCCTGCTCCTGGTTCTTCATCTGTGAACACAGAAAGCAGTCACTCACCTGTAACAGGTGATCTCCGGGAACAGCAGGAATTTAGTCCTCGCATATGGGTATCATCGGTACCGACGGAGCCCTCGCGGGAATGCTCCCCAGCGTCCAATCAGAATGCTTTGGGGAGCATCCCACAGCGCCTGCGTGCTGCCTTCCTGCCTTTCCCAACTGCCTCTCTCCAATTGAGTTTTAAAGCTGAGACAAAGAGAGAGAGAGGGAAAGGAAAGAGATAGAGATACAACTCCTAGGGGAGGTGGGTGGGTTGTGAGGACTAAATTCCTGCTGTTCCCGGAGATCACCTGTTACAGGTGAGTAACTATGCTATCTCCAGGAACAAGCAGGAATGTAGTCATCACATATGGGGACTCCCTAGCTTTAGGTGCCAGGGAGAGACCCCAGAAGTTGTGTGGCCCTGAAAAGGGCTCCACTTCCCCCCATGGATCTCTGGCATCCTACCAGGGATGGTGGGCAGGAGTTGATTAGGTATGGAACAGGTGTTTGAGAACAGCCTGACCAAACAAGGTATCCTGGCGGGAGTCCTTGTCCAAGCAGTAATGGGCTGTGAAGGTATGAACTGAGGCCCAAGTGGCTGCTCGACAGATGTCATGAATAGACACAGAGTGCAGATGAGCCATTGAGGCTGCCATGGCTCTCACATTGTGAGCTGTGACATGGCCCTCCAGAGAAAGGTTCTTACTCTGATAGGCGAAGGAAATACACTGAGCAATCCAGTTAGATAGTGTTCTCTTGGAGACTGGAAGTCCCAAATGAGAAGGATCAAAAGCAACAAAGAGTTGAGAGGACTTTCTATGTTGCTGTGTTCTTTGTAAGTAAAAAGCTAGAGCTCTTTTACAGTCCAAGGTATGAAGATTCCTTTCTGCATTTGATGCATGAGGTCCTGGAAAAAAGACAGGTATGTAGACCTCTTGGTTTAGATGAAAAGGCGAGACCACCTTAGGCATAAAGTGTGGATGAGTCCCAAGGACTACCTTGTCATGATGGAACCTTGTATAAGATGGATTAGCTACTAGCGCTTGCAACTCACTAATGCGGCGTGCTGATGTGATTGCAATGAGAAAGATAACCTTCCAAGAAAGGAATTTTAAGGAGGTGGTAGCTAAAGGTTTGAAAGGTGGCTTCATGAGCTGCCCAAGAACCAGGTTTAAGTCCCATGCCACCGGAGGTAGTCTAATGGGAGGCTTAGTTAGGAGGCCTCTCATAAATCTTGCTATGAGAGGAAATAGGCTGTCCATTTAGAGGTTTAAGAGAAGCTGCAATAGCACTCAAATGGACTCTTACTGAATTTGTCTTAAGGCCTGCATATGATAAATGGAGGAGATACTCCAGCAAAGATTGCAGAGGTACCGCAAGGGGGTTAAGACCCTTTTCCGAACACCAAATAGTAAACCTTTTCCATTTGAAAGCATAAGAGCGTCTAGTGGAAGGTTTTCTGGAAGCATAAAGAACATCTTTCACTTGCTGAGAAAGATTCAGATCTTGGAGATCTAGGCCTTCAGCAACCAAGCCCTGAGATGCAGAGACTGCGGATTGGGATGCCATAACATTCAGTTCTCCTGAGATAGGAGATCTGGAGCAGACCCTAACTCCAGGGAGGGAGCTTGAGAGAGATTTAGAAGCAGAGGGTACCACACTTGCCGTGGCCAATGTGGTGCTATGAGAATCATGTGGCCTCTGTCTCTCTGAAGCTTGAAGAGGGTTTTGGGAATTAGGGGAATGGGTGGAAAGGCATACAGGAAGTCTTGACCCAGTGAAGGAGGAAAGCATCCCTGGCTTGAGCCCCCTGAGCCGGAATTCTGGAACAGAACTGGGGAAGTTTGACATTCCACGGACTTAAAGAGGTCTATGTCCGGGGTTCCCCAAAGTTGAAATATCCCGGTCACCTGGTCTGCATGCAGAGACCACTCGTGTGGAAGCAGAACTCGACTGAGTCTGTCCGCCCAAGAGTTTTGAATGCCTGGAAGATATATTGCCAGCAGATGAATCTGATGCTCTCTGGCGAGGGCCCATAGTCGCAAAGCTTCGTTGCAAAGTGACAGAGAGCCCGTTCCCCCCTCCTTGTTCACATAGAACATGGCTACTTGATTGTCCGTATGAATGAGGACTGTCTTGTAGCTGAGCAGGGAGTAGAACACTCAGAGCCAGGAAAATTGCTCTGAGTTCTAAGAGATTGATTTGTAGACAACTCTCTTGCGGAGACCAGGTGCCCTGGGTGAAGTTTTACAGATGAGCTCCCCAACCCTTTGGAGAAGCATCTGTTGTGAGAGTTGCTTGGGGTAAGGGTTGTTGAAAGGGGCACCCCAGCAGCAGGTTTTGAGTAGACCTCCACCACTGGAGGGACAAAATGAGGCGACTTGTGTTTGCTATTTTGTCTGACAGGCACCCTGATGCCTGGGTCCACTGGGTGGATAAAGTCCACTGAGCTGCCCTCATGTGGAGGCGAGCATATGGAACCACATGCATGGTGGATGCCATGTGGCCTAGTAATTGCAACATTTCTCAAGCAGTTAGATGGGGCTTTAGCACTGCTTGAGAAGCTAACTGCACCAAGCGAAGTCAACGGGCCTGGGGAAGATAGGCTCTTACCCTTGTGGAAAGGTCCTATGAACTCTAAAGACTGAGTGGGAGTTAGACTGGATTTTGGGATGTTTATTACCAGCCCTAAATACTGAAGGATACGCATTGTGCAGGATAGAGAAGTCTTGGCCTCTGACTGTGTTGGAGCTCGAATGAGCCAGTCGTCCAAGTAAGGGAAGACGAATATTCCTAGAGTGCGGAGAAATGCTGCTACCACAGCCATGCATTTCGTGAACACCCTTGGTGCTGAGGCCAGACCAAAAGGAAGTAGCCTGTATTGGTAGTGCTTTCCTTGAAAAAGGAACCGAAGGAACCTTCTGTGGGTTGGCTGGATGAGGACATGGGTGTACGCATCCTTGAGATCTAGAGAACAAAGCCAATCCTGACTCTGAAGGTATGGTAGCAGAGCTCCGAGAGAAATCATCTTGAACTTCTCCTTGACAAGGAATTTGTTCAATTCTCTGAGATCTAAGATAGGTCTGTAACCCCCCTGTTTTCTTTGGAATAAGAAAATAAAGGGAATAGAACCCAATGCCCTGTTGATGAAGCGGTACGTCTTCTATTGCCCCTTGGGCAAGAAGGATGGCAACCTCCTGACCTAACAGGTCGATGAGAGAGGTCGGAGAATTGAACTGCTTCACTACTGTATGAGGGGGCATGCTTGAAAAATGAAGTTTGTACCCCTCCTTTATGATGGAGAGTGTCCAATGCTCTGCTGTTATTTGCCCCCATCTGGGGGCAAAATGACATAACCTTCCTGGAATGTTGGACGGTTCTGGTCCTTCCAGAACCAGAAAGGCTAAGTTCTCTAGCTGAAAGTCAAAGGCCCTGAGGAGGCTGAGGCTGCTGGGCCGGTGGAGGCCTAGCAGCCTTTGCTTTCTTCTGTTTGGGTGGTTGCTGACGTTTGCTTGAAAACTGACCTGCAGAAGATGCCTGCTAACTATAAGCAGGATAAAATCTTTTCTTTTTAGAAAAAGATGTTTTCTTGAACAACTTCTTTCTAACAGGATCAGCAGTGGACTTGGATAGTCTATCCAAGGTGGAATTTTCAGCATCCATTTCATTGGCTTTTTCCTGCCAATCTTTACCAAACAGGTTCTCACCAGTACAAGGGATATTTCCCAATTTATCTTGTACCCAGAGCTCTAAATCAGATGCCTGGAGCCAAGCAATTCTATGTGCACCTATGGCGATAGCCGAGGTTCTGCTTATACACTCAAAGCAGTCAAAGGCTGCAAGGTTGGAGAATTTAGAGACATCTTGGGCATGTCTGACCCAAGTGAGAAAGTCCTGTCTTTTATCCTCAGAAATGAAAGGACTTAAAAGTCTGTAAATTATCTGTGACCTCCTTTAGGAACATTCCCATGTAGAGACTATAGGAACTGATTCTTGCAGCAAGCATGGAAGTTGGAAGACTTTACGTCCAAAAGCATCCAGGGTTACATAAGAACATAAGATATGCCATACTGGGTCAGACCAAGGTCCATCAAGCCCAGTATCCTGTTTCCAACAGTGGCCAATCTAGGTCGTACGTACCTAGCAGTTTCCCCAAAAGACACAGGAACGGTACAGAGGCATTATAATATATTTTGTTTTATTTTTCATTCCTTTCCTTATGATACCTAGCATTCTATTTGCTCTCTTGGCTGCCGCTGCACACTGGGCCGAGGGATTTAACATGTTATCCACAATGATGCCTAAATCTTTTTCCTGGGTGGTGGTTCCTAATGTGGAATCTTGCATTGTGTAACCATAGTTTGGGTGGTTCTTCCCTAGGTGCATAACTTTGCACTTGTCCACATTAAATTTCATCTGCCATTTTGATGCCCAGTCTTCCAATTTATCAAGATCCTCTTGCAATTTTCCACAATCCTCTTGGGTTTTAACAACTTTAAATAGTTTTGTGTCATCTGCAAATTTGATAACCTCACTCGTTATTCCACTTTCCAGGTCATTTATGAATATATCAAAAAGCAGCGGACCCAGCACAGATCCCTGAGGTACACCACTATTCACCTTTCTCCATTGGGAAAATTGGCCATTTAGCCCTACCCTCTGCTTTCTATCTTTTAAACCAGTTCCTGATCCACAGTAGTACACTGCCTCCTATCCCATGACTCTTTAGTTTTGCCAAAAGTCTCTGATGAGGGACCTTGTCAAAGGCTTTCTGAAAGTCCAGATACACTATATCAACTGACTCACCTTTGTCCACCTGATTATTCACACTTTCAAACGTAACAGATTAGTAAGACAAGATCTTCCTTGTCTAAAACCATGTTGGCTGTCTCCCATTAGGCCATGACTATCTACATGCTGAGTAATTTTATTCTTTATGATGGTTTCTACCATTTTTCCCGGTACTGACTTGAGGCTCACCAGTCTGTAGTTTCCCAGATCACCCCTGGAACCCTTTTAAAACATTGGTGTTACACTGGCGATCCTCCAATCTTCAGGTATTAGAGATGATTTTAATGATAGTTCACAGATTACTAATAGCAGGTCTGCAATCTTATATTTCAGTTCTTTCAACACCCTTGGATGTATACCATCCGGCCCAGGTGATTTGCTACTCTTCAGTTTATCTAATAGTTGTAATACCTCTTCCTGATGTATCAAAATTTCCTTAAATTCTTCCGCACCTTTAAATACTACTTCAGTCATGGGTAACATCCCTACATCTTCCTCAGTAAAGACCAAAGCAAAGAATTCATTCAGTCTCTCCGCTATCGCCTTGTCGCTTCTTAGTGCCCCTTTAATTCCTTTAACATTCTGCATTCACGTCCTGGAGGATTAGAGGCACACAATAGAGTGGTGAGGAAGTTGAGTCTTATGGAACCCAGGACAAGGAGGGACTCGATACATAGTATCTAACCTACAAGAATGAGGAGAGGTGGTAAGAGGTGTTTCCCACATCCTCAACATGAGATCATATAGAATCTCATCAATGGGTAAGGTAGCTGCCTCCTTAGGAGTTTTGGGATATTGTAAAATTTCCAACTCCTTGGCCCTTGGCTCTGTTTCAGGGGCCACAGTAATGGACAGGTCCCGAGCCACCTCCCTGATGAAGTCTTGGAAGGACATGTCCTCTGGAGGAGACATCCTGAATTTAGGGGAGGACGACTCCTCTGGAAGAAGCATCGCTGCATCGACAGAACTTTCAGAATCCTCAGATTCTTCTGAGGACTCGAAGTATCTTCTGTCCAGATGCTCCTGTAGAGCCCGATACCCGTACCGACCAAGGTCGGTACCGGAGGGCATCGGAGGACAGGGTATCGGCAGAACAGACACCGATGCCGATGCCGATGCTATCGATACCCGTACCGGTACTGATAGCGATACCGGTGCCAGTGCCGGTGGAGTTGTCTGTCGCGGTACCAAGGGCGTCAATGCGGCAAGGGAAGCCGCCAGACTGCGTTCCATAGTCAGAATTCTCTGGTCCATGGATGCCGCCAATGCCCAGATGTCGGTACCGGTGGAGACCACCGGTACCCCAGAGCATGGCACCAGGAGATCTGTCGAGGCCAAGCCATCGAGAACATCCTGGAACCCCGATAATGCTTTGGAAGCCGAAGCCTCCCGCCGGGGTAATTTTGCCGGTGCAGAATCCGAGGGCAACGCCAGAGGCATCTCGATGCTTAGAAGGAGATCTACCCTTCGAGGACCGGCTGGATTTATGTTTAGTTACCTGAGATCCACGGGAGGAAGAAGCAGCCCTGGAAGACGTCGATGCCACCGAAGCCGCATCAGAGGGAAACAGGGTACTGAGCTTGGCAGCTCGGTTCTGCCGACCTCTTTTGGATATCATGGCACAGGACACACAATCCGTGATGGAGTGGTCAGGACCTAAACATTTTAAACACCATTCATGGGTGTCGGTGACAGAAATGGTACCGCCACACTTGGTGCCCTTTTTAAACCTGAGGCAGGTTTTTCCATGTTAAGGAAAAGGTTTTTGGGCCTAAGGCCCAAAAAAGGCGCGTGCACCTGAAGAAAAGAAAGATATATATATATATATTTTTTACAGAAATAAGAAGATAAAGACCGGCGGTACCGGTAGAGCGTCGAAGAAGGCAGACACGACCACAAAAATAAAGAAAAAAGAAATTCTTCTGTGGTGACAGGAAAGACGACCTGCTGGCTCCGCGGAAAAAGAAGAACTGGAGAGAGGCAGTTGGGAAAGGCGGGAAGGCAGCATGCAGGCGCTGTGGTATGCTCCCAAAAGCGTTCTGATTGGACGCTGGGGAGCGTTCCCGCGCGGGCTCCATTGGTACCGACGATACCCATATGTGATGACTACATTCCTGCTTGTTCCTGGAGATCAGAAATATTTGTTAAGCAATTCCGCTTTATCCTCAGTTTCTACATATTCCTCTCCTTCACCCTTGAGTCTGACAATAGCACTTTTGCCCTTCCTCTTCTTACTAATATATCTGAAAAATGTTTCATCCCCCCCATTTAACTGCATTGGCTATTTCCTCCTCTTTTTGAATCTTTGCTTTCCTGACTACTTTGCTAGCTTCTGTAAGTTTTTCCAAATATAGATGCCCATCTTCCTCTCTCTGTGATCTCTTGTATTTTATGAAGGCCTCCCTCTTTTTCTTCACTTTTTCAGCCACTTCTTTTGAAAACCATACTGGTCTCCTTTTCCTTTCTCCTTTATTTACCATGTTAACAAAAGAGTTGGTTGCCCTTAAAATATCCCCTTTCAGTTTTGCCCACTGTTTTTCTACATCCCCCAGCTGTTCCCATGTAATTAATGACTCCTTGAGGTATTGGCCCATCTTGGCAAACTTCGTTTTCCTAAAGTCTAAGACCCTTGCTTTTGAATGGATTCTATCAGCTCTAGTCCTAATATTGAACCACACCATCTGGTGATCGCTGGATGCAAAATGATCTCCCACTATAACATCAGAAACACTTTCACCATTGGTAAGCACCAAGTCCAGTATGGCCCTTTCATGTGTGGGTTCTGTTACCAGTTGCCTGAATAGCTCTTCCTGTAGAGAGTACAGGATCTCCTTACTTCTAGGTGATACTGCAGCACGAATGTGCCAATCAACATCTGAGCCTAAAGCTAATAACTAAATTACTCAAATAGCATGAATTGTAATTCAAACACCTCACACCAATTCCTGATATGCTTAGATGTGTTCAAATGATCATTTGCTTTTATTTATAAATTTTCTTAATCGGGTCTCAGACTTTTGGGGAGCTTCAGAAATGGCAAGTGCCACCCACTGCTCCTTTTTTGCATCAATGACCCATTTTATCAGTTTTAGAATAACTTATAGGTTTCTATCCAGGTGATTCAAAATTAACGATCCAAATCGTGACAAGAATGGTGAAAAAGTCAGGCTTAACTTAATGTGGTTATCCCAATGCCAGACACAGCGCTGCTACGTTTCACGAACCCTTTCGTTTCTTCAGGGGCTTACAAGCCGACTCCAAATACTACTTATATTCACATGTGTTAACCGCAAACATTCTTCATTCCAAGTGCCAAGAAACGCCGCGCCGCGCATAACCACATTAAGATAAGCCTGACTTTTTCACCATTCTTGTTGTTTAGGATGTTGTGCACCATGAGAGTTGCAGCCTCCTTCAGTACTGAGGGGTACTGAAGAATATCTAGTATTTCAGCCCTCCATTCTGTCTCGGCAGATACTGAGAACTGTAGAGCAGTCGCCATATCTTTTATAAAGTCCTGGAAGGACATGTCTTTGGGCAGTGATAGTCGTCTCTCATAGGGAGGTGAGGGATCCAACAGTATCTCTCAGTGTGGATCGGTAACAGTGGACTCTGGGTAGGAAGTCAAAGTAATCCCTGTCCGGGCCTCAATACCTTCCAATGGTTGTAAGACATTGGGTGCTTTGACATAAATGGTACTGAGCGAAGTGGAATAGAGGAGTGAAGCACCGGCTGCTCCATCGAGTGATCATCGCTGGGCGGAAACTGCATAACAGTAGCTCTGGATGGCACTATTCCTTCACTCCTTTCCACGTTAACATGTAGACAAGCAAGACCCCTTCCCCTCCTGTCCCACCCCAACACCCCCAAGCTCACCCAAATTGTACATAGTTAATGGAGTGGAGGAGTGGCCTAGTGGTTGGGGCAAGGTACTTCAGGCCGGAAGGTCGGGGGTTCAAATCCCACTAGAGGACAGCAACCTTGGGCCGGAAGGACTGGGGTTTCTAGTCCCACAGGTGCTCCTTGTGGTCTTGGGCAAGCCACTTAACCCTCCATAGCCCATGTTCCCTGTAATATAGTTATCTCCAAGTTATAATGCCCTGTTCAATGTAATTTCAGTTTGTTCAATGTAAACCACACTGATGCAGAATAGCGCGGTACATAAGAGAATGTAAATAAATAGATAAATAATGTATTATAGTTATGTTACAAACTTTGTTAGTTATGCAAGTTGATCATTGTTCAATGTAAAGTTCACTGTTGTCCCTTTTCCAGGCCCACCTGTAAAAACACTAGTACCTCCGGCACTGATACCAACAGAGGTTGGCAGCTGTTCTTGCACCAAGCTCCAAACATCCTTCAGACCCAGACATACGAAAGCGAGGTGGACCGCTTACAGGCCTTCAATAATGTGGACATCATAAGGGCAGAATAGCCTCTCTTAACCGTGCCCTCTCGAGACATCAGGACCGGCCCCTGCAAAAGGAGGTTGGGTTGGTCTGGCAACCACCACAGATGGTCCACTGTTAGTCTGAGAAGATCCACATACCAAGGCCTGAGTGGCCAATCAGGAGCAATGAGAATGGTTCAAAGGATCAGGCACATCATGGCCTGGTCATATGCCCTATGAGCGTCCACGGGGAAAAACAGAGGCGGCTGGTTGTGGGCCAGTGCTGAACCAGGGCATCCAGACCTTCCGACTTTCGCTCCCACCTTTTGTTGGAGAAGTGGTTCGCCTTGCAGTCGTGAAGGTCGTCGTCAGATCCATGATCAGTGGACTCCACCTGTTCACTATTTGTGCAAAGACAGCCTTGCTGAATGACCATTCCCTGGGGTCCAGGTGAAAGCGACACTCTGCAGTCATGTTCTCTGTCCCTATAACATGAGCTGCTGAGAGCGCCTGCAGATTCTCCTCTGCCCATTCCAACAATGAGCTTATCTCGCTCTCGAACTGCAAGTTGTTTGTACCTCCTTGCCGGTTGATGTAAGCCACCGTAGTGGCATTGTCAGACTACCCACACAGCCTTTCCGTGCAATAGGATGCGAAACTCCTGCAGTGCCAGGAACACCGCTCTCATCTCTAGGTGATTGATGGACCACTCCCGCTGTTCTGTGGTCCAACAGCACTGTGCTATCTGATCCTGACAATGGGCCACCCAGCCCGAGAAGCTGGCATCTGTCATCAATGGAGCCAGGTGTCTCCAGAGGCATGCTAACAACTTCTCCAGCCTCAACCACCACTGGAGCGCCAACCGCATCGCCCACGGGCATGGTAAAGGATGCGTAAAGAGGTGGCACTGTACCAACCACCTCCGCACTACGGCTCTCTGCAAACGTCACATGTGGGCCTGGGCCCATGGAATCAACTTGGACATCACCATGGATCCCAGGAGTTGCAGATAATGCCAAGACATGGGAATACTCATTCTGAGGAACTGCCTGACCTGTTACTTCAATGCCTGAATCCTATCCACCAGCAGGGACACCCTGGCTCTTGTCCATCTAGAAATAGGCCCCCAGATACACCAGGTTCTTGGATGGCAATAAACGGCTCTTTGCAAAACAGACTACCCATCTGAATTCCTGTAGAAACTCGATAACTCTTGCTGTGGCTCGCTCGCTCTCTTCTGCGGACTTTGCCCTGATGAGCTAATCATTCAAAGAAGGGATGCACCAGAATGCCCTCCTGATGGACAGCTCCTGAGTGTACACAGAGCAGTTGCAAGGCTGAAGAGCAACACCCTGAACTGAAATTGCCCCATTGGTACTGCTGATGCTCGGAGAGAATCAGAATATTAGATCGAAAGAGGTTAGGAATTTGCCTTCCCGGACGGACACCATGACTGACCCAAGGGTCTCCATGCAGAACTGGGGTATGCATAGATACCGATTTACATGCTTGAGATCCAAGATGGGCTGAAAGGCCCCTTCCTTTTTGGGGACCACAAAATAAATGGAGTATCTATCATAGCCACACTGGCTTCTGGGAACCTCCACCATGGCTTGCAACTGCTGAAGCAGACGGAGGGTGTCCTGCACAGCCCTGACCTTGCTTGCCGCTTTGCAGGACGACCTGACGAAAGCATAGATGAGGACAGGCAAACTCTAGAGTGTATCCCCCTCTCTGATTTCCAAGACCCACTGGTCGGAGGTGATGCGGGCCCAGGCCAGGTAGAATTCCCGCAACTGACCTACCTCTGGCCAGGCCTCCCTCGTTTCATTGTCCTTTTTGGATGCAGTTGTGGCTGAGTAGTAAAACCCTTGTCCTGTTCCTTGAAAACCATGAAAGGCTTGCTCTTGGGATGGAAATTGCCCCTTCTGACAGGGTGCAAAGTGTACCATGTGGAAGCAAAAGAAATCCCACGGTTGGCCTCTCAATGACATTGCTAAACACCCCGGCTTCTGCTTATCCTCCAGGAGCCTGCATCCTTTAGACTTCTCAAGGTCCTTAACCAACTTATCTAAGGCTTCTCCAAATAGACGTTTACCCTTAAAGGGCTGCTTGCTCAAATGTGACTTAGAGAAGACATCTGCCAACCAATTCTGCAACCACAGGTAATGTCACGCAGCCATGACCGAGGCCACTCTCTTGGCTAGGCCCCTAATCAGGTCACAGAAAGCATCTGCCAAATAAGCTGCCCTCCACTCCAGCTTAGCTGCTTCTGGAGGTGGGGACTGCCCCTCACCAGTATTTTCCAATATGCACTGTGCCCAGCGCAAACAGGCCTTGGCCACAAAGGTCCCACAGACTGATGCCTGCAAAGACAGTGCATTTATGTCAAACGCTTGTTTCAGCAACGTCTCTTTCTGTCCTGCACATCCTGATACTTTCTACCAATATGGTGGTCTTCTTTGCGACTGCTGCAGCCAGTGCATCTAACTTAGGTGAGTGCAAGATCTCTTTCCTGCTCCGGGAGAGGATCGAGTTGGGCCATGGTCTGCATGCCCTTTAGTGCTGCCTCTGGGACTTCACTCATCTTGTATCATCTGCTTAATAACCCTATGCAGAGAAAACAATAACTGGGTCTTTAGGACAGCCTGAAACAGCAGATCCTCCAAAGGATCATCTTGGGGAACTCCTGCTGTCAATATTCAGCGCCTTTCAGGACTGTGATAGGAATGCCGCCAACTCCTCCCGGCAGAATACTCGTACAATGTGAGATTCCTCCTGTGAAATCTCCTCCTTCCAGTTCTCCTGGCTCAACACCCAGGTCCGCTTTGCCCTATAGGTTCACTGGGTCTTCAGAGTGGAGTAACCCTGTCTCCTCCCAGGGGTCCCCATCCAGACGCCACCTACTAACTGGCAATTCCTCGTCAGCTGCCACTGTCCAGCAGCCTTCTCTTTTTTCCTCTTTCCGATGCCTGGAGGTTCTGCTCTCTACTGCTTCATGCAGAATGCCTTATGCATAAGCAGCACAAAACTTGGGAGAAAACAATCATTGAAATGTAAATAGTTGCCACTGTTGGTGTAACAGTTAACTCCTAGAATGTATCATAGTTATACCTGTAACAAGTCTATGAATAATTGTTGAGTTAGATGTAAACTGCTTTGATAACATTGAAAGGCGGTATATAAAAATAGTTAAATAAAATGTGCTCACTGCTCCTAGACGGCGCTTGGGATATAGAGGGTTGAGAAGCAAAAATTCCTTATCCTTTCATTCGAGCGCTGTCAGACCCTGTCTGTCAGCTTATTAGACTATGGCCAGGACCCCCAGCCCAGCAACAGATACCCTGCAGTTCACTGTGACCTGCCAGTCTTCCTCAGGCCTCGCAGAGGTTCCTGCTCACCCAGCTTTAGCCAGCCTCCTCCAGGAAGCCGCCTTCTGCTGAGCACGACTCCGCCTCGCAACCATAGCAAAATCAAGCAACTGAGACAGAGCTTCTTTTGGAGCCGCACAACAAACAAGTGTCCTTTGATTTTATTTATTTATTTATTTAACTATTTCTTTTATACCGCCCCTTCCAGAGATCAAGGGCGGTTTACATAACAGATTAACAGTCTTGTACACAATTTGTATACATTTTACATAGAACAGTAGAAATCAACTATTTACATTGAACAGTAAATATAAACTTTGTAGGTATTGTAACAAAAACAACTTGATGGCATGTTAAACCCAGTGGAAGGTGAGAATCCCCAAGCCTCCCTCAGTCCAACTGGATGCAAACTCAGGCAGCCTGATTAAGTAGCTAATCTTATGCCCCTCTTTTTTTCCTTAATAAAAGCTGTTCTGCAAGATGGAGGAAAGGAAAAAAAAAAAAAAACACGATGGAATTGTCTCCCTGCATCCAAGCCTGCTTCCCCCCTTCTGCTATCCAAAACTGAAGTCCCCGATGAAATGGCACCATTTCCTGTGCTGCTCAAAATGGCCTCTGCAGCCATGCGGTTCTAAGCACTGTCCTGAAGGCCTCAGATCTCGCTGCCTGCATACTAACCCCCCCTCCAAAATTCAAGGTCTTACCTCCCCCAGGCAAAAACAACCCGCCGTGCCTGCTCCAGGTTCCTTAACCAACCGCTTCTCCGATCCCCTGCTCAGTCCCTGCTACCAGCTTCTGTTATGAGTCAGAGTGCCAATAAGGCTCTGCTCAAAGGGCTCCTCACTGTCTTTTTACTGGCGGTCCTCACCCATTGTTGAGTTCAGGAGCCGCTATGTCTGCCGGTGTTTCAATATGCATACTTCCCATCACCTCTAGTAAGGGGGTTAAGCATGTTCCTTTAATTCCTTCACACCCCCCCCCCCATCACCTTTATTTAAAAAAACTAGAAAATTTAGGCAGACCACACAGACCCCCTTTATTCTCTAAATTAGCTGAAAATAGTAATAGACGCTCCTTAGTTGTCCCTTCAGTGAGCCCAGACTCTGGAATCAGCTCTCTTCAGCTGCTTGGAGACTGAGTTTACTAGGACCGGTGGATGGTGCCAGCTACCTAAGAACACTGATGTCATCAAGGATGACATGCTCAGTCTCCAAGCTGCTGGTGAGAGGTGACAACCCAGATGTCAGGACTAGACTGGAGGGACGATATGACACCCCTCCCCCTGTGAATTATCACCGCCAGCCCCAGCTGATTTAAGGACCTGCAGCACAGGCCCACAGCCTTGTTACCGCCTGCATACCGGAGACATCAAGGGCTCAGGGACCAGATCCCCATTGCCTCCATGGTAACAGAGCAGCACATCAGAAGGCAGGGAGGTAAGCCGGCTCCACACAGCATCTCTCCCTGCCTCCCTGAGAATAGTCACTGCCAGCCCCAGCCGATTTAAGAAACTGCACCAGGCACGTCTGCACCCAAGGGCCAGGCCAAAGGGCTCTTAGGAGTGGCCCTTAGAGGACTGATACCACGGATTCTACAATGCCTAAAACAAAGCACCTTACTTCCCCACCTCTCAGACCTAAACACCACTATACAGAACTCTTTCCACACGGAACAGAGAGAACATGCCACACAGCGAAAATGGCAGCAACAAGGCAGAGATATGTCACCCACATCTTCAACTTCCTGCTCCTGATAACCTCCTTATTAACAGAGGCAGCAAGAATAAGCTACCACAACCAAATCCCCATAATTTACAAATCATTGACATCCACTAGATGGAATCCTAACAGTAGATATATTCAGTGTCTCAGAAAAGACACTGTTCACTACTAAAAACACCACAATTTGCTAGTAAAGAGAGGACCATAGGACCAAAGAAAGGTGAGACAAGCTCTAAAATGTGCTATCGTCAATGCATGCTCTGCCCGGAATAAGATCCACACCATATCTGACTTTATCAAGGAACACAGCCTAGACATTTTATGCATCACTGAAACATGGTTTTCTGACTCAGTCCTACTAAACCAGTTATGTCCCCCTTCATACACATTATGCACTACAAACAGAGCAAACAGCAGAGGTGGAGGTGTCTGTGTAGTCTCAAAAGAATCCTTGAAACTCAATGTCATTGATTCCAGTTCATCCGCAGAGATTGACACCCTAATTGTAGCAAACCACTCTCTCACTTTGCCTAGCATAGAGAGTCCCAAGGCAACACGCTACTCTACTGGAAACTACCTGCTCCACTCCAACCAGACATCAACTTTTAGTAATGCTCGGAGACCTCAATCTAATCTCTGCCCCAGCTTCCCAAACAAGAGCATTCCTAGAAGCCATGGAAACCCTTGGATATACCTAGATTCTCACCAAGCCAACTCACAAGAGAGGTAACATCCTCTACCTCATATTCATGCCCTCTAACCTCCTTCCGGATCCGCAACAATCATCCCACACAATCCTCCCAGTACCATGGTCTGATCATGCAGCTATATTTTTCCCCATCCACTTTACAGCAAATAATGCAGACACCCAAGCTACCCCCAACCCGGAGATTCCGAGTAGTATGACAATGAGCACTTCCTTGAAACAATCATGCCACAATTAGATTCCATCAAAGCTAATAGAGTAAACCTCAATGAACTGATCCAAGGTCAGAATGATATCCTGTCAGCAGCAGCCCTTGCCCCTCCAAGGAAGTTAACGAAAAAGTACCGATACAGAGCTCCATGGGTCGTCTCTTCCCTACAGAAGTTGAAAAGTAATTTATGATGACTTGAATGTAAATGGAGAAATACAAGAGACCCACTTCTACAAACTTCATATATGGAAAAGCTTAAATTATACAATGAACAAACACTAAAACGTAAAAGATTACTCTACCTCATTACTGGTACAATAAACAAACCCAGAGAGCTATTCTCCATAGCAAAATCCCTCATAAAAGAACTTAAAGGAAATCCACAAAAAAACACAAATATGCCCCCTAAGACTGCCTCCTATCTAATCGCCAAACAGGTTTATAAGCCCACCCAACAGATCAACCCCCAATAAACATCTGATCACAATGTGACACCTCAGAAGTTATGGGCGCAATTCCATCCCCTGTCACTCAAAAACACTGAAGACACGATCCACAACCTTAACACAACCACTTCCCCACTGGATCCTTGCCTTGTGTCAGAGTAAAGCTTATAAGATCCCAACCTCTGCACATACCTAATGTGCATAGTACATTCTTCCTTCAGCTAAGGCCTTATGCCCAACCTGCTGAAGCTGACATCAATCTGTCCACTTATAAAAAGTGCAAAGCTTGACACATCCTCCCCTAAGTCCTACAGCCAATATCCAGCATCCTGTTTATCTTGAAGATAAGAAAATAGTATTTACACAACTCCAAGACCACCTCACCAAGCACGTACCCCTAGACCCCCATCAACACAGGTTCCAACACCACCATGGAGTTGAAACCCTCCTCACCTCCCTACTAAATACACTCATAACCTACTCACAAAACATCAACAATGATTTTGTCCTGACATGCCTTGACCTACCTCCACCTCAATCCCACGTCACCAGTTGCTACGAAGACTCTCAGACACTGGACTTCAAGATATCACACAACTTGGACTCAAGAAAACAGCATGTAAGATAGGCCCCAAGACATCACATACTTTCAGCCAGCATACGGGAATACTTTAAGGCTCAAGCCTCTCGGCCCTACTTTTCAATATCTTCATCCAGCCTCTGTCACACATTCAAAAAACAAGATACAATATCAAATCTACACAGACGACAATGTTCTTCACCCTCACCAACCTACACAATTGCTTCACAGAAGAAAACAGATGGCTTGCTCTACACAATCTGTTCATCAATACAAAGAAGACTGAAGCCATGAACATTACCCACTGACCCTACCTTCTCCCCACCAACTACGCTGAGACTCAACATAATAATCAAAGTCAAAATTGAAATAAAATACCCAGGAATGGAGAAAAAGTGATGTCACCTGGCACCTGCAACTTAACTCTAGAGCTTTCGTCAGGACGCTATAAAAAGTTGTGAAAAGCATGCACGTACCCCCCTAAAAAACAACGATTCAGACTCACTAGTTATCCTACCGATAAGCCATGTCTGTGCACAAGAAATTGGCAAAGTTTAAATCCCCCTATGTGCATAACGACGCTCACAAGATGCGAGACCTGCTAGACCACATGGCCTCAGAGGATGACTTGGAGCACGCGGATGAGAGCTGCACATGAGGCGACATCTGGGGTTGGATGTGCACGTTAAGAAAAGGGATAGTCTCCACTCAAGGGGTGATAAGAGATGCTCTGGCAGAGATTAAAGGTGAGGTGCGTGAGCTGGGGCACCGGGTGGAAAGCCTAGAAGAACAGGCCGAACAACAGGTGGAGAAAGAAAGCACAGCCGCATACCAGATAAAACAACTTCAGGCAGAACAGAAGTTACTTAAAGACAAGTTGAATGATTTTGGAAAACTGCACGCACCGGAATGTTAGAATCCAGGGGGGGGGGTTGGGAGGGGTCCAGAAATGGATCGAGACTGAGGCTGTGGTCATTGGTGTGGATCAGGTCCACAGAGCGTTGGGGCTGCCAACAGCAGGGAGACCGAGACAGTGGCGTGCCTGACCTCATATACACAAAAAGAACGTGTGATGTGTGTGGCAGCCTGGAAGGACCGCTTCACCTGGGATGGTGTGGACATTGAAGTGTTCCATGATTTGTCAACAGGCACGCTGAAGCACTGGTGAGCCATGAAGCCGGTGATGCAATAGTTAAGGGCTGAGAAAGCAAAAATACTGGTGGCTTTTCCCCTTCTACTGGATATTAATGGATGGAGCTTTTGAGTACACACACTAGAGGAGGCCTGGACCACACTTCGTCAAGAAGGAGCACCAAACTTATCGGAACACCCCCAAAGCATGGGAGATCTCACTCAAACACATTCCTTCTCTAGGTGGGAGAGGACTCCCGCCAAGGGTCAGCGGTTGCGGCAGAAGTCGGGAAGTCCTGGCAAATGTGGGGTCTCTAGTGCTGAGGAACATCCCCCCCTGGTACGTGAACTCCTCCCAGCTTTTGACCGACTATGAATGGCCAAGGAACTAAGGGGGTAGCAAGTGGGGTAATGTTTTGGAAACCCTGTTGTATTTCCTGTTGTATTGCAGTGTTAAAGTATTATTCCATTGTTTCAACATAGAACTGGGGGAAGGCTGAGGGGAGGGAAAGGGAGCGCAGATGAGTGGAAAGAATGGTTTGAGAGGTTCGAATAGTGTGAAATATTTTATTTATGTATTTAGCATTTCTTCTATACCGCCCCTTTCTGAGATCAGGGACGGTTTACAATGAACAACATCATTACATAGAACAAGTTTTACAGTCCGAACATTCAAACAACTAACAGAACTATGTACAATTATTTACAAGGATTACACAACTCTATTTTTGTTTGTGTAGTAGGTGAAAGCTGTGGATTAAGGAGGGTTTATGGTGATAATTTATTGTGTGTCGTTAATTACATTATTTTCTCCGCAGTGTTGAGAAAACAGTAGGGTTTTTAATTCCTTCTTAAAAGTCTGTAAATCTTTAATGGCGCGTAATGAGTCTGGAAGGGCATTACATAACATGGGTGCAACAAGAGAGTAGGCTCGGTTACTTATGATTTGTTTTGTTTTGCGAAAGGTGGGAGGGATTACGAGTGTATTCTGCAAGTGTTCCCTTCTAGATCGTGTATTTGCTGATTGCTAATTATACCAATCTTGAAAGTTATCATTAATGTTTTGAATTTGATTCTGCTTGCTATTGATAACCAATATAAATTGTATAGTAAGGTGTTATATGGTCAGTAAGACGGGCTTTGCATATGATTCTGTCAGTTACGTTCTGGGCAATTTGGAGTTGTTTCAGATTCTTTTTGGATAGATCGTAGAGAAGGTTATTGCAGAAATCAAAGTGGGGGGTGATTAGAGCTTGTACAACTGATCTGAAATTGTGCGTGTCAAGTACGGGTTGTGGGGCCCTGTATCCCACAACAACTGTTTTTCACTGTTAGATATCACCCATTACCAATTAGCAACAAATTACTCAGGACAAACTTCTGCTCAGATGCAAAGCTTCTTTATTGGTATACCAAAAGCGAAATAAATCACCAGTGCAGAGAGCAAAAGACTCTGTCTGAGACTGTGACAGGCAACCCCCTCTCTGTCCAGGATCAGAGAGTTCTGAGATGTTGTAAGGTTTAGTTTAAAGTATATAGATCTAGTTATCTGTTTTATGGGTGCAGTCAAGGTGAGCGATTGATCTAGTAAAATGCTGAGATACATAATACAATTCTACCAGTTAAAAAGGGAGTAAGGTATTTTGAAAGTTTGTGGGGGAGTGAAATGTAGTTTCCTTGATATATAAAGTACTTCAGTTTTATTAAAGTTAATACACAGATTGTTTGAAGCTAGCCAAACTTGGGCTTCCATAATACAGGATGCTATTATATGTTGAGATGTGTTTAGGCTATCTATGGGAAGATACAGTATGATATCGTCCACACAGATATGGTAATTCACCTTGAATTTTTTGAATTAATTACATATTGGTTGTAAATACAGGTTAAATAAGAGCTGAAAAAGGAGATCCCTGTGGTATTCTTTGCTCCTGTTTGAATGTGGTGGAGGTTTCTTGACCTAATTGAACTTGTTGCATATGGTCGGAGATGTATGATTTAAACCACTGGTAGGTTATTCCTTTAACTCAGATTTGTTTGAGCCTAGCGAGTAATGTGTTGTGGTTGACACTATCAAATGCAGCAGTTATGTCAAGAAAAATGAGGATGAAAGTTGGTTTTATATCGTCCATACCACGTATAAGGGTGTTAAAGAGAACTAGTAGTAGTGATTCTACACCATGAAACGGGCGGAATCCAATGTTCTACAAGCTTTCAAAAATCGTTCACTTCAGAAATTAAATGTGCTATTTCTTAATGAATTTGATACGCTGAATTCAAATATGATAGTGAAATTGGTCAATTAGCTCCTGTTTCTATATGTTATATTGAAGAATTTACATTTTACCACTATGTATGGTGAAAATCAAGCCTAAATCCTTAGATGTAAATCAAAATCTTATTACAAATGAAACTTTGCACAATAACAAGCATGCTTTTATAAAATATAGTTCATACAAGTCGCAGAGCCTTCTCTTTCGCTGCGCCCACTATATGGAATCAGCTCCCTGTTGACCTGCGGCTAACCCAGGACATGAAAAGTTTCAGGAAAGAGTTAAAAACACACCTATTTAAATGCTATTACAACCAGCAATAAGTCACAAAATCCAGGAAAACGTAACAAAGAAATACGTACATTGAAAATCCGCCTTGTGTAACCATGTATAGCCAAGTAAAATGAGATTTCCCCAATCTGTAAATATGTATTATATGTATTATATAAATGTAAATATGTTTACCCCCAAAACCTTAAATATGTGTGCCGTGACCCCCCAAGTCCTCTATGTATTTACTCCCCCACCCTGTCCTGATCGACATCCCCAAAAGAAGAATCAAACCGCTACTGATCGCTGGAAGCAGCGGTATATAAATGTGTTCTAAATAAATAAATAAATAAATAAATAAACGTACTTAGAAGAAACAGAGGAGTAATTATGTCTGCAATTTAACTTTCATTAAGAACATTTGTAAGTACATTCTAGCAAGTTTTGTTCCCATTCAGTGGCTTCATGACTCTTCCTGATCTGTTTCTTGTACTGAAGCAATGGAATATCCCTTGTCACTGTCCAGCAGTAGTCTGCAAGCATTGATGGACTCCATTTACCCTGATACCTCTTTTCCATGGCTGCAATGTCTTGGTGAAATCGTTCTCAATGTTCATCACTTACTGCTCCGCAATTTTGTGGGAAAAAAAATCTAGATGAGAATGTAGAAAATAAATCTTTAAGGACATGTTGCAACCAAGGTTTTTGTATGCCTTGAGAAGATCTTGAACAATCTCTTGGTAATTATTTGCTTTGTTGTTTCCAAGAAAATTTTGTGTCACTGATTCAAATGCTATCCATGCAGCCTTTTCCTTTCCACGCAATAAACGAAGAAATTTGTCATCTTGAAGTACACGAATCCGAGGGCCAACAAAAACTCCTTCCTTAACTTTGGCATCACTCAGTCTAGGAAATTTACCACTAAGCAGGTTTAGTTTTATCCATCGCCTTGACAAAGTTTTTCATTAGTCCCAACTTGATGTGCAAGGAAGGCACCAAAACCTTGTTGCTGTCTACAAGTGCTGGAAACAGAACATTTTTGCTTCCAGGATCCAGTGACTGACGGAGTGGCCAGTCCCTTTAAACGAAATACAAAATTCACATAGTTCAATTATTATCAGCAGCCTTGGAACAACACTGGATCACCAAGCATGAGTTTGCTTTTCTGAATAATCAGAATCCAAACACTCCAATTTTTTATGTGGCACCTAAGATCCATAAATCTGCGTTGAATCCGGCAGGGCGACCGATAGTGTCCTGTAGGGACTCTTTATTAGAACCCTTGTCTAAATATTGTGACTTTTTTTTTTTTTTTTTTTTTTTTTACAACCGGCGGCATCTAAGGTAGCCTCTTATATAAGTGATACCAGTGATTTTTTAGTACAGCTGGCGACTTGTACGGACTATGCAGCATATACACATTTGGTTACTTTGGATGTACAGGCACTGTACACTAATATTGATCAGGCTGAGGTTTTAACTTGTTTGACCACTTATCCACTGTCCCTTCCCTCACGGATCCCCCGTGAATTTTTGCTTGAGCGTTTGGCATTGGTACTTAACAGCTTTTTTTATGTACCAGCAAAATTATTATTTGCAGTCATTTGGGATAGCAATGGGTTCCACTGTAGCTCCTTCTATTGCTACCGTTTATATGGCTCAATTTGAAGAACAGTATATTTATTCCTCACCATTATTCTGTCATGTGGCATTCTGGCGCCATTTTTTGGATGACATTTTTTCTTTGGACGGGTACAGTACAGGATTTGGATGTATTCATCAGTTCACATTGAACACCTTTATGCCTAATATTCAATTTACAGCTCAAAGGGATCAATTTCAAATTCAATTTTTAGATGTTACTATACAGCGATCCATGGAAGGGTGTATCCATGTAGTATGTATTACTACCCTTTTTCGTAAACCGGTACAACGGAATACGCTTTTGAGTTATGCCAGCTATCACCCCCCCTTCGCTTAAACGGGGGTTGCCTTGTGGGCAATTTTTAAGAATTAGACGCAATTGTACCACGTTACAGGAATATTATCACCATGCAGATGATTTACAACAACGATTACTATAGAGAGGCTATCCTTATTCTCTCATTAGGAAGGCTTATAAGAGAGCGCGGTTTTCCCATAGAGAATGGCTTTTTAACTCTTTAGGTCAGTCTCAACGGGGAAGAGGATCTTCAGATACGGTGACAGGGGTTCTTCCTTATGTATGTGGAGTCTCTAGAGTAACTAAGATCTTGCATCGATTTTGGCCAATTCTGAACTTACATTCTTGCTTTTCTAGTAAATGTCTAATGGTTACCTATTCAAGAGGATCTAACCTACAAGATATGGTGGTTAACACTGCTTCTTTAATCGATCGGCCCATTTCTTTCCATTCTGATCCGGGCCATTTTGGATGTGGAAATTGTCACTATTGTGCGACAGCTCTGACGGGACCTTGTTGGACAGATGTCCATACTTCATTGATATACAAGATGGCATACTACATGCGACTCCTCTTTTGTTGTTTATCTCATTCAATGCCCGTGTCCTTTGTATTATATAGGACATACCACACGAAGAGTTAGAGTGCGTTTGGGTGAACATGCTTCGTGGTTGCATATGCAAAATTTTGCAGCACCTATGGTGGAACATTGTGTACAGCAAGCCAATAGTTTTGACCATCTTCGATGGAGGGTGTTGGATATTATTCCGGAGAACCCCGGGGGGGGGGGTGATCGTATCGCGCTATTACAGAAAACAGAACAATGTTGGATTCATCGTATAGGGTCAATTGCTCCTTGTGGTATGAATATGGAAGTGGAGTGGCATACTATCATTTGAACTTTTAAGCCCAGGAGGTTCAAGGGGGCCTTTTTTCAGTAGGGCTTCCTTGATCCTTATAAGGGCTTGATTTACGTCACTGAAGATCCCGGTTGGTGATTGGATAATCGTCAGCATTTACGTCACGAGTTGGCCTTTAAATACGGTAAGGCCTTTTCTTTCAGTTGGTACAGCTGACTACACCATTGGTACATCATTTTACCTGATGCAGGGTCAGAGATATGACCCGAAATGTGGCACGTCGAACCATCCTGTATACTCTGTGGCATCCAGCTTGTGAAGAAAGCGGGTGAATCTACCCTGAAGTGTTTTATATTCACTACTTGGAATAATCAATAATTTTAAAAAAGGAACGATCACAGCGAGGGTGAGGACATTTTTCTTCTGTCCCCTTTTGATTGAGAGTTCCGACAAAAATATAGCTTGGAATTATAGCCTTTCCGGATAAGTGCTTCGGGGTTTATCGTTGGAGTTGTTCTGTTTACCCTGAGGGGGTTTTGTAGAAGGGACTTCTTTAAACGAAATGACAATCTCTAGCACGACTATCCCATTCACACAGGAAGCAGCAGTACTTGGTGTATCCACCATGAAGACCAAGCAAGAGGGCGACCACTTTGAAGTCACCACAGATTGACCATAGATGTTGATCATAGTTTATACATTTCAAATTCTGTTTCATATTGTCATAAGTCTCTTTCATAAAAGCTGCATGGCCAATAGGAACTGATGGTAGCAAGTTGCCATTATGCAGCAATACAGCTTTAAGACTTGCTTTGGATGAATCAATGAAGAGCCTCCAATCATCTGCATTGTAATTGATATTGAGAACTGCCATTAAACCTTATACGTTGTTGCATGCAGCAAGATCACCTTCTTTGAAAAAGAATGACACCAAGTCTTTCTGATGGTCCCGGAAAAAAGAAATTCGAACGTCACCAGCCAGAAGATTCCACTGCTGTAGTCTGGAACCCAAAAGCTCAGCTTTATTCTTTGGGAGATCCAAATCCATGACAAGGTCATTCAATTCACCTTGCATTATGAGGTATGGCTCATTAGCAGTGGCCAGAAGAAACTCTGGGTCATGTGAGGTTGACGGTTCATGACTACAAACTTCCTCTTCCTCACTTGATTCTAATAATGATTTTGACATTTTGGGAATTGGCAACCCTTCTCCATGAGGCACTGGGCGTATTGCAGATGGAATGTTTGGATACTGCACGGTCCACTTACTCTTTCTGGATATGCCTTTCTGAATTGGAAGAACTATGCAGAAGTAGCAATTGCTGATGTGATCATTGGTCTCTCTCCAAATCATTGGAACTGCAAAAGGCATTGATTGCCTTTTCCCATTCATCCATTGCCTGAGATTTGTGCACATGTATTGCAGCATATGTGTGGCACCCAGCTCTTATCCCGATCTCCTATTCTGCAGCCAAAATATAAGTTGTACGCTTTCTTAACTGCCAGTCATATTCCGTTTTAGTGATGTAAAATTCACTTCACCACAAATATAGCAGAAATTATCTGCATTATTAACACAAGTACGATGCATCGCCAAATACGCTGTGATTGACCTATCGGCATAAAATAATGCAAAATAATAAATTTTTCTGTGACTAATACACCTTAAGATTTATATGTCAAGTGATGCAAATTTAAATACTGATTTCATCATCTGGTTTTGGACAGATATTTCTATTGGTTGCAAGTAGAGATTACGCAATCTCACGCAAATGTTGCATAATACACAGTTAACGGCCCCTAATGGCTAATTAATAGCATATATCTTTGCAACTAGACCTAATCAGCCATTTTCATTATGATTTCTGTGTTCAACAGCCTTAAATTAGTTTAGAACAGCTGCTTTCGTGGCCAAAGCATTTTGGCTATTGAACAGTTGGTCATCTAATGGAGCGTTAAGATCTGTAAAGACTTGAAGTTGAATTTGGACAACTTTCTCAATTTTAGCTACAAGTGGTATGCTGGCTATCAGTCTATAGGACATAGGGTCTTGTCTATCAAGGGTTTTATTTTTAAGAATTGGCCAGATCATGGTATGTTTAAGTTTGCTCGGCACGATTCCTTGTTCTAGGGATCGACTGATTATTTGGAGTAGATGGGGAGCTAACTCAGATTTCGCTGCTTTGATCCAAGCAACTGGACAGGGGTCAAGAGGTGATGTAGTGGTGCTAGTTTTGGTAATGGTATTCAGTAGTTGTTTTTGATCTATAGGGTGAAATGCGTGCCATGTGTTATTTGCGGGGGGTATGAATGTGTGAATGATCTATAGTGTCTTTCTTTTTCAGTTTGTTTTTATAGTAGTTTGCTAAGGTTTGGACGTTTATGCTAATAGCATTTGAGTTATTCTGGGTTGTATTGGTTACAGATTTGACAATCTCGAATACTTCACGTGGTCGGTTGAAGGAATTAGTATTTTAGTGTGGTAGTCTTTTTGCCTTGTTTATTGCTTCCTTGTAGGTGTTCAGTGTTGACATACAGTATATGTGTTTGTTTTCTGGAGTTTTGTTGTGTCTCCATTTATATTCTTGTTTTCTTAATTGCTTTTTCAATTTAGCACAATCATGTGTGAACCATTTTTCTGATGTTCTCAGGGATGGCTTTGCATGACTGGGAGTAAGGATAGTTGCTTTTTGTATAGTGGTGTTCCAATTGTATAGAACATAGTTTAAATCTGTTCGGGTTGTATTTAAGTTTGGTAGTATTTCATTTAGAAAGTTTTCCTTGTTAAAGTGTCTGAAGCTATTTTTATGTAGCTTTGCGTATTGCATTGGAGGGCGGGAGGGGGGTATATAGTAAAACTTATAATATAGTGGTCTGACTAAGGGACTTGTGTTGATTGAGGAGAAGAGTTGAGGTCTGTGGTTGTTATTGGGAGAAATGCAAGATCAAGGATATTTCCCTTTGTGTGAGTTAGCATCTTTATTATCTGATGGTAGCCCATGTTGGCCATTGTGTCAATGAATGGCATTGATTGTTGAGTGAGGGCAAGTTGAAGTCTCCCAATATGATGTTTGTGTTTTTTAGGGGAGCTATGCATGCAGATTCTAGAATTCATGAATGAAATATGAAATATGTAAGGGGGGAGAATAGACTGTTAACAGTGAGGGGGGATAGCAATGCATCCAAGGGGGGGGGGGTCTCTTCCTCATGAACAGAGTGGAGCTCCGTGTGGGGGGGGGGGGAAGGGGGAAGGTATCTACATTACAGGAGCAAGGGACAGGGGTGGAGGAGAGATTGTGTGAATGGCTGGTAGATTATAAAGGTTGGGACATTGAATGCGTGGGGCTTTAACACACCACAGAAAAGGAAGCTGTTGCAGAAGCTTCGGGAGCATCACTGGTAGGTGGGGTTTGTGCAGGAGATGCAGCAGAGGGATGAGCGTTTGCTCAACCCACGGACCTTCCAAACCTTTTTTACAGTGGAGGAGGGCGGCAAAAAGCACTCACCGAGAGGCCGCAGTGGTAGTAACAGAGAGCCATCAACACACTGCCACCGGAAGAACAAAGGGCAAGCGGCCCTTTAAGCGGCATACTCCTGTTCCTGTTTCTGCCAGAGCCATCAACACACTGCTGCTGGAAGATCAAAGGGCAAGCGGCCCTTTAAGCGGCGTGCTCCTGTTCCTGCCGAAGCCATCAACACACTGCCGCTGGGAGATCAAAGGGCAAGCGGCCCTTTAAGCGGCGTGCTCCTGCTGGCGCGCCTGTGCCTGGCGGGCCCACACCTGAGGGCCTCGCCAGAGGGTCCTTTGGCGTGGCCCTTAGACGCAGGCCCGGGGGCGCTCTGGTGTGGTCCATCCATCCTGCTCTTCCATTTCACCGCAGCCCCCTGGATCTGGGTAAGCACGATCGCTCTCTGCTTGAACTGCTACCATTGCCCGCGAGCTTGAACTGTTACCATTGCCCGCATAGAACTGCCACCATTGCCCACGTAGAACTGTTACCCATTGCTGCTTGAACTACTACCATTGTTGCTTAGAGCTTAAACTGTTACCATTGCCTGCATAGAACTGCTCCCCATTGCTGCTTGAACTGCTACCATTGTTGCTTAGAACTTGAACTGCTACCATTGCCCATGTAGAACTGTTACCCATTGTTTGCTCAAACCTTGCTGCCCACTACCATGGCCCCACATTTCATTGTCATTCTCTTCCTCTTCCTCCCCTACTGCCTCCCCTCCTATCAACATCCTCCCTCCTTTTCCCCCTACCCTCCCCACTTCTCCCTCCACTTTGCCCCCTAGCCTAGCACCCGCTCCGGAGCCTCTCCACACTATTCCCCGCATTCAACCTGCCCCCCTCTCTACCTTCCTCACTTCTCCCTCTGTTCTGCCCCCTAGTCTAGCACCTGCTCTTGAGCTTCTTCACACCATCCCCCGCATTCAACCTACCCCCCCTCTCTCTTAGGCAACCCCATCCTCGCTTCCGCCGTACGATCTCCACTTTACCTCGCTCCCTAATACTCATTCTCCTTCTATCAGGTAACATCAACCCCAACCCTGCCCCCCCCCCAATTTCTCTCCCACACTAAAGAAAGTTCCTCACGTACCCTATCTAATCTCATCCACATCCCGCTCCTCCATTTCACCCTCCCCCATTCACTCAACCTTTCATGTCAACTCCAACCCTACCCCCAAATATAATCCCCCACATACCCTATCTGATACCATCAATTTATCCCTCACTTCCCCCCCTCATGCCCTTCTTGGAGAGCACATACACCCAGACATATCCACCCACACCCTACTCCCTCTAAATCTCGGTACTACCCTAGAAATAGACCCCCACGCTACTCTAAAAAGAAATCCACACGTAACTTATCCAATCTTATCCATATCCCTCTCCTCCCCCCCTCCGCTCTCCCGTTTACTTGCGCCCTATGGAACGCATGCTCAGTCATTTAAAAAGCTACTTTTATTCATGATCTCTTCATCTCTAATGCCCTACACCTTCTTGCCCTGACCAAGACCTGGTTCCCCCCAGATGACACCGCATCGATTGCCTCTCTCTGCTATTGGGGCTACCAATTCTCCCATATACCTCGATCTACTGGCCGCAGTGGTGGCATTGGCCTCCTACTCTCCCCCTCCTGCCAATTCCAACCCCTCCTGCCACCCCAATCGCACTCCCCCCTTTTCCTTTGAAGTCCACTCCACTCGCCTCCTCACACCACTTCCCCTCCGTGTAGCTGTTATCTATCACCCACACGACAACTCCAAATCAACCTTCCTCACCGACTTCGACTACCTTTATGGATCCCTCCTCCCCCACTCTTATTCTTGGCAATTTCAACATTCACGTTGACAACCCCTCCGACCCCCATTCCTCAAAGTTCCTCGCTCTTACCTCCTCGTTCGACCTCCAACTCTGTTCCACTGCCCCCACACACCTACATGGCCACTGCCTTGATCTAATACTCTTCTCTCCAATTCCTCTCCCTCAAACGTCCGCAAATCAATCCTTCCCTCATCTGACCATCATCTACTAACATTTACTCTTCAGATCCCGCCATCCCAACCTCGTCCTGTCTCCTCCGACCTATTTAGAAACCTTCATAATATTAATCCCGACTCTCTCCTCCACCATTTCTCCATCTCTTTCCTCCATTTTATACTCCGAGTGAAGGGAAATTGGCTGATAGGTATGTCTAGTACGGCTGCATCCTTGCCTGAGGCTGTAATACATTATGATGGCACGGAAGAAAAACATGTGGCCTAAGAAAATGAGTACCCAGAGCCCAGCACAACAAGAGTAAAGCCAGAGGGAACCATACCCTGAGCAGAAGTGCATAGAAAATGGACCCAGCTAAGAAAAGCTAAGAAAAGACAGGTCAGGCCTGAACCGGTTGAACAGGCTTGAGCAAGTTGGGCAAGCCTGGACAAGTTAAACAGGCCAAACAAAGCTGGTGATACAAAGTGCTCATAAGCCCTGAAGACTACAGTGCTGAAAGCTACAGTGATTAATGAAACAAAGGGAATGGCACGGTGTAGTCAGAATGACTCAACATTAGGAAGAATAAAAGCCATTAATATGCTAATGAGGGTGGATCCCAAGGAAAGAGCCTCTGCAAAAGTGCCCTGCAAACATTTGCAGACAGCTCTGACTTTTGCAAGCAGCACTAGCAAATTTTTGCAGACAGCACAGCAACTTTTGCACACGGAACAAGACTTTGTGCAGAGGTTGCTGGACATTTGCTACAGAGGGTATATAAGACAGCAACTATAGAGAATCAGACGGGCGGCCTTCCCTCTCCCCATCAGGGGGTGGGGAACGTTGCCTGCACTCAGATCCCTCAGACAGACACTTGTATATCTGTGCTTGCAGCTTTTTGCTTGTACCAAAATAAAGGGTTTTGCTGACAAGTGACTGTGATCTGAGTTCTGTTTATTTTCCTGGTGTACGGCTCCCATGTGCCCAGGCAATTGGTAATATTGGTGATATTTGGGGAACTTTGTGGGGGAACTTTGTGGGGAAACCAGGCCCACAATTTGTGCCGAAACCCGGGAACTCCTGAGTTTTAGAACTCCTAAATTTTTTCTAAATTGCCCAAGGATTCCTCTGACTGCAGTTTTGGCTTGCCTGCGTTTTTGTCAGAGAGGATACCTCCTGTTTTTAAAGACAAAAGCAGGAGATGTGAATACCTTCTCATTAGGAGAAGGATACCTTCTGCTGGCCCAGAAGAAGAGCTTACCGCCCTGAGGGGGCGAAGAGATATTTGGATAACCTAGGAAAACTCCAGCAGTGAGTATTGCTGCGTTACCTGCCTACAAACAAGGACAGAAGACTTACCCTATCTGACTGGTGGGTGAGTACCAAATTTACACATATTCATATGTATTTTATGTAACTAATGTTTTGTTGTGTAGAAAATTGTTAAGAGTGTCTCTGTGTTTAGTTGTAATATTAGGGAAAGAAAAGTTTGAAAGTTTTGTCTAGACATTAGGTCTTTATATCTCCAGGATTGATTGGTGTATGTGTGAGACTGTACGCACCATTGTGTGTGAAGCGATTGTGGGTCCCTATCCGCGGTTCCGTACTCCTGCGAGGGGGATGGCTGGGTTTGGACGAAGCGCAAGGATTGCATGTCTGTATGAGTCCTGGATTTGTAACTTCGCACCTCTGTAGATAAAGAGGTTTGATTCTCCATCTATAAAAGCAAAGTTACCTGCACCTCTGTAGATAAAGAGGTTCGTCTATCAGTAAAAGGCGAAGTTATTATCAAATCGCCCCTGTGTCCCCAAACAGTGAAAAACACCAGGTCTACTGACTGCAGGGAAAGGGACAGTTTAGAAAATGTTTACAAAGAAATCCAAGGAGGGGATAGATAATAAAAAGGGACTGAGTCCGGCCCCAACCCCATAGCTTCTCCTATAACCTCTGTAAATAAAGAGGAAAGGGACTGTTCCCTGTAAATAAAAGGGGAAATGGGGGACTTTCCTGTAGATAAAGGGGAGCAGGGTTTACTGTATATAGACTGTTGTACTAGTATAGAAGTGAAGGAAGACAATTGCTTTATTTAATGCATATCCAGTTTCATTACTATGTTTCATGCATAATCAATAGTCAAAGAACCAAATTTTGATCATACCTCTCAGCAGTAAGGGGTGGTTGAAACTGCTGAGATAGGGATACTTGAAACTGTTGAGACAGTTTGCATAACTACAGAAAGATACTGGGAGATCAGGGAGGAGTTCTTCTAGCAGATGAATGGAGACCCATTAGAGAGGGTAAAAGGACAATTTACCTAGGAGTCTTTCTCCTAGCAAACAAATGGAAATCCATGAAAAAGGACAAAAAGAACAATTCACCTAGCCTCCAAACAACCCTCTTGTCATCAATTTTAATTGTAGAATTTTGAGCTTCTAAAGCCATGAGGGGTGTCTCCCGTGACCATCCTCAGATGTCTGACCAGCATCTTGATTGTGTAAGGCTGGGAGCAAACAAAGGCTGGAGAAGGACTGGTCAAATTACTATTAGCAAAGATGTATGGGGTAGAGAATATCTGTAGAGCAAAGCTCATGTGTGAGAACTAGCTGCAACACATTTGTTGCAGCCTGTGGAAAAAGAGAGAAAATCCTTATAAGATTATGAAGAAATGAAGACTTTTTTTTACTTGTCTTTTTAAGGTCCCTGGTTTTCCCAAGCTGTTGTTAAAGCATGTTGCTTTTCAGAACTACCCATGGGGGAGGGTTTAGTGAAATTTATCAAGAAAACCTCCTTATTCCAATCAGATAGGCTGCTATACTTACAGACTAATAGTCTTGTGTTTAAATGTTTTAATCTACAGTAAATATTGTTTTTCTTTCATGGCTGGCTGTTCATTGCCAAGTGCCCCTGGATGCTAGATCAAACAAACAAGGCATGAAACTAAGGAAACTGTTTCTGTTTTCCTTTGACCTTCAAAGTAGAGGTTAAGAGCTCTGACAGGACAATGGGGCATTCTGAGCCAGTAGTTACCAGACTGCAACTTAAAAATGATTTAAATCCTGAGTGAATAAAAAAGGTAATCCAGCTTGAATTTTATCTCTGGTACATATATTTGGTTTTGACTGCATATACAAAATTAAAAGTTAAAAGGGATTTTATATACTGTGGCAAGCACCTCAGAGGGTTTTCAGATCAGTTTGATGCCAGTCTCAGGTATTATTAGGTTTTAAATTAAATGTGAAAAGTACATTTTGGCTAAAAATATAAAAGGGAAGTGTTTGCATTCCAGATATCCACCACCGTTTTCATGCAAAGTATCAGTTTCATCATTTGAATGCCTGTTTTCTGAACTGTAAGATTTAAGGTAATTACTTTGCATTGTTAAGTTCAGTGCTGATCACTGCTGAACAGGACAGTAACACCATAGGTGCTAATTACACTGATCTTTCCAGTTTTCAAATTTAGTTTCCACCACTCCGGCCCTCCACCAGCAGCTCTCCCAGCCGGGGATAGAGCGGGCCGGAGCAGCAACAGTCACCCACCACGTGAGGATCTGTCCAATCGGGGCAGCCGACGGCCAGATTAAAGCGCCGCGCTGATTGGGCGCAGGCCTCTTCTCCACCACTCCGGCCCTCCACCAGCAGCTCTCCCAGCCGGGGATAGAGCGGGCCGGAGCAGCAACAGTCACCCACCACGTGAGGATCTGTCCAATCGGGGCAGCCGACGGCCAGATTAAAGCGCCGCGCTGATCGGGCGGGCCCGCGCCTGAGGGCCTCGTCAGAAGGCCCTTTGGCGTGGCCCTTAGGCGTTGACCAGGAGCAAGGACACACGAAACCAACAGCACCCAGTTCCAGAAGACGTTACCCAACAGCAAGCTCTCCCCTGCCACATATGACAACGGAACTTTGTAGCTTTGAACCCCTGCGCTGCTTGAGAAGTCCAACCCAATTGAGGGGTCCGAATACGTCTTTGCAAGGTACTAAACATCGTAGCCTATACAGTCCATCTCTATGTTAATCTTTCAGTGCATACCCATACCTATGTAACCTGTTAGAGTATTATCTCATTTTGTTTTTCATCTCAGCATTGTATTAGAGTATGTAATCTGTTTGAGTACCACATGTACCCCAGAATACTCACACTATTGCTTATCTCCCTATTGTACTATCTTATTATTGCATTCTCTCATAACTGCTCAGTGCTGTATTCTCTTTATTGCACTACCCACTACTGCATTATTGCATTAATTAATTAATCCTGGTACTGTATGATCTCATTATTGCACGGCTCCTCACAGGATTATTGTATTAGCCTCTGATTACATAAATTCACCACTTACTAGTGCATTACCACATTAAATCAATCACGCACAATCACAACATCCAAAATGGCCCTTTACTTCGTTGCCATTGTTAGCTTTTACCTCCTTACATATTGGCTTGGAACCTCCTATGCCCTCTCTCTATCCCACAATCATATCCCTATCTTGACTAACCATGGAAAAAGATGGTATGAACCCCCGTACTCCAACTCAGGAAGCGACGCCTACATGCGCCACTCTCACCTGATACACATAGCGCTCCAAACCACCAAGACACCCAACCAAGAAAAACCTCAGAATTGCCGAAGTCTAAAATGTTATATAACAAACATCAATTTTCAGCTCAATTATTAACCCTGAGTTCTATATGCTAGTAATGCAACAAGGTCTCAGATTTATAATGAGGCTTACAATCAGCCAGACTTGCTGGAATGAACGTGCCTTTCTCCACATCAACGACCTTTTATAAGTTGCATTAGAATGATTTTTTTATATGATTTTTTTATATTTTTTTAACCATTATTTATATCTTATTTCTTAATCCTTAAAACTCGTGTATTTATAAATATTAAAGGAATGTTCACAATTATTATCACAGTCCATGTAAAACACCATTAACTCCTAATGTCTCTTTGTCTTGAAAGACCTTGTGATTTTCAACTTATAACAAACAACTGTGCTTATCTGTTGTTGCTTTAAGAAGCTCCCATTCAGAAAAACAATCTTGATGTTCCCGACGTATAACAATGAAGCGCTCCCGCGTTTCACTCGGTTGTTTCTTCAGGGGAATTTCGACCACCAGCTTCTATTCATGAGATAACTGTTCCAATGAAATGTCTTCAGAGGGTTCCCAATTTTAATCTCCCTCCGTCATCCTTGCACGGACTGCAAACCAAATTCACAAAAACATGCTAACACTTCTACATTGAACTCGTAAAAGTACTTTATAAAACTGTCAGAAACTATAACAAAACCGAGGTTACCTCTTATCTTATGTGTACGTAAAGTTTTCAATCGACACTCAGACTTCCCTTGTGATGTCGTATAGACGCCGCGCATGCGGACCATATTCTTGTTTGAATTAAATACCCCAACCCCGTGGGAGGAGCCATTTTCACCAGTTCACATACCCAAGTCAGCTACACAAGTGCCAATCAACCTGTGCATTTAACCCTTTAGGTGACACAGTAGAGAGAGAAAATATCCAACGTTGCTCTCGGTATATAAGTTGTTGATCTCTCGTCCGACCCTTAACTCCTCGGGTAACTTGTTCTATACAGAAACATCTCAGTTCATTAAATGCATGTTGATATTGAAGGCAATGGTCTATCATAGGCGCCTCTCGTCGTTGACAATGCAACCGGCTACGATGTTCCCGCATGCGTATTTGTAATGTCCTGATGGTTTTACCCACGTATAACAATTGGCAAGGACAGAACACACCATAAACCACATACGTTGACTGACAATTCGTGGTGTGCAATAACCGATGATGTCTTCCTTCATACATAAAAGACTGTAATTCTAAAGAAAATGGACAAATATCACACCCAGCACACTTAGATGACCCAAACCTTGTATATTCCCTTCCGACTCTAACCCCCGCAGTACAGTAGGGCTCAACAATTCTTTAAGATTTTGTTGCCTTCTCCAAACGCATCTAATGCGTTTGTCCTCCAAACCTTTAACTTGTCGCAACACATTGCTATGGCGTTTCAGAAACCCTTGGATTGTATAACTAAAAGGAGAGTATGCTGTTACTAAATTAACATTTGTATTATCAATTGTAGTCTTGGAAGGTGAATCAGTAAGTAGAATTTCTCTATGGTTATAGAGAGCTCTCTTGTAAGCTCTAGATATAACCGGCTGTGGATAGCCCTTATCGCTGAATTTTTTCATCAATCCCCTCGCCTGCTTTTTATAATCCGAGGTCTAAAATGTGCCATCATAAATGCACGTTCAATACGCAATAAATGGCCTGTTGTCCTAGACATAATCTCCCTTTATGACCTTGACCTACTTATGATCACGGAAACCTGGCTATCATCGGAGGACAACGTTATCCTCAACCAACTCCTTCCCCCCAACTTCTCTATTCACACAAGACAGAGAAAATAAAAAAGGAGGGGGGAGTACTTATACTCACCAAATCAGACCTTCATTTTCACATAACAGACTCCTCCAGCACAAACAACCTGGACATCCTCTCCATCGCAAACCAGCAATGCTCTATCAATCTATTGTACAGAACACCGTCTGCTTCTCCAGATGACCTTCCCACTATTATTGATCTAGCAGCCAACACTCTCATTCCCAATAAACCAAACTGGATAATGGGCGATTTCAATCTCCCATCCTTACATCAATACCATGCATCTGCCTTCCTCGATGCCATTGAGGACCTGGGATTCAAGCAAATCATCAACAAACCCACACATATAAAGGGTAACATTCTTGATTTGGTGTTCACGCCCCAGTCGGTTCTTGAACAAAACCACGACATAATGTCAGTTATTGATGTACCCTGGTCAGACCACAAACTGATCAATATCCAGATACCCATCAGCGATAAGCAACTACACAGCAACCGAAAGAGTAACAGCACATCATGAAAGTCAACAAGAAACTTTCGCCCATTTAACAGGGAACTCATCCTATCTGAGACCCACTCACTCCTCAATGAAACCACGTCTGACCTTGAAGAACTAATCTCCTCCTGGAACGTCAACCTTAATGCCATCTCACAACGCCCGCACTCCAATAACACATCAAGGATAAAAAGAAGCTCTGCCCCATGGTTCTCTCCTGAGCTACGAACTTCTCTCACACATCTACGCAGACTTGAGAGACGATGGCGCCGATCACTCTCCACGGAAGATCAGACTGCTTACCAACTCCACTTATCCATGCACAGAGAAGCAATCACAATTAAAATGAAATATCACACCGACACCCTAAAGAGGTCTATGAACAAACCACGGGATCTTTTCGCCTTGGTCAAATCTCTTTCGAAGGAACCTTCTCCTGAACAACACGATGAGATTCACCCACAAAAATTTGCGGACTACTTACAATCCAAGATCGTACAGACTGATAAGGTCTCAGCAGCCTCGTATCAAGATACATCCGGCCTAACCCCTCTAATTAAATTTTCCACACCATCTACTAAATGTATTGAGGATACAATAGTGTCTCTTAACACCTCCACTGCACAGACTGACCCTTGCCCAGCTTTTTGGATCAAGGAGCTACGCAATGAGTTCAGTCCTTTCATCGCAAAAATGATGAACCTTTCCTTCACAACTGGTTCCTTCCCCACAGCACTCAAGCAGACTTCCATTAGGCCACTATTGAAAAACTCCAAACTAGACCCCCAAAGGGTCGACTCTTATAGGCCAATAGCTAGTATTCCTCTTCTAGCTAAGATAATCGAGAAAGGTACAAAGGCAAATTCAAGACCATATAGACTCTGCAGCTCCCCTAGATCATTGCCAACATGGCTTCAGAGAATATCATGGAGTTGAGACCCTCCTCGCTATCCTATTCAACAGTATAATCACAGGCATTGATAACATCCGTCAAGGTTTTGTACTCATTTTCTTAGACATCGCCGCGGCGTTCGACTCGGTAAGTCACGGTTTTCTCCTCGGGCGATTGAAAGAGAAGGGCATCCGCAACACTGCTCTCGAATGGTGCAAGTCTTATCTGGATGGAAGATGGCAATGCGTAAAATCCGGATCAGAGGAATCAGAACGCTTCCATCAAACACAAGGTGTGCCTCAAGGTTCCTCTTTGTCATCTCTCCTGTTCAATATATACATGCAACCCATCTGCAATATCATTAGATCATTTAACGTGAACTGTCTGATATATGCAGACATACTTTTATACATGCCGTTCTCTACGGCTCAAATGGATCTTACACCACTGGTAGACTGCTTCAATGTGGTCTCAGAATGGCTCCAGTCTCAAAACCTCCACATTCAGCACAAGAAAACGGAGGTGCTCTTCATCTCGAGAGACCCCAATTTTATTCCTCCATCCCATGTAAGAGTCAAGGAAGCAGACTTGCAAACTGAAGAAACAATAAAATACCTTGGAGTCACCTTGGATCAACGCCTGGATATGAAATCTCATATAGGCAATATAGTCAAAGCTGTATATTTCAAGATCCGTACGCTCAGGCATCTGCGCTCCCTACTGGACCCAGACGATTTCCGGACTATATATCAGGCACTAATCTTACCCCATTTCGACTTTGCCAATGCCATCTTACAAGGTCTCCCTCAATCCACACTTAGCCCATTACAGCTGGCTATGAATGCTGCAGCAAGGGGCCTCCACAATGCTTCCGGAAGTGACCACGTGACTCCTATTCTGAAGCAGCTTCACTGGCTCCCTATCCACGGAAGGATTATCTTTAAAACCTCTCATTCAAGGCCATCAATGGCCTTTCATCTCTTTCACTCATGGAACTCATTCACACAGTGCCCCCCAACAGGTCCAGAAGAGCAACAGCAGTAAATTCCCTAATAACCCCGAAGGCACTGACAAAATGCAACAGTACAACAGCGAATAGGGCCTTCAGTCTCTATGTCCCCAAATGCTGGAATGCTCTACCACCCGACATTCGGGCCATCGTAGATCTATCACAGTTCAGGAAGGCACTCAAATATCACCTTTTCCTCCAATACTATCCAGTCAGCAATGAAACCTAGGTAACCTCACCAAAGAAGTAACCTTGGCTAGTTCTGAGATAGTGCCAACACCCAGAATCTGCGCATACTTCCCTTAGGTTTTAGTTGCCTTCAATCTTGTTCATTGTAATTATTTCATGTATATAGTTCACCCGTTATCCAAGTTTATACTCCTGTTCTATGTAAAACCAAACAGCTTGTTGCATTGGTCATCTTGTTATAATGTAAACCGTGCTGATACCGAATAGTGCGGTATATAAGAAATTGTAACAAATAAATAAAATAAATAAATAAGATGGAACTGAGTTCCCAGAAAATATGGAAATATTTGTAAAATTATTTACAAATATAACGATAACATTAACTTGAGTTGATTGGACAAAACCAAATCTTGCTTGTCAGCAATGATCCAGGAGAGGTTTGAGAAAAAAAATGAGAGAAAGAAACAATACTAAGTTTTTAACAATTGTTTGATGTTCTTAGCAGCCTTGCCAAATAAGGATACATTAGTATGGTATAAAAAACATGAAAAGGACCTATGTATGTAGATGGTGGAATGATGCAGGTGATGGAGTGTTGTGAGGGATGTAAACAAAAATAATTATGAATAGCACTTTATTCAACTATGCCGTCTCCAGAATCTTCAATTTAGGAAGTCATCTAAGCCCCAACACATACTCAACAATTAGAAATAGACACCTGGAGACAGGCTAGGTGCACCTTGCACCCTGATGAGCTTTAGAAAACCCACACTGGCCATGTGGTACTTCCAGATGCTTTTTTTGCCTCCTTATGTCCTGGCCAGGCATGCATGGGCAAAGGGGGATGATTTGATGACAAATTCTCACAAAATTGGTATAATTCTAAAACTTGCCAAAATTGCAGAACACGTGTGTACAACTTGTCTGATCTGTAAACATGTAAAGATCAGTCAAGGGCATAATGGAATATTTCCTATCAGCAAATGAATCTCCAGTGATAAAGAGACAAGGAGTTTATCAAACTGAGAGACATAGTTGACACCATACGAGATAGAGATAGTAAATATGGATTAAATTAAGTTTATCTCATTGTGAAATCTAATCTAGCATATTTAGTCTTTTCATTCAATATTGGTGCTGCTCCTCTGGAAAAAAAGCCTGGAGCCATGTCACCAATTGCAATCCAGAGATTCCAACAGAGGGCATTGGCCAGAATCCAGATGGAACAGACCATCCCAAGAACTCCAGACTACACACCGCAGAAATGTGTGAAGTCGTCCCTATCTGGATCAGTGTGTCACATTGAAAAAGGGCCAAGATATCCGCCTATGAGAATGAGAGGTTCAACTTTTGAGGGCAGCCAAACTTGGACTTCGGAGAGGGGTGAAGCACTTTATGAGGTCCTGAGGAACTGCTGAGAGGCATGACCAAATTGTCTGAGAATGGACTATTGGACTGATTGGGGGCTTTTGTGAATGATTGTATTGTTATCCTTTTATTATTGTTTTCTTAGAAAGTAACTGAAATCTGCAAGCCATTTGGGCTTCAGCAATTGCAATACCCACACCAGCTCAAGTTTTGCTGTACTATTCTCAGAGCTTTCTTTATCACATTATTAAGCACTGCTGCTTTTGACATACTTTCATGTTATATGTTTTCAATATTATTGGGTTGCTGCAAGAAAATGATGTTACAAAGTATCAATACAATGTATGTTGTCTCTAGGGAGCAGAATGAGAAGTTGCCTCTTGATGACCCCTTTCTGTCTCAAATGGTTGTTGTCCATGCCCCTTAGTGGGATTACCTTTGCCCCATACACAAGAAAAAGAAAAATTGGGGAATGAAGGGAAATTGGCTGATAGGTATGTCTAGTATGGCTGCATCCTTGCCTGAGGCTATAATACATTATGATGGCATGGAAGAAAAACACGTGGGCTAAGAAAATGAGTACCGAGAGCCCAGCACAACAAGAGTAAAGCCAGAGGGAACCATACCCTGAGCAGAAGTGCATAGAAAATGGACCCAGCTAAGACAAGCTAAGACAAGACAGGTCAGGCCTGAACAGGCCTGAGCAAGTTGTGCAAGCCTGGACAAGTTAAACAGGCCAAACAAAGCTGGTGATACAAATTGCTCATAAGCCCTGAAGACTACAGTGCCGAAAGCTACAGTGATTAATGAAACAAAGGGAATGGCAGGGTGTAGTCAGAATGACTCAACATTAGGAAGAATAAAAGCCATTAATATGCTAATGAGGGTGGATCCCAAGGAAAGAGCCTCTGCAAAAGTGCCCTGCAAACTTTTGCAGACAGCTCTGACTTTTGCAAGCAGCACTAGCAAACGTTTGCAGACAGCACAGCAACTTTTGCACACGGAACAAGACTTTGTGCAGAGGTTGCTGGACATTTGCTACAGAGGGTATATAAGACAGCAACTATAGAGAATCAGATGGGCGGCCTTCCCTCTCCCCATCAGGGGGTGGGGAACGTTGCCTGCACTCAGATCCCTCAGACACTTGTTTATCTATGCTTGCAGCTTTTGCTTGTACCAAATAAAGGGTTTTGCTGACAAGTGACTGTGATCTGAGTTCTGTTTATTTTCCTGGTGTACGGCTCCCATGTGCCCAGGCAATTGGTAATATTGGTGATATTTGGGGAACTTTGTGGGGAAACCAGGCCCACACGAGTCTGTAGACGAAGCATTATCCTCATACAATGCTACACTATCCTCAGCCCTCGACACTCTTGCCCCTCCCACCTCACATCTGGTAAAACAATCTACTCCCCAACCCTGGCTTTCACCCACAACCCGTTACCTACGCATCTGTGTCCGCTCTGCCGAATGAGCCTGGTCCAAATCCCATTCCCTGGAAGACCTTCTACACTTCAAATTCATGCTTGGCTCCTTCCAGTCAGCCCTAGCACTTGCCAAACAAGACTACTACATCCATCTGACCAATTCCCTTGCCTCTGATCCACGCTGTCTCTTTAACACCCTCAATTCTCTCCTCAAGGTTCCCCCGCCCCCGACCCCGCCCTCCCTCTCTGCCCAAAACTTAGCCGACTACTTCCAGGACAAAATTCTCAAAATTACCCTCCAATTCCCTACCCCCTCATCCACCTCCCCTCCCCCCATTTCTCCTCCCCCACCCATACTCCCCCTGCTACCCTCTCCTCCTCCCCCGATCTCTAAAAAGGAAACCGCACTTCTTTCCTCCTCCAAACCCACCACCTGTTCATCAGACCCTATCCCCACCCATCTCCTACGTTCCATCTCCCTCACTATCGTCCCCTCCATCACTCATATCCTCAACCTCTCACTCTCCATTGCAACTGTCCCCGCTGACTTCAAACATGCTGTTGTCACACCCCTCCTCAAGAAACCCTCACTTGATCCCACATGCCCTTCTATCAGCCCATCTCCCTCCTTCCCTTCTTATCCAAATTATTAGAACGAGCAGTCCACCGTTGTTGCCTCGACTTCCTCACCTCCCAACTACAATCAGGCTTCCGTCCCCTACACTCCACTGAAACGGCACTTACAAAAGTCACGAATGACCTGTTCCTGGCTAAATTTAAGGGCCTCTATTCTATCCTCATCCTTCTTGACCTTTCTGCTGCCTTTGACACCGTTGACCATGACCTTCTCCTCACCACCCTCTCCTCGCTTGTCTTCAGGGACTTTGTATTATCCTGGTTCTCCTCCTACCTCTCCCATCGCTCATTCAGTGCATGCTCTGGCGGCTTCTCCTCCTCCCCTACCCTGCTCCATGTAGGTGTACCCCAGGGATCTGTCTTGGGCCCCCCCCCCTCCTTTTCTCTCTATACCCAAGGCCTTGGCACGCTTGTCTCTTCCCATGGCTTTCAGTACCATCTCTATGCCGATGACTCCCAAAACTACCTCTCCACACCTAATATTTCTCCGGCAACCCAGTCCAAGATCTCTGCTTGTCTTGCGGACATCACTGCCTGGATGTCTCATCGCCGATTAAAACTGAACATGGCCAAGACTGAACTCCTTTTCTTTCCACCCAACTCCTCCCCCCCACTTCCCCCTCTCTCAGTTCATGTGGATGGATCTACTATCCTTCCTGTTCCCTCAGCCCGCAATCTGGGGGTCATCTTTGACGCCTCTCTCTCCTTCTCCGCCCATATCCAGCTTGTAGCTAAGACCTGCTGCTTTTTCCTCTACAACATCAGCAATATTCGCCCCTTCCTCTCTGAACATACTACCAAAACGCTTATCCACTCCTTAATCTCCTCTTGCCTCGATTACTGCAGCCTACTCCTCGCTGGTCTCCCCGTGAGCCACGTCCTTCCCCTCCAATCTATAGAAAATCATGTTACTTGACTAATCTTCTGCCAGCCTCGCCATGCCCACATTACTCCTCTCCTCAAGTCACTTCACTGGCTCCCTGTCCAATTCCGCATCCAATTCAAGCCTCTCTTGCTGACCTATAAGTGCATTCACTCTATGGCCCCTCAATACCTCATATCTCTTATCTCTCCCTATGTCCCCTCACGAAACTTGCACTCCGCTAACAAATCGCTTCTTTCAATGCCTTTCACCCGCACCGCGAACTCCCGATTACGCTCCTTTCACCTTGCTGCGCCACATGCCTGGAATATGCTTCCTGTGTCTGCGCCAGGTGCCCTCCCTGGCCCTCTTCAAATCCAGTTTGAAGACCCACCTCTTCACCGTTGCATTCAGATCCTGACTTCCATCCTCATCCTACCCTAACCCCCCCATTAACGTTTATAACCAAACTATAGACCAAGCTGTACCTAACTGTACCTCAACGTACCTTCCGCTGAACTGACTAATGCTCTGTACTGTTATAACTAGATTGTAAGCTCCGATGAGCATGACTGACGGGCAGGGACTGTCTCTTGTATATTAGCCACCTCTTGTAGGCTAGCTGTACAGCGCTGCGTGCATGGCACTTTAAGTGCTAAATAATAGTAGTAGTAGTAGTAGTAGGGTGGGAGTAGCAGTTATGATCAAAGGGAGTGTTCCCTTCATTTGGGGTGGGATACATCGGAAATTGGACGGCAAGTTATAGTGATGTTGGGGGGGAACTGTATGGGGGAGACGATAACTGTGGTGTCTATGTATGGCCCCAACACCAAACAAAGGATTTTTTGGGGAGATCTGCGCCAGTGGATCGAAGAGAAAATTCATGGGAGGGTTTTGGGGGGGAGGGGGGGAATTGTAACACTGCACTAGATGGGAGATCAAAAGGGAAGGGGGTTTCAGGGTTGGTAGCTATGCAAGAGAGGCTGTGCAGTACAAGTTGCTGGATCTTTGGAAGATGATTAAACCCCTCTACAAGGGACTACACCTTTTACTCAGCGGTACATAATACATAGTCAGATCAACTATGTTTTTGGGGATGCTTATTGGGGGGGATGCGGTAGACAGTGCTAAAATTGGTGCCATCATACGGTCAGACCATGCTTCTATGGACGTTTGGTTTGGGGCCCAGACAGAGCAGAGTCGCCAGACCTTCTGGAGGCTTAACGAGTATCTATTACAGGGAGAGGAAATGATCCAGCAGTTGGAAAAAGTGATAGCGGACTACTTGGAATTTAATGACACAGGGGAGGTGACAACAGGGATTCTATGGGATGGGTTGAAGGAGATACTTAGGGGGCACTTGCTCCAGCTGGGGCCCGGAGGAAACTGAAGCGTAAGGAGCAGAAGCACCTTACATCCCGGTTGGAGGACCTTGAAAAAGTGGGGTGATCCGAGGGTGAGGGCGCAGTTGGAAGAAACTAGACAGTTAAATGCACTCCAGTTAGAATAGATAACAAGTCAGCTGTAGTGGGTCCATTAGATTTACTATGAATTTGATAAGTCAGGTAGCATCCTGGCTAGTGAACTGCGGGCCCAAGTATGTCGTCAGGCTTTTGCAAAATTAAATGGGCCCCAGGATAAATTATTGTATAAGGGGAAGGAAATCCAGGATCACTTTCTGAGTTATTATAAAAATCTGTATGCGGCGAACTCCCCGGAGGGTGCTGCTGGTATTGTAGAATACCTGCACAATGGGGGAAGGGGGGGGGCGCAGTTGTGGATAACATGATGCCTCAACTGGTGAACTGTTAGAACATGCTATAACATTGAAGGAGGTGCAATCAGTAATTAAGGGATTAGCACCCCAAAAAAACACCAGGACTCTATGGTTTCACAGGACGTACGTACAAAAAGCTCTCCGGGGTGGTGGGACCTATATTGTTAAGAGTCTCTAATGCGGTGTTGCAGGGAGACGGGGGTCTTCTTCCATCTATGTATCAAGCAACTAAATACTGATGTAAAAATTTTAGCGAACGTCCTAGCTGAATTGGCTGGGGCCGGTGCTACCCAGAGTGGTTCATCTTGACCAGAGCAGGTTTATACAGGGACGACAGGCAGTGGATAGGGTGTGGAGAATACTTTAACTGTCATGGCTGGCGCATAGAGAGCAGCAGGAAGCTATGCTCTTATCAACTGATGTTGAGACAGCCTCTGATAGGGTCTGGTGGTACTTTCTTTTTGCAGTGTTAGAGCATTTGGGCCTGGGCCAAACTTTTTGTCTTGGATCTGAGCACTTTATGCGGCTTCGGAAGCAGCGGTTTATATCAATGGGAGCTACTCAGAGTTCTTTCCTTTGGGACGAGGGACACAGCAGGGGTGCCCACTATCCCCACTACTATTTGCTTTAGTCATGGAACCCTGGCGGCTAGTGTGTGGGCCCTGGGAGATATTAGGGGCACTGTGGTAGGGCCTTCTCAGCACAAAATAGTAGGTCGTCGATAAATAACACTATTTACTATATTGGCACCTGTTATCTCTCTTCCAATGCTTTTCCACAAGTTAAAGGAATATGGGGTGCTCTCAGGGTTTAAAGTCAATCTTCATAAAATGGAGGCCTTGCCGCTCACCCTCCGCCCTCAAGTGGTGCACAGTTTGAAGGCTTCCTTTCCCTTCCCAAAGATGACTCGGTCCATCAAATATTTAGGAGTCCAGGTAAACTGCTGCTCCCACTGATCTGTATGCGGCCAACTACCCCCTGCTATTTCACCAGTTATGGGGCAACCTGCGTCGGTGGTGGGAGATCTGTCATGGCTGGGACGAATAGCGTCTTTGAAAATTAATGTCCTCCCTCGCTTGTTGCGTTTATTTCAGACTCTGCCTGTGCACATGGTGGCGGGGAATCTGCGCAGTCTGCAGAGGCAAGCGTTGAATGTATGGGGGGCTAGTCGTCAGAGTGTTTCGCCGGGTTACGTATATGACCCGGAGGGGTGGTTTGGGGGTCCCAGATTTTGGGCTTTACTACGCTGCTTCCCAGGTGCGTCAAGTTTTTGAATGGAGGGCGAGTGATCGGAACCCTAAATGTTTTTTTAGGAGATTGAAAAGTACTGGGAGGGTGACGTGGCATTACAGTATTTGCCGTGGATTCTGGGCCCCCCCCCCCCCTCCAGGGGGAAAGTGGCAGGAGAACCCAGTATTTGTGGCACTTGTACTCATAATGGTGATTAGGCCGGCAATGGCCTGAGCATTCGCTTCTCGGTTTTGGCCCCAGTTGGAGCAACACTGGGGTTTCTTCCGGGATGGGAGGGGGTGGGTTTGGATACTTTTGCTAAATTTCTTGACAAGGGGGAGCTGCGCTCCTTTCCCACCCTCCAAGTTACATACCACCTGCCCAGTGGAGATTTTTTTGCTCATCTCCAGATTACCCATTACATGCAGCAGAAGGATATCTGAGAGATATGTGAAGGGTATGATGTCTTGGAATCAATGTGGGTGATTTATGTGCGCAGTAGGGGGCTTATCCAGCTGTTGTATCGGGCCCTACAGGGGACCCCTCCTCAGACGTTTGATGAGCAAGAATGGATGAGGGCGAGTGAGAACCAAACATGTAGCGTAGTTACTCACCTGTAGCAGGTGTTCTCCAGGAACAGCAGGAATCAGTCCTTACATATGGGTGATGTCGGCACCGACGGAGCCCCTGCGGAGCATTTCCCCAGCTTTCAAAGAAAGCCTTTGGGAATGCCACCATGCATACGTGGTCCCCTTCCTGCCCAAAGGTGACATCTTACTCAATCAGATGCCATAGCTTATAGTCCCTTCAAGAAGATGGCAAAAATATACAGCAACTCCAAGGGGAGGAAGAAGGGTTGTGAGGACTGATTCCTGCTGTCCCTGGAGAACATCTGTTACAGGTAACTAACTACGCTTTCTCTAGGAACAAGCAGGAAGTCAGTCCTCACATATGGGACTCCCTAGTTACAGGCTACTGAGGACCTGTAGGAAAAAGCATTAGCAGTCACCAGTGAAAGCCAAAGGCAGCCCAAGGACCCCGGGTCCTTAGATGGCCATGCTCCCGGAAGCCGGAACATGAAGTGTTGGAGGGCAGGAGTTGCTTAATCCCCAAACAGATTACAGAATACAGCAGGTAGGGGGTCTGGAAAGGAGCAGGCCTCGCATGAAACGAGACAAACTGCTGCCTCGAAAGAGGCTTGCCCTCGATAGGGTGGTGGTTAGCTGAGATGGCACTCAGGTGAATCCTGACTGCAAGAGGTGGAGCATGTACTGCAAGACCAATCTGGTAGGGCATGAGGAGTTCACTTGGAGCTCAGAGCATCACACTGAGAACAGGTGCCACTTGAAGGCGTAAACCCGTCTGATCGAGTCCTTCCGTGAGGCCAAAAGAATGTCCTTGATCTCCACGGGGAGATGATAGGAGGCTACAGTGACTAGCTCAGCGCCCAAGCTATGAGGGATAGGGACCTCAGATTGGGGTGAAGCAGCAGCAGCAGCTCTGGTGAGAACCCAACAGGGACCGGGGGCTCCATCAAGAGACGGAGCAGTAGGGGAAACCAAGGCTGCCTGGGCTACGAGGATCATAGAGGCCCTGTCCTGCTGGAACTTGAGAAGGGTCCGGGCAATGAGGGGTATGGGAGGGGGGGGGGTGGGGAGGTGGAAGGTATACAGCAGGCCCTGTTTCCCACGAGATAAGGAAGACATTGGGGGGGTCACTCTGCCAGGATGCGGAAGAGGACTGCAGAATCGGAAGAGGACTGCAGAATCGGGAGAGCTGCAAATTTGCAGGACTGGCAAAATGGTCCAGGTCTGGAGTCCCCCAATGCTGGAAGACCTGCTGTGCCATTCAGGGACACAGGCACCACTCATGCAGCTAGAGGACTCTGCTGAGCCGGTCTGCCAATGGGAGGAGTGGCCTAGTGGTTAGGACAAGGTACTTCAGGCCGGAGGTTCAAGTCCCACCTGGGGACAGCAATCTCAGGCCGGAGGGACTGGGATTTCTAGTCCTATAGGTACTCCTTGTGGTCTTGGGCAAGCCACTTAACCCTCCATTGCCCATGTTCCCTGTAAGTATTAGCGTATGTGTGTCATATCCCCTCGTATTAAATGTATCTCCCAATTGACCGCTTTGACCCGGTGAAAAGCGGGATATAAATACAGCTAAATAAATAAAATAAATAAATTGTCCTGGCCCAGGTGGTTAAGTGGCCCGGGCGGTCATGACCTGGTTCACCACAAAGGAGCATAGGGCTGTCGCCTCCAAGCAGAGGCTGTAGGAGCCGGTACCTCCTTGTCTGTTCACATAGAACATCGTAACCTGGTTGTCTGTCTGTAACAGTACCGCCCGGTGCTGCAGGCGGTGCCTGAAAATCTTTGAGTGCAAGACAGATGGCCCGGAGCTCCAGCAGGTTGATCTGCTGCTGGGACTCGAGGGACCGGGCCCCTTAAGTGTGCCGCCCCTCGCAGTGGGCTCCCTAGCCCACCAGGGAGGCGTCTGTTGTCAAGACCAACTGATGCTCTGGAGCTTGGAAGGGCAAAACTCGTAGCAGGTTCCGAGACTCCTGCCACCAAGAAAGAGACCCCAGTGCACTAGGAGAGACCAAGATGGGGGCCTTGGAGGCGGTTGGTCGACTGTGCCCATTGCGCTCGGAGGCACCACTGCGCCGCCCGCATATTGAGACAGGCATTGAGCAAGACATGGACTGTGGAGGCCATGTGGCTGAGAAGGTGAAGCATCATCCGGGCCGAGACAGTGCTGTGGCACCGCGCTTCAGACACCAGGGACACGAGGTGGTCTGCCCTGTCTTGAGGAAGGAAAGCCATGACCCAGAGGGTGTCCAAGCGAGCCCTGATGAACTCCAAGGACTGAACTGGAGTGAGAAGGGTTGGAGGGCACGAACCCCAGATGCTCCAGGAGGCAAATGGCGAGGCACTGCAGACTGCAGACCGCAGAGGCCATGTCCCCTATTACAAGCCAGTCGTCCAGATATGGATAAACGAAGGTGTCCTGCAGACTGAGGTGGGCCGTAGCCACGGCTAGGTACTTTGTGAAGACCCACGGGGCAGATGCAAGGCCGAAGGGAAGTACCCTGTACTGGTAATGGTTTCCCTGAACCATGAAGCAGAGGTACTTTGTGTTTGCGATGGACGACAATGTGAGCGTAAGCATCCTTTAGGTCCAAAGAGCATAGCCAATCGCCCTGCTGAAGGTAGGACAGTAAGGTTCCAAGGGAGAGCATCCTGAACTTCTCCTGCACCAGGAACTTGTTTAGGTTCCGCAGGTCGAAGATTGGCCGGAGGCCCTGTCTGCTTTGGGACGAGGAAGTATCGGGAGTAAAATCCCTGTCCTCGGAAGTACAGTGGGGCTGTTTTACCGCCCTGTTCTCGAAGAGGCCCTGCAAGCTCCTGATTCAGGAGAGCCAAGGCAGACTTGGCTCCTTGGGGAAGTATGGAAGAGGGACCTGGTCCAGATGGAACAGATAGCCTTCCCGAACGATCTAGATGACCCAGGAGTTGGTGGAGATGGACTCCCACCTGTGGGAGAAGTGGGCCAGACGCCCCCCGACAAACAGTCACTCCACTGGCAGACGAGAGGCTATGCAGATGGTATCAAAACCCTCAAGAATGGCTGAGCCGGCGCCGGAGGTTGGGTCCAGGCAATGAGGGGTGTGCGATCCCGACACAGAAGATTAAGAGTAAACAATCCATCTGTATGCGAGTTTTCACCCTACTCACTCCCACACTACGGAACTCTTTACCCCCAACACTAAGAGGATACTCTGATATAGCTGAATTCTGGAAAACACTACAAACGTTCCTCTTCCAAGAAGAATATAAAATATACCTGGAATCGCAGACTCAACCACTCTAAAAGCAAGCCACCAACAATTCACCAGTCCTAGTATACTGAAGAACTGTACAAATGACAAACTACCAACTAGACTAACACTTTAAATAATTCAAAGTTTGTTACATGTTACTGTTAAGCGTAGTTACTCACCTGTAACAGGTGATCTCCGGGAACAGCAGGAATTTAGTCTTCACATATGGGTATCGTCGGTACCGACAGAGCTTGTGCGGGAACGCTCCCCAGCATCCAATAGGAAAGCTTTTGTGAGCATCCCACAGTACCTGTGTGTTGCCTTCCCGCCTTTCCAACTGTCCCTCTCCAGTTGAGTTTACAGCTGAGACAAAAGAGAGGGAGAGAGAGAAAGAGAGATACAACTCCTAGGGGAGGTGGGCAGGTTGTGAAGACTAAATTCCTGCTGTTTCCGGAGATCACCTGTTACAGGTGAGTAACTACGCTATCTCCAGGAACAAGCAGGAATGTAGTCTTCATATATGGGGACTCCCTAGCTGCAGATGCCAGGGAGATGGCCCCAGGAAGTTGTCAGCCCTTGCGAAAGGGCCCCACTTCCCCCCATGGATCTCTGGCATCCTACCAGGGATGGTGGATAGGAGTTGATTAAGTCTGAAAAAAGGTGTTGAAGAACAGCTTGGTCAAACAAGGCATCCCGGCGGGAGCCCTTGTCTAAGCAGTAGTGGGCTGTGAAAGTATGTACCGAAGCCCGAGTAGCTGCTCGACAGATGTCATCGATAGACACAGAGTGAAGATGAGCCATTGAGGATGCCATGGTTCGCACATTGTGAGCGGTGACATGGCCTTCAAGAGGAAGGTTCTTACTCTCATAGGCAAAGGATATGCGCTGTGAGATCCAGTTGGACAGTGTTCTTTTGGAAACTGGAAGTCCCAAATGACTAGGATCAAAAGCAACAAAGAGTTGAGAAGATTTTCTATGTTGCTGTGTCCTTTGCAAGTAAAAGGCCAAAGCTCTTTTACAGTCCAAAGTATGAAGATTCCTTGCACTGGAGGCATGAGGCCTCGGAAAGAATACAGGAACGTAAAACCACCTTTGGCATAAAGTGTGGATAAGTCTTAAGAACTACCTTATCATGGTGGAACCTTGTATAAGGAGGATCAGCCACTAACCCTTGCAATTCACTGATGCGATGTGCTGATATGATTGCAATGAGGAAGATGACTTTCCAGGAAAGGAATTTCAAAGATGTAGTGGCTAATGGCTCAAAGGGCGATTTCATGAGCTGCCCGAGCACCAGATTTAAGTCCCATGCCACCAGTGGTGGCTTAACGGGAGGCTTTGTTAAAAGAAGGCCTCTCATAAATCTCGCTATGAGAGGATGAGAGAAAATAGGTTGTCCACTTAGAGGCTTGTAAGAAGCTGCAATAGCACTAAGATGGACTCTTACTGAATGTTTTGAGACCCGCATTTGACAAATGAAAGATACTCCAGTATCGATTCCAGAGGTATCTCAAGAGGGTTAAGACCCTTCTGCGAGCACCATATGGTAAACCTTTTCCACATAAAGGCATACGAGTGTCTTGTGGAGGGTTTCCTAGAAGCATGAAGGATATCCTTTACCTTTTGGGAAAGGTTAAGATCCTGAAGTTCTAGGCTTTCAGCAACCAGGCCCTGAGATGCAGAGACACGGGATTGGGATGCCACAGCATCCCGGTCCTCTTGGGAGAGAAGATCTGGAGCAGATCCCAACTCCAGAGGCGGAGTTGAGAGAGATGTAGGAGCAGAGGGTACCATGTTGGCCGTGGCCAACGTGGAGCTATGAGAATCATATGACCTCTGTCTCTCTGAAGCTTGAATAGGGTTTTGGGAATGAGGGGAATGGGTGGGAAAGCATATAGGAAGTCCTGACCCCCAGTGAAGGAGGAAGGCGTCCCTTGCCTGACAACATCGAGCCGGAATTCTGGAACAGAACATAAGATATGCCATACTCGGTCAGACCAAGGTCCATCAAGCCCAGTATCCTGTTTCCAACAGTGGCCAATCTAGGTCATACGTACCTAGCAGTTTCCCCAAAAGACACAGGTTCCGCAATGCTTGTACTGGGTCAAGCATTGATATCCTGGGTCCCTTCTTAATAATGGTTTATGGACCTTTCCTCCAGGAACTTGTCCAAACCTTTTTTAAACCCAGCTACACTAACAGCCTTTACTACATCCTCCGGTAACAAATTCCAGAGTTTGATTACACGTTGAGTGAAAAAATATTTTCTTTTATTAGTCTTAAATAGTTTATCCTGTAGCTTCATTGCATGTCCCCTAGTCTTTTTATATTCTGATAACGTAAACAATCGATCTACGTTTACCCGTTCCACTCCGTTCATTAATTTAAAGACTTCTATCATATCTCCCCTCAGCCGTCTCTTTTCCAGGTTAAAGTGCCCTAACCTTTTTAGCCTTTCTTCATAGGAGTATCCTTCCATCCCCTTTACCATTTTGGTGGCTCTTCTCTGAACCTTTTCTAATAACTATCTCCTTTTTAAGATACGGCGACCAGAATTGCACACAATATTCAAGGTGCGGTCTCACCATGGAACGATATAGAGGCATTATAATATCTTTTGTTTTATTTTCCATTCCTTTCCTTATGATACCTAGCATTCTATTTGCTCTCTTGGCTGCCGCTGCACACTGGGCCGAGGGTTTTAACATGTTATCCACAATGACGCCTAAATCTTTTTCCTAGGTGGTGGTTCCTAATGTGGAACCTTGCATCGTGTAACCATAGTTTGGGTTGTTCTTCCCTAGGTGCATAACTTTACACTTGTCCACATTAAATTTCATCTGCCATTTTGATGCCCAGTCTTCTAATTTATCAAGATCCTCTTGCAATTTTCCACAATCCTCTTGGGTTTTAACAACTTTAAATAGTTTTGTGTCATCTGCAAATTTGATAACCTCACTCGTTATTCCACTTTCCAGGTCATTTATGAATATGTCAAAGAGCAGCAGACCCAGCACAGATCCCTGGGGTACACCACTATTCACCTTTCTCCATTGGGAAAATTGGCCATTTAGCCCAACGCTCTGCTTTCTATCTCTTAACCAGTTCTTGATACACAGTAGTACACTGCCTCCTATCCCATGACTCTTTAGTTTTGCCAAAAGTCTCTGATGAGGGACCTTGTCAAAGGCTTTCTGAAAGTCCAGATACACTATATCAACCGACTCACCTTTGTCCACCTGTTTATTCACACTTTCAAAAAAACATAACAGATTAGTAAGAGAAGATCTTCCTTGTCTAAAGCCATGTTGGCTGTCTCCCATTAGGCCATGACTATCTACATGCTGAGTAATTTTCTTCTTTATGATGGTTTCTACCATTTTTCCCGGTACTGATGTGAGGCTCACCGGTCTGTAGTTTCCCGGATCACCCCTGGAACCCTTTTTAAAAATTGGCGTTACATTGGCGATCCTCCAATCTTCAGGTATTAGAGATGATTTTAATGATAGTACACAGATTACTAATAGCAGGTCTGCAATCTCATATTTCAGTTCTTTCAACACCCTTGGATGTATACCATCCGGGCCCAGGTGATTTGCTACTCTTCAGTTTATCTAATAGTTGTAATACATCTTCCCGATGTATCGATATTTCCTTCAATTCTTCCGCACCTTTAAATACCACTTCAGTCATGGGTAACATCCCTACATCTTCCTCAATAAAGACTAAAGCAAAGAATTCATTCAGTCTCTCCGCTATCGCCTTATCGCCTCTTAGTGCCCCTTTAACTCCTCTGTCATCTAATGGACCAACTGACTCTCTCACAGGTTTTTTGCTGCGAATGTACTTGAAAAAATCTTTATTTCGCGTTTTTGCTTCCACAGCAAGCTTCTTCTCAAATTCTCTTTGTCTGCTTTATCAATGCCTTGTATTTGATTTGCCAGTGCTTGTGCTGTTTCCAGGTTTCGTCGTCATTTGGCTCTTTTTTTCATTTCCTGAAAGATGCTTTTTTGGCAACAGCCTCTCTGACCTCACCTTTAAACCATGCTGGCAGTTTTTTGGACTTCCTTCCACTTTTCTTAAAGCGTGGAATACAGCTGGTCTGGGCTGCCAAGATAGTATTTTTCAACACCTCCCAAACTTGATGTAAGTCTAACCTTTGCAACTGCTCCTTTTAGTTTTTTCTTAACTATTTTCCTCATTTTATCATAGTCTCCCTTTCGAAAGTTAAAAGGTAGTACTGTGGATTTCCGTACTATCCCTCCTCTACTAATTAAATCAAAGGCAATCATGCTATGATCACTATTGCCAAGTGGCCCAAACACCCTTATCTCTTGCACTAGATCTGGTGTTCCACTAAGGACCAGGTCTAATATGGCTTCCCCTCTGGTCGGTTCATGAACCAGCTGCTCCAAGAAGCAGTCATTTATGTCATCTAGGAACTTTATCTCCCTAGCATGTCCTGCCGTGACACTGACCCAGTTGATACCGGGGTAATTGAAATCACCCATTATTATTACTGCGCTGTAACTTTTGTTAGCTTCCTTGATTTCTTCATCCATTTGTTTATTCTGGCCCGGTGGTCGATAGTACACCCCCCTGGCATCGCCTTCCCCTTTTTACATGGAATTTCAATCCATAGAGATTCTACAGCAAATTTTGTTTCCTGCAAAACTTTAATCCTTTCTGACGCAATGCCCTCTCTAACATAGAGCGCAACCCCTCCATCAATTTGATCAGCTCTATCATTACGATATAGTTTGTACTCAGGTATCAAGTGTCCCACTGGTTGGTCTCCTTCCACCATGTCTCTGATATTCCAATCATATCTAACCTCTCATTTACTGCTATATATTCTAACTCTCCCATCTTATTTTTTAGACTTCTAGCATTTGAATACAAGCATTTTAGAGACTATTTTATTCATATTTATTTGGCTATTGGTAGACATGGGTAATTTGGGATCTTTAAGCTCTGTCTGCTCCATACTTGAGGGCATTTGGGCTACTTTGCTCTTTTTTGGAACACCTCTGCTTTTGGTAGTATCCTTCAAGGATACATTCTTCCGAACCATCTGCTCTTGGGCGACTGTCGGCTTTCCCCTATTTAGTTTAAAAGCTGCTCTATCTCCTTTTTAAATTTCCTTTTTATTGAGTTTTATAGTAGAAATACAACAAAGAGTAATTCAACAAAAAAAAAAACAAGACACCACCATGAAAAGCATTGAAACTAAACATAGGCAAACTACTGCAGGTATGTTGGCCTGCACTCCAGATCAATAAGCAATCCACACCAAAAGGTATGAAACATAATTAGACACAATGCCACCTCAAGAACCCCCCCTCCCAGACGAACCCCCCCACCTCCCCCCCACCCCCACCCCGCCCCCTCCCACCCCCGCTCAACTTAATTTCCAATGGGCTTCAACCCTTCAAGTAGTCCAATAATGGCTGCCACTGATTCTGAAACTTCTCCACCACTTGTCGGCGAACTGCAGTCAAGTGCTCCATCAACGCAATCCGACGAAGCCTAGACTGCCACACCGCAAGGCCCGGCAGGTGAGGTTGCTTCCAGGCCCGGGCAATCTCACTCCTCGCCGCCTGGATACAAGCCCAAGCCGGGCGGTCCACACTTCGTGGCACTCCGTCCGACCTAATCCCCAACAACCCAAACCCCATGTCCATCCGCCCTTGCACCCCCAAGGCGGACTGGAGAACCCCCCACACCATGTCCCAGTAATCTCGTACTGTCGGGCACAGCCACCACATATGTACAAATGTCCCCCGTTCCCCACAACCTCGCCAACAATGGTCAGGGTAACCAGGAAACATCCGACATAATCGGACAGGGGTATAGTACCACCGAAAAAGCAACTTATATGAGGTTTCCCGAATGGCCACCGAGAGGGCCTGGCGCCCTATGTCCAGGTGGACCTTCCTCCATTCCAGGGGTCCTAACTCCCTCCCCAAGTCCCTCTCCCATTGCTCAAGGTGAGGAAACTTCCCTTGTGCTCCCCCCAAGCCCAACTCCCTATATAATCGGGATATCAACCCCCGAGAGCCCTCCCAAGTCTGCCACATCTCCACCCCTGCATCCACTGCCTCATCCCAACCCTCCCGAATAGCCCGTTGGGTCAAAAAGTGCTTCACTTGGAGGTAGGGAAAGAAGTCACTTCCCCGTAGCTGATAGCGCACCCGAAGGTCAGGGAAGGGGATCACCTGTCCCTCCAAGGAACTTCCCAAAGGTATCCAATCCCAGGCGCCCCCAGCGGCGAAAAACCGCCTCTCTACCCGGTATAAACGCTGCTGTAGCCCCCACCGGTGTCAGCACTGTGAACCCCTTGCCAATCCCTCCCCGCCCCCTCGCCATCCGCCATTGCGTCGCCAAATGCCACATAAAGGGGTTGGCCCGCCAACGCCCAGAAGGCCATTTACCAAATATCCAAGGCAAATCCTTCAGCGCGAGATCCCCCACCCAGTACTGCTCAATCTCATGGAACCGCTTTCCCCCCCCCCCCCTTCCCGCCACTCAAACACCTGGCGCATTTGTGCGGCCCGATAATAACGGGCCAGCTCTGGGACCCCCAGACCCCCTGCCTCTCGGTCCGCATATAGAACGCGGCGACTCACCCGTGGCTTGCGGTCCCCCCACACGAAGGCAAAGAGCGAATTCTGAAGAGCCCGCAGTTCCCGGGAGGGGACTCCCACCAGAAGCATCTGGAACAGATACAGCAAGCGGGGGAGTAAGTTCATCTTCAGGACTGCTACTCTGCCCAACCAAGATATCTCAATCCCCTTCCATCTAGAGAGGTCCTTCCGCAACTCGCCAAATACCGCAGGATAATTAGCGCCATATAGCCCCTGCGAGTGGGCCGTGACCCGTACCCCAAGTATTTAAGCGACCCTGTCGCCCATTTAAAGGGAAATGAGCTACGCAAACTGTCCACTACCCGGGCTTCTAACGTGAGGTCCATGGCCTCAGTCTTGTCCCAATTCACCTTAAAGCCTGAGAGGGTGCCATAGGTCTGGAGCTCTCCCATCAATATCGGAACCGACACCAGGGGCTTGGTTAGAGCATAAAGCACATCAGCAAATAGCGCCATCTTATGCTGCTGCGTCCCCACCGCAATCCCCTGAATGTCCACATTCGCCTGCACCCGAGCCGCTAGGGGCTCCATAACCAACGCGAACAATAGAGGGGAAAGCGGACACCCTTGCCGGGTTCCCCTACCTAATGGGAAAAAGTCCGAGAAGCCACCATTGACATTCACCGCAGCTACCGGTGCAGCGTACAAAGCCCGGATCCATGCACGAAACCGAGGCCCCAGTCCCACATAGGCCAAAACTTCATGTAAAAAAGAAAAGCTCACCCTGTCAAAGGCTTTTTCCGCATCAATGGAAAGAAACATGGCTTGTTGCTTTTCCTGCCGTGCCAACCAACCAAGCTGAAAAACCCTCCGAATCCCATCGGCAGGTTGCCTTCCCATAATAAAGCCCGATTGATCAGGATGGACCAAGGTAGGCATATGTGGTCCCAAGCGTAGGGCAAGGACCTTAGCCAACAACTTAACATCAATATTCAATAAGGATATGGGGCGATAGGACCCACACACCGCCGGATCCCGTCCCGGCTTAGGGATCACCGTAATAGCCACCTGGCCCATGGAGGGTGGCAGGGCCTCCCCATTTAGTACAGCATTAAACACTCGTACCAAAACCGGAGCCAGCTGCCCCATCATCACCTTGTAGAACGACCCAGAAAACCCATCTAGTCCCGGAGCTTTGCCCGGGACCAATGCCTTAATCGCCCGCTGCACCTCTTCCAGGGTAATATCCGCTTCCAATTCCTCCCCTGCCTGGTCCCCCAATTGGGCACTGCCCCGACCCTCATTATACAGATAACCCCGGAGGTCGCCTCCCTCCCCCGATGGGTCAGCCGTGTATAACTGCTGATAGTAGTCCCTAAAGCTGTCCCTGATATCCCTGGCCCTGTAGAGCATCTGGTCTCGGGGGCCCTTGAGTTTAGCAATGGTACCCCGTAGTCTCTGGGCCTGGAGTTTACTAGCCAGCAACCAGCCCGATTTATTATCGAATTCGTAATACCTTTGTCCCACCCTATCCATCTGCCCAGAGATCTTCTCTAATTGGAGTGCATTTAATTGCTTACGCACCTTTTCCACCTGACTCCCCAACCGCCGGCCCCCCCTATCCTTATGCGCCCGCTCCAATTCGGTCAGTCGGCCAAGGCGGCGACGTTCCTCCTCGGCCCTTCTCCTTTTCCGCCTAGCCCCCAGTTGGACCAAGTGGCCCCGCAAAACTGCCTTAAGCCCATCCCAAAGAATGCCCGTGGACACTTCACTGTTATCGTTGAGGGCTAAATAATCCACAATCACCGTCTGGAGCTGCAGATCCACTCCCTTATCCCGCAATAAGTAGTCATGCAATCTCCAAAAGGTGCGCCGTCCCTCATCTCCAGAGCCACCAAAAAGAACCTGCACTGGGGCATGGTCGGACCAGGTGACAGGGCCAATCAGGGCACTATCCAACCGTTCCACCAAGAGCTGTCTCCCATCACATAGTCAATGCGACTATAAGAGCCGTGTACTGCAGAAAAGAAAGTAAAATCTTTAGTGGAGGGGTTAGCAATTCTCCAGAGATCTTCCACCCCCAACCCCTTCATCCATTGACGCAGTAGCTTACTATCCCCACCCCCCCCCGCCACTCCGATCTTCCAAATCAATATTGCAATCCCCACCCAGTAGCACTTTCCCCTGTATCCGCCCCCCCATCCACAGCTCCAGCTCCCGCCAAAATTCCCGCCGACCCGAATTTGGGCCATAGATAGAAATCAGTGTCACCCTTCCCCCCCCCACTTCCCCCCCCACCACCAAGGCTCTCCCGTCCTCTTTGCGATGGACTTGATCTACTATGAGAGGCACCCCCTGTCATACCAAAATCGCAACTCCCCCTTTTCTCTTGCCCCCCCCCCTCAGCTGCAAAGTACCCCTGATAAGCCCCCGATCCCAACAACCTCTCATCTACCTGGCGCAAATGCGTTTCCTGTAGAAAAGCCACGCCCCACTTGCGGGACCGGAGCTCCTTCCACAGCAAACGCCGCTTTTGTGGAGAATTTAAGCCCCGCACATTCAGACTACCCACTATCAATCCCGTTGCCATGACCAGTGTACAGCCCACCCCTCACACCCCCCGCAGCCCAACCCTACCCATCCCCCCATCTCCCCCCCAGCCCCCCTCCCCCCTCCAGTCCCCCTCCTCCCTCCCCCCCCCCTTTTATGGATCTCCAATCCGACCACCTTCGAGGAAGTGGCAGTCCCCAGGACACAGCGCCCAAATGTCCTCCCCAGCCTCCCCCGCCCACCACACACAACCCACCAATATAGTAAGTGCCCCAACACACCCTCAACACACATGGTTTAAACAAGAAAGATTAAGCATAACCAGTAACAATGTACATACAACCAAGTTATAGATGTCCCCAACTCTCCCCGTTCCAGCCCCCCTCCCACCCCGATCATATCTCCTCCAACGCCGAGGAGAAACTCTGAGCGGCCCATAGTGGTACCCGAGGCCTAAAAGTCATATGCCAGGTTAAGCAAGAATGTCCGGGCCATCACCCAGTGCCAGAGAGGGTATTGCCTGGCTGGTCATCGGGGTGGTCTGCTAACTCGGTTGCCCCCGAGCGTCGCCGCAGCCGCTGCCCTCGCACTGGAACTCTCTCCCACACCGAACGTCGCTCCTTCCCTGGGCCTTGCTGCTCAGTAGCCATGCTCATTTCCGGAAGCCGCGGGGCCCCCTCTCTCTTCAGAATATCCCAGGCCTCTGCCACTGTGCGCGCCCTAAAGCTCCTGCCATTGACATCCAACAATAATGCAAAAGGAAACAACCATCGATAGCGTTTCTGCTCAGTTTGTAAATAGGATGTGACGGGCTTCATCTCTCGCCGCCTCTGCAGAGTAGCAGCAGAAAGGTCATGAAATACCTCAACCGACTGGCCTTCCCAGGTGAAGCGTCGCCGGCTCGCCGCCACTTTCATCACCTGCTCTTTGATGGCATAGGAGCTAAGGCAAGCCACTATATCTCTCGGCAGTCCCTTCCTGGCCGGGCCCAAGGCCCTATGCGCTCTCTCCACTGCCACCTCGGGCACCGATGGGTCCTCGCCGCGCTGCAAAAGAAAGCGGCATATTTTCTGCACAACCGCAGGAGCATCAGCAAACTCCCCAGTTTCCGGTAAGCCCCGCAGCCTCACATTATTACGCCTCGAGCGATTTTCTAGATCCTCGAGTTTGTCTCTCAAGAGGCCCTGCTCCAACTGATATTGCTGCATAAGGGTCTCCAGTTCAGCGCCCTTCTCCGCGGTCTTGTCGACTTGCTCTTCAAGAGTCTCCACCCTATTACCCAGCTCCTGAATATCTGCTTTAATAGTCGCCAGTGTCTCCTTCAACTCACTCCGCAGGCCGCCAATGTCCCGTTTCAGGGAGCGCATCCAGCCCCATATGTCACCACGTGTGCAGGCTGCGTCGGCCCGGTCAGGTACTTCCTCCATGTCGTCCTCCATGGCCATGCTCTCTGGGCTCTCTCCTCCTCCCCGGTCATTTTTCAGGGCGTAGGAGGACTGGAACTTGGCCAATTTTTTGCAAACTGACATCTCGGGTACTTCACAAGCTGTTTGCACCAAAGCGCTGGGTCGGGGAAAAAAGGCTGGCCGCACTATTTCGCCGTGAAAGCTATGTCCCAACGGGAGCTCCCGATTCAGGCAGCCATCTCCCAGGTGACGTCACTTCCTCCCCCCCCTATCTCCTTTTTAAAGGTTAATGCCAGCAGCCTGGTTCCATCCCGGTTAAAATGAAGCCCATCCCTTCGGAAGAGCCCCTCCTTTCCCCAGAATGTTCCCCAGTTCCTAACAAATCCAAAACCCTCATCTCTGCACCACTGTCTCATCCACACATTGAGACTCCGGAGCTCTGCCTGCCTTTTGGGTCCTGCACGTGGAACGGGAAGCATTTCGGAGGACCGCTACCCTGGAAGTTCTGGATTTCAACTTCCTACCTAAAAACCTAAATTTAGCCTCCAGAACATCCCTACCACATTTTCCTATGTCATTGGTACTGACATGTACCAAGACAGCAGACTCCTCCCCAGCACTATCTAAGACCTTATCTAGATGGCGTGTGAGGTCTGCTACCTTTGCACCAGGCAGGCATGTTACCAGGCGATCCTCACGTCCACCAGCCACCCAGCTATCTACATGCCCAATGATCGAATCACCAACTATAACGGCTGTCCTAACCCTTCCCTCATGGGCACATGGCCCTGGAGAAACTTCCTCGGTGCGAGAGGGTAGTTTGGCATTCAGCGGACTTGCAAAGAGGTCTATGTCCGGGGTTCCCCAAATCTGAAACAGTTGGGCAACCTGGTCTGCATGGAGAGAACATTTGTGTGGAAGCAGAACTCGACTGAGTTTGTCTGTCCAAACATTTTGAATGCCTGGAAGATACACCGCAAGGAGATGAATCTGATGCTCTCTGGCGAGGGCCCATAGTCACAAAGCTTCGTTGCATAGCGACAGAGAGCCTGTTCCGCCCTGCTTGTTCACATAGAACATGGCTACTCGATTGTCCTTTTGAACTAGGACTGTCTTGTAGCTGAGCTGGGCGTGAAATACTTGAAGAGCAAAGAAGATTGCTCTGAGCTCCAGGAGGCTGATGTGAAGACAGGCCTCCTGTGGAGTCCAGGTACCCTGGGTACAGAGATCGTGCAGGTGGGCTCCCCATCCCACCTGTGAAGTATCTGTTAGGGTGGCGTGGGATAGGGGTTGCTGGAAAGGAGACCACACCAGGTGGTTTCTGGGTGATTGCCACCATTGGAGGGACGAAATAAGATGGTCTGAGTTTGTTATTTTGTCTGACAGGCAACCTGAGGCCTGTGTTCACTGAGTGGATAAAGTCCACTGGGCTGCTCGCCTATGAAGGCGAGCATAAGGAACCACATGCACAGTGGATGCCATGTGGCCTAGCAATTGTAGCATTTCCCAAACACAGCGGGGCTGCGGAAGGAAAGCCCTTGTCTATCTGGTATCCAGATGAGCTCCTATGAACTCTAGGGACTGAGTGGGAGCAAGAATGGATTTTGGGAGATTTATGACCAGTCCCCAATACTGAAGGATTCGCATTGTGCGAGACAGAGCAGAGCTGGCTTCTGGCACTGTGGGGGCTCGATTGAGCCAGTCTTCTAAGTAAGGGAAGACAAATATTCCCAGAGTGCGGAGAAATGCTGCTACCACAGCCATGCATTTTGTGAACACTCTTGGCACAGAAGCCAGGCCAAAGGGAAGAACCTTGTATTGGTAGTGCTTTCCTTGATACAGGAATCGAAGGAATCTCCTGTGATTTAGATGGATGAGAATATGAGTATACGCATCCTTGAGATCTAGAGAACAAAGCCAATCCTGACTTTGAAGGTATGGCAGCAGAGTTCCTAGAGAGACCATTTTGAACTTCTCTCGGAACAGATATTTGTTCAAATCTCTGAGGTCTAAAATGGGTCTGTCTCCTCCAGTTTTCTTTGGAATAAGGAAATAGGGGGAGTAGAACCCTGTAACCTGATGGGGAATGGGTACTTCCTCTATTGCTCCTTGAGCAAGGAGCATTGTGACTTCTTGACCTAAGAGATTGTCGAGAGAGGTCTGAGAATTGAACTGTCTTATAATTGTAGGAGGGGGCAGGCTGTGAAAATGAAGCTTGCACCCCTCTCGTACAATGGACAGAGTTCAATTTTCTGCTGTTATTTGGTACCATCTGTGGGCAAAATGACATAACCTGCCTGGGATGGTTAAGGGTTCTGGAACCTTCAGGGGCAGGAAGGCGAAGTTCTCTAGAAAGGAGTCAAAGCTCCTGAGGAGGCTGAGCCTGCTGAGCTGGCTGAGGTTTTGCAGCTTTTGGCTTCTTTTGTTGTCTAGGTTGTAGCTGCTGTCCCTTTTGGGCAGTCTGACCTGGACGATGTCCCTGTTGGGTATAGGAAGGATAAAACTATTTTCTTATTGAAAAATGGTTTCTTAGAGGATCTTTTCCTTGCAGGATCGGCTGTAGATTTGGACGATCTATCCAAAGTGATATTGTTAGCATCAATCTCATTAGCCTTTTCCTGCCAATTCTATCCAAAGAGATTTTCTCCTGTGCAAGGAATGTTTCCTTTTATCTTGTACACGAATTTCCAAGTCAGATGCCTGAAGACGTGCACCAATGGCAATAGCAGAGGTTCTGCTTATGCACTCAAAACAGCCAAAGGCTGCACGATTTACAAACTTGGAAACATCCTGAGCATGTTTGACAAGAGTAAGATAGTCTTGCCTTTTGTCATCAGGAAGGAGGGGGCTTATAAGCTCCAAGTCTCCTGTGACCTCTTTAAGGAACATTCTCATATACAAGATATAGGAACCTGGAAGAGAGACGGCTGAGGGGGAGATATGATAGAAATCTATAAATATGAATGGAGTGGAACGGGTAAAGCACAGTTACTTACCTGTAACAGGTGATCTCTGGGAACAGCAGGAATTAGTCCTCACATATGGGTACGTCGGTACCGACGGAGCCTGCGCGGGAAAGCTCCCCAGCTTCCCAGAAGGAAGCTTTTGGGGCCTCCCACTGCACATGCGCGCTGCCTTCCCGCCTTCCTGACCAGCTCTCCTCAGTTCAAGTTTATAGCTGAGACAATAGAGAGAGGAAAGGAAGATAGATAGAAGATACAACTCCTAGGGGAGGTGGGTGGATTGTGAGGACTAATTCCTGCTGTTCCCAGAGATCACCTGTTACAGGTAAGTAACTGCTATCTCCAGGAACAAGCAGGAATAAGTCCTCACATATGGGGACTCCCTAGTTAAGATGCCTGGGAGATCCCGTTCCAAGGGTTCGCCATCTTCGTATGGATCTCAGGCATCCATCCTGGGAAGGTGGGCAGGAGTTCAAGTATGGAACAGGTGTTTGAGGACAGCCTGACCAAACAAGGCATCCCGGCGGGAGTCCTTGTCCAAACAGTAATGGGCTGTGAAGGTATGAACCGAGGCCCATGTGGCGGCTCGACAGATCTGATCTATGGAGACAGAGTGAAGATAAGCCATAGAAGTGGCCATGGCTCTCACATTGTGAGCTGTGACATGGCCTTCCAGAGAAATATTTTTACTCTGGTAAGCAAAGGAAATACACTGAGCAATCCAATTGGAAAGTGTACGTTTGGAGACTGGAAGTCCCAAATGAGAAGGATCAAAAGCCACGAAAAGTTGGGAAGACTTTCGATGTGGCTGAGTCCTGTTGAGGTAAAAGGCAAGAGCTCTTTTACAATCTAAAGTATGAAGGTTCCTCTCTGCACTGGATGCATGAGGAGCTGGAAAAAAGACAGGTAGATATACCTCTTAAGATGAAAAGGCGAGACCACTTTAGGCATAAAGTGGGGATTCGTCCTTAGGACCACCTTATCATGATGAAACCTGGTATAAGGTGGATGAGCCACTAAGGCCTGTAGTTCACTGATACGGCGAGCCGAAGTGACTGTAATAAGGAAAAGGACCTTCCAGGAAAGAAATTTCAAGGAGGTAGAAACCAATGGTTCAAAAGGTGGCTTCATAAGCTGACCTAGAACTAGGTTCAAGTCCCATGCTACCGGAGGAGGTCGGATGGGAGGCTTAGTTAGAGTCAGGCCTCTCATGAACCTTGCAACAAGCGGATGAGAGGAGACAGGTTGTCCATTTATAGGTTTTAAGGATGCTGCAATAGCACTCAAATGGACTCTTACCGAATTCGTCTTAAGGCCTGCATTAGAAAGATGCAGGAGATAGTCTAGTAGAGAATTCAAAGGAAGTGCTAGAGGGTCAAGACCCTGTTGAGCACACCAAATGGAAAAACGTTTCCATTTGAAAGCATAGGAACGCCTCGTGGAGGGTTTCCTAGAGGCATGAAGGATATCTTTCACTGGTTGAGAAAGATTGAAGTCATGAAGGCATAGGCCTTCAGTAACCAAGCTCTGAGGTGTAGGGACTTGGGGTTTGGGTGCCACAAAGTCCCTTCCTCCTGAGAGAGAAGGTCTGGCGCAGCTCCCAGGTCCAGGGAGGGTCCCTGGGAGAGATGCAGAAGTAGAGGGAACCACACTTGGCGTGGCCAGCGTGGAGCTATGAGGATCATCGATCCGTGATCCCTCTGGAGTTTGAACAGAGTCTTGGGAATCAAAGGAATGGGTGGAAAGGCATATAGGAATTCTTGACCCCAATGCAGGAGAAAGGCGTCGTTGGCCTGAGCTCCCTGACACGGGGTCCTGGAACAGAACCGGGGAAGTTTGGCATTCCACGGACTTGCAAAGAGGTCTATGTCCGGGGTTCCCCATTCCTGAAAGATTCTGCTTATCTGGTCCATATGTAGGGACCATTCGTGTGGAAGCAGAACTCGACTGAGTCTGTCTGCCCAAGAGTTTTGAAACCCTGGAAGATACACTGCCAGAAGATGAATTTGATGCTCTCTGGCGAAGGCCCATAATCTGAGAGCTTCGTTGCAAAGCGACAGAGAGCCTGTCCCTCCTTGTTTGTTTACGTAGAACATGGCCACCTGATTGTCTGTCTGAACTAGGACGGTCAGGTTGACAAGGAGGGTATGGAAGACTTTGAGGGCAAAGAAGATTGCTCGCATTTCCAGGAGGTTGATGTGAAGGGTGGTCTCCTGCGGAGACCAAGTACCCTGAGTGGAGAGGGATTGTAGATGTGCTCCCCACCCTGTTTGGGAAGCATCTGTTGTGAGGGTTGCTTGGGGCAACAAAGGTTGGAAGGGGGCCCCCAACAACAGATTCTTGGTGGACATCCACCATTGGAGGGACCAAAACAGACGCTTTGAGGTGAGTATTTGGTCGGAGAGCGCTCCTGATGCTTGAGTCCACTGGGTGGCCAAGGTCCATTGAGCTGCTCTCATATGAAGACGAGCGTAGGGCACCACGTGTACCGTGGAGGCCATGTGGCCCAGAAGTCGCAGCATTTCTCTGGCTGTCAAGTGACTGCTAGACTGAGCTTGGGAGGCCAAGCATAGCAGACGTTGGCCCCGGACTTGAGGCAGGTAGGCCCTTGCAGTGGTGGTGTCCAACTGGGCCCCTATGAATTCTAGAGACTGAGTAGGGGTAAGTTGAGACTTGGGAAGGTTTACCACCAGTCCCAGATACTGCAGAAGGTGCCTTGTGCGGTCCAGGGAAATCTGGGCCTCTGACTGAGATGGAGCTCGGATGAGCCAGTCGTCCAGATATGGGAATACAAAAATTCCCAGACCTCTTAGAAATGCGGCAACAACTGCCATGCATTTGGTGAACACTCTTGGAGCAGAGGCTAGACCGAAGGGAAGTACTCTGTACTGGAAATGATTTCCCTGAAACAGAAATCTTAGATATTTTCTGTGGGATGGGTGGATGAGTATATGTGTGTACGCATCCTTGAGATCTAGAGAACAAAGCCAATCCTGACTCTGAAGGTATGGAAGGAGAATGCCTAGAGAAAGCATTTTGAATTTCTCCTTGTACAGAAATTTGTTCAATTCTCTCAGATCTAGGATAGGTCTGAATCCCCCTGTCTTCTTTGTTATGAGAAAATAAGGGGAGTAGAATCCTGTCCCTTGTTGAAGAAGAGGAACCTCTTCTATTGACCCTTGGGCAAGGAGAGAAGAGACTTCCTGATCCAACAGGTCCAGGAGAGATGGGGGAGAATTGAAGTGCCTCACCATGGTATATGGAGGAAGGTTGGAAAAATGAAGTTTGTAGCCCTCCCTGATGATAGAGAGGGTCCATTGCTCTGATGTGATTTGCTCCCATCTGGGAGCAAAGTGAGCTAACCTTCCGGGAATGGTGAGGGGCTCTGGTTGTTCCCGAGCCAGAAATGTTAAGTTCTCTAGGGGCAAGTCAAAACCCCTGAGGGGGTTGAGCCTGCTGAGGAGTGGTAGACGCTGCAGGCTTTGACTTTGCCTGTTTAGGTTGCTGACGTTTAGCAGCAAAGCGAGGCTGAGAAGATTGTTGGCCAGTATTTGTGGAAAATCTGGCTTTCTTGTAGTAAGGCCTCTTGAAAGACTTTTTCTTGGCAGGAGTAGAGGTAGACTTAGAAAGTCTATCCAATGTAGCATTTTCTGCGTCCATTTGAGTGGCTTTAATTTGCCAGTCTTTACCAAATAAGTTCTCACCTGTACAGGGCAGATTCTGTAAGCCATCCAGGACCCAGGGTTCTAGGTCAGAGGCCTGGAGCCAAGCAAGTCGTCGGGCTGCAATAGCAATGCCCGAAGCTCTACCGGCACCCTCAAAGGAATCAAAAGCTGCTCTGTTGGAGAACTTAGAAACATCTGGAAGCTGTTTCACCAGAGAAATGAACTCCTCTTTTCTATCCTCAGGGATAAAGGAGGCAAAATGTCGTATCTTTAGGGCAAGTTCCCTGAGAAACATGCCCATATACAGACTAAGAATTAATCCTGGCTATAAGCATAGTAGCCTGGAAATTTTTCTTGCCAAAAGAGTCTAGGGTCTTACATTCTCGTCCTGGAGGGGTAGAAGAGTGCCTTTTGGTACTCTTAATCTTTTTCAGTGCAGACTTCACCACGATGGAATGGTGAGGCAACTGAGTCTTTTGAAAACCAGGAGAAGGAGGGACCCGGTACATGGTGTCCAACCTACGAGAATAAGGAGACAACGTTAGAGGAGCCTCCCATAAGTCCATCAAGTGTTCTTGAAGGATTTCATGGATAGGCAGGGTGACTGCCTCTTTAGGAACCTTAGGGTATCCTAAAATATCCAATTTCTTTGACCTAGGTTCTTTTTCAGAGGATGTGGTAATAGAAAGTCCTTTAGCTAGTTCAATAATGAAGTCTTGAAAGGACAAATCCTCTGGTGGAGACACTCTCCTCTTTGGGGAAGAGGGGTCTTCATGAAGAACTAGAGACAGCTCAGAGTCCTCAGAGGAGTCAAAATCCTCAGAAGAATCAGAGTATTCTCTATTTGCTTCCAACGCACGATACGCATACCGATCGGTATCGACATCGGGCGTACCGGGTATGGGATCGGTATCGGGTGAAAACCCGGATCTGGCATGCGGAACCGATCTGCGTTTGGAAGTCGATGATCTCGGTTCTGGTATGGGAGACGATACCGGAACCGGACCCGGTACCACTGAACGCGGTACCGAGGGCGTCGCAGCATTAATAAAAGCCAGCATGGCCTGCTGCATGGTCTGAACAGTATTGCTCATAGACGCCACTGCTGCCTGGATGTCGGTACCGGTATGGGCCGGTACCCCAGAGCAGTCTAACAGGTGATCAGTCGAGGCCGTGCCATCGATATCAACCTGTAACCCCATAGATGGTGCTTTGGAAGCCAGAGCTTCCCGCCGGGGTTGTTTGGCTGGGGCAGGATCCTCACACTCAAAAGTGAGAGCCTCTCGATGCTTTGAAGGAGATTTGCTCTTTGAGGACCTGCCCACAGAAGGTTTGGTTACCTGAGATCCATCCGGAGAGGAAGACCTGGATGACTGTGATGCTGGATTATCTGAAGCAAACAGCACATGGAATTTGTTGGCCCGGTTCCGCAACCCACGTTTAGACATCTGGGAGCAGGATGGGCAGTCCGGAATGGAGTGGTCAGGTCCCAAACACTTAAGACACCATTCATGGGTGTCTGTGACAGAAATGACAGCACTACACTTGGTACACTTCTTAAAACCAGGGGCTGGTTTCTCCATGAGGAGAATTTGTGTAGGCCTGAGGCCTAACCGAAGTCACCAAGTTGTGCAGAATAAAGATTTTTTTTTTTTTAAAGAAAAGAAAAGAGACCGGCGGCGGTACCGGTTTCGGTATGGGGAAGGCAGGTACGCGGTCTAAAGAAACAAACTAAAACAATAATTTCTTCAGCGGTGACAGGAACACGACCTGCTGGCTCCGCGGAAAAAGAGAAACTGAGAAGAGCTGGTCAGGAAGGCAGGAAGGCAGCGCGCATGTGCAGTGGGAGGCCCCAAAAGCTTCCTTCTGGGAAGCTTTCCCGCGCAGGCTCCGTCGGTACCGACGTACCCATATGTGAGGACTTATTCCTGCTTGTTCCTGGAGATACGTAGATCAATTGTTTACGTTAGCAGAATATAGAAAGACTAGGGGACATGTAATGAAGCTACAGGGTAAACTATTTAAGACTAATAAAAGAAAATATTTTTTCACTCAACGTGTAATCAAACTCTGGAATTTGTTACCGAAGGATGTAGTAAAGGCTGCTAATGTAGCTGGGCTTAAAAAAGGTTTGGATAAGTTCCTGGAGGAAAGGTCCATAAACCATTATTAAAAAGGGACCCAGGATATCAATGCTTGACCCAGTACAAGCATTGTAGAACCTGTGTCTTTTGGGGAAACTGCTAGGTACGTATGACCTAGATTGGCCACTGTTGGAAACAGGATACTGGGCTTGATGGACCTTGGTCTGACCCAGTATGGCATATCTTATGTTCTTATCCTAGCTGAGAGCATGGAAGCATCGACGCCCAAAGGCATCAAGAGTCCTACATTCACGACCTGGAGCATTGGATGCATGTCTCTCTGCACTTTTCATCCTTCTCATGGCTGATTCCACCACCACTGAATGGTGTGGTAATTGAGTTTTTTGAAAGCCAGGACAAGGTAGAACACTATACATGGTATCGAGTCTTCGAGAATGTGGAGATGTGGTTAAAGGTGTTTCCCACATCCTTAGCATAAGATCATGCAAGATCTCATGAATAGGCAGAGTAGCTGCCTCTTTGGGAGTCTTAGAGTATTGGAGGATTTCCAACTCTTTTGCCCTAAGCTCTTTTTCAGGAGCTACTGTGATGGAAAGACCTTGGGCCACATCACGGATAAAGTCCTGAAAAGACATATCCTCTGGCGGAGACATTCTGCGTTGAGGAGAAGAGGAATCCTTGGGGAGAAGTACTCTGGTATCGGCAGAGTCTTCGGAGTCTTCAGACTCGTCTGAGGATTCAAAATATCTCCGATCCCAGTGATCGTGCAAAGCACGGTACTGGTATTGATCGAAGTCGGTATCCTGTTTCGGTATCGATGTGTCGATGCCGGAGAGACGCGCATGACTCGGTACGGGTGGCATATTCGCCGATGTCGATGCAATCGGTACCAGTATCGGTGTGTGAAGCGGTTTCAACTGTACCAAAGCTTGAGAAGAGCCGCTAAACTGCGTTCAATAGCAAGGAATCTCTGGTCTATCAACGCTGCCGATACTTGGGTGTCGGTACCGGTAGAAGCGGCTGGGACCCCAGAGCATGGCGCCAGTAGTTCTGCCGAGGTTGAGGCCTCGAGAACATCCTGGAGCCCCGTTAATGCTTTGGAAGCTGAAGCCTCCCGCTAGGGCAGTTTTGCCGGTGCAAATTCCTCAAGGGCAACACCAGGGGCATCTCGATACTTAGGAGATCTGCCTTTTAAGGACTGGCCAGATTTATGCTTAGTTACCTGAGACCCATGGGAGGAAGATGAAGCCCTGGAGGACGTCAATGCAACAGACGCTGTGTCTGATGGAAAAAGGGTGCTAAGTTTAGCAGCTCAGTTCTGCCGGCCCCTTTTTGACATCATTCCACAGGAGAGGCACTCTGAAATAGAGTGGTCAGGACCTAAACATTTGACACCCCAATCATGGGTGTTTGTGACGGAAATAATACTGCCACATTTAGAACATTTCTTAAAACCTGAAGTAGGTTTTTCCATTTTTAAGGAAAAATTGGGCCTAGTGTCCAAAATGGCGCCTAGCACCAAGGAAAAAAAGTTCCTGAAGTGAACCACTTCAGAAACTATAGTTTTGTTTTTGTTTTTTTTTTTGTTTTTTTTTAGAAGAAAGAACAGGCGGTACCGGTATAGCATCGAGGGAAGGCAGACGCGACCACAAAAACAAAGATTAAAGATGAAATTTTCTGCGGTGACAGGGTATGCGACCTGTCGGCTCCGCGAAAAACGAAGAACTGGAGAGGGACAGTTGGAAAGGCGGGAAGGCAGCACGCAGGTGCTGTTGGATGCTCCCAAAAGCTTTCCTATTGGACGCTGGGGAGCATTCCCACGCAGGCTCCGTCAGTACCGACAATACCCATATGTGAAGACTACATTCCTGCTTGTTCCTGGAGATTACTGCTCCTCCATTACATTGTTCTATTTCTCTGTACAACAGTGTGTCTTCTAAGGCCCTGTTAAACCTTCAGTTAAATGTAAACAATCTTGAATGGTAGAAGTTTAAATAAATAATAAACAAAAAAGCACAGTTACTTACCTGTAACAGGTGATCTCTGGGAACAGCAGGAATTAGTCTTCACATATGGGTACGTCGGTACCGACGGAGCCTGCACGGGAATGCTCCCCAGCATCCAATCAGAAAGCTTTTGGGAGCATCCCTTGCGCCTGCGCGCTTACTTTCCGCCTTTCCCACTGCCTCTCCTCAGTTGAGTTTCATAGCTGAGACAGAAGGAGAGAAAGAGGAAAGGAGATAGATACAACTCCTAGGGAAGGTGGGTGGGTTGTGAAGACTAATTCCTGCTGTTCCCAGAGATCACCTGTTACAGGTAAGTAACTGTGCTATCTCCAGGAACAAGCAGGAATGAGTCTTCACATATGGGGACTCCCTAGCTGTGGGTGCCAGGGGACATCCCATAAAATGCGTATCCCTGGAACAGGACGGCATTTCCCAAACCTGGATCCCTGGCATCCCGAGGGATGGGGGGTAGGAGTTGAATAGAGAAGAGCTGTAGAGGAACAGCGAATCTAAAGACTACAGAAAAAATAAGTCTTTAGAATGTATGTCAAGTATCATTAAAATATTTAAATGAACTAGTACACTATATAGCTTACCTACTGGATTGTAGGAAGTAGAACTGTGATGGAGTGTACTGTAGATGCAATAGCGGAATCCTCAAGGTAACTTCACAGCAGTGAGGATGAAGTTCCAAACCTGGAATGGGCAGGTGACCCAGGTGTCAACTGGGGTAGGAGAAGAACGGCAGGTCTTCAATGGAAAGCTTTATGGGAAAAAGCTGAAAACTTTTAGGTACAGAGTTATTAACATTGAGGACTAAAAGAAGAAGACTGACCGATCTGGAGAATTAGCCCAGTCCTGAAGGGAAGAGGGGGTATGGAAAAAAGCCCCTATTCCCAAGGAGAACAGAAGTGTACTCAAATACTGAAGATGTACACTGTCTTTCCTAGCTGGTAAAGAGATAGGAAGACATTGAAGTTTGATACTTCATAGACAGGGCGATCTATAACAAAAATAGAAGCTGTTGACGTCACAGCAGTAATTGTGTGTATAACCGCTCCCACTTACTGAGCCATATGAGAATAGGCAAGTTGACTGTCTGGACCCCTTAAGAAGGTAAAAGCTTTATAGCACAGACAGTTAGGGAGATAGTAGGTAATACATAGCGTCCCAATGGGCAGGATGGGCTGGAGGTGCAGAGGTGCAGATAGATATAGATATATAGATAGGCATGACTTATGCCCACACAGATTACAGAAATAAGTATGTATATGACATACATACATGAATATAAGTCTGAGGAAACATGCCTGTAACTGAGCCCCACAAAAACATTCACATGGGGAATGTGATGGGAAAAGATTCATCTAATAAGGGGGTGAAAACCACCTGAAGATATATAGAGAATCTATTTCTGCGATGCAGGAATGTAGTTCAGTGGAATAACCAGTATGGTTGCGTGAAAAAACAGAGGATAATAGCAGTCTGGCAAGAGCACGTCAGGAGTACTTTAGGACTCTGACATGTCCAAAGGACAAAAAAACGCATAGACTAAGACACCAGGATGACCCAGTCAAGGGACATAGGGGTATCATGTACACTAAAAGAGTATGCGTTTTCCAAGTGGAGCAGAAAAGCATAATGCCAAGCTGTAAGGAAAAAAGGGGTAGATTCCTGCAAGATTGGGAACTCCTTGGACATTCACGCAGAAAAAGCTTGTCTTCTGTATCACAACAGGAGACAAGAGGGTATAAAGAACCCATATAGCCAAGGAATGATTATATAAGCTTTTTATACTATATGGAAAAACCCTCAGAGACAAAGTCCAATGCTCTGTAGCAAGGGCCCATAGTAGAAAGCTTCGCTGAAGAATGCAGAGAGCATTGTGCAGGAGAATTATGAGATAAAACTGACTGAAGTCAGGTGTGTTGCCACATCCTAGGAAAGGATATGGCTAGAAGATAACCTGCAGTGAGTAGCATTATGCAAGATAGTTGAAAGTAGCTTGCAATGAGCACTAAAGTAATCACTGGAACTCATGCATGCACAGCAACTGAACAAAACAGCAGAGGGGATTCTCCTGTATAAAAACAGAGAGAAAACAGACAAAGGGAGCGGAGATATTCCCGTCCCTGTCTGATGAGTTGTTCTGAAGGATAACAAAAAGTCTACACTGGAAGAAAGAGAAGTGTTTCAGTATGATACCAACTCAAGCAGGGGAAAAACCCTGGAAGAGAGGGGGTTGGAAGGTGACTTACCATATGGTAAGTCAGCTGAAGGAAAAGATGTCCATGTGGGGACAGAAACTATCATGGGATAGTTGTAACCTCCCTTCGTAGTAGTAACAAGGGGAGAATTCTGTAACCCATGGACAAAAGTATCCTAACAGCTTAGAATACTGAAAAAGAAAAAAACCAGTGTAGAGTTTGAAGAATAAACTTCTGCTAAGAAGTTAACTGTAGATTGCAACATACAGGAACCTATGGTTGCTGGTTATGATTAGACTAGTTAGAGTCTGGAGACTTCAGACTAGGATGAGATGTTCCTTGCTTGGGTACATCTGGAGGATGGGCAGGAGAAGGGTGAAACCTCCTTTTCTTAGGGAAAGAAGGTTTGGTAGGACATTTCCTACGTCCTGGGGAAAAAGAAGGCTTAGGATGGTTTCCAGAACCAGGGAAGTCAGTGGAGCAATGAGCAACCTGACGTAAAGCCTCTCTATTGAAGAGATTTTCTCCAGTACAAGGAGAATTACCCAGTGTATGTTGTGCCCATCTGCTCAAGTCTGAAGCTTGCAGCCAGGCTTTACGACGTGCTCCAATGGCAATAGCAGAGGATCTGCTAACAGACTCAAAAGAGTCTAGAGAAGCACGAGAAAGAAACCAAGAGATATTCCTGCTATGATTAAGAAGCAAAGAATAGTCAGTGGCCTTAGGCTCTGACAAAAAAGGGGACAAAAGAGATAATTTCTCTGTGACCTCCTGAAGTGTCAGACTCATAAAAAATATATGAAATAATTCTTGAAGCCAGCATAGAAGTCTGGAAGGTTTGATGTCCAAAGGCATCAAGTGCTTTAGATGCACGACCTGGCGGATAAGAAGAATGCTTCTTCTTGCTTCTTACCTTCCTCATTGCCGATTCCACTACAATGGAATGATGTGGAAGTTGGTTTTTTTGAAACCCCGGAGAGGGAGGCACCTGATACAGAACATTAGTGGCTGTAGAAGGCAAAGGAACCTTTAAAGGTGATTCCCACATCCTCAGAAGACGATCCTGCAAAGAATGATGTAAAGGAAGCATTATATTTTCCTTTTCTGCAGGATCTTGGTTAAGAGTAGAGCCAGGAATAGGAATGGCAAGAAAGGTTGCCATGTCAAGGAGAAATTTCTGAAAAGAAGGATCTCCAATGGGAACTATTCCTGGGTAAGCTGAGGTTGAAGGAGCAGCTTGAGGACCAGAAGACATACTGGACTGGTGCAGAAAAAGAATCCTGCTAGATGGACAGTGATACTGACAGCTCTGATTCGAGGCAGTTAGTACTGCATCGTCAGTGCCCGGTATCGATTCCAAGCTAGGCATAGAAAGGATCGATGGCACCGATGGAACTGCAGGAATCGACATCGATAACGATACCGGTATCGGAGATGGTAATGTCATCGAAGCAGTAATTGGGGGCTGCTGAAGCGGTACAGAGGTAGCCAGAGAGCCTTGGTGAATATCCTCGGTACTGCGTAGTCTGAAACGATATGGATTGGTTCCGAAACACGTCAGTACCAAGTCATCTAGACTGGATATCGATTCTAGACTCGGCATCGAAGGGAGCGAGTCTATCGATGCATGTCTAGAAGGTACTGACATTGGTGGTGGTATCGGCGATGCCGATACAGGAAAGTCAATCGGAGTCGTATCGATCGGTTCCGAAGGTACCGAGGACGTCCGAAGACGATGCCTGGTGAAGAGAGGAACACTAGACACCGGCGCCGATGTCGGGGTATCGGTACCGCTCGAAGCCGATACCAACCCCGAGCATGGCGAAGATACAGGAAAGTCAATCTGGGTCGTATCGATTGGCCCCGAAGGTACCGAGGACACCAGATGACGATCCCTGGTGAAGAGTGGAACACAACACCGGTGCCGATGCCGGGGTATCGGCACCGCTCGAAGCGGATACCACCCCTGAGCATGGCTCAGGTATGTTCTGGGAGGGGTGAGCCCCAGGAACAACCTGAAACCCCGTAAATGCTTTGGAGCCTGAAGACTCCCGCCGGGGTTTTATTGCCAATGGGGTCTTGAGGGCAAGGCCAGAGCCATCATCATGCTGGGCATGAGACTTACCCTTCAAGAATTGGCTAGTCTTAACAGACTGTTTGTGGGTTACCTGATCCTGGAGAGAAGAATAAACCGGTGTCCTCACCTCAGGAGGAAAAATGGTATTGAGGGAAACGCGAAAAAGGGAAGGTCTTCTCCCAATAATACAGCCTGATGGATCAGGGAAAAAAGGGTCAGGACCCAAACAGGTTAGACACCAAGCATTGGAGTCTAAAAAGAAAACTATGTTTCCACAGTGAAGGCACTTCTTAGGGGAAGAAGGCTCCATGTTGGAGAGGCCTGGTAGGCCCAAAAAGTTAAGACAAAAACTGAGGAGAAAAAATTTCTCTAAGTTTAGAAAAGAAAAGAATAAAGCACCGGCAGTACTGGTATCGGCGGGAAAGACAGCCGCGACAACAAGGAAATAAGAATTTTAAAGAAAAAAGTTTCTGCGGTGACAGGACGACGTCCTTTCGGCTCCGCGGAAAAACAAAAACTGAGGAGAGGCAGTGGGAAAGGCGGGAAGTCAGCGCGCAGGCGCGAGGGATGCTCCCAAAAGCTTTCTGATTGGATGCTGGGGAGCATTCCCGTGCAGGCTCCGTCGGTACCGACGGACCCATATGTGAAGACTCATTCCTGCTTGTTCCTGGAGATAGCTGGATATCATCTGATGTAAATACAGCAGCCGACATCCGAAGACTGAACCAAAGCAGTGAGAAAGGGCAGGACACTGGAAAAAGGCAGTCCCAGCAGTGAGCTCCGAGACATGCCACAGAGAAAAGGAAAGGACTTTGGAGAACAGCTTGAAAATAGCTTGTCACACTCCCCTCACTCCTCTTGGCAGCTCAGGAAAATGCTCGTGTCCCAGAGCTCTCCCTCTAACCACCATCAATTTACCTGTTCCCCTCCACTATGTCGATTAAATCATCAGCAGTACAGTCGCTGCGCAGGGTGACATCAGCATTGTGGATTTTATATTCTGCAAGGATACTCTTCACAGTCTCTGCATCCAGTTCACTCTGTGCACACTGAAATAAGAGGGGGGATTAGATTCTGCATCATGTACTGCCTCCCCCAAGCTTCTGCCCTCCTGTGTACCCCTGGCCCCACACTTCCAGCAGCCTGCATCTCCCCCCAACCCCTCTGGTGCTTACAGTTGCAGTGAGGTTGATGCCTCCTTTCTCCTTCTTCTTGAACCCAATGTTTGGAGGCTGTTTGTTCAGTCGGATCCCAAAGCCCTCCAACTCATTTTCTATAATCTTTTTATGTCCCAGAGGTTTCAGCACATCCAGAACTATCAGGATCAGGTTACAAGTACGAGCAACTGCACAGAGGACAGAGAAATCAGCAATGCATGTCAAATGTTTTCCCAGACTTATTAGTTCAAGTTGCTGGGGGAAGGATTCTCCATGGCACTAGCCCTGACTATTAGTAACATTACTGGAGAAGAGCATTCTACCCCTAAACAGACAACATATTATGGTTATAGATTATTTTCACTTTCTATACAGACTCTTTTACAATTAAAATAGTAAGGGAATGTTTCCCCTTCTGGTTAAGGTAAACCATCCCCCCCCCCCCCTCCTTTTTAACTCCAAGTTATATGTACCCCACCTGAGTTCTATGTAAAACCCTAATTCAGTGATGTTTTTTTCCTGTTCAACGTAAACCACTTTGATTGAAGATAAAGCAGTATATAAAGCGTTAAATAAACAAAATGCCAAGATTTAAGTTAGGAAAGATAAAGCAAAAAAATTCCCTTTTCCGTCACGTATAGCAGTTACATCCCCAGGCCCCAACCCCTCAAGAGACTTACAAAAGCCTGTTCAAAGAAATTTTTTATGAGATGGTTCAAGATGCAACTGAGGGGGGTGGACTGATCCATAGAACAGGAGCTCTGAAAAAAATAAGACAATTGGTAATTAGATTCTAACTTGGCGGGGGGGGGGGTAGATGTGCGATCAATTCCTGTGAATGGATGCGGGTGATCTATCAGGGATGTGCAGAGTGAGGTGAGAGGACAGATAAGCTGATACACCAGAATAAAAAGGTCCTTATGTGTTACAAGTTTCAAGTGAATCCGGGAACGATACTATATCAGGAGGCAGTGGCACAATCACATTTGTGGGCGTGAAAGGCTGCAGTGTGACAACTCCTAGTGCCAAAGCTGGGAAAGGTGTGTAATATGATATGCTCCCAGGGAGGTAGGGAAGGAAAGTGTCTGGTGCAGTGCTTTCCTGGAAGGAGGACAGAGCGAAATGCAGTGTTTTCCTGGGCATAGTTAGTGTGCAAAAGGAGAAAGATATCCGGAGCCATGCTTTTCTGAAAGAGTAGGAGGTGGTGCTTGATGCCATGGGAAACGGGAAAGAAATGCTTAGTTCAACATTGTCTAATCATGGACTGGGAAGATGTCAGATTCAGAGGGAAAGAACAGCATCACTGTATAATGCTCACACGCTCTCCCTAAGGCTGGACGGTGGTACCGATACCATAGGACACCGATCAGCGTCTCTCAAAACCTGTCCTAGGATATCTGCAATGAATATGCATGAGATTATTTCCTAAGGGCAGCAGCATTTGCAAATCTCACATACGGATAATGGCTGCACTCCAGGGATGTTAAGAAAAAACACCTAAATATTTGGACAGCATCAAAATCTTTTGTAATTCTTAGCACTTTCTGCATTTTGCTGCAGGTGTAAAGGGGATTCTCAGCTCCCATTCTTCCACTTCTAGAGAGATTGGAAAACAGGATTTGTGAACTGTATCAAGGCTCTACCTCTTGTACATAAGGCCCAGCTTCACTACGAAGCCAGAACACACAGTGGCAGCCTGCAGCTCCTCAGGTTCCTAAAGTACTATCCCACTGCGAAGCTAGAACACACAGTGGCAGCCTGCAGCTCCTCAGGTTCCTAAAGCAGTATCCCACTGCGAAGCCAGAACACACAGTGGCAGCCTGCAGCTCCTCGGGTTCATAAAGCAAGTATCCCACTGCGAAGCCAGAACACACAGTGGCAGCCTGCAGCTCCTCAGGTTCCTAAAGTAGTATCCCACTTTGTTTTCTGCCCTCAGCAGTCCAGCATGGTAGGAAAAATGCTAAAGAACAGTAATTTTGCCTTGTTCTATTACTTCTCCACATCAGTCTCAACCAACCAATCCTTCTGTATATTTTCTTTGCTATCCTAGGAGCTGCAGACAGGCTTTCCGCTTAGATTTATAGCATGGCACTGTGGAAAGTCTATCCAATAAAGCATAGTTACTCACTTGTAACAGGTGTTCTCCAGGGACAGCAGGAATCAGTCCTCACTTATGGGAGACGTCGGCACCGAAGGAGCCCGCATGAAGCAATTCCCCAGCTTTCAAAGAAAGCCTTTGGGATTGCTACCATGCATGTGTGGTCCTCTTTCCGCCCAAGGATGCCCATCTTGCTCAGTCAGGTCCCTTAGCTCGAGCCCTACCAAGCAGATGCAAGGGAAGGACAAAAATTCTGCAACTCATCAGGGGAGGCGGGAGGGTATTGAGGACTGATTCCTGCTGTCCCTGTAGAACACCTGTTACAAGTGAGTAGCTACGCTTTCTCCAAGAACAAGCACGAAGTCAGTCCTCACTTATGGGACTCCCTAGCTACAGGCTACCAAACCTGTAACCAAAAAAAATGCCTCCACGAGGCCATGAGCAGAAGCTGAAGCTGAAGGAGCCCAAGTCCTCAGGGAGAAACCCTTGGTAGCCGTGAAGAAGGGTCGGAGGGCAGACGTTGCTTATACCCCAAACAGATTACGAAGTACAGCCTGGCCGAAGGCGCTGTCCCGGAAGGACTCCCTCTGGAGGCAGTAGTGGACAGTGAAGGTATTCGTAGAAGACCAGGTTGCCGCCTGGCAGATGTCCATCATGGGCACGGAACGCAGCGAGGCAACTGAGGCTGCTTTGGCTCGGACCCCATGTGCAGTGACTCGACGATCCAGAGGGATGCCCACCTTCACATGGGCGAACGCGATGCAGTCCGCCACCCAAACAGAAAGGGTGCACTTGGTGACTACTTGCCCCTGCCTATTGGGATTGTAGGTCACGAAGAGCCGGTCAGACTTGTGATGAGTCTGGGTACGCTGCAAGTAGAAGGCGAGGGCCCGCTTGCAGTTGAGGGTGAGGAGAGTCGATGATGCCTGATCGGCATGGGGCCTCGGGAAAAAGGTCGGGAGCACTCTCTTGGTTGAGACGAAAGGCTGACATGACCTTGGGTAAGAACTTAGGGTGCATCCAGAGGACCACCCTGTTCCAATAAAACCTGGTGTAAGGGGCACCAGCCATGAGCGCCAGAAGCTCAATGACTCGGCGAGCCGAGGTCAGTGCCACCAGGAAGTCCACCTTCCAGGACAAATGCCGGAGCGAAAACGTCGCCATAGGCTCAAAGGGTGGACAAGTGAGCTGCGTGAGCAGCACATTCAAGTCCCATTCCGCCGGAGGGGGATGGATGGGCGGCTTGGATAACAGAAGGCCCCGCATGAAGTGGGAGACTAGTGGTTGCCCCGAGAGAGGCTTTCCCTCGATAGGGAGATATTAGCCGATATGGCCCTCAAATGAACTCTAACAGAGTTAGACTTCAGCCCTTCCCTCGAGAGGTGGAGAAAGTACTGGAGAACCCACCGAACAGGGCATGAGAAGTGGATGATCTGGTGCTCCGAGCACCCGATGGAGAAGCATTTCCACTTAAAAGCGTAAGCCCGCCTAGTGGAATCCTTCCTCGAGGCAAGGGGGATTTCCTCAACCTCCTCTGGAAGGGCCAGAGAGACTAGAGAGACTGTTTCAGCCGCCAGGCCATGAGGGATAGGGAGGGTAGATTCGGGTGTAGTACCTGACCCTCCTCCTGCGTCAGCAAGTCTTTGGCAGAGCCCAGGGTAATCGGAGGCTCCGACGACAGCCAGAGCAGGAGTGGGAACCGAGGCTGCCCAGGCCACGAGGGGGCCATGAGAATCAGCGATGCCCCGCCCCGTTGAGCCTTGAACTGAGTCCTCACAATGAGGGGGAAAGGAGGGAATGCATATAGGAGACTGGAGGACCAGTCCAGGAGAAATGCATCGGGCCGCAAAAGTGAGGGAGTTGTGTGTTCTGGGGGCTGGCGAAGAGGTCCATCGCTGGAGTGCCCCAGCGTAGAAACAGTCAGCTTTCCACTCTGGGATCCAAGCGCTACTCGTGGGGGCGAAGGATTCTGCTGAGCCTGTCGGCCAGGCCATTCTCCTGACCCGGGAGGTACGTCGCCTGGAAGGACATCCCCCCACCGGGTGGCAAAAGAGCAGATGAGGAATGTTTCCCTGCAGAGGGAGAGCAATCCCATGCCCCCTCTTTGTTGATACAGCACATCGCTACCCGGTTGTCAGTCTGCACCAGAACCGACTTCCTGCTGAGGACATTCTCGAAGGCCCTTAGGGCCCAACGGATGGCCTGGAGCTCGAGCAGGTTTATCTGCTGTTGAGCCTCCACCAGCGATCACTGCCCTTGTGTGCAGAGAGACCCGCAATGGGCTCCCCACCCTAACAGGGAAGCATCCGTGGTCAGTATCACATTGTGCTGTGGGGCCTGGAAGGGCGATCCACGCAGGAGGTTGCAGGGGTTTTGCCACCAGTTCAGGGACAAACGAAGGTCAGGAAGAACCCTAACGGGGTCCCTGAGGTGTCCGAGGGATTGACCCCATTGGGAGCTAAGACACCATTGGGTCGTCCGCATGTGCAGGCGGGAGTGAGGAACCATATGCACGGTCGAGGCCACGTGACCCAAGAGACGTAGCATCGACCGAGCGATGACCTGGTGGACCGAGCTGTGACCTGGTGGATGCTCTGGACGCGAGCCGCCAGAGCCCAGAGGCAGGCGGAGTGATCCACCAGCAAGAAGGCCATGGCCTGCCGAGTACTGAGGCACGCCCCGATCAACTCGAGAGCCTGTGCCGACTCGAGGTGAGACTTTGGGTTGTTGACCAAGAACCCCAAACTCTCCAAGAGGAGGACAGTGCGCGACATCGTTTGCCAGGCCTCCTCGACGTGGGGCGGATGCAAGGCCGAAGGGGAGCACCCTGTACTGGAAGTGCTCTCCCTGCACCCTGAAATGCAGGTACTGCCTGTGTTGGGGGTGGATCAAGATATGTGCGTAAGTGTCCTTTAGATCCAAGGAGCATAGCCAGTCACCCTGCCGGAGGAAGGGCAGCAGCACGCCAAGAAATAACATCTTGAATTTCTCCCACACCAGGAACTTGTTTAGCCTGCGGAGGTCGAGGATGGACCGCAGACACCCCCGTCTTTTTCGGGACGAGGAAGTACTGGGAATAAAAGCCCCGACCTCGAAGGTGGGGAAGGACCTTCTTGACTGCCCGTTGGGCAAGGAGGTAGTGTAATTCCTACCGCAGCAAAAGCTGGGGTGCAGAGAATCAAGGAGGCTCCACCGGGGGAGAAAGGGGGTGGGAGCCTGTCGAAGTGGAGACCTGGAGGACCCAGGTGTCTGAGGTGATAAGCGCCCACGACGGGGCAAAGCATTACAGGCACCCTCCACGGGCTGCTGTATCGCAAGGCGAGGGGCTATGCCGCTGGCATCAAAACCCCTGAAGGAGTTGTGATGGAGCCGGCATCTAGGCCTTTGGGCCCTTTGGTTTACAGTGACCCTGGCCAGGCTTCCCATGCGTGGGAGTGGTCGGTAGCCAGGTAGCCGCAGTACTGGAGGGTCTTTCCGGGGGAAGAAGGGCTTCTTGGCAAGCTGCTTCTTCCGAGGCAGTGTAGAGGTCTTGCGGGAGAGACGGGTCCTAGTGACATATTCCATCTCGATCTCCACAGTCTTCTCCTCCATCGGCTTACCAAAAGGTCCATAAACCATTATTAAAAGGGACCCTGGATATCAATGCTTGACCCAATACAAGCATTATGGAACCTATGTCTTTTGGGGAAACTGCTAGGTACGTATGACCTAGAATGGCCACTGTTGGAAACGGGATACTGGGCTTGATGGACTTTGGTCTGACCCAGTATGGCATATCTTATGTTCTTATGTAAAAAGTTGCTCGCCAAGACAGGGCACATCCAGGAGCTTCTCCTGCACCCACTGCTCCAAATCCGAAGATTGGAGCCAAGCCTGGCGGCAGGCTCCGATGCCCGCAGCCCCCACCCGAGCTGATGTCTCGAAGCCATCATAGGAGGCTCGAGAGATATACTTGGAGCAATCAGCTACTGATTTCAACAGTATGTGGAACCTGTCGAGGGGCTTGCCCTTGAGGCTCACGGAGAAACCTCAAAGTTCTTTTGCCAAGTCACGGAGGAACATACCAATATATCATTGGTATGCCTGGATGCGACAAGAGAGCATGGAACCTTGATAGGCCTTGCGGCCCAGGGCATCAAGGGCTCTTGATTCTCAGCCCGGCGGGACCGATGAGTGGGACTTCGGGCTTTTCTGCTTCCTCATGGCCGATTCCACCATCGAGGTGTGTGGAAGTTGGGTTTTCCGGAAGCCTGGCCCTCGCTGCACCTTGTACATTGTGTCAAGGTGCTTGCTCACAATGGGAACCGAGGACAGGGCCTCCCACATGCGGAGCAATAGCCGGGAGAGGATCGGCAGCACCGGCACGCTGAGGGATTCCCTGGGTGGGGCCTCGTACTGAAGAATATCGAGTATTTCAGCTCGAGGATCCTCCATGGCCTGGGTGACCAGGTTGAGGGCCCGAGCCATGTCCTGAATGAACACCAAAAAGGAGATGTCCTCGTTCGGTGAGCGCCGCTGGAGACCAGGCGGTGAAGGGTCTGATGGAAGATCCCATTGGGTGCGAGTCTCCGGGGATCTATCCCCATCGGAATCCCAGTCTGAGAAGTCAGTTGAGGGATCTGAACCAGGCGGTTCGCCCTGTCTGATGGCCGGCGGCCTGGAGCCGGAGGCCCTGGACGATCTCGCCCCTGAGGAATGGGAGAGCGAGCGAGACAGACGTCGAAGACCCTCACGAGGCCAGTGGCTCTCGGGGTTTTCCTGGACAGATTTGGGCATCCCATGCGAGGGACCTGCAGTCTCCGGGCGCAAGTTAGCGAAGCTGGCCTTAAGCGCCTGCTGGGAAGCAATGAACGCAGAAATGCTGCGTTATAGCGCCAGCATACAGGGCTCCCATGCAGGCATGGGGCACTGGGATGCTGATACCTGGTCACCGGATCGGGCATCAAGGAGGAGAGGGGGTCCTCACCGGGACGGCCCTCAGGAGACTGGGCGCCTTCGCCGGAGGCCTCCGTTTCCCTGCAAGTACCTTGTGGGGGACGCTCCTTGTCTGACTCTCGGGAACACTGAAGGGGCAAGGCGACCGGGCACGGAAGCGCTCGCACTTGTCGGGGGCCCCAGACAGCAACTTCGAGGCCTTCTTTTTGCGCTGTTCCACCTTGGGGGACCCCTGGTCAGAATGCCACCTGGAACGTAGTGCTGCAGGGGGAGAATCCACTGGTGGGGAGATGACCGAGGGTGCCACCCGAGACTCTGAGGCAGCTTTTTGAAAAATGTCTTCGGACTTCTGCTTACGGCTGAGCAGTGCCTTAGAGGACATTTTCTTACAGAGTGAACAGAGCTCTGGGTCATGGTCTGCTCCCAGACACCTTAGACAACAGTCATGAGTGTCCGTAAGCGACATGTTCCTAGAGCATCTATTGCATTTTTTAAACCCGGTGGCCATAGGGGCAAAAAACGGCCCCTGCGAGGTCGAAGACCCACGCAGCCAGCGGTTGGGAAAACAAAAAGGGCGCGAAGCCCAAAAATAAAAAAAAATAAAAAATTGAAAAGGTATCCCCGTAAGCTCCAAAAGAGAGCAAGGGGAGGATGCATAGAGGACCAGTGCAACCGGAAAAAAGAAAAGAGAGCCTGTTAATGCTAGCAAACAAAAAAGCAACCTTCAGGAAATGGAAAAAAGAGCCAAATGATGAAAACTGGAAACAGCACAAGCACTGGCAAGTTAAATGCAAAGCATTGATAAGGCAGGCAAAGCGGGAATTTGAGAAGAAACTTGCTACGGAAGCAAAAACACGAAATAAAGACTTTTTCAATTACATTCGTAGCAAAAGGCCTGTGAGAGAGTCAATTGGACCATTAGATGATAGAGGGGTAAAAGGGGCAGTAAGAGGAAACAAGGCTATAGCAGGGAGACAATGAATTCTTTGCTTCGGTCTTTACTGAGGAAGATGTAGGGATGTTACCCAAGACTGAAGTGGTATTTAAAGGTGATACTGCAGAGGAATTGAGAGAAATATCGCTACACCGGGAAGATATATTACAACTATTTGATAAACTGAATAGTAGCAAATCACCTGGACTGGATGGTATACATCCCAGAGTGTTGAAAGAACTGAAATATGAGATTGCAGACCTGCTATTGGTAATCTGTGAACTTTCATTAAAATCATCTGTAATACCTGAAGACTGGAGGGTCGCCAACGTAACACCAATTTTTAAAAAGGGTTCCAGGGGTGACCCAGGAAATTACAGACCGGTGAGCCTGACGCGTCAGTACCAGGGAAAATGGTAGAAACCATCATAAAGAACAAAATTACACAGCATGTAGTCATGGCCTAATGGGAGACAGCCAACATGGCTTTAGACAAGGAAGATCTTGTCTTACTAATCTGATATGTTTTTTTGAAGGTGTGCATAAACAGGTAGACAAAGGTGAGTCGGTTGATATAGTGTATCTGGACTTTCAGAAAGCTTTTGACAAAGTCCCCCATCAGAGACTTTTGGCAAAGCTAAAAAGTCATGGGATAGGAGGCAGTGTACTATTGTGGATCGGGAACTGGTTAAAAGATAGAAAGCAGAGGGTAGGGCTAAATGGCCAATATTCCCAATGGAAAAAGGTGAATAGTGGAGTACCCCAGGGATCTGTACTGGGTCCGCTGCTTTTTGACATATTCATAAATGACCTGGAAAAGGGAATAACTAGTGAAGTTATCAAATTTGCAGATGACACAAAACTGTTTAAAGTTGTTCAAACCCAAGAGGATTGTGGAAAACTGCAGGAGGATCTGGATAAATTGGAAGACTGGGCATCCAAATGGCAGACGAAATTTAATGTGGACAAGTGCAAAGTTATGCACCTAGGAAAGAACAACCCACACTATAGTTACACGATGCAAGGCTCCACATTAGAAACCACCACCCAGGAAAAAGATTTAGGAGTCATCGTGGATAACATGTTAAAACCCTCCGCCCAGTGTGCAGCGGCGGCCAAGAAAGCAAATAGAATGCTAGGTATCATAAGGAAAGGGATGGAGAATAAAACAAAGGATGTTATAATGCCTCTGTATCGCTCCATGGTACGACCGCACCTTGAATATTGTGTGCAATTCTGGTCGCCGTATCTTAAAAAGGACATAGCGTTATTAGAAAAAGTACAGAGAAGAGCCACCAAATTGGTGAAGGGGATGGAAGGCTACTCCTATGAAGAGAGGCTAAGAAGGTTAGGGCTCTTTAGCCTGGAGAAGAGACGGCTGAGGAGAGATATGATAGAGGTCTATAAATTAATGAATGGAGTGGAACGGATAAACGTGGATCAATTGTTTACGCTATCAGAGTAAATAGAAATTACATTTACCTGGTAATTGTAGTTCCTGGAGGATCCAGTTTAGTCCTCCACATCCGGGTAGTGCACCTCCTCCTGCAGCCTGGAGACTGGACCAATCAGAATCCTCTTATGGTAGGATGCATACTGCTGGAGCACCCATCAACCCCCAGTGAACTAGTAACAAAGCAGACTCAAAGAAGCAACACATGAGTTAAGTATACATGTCAAACTGGAACAAAATTTTAACTTCCCTCAGAAATAAAACGGCCCCCTCCCCAAACGAGGAAGCCAAACTCTGCACAGCGCCGCTGACTCCACTGAAGAAAAGCAAGAAAGAAAGAGAGAGAACCAGCCCGAAGACCAGAAGAGCTGGCAAAAGGCAGGAAGAGCGAAGCGCAGCTATAAATATACTGAGACAATGTAGCGGCACTCAATGTACACGCGCCGACCAAGAAGACTTGAGACAAGGGAGGGAAGGAGGACTAAACTGGATCCTCCAGGAACTACAATTACCAGGTAAATGTAATTTCTATTTCCTGAGCGGTAATCCAGTTTAGTCCTCCACATCCGGGATGTAACAGAGCAGTCAACTCCGGGCGGGACCCTTCCAACCGGCGCGCAACACCGCCGACCCGAAGCCAGAATCTTGAGCGGCGGACAGATCCAACCGGTAGTGTTTACTAAAGGCATGAAGAGACGACCAAGTAGCCGCCCTACAAATCTCGATAGGCGGAACAAGGCTATGCTCAGCCCAAGAAGTCGCCTGAGCTCTGGTAGAGTGAGCCCTTAACCCCACCGGGACTGTTTGATTCTGCAAAATGTAAGCCGAAGCAATTGCTTCCTTGATCCAGCGGGCGATAGAAGCTTTAGCCGCCGCTTCTCCTTTGCGGACCCCACCAAAAAGGACAAACAAACGATCCGTTTTACGAAACGCCGCTGAAAACTTCAAGTAACGACGAAGAACTCTCTGAACGTCCAGGAAATGCAATCCCCCGTCCGGGGACATGTCAGCTGCAGAATGAAGAACTGGTAGGAAAACCGGTTGATTCAAATGAAAAGGAGAAACTACTTTCGGCAAAAAGGAAGGCACCGGTCGAAGAACCACCCGATCGGAGGAAGAAGACAAGAACGGCTCTCGACACGACAGCACCTGCAACTCGGAAATGCGTCTCGCCGAACAGATGGCCACGAGAAATACCGTCTTCAGGGTCAAATCCTTCAGCGACGCTTTTCGCAAAGGCTCAAAAGGACTGCGAACCAAAGCCTGTAATACAAGATTCAAATCCCACGGTGGTACAAACACCCGACGAGGTGGCCGCAACCGAGAAACCGCCTTAAGAAAACGTTGCACGTCCGAATGCGCCCCTAGAGACACTCCGAGAACTTTGCCCCTGTAACACGTTAGCGCTGCCAACTGGACCTTCAGGGAGCTGGCCGCCAAACCTTTGTCAAAACCGTCTTGCAAAAAACTAAGGACAATCGGCACAGAAGCAGTAGCCGCGCGAAACCCGCGACGCGAGCACCAATCCTCAAACAATCGCCAAACGCGCACATACGCCAACGATGTGGAAGGCTTGCGCACCCGGAGAAGCGTAGATATAACGCCAGGCGAATAACCTTTCTTCCTTAACCTAATCCTCTCAAGGGCCAAACCGTAAGCGAGAACCGATCCACTTGCGGCATCCGCAGTGGACCCTGAATCAGCAGATCCAGAATCGATGGAAGCTTCCAAGACACCCCGTCTAGTAACCAAACCAGGTCGGCGTACCACGGTCTCCTGGGCCAATCTGGTGCAACCAGTAAAACGCGCCCCCGGAACGCTTCGATGCGCTGGACGACTCGACCGATCAATGCCCAAGGAGGGAAGACGTAAAGGAGGCCGCCCGACGGCCACGGCTGAATGAGCGCGTTGATGCCCTCGGACATGCGTTCTCTCCGGCGGCTGAAGAACCGCCCCGTCTTGGCCGACTGGAACGTCGCCATGAGATCCATCACCGGAGAGCCCCATCTGCGAACTATCTGTGCGAACACCTGTGGGTGCAGCTCCCACTCGCCGGGATCGACCTGCACTCTGCTGAGAAAATCCGCGGTCACGTTGTCTTTTCCCGCTATATGCACCGCCGAGAAAGCCGTCAGACGAGTCTCCACCCACTCGAATAGAGTGTCGGCCTCGCTTTCCATGGCTACACTGCCGGTGCCGCCTTGGCGGTTGATGTAGGCCACCGTCGCTGAGGTGTCCGAAAGGACCCGCACTGCCTGCCCTGTCACCAACGGTTCCAGGGACCGCAGCGCGAGCCTCACTGCTCTCAGCTCGAGACGGTTGATTGACCAAGACGCCTCTAGAGGACACCACGTCCCCTGCGCGTACTGACCCTGGCAGTGGGCTCCCCAACCGAGAAGGCTCGCATCGGTAATGACCGGGAGCCAAATGGGCTGCTCCAGAGGCACACCTATCCGCAGTCTCGGGGAACTCAGCCACCATCGGAGAGACAGCCGAACCGATTTCGGGCAGGGCAAGCGTTTGTTCAAGGAATGCAACTGGTTCGACCAACGACGCAAGAGGGCTCGCTGAAGAGGTCGCATATGAAATCTGGCCCACGGGACCACTTCCAGTGTCGCTGCCATGGTACCCAAGAGCCGTAGGTACCACCATGCTGAGGGAGCGGGAATTTTCAAGAACGAGCGAACGAGCCCCTGCAAGACTTGTATGCGACGCTCCGGCAAGCACACCAAACCTCTCGCCGTGTCGAAAAGAACCCCCAAATATTCGAGGGATTGGGATGGTACGAAACGACTCTTTTCCGCGTTGATCACCCAACCGAGAGACCGCAGTAAGGCTACCACTTTGTCTGTCGCCTGAACACTCTCCGACTCGGACTTCGCCCGAATCAACCAATCGTCGAGGTAAGGATGGACCAAAATCCCTTCCCGTCGCAACGCCGCTGCCACGACCACCATGACCTTTGTGAAGGTGCGAGGAGCCGTAGCCAGACCGAACGGCAGGGCTCGAAACTGAAAGTGACCCCAGGGAAAGGCAAACCGGAGAAACCTTTGATGAGCCTCTCGGATGGGAATATGCAAGTAGGCCTCCGAGAGATCGAGGGCGGTTAAGAACTCCTTGTCGAACCGCCACGATGACGGACCGTAAGGTCTCCATCCGAAAATGCGGCACCCTGAGAAAACGATTCACCCCCTTGAGATCGAGAATGGGACGAAGAGAACCGCCCTTTTTGGGTACCACAAAATAGATGGAGTAGCGACCGATGCCGCGCTCGGAAGGAGGCACAGGAATAACCGCCCCCAAATCGAGGAGACAACGCAGAGTCACCTGAATGGCCTGTGTCTTTTGCAGACCCCTGCAAGGGGAAAGGACAAAAGCGTCCGGAATCGGGCAAGCCAACTCCAGCGCATAACCGTCTCGGATTATCTCGAGCACCCACTGATCTGAGGTTATTTGGGCCCAGAAAGAAAGAAAGTCTCGTAGACGACCGCCGATGACTTGCTTCGTCTCCGGAGCCCGCCTCACTTCATTGTGGCTTGCGACTAAAGGAAGAGGACGCCGCAGAAGACGCTGTTGTGAATCCTCGGCTCGCCCCTCGAAAACCTCGGAACCCTTGCCCCCGGAAGCCATACCGACCGCGCTGTGAGCCCCAAGGGCGGGAAGAACGAAATCTGCGAAAGTCACAAAACTGACCCATCGCCGGAGGTAAATTCCTATTCAACTTAGTCTTATCTTCAGGCAGTCTACCGCCCTTAGACTCCCCGAGATCCTTAACCAACTTATCCAGGTCATCTCCGAACAACAATTTACCCTTAAAGGGGAGCTTACTGAGTCGAGACTTAGAAGACCCATCGGCCGCCCAATTCCGTAACCAGACAGACCGGCGCACCGCCACCAAGGAAGCCATGCTATTCGCCAAGGTGTGAATCAAATCATAATGCACATCAGCCAAATATGTGGAGCCAGACTCCAGCCGAGTTATCTCCAGCAACACTTGCTGGTCCAACCCCGAGGCCTGCCTTAAGTGTTGAGCCCACCGCAAGCAGGCTCGAGCCACCCAAGCCCCACAAATGGAAGCTTGTAAGGACAAGGCATTGGTCTCAAAGGCCTGCTTCAACAAACCATCTACCTTCTTGTCTTGCGCGTCTTTCAGAGCCGCACTTCCCTCAACGGGAATGGTGGTTTTTTTGGTTACCGCCGACACCGCGGCATCCACCCGAGGCGACTTAAATCTCTCCTTGTCCTTATCCGCTAACGGATAGAGGCGGTTCATGGTCCGAATCCCTTTCAGGCCGGACTCGGGCTGATCCCATTCAGTCTGAATCATTTGCTCAACCACTCGGTGCACCGGAAAGACCACCTGAGAGTCTCGGACCGCCTGGATAAGAGGGTCCTCTAACCCGTCCTCATCCAGCGAGCGAGGAGCCGTTAGATTGAGGGCATGAAGAGACTCCGTAATCAACGGCACCAGTTCCTCCTTACGGAACACGCGTATAATGCGGGCTTGATCCTCGGGCTCAGGGATTTCGCCATCCTCCAAGCCGTCAACACCAGCCTCCGGATCGATATCAGCATCCGGATCTGGTCAGCTCAAGTCATCGTGGGCCAAATCCAGGGCCCGAAAACGCTTGGTGACTGGCCGTCTTGTCTGTCCTCCCCCCATGCGGAAGCAGACAGAGGCGCCGGCCAAGCCTCAGGCAACTTGCCGGAGCGCCCTAACCTAAAAGCCTGGTGCATAAGGAGGACAAAGTCCGGAGAGAATCCGGAGAAGGCAGTATCCGCTGACGCCTCTGGCCAGACACTCACCTGCCCGGTAGGAGGCGCCGTAGCCCCAGAAGCCAGGAGCCCAGGAGAGGGGTCGCTGTCCGCCGGAGGAGCTGGACTCCCCGGCCCGGACAAGCCCTTCTGCTCCATTTGGTATTCTAAAGAGGTGGAGACAGAAGCGCAGCCCCTGCAAACCCCAGAATCATCCACCGCACCTCTGCGGGAACCGCAGATGACACACTGCGTCCTGGAGGCCATATAAGTAGAGGAAGCAGCAGCCAAAACTGAACTGAAGATAAAATAAGAAAGGAAATCAATAACTAAAGTAATGCAAAGAACAGGAAAAAAAGTACCTTTTTTTTTTTTTTTTAAAACATACAAAGTAGCTCAGACAAGGGAGAAGGCCCCCCCCAGCAAAAACGCCAGGGTAAGGAAACCCCAAGTGCCAGCACTCAAACGCTGCAGTCCTCTGTGTCGCCGGCTGGAAGAAAAAGAAAACCGGAGCCTCAAAATGGCCGCCAGCACACTTCAGCCCGCGATGAAAAAATGGCGCGAAAATGACCCGAGGAAACCAAAGAAATTAAAGTAAGGCAAGAAAAAAGAAACAAACAAAGCAATGACTCACCGCAGTGTGGCAGACTCGCGGGGGCTAGCACAGCACTTGAATCATGAGTGGGAGCCCCCGAATACACCGGTCTGTGGAGCAGAATAAGAAGGAGCACAGAGTGCCAGCAAAGCCAAGCAGAACGGGGCTGCCGAAGTACAGACCGGTGATAGAGCAGGCAGAGCTCTCCTCCGGTCAGTCAAGGAGGAGAGAGCTCGCCGTGGGAAGACAGGCACGGCTGCAGCAAATTCAGCAGTGCAGTGCAGACTCGGCCCCCCCGATCCTGTCAGCTGAGAAAACTTTTTTTTGTTTTTTAAAGCTGTAGCTACAGAAATAAACAAAGAGTAGGGAAAATAGAAAAATAACCAAGAAAAAAACACTCAAGTGTTGCCCCTAAGCTGTCCCTAAGTGAGCCTAACTACAGGCACACACGTCCTCCAGCTGCAAGGAGACTGGACACACTGGGGGTTGATGGGAGCTCCAGCAGTATGCATCCTACCATAAGAAGATTCTGATTGGTCCAGTCTCCAGGCTGCAGGAGGAGGTGCACTATCCGGATGTGGAGGACTAAACTGGATTACTGCTCAGGAAGCACAGTTACTTACCTGTAACAGGTGATCTCTGGGAACAGCAGGAATTAGTCTTCACATATGGGTACGTCGGTACCGACGGAGCCTGCACGGAAATGCTGCCCAGCTTCCAATCAGAAAGCTTTTGGCAGCATCCCTCGCGCCTGCGCAGTGACTTCCCGCCTTCTCCACAGCCTCTCTTCAGTTGAGTTTCAGAGCTGAGACAAAGGCGAGGAGAGAAAAGGAAGAAGATAAAAAAGATGCAACTCCTAGGGGAGGTGGGAGGGTTGTGAAGACTAATTCCTGCTGTTCCCAGAGATCACCTGTTACAGGTAAGTAACTGTGCTATCTCTAGGAACAAGCAGGAATGAGTCTTCACATATGGGGACTCCCTAGCTGGAGATGCCAGGGGGAGATCCCATAAAAATGCAAGTGCCTGGATCAGGGGTGCATTTTGACTCCAGGAATCCCCGGCATCCAATGTGGGATGGAGGGTCGAGTTGACAATAAAGGAGCTGTGAGGAAAGAACAGCATAGCCAAGGACTAGAGGGTTGTACAAACTACAGGAGTCCTTGGTAGACATAATGAGTAGCATTAAAAGACATTTAATGTACACTTAAAATATGCAACTTACCTACTGTATTGTAGGAAGTAGAAAGCATGATGGAGTCTACTGGATAAGCAGTAGCAGAATCTTCAAGGTGACCTCTCAGCAGTGACGATGAAGGTCCAGACCTGGAGGTAGATGATCCAGGTGTCAACTGGGTAGGATCTGACGTCAGGTCTTCAATGGAAAGCTTTATGGGGAAAGCTGAAAACTCCTTTAGGCATAAGGTCATTAACATTGAGGACTAAAGGAAGAAGACTGACTGAGTTGGACAACTAGCCCAGTCCTGGCGGGAAGAGGGGAACTGGAAAAAATCCCCTATTCCCAACAAACAGTTGTGTACTCAAGATAAAGAGGTACACTGTTTTTCCTAGCTGGCGAGAGATAGGAAAAATATTGAAGCTTGATGCTTCATGGACTTAAAGAAAAAATGGAGATGTTAGCACCAAAGAGGGTATTGGTGCCTAACAGTTTCTGCATCGTAAGATGGCATGGGACATAGGGCGACAGACTGTCTAAAACCTCTAGGAGGTAAAACATGTAGTCTAGACAGTAAGGGTGATAGTGTGTAAGACAGATCAACCCTTAAGAGGCCCCCTAACACACACATATATATATAGGGATATATACATGTGGCTGGAAAAATATATGTATATACATATATACATATGTTCAGATATGTATATTAGGATATGGGTGGTGAAATATGAGAGATAGAGAGATAGATATGATATACCTAAAGATATGTAAAGTTGTGGGGCTTGATTTAGCACCACCAGAGCAATGATATAGGTATGTAGACCTATATGGAGATGCTACATACAAGACAACAGGTTGTCTTCAAGATACATGTTTACCACCCAGCCCCATAATTGTACATGGGGAATATAAAAGAAAAAGATTCTGTGCTCTACAAGAGGGTGAACCCACTTGGGATATGAAGAGAGAATCTATTTTCATGGATTGAGGGATGCAGAAAGGCAATCTAACCAGATAACCGTGATGTTCGTGTGAGAACAGATGAATATATGAATCTGTAAAGAACAAGGCGGGAGTTTGTGATAAGGAAGCTTATAGCTCAGGAAGGAGCTATAGAAAAGGTTAAGTGACTCTGAACAAGCAACCTGTCAGTTCTGGTAGAAATAAGAAAACAGAATTTTGCCATAAAAGACTACCAGTCCCAGAATGCACCAGGTTTCCAACAGCCATTAGAGGAGCTGAAGTGGGGAAACGTGTGTTCAATCAGGAGGGCTATGAGGTAATCCCTAAGCACTTATCTCAAAGGGCAGGGCCTGATTCAGCACAGCTGCGCTGTGTTAGGGAGGAGCACTCATCTAGGCAGAATAAGAGTAGAGTTTATTCTACAGATGACCATCTTCATGATCACCTTGGATATACAGAGAATTATCCTCAGTTTCATCTGAAGGATTATCAGAAGCAGAAGCCAAACCGGACGGACAGAGAGGGAAAGAGACCCTCTGGAAGAAAGAGGAGAAAAGCCTTTGAGAGGTCTAGAAGAGTCCAAAGCAGTACATATACTGGGAGGTATTCCAAGGGCCAGCATACACCATTGGACTGGGGAAAGCCAGAGGAATGGTGCTGTAGAGCTAGGAATCTCCAGACGCTACCTGTGAGGGAGACGGCTGCACGTGGAAGGGACCCTAAGACCCATGCCAGAAGGTATGTGAAGAGAGATCCAGTGTCCAGGGATCTGGATTGGAAGGCTGGACATAAGAACTGGACTACATACTGGCCAGGCTATATAGAGAGGAACTCTAGCAGCAATGGAAGCTCAGGTATGAACACTGATCTATGCCCTAGCTATAACCTTGAAAGACAGCAGGGAAACAAGTATTCTCCTGAAAGTGCTCCATTGAGAGATTCATCTGTGCCAATCCATGATATTGAACCCATGCTTGTTGAACAAGGGGGAATAATAGCAGATGAAGATCCTGTTTATATGGACTGCTCTCTATCTAAACTCCGTTGGTAACTTTGTTATAAAGTACAGCAACCATCACAATGAAATACAAATTTGTTCTTTAATCTACTCAGAAAAGCTCCTGAAGCAGGATTTGACCCACACAGTAGAAAGCAAGCCAGCTAAGAGGTTTCAGCTGGTAACTGCTAGCAATCGAGCCTCACCTAATTGCTTGTGAGCTAGGAGAGAATCACTTCTGAATCTGTGTGGGAAGTAATCAGAAGTTAATCTGAAAAGAATAGTTTGTTTCTTGCTTTGTGGCTTTTCATTTGTTGTTTTCCTGATTTTGACTTTGTTTTTCCAAGTTAACACTGAAAGCAAGTTACCTGATTTTATGTGCTACCAAGCATATCTGTGTTGGGAGAAATAACCCCATAAATAAATATCTTATTGGCTTTACCCAAGAGCACAACTAAATTACTGTCAGCAGCTGTGTCTGGTGTGAATGAACTATATTGCCCACAATACCTTGCAAATCATATAGATATATGCACTTGACAAGACTGTGAAGATTCTCACCCAGGCAGCCGTCTGACAAGTTCCACAGAACACGGACATGGTAGATGTGGAGAAACGCAGGGAAGATACCAGAGGGACCTATGGAAGGACCCAGAGGTAGCATGCGTAAACAGAAGCCTTGGATTTTCACGCAGAATAACTGATATCTCGTGTTAACACCCCAGGCTAGAGGGGGTGTGTAGAACCCTCACAGGCATAGGAAGGGTTTATAAGTTTTTTCCCTACTAATAGAGAAACTTCAGAGACAAGGTCAATGCTCTATAGCAAAGCCCTCATAGTAGAAAGCTTCTCTGAAGACTGCAGAGAGCATTGTGCAGGAGAGTTATGAGATAAACTGACTGAAGTCAGGTGTGTTGCCATATCCTAGGAGAGGAGATGGTTAGAATAATATGAGAAAGCCTAAACGAGTAGGAGGATCCAAGATAGTTTGGAATCACTACTGAGGCTAGACAAAATTTTGAACAAGGGACTGGAACTTGGAAAAAGTCCCAGTAATACAATTACTGTAACTCCTGCAGGCAGAGCTGCTGACGGAAACAGCAGAGAGATTGTCCTGTGCTGAATAAAGAAAAACAGACAAGAAAAGAGAGGAGATGTCTCTTCTCCCTGTCTGGGGAATGAGCTTGGCAGAGAAGCTGTTCAGTATGGTACCCCTCAAGTGATTGGAGGGTGACGTACCCATAGGGTAAGTCAACTGAAGGAAAAAATGTTCAGTTGGGATAGAAACTATCAGGGGATAGTTGCAACTGCTCTTCTAGGGAGTAAGAAGAGAAGTGTGTTGTCCCTGAACAAAAAATGTTTCCCCCGTCAGGTTAGTACACTGAAAAGCACAGTGAATAAACTTTTAATATGTAGAAGTGAAGTGAAAGTTACAATTCCCGGCCCCTATGGTTGCTGGGAATGCTGAGACTGGCCAGAACTGGAGGACTTCAGACTAGGCTGAGGCGTCCCCTGTTTAGGTACAGCCGAATGATGGGCAGGAGATGAATGAAACTTTCTTTTCTTAGGGAAAGAAGGTTTGGTAGGACATTTCCTACTCTTTGAAGAAGGAGCTGGCTTAGAATGGTTTTTAGTGGAAGGAGAGTCAGTGGAGCATTGAGCAACATGACGTAAAGCCTCCTTATTGAAGAGACCTTCTCCTGTACAAGGAGAATGAGCCAGTATAGTTTGTGCCCATCTGCTCAAGTCTGAAGCTTCAAGCCAGGCTCTGTGACGTGCTGCAATGGCAATAGTAAAGGATCTGCTAACGGACTCAAAAGAGTCTATAGAAGCACGAGACAAGAACCAAGATATATTCCGGCTGTGATTGATGAGCAAGGAATAATCAGTAGCCTTGGGCTCTGGTAAAAAAGGGATCAAAAGAGACAATTTCTCTGTGACTTCCTGGAGTGTTAGACTCATGTGAAAAATATATGAAAGAACTCTGGAGGCCAGCATAGAGTTTTGGAAGGCCTGACGACCAAAAGCATCGAGTGTTCTTGAAGAACAACCCGGCGGATAAGAAGAATGCTTCTTCTTGCCCTTAACTTTCCTCAGTGCCGATTCCACTACAAGGGAACGATGAGAAAGTTGAGGCTTTTGGAACCCTGGAGAGGGTGGCACCCGGTACCGAACCTCAATGTCTGTAGAGACTGGAGGAAGTCGTAAGTTCCAGACCCTGAGAAGGAGATCCTGCAGAGCAGGATGTAAAGGAAACTTTATATTTTCTATTTGTGCCGGTGAGCCATGAGTAGGATCACAACCAGGGATAGAAATATTAAGAAAGGTTGCCATATCCCGGAGACAAGCCTGACACCACTGATCTCCTATGGGAACCATCCCTGGTAAGGCTAAAGAAAGAGCCTGAGCACCAGAGGAGGTACAGGGTACTGCACCAATGCCAGGTATCGGTTCCAAACTAGGCATCGGTGCAAGAACAGGCATCGATACTGATACAGGACTAGCAGATGAAGTAGCCATCGGGAACTGCTGCAGTGGTACCGAGATCATGAGGGATCAGGCTCTCTCGTCTGCCCGTCATACCACTTGCCCCCTCGATCCACTGCCCTCTTCCTGGTTGCTCAATCCTAACCTTGCACTTGTGCCCTCTATTCTCTCTATTTTCAACTCTAGTCTCACTTCCGGTCTATTCCCCTCCCGTTGGAAGCATGCTATTGTCCGTCCCCTTCTGAAAAAGCCTTCCCTTGATCCCTCTTCCCCTGCTAATTGGTGCCCTGTCTCCAACCTTTCTTTTTTGTCTAAGGTCCTTGAAAAACTCGTCTTTCTTCAGCTAACCTCTCACCTCGATTCTACTCACGCCCTCCACCCCCGCCAATCTGGGTTCCGCTCTGGTCATAGTACTGAAACTATTCTTTCTGCCTTGCTTTCTGAACTTCACCGTTCTCACGACCGTGGTGATATCTCTCTTGTGGTTTCTCTGGATCTGTCTTCTGCGTTTGACGTGGTCGATCACCGTACCCTTCTGTCTCGTCTGACTTTGGCATCTGTGGCACTGTTTTTCGGTGGTTTCACTCTTTCCTCTCCTGTCGTACTCTCTCAGTTCACTCCGGCACCTCGGCATCTCCCCCCACCCCCGCTACCTGTGGTGTTCCCCAGGGTTCCATTCTAGCCCCTCTGCTTTTCAATGTCTTCCTTGCCCCCCTGGCCCTGTTAATCCAACAATCCGCCCTTTCCTTCTATATCTATGCTGATGACATTCTCTTGGTCCACCATACCTCCCCTTCCTCTCCGGATCTGGGCCCCTTGAACTCCTGTCTGTCCTCTATCGCTTCCTGGTTTGACACGAACTTTATGCATGCTAACCCTGCAAAATCTGCGCTTTGGGTTACTTTTGGTCTTCCCCCCCCCCTCCCTTCAACCTGTCATGGGCTCTCACCCCATTCCTTCCACCCCAACCCTTCGCTACCTGGGTATTATCCTAGACTCGTCTCTTTCTTTTCACGATCACATTTCCTCCGTTGTACGTTCCTCCTTTTTTCATTTACGTCGTATCAAGGCTGTTCGTTCCATTCTCCCCTCCTCCTCCCTAGTCACTCTCGTTCTGTCTCTGGTTATTTCTCGTCTTGACTATTGTAATGTTGTCTTTGCTGGTCTTCCTTCCTATCAACTTCGCCGTCTTCAACTTATCCAAAATGCCGCTGCCCGTCTCATTACTGCTTCTTCCATTCATGCCCATGTCTCACCATGTCTCCTTTCTTTACACTGGCTTCCTGTTAAATTCCGGTTTATGTTCAAGGTGCTTATTCTTGCTCACAAAGCTCTTCACTCTGATTCCCCCGGTACCTAGCTGACATCATTCGTCTCCAGCCCTCTCCCCGTTTCCTACGTTCGTCTCACGGTAATCGTCTCTTTCTCCCATCACCTACTCAGGCCCATCTTGAATCTACCCGTCACTCTGCCTTCTTTTTCTTAGCCCCTGCCCTCTGGAACTCCCTTCCCCTCCCACTCCGCACTGAATCATCCTACACCCGTTTCAAGACCCTCCTTAAGACACATCTTTTTTGTCAGGCTTTTGATCTCCCCCCCTCTGCTGATGGTGTTTCCACTCCCTAGCCGCGCCTCCCCCTTTTCCCCTTTTTCCTTTATCTTCCCCCCCCCCCCTCCTCCTTTCCCGATTGTTGCCCTCCTCCACTCTGGCTCCCAGGCTCCCTGCCATCTGTTTTATTTACCTGATTTTATTTCTTTGTCTTACTGTCTCTACCTCTGTCCTATCATTTTATGGCGTTCCTTTCCTTTTAGCAGTCGTTGATTTTATGATTGTACACCGCCCTGATGCTTCGGCCTGGGCGGTATATCAAGTGTTTTAATAAAGATAAAGAAAGTTATGGCTATGATCTTTGGAACTGCCTATCTGGAAACGACAGGAGTCGGTTCCAGGACGCGTCGGTACGCAGTCCTCGAGACTAGATATCGGCTCAAGACTCGGCATCGAAGTAAGCGATACTATCGATGCATGTCGCCAAGGTGCCGATGCCGATACCACTAAGGCAGACTGGGTTACATCGATCAATACCGATGGTACCGAGGATACCCGATGAGCACCTCTTGCAAAGGGTAAGGTGGTCCACCTCGATGCCGATGCCAGGGTATCTGAACCGATCGATCGATGCCGGTACCGTCCCGGAGCATGGCTGAGATTGAGGGAAGTCAATGCGGTGCATATCGATCGGCCCCGAAGGTACCAAGGATGCCCGATGACGATCCCTGGTGAAGAGTGGAATACTCGACACCGGTGCCAATGCCGGAGGCTCGGTACCGCTCGAAGCGGATACCACCCCCGCGCATGGCTCAGGTATGTTCTGTGAGGGGTGAGCCCCAGGAACATCCTGAAACCCCTTTAACGCTTTGGAGCCCGAAGACTCCCGCAGGGGTAATGCCAATGGGTTCTTGAGGGTAAGGCCGGAGCCGTCACCATGCTGGGCATGGGACATACCACTCAAGCATTGGCTAGTCTTAAGACTGTTTTTGGGTTACCTGATCCTGTGAAGTAGAGAAACCGGGTACCCTCACTGCCGAGGAAAAAACGGTATCGAGGGAAACTCTAAATACTGAAGGTTTCCTCACAAAATTATCTCCTGACAAGTCAGGGGAAAAAGGGTCAGGACCCACACAGTTGAGACACCAACTATTGGTGTCTAAAAAGAAACAAGTGTTTCGACATCGAATGCACTTCTTAGGAAAAGAAGGCTCCATAATGAAAAAGGCCTAGTAGGCCCAAGAAGTTAAGGTAAAAAAACTGAAGAAAAGTTTCTCAGAATTTAGCCAAAAATCCACCGGCGATACCGGTGGTAGCGGGAAATACAGCTGCGACCACAAGAAAACAAAAAACTAAAGTAATTAAAGCAATTAAAAAGAAAAGTTTCTGCGGTGACAGGACGATGTCCTGCCGGCTCCGCGGAAAAACTAAAACTGAAGAGAGGCTGTGGAGAAGGCGGGAAGTCACTGTGCAGGCGCGAGGGATGCTGCCAAAAGCTTTCTGATTGGAAGCTGGGCAGCATTCCCGTGCAGGCTCCGTCGGTACCAACGTACCCATATGTGAAGACTCATTCCTGCTTGTTCCTAGAGATTAGAAAGACTAGGGGACATGTAATGAAGCTACAGGGTAAACTATTTAAGACAAATGAGTGAAAAAAAATATTTTCTCTTAACGTGTAATCAAACTCTGGAATCTGTTACCGGAGGATGTAGTAAGGGCTGTTAGTATAGCTGGGTTTAAAAAAGGTTTGGACAAGTTCCTGGAGGAAAGGTCCATAAACCACTATTAAAAAGGGACCCAGAATATCAATGCTTGACCCAGTACAAGCATTGTGGAACCTGTCTCTTTTGGGGATATTGCTAGGTACGTATGACCTAGATTGGCCACTGTTGGAAACAGGATACTGGGCTTGATGGACCTCGGTCTGACCCAGTATGGCATGTCTTATGTTCTTATGTTTTTCCGAGGGACAAGGATGTGCGTCCGAAGGGCTCCGCGGAAAAAAGGAGACTGAGCAAGATGGCACCCTTGGACGGGAAGAGGCCACGCATGCGTGGTAGCAATCCCAAAGGCTTTCTTTGAAAGCTGGGGAATTGCGCTGCGCGGGGTCAGTCGGTGCCGAAGTCACCCATAAGTGAGGACTGACTTCCTGCTTGTTCCTGAAGAATCTGAAATTTCAATGGTCTGTCACACATGGAAGGAATGAAAATACCTCAAGATGTGGAGAACAGAGGTAAGCAATTCCTAGGGCAAAAAGGGGTATACCAGTGAGCAGGGCCAGACCATCCATTGAGCACAAATGTTTTTTTTGCACAGGGCCCCGCGTTTCAGGGGACCCCGCACAAAAAACATTCTACATCAGCCCAAGTAGATTAAAAAAAATGGCTGCTGCTGCCGCTGCCACCGTGGCAGCGGCAGAATCAAGTATCCTGCCGCGGGGCCCCCTCTGCCCGGCAGAGCCTCCCTGCAGCATCAGCTCCCAAGTCCCAAAGCACGGGCTTTCAGAGTTGCAGTAAGCCCGCTGGAGCTGATGGGAAATCCCATCAGCCCCGGCGGGATTAACAGAGCCGCAAGAAAGGGAAACTCGCGGCTCTGAAAGCCCGTGCTTTGGGACTCTGGAGCTGATGCTGCAGGGAGGCTTTCCGAGCAGGGGGCCCCGCAGCGGGATGCTTAATTCTGCCGCTGCCACGGCGGCAGCAGCAGCCATTTTTTTTTTTAAAATCTACCTGGGCTGATGGGGGGAGGGGGGATAGGACTGAAAATGGGGTGATGGGGGGCTAAGACTGAAAATGGGCTGAGTGGAAAGAGGGCTTGAACTGCAGATGGGGACAGGGGCATTGAATGGAAATGGGCTGAGTGGAAGGGGGGCTTGAACTGCAAATAGCTGATGGGGAGGGGGGCTTGGAATGGAAATGGGCTGTGAGGGGAGGGAGCTAGGACTGGAAATGGGCTGAGTGGGGGGGGCTAGGATAGGACTGGAAATGGGCTGTGGTGGGGGCTTGGATTGAAATGGACTCATGGAGGGGCTAGAACTGGAAGTAGGCTCATGGGGGGCTTGGATTGGAAATGGGCTGAATGGAGGGGAGCTAGGATTTGACATGGGCTGATGGTGGGGCTAGGAAAGGACTAGAAATAGGCTGATGGGGGGCTGGGATTGGAAATGAGCTATGGAGGGACTCGGATAGGACTGGAAATGGATGGGGGAGCTAGGACTGGAAATGGACTGATGGTGGGGCTAGGATAGGATTGGAAATGGGCTTATGGGGGGGGCTAGAAGGGAGCAGATGCTGGGTGGGACTGGAACTAGAAGGGAGCTGATGTTGGGGGAGGATTAGAATGGGATGGAGCTGGGAGAGTGAAATGGAGAAGGAAAAAATATTGTGTGGGGGAGGGAAGACAAATCTACAATTGGCCGGATATTGGGAGAGTAAGTGGGGATTGAGGATGGAGGAGTAAAATTTGAGTGGATGAAATAGGAATGAGGAAAGAGCAAAAGGAGAAAGATTAGTATGTTAAAGTAGATGCAGAGAGAGAATGGAAAAAAAACTAGGAGAGAAGAAAGGACAAATGGACAGCAGATGGAGTTAGCAGAAGACACAAAGAAACCAGAAGAAAGTGGCTGGAGCAATTTGCAACTGAAAAAAATGCACAAAAGGTAGAAAAGTAATCTCTTTATTTTGAATTTATTAACTGGAATATGTCAGCTCTGGGAAATGTGCATCATTAATGTCTGCGCTTTGTTTAGTACAAGAGGAAATTAATTTATAGTTTTATTTCTACAGTGTTGTACATTCCAAGTTTGGCTTTTGGGGTTCCCAGATTAATTATCGTCTTCCTGTTTCTAAATTGTGATTCCTTGTTTGGTGATGGTCTATGTTCGGCATGTGTAACTGAGCTGAGGTATTCTGTTTATGTAATTCCTATTTGACATTGCCACTTGTTCTTTCCCCAGTAGGTCATGTATTGTTATTCTCCGAAATGTATTGGTTTAATATTTATTTATTTAACCCATTTTGTATACCAACTTATCCTTCAATCAAAGTGGTTGACAAGACAACAAAGGACTTACATGTTGAGGGCATGGGAAGATCAAATACATTACAATATGAATACAGTACAAACAGTAAATTATAATCTCATAGTGAAATTGGATATACAAGTTGATCAATTTAAGTTATTTGACCAAATGATTCTATGAATAAATAAGTCTTTATAGATATGCAAAAGTCTTTGATGTCTTCCTGAGCTCTTAATTCTTCAGGAATAGAATTCCCATACCTCTGGTGCCATGAAGGAAAATGCTCTTTTAGAGATCATCTGTTTTGATCTATTGACGTTTAAAGGTGTACTAAGCTTATTGGAGTTATGAGATCGTCTAGGTCTTAGGTTCTTGTCTTTGGATATTATATGCTGTAGAATATCTGCTTGGTGAAAGATTCTGAAAATAATTAGGTTTTTCTATTTTGCTCTTGCAATAATTGGAAGGAAATGTAACTGTTTAAGGACAGGAGTTACGTGACCAAATTTTGCAGAGCCAGTAATTATACGTGCAGTAGTGTTTTGAACTAATTGGAGAGGATGGACAGCGTTTTTAGGAAGACCTTGATACAAGATGTTTCCAAAATCAAGTAGGGGTGTTATGACAGCTTGACATACCATGCGAAAGTGATTTGTATTTAATAGTGATTTTAGTCTTCTTATAATCTTTAAGCGATGGTATGCTTTAGCTGCGATTTTGTTTATATGAGATTTTAAGTTTAAATATTTAATCTAAGGTTATACCTAAATATCTTACTTCATCTTTAATTTTTATTTTTTTATTTAATAGGTTAATTTCACTTGGCAGTTTTAAGGACTGACAATTTGATATGAAAAATGCTTGTTTTGTCAGAATTTATTTTTAAATTGTTATTGAGCCAATTATTATTCATATCATTCAAACAGCTATTAATTTTTGTTGTATCAAAGGTATTTTGATCAATTGAAGTATAAATCATAATGTCATCAGCGTATAAATGATAATCCATTTCATGATGTTTAATAATTTGACATATGGGTTGAATGTAGATATTAAAGAGGATAGATAAAGCAGAACCTTACGGAATACCTTGTACAATCGTGAATTGAGGATTTTTTTGTCCTCATTTTTTACTCTTTGTGAACGATTGGTTAAGTAAGAAGCGAACCATTTTATTGTATTGTTGGATAAACCAATATTTCGTAGACGTTGCAGCATTATTGAGTGAGACACAGTATCAAATGCTGCTGAGACATCGATGAAGATTAATAGAAATAATTTGTTTTTGTCAAGAACTGTTATAAGATTATTAAAGAGAGAAATCAGTAGCGTTTCCACATTGTGATTTGGTTTAAAGCCATGCTGATGTATATCTAGTGGGGCATGTAAGCCAATGTGATCTTGCAGTTGTTTTTGTACTACTTTTTCTATAATTTTTGATATAAAAGGTAAACTCGAAATAGGACGGTATGACTTGGGGTCAGTGATGTCTAGTGATTTACCTTTATAGATTGGTCGAATTATAGCTTTCTTTAGTATAGATGGTAAGTGTCCTTGTTTTAAAGAGTTGTTGACGATATTTACAATGTGAAAACGAATTTGATTTTTAGTACTTTTAATCCATTCCACTGGACATGGGTCAGCTGGGGAAGTTGTTGTATTAATTGTGCTGATTATATTTTCAATTTGTTTCGAATTTGGTATAGAAAAATCCTTCCAGACTTGTGAATTTGATGCAAGGTTTCATCCAAAATTGGTAGTCTTGTGATGTAGGTAAGTTGTTTGGTGAAAATGAATTTTTGTTTATCAGGTAGTTCGCAAATAGTTGGGGATCTATTTAATAGTCACTATATGAAGTGTTCACTTTTGTGAGTTGTTGAGCAATGTTAAAGAGCGCCCTTGGTTTATTAGCTGCTTTCATTATTAGATTTGTATGGTATTGTTTACGATCATTTATTAGCTTATTGTGTTCTATTTATTTAACATTAAATAGAAATTTTATATCTTGAGATTTAGTTAGTCTCCATTTACGCTCGTTTTCTTAAAATGCGTTTTGCCTCCCTGATTTCATTTGAATACCATGGTGCATTTTTCGCCCTGCGTGTTTGCACGTTATTATTTTTCAGGGCTATAGCAGCATTTGAAATGATGTTGTTCCAATTTTCTATGGCTTTATCCAATTCGGTGTAGTTTTGTTGCAACTGTGGAATAGTTTCTTTAAGAAAATCTTCTTTATGGAAAGCTTTAAATTTTCTAGTTTTGTAATCACTTGTTAAGTTTGAAGATGCAAGGAAAATGAAATTAGATAATGATCAGACCAAGGTACTGGAGTAGCTTTTGGGACTGTAATTTGATTTTGTGAAAATAGTTGCTCTGAGCAGAAGATCAAATCTGGAGTGGTTCCATGTTGGTGCGTAGGCTGGTTATTATCTGTTGATAACCTAACGATTTTACTGCATTTAGGAAAGTTCTGGACTCATTAGAAGGTGATGATGATAGATTGTAATCACCTAGTGCAATTAGTGGTTTAATTTGAGAGCTATATGTGCACATTAATTCCAAAATTGTTGAAAGGTGATCCTTTGCAGCATTAGGTGGTCTATATGTGAGGCACACAGACCACCAAACTCAGGACAGAAAGAAAATGGAGAAAAACCAAAAATGAAGATGACAAAACAAAATACATATATGAACTTGATGCATACCACACAGAAACTGACAAAGCAAAAAAAGCCTACCATTCAAAGATCATAAATACATCAATAAACAAACCCCGAGAACTCTTTCAGATTGTCAAAAAACTGACAAGAGCACCTAACAACTCCGACCAACTACCAAATATCCCACCAGAACTACTAGCCCGACAATACAAACAGCTTCAACAACCACATAATCCACACCTGAACACCGAGACAACCACAACAAATCACCACCCCATCATGAAGAGAGACTGGAATACGTTCGAAGCAACCACAGAAGAAGAAATATTATCCACCATCTCCCGCCTAAACACCACCACCTCCCCACTAGACCCCTGCCCTACTGAATGGATAAAGAAATCCAAAGAAGACCTGAGCACACCATTAACCCACATTGTCAATGAATCCCTCAACCAAGGACGCATGCCAGACATCCTCAAAACCACAATCATTTGACCAACCCTAAAAAAGCACAACCTGGATCCCCTAGACCCCACCTCCTACAGACCGATAGCGAGCCTCCCGTTCACCGCCAAGATAATCGAGAAGGTAGTCCAGCAGCAGCTTCAAGAACATCTAGACATCAACAACATACTGGACCCGCAACATGGCTTCCGTCCACTACACGGAGTCGAGACCCTCATGATAGCACTGATGAACACCCTCATCATAGGAACTCAAGCAAAACACTCTGGATATATCAGCAGCCTTCGACACCATCTCCCACAACATCCTCATACAGACTACAAACAATTGGAATCAAAGATACTGTACTCCAATGGTTTCAATCCTACCTATCTAATAGACAACAATTGATCCGCACAAGCATATCAACCTCGCCCCCCTTCCAGCAATACCAAGGAGTGCCTCAAGGATCCACACTATCTGCCATGCTCTTCAACATCTACCTGCGACCACTCTGCTCAGTCATACGTACCCACAACATCAACTTCCACATATATGCTGATGACATAATGCTCTATGCCCCAATTACAACCACAAACCCAACAAATGAACATCTATCAGCATGCTTCACCGAAGTATCCAACTGGCTACAAGAGAACCACCTATCCATTAACATAAAGAAAACCAAAGCTCTCATAGTAACAAAAGACCCTGACTTCACGCCACCTACACACCTCAACATGGGAACCACACAAATTCAAATACAGCCACAAATAAGATATCTAGGCATTATCATAGACCAAGCTCTTACGCTCAAGCAACAAATCACTAACACTACCGGAACTATATTCCACAAAGCTAAAACAGTACAATGCCTCAGACCTCTCCTCGAACCTCAGGACTTCAGGACAGTAATGCAAGTTATGACACTCCCACATCTGGACTACTGCAACGTAATCTACCATGGACTACCCACCACACAGACCAACCCCCTCCAAATTGCCTTGAACACCACAGCAAAAATTATTCAGAAAGCAAAGAAACGGGACCACATCACCCCAATTCTGAGGGACCTACACATACTTCCCCTTGAAGCAAGAATTAAATAAATCCATTCTACTCACTCACAAAGCCATCCACCAAACACAGACCACCCAGCTCCGCACCCTGCTACCCCGTCCAGCCCACAGCAAAACAACCAGACAAACCTCCAGCAACTCCCTCGCCATCCCTCACAAAAGAACCAAATGCACTCAGCGGACCTGCAACAGAGCCTTTGAACTTTATGCGCCGTCCCTCTGGAATTCTCTACCAAATCACATCAGGAACAACGGTGATCTCTTGTCATTCAAACAACTAAAAACCATCCTATTCCAAGAATCTCTCAAAACAGAAACAAACTCCCACCACTGACTGCACCAATCCCCTAACCCATCCATCATGAACATAAGATCAAAAACTGTATTACTTTGTCCATGTCTATGTCCATCTTTTGTCGAAATCATCAATGTTGCCCACCTTGTGCAGGCCCTACCCTATATCTGATTATCACCCCCCCCCCCTTTTATGTTACACTGCTTTGACCCAGTGAAAAGCGGGATATAAATACAGTTAAATAAATAAATAAAATAAATGGTGGTTTGATATAATAATTGAGGTTGTTTCAGTAGAATTATTTGTTGTGATAGATTTAAATGTATAGATTGTTTCTGCTAATATTAGGATTCCTCTATGTTCTCTAAGACAATTAAATATTTTATAATCTAAAGGGGTAATCTGATTTAAAATAATTTGATCTGTCTCTTTTAACCAAGTTTCTGTGATGCAAATGATATCAAGGTTATGATCTTTGATATAATCATAGATAATGTTTGGCTTATTTCTTATTGACCTTGCATTTATTAAGGCATATGAAATAGGTGAATGAAGAATTGGGTTTCTGGTGCTACGTTTAAATGATGAAGAATGAATTTTATTTAATTTTTTATCTTTGTTTATGATGATGGTATTTGAAACTATTATTATTATACCTAACAATTTGGACTAATAGGATTAATTACTATAGCGTTTGGTAAAGCTTGCTCTGTAAGAAATAACATATTAAAATAAAGAAGTATATATTGATATGTTGTATGCATGTTTGAGAAACTTATGTAAACGTTAAAGGAGTTAGATAATTGGTTTTAAATTAAGAAGGTAAACTTTAAATTACATATTACATTCACTATATTATAGTTTTTTTGTTTGCTATGTTTAGGAGAAGATAACAGATTTGGGTTTACAAAGTGAGTTTATAGGTTAATTAAATGAACTTAAATTAAATTACTTGCTTACCATTATTTTCTTAGTTTTAATGTTGATAGTTTTGCGTTTTCTGCAATGTCCCCCGCCTGACGGTGGCAGCTCCTAACGATATCAAGGCTCCTCCCCCTAGCCCCGATTGGTAGATTAAGCAAGGGAATGCCTTAGATGTGATCAGGCAAAAAGCTGCTTGATGATACTTAAATCAGCTGTGCAGGACAAACAGGCAGTCTGATCCAGACGGTGACAGCTCCTAACGGTATTTGCAGTGTTTCCTTTTGATAGGTAGAGTATGGTGCTTTGTGAGTCCTGGTAGTGCTGTTAGGATACGGCGGGTTTGCTATGGGTTCTAAATGTAGCCAACCCAAACTTGATTCCCTTACCAATCTATCACCCAATGCAGTGTCCCAACTTAATAAAAGCTCTTCAGCGACTCCTTGATATAATAGCAATTCATATCTAATTTTTGTCGGATCGTTCACCATGAAAAGAAACTTTTCCTTTCTCGAAGTGAACCCTCCATTTTAATCAATTTTCAATATGGCCTAATAAAGGCCTAAAGGACCGATGAAACAGCACTTGCTGCCGTCAGTAACAGCTAGAAATGTCAATATCCTCTCAGGTCAAAGGGCTGAAAAAAGACAGCCTTACAACATATCAGTCCTTCTCAAATGAATTGATAAAGCAATCCATAGAGACAAGCACTTAGCTGGACGGATATGTAAAGGAGATGCCTCCTGGTTAATCAGCTCTACCGCCAAACGCTCTTCAGCTAAAATCTTCAAAGGAACCAGGCAGTCGCAAGATGAAAAAGAAGCACTTCCCAAGACAAGAGCCGAGGTTCACGCGACACTAATAGTGTTTCAAGCTGCACATCCACTTCGCAGCTCTTCTTCAGGCATGATGAACCCCGTAGAGACAGTTCTATTTAAATCCGGTGATAAAGATGACGTCAGACCAACTAATGTGAAATCCAAAACTTTATTGAACACCCAACTGCAAACTCCACCAATCAATTTCAGCATTCATGCCCAAAGGGGCCACCGACTGGAGACGATATATCCATTGTTGCTCTTTAAACTGTAATCTCATTAAACGATCACCTCCCCTCATGGTTTGGGGAACCACCTCCAAAACCCTCCAGTGCAAATCCAAAAACCTATGATTCAACTGTTGACAATGAAGAACCCCTGGAGCACCCTCCTGTCGCTTGTCTATCCTGGAGCGATGTTCCAATAGACGCTTTCGCACGGGTCTGGTAGTTCTCCCCACATATTTCAGATTGCAAGGACAAAGCAACATGTAAACTACAAAGGCAGTGTGACAGTTTGAATACTCTAAGGAGTGACATTGTAAACCCATAGTAGGATCATCCCATACTTCCCCTTGGATAGTTGTTGCACAGAAATCACATGTCTCACACGCATAATGCCCACGCTGCAAATTTTGGAATCCTGACTCTTGAGTCCTCACCACCCAATCCCCTATAGTACGGGACCTGCGGTAAGCCAGCAGGAGAGGTTTCTGAAAACATTGATGCAAAGACAGTGTCCAGTGCTTCTTCAAAATATGCACCAAATCCGGGGCGGCAGGTAAAAAAGGAAGTACCCCAATCACTGCATCCTTCACTGCTCTAGCAGAGGAAGAATCCGGAGAAAACTCAGAGTCCCCCCACCAACTAGGATGATTATACAGCGCCCGTTTGAAAGCTGTTCACATTTGTTCAGGATACTGTTCCAGGTGGCATAAAACTTCTTATCCTCAATAAACATATGTGGGGGTTTTAAAACCCTCAAACTCCGTGGGATCATTTGCTGTTTTAGGTATTGGGTCATTGTAGCCGTGTGTAGTTGGTAAGGGAATCAAGTTTGGGTTGGATACATTGGGGTTGATTTCCATGGGTGTACTATTGTAGGATGGGTTCTAAATGGGCAGTGTTTGTAGTAGTTCCTAATCTGCTTGGCGGATGGCACTGGATTATATTAATGTAGAAATATTTTATAGTCTTTCTTTATCCATACACTCATTAAGAAGAGGCATGTTTACTAAAAGTTAGTGTATGGTAACATTATGCAAATATTTATGTAAATGAGGTTCCTTATGCAAATGAGGCCCACACCCAAGTCTCTGCACATGGTCCGGCACCCCCCTTGGGTCGCCCCTGCCGGTGAGAGTTCCCACCTATGCCCTGTGTACCTGCTATCACCTGCCGACCTCGTCCCTTTCCATCCTTTGCTCCTTCAATAATTCCTGGGAGATCCAGCAACTACAAGCATGGAGATAAAGGAAAGAAAGTTCAGAAGAAGAGTATTAGAAACAAAACAGTATTTATACACAGCAGAGATTGCAAACTCCACTCAGAGTGCCACAGACAGGCCTAGCTATCAGGAAAGATTTCCATGATTCTGATTCAAGAAACAGGTTCGTTGACATTGACCAGCTTGGCTCTTCTGCAGCACTTCAGGACTGGAGATCAGCCTGCCTGCAATAAGTGGCTGTTTTCACAAGAGAAGTTGGGAATGTTTCTCCCTGCAGGAGAGGGGAAGAGCGCAATGAATTTTCCTAAATATTCATACATCACCTTCAAATTATATTATACCCCGGATGCATGGAGTGGATGCAGACTATGTGTATAGGTTGGGGAAGGAGGGGAGGGGAAATTAGGACTCACCTGATAATTTGCTTCCCTCGAGTTCCTCTACTTCAGTCCGGCCCATTGAGCTGTCACACCCCCCCCATCCACAGCCTGAAGACTGAGCATGCCAAGTCTTGATGTCGCCATACTTAGGTTGCTGGCACCTCCTTCAAGGCTCAGTAATCTACTGACAAAGCAGACTCCACCCTGCATTGTATTTAGTTTCCCCTACTTCGCCAAGTTGTACTTCCTGTTAAATGTAACGACCAGACACGTGTAAACTGTCGGATGTTTTCTGTTCAATGTAAACCGCGCTGATGTCTAATAGTGCGGTATATAAGAATTGTTAATAAAATAAATAAATAAATAAATAATGAACAATGCCTAAGGCACTAGCCTCAAACCCTAAACCAGAAAAACAAGGGAAACCACCAGAAAAGCTGGCTGAACAGAAGCAGAGCTAATGAGCCCCAGCTATTGCCTAACTTCATCCTCATCCTCCTCCTCCATTCTCTTTTTTGGTTTTTTATTTTGTTTTTTGCAGGATATCTGTCACTCTGTAGGAAACACCCACCACCCAAGCCTTTGCCACCTCCTAAACCAGCTACATGTTGATCTCTTCAGATCTGGGATCGCCCTGGCTAGGATCAGCAGTTATGGGAGGATTCTGGACTAGAGGAACTCAAGAAAAGCAAATCAGGCAAGTCTCCTTCCTTATCATTCCTCCAGTCCAGTCCAGTACAGACCAGACCATTGAGATGTACCAGAGCAATTACTCTAGGGCAGGACCCGCGAGTCTGGCCTGAAGCACCACCGAACAAAAATGGGCATCTCCTGCCGCCGGCACATTGAGACAACGAACAAATGCAAGGAAGACCACATCGCTGTTCTACAAATGTCTACTGGCAGAACCAAGGAAACCTCTGCCCAGGAGGCTGCTTGTGCCCTAATGGAATGTGGTCTCTCAAGCCCAAAGGGAGCTGCTTGCATTGCAACAAGTATAGAGACGCGATGGCTTCCTTTATCCATCATGCAATAGATGCTTTGGATGCAGCCTACTCCTTGCGCGGACCACCACAGAGAACAAATAATCAATCCAACTTGCAGAACAGTTCTGTCCTCTTCAGATATCTGCCCAGAATCTGCCATATGTCAAGCAAATGCAACTGACAGTCACCCGCCCTGAAACCACCCCATGCAAATACCGGCAAGGACACTGGGCTGGTTTTGATGAAAAGCCAATCATTTTGGGCAGAAAAGGTAGTACTGGACGCAGCATCACTTTCTCCCTTGTCATCACCAAAAAACAGTTCCTGGCAGGTCAATGCCTGGAGCTCGGAGATTTGCCACGCCAAACAAATAGCCACCAAAAAGGCTGTCTACAACATTAAAGCCTTCAAAGTTGATGAATTTACTGGTTCAAAGGGCATCTCCATCAGCCCTCTCAAGACTAGGTTCAGGTTCCACAGGGGAATCAAAGACCTGAACGGTAGCCAGACCTGCTTTACCGCTCACAAAAAGGACAACATGCAGGTGAGGCCCCAGCGATTATCCCTGGACTCTACCCCTATAGCAAGTAACAGTGGCCACCTGAACGCATAATGAGCTACGAGCCAATCTTTTCTCCACACCTGTCTGCAAGAACACAAGCACCTCCAGCAGAGATGCCGAAAAAGGCCAGTACCTCCGTTGCAGACACCAGTCCTCAAACACTCAACACACTCAGACGTATGACAAACACGTGGAATGCCTACAGGCTTTTAGCACAGTTGTAATCAGTGCTGCCGAATAGCTTCTCTTTCTCAACTGAGCCCTCTCAAGAGCCAAGCCGTAAACGAGAATAGACTCACCTGCAGCATGAGAATGTGCCTTTGCCTCAGGTTGTCTGCTACTTCTGGAAGGTGCCATGGACACTCTACAGCCAACCACAGCAGATCAGCATACCATGGGCAACCTGGCCAGTCCAGTGCAATCAACACCACCGGCCCCAGATGAGACTATCCGTTGTAGCATTCTCCTGATCAGTGTCTATAGCGGGACACATACAGAAATCCTTCCAGTAACCTCTGGACTAGTGCATCCAAACCTTCCAACATCCTCTCACCACCTGCTGAAAAAACAGGTCGCCTTCGTGTTCCTGAAGGTTGCCATGAGGGCCATGATTGGCTGACCCCATCACCCAACGATCTGCACAAACACGTCATCACTGAGGCACCACTCCACTGGGTCCAAAAGCCATCGACTGATAGCTGGACGCCACATTGTCTGTCAACCATGTGCGCTGCCGATAGGGTCAGGAGATTGAGTTGGGCAGAAAACAAGAGAAGCATCTCGTCCCCTAGAAGAATATTCCAAGTACCACCAAGGTGATTAAAGTAAGCCATCATTGTGGCATTGTCTGAGAACACCCATTCCCCAGCAGGAATGGTCGGAGCTCCAGCAATGCAAAAAACAATGTTGGCATCTCCAACCAGTTGATGGAAAACAGACTTTCCTCCTGTGTCCAGTGCCCTTGCATCACTCGCAGTGCACCCCCAACCGCTCAAGCTGGTGTTTGTGATTACCGGAACCCAATTTGGTGGTTCTAGAGGAATGGTCATCCGAAAGTTGTTCTGGGAGAGCCACCAGTGCAGAGCCATTCGAGCTGATAGCGGGCAAGGCACCTGCCAGTACAAGGACTATCTCAGAGGCGACCACTGTTGAAGAGCTCTCTGTAAGAGCCACATATGCACCCGGGCCTACAGTACAAGGACTATGGCCACTGCCACAGAACCAAACTCCTCCCCCTCCACCATCTCTCTTTCCGGTGGAGCCCACACTACAATGAGAGTCACCCCAAGCTGAGTCTTGAAAGAGGTGCCAGCAACTTAAGTATGGTGACATCATCAAGACGTGACATGCTCAATCTCCAAACTGCAGGTGGGGGGTGACAACTCAATGGTATGGTCTGGACTGGACCGGAGGGACGATAAAGTAAGGGAAAAATTATGTAAGTCACTCTCCACTCACTCTCCTTTCTCTCTCTTCCTGTCTCTCTCCTTTCATTGTGCTGAATCTTCGGCCAATGAGGGATGGGATCACCACCAGCTCTTTAAGCTCACTAATATACCCTAACACCCACTTTCTCTCTACCTTCTCTTCTGCTCTATTTACCATGGCCACTTCCTCCCTGTTTCATCTGCTGGCTCCCATCTCCAGCACCACATGTGTATAAGATAGCTAAACAGACTGATGGACAGACATACTCTCCCAAACAGGCACTATCACTCAAGTGGAACATGCCTTAAAAAAGCAACAGAAAAGCAACAGAACCGCTTCTAAAACCAGATCATGGGGGAAAGCTGACAGTTACACAAGGAATGCCAGGATTATCTACGAAGGACACCATTAAAAAGGGTGAGGGGGGCAAACGAATTGAGGAAAAAGCCAACTTTACCTTACCTGGATCAAACAGAAAGCATGTTGTGTAAAAGAATTTAAAAGCTACATCTAACTGTGTGTAAATTAGCAGAAGTGTAAAACCAATAGAGAGGTGTGGCAGTGTATGGCAAGAGATGAAGAGATGACGATACTGACATAACAGGCAACTCCAAGAGCTGGTAGAAAAAGGGTAAAGAATGAGACAGTGACATACCAGGGCACAAAATACATCAAAATCATAGTATATTTTGGATTTAACTCATGCCTTTTTAAGTAGTAGCTTAAAATTAGATACCCACTATATCTGAATGTATTTCCCTGTTTCTGGAGTTTGTACCTGAGGTAATGGAGGTTAAGGGACTTGCCCAAGATCACAAGGAGCAGCAGTAGGATTTCAAGCCTGGTTTCCCTGCTTCTAGACCCACTGCTCTTATCGTTAGGCTACTCCTATAATTCAAACAGATAGAGATTGCACTGGTCAACATTGAAATCGTTAATGACTTTAAAAGGCCCTAATCTGTAGTATCTTGGTGAGCTGAACACGAATATAACATTAAAAAAAATTTATTAGCTCTCGTTTTGAAGATATTGCATGTAGTTCATTTTTGAAGTTTCACCATGTAAATTTATCCAGTAGGACATCAACATCCCAAATAAGCCTTGAATGATGTAATATTGCATCACATTGCATAATACCAGCATGCACATGTCATCCAGAGTTGACTGCATCATTTTCTGATGCAATGCAATACTACTGCATGACAGCTGTTGAAGCCATCTGATGTCAGCAGTGTACTATACGCAGTCGGAAAGGCTGAGCATTTAAAATATTTCAGACTGTGTGCGAGACAGTTTAAGCTACTGTTACATGTAACTTTTATTAATCATATAATTTTAGCCATTTAGGTACAATACAGAACAGTAATGCCGCAAAAGTGCATTAATACTGTTGACATTTTCTGCTATATTTGTGGGGAAGTGACATTTGCCAACCAGAAGAAAAGTATCACTTCTCAGCTGAAGAAGGCATATCATCTTTACTTTGGATGCAAGATTGGTGACCAAGACAAGCCTTGGGCCCCGCATATATGCTGCGCTACATGTATAACACAGCTTTCACAGTGGTTGAATTGCAAAAGACCATCAATGCCGTTTGCAGTCCCCATGGTGTGGAGAAAGCCAAGCAACAACATAAATGACTGTTACTTCTGCTTGGTTCCTCCTCTTTCCAGCGGAATAACGAAGCAAAAGTCATCGAGCATAGTCTACCCAAACATTCCGTCTGCATTGAGACCAGTTCCACATGGTGAGGGACTTCCTATTCCAGAACCTCCATCAGAATATTCTCTTGATTCATCTGATGAGGACAATGGTGAGCCGACCTGTTCTTCTCCTGGTCCGTCAGCATGCAGTGACCCAGATTTTCACTGGACTGTATATCAACTCCACACAGAATAACACAGGAAGAACTAAATGACCTGGTTCGTGATTTGGACTTATCCAAGAACAAAGCAGAATTGCTAGGATCAAGACTCCAACAATGGAATCTTCTAGAAGATGTCAACATTACTTCATATCGAAAGCGCCACCAGCAGTTGGAGCCTTTCTTCAGAAAGGAAAGTAATCTGGTATTCTGTCCCAATACTGAAAGTCTCATGAATGCCTTAAAAATCACTCATGACCCGCAAGACTGGAGACTATTTATAGACTCTTCTAAACTGAGTCTGAAGGCTGTGCTTTTGAACAATGGAAACCATCTTCCATCTTTTCCAGTAGCGCATGCCGTCCACATGAAAGAACCCGAAAGAGCCCTTTTTATTCAAGCGGGCCACAGCGTACCCAATTTTTAATTTTTGAATATTTTTTTTTTGAAAAAAGAAAAACCATCACTTATCTTAAAAAGATACAAACATTGTCTTCCTCAGGCAAATAATATCATCCACATATTGCCATGACATGACATGCATGTTTCGGGCCCCTCCGGGTCCAGTATCAAGTGGTATCTCGCCCAAACGGTCGTTCCAAAAAAGCGTTCTTTTTGTAGCTATAATAATTGCTGATTGGCTAACAATCAGATGTTCCCTCCATTGGAGACAATGTTCTCAATCCCCACCCCTAGGGGTCACCGGGATCCAATCGATCATCCTCCACTTTAAATCAGCAAAACTATGATTCAAAGCTACACAATGTTCCACCATGGGGGCCGTCATTGTTTTTAAACAAATCCGACAAGCATGTTCACCCATCCTGATTTTAACCGGACGTATGGTTCGTCCAACATAAAATAAATCACAGGGACACCTTATTATATATACAACAAAATACGTTTGACATGTAGAAAAACCAAAAAAGGAGTAAGATCGTCCCGTAGGTGAACACCACCATTGAACTCCCTCCAAAGTATTAAAACAATACTTACATTGGTTACATGCCCAATGACCCCGTGTTTCATTTAAACCATCATATGCCAAGTGTGTTGGAACCACCTGAACTAATCGGTCCCGTAAATTCAGACCTCTAGTATATGCAAAACGTACCGGCTTTTGAAAACATGCATGTATCTGTAGAACTCAATATTTCTTAAGTAATCGGGACACTTCTGCCGAATGCGTCATAAAAGGTAGAACCCCAGTTATTATATCAACATCACTGGTAATCGAAGTGTCCGGTGACCCCGAATCTTGTAAAAGCCATTCACGATGAGAAAAACGAGCTCTAATATAAGCTCTCCGAATAACCTTACAGCTCTGAATCATAGTTTTGCTGATTTAAAGTGGAGGGTGATCGATTGGATCCCAGTGACCCCTAGGGGTGGGGATCGAGAACAGTCTCCAATGGAGGGAACAATATTGGATTTTTTGGTTGAGGACAGTGATTCCATCGGGTTTAAATATTGAACAAGATTGGTGGAGTCTTTTATGAATGTTTTTATAGTGAGTTTGGGACTCAATATAAACATTCCTTGACTTTCATGTGGCAAGGGGGAATGACGTTGGAGAGAGATTCCCGGTAAGCCACGCCTCCAATGACGACATCTGATTGTTAGCCCATCAGCAACTATTATAGCTACAAAAAGAACGGTTGGTCCATGGCGTTTTGGAATGACCGGTTGGGCGAGATACCACTTGATATAGGACCTGGAGGGGCCCGAAACATGCATGTCATGTCGTGGCAATATGTGGATGATATTATTCGCCCGAGGAAGACAATGTTTGTATCCTTTTAAGATAAGTGAAGGGTTTTTTTTCCAAAAAAAATATTCAAAAATTAAAAATTGGGTACACTGTGGCCCGCTTGAATAAAAAGGGCTCTTTCAGCATCAAGAGGAAAGGTGTTTTCCTCTCTCTCAGGCCATTAGTCCCCAACAAAAAATTGAGTTTATGCTGTTGAATATAGTGCCAGTGACAGCTACTGGCTGGAATTTTCAATGACTTTATGTTTTGATTTTTGGATCATTGTGTTATTGAATTTGGAGGGGTTTTCTGTTGAATATATTACTAGTCCCCTTTGTGCATTATGGCTGCTGATACGTTTGCATTTATGGAGGAGTATCTAGGGAAATTAAGACAACGAAAATCATTATTTGACTCCACCAGTCTGGAACCCGAAAAAAGTTCTCACACAATATCCAAGTTAAAAGCCCTTCGTAAGAGATCGATAAGGGCTCAACTTCATGGGGCTGCTATGCTTCAATATTTAGAGACCCGAATCATCCCTAGGGGTTTGAGGATGCCAAGAGCTCCCAAACTTTTCTTATCAGACATGGACTTCATTTCAAAATGGAATTGCATTTTGAATAAATGCAGTTTTGACCTTATAGCCCTGATTATCGATCGCACAGCTTTAGAAGAAATGGTGATTGCTGTGGAAATTGAGGAATTAAAAATTTCCCTTCAAGAGACTTTGGATAAGGATCAATTCCTAACCAAGATGGATGAAATGGAACGTCAGCTGCAGGGATTTTTTGATTATCTTCGTGGATTTAAGGCCAACAAATTCCAGAGGGATAAAACTAATTATGATTTAGAAAAAGTCTATCGCTGGATGTATGAAAAATATGATTCAGAAGAACCTACTGGAGGACAGAATAAACATGTTACTTTTGATCATTCCTCAGAAGATACAGACTCTAGTGACACGCCAAGGGAAAAACCACGTCCCTTGAGAGGGAATGAGGGGTCGGATTTTCAAATAGGTCAACGGAGGGGAGGTCGGTCCCGTTGGCCTTATACGAACGACTGGTGGGAACCCCCCAACACCAGGCAGAGGACTCGTCGGCAACAGCAGTCATCAACATCTCCAGATTGGTATTAACGCCACTTCAGCAACAGGTGCTCAATTTGGGCCTCTCCTTTGTACTGACTGTCCCTTATGATGCTTTTCAGATGCGTGTAGCAATATTCCGTTTTTTTTGGAAATTACGGGTTCTTCAGTTTTTTGCTGATAAGGGTGGCACTTTGGGGGACTCACTTGTACGCCCCCCTTCACGTTGGATCCCACCTGGGTTATTAGATCCGGCCATTTCTACATATCAATCATTAATTTTGGCTGAGTTGTCATCAACGGAAAGGTTGTTTACGCAAAATTTTGCGAATATTTGTCAGGCACAACGTGTGGCCATGAATCAACTGGCTAAGAATAAAGAAATAATTATCCGAGGAGCTGACAAAGGAGGAGTGGTGGTGGTTCAGTCATGGAATCATCATGAAGGGGTGTTGTCCCAGCTGAATGATGCTAAGTATTATACCCTTCTGAGGGGGGACCCCACTCCTCAGTTGCAAATTCGGATTTGATCGATGGTTGGTGAGGCAAAGGAAAAAGGATGGATTACTGCTAAAGAGGCTTTGTTTCTATTTAAGAGACATCCAAACATCCCAGTTTTCTACACGGTACCGAAGATACGTAAATCCATTTCCTCACCTCCAGGACGTCCCATAGTTTCTTGCTGAGGATCCATGTTAGAGCCTTTATCTCAATGTATAGATATATTTTTGAAACAGGAAGCTCGGCTAGTAAAATCTTTTTTACGGGCTACGTCCCATTTTTTTGAGTATGTTATCTTCATTTGAAGAACCATTGGGATCAGTTTGGTTAGTGACCTTGGACGTTACAGCATTGTATACAAATATTTGTCAAGAGGAAGCCCTCCTTTTACTGGAATCGGCATTTACAACAGCTCCAACCAGGATTCCAAAATCCTTTTTGTTAGATGTTACCAAATTGGTTCTTACAAAGATTTATTTTCAATATCAGGGACAGTTCTACTTACAGTGTCAGGGAATAGCTATGGGAGCCACAGTAGCCCCCTCCATTGCCACCTTATACTTGGCAATGGAGGAGCGACACATTTGTCCATCCAAAGCTTTTCAGCATACACGTTTATGGTTGAGATTCTTGGATGATATTTTCTTTGTATGGACCTCTACACAGGATGAGTTATTAACTTTTGTTGATTGGCTGAATTCCATTAAGGGGAATATAAAATTTACAGCACATATGGATGAACATAGCATTGAATTTTTGGATGTGTTGGTGAAAATACAGGATGGGGCTTTTTTTACAACTTTGTTTCGGAAGCAGAGTCAATGAAACAGTTTACTTCATTATCACAGCCACCATCCTTTTCCCTTACGAAGTGGCCTCCCTTTCGGCCAGTTCCTTTGTTTACGAAGGATTTGTTCTTCATTATCCAAATTTAAGATACAAGCACATGCTTTGAAAGGTCGCCTTTTGGAACGGGGGTATCCCTGTAAGGTTATTCGGAGAGCTTATATTACAGCTCGTTTTTCTCATCGTGAATGGCTCTTACAAGCTTCGGGGTCACCGGACACTTCGATTACCAATGATGTTGATGATATAACTGGGGTTCTACCTTTTATGACTCATTCGGCAGAAGTGTCCCGATTACTTAAGAAATATTGGAGAGTTCTACAGATACATGCATGTTTTCAAAAGCCGGTAAGGTTTGCATATACTAGAGGTCCGAATTTACGGGACCGATTAGTTCAGGTGGTTCCAACACATTTGGCATATGATGGTTTGAATGAAACATGGGGTCATTGGGCATGTAACCAATGTAAATATTGTTTTAATACTTTGGAGGGAGTTCAATGGTGTTATTCACCTACGGGACGATCTTACTCCTTTTTTGGTTTTTCTACATGTCAAACGGATTTTGTTGTATATATAATAAGGTGCCCCTATGATTTATATTATGTTGGACGAACCATACGCCCGGTTAAAATCAGGATGGGTGAACATGCTTGTCGGATTCGTTTAAAAACAATGACGGCCCCCATGGTGGAACATTGTGTAGCTTTGAATCATGGTTTTGCTGATTTAAAGTGGAGGGTGATCGATTGGATCCCGGTGACCCCTAGGGGTGGGGATTGAGAACAGTCTCCAATGGAGGAAACAATATTGGATTTTTCGGTTGGGGACAGTGATTCCATCGGGTTTAAATATTGAACAGGATTGGTGGAGTCTTTTATGAATGCTTTTATAGTGAGTTTGGGACTCAATATAAACGTTCCTTGAGTTTCATGTGGCAGGGGGAATGACGTTGGAGAGAGTCCCGGTAAGCCACGCCTCCAATGATGACATCTGACTGTTAGCCAATAAGCAACTATTATAGCTACAAAAAGAACGGTTGGTCCATGGCGTTTTTTGGAACGACCGGTTGAGCGAGATACCACTTGATACAGGACCCTGAGGGGCCCGAAACATGCATATGTCATGGCAATATGTGGATGATATTAATCGCCCGAGGAAGACAATGTTTGTATCTTTTTAAGATAAGTGATGTTTTTTTCTTTTTTCAAAAAACCCATATTATTCAAAAATTAAAAATTGGGTATGCTGTGGCCCGCCTGAATAAAAAGGGCTCTTTTGGCATCGAGAGGAAAGGCGTTTTCCTCCCTCTCAGGCCGTTAGTCCCAGACAAAAAATTGAGTTTATGCTGTTGAATATAGTGCCAGTGACAGCTACTGGCTGGAATTTTCAATGACTATGTTTTGATTTTGGATTATCGTGTCATTGAATTTGGAGGGGTTTTCTGTTGAATATGTCCACATGAAAGAGACATACGATAACTTAAAGCATCTACTGACTTCCATTAACTATAACAAGTACAGCTGGCACCTCTGTGGTGACTTGAAGATAGTTGCCCTTTTAATGGGACTGCAGCAGGGATATATAACATACATGTGTTTCTTATGTGAGTGGGATAGCCGAGCAAGGGATTGGCACTACTTGCGGAAGGAATGGAATCGCAGACAAAATGTAACAGTTGGAGAGAAGAATATCCAGCACCCAGCTCTGGTTGAGGCTCTCAAAATCCTGCTACCACCCCTTCACATCAAACTAGGTTTGATGAAAAACTTTGTGAAAGCCATGGACCACACTTTGCCAGCTTTCCAATACCTGCATGAAAAATTCCCTCGACTCAGCAAAGCAAAGATTAAGGAGGGAGTTTTTGTGGGTCCTCAGATTCGAGAGCTCTTCAAAGATGACCGGTTCAACAACTTGCTGGAGGGTGATGCGAAACAAGAATGGAATGCTTTTCACCTAGTGTCAACAAACTTTCTCGGGAATGTTAGGGCAGAAAACTACAAGGAACTAGTAGAAGACAGGCTGATGCAGTATCAGAAACTTGGCTGCACTATGTCTCTAAAGATCTATTTCCTTGATTCCCATGTCGGTTTCTTTCCTGACAACTGTGGTATGGTTAGTGATGAACAGGGCGAACGTTTTCACCAGGATATCGCAACGATGGAACAAAGATACCAGGGAAAATGGTCCGCTACAATGCTGGCTGACTACTGCTGGGCACTCCCCAGAGAAGCTCCCGAACAGCTGTACAAGACACAGGCGAAAAAAATCTAAGAAGTAGTCTATGACGTAGGCTTTCGGTTAATACCTGCAAAAAACCATTATATTTACTATTGACATGCATTTTGTGATGTAAACATTCATTCTTGTAGATTACAAAAAAAAAACTAGAGCCAGCTTTGCAATTTCACTGTCATATTCGTGTTCAGCATTAAAAAATTTATAAGAAATGACTATTTTTATTTCAGTAACATGACTTTTGTAAAACTTTGTTGACCAGTGTTGTGGAATCCTTAGCATATAGTGCCAGGACACCTCAGAGTTGAGTAGGATACAAATTCTGCAGGAAATAAACTGCAATCTGAAATCTTTATGGGAAGGGAGATGGGAGCATAGCAGGAAATGAAGACTGAGAACTGCTAAGAGATTAGACAAACTGCCACACAGATACCCAATAATAAAAGGAGATTTCAACATCACTTGGGTGAAACTCATCAAGACTTGTGAGAAATGTTAAGTTTTTGCTTCACAGAGCAACCAGTCTAAAACAAATGTGTGTGGAGGGGAGGAGGGGGGGGGGTAACTTTAGATCTAGTTCTCCCTGGTCGACAGAGAAATAATTGCTGGAGGACAAAATAAATAAAAATTACTATAATAATTTCAAACAGAAAAACTAGAATAATGTGAGAAAACGAGTTAGAAGAAAGCTAAAAAGGAACAGCTATAAAAAGGTGAAATTAGACTTATCTGCTAATTGTTGTTCCTTACGGAACTCCAGTCTAGTCCCAACATCTGGGGTTTAAAAGCACCTCCCTCCAGCAGCTATGGAGACTGAGAAACGTCATTCTTCTGATGACACTGGTACAAATACTCCCGGGACCGCCTCCTCTGACCAGTAACACTGGTCAACAAAGTTTTACAAAAGTCATGTTAAGAAATGACTATTTTTATTTCAGTATCAATTTTTTTATGCTGAACACAAATATGACAGTGAAATTGCAAAGTTGGCTCTAGTTTTTTTGTAATCTACAAGAATTAATGTTTACATCACGAAATGCATGTCAATAGTAAATATAATAGGCCTTCGGTTAATACCTGTAAAAAACCAAGTCATAGACTACTTCTTAGATTTTTTCGTCTGTCTCTTGTACAGCTGTTCGGGAGCTTCTCTGGGGAGTGTCCAGCAATAGTCAGCCAGTATTCTAGTGCAGTGGTCCCCAACCCAGTCCTATGGGGCCCACCGGCCAGTCAGGTTTTCGGGATATCCCTAATGACTATGCATGAGATATATATGCATTGGAGATATCCTGCCAACCTGACTGGTTTGTGGCCCTCCAGGGCTGGATTTGGAGACCCCTGCCTTACACCTCTGTCATTTAAGATTGTGAGTGGGCAAGGTACAGATGTCCTAGACATCGAAAGGGTATATAGAATGTGTCACATTCCTCCTCGATTCTCACCACCACCAAAAAGTTGTCTAATAGACAATTTTTTGGTGGTGGTGAGAAGTGAGGAGGACTGTGACAAATTCTATCTAACCTTTTTGATGTCTTGGACATCTGCACCTTGCCCACTCACAATCTTAAATGACGGAGGTGTAAGGCAGGGGTCTCCAAATCCAGCCCTGGAGGGCCACAAACCAGTCAGGTTGGCAGGATATCTCTAATGCATATATATCTCATGCATAGTCATTAGGGATATCCCGAAAACCTGACTGGCCGGTGGGCCCCATAGGACTGGGTTGGGGACCACTGTTCTAGTGGACCATTTTCCCTGGTATCTTTGCTCCATCGTTGCGATATCCTGGTGAAAACGTTCGCCCTGTTCATCACTAACCATACCACAGTTGTCAGGAAAGAAATCGAGATGGGAATCAAGGAAATGGATCTTTAGAGACATAGTGCAGCCAAGTTTCTGATACTGCATCAGCATGTCTTCTACTAGTTCCTTGTAGTTTTCTGCCCTAACATTCCGAGAAAGTTTGTTGACACTAGGCGAAAAGCATTCCATGCTTGTTTTGCATCACCCTCCAGCAAGTTGTTGAACCGGTCATCTTTGAAGAGCTCTCGAATCTGAGGACCCACAAAAACTCCCTCCTTAATCTTTGCTTCGCTGAGTCGAGGGAATTTTTCATGCAGGTATTGGAAAGCTGGCGAAGTGTGGTCCATGGCTTTCACAAAGTTTTTCATCAAACCTAGTTTGATGTGAAGGGGTGGTAGCAGGATTTTGAGAGCCTCAACCAGAGCTGGGTGCTGGATATTCTTCTCTCCAACTGTTACATTTTGTCTGCGATTCCATTCCTTCCGCAAGTAGTGCCAATCCCTTGCTCGGCTATCCCACTCACATAAGAAACACGTGTATTTTATATATCCCTGCTGCAGTCATATTAAAAGAGCAACTACCTTCAAGTCACCACAGAGGTGCCAGCTGTACTTGTTATAGTTAATGGAAGTCAGTAGATGCTTTAAGTTATCGTATGTCTTTCATGTGGACGGCATGCGCTACTGGAATAGATGGAAGACTGTTTCCATTGTTCAAAAGCATAGCCTTCAGACTCAGTTTCGAAGAGTCTATAAATAGTCTCCAGTCTTGTGGGTCATGAGTGATTTTTAAGGCATTCATGAGACTTTCAATATCTGAACAGAATACCAGATTACTTTCCTTTCTGAAGAAAGGCTCCAATTGCTGGTGGCGCTTTCGATATGGAGTAATGTTGACATCTTCTTCTAAAAGATTCCATTGTTGGAGTCTTGATCCTAGCAATTCTGCCTTGTTCTTGGATAAGTCCAAATCACGAACCAGGTCATTTAGTTCTTCCTGTGTTATTCTGTGTGGAGTTGATATGCATCCCAGTGAAAATCTGGGTCACTGCATGCTGACGGACCAGAAGAACAGGTCGGATCACCCTTGTCCTCATCAGATGAATCAAGAGAATATTCTGATGGAGGTTCTGGAATAGGAAGTCCCTCACCATGTGGAACTGGTCTCAATGCAGACGGAATGTTTGGGTAGACTATGCTCGACTTCTTTTGCTTCGTTATTCCGCTGGAAAGAGGAGCAACCAAGCAGAAGTAACAGTCATTTACGTGGTTGCTTGGCTCTCTCCACACCATGGGGACTGCAAACGGCATTGATGGTCTTTTGCAATTCAACCACTGTGAAAGCTGTGTTGCACATGTAGCGCAGCATATATGCGGGGCCCAAGGTTTGTCTTGGTCACCAATCTTGCATCCGAAGTAAAGATGAAATGCCTTCTTCAGTGGAGAAGTGATACTTTTCTTCTGGTTGGCAAATGTCACTTCCAAACAAATGTAGCAGAAATTGTCAACAGTATTAACGCACTTTTGCGGCATTACTGTTCTGTATTGTACCTAAATGGCTAAAATTATATGATTAATAAAAGTTACATGTAACAGTAGCTTAAACTGTCTCACACAGTCTGAAATATTTTAAATGCTCAGCCTTTCCGACTGCGTATAGTACACTGCTGACATCAGATGGCTTCAAACAGCTGTCTGGCAGTAATATTGCATTGCATCAGAAAATGATGCAATCAACTCTGGATGATGTGTGCATGCTGGTATTATGCAATGTGATGCAATATTACATCATTCAAGGCTTATTTGGGATGTTGTTGAAGTCCTACTGGATAAATTAAACACGGTGAAACGTCAAAAATGAACTACATGCAATATCTTCAAAACGAGAGCCAATAAATTTTTTTTAATGTTATATTCGTGTTCAGCTCACCAAGATACTATAGATTAGGGCCTTTTAAAGTCAGTAATGATTTCAATGTTGACCAGTGTAATCTATTGACAAAGCAGACTCGCCCGAGCAACAGTTAAGAATTAATAAATTAACCAATTGAACCTCAACATAACTATAACTATACTCCCATCATAGTAGACGGACGAGAAAAAAAACAGTACATCCATATAGGAAACTGTGCCAAGGAAGTCCACCCCTCCTTGTTTCCCTCGGGCACCCCCTTTTCTCTATTCCAACCTCCCTTTTTTTTTTTTTTTTCCTCTCAATAATCCATTAGCTCCCCTCCTCTCTTAAGCCTTGAGCCCTAACTCCGCGCTTCAGGCCAACAGCACCGAATCAACTAGGGAGGGATACAGGACTAGACTGGAGTTCCTTAAGGAACAACAATTAGCAGGTAAGTCTAATTTCACCTTCCTTAACGTCCCTCCAGTCTAGTCCCGACATCTGGAGATGTAACAGAGCAGTGAAACGTCTTCTTACCAGGAGGGACTCGCCAGGCCAGCCTGAAGCACCGCTCTGCCAAAGCTAGTATCCCTTTCCACTTGCACATCCAGACAGTAATGCTTCAAAGTATTAAACGATGCCCAAGCCGCCGCCTTACAAATCCCAATAGCTGGCACTAGACCGCATTCTGCCCAAGACGCTGCCTGTGCCCTCGTCAAATGGGCCCTAATGCCATCTGGCACTGACTTCCCTTTCAGAATGTACACCGATGCTATCGCTTCTTTAAGCCAACGTACAATGGAAGCTTTATTAGCAGCTTCCCCTTTTCGTGCCCCGCCAAAGAGAACAAAAAGCCTATCTGTCTTTCTGAAACTCGCCGTTCTCCTAAGATACTGCTTCAACGCTCGCCGCATGTCCAGAGCGTGTAAGGAACCGGCAGCTGCCTCCCCCCCCCCCCCTCGAGTCAAAAACTGGGAGAGAAACTACTTGATTCACATGAAACGCTGAGACCACCTTTGGTAAGGAAGACAGCACAGACCGGAGCACCACCTTGTCATCATAAAAGGACAAAAAAGGCTTCAGACACGATAAAGCCTGTAACTCCGAAATTCTACGTGCTGAACAGATCGCTACTAGCAATACCACCTTGAGTGTCAGATCCTTATCCGATACCCACGCCAAAGGCTCAAAAGGCTCTCGCGCTAACGCATCCAACACCAACGTCAGATCCCACCGAGGAACTGGCGATCTACAAGGCCTAAGAAGAGCCACCACTCGCAAAAATCGTTTAACAACTATAAATAGAAAAAAAAAAAATCGTTTAACATCCGGATGTGTTCCCAGGGTCTGTCCTTTTATCCTTCCTCTAACACACCAGCGCTGCAACCTGCACCTGCAGGGAGGCCGCCGCCAATCCCTTGTCAAAACCATCCTGCAAAAAAGCTAGCACGTGTGACACCGAAGCCCCTAAGGCCTGAATCGTCTTGTCCGTACACCATGCTTCAAAGACTCGCCAAATACGTATATATGCCAGGATCTTCTCCTAGCCTTCAACATGGTGGAAATGACGGCTGAGGAATATCCCTCTTGTCCTCAACCTCGCCCTTTCAAGAGCCAAGCAGTAAGCGAAAATCGATCTACCTGGGGCATAAGAATGGGACTCTAACAAAAGATCCTTCCGAACCTGAAGCCGCCAGGGCCGGTCTACCAACAGCTGGACGAGATCCGCATACCATGGTCTCCTCGGCCAATCTGGCACTATCAAAATTACCATTCCCTTGTGCACCTCTATTCTTTGCAACACTCAACCTATTAAGACCCAGGGGGGGAAAATGTACAGGAGCTGGCCCTCCGGCCACCTTTGAATGAGAGCATCGAGCCACTCCGACATTCTCTCCTTTTTTCTGCTGAAGAACCGGTTTGCCTTCGCAGACTCGAACGTAGCCATCAGATCCATCACCGGCTCCCCCCAGCGGCACACCACAAAGTCGAAGACCTCTGGATGAAGCACCCACTCTGCTGGATCCACTTTGACTCGACTCAGAAAATCTGCCGTCACATTGTCTACTCCTGCCACATGAGCCGCCAACAGCGCCTCTAGATGCGCTTCAGCCCAATCCAACAATTTTTCGGCCTCGAATTCCAGAGACACACTGCCAGTGCCACCTTCCTGATTGATATAGGCCACTGTGGTTGCACTGTCGGAAAAGACCCGTACCACCTTGTTCTCCAATGATGCCTGAAACGCTCTGAGCGCTAGAGCCACCGCTCTCAACTCCAACCTGTTTATGGACCATGATCTTTCTACTTCAGTCCACTGCCCTTGGGCATAGGCCCGTTTGACATGTGCGCCCCATCCCATGAGACTGGCATCCGTCATAAGGGGCACCTAGGCGGGTGCTTCCTGAGGCATTCCCTTCTCCAGCACTCCCAGCCTCAACCACTACTGCAGCGCCTGCCTTGTTTCTGTCCGACACGGCAGTACCTTGGACAGCGGATCATTCTGGTGGGACCATCTTTTGAGCAACGCCCTCTGTAACGGTCGCATATGTGCCCGTGCCCATGGAACCAATTTGAGTCGCTGCCATAGTACCTAGTAACTGCAGATACTGCCACGCCGTGGGAATCCTACGATTGAGAAAGGTGTGGACTAGGTTTCTCAAGACCTGCACCCTCACCTGAGGCAGAAATACCTTCCCTAAATGCATATCGAAACGTGCTACGAGATACTTCAGGGTCTGCGACGGCTCCAGGCTGCTCTTTTCTCTGTTGATCACCCAGCCTAGACTCTGAAGGAACTCTACCACTCTGACAGTCGCCAATTCGTTCTCTCCCCTGGACTTTGCCCGTATCAACCAATCGTCCAAATAGGGGTGCACCAGAATTCCTTCTTTCCTCAATGCCGCAGCCATGACAACCATGACCTTGGTAAATGTCCATGGAGCTGTTGCTAACCCGAATGGTAAAGCTCAGAACTGAAAATGCCCCATCAGCAGCGCAAACTTGAGGAATCTCTGATGCTCCTGTCGAATGGGTATGTGAAAATACGCTTCCGACAAATCCAGCGCCATAAAAAACTCCCCCACTCTTACGGCCACAACCACCGACCTTAGAGTTTCCATACGAAAACGCGATATGCGCAGACACCAATTTACGTTCTTGAGATCCAAAATCGGACGAAAAGATCCCTCCTTTTTTGGCACCACAAAATAAATGGAGTATCAACTGCACCCACATTGCTCTGGCGGAACTGGAACTACCGCGTTGAGTCTCAGTAGCCTCTCCAACGTATCTTGCACCACCTGGAACTTCAATGGTGTTTTGCATGGATTGAACGAAGGCGTCAACCACTGGGTTTTGGAACTCGAGAGCATACCCCTCTCGAATGATTTCCAATAATTCTTTGCTTCGGTCTTTACTGAGGAAGATGTAGGGATGTTACCCATGACTGAAGTGGTATTTAAAGGTGCAGAAGAATTGAATGAAATATCGATACATCAGGAAGATGTATTACAACTATTAGATAAACTGAAGAGTAGCAAATCACCTGGGCCGGATGGTGTACATCCAAGGGCGTTGAAAGAACTGAAATATGAGATTGCAGACCTGCTATTAGTAATCTGTGAATTTTCATTAAAATCATCTGTAATACCTGAAGATTGGAGGATCGCCAATGTAACCCCAATTTTTAAAAAGGGTTCCAGGGGTGATCCGGGAAACTACAAACCGGTGAGACCGACGTCAGTACCAGGAAAAATGGTAGAAACCATCTTAAAGAACAAAATTACTCAGCATGTAGATAGTCACGGCCTAATGGGAGACAGCCAACATGGCTTTAAACAAGGAAGATCTTGTCTTACTAATCTGTTATGTTTTTTTGAAGGTGTGAACAAACAGGTGTACAAAGGTGAATCGGTTGATATATAGTGTATCTGGACTTTCAGAAAGCCTTTGACAAGGTCCCTCATCAGAGACTTTTGGCAAAACTAAAGTCATGGGATAGGAGGCAGTGTACTATTGTGGATAAGGAACTGGTTAAAAGATAGAAAGCAGAGGGTAGGGCTAAATGGACAATTTTCCCAATGGAGAAAGGTGAATAGTGGTGTACCCCAGGGATCTGTGCTGGGTCCGCTGCTTTTTGACATATTCATAAATGACCTGGAAAAGGGAATAACGAGTGAGGTTATCAAATTTGCAGATGGCACAAAAATATTTAAAGTTGTTAAAACCCAAGAGGATTGTGGAAAATTGCAAGAGGATCTTGATAAATTGGAAGGCAGGACATCCAAATGGCAGATGAAATTTAATGTGGACAAGTGCAAAGCTATGCACCTAGGGAAGAACCCAAACTATGGTTACACAATGCAAGGTTGCACATTAGGAACCACCACCCAGGAAAAAGATTTAGGCGTCATTGTGGATAACATGTTAAAACCCTCAGCCCAGTGTGCAGCGGCAGCCAAGAGCAAATAGAATGCTAGGTATCATAAGGAAAGGAAAGGAATTGAAAATAAAGATATTATAATGCCTCTGTATCATTCCTTGGTGAGACCGCACTTTGAATATTGTGTGCAATTCTGGTCGCCGAAACTTAAGGATATAGCGTTATTAGAAAAGGTTCAGAGAAGAGCCACCAAAATGGTAAAGGGGATGGAAGGATACTCCTATGAAGAAAGGCTAAAAAGGTTAGGGCTCTTCAACCTGGAAAAGAGACGGCTGAGGGGAGATATGATAGAAGTCTATAAATTAATGAACGGAGTGGAACAGGTAAACATAGATCGATTGTTTACGTTATCAGAATATAGCAAGACTAGGGGACATGCAATGAAGCTACAGGGTAAACTATTTAAGACAAATAAAAGAAAATATTTTTTCACTCAATGTTTAATCAAACTCTGGAATTTGTTACCGGAGGATGTAAAGGCAGTTAGTGTAGCTGGGTTTAAAAAAAGGTTTGGACAAGTTCCTGGAGGAAAGGTCCATAAACCATTATTAAGAAGGGACCCAGGATACCAATGCTTGACCCAGTACAAGCATTGTGGAACCTGGAAAATAGTGAGGTTTCTCTAGAGTCCAGCGGATTACAGGATCCAAGGCAGCATGGATTCACCAGAGGCAGGTCTTGTCAGACAAATCTGATTGATTTCTTTGACAATGTGGGAGGCTCTACTACACTAGGATCTTTTTGGTAGCCAAAAGGAGGAGGAAAATTGATTCAGCTGCACACTTATCCTGATAAGGGCTTATTGAGCAGCCAGAAAATTGGAAGGATTTGGAAAAGATCAGAAGCCTCACACAACCTTAACGCCCCTCCCTCCACTTCTGTCTCCCCCTTCTCTCCCCAAAGACTGGAGAGATACCTCGGAGGTATGTGGCTGCAAGCCTCTTAAGAAAACATAAGAAAGGAACAGTTTCTTGAGAGCTGCGCCGAGTCTGGCACAGTTTGCCCTGCCTGAGACTCCGAGGGTCGAGTACCAAGGCTTGACTTCATCACTGTCCTTGTTAAGAACTCTTGCACTGGTCCGTTTTGGAGTTGGGGTGGACTGTGGGAGACTGTTGGCTCTGCATCAGCACTTCCCGCCATTTTCTAGCATGAGCTGTTAACGTTTTCTGCCTTTGCATGCCTTGTACCCAGGCAGTCCTTACACAAGTTCTACCTGAGTGGTTCTAACATGTTCCTGCCGAATACCCATAACGTGTGCTCATGTACATGCTCCGTTAGTGCATTCAAATGTTTGCCTTGCCTTAAGTCCATCTTCTTCCAGGAAGTGTTATTAGACCTGTGGCAAGTGAAGAGCTTCCTCACTAGATTCACCTTGTATGACGGCCTCTAACTTTTCACTGGTGGGCCCATCTCCCCGTTATATTATTTTGAAGGTGTTAACAAACAGGTAGATAAAGGTGAGCTGGTTGATATAATGTATCTGGACTTTCAGAAAGCCTTTGATAAGGTCCCTCATGAGAGACTATTGGCCAAATTAAAGAGTCATGGGATGAGATAGTAGACAATGTACTATTATGGAACAGGAACTGGTTTGTGTTTATGCAATTTCTTGATATACCGCCCAGGCTGAAGGGCATCAGAGCGGTTTACAATCACTATAAGCAGGTACTGGATACATTCCCTCATCCCCAAAGGGCTCACAATCTATGTGTACCTGAGGCAATGGAGTGTTAAGTGGCTTGCCCAAGGCCACAAGGAGTGCCTGACTAGAAACCCCAGTGCCTCCGGCCTGAGCTTGCTGTCCCCAGGTGGGAACTGAACCCCTGGCCCTCGGCCTGAGGTACCTTGTCCTAACCACTAGGCCACTCCTCCCTCCCTATCTAAAAAGATAGAAAGCAGAGAGTAGGGCTAAATGGCCAATTTTCCCAATGGAAAAAGGCGAATAGTGGAGTACCCCAGGGATCTGTGGAGGGCCCGCTGCTTTTTAACATATTCATAAATGACCTGAAAATAGGAACAAGTGAGGTGATCAAATCTACAGATGAAACAAAATTATTCAAAGTTGTTAAAACCCCAGATGACTGTAAAAAATTGAAAGAGGAGCTTGAAAAATTGGAAGACTTGACATCCAAATGGCAGATGAAATTTAATGTGGACACGTGCAGAGTTATGCACCTAGGAAAGAACAACCCAAACTATGGTTACACGATGCAAGGAAACCACCACCCAGGAAAAATGATTTAGGCATCATCGTGGATATGTTGAAACCCTCCACCCAGTGTGCAGTGGCGGCCAGAAATGCAAATAGAATGTTAGAAATCATAAGGAAAGGAATGGAGAATAAAACCAAGGATATTATAATGCCTCTGTATCGTTCCATGGTGTGACAGCATCTTAAGTATTGTGTGCAAGTCTGGACACCATATCTTAAAAAGGATACAGCAGAATTAGAAAAGGTACAGAGAAGAGCCACCCCTTATTAGGAGAGGTTAAAAGGTTGGGGCTCTTCAACTTGGAAAAGAGATGGCTGAGGAGGGATATTATAGAGGTCTATAAAATTAATGACTGGAGTGGAACAGGTAAATGTAGATCGGTTGTTCACGCCATCAAAAAGTAGAAAGACTAGAGGACACGCAATAAAGCTCAATGCAACCCATTTAAGAGTAAGAGAAAGTATTTCTCTACTCAACGCATAATCAATTTGTTACTGGAGTATGTAGTAAAAGCCATTAGTGTAGCTGGGTTTAAAAAAGGTTTGGACAAGTTCCTGAAGGAAAGGTCCATAAATTATTATTAAAGAGGACCCAGAAAATTCACCGCTTGCCCCAAGACATGCACAGTGGAACCCGTATGCCTCTTTGGGAACCTGCCAGATACTTGTAGCCTGGATTGGCCACTGTTGGAAACAGGATACTGGGCTTGATGGACCTTGGTCTGATCCAGAAAGGCATTTCTTATGTTCTGTTCTCCCTTCTTCCAATGAAGGGATTTTGTTGGCCTGGCATTTTCCGCCTCATGGTAATAGGCGATTGATTGCATTGTGGGTTAGAATAGCAGCCCAGCCTGGAGTTCCATGATTGCGCTTCCGACTGCTCTCCTTCTGAGGGCTCCAGCTGTGTCCCCTGTGTTGAGGATCATTCTCAGGAAGACAAGCTCCCAGAACCTGGGTGGCCTCCCTGGAATTCTTTCACTTTCTTTGGCATATGCTTTCCCATATGTTTTGAGACGAATACAGAGGTACCTTTTAGTGGCTCAGGTTGAAGTTGGACATGACTCACACCACTTGCCCTTGGAGCAACTCATGAAAGTGACAGAGAGCTAACCAGATGGCTCAAGCTTCCAGACAACTGATGGGCCACTAACCCTGAGCCATGTGATGAAAGACAGTGGGCCTCCCCACCCTGACAATCTGGCATCGGTCGTCATAACCCTGCAGGGTGGGTGGTCTAATGGTACCCCTCTCTTGAGGGTCTCGCGGGCTGCCCACCACCAAAAGCTGGAGCACAGCTCAGTCGACAGTGGAAGCCAGCAGTCAGTTCAGACAGCAGTGACCAGCGACTTAACAGTGCATGCTGGAGGGGGCGCATGTGCGCCCTGGCCCGATTGAAACTTATGCCATCGCTCCTCTGTGAGGGACCCTGTGCCCATGGAAGTGTTGAAATGTGCTCCCAGGAAATCCAGATTTTGGGAAGGATTCAAGGAGTCTTGCTGTAATTGACCACCCAACCGAGACATTCCAATACGTGGAGAACCTGTTGAATGGTGTGCTCCCCTGCCGTATACGACCACAATTGAATGAGCCAGTCGTTGAGATAGAGATACACACAAATGCCTTCACGATGCAGCACTGCTGTCACTACCACCATGACCTTGGAGAAGGTTAGAGACGCAGTCACCAGTTCGAAGGGAAGCGCACAGATACTGCTGCCCCAAAACTGCAAAGCACAGGTAGCGTTGATGATCCCTGCGAATAGGAATATGCAAGCACACCTCCATGAGATCCAGGGTGGCGAAGAACTCACTAGGGCGGACAGCTTGAATCATGGACCACAGCGTTTCCATACGGAAGTGAGTGATGCGTAAGCTCTGACTGACCCCTTGGAGATAGAAGGATGGGACCTTCCAGCTGATCCTATTTGGGACAACAAAGTAAATAGAGTACCGCGTTCGGGTCCAGCACAGGTACCGGTGTCCTGAGCTGACAAAGCCGCTGTAGCTTATCCTTGACTGCCCTTCGCTTGGCCCTTGCCCTGCAAGGTGAAACCATGAAGGAGTTGCGAATGGGTCTGGTCAGATTGAGAGCATACCCTTGACGTATGATCTCGAGCACCCAGGCGTCTGACGTGATGTGAGCCCACTCCTGGTGAAAAGGTCAGAGCTGCCCACTGACCTGCAGCACTTCAGAATGGGCCCCAGGCCCGTCAGCAGGAAGAGCAGGTGGAGGCTGGGCTGAATCTCTTAGCACCAGCTGCCGAGTTCTGTGGCTGCTGTGCTCCATGAAAGGGCCACACCCGGATGTCTTAGGCATAGTAAGAGGAAGACTGCCGACTGGCATGGTAGCAACGTGAATCACGACATCCTGAGCGCTGGGACTGGGACCGCAGGTATGGTGCGAAGTGCTTTTAGGTTTATCCTCCGGCAGCCACTGGGGTTTAACTTCGCCGAGGTCCTTGACCAGCTTTTCTAGGTCCTCACCAAAAAACAGACTACCTTTAAAGGGCAATCCAGCTAAGCGGGCCTTTTAGGCGGCATCAATGGACCAATTACAGAGCCTCAGTCACCAACGAGCCACATATGCAGCCACCACCTTCCGTGAGGTCAAGCAAAGTCAGTCAGAGGCATTAAAACCACATGCTTTGGCTTTACGGGGCAACATTTTCTTGAAAGTTTCATTTCAGGACAACTGCTATATCTTTTTTTTGATGCAACCCAATTTAGACTTTTTTTTTTTTTTAAACAAACAACTTTGATTCTTTGTTTTTCTAGGTTGAATTAAGTTAGAAAAAAAAAAAAGGGGGGGCACAAGGAAGTCTGCAAGGAAGGAGGCCACAGACTCTAGATGGGCCGTGGTCTCGTCTTCTGGCAACAGCTGTATCCAACAAAGCCAGACTCGAACTGCAAGACTGCTGCAAGCGGATGTTTGTAGGGCCAATGTAGACGCGTAGAAGGCAGTCTTCAATAAATTCTCTACCTTCCATTCTTGTGGATCCTTGAGGGCCGCAACTCCTTCCACCAGAATTATATAGTCTTCTTGGTGACCACAGTGACCAGGGAATCTACTTTGGGCTTCCAGAGCCAGCGCTGAAGGTAGTCTTGGGTCCAGGCATAAATTTTCCCAAGGTGTTGAGCAGACTTGAGGAAAGCATCTAGCAACTCCCACTCCTCAGAGACCAGCTGCTGTAGCTCCAGGGGAAAAGGGGAAAGCCTTTGCCGGTGCCTGATCCCCCCGAAGAATAGGATCCGAAGTAGCCTGATCTGCGGTGCCTGCAACATCCTGAATCCGCAGTTCCACAGTGACTTGGCTAATAAGGGCCGCCAGTTCCTCTTTACGGAACAGGCGAATGACCCGGGACGATGATTCCTCCTCCGACTGCACTTACTCCCCTTTCTCAAGAATGGAGGTCGAAGACAGAGTCCTTGATGCCCTGATCCCCCTCCTCAGGGGAATAGAAGTCTCCAAGTGCCCAGAGCAGCACCTTGCATTGGCGCTTACCTCCGTGAGGCTCTTTAGCGGGGCCAGACTGCTTGGCCTTCGATTTGACCCTGTCTGCGACTCTTGGACTCGGCAGTGGCTCCACTCCCTCCTTTCAGAAAGGCTGTGCATCTGCAGCTTGATGCTCTTTCTAAAGGCTCCAGGCCTGGCGGAAACATGCAGCAGACTCCACAGTGCAATCCTGCTCACCGTCTGTGGCAGGCTGCGCGTCCCCAGAGGCCGCCTCTAAAGAAGGGATGTCTGGTGGCCTGTCACCCCATCTATTGCCTGGGCTGAGAACGTTGGCGGCAAAGGACTTTGAGCTGGTTGTAGTGGTATTGCGCTGGTTACAGAGGCCTGGGCCTGGGTCCACAGCACAAGCGGTACACACCTGACCCACCAACACCCTGCATTGCCTGCCGCAGCCCAGGCAACATTGTGCTTTGTTGGCAATCCCCACCTTTGTAGCACCTGCTGCTACTGCCTCTATAGTTCCCAGCGCTTCCAATCGCAACCCTGCCTGGGGTGAGCGGGACGAGGCTCTGATGCAAAACAAACAGGAAGTAGGCCTGAGGCCTACAGAGCGTGTTGCCTCAGCGCATCCCTCACCACACGTCGTGCGCAGGCCCCACACTCTCTGTGAAGGCTGCTGCCATACCCACTCTAAAGTGCTCGGGGAAGCTCAATCCTTTCCCCAGCAACTTTGCAACGCATGCCCTAAGAAAACTTACAAGGAAGATCGCCAGCGCTGGCTGCCACCATGTATTGCCCTAATCTCAAGCCTTCGGGGGTAGCGGTGTGGAGAGGTGACGGAAGGAACTGCCTGCTGGTCCAAAACCTTCAGCTGCGCCGAAGAACTGTTCCCCCAGAATTAACTGCTGATCCGGTTAGATCCTGTGTCTCCACTTTTAACTCTTGCTGTCATTGCTAGGTTTTTTTTTGTTTTGATTTTTTAACTCGATCTTGATAGGGGAGCCATGCTAGAGTTAGGCACCCCTTTGACTACCGGTTCCAGGGAACTAGCAGACCTGCTTGGCCAGCTGCCCCACAGACCCCACCCAAGGGTGTCTCTTACACTCCCATTGGACTTAAAAACTGAACCACCCAGGCCCTCGTGGCCAAAGTAGCGGTGCAATGAAGAGCTGTACTAGAAGTCAACCAGCATCTGCTGAGACAGAGAAAAAAATGAGGCGTGCTCCTAGCTGTATTTGAGATGGTGCCAGGGATGTTGTCCTCACATTCTTCTGGTATTTTCTCTGTCTCACATCTGCTGGTTGGGGTGGGGGGAGGGGGAAAGACAACCCTATGGTCTGGACTGGTCTAGCAGCAGCACTCTGGAATGAAGATTTATTTTAGCCTGTGTCTAGGGAAGCTTCGATAACGTGTCTCAACATGATAGTGATACAAGTCCAGAAAACTGTGAGCCTTGCAACTAAAGTTTCTCATAAATTTTAAGCCAAGTCTCTCTGGAGTAGGTTCTGCAGAATCAAATCACTTCTAACCGAGGCACCGGCTTCCTGACCAACAGTACTGCAAAAGTTTGAAATGTTCACAGAACATTGCCCTGGCTTCCCGTCAGTACCCCCCCCCCCCTGAATTTGTAGTTGGTTTCTTGTTTTGTGCTGTTTGTCTGTTAGTGCCTTGTCTTTCCTTGTTTTGTTTTTAGTTTTATTTATTCTTATTTTAGTTACCTGGTTTTACTGCTGTGTGTTGTGTGCTTTGCTTTCCTATTATTTTATGGCGTTCTTTTCTATGATTTGCAGTGTGGACCTTTTATTGTACACCACTCTATGCTTTGGCCGCAGCGGTTTATCAAATGTTTTAATAAAGATAAAGAAAAGATAAAGGTTCATGACTGTCGTGGTATGTACAAAATTACCCATTTGGAAAAAATACCCCAAGACAAAAAAAAAAACGTACAGTATTACAGCTTCCTAGGAAAAGGAAGGCAATGCCTCAGCCGAGTTAAGGAGACCAATTTAACTATTTTGGCCCCAGTTGTCTCAAAGAAGAGAGTTTCAGATACCAACAAATGCAGAGGTTGGGACATAACAAGAGTTTGCAAGAGGAAGGAAACCTGCCCCCCCCCCCCACTTCACCAAAAGAGTAGTTACTCACCTGTAACAGGTGTTCTCCAGGAGCAGCAGGAATCAGTCCTCACATATGGGTGACGTCGGCGGAGCCCCCATGCGGAGCATTTCCCCAGCTTTCAAAGAAAGCCTTTGGGAATGGAGGCAAGCATGCGCTGTCCTCTTCCCGCCCAAAGGTGCCATCTTGCTCAGTCTAATGACATAGCTAAAAGACAGCACAAAAAGAAAATGAACTATATAAAACTGCAACTCCAAGGGGAGGAGGGAGGGTTGTGAGGACTGATTCCTGCTGCTCCTGGAGAACACCTGTTACAGGTGAGTAACTACTCTTTCTCCAGGACCAAGCAGGAAGTCAGTCCTCACATATGGGTGACTCCCTAGCTCTGGGCTACCAGGAACCCAGGCTGAAAAATAGAGCTCCCTCTAGAGCCTCAGCAACAGTGAGAGAATCTTCTGAGACCACACCTGAACGGTAGCCCAACACCAGGGCCGGAAGGTAGGAGTTGCCTAAACCTCAGAGATTACGGAGTACCGCTTGCCCGAAAGCACTGTCCCTATGGGACTCCCTCTCGAGGCAGTAGTGGTCCGCAAAAGTCTGGCTTGAAGACCAAGTAGCGGCCCGGCAGATGTCTGCCAACGAAATAGAGCAGAAGTGAGCTACTGATGAGGCCTTCGCCCTGACCCGGTGGGCCATGACTCGACTCTCCAGGAAGAGTCCGGCTGCCCTGTACGCCCAGGCGATACAGTCTGCTACCCAGATGGACAACGTACGCTTAGTGACAGGCAACCCCAATTTATTAGGGTCAAAGGAAATGAAGAGCTGAGAAGCCCTTCTATGCCCCTGCGTACGTTCAAGGTAAAAGGACAGCGCCCTTCTACAATCCAGGGTATGCAAGACAGTCTCTGCCCTACTGGCATGCAGCCTGGGAAAGAACGTTGGAAGTACCACCTCCTGGTTGAGGTGGAAGGATGACACTACCTTTGGAAGGAACTTAGGATGAGTCCGCAAGACTACCCTGTTCCTATAGAACCTGATATACGGCCTATCCGAGACCAGGGCCTGAAGCTCACTCACCCGCCTAGCCGGAGGCGAGTGCCACAAGGAACACCACCTTCCAGGAGAGGAAACAAATGGTAGGTTGCCATTGCTCAAAAGGTGGGTGAGTCAGTTGCTGCAAGACCACATTGAGATCCCACTCAGTGGCCGGTGCACGAATAGGAGGCTTAAGCAGAAGCAGACCTCTGAGAAAGCGAGACACCAGAGGGTGGCCTGAGAGAGATTGTCCATCCACCAGCGATTGATGAGCTGAGAGGGCACCGAGGTGAACCCGGACAGAGTTGGACTGAAGTCCTAGGTTGGAAAGGTGGAGCAGGTATTGTAGCACCACCTGGACAGAGCAGGAGAAGGGGTCCTCTTGCTGTTGAGAACACCAAGTAGAGAACCTACGCCACTTCAGAGCATAGGCCTTCCTATTGGAATGCTTCCTGGAGGCCAACACCACCTCTTCAACCTCCCTTGGTAGGAGCAAGGGAGCAAGGACTAGCCTTTCAGCAGCCAGGCCATCAAATTGAGGGAATTGAGGGATTTGAGGTTGGGATACAAGAGGGACCCCTGATCCTGGGTTAGAAGGTCGGGTTGCAACCCCAGAGGAAGTGGAGTATCCACTGCCAACTGCAGAAGAAGAGGGAACCACGGCTGCCTGGGCCACCTGGGGGCTATCAGGATCACCGTGGCTCGGTCCTGCTGGATTTTGAATAGAGTCCGGGCCACCAGAGGTGTGGGAGGAAAGGCATACAGCAAACTCTCTGACCAGGGGATCAGGAATGCATCTGGTGCTGTTCAAGGGATGCGGTTGCCTGGAACAGAACCTAGGTAGTTGCCTGTTCAGCGGACTGGCAAAAAGATCCATGGTCGGAAGACCCCACTTCAGAAAGATCTGTTGAACTACCAGAGGATCCAACTGCTACTCATGAGGCTGCAGGAGTCTGCTTAGCCTGTCCACCAGGTAGTTTTCCTGGCCTGGAAGGTAGACCGCCCGGAGGGTCATGCCCCGAGTGATAGCCCAGGAGCAGAGAGCTTGTGCTTCCAGGCACAGAAGTCTGGATCCTGTGCCTCCCTGCTTGTTGACGTAGAACATAACCACCTGGTTGTCCGTCTGAACTAGGACAAACTGGTGAGAAAGGATCTGAGAGAAAGTCCGTAAGGCTAGTCGAATGGCCCTCAATTCCAACAGGTTGATCTGCTGGGCGGCCTCCCATGGAGATCACAGGCCTTGGGTGCAGGCTCCCTGGCAGTGTGGCCCCCAGCCCTGCAGGGAAGCATCGGTTGTCAGTATCCGAGTGTGTGGGGAGGCCTGAAAAAGGAACACCCCTGACCAGATTTGGGAGATGCCTCCACCAGGTTAAGGAGTCCACCACGAGTTTGGACAACTTTATTCTGTCTGACAATTTCCCTGTGGCCTGCAGCCACTGCACCCTGAGGTGCCACTGAGCCGGCCTCATGTGCAGCCCGGGCATGTGGGGTGACATGCACTGTGGAAGCCATGTGACCTAAGAGCCAGAGGAAGTGTCTGGCCGAGACCAGAGAGTTCGCCCGAAACTGGCTGGTCAACTTTATCAGCCTGTGAGCTCTGTCCACAGGCAAATAGGCCTTTGCATGCATGGTATCCAACCTTGCCCCTATGAATTCCACGTCCTGTGAGGGGACCAAAGTGGACTTTGGAACGAACCCCATGTGCTGAAGCAGGGATATGGTTCTGCAGGTGGCCTGCCTGGCCTCTTGTGGAGACTGGCCCATGATTAGCCAGTCGTCCAGGTAAGGGAACACAAAGATCCCCTGGTTCCTGAGGTAGGCCGCAACCACCGCCAGGCATTTTGTAAAAACCCTGGGGGCGGAGGTGAGGCCAAAAGGAAGCACTCTGTACTGGAAGTGCTTTCCTCCCACCACAAATCTGAGGAATTGTCTGTGGCTTGGATGGATGAGGATGTGAGTATAAGCATCCTTCAGGTCTAAGGAGCACAGCCAATCTCCCTGCTGGAGGTAGGGCAGTAAGATTCCAAGGGTAAGCATCTTGAACGTTTCCCTCTCCAAAAGCTTGTTCAGATTTCTCAGGTTGAGGGTGGGTCTGAGGCCTCCTGTTCTTTTTGGTACCAGGAAATACCTCGAGTAGAAGCCTTACCCTTCCAGGTGGGGAGGCACTGGTTCCACCGCCTGGTCCCTTAGTAGACCTTCCAACTCCTGAAGGAGTAAGTTTCTGTGCAGAGGGGGTCGTGGAGGCTCCCCTGGAAAGTAGGAGAGGGGGTATCGGGGTGAAGTGGAGCAGATAGTCCCTTTTGATGATGCTTAATACCCAAGTATCCCCTGTGATGGCTGGCCACCTCTCTGCGTACAGGGTCAGCCGACCTCCTGTGCCCTGGAGAGGAGGAGAGGCTATGCTGGCATAGTCAAAACCCCCCTCCCTGCTGAGCAGGTGCCGGAGTAGGAGGCTAGGGGGCCTTCTGCCTACGGGGACCATGACCCTGCCCCTTGGCCTGCTGGCCCTGTTGGGGAGCTGCAGAAGCCTGGTAGTGAAGGTAGGTTTTATAGGCAGCGGTCTTCCTCGGATAAAAGGACTTTTTCCCCTGAGCCCTTCTGAGAAGGGGCAGAGGTTTTCCTGGACAGCCTCGTCCGGGTAAGAGTCTCGGTCTCGAGTTGTGCAGCTTTTTCGGCCATGGGCTTGCCAAAGGGGTTTTCACCTCGGCAAGGGACATCGACCAACTTGTCCTGTACCCATGGCTCCAAGTCAGAGGATTGTAGCCAGGCCTGGCGGCATGCCCCGATGCCAGCCCCTGCTACCCGGGCCGAAGCCTCGTAGGCTGCTCAAGATATAAACTTCAAGCACTCTCGAATACCAGAAGACAATGCCCTGAACCTCTGCAAAGGTTCCTCGGACAGACCAGCAGAGAACCCGGCAAAGATTGCCAGGTCTCGAAGGTACATGCCCATGTACAGCTGGTAGGTCTGGACATGGCAAGCAAGCATAGAGCCCTGAAAGCACTTTCTACCGAGGGCATCCAGGTTCTGGGCTTCCCTGCCGGGAGGCACCGAGTGGTGCATCTTCTGACTCGTCAGGCGATGCATGGCTGATTCCACAACCATGGAGTGGTGCGGTAGCTGTGCCTTTTGAAACCTGGGGCTCTTGCGGACTCGATAGATGGAATCGACCTGCTTGCTTAGAACCGGCATCGAGGCCGGCGCCTCCGACATGCGGAACAGCAACCGCTCCAGCATCGGAGGAACCGGGACAGTAAAGGCCTCCTTGGGAGGAGAGTCATACTGCAGAGCCTCGAGCTCCTCGGCTCGAGGCTCCTCCTCGAGGTCCGCAGGGAATGCCAGTGCCTTGGCCATGTCCCTTACGAAATCTGAGAACCTGGTATCCTCCGGGGGGGGACCTTGTCCAAGACTCGGAACCCGGTGAGTCCGAAGGGATGCACAGAGTCCAGAAGGTGTCAGGGGACTCCTCCTCCTCCGTTTCCCACGCCTATTCCTCCGAGGAGGAATCGAGCGGCTCCGAGTGGGCGGGCACCGACGCCATCCGCCCCGACGCCGAGGGAACCGGCGTCAACGACCTCGGTCCCCAACGGGAGGCCGAGGGTGACCTCGGCCGAGGATCGGCTCGAGTTTGCATGGTCGCGAGGATCGGCTCGGCCTCCGGGGTCGACCTGGACGTCGATGTCCCGGTGGTCGGGGCAGATGCGCCGGTGAGACCGGCGATCAGCACCCGCTACTGCTCCATGAAGGCAGACAATCTGCTCTCCAAGGCTGTCAACCTGAGTCCGAGCTCTGGAGAACCAGCAGCCTCCGACTCGGGCCCCGATGGCGTCGGGCCCGACGTCGGCTCCCCTGGAGGAGAGTCCACGAGGACTACAGTACTCACGTGACTCGGGGCCTCCGACTCCACACGAGGATGCTTTGCAGCCCTCTCCGACTCCGAAGACCCGGGACGGCGATCGGGGCTATGCGACCTGGCCCTCGACGAGCCAAGAGCGTCCACCGATGCCGCCCTTGCGGGTTTCTTCTTCCTTCGGTGCTCCCTCGAGGGGGACTCCCTTTCAGAGGAGCCCCAACGATGCGTGGGGTCAGACTCCCGAGACGTCGAGGCCTCTGACGAAGTCCAGACCCGTCCAGAGGCAGATTCGGAGAAAATTCTCTCACGCTGGTGCTGACGGCTCCGTAATGCTTTGGAAGACATTTTGCCACAGGGAATACAGACCGTAGAATCATGGTCTGGCCCCAGGCACCGGAGGCAGCAGTCGTGTGTGTCAGTGAGAGACATCAGTTTCTTTCACCAATCACACTTCTTAAAGCCACTGGCAACCATCGGGGGAAAAAGGGCCCCTGCAAGATCAAAAAATTGGGCTGCCAGGGAAAAGAAAAAAGGTGCAAACGCAGTCTCTAAGGACAAAAACCGAAAAAGAGAGATCCAGGCTCGGCACCGGTGTACCGAGTCCAGGCGGGAAAGGAACAGACATCGAACCGAAGAAAAACCTCGACCGAACGCAGAAAAATCAACTTTTTTCACGAGTGACAAGGACAGGCGTCCGTAGGGCTCCGCGGAAAAAAGAAGACTGAGCAAGATGGCACCTTTGGGCGGGAAGGGGACTGCACATGCGTGCCTGCATTCCCAAAGGCTTTCTTTGAAAGCTGGGGAAATGCTCCACATGGGGGCTCTGTCGACGTCACCCATATGTGAGGACTGATTCCTGCTGCTCCTGGAGAAAAATATCTATATTTAGATTTTTTTTTTTTTTTTTTTTTTTTTTTTTTATTAAGCATGTCACCTTTTACAAATGAAAAAAGAAAAAAAACACACAAGTACAAATAAGACAGCAATATAATCTAGCCCACATCAGAGAGGATGGGAGAACAAAAGAAAGGAAATAAATTAACCATGATATTAGTAATCCATCAAAAATCAAACAGGTACCCAGCAAAATAAACTTAAGCCCCGCCCCCCCCCTTTTTCTTTTTTTTTTAACTTAATTCTACCTAGAAAAACAAAGAATCAAAGTTGTTTACTTTTCAAAAAAAAAAAAAAAAGTCTAAATTGGGTTGCATCAAAAAAAAGGTATAGCAGTTATCCTGAAATGAAACCTTCAAGAAAGCACAGTTACTTACCTGTAACAGGTGATCTCTGGGAACAGCAGGAATAAGTCTTCACATATGGGTACGTCGGTACCGACGGAGTCTGCGCGGGAACGCTTCCCAGCGAACAATCAAAGAGCTTTTGGAAGCATCCCACCACGCCTGCGTGCTGCCTTCCCGCCTTTCCCAACTGCCTCTCCTCAGTTAAGTTTTAAAGCTGAGACAGAGAGAGAGGAAAGGAAAGATAGAGATACAACTCCTGGGGAAGCGGGTGGGTTGTGAAGACTTATTCCTGCTGTTCCCAGAGATCACCTGTTACAGGTAAGTAACTGTGCTATCTCCAGGAACAAGCAGGAATGAGTCTTCACATATGGGGACTCCCAAGCTGAGATGCCTGGAGTCCCAGCATGTCATAGGTTGGAACATGCTATCCCCCACAACACCAGGCATCCTGAGGATGGAGGGTAGGAGTTGGAGAGAAAGGTGCTGTGGAACAGTTAACCTAGCATAGGATTGCGGACAAGGAGTCCATGTGTGGATGATTGTCATCAATGATATTGCAAAGAAAAAATATTGCAATATGGACCTCCCCTAACAGGACTTTAGAGAAGTATGAAGGTTCATGGGATCTACTGGGGAACCCAGTAGAGGAACCTCGAGAAGGACCTCACTGTAAGTGGAGGTAGTAAACCTGTAGGAAAAGCAATGGAGGTCAGAATCCTGAAAGGTAACAGGTAACCCCAGTAGGAAAAACCGGGGTAGTACAAAAACGGTGGGCCTTCAGCGGAAGGTTTTATGATAAAAGCCGAACTCTTTTGGCGGCAGAGTGGCTCACTCTTAGGAACAAAAAGAGAAAGGCTAACCGATTTGGACAAACAGGCCCGGTCCTTGTGGGGAGAAAGGGTATGGGAACCCCTTGTATCCCAAAAGAAAGGACAAACGCCGGAGGCGTTAGAGCCTGTGATTAGCTGAAGATCCGCAATGTTTCTCCTAACTGAAGTCAGCTGGGAGAGATATTGGAACATGGAGAGCTTCAGAGGTACCTAACCTTAAGGTTATGGTAGGTGTTAACTACCACCAAAGTGGTTGTGAGTGTAGGACCCCAAAACATGCTGGATAGCATAAGTATGGGTAAAGCCCATCTGTCAGAATCATATAGCTATATGAGCCTCGACAGTCAGGTAGATAAAGCAGAATACATATCTACCGATAGTAAAATATCTCCACACACACACACATATATATAGATATATATATATATAGATATATAGATAGGAGAATATATCTATAGTGAGATATGAAGGGCATAAAATACACACAAATGATAGACAGACATCTGTAAGATGTGTGCTATAGGTATGAATATATAGGCCTCTATATGGAAGTCTGCAAAGAAGCAGAGATATGCCTACAAAAAGGTATTCATAGGAAAATGTGGAGAGGAAAGATTCATCTAACAAGAAGGTGGAACAATTCCCACTGGTTATGGCTACAGGGATGCTAGGTAGTAGAATAACCAGGATGGTTACGTGAAAAGCAGAGGATGATATCAGTCTGCGGCCAGCAAGTCCTGAGTATTTTAGAACTCTAGCATGGTAAGTGAACAGCAGACGCATAGGAATGAGATACCATGCTGACCTGCTTAAGGGCAAAAAGGTATCATGCATTCTTACCATGAGGACGAGCTGGAAGGAGAAAACATATTCCCTATTGGAAATACTATGGACCAAAGCAGGGAATTAGCAACTGCTTAAGCTTTCACGTAAGAGGAGGCCTATGTCCTTTATATTAAAAAGGAGAACTTTTCTAGTCATGGGAGACATGACTGAAAAAGCCTTTTTCAACCATCTAGTATAGCTGTTGGAGAAAAAGCCCCCCATGCTCTCTATAGCAAGGGCCCATAGTGGAGAGCTTCTCTGTAGAATTGCAGAGAGCATGATGCAGGAGAATGAGGAGAGAGAACTGGCTGCAGGAGAGCCAGTACCTATGTCAACTATGCTGCCAAACCCAGGGGAATGGAGATGGCAGAAAGAGAAGACAATCCAACAAGCTTGTAGTGAAAAAATTTCCAAGACAGATGACAGCACTGACTTGGAGCCACTACTAAGACCAGACAGAATGTTAGTGGAGGACAAATCTGGTTGCTGGTGGACAAGAACCAGTGGTCCAAACATAAAGGCTCCTGCATTGGCAACTGCTTGCCAGACAGCAGAAGAATGGCACTGTTTAAAAACAGAAAGAACAGACAAAACAAGAGTAGAAAACTCTGGACGTGTCTGATGAACTGCTTCAAAGCAAGATTGAAAAAGAGGAGTCAACTCAGAGAAGAGAACTCCGCACTGGAAAAGTAAGAAAACTAGAGAGGCTGAAGAAAAAGCCCTCCAGTGAAGCAATACCGCTCTTACAGAGGAAAAACTTGGTAAGAGGGTAAAGAGAATGGAGCTGAAGAAAAACTTACAAAGTAGTAAGTTTATAGAAAGGAAAAAAAGACATGCTGGCACAGGAAACTATCGTTTGATAGTGGATAGACCTCTTTCCCTAGCAGGAAAAAAGAGAAGAACCCTGTGACCTAGAAGCATGAACATCCTGACAGCTCATAGAACATAGAAAGAATGGATGTCTTTCGGGAAGAGATCCATGTTTAGGATTTAGAATGACAGCAGTGGATTGCCTTTATTGAGAAGAAGCAACTGCAGATTCTAATCCCAAGAGTCACAAGCATCTGATGGATTGATCAGAAACCCTGTGGTTGCTGGGTTTGCTGAGCCTGGTGAGAGGTTGAACTCTGCAGACCAGGACGATGCTTCCCCTGTTTGGGAACATCTGTATGATGGGCAGATGATGCATAAAACCTTCTTCTCCTATGGGAAGAAAGTTTGGCAGGACATTTCCTACCTACTGGGACAGAAGAAGGTGCAGAACAGCCCCTAGGAACAGGTAAGTCAGTGGAGAACTGAGTAACCTGACGTAAAGACTCCTTGTTGAAAAGATTGTCTCCAGTGCAAGGAGTATGTCCCAGTCTGTGCTGTGCCCATTTGTCCAAGTCTGAAGCTTGGAGCCAGGCTCTACATCGGGCCCCTATAGTTATAGCAGAAGTCCTGCTAACAGACTCAAAAGAGTCTAGGGAAGCACGAGTAAGAAACCAAGAGATATTCTGGAGATGCTTGAGCAGTGAAGAATAGTCTGCACTCTTGGACTCTGGAAGGGAAGGAGTCAAAAGATGTAATTGCTTTGTGACCTCCTCAAGAGATACTCATATAGAAAATATATGAGAATTCTTGCAGAAAGCATAGATGTCTGGAAGGTTTGACGTCCAAAGGCATCAAGTCTTAGACTCACGACCTGGCGGATAAGAAGAGTGCTTTTTCTTGCTCTTTACCCGCCTCATTGCTGATTCCACAACTATGGAATGATGAGGAAGTTGAGTCTTTTGAAACCCTGGAAAGGGGGGCACCTGATATAAGATCAGTTGCTCTGGAAGGTGGGGGTACCCTTAAAGGTGTTTCCCACATTCCTAGAAGGAGATCCTGCAAGGAATGATGGAAAGGAAGCATTATGTTCTCCTTTGCTTTGGTAGAAAGAGAGCCCTGTGCAGGATCATGTCCTGGGATAGGAATGGCAAGAGATCTTGCTATATCCAGGAGAAAACTCTGAAAAGAGGGTTCCCCAACAGGAATTTCCCTTGGACAGGTTAGATCTGAAGAACTAGCCTGAGCCCCGACAGAGCTATCCAGATATATAGGAATAGAAGATCCTGCACAGTGCAGTGTGGAATGCTTAAAGGATGGTCACCGGTACTGACTGTCAGGAGCAGCGACCATCATTACCACATTGTCCATGCCAGGTATTGACTCCAAGCTTGGCATAGAAGGGAGCGATCCTGTTGAAAAAAGCATGGTAGGATTTGGCCACGATGCTACTGTGGATACCGGTACCGATGTCGGAGTCGAGCCTGACAGAGACATCGGAGCAGTCATCGGAGACAGTTCAATCGGTACCGAGGTAACCGAAAACCTCCAGGTGCTATCCTCGGTACCGAGCCACCGGTATCTATCGGTGTCGGTACCAAAGTGTATTGGTACCGAGTCTTCCAGACTAGAGAGCGATTCTAAACTCGGCATCGATAAGCGAAGCATGGAAGGCACCGACCGTAAAGGTAATGAGGACATCGGTACCGACTTTGGTACTGTGTCTGATACCGGTGAATGAAGGTCAGCTAGTGGCAACTCAATCGGCCTCGGGGGAACCGAGAGTTGCGGATCTGAATCATCGGAACCGAGCCTTCGGTACTGCCGAGAGCTGGTACCAAGGCGAGTCGGTACCCAGTCCTCCAGACTGGAGATCGATTCCAGACTCGGCATCGAAGGAAGCAAGGCTATCGATGCACGTCTGGAGGGTACCGACGTCGGTGGTATCATCGGTGCTGGTACCGATAATGAAAGGTCAGTCTGGAGTGTATCCACCGGTCCCGAAGGCACCGAGGACGCCAGATGACCATCCCTGGTGAGGAGTGTTTCATCCAACACCAGTGCCGATGTTGGGGTATCGGTACCGCTCGAAGCGGATGCCACCACCGGACACGGCTCAGGTATGTTCTGTGAGGGGTGAAACCCAGGAATAACCTGAAACCCCTGAAAGGCTTTTGAGACCGAAGACTCCCGCCGGGGTTTTGAAGCCAGTAGGCCCTCGAGGGCAAGGCCGGAGCAGTCTATATGCTGTGCATGAGACCTACCACTCGAGGGCTGGCTAGTCTTAACAGACTGTTTGTGGGTTACCTGATCATGTGTAGAAGGGGACGGTGCCCCGAAGCTGGAGGGAAGCCGTGTATCGAGAGAATCTCGATATTGAAGACCTCTTCTCACCAAAGTGTTGTCAGGACCCAAGCAGGTTAGACACCGACTTCGAGGGTCTAAAAATAAAGTTGTACCGCCAGTTTGAACATTTCTTGGAGAAAGTGGCTGGCGGTTCCATGAAGGAAAAAGAAGAGGCCTAAAAGGCCTAAGACACCGTGGGACACTATGAAGAAAAAATATTCCTTGAAAAAGGAAGATTTTACAAGAAAAGAAAAACAAACACCGGAGGTACCGGTGGCATCGGGAAGACAGTCGCGACCACAAGAAAACTAAAGAAATAAAACAAGAATTTTCTGCGGTGACAGGACGACGTCTTGCCGGCTCCGCGGAAAAACGAAAACTGAGGAGAGGCAGTTGGGAAAGGCAGGAAGGCAGCACGCAGGCGTGGTGGGATGCTTCCAAAAGCTCTTTGATTGGACGCTGGGAAGCGTTCCCGCGCAGACTCCGTCGGTACCGACGTACCCATATGTGAAGACTCATTCCTGCTTGTTCCTGGAGATAAAATGTTGCCCCTTAAAGCCAAAGCATGTGGTTTTAATGCCAAAAATCCTTTGCATCTCAATTGTGTGGACTTGGAGATATCCGGAAAAATGCTAACCCTTTGACCACAACACATTTCATTCTTTTTTGAAAATACAGTTTCAAAATGTGGGTAATTTCTATATGAATGCGGTTAAGCCTAAAGATCTTCAGACTTTCATTGTATTCTGCGAAGCCATCATGCACACTATTCCTACACTACTCTCTAATAAAACTTTGCAAAGCAGACCTTGACATTTTCTAGGGCTCTCTTCCTTCCAGTATCTTCCTCCTCATTCCTCTGATTTAGCTAAAGTACAATTCAGCTCTGATCATAAACACACAACAAAATAAGGATCTTCTACCTGAATTTTGGCTCCCTTGTAGCGTACAACACCAGGAACTGTGGTTAACGTGGTGAACTCATAGGCAGCTACCTCAGAGTATACCCCTGCAAGGTTACTGAGCAGCGTGGACTTTCCGACCGATGGGAATCCCACAAAGCCGATCCGGGCATCTCCAGTCTTTGCAACATCGAAACCTAAACCCAGGTCAGAACACAGAACATAATTTAGGGGAGAAGAGGAAACCATGCAAAAATCGCATCCCATGTGTACAAAGCTGCCATCCTGTGTTAGGAAGTAAGGGCAGGGGGAGAAGCATACACATGCAGAGAAAGCAGTTGTATACCTTTAATGGTGTGTGTTCTCCATAAACAGCAGGAAAAGAGACATACAAGCATGGTGTCGTCTTCCAGGTAAAGCACAGTTACCGGTACTTACCTGTAACAGGTGATCTCTGGGAACAGCAGGAATTAGTCCTCACATATGGGTACGTCGTAACAGACGGAGCCTGCGCGGGAAAGCTCCCCAGCTTCACAGAAAGGAAGCTTTTGGGGCCTCCCACAGCGCATGCGCGCTGCCTTCCCGCCTTCATGACCAACTCTCTTCAGTTCGAGTTTAAAGCTGAGACAATAGAGAGAGGAAAGGAAAGAGAGAGAGATACAACTCCTAGGGGAGGTGGGTGGGTTGTGAGGACTAATTCCTGCTGTTCCCAGAGATCACCTGTTACAGGTAAGTAACTGTGCTATCTCCAGGAACAAGCAGGAATGAGTCCTCACATATGAGGACTCCCTAGCTAAGATGCCGGGGAGATCCCCCCCCAAGGGTTCCTCATCTTCCTATGGATCTCAGGCATCCATTCAGGGAAGGTGGGCAGGAGTTGTTTAAGAATGGAACAGGTGTCTGAGGACAGCCTGACCAAACAAGGCATCCCGGCGGGAGTCCTTGTCCAAGCAGTAATGGGCTGTGAAGGTATGAACCGAGGCCCAGGTGGCTGCTCGACAGATCTGATCAATGGATACAGAATGAAGATGAGCCATAGATGTGGCCATGGCTCTCACATTGTGACCTGTGACATGGCCTTCCAGAGAAAGGTTCTTACTCTGGTAAGCAAAAGAAATACACTGAGCAATCCAATTGGACAGTGTTCTTTTTGAGACTGGAAGTCCTAAATGAGAAGGATCAAAAGCAACAAAAAGTTGAGAAGACTTTCGATGTTGCTGTGTCCTGTGGAGGTAAAAGGCAAGAGCTCTTTTACAGTCTAGAGTATGAAGGTTCCGCTCTGCATTGGATGCATGAGGAGCTGGAAAAAAGACAGGTAAATATACCTCTTGATTAAGATGAAAAGGTGAGACCACTTTAGGCATAAAGTGGGGATTTGTCCTAAGGACTACCTTATCATGATGGAACCTTGTATAAGGTGGATTAGCCACTAAAGCCTGCAGTTCACTGATGCAGCGAGCAGAAGTGATTGCAATAAGGAAAATGACTTTCCAGGAAAGGAATTTCAAGGAGGTAGTGGCTAAGGGTTCAAAGGGTGGCTTCATAAGCTGAACAAGAACCATGTTTAAGTCCCATGCCACTGGAGGAGGCCGAATGGGAGGCTTAGTTAAAGTTAGACCTCTCATGAATCTTGCAATAAGAGGATGATAGGAAACAGATTGTCCATTGATAGGCTGAAGAGATGCTGCGATAGCACTCAAATGGACCCTTACAGAATTGGTTTTAAGTCCTGCATTGGAAAGATGCAGGAGATATTCGAGTAAAGAATTTAAAGGTAGTGCTAGAGGGTTAAGACCCTTTTCAGCACACCAGATGGAAAATCTTTTCCATTTAAAAGCATAAGAACGCCTGGTGGAAGGTTTCCTAGATGCATGGAGGATATCCTGCACTTGTTGAGAAAGACTGAAGTCTTGAAGGTCTAGGCCTTCAGTAACCAAGCTCTGAGGTGAAGGGATTTGGGGTTTGGGTGCCACAAAGTCCCCTCCTCTTGAGACAGAAGGTCTGGAGCAGCTCCCAGATCCAGGGAGGGTGCCTGGGAGAGATGCAAAAGTAGAGGGTACCACACTTGGCGTGGCCAGCGTGGAGCTATGAGGATCATAGATCCTTGATCCCTCTGAAGTTTGAATAGAGTCTTGGGAATCAAGGGAATGGGTGGAAAGGCATATAGGAAGGCCTGACCCCAATGAAGGAGGAAGGCATCCTTGGCCTGAGCTCCCTGACACGGAATCCTGGAACAGAACCGGGGAAGTTTGGCATTGTACGGACTTGCAAAGAGGTCTATGTCCGGGGTTCCCCATTCCTGAAAGATTCTGAGTACCTGATCCATGTGCAGGGACCATTCATGTGGAAGCAGAACTCGACTGAGTCTGTCTGCCCAAGAGTTTTGGATTCCTGGGAGGTACACTGCCAGGAGATGGATCTGATGCTCTCTGGCGAAGGCCCACAGTTTTAGAGCTTCGTTGCAAAGCGACAGAGAGCCAGTCCCTCCTTGTTTGTTTATGTTACTTGATTGTCGGTATGAACAAGGACTGTCATGTTGATGAGGAGGGTATGAAAGACCTTGAGAGCAAGGAAAATTGCTTGCAGCTCCAAAAGGTTGATATGAAGGGTGGTCTCCTGTGGAGACCAAGTGCCCTGAGTGGAGAGGTCTTGGAGATGAGCTCCCCAACCTGCTTGGGAGGCATCTGTAGTGAGAGTTGCTTGGGGTAACAAAGGTTGGAAGGGGGCCCCCAACAGATTTTGAGTGAATATCCACCATTGGAGAGACCAAAAAAGACGTTTTGAGGTTGCTATTTGGTCTGAGAGAGCTCCTGATGCTTTTGTCCACTGGGTGGACAGAGTCCATTGAGCTGCTCTCATATGTAGGCGTGCATAAGGCACCACATGAACTGTGGATGCCATGTGGCCTAGCAGTTGTAGCATCTCCCTGGCCGTCAAGTGGCTTTTGGACTGAACTTGAGAGGCCAAGTGCACTAGATGGTGGCAACGGGCCTGAGGAAGATAGGCCCTTGCAGTGGTGGTATCTAGCCAGGCCCCTATGAATTCTAGGGACTGAGTAGGGGTGAGTTGAGACTTTGGCAGATTGATGACAAGTCCCAGATACTGCAGTATGCGTCTGGTGTGGTCCAGGGAAGTCTGAGCCTCGGACTGAGATGGAGCTCGGATGAGCCAGTCGTCCAGGTATGGGAAGACAAAGATTCCCAGAGTGCGTAGAAATGCAGCTACTATTGCCATGCATTTGGTAAATACCCTTGGAGCAGAGGCTAGACCGAAGGGAAGTACTCTGTATTGGAAATGTTTTCCCTGGAACAGAAACCATAGGAATTTTCTGTGGGATGGATGGATGAGTATATGTGTGTACGCATCCTTGAGATCTAGAGAACAAAGCCAGTCCTGACTCTGTAGGTATGGAAGGAGAGTGCCTAGAGAAAGCATCTTGAATTTCTCCTTGTATAGGAATTTGTTCAATTCTCTGAGATCCAGAATGGGTCTGTACCCCCGTGTTTTCTTGGGAATGAGAAAATAAGGGGAGTAAAAACCTGACCCTTGTTGAGGAAGAGGAACCTCTTCTATTGCCTTTTGGGCGAGAAGAGTGGTCACCTCCTGGCCCAACAGGTACAGGAGAGAAGGGGGAGAATTGAATTGTCTCCCCATGAAATGGGGAGGAAGGCTGGAGAAATGTAGTTTGTAGCCCTCTTTGATGATAGAGAGGGTCCACAGTTCTAATGTGATTTGTTCCCATCTGGGAGCAAAATGAGTTAACCTTCCTGGAATGGTGAGAGGTTCTGGTTGTTGCAGAGCCAGAAAGGTTAAGTTCTCTAGAATCAAGTCAAAAACCCTGAGGGGGTTGGGACTGCTGGATTGTAGCAGCCCCTGTAGACTTTGTTCTGGCCTGTTTAGTTTGCTGACGCTTAGGAGCAAAGCGAACTTGGGAAGATTGCTGGCCAGTATTTGTGGAAAATCTGGTCTTTTTATAGAAAGGTTTCTTAAAAGGTTTTTTCTTGGCAGGGGTAGAGGTAGACTTAGAAAGTCTATCTAAAGCAGCATTCTCTGCATCCATTTGAGTGGCTTTGATTTGCCACTCCTTGCCAAACAGATTTTCACCTGTACAGGGCAGATTGCCCAAGCCTTCTTGTACCCAGGGTTCCAAATCAGAGGCCTGGAGCCAAGCCAGTCTGCGAGCAGCTATGGCAATGCCAGAGGCTCTGCTTGCCCCCTCAAAAGAGTCAAAGGCTGCTCTGTTGGAGAACTTTGAAACATCTTGAGTTTGCTTTAGCAAAAGAAGGAACTCCTCTTGCTTATCCTCTGGGATAAAGGGGAGAAACTGACGTATCTTTAATGCAATCTCTTTCAAAAACATGCCCATATAGAGGCTGTATGAATTGATTCTGGCAATAAGCATGCTAGCTTGGAAGATTTTTCTCCCAAAAGCATCCAGAGTCCGACATTCTCTTCCTGAAGGGGTAGAAGAGTGCCTTTTGGTACTCTATCTTTTTCATAGCAGACTTCACCACAATAGAGTGCTGAGGAAGCTGAGTCTTTTGAAAACCAGGAGAAGGAGGAACCCGATACATGGTGTCCAAACGTCAAGAATGTGGAGATGTGGGAGGCTCCTCTCACCCTAAGTCCATCATGTGTTCTTGAAGAATTTCATGTATGGGTAAGGTGGCTGCCTCTTTGGGAACCTTAGAGTATCCTAAAATATCCAATTTTTTTGCTCTAGGTTCCTTTTCAGAGGATACAGATATGGAAAGTCCTTTAGCTACTTCAATGATGAAGTCTTGAAAGGACAAATCCTCTGGAGGAGACATTCTCCTTTTTGGAGAAGAGGGCTCCTCAGGAAGAGTAAAAGACGTCAGCAGAATCATCTGATGTATCAGAATCTTCAGAGGATTCAAAATATCGCCTATTTGCTTCCAGAGATCGATACGCGTACCGACCGGTATCGACATCGGGCGTACCGGGAATCGGAGCGGTATCAAGGAAATCTCTGGAACCGGAGACCGGAACCAGCATGCTACTGGAAGTAGATGCTCTGGGTACCGGTATCGGTTGCGGTACCGGAATCTGAGTCGGAACCGATTGTCGCGGTACCGATGGCGTTGCAGCATTAATGAAAGCCAGTAAGGCCTGCTGCATGGATTGTACCGTAGTACCCATATTCGCCACAACTGCCTGTATGTCGGTACCGGTGGTAGAAGGTACCCCAGAGCAGTCTAACAGGAGATCGGTCGAGGCCGTGCCATCGATGTCTACCTGTAACCCCATAGGAGGAGCTTTGGAAGCCAGAGCTTCCCGCCAGGGATGTTTGGCTGGGGCAGGGTCCTCAGGGTCAAATGCAAGGGCCTCTCACTGCTTAGAGGGAGATTTGCCTTTTGAGGACCTGCCTGAAGAATGTTTGGTTACCTGAGATCCATCAGAAGAAGAAGACCTGGAGGATGTTGATGCTGGAGTATCGGTAGAAAACAGCATATGAAACTTAGCTGCTCTGTTCTGTAAGCCCCTTTTGGACATCAGAGAGCAGGATGGACAATCTGGAATGGAATGGTCAGGCCCCAAACATTTAAGACACCACTCATGGGTATCTGTGACTGAAATAGTACCGGTACACTTGGTGCATTTTTTAAAACCAGAAGCTGTTTTTTCCATGAGGGAGACCCGAGAAGGCCTAGAGGCCTCACAGAAAAAATACACCAAGTGAAGAAAAAGTAAATGGAAATTACACATACCTGGTAATTGTAGTTCCTGGAGGGTCCAGTTTAGTCCTCCACATCCGGGTAGTGCACCTCCTCCCGCAGCCAGGAGACTGGACCAATCAAAACTCTGCCACGTATGATGTATGCAGTCGGAGCTCCCATCAGCCCCCAGTGAACTAGTAACAAAGCAGACTCAAAGCAGAAGCAACACCTGAGACTATGAAACCAGAATAAATATGGAAAAACGTCTAGACCCCCCAGCACTAAATGAACACACCGGCTCCCTCCCCAAACGAGGAAGCCAGAACATACACAGCGATTCTACCCTCACTCCGGAAGAAACAGACAGTTGAGTGCGGGCAAGAGAGGAAAAAAGGAAAGAAGGGTGCCCGCCAGAGGAGCGCTCCGACCGCCTGATGAAAAAAACGCGCCGCGAAAGGATTCGGAAAAATTACTCTGAAATATGGGAGGGAAGGAGGACTAAACTGGACCCTCCAGGAACTACAATTACCAGGTATGTGTAATTTCCATTTCCTGAGCGGTCCTCCAGTTTAGTCCTCCACATCCGGGATGTAACAGAGCAGTCAACACCGGGCGGGACTTTGCCATCCGGCGCGCAGCACTGAAGCCCCAAAACGAGAATCCTGAGCGGCAAGCACATCCAAGCGGTAATGCTTACTGAAGGCATGCAATGAGGACCATGTAGCCGCTTTACAGATCTCCGCAGGAGGAACCAGACTATGTTCCGCCCAAGAGGCTGCTTGGGCCCTGGTCGAGTGGGCGCGAATACCAGCCGGGACCGGCAGCCGCTGCAAAAGATACGCCGACGCAATTGCCTCCTTAATCCACCGAGCAATGGAGGCCTTAGCCGCCGCCTCACCACGCCGAGCCCCTCCAAAGTACGAAGAGGCGGTCAGTTTTCCGAAAAGACTCAGAGACTTTCAAGTAACGCCGAAGCACACGCCGGACATCCAAGCAGTGAATTGTACTGCCAGCAGCGTCTTCCGGACCAGCCCGCAGAACAGGGAGAAATACCGCCTGATTTAAGTGAAAAGGCGACACCACCTTGGGCAAAAAGGAGGGAACCGGACGAAGTACTACACGATCCTTAGAGAAGAATAAGAAAGGCTCCCTGCACAAGAGCGCTTGCAATTCGGAAATACGCCTCGCCGAGCAGATGGCCACTAGAAAAACAGTCTTTAGGGTCAGATCCTTAAGAGACGCTCTCCGGAGAGGCTCAAAGGGTTCGCGAGCCAGTGCTCGCAACACCAAGTTTAAGTCCCAGGATGGAATAGACACCCGACGCGACGGTCGCAAGCGAAAGACAGCCTTGAGAAAACGCAGAACGTCGGGGTGAGACCCTAGACTAACACCCAGCACCTTGCCCCGGTAACAAGCGATAGCCGCCAGCTGCACTTTGAGTGAACTGGCCGCCAGCCCCTTATCGAACCCATCCTGTAAAAAACTGAGAACCACAGGCACGGATGCTGTAGCAGCCCGGATCCCATTCCGGGAACACCAGTCTTCAAAAATCCTCCACACTCGAACATATGCGAGGGAGATGGAAGTCTTTCTTGCCTAAAGGAGTGGAAACAACCGCCGGGGAATAACCCCGCTTTCTCAGCCGAGCCCTTTCAATGGCCAAGCCGTAAGCGAGAACCGATCCACTTGGGGCATCCGAAGAGGACCCTGAAGGAGAAGATCCGGGACCGATGGCAGATGCCAGGGAACTCCGTCGCGCAACCGCACCAAGTCCGCGAACCACGGTCGGCGAGGCCAATCCGGAGCGATCAGTAACACTCGACCCCTGTGAGCCTCGATGCGCTGGACGACGCGGCCGATTAACGCCCAAGGAGGAAAGACAAAGAAGAACTCCCTCCGGCCACGGTTGCAGAAGGGCATCGATCCCCTCCGACATGCGTTCCCTACGCCTGCTGAAGAAGCGGCTGGATTTCGCCGACTGAAACGTTGCCATAAGGTCCATGACGGGCGTCCCCCAACGACGAACTATTTGGGAGTAAATCTGCGGGTTTAGTTCCCATTCCCCGGGATCTACCCGCACCCTGCTCAGAAAGTCCGCTGTAACGTTGTCCTGTCCCGCGATATGGGCCGCTGAGATGGCTGGCAGACGGGACTGAACCCAAGTGAATAGAGCCGCCGCTTCGGCCTCGAGAGCCACACTTCCAGTGCCGCCTTGGCGGCTGATGTAGGCTACCGTCGCCGAGTTGTCCGAGAGAATCCGCACCGGTCGCCTCGCTATCATGACTTCGAGGGCAAGTAGCGCGAGACGCACTGCTCGTAGTTCGAGCCGGTTGATCGACCAAGAGGCTTCGAGGAGAGACCACTTCCCCTGAGCAAAGCGGCCCTCGCAATGGGCTCCCCAGCCCGACAGACTGGCATCCGTGATGAACGGAACCCATAGGGGCGTCTCCAACGGGAGCCCCTTCATCAGGTTCTCCGAGCACAGCCACCACCGGATCGAGCGACGCACCGCTTTCGGGCAGGGCAATCTCCTGTTCAACGAGTCGAACTGGTTGGACCAGCGCCGCAACAGGGCGCTCTGGAAGGGTCGCATGTGAAAACGCGACCAGGGCACCACTTCCAGGGTCGCCGCCATAGTGCCCAGGAGCCGGAGGTACCACCAGGCGGATGGAGCGGGCATCGCCAGGAATGCGTGTACCAGGCCCGCCAATGCTAGTACACGGCGCTCTGGCAAGCACACCAAGCCTCGTGCCGTGTCGAAGTGAACCCCGAGATACTCTAGGGATTGAGTCGATGACAAGTGACTCTTGTCGTTGACCACCCAGCCAAGTGATTGCAGGAGAGTAACCACTCTGTTCGTGACCTGCACACTCTCGTCCCTGGATTTCGCGCGAATCAACCAATCGTCGAGGTACGGGTGAACCAAGATGCCCTCTCGCCGCAGGGCCGCTGCCGCCACCACCACCACCATAACTTTCGTGAAGGTGCGAGGCGCGGTAGCCAATCCAAAGGGCAGGGCTTGAAACTGAAAGTGGCCCCACGGAAACGCAAAGTGAAGAAACTTCTGATGTGACGGACGAATGGGGATGTGCAGATAGGCCTCCATGAGGTCGAGGGACGTGAGAAACTCTACGCGACGTACCGTAAGGTCTCCATTCGGAAATGAGGAACTCGGAGAACACGGTTCACCCCCTTGAGGTCTAGGATGGGGCGAAGCGATGCGTCTTTCTTTGGCACCACAAAATAAATGGAGTAGTGACCTGCGCCGCGCTCGACAGGAGGGACGGGGATAATGGCTCCCAAGGCTAACAGGCGGCGTAACGTTAATCTGATCGCCTCTAGTTTCCGCTCGCCCTTGCAGGGGGAGAGAACAAAGGAGTCGGGAAGCAGTCGAGCAAACTCGAGCGCGTAGCCGTCTTTCACGATCTCCAGCACCCACTGATCGGACGTAATTCGGGCCCAAGAGGGAAGGAAATCGCGCAAGCGACCCCCAATGAAAAGAAATCCCTCCGGAGCCCGCCTCGCTTCATTGCGGCTTGCGACTCAAGGAAGAGACGGAGGAGGCGGAGGCTCCGGAGAAGCCTCGGCCCGCTCCGCGAAACCCACAAAATCCTTGGGATCGAGAACCAAAGCGGCCGCGTTGGGCAGACCAGAGGCGGGAAGAACGAAATTTGCGAAAGTCCCGAAAGGAACCCCGCGTGGGCGGAGCGGACCTGCTGGGTTTCGGCTTATCCTCAGGTAGCCTACCACCCTTAGACTCACCGAGGTCTTTAACCAACTTATCCAGGGCTTCACCAAACAATAGTTTGCCCTTAAAAGGAAGTTTACTGAGGCGGGATTTAGAAGAACCGTCTGCCGCCCAGTTTCTCAACCAAATAGATCTGCGAGCCGCTACTAACGAGGCCATGCTATTCGCCAAAGTCCTGATGAGATCATAATGCACATCGGCTAGGTACGCTGACCCAGATTCCCGTGTCAGCTGCAGCAAACCCTGGGGGTCCAAACCGACCAGCGACCGCAGTTGCTGAGCCCAGCGCAAACAGGCCCTAGCGACCCACGCGCCGCAGATAGAAGCCTGCAAGGATAAGGCATTGGTATCAAAAGCCTGCTTCAGCAAGTTATCCACCTTCTTGTCCTGCGCATCCTTTAGGGCAGCACTGCCCTCAACTGGGATGGTGGTCTTCTTTGTCACAGCCGAAACCGCTGCATCGACCCGTGGCGATTTAAACTTGTCCTTGTCGGCCAAGGGATACAGTCGGTTCATAGTCCGTATCCCCTTCAGTCCAGAGTCAGGCTGATCCCACTCCGTCTGAATCATTTGTTCTACCACACGGTGTACTGGGAACACAACTTGAGAGTCTTGCACAGCCTGAATGAGGGGATCCTCCAAGCATTCCTCCTCCAGAGGCCGCGCTACCGCTAGATTTAGGGTCTGCAGGGCCTCCGTGATCAGAGGAACCAGCTCCTCCCTACGAAACACCCGAATAATTCGGGCCTGATCCTCCGGTTCCGGAATTTCACCATCTTCCAACTCCTCCTGATCAGCCTCAGGTTCCAGATCCGCCTCCAACTCCTGCCAAGTCAGATCTTCCGGTTCCGGATCGTGGTCCATAGTCCGAAGGCGCTTCGCCTGAGGCTGAGAAACAATGCGGGACTCCGCCGCCGGGTCGGAGGGGAGCGCAGCAGCCAAGGCCCCCGGAAGCTTGCCCGACTGGCTTAAGCGGAATGCCTGGTGCATAAGCAGCACGAACTCCGGGGAAAAACCGCCGACTCCAGGGAAGGAGCATCAGCTAGCCCTTTAGCCAGGACTTGCAACGGAGAGGGCAGTGGGCCAGTCATGGGCTCCACCACCGGCAACACCAGGGAGCCAACAGCGTCAGGAATTTCTTTCAACTCCGCCTGATGCTCCAGGACCGCAGGAACAGAGACACAGCTCCGACAGAGTCCAGAGTCAGCCATCGCACCCTTGCGCGATCCGCAGATCATGCACTGCGGTTTAGCGGCCATTCCAGCGTTGGAGTAGCTGCAGACAGCAAATTCTGCCCTAAGGCACTCACAAGGAAAGGTCAAAGTAAAAAAATAGCCGTCTGTGTGAAACTTCGTTTTTTTTTTTTGGTTTTTTTTTTACGATTAAAAATTATCTGGCCAGGAAGCAGAGATGTAGACTAGCAAATTCGCCACGAAAACCCCCCAAAAAATCGTAAGGGGGGCCCGTGCACATCTAATGTGCCCCCGAGAAACAGCTAAGAAAATCCAAAATGGCCGCTGGCAGTCTCTCCCGGTACAAGCAAAAAGGCGCGAAAATCCCCGGAGGAGAAAAAACGGGTAAGAGCGCAGGAAAATAAATTAACAACTAATTAAAAAAGGAAACAAGGGACAAGGTCTATAAAAACTCGCGAATCGCGCCGAGCAACAACCCGCGAAGGAGAAGGAGCTCTACTGTAACCGGGCTCTCCCTGTTAAAAACTGAAGCGGGCAGGTACCCGCAAACTCACCCACAGGCTGTAAAGAGGAGGGAGACCTGGCCCAAGGCAGCTCTGTTCCCCGTGCAGTCAAGGGGAAAGATGCAGCCTGACCAACTGCTAAAGCCTCCGGAGTGCAGGTAGAGGCTTACTGCAGTTCTGGTTCCTCAGCACCGGCCTGCCCCTAGTGGGCCGTAAAAGGAAATGAAATTAAATTGAAGGAAATTAAAGGGACAGCTACCTGTAAAAATAAAAGGAAAACAGGAAACCAAGCAAAACCCTCTAACTTAAAACCCCAGTGTTGCTCCTTAAAAAGATCCTAAGTGAGCCTGAACCAGGCACACACGTCCTCCAGCTGCAAGGAGACTGGACACACTGGGGGCTGATGGGAGCTCCGACTGCATACATCATACGTGGCAGAGTTTTGATTGGTCCAGTCTCCTGGCTGCGGGAGGAGGTGCACTACCCAGATGTGGAGGACTAAACTGGAGGACCGCTCAGGAATTATTATTTTTTTTTTTTAAATAAACGAAAAAAGACCGGCGGTACAGGTCCGGAATCGGGAAAGGCAGACATGCGGTCAAAGAAACAAATTAAAATAACAATTTCTTCAGCGGTGACAGGAACACGACCTGCTGGCTCCGTGGAAAAAGAACTGAAGAGAGTTGGTCAGGAAGGCGGGAAGGCAGCGCGCATGCGCTGTGGGAGGCCCCAAAAGCTTCCTTTCTGGGAAGCTGGGGAGCTTTCCCGTGCAGGCTCCGTCGGTTATGACGTACCCATATGTGAATTCCTGCTTGTTCCTGGAGATAACTGGTGTGCGGCATATTCTTCCAGCTTAGGAAGCTCCTCCTTCTGAAGCCTCCGAGCATGCTCATACTTTATCTAAGCTGTAGCATCACCTCCTTCCCTTCAGTCCATCCCTCTAGCTACTGCAGTACATCTGGGGATACAGCATGAGGGAAAGTGTGGCTGCATTCTGCTGTCATCTATGAGACTGGGCCAGTACAGGTATGCAATTTTTTCTCCATCAACAGGCAGGGAAAAAGCAGCCTTTGACACTGTTCATCACAGGCGACTTAAACTGAGCACCCTAGGGTTAGAAATTGGTTGAGTGGGAGGCGACAGAGTGTACAGGTAAATGGAGCTCACTATGAGGAGAAAGAAGTTACCAGTGGTGTGCCCCAGGGATCTGTCCTTGATCAGATTCTTAACATCTTTGTTAGTGATATAGCGGAAGGGCTGTCAGGTAAGGTTTGCCTCTCTGCAGATGATACCAAAATCTGCAATAGAGTAGAGCAATGTTCCCTCTAATTTTCTGTAGGCTGTGTGCACATAAAATATCAGCTGTGCAGCTTTTGAAGGAAGGTTAAATTTTTGTGCGCCACATAATGACACTCTGAGTTATATACTTTAAAATTTGACTACACATCAGAATACAGTATGTACACCACATTGATTGCACTAGAAAACATTGTAGAACTTGTGAAAACCGTAAATACATAACAACTTTTAAATTTTAAGACGTCTGTGTTGTTTTCTATCAGAATCAGAACCCTAATTTTTGTGCGCTCTGTTGTAAAGTATGTGCGCTCGCTCGGCGAGGTGTGTGCGCGCGCACATGCGCACAGCTTAGAGGGAACAGTGGAGTAGAGTAGATACCCAGGAACATGTAGATAACACGAGGAGGGATCTAGCTAAGCTTGAAGAATGGTCTAGAATTTGGCAGCTGGGATTTAATGTTAAAAAATGCAAGGTCATGCATTTGGGCTGCAGCAATCCAAGGGAGCAATATAGGGGGTGATGTACTTTTGTCCACTAAAGAAGAGCGGGACCTAGGCGTGATTGTGTCTGATGATCTTAAAGTAGCTAAACAGGTAGAAAAGACAACAGCAAAAGCTAGAAGGATGCTTGGGTGCATATGGAGAGGAATGGCTAGCAGAAAAAAAGAAGGTGATAGTGCCTCTGTACAGGTTTTTGGTGCGACCTCATTTGGAGTATTGTGTGCAATTCTGGAGACCGCACCTTCAAAAGGGTATAAACAGGATGGAGTCGGTGCAGAGGGTGGCTACTAAAATGATTAGTGGTCTTCGTTATAAAGCATATGAGGACAGACTTAAGGATCGTAATATATACACCTTAGAGGAAAGGTGGGATAGAGGTGATATGATTGAGATGTTTAAATACCTCTGTGGCATAAATGCACAGGGGGAGAGCCTCTTTCGATTGAAAGCAAGTTCTGCTACAAGGGGACATGGGATGAGGGTGATAGATTCAGGAGTGATATGCGGAAATATTTCTTTATGGAAAGAGTGGTGGATCCGTGGAATAGTCTCCCAGTGGAGGTGATAGAGATGAGGACAGTATCTGAATTCAAAAAAGCATGGGACAAACAGAGGATCTCTAAAGGAAAAAAAGGGGACTGTTGTAGCTGTTGATATGGAAGGACAGACTAGATAGGCCATGTGGTCTTTTTTCTGTTGTCATCTTTCTATGTTTCTATTGGTTACTGAATACAAAGCCTAGGGTCATCTTGCTGAAGTTCATGATATTAGCGACCTGAGACACTGTGCAGGTGGTAAAGATGCTCACAGAGCAAAGACACTGCTGAGCACTGACTGCTCAAAGATGCTAGCTTATTGCAGCATGGAGTCCAAACAATTGCATTTGGTGAAAGTGCGAACAGAGGACCAGGTGGCCATTTCACAGATGTCAGCAGTAGGGGTGGAATGAAAGTCTGCAATTGAGTTTGCTGTAGCTGTAAGGCAATATGCTGAAATTCACCTGGGGATGGCCCATGGAAGCTGATATAGTAAAAGGACTTGGATTAAACACACTGTTGGGAAGTCTTTCAATATATCTTTGGTGCCTTGCAGGTAACTGAGGAGAGTACATCAGCAATCAAGACAGCACAGAACCAACTGTGCATGACCAGTATGAAGAATTTGCAGAAGTAGGTTGGCAGGATTATGAACTGGTAGAATTTGGGATGGGTGCAAAGGATTACACTGTTATGGAGGAATTGAGCGTGGGGGGGGGGGGGGGGAAGACAGTGCATTTGGGCCTGCAGCTCACTAATATTTTGCAGAGGTGATGGCAACTAAAAGGTTTTCCAAGATAAATGTTTGGAATAAGCAGCTAGCACTTAGGTTACAAGGATCTTCTCACCAGAGAAGGGTTTTCTTTACTGATGAAGGTACTAATCTTTTTGGACAGTGGCTGAGTGAGCTACTACAGTACTATTACTACTGGACATTTGTATAGCACTACAAGATGAGAAAACAAGGAGCAAGAGACGTGTGTAGGCCACAGGAGCCTTTATTAGATGAACCCCAACGCGTTTCAGCAACGCCTTCCTCAGGGGGTATGCAGTTTAAGGCGTGGTGGCTTATACTGCTACTGCTATGAGCCGCTTTTCACATAAAGCACCAGGCAGCTCTAGTGCTTTGAAAAAGACAGCTGAACCAGAAAGTCCGTAGAAGCGATCGTAGCTAATGCTTGCGGGTTTGCAGCTTTTCAAGCCAAACTTCTATAGCATGAAACGTGTTGGGGTTCATCTAATAAAGGCTCCTGTGACCTACACACGTCTCTTGCTCGTGTTCTCTGGGTTCCACTGCAACACGTGACCCACTGCAACACGTCTCTTGCTCTTGTGTTGACTAGCACTACAAGATGTACACATTGCTGCACAGACACATGCAAAAGATGGTCCCTGCTCATCAGAGCTTGCAATCTAGTCAAGACAGACAACACAGTAGCTGTAGACATGGGATACGTCTAGGGGGAATGGTAAGGAAGCTCCAATGAAGGCGTCTCATGCGTCACACTGTAAAGGCACTTACACTTGCTGTTATGTGCGCCAGCAGTCCCTAGGATGCTTAAGACCCAAGGTTGACTTCGTCCTGGAAAGTCTGTCACATGGTTCTGAAGTTTCTCTTCTAGAAGATAAGCTTTTGCTATCACCATGTCTATGCTTGTCCCAGGGGTAGTTTCTCCAAATGGGTTAATTTTGTGCATACCATGACAGTCATGAACCTCACTTCTAAGCCAGGGTATGTGGAGTATGATTCTCAGACTCTCAAATTTACTGCTAATGCTCGGCATAGTACTTGATTCGTGCCAAAGACAACTTCCTTCTGGAATTCTTAAGATGTCTTAAATTTGCATCTGTTGCTTTTTGCAGTTTTTCTACAGGTAATTTTTCTCTTTCTTCCATTTTTTGGCGGATTCTCTTTGTATATCCTCGATTAAAATACAGGCTTTGTAGCATAAAAATAGCAATACATGATTTCCTCTTAATCTGCAGAAGTCCACTTAACCATAGTTAATCCTCCACTTTAACATTAATTTATGTGGTTTATCTCCTGCCACAGTGGGTCCATGAGCATGCTCACCATGACCTTTATCTATGGCAGGGATGTTATCTACATCTGCCGTGCTTGCACTATCGCAACCATCATTAGCCCTTGTGCATAAGCTACGGGTGGGCACCATTTTATCCTAGGCAACATGCGGCCAAGTATGCATTTTTTGTTCCTACCATACTTCATTGTAGTGTCGCCTTGCTGAGATTTAGTAAAGATGTTATACAACAGGGTCACCACGTGAAGGTACTCAGCAAGACTTGGAGGGAACTTTATTCTCTCCCCCTAAGAGATGCACATCAATTCACCAACAACAGTTAGTGAATTTTTATGTTGCACACACCTTTCACCAGAGGCCTATACAGAGGCACCATCACCTTTTTCCTGCTGGCTATTCTTCTCCCTATGCACCCAAGCATCTTTCTGGCTTTCGCCGTCACCTTTTCTACCTGTTTAGCCACTTTAAGATCATCAGAGAACAATCATGCCCAGGTCCCACTCTTCTTTCGTGGACAGAAGCACTTCACCCTCCTATAATGTATCGCTTCCTTGGATTTTTGCAGTCTAAATACATGACCCTGCATTTTTTAGCGTTAAATCTCAGCTGCCAAATCCTTGACCATTCAAGCTTTTCTAGATCCCTCTTCATGTTGCCAACTCTTGCAGACTGTAGTATCATTTGCAAAACAGGCAAACCTTACCCAACATCCCTTCCGCAATAGGGATTAAAAAGTGCCTGTGTGTATGTGTATATATATCTCTATCTCTCTCTCTATCTCTCTATATATACACACACCGCTCTGATGCACATAGTAAAGGGCAGTATATCAAGTGCCTAAACCATAAACCATCACTAACAAAAGAATCAGATCAAACACAGATCCCTATAGCACACCACTGCTAAACTTCTCCTCAGAGCAAACTCAATTTACCTGTACCCTTTGTCACCTCCCACTCAACCAATTTCTAACCCAGTCAGTCAGTTTAAGATTCAACCCTAAGGCACCCAAATTATTTATAAGTCGCCTATGAGGAACAGTGTCAAAGGCATTACTGAAGTCTAAGTACACCACATCTAGGGCTCTCCCTCTGTCCAACTCTCTGGTCACTCAGTCAAAGAAACCCTAACTCAACTTTTCTGAGCTACCATTGGTGTGGTATGAGCACCCCAACGGTAAGGTCATTTCAATTTCTTTCTGCTCTCCGGCCCTGTTTTTTACCCCGACCTAATGGGGGGGGAGGGGTTCTATTTCTAGTACTTATGCTGTGTATCAAAACATTTCCTAAGCGATTACAATAAGACACACATAAATCAACTAATAGAGGACAAAGTAAAGAGTGAAATAGGCATTAGGTAAGTCTGAGAAAGTGTTCAAGCCATTTATGAAATGTTAACTAGCAAGCCAAAATTATGAATAACGAAGGTGCTATATTCCAATTGCACAAAGGCCGCAGCCCCTTCATGTGCCAGCATTAGAGAAGGAACACTGAGCAAAGTATGCCCAAGAGACAGACAAAATCAGCGCACAGACGAAAACAGATTGTTGTAAGCTGTCGAGTCAATGTCAACTCATGGTGACCCTCTGGATAGTTGTCCTGAGAAAAATATAAAATCCTATAAAGCCTGCAACACCTCAGGACTTCTCTGTTTAAAGAAGGGCATAACGTGACAATGGGAGTGGAGCTAACCGCCCCCTCACACCAGATTGCAAAATCCCAGGCAAAGGAAAAAAGTGCAAACCGTGTGATTCAGCTCCCTCCAAGCCCTCTAGTGTAAAGAGCAGCTGGTCAAACTGCGGCAGCTTCTCTGCCCCTGCAGGTACCAGAGATGGCCGCAGGCAGGGGGCTGCAGCTGAAGTGCATGAGCTGTGCTGCTCCGAACATTCCTTTCTGCTATCTGGCTTTCAATGGGAAAGAGGAGAGCTGCAGCCAGTCCCGAAGGAGGAAGAGACTGAGCATGCTTAGAGGCTTTCAAATAAGCTGGAAGAATATGCCGAGGATGGCTGCTGTCCAGTGCACCTATCGGAGAACCCCATCCTGTGGCTTCAAGAGAGGAATTTTAACAATTAGCCATATTTATGGGAGTAAGGGGAAGCTGGCAACATTAAACACAATCCCCCTTGCCCCTCCCATCCATGAGGGGGCAGAGGGGGACAAGGAGCTGTTGGGATGCTACTTCTTTGTGTTAAATGTTGATCCTTTATAGCTTTTCTTATTGCCCTTTGAAAGGCAGATAAAATTTAGTACAGTTCTTTTATAGCTGTAGACCACAGAGTCTTCAAAAAGTAAAGTTCTATAGAAAATGGGTAAATGAAGGGGATGCTCCCAGTCCCTCCAAACGATCCGGGAGAAAACTGGATTCTTTGCAACTTGTAATACATTTTTACAGACTCAACCTTGCCCACATCTGAAGAAACCTCTGTGGCCTTTAAAGTTATGTTTTTAGTATTCTGCTGCTGCTGTGCTTGGCTGTGACTGAACTGCGTTCAATTTCAAAGGCTCCCTCCAAATCCATTTCTGCTGCGCGTGCTGCTGCGCCCCCCCCCCCCCGCGCTACTCAGACAGCGCCCACCCCTACATTTGAGACCATCATAGCATTTTGTACCACGATGGCACATGCCGAAGGAGTGCACCCAAGGAGCAGGTCATGCTCCTGGGGCAAGCTCCTTGTGGCAACTCGATGTCCTATCAGCCCCTCTCTCTATCCTTTTCTGCTCACAGCATTCATTACAGTAGCCTCCTCCTTCTGCTGCTTCTATCCTGGCCTTCTGGGGCCATCGCTCATCCCTGCTCAGGTGACCTTGGTAATTTGACCTTTTGCTCCTGTATCCTCCAACACGTCCCTCTCTCTAGTGTTATAAGAACATAAGATATGCCATACTGGGTCAGACCAAGGTCCATCAAGCCCAGTATCCTGTTTCCAACAGTGGCCAATCCAGGTCACAAGTACCTAGTAGATCCACCCCCCCCCCCAAACAAAAAAGGACACAGGTTCCATAATGCTTGTATTGGGGCAAGCAGTGAATTACCTGTGTCCTCTTTAATAATAGGTTTGGACAAGTACCTGAAGGAAAGATCTATAAACCTTTTTAAACCCAGCTACACTAAACAGTTTTTACTTCATCTGCTGGTAACGAATTCCAGATTCTGATTACGTGTTGAGTGAAAAAATAAATTCTCTTATTAATTAGTCTTAAACAGGTTACACTATATCTTCATTGCATGTCCCCTAGTTTTTCTACTTTTTGATGGCATAAAGAATCAATCTACATTTACCCACTCCACCTATTCATTAAACGTATAGACCTCTATCATATCTCCCCTCAGCCGTCTTTTCTAGGTTGAAGAGCCTTTTAAACCTCTCCCCATAGGGGTATCCTTCCATCCCCTTTACCATTTTGGTGGCTCTTCTGTGTCCTTTCCTTATCTCTGTGCCTTGATCAATGCTTGCTCGCTCACTCGCTCTGTTCACACAAAGGTTCCTCTACTTGCTGACCTTCTGAGTATGCATCATGTTGACATGTTCCTGACCGAGTCCTGGCTCAGGGACAGGGAGGAATCTTTACCGTATCAAGGATTTCCCCCAAATTATGGTGTCTTTACTACCCCTCACCTCAACTGTACTGGGGGTGATCTTGTCATATAATAGATCGTTCTTAGACTTGGTGGAAGTTGCCACCCCTATCGTAAAATCACTGTCAAGATTCTAGCTGCATTTCCTTCATCTGACACATTTTTCCCCCAACTTTTGATTCTTCTCCTGTTGATATGCAGGTCACTACTTGAATTCTCTTCTTTTCTCCGCTCTCGACTCCTTAGCTCTTCTGCATTCTAGGCCCTTTTTTTCAAAGCAACACCGACCTTGGTACCACCCTGGCCTACATCTTCTCCACTGTCAGATGAGGCAAGCGGAGTGACACTGGAGATGCTCCCAGTCCCCCGAACGCCTCACTAATTTTCCGTACCCACTATGCACACTATTGTGCAGCCCTTACTGAAGCAAAGGCGGCCTACTTCCCCGATGCTATTATTTCTTCTGCCAAATTCTTCTAAACTCTTCACTATGGTCCCTCGGCTACTTCACTCCTCCGCTTCTTTACTTCCTCCTCCTGCTCTGACCGCAGAGCAGTTTTGATGCTTCTTTCTTGGCAAACTTACCCAGCTCCTTTCTTCTTCCATGGCCTCTCCCTCCTTTCTTTCCCATCCTATGAGTCCCCCATCAGAACCCCTCTCTTTTCTGCACAGATGGTTCTCCTTCACTCCACCCTCCCTTGGCATCTCTTTCTAAACTTGTCAGCTCCTTGCTTCTAATCCTATTCCCTTCCTCCTGGATTCCTTTTGACTATTGCCCTTCTCCCTAGGGTACACTCAGTCCTATGTAATTCCCTTTCTACTAGTGTTATGTCCCTCTCCTGGAAATCTGCTTTGTCTGTCCTCTTCTGGAAAAAAGTATTGATCTGTCTATTCTGGCTAAATTACCATCCCGTTTCTCATCTTCCTTTTCTCTCTAAGGTTCCTGTATGACTTGTCTTTACTCAACTCGCTGACCACTTGGAAAACACTGGGGGCCCTGCACCCTTGTTAATTGGGTTTTCATCCCTTTCACAGTACCAAAAACATTCTTACATCTCTCCTCAGTGAAGCTTAATCTTTCGATCGAGGTTACATCTCTTTTGCTTTTGATATAGTCAAATCACATGCTTCTATCTAGTCTTGCTGACATCTGTCTTCAGGGAACTGTTCTTCACTTCTTCCTATCTCAATGCTCCTTTGCAGTCTCCTTTAACCTCTCCATTTCTTTGTCCTACATCCTCAATTGTGGAATTTCACAAGACTCTGTGTTGGCACCTCTTCTTTTCAATATCTTTTAGGCTCCTCTTGCTCTCTTGATTCAACATGGTATTTCTGCCTATTTCTATGTTGATGACATTCTTCTTGTTCTACACACTGCCTCTCACCCCTGATCTCCTCTCTTAACACCCGTCTCTCATCCATAGCTTTGTGGCTACATGATAACCATCTGTTATTGAACCTTCAGAAAACCCATCACCATCTGGCTATCCTCTTCCGGTCAGCTTCCTACCCTTGCTCTCTCACTTAATGGTTTTCCTATTACTCTGTCCTCTTCCTGTAAATATCTGGGCATGACTCTTGATTTCTCACTTTCTTTCCATGCTCACATCAGTAATGTCATCAAGTGTTCCTATTTCTCTCTCCTGCAAATTTGATCTATCCATTCTTTTCTATCCCCTCCCACTCTTGCTCTTGCTACACCACTTCTCAGTCTGGTAATCATCTTCGCAAGTCTCCCCAACTACAAAATCAAGAGACTTCAATATGTCCAGAATTCTGCCATTCATATTCTTTCACATGCTTCCCAGTTTGACTCATCTCCCCTTTACTGCTTGCTCAGCACTAGTTCCCCATCTCTTTTAGGATTCACTACAAAAGTTCTCATTTTAACCTGCAGGGCTCTTTACTCTGGTCATCCTCTCTTTCCTCACTTATCTCTCTACACACTCCCCATCAGGTTTTCATTCACTGCACACCAATCGTCTTCACCTCCCCTCAGTTAACCTAGCATGGTTGGAAGCAACCCAGCATTCTGCTTTCCATTTTCTTGCCTCAAAACTTTGGAATGAGCCCCCCCCCCCCCCCACGATCTTCATCTGGAACCCTCCTACTCCAAATTTAAAGCTGCCCTTAAAACCCACCTGTTTCTCCAAGTTTTCCCCTCTTCTGTATGATAGGCTGACCCGATTCCTTTTCTCTCTCCTTTCGCTCATGCTCTCCTTTCTCCGTGTGTTTGTGACTTTCCTATTTTATTTTGGAGTTAGTTTCCCTTTTCCCTGATTTTATCGTAAACCACCTTGCTAGCTATGATTTGGAAGTATATCAAGTTTTAAACAAATAAACATGATACTTGCTTATAACAGGGGTTTTTCAGACTGCAAGATAAGTCAGCCACATATAGGCATGTTATTCAATGGCACCCAGACGAAAATGGCTTTCCAATAGCTCAGAGGAACTTTCCAGTGGTCCCTCTGAGCATGTGCCAACCTCCCCCACCAAAGGACCATCCCATTGGAAATGGATGGGTTGTGTGCTTTCCCGGAGAATCCGTTAAAGGTAAGTAACAGTCACTTATATGTGGCTGACTAATCCCTGTTTGAACTAGGAGCAAGCTAAGTGGAGGCGTGTAAGGGGCACCATGTAAGAGCAGCCATGTTGATTAGTTTAGTTCATAAAGTTAATGAAGAAATTTCATTTACCATTCATTTCCTTTCCTAGAATCCTGCTAGACTAACCCAGCACCCCTGCCAGCAGATGTTAAGAGATAGAGAAAATACCAGAGGTTTCTGCAACCAGCCCTAGTACCTATAGAGGATCCCCTAGGGCAGTGATGGCTAACCTTTTTGAGCCCGAGTGCCCAAACTGCCGCACAAAACCAAAGAATTTCCTCAAAGTGCCAGCACGTCATTTGCATAAGTGGTCTTATTTGCATAAATATTTGCATAATGTTACCATACACTAACTTTTAGTAAACATGTCTCTTAATGAGTGTATGGATAAAGAAAGACTAAAAGATTTCTACATTACTATAATCCAGTGCCAACCGCCAGGCACATTAGGAACTACTACAAACGCTGCCCATTTAGAACCCATAGCAAACCCGCCGTATCCTGACAGCATTACCAGGACTCACAAAGCACCATACCCTACCTATCAAAAGGCAACACTGCAAATATTAAACCAATACATTTCAGTGAATACTGGGGAAAGAGAACAAGTGGCAACGTCAAATAGGAATTTCCTCTTGTACCAAACAAAGCGCAGATGTTAATGATGCACATTTCCCAGAGCTGACATATTCCAGTTAATAAATTCAAAATAAAGAGATATCGTTCTACCTTTTGTGCATTTTTTTTCAGTTGCAATTGGTCCAGCCATTTTCTTCTGGTTTCTTCATGTTTTCTGCTAACTCTCCATCGTCTGCTGTCCATTTGTCCTTTCTTCTCTCTTCTAGTTTTTTTTCCATTCTCTCTCTCTCTACATCTGCTTTAACATACTAATCTTTCTCCTTTTGCTCTTTCCTCATTTCTATTTCATCCACACAAATTTTACCCCTCCATCCTCAATCCCCAATTACTCTCCCAATACCTGGCCAATTGTAGATTTTTCATCCCTCCTACACAAAATATTTTTCCCCTCTCCATTTTACTCTCCCAGCCCCATCCCATTCTAATCCTCCCCCAACATCAGCTCCCTTCTAGTTCCAGTCTCACCCAGCATCCATTCCCTTCTTCAAGCCCCCCACTTCCCCTCAGCCCATTTCCATTCCAAGCCCCGTCCCCATCAGCTATTTGCAGTTCAAGCCCCCCACTTCCCCTCAGCCCATTTCCATTCCAAGCCCCATCCCCAACAGCTATTTGCAGTTCAAGCCCCCTTCCACTCAGCCCATTTCCAGTCCTAGCAACCCCCCAACCCATTACCAGTCCTAGCCCCCCATAGCTCACTCCCAGTCCTAATCCCACCAGCCCATTTCCAGTCCTAACCTCCCCATCAGCCCACTCCCAGTCCTAATCCCCCATCACTCAATTTTTAGTTTAAGCCCCCCCAGCGCCTATCACCACTCCTAACCCCCCCCAGTGCCCATCACCACTCCTACCCCCCCAGCCCAGCGCCCATCACCACTCCTAACCCCCCCAGCCAGCCCAGTGCCCATCACCACCCCTAACCCCCCCCAGCCAGCCCAGTGTCCATCACCACTCCTAACCCCCCAGCCCAGTGCCCATCACCACTCCTAACCCCCCCACCCCAGCCCATCACTACTCCTAACACCCCCCAGCCCAGCCCATCACTACTCCTAACCCCCCCCAGCCCAGCCCATCACCACACCTAACCCCCCCAGCCCAGCCCAGCCCATAAACAATCACAACCCCCCCCCAGCCCAGCCCAGCCCATCACCACTACTAACCCCCCCCAGCCCAGCCCAGCCCAGCCCAGCCCATCACCACTCCTAACCCCCCCCCAGCCCAGCCCAGCACCACTCCTAACCCCCCCCCCAGCCCAGCCCAGCCCAGCCCATCACCACTCCTAAGCCCCCCAGCCCAGCCCAGCACCACTCCTAACCCCCACCCCCACCCCCAGCCCAGCCCAGCCCAGCCCAGGGAAAATTAAAAAAAAAAAACGAACACCTGTTTGCTGCCGCTGTCGGGGCCGCCGCGGCAGAATCGAGCGTGCCGCGGGGCCCCCCTGTACCCCCCGGCAGAGCCTGTCCTCCCCGTAGCAGCTCTCTCTTTGGAGCTGCAGTCAGACGCGCCGGCTTGCAGAGCGCGAGGGAAGAGTTCCCTCGCTGCTCTGTTAAGCCCGCGGGGGCTGATGGGAAGTTCCCATCAGCCCCCGCGGGCTTAACAGAGTCGCGAAAGGGAAACTCTTCCCTTCGCGCTCTGCAAGCCGGCGAGTCTGACTGCAGCTCCAAAGAGAGAGCTGCTACGGGGAGGACAGGCTCTGCCGGTGGGTACAGGGGGGCCCCGCGGCACGCTCGATTCTGCCGCGGCGGCCCCGACAACGGCAGCAGACAGGGTTGTTGTTTTTTTTTTCGATGGCGGACCTTCCCGCGTGCCAGCTGCAAGGCCTTCGCGTGCCACAGCTGGCACGCGTGCCATAGGTTCGCCATCGCTGCCCTAGGGGGTCACCTTCAGTATAGCCTTGCAAAAGCAGTGGAAAGATCTGTTATGAACTGCACAAAAGGTGCAACTATATACAGCATATGAACACACATGCCTAACCTGCTCTCAGGAGCAAGCATAGATAAAAATGCAACTATGCACTTGTGATGTAGGCCAACAAAGGCCCACCAATGGCCGCACTGAATTAATGGCTCTGAAGAGGTGGCAATCCCTACGCAAAGAGGGGTGGGTTCTGGACTAGCCTAGCAGGATTCCAGGAAAGGAAATTAATGGCAAGTGACATTTCTCCTTCCAAATCATTCTGCTAGACCTGTCCAGACAAGTGGACAATATCAATGCTACTCCACCCCTGAGTGCGAAGAGACAGTCACTATCACAATAGATGCCCCAAACCACAGTGACACTCTGGCTTGGAGGTCAAGGCGATAATGACAGGCAAAGGTGGTCAAGGAGGACCAAGTCACCACCCGACAAATGTCAAGGGGGGCAACCTGCAATTGTTGTGCTCAAGCAACTTAGAAACATAGAAACATGAAGAAAGAAAAAGACCACATGGCCTATCTAGTCTGTCCTTCCATAACTACAACAGTCCCCTTTTTACCTTTAGAGATCCTCTGTGTTTGTCCCATGCTTTTTTGAATTCAGTTACTGTCCTCATCTCTACCACCTCCACTGGGAGACTATTCCACGGATCCACCACTTTCTGTAAAGAAATATTTCTGCATATCACTCCTGAATCTATCCCCCTTCACCCTCATTCCATGTCCCCTCGTAGCAGAACTTGCTTTCAATTGAAAGAGGCTCTCTCCCTGAACATTTATGCCACGGAGGTATTTAAACATCTCAATCACCTCTATCCTGCCTTTCCTCTAAGGTGTACATATTAAGATCCTTCAGTCTGTCGTCATATGCTTTATAATGAAGACCACTAATCATTTTAGTAGCCACCCTCTGCACCGACTCCATCCTATTCACATCCTTTTGAAGGTGCGGTCTCCAGAATTGCACACTATACTCCAAATGAGGTCGCACCAAAGACTTATACAGAGGCATTATCACCTCCTTTTTTCTGCTAGCCATTTCTCTCCGTATGCACCCAAATATCCTTCTAGCGTTTGCCGTCGCCTTTTCCACCCATTTAGCTACTTTAAGATCATCAGACACAACCACGCCTAGGTCCCGCTCTTCTTTAGTGGACAAAAGTACTTCACCCCCTATCCTATATTGCTCCTTTGGATTGCTGCAGCCCAAATGCATGACATTACATTTTTTAACATTAAATCCCAGCTGCCAAATTCTAGACCATTCTTCAAGCTTAGCTAGATCCCTCCTCATGTTATCTACCCCTTCCTGGGTGTCTAATCTATTGCAGATTTTGGTATCATCCGCAAAGAGGCAAACCTTACCTGAAAGCCCTTCCGCTATATCACTAACAAAGATGTTAAAAAGAATCGGACCAAGGACTTCATGGGCGGGTATTGAGTGAGTTTTCAATCTGCTGGGAACGGACTGCCCGCAGAGCATATAAGCGGACTCGATGGCACGCTTAATCCAGCAAGCAATGGAAGATTTGGACATGGCCAGCCTTTTGCAAGAGCCGGAAATGAGAAGAGACAATCAGTCTTGCGAAAAACCTCAGTCACTTTGAGATAGCGGCACAAGACTCTACAGACATTGACTGTCCAGAGCTGGCTGTCGCTGCTGGTGCAGAGCTATTTCGGGAAAGAAGGAAGTGAAATAGTCTGATTCAGGTGGTAAGCCGTTAGAACTTTCAGGAGGAAAAGAGGGCACTGGCTGAAGGGAGAGACGTCCTCCAGAGAGAAGATGAGGTACAACTCCCTCATCCCATTTTTTTTTTTTTTTATTTATTAAAGTTTAGATAGCATATACAAAAAATTAAACAAAGCTATATAAATCCAAAGAAATTTTTTTTTCTAATACTACTACATGCAAAAACTAGTCCACATCAAGAAGCTTCATAAATCCATAGAATTAGACCAGATTGACCCCGGACAATAAACAATTAGCTCATCATATAAAGCCAAAAGATAACACAATAATTAATCCTTATCTTTAAAAAAAACTTTTCAACTGATCCACTTCAAAAAACACGTAGCGTTTACCTTGGAAAACTACCTGGCACTTACAAGGAAATTTAAGATGGAATAAGGCACCAATAGCTACCACACGTGGGCGTACTTCCAAAAAAGCCTTACGCCGAACCTATGTAGCCTTAGAAACATCTGGGAATATTTGAATAGAATAACCACAAAATTTTTCAGACTTCTTTTGGAAGTAAAGGCACAATATTCTGTCCTTATCCATTTCTAAGGCAGTCCAACAAAATGGCAAGAAATCACGTGGTGCCAAGAACACAGTCCAAGATGTGATATGGGTGGAAAAACACTTTATTAAATAACAAGGACCTAAAGACAACCCGACACAGGCCGTGTTTCGAAAACCTTCGTCAGGGGTTGTTCTTACCCTTTGGCACATGTATTCTGCACCTGCTGCCTCCACTGGTTAATTTCTAAAGGTTTTTAATTTTTTAAAGGTTTTTATTTCCTTCAGATGTTTATTTATTTATTGTTTTAACGTTTACTATTTACTATTTAACTTGTTGAGATGTATTATTGTTAGTTAAGTTAATATCTCCAATGTATACATATGCCTGTATCTGTTTTCTCCTTTTTAGTTCTGTAACCTCGATCCTGTTGAGGGCTACATGTCCATCATATCTACAATTGAGGTATTCTTGGTAAAATTATATTGCTTGCTACATCCCCTAATGGTTTTGATTCAACCTCAGTCATGTTGTTTTATTATTGGCTTTATTTTATATTATTTGATTATATTTGTTCATTTTTGGTAAAAAAGTATTGCTTGTTACATTTTCTAATGTTTTTTTATATTTGCGTTCCACACTTTTTAGTATCCTTTTTATATAATTTTTAAATCATTTATGCATAAGGTGTTTTATTTATTTATTATGCATGTTTTATGTTTCTAATCAACAATTTGTTCTTTCCCGATTGTTATATTTTAATTTATTGATATGTTTTTATGTTTTTAGTACCTAACCGAACAACCCCTGACGAAGGTTTTCGAAACACGGCCTGTGTCGGGTTGTCTTTAGGTCCTTGTTATTTAATAAAGTGTTTTTCCACCCATATCACGTCTTGGACTGTGTTCTTATCCATTTCTAATACAAATGTAACTAACAATGTATCTCTAGAGGAAATAATGTCAGTAGACTATTCCAAGAACCCAGAAATATCCAAAGTAGAAGATGCTAACTGATCGTATTGTGCCTCCCCAACCCCGACCTCACTCCCTTTAATCAGTTTTCCTTTAGGAACATAATAGATTCGAGAAATAAGAATACTCTCCACATCGTTAATTAACACCTCTTTTAGGTACTTTTGAAACAAAATTATAGGAGAAAGGTAGTGTGTTCGGGGGAAATTAAGTAAACGCAAATTCTTAGAACTTATTAAATTTTCTAATAATTCATCTTGTCTATGCAATGAACAAACATCCTGAGAAATTGTAGCTATAACATTCTGTTAATACATTTTTACATCATTAGATTCTATAACTTTCTCCACCGACAAGAGTCTTACATCAACATCAGATAATTTCGTTACAGTTTCCCGTAAGAACAGTGCCACCTTCTGCAATGAACTACCAAGAAATGATTCCATACGTGAGACTAATCGACCATATATCTTAAGGGAAACATCCATGGGCAGTTCCACTTACTCGCCAGAAGCCATGAAAGTAATCGTGGAAGGAAGAGGGGGAGGCAAGTTTCTCGAAGGGGGTTCAAGTCTCAGAAAAGAAAGATTCACCAAGTAATGCGGAACCGTTTTCCTCCTCACCGACTTCCGGTGGGGAGCCCACAACGGGACCTGAGTGTCCAATCTCGTGGCTGGGCTGAATTATACCCAAGACATCAGCAGAGGTGGGAGAAAACGCACTACTCACAGCAGATGCATCCAACGAATCAGAGGTCGACGGACCGGTTGAAGGCAGACGGCTCACCACACGTACGTGGGCATCCATCGGCCCAGCAACTTTCACTGCCTTCAGCTGTTCAGATTGTAAGTGGCATTTTCTCCTCTTCCCCATTACAGGATCTCCTCTCTACTCCGAGTGCTCCGAAGGGGTGCCAAAGGGGCAGGACCTGCCCCTTTGGTCATGCCCCTTCGGGCACGTGCCCACAGACATGCCCGCTACTGCATCCCACGGTGGAGCCGATGTTATATGGCCCTCCTCCTAGCAGCCACCCAATCGGGAGCTGGATAACCGGGCACCAAGACCAATCAAGTCACTCAGTAAGGAAATCAGGAAATGAAGCTGCTCCGGAAGGCCACCTTAAAGAAGAAGTCCCATAATGTAGTCTTCACCAATGTGCAAAGGGGGGGGGGGGGAGGGTCACATAAGATACTTGAGCTCAAGGGCCAGATCCCAGGTCGGGACGACGAGGATGGTGTAAGACTCGCACTCCCCACAGGAATCAACTAATATCGGCATGAGATGTCATGGAGCGGCCCACTATATGATCTTGGAAACGGGTGAGAGCTGCCACTTGCACCCACAAGGAGGCAAGGGCGAGACCCTTATCAAAGCCATCTTGCAAGAAAGACAGAATGTCTGGCACCTGCCCTCACCAGGGAGAGAGGGACCGATGGGTGCACCATGTCTCAAAGAGTTTCCACACCCTGGCATAGGTGACGTAGAAGGAAGGCCATCACGCTTTCAGGAGAGTGTGGACCACCTGGTGCGAATACCCTTTACGAACTAGGCCGTAAGCGAATAGGGAGCCGAATCGTCCATGACCACTGGACCCTGCTGCAATTAAGCAATCTAATTAGCATGGAATCTCAAAAAACCACGCACAGAAAAGGATACTCAAACAAACTAAATACCCCTAATGATTTCATAAAAGCAAATAAATTAACTAACAAAAGAGCTTTTTCTCATGCTGCCCCCTCTATTTGGAATTCCCTTCCGGAGGACTTACGAACTATAACTGAAATCATGGAACTCCGTAAAAAACTAAAAACCTATTTATTCTCCATGCACTACGGCAACATAGATAACCCCTGGATACACTCAGATAAAGGTTAAAAATATGACAGAGTAATACTTATCCCAAAAATTTAACAGACATTACGCTATTATATAAACTCTACGATCCAACCCTGAGTACCCCCAACATGTACCTGTATATAGTTTTTTGTACATAGTTTAATAAGCCAGTTTTGCTATTTTGCATTAGTTCAAGCTGTTACCCATTACTTTTATTGTTACAAAAATGTTCGATGTAGAACTAAGCTTTTGCTATGTGGAATGTTGTTTTATTGTGAACCGCAACTGAACTCTGGAAGTTGCGGGTTATAAATATATGTTAAATAAATAAATAAATAAATAAAATAAGAGCCCTCTGCGAGAGCCTAGTGGCAACGGGGCTGTGGTGCCGAGGCAAATGAGGTTGGCGAACCAAGGACACCGTAGCCAAATCTGGCACCACCAGATTACAGGCCCGGGGTGAGCTTCGATGTTATAGAGAACTCAGCCAATGAGTGTCTAAGGCAAGAAGAGATACACAAGTACATCCACCAGCCAGGGCTGGACTAGAGCATCCAGGCCATGTGAGCTGGTCTCTCTCTGGCAGCTGAAGGTAGTCGTTCTGGCATCGGCTGCTGTCATCATCAAGTCCAAGATAGGCCGACTCTAGAGTCAGCCTATTCTCTGGAATGCCCAGTGCGCGAGCTCCCATTCATTGGAGTCAAGGGCATGGCAACTGAGTAGTCAGCCTACACATTGTTCCCCCCATAAGTTACTGTGCTGAGTGAACTTGGAGATGGTTCTCTGCCCAGAAGAGGCGGTTCATCTCCTTTGCAACCCCAGGACACTTGGCTGCACTTTGTACATTGAGATAGGTCACTGTCGTGGTACTATCACACAGTATCCAAACCACCTGATGGCGCAACAGTGGAAGGCCAGGAGAATCAGGCAGATCGCTCAGGCCTCCAAGTGATCAATTGTCCATCAAGATTCCCGAGAAGTCCAGGTGCCCTGCACGGTCTGGGTGATGCAATGGGCTCTGCTGGTATCAGTCGTCACCAGAATCCAAACATGTAGCTTCTAGGGGCATGCCCTGTAACAGGTGATCCGAAAAAAGCCACCACTGTAGACTGGCTCAAACCGCACGGGTGAGTGGCTGCTGAAGGTTATACATCTCACAAACCGGCAACCAACAAGACAGGAGACAACGTTGAAGGGGGACACGTGTAATCATGCCCAGGGCACCACCTCGATCATGGCTGCCATTGCCCCCAGCACTTATAGGTAATCCCATACACGTGGCTGAATCTGCATGAGGAAGGCTTGGAGCTATGCCATGAACTTGCGATGGCAATCATGGGTAAGGAAGACATGGCCCACTGCAATATCAAAGCGGGCACTGAGGAATTTCGGGGCTTGAGATGGCTGTAAGGAGCTCTTGGCATGATCGATTACCCATCCGAGGCTCTCGAGAAATTTGAGCACTTGCTGCACTGCCTCCATTGGTTTTTGGTGGGACTTTGCCCGGATGAATCAATCGTCCATGTAAGGGTGAACCCGAATGTCCTGGTGACAGAGCGGCTGCAACCACGACCATGACTTTGGAGAAGGTGCATGGAGCCATTGCCAGGCCAAAATGGCAATGCACAGAACTGGTAGTACTGGACAAGGATGGCAATCCGCAGGAATCACTGCTGATCCTCGCAAATGGGAATGTTGGAATAAGCCCCCACAAGGTCCAGTGACATGAAGAGCTCCCCTTGACCCACTGCAAGGATGACTGCACAGAGCATTTCCATGCGAAACCAGGAGACCTGGAGGGACTGATTGATGCCCTTGAGGTCCAAAATGTGTCGATAGGAGCAGTCCTTCTTTGGAATGATAAAGTAGATGGAGTAACATCCTGAACCCCTGTCAGCCAGGTGTACTAGACAAATAGCTTGCAGATGCAGCAGACGGTGACGAGTGGCTTGCACCACAGCTCTCTTGAGGGTGGACCCGCATGTGGCGATTAGGATGGAATCCGTGATGGACTTGGCACGCTTCAGTACATAACCATGGCGAATAATGTTGAGCACCCACTGATCTGTAGTTATGGAAGCCCGCAGCTGGGAGGGGAAAAAAAAAAAAAAAGTGTTAAGCAATTGCTGACCTGCGGGATCCCGGGGTAGGCCCTGGGCCCGTCAGCAGCAGGCACCCCCCAGGAATTTGGTAGAGGAGGAAAGATTGTCTTTACTCCGGTGGACCCCTTAAAATGACTGCTGTGGTTTAAGTCCTGACCGTCTTGCCGTGAAGGAGAAAGAGGAGGATCTGCTGGGACGATATCACATTGAATCCCAAAAGTGGACTCTGGAGAATGAAGGAAGATCCTCCAGAGCCTGATCGCTGAGGCCTTGGGCTTGTCTTCCGCTAGGCTTTGGAGCTTGCTCTCCCCAAGGTCCTTGACAAGTTTCTCCAAATCGTCCCCAAAGAGTAGCCTGTCCTTATAGGGGAGTCGAATGAGGCGAACCTTAGAAGCCATATCCACCGATCAGTGTAAGAGCTAGAGTCAGTGGCGGGCCACTGCCACCGAGCAGGCAGCCAGGCAAAGAAAGTCATAAAGGACATCAGCCAGGAAGACAGCCACGAATTCCAGGTGTGCTGCCACAGGGTCCAATGCAGAAGAGCTCAGGCAGCCAGGCCTCCACAGATAGAGACTTGGAGGGCGAGCGAAGAGGATGAAAAAGCTGTTTAAGAGGCCTTCAACTATGCGGACTGTTGATCTGGAGGGTCGCTCCACCCGCCATGGGAATGGTCTTGTGCTTGGTTACAGTTGTGACCAACACATCAACCTTAGGGTAACGAAGCCAGTTATTAATGTCCCTGGAAGAATATATGTAGTGTCCCAAATGCTTCACAGAGCGGAGGGAGATCTCTAGGGCATGCCACTCCAGGGAGACCATCTGTTGGGGCTCCAGAGGGAATGGAAAGGCTTTGGGAAGCTTTTTAATTCCCACCAAGATGGGATCCGATTGAGGTTTGCTGGATGCAGTATCCTGTTGGTCTGAAACGTCTGAGATCCAGAGGGCTTCCATAATTTGCATGATGAGGGCTGGCAACTCGTCCCTGCAGAATAGTCTGACGTTCTGATTGTCGTCTTGGTCATCCCTTAGGCCTTCAGCAGGAGACCACTTGCAGCCCTCCCAAATCAGCCAGGCTGTCCATACTGTCTTCTGCGGAAAGGCGTTTCCCCTCCTTGATGGTGGCTGAGTCCCAGTCCCCGGTGGCCCAGAACACCTCCTTGGGAGGGGGGTGGTCAGTTCCCGAGCTGGGCTGAGCATCTTTAGATCTCTTTCTGGAAGCCGCAGGTCGCGACAGTTGCTGTGGCCGGGCGAGCCAGTGGAGGATCAGTTTTCCAAACTGATCTGAGTCAGGATTTACAATACAGGGCCCTGGGGAAGTCACCCCTTAGCTTTGTGGCAGCAATAAGGGTGGAGGAGGGCATCAGTCGCTGGAGAATGTGGTAAAGGAGGAGAATCCAGGTGCGGCAGAGAGGAGGCTCAATGATAGTCTGACTTCCCCTGTAATTACTCCCTAGAGTCTGCCGCACATGCTGCATACAGCCAGTCAGTTAAGCACAGTCGTTTATATACACAGGCCAGGCAGCGCCCCAGAGTGGAAGGCATGACGACAGGAGAGGAAGTGACAGCAGGGGCCATTTGCTGAGGCCAAATTGCTAAAAAAAAGATGACTACCACCCCCAGGAGCCGTGGGCAGGCCAGAGCCGGAGAGGCAGAAAGAAAATGGCCACCGCAGCATGCTGCGCGGCAGGCCAGACATGAGAGTTTGAGGGAAGTGGCGGCCATGGTAGCAAGGGAAGTAGCTGAGACAGAAACTCTGTTTTTAAACCGGAATCCTCTGTTGTGCGGCAGACAGTGGTAAAATCTTAAAATTCTCCGGACTCGGAGCCCTGGGTGTAGGGGGGATGAAGAACTGTCCACTGCAGTGAGCTAATACTGAAGATGAGCCCAAACAGGATTAACTGGTCCTCCTGATGAGGAACCCCTCCCACTCAATGGGAGGTGCTGCGATCCACCCGATCTAGAGCTTAAGCCAATTAGTTAGTGTGAAATGCCAGAGAAGCACCTCTTGTGCACTCTGGAGAGGCCACAGGTTCGAAAAGTGCTCCAAAAGGTACTGACAGAGCCCGCTCAGAGGGACTGTGACGAGCTAAGGAGAAGGCATCCACATCTGTATATAGTTACCCTTTGTATATACCCAATTTGTATATAGTTACCCTTGTTACAATCGCAAGTTGCAAATCCTGTTACAATGTATGCAAAAAAGCTTTGTTCTGATGCAAATTGTGTTATTTGTAAACCGCACTGATGCTGAAGAGCGCAGTATATAAGAAAGATAAATAAGACTTCCGGTCTGGGCAATGAGCTGATCGGACGACACTCGATCAGCTCCGGGCAACCGCCCCTACATTACAGCTACAAAACGGCTTTAAAAACGTCTTGACCCCACCTGCATTGACTCTCCCCTGACGGGGACCTGATCCTCCGCCGCTGAAGCGCTTTGCGGCCACCCCCGCAAAAATCGGAGCGGTTTGTCCTGCAAAGCAGAGCGAGTGCAGAGGCCGAGCGGGCAATTCCCCCACCGCAAGAATCAGCCGGCCCTCTGCGGGACACGGAGGTGGAAGCCTCAACGGGATCTGCGGCTGCCCCCTAATAAAACAGAGAAGATTGTCGGCTACCACCCAAGTAAGTGGGGGACAAGATTGGGCGGTTCTGCCACTGGCGGCTTTTGTTCCACCGGCACGTGGAGGTGTAGTCCCGGCGGGGAAAGACCAGAGGCCTTCTAATACAACCTCGGCAGTCAACATCTGGGACTAAGAAGCGGGAAGCAACGCGACTGGACATTCCCCTGCTATTAATAGAGGCGTTACATCCACGGAGGGCTGAACCCTCGAGAGCAGAGAGCCTCGTGTCGCGCTCGTGCACCCCCATCCTCTTCCCTGCTGCCGCGGCTGATCTCCCCACGGGGTACTGATTCCCCAGTGAAGCAGGGGCTTGCGACTCTCCCTGCCCGTTTGGGGGTGCGTGGCTGCTGACTGAGGGGGGAGAGCTCGGGCACCCTTTCCATCGGGGCAGCAGCGCTTTTTACAATTGCTGAGGTGCCCGAAGAGCTGTGGGGATCTGCGGCCTGCCAGCTTGATAACAGCGAGCACCAGTGTACAAAGGAAAGCAGCTGCGCTGAGACTGGCTCGCTCTTCTCTTGCCCCATCAATCACTTTCCTCCTGGGGTGTTGAGGCTATTGCTCTACGGCTGGCCCCTGCCTGGTTTGCTAGACAAATCCCCACACGGCGGCTTAATACCCCTGCAGCCGGGGTTTTCATCGGCACATCTCTACTACAGCCATCCCACGTGAATAGTGCCTTGAGTGGGACGTGGTGTATATAACACTGCAATCCGGATGGCATCTAAAGCTCCGCGTAAAGAGTGGCCTCGAACGATGGAGGGAAAAGCGGCGGAAGGCTCCCCCCATAGCCCGAAACCGGGCAGCCCACCAGATTTAGTGGCCGAAGTCAGCGCCGCAGTGGTGAAGGCGCTTAGCACCCGCTTCCAGGACCTGGTAGAGCAGATTCAAACGCTGGGACAACGTTTCACGGCGGTGGAAGAGCGCCTAGAGCAAGTTGAGACAAGAGTGTCCGATGTGGAAGACACGCAACAATCAGTAGTGGCCAAAGTGGCCGCCCTAGAGACTTTGGTGAAACAGCAAGGAGACAAGCTTGATGAACTGGAGAACCGAGGTCGGCGAAAAAACCTGCGATTCGTCGGCATCCCGGAGAGTGTCGCGGACAGTGCCCTACTTGAATATTTACAATCTTGGATTGAGAACCTCCTGCCACACCTGAGGGAAGGATCTCTCAAAATAGAGCGGGTACATCGATTAGGCCAGAGAAGAGAACAGGCCAGGAAACCACGTGCGGTAATTGCACGCTTCCTCGACTACAGACAGAAAGAGGAGGTGCTGAAAGCAGCAAGGGGCCGGCGGCGACATCAACAGGACACCGAGCCGATCTTGGTATTCCAGGACTACTCGGTGATCGTCAGCCAACAGCGAAGGGCTTTTTCGGGGATTTGCACCCAGCTGTTTAAACCGTGGCATTCGTTTCTCACTTCTCTACCCGGCCCGGCTGCGGATCGACTATCAAGGCCACACTCGCATATTAGCGTCCCTGGAAGAGGCGACTACTTTTCTGGACTCCCTGCCTGCTCCATCGGCCTCCTAATTGCTAAATAACTGACTGGGAGTGGGGTACATCGCCCCAGGTGTAGTGTGGTGATCTGGAGCCCCCAGGGGTTGAGCAGTTTCTGACAGACTCCCAGCAGTCTCCACTGTCATGGAAGAACTCTTGGTTTTGCTTTTCATGTGGTGTGCTAGGCTGAGCTAAAATGTCTCACTGAATTGGTAACAGTTATTCTGCCAGGGGAGACAGTGTATCCTTGTTATTTTGTTGCAATTGCTATTGTGTTATAATAGCTGCTGTTTTGCTGGCTCCTTGACTAGCTTCCTCTCTGCCTTGTCTCTGCCCCTTTATTTCTGCTTGATCCTCTCCCTCTCCTTCCTCTCTTTATCTCCTTACAGGTGGGGCCTTGACGTGATGCATCAGGGGTAGGCGGAGATTAAGTTCGGGGAACACTGGGGTTAAAGGGGCAAGGGATACATGGCCAGCCTTGTTAATATCACCCTAACAATTTATATCTCAGGCTGGACGCCTAGCTTCCCCTCCTTTTCTCCTTGAGGCCTAGATGGGGGTAAGACTGAGGGCTGACCGCGCCAATGGCTGGTGAGCTTCATAGCGTGTGTGGCTGGTTGACCGTGTACAGAACAGATTTTAGGCCACGCTCCCCCAGGAGTAGCTGGGGTATGAGAACGACCTGGAACTGATGCAGAGAGGAGAGAGGGCTGGCCTCGATAAGACAGCGGCACACGCACTTGAGAGGGGCGGGTGGAGGAGATGGGAGGTACCCTAGATGGCTGGGTGGAGACAATGTACGAGGGGACGGGTGGAGGGCGCTAGCGCCAACTGTGGGGGACACACCATAGCGGTTCGTAATAGAGACTTTGTGTTTACTGTTCCTTCCTTTCAATTCGTTGCTGGGGAGGGGGGAATATTGGAGGGGCGAGCCCGTCTGCAGTAGGAAGTAGTCCCGGCTATGACGGGATGGGAGAGTTTGGAGAAGAGAGGAGGGGGGGGAGGGGAGGGGAGGGATAGGAAGGGGGAGGGTGGGGGCAGGGGGAGGGGGTATACTCCATTGACTGTTCGTGGATGGGATAATTACCTATCAATAGACGAGGGGGGGTGCCAGGCTGGGGGTGTCCCTCTGAAATACTTAGTTGTGATCCTGTGGTGGTACCTTGGCACTGCCCTGGTGCTTTGAAAATAATCACTTGGAATGTCTGTGGGCTGGGTAACCCTATCAAGCGGCATAAGGTGTTGCAAGCATTGGCTCGGCATAAGTGTGACATTGCTCTTCTCCAAGAAACCCACCAGACGACTGTTGAACATAGCAAGCTCTGTCGAAGCTGGGTGAGTCAGGTGTGGGGATCCCCCGCCCAGGGGCATAAGGGAGGTGTAGCGATTCTAATTCATAAACGCATACGATTCGTGGAGGAGACGGTCCTTACCGATAATATTGGTAGATCCCTGTTATATGGCCACTTGGATGGAAAACCGGTGATTCTGGGAAATCTCTATGGCCCCAACGTGGCCGACCTGGGTTTTTACAACGGTTTGGCGTCGAGGGTGGAACAGCTTCCGGAGTGCCCGGTGATTTTGGGCGGGGACTTTAATGGAGTCCTAGATGTAGATTTGGACACCTCTAGGAGAGGAGGTGGACGGGAGAGGGTAGTGCCATCCCAGATATTGTTGCGGTTCAGTCGGAGGCTAGGTATAATTGACCCTTGGCGGATACTACACCCCTCCGAAAAGGACTATACCCATCAATCCCGAGCACACGGTACTAGTGCCCGTATTGACTACGTAATGATCTCGGGGTCGTTGTTTACGCACACTGAAGATGCACAGATTGGTCCCTCCGAAATTTCTGACCACGCGATGGTGTGGCTTGACTTACACTAGGGGCGAGACACGACTCAGACACGCCTGTGGAGATTTCCCCTAGAGCTTTATTCGGATGGACAATTTTGCCATTTTTTACGCCAGCGATGGGCAGAATTTCTTGGCAATCACCAAGTCCATACAGACGACCCCGAATTAGTCTGGGAAACGGCAAAGGTGGTTCTTCGCGGGGACATCATAGGATACGCCGCGAGAAGACGCCGGCTGATGACGGAACGTATTGTACTACTTGAGCGTCGAGTTACTACTCTACGGCGGAGATGTGCTCACACACGCCAACGCTGCCTAATAAGAAATTGTTATGGGAAACCCAGACTGAGCTTAACGAACTATTACACCAGCGCGCAAAGAAATCGGTTCTGTTTTATCGGTTTCGCTTGCACTGCTATGGGGACAAACCGGGCAAATTGCTGGCGCGATGTCTGCGGGCCCGACGGAGTCCTGCTCATGTAGCAGCATTAAATGCGGGCCAGGGACGAGTATATAAGGAAAACAAGGACATCGCAGAGATATTTCGTACCTTCTTTCAAAACTTATATACAACCACAGCTGGTTCCCCGGAGGAGCTGCAGGACTACTTCAAGGACTTGGAGTTGCCTCAGCTCACCTCAGCCCAGCGGGAGGTTCTGGATCTACCTATTTCCATTCAGGAAATACAATCCGCAATAACCTCGGCCCAGTGTTATAAAACGCCAGGGCCAGATGGATTCGGAGCCGAAGTTTACAAGATCTTGGGGGATGGGGTGAGTCCCCTACTACGAGAGGTCTTTGTCACTAGAACAGAGCAAAGGGCGTTCCGCTGGGGGCGTAATCACGCGTATATCACCCTGATCCCGAAGCCGGGTAAAGACCCGCTTCAGGCAGCTTCCTATAGACCTATCTCCCTACTCAACTTCGATCTTAAACTTTTGGCGAAAGTTCTCGCTGACCGCCTGGCGGGGGTGTTAGACTACTTAATTCATGACGCGCAGGTGGGCTTTGTGAAAGGCCGCCACGCCGTACGAAATCTTAGGAAGATTCTGGCCTCCTTGGAGTGGGTGCATGCTCACAATATCCCGTCGTTATTGATCAGCTTCGATGCAGAGAAGGCCTTTGATAGGGTGGACTGGCACTATCTTTGGAGACTGCTACCGCGCTATGGCCTAGGGGAAGAATTTTGTAAAATGGTGCAGAGTTTGTACGTTTCGCCAACAGCCGGCATATTGTGCAATGGCCTCATCTCAGACGACTTCCCGTTGGGAAGGGGTACAAGGCAGGGCTGCCCTTTATCGCCTTTACTCTTTGTTCTTTCTCTGGACCCGTTGATTCGCTCCATCGTGAACTCGGGGGGGATACAGGGAGTGCGGTTACGGTCGCAAACTTTCCTTATCTCGGCCTTTGCCGACGACTTGCTAGTCCATCTGACGACTCCGGCCACCTCTTTACCACTGTTGCTAGATGAGTTCCAACGGTTCAGAGCGATTGCCGGCTTACGAATTAATAAAGATAAGTCTGAAGTGGTGGATGTTTTGGGGCACGTCCGCAGTTCCTGGACGGGACCCTTCCCTTTACGGTGGGCAGATAAAGAATTCCTCTATTTGGGCATAATACTGACTGGAAACCCCCAGGATTTATACCGGCGTAACCTAGACCGGATTCTGAGACATCTGGCGGCACAGTTGGGTGCATGGGGGCCTCTCCCGCTGTCTCTGGCAGGGAGGATAGCGGCAGTACAGATGATAGCTTTACCTAGAATCTTGTATTGGCTGCAGACTCTTCCAGTCTGGTTGCTTCGACAAGACCCGAGTAGAATGGAGGCTTTGCTTAAGCGCTTTCTTTGGCGGGGGCAGCGGGCGCGGGTCCCGTGGGATCGACTCCTTGGAAAATGGCGAGAGGGAGGTATGGGCCTACCCGATTTGAGGACTTACGCACTGGCCTGCCAAGCCAGACACCTGGGAGACTGGCTGGGGGGGACGGAAGTGTATACACCTAGGTCTTTAGAGGAGTGTTTGGTGGCTCCGGCGACCCTCCTGGGGGTTTTGCACGGCACACATAAGGTCTTCATAGATGCCAACCGACGGAGTCCGTTAGTGGACTCGGCCCGACGCACATGGCAACAACTTAATAAATGTTGGCAGGAACCGTGGAAGGTGTCTTGTTGGTTACCCTTGCAGGGCAATGCCCAATTTACTCCAGGGACCGAGACTGCGGTGTTTCGGGACTGGGGGATCCGTGGCATCCGGATGGTGGGGCATTTAGTGGACCAAGCAGGCAGCTGTAAATCATTTCAAATGCTTAGTCGAGAATATGACCTCCCCGATACGCATTGTTTTGCCTATATCCAAGTTTCCCACTATGTGGCTGCACTGCCGCGCGCCACGTTGCAGGCTGAGCGCTCAGCCTGTATTTTGGAATTTTTTCAGCTGGGAGAGGAACGCACGCCGTCAATTTCCAGTTTGAAACGTGGTTTGGAGCGCTACCGCCCCCTCCCTGATTACAGTGGGGTCGAACGAGCTTGGGCGACCGAATTGAGAGAAGACGTACAGCCGGGATTGGTACTGACGGCATTGAAACGGATTGGACGATTGGTACAAGGAATGCGTTGGCGTGAGATCCAATTTAAATGCGTGACTAGGGCCCACTTCTCGCCGCGACGAGCACTGCGTAGTCGCCTGGACACTGATGGCGCCTGCCCACGCTGTTCGGAGCCTCTGGCTACTCTTCTGCATATGTGGTGGGGTTGTCGGGGAATACGGGCATATTGGGCACGGATATGCAGCTTCCTTTGCACACTGCTTCGGCGACGGCTCCGTTGGACGGGATTATTTGTAACATTGGATCAATTGCCGACTCCTGGACCTGTTAAGGTTGGGGAGAGTTTGCTTGTGCGAAAGGCCTGTCTGGTGGGTAAAGGGCCGATTCTTCGATTATGGAGGGAACGCCAACCGCCCACTTTTAGTGAATGGCGGAATAACTTTCATCAATTAATGCTAACGGAGCGTTGGATGGCGAGGGGCAGTGCCAAGCGTTGGACAGTCTTTCTGTCAATCTGGGAACCCTATATTCAGCAGTTGGGACCCCACAGCCGTAATGCCACCCTCCAAGGGGGGAGCTGACTGAACGTGGGCTTGAGGAATGGGTAGGAGGCAGCTGCCTTACTGTTTTAGGTGATATTTGATGTAAGAGCCGGTAATGGAGTGAGGGTGGGATGGTGGGTGAGGGGAGCGGGGTGGGAGAAGGGGGGTGGGGATGTAATATAAAATGACCACCTATTGTATTATCTCTCTGTTGGCTCCCGGGGGGGAGAAGAGCAAGCCTCCCCCGTGGTGCCGCCTGTTGATGTGTTGTTTGATTTTAATGGTGGACTTAAATAAAGTTTAAAAAAAAAAAAAAAAAAAAAAGATAAATAAATAAATAAATCTGCTGAAGACAGAGAAATACTGAAGGCAACCCCTAGGGGATCCTCTATAGGTACTAGGGCTGGTCATAGAAGCTTCTGGTATTTTCTCCATCTCCAACATCCACTTGTCTGGACTGGTATATCAACCAATCGTCCAAATACGGATGCACGAGAATCCCTTCTTTGCGTAGCGCCGCCACGACAACCACCATAATCTTGGTGAACGTCCGAGGAGCCGTCGCGAGCCCAAAAGGCAACGCCTGAAACTGGAAATGCCCCATCGGCACTGCAAACCGAAGGTACATCTGATGCTCTTGAAGCACGGGAATGTGTAGATAGGCCTCTGTCAAGGCTGTCAAGAACTCTCCCATCCTGACTGCCGCAATGACCGAACGCAAGGTCTCCACATCCGGAAATGGGTAATACGAAGACATCGATTTATCCTTTTTAAGTCCAAAATTGGCCGATAGGTGCCTTCTTTCTTCGGAACTACAAAATAGATCGAGTATCGACCGCACCCGCGTTGGCCCGCTGGGACGGGAACCACCGCTTCGAGCTGCAGCAGCCGCCGCAACGTGTCCTTGACTGCGCGAAACTTCCTCGGAGACCCGCACCGAAAAAAGGACAAGAGTCCAGCACGGGCCGCTGAAATTCCAGGTCATAGCCGTCCCGAATGATCTCCAACACCCACCGATCCAAGGTGATTTGGACCCAGGCAGGGAGAAACTCCCGCAACCTTCCTCCCACGGGCACCTCGGCCACCTGGGTTTGCCTTATCTCATTGGGATTTCTGTTTGAGGATTGGAAGGAGGCAAAACCTCTGCCCGCCCCCCTGAACCCTCAAAATGGCTGACCCCTAGCTGGGAACCTCCCCCGCTGGGGCAGGGGAACGCGCGAGGATCTGAACCTACGAAAAGTCCCCAAGAGACCCCTGGCCCCTGATGTACTACGGCTCTGCTTGGGCTTATCCTCCGAGAGGCGCCCCCCCCCCTTGGACTCCCCCAGATCCTTGACTAACTTCTCCAAATCCTCACCAAACAAAAGCTTTCCCCGAAAAGGCAGTTTACTAAGCCTAGCCTTGGAGGCACCATCCGCCGACCAGTTCCGGAGCCAAAGATATCGGCGAGCGTCTTGGCCAGCCCTCTAATAAGATCATAGTGGATATCGGACAGATACGCCGTACCCGATTCCAGGCATGCCCCGTCCTCCGCCTGTCCCTCCAGCGGATCTCACTGCAATCGCTGGGACCATCTCAAACAGCCTCTCGCCACCCACGCCCCCGCTATGGAGGCCTGTAAGGACAGGGCCGAAACGTCAAACACCTGCTTTAACAAGGTATCCAACCGTCTATCCTGTACGTCCTTCAATGCCGCGGCGCCTTCCACCGGAATGGTGATTTTCTTCGTGACCGCTGACACTGCCGCGTCCACTTTTGGAGAACGAAAAAGTTCTCTATCTTGGTCCGAAAGCGGATACAAGCGGGCCAGATTCCTGGTCCCCCCCTCAAAGAGGATTCAGGCGAGTCCCATTCCTCCTGAATCATCGCCCGAAACACCCGATGTACCGGGAAGACCCGCTGAGGGATCCGCACCGCCTGTAATAACGGGTCTTCCAACGCGTCCTCTGCCACAGGAGCGCTCATAGGCATGTTTAACGCTTTTAAGGTTTCCGCAATTAAAGCCGGCAACTCTTCCTTCCGAAACACCCGGACCACTCTATTCCGCTGCTCCTCGTCCGGTAATTCTCCGTCCTCTAACTCTTCCTCGGAGGGAACTTCAAGATCCATCTCCTGCACCGTCTCCTCCCCTTCCACTCCAAAGGAAGAAGAAGAACCTTCATCAGCTCCCTTCCGAAGCTTCTTGAGAGGAACCTCCTCCTCATCTCGGGGAACCCTGAACCCTGTCCGCTTCTGACCCTGTGGACTATGGACCCTTGTCCCCGCAGCAAGTTGCAGCAAGGCAAACGCCTTCTGCATCAGGGAGAAGAGGTCTGGAGGGATCTCCACCCCTCCGGCTGACCGGCAGTCGTCCGCTCCTGGAGGACTGAGCCCAGACGAGCCCGGCCCCTCCGGAGCCCCAAGAGAAGGCAGTCCAACCTCCCCTTCCCCTTGGGAAACAGGTGCCGCATCCCCAGCAACCTCCCCCAAAGGCCTTTCCAGACTTGCAGCTTCCACTGAGCAGGGCTTACACACCCCTGTCTCCATCACCTCGGTGCGCTTCACCCCACACGAGGCAGCGGGGCTTAGCTGGCATAGTAAGGCAACCCCCCCCCCCCCCCCGAGGGAACAGCTGCAACAGAAGCAAAAAACCCCGACTAGTAAAATCTTCGGGGTTTTTTTTTTTTTTATTGTACACCAACCGCTCAGGAAGGGCCCCACTAGAAGAATCCTGCCAAATTGAACCAAAAACGAAGCTCCTAAGAACCGTAGGCAACAAAAGAAAAAGCAACGATGAAAAAAGAAAAAACCCCGCGGCTCTCAAAATGGCCGCTGGCAATTTTCCCGCCGCTGAAAAGACGCGGCAATAAACCCCATGTCTGCAGTTACCCCCCAAAAAGGGCCATCGTGCAAGGTCTGCACCCCTCCAATGCCCCAGGGAACTGGCTGTACTCACCCTGTCCAGGCACCTCCGACCAGGTAGGAAGGCAGGGGGGGGGAGGGAGAGACAGTGCACCTCGCAGCTCAGCCCTTGCACGGCTTCGGCTGCGGTGCTAAGAATGCTCGGTGAAGAAGGCAAATCTCGCAGGGCCTGTCAACTGGCGTCTCCCCTGCTGCTGCCTTTTTCTGCCTACCACCTGCTCCTCACCCTTTCAAATCGGGTTCGGGAGCAGGGAGGCTAAGCGGGGCTGCTCGTTTAAACGGTGGGGCTCTGAAAACCAAAAACCACTCGTTCCAGTGCAGAAGGAGGGGGGGGGAGGGAAGGGAGCCAAAGAAAGGGAAAAGAAAAAAGGGAAACTTGGCAGCAGCAGATCTAAAATAAAGCAAAGAAATAGTATCAGAAATGAAAAACCCCAAAGGATAAAAAATAAGTCTGCTTATTTGCTCTCTCTCTGAGCCCAAGTCCCAGGCTCAGAACCTCCAAGCTGCTTGGAGACAAAGTACTGGTGATTGTGGGCGGTTCCTGCCTACTTGTACCAGTGACATCAAAGTGATGACATCTTTCAGTCTCCAAAGCTGCTGGTGGAGGTTCACAACTCTATGGTTCTGGGACTGGACTAGAGGGACGCAAAGGAAATGCCAGTTTGTAAAACTGCCTTGTAGTGCTGCTAAAGTAAAATTATAACAAAGAAAAAAAATCTTGGCAAAAGACAATTCCAGATTATACAGGAGTTGGGAGATTTTAACAGACTGCACATGGACCACAACCTACAAATAACAGAAAGAAGATTATTCCTCAAATGCTAGCCTCAACAACCGACCAAATATGACAATCCAGAATGCAAGTCCTTAGGAGAGCTATTCTATAAAACTGGTGCTATGTAACAAAAGGCAATTTCCTGGTGAACTCAGAATGCATCTGAGCTAGAGAGGATACAGACCATACATTTAAATCCTATGGGGTGGAATTGAAGTGGCCAGTACGCTTAAAGCATCTGGCTGTCACCAGTTTAAATTTGCCCTGGATATTCAATGCAAGGGCCATATCAGTAGCACCAGCACTGAACATCCGGTCAGCAGCAATATTCATCCGTTGTCAGGATTGCGAAACCAGCTAGGATAACATTCAGCTGTCTTAACTTTAGCCGCTTAGGTTAACTGAGCAGTAGCTTAATATCACCGCTGCCAGATTAACCTGCAGTGCCGCCCCCACTTTGCTTCAATGCTAAGCGCTTAGCGTTGGGGCATTTGGCACAAATCCAGCATATTTGGCAGCACTGACCACCGAATATCCCAGTCTGCAAACTGTGTAAATGCCTTTTGAATATCCCCCCCACCTCTCAATGATCTCAACACCTGAAGGAATCAATATGGGATAATAGATGTGCATCAAAAATCATTCTTAATATCCTATATCTTTTCAGTCACATGTCTCATCAGTTGTACAAACTTGTTTCTATTATCTACACTAAATTCAGTCACTACGTCCTTATTTAGATCAGAAGGATTTGATTACTGTAACATATGCAACAGTGATCCCCCATCTGGATTATGCAAGTGCATAGGATCGCACCAAACTGGAAACGTGCCCTGTGCAGCTTGCAAATCTGGTGCCCTCTCCACCCAGCTGTACACAGGAACTCACTAGTCAGGCTTCCTGGAAGGCCAGTTATAACATCAGTGCCCCTTCCATACCTACACCCTGTGTGGCCACACCACTGGCACCGCCTTTGCTAAGGCCCTGCAAGGGTGTTACTTGCAGGAAAGTATTGCATATTTGATGAAAACATTGTAGTTACTACAAAATATTGTTATAAAATTAGTCTGTGGTGAGCACAGATATGATCACGTTAACCCTCTGCTTAGGGAGCATCATTTGGTTACCGATTTAATAAAGATCCAGTTTAGGATTCGTATGGCTGTCTAAGATTACCATTATTAAGAAGGGACCCAGGATATCAATGCTTGACCCAGTACAAGCATTGCGGAACCTGTGTCTTTTGGGGAAACTGCTAGGTACATATGACCTAGATTGGCCACTGTTGGAAACAGGATACTGGGCTTGATGGACCTTGGTCTGACCCAGTATGGCATATCTTATGTTCTTATGTTAAGATATTATTTACAAACCAAACTGTTTAATGGTATTCAAGGAAATAGGAAAATCCTCAAGCAAGGAAGTTAAGGAACTATATCCCTCCAAGTGATACACACTGCTTCACATTTCTGTGGATTCATTCTCAACTCATGCCTTGCTAACCAATCAGCAATAGCCTCCAGACAGAGACTCAGATCTGATAGATCAGGCTTATAGGGATCCATGAAGACAAGCTGTAACAAGACATCAACCCCATTTTCCTGAATCATAGTAAGCAGTTGACAAAAACAAAATGTTAAAAATGTTATTGGAACTAACAGACTCTCAACGGCCTTATTTATGCAGCCAGGCTTATATACTGCTTTTCTACCAGTCAAAGCAGTGTACATTCAGGCACTGTATATATATTTTCCCTTCTCCCCCGAAGGGCTCACAATCTATGTTTTTTGTACCTAAGGCAAGGAAGGGTTAAGTGGCTTGCCTAAGTCCACAAGGAGCACCTATGGGACTAGAAAGCCCAGTTCTTCCGGCCCAAGGCTGCTGTCCTTTAGTGGGATTCGGCCATTTTGAAAGACTCCTATTCAAGCAAGGACTGTTAACCATCCAGGAAGTTGGTCACAGCTTACCTCAGCAGCACAGGCATAAATAGCTCAACCAGAGCTCTGTGATGCTCAGTCTTGAAGGACTAGAAAAGAGGACTGTTACTTCTGGAGAGAGAGAGATCTGCAATTGTGAGTATATACTTCTGGGAATTGTTTGAAAGGAATTCTTTCTATTAAAGCTAATTAATCTGTGAACCCACTATTTTTTGTTAAATCAGTCAGGGCCTAGTAGCAGCAGTTTAAGTTTAAATTTAAAACAGAAGAGAACTTTCTGGTTACATTTCATACCCAGCAGAGAGCTTGTAGTTTAAATTTCATAATAAGTTAGAGCCTAGCAGCAGAAAAGAGCTATAATTTAAATCAAATATAGCTTACCTCAGCAGCACAGGACAGGGTACTGTGTAGCAGCCCTCTTTTAATAAGTATTATTTCCCTCCCTCCCTCCCTCCCCACACCCACCCACCCCTGGGATAATCGTAGCTTTCTAGGTACTTACACATCTTAAAAGACTCATTCCTGCTTGTTCCTGGAAATAGCACAGTTACTTACCTGTAACAGGTGATCTCTGGGAACAGCAGGAATAAGTCTTCACATACGGGTACGTCGGTACCGACGGAGCCTGCACAGGAACGCTCCCCAGCTTCCCAAAAAAGGAAAGCTTTTTGGAGCATCCCACAGCGCCTGCGCGCTGCCTTCCTGCCTTTCCTAACCAACTCTCCTCAGTTCGAGTTTAAAGCTGAGACAATAGAGAGAGAGAGGAAAGGAAAGATAGAAAAGAGATATAACTACTAGGGGAGGTGGGTGGGTTGTGAAGACTTATTCCTGCTGTTCCCAGAGATCACCTGTTACAGGTAAGTAACTGTGCTATCTCCAGGAACAAGCAGGAATGAGTCTTCACATATGGGGGACTCCCTAGCTGAGATGTCTGGGAGATCCCCAAGGATATGAGACCCTGAAAGGGGTCTGCGTCCTCCTATGGATCTCAGGCATCCATCCAGGGAAGGAGGGCAGGAGTTGTTTAAGAATGGAACAGGTGTCTGAGGACAGCCTGACCAAACAAGGCATCCCGGCGGGAATCCTTGTCCAAGCAGTAATGGGCTGTGAAGGTATGAACAGAGGCCCAGGTGGCTGCTCGACAGATCTGGTCGATGGACACAGAATTTAGATGAGCCATAGAGGTGGCCATGGCCCTCACATTATGAGCTGTGACATGGCTCTCCAGAGAAAGGTTCTTACTCTGGTAGGCGAAAGAAACACACTGAGCAATCCAATTGGACAGTGTTCTCTTAGAGACTGGAAGTCCTAAGTGAGAAGGATCAAAAGCAACAAAAAGCTGGGAAGACTTTCTATGTTGCTGTGTCCTATGTAAGTAAAAAGCAAGAGCTCTTTTACAATCCAGAGTATGAAGATTCCTCTCTGCACTGGATGCATGAGGAGCTGGAAAAAAGACAGGTAGATATACCTCCTGATTAAGATGAAAAGGTGAGACCACTTTAGGCATAAAGTGTGGATTTGTCCTAAGGACTACCTTGTCATGATGGAACCTTGTATAAGGCGGATTAGCCACTAAGGCCTGCAGTTCACTGATGCGGCGAGCAGAAGTGACTGCAATGAGGAAAAGAACCTTCCAGGAAAGAAATTTCAAGGAGGTATTTATTTATTTATTTATTTATTTATTTATTTTAATTTCTTTTATACCGCACTCTTCGACATCAGCGCGGTTTACAGAGAACAGCTAAGGGTTCAAAAGGTGGCTTCATAAGCTGACCAAGAACCAAATTTAAGTCCCATGCCACCAGAGGAGGCCTAATGGGAGGTTTAGTTAAAGTTAGGCCTCTCATGAATCTTGAAATAAGAGGATGAGAGGAGATAGGTTGTCCATTGATGGGCTTAAGGGATGCTGCAATAGCACTCAAATGGACTCTTACTGAATTTGTTTTAAGTCCTGCATTGGAGAGATGCAGGAGATAGTCTAACAAAGAAGTTGAAGGTAGTGCTAGAGGGTCAAGACCCTTTTCAGCACACCAAATGGAAAATCTTTTCCACTTAAAAGCATAGGAATGCCTGGTGGAAGGTTTCCTGGAAGCATGGAGGATATCCTTCACCTGCTGAGAAAGATTCAAGTCTTGAAGGTCTAGGCCTTCAGTAACCAAGCTCTGAGGTGAAGGGACTTGGGGTTTGGGTGCCACAAAGTCCCTTCCTCCTGAGACAGGTCTGGAGCAGCTCCCAAGTCCAGGGAGGGGGCTTGGGAGAGATGCAGAAGTAGAGGGTACCACACTTGGCGTGGCCAGCATGGAGCTATGAGGATCATAGATCCTTGATCCCTCTGGAGCTTGAACAGAGTCTTGGGAATCAAGGGAATGGGTGGAAAGGCATACAGGAAGTCCTGACCCCAATGAAAGAGGAAGGCATCCTTGGCCTGAACCCCCTGACACGGAATTCTGGAACAGAACCGGGGAAGTTTGGCATTCCACGGACTTGCAAAGAGGTCTATGTCCGGGGTTCCCCATTCTTGAAAGATTCTGAGTATCTGATCCATGTGCAGGGACCATTCGTGTGGAAGCAGAACTCGACTGAGTCTGTCTGCCCAAGAGTTTTGGATTCCTGGGAGATATACTGCCAGGAGATGGATTTGATGCTCTCTGGCGAAGGCCCATAATCTTAGAGCTTCGTTGCAAAGCGACAGAGAGCCAGTTCCTCCTTGCTTGTTTATGTAAAACATGGCTACCTGATTGTCCGTATGAATAAGGACTGTCTTGTAGCTGAGGAGGGTATGAAAGACCTTGAGAGCTAGAAACACTGCTCGAAGTTCCAAGTGGTTGATATGAAGAGAGGTCTCCTGTGGGGACCAAGTGCCTTGGGTGGAGAGGTCTTGTAGATGAGCTCCCCAACCTGTTTGAGAGGCATCTGTTGTGAGGGTTGCTTGGGGCAACAACTGTTAGAAGGGGGACCCCAGCAACAGATTTTGAGTGGACATCCACCATTGGAGAGACCAAAAGAGACGTTTGGAGGTTGCTATTTGGTCTGAGAGCGCTCCTGAAGCTTGAGTCCACTGGGTGGACAAAGTCCACTGAGCTGCTCTCATGTGTAGGCGAGCATAGGGTACCACATGTACTATGGAAGCCATGTGGCCTAGCAGTTGTAGCATCTCCCTGGCAGTTAAGTGGCTCCTTGACTGAATCTGGGAGGCTAGCTGCACTAGACGTTGGCAACGGGCCTGAGGAAGGTAGGCCCTTGCAGTGGTGGTATCCAACCAGGCCCCTATGAATTCCAGGGACTGAGTAGGGATGAGCTGGGACTTTGGGAGGTTTACTACCAGTCCCAGATACTGCAGAATGCGTCTTGTGCGGTCCAGGGAAATCTGGGCCTCTGATTGAGATGGAGCTCGGATGAGCCAGTCGTCCAGGTATGGGAAGACAAATATTCCCAGAGTGCGTAGAAATGCAGCAACTATTGCCATGCATTTGGTGAACACTCTCGGAGCAGAGGCCAGACCAAAAGGAAGGACTCTGTATTGGTAATGTTTTCCCTGGAAAAGAAAAAACGTAGGGATTTTCTGTGCGATGGATGGATGAGAACATGTCTGTACGCATCCTTGAGATCTAGAAAACAAAGCCAATCCTGACTTTGAAGGTATGGAAGGAGAGTGTCCAGAGAAAGCATCTTGAACTTCTCCTTGCATAGAAATTTGTTCAATTCTCTGAGATCTAGAATGGGTCTGTATCCCCCTGTCTTCTTTGGAATGTGAAAATAGGGGGAGTAGAACCCTGACCCTTGTTGAAGAGGAACTTCTTCTATTGCCCCTTGGGCAAGAAGGGTAGTTATCTCCTGACCTAAAAGGTCGAGAAGAGATGTGGGAGAATGGAAGTGTCTCACCATGGTGTGGGGAGGAAGGTCTGAGAAATGAAGTTTGTAGCCCTCTCTTATGATGGAGAGGGTCCACTGCTCTGATGTGATTTGCTCCCATCTGGGAGCAAAATGAGCTAACCTTCCTGGAATGGTGAGAGGTTCTGGCTATGTTAAAGTCAGAAAGGCTAAGTTCTCTAGCATCAAGTCAAAAACCCTGAGGGGGTTGGGACTGCTGGGTTACAGCAGCCCCTGTAGACTTAGGCCTGGCCTGCTTAGGTTGCTGACGCTTAGCGGTAAAGCGACCTGTAGAAGATTGTTGGCCAGAAGTGGAAGGAAACCTGCCCTTTTTGAAAAAAGACTTTTTAAAAGTCTTTTTCTTGGCAGGAATGGAGGTAGACCTTGAAAGTCTATCCAGAGCAGAATTCTCTGCATCCATTTGAGTGGCTTTAATTTGCCACTCTTTGCCAAACAGATTTTCACCTGTACAGGGCAGATTTCCTAAGCCATCTTGAACCCAGGGTTCTAAATCAGAAGCCTGGAGCCAAGCAATTCTGCGAGCAGCTATGGCAATGCCTGAGGCTCTACTGGCACCTTCAAAGGAGTCAAAGGCTGCCCTGTTTGAAAACTTGGAGATGTCCTGAGTATGCTTAAGCCACATGTGGAATTCTTCCCTTTTATCTTCTGGAATAAAAGGGAGGTAAGTGTGCAGCTTTTCTGCCACGTCTTTCAAAAACATATCCATATAAAGGCTATATGAGTTGATTCTGGCAATAAACATACTGGCCTGGAAGATTTTCCTACCAAAAGCATCCAAGGTCCTGCATTCTCTTCCTGGAGGAGCAGAAGAGTGTGTCTCTTTGTACTCTTTATCCTCTTCATAGCTGACTGCACCACAATGGAATGGTGAGGAAGCTGAGTTTTCTGGAACCCAGGACAAGGAGGGACACGATACATAGTGTCCAACCTGCGAGAATGAGGAGAAAGAGTGAGAGGAGTCTCCCATAAATCAATCATGTGTTCATGAAGAATCTCATGAATTGGTAAGGTGACTGCCTCTTCAGGAGCCCTAGAGTATCCTAAAATATCTAATTTTTTTTGCTCTAGGCTCTGATTCAGAGGTTACTGAAATAGAGAGTCCTTTAGCTACTTCTCTTATGAAGTCTTGAAAGGACAAGTCCTCTGGAGGAGACATTCTTCTTTTTGGAGAAGAAGTCTCCTCAGGAAGGGCTATGGATACTTCAGGAGACTCATCTGATGTATCAGAATCAGAGGAATCGAAGTATCGCCTGTCAGGGTGCTCTTCTAACGCTTGATACGCGTATCGAGCGGTATCGACATCGGGCGTCCCCGGTACCGGATCGGTACCGAGAAGTAGCCCTGGACAAGGAACCGCAGCAGTCGGTATCCTGGTCGATGTCGATGCAGTCGGTACCGGCATCGGCGCTGGTGCCGGTACCGGAGCCAATACCGACAACGGAGCTCGTTGCGGTACCGCCGGCGTCGCAGCTTGAATGAAGGCTGAAATAGCCTGCTGCATGGACAGAACATTCTGATCCATCGACACCATGAATGCCTGGAGGTCGGTACCGGTAGATTGTGCCGGTACCCTGGAGCATTTTAACAGGTGATTGGTCGAGGCCGTGCCATCGATGTCAACCTGTAACCCCATAGGAGGAGCTTTGGAAGCTGGAGCTTCCCGCCGGGGTTGTTTGGCTGGTGCAGGATCCTCGAGGGCAAGCCCAGAGGCATCTCGATGCTTAAAGGGAGATCTACCCTTCGAGGACCTGCTAGGTTTATGTTTGGTTACCTGAGATCCTTCAGGAGAAGACGACCTGGAAGATGTCGATGCTACTGCCGGTGCCTCAGCGGGAAACAGCACATGGAGCTTAGCTGCTCGGTTCTGTAACCCCCATTTAGACATTAGGGAGCAGGACGGACAATCCGGAATGGAGTGTTCAGGACCCAAACATTTAAGACACCATTCATGGGTATCTGTAACAGAAATAGTACCGCTACACTTAGTGCATTTTTTGAACCCAGAGGTTGGTTTTTCCATGAGGAAAATTTTCTTGAGGGCCCTGAGGCCTTAAGAAGAAACCACCACCAAGTGAGGAAAAAATATCGATATATTTTTTTTTCTTTTTTTTTTTTTTAAGAAAGAAAATGCCGGCGGTACCGGTCCGGAGTCGGAGAAGGCAGACACGCGACCAAAGAAATAAAATAAAGAACTTCTTCAGCGGTGACAGGGCTCGACCTGCTGGCTCTGCGGCAAAGAAGAACCGAAGAGAGTTGGTTAGGAAAGGGGGGAAGGCAGCGCGCAGGCGCTGTGGGATGCTCCCAAAAGCTTTCCTTTTTTGGGAAGCTGGGGAGCGTTCCCGTGCAGGCTCCGTCGGTACCGACGTACCCGTATGTGAAGACTCATTCCTGCTTGTTCCTGGAGATAGCTCGTTACCCAAATCAGTCATACACTAAGGAACTGAGATTAATTAAGCTTCAGGTGAACAAGATATATTAAACGTATTAGGTACAGTTTTATTGGTATAAACATCCATAGCAACCCTTAGTAAGTAAAGAACTTAAAGATCTAAACAAAAACTTAAAACTAAGATGCAGACAGCAGTCCAGCAGCGAGATGGGGGCTTTCCAGTCTTTTGCATTGAGTGTCACATGTATGATTTTCTCCCAGCTGGTGAGAGGTCTTACGTGTGCACTAGGTGCAAGGAGCTCTTTGCTCTCAGGGAATGAGTCCATTCTCTAGAGGCTAGAGTAGCAGACTTGGAAAACATAAGACAGAGAGGTACATAGATGAGACCTACAGGGATATAGTCCTGACATCCCACCTCCAGTCTGGCAGCATTCCTGTTGCCATGGAGGAGAGAGGTCACGTGACAGGAGAGCATCACCCTGGTGTGGCAGGAAGTGATCCTGTAACTAGGACCTGTCCTCCAGATAACGAAAACCCTCCTCGCACCGAGGAAGTTTCTCCAGGGCATGTGCCCATGAGGGAAGGGTTAGGACAGCCGTTATAGTTGGTGATTCAATCATTAGGCATGTAGATAGCTGGGTGGCTGGTAGATGTATCGCATCGCCTGGTAACATGCCTGCCTGGTGAAAAGGTAGCGGACCTCATACGCCATCTAGATAAGGTCTTAGATAGTGCTGGGGAGGAGTCTGCTGTCTTGGTACATGTCGGTACCAATGACATAGGAAAACGTGGTAGGGATTCTGGAGGCTAAATTTAGGCTTTTAGGTAGGAAGTTAAAATCCAGAACTTCCAGGGTAGCGTTCTCCGAAATGCTTTCCGTTCCACTTGCAGGACCCAAAAGGCAGGCAGAGCTCCGGAGTCTCAATGCGTGGATGAGACAATGGTGCAGAGATGAGGGTTTTGGATTTGTTAGGAACTGGGGAACATTCTGGGGAAAGGAGGGGCTCTTCCGAAGGGATGGGCTTCACCATCCGGCCCAGGTGATTTGCTACTCTTCAGTTTATCTAATAGTTGTAATACATCTTCCCGATGTATCGATATTTCCTTCAATTCTTCCGCACCTTTAAATACCACTTCAGTCATGGGTAACATCCCCACATCTTCCTCAGTAAAGACCAATGCATTCAGTCTCTCCGCTATTGCCTTGTCGCCTCTTAGTGCCCCTTTAACTCCTCTATCATCTAATGGACCAGCTGACTCACAGGTTTTTTGCTACGAATGTACTTGAAAAAAATCTTTATTTTGCGTTTTTGCTTCCGCAAGCAAGCTTCTTCTCAAATTCTCCCTTTGCCTGCTTTATCAATGTCTTCCTTGCATTTGACTTGCCAGTGCTTGTGCTGTTTCCAGGTTTCATCATTTGGCTCTTTTTTCCATTTCCTGAAAGATGCTTCTTTGGCAACAGCAGCCTCTCTGACCTCACCTTTAAACCATGCTGGCAGTTTTATGGACTTCCTTCCACTTTTCTTAAAGCGTGGAATACAGCTGGTCTGGGCTTCCAAGTTAGTATTGTTCAACATCCAAGCTTGATGTAAGTCTTTAACCTTTGCAACTGCTCCTTTTAGTTTTTTCTTAACTATTTTCCTCATTTTATCATAGTCTCCCTTTCGAAAGTTAAAGGTAGTACTGTGGATTTCCTTACTATCCCTCCTCCACTAATTAAATCAAAAGCAATCATGCTATGATCACTATTTCCAAGTGGCCCCAACACCCTTATCTCTTGCACTAGATCTGGTGTTCCACTAAGGACTAGTTCTAATATGGCTTCCCCTCTGGTCAGTTCATGAACCAGCTGCTCAAGAAGCAGTCATTTATGTCATCTAGGAACTTTATCTTCCTAGCATGTCCTGCCGTGACACTGACCCAGTCGATACCGGGGTAATTGAAATCACCCATTATTATTATTACGGCACTGTAACTTTTGTTAGCTTCCTTGATTTCTTTGAGCATTTCATCATCCATTTGTTCATTCTGGCCAGGCGGTCGATAGTACACCCCCACTGCCATCGCCTTCCCCTTTTTACATGGGATTTCAATCCCACTGGTTGTCCTCCTTCCACCATGTCTCTGATATTCCAATCATATCTAACCTCTCATTTAGTGCTATATATTTTAACTCTCCCATCTTATTTTTTTAGACTTCTAGCATTTGCATACAAGCATTTTAGAGACTGTATTTTATTCATATTAATCTGGCTATTGGTAGACATGGGTAATTTGGGATCTTTAAGCTCTGTCTGCTCCATACATTAGGGCATTTGGGCTACTTTACTCTTTTTTGGAACCTCTCTGCTTTTGGTAGTATCCTTCAAGGATACATTCTTCCGAACCATGTGCTCTTGGGCGACTGTCGGCTTTCCCCTATTATCTAGTTTAAAAGCTGCTCTCTCTCCTTTTTAAAGGTTAATGCCAGCAGCCTGGTTCCATCCCGGTTAAGGTGAAGCCCATCCCTTCGGAAGAGCCCCTCCTTTCCCCATAATGTTCCCCAGTTCCTAACAAATCCAAACCCCTCATCTCTGCACCATTGTCTCATCCACGCATTGAGACACTTATTAAAAGAGGGCTGCTACACAGTACCCTGTCCTGTGCTGCTGAGGTAAGCTGTGACCAACTTCCTGGGTGATTAACCGGCCTTGCTTGGATAGGAGTCTTTCAAAATGGCCTTTTGACCTACCACTTGGTGTTAACACCTATTGAAAAAGTTTCACAGGTCTCTTGCCCCCTAGGTAGAAGGCCTCTTTATAAGGGTCTGTGTTGCTCAAAGAATACTGACCCTGTTTTGCCTTTTATGCTAAGTTATATTCTGATTTGATTTAAATTACAGCTCTTTGCTGCTGCTAGGCTCTGACTTATTATGAAACTTAAACTACAAGCTCTCTGCTGGGTTCCAAAGTTAACCAGAGAGCTCTCTTCGGTGTTTTAAATTTAAATTTAAACTGCTGCTACTAGGCCCTGACTGATTTAACAAAAAACACTGGGTTCACAGATTAATTAGCTTTAATACAAAGTCGTCCTTTCAGAAAATTCCCAGAAGTATATACTCACAATTGCAGATCTCTCTCCAGAAGTAGCAGTCCCTTTTTCTAGTCTTTCAAGACTCTTCACATATGGGTATCGTCGGTACCGACGGAGCCTGCACAGGAACGCTCCCCAGCATCCAATAGGAAAGCTTTTGGGAGCATCCCACAGCGCCTGTGTGCTGTCTTCCCCAACTGTTCTTCTCCAGTTGAGTTTAAAGCTAAGACAAATGAGAGAGGGAAAGAGAGAAAGAAAGATAGAGAGATCCAACTCCTAGGGGAGGTGGGTGGGTTGTGAAGACTAAATTCCTGCTGTTCCCCGAGATCACCTGTTACAGGTGAGTAACTACTCTATCTCCAGGAACAAGCAGGAATGTAGTCTTCACATATGGGGACTCCCTAGCTGCATATGCTAGGGAGATGGCCCCAGAAAGTTGTGTGCCCCTGTGAAAGGGCTCCACTTCCCCCTATGGATCTCTGGCATCCTACCAGGGATGGTGGGTAGGAGTTGATTAAGTATGGAACAGGTGTCGAAGAACAGCCTGACCGAACAAGGCATCCCGACGGGAGTCCTTGTCTAAGCAGTAATGGGCTGTGAAGGTATGAACCGAAGCCCAAGTAGCTGCTCGACAGATGTCGTCGACAGAGTGAAGATGAGCCATTTAGGCTGCCATGGCTCTCACATTGTGAGCGGTGACATGGCCTTCAAGAGAAAGGTTCTTACTCTCATAGGCAAAGGATATGCGCTGTGCGATCCAGTTGGACAGTGTTCTTTTGGAGACTGGAAGTCCTAAATGACTAGGATCAAAAGCAACAAAGAGCTGAGAGGACTTTCTATGTTGCTGTGTCCTTTGCAAGTAAAAGGCCAAAGCTCTTTTACAGTCCAAAGTATGAAGGCTCCTTTCTGCATTTGAGGCGTGAGGCCTTGAAAAGAATACAGGAAGGTAAACCGCCTGATTTAGATGAAAAGGCGATACCACCTTTGGCATAAAGTGTGGATGTGTCCTAAGGACTACCTTGTCATGATGGAACCTTGTATAAAGAGGATCAGCCACCAACGCTTGCAATTCACTGATGTGACATGCTGATGTGATTGCAATGAGAAAGATGACTTTCCAGGAAAGGAATCTCAAAGAGGTAGTGGCTAATGGTTCAAAGGGCGGTTCCATGAGCTGCCCAAGAACCAGATTTAAGTCCCATGCCACCGGTAGTGGCTTAATGGGAGGCTTAGTTAAAAGAAGGCCTCTCATAAATCTCGTTATGAAATAGGTTGTCCATTTAGAGGCTTGAAAGAAGCTGCAATAGCACTCAAATGAACTCTCACTGAATTGTTCTTAAGCCATTCATTTGATAAATGAAGGAGATACCTCTGGAATCATTACTGGAGTATCGCCAGAGGGTTAAGACCTTTCTACGAGCACCATATGGTAAACCTTTTCCACTTAAATGCATAAGAGCGTCTTGTGGAAGGGTTCCTAGAAGCATCAAGGATATCCTTTACCTGCTGGGAAAGGTTAAGACGGTGAAGTTCTAGGCTTTCGGCAACCAGGCCCTGAGATGCAGAGACTGGGGATTGGGATGCCACAGCCTCCCATCCTCTTGAGAAAGGAGATCTGGAGCAGATCCTAACTCCAGAGGCGGAGCTTGAGAGAGATGTAGGAGCAGAGGGTACCACATTTGCCTTGGCCAACGTGGAGCTATGAGAATCATATGACCTCTGTCTCTCTGAAGCTTGAACAGGGTTTTGGGAATTAGGGGACTGGGTGGAAAGGCATACAGGAAGCCCTGCCCCCAATGGAGGAGGAAAGCATCCGTGGCCTGACAATCCTGAGCCGGAATTCTGGAACAGAACTGAGGAAGTTTGGCATTCAGCGGACTTGCAAAGAGGTCTATGTCTGGGGCTCCCCAAATTTGAAAGGTTTTGGCCACCTGGTCTGCATGGAGAGACCATTTGTGTGGAAGCAGGACTCGACTGAGAGTCTGTCTGCCCAAGAGTTTTGAAGGCCTGGAAGATACACCGCAAGATGAATCTGATGCTCTCTTGCAAGGGCCCATAGTCACAAAGCTTCGTTGCAGAGCGACAGAGAGCCTGTTCCGCCTGCTTGTTCACATACAACACGGCTGCTTGATTGTCTGTTTGAACTAGGACTGTCTTGTAGCTGAGCTGGTTCTGGAATACTCGAAGAGCAAGGAAGATTGCTCTGAGCTCCAGGAGATTGATGTGGAATTAGGCCTCCTGTGGAGTCCAGGTACCCTGGGTGGAGAGGCCTTGCAGATGGGCTCCCCAACCCACCCGTGAAGCATCTGTTAGAGTGGCTTGGGATGGGGGTTGCTGAAAAGGAGACCCCACCAAAAGATTCTGGAGTGACTGACACCAATGGAGGGACAAAATAAGATGATCTGAGTTTGCTATTTTGTCTGACAGGCAATCTGACGCCTGAGTCCACTGAGTGGATAAGGTCCACTGGGCTGCCCTCATATGGAGGCGAGCATAGGGAACCACATGCACGGTGGATGCCATGTGGCCTAGCAACTGTAACATTTCCCGAGCAGTGAGGTGAGGCTTTAGCACTGCTTGGGAAGCTAACTGCACAATGCGAAGGCAGCGGGGCTGTGGAAGGAAGGCCCTCGTCTGCCTGATATCCAGCAGAGCTCCTATAAACTCTAGGGATTGAGTGGGAGCAAGATTGGATTTTGGGAAGTTTATGACAAGTCCCAAATACTGAAGGATGTGCATTGTGCGAGTGAGAGCAACCCTGGCCTCTGGCTCTGAAAGGGCTCGAATGAGCCAGTTGTCTAAGTAAGGGAAGACGAATATTCCCAGGGTGCGGAGAAATGCTGCCACCACAGCCATGCATTTTGTGAACACCCTTGGTGCAGAGACCAGGCCAAAAGGAAGAACCCTGTATTGGTAGTGCTTCCCTTGAAACAGAAAGTGAAGGAACTTTTGGTGAGTTGGATGGATGAGAACATGAGTGTACACATCCTTGAGATCTAGAGAACAAAGCCAATCCTGACTCTGAAGGTATGGCAGCAGAGTTCCTAGAGAAATCATTTTGAACTTCTCTTTGAACGGGAATTTGTTCAATTCTCTGAGGTCTAAAATAGGTCTGTGTCCTCCTGTTTTCTTTGGAATAAGGAAATAGGGGGAGTAAAACCCTGTACCCCGTTGGGGAATGGGTACCTCTTCTATTGCCCCTTGAGCAAGGAGCACAGTGACCTCTTGACCTAACTGGTCGTTGAGAGAGGTCTTCTTTTGGTTCACTGGTTTTTGCACTAGTACAGTATGGGTGTGATTGTCTTTGCTCCTTCCTCAGTCCCTCTTTTTTATTTATATAGCGTTCCAACAATTTTATTTATCTTATTATATAAGTGTTTTATGTATATATTTTTTACTATATGGTTATTATGGTTTTAATTATTTATATTCTTTCAGCTAATGAATGTTTTAATGTCATATGTTATTTGAATGTATTTATTGGATGTTTTTTGTTTTTAGTTGCCCTTTACCCCTGATGAAGTTTTAATAAACGAAACACGGCCTGTGTCGGGTGGGCAGCATCCATTGGTATTGTAATAAAAGCCTCTTTTTAAACATATTTATTTTGTTCCTATCCTTGGACATATCACGTTCTTCTACTGTGGACTGTTTCTGACGTGACGTTTTGCTCCCAGTTGGACTGTCCCCTCTCTTACAATAGACAGAGTCCAATTTTCTGCTGTTATCTGACCCCATCTGGGGACAAAATGACAACTTTCCTGGAATGGTGGAGGGTTCTGGGCCGTTCAGGGCCAGGAAGGCAAAGTTCTCTAGATAGGAGTCAAAGCCCCTGTGGAGGCCGAGTCTGCTGAGCCGGTTGAGGCTTAGCTGCTTTTGGCTTCCTTTGCCTAGATCAGGGGTCTCAAACACGCGGCCCGCGAGAGACCCTTGTGCGGCCCGCGATGCATAGGGGGGAAAAAAAAAAACCGGCTTCTGCTGCTGCTGCCGTCGCTGCCGTGGCCGGCAATAGCAGCAATATCGCAAGTCCCGCGGGCTCCCCCCCACCCGGCAGATCCCTTCCTGCTTGCCTGCCAATGCTGCCAGTTCTCCGCTTCGGCTTTCAGAGCCGCGAAGGGAGAACTTCTCCCTCGTGACTCTGTTAAGCTCGCCGGGGCAGATGGGAAATTTCCCATCTGCCCCAGCGGGCTTAACAGAGTCACGAGGGAGAAGCTCTCCCTTCGCGGCTCTGAAAGCCGACGCGGAGAACTGGCAGGCAAGCAGGAAGGGATCTGCCGGGTGGGGGGGGAGCCCGCGGGACTTGCGATATTGCTGCTATTGCCGGCCACGGCAGCGGCGGCAGCAGCAGCAGAAGCCGGTTTTTTTTTTAAGTTTAATTTTCCCGGGGGGGGGGAGGGAGCAGGACTTGATGGGGGGTGGGGGGGGGGAGCAGGACTTGATGTGTGGCGGGGGGGGAGCAGGACTTGATGGGGGGGGGGAGCAGGACGTGATGTAGGGGGGGAGCAGGACTTGATGGGGGCGGGGGGGTAGTACTGAAAATGGGGTGATGGGGGTTAGGACTGGTAATGGACAGATGGGGGTTAGGACTGGAGGTGGTCTGACTGGGGGCCTAAGACTGAAAATGGGGTTATGGGGGGGCTAAGAATGAAGATGGGGCGATGGAAGGGTTAGGCCTGGAAGTGGGCTGTTGGGGGGCTTAGGACCGATAATGGGCTGGGGGGGGGCTAGAACTGGTAATGGACTGGGGGGGGGGTGCTATGACTGGAAATGGGCCGAGTAGAAGGGGGAGCTTGAACTGCAAATAGCTGATGGGGACAGGGTCTTGGAATGGTAATGGGCTGAGTGGAAGGGGGCTTGGAATGGAAATGGGCTGATGGGGAGGGGGGCTTGGAAAGGAAATGGGCTGTGAGGGGAGGGAGCTAGGACTGGAAATGGGCTGATGATGCGGGGACTAGAAGGGAGCGGATGCTGGGTTGGGCAGGAGCTAGAAGGGAGTTGATGTTGGGGGACAATTAGAATGGGATGGGGCTGGGAGAGTGAAATGGAGGGGAAATATATTTTGTGTGGGAGGGAAGAAAAATCTACAATTGGCCGGGTATTGGGAGAGTAAGTGGGGATTGAGGATGGAGGGGTAAAATTTGAGTGGATGAAATAGGAATGAGGAAAGAGCAAAAGGAGAATGATTAGTATGTTAAAGCAGATGTAGAGAGAATGGAAAAAAACTAGGAAAGAAGAAAGGAGAAATGGACAGCAGACGATGGAGAGTTAGCAGAAGACACAAAGAAACCAGAAGAAAGTGACTGGAACAATTGCAACTGAAAAAAAAATGCACAAAAAGGTAGAAAAATCATCTCTTTATTTTGAATTTATTAACTGAAATATGTCAGCTCTTGGAAATGTGCATCTTTAACGTCTGCACTTTATTTAATACAAGAGGAAATCAATGTATAGTTTTATTTCTACAGTGTTGTACATTCTAAGTTTGGCTTTTGGGGTTCCCAGTTTAATTGTCTTCCTGTTTCTAAATTGTGATTCCTTGTTTGGTGATGGTGTATGTTCTGCATGTGTAACTGAGCTGAGGTATTCTGTTTATGTAATTCCTATTTGACATTGCCACTTGTTCTCTTTCCCGAGTAGGTCATGTATTGTTATTCTCTGAAATGTGTTGATTTAATATTTGCAGTGTTGCCTTTTGATAGTTAGGGTATGGTGCTTTGTGAGTCCTGGTAGTGCTGTTAGGACATGGCAGGTTTGCTATGGGTTCTAAATGAGCAGTGTTTCTAGTAGTTCCTAATGTGCCTGGCGGTTGGCACTGGTTTATAGTAATGTAGAAATCTTTTAGTCTTTCTTTATCCATACACTCATTAAGAGGCATGTTTACTAAAAGTTAGTGTATGGTAACATTGTGCAAATATTTATGCAAATGATGCCCTTATGCAAATGAGGCCTGCGTCTTGTGCGGCCCCCGGGTTACTCTACAAGTCCTCATTTGGCCCTCAAAGCAATTTGAGTTTGAGACCCCTGGCCTAGATTGTTGCTGCTGTCCCTTTTGGGCAGACTGACCTAAACGATGTCGCTGCTGGGTATAGAAGGGATAAAACTTTTTCTTCTTGCTGAAGAATGTTTTCTTAGAGGATCTTTTCCTCGCAGGATCAGCTGTAGATTTAGACAATCTATCCAAAGTGATATTGTCAGCATCTATCTCATTAGCTTTTTCCTGCGAATTCTTGCCAAAGAGATTCTCTCTTGTGGAAGGAATATTCCCTAATTTGTTCTGTACCCAAATTTCCAAGTCAGATGCCTGGAGCCAAGCAATCCTACGTGCACCTATGGCAATGGCAGAGGTTCTGCTTATATATTCAAAGCAGTCAAAGGCTGCACAATTCACAAACTTGGAAACATCCTGAGCATGTTTGACAAGGGCGAGATAATCTTGCCTTTTATCATAAGGAAGGAGAGGGCTCATAAGCTCTAAATCTCCTGTGACCTCTTTTAAGGAACATTCCCATATACAAGATATAGGAAATGATCCCAGCAGAGAGCATAGAAGCCTGGAAGGATCGACATCCAAAGGCGTCAAGAGTCCTACACTCACGTCCTAGAGGCTTGAGTCTTCTGAAACCCAGGACAAGAAGGAATTCAATACATGGTGTTGGTGTTGAGTCTTCGAAAGTGAGAAGATGTGGTCAGAGGTGTTTTCCCACATCCTTAACATAAGATCATGCAAGATGTCATGAATAGGTAAGGTAGCTGCCTCCTTGGGAGCCTTAGGGCATTGTAGGATTTCTAATTCCTTTGCCCTAGGCTCTTTTTCAGGAGCGATGGAAAGCCCTCGGGCCACATCAAAGATAAAATCCTGAAAGGACATATCCTCTGGTGGAAACATCCTACGCGGAGGAGAAGAGGAATCCTCAGGAAGAAGTACTCTGGTATCGGCAGAACTCTGAGTCTTCAGACTCATCTGAGGATTCAAAGTATCTCCGATCTCAGTGATCGTGCAAGGCACGGTACCGGTACCGATCTAAGTCGGCATCGGAGTGGTCCGGTACCGACTTGTCAATGCTGGATAGAGACGCATGACTCCGTCCCGCTAAAACACCTGTCAATGTCTGTACCGGTTGAATTGTCTGAGGCGGTCTCAGAGGCATTGAGGCCGTGAGAAGAGCTGCCAGACTGCGTACAATAGCCAAGAATCTCTGGTCTATCAACGCTGCTGATGCTTGGGTGTTGATACCGGATGAAGCAGCCGGAACCCCAGAGCATGGCACCAGTAGTTCTGTCGAGGTTGAAGCCTCGATAACATCCTGGAGCCCTGTTAGTGCTTTGGAAGCCGAAGCCTCCCGCCGGGGCAATTTTGCCGGTGAAAGTCCCTCAAGGGCAACGCCAGAGGCATCTCGATGTTTATAAGGAGATCTACCCTTTGAGGACTGGCTAGATTTATGTTTAGTTACCTGAGATCCATGGGAGGAAGACGAAGCCCTGGAAGAGGTCGATGCCACGGAAGCTGCATCGGAGGGAAAAAGGGTGCTAAGTTTAGCAGCTCGGTTTTGCCGGCCCCTTTTCGACATCATCCCACAGGCAACACACTCTGAAATAGAGTGGTCAGGACCTAAACATTTGAGGCACCACTCATGGGTGTCGGTGACGGAGATGGTACCCGCAACACTTAGAAAACCTTTTAAAACCCGTAGCGTTTTTTCATTCTGAAGGAAAAAGTTGGGCCTAGTTCCCAAAATGGTGCGTGGCACCTGAGGAGAAAATTACTGGAAAAGACTCCAGAAAGAAAGTTTTGGGTGTTTTTTTGAAAAAAAGAAAGAACCACCGGCGGTACCGGTGAAGTGTCGAGGGAAGGCAGATGTGACCACAAAAAAAGAAGAGGGAAATTTTTTCTGCGGTGACAGGATGTGCGACCTGTCGGCTCCGCGGAAAATGAAGAACTGGAGAGGGACAATTGGGAAAGGCGGGAAGGCAGCACGCAGGCCCTGTGGGATGCTCCCAAAAGCTTTCCTATTGGACGCTGGGGAGCATTCCCGCGCAGGCTCCGTCGGTACTGACGATACCCATATGTGAAGACTACATTCCTGCTTGTTCCTGGAGATTTAAATTTAATGGCCCTCAGGAAAGGTTTGAAAACACTGATGTTCCCTATGGGCAACAAACACTGGATCACGGATCGCTGGGTAGTTTTTCTCTCTGATGGTTTAGGGTGGAGTGGATAAACTCTTCTTAGATTTGAATAGTTATCAAGGGGGGGTGAACCCCAATTCATGCCACATCCTTAAGCATTCTTTGTATTATACAGCTCAAACCTATTCAGTGCACAATGACCTGATGCAGACCTGTAGCAAAAGCCTAACTAAATGTGGCCATTGTCTTGTTGCTGGGCAGATTTCAGAGAGCAGTTGTGCCTGGTCAGGCAGGTCAGAAAATGTAGGTCATGGCTGGTTGAGACACATTCTTTCCTAAGCATTGTGGCTTTTGCCTAAGAGGGGCAGTCTGAGGGAAAAAGTCAGACAGAAATAAGTGAAAGATAAGCAAAGAAAAAAGTGCTGCAGTAGCTTGCGTAACTGCAGTTTTGTTCTGTGAAAAACAGGAAGCACCAGCATAAAAGAAATGTATATAACTGAAGAGACAGTCAGTGGAGAGGAGACAGATGAAATCCTTCCATCTGTCTGTGGTCGGTGAGTAACCTGATATGGTCATCCTTTGCCTCTTAGCACAAGTTCTGTACCTATTAAATTTGTGATATTGCTTGCAAGGGAAGCTATACTGCTTCTAGCCATTTTTGTTACTTATAAGACAAACCTTTACTCTAAGAAAATGTCAGAGTCTGACTGAATCAGTGCGAGCTACATCTTATATCTTTGAGGTACAACACAGTAACAGTCTAAAAATCCTCAAGAAATGTGATTAATAGGCGTTATAGTTATTGTTTCTAATAGGACTCTACCTTTTTAAATGTCTTATTTATTCTGTAAACCATTTGGAATAACTTTGTTATAAAGATGGTATATAAAAACATTTAAATAATGGTCAGTCCAGGAAATGTTTCAGTAGACAAACAGATACACAAACAGAAATGACTCTGGTCAAAACATCCAAAGCATGGCCTCCCATAGGAGTAGGAAGAGACATGTTACTGGAAACCTAGATCTAACACTGATCTATCCTTAGTTCTAGACCAAGTGTCGGCGCACACATTCAAATTCATCTAGAATAATCAAATTAAAAATACTTGGATGAAGCATCTACAAGAAAATCCTCTAGTGAAGACAGAGCAGATACTGAGATACTATCCAAGTTCCTGTACTTAGCAATAGCAGAATAGGTCTGCTGAACAAGCTAGGTTCAAGATAGCCATAGTCAAACCAAAATGAAAGTTACTCATGTTCACAGAACCATTATTCATATGCAGCTCACGTGGTACGAGCAGTTCTGTCTATTCACCTCCCAATTACACAGCCGTGGAATCCCAGGATAGTGATTAAAAGAAAAGTAAGAAGTGCTTACCTGCCCCATAGGACAGAAATAGTAATACACTTCAAAAGTAGAAAAGGCGACAGCAAAAGCTAGGACGACGCTTGGATGCATAGGGAGAGGAATGGCCAGCAGAAGAAAGGTGGTGACCTCATTTAAAGTATTGTGTGCAGTTCTGGAGACCGCACCTTCAAAAGGATATAAACAGATTGGAGTTGGTGCAGAGGGAAGCTACTAAAATGGTTAGTGGTCTTTGTTATAAAGCATATGAGGACAGACTTAAGGATCTTAATATGTACACCATAGAGGAAAAGCGGGATAGAGGTGATATGACTGAAATGTTTAAATACCTCACAGGGGGAGAGCCTCTTTCTATGGAAAGCAAGCTCTTCTATGAGGGGACATGGGATGAGGGTGAAGGGGGATAGATTCAGGAGTAATATGCGGAAATATTTCTTTACGGAAAGAGCGACAGATGCGTGGAATAGTCTCCCAGTGGAGGTGGTAGAGATGAGGACAGTAACTGAATTCAAAGAAGCATGGGACAAACACAGAGGATCTCTAAAGGAAAAAAGAGGGGTAGTTGTTGATATGGAAGGACAGACAAGACAGGCCATGTGGTCTTTTTCTGCCATCATGTTTCTATATTTCAACACAGATATCAACAACACAACTGAAATTTACAAAAAAAAATAAACCCAATACAAACACTAAAAATACAACGCACTTCATCTGCTCACAAACAAGCATACCTAGAGGCAAGCTCCTTTTGTACATGCTCCTTGGCACCTGCCCACAGCGCTAGTAGTTTTCCGGTTATAGTTTTTCTGAACTATGGGAGTGCCATTTCCTTCTTGGGTGCCGTCAGATGACACACCTATTATATGGCTAACTTATCCCTGCTTGTCCTAGGAGAAAAAATTCCTATACATTAGCCTTTTTATATTCTACTCAGATAGGGCCAATAAAAGGCAGCACAGCTTAAAATAATTCTAGCAGGCTGCAAAAGCTTAAGATTAGCAGGATCTCTACAAACCTTCCCCTGTCCCACCACCGCCACCTCCTTTTGGAGTAATAAGTTCTCTGCGTAATTTTGCCAAGCGAGCCTTCAGCAGTCCCAGGTGATGAGCCGTAGCCTTGTTCTTCTGTGTTCGGGCCATCTGCAAAGAATCACAACAGTTGTGGTAGAAACAATTTAGAAATCAGACTACAATAGGGGACTGCTACTTCTGGAGAGAAATCTGCAATTGTGAGTATATACACTTCTGGGAGTTTTTCTGAATCTTGGGGAGAAGGGAATTCTTTGGATTAAAGTTGATTAATCTGTGAACCCAGTGTATGTGTTAAATCAGTCAGTTTCAGTTTAAATTTAACACACAGAAGAGAGCTTTCTGGTTAAATTTAGAACCCAGCAGAGAGCTTCTAGTTTACATTTAATACTCAGTCAGGCCCTAGTAGTAACAGAGAGCTTTCAGTTTAATTTTAAACACAAAGAGAGCTTTCTGGTTAACTTTATAACCTAGCAGAGAGCTTCTATTTTATATTTCATACTCAGTCAGGCTAGAAGCAGCAAAGAGCTTTAATTTAAATCAACTCAGAATATAAAAAAAACTTAGCATAAAAGGCAAAATAGGGTCAGTATTCTTTGAGCAATAAATTATTCTAGAGACCTTTACAAAGAGGCCTTCTACCTAGGGGGCAAAAGACCTGTGAAACTTTAAGTGTTAATGCCAGGTGGCAGATCAAAGGCCATTTTGAAAGACTCCTTCTAGCCAAGCAAGGACTGTTAATCACCTAGGAAATTGGTCACAGATTATGTTAGAAGCACAGGACAGAGTACCGTGTAGCAGTCAGCTTTTAATAAGTATTCTTTCCCTCCCTCCCCAACACCCACCCACCCCTAAGATAATCGTAGCTTTATTGGTACTTACACATCTTAAAGGAAAGGAGCTGCTCTCAGGTGCAGCTGTCTATCCAAATCCGGCATGTATTAAGTATAATCTCAGGTCCTTAATGTATTTAATATACCTTGTTCACCTGAAGCTTAGTTAGTTTTATTAGTATAAGTATCCCCAGCAACCCTTAGTAAGTAAAGAATTTAAATATCTAAACACAACCTTAAAACTAATATGCAGACAGCAGTCCAGCAGCAAAATGGGGGCTTTCCAGTCTTTTACAGTGAGTGTCACATGTATGATTTTCTCCCAGATGAGAGGTCTTACGTGTGCACTAGGTGCAAGGAGCTCTTTGCTCTCAGGGAACGAGTCCGTTCTCTAGAGGCTAAAGTAGCAGACTTGGAAGACATAAGGAAGACAGAGAGGTACATAGACGAGACCTATAGGGATATAGGCCTGAGGTCCCACCTCCAGTCTGGCAGAATCCTTGTTGCTATGGAGGAGAGAGGTCATATGACAGGAAAGCATCACCTTGGTGTGGTAGGAAGTGATCCTGTAGCTAGGACCTGTCCTCCAGGTGATGTAAAACCCTCTCGCACCGAGGAAGTTTCTCCAGGCTGTGTGCCCATAAGAGTAGGGTTAGGAGAGCCGTTATAGTTGGCGATTCAATCATAAGGCATGTAGATAGCTGGGTGACTGGTGGACGCGAGATCGCCTGGTAATATGCCTGCCTGGTGCGAAAGTAGCGGACCTCAAGCGCCACCTAGATAAGGTCTTAGATAGTGCTGGGGAGGAGTCTGCTGTCTTGGTACATGTCGGTACCAATGACATAGGAAAATGTGGTAAGGAGGTTCAGGAGGCCAAATTTAGGCTTTTAGGTAGGAAGTTGAAATACAGAACTTCCAGGGTAGCGTTCTCCAAAATGCTTCCCATTCCACGCGCAGGACCCAAAAGGCAGGCAGAGCTCTGGAGTCTCAATGCGTGGATGAGACGATGGTGCAAGGATGAGGGTTTTGGATTTGTTAGGAACTGGGGAACATTCTGGGGAAAGGAGGGGCTCTTCTGAAGGGATGGGCTTCACCTTAACCAGGATGGAACAGGGCTGCTGGCATTAGCCTTTAAAAAGGAGATAGAGCAGCTGTTAAACTAGATAATAGGGGAGAGCTGACAGTCGCCCAAGAGCACATGGTTCGGAACAATGTATCATTGAAGGATACTACCAAAAGAATGAAGCTAGGGCATATCAGCAGAAAGGTTCCAATAAAGACAAAAGTAGTCCAAATGTCCTTGAGTACGGAGCAGGCAGAGGTTAAAGATTCCAAATAATCTGGCTATCGGTAGGCAGGGGTAAATATGAATAAAATAGTCTCTAAAATGCTTGTATGCAAACGCTAGAAGTCTAAAAAATAAGATGGGAGAGTTAGAATATATAGCACTAAATGAGAGGTTAGATATGATTCGAATCTCAGAGACATGGTGGAAGGAGGACAACCAGTGGGACACTGATACCTGGGTACAAACTATATCGTAATGATAGAGCTGATCAAATTGGTGGAGGGGTTGCGCTCTATGTTAGAGAGGGCATTGAGTCACAAAGGCTTGCCCAAGACCCCAAGGAGCACCTGTGGGACTAGAAACCCCGGTCCTTCCGGCCCAAGGTTGCTGTCCTCTAGTGGGATTTGAACCCCTAAGGGTTGAAATTCCATGTAAAAAAGGGGAAGGCGATGGTAGTGGGGGTGTACTATCGACCGCCTGGCCAGAATGAACAAATGGATGATGAAATGCTCAAAGAAATCAGGGAAGTTACAGCACAATAATGGATGATTTCAATTACCCTGGTACTGACTGGGTCAGTGTCACGGCAGGACATACTAGGGAGATAAAGTTCCTAGATGGAATAAATGACTGCTTCTTGGAGCAGCTGGTTCATGAACCGACCAGAGGGGAAGCCATTTTGGACCTAGTCCTTAGTGGAACACCAAATCTGATGCAAGAGATAATTGTGTGGGGGCCACTTGGCAATCGTGATCATAGCATGATCGCGTTTGATTTAATAAGTGGATGAGGGATGGTAAGGAAATCCACAGTACTACCTTTTAACTTTCAAAAGGGAGACTATGATAAAACAAGGTAAATAGTTAAGAAAAAACTAAAAGAAGCAGTTGCAAAGGTTAAAGACTTACATCAAAGCTTGGGTGATGTTTAAAAATACTATCTTATCTTGGAAGCCCAGACCAGCTGTATTCCACACTAAGAAAAGTGGAAGGAAGTCCAAAAAACTGCCAGCATGGTTTGAATGTGAGGTCAGAGAGGCTGTTGCCAAAAAAGCATCTTTCGGGAAATGGAGAAAAAAAAAAAAAAAAAAAAGAGGCAAATGACGAAAACGGGAAACAGCACAAGCACTGGTTAAGTTTAATGCAAGGCATTGATAAGGCAGGCAAAGAATTTGAGAAGCTTGCTGCGGAAGCAAAAATGCACAATAAAGACTTTTTCAAGTACATTCGTAGCAAAAAACCTGTGAGAGAGTCAGTTGGACCATTAGATTATAGAGGGATAAAAGTGGCACTAAGAGGGGACAAAGCCATAGCAGAGAGACTGAATGAATTCTTTGCTTCAGTCGTTACTGAGGAAGATGTAGGGATGTTACCCATGACTGAAGTGGTATTTAAAGGTGATACTGCAGAAGAATTGAAGGAAATAGCGATACATCGGGAAGATGTATTACAACTATTTGATAAACTGAAGAGTAGCAAATCACCTGGATCAGATGGTATACATCCAAGGGTGTTGAAAGAACTGAAATATGAGATTGCAGACCTGCTATTAGTAATCTGTGAACTATCATTAAAATCATCTGTAATACCTGATTGGAGTATTGCCAATGTAACACCAATTTTTAAAAAGGGTTCCAGGGGTGATCCGGGAAAGCATAGTTACTCACCTGTAACAGGTGATCTCCAGGAACAGCAGGAATTTAGTCTTCACATATGGGTATCGTCGGTACCGACGGATCCTGCGCAGGAACACTCCCCAGCGTCCAATAGGAACGCTTTTGGGAGCATCCCTCAGCACATGCGTGCTGCCTTCCTGCCTTTCCAACTGTCCCTCTTCAGTTAAGTTTGTAGCTGAGTGAAAGGATAGAGGGAAAGAGAAAAGAGACAGAGACAACTCCCAGGGGAGGTGGGTGGGTTGTGAAGACTAAATTCCTGCTGTTCCCGGAGATCACCTGTTACAGATGAGTACCTACGCTATCTCCAGGAACAAGCAGGAATGTAGTCTTCCTGAAGATGCCAGGGAGATAGCCCCAGGAAGCTGCCACCTATAGTAAGGTGGGCCATGCTTCCTCCCATGGATCTCTGGCATCCCACCAGGGTTGGTGGGTAGGAGTTGAATTAGGTCTGAAAGAGATTTTGAAGAACAGCTTGGCCAAAGAAGGCATCCCGACGGGAGACTTTATCTAGGCAGTAGTGGGCTGTAAAGGTGTGTACCGAAGCCCAGGTGGCTGCTCGACAAATATCAATAGACACAGAGTGAAGGTCAGCCATAGAGGCTGCCATGGCTCTCACATTATGAGCTGTGACATGACCTTGAAGAGGAAGACTCTTACTCTCATAAGCAAAGGATATGCATTGTGCAATCCATTTGGATAGAGTTCTCTTGGACTTCCCAAATGACTAGAATCAAAAGCAATAAAAAGTTGAGAAGACTTTCTATGTTGCTGTGCTCTTTGTAGGTAAAAAGCCAAGGCTCTTTTACAATCCAAAAGCATGAAGGTTCCTTTCTGCATTAAAGGCATGAGGCCTCGGAAAGAATAGAGGAAGATAAATTGATTGATTTCAATGAAAAGGCGAAACCACCTTTGGCATAAAGCGTGGATGAGTTCTGAGAACCACCTTATCATGGTGAAACCTAGTATAAGGAGGATCAGCCACCAAAGCTTGCAATTCGCTAATGCAACGTGCAGAGGTGAGTGCAATTAGGAAGATGACCTTCCAGGACAAAAGCTTTAAGATTGTAGTGGCTAAAGGTTCAAAAGGCGGTTTCATGAGCTGCCCGAGAACTAGGTTTAAATCCCATGCCACTGATGGTGGCCTGATGGGAGGTTTTGTTAATAAAAGACCTCTCATAAATCTTGATATGAGTGGATGAGAGGAAATTGGTTGTCCATTTAGAGGCTTATAGGAAGCTGCAATTGCACTAAGATGGACACTTACTGGTCTTTAGACCAGAATTTGATAAATGAAGTAGATACTCTAGTATCGATTCCAAAGGTATCATAAGGGGGTTTAACCCCTTCTGTGAACACCATATAGTAAAACATTTCCACTTGAAGGCGTAAGAGCGTCTTGTGGAAGGTTTTCTAGAAGCCTGAAGGATATCCTTTACCTGTTGGGAAAGGTTGAGATCCTGAAGGTCTAAGCTTTCAGCAACCAGGCCCGAGATGCAGGGACAGGGGATTCGGGTGCCATAGCATCCCGTTCTCTTGGGAGAGGAGATCTGGAGCATAGCTTAACTCCAGAGGTGCAGCTTGAGAGAGATGTAGAAGCAGGGGATACTACGTTTGGCGTGGCCACCATGGTGGCACGAGGATCTTACGACCTCTGCCTCTCTGAAGCTTGAGGAGTGTTTTGGGGATGAGGGGAAAGGGTGGGAAGGCATAGAGGAAGTCATGACCCCAGGGAAGAAGGAAGGCGTCCCTTGCCTGGCAATTTTGAGCCGGAATTCTGGAATAGAACCGGGAAAGTTTGGCATTCAGTGGACTTGCAAATAGGTCTATGTCTGGGGTTCCCCAGATCTGAAATATCTTGGCCACCTGGTCTAGGTGGAGAGGCCATTCGTGAGGCAGCAGTAGTCGACTGAGTTTGTCTGCCCAAAGGTTTTGAATGCCTGGAAGATATACCACGAGAAGGTGAATTTGATGCTCTCTGGCGAGGGCCCATAATAGTAAAGCTTCGTTGCATAACGACAGAGAGCCTGTTCCCCCCTGCTTGTTCACGTAGAACATAGCTACTTGATTGTCCGTTTGGACTAGGACTGTCTTGTAGCTGAGCTGGGCATGGAATACTCGAAGAGCTAGATAGTTTGCTCTGAGTTCCAGGAGGTTTATGTGAAGACAAGCCTCCTGTGGAGTCCAGGTACCCTGGGTAGAGAGATGATGCAGGTGTGCTCCCCATTCCACCTTTGATGCATCTGTTAGGGTGGCCTGGAATAGGGGTTGCTGGAAAGGAGACCCCACTAGAAGATTTTCCAGTGATTGCCACTATTGGAGGGATAAAATCAGTCATTGAGAGTTTGATATCTTTTCCAACAGATGTCCTGTGTCCACTGTGTGGATAGGGTCCACAGGGCTGCTCGTATATGAAGGCGAGCATAGGGAACCACATGAACCGCGGATGCCATATGTCCCAATAGTTGTAGTAGTTCGAGCAGTTAGGGAGGACTTCACCGCTGCTTGAGAAGCTAGCTGCACTATGCGAAGACAGCCGGGTTGTGGGAGAAAAGCCCTTGACTGTCTGGTATCTAAACAAGCTCCTATGAACTCCAGGGACTGAGACGGAGCAAGTTGGGATTTTGGGAGGCTTATGACCAATCCCAAGTATTGAAGGATTCACATTGTGCAAGACAGTGCAGAGCTGGCTTCTGGAACCGTGGGGGCTCGAATGAGCTAGTCGTCCATGTAAGGGAAGACAAATATCCCTAGGGTTCGCAGAAATGCAGCTACTACTGCCATGCATTTCGTGAATACTCTTGGTGCCGAAGCCAGACCAAAGGGAAGAACCCTGTATTGGAAATGTTTTCCCCTGAAAAGGGATCGTAAAAATTTCCTGTGATCTGGATGGATCAGAATGCGAGTATATGCATCCTTTAGATCTAGAGAACAAAGCCAATCCTGACTTTGAAGGTATGGCAGAAGAGTCCGTCTTGCAGAGCAGAGCCGTTCTCTGCAAATATTTCCTTAATACCCAACTTACATCCAACCGATGTAGCCGTCCTTTGGACTTATCCTTGCCACCTCTCTCGAACACTGATAAAGACACCACCTGATTCAAGTGAAACACCAACACCACCTTTGGTAAGAAAGAAGGAACCGTTCTCAAAACTACTTTGTCATAGAATGACAAAAAAGGCTCCCTACACGACAAAGCCTGCAATTCTGAAATTCTCCTCGAAGAAATAGCCACCAAAAACACCACTTTAAAACACAAGATCCTTCAAAGTCGCTTTAGCCAATGGCTCAAAAGGCTCCCATACCAACGCTTTCAGTACCAAGTTGAGATCCCATACTGGTACTGGTGCTCTGCAGGGCGGCCTCAAAAGAGACGCTGCCTGTAAGAATCTTTAACATCCAGATGTGAGCCAAGCACCATCCCTTGCACTTTCCCGTGATAACAAGAGAGCGCCGCCAACTAAATTCATAGAGATGCTGCCGCCAGTCTTTTATCAAAACCATCCTGCAAGAAGGACAGAATCTGCGGAACGGAGGCCCTTAACGCCTCCACTCGCCCACCTTCGCACCATGATTCAAACAGCCGCCAAACCCGGATATACGCCACCGAGGTAGAACTACGCCTGGACCTCAATAGGGTAGAAATTACTGCTGTCGAGTAACCGTTGGCCGTCACCCTTGCCCATTCAAGAGCCAAGCTGTAAGCGAGAACCGATCCACATGAGGCATATTTAAAGGACCCTGCACTAGCAGATCTCTCCTGACCGGTAGTTTCCATGGAGGCTCCACCAGGAGACGTACTAGGTCAGCATACAGTGGCCTTCTTGGCCAATCTGGCGCAATTAGGATCACCTGACCCTTGTATCGCTCTATTTGCTGCAGAACCCGACCTATTAACACCCACAGTGGAAACACGTAAAGGAGTTGATCCTCCGGCCACCTCTGCATCAAAGCATCCAAACCTTCGGACATCCTTTCTCTTCTTCTGCTGTAAAATCTTCCTGCCTTTGCTGATATGAATGTCGCCATGAGATCCATCACTGGAGGTCCCCAGAGATGTACCAGTAAATCAAAAACCTCCTGATGGAGAACCCACTCTCCTGGATCCACCTTGACTCGACTCAGAAAATCGGCTGTCACAATGTCCACTCTTGCTACATGTGCTGCCGATAAAGCCTCCAGATTCAATTCGGCCCAACTTAGGAGCTCCTCCGCCTCTTCTTCGAGAGCCACGCTGCTGCTGCCCCCTTGGCGATTGATATAGGCCACCGCTGTGGCGTTGTCTGACAGCACTCAAATTGTTTTCCCCTTGCAGCTGCTGCTGAAAAGCTCTTAGTGCTGGAGTGACTGCCCTTAACTCTAACCTGTTAATTGACCAACTCCTTTCCTGTTTGGTCCACTGACCCTGGGCAAACTGCCTTTCGAGTGCGTCCCCCAGCCGAACAGACTTGCATCTGTCGTCAACGGTCTCCAATCTGGCGACTCCAGCGGCATCCCCTTCTCTAGATATCCTGGAGCTAGCCACCACTGCAGAGACTGCCTTGTCTCCAGAGGACAGGTCAGCTTTTGCAACAACTGATTGGACTGATGCGACCATCTTCTGAGCAGAGCTCTCTGCAACGGTCTCATGTGGGCCCTGGCCCACGGCACCAACTCGAGCATGGCCGCCATCGTTCCCAACAGCTGCAAATAATGCCACACCGAGGGAGCCCCTCTCTCCAAGAAGGCTCGAACAAGCTGCCTTAGCCCTTGGGCCCTGAGGTGCAGCAGAAACACTGCCGCTTTCTGTGTTGAAGCGGGCGCCCAAGTACTCTAACTCCTGTGACGACTCCAACTTGCTCTTTGCTACACTGACTACCCACCCTAAGCTCCGCAGGAATTGTGCCATTCAGCGGGTAGCTAACTTCGCTTTCGCTCTTTGACTTTGCTCGAATCAACCAATCGTCCAGGTAAGGGTGCACCGATACCCCTTCCCTGCGCAATGCCACCGCCGCCACCACCATCACCTTGGTGAAGGTTCGCAGCACTGTTGCCAAACCAAACGGCAATGCCTGGAACTGAAAATGTCCCATGGGAACTACAAACCAGAGGAACCGCTGATGCTCTAACCGGATTGGTATGTGCAGATATGCCTTCGAGAGGACAAAACGAAGTGAGATAGTCTCCCTGCCGCACTGCCACTATGACTGATCTCAGTGTTTCCATGCAAAAGTGCAAAACTCTGACACCCGTTTACTCTTTTGAGATCCAGGATCGGCCTCAAAGCTCCCTCCTTTTTTGGCTCCAGAAAGTATATGGAGTACAGACCACATCCGCACTAGTCTGCCAGCACCAGCACCACCGCCTTGAGATCCAGCAATTTTTCCAAAGTCTCTCGCACTGCCTGCAGTTTTGATTTTGTCTTGCATGGAGATTGAACGAAGACATAGAGCACTGGTCATTGGAACTCAAGAGCATATCCCTTCTGAATGACCTCCAATGCCCACTGATCTGATGTAATTTGGGTCCAGGCAGGACAGAACTCCCTGGACATTGGTCTGACCCAGTATGGCATATCTTTATGTTCTTACAACCCCGGGAGGGCAGTGTGAAAGCACATTCCCTTGTTGAGCTAAAGTATTTTATTTACTTACATTTATAAACTGCTCTAAGCAGTAAATAAACAAAAACAAGTAAATTTCCTAATTACCAAGGCACCCCCCACTCCAGCACAGAAACTTCATATACATTAGTACACAGATTTAAAAAAAAAAAAAAAATGCCATCAAGTCAGGGCTGACTCCTGGTGACCCAGCAGCCCATGGGTTTTCTTGGCAAGGTATGATTGGAAGTAGATTACCAGGCGTGCCAGTGGGAATTGAACCCTGATCTCTTGGGTACTAGGCCATTGCTCTAACCACCAGGCTACTCCTCCAGTCCAACAGATTATAACATCCCATTTATCAGAAGTAGCCTTTTTTACTTCGGGGGGGGGGAGCAAAGTGTAAGAACAACATATTGGCAGTGGGGGCAGAGGGGCCAGTTCACTATTACTGCCTGCAACATTTGAGGGGGTACTGCCCCCCACAAACTACACCTATGCCATTTATGGATCTTCCTCTACCACATCCATTTTTGCGGATGTGAGATGGATCCCTGAAAAGACTAAAGAATACCAAAAGGATATCTATTTGTGCTTTAATCGACTATAGCAAGGCTTTTGACCGTGTAAACCATGAGAAACTCTGGGCCACATTAAGCAGCATGGGTATACCGGAACACCTGATCGTACTCTTGCACAATCTGTACATTGATCAAGGAGCAACAGTTTGAACGGAACAAGGAGAAACAGAATGGTTTAAAATAAGCAAAGGTGTAAGACAAGGCTGCATACTTTCCCCCTACCTGTTTAATTTATATGCAGAACAAATCAGAGAAGCAGGATTGTATGAAGACAAAAGAGGTGTGAAGATTGGTGGAAGACTCATCAACAACCTTCGCTATGCTGATAATACCACATTACTGGCTGAAAGTGAAGATGATCTGAAACATTTGCTTCTCACAATCAAAGAACAGTCTCAAAATGGGCCTGCACCTTAATGTAAAGAAGACAAAGATCATGACAACTGGCATAAATCAACAGGTTCATCGTTGAAGGAGAAGAAATTGAAATCGTGAACAACTTTAACCTACATGGATCAACTATCAAAGAAGCAACAAGCAGTCAAGAAATCAGACGACGCATTGCTCTTGGGAGAATGGCTATGAAAGACCTACATAAAATTCTCAAGAGCAGAGATGTCTCTCTCCATACAAAGATTTGACTTGTTCAATCCATTGTATTTTCAATAACATCATATGGATGTGAAAGCTGGACAGTGAAAAAGATAGACAGGAAGAAAATTGATGCCTTTGAATTATGGTGCTGGCGGCGAATACTGTGTATACCATGGACTGCCCAAAGAACAAACCAGTCGGTACTAGAGGAGATCAAACCTAAGCTTTCTTTAGAAGGTCATATGACAAGACTTCAACTTTCATACTTTGGACACATCATGCGGAGAGAGATCATTAGAGAAAGACATCATGCTTGGCAAGATAGGTCAACGCAAAAGAGGAAGGCCATCAATGAGATGGATCGATACAACAGCAGCAGCTACGGGTACCAGTCTATCAACAATGAGCCGCCTGACTGAAGACCGAACATAATTTAGAATAGCTATCCAGAGGATCGCCATGAGTCGACTCCGACTCGATGGCACTTAACATATACACATCTGAATAAATGAGTCTCAAGTGCTTTCCTGAAAGCAGTTAAGTTTTTCTGCTCAAGTGGTAGCAGCAAAGCATTCCATGTCAAGGAGACATGAGAAAACTACTAGTACTGATCATTTGCATAGCACGACAAGGCATGCACAGCGTGTACAGACACCCGTAAGAGCTTACAGTCTAGTCAAGACAGACAACACAACAGCTGAGGGACTAGGATATGTCTAAGGGAACGGTAAGGAAATGCAAGAGCAGAGATAGTGTGTTTTGTTTTCATCTCCTTTACACCTGGCACCGATTGCCTACTCTCACCCTGTGATGATCGTGCCTTTCCCGGAACATACCACCTAATCTTTTTCATCAAGTACCCACACACGATTCCATGCAAAACCTTAGATGTCAGAAGCAATACTTCATAGCAAATTCAAATGGACTTCAAATCAAAAGGACATCAAAAGCTAGAACCCAAACATATGATGGAAACAGATTAACACAGGCAAGAAACTAATATAAGCCATGCAATTATGGTAGCTCAAAAAGTAAATTAGGAAAAAAAGAGAAAAAGTTATCCATAGATGATGCACTTGGTATTCCTTGGGTCAATTATCAGATCTGCAAAAACTTTTTTTTGAGAGCTGTTTTGTTTTGTTTTTAATTTAATTTTTTGAAATTTGCAAAATCAATCAAGAATACATCTTGAAACAGAAATAGAGATGGAAACACAAAAACTACAATATAAAACAATCATACATACAAAAGAAATAAACAATCCACCTCACTCTAGCCCCCAAAATAGAGGGGATACAATCCAGTAATAACCTATCCAATACATTAAAGAAACGGGAGGAACCTAGCAGTGGTATACTTAATTCACTCAACTAAAGCAGACAGTATCCACCCCCCCTTCAGAGACCCGAGCGTTGATAAAGGAGATCAATTGGGAGGGCTCAAAAAAGATATAAGAATTAGCTTGATATTTAATCAAGCATTTACAGGGGAACTTAAGGAAAAACAACCCGCCCAATTGCTGTATCCCAGAACGCAACAATAGAAATTCACGCCTCTTCCTCTGAGTCTCCCTAGATAAACCTGGAAACATCCGAACAGCCAAACCCTTAAATAACAAATGACGCTTTTTAAAAAAAAAGCTTCATTAACCATTCTTTATCCGATATCAATGCCAAGGTAATCAGCAATGTAGAGGGTATAGTCTTTTCTTCCTGAGACGACTCCAATATGTCAGTAACATTTAAGACATCCATATGAGATAAACCAATAGCACCTCACTGCCCAGATTCTTTTTTCCCCAGAGGGCAAATAATATACTTTAGCTAACGGGGGATGAGATTCAGGGGGAATACCCAAGACATCAGTTAAATAAGTACGAAACATCTCTCGCAGATATTAAAGACACTCTAGGAAAATTAATTAAACGAATATTAGACATCCGCACAGCATTCTCTAACATTTCCAACTTTGAAGCAATAGGAACCAAAATTTTCTTTAAAGAGGTAACTTCAGTTTCCAAAGCCAAAACTTGAGTCCGAGTCTGAGAAAGGTTATTCTGTAGAACTGTAACTTTAGACCTAACTTCATTCACATTCTCTATACATGTAAAAACCTGTATATCCAAGGCAGCCATTCGTGGGACCAATTCCTCCCGGAGCCTCATAATAGCAGTCCAAATCACCTCCAACGTCACCACCTCCAAAGGATCCACACCTCCCAATAGAGAAGACTCCAGAGGAGAAGGCAAAGCAACAATGCCCTGGGTCGAAGTAGAGGGAGCCGGCAGGCTCTTCATGATAGCGGCGCTTGCCTCTGCCATCTCACGTAGAAACTCAGCCCTCTGCAGTCATTCACCAGAAGCCCCGGAGCTCAAACCACTCTCCACTTCCAAACTCCTTCCAGTAGTGGGATCCACTGACTCACCGCTCCGATAAACACTTCTTGGCTCAGCACTAGATGGTTGAAGTATTTTCGGGGCTGGCGTTGAGCAGGGAGAAGACAGATCTACACCAGAGGCGGAGGATGAGGATTCCACCTCCAAACGCCGCCAAGCCTGGTTACTCTCTCCCGGAACCCCCTGCTGCGGTACCGACGAAAAGTAAAGGTCAAGAGGTCCAACAACCTCAGCACTTAATGGCGTTGAAGCTTGAGGGCCAGAAGGCTGTTTCGCCCCTAACTTTCCGCTTCCTTCCCATAAAGAAAAAAACGTTGTGGCGCTCAGCTCCTCACCGAGTCTGCCATCTTGGATCCCCCTCGAGAGATGTTTTTGGTTATTCCACGTAATCTTTATGTTTTTTGGTGCGCTGAATCCGAAAAATGACCTCACCTTGTTCCTCACTCACAGCTCTCAAATTTTCAGGAAAGTAGTCAAAGGTGGGACTGGAGGAAATGCACTTTCAAACTCATCAGGCAACCTAAAGCTTGAAATGCTTTCAGCATTCGTCCGACGATCTTTTTGTAGTGAGGATCATAAGAACATAAGATATGCCATACTGGGTCAGACCAAAGGTCCATCAAGCCCAGTATTCTGTTTCCAACAGTGGCCAATCTAGGTCATATGTACCTAGCAGTTTCCCCAAGAGACAAGTTTCACAATGCTTGTACTGGGTCAAGCATTAATATCTTCGGTCACTTCTTAATAATGGTTTATGGACCTTTCCTTCAGGAACTTGTCCAAACCTTTTTTAAACCCAGCTACACTAACAGCCTTTACTACATCCTCCGGTAACAAATTCCAGAGTTTGATTACACGTTGAGTGAAAAAATATTTTCTTTTATTAGTCTTAAATAGTTTACACCCTGTAGCTTCATTGCATGTCCCCTAGTCTTTCTATATTCTGATAAGGTAAACAATCGATCTACGTTTACCCATTCCACTCCGTTCATTAATTTATAGACTTCTATCATATCTCCCCTCAGCCGTCTCTTTTCCAGGTTAAAGAGCCCTAACCTTTTTAGCCTTTCTTCATAGGAGTATCCTTCCATCCCCTTTACCATTTTGGTGGCTCTTCTCTGAACCTTTTCTAAAATCGCTATATCCTTTTTAAGATACGGCGACCAGAATTGCACACAATATTCAAGGTGCGGTCTCACCATGGAACGATATAGAAGCATTATAATATCCTTTGTTTTATTTTCCATTCCTTTCCTTATCATACCTAGCATTCTATTTGCTCTCTTGGCCGCCGCTGCACACTGGGCCGAGGGTTTTAACATGGTATCCACAATGACGCCTAAATCTTTTTCCTGGGTGGTGGTTCCTAATGTGGAACCTTGCATCGTGTAACCATAGTTTGGGTTGTTCTTCCCTAGGTGCATAACCTTGCACTTGTCCACATTAAATTTCATCTGCCATTTTGATGCCCAGTCTTCCAATTTATCAAGATCCTCTTGCAACTTTTCACAATCCTCCTGGGTTTTAACAACTTTAAATAGTTTTGTGTCATCTGCAAATTTGATAACCTCACTCGTTATTCCACTTTCCAGGTCATTTATGAATATGTCAAAAAGCAGCGGACCCAGCACAGATCCCTGGGGTACACCACTATTCACCTTTCTCCATTGGGAAAATTGGCCATTTAGCCCTACCCTCTGCTTTCTATCTTTTAACCAGTTCCTGATCCACAATAGTACACTGCCTCCTATCCCATGACTCTTTAGTTTTGCCAAAAGTCTCTGATGAGGGACCTTGTCAAAGGCTTTCTGAAAGTCCAGATACACAATATCAACCGACTCACCTTTGTCCACCTGTTTATTCACTCCTTCAAAAAACATAACAGATTAGTAAGACAAGATCTTCCTTGTCTAAAGCCATGTTGGCTGTCTCCCATTAGGTTGTGACTATCTACATGCTGAGTAATTTTATTCTTTATGATGGTTTCTACCATTTTTCCAGGTACTGACGTCAGGCTCACCGGTCTGTAGTTTCCCGGATCACCCCTGGAACCCTTTCTAAAAATTGGTGTTACATTGGCGATCCTCCAATCTTCAGGTATTAGAGATGATTTTAATGATAGTTCACAGATTACTAATAGTAGGTCTGCAATCTCATATTTCAGTTCTTTCAACACCCTTGGATGTATACCATCCGGCCCAGGTGATTTGCTACTCTTCAGTTTATCTAATAGTTGTAAGACATTTTCCCGATGTATCGATATTTCCTTCAATTCTTCCACACCTTTAAATACCACTTCAGTCATGGGTAACATCCCTACATCTTCCTCAGTAAAGACCAAAGCAAAGAATTCATTCAGTCTCTCCGCTATCGCCTTGTCGCCTCTTAGTGCTCCTTTAACCCCTTTATCATCTAATGGACCGACTCACAGGGTTTTTTTGCTACGAATGTACTTGAAAAGGTCTTTATTTCGCGTTTTTGCTTCCGCAGCAAGCTTCTCAAATTCTCTCTTTGCCTGCCTTATCAATGCCTTGCATTTGACTTGCCAGTGCTTGTGCTGTTTCCAGGTTTCGTCGTTTGGCTCTTTTTTCCATTTCCTGAAAGATGCTTTTTTGGCAACAGCCTCTGAGCTCACCTTTTTGTTTTTGCTTAAAACTTTCTGTACGACTTCTTTAAATGCAATCCACCCTTCTTTTTGAGGATCCGTCATGGTATTGACAAACTCTTGATCAACTATAAGCCTTCTAATGTCTGGTCCGAACACACCTTCCTTCAATTTTGCCTCCGACAGGCCTGGAAACTTGGTGACCAAATATTTGAAGCATTCTCCATCTCTTGGAAGTGATTTTACGAATTGCTTCATCAATCCTAATTTTATGTGGAGAGGTGGTAGAAGAACTTTATGGGAAGGTACCAAAGTTTCTCGGAGGACATTTTTTTCACCGACTGTTAGCACCCTCAGCTGCCAACTCTTCTTGGTCCAGTGATTTTGTTGGTTTCGACTGTCCCATAGACATTCCTTCCTATCCTGCCGTTCTTTCTCTGTCATCTCCGCATCTTCCTCCTCTGCCCCTACCCCCCTTCCCTGTGGAGTCCCCCAGGGGTCTGTTCTTGCCCCACTCCTCTTTAATATTTTCCTAGCCCCTCTTGCCCTTCTAGTCCAACAATTCAGTATCTCTGCATATTATGCAGATGACATCATTCTTCTCCACCACACCGACCCGCTCTCTCCTTATATCACCCCTCTTAACCTCTGTCTCACTGCTGTGACTTCCTGGTTCTCCTCTAATTTTCTACACATCAATCCGGCAAAGTCCTTTGCAATCTGGTTCACCTTTGGCAGCCCTTCCCCTACCTGTGCCCCTTCTCTATCCTCCCAGCCTATCCCCCTGGTATCATCACTCCGCTACCTAGGCGTTATTCTTGATTCCAACCTTACTTTCAAGGACCATATCTCCTCAATTATACAGCGCTCCTTTTTCTCTCTTCGCCAACTCAGAGCAGTCCGTCCCTTTCTCTCTGCCTCTGCCCTTACCACTCTCCTGCTTACCCTTGTGCTGTCTCGTCTCGACTACTGTAATGTTTCTTTCGCCGGCCTATCCCAGTCCCAATTGTCCCGTCTCCAAAATGCTGCCATCCGTTTGTTGACCCATGCATCACGTTTCGACCACGTTACTCCCCTTCTCTACCAGCATCACTGGTTACCTATCTCTTTCCGCATTCGGTATAAACTTCTCATTCTCACATTCAAAGTTATCCACACCGGCACTCCCCTCTACCTGGCGAATCAGATACAATTCCGTACCTCTCACCGTCTCCTCCGTTCCATACACATAAACCGTATGGTCCTCCCCTCCCCCGCACATGCTCGTCTAGAACAAACCCGCTCCTCTGCATTCTATTTTTTGGCTCCAAGTCTCTGGAACTCACTCCCCCCCTCCCTCCGTGCAGAAGACTCATACCCCTCATTTAAAACCCAACTCAAAACCCACCTTTTCTGCCTTGCGTTTGATCCCCCTCCCTAGCCTATTCTTCCCCCCCTCCTTCCCTCCATGTCTCTCGTGAATGTCTGCTCCCCCTTACCTCTCCGCCTTGATAGTATGCGTGTAATGCTCTTTCCTATTTTAAACTTCTACTCTGCTCCCAGCTTTCTTTTCTTTCTCTCCTCACTTTTCTCACATTTAATGGCGTTCTTTTCCTTTTTCTTTTCTGCAGCCAAGAGCTTGTTTTAACTAACTTGCTTGATTTTAGCTATTGTAAACCGCTCAGACGCCTATGGTATTGAGCGGTATAACAAGTTTAAATAAACATAAACATAAACATAGACACAGAAAACAACGATATTTGTTATACCCAGCTTGTTGCCCGAGCAACATGCACAAGACCTTCAAGTCTCCCACACTTGCCAACCATGGTCTTCATATTTAAGTTTACGAAGAACCAATTCCAAGTTCTCGTAGGTTTCCTTCAAGTGTACGGAATGACCTACAGGTATGGAAGCGTAAAAACCGTCGTGGAGTAAAACTGCTTTGAGACTTTTTTTTGAAGAATCTATAAAAAGACGCCATTGCTCTGAATCATATTGGATTTGAAAGTGACCCATCAGACCTTCGACATCGATGCAATAAACCAACTTGTCTTCCTGGGCGAAGTAAGGAACAAACTCCTTTTCACGATGTCTGAACCATGAAGACGACACTCCTGGCAACAATAAATTCCTGCTTTTCGGCCTTGATCCGAGTAACTCAGTGGCATCTTTGGGAAGATTCAAGTCTCTTACCAAATCATTCATCTCCTCCTGAGAAAACAATTTTGGTCTTGTATCATCTTCAAAGTCAGAACTTGATTCGTCATCTGGTTCAGGTATGACTTCACCTTCATCGGAGCTAGATATCTCTTCCAAGGTAGCAGGGGGCTTGGGTACTGGTATATCTGTGCCATGGGGGATGGGACGAATTGCCGCATGAAGATTGGGGTATGAAATGAAATGCTTCCAATTGGAATTAAACCCTTTCACATCGCATGAACAAAAGTAACAGTCGTCACTATGGTTCTTTTGTTCTCACCATACCATAGGAATCCCATAACGGAAAGATTTTTTCTTACCTTTGAACCAGTTTCGGAGGTCCTCAACACACCGTTTGCACACTTTATGAGGCGCCCAGACTTTATCTTGGATCTCCAATTTTTAGTCCAAAGTATGCAAAGTATACTTTTTTCACAAAGTCTGTAATATTCTGCTTTTGCTTCAACACTGTATATTCACCACAGATGAAACAAACTGTCAGGCGAATTAATACACTTTCGCGGAGTCATAACACAACGGTTGAAGAATGACGAGCTAACACGAATTGCGATGAAAAAGTGTGAACAGCCTAGAACCAAGAACCTGATGATGATTCGTGCACAAATGTGGCATGCAGGAGAGAGCAGCTCTGTGTCTGTACACGAGAAGTCACAGTGCTGGCCACGCACCCCTGCACTGACCGGAGCTGCTGCTATCTGCCCTGTGTCTCCCTTCCACTGGATTCTTCAGGAAAGATTAACCCCTTCTACCATTAGAAGCACGGACTTAAAACTTGCTTAGCTTATGTATATATTGCTGACCATCAGATTTACAGTGCTATATTTTTTTTTACATAACTCTGACAACCCCTTTAAGGTTTTTTTGGCATTTTATATCTTAAATGCACTTATGTGAATTAATAGTAATTTGAAAAAAAATTGATAAATTTGAAGACAATTTTGCATGTTGTGGCAAATCATGACATCTAGGAGTTTTTTCAATATTTTATTTGTTTTCAGTACACCAAAATACATAGAAATTTGATTATTTTCATCTAACAGCTTTTTAGTCGCAGACCTTAGCTGACAATAACGGGGCCATCTGCTTAAGTGCTTAAAAATCAAAGCCACAAATGTATAAATCATTATATGGCCAAAATTATCAGTCTAAAAAAGTGGAAGGATTTGGGAAGTTTCAAGAGCAGCACCACTCAGACATCTACCTTATACAGGCTAAGGCAGCGATTCAAGTTTTTGTAGCAGTCCAGTTTTCATGATATCCACAATGAATATTCATTGGCTCTTTGAAGTCACTGACCTTATCAGGTATTAGTGGTCTCAATTAGCTTGCTTAGGAGCTAGGCAGCAAAGTGCTGTGTAAAGGTCTAGGTTGCTTTGCAGGTTATCATGCCTAGACTATCTGCATTGCAAACAAGGTAATACTGTGGGCTCCTGACTCTGCCTAACTCTTAAAGACGGACGTTTGTCAACTTAGCACAGTTACTTACCTGTAACAGGTGATCTCTGGGAACAGCAAGAATTAGTCTTCACATATGGGTACATCGGTACCGACGGAGCCTGCACGGGAACGCTGCCCAGCTTCCAATCAGAAAGCTTTTGGCAGCATCCCTCGCGCCTGCGCGCTGACTTCCTGCCTTCTCCAGAGCCTCTCTTCAGTTGAGTTTCAAAGCTGAGACAAAGGAGAGGAGAGGAAAGGAAGAAGATAAGAGATGCAACTCCTAGGGGAGGTGGGAGGGTTGTGAAGACTAATTCCTGCTGTTCCCAGAGATCACCTGTTACAGGTAAGTAACTGTGCTATCTCCAGGAACAAGCAGGAATGAGTCTTCACATATGGGGACTCCCTAGCTGGAGATGCCAGGGGGAGATCCCATAAAAATGCAGGAGCCTGGACCAGGGGTGCATTTTGTCTCCAGGAATCCCCGGCATCCAAGGTGGGATGGAGGGTAGGAGTTGACAATAAAGGAGCTGTGAGGAAAGAAACAGCATAGCCAAGGACTACAGGGCCCTACAGACTACAGGAGTCCTTGGTATATATGATGAGTAGCATTAAAACACCTTTAATGTACACTTAAAATATGCAGCTTACCTACTGTATTGTAGGAAGTAGAGAGCATGATGAAGTCTACTGGATAAGCAGTGGCGGAATCTTCAAGGTGACCTCCCATCAGTGAGGATGAAGGTCCAGACCTGGAGGGAGCAGACGATCCAGGTGTCAACTGGGTAGGATTAGACGTCAGGTCTTCAATGGAAGCTTTATGGGAAAAAGCTGAAAACTCCTTTAGGCATAAAGTCATTAACATTGAGGACTAAAGGAAGAAGACTGACGGAGTTGGAGAACTAGCCCAGTCCTGGCGGGAAGAGGGGGACTGGAAAAACCCCTATTCCCAAGGAGAACAGCTGTGTACTCAAAGATAAAGATGTACACTTTTTCCTAGCTGGCGAGAGGTAGGAAAAATATTGAAGCTTGATGCTTCAAGGACTTAAAGAAAAAATGGAAGATGTTAGCACCACAGTAGTTATAGGTGCATGACAGTTTCTGCATCGCAAGATGATATGCGAAGTAGGGCGACAGACACTCTAAAACCTCTAGAAGGTAAAACATTTAGTATAGACAGTAAGGGTGATAGTGTGTAAGACATATCAACCCTTAAGAAGCCCCCCAACAGACAGATATATATATGTGGAATACATACGTGTATATTAGGATATGGGTGGAGAAATGTCTCTCTCTATCTATATGATATACCGAAATACAGATACATTTGTGGGGCATGGTTTTGCACCACCAGAGTAATGATATAGGTATGTAGACATATATGGAGATGCTACATACAAGATAACAAGTTGAAGATACATGTCTACCACCCAGCCCCATAATTGTACATGGGGAATATAAAAGAAAAAGATTCTTCGTTCTACAAGAGGGTGAACCCACTTGGGATATGTATAGAGAATCTATTTCCGTGGATTGAGGGATGCAAGAAGGCAATCCAACAAGATAACCGTGATGTTTGCGTGAGAACAGATGATCATATGAATCTGTAAGGAACAAGGCGGGAGTTCCACAGAACACTGACATGGCAGATGTGCAGAAACGCAGAAGAAGATACCAGAGGGACCTACTGGAGGGACCCAGAGGTAGCATGCGTAAACATCAGCATTGGATTTTCATGCAGAAGAACTTATATTTCATGTTAACACCCCAGGCCTGAGGGTGTGGAGAACCCTCACAGGCATGGGAAGGGATTATAAGCTTTTCCCTACTAATAGAGAAGCTTTAGAGACAAGGTCAATGTTCTATAGCAAGGCCCTCATAGTAGAAAGCTTCTCTGAAGACTGCAGAGAGCATTGTGCAGGAGAGATATGAGATAAAAGACTGGTAAGGGGGACTGTTGCTTCTGGAGGGAGATCTGCAACTGAGTATTTACTTCTGGTAATTTTCTAAAAGGAATTCTTTGTATTAAAGCTAATTAATCTGTGATCCACTATTTTTGTTAAATCAGTCAGGGCCTAGTAGCAGCAGTTTAAGTTTACATTTAAAACACAGAGGAGAACTCTGGTTACATTTCATACCCAGCAGAGAGCTTGTACTTTAAAATTTAATAGTCACTCAGGGCCTAGCATCAGCAAAGTTCTTTTAGCTTAAATTTACAACACAGAAAAGAGCTTTCTGGTTAAATTTAGAACACAGCAGAGAGCTTGTACTTTAAATTTCATAAGAAGTTAGAGCCTAGCAGCAGCTAAGAGCTATAATTTAAATCAAATCAGAATATAGCTTACCTCAGCAGCACAAGACAGGGTACCGTGTAGCAGCCCTCTTTTAATATGTGTTAATTCCCTCCCACCCTCCCCACACCCACCCACCCACCCCTGGGATAATCGTAGCTTTATAGGTACTTACACATCTTAAAAGACAGGAGGTGCTCTCAGGTGAAGCTCATTACCCAAATCAGTCATACACTAAGGACCTGAGATTAGTTAAGCTTCAGGTGAACAAGGTATATTACACGTATTAGGTTCAGTTTTATTAGTATAAATATCCATAGCAACTCTTAGTAAGTAAAGAACTTAGATCTAAACACAAACTTAAAACTAAGATGCAGACAGCAGTTCAGCAGCGGGATGGGGGCTTTCCAGTCTTTTGCATTGAGTGTCACATGTATGATTTTCTCCCAGTTGGTGAGAGGTCTTACGTGTGCACTAGGTGCAAGGAGCTCTTTGCTCTCAGGGAACGAGTCCGTTCTCTAGAGGCTAAAGTAGCAGACTTGGAAAGCATAAGACAGACAGAGAGGTACATAGACGAGACCTACAGGGATATAGTCCTGAAGTCCCACCTCCAGTCTGGCAGCATCCCTGTTGCCATGGAGGAGAGAGGTCACGTGACAAGAGAGCATCACCCTGGTGTGGCAGGAAGTGATCCTGTAACTAGGACCTGTCCTCCAGGTGATGTAAAACCCTCTCGCACCGAGGAAGTTTCTCCAGGGCCATGTGCCCATGAGGGAAGGGTTAGGACAGCCGTTATAGTTGGTGATTCGATCATTAGGCATGTAGATAGCTGGGTGGCTGGTGGATGTGAGGATCGCCTGGTAACATGCCTGCCTGGTGCGAAGGTAGTGGACCTCACGCGCCACCTAGATAAGGTCTTAGATAGTGCTGGGGAGGAGTCTGCTGTCTTGGTACATGTTGGTACCAATGACATAGGAAAATGTGGTAGGGAGGTTCTGGAGGCTAAATTTAGGCTTTTAGGTAGAAAGTTGAAATCCAGAACTTCCAGGGTAGCATTCTCCGAAATGCTTCCTGTTCCACGCGCAGGACCCAAAAGGCAGACAGAGCTCCTGAGTCTCAATGCGTGAATGAGACAATGGTGCAGAGATGAGGGGTTTGGATTTGTTAGGAACTGGGGAACATTCTGGGGAAACGAGGGGCTCTTCCGAAGGGATGGGCTTCACCTTAACCGGGATGGAACCAGGCTGCTGGCATTAATCTTTAAAAAGGAGATAGAACAGCTTTGGGGATGACCTGTTTTTTCTGTTAATGTTATACTGTTGGTTCTCTATGTGAACCCCTGTTCCTCTCTGTACTTGTGAAAACTTAATAAAAATGATTTGCACTAAACTAGATATTAGGGGAAAGCCGACAGTCGCCCAAGAGCAGATGGTTCGGAAGAATGTATCTTTGAAGGATACTACCAAAAGCAGAGAGGTTCCACAAAAGAGTAAAGTAGCCCAAATGCCCTCAAGTATGGAGCAGACAGAGCTTAAAGATCCCAAATTACTAATGTCTAACAGACGAATTAATATGGATAAAATACATTCTCTAAAATGCTTGTATGCAAATGCTAGAAGTCTAAAAAATAAGATGGGAGAGTTAGAATATATAGCACTAAATGAAAGGTTAGATATGATTGGAATATCAGAGACATGGTGGAAGGACGACAACCAGTGGGACACTGATACCTGGGTACAAACTATATTGTAATGATAGAGCTGATCAAATTGGTGGAGGGGTTGCTCTCTATGTTAGAGAGGGCATTGAGTCAGAAAGGATTAAAGTTTTGCAGGAAACAAAATCTGCTGTAGAATCTATATGGATTGAAATTCCATGTAAAAGGGGGAAGGAAATGGCAGTGGGGGTGTACTATCGAGCGCCTGGCCAGAATGACCAAATGGATGATGAAATGCTCAAAGAAATCAAGGAAGCTAACAAAAGTTACAGCACAGTAATAATAATGGGTGTTTTCAACTACCCCGGTATCAACTGGGTCAGTGTCACGTCAGGACATGCTAGGGAGATAAAGTTCCTAGATGAAATAAATGACTGCTTCTTGGAGCAGCTGGTTCATGAACCGACCAGAGGGGAAGCCATATTAGACCTAATCCTTAGTGGAACACCAGATCTAGTGCAAGAGATAAGGTTGTTGGGGCCACTTGGCAATAGTGATCATAGCATGATCGCCTTTGATTTAATTAGTGGAGGAGGGATAGTAAGGAAATCCACAGTACTACCTTTTAACTTTCGAAAGGGAGACTGATAAAATGAGGAAAACAGTCAAGAAAAAACTAAAAGGAGCAGTTGCAAAGGTTAAAGACGTACATCAGGCTTGGCTGTTGTTGAAAAATACTATCTTGGAAGCCCAGACCAGCTGTATTCCACGCTTTAAGAAAAGTGGAAAGAAGTCCAAAAAACTGCCAGCATGGTTTAAAGTTGAGGTCAGAGAGGCTGTTGCCAAAAAAGCATCTTTCAGGAAATGGAAAAAAAGAGCCAAACGACGAAACCTGGAAACAGCACAAGCACTGGCAAGTCAAATGCAAGGCATTGATAAGGCAGGCAAAGGGAGAATTTGAGAAGAAGCTTGCTGCAGAAGCAAAAACGCATAGTAAAGACCTTTTCAAGTACATTCGTAGCAAAAAACCTGTGAGAGAGCCAGTTGGTCCATTAGATGATAAAGGGGTTAAAGGAGCACTAAGAGGCGACAAGGCGATAGCGGAGAGACTGAACGAATTCTTTGCTTCAGTCTTTACTGAGGAAGATGTAGGGATGTTACCCATGACTGAAGTGGTATTTAAAGGTGCAGAAGAATTGAAGGAAATATCGATACATCGAGAAGATGTATTACAACTATTAGATAAGCTGAAGAGTAGCAAATCACCTGGGCCGGATGGTATACATCCAAGGGTGTTGAAAGAACTGAAATATGAGATTGCAGAACTGCTATCAATAATCTGTGAACTATCATTAAAATCATCTCTAATACCTGAAGATTGGAGGATCGCCAATGTAACACCAATTTTTAAAAAGGGTTCCAGGGGTGATCCGGGAAACTACAGACCGGTGAGCCTGACGTCAATACCGGGAAAAATGATAGAAACCATCATAAAGAATAAAATTACTCAGCATGTAGATAGGTCATGAACTAATGAGAGACAGCCAACATGGCTTTAGACAAGGAAGATCTTGTCTTACTAATCTGTTATGTTTTTTTGAAGGAGTGAATAATCAGGTGGACAAAGGTGAGTCGGTTGATATTGTGTATCTGGACTTTCAGAAAGCCTTTGACAAGGTCCCTCATCAGAGACTTTTGGCAAAACTAAAGAGTCATGGGATAGGAGGCAGTGTACTATTGTGGATCAGGAACTGGTTAAAAGATAGAAGGCAGAGGGTAGGGCTAAATGGCCAATTTTCCCAATGGAGAAAGGTGAATAGTGGTGTACCCCAGGGATCTGTGCTGGGTCCGCTGCTTTTTGACATATTCATAAATGACCTGGAAAGTGGAATAACGAGTGAGGTTATCAAATTTGCAGATGACAAAACTATTTAAAGTTGTTAAAACCCAAGAGGATTGTGGAAAATTACAAGAGGATCTTCATAAATTGGAAGACTGGGCATCAAAATGGCAGATGAAATTTAATGTGGACAAGTGCAAGGTTATGCACCTAGGGAAGAACAACCCAAACTATGGTTACACGATGCAAGGTTCCACATTAGGAACCACCACCAGGAAAAAGATTTAGGCGTCATTGTGGATACCATGTTAAAACCCTCGGCCCAGTGTGCAGCGGCGGCCAAGAGAGCAAATAGAATGCTAGGTATGATAAGGAAAGGAATGGAAAATAAAACAAAGGATATTATAATGCTCTATATCGTTCCATGGTGAGACCGCACCTTGAATATTGTGTGCAATTCTGGTCGCCGTATCTTAAAAAGGATATAGAGTTATTAGAAAAGGTTCAGAGAAGAGCCACCAAAATGGTAAAGGGGATGGAAGGATACTCCTATGAAGAAAGGCTAAAAAGGTTAGGGCTCTTTAACCTGGAAAAGAGATGGCTGAGGGGAGATATGATAGAAGTCTATAAATTAATGAGCGGAGTGGAACGGGTAAACGTAGATCGATTGTTTACCTTATCAGAATATAGAAAGACTAGGGGACATGCAATGAAGCTACAGGGTAAACTATTTAAGACTAATAAAAGAAAATATTTTTTCACTCAACGTGTAATCAAACTCTGGAATTTGTTACCGGAGGATGTAGTAAAGGCTGTTAGTGTAGCTGGGTTTTAAAACAGGTTTGGACAAGTTCCTGGAGGAAAGGTCCATAAGCCATTATTAAGAAGGGACCCAGGATATCAATGCTTGAACCAATACAAGCATTGTGGAACCTGTGTCCCTTGGGGAAACTGCTAGGTACGTATGACCTAGATTGGCCACTGTTGGAAACAGAATACTGGGCTTGATGGACCTTGGTCTGACCCAGTATGGCATATCTTATGTTCTGATGTTCTTAAACTGACTGAAGTCAGGTGTGTTGCCATATCCTAGGAGAGGAGATGGATATAATAATGTGAGAAAGCCTAAAAGAGTAGGAGGATCCAAGATAGCTGACAAGTAGCTTGGAATCACTACTGAGGCTAGACAAAATTTTGAACAAGGGACTGGAACTTGTAAAAAGTACCAGTAAGACAATCACTGTAACTCCTGCAGGCACAGCTGCTGACGGAAACAGCAGAGAGATTGTCCTGTGCCCAATAAAGAAAAACAGACAAGAAAGGAGAGGAGATATCCCTTCTCCCTGTCTGAGGAACGAGCTTGCTAGAGAAGCCTTTCAGTATAGTACCCCTCAGTTAGGGAAAAAGCCCGGTTGAGAGGGTAGAGTAAGTAATTGGAGGGTGACGTACCCATAGGGTAAGTCAACTGAAGGAAAAAATGTTCAGTTGGGACAGAACTATCAGGGGATAGTTGCAACTGCTCTTCTAGAGAGTAAGAAGAGGAGAAGTCAGTAGTCCCTGAACAAAAATTTTTCGACAGCTTAGTACACTGAAAAAGAAAAGCACAGTGAATAAACTTCTAATGGGTAGAAGTGAACTGTAGAGTATAATTCCCAGCCCCTATGGTTGCTGGGAATGCTGAGACTGGCCAGAGCTGGAGGACTTCAGACTAGGCTGAGGTGTCCCTTGTTTAGGTACAGCCGAATGATGGGCAAGAGATGAATGAAATTTTTTCTTAGGGAAAGAAGGTTTGGTAGGACATTTCCTACCTTTCGAAGAAGGAGGTGGCTTAGAATGGTCCTTAGTGGAAGGAGAGTCAGCGGAGCATTGAGCAACCTGACGTAAAGCCTCCTTATTGAAGAGACCTTCTCCTGTACAAGGAGAATGAGCCAATATAGTTTGTGCCCATCTGCTCAAGTCTGAAGCTTCGAGCCAGGCTCTGCGACGTGCTGCAATGGCAACAGCAGAGGATCTGCTAACAGACTCAAAAGAGTCTATAGAAGCACGAGAAAGGAACCAAGATATATTCCAGCTATGATTGAGTAGCAAGGAATAATTAGTAGCCTTGGGCTCTGGCATAAAAGGGGTCAAAAGAGACAATCTCTCCGTGACCTCCTGGAGTGTGAGACTCATGTGGAAAATATATGAAAGAATTCTGGAGGCCAGCATAGATGTTTGGAAGGCTTGACGACCAAACGCATCGAGTGTTCTTGAAGAACGACCTGGCGGATAAGAAAAATGCTTCTTCTTGCTCTTAACCTTCCTCAGTGCTGATTCCACTACAAGGGAACGATGAGGAAGTTGAGGCTTCTGAAATCCTGGGGAGGGAGGCACCCGGTACCGAACCTCAGTGGCTGTAGAAGGTGATTTCCAGACCCTCAGAAGGAGATCCTGCAGAGCAGGATGTAAAGGAAGCATCATATTTTCCATTTGTGCCGGTGAGCCAGGAATAGCATCACAACCAGGGATAGAAATATTAAGAAAGGTTGCCATATCCAGGAGAAAAGCCTGAAAAGCCTGATCTCCTATGGGAACCGTCCCTGGTAAGGTTAAAGAAAGAGGCTGAACACCAGAGGATGTACCGTGGTGTGAGGAGAGAAACCTAGTAGATGGACAAGGATACTGGTATGGTAACTTAGAGGCAGTGAGTACTGCATCAGCAACCTCAGGTATCGGTTCCAAACTAAGCATCGGTGCAAGAACAGGCATCGACATCGATACGGACACAGGGCCAGCAGGTGAAGGTGTCATCGGGAACTGCTGCAATGGTACCGAGATCATGCGAGAGTTATGGCTAGGATCCTCGGAACTGCTTATCTGGAAACGACGGGAGTCGGTTCCGGGACGCGTCGGTACCCAGTCCGAGACTAGATATCGATTCAAGACTCGGCATCGAAGGAACGAGTCTATCGATGCATGTCTCGAGGGTATCGACGTCGGTGGTAGTATCGGCGATGCCGATACCAGTAAAGCAGCCTGGGTTACATCGATCGGTCCCGAAGGTACCGAGGATGCCTGATGACGATCCCTGGTGAAGAATGGAACACTCGACACCGGTGCCGATGCCGGGGGATCGGTACCGCTCGAAGCAGATACCACCCCCGGACATGGCTCAGGTATGTTCTATGAGGAGTGAGCCCCAGGAACAACCTGAAACCCCTTTAATGCTTTGGAGCCCGCAGACTCCCACAGGGGTAATGCCAATGGATTCTTGAGGGTAAGGCCGGAGCCGTCACCATGCTGGGCATGGGACATACCACTCAAGCATTGACGAGTCTTAACAGACTGTTTGTGGGTTACCTGATCCTGTGAAGAGGAGAAACCGGGTTCCCTCAGTGCCGAATAAAAAACGGTATCGAGGGAAACTCTAAAAACTGAAGGTTTCCTCACAAAAGTATCCCCTGACGAGTCAGGGGAAAAAGGGTCAGGACCCACACAATTGAGACACCAACTATTGGAGTCTAAAAGGAAACAGGTGTTTCCACATCGAATGCACTTCTTAGGAAAAGAAGGCTCCATGAGGAAGAGGGCCTGGTAGGCCCAACAAGTTAAGGCAAAAAACTGAAAAAGTTTCTCAGAATTTAGGCAAAAATCAACCGGCGGTAGCGGTGGCGGCGGGAAATACAGCCGCAATCACAAGAAAACAAAAACTAAAGCAATTAAAGTAAGTAAAAAGAAAAGTTTCTGCGGTGACAGGAGGACGTCCTGCCGGCTCCACGGAAAAACGAAAACTGAAGAGAGGCTCTGGAGAAGGCGGGAAGTCAGCGCGCAGGCGCGAGGGATGCTGCCAAAAGCTTTCTGATTGGAAGCTGGGCAGCGTTCCCGTGCAGGCTCCGTCGGTACCGACGTACCCATATGTGAAGACTCATTCCTGCTTGTTCCTGGAGATTAATAGCTACATTTTGTTGTTTTTCTGCTGTATTGCAAAAGGGGAATTCATTTGTGTTCTTGGGCAAGATCTTTTTTTCTGCAGCTAGAGTTTTTTTCCTCTCCTCTAGTCTTCAGGTTCAAAGGGGTAGGGCAGACTCATTGAAGTCACTGACCTCATCAGATGTTAGATCCCTCCTTTCCCACCTCAGCTCTTGCCTACCCCATATGAGAATTCTTGCTATATAGGACTACTCCTCAACTAGCTTGTTGACTTAGACAACAGATTTTTAGGGTTGGTAGGGAAAATCTAGGAAGCAAACAGTTCCACATTTCTACTAAAAGTTAATTTACCATTTATCAAGGAGCTTTGATTAGATACAAAGGGAACTCATTTATCTATATGCTTCAGACACATATCATCAATATTTAATAGGATAAGGTGAAATTATGCCTTACCTGCTAATTGGCCTTCCTTGAGGATCTCCAGTCCAGTCCCGTACCCCTGGGAAGTCAACCCCCACTAGCAGCTTGTAACAGAGCATGTCATCTTTTTGATGACATCAGCACACTTAGACAGCTGGCACCACTCACCAGCCCCAGTAGCCTATTGACAAAGCAGACTCACAGAAGCAAATAAGTGGATACAATTTAAAAGGAACTTTATGAAACAAACACAGCGACCCCCTCTACTCCCTGCAAAAGGAAGCTTACCTGTCCAATACGCCTTGGCAAACTCATGAGCTGGAGACTTTCCAGAAAGCAAACCAAGATTCACCGTGCTCTCAAACACCACCTCTCGAATACCTCCCGGACTCCCTACGTAAAGATAACCTTCAGGTCCGGGATCACTACCGCCCCTGCACCAACTCATCAGGGAGGGCTCCGGGACTGGACTGGAGATCCTCAAGGAAAGCCAATTAGCAGGTAAGGCCTAATTTCACCTTCCTTATCGTCTCTCCAGTCCAGCCCTGTACCTCTGGGATGAAACATAGCAATACTAATAATGGGAGGGATCTGCGAGACTGGCCTGAAGTACTGCCGTACCAAATCTCGTGTCACGTGCCGCCTGCACATCCAAGCAATAATGCTTCACAAAAGTATGGAGAGAAGACTACATGGCCGCCCTACAAATATCCCCCAGTGGCACAAGACCATACTCCGCCCTGGGGGCTGCCTGAGCCCTGGTTGAATGGGCCTGCAAACCCACTAGCACCGCTCGCTTTCTTAATACACCGACTCAATAGCCCCCTTAATACACCTGGAAATGGAGGACTTGGCTGTTGTCTCCCCCTTCCTTGGACCTTCAAACAGGATGAAGAAACGATCCGACTTCCAGAATGGTGCCATTCTCTTCAAGTACCATTGCAACACCTGGCACACATCCAGGAGGTGAAGCTGCAGATTTAAGCTCTCCTCCAGAACCAGAGCGCCGGCAGAATGACTGGCTGATTCAAGTGAAAAACAGAAAGAACCTTGGGCAAAAATGAGGGCAATGGCCACAAAACTACCTTCTCCTTAGAGAGCAACAGTCCTCTACATAATAGCATTTGAAATACTGAAATTCTGCACACGGAACAAATCGCCACAAGGAAAACAGTTTTCAGCATCAAATCTTTCAGGGCGCAGGAGCCCAAGGGTTCAAAAGGCACCTCCGCCAGCACTGACAACGCCAAGTTAAGGTCCCATGGCAGAACCACAGCCTGCAACGGAGGACAGAGCTGCTTCTTTGCCCTCAAACTGTACAACGTATGGGCATGCCGCTAACACCACCCCCTGGACTCTACCATGGTAGCAAGTAATGTACCCTTAACAAGCTCCATGCCAAGCCCTTTTCTAGGCCAGCCTGCAAAAACTTCAACACATCAGGCAGCGAAGCCATCAAGGGTTTACACCTATTCTTCCTGCACAAAGCCTCAAAAATCCGTAACACGCAGACATAGGACAGCAAGGTAGACTTCAGAGCCCTCAATTTCAAAATCACTAATCCCGAGTAGCCCCACCTACTCAACTGAGCCCTTTCAAGAGCCAAGCCATAAGCAAGAATTGATCCACCTGCGACATTAGAACCGGGCCTTGCGTCAGACGGTCGGGCTGGGAGCTGCCACAGCTTGTCAACCATCAGGTGCACCAGGTGGGCCTACTACAGGCATCTCGGCCAGTCTGGGCCACTAGGATGACCAGGCCCTTGTGCGCTTTGATCCGTTGTATCACTCTCCCTATGAGTGCCCAAGGAGGAAAAACATACAGCAACCCCTCCCTGGACTACCGCTGCACAAGAACGTCCAGACCTTCTAACATCAGTTCTCTGCGTCTGTTGAAGAATCTGCTGGCCTTGGTTGTCGCCAATGTCGCCATCAGGTCCATGACTGGTGTGCCCCAATGATGCAATCTGAGAGAAGACTGAGTCACCGAGCGTCCATTCTACAGGGTCTAATCAAACTCGACTTAGGTAATCTGCAGTTACATTTGCTGTCCCGGCAACATGAGCTGCTGAAATGGCTTGCAGATGATTCTCCGCCCATTCCAATAGTACGGCCACCTCCTCTAACCGCGCACTTCCTGTACCCTCTGGACAACTGATGTAGGCCACCGTTGTAACATTGTCCGAGAAGACCCAGACTGCCTCCCCCTGCAGCCCCAGCTTGAACTGCTGCAGGGTGAGGAGAACTGCCCATCTCTATCCTGCTGATGGACCACCTGCTCTCTTCCAGGGACCACCTTCCCTGAGCGATGCGACCCTTGCAGAGAGTTCTCCAGCCCACAAGGCTGGCATCCATCATCAGCGGGATCCAGTGCGGAGACTCCAAGGGCATTCCGGTCAAAGGTTTCTGGGCGTAACCACCACCTGAGCACTTTCCTGGTCGATTGCGAACATGGCAACAGATACATTAGGGAGTGCAAATAGTGCAACCATCAGCGTAGCAATGCCCTCTGCAATGATCGCATGTGAGCTCGCGCTCATGGCACTAGTTCCAATGTTGCTGCCTCATCCAGAGGAACTGCCTCACCAGCTGTCTGAGGGACTACACCCTTTTTTGGGGCAGGAACACTTTGCCCCTGCCGGAATCAAACTGTGCTTAGAGGTACTCTAGATTCTGCGACGGCAGTAGTCGACTCTTGGCCCTGTTGATGACCCAGCCAAGGCTTTGCAGAAAAGCAACTACTCGCGCCATGGCTTTTTCGCTTTCCTCTTTGGATTTCACCCAAATGAGCCAGTTGTCTCTAGGTATGGATGAACCAGAATCCCTTCTTGCCAGGGAGCCGCTCCCACCACAACCATAATGTGCGGGAAGCAGTCGCCAGCCCGAATCGTAATGTCCAAAACTGGAAGTGGCCCATGGGCACCGCAAAACAGAGAAACTGATGATGTTCCAATCTGATGGGACAATGCAAATATGCCTCTGTGAAGTTGACTGCTGTCAAGAACTCTCCTTGTTGCACAGCCACAATGATGGATCCAAGGATCTCCATGTGAAACAAAGGCACCCACAGAAACCGGTACAACTGCTTGAGATCGAGAATGAGGGAAAAAGCCCCTTCTTTCTTTGGTACCACGAAATAAATGGAGTATCGACTGCAGCCCTACTGATCCTGGGGGACAGGCTCCACGGCCCTTAACTGAAGCAGCCATTATAGGGTGTCCCACACTGCCCTGGGCTTACCGTGCACTTTGCAAGAAGACTGCACGAAGGAGGGTGCTAGCAGTCTGGTGAATTCCAATACGTATCCCTCCCTGATTACTTCCAACCAGTGGGCTTTAGAAATTATCTGGGCCCAGGCATGGTAAAATTCCTGCAACAGACCTCCCACAGGCTGCACCAGCACTTAGGCCTGCCTCGTTTCATTGCACCTTTTTCTGGCCAGAGTCAGTGAAGGTAGAGAAATATCCACTTTCCTGCCCCTCAAAATCCCAAAAGGCAACCCAGCCTCTCCGATAAGGCGCAAAACGTATGGAACAGAATCATCTGTAATCCCGGGACTGATCCCATGCCAGAGCGCGCACCTGCTTCTGCTTGTCATCCAGGAGACACCCCCCTTTCGACTCTCCTAGGTCATTCACCAACTTCTCCAACTCTTCCCTGAAGAGAAGCTTATCCCAGAACGGAAGCCTATTTAAAAATGGGATTCTGAGGAGACATCTGCTGCCCAATTCCACAGCCAAAGCTAGCATCACACTGCCACCACCACCAAGGCCATACCCTTTGAGAGGCTTCTGATAAGATCACAGAATGCATCTGCCAAATAAGTGGCCCCCAACTCGAGCCTTGCTGCTGCCTCTGCTCGTGGCTCCAGCACCCCCTTCGCCCATCCCAGACAGGCCCTGGCCACAAATGCCCTGCAGATGGAGGCTTGCAATGAAAGGGCATTAAAATCAAAAGCCTGCACATCCCAGAACGCTGTGCTGCCTTCTACCAGGATTGTGGTCTTCTTGGTCACCGCCTAAACAGCTGCATCTACCTTAAGGGAATGAAGCAGCACCCGTTCCTGCTCCGGCAGTGGATAAAAGCGGGCCATGGTCCTAGAATCCCAAAGACCTGCCTCTGGCAGGTTCCACTCATCCTGAATCATCTGCCTAATGACACAATGTAACAAACACCCGCTGTGGCTTGCACACAGCCTGAAGCAGCAGATCCTCTAGTGCGTTATCCTTGAAGTTGCCCTGCCAGCATATTAAGAGCATTCAAGGACTCTGCTATGAGCGTTGCCAACTCTTCTCTCCGGAGGATGCGGATGATTCTAGATTCCTCTTCTTGTGAGCTCTCACCTTCTTCTAGCTCCGCTGGCTCATCCTCTATCTCCTCCAAGGGAGGGAACCCCGACTCCGCAAACACATCGTCCCCGAACCTATACCTGCACAAAGCCGGTTTCTTGGCCGTTGTGTGGTCCTGTGGTGCTTGACGTTTTCTAGCCCTGGTGGGCGCAAGGGACAAGCCAGCTATCCCCTGCTGCTTCAAACAGAAGGCCTTTGCAGGAGGAGAACAAACGCGGGTGAACCCCCCCCCCCCCAAGCGCCCCCTCACCCTCGGGATGTCAAGGGCCCTGGGGAGGCATCACCCTTACGATAAAGTTCTAACAGGAGGGGGAGCGGTACTGCACCCCTTTCCCTGATGCCTCCAAGGATAAACCCTGATGGTCCTTATGGGGCTAGATGGCCCCTGATGGCCTTACTCACTCTGCCACGACTGCCCCATCCTGCTGCAAACCTTGTTCCCCTGACCAGGTGTCCTTCTCGCAGCCCCGGCAAACGCCCACAGCAGATAATGTTGCAGGCCGTGCCCCACAAGCTAAGCACTGGGGTTTTGCTGGCATGACTATCTTAGTGGGCAGGAAAAGGCTCCGTTACCCTGTTCACAGCCGCAGTGCTTGAATTATTTCATATACAGTTATTGATAACATTTGTTTTGTTTCTTTTACCGTTACCCACAAAACCAAAAGCAAACCTCCTGGGAGCTACTTAGACCACAGCCCCCCTCCCCCCCGAATCAGAGGCCCCAAAAGTAATAAAATACTGATGCAAAACCCCTCTCCCGCTCCTTACCACGTGTGTCAGTGTCAGCCAAGAGGGAATGGATTCCCACGCTGCTAGCAAAGAGGGGGACAGAGCCATGTGGCAGAGACCTGCCAAATAACTCATTGCTGCAGCCTGCTGAAGCACTCACCGCTATTGCTGCACTGCCCTGCAGCCTCTCAAAACCCCGAAGGAGAGGTGGTCGGCTGCTACTGCACTCTCAGCCCCTTACCAGAGTTGGCATTAGGCGGGAGTCTCTAAAGAGCCGCTGAATCTGGCATTCACCTGCAAACTGCCCCCCACGGCTCCTCACCCGACGATGGGTTCGGGAACTGCAGTTCCTAGACGGGAAACCTCCCTACCCCCAGAGGGACAGCCCCTGCTCCAGTAGCCACTCACAGGTTCCTCTTGTCTCCCCCCCCCCACATCAGATTCCTGTTAGCTGCGGCTTGACTGCAGAATTGCCATTCCACTGGTTAAGTTAGAAAAATAAATTAGTAAAAAGAAACCGAGTTCCTTAGATGTCCCTACAGAGAGTCCAGTTCTCTGGGATCACCTGCTCCGGCTGGTATGTGATGCTAGCACCCTAAATATGCCGATGTGATCAAAAAGATGACATGCTCAGTCTCCAAGCTACTGGGGGGTTGACTACCCAGAGGTACAGGACTGGACTGGAGAGACAAGGAATAACTGTTTAGCAAGGAAGCAGGGCTACACATAGGGACATAGAACAGCACTGTGATAAACACACATAAAGATCAGCTGTTTTTTCACTCATGGCGTTAATTGTTGGCAAGATGACGCCTGTTCCCGCACAAGCTGGGGAGCACCACTCAAACGGTGGCTTCCTTTTCCTGCTGTGGCTCCAATTAAGCAAGTAAAGACAATGTGCCGGTGTTACCCAAGCTGTGTGAGTAGGCAGACCCTCTACTTGCAACAGCAATCTGGTGCAGAGAGCCTCCCGACCGGCCGCTCAGCTGTGCGTGTCGGCGGCATTAGGAAGAAGAAAGCACATTAAATCCCTCAGGGAAGAACATGCCCCAAACAGCTGCACTCCTCAAAATGCCAGCCGCTGCTGAAGCAGAGAGCCTAGCAAGAGGGAGAATTTACCTTCCCCGCTAAGGCTTTCTCTGCCTGACCCAGCTGAAAAGTGTCTTTCCATTTTGTATTGCCTTTGTCTTTTTTTTGCAATAAACTTTATAAAGCAACTCTCACCCCTGGAATAGAACCTAAAGAGTTCTCAATATTTATTTATCTATTTCTTCTATGCCGCCCCTTCCAGAGATCAAGGGCGGTTTACAATGAACAGTTAACAATTTTGTATACTTTGGTATACTTTACATGGAACGATATTTGTAACTATGTACATGAAACATTGCATGGAACATTTTCAAACTATTTACATGGAACTTTTTACATAGGATAGGTAGACATTAGACAGTATTTTCTATGTTGCCTAGGACAATATGATATTAAACATATATCTCAATTGAACATGTGCAAGTTTTGGGTTTTCCTTTTCCATCGTTAAGAGATGTGTATTAATAGCGGAGGGGCTGTCTGAGTTAATCATTTGTGGTTTCATGAGCTTTGTGGGTATGTTTCTGTGTTTGCTGGCTATAGGGGAGTTCAAAATGGTCGGAGAAGAGGTAGGTTTTGAGTTCTTTTTTGAATTGATGAATGTCTTATCACGCAAAGAGTTATAGAATCCTATCCAATTGAAAAAAAAATCTATGAACTCCCTAGCTGTTCCTTCAGCAAGTTCTAATACTAGGAACACGTTTCACCAGTTAGAGACAGATACCGGAGCTGGTAGGAGGTGCCAGCCTTTTATCTATGGTCAGCTCAGAAAGGGTAACATGCTCAGTATCCAAGCTGCTGGTGAGAGGTGTCAACCCACAAGTGGGGACTGGACTGGAGGAATGATAAAGAAAGCACTGTTACAACACATATAAAAGAGGTTAACTGCTTTTTCGCTTAAAAAACAGCTGAGGAAACGTTAGGGACTTTGTCGGGTGTCTTAAAAACAGCAAAAACACCACACTTTACTTCAACAGGCACCAAAGCTCCACCAACTGAACGATGGCTGAGAAAAATCATACTGCCAAAGCTGTTGCCCCCATTACAGCTTCTACTTCTGTCCAAACAGACAAGCCCGCCCGATGCCAGTCAAGGGTTCAGTTCCATATGAAAGATAAAGTTGAAGCCCTCATGAAACAAGTGGAGGAGCTCGGAGCAAAGGTGGCGAGGCTGAGCAGCATTTGAGACAGAAAGTACACTGATGAGATACTACTTGAAACATCCAAGCCCTCCGATAGAGGTGAAGGTGGGAGGCAACAGAATGAAGAGAGTTGGACATGAGTCACCAGAGCCTACAGAATCAGCAATCCAACTCCCCCAGCTCTCAAACCGAAGAGCCAGCATGCAGCCCTGGAAGTGGAGGAGGTGAAAGCATCCCAGGAAAAAGGAAGAACCAGAGCTCAAGCACCCCAAAAGTTGTGGAATCAGTGACCACAAGGAAACGAAGGTTAGTGGTGGTTGGTGACTCTGAGGGGAGCTGAGGCATCCATCTGTCGACCAGACAATGTCCAGAGAGATGTGCTATCTGCCAGGTGCCAAAATCCAAGATGTTAGAGAGTTTGCCGAGACTTATCAAGCCCACTGACTATTACCCTATGTTGCTCATCCATGTCAGCACAAATGATACTGCTAGGTAACCCTCTGAGTGTATCAAAAGAGACTTCATGGCTCTGAGACAAGATGAAGCAGATAGGTGCGCAGGTGGTGTTCTCTTGAATGTCTGTTGAATATCCCTCTCAGCAACAACATGATTTACAAGGCTGTAAACCATCTAACGGCCCTTAGATTTCAATAAAGCCTTTGACACCGTTCCACACAGGTGACTTAAACAAACTGAGCACCTTAGGGATGGACCTAAAGTGACTGACTGGATTAGAAATATGTCGAGTGGGAGGCGACAAAGGGTACAGATAAATGGAGTTCACTCTGACGAGAAGGATGTTACCAGTGCCACAGGATCTGTCAGTGGTCCGGTTCTTTTTAACATCTTTGTTAGCGATGTTGCAGAAGGGCTGTCGGGTAAGGTTTGCCTCTTTGCGGATGATACCAAAATCTGCAATAGAGTAGACTTGCAGGAAGGAGTAGATAACACAAGGAGAGATCTAGCTAAGCTTGAAGAATGTTCAAGAATTTGGCAGCTGAGATTTATGCTAAAAAATGCAGGGTTGAAACGGTACAGTGTAGGGCACAACGTACTTCTGTCCATGAAGGAAGAGCGGGAACTGGGTGTGATTGATTCTGATGATCTTAAAGTGGCTAAACAGGCGATGGCAAAAGTCAAAAGGATGCTTGGGTGCATAGGGAGAGGAACTGCCAGCAGTAAAAAGGAGGTGGTGATAGTGTCTCTGTATAAGTCTCTGGTGCGACCTCATTTGGAGTATTGGAGGTCACACCTTCAGAAGGATATAAACAGGATGGAGTCGGTACAGAGAGTGGCTACTAAAATGGTTAGTGGTCTTCGTTATAAAGCATACGAGGACAAACTTAAAGACCTTAATATGTGTATGTTAGAGGAAAGGCAGGATAGAGGCGATATGATAGTTTAGTTTGTTATGATTTTCTCTCTCACCGATAGCGGTGGCAACTAGGCAGGTAGCAAAGCAATCAAAGCAAAATAGCACAGGGTACATAAGGACATGAGACAACCAAAGGATACAAGGCTATGGGGAGGACATAAAAGTCTCTAGAATCTTCCAAGGCATTCCTAACAGGGTCTCTCCATTTCAAAGCAAGGTAAGTGTGTGTGGCTTTTAATTACTAGCTCTCTGCCTGAGAGCTCGTAGGTTTTAGGTCTACATTTTTAGAAAGAGTTATTTTGCTCTTTTAAATTTAAAAGAAGAAATACTTGGTGTTATTTTTAGTGGTATAAGTTAAAAACTCTGCTGTTAGTTTCTCTCTCTCTCAGCTCTTTGAAACCACTCATATCTCATCAGGTGTTAGTTCCCCCCCTGCCACCCCATCTCCCACCCACCCCATGTGAGCATTCTTGCTTTATAAGCCACCCCCCCCCCCCAAATTAGCTACACACAGGGACTTAGAACAGCACGTTTAAAAAAAACACAATAAAAATAGGTCAACTGCTTTTTGTTTGAAAGGACAGCTGAGAAACAGGCTGCTACTTTAGTAGGTCTCTTACTTCAAAAGGTACCAAAGCTCCACCAACTGAACAATGGCTGAGAAAAATTGTACTGCCAAAGCTGTTGCCCTTGTTAAAGCTTCTATCTCTGTCAAGACAGAGATCCCAATGCCAATTGAAGGACTGGTTCCGTGTACAGGATGTCAACATGCTGAAGCTCTCAGGAAACAGGTGGAGGAGCTCAGAGAAGAGATGGCAAGGCTGAGGAGCATTCAAGACCGTGAGAGGTACATTGATGAGATGCTTCTTGAAAACATCCAAGCTCTCCAGCAGAGGTGAGGTTGGGAGCCTACAGAACGAACAAGATTGGACACGAGTCACCAGGGCCTGCAGAATCACCAATCCAACTCCTCAAGCCCTTGAATTGAAGAATCATTAAGCAGCCCTGGAAGTGGAGGAAATGGAAGCATCCCAGGAATGGGAAGAAACAGAGCTCAAGCACCCCAAAGCTGCTGAATCAGTGACCACTGGAAGCAAAGGGTATTGGTCGTTGGTGACTCTCTTCTGAAGCATCCATCTGTCAACCAGACAATGTCCAGAAAGGTAAGCTGTTTGCCAGGTGCCAAAATCCAAGATGTTATAGAGAGTTTGCCGAGACTCAAACCTACTGACTATTCTCTGATGTTGCTCATCCATGTTGGCATAAATGATACTGCCAAGTATCTTTCTGAGCATATCAAGAGTGACTTCATGGCTCCGAGACAGAGGGTGAAGCAGATAGGGGTGCAGGTGATGTTCTCTTCAATCCTCTCTGTTGAGGGTAAAGTCCAGGGCAGAGAAGTTTGCATCCTGGAGATAAATGCATTGTAGCATGGATGGTGTCATTGAGTGTGTTTTGGTTTCCTGGACCATGGGATGATGTCCAAGGGCTGCAGAGCAGAGATGGCGTCCATCTGTCCAAGAAGGGTTGACATGTCTTCAGTAGCTGACTGGCTAACCTATTGCAGAGAGCTTTAAACTAGATTCATTGGGGATGGATGCCCCCAAGGAAGTGAAACATTAAATACCTTTATAGAAATAGGTAAAAGGGGCAACATCTGGAAAGCAGTGTCTATAAATGACCATAACCATGGCGTTCTTTTCTTATTTCCTTGAATGATATAATATTGTAAACCGCTCTAATGCCTTTTTTGCCTGAGCGGTATATCAAATTTAAACAAACAACAACAACATGGGACACATAAGATACCAGATGTTAAGGCTTTAATGGGAGAGGCAGACTTGAATTTAGTGGTGGTTACAGACACACTGTGCACGAACAACCATGACTGGGATATATTAGGCTATACGTTATTCAGAAAAGACCATGTATTAAAAGCTATTGAAATAGAGGGCTTAAAAAAGGGAGAGAGGAGGCATGTGGGTTAAACTAAAAAGAGGGAAAAGAGAAATACATTTGCTTTGGCATGATATACAGAGAACCGTCACAGGGAGAAGACGTGGATGGAGATTTAATAGAAGACATATGCAGCATTGCCAAGAAAGGGGAAGCGCTACTGATATGGGATTTCAATATGCCAGATGTTGACTGGCACATCCCTAATGCGGTGTCATCTAGAAGCAAGGAGATCCTGGATTCTTTACAGGAAGTAGTATTCAGGCAAATGTAACAGAACCCACACGTGAAGGGGCCATACTGGACTTGATGCTTACCAATGGGGAAAGTGTTTCTGATGTTATAGTGGGAGATCATCTCACATCCAGTGATCACCAGATGGTGTGGTTCAGTATTAGGAGTGAGGCTGATAAAATCCATTCAAAAGAGGGGGTCTTACACTTTAAGAAAACTAACTTTGCCAAAATGAGACAATACCTTAAAAAGTCATTAACGGAATGGGAAGAGCTAGGGAATGTAGAAAAACAGTGGGCTAAAAACTGAAAGGGGATATTTAAAGGGCAACCAACCTTTTTGTTAGAACAGTTAATAAAAGAAAAAGGAGGTAGTTATGGTTCTCAAAAGAGGTAGCTAAAAAGGTGAAAAAAAAAAAAAAAAAAAAGAGGTGGTCTTCATGAAATACAAGAGATCAGAGAGAAAGGAAGACGGACATCTGTACGACACAAAATTATTCAAAGTTGTTAAAACCCATGAGAACAGTGAAAAATTGCAAGAGGACCTTGATAAAATGGAAGACTGGGCATCCAAATGGCAGATGAAATTTAGTGTGTTATGCACCTAGGAAAGAACAACCCAAAACTATGGTTACACGATGCAAGCTTTCACATTAGGAACCACCACCACCCATGAAAAAGATTTAGGCGTCATCGTGGATAACATGTTGAAACCCTCCTCCAGTGTGCAGCAGCGGCGGCCAAGAGAGCAAATAGAATGCTAGGTTATCATAAGGAAAGGAATGGAATGGAGAAATAATGCCTCTGGATTGTTCCATGGTGCAACCGCACCTTGAATATTGTGTGCAATTCTGGTTGCCACATCTTAAAAAGGATATAGCATTATTAGAAAAGATACAGAGAAAAGCCACCAAAATGGTAAAGGGGATGGAAGGATATCTCTATGAAGAGAAATTAAAACTGTTAGGGCTCTTCAACCTGGAAAAGAGACAGCTGAGGGGAGATATGATAAGAGATCTATAAAATTAATGAATGGCGTGGAATGGGTAAACATAGATCGATTGTTTACGCCATCAAAATATAGAAAGACGAGGGGACATGCAATGAAGCTATAGTGTAACCTATTTAAGACTAATGAGAAAATATTTTTTTCACTCAACGTGTAATCAAACTCTGATTTGTTATTGGAGGATGTAGTAAAAGTTGTTAGTGTAGCTGGGTTTAAAAAAAGGTTTGGACAAGGATTCACCAGAGGCCGGTCTTGTCAGACACATCTGATTGATTTCTTTGACTGGGTGACCAGGGAGTTGGACCGAGGGAGAGTTCTAGATGTGGTGTATTTAGATTTCAGTAAAGCCTTCGACACCGTTCCTCACAGGTGACTTATAAACAAACTGAGCACCCTAGGGATGGACCCTAAAGTTACTACTTGGGTTAGAAATTGGTTGAGTGGAAGGCAAAGAGTACAGGTAAATGGAGCTCACTCCGAGGAGAAGGAAGTTACCAGTGGTTTACCCCAGGGATCTATCCTTGGTCCGATTCCTTTTAAACATCTTTGTTAGTGATATAGCGGAAGGGCTGTCAGGTAAGGTTTGCCTCTTTCTGGATGATACCAAAATCTGCAATAGAATAGACACCCAGGAAGGTGTAGATAACATGAGGAGGGATCTAGCTAAGCTTGAAGAATGTTCTAGAATTTGGCAGGTGGGATTTAATGTTAAAAAATGTAAGGTTATGCATTTGGGCTGCAGTAATCCAAGGGAGCAATATAGTATAGGGGGTGAAGTACTTTTGTCCACTAAAGAAGAGCGAGACCTAGACGTGGTTGTGTCTGATGATCTTGATGTAGCTAAACAGGTAGAAAATGAGACAGCAAAAGCTAGAAGGATGCTTGGGTGCATACAAAGAGGAATGGCTAGCAGAAAAAAGGCGGTGATAGTGCCTCTGTATAAGTCTTTGGTGCGACCTCATTTGGAGTACTGTGTGCAATTCTGGAGACCGCACCTTCAAAAGGATATAAACAGGATGGAGTCAGTACAAAAAGAGTGGCTACTAAAATGGTTAGTGGTCTTCATTATAAAGCATACGAGGACAGACTAAAGGATCTTAATATATACACCTTAGTGGAAAGGTGGGATAGAGGTGATATGATTGAGATGTTTAAATACCTCTGTGGCATAAATGCACAGGGGTAGAGCCTCTTGATTGAAAGCAAGTTCTGCTACGAGGGGGACATGGGTTGAGGGTGAAAGGGGATAGATTCAGGAGTGATATGCGAAAATATTTCTTTACGAAAAGAGTGTTGGATCCGTGGAATAGTCTCCCAGTGTAGGTGGTAGAGATGAGGACAGTATCTGTCCCATGCTTTTTTTTTTTTAATTCAAACACAGAGGATCTCTAAAGGAAAAAATGGGACTGATGTAGTTGTCGATATGGAAGGACAGACTAGATAGGCCATGTGGTCTTTTTCTATGGTCATTTTTCTATGTTTCTAAGTTCCTGGAGGAAAGGTCCATAAACCATTATAAAAGGGAATCCAGGAAATCCACTGCTTACCCCAATACAAGCATTGTGGAACCTGTATCTTTTGGGGAAAGTGCTAGGTACTTGTGACCTAAATTGGCCACTACTGGAAAAAGGATACTGTGCTTGATGAACTTTGGTCTGACCCAGTATGGCATATCTTATATTCTTATTTAAAGAAATAGCCAATGCAATAAAATGGGGGGATAAGACATTTTTCAGATATGTTAGTGAAAGGAGGAAGGGCAAAAGTGTTACTGTCAAACTCAAGAGTGAAGGGGAGAATAAAGCGGAATTGCTTAACAAATATTTCTGTTCTGTGTTCAGATGAAGGGCTAAGAGTAGGACCTCAGATAACACCCACAAAAAGGAACAAAAGCAAAGGGCATCTCAAATGATTTTCAGAAGACTGGATTCATGAGGAACTACCTAAATTAAAAGTGGACAAAGCAATGGGACCAGATGGAATACATCCAAGAATACCGAAGGAACTTGGGGACGTTCTAGCAGCTCCACTGTGACCTTTTCAATGCCTCTTTGGAGTCAGGTGTGGTGCCAGAGGACTGGAGAGAGGCATATGTGGTCCCTTTATACAAAAGCGGAAGTAAGGATGTGGTTGAAAACTACACGCCGGTTAGTTTAACCTCAGTGGCAAGTAAATTATTGGAAACGCTGCTGAAAGAGAAAATAGTGAGATTTCTGGAATCCAAGGATTGTAGGATCTGAGGCAGCATGGATTCACCAGAGGCCGGTCTGGTCAGACAAATGATTGATTTCTTTGACCGGGTGACCAGGAAGTTGGACCAAGGAAGAAACCTAGATGTGGTGTATTGAGATTTCAGTAAAGAATTTGACACTGTGCTGCACAGGCATAAGAACATAAGAACATAAGAAATGCCATACTGGGTCAGACCGAGGTCCATCAAGCCCAGTATCCTGTTTCCAACAGTGGCCAATCTAGGTCATACGTACCTAGCAGTTTCCCCAAAAGACACAGGTTCTGCAGTGCTTGTACTAGGCCAAGCATTGATATCCTGGGTCCCTTTTTAATAGTGGTTTATGGACCTTTCCTCCAGGAACTTGTCCAAACCTTTTTTAAACCCAGCTATACTAACAGCCCTTACTACATCCTCCGGTAAACAGATTCCAGAGTTTGATTACACGTTGAGAGAAGAAATATTTTCTCCTATTTGTCTTAAATAGTTTACCCTGTAGCTTCATTACATGCCCCCTAGTCCTTCTATATTCTGATAGCGTAAACAATTTATCCACGTTTATCCGTTCCACTCCATTCATTAATTTATACACCTCTATCATATCTCCCCTCAGCCGCCTCTTTTCTAGGTTAAAGAGCCCTAACCTTTTTAGCCTCTCTTCATAGGAGTAGCCTTCCATCCCCTTCACCAATTTGGTGGCTCTTCTCTGTACTTTTTCTAATAACTCTATGTCCTTTTTAAGATACGGTGACCAGAATTGCACACAATATTCAAGGTGCGGTCGTACCATGGAGCGATACAGAGGCATTATAATATCCTTTGTTTTATTCTCCATCCCTTTCCTTAGGATACCTAGCATTCTATTTGCTTTCTTGGCCGCCGCTGCACACTGGGCGGAGGGTTTTAACATGTTATCCACGATGACTCCTAAATCTTTTTCCTGGGTGGTGGTTTCTAATGTGGAGCCTTGCATCTTGTAACTATAGTGTGGGTTGTTCTTTCCTAGGTGCATAACTTTGCACTTGTCCACATTAAATTTCATCTGCCATTTGGATGCCCAGTCTTCCAATTTATCCAGATCCTCCTGCAGTTTTCCACAATCCTCTTGGGTTTTAACAACTTTAAACAGTTTTGTGTCATCTGCAAATTTGATTACCTCACTAGTTATTCCCTTTTCCAGGTCATTTATGAATATGTCAAAAAGTAGCGGACCCAGTACAGATCCCTGGGGTACTCCACTATTCACCTTTTTCCATTGGGAATATTGGCCATTTAGCCCTACCCTCTGCTTTCTATCTTTTAACCAGTTCCCGATCCACAATAGTACACTGCCTCCTATCCCATGACTTTTTAGCTTCGCCAAAAGTCTCTGATGGGGGACCTTGTCAAAAGCTTTCTGAAAGTCCAGATACACTATATCAACCGACTCACCTTTGTCTACCTGTTTATGCACACCTTCAAAAAAACAGATCAGATTAGTAAGACAAGATCTGCCTTGTCTAAAGCCATGTTGGCTGTCTCCCATTAGGCCATGACTATCTACATGCTGTGTAATTTTGTTCTTTATGATGGCTTCTACCATTTTCCCTGGTACTGACGTCAGGCTCACCGGTCTGTAATTTCCCGGGTCACCCCTGGAACCCTTTTTAAAAATTGGTGTTACGTTGGCGACCCTCCAATCTTCAGGTATTACAGATGATTTTAATGAAAGTTCACAGATTACCAATAACAGGTCTGCAATCTCATATTTCAGTTCTTTCAACACTCTGGGATGTATACCATCCGGTCCAGGTGATTTGCTACTATTCAGTTTATCAAATAGTTGTAATATATCTTCCCGGTTGTAGCGATATTTCTCTCAATTCCTCTGCAGTATCACCTTTAAATACCACTTCAGTCTTGGGTAACACCCCTACATCTTCCTCAGTAAAGACCGAAGCAAAGAATTCATTCAGTCTCTCTGCTATAGCCTTGTCTCCTCTTACTGCCCCTTTTACCCCTCTATCATCTAATGGTCCAATTGACTCTCTCACAGGCCTTTTGCTACGAATGTACTTGAAAAAGTCTTTATTTCGTGTTTTTGCTTCCGTAGCAAGTTTCTTCTCAAATTCCCGCTTTGCCTGCCTTATCAATGCTTTGCATTTAACTTGCCAGTGCTTGTGCTGTTTCCAGTTTTCATCATTTGGCTCTTTTTTCCATTTTCTGAAGGTTGCTCTTTTGGCAGCAACAGCCTCTCTGACCTCACCTTTAAACCATGCTGGCAGTTTTTTGGACTTTCTTCCACTTTTCTTAATGCGTGGAATACAGCTGGTCTGGGCTTCGAGGATAGTATTTTTAAATAACACCCAAGCTTGCTGTAAGTCTTTAACCTTTGGAACCGCTCCTTTTAGTTTTTTCCGAACTATATTCCTCATTCTATCATAGTCACCATAGGCAACTTATAAACAAACTAAGCACCCTTTGGATGGCCCTAAAGTTACTGCTTGGGTTAGAAATTGGTTGAGTGGGAGGCGACAAAGAGTACAGGTAAATGGAGATCACTCTGAGGAGGTGGTGGTTATCAATGGAGTGCCACAGGGATCTGTCCTTGGTCCAATTCTTTTTAACATCTTTGTTAGTGATATTGTAGAAAAGCTGTCGGGTAAGGTTCATCTCTTTGCGGATGATACAAAAATCTGCAACAGAGTAGACACTGAGGAAGGTGTACGTAACATGAGGACAGATCCAGCTAAGCTTGAAGAATGGTCTAGGATTTGGCAGCTGAGATTTAATGCTAAAAAATGTAGGGTCATGCATTTGAGCTGCAAATATCAAAGGAAGCAGTACAGTATAGGGGGTGACATACTTCTGTACAGTAAAGAAGAACAGTACCTAGGCTGATTAGCTACTTTGAGATTGTCAGATACAAACAGGTAGAAAAAGTGATGGCGTAAGCTTGGATGCATAGGGAGAGGAATAGCCAGCAGAAAGAAAAGAGGTGATAGTGCCTCTGTATAAGTCTTTGGTGCAACCTCATTTGCAATTCTGGAGACTGTGCCTCCAAAAGGCTATAAACAGATTGGAGTCAGTGCAGAGGGAAGCTACTAAAATGGTTAATGGTTTTCTTTATAAAGTATATGAGGACAGACTTAGGGACCTTAATATGTATACTTTAGAGGAAAAGCGGAACAGAGATGATATTATTGAGACACTGAAATACCTCCATGGCATAAATGTACAGGAGGAGAGCCTCTTTCAACTGAAAGAGGTAATTAGATCTTACCTGCTAATTATTGTTCCTGAAGGAACGACAGTCCAGTCCCTTTACTTCAGGGTTACGCAACCCTTCCAGCAGCTTGGAGGCTGAGCCCAACCTTTTTGGGGTGGAGCGGTATATATACCACTGGTGCCACCCACCAACTCCAGTAAACTACTGTAAAAGCAGACTTAAACCTAGGTAACTCTGAAAACGGAAATAATCAAACTCAAGCAAAAACTCAATATAAAATTTTTTTTTTTTTTTAAACCGGAATAGGTAGTAGGAGAGGAGGTCAAGGGAGGAGGTAGGAGAACTGCTATAGCGCGTGCCTTTCCTCCAGCCTGACCTACCAGCACATCCTGAATCCGCCCTCGGGCCGCAGTCCCGAATCAGAGAAACGGCCGGAATGGCTAAATAGAGCTAGGGAGGGGAATAGGGACTGGACTGTCGTTCCTTCAGGAACAATAATTAGCAGGTAAGATCTAATTACCTCTTCCTTATCGTCACTCCAGTCCAGTCCCTTTACTTCAGGGAAGTACCAGAGCAGTACCAGCTCGGGCGGGATTCGCCATTCCGGAAAGTAGCACTGCCTGCGCAAACCTGGAGTCCGCCGAGCTCTGCACGTCCAGCCTGTAGTGCTTGGTGAAAGAGTGCAGAGAGGACCAAGTCGCTTCCCTACAGATATCCAAAGGAGGCACTAGGCTGAACTCCGCCCAAGAAGTAGCCTGCGCTCGAGTTGAGTGAGCGCGCAGGCCCCCTGGGACCTGTTTCCCCTTGAGGATATAGGCGGAGGCAATCGCCTCCCTGATCCATCTGGAAATTGAGGCCTTGGCTGCCGCCTCTCCCTTGTGAGGCCCTCCGAACTGTACAAAGAGTTGTTCGGATTTCCGGAAGGGCGCCATGCGGGAGAGGTAGCGCTTCAAGGCTCTGGGGACGTCGAGCAGATGGAGCTTACTATCTCCCCCTCCTGGTCCCTCCGACGAGAGAGTCGGGAGAGAGATGGATTGGTTGACGTGAAAGGGGGAGATCACCTTAGGCAAAAATGAAGGAACCGTCCGAAGGACTACCTTATCCCTGAGGAAGGACAGAAAAGGAGGCCGAGAAGACAGGGCTTGCAATTCGGAGACTCGTCTAGCTGAGCAAATGGCCACCAGGAACACTGTCTTCAGAGTCAGATCTTTCAAGGAGGCCTTCTTCAAAGGCTCAAAAGGCTCCGCAGCTAGGGCATTTAGCACCAGGTTGAGGTCCCAAGGGGGTATGACCGATCTTCGTTGCGGTCGGAGCCGCCTGACCGCTTTCAAGAACCTGACAACGTCCGCGTGAGCTCCCAAAGCTTTTCCGCCCACCTTGCCCCTATAGCAAGCGATGGCCGCCAGTTGTACTCTCAAGGAGCTGTGAGCTAAACCCTTGTCGAGACCCGCTTGCAAAAATTCCAGCACCTCCGGGACCGAGGCCGACAGGGGATTCTTCCGGCGTTCCGTACACCATGTCTCAAAGATACACCAAACTCTTACGTAGGAGAGACAGGTGGAGCGCTTCCTCGCACTCAACATGGTCGCGATTACTGCCGGCGAGTAGCCGCGCTTCAAGAGCCGCGCCCTTTCAATAGCCAAGCCGTAAGCGAGAATCGATCCACGTGTGGCATCTGAACCGGTCCTTGCTTGAGTAGGTCCTTCCTGACGGGAAGGCGCCATGGTCGGTCGGCGATCATCCTTACCAGATCCGCATACCAAGGACGACGAGGCCAATCCGGGGCAATAAGGACTACTAGGCCCCGGTGAGCTTCCACCCGCTGGAGGACCTTCCCGATGAGGGCCCAAGGGGGGGAAGACATAAAGAAGACCCTCCGAGGGCCACCTTTGAGACAGGGCGTCCAGGCCCTCGGACATCCTTTCCTTCCGTCGACTGAAGAATCGGCTTGCTTTGGCGGATGTGAACCGCGCCATGAGGTCCATGACTGGAGGACCCCACCGAGCTACTATCTGGTCGAAGATCTCCTGATGCAGTTCCCACTCGCCGTGGTCTATCTTGTACCTGCTGAGGTAATCGGCCATGATGTTGTCCGTACCGGCCACGTGCCGAGCTGAAAGCGCTTCCAGGCGAACTTCTGCCCACTTGAACAGGGAGTCCGCCTCCTTTTCCAATGCCGGACTGCTGGTGCCGCCCTGGTGATTGATGTACGCCACGGCGGTGACATTGTCGGAGAGAACGCGAATCGCTTTCCCTAGCATTGAGGGTTGGAGAACCTTGAGTGCCCGAGCGACGGCTCTCAATTCCAGTCGGTTGATAGGCCATAGGGATTCCACTGCCGACCACCGCCCCTGGACAAACTGGTCCTCGAAATGTGCTCCCCAGCCTGCCAGACTGGCGTCCGTCGTCAACAGTACCCACTGAGGAGGTTCGAGGGGCATTCCGCGACTCAAGTTCCTTGGGCATCTCCACCAGAGGAGAGAGTGCTTGGTCCGAGGGGCGCAGGGAAGCTGCCGAGACAAGGGGTGCTGTTGTGGAGACCACCGCCGCAACAGGGACTGCTGTAACGGGCGCATGTGAGCTCTGGCCCACGGGACAACCTCTATTGCTGCCGCCATGGTTCCCAACAATTGTAGGTAATGCCACGCTGACGGGAGCCGCCTGACCATGAACTGTGAGACTAGGGTTCTCAGGTCCTTTATCCTTGAGCTGGACAGAAAGACCCTGCCTCTGCCTGTGTGGAACCTTGCTCCGAGATATTCGAGCTCCTGTGATGGAACCAAACTGCTCTTTGCTCGATTGATGACCCATCCTAGCTCCTCCAGAACTTGAACTACTTTGGCTGTTGCCCGGTGACTTTCCTCTTCTGATTTTGCCCGGATCAGCCAGTCGTCCAGATAGGGGTGCACTAAGATTCCCTTTTTTCGTAGGGCGGCCGCTACCACCACCATCACCTTGGTAAAGGTTCTTGGCGCTGTCGCTAGCCCGAAGGGTAGCGCCTGAAATTGAAAATGACCTCGAGGGACAGCGAATCTGAGGAACTGCTGATGGGCCCTTCTGACCGGGATATGCAAGTACGCTTCTGTCAGATCCAACGATGTTAAGAACTCTCCGGCCCTCACGGCCGCTATCACTGATCTCAGGGTTTCCATCCGGAAGTGAGGTACCTTGAGGCAGCGGTTGACCTGCTTTAGGTCCAGGATCGGACGAAAGGAGCCCTCCTTTTTTGGGACGACGAAGTAAATCGAGTACCGACCCGTACCGCATTGGTCTGGAGGTACCGGAACTACGGCCCCGAGATCTATGAGGCGGGAAAGTGTCGACTCGATGGCTTCTCTTTTTGCTGCGGAACCGCAGGGAGACTGAACAAAGGCTGGAAGTATTTGCTTTGCAAATTCGAGGGAGTATCCTTCTCGAATCACTTCCAGCACCCACTGATCGGATGTGACTCGGGACCAGGCGGGAAGAAACTGCCTCAGGCGACCGCCTACCGGCAATCCGCCCTCCTGGGCCCCCTGTATCTCATTGTTGCTTTCTGGGGCCCGAGGAGGAGGAGGATGAAAAACCTCTGCCCCGAAACCCTCGGGATCCTTGACACCTAGCGTTAAAACGACCCCTGAGGAAGGGGTTAGGTCTAGTCGAGCGAAACCTCCGAAGTTCTCTAGATTGGTTCCGAGCTGGGGCAGAAGATCGTGTTTGCTTGGGCCTGTCCTCCGGAAGCCTGCCGCCCTTGGACTCACCCAGGTCTTTTACTAACTTGTCCAGGTCCTCTCCGAATAAAAAAAAGTTTCCCCTTAAAGGGAAGGCGGCTCAGGCGAGCTTTAGAGGAGGCATCAGCAGCCCAATTCTGGAGCCACAAATAGCGTCTGGCTGCCACCACCGAGGCCATGTTCTTTGCTAAGCTCCGGATGAGGTCATACTGGCTATCCGCCAAGAAGGCCGTACCTGATTCCAACCTTGCCGCGTTGGCTAGAACCCCCTCGGAGGAGCCCTCCTCTGCCTGGAGTTGCTGAGACCACCTCAAACAGGCTCGTGCCACCCATGCCCCAGAAACTGAGGCCTGTAAGGCCAGAGCGCTCACGTCGAAGGCTTGCTTAAGGAGCGTGTCCAATCTTCTGTCCTGGGCATCCCTCAGGGCCGCGCTGCCCTCCACTGGGATGGTGGTTTTCTTCGTCACTGCCGAAACCGCCGCATCCACCCTGGGGGACTTCAGAAGCTCTGTCTGCTTCTGGGAGAGGGTAGAGCCGAGACATGGCCCTGACCCCTCTCAACGCTGACTCTGGTTGATCCCATTCCTCCTGAATCATCTGACGCACCACTCTGTGGACAGGAAAAACCTTCTGGGACCTTCTGATGGCCTGAATCAAGGGATCCTCCAAAGCTTTATCCTCCGCAGGGGCATCCGAGGCCACGTTGAGAGCTTTCAGGGAGTCATTTATTAAAGCGGGCAGCTCCTCCCGCCTGAATACTCTGATTATGCGAGAGTGGTCCTCCTCTGGGATCTCCCCTTCCTCCAGCTCCTCCTCTTCCTCCTCCAACTCCTTTTCCGAGGCCTCCTCTTCTGGCAAGTCCTGGGAAAACGGAGTGAGGTGCTCTTCAACCACCAGTCTGGGGCGCTTTGAGGGTATCCCAGAGTCCTGGGCGTTAGACCTCGTGGGTCTGACCAGTTTACCTTCGGCCGAAGGACCCGCTTCCCCCGGACCAAGACCCTTCTTACGCAGGCAATAGGCCTGGTGCAGCAGGAGAATGAAATCAGGGGAGAAGAAGTCCCCGACTCCCCCTTCTCCTGCGGGAATGGAGGTATAGGGGGAAGGGGGGCCTCTGAGTGAGAAGGTGGGGACAGCTGGGACGCTACTTCCCCCTCCGAGGGATCCAAGGACCCCTGCGAGGCCTGGGACATGGCAAGGCTGATTTTCTGTTCTACAGAGGAAGTGACTGCAGCGCAGCCCCTGCAGACCCCTGCCTCAGATGCAGTACCCCTCCTAGTGCCACAAGAGGGACACCTCGGTTTGCCCGTCATGCTCTTCAGAGAAATCTCTGAGTTGTCTCCCCAACAGATTATTATTTTAAATAAATCACTTAAGTAAATAAACAATAAACAAAATTAAATAAAATTAAATAAAATTAGGCAATTAAAATCCCCCCACTACAATTCTAGGCTCTGAAAAGTTCTCCGGGAACAGGAGGCACAGATAAAATCTTTCCCCTTAATTATCCCATTAAACGCTAAAATAATCTTTAGCAGAAAAAACCTTCTCCAACTTGATTTCAGCCTAAGCTGTATACTTGCGGTTTAGGAGCTTCTCCCAGGCCCGAGACCGCAGTTCTCCGTAGGGGGCTCAACACGTGCTAGGCCGCGACCACGTGGAGCCCTTAGCCGAGTGGCCTGCAAGCACTGGCCTTTGTGCTGCCCCCCACGCTCTGGCGGTGAGGGGGAGGGTGGGGACTGAGGCCCGAACGATCCTGGGCCTCGCGCTACCCCCTGCGCTTCTCTTCCCGCCGCTGACCTTTAGCGTGCTGCCGTAAGAAGGAGAAGGGGGCTGAGGAGGAATTTTACCCTCTCCCACGTGTATGGCGCGTCCTCCAGCGCTCAGCCGCCAGCGGGGCTTCGGCACGAGGACGGACAGGACTCGAGGCAGGCAGGCCGAGGAACAGGCAGCACCGGCAGTGAGAGGAGCTCTGGTCTTTCCTCCTCGCTGCTGCAAGACCTGCAGGGAATCACCTCCAGCACCCGGGCCGGGCCGCGGGGAGGGGGGGGGGGGGGGAAGGGGGGGAAAGAGGAGAGAAGGAGTACTCCGGAGGAAATCAACTAAAGGTAAGATTCCAAACAAAAAATAAGGCAGACTCTGTCAATTAGTAAAGATTAAATTAAATTAAAGTAAATAAAAACGAATTTAAAAGGAAGATAGGACTCCAGTAAGCCCTAGGCTTACGGAACCCTCCAGCTGCTTGGAGGCTGAGAATACTGGAGTTGGTGGGTGGCACCAGTGGTATATATACCGCTCCACCCCAAAACGGTTGGGCTCAGCCTCCAAGCTGCTGGAAGGGTTGCGTAACCCTGAAGTAAAGGGACTGGACTGGACTGGACTGACGATAAGGAAGCAAGCTTTGTTATGAGGGGACACAGGATGAGTGTGGAAGGGGATACTCAGGAGTAATATGCGGAAATATTTCTTTAAGGAAAGTTGTAGATGCATGGAATAATCTCCCAGTGGAGGTGGTAGAGATGAGGGCAGTATCTAAATTCAAAAAAGCATGGGACAAACACAGAGGCTATCTAAAGGAAAAAAAGGAGACTCCTATAGTGGGCGATATGGAAGGGCAGACTAGATGGGCCATGTGGTCTTTTTCTGCCGTCATGTTTCTTGGTTTCTATGAAAATGAGAGGAGGGCCTAGATAACACTTGATGGTGAAAGTATAAGCAAGGAAGAACAGCAGGGAGGGAAAGTGAAACATCAATTAGCCAATGCTATTCAAAACGTGGCAGGGAGAGGAGACAGAGGGGAAGGCCAGAGAAAAAAAAAAGATATGTTTATAGCTAGGACTTAAAGCAAGAGGGAGAGAGTTGGGACCAAACAGCAAGGGGAACAGAGTTACAAAGGATTGGGGCAACTATCTGAAGAGGAGCAAGCAGCAACTGAGCAGATGGAATGAATACCAAGGACCACGAGCAGCTGCACTTCCAAGGGTTGGGCAACCAGATTTTAGTGAAGGGTGCCATTAATCCTGTCCAGGTCATAGTTAATTTCTAAGAAAAAACAATAAAGTATGTCTAAGTTGAACAGACATTTTTTCACTCAACATGTAATCAAACTCTGATTTGTTATCGGAGGATGTAGTAAAAGCTGTTATTAGATGTGAGATGGATCCTTGAAAAGACTGAAGAATACCAAAAGGATATCTATTTGTGCTTTATCAAACTATAGCAAGGCTTTTGACTGTGTAAACCATGAGAAATTCTGGGTCACATTAAGAATCATGGGTATACCAGAACACCTGATCGTTCTCTTGCGCAATCTGTACACTGATCAAGAAGCAACAGTTAGAAGGGAACAAGGAGAAACAGAATGGTTTAAAATAAGCAAAGGTGTAAGACAAGGCTGCATACTTTCCCCCTGCCTGTTTAATTTATATGCAGAACAAATCATCAGAGAAACAGGATTGTATGAAGACAATAGAGGTGGAGATACCACACTACTGGCTGAAAGTGAAAATTATCTAAAACATTTGCTTCTCATGATCAAAGAACATAGTCTCAAAATGGGCCTGCACCTTAATGTAAAGAAGACAAAGATCATGACAACTGGCATAATCAACAGGTTCATCGTTGAAGAAATTGAAATTGTGAACAACTTTAACCTATTTGGATCAACTATCAATAAAGAAGCAACGAGCTTAAGAAATCTAACGACGCATTGCTCTTGGCAGAATGGCTATGAAAGACCTAGATAAGATTCTCAAGAGCCAGAGATGTCTCTCTCCATACAAAGATTCAACTTGTTCAAGCCATGGTATTTTCAATAACTCCCCCAAATCACAGCCCCCGTGAGGCCACAGCCCCAGACCACCTCTCCCCCAAATCACAGCCCCCGTGAGGTCACAGCCCAAGACCCCCTCTTCCCCCAAATCACAGCCCCCGTGAGGCCACAGCCCCAGACCACCTCTCCCCCAAATCACAGCCCCCGTGAGGCCACAGCCCAAGACCCCCTCTTCCCCCAAATCACAGCCCCCGTGAGGCCACAGCCCAAGACCCCCTCTCCCCCAAATCACAGCCCCCGTGAGGCCACAGCCCAAGACCACCTCTCCCCCAAATCACAGCCCCCGTGAGGCCACAGCCCAAGACCCCCTCTCCCCCAAATCACAGCCCCCGTGAGGCCACAGCCCCAGACTACCTCTCCCCCAAATCACAGCCCCCGTGAGGCCACAGCCCCAGACCACCTCTCCCCCAAATCACAGCCCCCGTGAGGCCACAGCCCCAGACCACCTCTCCCCCAAATCACAGCCCCCGTGAGGCCACAGCCCCAGACCACCTCTCCCCCCAATCACAGCCCACGTGAGGCCACAGCCCCAGTCCCCCTCTCCCCCAAATCACAGCCCAAGACCCCCTCTCCCCCAAATCACAGCCCCCGTGAGGCCACAGCCCCAGACCCAGACCCCTCTCCCCCAAATCACAGCCCCGTGAGGCCACAGCCCCAGACCCCCTCTCCCCCAAATCACAGCCCCCGTGAGGCCACAGCCCCAGACCCCCGCACCCCCAAATCACAACCCCCGTGAGGCCACAGCCCCAGACCCCTCTCCCCCAAATCACAGCCCCCGTGAGGCCACAGCCCCAGACCCCCTCTCCCCAAATCACAGCCCCCGTGAGGCCACAGCCCCAGACCCCCTCTCCCAAATCACACCCCCCGCGCGGCCACACCCCACGACCCCCTCTCCCCCAAATACCCGCCCCATCACCCCCACATCACAGACCCCTTGAGGCCACAGCTCCAGACCCCCTCTCCCCCAAATCACAGCCCCCGTGAGGCCAAAGCCCCAGACCTCCTCTCCCCCAAATCATAGCCCCAGACTCCCTCTCCCCCAAATCACAGCCCCCGTGAGGCCAAAGCCCCAGACCCCCTCTCCCCCCAATCACAGCCCCCGTGAGGCCACAGCCCCAGACCCCCTCTCCCCCAAATCACAGCCCCCGTGAGGCCACAGCCCCAGACCCCCTCGCCCCCAAATCACAGCCCCCGTGAGGCCACAGCCCCAGACCCCCTCTCCCCCAAATCACAGCCCCCGTGAGGCCAAAGCCCCAGACCCCCTCTCCCCCAAATCACAGCCCCCGTGAGGCCACAGCCCCAGACCCCCTCTCCCTCAAATCACAGCCCCCGTGAGGCCAAAGCCCCAGACCCCCTCTCCCCCAAATCACAGCCCCCGTGAGGCCACAGCCCCAGACCCCCTCTCCCCCAAATCACAACCCCGGACCCCCTCTCCCCCCTCAGTCTCATTGCCGCTATGACGTTACTGAGCCCTTATACCTCGGCCTCTATCTCGGCAATCTTGGCCAACGTGCTGCTCATGGTGCCACCAGGCGTCTAACTCGAGCTCCAACAAGCACTACGACGCGAACTGCCGAGCCCAGGGTAAAAAATGAGAAACAGCGCAGACGCAGTAGCACTCGGGTGCGAGACTCTCTAGACCATTCCGCACCTCTATGACGCTCCCTGGGATTGGATGCTGCAGCTCTGGCTCCGCCCCGGCCCACTGGACGTCATCCTAGGACGACTGGCGAGTTAGCCTTGCACATTCTGCCTGAAGGCGGGTCTAACCTGGAGAATAGATCCCAACGCGGCCCCGGAAGTGGGAGGAGCACCGGACAATCATAAGGAATTAGGTTTTAGCAGTTTCCTAACTAGACCTGATGGCTAGTGTTGGAAATAGCGCCACCAAGAGGGAAACCGAAAAATGTCAGTGTGAATCAATATAAGCAGGTGAAATTATGCCTAGTACTACCTGGTGCCACTTCTCAGGAAAATCTGTAAGGGAAAAATTCAAGTAGCTTGTTTCAGATTTCAGCGGTAGTGCAAGGCGAGTTACGTTTATATATTCCTCTCACCCAGGTTCAACTTACGATCCGAGGGCCTCATTTACTAATGTGCATTAACGTATGTTAACACAGGCCTCGTTATGCTCAATGGGGCCAATGTATATGCCGACTTCCTTTCTAGCAACTGAACGCGACTCACTATGATACACACGATAATACAACGACAAAAAAGAAAATACACTATCTGATAAACCTCAGAATTAAAACTGCATCCCAAACCATAGACTTAGCTTGCCTAGCCCCTTAATCTGTACCTGAGGCAAGGGGACAGGGCAATGACTGTCCCGAATCAGGATGAAAGGGAAGATAATTTAGATGCAGTTACAGAAGGTATTTCCCCTGTCCTCAGAGAGTTTACAATCTAAGTTTGTACAGGAGGGTTAAGTGATTTTCTCAAGATCACAAGGAACATAAACAGGATTTAAACCTTGACTAAAGCTGGCAGTGGCAATGGGATTTAAACTCTGGATTCCCTTGGGTGTTAGCATGCTGCTCTAACCACCAGGCTACCGTTCCACTCCTACAGCATTGTAACAGAGTGACCCAGCAAAGCAGAGATTTCTTCTCAAATGGCTTTTCTGTGAAAACAACTCAATCTTGCATTATCTCATGCAGATAAGCATGGCTTCTAGGAAAAGAGAATTAACACGATTGTTTGCAGGTGTCAGCCCTATCTATAACTTTGTATGGCATACACAGTTTATTTTATTTTTCAGTATTTAGCAAGGTTCCTAAACCTGCCTCCCAGTCAATTGGGTTTTCAGGATATCCACAATGAATATGCATGAGAGAGATTGACATACACTAAGAACATAAGATATGCCATACTGGGTCAGACCAAGGTCCATCAAGCCCAGTATTCTGTTTCCAACAGTGGCCAATCTAGGTCATATGTACCTAGCAGTTTCCCCAAGAGACACAGGTTCCACAATGCTTGTATTGGTTCAAGCATTGATATCCTGGGTCCCTTCTTAATAATGGTTTATGGACCTTTCCTCCAGGAACTTGTCCAAACCTTTTTTAAACCCAGCTACACTAACAGCCTTTACTACATCCTCCGGTAACAAATTCCAGAGTTTGATTACACGTTGAGTGAAAAATATTTTCTTTTATTAGTCTTAAATAATTTACCCTGTAGCTTCATTGCATGTCCCCTAGTCTTTCTATATTCTGATAAGGTAAACAATCAATCTACGCTTACCCGTTCCACTCCGTTCATTAATTTATAGACTTCTATCATATCTCCCCTCAGCCGTCTCTTTTCCAGGTTAAAGAGCCTTAACCTTTTTAGCCTTTCTTCATAGGAGTATCCTTCCATCCCCTTTACCATTTTGGTGGCTCTTCTCTGAACCTTTTCTAAAATCGCTATATCCTTTTTAAGATACGGCGACCAGAATTGCACACAATATTCAAGGTGCAGTCTCACCATGGAACGATATAGAGGCATTATAATATCTTTGGTTTTATTTTCCATTCCTTTCCTTATCATACCTAGCATTCTATTTGCTCTCTTGGCCGCCGCTGCACACTGGGCCGAGGGTTTTAACATGGTATCCACAATGATGCCTAAATCTTTTTCCTGGGTGGTGGTTCCTAATGTGGAACCTTGCATCGTGTAACCATAGTTTGGGTTGTTCTTCCCTAGGTGCATAACCTTGCACTTGTCCACATTAAATTTCATCTGCCATTTTGATGCCCAGTCTTCCAATTTATGAAGATCCTCTTGCAATTTTCCACAATCCTCTTGGGTTTTAACAACTTTAAATAGTTTTGTGTCATCTGCAAATTTGATAACCTCACTCGTTATTCCACTTTCCAGGTCAGTTATGAATATGTCAAAAAGCAGCGGACCCAGCACACATCCCTGGGGTACACCACTATTCACCTTTCTCCATTGGGAAAATTGGCCATTTAGCCCTACCCTCTGCTTTCTATCTTTTAACCAGTTCCTGATCCACAATAGTACACTGCCTCCTATCCCATGACTCTTTAGTTTTGCCAAAAGTCTCTCATGAGGGACTTTGTCAAAGGCTTTCTGAAAGTCCAGATACACAATATCAACCGACTCACCTTTGTCCACCTGATTATTCACTCCTTCAAAAAAACATAACAGATTAGTAAGACAAGATCTTCCTTGTCTAAAGCCATGTTGGCTGTCTCCCATTAGGTCATGACTATCTACATGCTGAGTAATTTTATTCTTTATGATGGTTTCTACCATTTTTCCCGGTACTGATGTCAGGCTCACCGGTCTGTAGTTTCCCAGATCACCCCTGGAACCCTTTTTAAAAATTGGTGTTACATTGGCGATCCTCCAATCTTCAGGTATTAGAGATGATTTTAATGATAGTTCACAGATTACTAATAGCAGGTCTGCTATCTCATATTTCAGTTCTTTCAACACCCTTGGATGTATACCATCCTGCCCAGGTGATTTGCTACTCTTCAGTTTATCTAATAGTTGTAATACATCTTCCCGATGTATCGATATTTCCTTCAATTCTTCCGCACCTTTAAATACCACTTCCACATACCACTGCCTCCACTGTATGCAAATCTCTCTCATGCATATTCATTGTGGATATCCACAAAATCCAACTGGCTGGGAAGGCCCCAGGACAGGTTTGGAAACCCCTGATAGCTCATACTTTGCCAGTGGTAGTTCAAGGCACGTTACAAATGACTTTCATAGAAACATAGAAAAATGACGACAGAAAAAGATCACATGGCCTATCTAGTCTGTCCTTCCATATCAACAACAGTTCCCTTTTTTTCTTTAGAGATCCTCTGTGCTTGTCCCATGCTTTTTTGAAATCAGATACCGTCCTCATCTCTACCACTTCCATTGTGAGACTATTCCATGGATCCACCACTCTTTCCATAAAGAAAGATTTCCGTATATCACTCCTGAATCTATCCCCTTTCACCCTCATCCCATGTCCCCTCGTAGCAGAACTTGCTTTCAGTCGAAAGAGGCTCTCCCCCTGTGCATTCATGCCACAGAGGTATTTAAACATCTCAATCATATCACCTCTATCCCGCCTTTCCTCTAAGGTGTACATATTAAGATCCTTAAGTCTGTCCTCATATGCTTTATAATGAAGACCACTAACCATTTTAGTAGCCACCCTCTGTACCGACTCCAACTTGTTTATATTCTTTTGAAGGTGCAGTCTCCAGAATTGCACACAATACTTCAAATGAGGTCACACCAAAGACTTATACAGAGGCACTATCACCTCCTTTCTTCTGCTGGCCATTCCTCATAACAAAGGAGTTGTACATTAAAGCTCTTGGTGGTACATCTGAGGGTCAGGGCTAGCTCCAACGTTGGTTCAGGGTGTTGGCACCCTAGGCAAATCTTAAGCCTTAGACACGTGTGCGCACATGTTTACACACATCCAGCTGTCAGAATCCATTGTTTGGCTTTGAATGCCCTGTTCTTTGTTGCCCCACCAGAAGCTTCTGCCCTGCGCAGGGTTTTCCTGTCGTTTCTAAGATAAAAAATGCACCTAGACAGAAATTATGTGGAGAACTACTTTGCTAATGGAACAAAGATTTGAGGCTATAAGCCAGAGCAAGAATCTCCCCTACTCTTCTGGCTGCTATTGTAGTTAGAAAGATAACTTTGTACATCAAAACCATTCATCTAAAATCAAGATATTTAAACAGAGGAGCATAGAGCAGTAATTCCCAACCTGTGGTCTCTTAAGACCATTACTTGGGACAAAAAAAGAGAGAGAGTCTAGTAAGGATCAATTAGGGGAGAGAATGGAGGACCTGGCAGGGAAGAGGGAGAACAAGTGTTTGAGACTGGTGGTGATTGGCTGGAGGGAGACAAATTGGTAGAGACAGGAGGAGAAAGAGATAATTAGGGGCAGTGGAGACAGACTTGGTACTGAGAGGAGGGGGGTGTCCAGGAATAGTGGTAGGGATGAACTGGGGGAGTCCAGAACATTTTGGTGGCTACTAAGGGGTTCACACGACCAAAAACAGTTAGGAACCTCTGGCATAGAGCATTAGATTGAAATCATAAGAAGATAAGAGACAAATAGTAGTTTTGTATTGAAAGATCCTAATTGAAAAATGCATGTTCATTCTTTAATTGAGGTGGTGGTGATACTCCTCTTTGCCTGGCTAATGAATGTTCCTTATCGTCCCTCCAGTCCAGTCCCGCACCTCTGGGTAGTGCACCTCTTCCATCAGCTTGGAGACTGAGCATGTCATCTTTTGATGACACCAGTACTAATACCGTGGGATCCGCCCACCATCTCCAGTACACAGTCTCCAAAGCAGCTGGAAGAGGTAGTGACCCAGGGTGCTGGACTCACTGAGGAATGACAAAGGAGCATTGTAGGGTAATTTAGCTTAGTTTTTGTTTTTGTTTTATTCTCCCTGTGTACATCCTTACTTAGAACCAAAGAGTCTTTGCTTTTCTTTCTAGCTTTATTTAAAAAAAAAGCAACACAACAGGGAGCTGTGAGAGAGAGCTCTTCTTTTTTGGCAATGGAGAGGACCCCCCCCCCCCTTGACTGCTCAGGGTGTTGGGGTGGCCGGTGAACAAAGTCAGGGGATCGGCAGCTCCCGAACCTGCTAATCGGGTGAGGAGCCGCCTAATCATCACAGTTGGCTGTGTGACTCAGATGGTCCCCGAAGGCCCGCACAGCACAGAAGCTGTTCCGGAGGCTGAGCGCTGTAGACCCAGGACTGTAAGTGGCAGAGGACATTTTTGTGCCGGTCTAGTCTTTGGAGGATGGCAGGCGGGCCAGGGGACTCTGTTTGGCAGTGGCGTGCTGCGAACAGGAATCACGCTGAAGGCTTGGATTAGCTCTACAGGCCTGCACTGCATGGCGGCCGCTTTGGAGCAGTGCGGGAAAGGCAGGTTTTTTGCTTTCTCTCGTGCCTTCCCACTTTGGAGAGATGGCTTCATTGGCAGCATGGGCGTCTTTACACCGGTCCCTGAGCTTTTAATTTGCTCTGGTTTGCTGTACTTTACTTTCTTTTGATTTCTTTTGGATTTCTTTTAATTTCTGGGGGCTTTCTTGGGATAGCAAAAAAAAAAAAAAAAAAGCAGAGGAGGAAAGAACAACGAGAAAGTCCTGTAGGCAGGGCTGCGGCTGTCCATTGGGCCCCAGTGTCGTTGGATCTGGTCCTTGCTGTCTTCTGGGCTGGTAGGACTCAGGTCAGCCATAAGCCGCAGTTATCCCTCGGTATGCCAGCAAGACCAGTTTCAGAAACAGGAATTTTCTGGGGCTGTATGCAGGAGGCTGCCATGATGGAGCAGACCCTGCAGGACCGGGGGGCAGGGGACGGTACCCCTCTGCCAGCTTGGGAAGAGCTTGAGTCAGCGGGGACCGGGCCGGCTCCACAGCTAAATTCTTCGTCCCTCCCGGCTACCCTGGGACCATTCATGTCTCAAGCGGGGAGAGAGGTAGGCATCCCCAAGTTTTTCTCCCCACAGTTTGTGCTCCTTCTCCATGAAGCATTCTGTCTTCGCCAGCAGAGGACACTGGGGAGCTCTTTGGTGTCGGGGCTCAGTGCTAAGAGATCGCTTGAGCAGCATGAGGGAGAGCCAGGGGCAGGCAGTGGATGAAAAGGGGCAGTCTCCATTGTCCGAGCTCCTCATGGGGGTGGACGACAAGCTCAAGACAGAGATGATCCTGGATGAGGAGTTGGAAGAAGGAGAAATTCCAGAACAGGAGGATCAAGCGCGCATTGTGCGCGTGTTTTGCCAGGAGGAGCTGCCAGCACTTATTGTGGAATCCTTGAAGGCGCTTAATATACCCGCCTCTCTTCCGGCAGAAGACGAGCCCCTAGAGGAACCGCTGTTGCAAGCAGTGCGGAAGACACAGAAGATGTTTCCGGTGCATAGAGTTGTCAAGCAGATGATTCAGGATAAGTGGAATCTGCCAGAGGTGGGTTTTAAAGAGACAAGAGCCATGGCACTCCTCTATTTACTCTCAGATCAGGATTGGGACTTATTTCGGTCTCCAAGGCTGGATGCAGCAGTACCCACAGTTACTAAGAAGACTACCATCCTGGTGGAAGGTAGTGTGGCGTTTAAGGATATCCAGGATAGGAAGCTGGACACCTTGTTGAGGCAGGTCTTTGATGTTAATGCCTTGTCGCTTCAGGCTTCCATCTGTGGGACCTGGGTAGTGAGGTCTTGCCTTCGCTGGGTGCAGCAGATGCAGCAGCAGGAGGCCCCCGACATTTCAGGGGAGGCAGATCGATTGGAGTCAGGGGTGGCCTATCTGGCAGATATCCACTACGACCGGATCAGGGGTCTGTCTAAAAGTATGGCCGCGGTAGTGGCGGCCCGCTGCTATCTATGGCTCCGGAACTGAGTGACGGATAGTTCCTCTAAAGCCAGGCTCAGCAAACTGCCTTTTAGGAGTAGACTGCTTTTCAGTGACGACCTCGACTAGCTAGTCAAGGATTTGGGAGAATCCAAGGGAGGACAGTTGCCAGAGGATAAGCAAAAACAGGGCTGTCCTTCGCCTGCGATCAGAGGTCAGTCGAAAGACTTCAGGAGGTTTTGTACCTCTCGGTTTACCGCCTTTCGGCGGGGACACTTCCTAGTTAGGGGATAGGGGTTTAGAGGCTTTCAGGGAGCAGGACGGGGTTTTGCCTCCCGCTGCGACCTCGGGATCCAAGAAATCCCAATGAAGCGAAGTGGGCCCAGGTGGAGGTGCAGCCCGTAGGAGGTCGGCTGTGGGAGTTCTACCCTGGCTAGGTCCGGATCACATCCGTCCAGTGGGTGTTGGAGGTAATTCGCAAAGGTTATGCCCTCGAACTGGCACGGCCAGTGAGTGACGTCTTCATTTAGTCCCCCTGCAAAGCACACGCCAAGGTTGCGGCACTAAGGGAAACCTTGACACGTCTGTTACAGCTGAAGGCCGTCGTGCCGGTCCCGCACGACCAGTGTGACTGCGGTCGATCATCTATTTTATGGTGCCCAAAAAGGAAGGGACTTTTTGTCTGATCCTCAATCTCAAGTGTGTAAACCATTGCTTGAGGGTACGCATTTTCACATGGAAACATTGCGGTCCGTCATAGTGGCGGTAAGAAGCGGAGAGTTCTTAATGTCCCTTGATTTGATGGAAGCGTACTTGCACTTTGCCATACGAGCAGAGCATCAGCAATTCCTCCATTTTGTGGTGCCAATGAGGCATTACCAATTTCAGGCGCTGCTGTTTGGTCTAGCAATGGTGCCATGCACATTCACAAAGGTGATGGTGGTCATGGCGGTAGTTTTACGCAAGGAAGGCGTCCTGATGCACCCATCCCCGGATGACTGGCTGATCCGTGCAAAGTCCAGGGAGGAGAGCCATTGGATTACAGCTCGAGTGGTACAGGTCCTGCGGAGTCTCGGATGGGTAGTCAACTTGGCCAAAGGCCGCCTACACCCATCCCAGGAGCTCGAGTACTTAGGGGTGCGCTTCGATACCCAGTTGGGAAGGGTTTTTCCACCGGGGCAGCGCACTCAGGTACTTTGAAGTTTAGTGTGGCAGTTCCTGCGAATGGCAGAGCCAATGGCATGGCATTATCTTCAGGTCCTAGGGACCATGGCAACCATGTTCGAACTCATCCCGTGGGCAAGGGTGCACTTGCATCCCCTTCAGAGGGTCTTGCTTCTACGCTGGTCACATCAGACCCATCCCTTTTCTCACAAGCTTCCCTGCACTCTTTGGGACAAGAGAGCACTCCGGTGGTGGCTTTGTCCGGAGAACTTGGAAAAAGGGATGCCCCTCGAGATGCCAGCATGGATTCTGCTCGGGACAGATGGCAGTCTGTATGGCTGGAGAGCCCATTGCGAAGGGACGTTTGTGCAAGAGCAGTGGAGCCCTCGGGAGTCTCGATGGTCGATCAACTGGTTGGAGATGCGGGTGGTGGCCCTTGCCCTCTAAAGGTTCGGGCCCTTCCTTCAGGGAAAAGCGGTGCAGGTCCTATCAGACAACGCAACCATGGTAGCGTACATCAATCAGCAAGGAGGCATGGGCAGTGCTGCCTTGGAGTTGGAGGTGGAGGTGGGAGTGCTGCAGAGCTGGGTGGAAGACCACCTGCAGGCGTTGTCAGCGGCGCACATGGCAGGAATCGACAACGTGACAGTGGACTACCTCAGTCGAGTACGGGTGGACCCTGGGGAGTGGGTACTCAACTACAAGGTGTTCAATCAGGTGGTGCTCTGCTGGGGGACACCGGTCATGGATCTGATGGCCACCTTCGAGTCAGTCAAAGCGAACCGCTTCTTCAGCAGATGGCAAGAACGGATGTTGGAGGGCCTAGATGCCCTGGCACAGTGGGGGGCCCACGGATGGGCTACTCTGTGTTCCCTCCATGTGCTCTGATAGGTCGAGTGATACAGAGGATCAAGGCACATCGGGGACTAGTCAACCTTATCGCCCCCAGACTGGCCCAGATGTCCTTGGTATGCAGACCTTATACGGATCTTAGCAGATCACCCCTGGCGTCTGTCGACGTGGGAAGATCTCTTGATGCAAGAACTGGTGCACATGCCCCAAGTGGATCAATTTTCGCTTTCGGCCTGGCTCTTGAAAGGGCACCCTTGAAGAAGGAAGGTTACTCGGCAGCCATGATCTCTATCTTGCTGAGGGCGAGAAGGAGCTCGACCTCGCTAGCCTATATTAGAATATGGCGCATCTTTGAAGCATGGTGTGCGGACCAGAAGGTTCAGCCGAGCATAGTTTCCTTACCGGACATTTTGGCATTCTTGCAGGCTGGTTTTGACAAGGGACTGGCGGCGAGTTCCTTGCGGGTGCAGCTGGCAGCAATTGTGTGACCAGGTTCCTCAAGGCAGCAGTTCACCTGCGCCCCCCGCGGCGGACGGTGATCGGGGTTGTGTGGGGAACCCTTTGAGCCACTGAGTCGGGCTTCGCTAAAAGATTTTACCCTTAAGATGGTGTTTCTTGTGGCTATCTGCTCGGCACGCAGGATTTCGGAGCTGCAAGCATTGTCTTTTAGGGAGCCGTTTCTCTCTTTCTCATGGGAGAAGGTGGTTTTGCTTTCCTTTTTACCCAAGGTGGTTTCGGCATTCCATTTGAACCAGTCAGTGTCCCTGCCGGTTCTAGGGAGCTCAGGCACACTCCATAGGCAAATCCAGAGCTGAGGGCTGCTGGTTGATGTATTTGCAGTCCAAGCTTAAGACGGTAGGTGGAAAGGCAGATTACACTGCAAAGAGATTGCAGAGGAGCGCTTGTCCAAAGGTGAAATCTTGTACTGAGGATTTATCCAAACTGTAATGCCTTGTGAATGTGTGGATAGAGGTCCATGTTGTTGCCATGAGGTTATCTGCTGCAAAAACTGAAGCTAGGCTGGCTATTCCTGCTGATCTATAAGTGCATTCACTCTGTAGCTCCTCACTACTTTTCCTCTCTTATACCTCCCTACACCCCTCCACAGGAATTCCGCTCTTCTGGCAAATCACTTCAATCCATGTCCTTCTCTTCTATTGCCAACTCCAGACTTCACTCCTTTCACCTTGCTGCTCCTTATGCTTGGAACAAACTACCTGACTCTATACATCAGGCGCCTTCTCTGATTCTTTTCAAATCCAGGATGAAAACTCACCTCTTCACTGCTGCTTTCGGATCTTGACTCACCTGATGTCTTCTGTGTTTCCCTACCATGCCCCCTAGCTGTATTCTATATCTACAGCTACTGTGTTGTCTGTCTCGACTAGATTGTAAGCTCTGATGAGTAGGGACCATCTTTTACATGTGTTTGTGCTGTGTACGCCTTGTAGCGCTATACAAATGTTACTAATAGTAGTAGTAGTGGTACTGAGGTTGCTTTGGCATGTGCCCAGAACATTGAAGATTCACTTGGGCATAGCAGAAGACAATGCAGTCTGCTATCCAGGAGGAGATGGCAAGTTTGGAGGCTAGTAACCTTGGATGGTTGGGATTGAAAGTGATGAAGAACTGGGAAGAGGAGTGCATGTTTTTTGTGGCATGTAGGTAGTACAAGAGGGCTCTATGGCAGTCCAGAGTTAAGGGCTTCTTTCAGGGTGCTTGCCTGGGGACTTGGGAAGAAAACCAGCAAGATGATTGATTGGTTGAGATGAAACTCAGCAATGACTTTCGGCAAGAACTTGGGATGAGTTTGGAGGACAACTCAATTGTGCAGAAATTGAATGTAGAGACAGTAATGAACTAATGCTTGTAACTCGCTGATCCTTCCGGCGGAGGTGATGGCCACTGGGAATACTGTCTTTCATGCGAGGTGTTTGAGTGAGTCCGAGCTTATGGATTTGAAGGGGGGGGGGTTCATGAGCTGCACAAGAACAGCATTAAAGATCCCACGCTGGAGTGGGTGGCTTGATTGGTGGCTTTATGTTTATGAGCCCCTTCATGAATCTGGACAATGGGGTGGCCAGAAGTGACTTGCTGTTAATAGGACTATGGCAGGCTGCTACTGTGGAAAGGTGTTAGCGAACTGAGGTGTTCTGGAGACCTGAGTTGGATAGATGAAGATGTGAGAGAATGAAGTTGAGGGGCAGGAGACTGGATCATGGTTCCCACAATCCAGACCCAGATCTCTGCCTGCCTGTCTGACATTGCTGCCTGGATGTCTCACCGCCGTTTAAAATTGAACATGGCCAAAACTTAGCTTCTTATCTTTCCCCCTAAATCTACTCCCTCCCTTCTCCCTTTCTCTATTTATGTGGCTAACGCTCTACTCCTCCCTGTTTCCTCGGCTCGCAACCTTGGGGTTGTCTTTGAATTCTCCATCTTCTTCTCCACACACGTCCAACTGATAGCTAAAACATGTTGCTTCTTTCTCTATAACATCAGCAAAATTTGTTCCTTCCTTTTTGAACACACTACTAAGACACTTCCTTATCATATCTCAAGTCCAGTCCCGACGTGTGGGTTGTCACCCCCAAACAGCAGTTTGAAGACTGACAGAAACAAGCTTGATGACATCACCACCCACCAAGCTCAATATTGTCAGTCTCCAAGCAGCTGGAGAGAGGTGATTCACAGATAGGTTTTTATTTTGTTTGATACCCATTCTACTTTGGTTTTCTTTGGGCTAGAACTAGTTTTAGTGTAGGTTAAGAGGGGGCTGGCCCTTTATCACAATGGGGAACTGTTTAAAAAAAAAAAAGAACATCACAGGTGACCCAGGTCATCAAACGACTCCGGGCCGTGGGGGCCCTCCAGCCTCTGAGTTGGGAGCTCAATTAAAGGGCAGTAGCACTTGGGCTCGCGGCTCCCGATCCCTGAGGAGTGAGGAGCCGCGTGGAACACTTCGGGCCAGCCCGCCTTCTCAGAGCCCACTCCTCTTACTCCCGCTGTCACGGACCCCACTGCTAGGGCTGAGTGACCAAGAGAGGGAGTTTGTGCTGGTAAGTGGGTGAGACCGGGATCTTTCGGAGCGCAAGGACGGCGGCCAAAGGAGCGAGAAGAAACAGGCTTGTCTTTGGCTTGGTTGGGTAGACTACCATTTGGCAGAGTGTAGGAAAGCGGCACCATTTTCTGGAGCCAGGTGCACAGGGCCTGGATGGTATGGGCCACAGCGTGTTAGTTTTCTGCCTGGGTCTTCACGCGGCTCCGGTTGGGATGCTGGTGTGTAAAAAAAGGAAAGCGCCAAGATCGCAAGGAACGAGGTCGGCATACCACAGGCATCGAGGCCAATTGAATGCCACGAGAATTACATGACCAAGGTGGGTCTTGATTTGGTGAAGGTACTGCCCGATCATTGTCCATGGTGGGAAGAGGTAAAGAAGCGCTACCACCAGCTATGGTTGGGCCAGCACGTCTAGACCTTGAGAGACTATTTTCCTCCTGTGGCTGAAGAAGGCGGGAAACTTGGCATTTGTTGTGGTGGCCATCAGATCTAAACTGGGTTGGCCCCATGTGCGCACTATGCGCTGAAATGCCATGTGAGCTCCTATTCGCTGGGGTCCAGGGTATGGCGACTGAGAAAGGCAGCTTTGAATACTGTCTACTCCCACAATGTGCTGGGCTGAGAGAGTTTGCAAGTGTCTCTTAGCCCAATGGAGGAGAAGATCCATCTCACTGGCTACTCTTGGGGCTTTGATGCCACCCTGCCAATTGAGGTAGGCCACCATTGTGGCATTGTCGCTGAGGATGTGAACCGACTGGTGGTGGAGGAGAGGCAGAAAGGCATATAGGGCAAAGCAGATAGCTCATGCTTCAAGACGTTTGATCTTACACTTGGATTCCTGAATGTTCCATGAGCCCTGGGCTGTCTGGTTCACACAATGCACCCCCAGTCCGAAAGACTGGTGTCCATCGTGACTAGAAGCCCCCACAAATTTTCCAGGGGAACTCCTTGCATCAGGTAGTGTGGACAGAGCCACCAGTGCAGGCTGGAGTGAACAGCCCTGGGAAGTGGGAGACGAAGGTGGTACTCTTGTGAAGCTGGGGACAAGCAGGACAGAAGAGAGTGCTGAAGAGGCTGCATGTGTGCTCAAGCCCAGGGGACTACCTTGATAGTTGCTGCCATGACTCCCAAGACCTGAAGATAGTCCCACACTCGGGGCCAAATCTGAAGCAGGAATGCCTGTAGTTGGCCGGTAAACTTTCAAACACGGCCCGATGAAAGGAAGACCCATCCCAGACATGTGTTGAAGTGGGCCCCTGAGAATTCCAGGGATTGCGAGGGGTGGAGACAGCTTTTGGTGTGATTGACTACCCAGCCAAGGCCAAGGAATTGCACCACTTGGGAGACGGCTTCGAGAGCCTTTGCATGTGATTTTGCTCTGATTAGACAGTCATCCAGGTAAGGATGGATGTGGATTCTCATTTTCTGCATGGCCGCCGCAACTACCACCATGACCTTTGAGAAGGTACAGGGCACTATTGCCAGGCCAAACGGCAGTGCGCGTAACTGAAAATGGTGCCTGAACATCGTGAAACAGAGACAGTGTTGATCTGCGTGGATCAGGATGTAGAAGTAAGCTTCTGTAAGGTCAAGAGAAGCCAAGAACCTCAAACTACAAACCACTAGGATCATGGATCGGACGGTTTCCATGCGGAAATGAGCCACCCAGAGCGCTCGATTCACAGACCGAAAGGAACCGTCCTTCTTTGGAACAACAAAGTAAATGGAGTAGTGGCTAGTGCTTTTCTCAGAAGGAAGTACAGGACAAATGGCTCAAATGTCCAACAGGTGCCGAAGTGTGACTTGTATGGCCTTGCGCTTTGGGCCTGAACCACAAGGGTAAATTATAAAGGCGCCTTTGATGGGCTTGGAGCACTCGAGTACATAGTAGTAGCAGATAGTATTGAGAACCCACTGATTGGTGGCTATTTCCTCCCACTCATGGACAAACAGTGGTGTCCCGGAGTAGGCCTGGAGACCATCAGCAGAAGGAACGGCCAGGACCAGTGAACTTCGCAGGGGTGGTGTAGGAATCCTTTGTCCGGCATACCCCTTGAAAGGGCTGCACCTTGGATCCAGATCTGTTGGACGAGGGTCCCGAAGCCCTTTCCAGTTGGTAATGCAGAGCATATTAAAAACGTGAGGAGGAAAAGATAGACAAACAAGGTCTAGAACAGCAATCATCCAAAATAGGCTTGTCTTCTAGTAAGCATTGTGGCTTTACTTCTCCTAGGTCCTTGACCAGCTTTTCAAGGTCCTCGCCAAAAAGGAGCTTGCCCTTAAAAGGGAACTTAGCTAGACGAGCTTTAGAAACCGAATTGGCTGACCAGTGTTGAAGCCAGAGCCAGCGACGAGCCATTGTGACCGCTGCTACCGAGTGAGCAGTCAGGCAGAGCAGATCATAAAGGGCATCTGACAAAAAGGCAGTCACAGCCTCCAAATACACCGACGCAGGGTCTTGTACCAGCGGAGAAGAGCACACGCTGCTAGCCCTCTACAAACTGAGGCTTGAAGGGCGAGTTACGAAGAGGAGAAGGCAGTCTTAAGAAGTCCTTCTACTTTCTGATCTGGTTGATCCCAAAGAGCTGCCCCGCCTTCCACTGGAATCGTTGTGTGCTTGGTAACCGCCATTACCATTGCATCCACCTTCGGATATCTGAGCCATTTATCCAGATCCTCAGGAGACCAAAGGTAATGCCAGCCCAAGCACCTCACCGTGTGAAGGGATGCATCAGATGATTCCCATTAGAGGGAGACCATCTGTTGTAGCTCTTGAGGGAACGGGAAGGCCTTCAAGGGCTTTCAGATGCCCCACAGGATAGGATCCACTTGAGGCAGAGCCTGGGCAGCATCCTGTCCCGGCAGGTCAGAGAGGCGCAAGGCTTCTACAACCTGCATACTTAAAGCCAAAAGTTCTTCCTTGCGAAACAAACATCTGGAGTCTCATACTGGTCTTTTGCTTGATCATCTGAAGGCAAACATTCCCCACCCTCACGGTCAGAAGAGTTTGGCTCTCTGCAGATGACAGCCCAATCTTGCTCCTTCAGCCAGTCTCTGGCTGCCCATGAGATTTTCTTAGGCAGGCGTCCTATTCCTTGCAGAGGGAGACTGTCCATTGCGCTCTTCTTTCCTGGGCGAGATGGCTCCGCCGCAGCTTAGGGAAGGAAGGGCCCACTGCTGAGGAATCACTACTTGGGAGGAGGGAGGAGCAGACTTCCAGAACTCCCAAGCCTGCCAAAATAGGGACATAAAGTCTTCAAAGTCCCGAACTGAACCCCCTGAGGCATGGCCTGATTCGCTGGGCTGCTGAGGGAGCAAGAGAGGAGGGGGGGGGGGCATCTCCAGAGTGTGAAGCTGGAGAAGAGTCCCTTACTGACAAGTTTGATGAAGCAGGGATATCCGGAGTGGAAATGCCTGAGTTTTTGTGTGTAGCTTCCTCCAGCGCTGCACATGAAGACTCCCCCGGGTGATCTGTGCATGCTGAGCAAAGCTGGTCAGTCAAAGCGTGGCATTTTCTGCTGCAAGCAGTGCGAGGCAAAGATGAGGGCATCGTGCCTGCCAGGTACCTGTGCTGGGATTCGCCGCCCTTAAACGCTGTTCCAGGGCTCCAGAGAGCAAAAAACACAGGAGCCGTTGACAAGATTGTCACCACAGTGAACTGAAGGCTGCGCAGCAAGCCCAGGGTGCAGGAAAAAAAGGATGGGATGGCAGTCACACAGTAGGCCTCCAATGTAATAATAGAAGAGCGGCAGAGGAGATATCCATTCAGGGATGTGGTGCCGAGCAGGAACAGTGTTGGCAGCGGCGATAGCAGAGGTGGGGGTTGGGGGAGTGAGAGGGCTGAAACAACTCACTGTGGTTCCCTGATAAGCAGCTGCCAAAGAAGTACTGCAGGCTTGAAGAGAGGAATCAAGGCTGTGTTGTCCACCCTAGGGCTTTGTTTGGTAGGTATATTGAGTTAAAGATCATTCACTATCCCATAAAATTCATCAACCTTTGTGTATAACAGGAAAAATTTCCTAACTTTAATTTTTTGTCGGATCGCCTGTCGCGAGGGTGTACAAACACTCTCAATTGACAGACCCTCCTTTTATTCAACTATATTTTGAAAAATATAGTTGAATAAAAGGAGGGTCTGTCAATTGAGAGTGTTTGTACACCCTCGCGACAGGCGATCCGACAAAAAATTAAAGTTAGGAAATTTTTCCTGTTATACACAAAGGTTGATGAATTTTATGGGATAGTGAATGATCTTTAGGTTATAGATATAGTTTGAGTTCATTTCACAGAGGTTTAATTTTTGATAGGTATTGTCACACGCTGTGAGCCCAAGCGGTGGCAACTGGTATTGCTTGGCTCTGTGTGTGTGGTAGTTGTGCCTTCAGTTGTACAAATCACAAAGAGAACTTCTTTTTAAGTTTAGGGTTTTATTCCCCGTCCCTTGAGGTTTCTTTATCTTCAGGTAAACATAAATTAAGTACCAACTTTGGCATAAACAAAAGTTAAATGAGCAACACAAACAGCTTCCTTCAGCTTTTAACTTTAAACAAAACAAAAGAACAAACAGCCTAACTGTTTCAATAACAGATCCTTTTTATCGTGGCTGATATCACAGCTATAGCACAGCTCACGTCTGTTTGGCTGGAGAGTGAGTGAGATGCAGCATGCAGCTTCTATCACTGGAGCTAAGGTCACACAGTAAGCGTTTATCTTAATGAGAACTCTGACTCAGTTACAGTTAGAGAACAATCCATCAATTCTGGACTTACAGGTACTTCAGAACTTTCACACTCCATCAATTCAGGTTCATTAGCATTGTCATCCTTAACGTCAGATGTGGAATGAGAATATGGCTGGCTTAGTTCGTTACCCAGGAAGTTTCTCTCTCCCTCTGAAGAAATGTCTCTCTGGGAACTACCATATACCTTAGAGCTGAACCTTTCAGAGCTCTGCCCCTGCTGGTATCTTAGCAGATGGCTCAGGTCTCTATTTGCTCTGCTAGTTGGATAATTACGGCAGGCTTCCTGCCTGTTCAGAGCTAGCCCTCGGAACTCAGCTGAGCTAGATTGCAAAGCTTTTGACGAGGATTTTCTAGAAGCTGGGAGCTCACACTGATTGGGAAAATCTTCAACTTCTTCTGGCAAGTAGATCTTTCTTCTCCTAGGCTTTCTATAACCAGGGGAAAAGTTATTCTCAGCCTCTAGATAGCTTGGCTTTATGGGGCTGTTTCTATACCTCCAGGGTTTTTCCCTCTCATGTAGCCAATAGCCCTTACATTCACCACTTGCACCGGTACCTGCTATTGCAGTCTTCCCACGTTTCTCTTGTTCTCCATATACATACACACTCTCAGGCTGCTGCCTTCCCAGTGTTTCACACAGGTCGTAGGATTCTCTCCGACCTTCACGCTGGCTCCCTTGTTGCTTCAATGACCCATTCTCACTCTCTTCCTCTCTTTCACACCAGCTCCAGGCTTTCCACGGCTTCAACTGTATTTGCTGTTGCCTCTCAGTTTGTGACCTTTGCTGCCTCAACTCCTCTCTGCTTCTAATTGTTTGGGAGCCTATTTTATCCCCGTGTTTCCTGACTCCACCTCCACCCAGCTGATCCTGATCAGGCAAAGCGAATTCCCTTCCTTTGCTGTCTGGGTGTGTCCTCATGGGCTCTGTGCACGTGTGCCTAGGTTGTTCATAGCAACCATCAAACATTTCTTTGTTTACCTTGTCACTTTTTCTGTGATCATTCATGCTGATCTGCCTTTTCTCGGGTTGCCCTAGGTCTACCCTGTGACAGTATATTGAGTTGGCAGGAGTTTCCTCTGGCTGCTACAGGGCATCCTAGGCTCTCCCCTTAACTGCGCTCTACCGGCCCTTCTGACCAGGAGCTTTTCCCCCCCTCTCGAGGAGCTACACTGGTTGTCCTGACCAGGAGCTGCTCTCAGGCAATTTGGGCATAAAATAGGTAAATTGAGTGGGAAACCTCAAAGGGAACACCTCTTGTGATCCCTGAAGACTTCCATGCCAAGAAACTCCACTGGCAGAGCACCCTTAACCTGTCAGAGTGGCTGCCAGGAGAAGAGGAAAGAAATAACATCCATCATCTGCTGGAGACAGAGAAATACTGAGGATGACACCTAGGGGAGCCTCTCTATATGCCGGAGTCCATTTGCTGATGCTTCTGGCACTTTCTCTGTCTCCAACATCTGCTGGCAAGGAGACTTATCCTACTTGTCTGGACTGGTCTAGCAGGATGAATTGGAAATCTGCATCACCCCTGCTTGTCTCTCGAGAAATCCCTAATCAATATGCATTAGCTATATTTGCATGCAATTGAGGCAATGCGTGCAAATCTTTGATATTGTGAAAATCTGACTGGTTTGTGGCCTTCCAGGATTGCAGCCTGACACCCCTGATCTAAAGCAATACCCCGTGACTGAATCATGTAGTTTACTACTGGTCTCTTGGTGGACAAGCATGGCAATTTCTGTTACCTTGAGGCAGTGGCACTCTATGGATACACCTTTGAAATCTGTTACATAGTAACATAGTAAATGACGGCAGATAAAGACCAGTATGGTCCATCTAGTCTGCCCAGCAAGATGGCAAGAGTAGGTGCACCTGTTGCTCTGTGCAGGCTACCCCTCCCCATGTCTTTGTTTAGGGGTAAACCCACCACTCCATGTAGGACACCCCTATTTGTTGAGACATTATATATTTGTTGAGACATTATATGGTTCAGAAGTTAGATGGTACCGTTTATTTTGTTTTTATCCTATTGCTGTAAAGGGATTCTCTGTGTTTGTCCCATGCCTTTTTGAATTCCGTCACTGTGTTCGCCCTACCACTTCCATCGGGAGGGCATTCCAAGCATCCATCACCCTTTCAGTGAAAAAATATTTCCTGACATTGCCTTTCAATTTACCCCCTTGCAACTTCATTTTATGCCCTTTAGTTTTACAGCTTCCCCGACTTTGGAAGAGGTTTGTTTGTTCATCATTTCTCTTTAAGTATTTAAAGGTCTGAATCATATCTCCCCTGTCCCTCCTCTCCTCCAAAGTGTACATATTTAGGTCTTCAAGTCTCTTCTCATAAGGCTTCTGATGCAGGCTCCAAATCATTTTGGTCGCCTTCCTCTGAACAGTTTCCAGTCTTTTTACATCTTTTGCAAGATACGGTCTCCAAAACTGAACACAGTATTCCAAGTGAGGCCTCACCAGTGACTTATACAGTGGCATAAGTACCTCTTCTTTTCTGCTGGTAATCCCTCTTTGTATGCAGCCCAACATCCTCCTGGCTTTTGCCACCGCCTTGTCGCACTGTTTCGCCACCTTGAGATCATCAGAGATAATCACACCAAGGTCTTTCTCCTGAACCATGCATACCAACCTCTCGCCCCCTATCGTGTAAATTTCTCTTGGATTTCTGCTACCCAAGTGCATGACACTGCACTTTTTCGCATTAAATCGTAGTTGCCAAGCATTAGACCAGTCTTCCAGCTTTTGTAGATCTTTCTTCATGTTAACCACTCCCTCGGGGGAGTCCACTCTGTTGCAAATTTTTGTGTCGTCTGCAAAAAGACAGACTTTTCCATTCAGTCCTTCAGCAATATCACTCACAAATACATTGAACAGTGCCGGGCCCAGGATCGAACCCTGGGGCACCCCGCTAATCACCTTCCTCTCATCCGAGTGAGCTCCATGCACAATCACCTTCTGTCGTCTGTCAGTCAACCAATTTCTAATCCAGTTTACCATCTTGGGACCCATCCCCAAGCTACTGAGTTTGTTGACAAGCCTCCTATGAGGAACAGTATCAAAGGCTTTGCTGAAATCCAGGTAGATGACATCCATCGCATGCCCCTGATCTAGTTCCCTGGTCACCCAGTCAAAGAACTCAATCAGATTTGTTTGGCAAGATCGTCCTTCGGTAAAACCATGTTGCCTCGGGTCTTGCAACCTGTTGGTTTTGAGAAAGTTCACTATTCGCTCTTTCAGGAGTGCCTCCATTACTTTTCCCGCCACCGAGGTAAGGCTCACGGGCCTGTAGTTTGACACTTCTTCCCTGTCACCACTTTTGTGTAGAGGTACGACATCAGCCATTCTCCAGTCCTGAGGAACCTCTCCTGTTTCCAAGGATCTGCTGAAGGCATCCTTTAACGGTCCTGCAAGAACCTCTTTGAGCTCTTTCAGTATCCTGGGATGTATCCCCATCTGGTCCCATGGCTTTGTCCACTTTCAGTTTAGCAAGTTGTTCTAACACCTCGTCTTCTGTGAATGGTGTGGTATCTACTTCATTCCCATTTTTATATTTGACAGTGACATTTAGATTTAGTTCTTGACTTTTCAGTAGTAGCTTAAGTTGGGTTACATTCAAGTACACTAGGTATTTCCCTGTCCCTGGAGGGCTTAAAAACTAATTTTGTACCCAAAACAGTAGAGAGTTAAGTAACTTGTCAAAGGTCCCAAGGAGCAGCAGTGGATTTGAACCTGACTTCCCTGGTTGTTAGCCTGCCACTCTAACCACTAGGCTACTCTTCCTCTCCAGTAGTCTAATGTTTAGAAATGTTATCACACTTTGTTTCATTCCAAGCTGGCAGAAGGTTTGGATACTGCTCCATTCAAACCAGCTCCCCCCCCCCCCCAGGTAAGAGGCAACACAGATATACAAACAGAAGTGTGGGCAGAGACATGCAGAGGAGAAATAATTCAATCAGACACTTTCCATATAGTTTAATCACACATTATATAATTTTATTTAATTTAATTTCATTTGATTACTCACTTCTTCAATATTTTGAGGCAAGGTACAGTTAAAATAAATATAATTATACAGAACAAAATTAGAAACTACCTCAAACACCCAATATTCCTGTTCCCTAAAAATCAAATCTGTCAGCCAGCATCCAAACCAAAACACAGCTAAAGAGCCATGTCTTTAGATTCTTCAGAAAATGAAGAGTCTCCTTCCAACTAGACATCTATTGGAATTCCACAATTTTGGTCCATCAAACTCTAACATTCACTGGTGTGTGTACTGCAACCTTAAATCAACAGGAAATTGTAAGGATACTGAGAGTATGGACGCAGTCTAGGAGGGGTATTGCAAGTTGCCAAAGAGATAGTGACTAAATCAAATCGAAAAAAATCCCACAAACAGAGATGCTAATGAACCAATCAAAAAATCCCTGAAAATATCCCCACCATGTGAAATGTAAGTAATTTTTTTGTCGGACCACAATGGGGGAGGTTAAGATAGTCTGCAAAACCACACCCGTCACTGGAAGTCCATTGTAATCAGTAAATACCGTTCTTTAGTACTTTAAGTGAAACTTATCTTAAAACTCATCTTGAAACTCCAGGAGAAGAAACACGAATTAATTCATAAATGTCCAAACTCTTGTAAAGACGACGTGCACGTTTCGGGAACTAGCCGTCCCTGTATCAAGTTCTCCTTATGCAGGTCACCAAACATCAGTTCCTCTCCCTTAGCGTACAAAAAGTTAGCGTTTTTCCTGATCGTTAAAAAGGCACCGGCTGACACCGGAAAACCAATCACTGCAGGGGATGAAATGTACCATCATTGGTCAGCCAAGCCGTCAATCAGCAAGGGAACTTGAAACATTGGACAGGGGGAACCCCCATTCGTCCCCGCATCCAATTAGATGAAGGCCAGATAGTAAATGCGTATACTGGGAGACATTCAAAAGGCCAGCATACACCATTGGATTGGGGAAAACCAGAGGAGTGGTGCTGCAGAGCTAGGAATCTCCAGACGGTACCTGTGAGGGAGACGGCTGCACTTGGAAGGGACCCTAGGACCCGTGCCAGAAGGTATGTGAAGAGAGACTCAGTGTCCAGGGATCTGGATTGGAAGGCTGGACATAAGAACTGGACTACATACTGGCCAGGCTATTTAGAGAGGAACTCTAACAGCAATGGAAGCTCAGGTATGAACACTGATCTATGCCCTAGCTATACCCTTGGAAGACAGCAGGGAAACAAGTATTCTCCTGAAAGTGCTCCATTGAGAAATTCCTCTGTGCCAATCCATGATTTTGAACCCATGATTGTTGAAGAAGGGGGAGAGGTGGTAGATACAGGCTGTGAATACATGGATTGCTTTCTGTCTAAACTCCTTTGGTAATTTACTGTTACAAAGTACAACAACCCTCACAAAGAAATACAAACTTGTTCTTTAATCTACTCAGAAAAGCTCCTGAGTAGGATTTTGAGCCAAGCAGTAGAAAGTAAGCCAGCTAAGGGATTTCAGCTGGGTAACTGCTAGCAATTGAGCCTTACCTAATTGCTTGTGAGCTCTGAGGGAATCACTTCTGAGTCTATGTGTGAAGATATAAGAAGTTAACCTGAAAAGAACAGTTTTCCCTACTTTGTGGGTTTTGTTTGTTGATTAAAGCACTGCTAAGAAAATATTAGCTAGAGCCTACAGAAAAGACCATTCTGTTACCATCCTGGTCTTAATTCTTTACTTTGATTGCCTGACAAGTTCAGCTGTTGTTTTCCTGATTTTGTTTTTCTAAGTTTAACACTGAAAGCAAGTATCCTGTTTTATGTGCTACCAAGCATATCTGTGTTGGGAGAAATAACCCCATAAATAAATATCTTATTGGCTTTACACTCAAGCACAACTAATTATTGTGAATGGCTGTGTCTGGTGTGAATGGACTACATTTCCCACAATACCTTGCAAATCATATTAATATATGCCTTTGCCAAGACTGTGAACATTCTCACCCAGGCACCCGTCTGACAACCCTCAGCAATCCAAAGTCAGCTGTCATCCAAAAACCACCCAAATTCAACACCGGGCCATCCTTACTAACTGAAAACTCCTAATTTTACGGACGACTGTCATTTTCTTCTGAGCTCTACTATACAAGGTGTGACAAAAAAGAAACAAGACTGTGGCAGCCATGCCCATGACTCAATGCCAGTTGGCTAACGCTTATGTCACTGTGTTGTGCAACATCTCGCCACTATTCTGCTATAATATTTTTCATCTCTCTCACTCTGTTTTTCTTTTTCAAGCTTTTTTGTAGCACACTGCTACATCGCTTTGTCACGCAACTGGAGGTGGCAGAAATATGGAGCAAAGAATCAACTTTAAATTTCTGGTTAAGTTGGAGAAGGGCCCAACTGAGTGTCTCCAACTTCTCCAAAAGGCTCATGGAGAAGATGCAATGGCAAAGCTGCGAGTCTTCAAGTGGCACAAACGCTTCAAGACTGGCCACGAGGAGATGGAGGATGACCCCACGTCAGGACGGCCTTCCACGACAAAGACAGCTGAGAACATTGACAGAGTGAACCAGCTGGTGCGGAGTGATTGCAGATTGACAGTGCGGATGATAGCTGAGGAGCTCAGCCTGAACAGGGAGTCAGTGCGGACTATCTTAGTGCAGGAGCTGGGGATGCGGAAGGTGTGCACCAAGATGGTGCCCAAGCTTTTACTGGATGACCAGAAGGAGCATCCGGTCAATGTTTGTCGAGACTTGCTAGAGAAGATCGGAGAAGATCCAGAGTTTGTTGGCAGAGTCATCACAGGAGACTTGGGTCTTCCAGTACGACTCTGAAAGCAAGAGACAGAGCCTGCAGTGGAAGACTCAACTGTCACCCAGACCCAAGAAGGCGCGCATGTCCAAATCAAGGATCAAGGTCATGCTGATTGCATTCTTCAACCAGAAGGGAGTGGTCTATCATGAGTTTGTGCCTGAGGGTCAGACAGTCAACCAGCACTTCTACCAGCAGGTCCTCAATTGCCTCCATGACCGGGTTCGGCGCAGCAGGCGGGCTCTGTGGAGAGACAAGTCGTGGATGCTCCACCACGACAACATTCCTGCACACACTGCGCTCAGTGTGAGGCAGTTCTTGGCCAATAAACAGATCACAGCTCTCGACCACCCTCCTTATTCCCCAAATCTCACTTCGTGCGACTTCTGGCTCTTCCCCAGGTTGAAAACTGTGCTCAAAGGAACTAATTTCATCTCTGTAGAAGAGATCAAGGCCACTGTGATGAGGAAGCTGAGGGACCTCAAGGAGGAGGACTTTACCGAGTGCTTCCGTACGTGGCAGAAGCAAATGCAGAAGTGCATTAACACTGGGGGGGGGGGGGGGGAGGGGGATTACTTTGAAGGGGACAATGCATAATTTCTCTGTAGATTTTGTAATAAAACATTTATAGGACAGATTGGTTCTTTTTTGTCACACGTCATATGCCACAACATCTCTGATTATCCTCCAACCACTGTGTTCAAACAGGCATTTAGTTTGCTTACGTTGGACACCTGATTTACACCCACTGAAATACTCAATTGAATGTCATCTGCAAAGAAATGACACCCAGTCCCATATTCCAAAATAATGAGCATCAAGGAGCTCAAATAAACATTGAATAAGAGTGGTGACAATACAGAGCCTTGTAGTAAACCACAGGGCAATGTGTTCACCTTGGAATGCACATCAGTCCAAAGAACACTGAGCTCTGTCAACAAAATAGGATCCCAAACAATCAAGAGCCACCCTCTGAATTCCAAATTCTTTCAGCTACTGCATCAACGAAGAATGGTTCACCGTACTGAATGCATCAGACAAATCCAAAAACACCAAAGAATCAGCCTCCTGTCTACTACCTTATAAAAATAATCCAACAGGGGACAGTTTAAATGCCATGACCTTTCTAAAACCCTGATTACAACTTATGAACAATGCCCTTATCTTCCATAAAATCCCAAAGCCTTCGATAAACCTTCTTAATTAATTTCCTGACAAATGGGATAACAGAAACAGGACAGTAAGAACAGCAAATTCTTATTTATCCTCAATTGTTCCAAAATCAATCTCACTGAAACATGCTTTAATTCCTTTAGCACAATTCCCAACCTCAAAGCAAAATTAACAATTTGGGTCAAAAAGACAGAATTCTCAACTTACATCCCTTAGGCAGGAAATAGGCAGTGAATACAAAACAGTTTGAAGATTTAAATCCACTCAACAATACTTACAGTTTCTTATTAGTTACCTGACCAAATGAAGACCACCATTTTCTATCACAACTGGACCCACACCTCACCCTCAGTGGGTCCCATATGCAAGAAAGCCAGTCAGGAAGCAATGGATATGAGCCTTCTTTGTTATGGAGTGATTTTACAAGGATTAGGTGCCATTCATGGATTTAAAAAAAAACTGATTTACACGTTTTGTATTTACCAAAGGTAGCTCTTGACAGATGAATCTGATTACATTTCTTTTACTGAGCAAGCAGAAAATTGTATTGAGGGAGAACGCTAAATGTGGTGTACTTAGGTTTCTACTTTGATAACTTATAAATAAACTGAGCATCCTTGGTATGGGCCTTAATTGACTGAATTAGAAACTGATCAAGTGGGTAGTGACAAAGGATAGTGGTAAATTGAGTTAATTCTAAGAATAAGGACATTTCCAGTAGTGTGCCATAGGGATTGGTCATTGGTCCGGATCTTTAAAACTGTAATCGATACTGCAGTATTGGGTAAAAGCACAGTTACTTACCTGTAACAGGTGATCTCTGGGAACAGCAGGAATAAGTCTTCACATATGGGTATCGTCGGTACCGACGGAGCCTGCGCGGGAACGCTCCCCAGCGTCCAGTAAGAAAGCTTTTGGGAGCATCCCACAGCGCCTGCGTGCTGCCTTCCCGCCTTTCCCAACCGCCTCTCTCCAGTTTGAGTTTTAAAGCTGAGACAAAGAGAGAGAGGAAAGGAAAGATAGAGAGATACAACTCCTAGGGGAGGTGGGTGGGTTGTGAAGACTTATTCCTGCTGTTCCCAGAGATCACCTGTTACAGGTAAGTAACTGTGCTATCTCCAGGAACAAGCAGGAATGAGTCTTCACATATGGGGACTCCCTAGCTGCAGATGCCAGGGGAAGACCCCAGGTTGTGTGTCCTTGAAAAGGACTCTACCTCCCCCCATGGATCTCTGGCATCCAACCAGGGTAGGTGGGTAGGAGTTGATTAGGAATGGAACAGGTGTTTGAGAACAGCCTGACCAAACGAGGCATCCCGGCGGGAGTCCTTGTCCAAACAGTAATGGGCTGTGAAGGTATGAACCGAGACCCAGGTGGCCGCTTGACAGATTTGGTCGATGGACACAGAGTTTAGATGAGCCATTGAGGCTGCCATGGCTCTCACATTGTGAGCTGTGACATGGCCGTCCAGAGAAAGGTTCCTACTCTGGTAGGCGAAAGAAATACACTGAGCAATCCAGTTGGACAATGTTCTCTTAGAAACTGGAAGTCCTAAATGAGAAGGATCAAAAGCAACAAAGAGTTGAGAAGACGTTCTATGTTGCTGTGTTCTTTGTAAGTAAAAAGCAAGAGCTCTCTTACAATCCAAGGTATGAAGATTCCTCTCTGCACTTGATGCATGAGGTCCTGGAAAAAAGACAGGCAAAATATACCTCTTGGTTTAGATGAAAAGGCGAGACCACTTTGGGCATAAAGTGTGGATTGGTCCTGAGGACTACCTTATCATGATGGAACCTTGTATAAGGTGGATTAGCCACCAAAGCTTGCAATTCACTGATGCGGCGTGCTGAGGTGACTGCAATGAGAAAGACAACTTTCCAAGAAAGAAATTTCAGGGAGGTGGTGGCTAAAGGTTCAAAGGGTGGCTTCATAAGCTGGCCAAGAACCAGGTTTAAGTCCCATGCCACTGGAGGTGGTCTAATGGGAGGTTTAGTTAGAAGAAGGCCTCTCATGAATCTTGTTATAAGAGGATGAGAGAAAATAGGCTGTCCATTGAGAGGCTTGAGGGACGCTGCAATAGCACTCTAATGGACTCTTACTGAATTTGTTTTAAGACCTGCATGGGATAAATGCAGAAGATACTCTAGTAAAGAATTCAAAGGTATTGCAAGAGGGTTAAGACCCTTCTCTGAACACCAAATGGTAAATCTTTTCCATTTGAAAGCATAGGAACGTCTAGTCGAAGGCTTTCTAGAGGCATGAATAATATCTCTGACTTGCTGAGAGAGATGAAAACCTTGAAGGTCTAGGCCTTCAGCAACCAAGCCCTGAGATGAAGAGACTGGGGGTTTGGGTGCCACAACGTTCCCTCCTCCTGGGATAGAAGGTCTGGTGCAGAGCCCAGGTCCAGGGAAGGAGCTTGAGAGAGATGCAGAAGTAGAGGATACCACACTTGGCATGGCCAATGTGTTGCTATGAGGATCATGGTCCCTCGATTTCTCTGAAGCTTGAATAGTGTTTTGGTAATTATGGGAATGGGTGGAAAGGCATAAAGGAAGTCTTGACCCCAGTGAAGGAGGAAGGCATCCTTGGCCTGAACTCCCTGACACGGAATTCTGGAACAGAACCGGGGAAGTTTGGCATTCCACGGACTTGCAAAGAGGTCTATGTCCGGGGTTCCCCAAATTCTAAAAATCCTGGCTACCTGGTCCATGTGTAGGGACCACTCGTGTGGAAGCAGAACGCGACTAAGTCTGTCTGCCCAAGAGTTTTGAACGCCTGGAAGATATAGTGCCAGAAGATGAATGTGATGCTCTCTGGCGAAGGCCCACAGTTGCAAAGCTTCGTTGCAAAGCAACAGAGAGCCAGTCCCGCCCTGCTTGTTTACATAGAACATGGCTACTTGGTTGTCCGTATGGATGAGGACTGTCCTGTAGCTGAGCAGGGAATGGAACACTCTGAGAGCTAAGAATATTGCTCTGAGTTCCAAGAGATTGATATGTAGAGAAGTCTCCTGTGGAGACCAGATGCCCTGGGTGGAGAGATCCTGCAGATGAGCTCCCCAACCCATTGGAGAAGCATCTGTTGTAAGAGTTGCTTGGGGTAGTGACTGCTGAAAAGGGGACCCCAGCAACAGATTTGGAGAGGACTTCCACCACTGGAGAGACCAAAAAAGGCGACTGGAGTTTGCTATTTTGTCTGACAGGCAACCTGATGCCTGAGTCCATTGGGTGGACAAAGTCCATTGAGCTGCCCTCATGTGAAGGCGAGCATATGGAACCACGTGCACGGTGGATGCCATGTGGCCTAAGAGTTGTAACATCTCTCGAGCAGTTAAATGGGACTTTAACTGTATCTGGGAGGCTAACTGCACTAAGCGTAGGCAACGGGCCTGAGGAAGATAGGCCCTTGCAGTTGTGGTATCCAGCAAGGCCCCTATAAACTCCAGAGACTGAGTAGGGGTGAGATTTGATTTTGGGATGTTTATTACCAGTCCCAAATACTGAAGAACACGCATTGTGCAGATTAGACAATTCTGGGCCTCTGACTGGGATGGAGCTCGAATGAGCCAGTCGTCCAGGTAAGGGAAAACGAATATTCCTAGAGTGCGTAGAAATGCAGCTACTACTGCCATGCATTTCGTGAACACCCTTGGTGCAGAGGCCAGACCGAAAGGAAGCACCCTGTATTGGTAGTGCTTTCCTTGAAAAAGGAACCGAAGGAACCTTCTGTGTGTTGGATGGATGAGGACATGGGTGTACGCATCCTTGAGATCTAGAGAACAAAGCCAGTCCTGACTCTGAAGGTATGGAAGCAGAGCACCGAGAGAAATCATCTTGAATTTCTCTTTGAATAGAAACTTGTTCAATTCTCTGAGATCTAATATGGGTCTGTAATGCAATGTGTGCCTTCGAGTCAGTCCTGACCCCTGGCGACCCAGAAGCTCCTGGGTTTTCTTGGCAGTGTCACCGGAAGTAGATTGCCAGGCCTTTCTTCCGAGGCAATGGAGGGTTAAGTGACTTGCCCAAGGCCACAAGGAGTGCTAGTGGGATTCGAACCCTGGTTGCTTGGTTACCAAGCCAGTGTTCTAACCACTAGGCTATGGGTCTGTAGCCCCCTGTTTTCTTTGGGATAAGAAAATAAGGGGAGTAGAACCCTGAGCCCTGTTGAAGAAGAGGTACTTCTTCTATTGCCCCTTGGGCAAGAAGGGTGGCAATCTCCTGACCCAGAAGGTTGAGGAGAGATGTTGGAGAATTGAACTGTTTCACCATGGTGCGAGGAGGAAGGCTTAAGAAATGAAGCTTGTACCCTTCCCTTATGATGGAGAGGGTCCATTGCTCTGCTGTGATTTTTTTCCCATCTGGGAGCAAAGTAAGCCAACCTTCCTGGAATGGTGAGGGGCTCTGGTTCTTCCAGAGCTAGAAAGGCTAAGTTCTCTAGTTGCAAGTCAAAGGCCCTGAGGAGGCTGAGGCTGCTGGGCCGTGGAAGGCCTAGCAGCCTTTGACTTGGCCTGTTTAGGTGGTTGCTGACGTTTTGCAGCAAAACAACCTGCAGAAGATGCCTGCTGACCATAAGCAGGATAATATCTTCCCTTTTTAGAAAAGGATATCTTTTTGAACAATCTTTTCTTAGCAGGAGCAGAGGTGGACTTTGAAAGTCGATCCAAAGCGGAGTTCTCAGCATCCATCTGAGTGGCCTTTGCTTGCCAATCCTTGCCAAAAAGGTTTTCACCTGTACAAGGAAGATTTCCTAATTCATCTTGGACCCAGAGTTCCAAATCAGAAGCTTGTAGCCAAGCAATTCTGCGTGCACCTATGGCAATAGCCGAGGCTCTGCTTACACACTCAAAAGAGTCAAAGGCTGCACGGTTGGAAAATTTGGAAACATCCTGGGCATGTTTGAGCCAAGTGAGAAACTCCTGCCTTTTATCTTCTGAAATAAAAGGGGTTAAAGTCTGCAGATGATCTGTGACTTCTTTTGGAAACATCCCTATATAGAGACTATAGGAGCTGATTCTGGCAGCTAGCATAGAAGCTTGAAAAACCCTACAGCCAAAAGCATCTAGGGTCCTGCATTCACGTCCTGGAGGATTAGATGAATGTCTTTTTGCACTCTTTATCTTTCTCATGGCAGACTCTACCACAATAGAGTGGTGAGGAAGCTGAGTCTAATGAAAGCCAGGACAAGGAGGGACACGATACATGGTGTCTAACCTGCGAGAATGAGGAGAGGTGGTAAGAGGTGTCTCCCACATGCTCAACATGAGATCATACAAAATCTCATGAATAGGTAAAGTAGCTGCCTCTTTAGGAGCTTTAGGATATTGTAAAATATCCAGCTGCTTGGCTCTAGGCTCTGACTCAGGGGCCACTGTGATGGAGAGGCCCCTAGCCACTTCCCTAATGAAGTCTTGAAAAGACAAATCTTCTGGAGGAGACATTCTTCGTTTAGGAGAAGACTCCTGAGGAAGAAGTATCGATGCCTCGACAGATCCTTCAGACTCCTCAGAGTCTTCGGAGGAATCGAAGTATCGCCTGTCTGGATGCTCCTGTAAAGCCCGATATGCATACCGAGTGGGATCGACATCGGGAGTAACCGGTACAGGTTCGGTAGCGATGGGCATCATAGGACAGGGTACCGTTGCAGTCGACACCGAAGCCGATGTCGATGCAATCGGTACTGGCACCGGCGATTGTTGCAGTACTGGAGGCGTCGCAGCCTGCATGAATGCCGTCAGGGTGTGCTGCATGGTCAGAATCTTCTGATCCATCGACGCCACCAAAGTTTGGATGTTGGTACCAGTGGGAGCCACCGGTACCCCAGAACACGGCAACAGGTGATCGGTCGAGGCCGAGCCATCGATGTCAACCTGTGACCCCATAGACAATGCTTTGGAAGCCGGAACTTCCCGCCGGGGTAATTTTGCCGGTGCGGAGTCCTCGAGGACAAACCCGGAGGCATCTCGATGCTTAGAGGGAGATTTGCCCTTCGAGGACCGGCCAGATTTATGCTTGGTTACCTGAGATCCATGGGAGGAAGAAGCAGCCCTGGAAGACGTCGATGCCACCGAAGCTGCATCAGAGGGAAACAGGGTACTGAGCTTGGCTGGTCGGTTCTGCCGACCTCTTTTAGACATCATGGTACAGGACATACAATCCGTGATGGAATGGTCAGGACCCAAACATTTTAGACACCAATCATGGGTGTTGGTGAAAGAAATAGTACCGCCACATTTTGTGCACTTTTTAAACCCAGAGGCGGGCTTCTCCATGAGGAGAAACTATTTAGGCCTAAGGCCCAAAAACTGAATATGCACAGTGAAGAAAGTTTTTTGTTGTTTTTTTTAAAAGAAAGAAAGAAAAGACCGGCGGTACCGGTCCGACGTCGAAGAAGGCAGACGCGACACAAAAGAATAAAGAAAAAATAAAGAACTTCTTCTGCGGTGACAGGAACACGACTTGCTGGCTCCGCGGAAAAGAAGAACTGGAGAGAGGCGGTTGGGAAAGGCAGGAAGGCAGGAAGGCAGCACTCAGGCGCTGTGGGATGCTCCCAAAAGCTTTCTTACTGGACGCTGGGGAGCGTTCCCGCGCAGGCTCCGTCGGTACCAACGATACCCATATGTGAAGACTCATTCCTGCTTGTTCCTGGAGATGATTTACCTCTTTGCAGATGATATTAAAATCTGCAATAGATTAGATCAATGGTTCTCAACCCAGTCCTCTCGGACCCCCAGACCAGTTAGGTTTTCAAGATATCTACAATGAATATGCATGAGATAGATCTGTATGCACTGCTTCCATTGTATGCCTGCCAGACCTTAGACACACCTACCGCATAGCCCTCTAACCATCCTGTAGATTGTTACCCTGTTACAAAAGTTGACAAACCAGTTTTATTGATAAGGTTAACTGTTTAGTTTATCTGTTACTGTTTTCAACTGTTTATGTAAAGCCTGTTCTATGTAAAGCGTTCTTATCTGTTCCTTGTAAACTGCGCTGATTTTGAAATAGTGTGGTATATAAAACCAAATAAATATGCAGATCTATCTCATGCATATTCATTGTGGATATCATGAATACCTGACTGGCCTGGGGATCCCAGAGGACTGAGTTGAGAACCACTGGGTTAGACCATGGAAGATGGGGTAACATGAACAGGGATCTAGCAGAGCCTAAAAACATAACAATTGCTATACCAGGTCACATCAAGAGGTCCATCAAGCCCCATGTCCTGTTTCTATCAGTGACCACTCCTGGTCACAAGTACCTGGCACGATCCCAAAATGTAGCCTGATTCCATACTACTTATCCCTAGGCTTTCCTTGGCTCTACATTAATAACATTTTACTGACATTTTCTCCAGGAACTTGTCCAAACCTTTTTTAAACCCAACTATGCTAATTGCTTTCACCACATCCTCCGGAAAAGAGCTCCAAAGCTTAAGAATGCATTGAATGAAAAATATTTTCTCTTAATTGCTTTCTATGTATTGCTTGGTAACTTCATGGTGTATAGGAGCCATCCTCATGAAAAAGATCTAGGTGTTGTCATGGGGAATATGTTGAAAATCTTCTGCCCAGTGTGTGGTGGCAGTGGCCAAAAAAGGCAAACAGAATGTAGGAATTTTGTTTGTTTTAGTCTCAGTTAATTTCTTAATATCATAATGTCTCTGTATTGCTCCATGGTGCGACTACACCTTGAGTACTGTGTGCACTTCTTGTCGTCACATCTCAAGAGATATTACGGAATTAGAAGAGGTACAGACAAGGGTAATCAAAATGATAAAGAGATGGAATGACTCTCTTATGAGGAAAACCTAAAAAGGCTCTTCATACTGTATTTGTCACCATTGCAAATAACTTTGTGCCTTAATGGTTTTAGAACATAAGAACATAAAATATGCCATACTGGGTCAGACCAAGGTCCATCAAGCCCAGTATCCTGTTTCCAACAGTGGCCAATCTAGATCATACGTACCTGTCAGGTTCCCCAAAAGACGCATAAGATCATAAGATATGCCATACTGCAGCAGTTCTCAACCTGTGGGTTGCGACCCCCATAGGGGGTCGCCACAGGATTTAGCGGGGGTCGCCTCGCCTCACCTCACTCCGCCGTTAAAAAAAAAAAAGCACCCAAGTTGCTGCCGCTGCCGAGTCCGCTTCTCGGCAGCGGCAAACTCACCACCTCCCAGTCCCTTCTAATGCAGCCGCGGCTCCCTGCCTCTTAGGGAACCGCGGCTGTGCCAGTAAAACTGTTGCGGAGCCTTCCTTTCTCTTGACGGGCTCCGTGCAGCATTGTCCCGCCTCTAAAGGAAGTTGTTTACCACTTCCTTTGGAAGCGGGACAATGTTGCATGGAGCCCGTCGAGAGACGTGAAGGCTCCGCAACGGTTTTATAGGTATAGCCACAGTTCCCTAAGAGACAGGGAGCCGCGGCTGTAGAAGAACAGCAGAGCAGCAGCAGGCAGACAGGGAGAGGGGAGGAGGGGGCAGGGAACCTGCAATGGGGCTGACATGGAGGGATGGATAGATGGAGGGGTCTGACATGGAGGGGGGGCTGACATGAATGGAGGGGAGGGCTGACATGGAGGGAGGGGGCTGACATGGACAGGGGGGATGACATGGAGAGAGGGGGGCTGACATGGATAGAGGGAGGGCTGACATGGAGAGAGGGAGGGGTGGCTGACATTGATGGAGGGAGGGGGCTGACATGGACAGATGGGGGCTGACATGGACAGAGGGGGGCTGACATGGATGGATGGAGGGAGGGGGGCTGACATGGACAGAGGGGGTTGACATGGATGGATGGAGGGAGGGGGCTGACATGGACAAAGGGAAGAGACAGGGGGACATACTGTACAGATGGGCAATAAATGCTGGACAGAGGGGAGAGACAGTGCGGGTTAGGATTATAATGGGCAGATGGGGGAGGGCTAGGACTGGTAATGGGTTGATTTCTCTCATGCTGCTCTTCAACCTGCTCTTTGTTTCGTCTTACTTTCCTGTCTTTTAATGGCATTCCTTTTCCTTTCTATCTCTTGTAGCCCACAGTTTGTTGTATTGTACACCGCCCTGACGCTTCGGCAAGGGCGGTATATCAAGTTTTGCAAATAAAGATTAGGGAAGGCTAGGACTGGGAATGGACTGATCAAAGGGAAGGGGGGGGGTTGGGACTGGTAATATGCTGATAGGGGGGTAGGACTGGGAATGGAATGATGGGGGGCTAGCACTGGTAATGGACTGATGGGGGGGCTAGCACTGGAGAGCTGATCAGAGAGGTTAGAACTGGAAATGGGCTGATGGGCATAAGACTGGTAATGGGCTGATTAGGGGAGGCTAGCACTGGTAATGGGGTTGAGGAGGGACTAGCACTGGAAATGAGATGATTAGGGGAGGCTAGGACTGGTAATGAGTTGATGGGGGGTAGGACTGGTATTGGGCTGATTAGGGGAGGCTAGCACTGGTAATGGGGTTGAGCGGGGATTAGCACTGGAAGCGAGCTGATTGGGGGACTTCAACTGGGAATGGGCTGATTGTGGGGAGGGGAGGATAGAGCTGCTGGCCCTGGAAGAAAACTGGGGGCTAAGGCTACAAATGGGCTGATACGAGGGGATGGGAGAATGGAACTGGAAGAGAGTGGATCTGAGAGGGGCTGCCATGGTATTTGTACTAGAAGGGACTGCTCAGTGGGGAAGGAGGGGGACTGGAAGGGAATGGACACCAGTGGCAGTCATGGGAATGCAAGTTGACATTGGAAGGTACTGAGAGTGAGGACTGGAAAGGGGCTGATACTGGGGATGGTTACTGGGACTGGAAATAGGCTGATGGAAAGAAGTGAAGAAAACAAAAGAAGAGATAAGAAATGGCAGATGGACCATAGATCACAGAAAGAGAGCTAAGAGAAGACAGGAAAACAGAAGCCTCAGATCGGGACCAGCATGATTAGAGAATAAATTGGTCAGACAACAAAGGTAGAAAAAATCATTTTATTTCATATTAGTGATTTGACTACAAAATCATCATAACTTTGAAATCAAATATTGTTACTTGTTATTGTGATTGTGGTTTAAATAAGTAAATTTTATAAATAAAAACATATTGCAAAGGCCTATAATATATTAATAATTCAACAAATGATTACAGCGACAATGCGTTAACGGTAAAGGAAGAGAGACGCATTTGATTTTATCATTGGGGGTCTCCACAAGTTAACCAATGGTAAAAGGGGTCACGGTACAAAAAAGGTTGAGAACCACTGCCATAAGATATGCCATACTGGGTCAGACCAAGGTCCATCAAGCCCAGTATCCTGTTTCCAACTGTGGCCAATCTAGGTCACAAGTACCTGGCAGTTTCCCCGGAAGACACAGGTTCCACAATGCTTGTATTGGGACAAGCAGTAGATTTCTCAGGTCCCATTTAATAATGGTTTATGGACCTTTCCTCCAGGAACTTGTCCAAACCTTTTTTAAACCCAGCTACACTAACAGCCCAACAAAAGTAACAAACACGTTGCCCTGGTGGGAATTTTCCAAACATTGTTAGGAAAACAGGCCACAAAACATTGCAGCTATCAACAGATTCCCCGGTGACCTGACCCCCTGGGAGATAATATACTTTGGAAAACATTATTGAATCAGCATTAGGTAGGGCTAGGGCTTCCCTAAAATATTTCCATAGCAATACATCAGAAGGAAGTAATGATGTAATAGTGTCTTCTAAATGAAATAAATGGAATTAGATGAAAATGAAATCCCATGACCCTTTAATTTCCTCAAGGGTCTCGTGAAGGATTTTGTCAAACACCTTCTGAAAATCCAAATACAGTATATCAACCAGCTTACCTCTTATCCACTTGTTTGTAAACACCATCAACAAAAAATCTAATAAATTGGTAAGGAATGACTTGCAAAATTTGCAACTCCATATGCAATACGCAAAATCAGTTATACTTGTAAGTAGCACTACTAACACACTGATGCTGTTCTTTTCTCTACTTTCTCTTTTGTTAAATGGCTTTTAATGTGCATCATGCCAAATACACATTTTTTATATTATTATACACATTTTACAAAACATTCCATGTTCCACGGTACTTTTGGACGATGTTGAGATACGGTAGGCGTGGTTACACTCTTGTAAATATTTATGTGTTTATTGTTTTTTAATTATTATGAACTACTGTATTTTAGAAGGGAATTTTTATTGTAAGGTGTGTGTGAAGTTATGTTTTGTTTTAATATATCTGTGACTTGTAAACCGTAGGGAGCTGTTTTTTTTTAATGTAAATAAAATAAATGCTATATGCCTTCAGCACATCCTTGTCTGGGAACTACCCAAAGACTAACTAGCCTGTTGTTCCCAAAGACTAACCGGCCTGAACTACAGGATGGTTAGTCTGACCTCTGTGGTGAGTAAACTAATAGAAAGGCTGCTAAAATAGAGGATAGTGAAGTTTCTGAAATCCAATGGATTGCAGGATTCAAGGCAGCATGGTTTTATGAGAAGCAGGTCTTGTCAGACAAATCTCATTGATTTCTTTGACTTGGTGACCAGAGAGTTGGACAGAGGGAGTGCTATTGATGGGGTGTACTTAGATTTTAGTAAAGCCTTTGACACCATTCTGTACAGGCGACTTATAAATTAATTCAGTGCCCTAGGAATGAACCCTAAAGTGACTGACTGGGTTAGAAATTGGTTGAGTGTGAAGTGACAAAGGCTACAGATACATAAAGCTCCTTCTGAGAAGGATGTTACTAATAGTGTGCTGCATGGCTCTGTCCTTAGTCTGATTCTTTTAACATTTTTGTAAGTGATATTGCAGAAGGGCTATCAGGTAAGGTTTGCCTCTTTGCGGATGATACCAAAATCTGCAATAGAGAAGAGACTCAGGAAGGTGTAGATAACATGAGGAGGGATCTAATAAAGCTTGAAGAATGGTCGAGAATTTGTCAGCTGAGATTTAATGCTAAAAAATGCAGTCATGCATTTGGGCTGCAAAACCCCAAGGGAGCGTTACAGTATAGGGGGCGAAGTGCTTCTGTCCACAAAAGAAGAGCAAGACCTAGGGATGATTGTTTCTGATCTTAAGGTGGCTAAACAGGTAGAAAAGGCGACAGCAAAAGTCCGGAGATACTTGGGTACATAGGGAGAGGAATGGCTAGCAGGAAGGAAGAGACAATAGTGCCTCTGTATAAGTTTTTGGTGAGACCTAATTTAGAGTATTGTGGGCAATTCTGGAGACTACACCTTCAAAAGGATATAAACTCTGGGAGGTGTTTCAGCAGCCATGCAGGTATTGAGGAGGCACAGGCGTTTCTCCCGGATAGGCCCAAAGTGATCGGGGGCTTGGATAAAGGCAGCAGGGATTCCCTGAATGAGCCAGGAGGTGTTTCAGCGTCTGTGCAGATGTTGAGGAGGCACGGGTGTTTCCCCTGGACAGCCCCAAAGTGATCGGGACTTGGATAACTCCCATGAGATCCTAGGCGCGTGGCCATTGGTGTGCAGTCATGGCATATCCAAAGGGGCTTGTAATGCCCCTTGTGAGCCCTTTGGAGCACTATTAGAGCCCTGAAAAGTGTGAGAGCGAGTCCGTAGAACACTTGTATTAATAGAGAAATGTAAAAAAAAAAAAAAGTGTTTTCTTCAGATGCTGTAATTGATCCAATGGACAAGCACTTAATTTCAAACATAGAGCCGGACCCACTAGCAGGTACTGATTTTTTGACCATTCAAGACTTTGGGGCATCTTTGAGCTCTTCAGCCCATACCCCACCTCTCCCTCCAGGGACCTTGATCTCTCCTGTTCCATTGGACAATGTTAGTCCTTTATGTCAGAGCCCTCCATCTTTAATTATTGCACCTTATCAGGTAGCGACGTGGTCGCCCATTTTGGATGCTGTTAAGGCGATATCTGTTGAGCAGGTGTCTCTTGCCAACATCTGGACAGTGGTGACCCATACAGAGCAGACAATAGTCTTAACCATATCTCGGCTTTGTATATTCTCCCAAGAGACGGTAACAAGGCTGCGTGGGGTTTAGGAGTGGGTGAGCTCATTAAGTGGACAGGTACTTAAATGTGAACAGACCTTTTCCTCTCTTCAATCAGTGCATGCTGCAACAATCAAGGATAACAATTATTCACAGGAGACTTGATATTTGATAGTTGTTTGTTAATTTTCAAAGAGCAAATAATATAAGCTTTTTGAATTTTCCTATTACATCATTACCTTTTCCTGATGTATTGCTGTGGAAATAATTTAGGTAAGCCCTAGCCCTACCTAATGCTGATTCAATAATGTTTTCCAAAGTATATTATCTTCCAGGGGGTCGGGTTTCCAGGGAATCTATTGATATGTTTTGTGGCCTGTTTTTAATTTATATTTCCTTGTGTATATTGTATGGTCATGTCTCTTGCATGCTTCTTTCTAAGTATTGATTGAAAACCCAATTTAAAAAAAAAAGGATATAAACAGGGCGGAGTCAGTGCAGAAGGTGACTACCAAAATGGTCAATGGACTTCGCCATAAAGGCATATGAGAATAGACTTAAAGATCTCAATAGGTATACTTTGGAAGAAAGATGGGAGAGGGGAGGTATGACAGAGACATAAATGTACAGGAAGAGAACCTCTTTTAATTGAAAGAAAGCTCTGCAATGAGGGGGCATAGAATGAATGTGAAAGGGGATAAACTCAGGAGTAATATGTGGAAATATTTATTTACGGAAAGAGTGGAAGATACATGGAATTGTCTCCCAGTGGAGGTAGGAGAGAGAAAAAAATTGTATCTGAATTCAAGAAAGCATGGGAAAAACAGAAGATCTCTAAATGAAAACAAGGGACCAAAGAGCTTAATGATTCTTATGGAAGAGCAGACTGCATGGTCTTTATCTGCCGCCATGTTTCTCTGTTTCCAAACCTTCCAGATTTTTGTATCATCTGCATAAAGGCAAAACTTTCCCAACAGCCCTTCCGCAATATTGTTTTCAGAAATGTTAAAAAAGAACTAGAACAAGGACCATATCCTGTGGTGTGGCACACTATGCCTCTGGTAACACACTTTCCTCAGAGTGAACGCATTTATCATTACCCTTTGTGACATACCTCTCAACCAGTCGCTAATCCAGGCACTTTAGGGCCCATAGCAAGTCACCTGTGCAGAACCATGTCAGAAAACCATGCCAAGATCTATATACACCTCATCTAGGGCTTGTCCCTAATCCAACTCTCTCATTACCCAGACCAAATTGATCAGACTCATCTGTGAAGGCTTACCTCTGGTAAAACCATGCCCCTTCACTGGGTAATAAAACTCTCTCCTGTTTATTTATTTTTATTTAATCTGCTACCCAAAGAGACTAATGAGAGGGGATATGAGAGATTTACAAAATCACGAATGATATGGAAAAGACAAATAGGAAAGTTATTTATGCCTTCAAACTGTACCAGAGTTACAGGGCACTCCATGAAACTAGCAGAATTTAAAAAAAAAAACCAACCCTGGAAAAAGATTTTTTTTCACTCAACGAACAATCAAGTTGTGGAATTTGTTTTCAGAACAGGAGGTGAATTTAAAAGAAAATCTGGATTTAAAAGAGAGATTTATGTTGACAATTATTAGCCAAGCAGACCTGCAAAGCTACTGCTCATCCTTGAGAGGGAACTAGAGGAATGAATCTGTTTTTTGGGATCTACCAGGTAATTCCTGGATTTGCCCTTGTTGGTGACAAGATGCCAGACTTGATAACAGTTGGTCTGACCCACCATGGCATTTTTGTCCTCACAGTACACCTGCTCTTTCCAGTCACTAATTTCATTTACTACTCACTTAATTCATCTGTGCTTATCACAAAAGATGAGCTCAAGAATCTACTATTTGCCCTTCTACCTACTTCCCCTAATAGCCCTTTCTCCATTCCTGTCCTCCTCACTACCACTGTTTTACTTGTTCAATCTATACTTAGGTATCTTATTTATTTTTATTTTATTATTTGTTATTTAGCATTTGTATATACCACATTTCCGATGGTCAATGCGGTTTACATGGAACAATTTAACTTTAAATATTTTATTAAGTAAATTTAACAACATTTCAGCACCCTTTAAAAAGGAGATAGAGCAGCTTTTAAACTAGATGCAAGGTTCCACATTAGGAACCACCACCCTGGAAAGAGATTTGGGCTTCATTGTGGATACCATGTTAAAACCCTCGGCCCAGTGTGCAGCGGCGACCAAGAGAGCAAATAGAATGCTAGGTATGATAAGGAAAGGAATGGAAAATAAAACAAAAGATATTATAATGCCTCTATGTCGTTCCATGGTGAGACCGCACCTTGAATATTGTGTGCAATTCTGGTCACCGTATCTTAAAAAGGATATAGCGATTTTAGAAAAGGTTCAGAGAAGAGCCACCAAAATGGTAAAGGGGATGGAAGGATACTCCTATGAAGAAAGGCTAAAAAGGTTAGGGCTCTTTAACCTGGAAAAGAGACGGCTGAGGGGAGATATGATAGAAGTCTATAAATTAATGAACGGAGTGGAACGGGTAAACGTAGATCGATTGTTTACCTTATCAGAATATAGAAAGACTAGGGGACATGCAATGAAGCTACAGGGTAAACTATTTAAGACTAATAAAAGAAAATATTTTTTCACTCAACGTGTAATCAAACTCTGGAATTTGTTACCGGAGGATGTAGTAAAGGCTGTTAGTGTAGCTGGGTTTAAAAAAGGTTTGGACAAGTTCCTGGAGGAAAGGTCCATAAACCATTATTAAGGGACCCAGGATATCAATGCTTGAACCAATACAAGCATTGTGGAACCTGTGGCTCTTGGGGAAACTGCTAGGTATGTATGACCTAGATTGGCCACTGTTGGAAACAGAATACTGGGCTTGATGGACCTTGGTCTGACCCAGTATGGCATATCTTATGTTCTTAGATAATAGGGGAAAGCCGACAGTCGCCCAAGAGCGGATGGTTCAGAAGAATGTATCCTTGAAGGATACTACCAAAAGCAGAGAGGTTCCAAAAAAGAGTAAAGTAGCCCAAATGCCCTCGAATATGGAGCAGACAGAGCTTAAAGATCCCAAATTACCCATGTCTACCACTAGCCAAATTAATATGAATAAAATACAGTCTCTAAAATGCTTGTATGCAAATGCTAGAAGTCTAAAAAATAAGATGGGAGAGTTAGAATATATAGCACTAAATGAGAGGTTAGATATGATTGGAATATCAGAGACATGGTAGAAGGAGGACAACCATTGCGACACTGTGATACCTCGGTACAAACTATATTGTAATGATAGAGCTGATCAAATTGGTGGAGGGGTTACGCTCTATGTTAGAGAGGGCATTGAGTCAGAAAGGATTAAAGTTTTGCAGGAAACAAAATATGCTGTAAAATCTCTATGGATTGAAATTCCATGTAAAAAGAGGAAGGCGATGGCAATGGGGGTGTACTATCGATCGCCTGGCCACAATGAACAAATGGATGATGAAATGCTCAAAGAAATCAAGGAAGCTAACAAAAGTTACAGCGCAGTAATAATAATGGGTGATTTCAATTACGCCGGTATCGACGGTCAGTGTCACGGCAGGACATGCTAGGGAGATAAAGTTCCTAGATGAAATAAATGACTGCTTCTTGGAGGAGCTGGTTCATGAACCGACCAGAGGGGAAGCCATATTAGACCTAGTCCTTAGGGGAACACCAGAACTAGTGCAAGAGATAAGGGTGTTGGGGCCACTTGGCGATAGTGATCATAGCATGATTGCCTTTGATTTAATTAGTGGAGGAGGGATAGTAAGGAAATCCACAGTAGTACTTTTAACTTTCGAAAGGGAGACTATGAAAAAATGAGGAAAATAGTTTAAAAAAAAAACTAAAATGAGCAGTTGCAAAGGTTAAAGACTTACATCAAGCTTGAGTGTTGTTGAAAAATACTATCTTGGAAGCCCAGACCAGATGTATTCCACGCTTTAAGAAAAGTGGAAGGAAGTCCAAAAAACTGCCAGCATGGTTTAAAAGTGAGGTCAGAGAGGCTGTTGTTGCCAAAAAAGCATCTTTCAGGAATTGGAAGAAAGAGCCAAACAACGAAACCTGGAAACACAAGCACTGGCAAGTCAAATGCAAGGTATTGATAAGGCAGGCAAAGGGAGAATTTGAGAAGAAGCTTGCTGCGAAAGCAAAAATGTGAAATAAAGACTTTTTCACTCAACGTGTAATCAAACTCTGGAATTTGTTACCGGAGGATGTAGTAAAGGCTGTTAGTGTAGCTGGGTTTAAAAAAAGGTTTGGACAAGTTCCTGGAGGAAAGGTCCATAAACCATTATTAAGAAGGGACCCAGGATATCAATGCTTGACCCAGTACAAGCATTGCGGAACCTGTGTCTTTTGGGGAAACTGCTAGGTACAATGACCTAGATTGGCCACTGTTGGAAACAGGATACTGGGCTTGATGGACCTTGGTCTGACCCAGTATGGCATATCTTATGTTCTTATGTTTCTTAACCTGTTCAAAAATCGCCTTCTATTGCTTGACATATAATTCTACTCCTCCTAATCATATAGTGATGCTTGGCCCACATTGTTCCCCGTATTGCCCTGTAGAATGCAGAGATCAAGCCCCTGAAATTCTTCTTCCCTTACCACAGAACCTCCAATTCTGTAAAATTTTGTCCCATCTTTTCCCTCCGCAGCTTTTCAAGGAGGTAATGAATCATTTGTCCATTACAGAAACTTCTCTCTCGCCAGTAATCCATATTTATTTATTTATTTAACAAGTTTTTTATACCGCCTTTTCCTTCAATCAAAGCGGTCACAAGAAATACAAGGTATAAACAAGGGAAACAAACAGTATAGACATGACAACATATGGTAATGTAGGAAAAATAACAAGGGTTAACAAAATAGTGGATTATTTATAAAATATATACAATAGATGATATCTTAGTCATTTGTTGATCCATAGTGCTCAATAAAAAGTAAAGTTTTTAATGTCTCTTGAAGGTCCTTAAAAGGTACCCATTCACCTCCATCAATAAACTGAACCACTTTAACCCTACTCTTTCCCACCTTCTATAAATCCCCCCTTCTGTCCCAGGGAGAAAATCCACTGTATTGGACAACTCTCACATTACTGAGAATGCTTGATCTCCTCCACCTTCTTTCCTTATTCCATATCCCTAATCTCCAGGAACAAGCAGGAATAAGTCCTCACATATAGATAAGTCTGAACCGACGGAGCCCGCGCGGGAAAGCTCCCCAGCTTTTCAGATGAAAAGCTTTTGGGGCTTCCCACAGCGCATGCGCGCTGCCTTCCCGCCTTCCTTACCAGCTCTCTTCAGTTCTTTTTTTCCGCGGAGCCAGCAGGTCGTGTTCCTGTCACCGCTGAAGAAATTTTTATTTTAATTTGTTTCTTTTGACCGCGTACCTGCCTTCCCCATACCAAAACCGGTACTGCCGGTCTCTCTTTCTTTCTTTAAAAAAAAAAAAAAAAAAATCTTTTTTTATTTTATCAGCACAGCTTGGTAACTTTTGTTAGGCCTTCAGGCCTACACAAATTCTCCTCATGGAGAAACCAGCTCCTGGTTTTAAAAAGTGTACCAAGTGCAATGCTGTTATTTCTCTCACAGACACCCATGAATGGTGTCTTAAATGTTTAGGACCTGACCACTCCATACCGGACTGCCCATTCTGCTCCCAGATGTCTAAACGTGGTATGCAGAACCGGGCCAACAAGTTCCATGTGCTGTTTGCTTCAGATAATCCAGCATCACAGTCATCCAGGTCTTCCTCTCCGCATGGATCTCAGGTAACCAAACTTTCTGTGGGAAAATCCTCTAAAAGCAAATCTCTTTCAAAAGATCGAGAGGCTCTCAATCTTGAGTTCGAGGATTCTGCCCAGACCAAAAAACCCCGGCGGGAGGCTCCGGCCTCCAAAGCATCACCTATGGGGTTACAGGTTGACATCGATGGCACGGCCTCGACTGATCACCTGTTAGACTGCTCTGGGGTACCCGTCGATACCGGTACCGACATCCAGGCAGCAGTGGCGTCCATGGGCAATACTGTCCAGACCATGCAGCAGGCCGTTTTGGCTTTCATTAAGGCTGCGACGCCCTCGGTACCGATTCCATCGGTACCGACCCCGGTTCCGGTATCCACCGGAATCGAGACCATCGACTTCCAAGCGTCAATCGGTTCCGCTTGCTGGATTCAGGCTTTTGCCCGATACCAATCCCATGCCCGATACGCCCGATGTCGATATCGATCGGTACGCGTATCGTGCATTGCAAGCACAGAGAGAATACTCAGATTCTTCTGAGTTCAATTCCTCTGATGACTCTGCTGAGTTTGATCTTCCTGAGGAGCCCTCTTCTCTAAAGAGGAGGATGTCTCCTCCAGAGGATTTATCCTTTCAGGATTTCATTGTTGATGTAGCTAAAGCACTTTCTATTGCTACATCTGCTGAAAAGGAACCCAGATCAAAAAAATTGGATATTTTAGGATACTCTAAACCTCCTAAAGAGGCAGTTACTCTGCCTATCCATGAAATCCTTCAAGAACACTTGATGGATTTGTGGGAGACTCCTCTAACCCTGTCTCCTCATTCCCGTAGGTTGGACACCATGTACCGGGTCCCTCCTTCTCCTGGGTTTCAAAAGACTCAGCTGCCTCACCACTCCATTGTGGTGAAGTCTGCTATGAAGAAGATAAAGAGTCCTAAAAGGCATTCCTCTACCCCTCCAGGGCGAGAATGTAAGACCCTCGACTCTTTTGGTAGAAAGATCTTTCAGGCTAGTATGCTTATAGCCAGGATCAATTCTTACAGCCTTTATATGGGCATGTTTCTCAGAGAACTTGCCCTAAAGGTACGGCATTTAGCCCCCTTTATCCCTGAGGATAAAAAGGAGGACTACACTACTCTGGTGACACAACTTTCAGAGGTCTCCAAGTTTTCCAACAGGGCAGCCTTTGATTCCTTTGAGGTTGCTGGCAGGGCTTCGGGAATCGCTATTGCAGCCCGACGTCTTGCTTGGCTACAGGCTTCTGACCTAGAACCCTGGGTCATGGATGGCTTAAGGAATCTGCCCTGTACAGGAGAGAACTTATTTGGTGAGGACTGGCAAATTAAAGCTGCTCAAATGGACGCAGAAAATGCCACTCTAGATAGACTTTCTAAGTCTACTTCTACTCCTGCCAAAAAGAAACCTTTTAAAAGGCCGTACTACAAGAAGGCCAGATTTTCCACAAATACTGGCCAACAATCTTCTCAGCCTCGCTTTGCTGCTAAACGTCAGCAATCTAAGCAAGTAAAGTCAAAGTCTGCAGTGTCTGCTACACCCCAGCAGGCTCAACCCCCTCAGGGGTTTTGACTTGCCCCTAGAGAACTGAATTGCCTCACCATGGTATGGGGAGGAAGGCTGGAGAAATGAAGTTTGTAGCCCTCTCTGATGATAGAGAGGGTCCATTGCTCTGATGTTATTTGCTCCCATCTGGGAGCAAAGTGAGCTAATCTTCCCGGTATGGTGAGAGGCTCTGGTTGTTCCAGAGCCAGAAATGGTAAGTTCTCCCCCATCTCTTCTGACCCTGTTGGGTCAGGAAGTCTCCTCTCTCCTTGCCCAAGGGGCAATAGAGGAGGTTCCTCTTCCTCAACAGGGGTTAGGGTTCTACTCCCCTTACTTTCTCATAACAAAGAAGACAGGGGGCTTCAGACCTATCCTAGATCTGAGAGAATTGAACAAGTTTCTATTCAAGGAGAAATTCAAAATGCTCTCTCTGGGCATTCTCCTTCCATACCTTCAGAGTCAGGATTGGCTTTGTTCTCTAGATCTCAAGGATGTGTACACTCATATACTCATCCATCCATCCCACAGAAAATATCTTCGATTTCTGTTCCAGGGAAAACATTTCCAATACAGAGTACTTCCCTTCGGTCTCGCCTCTGCTCCAAGAGTATTCACAAAATGCATGGCAGTCGTAGCCGCATTTTTAAGAGGCATGGGAATCTTCGTGTTCCCATATCTGGACGACTGGCTCATCCGAGCTCCATCTCAGTCAGAAGTCCAGATTCCTTGGACCGCACAAGGCGTATTCTTCAATATCTGGGACTTGTGGTAAACATTCCCAAGTCCCAACTCATCTCTACTCAGTCCCTGGAATTCATAGGGGCTTATCTGGATTCCACCACTGCAAGGGCCTACCTTCCTCTGGTCCGAGGCCAACGGCTAATAAGCTTGGCCTCCCAGGCTCAGTCCAGAAGTCACTTGTCAGCCAGAGAAATGCTGCAACTTCTGGGCCACATGGCCTCCACGGTTCATGTGGTGCCCTATGCTCGTCTCCATATGAGGGCAGCTCAATGGACATTAGCCACCCAGTGGTCTCAAGCATCGGGACTGCTGTCAGACCACGTACTCACCTCAAAACGTCTGTTTTGGTCTCTCCAGTGGTGGACATCCTCCAAAAATCTGTTGTTGTGGACCCCCTTCCAACCTTCGTTGCCCCAAGCAACCCTCACAACAGATGCCTCCCAAACAGGGTGGGGAGCTCATCTTCAACATCTCTCCACTCAGGGAACCTGGTCTCCCCAAGAGACCACCCTTCATATCAACCTTCTGGAACTGCGAGCAATCTTCCTTGCCCTCACAGTCTTCCATACCCTCCTTGCCAACCTGACCGTCCTAGTTCAGACAGACAATCAGGTGGCCATGTTCTATGTCAACAAGCAAGGAGGGACGGGCTCTCTGTCGCTTTGCAACGAAGCTCTCAGATTATGGGCTTTCGCCAGAGAGCATCAAATTCATCTTCTGGCAGTGTATCTTCCAGGAGTTCAAAACTCTCGGGCAGACAGACTCAGTCGAGTTCTGCTTCCACACGAGTGGTCCCTGCATATGGACCAGATACACAGAATCTTCCAGGAATGGGGGACCCCGGACATAGACCTCTTTGCAAGTCCGTGGAATGCCAAACTTCCCCGGTTCTGTTCCAGGATTCCGTGTCAGGGAGCTCAGGCCAACGACGCCTTTCTCCTGCATTGGGGTCAGGAATTCCTGTATGCTTTTCCACCCATTCCTTTGATTCCCAAGACTCTGTTCAAACTTCAGAGGGATCACGGGTCGATGATCCTTATAGCTCCACGCTGGCCACGCCAAGTGTGGTTCCCTCTACTTCTACAGCTCTCCCAGGGCTCCTCCCTGGACCTGGGAGCTGCGCCAGACCTTCTGTCTCAGGAGAAAGGGACTTTGTGGCACCCAAACCCCAAGTCCCTACATCTCCGAGCTTGGTTACTGAAGGCTTAAGCCTTCATGAGTTTAATCTTTCTCAGCCAGTGAAAGATATCCTTCATGCCTCTAGGAAACCCTCTACCAGGCGTTCCTATGCTTTCAAATGGAAACGTTTTTCCATTTGGTGTGCTCAACAGGGTCTTGACCCTCTGGCACTTCCTTTGAATTCTCTACTAGACTATCTCCTGCATCTTTCCAATGCAGGCCTCAAGACAAATTCAGTACGAGTCCATTTAAGTGCTATTGCAGCATCCTTAAAACCTATAAATGGACAACCTGTCTCCTCTCATCCTCTCGTTGCAAGGTTCATGAGAGGCCTGACCCTAAGTAAACCTCCCATCCGACCTCCGCCGGTAGCATGGGATTTGAACCTAGTTCTAGGTCAGCTTATGAAACCACCTTTTGAGCCTTTGGACTCTACCTCCTTGAAATTTCTTTCCTGGAAGGTTCTTTTCCTTATTGCAGTCACTTCGGCTCGCCGCATCAGTGAACTGCAGGCTTTGGTGGCTAATCCACCTTATACCAGATTTCATCATGATAAGGTGGTCCTTAGGACGAATCCCCACTTTATGCCCAAAGTGGTCTCGCCTTTTCATCTTAATCAAGAGGTATATCTACCTGTTTTTTCCCGGCTCCTCATGCATCCAATGCAGAGAGGAACCTTCATACTCTTGACTGTAAAAGAGCTCTCGCCTTTTACCTCAACAGGACTCAGCCACATCGAAAGTCTTCCCAACTTTTTGTGGCTTTTGATCCTTCTCATTTGGGACTTCCAGTCACCAAACGTACACTTTCCAATTGGATTGCTCAGTGTATTTCTTTTACTTACCAGAGTAAGAACATTTCTCTGGAAGGCCATGTCACAGCTCACAATGTGAGAGCCATGGCTACTTCTATGGCTCATCTTCACTCTGTATCCATAGATCAGATCTGTCGAGCAGCCACTTGGGCCTCGGTTCATACCTTCACAGCCCATTACTGTTTGGACAAGGACTCCTGCTGGGATGCCTTGTTTGGTCAGGCTGTCCTCAAACACCTGTTCCATACTTAAGCAACTCCTGCCCACCTTCCCTGAATGGATGCCTGAGATCCATACGAAGATGGTTTACCCTTGGAGGGGGATCTCCCAGGCATCTTAGCTAGGGAGTCCCCATATGTGAGGACTTATTCCTGCTTGTTCCTGGAGATAGCACAGTTACTTACCTGTAACAGGTGATCTCTGGGAACAGCAGGAATTAGTCCTCACAACCCACCCACCTCCCCTAGGAGTTGTATCTTCTATCTATCTACCTTCCTTTCCTCTCTCTATTGTCTCAGCTTTAAACTCGAACTGAAGAGAGCTGGTAAGGAAGGCGGGAAGGCAGCGCGCATGCGCTGTGGGAAGCCCCAAAAGCTTTTCATCTGAAAAGCTGGGGAGCTTTCCCGCGCGGGCTCCGTCGGTTCCGACTTACCCATATGTGAGGACTAATTCCTGCTGTTCCCAGAGATCACCTGTTACAGGTAAGTAACTGTGCTGTATATGTTTTACAAATGGGTTCCCCCCCCCCCTCAGGTAACCTCCTTTCGTCCTGGCTCACCCATGATAGGCTTCCCAGTGGACGTCCCTTTTTCTCAGTCTTCTTAAGGACCACCACGTTCTTCTCTTCCTGTTCCTCTCGCCAATCCATTAGGTGGCGAATCTGTGCTGCCCAGTAGTATGCCTGGAAGTCAGGCACTCCTAACCCCCCCTTCCTCCCTCCTTCTATATAGGACTGACCTACCCACTCTCGGAGGCTTCCTCTTCCAGATGAAACTGAACACTTTCCTCTGTAAGTCTCTAAAATGCCTTATTGGAATCTGTTTTGGGAGAGCATGAAAGAAATACAGCACCCACGTCAAGATATTCATTTTGACTGCATCTATCCTTCCCAACCAGGACATTTCCAGTCCTTGCCAACCCTGTAAATCTTTCCCTACCTCCTTCCCGAGGACTGGGTAGTTGGCATCATACAGGGTCGTATGATATGCGGTTATACGCATTCCTAAATATCTGAGTGCCTCTTGTGCCCACCTAAATTAATACTTCCCTCTCAGGCGTCTAGGACCTCTTGGTCCAAGTTGATATGTAGTGTCTCTGTCTTTTCCAGGTTCAATTTGAACCCAGATGCCTCCCCATATTTCTCCAATTCCCCCAACACTGCCTATAGTGTCTGTTCAGGTTTCATTACTACTAATAAGATGTCATCTGCGAATAGTGAGATCTTATCCTTCTGTCCCCCAATTTCCACACCCTTCACTTGATCATTTGCCCTCATCATTTGTGCCAGTGGCTCCACCACCAAAGCAAAGAGTAGGGAAGACAGGGGGCATCACTGCCACGTACCCCTCTCCAGTGGAAATGCTTCGGTATAGCGACCATTAATTTTTACCCATGCTTGGGGATGATTATATAAAGCTTATATCCACCCCACAAACTCAGGCCCAAATCCCATTTTATGTAGCACCTGAAACAAGAACCCCCAATCCACTCTATTGATAGAAGCACTGCTTCCTCCCGCTGCTGGTGAACCACCCACACCTCATGGAGTACTCTTTGGATGTTGTCTGAGGCTTGCCGCTCACTTATGAACCCCATCTGGTCCTGTCCTATTAAGCCTGCCATCCACCTAGCCAGGCAGTTAGCTAAAACGTTTGCCAATATCTTTACATCCACATTTAGCAATGGATATTAGGCAATAAGACCCACAATACAGAGGATCCTTACCTTCCTTTAGAAGGACTGTTATTCCCACCATGAGCATATCTGGGGATAGCTGCCCTCCTTCACATATAACCTCATTGAAAACTCTGCCATTATAAAAGCTACTAGGTAGCCCATCTAAACCTGGAGACTTCCCAGTGGCCATGTCTTTAATCACTATACTTATTTCCTCCTCCAACATATCCTATGCCTCTTCCCTCAATGTGGGTAGGTCCACCCTCACAAGATATTGCTCATCCTGCTCCTTAGTAACCCTTTGTTGTTGGGTATATTGTTCCCTATAAAATTGTTGAAACCGGGCTCCTACAAATTTCTCCGTCCTGAAAACTTCTCATGTCCCCTTTAATCTGGGTTATAGTGGCTAGTGCTTCCCATTTCTGCAACGTGCACCAGCAACCTCCCCGCTCTGTCCCCCCACCCATAATAGGGCTGGCAGGCTCTCTCCAACTGGAATGCTATTGCCTCCATCTGAAGCTTATGTAGCTCCATCCATAGTTGTGTCAATTGTTCCAACCCTTGGAAATGACCCTTCTTCCTGTATGATTCAGCAGCTTCCTTAATAGCCCTCTGCAACTTTGTTTCCTGTTCCAACCTTCTCCTTTCAAGCCTCGCAACCCAATTATCAACCTCCCTCGAACTACTGCTTTCATTCCCTTCCAGAGTGACATCACCCACCTCACCAGTGTCATGCAATTGCTAGTACTCCTGTATAAATAGCCCTCACGTCTTTGACCGCTTCCTCCCATTTTAAAAGGCTTTCGTTCAGCCTCCAAAATCGCACCCCACCCTCCCCTCTATGGTCGTCTAGATTCACCCATACAGATGCATGATCGGACCAAGTTATGTTTCCTAACTCGGCCTCCCTCACCTGAAACTCCCAAACCCGCTCCACCAGCACTTAATCAATCCAACTGTAGCTATTGTGGGGGTGTGAAAAAGTGGTTTAGTCCCATCGTCCACTATTATGCACCCTCCATATATCTGCTAATTGATACCAGTTCATTATCCCCCTCACCACCCTCCTACTCCCATCTCCTCCCTTAGTCTACCTGTCCCATGATTTAATGCCAAATTAAAATCTCCTGCCAAAATGATCTTTCCCTTGCACCGATTTCTCCAATAATGCTCTAACTCCCTGCCAGAAAGGAGCCTGGCCCACATTGGATGCGTAGATATTTGCCACTGTAATCTGCTCCCCCTGAAGTTCACGACACAATATTAGTACCCTACCCTCCCCATGCTGCACCACTTCTGAAATCTGGAAGAGACAGCTATGCCTAATCAATATTGCCACTCCCCCCGTTTTCCCTCCCTGGCTTTTCCAAAGTATCTTTGTGAGAACATTTGTCATTGCAGCAACCCCTCATCCTTCTTTCGTGAGTCTCCTGGACACACAGTACGTCCCATCGGAGTTGCTCCACCTTCTGAAAGAACTGTTGCCTCTTCATCGAGGTATTTTGCCCCTTAGCATTAATAGAGCCTATCCGCACCATCTTTTAAGTGGTTAAGAAAACACATTCATGCGCTCCTCTTAGCCCTTCCCCCCTCTCCTCCCTTCCATTCTCAGTCTCTCCAGAGAAAGTCCTGGAGAAGGACCACCTGTGACTCTCAAATATAAAAATGGGAATGAAGTAGATACCACGCCATTCACAGAAGATCATGTGTTAGAACAACTTGCGAAACTGAAAGTGGACAAGGCCATGGGACCGGATAGGATACATCCCAGGATACTGAAAGAGCTCAGAGAGGTTCTTGCAGGGCCGTTAAAGGATGTTTTCAACAGATCCTTGGAAACAGGAGAGGTTCCTCAGGACTGGAGAACGGCTGATATCATACCTCTACACAAAAGTGGTGACAGGGAAGAAGTGTCAAACTACAGGCCCGTGAGCCTTACCTCGGTGGTGGGAAAAGTAATGGAGGCGCTCCTGAAAGAACTTTCTCAAAAACTTTCTCAAAACCAACAGGTTGCAAGACCCGAGGCAATGTGGTTTTACCGAAGGACGATCTTGCCAAACAAATCTGATTGAGTTCTTTGACTGGGTGACCAGGGAGCTAGATCAGGGGCATGCGATGGATGTCATCTACCTGGATTTCAGCAAAGCCTTTGATACTGTTCCTCATAGGAGGCTTATTGGTAAATTGGATCAGAAATTGGTTGACTGACAGACGACAGAGGGTGATGGTAAATGGAGCTCACTCGGATGAAGGGAAGGTGATTAGCGGGGTGCTCCAGTGGTCGGTCCTGGGCCCGGCACTGTTCAATGTATTTGTGAGTGATATTGCTGAAGGACTGAATGGAAAAGCCTGTCTTTTTGCAGATGACACGAAAATTTGCAACAGAGTGGACTCCCCCAAGGGAGTGGTTAACATGAGGAAAGATCTACAAAAGCTGGAAGAATGGTCTAATGCTTGGCAATTAAGATTTAATGCAAAGAAGTGCAGAGTCATGCACTTGGGTAGCAGAAATCCAAGGGGAATGTACGCGATAGGGGGCGAGAGGTTGGTGTGCACGGATCAGGAGAAAGACCTTGGTGTGATTATTTCTGAAGATCTCAAGGAGGCAAAACAATGCGACAAGGCGGTGGCAAAAGCCAGGAGGATGTTGGGCTGCATACAAAGAGGAATCACCAGCAGAAAGGAAGAGGTACTTATGCCACTGTACAAGTCACTGGTGAGGCCTCACTTGGAGTACTGTGTTCAGTTTAGGAGACCGTATCTTACAAAGGATGTAAAAAGACTGGAAACTGTTCAGAGGAAGGCGACCAAAATGATTTGGAGCCTGCATCAGAAGCCTTATGAGAAGAGACTTGAAGACCTAAACATGTACACTTGGAGGAGAGGAGGGACAGGGGAGATATGATTCAGACCTTTAAATACTTAAAGGGAAATAATGAACAAACCTCTTCCAAAGACGGGGAAGCTGTAAAACTAGAGGGCATAACAGGAAGCTGCAAGGTGGTAAATTGAAAGGCAATATCAGGAAATACTTTTTCACAGAAAGGGTGGTGGATGCTTGGAATGCCCTCCCGATGGAAGTGGTGGGGGCAAACACGGTGACGGAATTTAAAATGGCATGGGACAGACACAGTGGATCCCTTTACAGCAACAGGATAAAATCAAAGTAAACTGAACCATCTAATTTCTCAACAAATAGGGATGTCTTGCATGGAGTGGTGGGTTCACCCCTAAACAGGAACGTGGGGAGGAGTGGCCTGCACGGAGCGGCAGGTGCACCTACGCTTGCCATCGTGCTGGGCAGACTAGATGGACCATTCTGGTCTTTATCTGCCGTCATTTACTATGTTACTGTGTATAATAAAGTGACCCCTCAGCCTTGGATCCTGCCCTACCTTACCCTCCCCGTCCACTCTTCATCATCTGCCCCTCATCCTCCTTACCTCCACCCCATATCACCCTATTCCCTTCTCTTCCCCTTTATCCATCCATCTTAACACACTCATACTCCACACCCCTTTCGCGGTCATACCGTCTCCATCTTGCAGCCCCCCATCTTGGAGGTAACTTTGTAACATTGAACTTATAACTATACTATGATATTATCTGGCATCAGCCAACCTCTTATAACAATTAGTCACACAACGCCATGAGTTCACCCCAGTCCATTTCAAGATATTCCAATGGCCATAGGGTTATCTGGGCTGTTCCCCTTGGAAAGGAATTTCAGTTTTTTTACATAAGAACACCGTCGGACTCCCTGTGAGGGGCCAGACCATCTGCCTGCCTCCGGCCCAATCGGGGCTGTGGGAGGGGAGCAGCAGCTCCATTAATTTGAAATCGCCGACGGCGGGAAGGACTCCACCGTCGGACTCCCTGTGAGGGGCCAGACCATCTGCCTGCCTCCAGCCCAATCGGGGCTGTGGGAGGGGAGCAGCAGCTCCATTAATTTGAAACCGCCGACGGTGGGAAGGACTCCACCGTCGGACTCCCTGTGAGGGGCCAGACCATCTGCCTGCCTCCGGCCCAATCGGGGCTGTGGGAGGGGAGCAGCAGCTCCATTAATTTGAAACCGCCGACAGGCGGGCCCGCGCCTGAGGGCCCTTTGGCGTGGCCCTTAGGCGGGGCACGACATGCAACTCAAAACGGAGCCCACAGATAAGTCTGTATCAGGTTGGTCATTGTAATGCATGCCGTATACTTATGCAAGCCCTTCACTAGAGCAGCGTTTTTCAACCACTGTGCCGCGGCACACTAGTGTGCTGTGAGATATTGTCTGGTGTGCCGTGGGAAAAATTCCAATTTCATCCGTAACATGTGGCCTCGGCTCACAAATTAGGGTTGCCAACCGGCCGGTTTTCAGCCGGCCTGGCCGGTTTTTCCATGGCCAGGCCGGCTGCCAGCACAGTTGTAAAACCGGCCATTGAAAAGCCGTTTTTTTGCTCTGGCCGCAAGATCGGGAGCGGCCAGAGCAAAAAACCGGCTTTTGTGCCGAAGTCCGCGGCGCGAACGCGATTCCCTATAGCAGTGCAGCCGCTGGTTCTGCTTTGTACAGAGCAGCGGCTGCACTACACTTACATTGAAAAGTAAAGAGAAACTGTGTCAGGAGCCCTCCGATCATGCAGAGCCCGAGGAAGTGATGTCATGGGGGCGGGCTCCTCACAGGCTATCTTTCCTTTTCAAATTAACTTTAGCTGCAATAAAGTTAATTTGAAAAGGAAAGACAGCCTGTGAGGAGCCCGCCCCTATGACATCACTTCCTCGGGCTCTGCGATGACCGGAGGGCTCCTGACACAGTTTCTCTTTACTTTTCAATGTAAGTGTAGTGCAGCCGCTGCTCTGTACAAAGCAGAAGCAGCGGCTTGGGCAGAGAGGTGTGTGTGTGTGTGTGTGTGAGTGAACCAGCAAGGGGGGGGAGTGTGAGTGAACCAGCAAGGGGGGGGGGGGGCGATGGTATGAGTGAACCAGCAGGGGAGGGGGGGGGCGATGGTGTGAGTGAACCAGCAGGGGAGGGGGGGTAAGTGAGTGAGTGACCCAGCAGGAGGGGTGACAGGGGGGTTGGTGAGTGAACCAGCAGTGGAGGGGGGTGTGTGTGAGTGAACCAGCAGGGGAGGGGGGTTGGTGTGAGTGTTTGATTCCTATTCAAGAGAATTACTTTATATATAGTCAATATAGGCACAGAGGTAAATTTTTTTTAACATTTTCTAATGGTGGTGTGCCTCGTGATTTTTTTCATGAAAAAAGTGTGCCTTTGCACAAAAAAGGTTGAAAAACACTGCACTAGAGGACAATCCAAGAGTCAGCCAGTAACCTGGCAACATTGTATACCATCTCTAGATACTTTGTCTCCTAATGCTAAGCATTCTGTTTAATAGTTTATTCTGAATAGATACTATTCCAGTCTTGCTCTAGCTATTTAGATTAATTGATCACTTATCTTGCCTTTTTGTTAGCTATATATTTTGAACACTTCCTAGTGCGCACAGATACTACCCAGTACCACTACACTGGTTCACTTTCTATACCTTCACCATGCTACCTTATTGTGCAACCTCATACCCCTTTACCCTCTCTCTCTGTTATATGTTAATAGCTTTAACTTATGACACCCTAGCCTTTACTTCACCCCACAACGCTATTCCAATCCTTCATAGACCATGGAAAAGACCCTTCGACTTCCCCAACCAACAAACTGAATCACCACGGCGCCCACCTGGTCCACATGTTATTTATGTTGCCCTACAGCAGCACAATCCTCCTCAGAGGGCACAGCCTCTCCATCCCTCTAACCTCAAATGCGCACTAATAAATGCTCGATCAATACGGAAAAAATGGCCAGCATTAACAGATGTTCTCTCAGCCCATAACCTTGATATCTTATTTATTTAGCTGTATTTATATCCCGCTTTTCACCGGGTCAAAGCGGTCAATTGGGAGATACATTTAACACGAGGGGATATGACACACATACGCTAATACTTACAGGGAACATGGGCAATGTGTCACTGAGACCTGGCTATCCGCCTCTGACTCTGTGCTCCTTCACCAGATTGTTCCTCCCAACTTCATAGTTCACTCATGTCACAGAACTGACCGCCGCAGTGGTGGGGTACTCATCTTATCTAAATCCGACCTTAGGTTCCAGCTTGTAGCTTCAAGCAGCACTTCGACCCTCGACTCTGTGACTATCACAAATAAACAGGTCACTATCAATTTACTTTATAGAGCACCATCCTCTTCTCCAGACGATTTAGCCACAATCATTGATCTTGCCTGCAACTCTACGAGCCCGCACACCTCAAACTGGGTATTAGGTGACCTTAACCTCCCTACCATTCAAGACAGCCACACCAATGCCTTTATTGATACCCTCAGTGAATTAGGCTATGTTCAGTTGGTCGACACCCCTACTCATACAAAAGGTAACACACTGGATCTTATCTTTGCACCACAATCAGCTCTTACTCATTGGCACAACTCTTACCTAAATTCAATCTCAGTACCATGGTCTGATCATCTCCTGATCCTATTCCAGATGCCAATATGTTCTAGCTTTTCCAAGACATTACCAGTAGATGCACCCTCCCCAGAACACTTTAGACGCTTTCACCCTTTTAAGAGAGAGGACATCCTAAAGAGGACTCAGAACCTACTTTGCCCTCCTGAATAAAGCCTTGATGACATGGTCGATTCTTGGAACTCCTGCCTAGATGCTGTGATCCACTCTCCTACCTCAATCAAGGCACTTCATAAGAAAAAGAATGCACCATGGTACTCCCCAGAACTACGGAAATCACTCCTCCTCCTTAGACAACTAGAAAGACGGTGGCGACGATCAAGAACAGCCGAAAATCATGATGCATTCAAAACACAATTAACAAGACATCGCTCATCCGTATCTTCCAGTATGAAACAATATTACGCAAGCAGACTACAGCGCTCCCTCAACAAACCTCACGAGCTCTTCCACATTGTGAAAACCTTAGCAAAGGAACCTTCTCAGGGTGCCCTGCCCCACCTAGACCCTCAGGAATATGCCAACTACTTACGAAGCAAAAGTAACCAGCTCGCTCTAAGCCCCTTACTCCAGCTAACACTCCCTACACTGTCCCTCTACCCTCACCTAGCCAATTCTCATGTGAGACTCAACACACTCTTTCATCCTTCTCCACCCCAACTGACAGAGTCATTCAAGACACCATCTTAAAAATAAACACCACATCATCACCTTCCGACCCCTGTCCAGCTTCCTGGATAAAGTCACTACGGGCGGATCTCAGCCCATTTCTAGCTAAAATGATAGATGTATCGTTCTCTACTGGGACCTTCCCTCACACTCTGAAGCAGACCTCTCCTAAAAAACAGCAGGTTGGACCCCTCCTTGATGGAATCCTACAGACCCATCTCCAGCATTCCTCTCCTTTCGAAAATCATCGAAAAGATTACCCAACATCAACTACAAGATTATTTAGATACCAATGCACCCTTGCATCCATGTCAGCACGGATTTCGTGAATCACATGGTGTGGAAACACTACTGACATCCCTGTTTAATGCTCTAACCATAGGCCTAGACAACATCAGACAAGGTTTTGCTTTAATCTTCATGGACATTGCCGCTGCGTTTGACACTGTCGATCATGAAGTACTCCTGTCACGTCTTAGAGAGAAGGGAGTTCATGGTTCAGCTCTGTCTTGGTGCTCTTCATACCTCCGAGACCGTTGGCAACATGTCCGCCTGGATCTTCAACCTCTGACCTTCCCTCAAACTAAAGGTGTGCCACAAGGCTCCTCCCTTTCCGCCTTACTGTTCAACGTTTATATGCAGCCTATCTGTGACCTCATCCACTCTTTTAACATCAACTGCCTGGTCTATGCTGATGACGTCCTGATGTATATGCCATTCTCGACAGAACTCCCGGACCTCTCCCCACTAATCAAGTGCTTTGACGCGGTCACAGACTAGCTAAATGCACAAATGCTTAAGATAAACTTCAAAAAGACTGAAGTCCTCTTCGTGACCAGAAACCCTGCATTTACCTCACCAACGTCCATCAAAGTGCGTGACGCAGAACTCCTTTGCAAGACTACAGTGAGATACCTAGGGGTTATGCTCGATCAACAACTCAATATGAAGGCTCATATCAGCAACGTAGCGAAATCTGTCTATCATAAAATCCGGACCCTTCGTTATCTGCGTCAGCTGCTAGAACCGGACGACTTTCGATCAGTCTTTCAGGCCTTAATAATGCCTCACCTAGACTACGCCAATGCAATCCTACATGGCCTACCAAAGAGCACGATTAACCCCTTACAATTGGCAATGAACTCAGCTGCAAGAATCCTTTATGGAGCCTCCAAGAGAACCCACATCACTCCAATACTGAAACAGTTACATTGGCTGCCTATACAATCTAGGATCTCTTTCAAGATCCTAACTATGACTCACAAGGCGATCAATAACTACTCCGCATCTACTATCACTGACCTGATATCAATTACACCCCCTAATCGAGCAAGGAGATCGACTGCCTCCAACTCTCTTGTACTACCCAAGGCAATCACGAAATGCTCTCAAGTCACTAGATCCAGAGCCTTCTCTTACTTTGCACCATCATGTTGGAACGCCCTACCATTAGGCATCAGAACCATCAGTGACCTCTCCCAGTTCAGGAAGGCACTGAAGCATCACCTGTTCCTGCAGCACTACGATGTTTCGGACACCCTCCCATACCAACCCACCTCCACACCCCAGGCCAACACATTAAACCCATGCACTCCACAGTCTTAATCCGTAGAACCGCAATCTCACTTTGCACCTCCTCTCACTAAGAAAATTTTACCTAGATTCATGTAGCTCTACATATAGCTGCATTTAGTTGCTTTGTACATAGTTCTCACGTTCTCTGTTTCACTGTTCATGAAACCTGTTTAATGTATACCAAGTTTATTGTCCTGTTCATTGTAAGCACAGATCAATTATTTGAGACGTGTAGTTTTTATGTTCATTGTAAACCGCACTGATGACAAATAGCGCGGTATAAAAGAAACTGTAAATAAATAAGATATGCCATACTGGGTCAGACCAAGGTCCATCAAGCCCAGCATCCTGTTTCCAACAGTGACTAATCTAGGTCATAAGTACCTAGCAGTTTCCCCAAAAGACACAGATTCCACAATGCTTGTATTGGGTCAAGCAGTGATATCCTGGGTCCTTTTTAATAATGGTTGTGAGAATCGAACCCCTGTCCCTGCTTATGGAGGCATTGCACTAACCATTAGGCTACACCTCCACTTTGCCTTGGCTGACACCCTCTGCCATTTCAATCTAGAGGTCTTAGATGCTGCCTTCTGTGCCTTGCTCTCCTATGTACTAGCAGTCTCTGGCACCGACTAGGCCCAGTTCCTTTAATGCCTGTTGTCGTGAGGGCTACCCTGGTGGCTAGTAGAGGTCAGGGCAGGTCAGACACAAAAATTATAAAGTTGAGATTGGCAAGTATTCCAAAGGCCCAATTGACTTTTGGTCCTAGTAGTTTCCTTGATACCAATCTTCAATGAAAACAACTGCTCAGAGTGGTGGGAAAAATAAAGGCTTTTTATTTCCCTTCTTTGCAATGGTTCAAATGATTGGAATACAACTATAAAGCAAAATGTCCTTACTTCAGGTGAGGAAAAGAAAAATCTCAGGTTTAAACCAAAAACTGTTACTTTCACAGGACTGGTGCTATTTACACAAAACAAGAATGTTCAATTCAGCAAGTCACACAACTCACAAGCCTGGCAGGGATTCTAGGTTTCCTGTAACACAGTATGTACAATCCATTTCTAGATCTGAAATATCCCCTGCTAGTTCCACTTGCATTGGCTCCTCTTCTGAAGCCTCTGAATCTGTGCCCCTGGTTTCAGGTAAAATATATTCAGGCTTTTTATACAGTTCCTCTATCACTTCCCAATGTTCTGGGCTAAGCCTAGGGCGTCAGCTATGTGCTGTTTTATACTGAAAAGATTCCTCTTTATTCAGAGGTTTTATAGCAGCTCTATATAAACATTTTTCATTCAGAACTTTCTTCTTAGGTAAACATTTTCCATACCTTGTATCGTAGGAACCTTCAGACAAACGGTTTTCTTCTACTGCCTGTCTTACCCATACAGCAGCTTTCTGAAATCTTTTTTCCAGGAAAGTATGGTTTACCTTGTGAGGTTGGAGTCCCTTCTCCAAGTGAAGGTCTGGGCCTGTACCGGCTTAGCTTCTGGCTTGCCTGTGCAGCACGGCTTAGGTTCTCCAGCTGTCTCTCATTTGACTTTAGACTACAGTTGCAGCAATGCTTTCGCCTCTCTGGACAAACAGCTCTCACTCTTGTTTGAGCTGAGACCTTCCCAGGTCCTTCATTAGCTCCAGGGAAATCGCCTTCCACTCGGGGTGGTTTGCTAGCGGTAGAGTAATCAGGTTTCCATTCTAACCTCTTTCTCTCTGCGCTGCAAGAGATCCTTCCCTTGCTTCTGCTGGACTTGCCTCCTTGGCCTGCTTCTCCTTCTCAACTGCTGCTCTTCTCTCTCTCCTTCCTGCCCAACTGTCTCCAGTCTTCCACACTCTCCTTAAGAAGCACTCCTGCCTTCGAGGATTGGAAGCTGGCTGGCATTACTTTGTGACCAGCGGGGCGTGGCTCCTCAGTGTCTCTGAAGTCGCTCTGGCTCCCTCTAGCTGGTTCCTCCGAATGCAGCTTGTGCACGTTTTTTTCTCCGTTTAAAACATTTTATTTTCTTTCAAGAGGGTCTGCTGCATGACAGTCACACCTCTCTGACTTGTCGGGAGACTCCTTCACAGTCATTAGGAAGCCAAACGGGAAAAATCATTTATAACACAGTCCCTCCCTCCGAAGTAGAGCTGTCACCTCCCATAGTTCTCATTGGCGTTGTAGAGTTCCTAGTGAGAGATCATGATACAACTCTACATTACAGCCTTCCCACTTGAAAGGCCCTTGTTTTCTCAAGATAGCTAGCAGTCTCTCCTTCATTGGGTAGAACCGCATGCAAGCCACTATGTCCCCAGGGCGGTTCTCCTGCGCTGGCCCCAGTCCTCAATGGGCCCTCTCTATTTGGAATAATGCATTGTCACTGTCTCTATCGGGCCCTGTCGTTGCAAGTAAAGCTCTGAATAAACACAGCAATACACTTTCACAGTCTTTGTACTAGGACGCTTCAAGAATACCCCTCACTCTCAAATTACATCTTCTAGATCTGTCCCCCAGATCTTCTATCTTCTCCTGCTGCTGTTCCTGCATTTACCTGATATCCTCCCAGTCCAAGTGAAGATCAGTTAGAGGGAAATATAGAACAATCTTCTCTATGCATGTTCCCAAGTCTGCCACATCTGCCTTACCGCCTCTAGTTTCCTTCAGCTCATTCTTCATGCCGCAAATTTCCATTTTTAATACATCGCGGCATTCATGCAACCATATCTTTAGGGTTTCTGCTGCACCAGAGCCCCACTCTGCATTGAGCTCCATGTCAGCTTCCCTCACGCTCCTGACAGCCATTTTAATATCATTCTCTGCACTCCGGGCCGATTCGTCAGCAGCATAAGAGAAGTGGTATTCCGCTAGCCGCTTCTTTACAGACATTCTCTCCCCCATCTGCCGGTGTTTGCACTGCTCTGGACTAATGAAAGATGAGCCCCTTGCCTTTTGTTTTTGCTTTTTTACACGGGATCGGCCCGGAGCTCTCTCAAGCCGTGAATATCTTGTCCGATGATGTCACTTCCTCCTACATGGAACAATTTAAAAACTTAGAACATTACATATAACAGAGAATGTTAACATGGAACAAAACATTTAATACAAGGGGTGTAGAGTGGCTATAACCATTAACATTAACCTATGTACATGGCTGATTGTGTATTATGAGGCAGCGCTTGGGAGCAATGGAGCTGGGAGTTTATGACTTAGATAGATGTTCTGTTTAAATAAGACGGACTTGGAGGCATATTGTCCCACTTGGTTTGAGTTAGGTGAAGTTTGTATGATGATCTTCCCTTCTGCTTTCAAAGTGGTATTAGGCCTACTCCGAAAACAGAGAAATGTGCTTGCCATGTTAGTCCATTTAGAAATGTGGAAATAATGGTAAAACAAGTCTGAAAACGCTTGCTATTGCTGTTTCTCATTAGTACATTTTCTGTCCAAAGGTCCTGAATGTGCTGCACACTGGCATCTCTTATACTTTTAAAACATAGTTTAGAATAGCTCCAAACACAAATTTCCTTATGCAAACCAGTTTTATGCCCAGTTCGCTCTGTCCTTAATACTCTTCTGAGATCCCGTCTAGCTGGTTCGTCTCTACTAGTTCTTCATTCTTTGCAGCCTCTGTCTTCCTAGCACGATCTTCTCCTAGGATAAGTCATTTGGCCTTGGTTAGCTTCCAACTAAAATGCTTCATAAGCATTCTTGTTCATTTCTGTGTCTGATACCTCCTTCTTAACAGTTAGTGTTCCCCAAGGTTCTGTCCTGGATCCTCTGCTCTTTATTTACCTAGACTCTCATTACTCCCCACCAACCCTCATATCACTGCTTTCCAAATATGTAAATCTATCTTTAATTTTCTTAGTTAACATCTTATACCTTCTCATGCTTGACATCTTGCCTCTCCTTCACATCCTCCTGCATGGTATCTGATAAAGTACCTCTAAAACGGAGGTAATCTTTAATCTGCTCCCACCCCTAAAGATGTTTCTATTGACTACTCCCCTTCATTAATTCTCACTTGGCAAAGATTCCAAGACTGACTTTCCTCACTCTGCCCTCCGCTTATTCCATGCTCTCCATAAGTGTGTAGCTCATTTCACTATTAGGTTCCATTGTTTTTATGTTACTTGTCTCTTCATTAACATGTATCACCTCCTGATGAAATTCCAGTCAATTCAATATCCTTGTTTTTGCTTCCAGTTATCCAGGGTTCTGCTCCTTTTTGTCAAATCCCATATATCTCTATTCCCTCTCTATGTATATTTCCAGTCTTGAATTCTTCTCTGTGCTTCAAGTCAAGCAAGTTTCTTCTTGATTCTGTGCAATCTGTCATTGCACCGTATGATCTATAAGTGCATTCACTCTGTAGCTCCTCACCACCTTTCCTCTCTTATACTTCCCTACACCACTTCCTGGAAACTCTGCTCTTCTGGCAAATTGCTTCTATCTGTGCCCTTCTCTTCTATTGCTAACTCCAGACTTAGCTCCTTTCACCTTGTTGCTCCTTATGCCTGGAACAAACTTCTTGAGTCTGTACGTCAGGCGTCTTCTCTGGCCTTTTTCAAATCCAGGCTAAAAACTCACCTCTTCGCTGCCACTTTCGGATCTTGACTCACTTGATCTCTCCTTTGTGTTTCCTTACCATTCCCCCTAGATATATCCCTGTCTACATCTACTGTGTTGTGTCTTGACTAGATTGTAAGCTCTGATGAGCAGGGACTGTCTCTTACATGTCTGTACAGTGCTGCGTACGTCTTGTAGCGCTATACAAATGCTTAGTAGTAGTAGTAATCCATGGAACAAGATCAGAGCTGAAGTCCAGGAGTCCCCCACTTTCATTTCAAACCCGTATTACAGCCACTTGGTCTATGAATGCGAACAATTTTCAAAGCCATTTGCACCATCTCCCAAGGGTATGCGTTGGTTTGGACTAGAAAAAGCAAATGCACAGATTGCATTTTCTATAGAAAATCTACAGACATAAGCAGCAGGTATTGAAAGTCAGCAGGTACCTTCTTATACCTACGTTTGAAAGTAAATCTGCAGGCAAAAAGCACCTGTGAATTTTGTCCCAAAGCAGTCTGAAAATTGCTAACCACTCCTCCTCCCCATGTGTACCAGCTATCTGCTAGCTATGTAGAGGTCCTTATTTCTGACCCCTACAAAAGAACATCTGATACAAGCTTAAACAAGTATGATCCATGAATGGATGGATGGATGGGGGGGGGGGGGAGGTGGAGAGAAGAGTACACAATAGGATTCTTGTCAAGCTTGGCAAATTACTGTAATGCATAGAAGGGAGAGGTAAGCAGACTGTGAACATTGCCTATGGGATGGAGGAGGATGCCAGGTTGCCTGTATTACTGGGTAGGGATGGATGTTGAGTATTGAGTAAGGATGGAGGTTTGGGGGCAGGAGTGTCAGAGTGCTTGTATTACGGGTAAGGATGGAGGTTTGAGGGCAGGAGTGTCAGAGTGCTTGTATTACCAGGTAGGGATGGAGGCTTGGGGACAGGAGTGTCAGAGTGCTTGTATTACGGGTAGGGATGGAGGTTTGGGGGCAGGAGTGTCAGAGTGCTTGTATTACCGGGTAAGGATGGAGGTTTGGGGGCAGGAGTGTCAGAGTGCTTGTATTATTGAGTAAGGATGGAGGTTTGGGGGCAGGAGTGTCAGAGTGCTTGTATTATTAGGTAAGGATGGAGGTTTGGGGGCAGGAGTGTCAGAGTGCTTGTATTATTAGGTAAGGATGGAGGTTTGGGTGCAGGAGTGTCAGAGTGCTTGTATTACCGGGTAAGGATGGAGGTTTGGGGGCAGGAGTGTCAGAGTGCTTGTATTACGGGTAAGGATGGAGGTTTGAGGGCAGGAGTGTGAGTGCTTGTATTATTGAGTAAGGATGGAGGTTTGGGGGCAGGAGTGTCAGAGTGCTTGTATTACTGGGTCTTAAGGATGGAGGTTTGGGGGCAGGCGTGTCAGAGTGCTTGTATTACAGGGTAGGGATGGAGGTTTGGGGACAGGAGTGTCAGAGTGCTTGTATTACCAGGTAGGGATGGAGGTTTGGGGGCAGGAGTGTCAGAGTGCTTGTATTATTGGGTAAGGATGGAGGTTTGAGGGCAGGAGTGTCAGAGTGCTTGTATTACGGGTAAGGATGGAGGTTTGGGGGCAGGAGTGTCAGAGTGCTTGTATTACCAGGTAGGGATGGAGGTTTGAGGGCAGGAGTGTCAGAGTGCTTGTATTACGGGTAAGGATGGAGGTTTGGGGGCAGGAGTGTCAGAGTGCTTGTATTATGGGTAAGGATGGAGGTTTTGGGGGCAGGAGTGTCAGAGTGCTTGTATTATTGGGTAAGGATGGAGGTTTGGGGGCAGGAGTGTCAGAGTGCTTGTATTACAGGGTAAGGATGGAGGTTTGGGGGCAGGAGTGTCAGAGTGCTTGTATTACAGGGTAAGGATGGAGGTTTGGGGGCAGGAGTGTCAGAGTGCTTGTATTACAGGGTAAGGATGGAGGTTTGGGGGCAGGAGTGTCAGAGTGCTTGTATTACCCGGTAGGGATGGAGGTGTGAGTTCAGCTGCCTACATTCCTAAGTAGGGGTGGAGAAGAGAGCCAGATCACTTGTGCTACTAGGTAGCGATATTTAGAGGGGGTACAGAGAGTCAGGCTGGCGGTTTTGCTGGACAGAGATGGAGGGGGAATTCAGGCTGCGAGTGTTACTGGACAGATGGAGGGGGGAGCAGCCTCTGAAGCTCAGGAGGGTTTTCCCATGGAGCTGCAGGGTGGGGGAGGGAGGGCTGAGGAGGGGGAGGAGAGAGGTAGGGGAGCGCCAGGACGACAGGGGATAAGCAACTAAAGAATCGGGGTGGGGGGAGCATTAAAGAGAAAGAAAGTGAGGAGAAAGTTGTAAGAGGCCTGCAGGGTAAGCTGGTGCCGGGGCCCGGCCTCACCGCGACCCTCTCACGGCATATTTTTTTTTTTGGCGGGGGGGGGGGTGTCTTGGTATCGCCCCCCTCCTTCTCCTCCCCCCGGGGTGAAAGTGCAAGAGGAAGTGCAGCCGCTGCCATCTTTTCTCCTTTACACACACGTACGGGAGGGAGGGCGAGAGCCGCGGCAGGAGCGGGACCGGGGCATCGCAGCTTCCCCCTCGACCCAGGCGTGCAGCAGCGTGGGCCGCGTGCACCCTCCCGCCGGTGCCGCCGACTCCTCTGCCGGGCCCGAGGTTCCTTCGCTTCGCGCTTTTCTCCCTTCGACCGTCTCTCGGGCGCGCGCGCGCGCACCCCACGTCGACCCGCGCCCCCTCCGTGTGTCTCGTGCAGCGGCGCGCGCCCGCCCGCCGCCATGGAGCGCGTGAGCGAGGGCGGTGCGTGCGGCCCCGCGTGCTACACGTACCAGGTGAGCCGGCACAGCGCCGAGCTGCTGCACAACCTGAACCAGCAGCGCAAGGACGGCGGCCGCTTCTGTGACGTGCTTCTGCGCGTGGGCGACGAGAGCTTCCCCGCGCACCGCGCCGTGCTGGCGGCCTGCAGCGACTACTTCCAGTCGGTGCTGGGCGGCGAAGGTGGGCCGGGCCGCGAGCTCGAGATGCACACTATCAGCTCCAAGGTCTTCGGCGACATCCTGGACTTCGCGTACACGTCGCGCATCGTCGTGCGGCTCGAGAGCTTCCCCGAGCTCATGACGGCCGCCAAGTTCCTGCTCATGCGCTCCGTCATCGAGATCTGTCAGGAGGTCATCAAACAGTCCAACGTGCCGCTCCTGCTGCCGCCGCCGCCACCCCCGGTGCTGCTGCGCCCGGCCCCGGCCGCCAGCGCCGCCGCCGAGCTCGGTTTCCCCGCCGACGTTAGCGGCCTGCCCGACGACGCCAACGCGCTGCTACCGGCGCCGCCGTCCCCGCAACTGCTCGCCGCGCCCTACCCGCCTTCCGCCGCGCTCGTCGGCAAACGGGGCCGCGGCCGTCCGCGCAAGGCCAACCTGCTGGACTCGGTGCTGCTGGGCCCCGGCCGCGAGCCGCTCCTGCTGCCCTGTGGCCTCTGCGGCAAGGTCTTCACGGACGCCGGGCGCCTGCGGCAGCACGAGGCCCAGCACGGCGTGACGAGCCTGCAGCTGGGCTACGGGGAGCTGCCGCCCGCCGCCGGCCTGGACGAGGCGCCCCGCAAGCGCAACCGCACCCGCAAGCAGGTGGGCTGCGAGCTGTGCGGCAAGATCTTCCGCGACGTCTACCACCTGAACCGCCACAAGCTCTCGCACTCGGGCGAGAAGCCCTACTCGTGCCCCGTCTGCGGCCTCCGCTTCAAGCGCAAGGACCGCATGTCCTACCACGTGCGCTCGCACGACGGCTCCGTGGGCAAACCGTACATGTGCCAGAGCTGCGGCAAGGGCTTCTCCAGGTGAGCGTCCGGAGAGCATCTCTGGGTTAATGCTGGGAGGGGGTGTCTTCAGGTGAATACGGGGAGAGGCGGCGGCCTGCCCGGGTTAGCACAGGGAAGGGCTGGGGCAGGAGTGTCTCCGAGGAAGGGGAGGGGACTGGTGTAGGGGTGGGGAGGGCTGGAGCAAGGGTGTCTCTCTCAGAAGGAGGGGGGTCGGGTGGGGTGTTGGGGGGGGGGAGGGCTGGAGCGGGGGGTGTTGGGGGAGCGGGGGGTGTTGGGGGGGGGGGAGGGGTGGAGCGGGGGGTGTTGGGGGGGGGGAGGGCTGGAGCGGGGGGGTGTTGGGGGAGCGGGGGGTGTTGGGGGGGGGGAGGGCTGGAGCTGGGGGAGCGGGGGGTGTTGGGGGGGGGAGGGATGGGGGGGGGAGGGCTGGAGCTGGGGGGTGTTGGGGGGGGGGAGGGCTGGAGCGGGGGGTGTTGGGGGGGGGAGGGCTGGAGCTGGGGGAGCGGGGGGTGTTGGGGGGGGGAGGGCTGGAGCGGGGGGTGTTGGGGGGAGCGGGGGGTGTTGGGGGAGGGAGGGCTGGAGCGGGGGTGTTGGGGGAGGGGGGGGTGTTGGGGGGAGGGAGGGCTGGAGCGGGGGGTGTTGGGGGGGGGGAGGGCTGGAGCGGGGGGTGGGGGGGGGGGGAGGGCTGGAGCGGGGGGTGTTGGGGGAGCGGGGGGTGTTGGGGGGGGAGGGCTGGAGCGGGGGGTGTTGGGGGGGGGGAGGGCTGGAGCGGGGGGGTGTTGGGGGGGGGGAGGGCTGGAGCGGGGGGTGTTGGGGGAGCGGGGGGTGTTGGAGCGGGGGGTGTTGGGGGGAGCGGGGGGTGTTGGGGGGGGAGGGCTGGAGCGGGGGGTGTTGGGGGGGGGGGAGGGCTGGAGCGGGGGGTGTTGGGGGAGCGGGGGGTGTTGGGGGGGGGGGGTGGGGGTGTTGGGGGGGGGGGGGGGGGGGTGTTGGGGGAGCGGGGGGTGTTGGGGGGGGGAGGGCTGGAGATGGGGGGGGAGCGGGGGGTGTTGGGGGGGGGGGGGCTGGAGCGGGGGGGTGTGGGGGAGCGGGGGGTGTTGGGGGGGGGAGGGCTGGTGTTGGGGGGGGGAGGGCTGGAGCGGGGGGTGTTGGGGGGGGGAGGGCTGGAGCGGGGGGTGTTGGGGGGGGGGAGGGCTGGAGCGGGGGGTGTTGGGGGGTCGGGGGGGGTGTTGGGGGGTCGGGGGGGGGGTGTTGGGGGGTAGGGGGGGGAGGGCTGGAGCGGGGGGTGTTGGGGGGTCGGGGGGGAGGGCTGGAGCGGGGGGTCGGGGGGGGGGTGTTGGGGGGGGAGGGGAGGGCTGGAGCGAGGGGGGTGGGTGGGGTGTTGGGGGGGGAGGGCTGGGGGGTCGGGTGGGGTGTTGGGGGGGAGGGCTGGAGCAAGGGGGTCGAGGGGAGGGGTGGGGTGTTGGGGGGGAGGGCTGGAGCAAGGGGGGTCGGGGGGGGAGGGCTGGAGCGAGGGGGGTCGGGTGGGGGGTTGGGGGTTGGGGGGGAGGGCGGGGGGGTCGGGTGGGGTGTTGGGGGGGAGGGCTGGGGGGTCGGGGGGGGTGGTGGGGGGCAGGGCTGGAGCAAGGGGGTCGAGGTGAGGGGGGGGTTGGAGGGGGGGAGGGCTGGAGCAAGGGGGGGTGTTGGGGGGGGAGGGCTGGAGCGAGGGGGGACGGGTGGGGAGTGGCGGGGGAGGGCAGCGGGGTCGCGAGGGGTGTTGGGGGGGAGGGCTGGAGCGGGGGGGGGGGGTGGGGTGGAGCTGGGGGGGAGGGGTGGAGCTGGGGGGGAGGGCTGGAGCAAGGGGGTCGGGGGGGGTGGGGGTGGAGCTGGGGGGGAGGGCTGGAGCAAGGGGGTCGGGGGGGAGGGCTGGAGCAAAGGGGGTCGGGGGGGGTGGGGTGGAGCTGGGGGGGAGGGCTGGAGCAAGGGGGTCGGGGGTCGGGGCTGGGGGGTCGGGGGTCAGGGGGGGGCTGGAGCAAGGGGGTCGGGGGGGGTGGGGTGGAGCTGGGGGGGAGGGCTGGAGCAAGGGGGTCGGGGGTCGGGGCTGGGGGGTCGGGGGTCAGGGGGGGGATGGAGCAAGGGGGTCGGGGGGGGCTGGAGCAAGGGGGGGTCGGGAGGGGGGCGGGCGGGGAGGGGGGGTCGGGGGGAGGGGGGCTGGGGGGTCAGGGGGGGGGGGTCGGGAGGGGGGCGGGGCGGGGAGGGGGGGGGGGGGTCGGGAGGGGGCTGGAGCAAGGGGGTCGGGGGGGGGGTCAGGGGGGGGGTCGGGGGGTCAGGGGGGGGCTGGAGCGAGGGGGTCGGGGGGGGGTCGGGGGTCAGGGGGGGGCTGGAGCGAGGGGTCGGTCGGGGGTCAGGGGGGGGCTGGAGCGAGGGGGGTCGGGGGGGGGAGGGGGGGTCGGGGGGGGCTGGAGCGAGGGGGTCGGGGGGGGGGGGGGGAGGGGGTCGGGGGGGGGGGGGGGGGGGGGGGCGGGCTGGAGCGAGGGGGTCGGGGGGGGGAGGGGGTCGGGCTGGAGCGAGGGGGGGGGGGGGGGGGCTGGGGGTCGGGGGGCTGGAGCGAGGGGGTCGGGGGGGGTTGGGGGGTCGGGGGGCTGGGGGGAGGGGGTCGGGGGGGGCTGGGGGAGGGGGGAGGGGGGAGGGGGCGGGGGGGCTGGAGCGAGGGGGTCGGGGGGGGAGGGGGTCGGGGGGGGGCTGGAGCAAGGGGGTCGGGGGGGGCTGGAGCAAGGGGGGAGGGGGTCGGGGGGGGCTGGAGCGAGGGGGTCGGGGGGGAGGGGTCGGGGGGGGCTGGAGCGAGGGGGTCGGGGGGGGGCTGGAGCAAGGGGGTCGGGGGTCAGGGGGGAGGGGGGAGGGGGGGGCTGGAGCAAGGGGGTCGGGGGGGAGGGGGTCGGGGGGGGGCTGGAGCGAGGGGGTCGGGGGGGGGTCGGGGGGGGGGGCTGGAGCGAGGGGGTCGGGGGGGGGTCGGGGGGGGGGGCTGGAGCAAGGGGGTCGGGGGGGAGGGCTGGAGGGGGGAGGGCTGGGGCAAGGGGGTCGGGGGGGAGGGGGGAGGGCTGGAGCAAGGGGGTCGGGGGGGGGGTCGGGGGGGGGGCTGGAGCAAGGGGGTCGGGGGGGGGCTGGAGCAAGGGGGGAGGGGGTCGGGGGGGCTGGAGCAAGGGGGGAGGGGGGGGAGCTGGAGCAAGGGGGTCGGGGGGGAGGGCTGGGGCAAGGGGGTCGGGGGGGAGGGGGGAGGCTGGAGCAAGGGGGTCGGGGGGGGTGTCGGGGGGGGGGGCTGGAGCAAGGGGGTCGGGGGGGGGTGTTGGGGGGGAGGGCATGAGGGGCTGGTGCAGGAGTGTTTTCAGGAGCAGGGAGAGGGGGTAGGAGTGTCCCTAGATGAATAGGGGAGAGGCATGAGGGGGGCTAGGGGATGCACCCTCCTCTCTAATTGAGCACCCTCCTCTCTAATTGAGCACCGGAGGCAGGAGCAGAGGGGCTACAGTAGGCTTCTCTAGGTGAGGTAACAGTGGTACCGGAGAGGAGGGCAGAGACTTCTCACCAGACATCAGGTTCAAGGACTTTAGCCTGTGATGACAGAAATTGCAAGGCCAGTAAAATCTCTGAGGGCTGCTTTGGGAGTTACTAATTAGCAGGGGATGGGGAGAACCCAACCCAATCATGACTCCCACTACAGCTTGTTCTCTTTAAACCAGATAGTTTGCCCACCCCTACTCTACTGCTCTTTTTTAATCTCCCTTCCTTCAGTCCCTTACCTTTCTTACCCTTGAAGATTCCTATCATTAGTCACTTTACTTGGTCCCACCCTCCCACCACAGTAGGGACTCTTTCCCTTCCAGCCCTTCCCATATAAGGTACTTTCCTCCCCCCCCCTTTCTCTCTCCCCTCAGGAGCTTTCCCAAACCTTGTGGCAGACACATAGCTCATATACTCCTGCGCCAAACGATCTTCCACTTCTGGTGGGCCAGATCCAAGTGCATGAGAAGGTGACTCTGGGGGGCCAGATGAAAATTTCCTGTGGACTTTTCTTGGCTTGTGGATCATAATATGGACACCTCCAGCTCAGAAAATTATTTTTACCAAAGGAGCTTATAGTCGGTATAATATAAAAGGTACCATGCTGGTTTATATCGGTGCTCTATTAAACTCTGTGTCTTGTTTAAGCCATTTAGAAGAGCTAGGTAAATTTCTATTTCAAATCGTCCTGCTAGACCAGTCCAGACTAGCAGGTTAACGCCCCCTGCCAGCAAATGACGGAGACGGAGAAAACACCAGAAACTTCATTGACACTGGTGCAGCTAGAGGTCGCCTTCATTATTTTCTCTCTTTATTTATTTATTTATTTATTTAACAGTTGCTTATATACCGCTACCTTCCACAGATCAGGTGCGGTTTACATTGAACAAGGAATGAACAGATTTACAAGTCTGTTTTACATGGAACATTTGTTAACTAGGTACAATTTTGCTAAATACATTAAATATGAATGACTAAATATGGTAAAACTTGTTAAATAACAAACGAACTTATTTACATATTTTGAACTATTACATATATCTATATATATATATTACATATATCTCTTCAGATGGTGGATCTCTGTCTTAGCTCTGCTATTGGTGGCCATTTTGTGGATGCCTGCCACTAGCCCTACTTTGCGGAGGTCTCTAGGGTGTACATGAGGTGCCTCGCTGGAGTTGCCTGCTTGCCTTAAGGGGGTAGGCTCCGGATCATTAGGACCCAGAGGGGTGGCCTATCGTAACCTGCCTTATGAGGAAGTCTACAGTCCAGCCAGTTTAATGCCCCTTTTTTGCTTTCTAAGTCTTAGTTTATTTGGAAAAAAAAAAGGGCACAAGTCTGCACACTCCAGTGAATGTCTGCCAGTGCACTGGTTTGCAGTCCAGGTCGCAGTGAGTGAAGCCCTCCTCCACTGCCCAACAATGAACCAACTGTGTTCTTCATCCACTGAGAGTGGCTCTCATGTGGTCGGTTCCTTTGTGCCTTTGCTGCTAGGGCCCAAATTGTTAGGCCTTCTGTTATCACCGCCCCTTTCCCAACACTCAGTCGTTGCGGATGTGGTGCTTTCAACATGGTAGCATCTGCGAGGTTTGCAAGCGGCCTAATGCCTTCCTCCTTGGCAGTGGTGTTTAGGCTCTGGCTGAAAACTGCTGATATTTGCTGCATTGACTGTGCGCAGTTGATCCTTGAGTCTTCAGGGCAATTCTCTCATCTTCCGTGCATAATGCTCCTGCCTCACAGACGGCAGCGGCAGAATCCCGGCTCTTCCCCCATGGCTGGGGGTGCAGCAGCTTCCGGGATATGGGAGACTGGGCCACCTGCGATTTTGCTTCCTGAGTCTTCAGATCAGGCTTAGTCTTAGCTAGCTTTTATGTCCCTATTCTGTCAAGCCTGGGATCTGTGGCGATCACAGACTACATAGCTTGAAAGCTCTCCTCGTGAACACTCTAAATCGCCAAAAGCTAAAGCGCCTCTATCAGCCTGCTTAGTTTTCCAGAAAACATGCTCAGTCTGACAAGGCTTCACTGGAAGGGGAATACTATGCCAAAGAGGTTTTCTGGGCCTCTGGGGATTGGGATCTCTTCAGTAAAGATGAAGGGAAGCATCTTTCTGGGGATGACACTTCTAGCAGTCTTTCCAGCCAAGAGGATGGTGAATTGACTCTCACCAGAAGATGAAGAGGATACCCAAGATGTACATTTGTTTTGTAAAGAGGAACTGCCAGCGTTGATTTCACAGAATGTGGAGGCTCTTCATATTTCTGATCCACAGGATCAGCAGGATTTCAATCTAAGTCTCAGGTGGATCCTAAACGCATGGGTATTTAAAACAAAACAAAACAAAAAAAACAACAAACCTTCAAAGGCTTTTCCTTTTCTTCCTGAACTTCAGTAGATGTTCTCCTTGGAGTGGGATGCTTTTGAGGCCACTTTGCAGACCACTAGGCATCTTGGATGCTTCTATGTCTGGTCTTTGAATGACCTGGATTAAGTGGCTTTGTTTTCCAAAGGTGGATGGTCACGGCTGTTACCAAGCATACAATGATCCTGGTAGAAGTGGGGCAGCTGTCAGGGATCAGCAAGACAGGAAGGTGGAAGTCCTCTTGAAGACTGCATTTTCTTCTTTGTTGGCCTTGCAGCCTGTGGGGGGTCTAGCAACACACACCCTCTTGCAATGGATTCAGCTCTTACCTGAAGATCCTTCTTCTGCGTGTCTGGAATATATCGCTGCTTTTTTGTCAGATGTCCTGTATGACCACTTATGGGTTGGCAGCCCAGTCAGTGACAGCAGTTATGGTCGCTCATCAGTGTCTCTGGATCAGCCGATCAGTGCTGAAGCTAGTCTCGAAGGCGTGCCTTGCGACTCCCCTTCAGGGGGAAGCTTCTTTTTGGAGGGGAGCTCAAAACTTGTCAAAGATTTGGGAAGAGGTCAAACCTCAAAGTTTGTCCGAACACAGATGAGTCTAAAGCAGCTGTTCCGCATACGTCATCTGGAACTTCTTCCTCCCATACATACTTCTGAGACTCCTGGCGTTAGACTAGGAAAATCAGCATCTTCCTCTTCAAGCCGCAGCCTTTTCGAGGTGTCCATCGCGCCCATGACAATTACTCCTCCTCTGCCAAGCCTTCTGGATCCACCCATCCATCCCTTCAACTAGCTTGGAGCCCGTTCCGGGGTGCTGCAGGTCAGTGGTAGTCTTCTCCTTTTTTCCCACGAATGGGTGACATTGGCTGTCAGGGTCACTGTTCCCTCTAAGCTGTGCGCGTGTGTGCGCGTGCGCACACCTCGCCGAGCGAGCGCACGCACATACTTTATAACAGCACACAAAAATTACAGTTCTGATTCTGATAGAAAAACAACACAGACGTCTTAAAATTTAAAAGTTGTTGTGTATTTACGGTTTTCACAAGTTCTACAATATTTTCTAGTGCAATCAATGTGGTGTACATACTGTATTCTGATGTGTAGTCAAATTTTAAAGTATATAACTCAGTGTCGTTATGTGGCGCACAAAAATTTAACCTTCCTTCAAAAGCTGCACAGCTGATATTTTATGCGCACACAGCCTACAGAAAATTAGAGGGAACATTGGTCAGGGTTACATTTTGGAATGCACAAAGGCCATCTGGGACCCCTTTGATCTTCCTATGCAGATCTGCCAACAAGAAAGTGGCGGTGCGGGCTACTTTCCACCAGCTTTTGCAGCTCTGAGCCATTTGTCCTGTGCCACCTTCCGAGAGAGGTTTAGGCCGATTATTCTATTTCTTTGCACCCAAGAAGGACGGGTCCTCCTGTCCCATTTTGAATCTCAAGGGGTTTTTCCATTGCTTGAGAATGGCAAGGTTTCAAATGGAGATACTCAAGTTCATCATACAAGTGGCACACAAGGATGAATTTCTGGCTTCCCTGTTCCATGGTGCGACTGCACTATGGATATTGTGTGCAGTACTGGTTGCCATATCTTAGGATATAGCAGAATTAGAAAAGGTACAGAGAAGAGCCACCAAAATAGTAAAGGGGATGGAAGCATACCCCTATGAGGTAAGGCTTAAAGTTTTGAACTTGGAAAAGAGATGGCTGAGGGGGGAGATATGATAGATTTCTATAAATTAATGAATGGAATAGAACGAGTACACAGATTGGTTGTTTGCCATCAAAAAGTAGAAAGACTAGGGGACATGCAATGAAACTACAACATAACCCATTTAAGACTAATAATTTTTTTTCACTCAATTCATAATCAAACTCTGGAATTTGTTACAGAGGATGTAGTAAAAGCTGTTTAGTGTAGCAGGGTTTTAAAAAGGTTTGGACAAGTTCCTGGAGGAAAGGTCCATAAACCATTATTAAAGAGGACCCAGGAAATCCACTGCTTGCCCCAGGACGAGCATTGTGGAACCTGTGTGCCTTTTTGGGAACCTGCCAGGTACTTCTGACCTGGATTGGCCATTGTTGGAAGGAGGATACTGGGCTTAATTGACCTTGGTCTGACTCGGTATGGCATGTTCTTACCCTGCTGAGGCTTATTTCCATATTCCAATCCAGGAGGATCAACAGTGTTTCCTGTGTTTCACTACTGGGCTAGCACTATTAGTTCCACACCCTTCCCTTTGGTTTGGCCACAGCTCCTCGCACATTCTCCAAGGTCATGGTGATCATTGCAGCTGTGTTATGGCGTCAAGGTATCCATACTGGCTACCCTTACAAGCTCGTATCCATTACAAGGCACTTGTCATGACATTCAAAGCACTAAAGAACCAGTCTCCCACACCCATCAGTAAGTTAATCAACATCATGCCTGAAAACAGAAACAGAAGATCTGCAATGCGGAACGCTCTAGAAATCCCTAAAATAATGACAAAGTGCCTAAAAGCTACGGCCAATAGGGCATTTTCAGTTTATGCACCTACAGCTTGGAATGCCCTCCCTCCTGAAGTTCGAGCTATCCTGAGACTTACACCTTTCAGAAAAGCGCTAAAATACCACCTATTCCAAAAACACTACCCAGAAAGCAACCCAGGGAAACACATGATTGATCCCCCGACCCCCCTCACTAACTGCTCCAATACTTTAACCCAACGAGAGAATGGTTAATCATAGTACCCTTAGCATAAACCTCTACAGTGCCATCAATCCTGCTCAATTGTGATTATTCAGTAGCTTGTCAAATGTGTTGTAAATAGTTCTTACCCAGTTCTCACCCAAGTTATTTGCCCTGTTCATTGTAAACACAATGTGTTCCTGTTACATTGTACTATTGTTTCTGTTCATTGTAAACCGCACTGATTATAATAGCGCGGTATATAAGAAATATAAATAAAATAAATAATCTGGACAATTGGCTCATTCAAGTCTCACTCGGAGGTGCTTCTGGTGATCTACCGCGTGGTTTGTTTTCTGGAGAGCCTCGATTGGATGGTCAATCGCAGCAAAAACTGACTGCACCCATCTAAATCCCTCAAATTTCCGGATGCCCACTGATACTCGAGTGGGGCGGGTATTCCTTAGGACAGATGTCAGACGTTTTACAGCCATCTTCGGGCCTTTCAGGTACAACTGACCCCAGGGATTGAGATTACCTGTGGTTACTGTGTGCCATGACGGCAACATTGGAGCTGGTTCCCTGTGCTCAGGCACACATGCGTTACCTGCAGCACTCATTACTGAAACACTGGTTCCCTTGTTCCCAGGATTATAGCATTTGTCTCCCTCTTCCTTGCAGCATACTCCACAACCTTAAGTGGTGGTCCTGCCAGGAGAAATTGCTGCGGGGCGTTTGTTCTGGAGGTCTTAACATTGGGTCATGGTGACCTCTGATGCTAGTCTGGAGGGCAAGGATATTCGTTGCCTGGACCGGACGGCACAGTGCACTTGGTCTCTGAGGGAAGTTGATAGTCCAATCAATCAGCTTGAGGAAAGAGCAGTACGGCCAGCATGGCGTTGTTGCTTCGCTTCACTCTGAAACTCCACCATCAGGCGGTGCAGGTCCTGTTGGACAACACCCATCATGATGGCTTACCTCAACAGATGGGGGGGGCACCAAGTGCTCAGGAGTAGCCTTGGAAATGAGCATTTTATTTCCATAGATCAAGCAACACTTCCAGAATCTCAGCACAGCATATTGCGAGAGTGGAGAATGTGCAGGTGGATTTTCTCAGTCGCCATGTGCTCAACTCTGTCGAATGGAAGTTGGGCCCCCTGGGAATTCCGAGGCATTGTGTGCCGCTAGGGCTCTCCATTCCTGGACCAGATGGTTGTTTGCCAATGTCAAAGTGCTGGGCTGCTTCAGTTGCAGGAAGGAGCCGGGGTCCAAGGGGCTGAACGCATTGGTTCAGCCTTCACCTCTAGCGGGTCTACTTTACATCTTTCCCCACAATGGCCATGAACGGTCAGGTCCTGCGGTGCATAAAGTCTCATCCTGGTTTGGTGATCCTGGTAGCACCGGATTGACCTCTGCATCTGTGGTATGCTGATCTGGTTCTGCCACTGGTGGCAGCCCCCTGGAGCTGGATTCTTGCAGGGGTCTATTGATGCATGGACTGGTTGTGATGGGCGACCTGTCTCCCTACTTGTTTACAGCTTGGCCCTTGAGAGGTGCCAGTTAGGGCACAAAGGATATTCACCGCAAGTTCTGGCCACATTGCTCAAAGTTAGGCGGACCCCTACCTCCTTGGCCATTGCCCAGGTATGGCATCTATTTGAGCCTTGGTGTCAACGCTGTCTCTGTAGCAGTGCATTCAGATACCCTCCATTTTAGCCTTTCTTCAGGATGAGTTTGACAAATATCTTGCCTTGAATTCCATAAAAATTCAGGTAGCCGCTTTGACTTTCTATCTGGGTCCGGGCTTTGTGCCTCTGGCAGGTGGTCCTATTGTCAGACCTCTCTATTGTCCTGCATGCACTTATGCGGCCTCCTTTTGAGCTCTTGAAAAGGGTTACGCTGAAGGATTTGTCTATGAAGGTGATCCTTTTTAGTGGCCATCACATCGGCTTGCCATCTGTCTGAATTGAAGGCACTTTTCTGCCGAGACCCTTTCTTGTCGTCGTCTTCCAAGGGTGTGACTTCGGACGGTTCATTCTTTCCTGCTGAAGAATCTCATCGCCTTTCATTTAAATCAGGTGATTTTGCTCTCATCTCTTACAAACCAGCAATGTTCTGGTAAAAAAGATCTTTGCACTTTGGATGTCAGCAGGACACTTCATTACCTCAGTGATAAATGCCTTTTGGGTCTCTGATTGTTTTATGTCTTGTTTTCCGGTCTGCAAGGGTTATGCGGCTTCAAAAGCTATGTTGGATTAAGGGCACCATTAAATCGGTGCATGTTTTGCATGGTAAAGCTGTTCCTGTCAGGCTCAAAGCTCACTTGATGCAGGCTCAGGCAACTTCTTGGGCAGAAAAGTCATGAGAGAGCCTACTTGACTTGGTCTTCCTTGTCTACCTTTGTGCACTGTTACTGCTTGGACCTCCAAGCATGGGAGAATCGGCTCGATTTGGTGCCAGGGTGCTGGCAGCTGTCTCTTCTCACCCTGGGGTGGTATAGCTTTGATTCTTCCCACTAGCCTGGACTGGTCTAGCGGGATGATTTGGAAGGTGAAATTTTACTTAACCGTTAATTTCCTTTCCTGGAATCCTGCTAGACCAGTCAGGACCCACCCATTCTCTGTCGATCTGGACACAGCTCCTGTATAAGGATTCATGGAGATTAAGCAGCTGTTCTTGTGCCTTTGTACATGGTTGCCCCTTTTGTGCACCAACGTTTTTTTTCATATGGGTGTGTTGGCTTGGCTGTTTGTTTTTTTCCTTCTCACTGAGGTTTGTTAAGAGGTTCCATTTGCTTTGCCAGTGTGATACCGAAGATGATCTCTAGTGCACCAGTGTAAGTACCAGTTCTGATGTCACTGAAGTTTCTGGTGTTTTCTCTGTCTCCGTCATCTGCTGGCAGGGGGAGTTAACCTGCTAGTCTGCACTGGTCTAGTGGGATTCCAGGAAAGGAAATTAAAGGTAAGTAAAATTTCAGTAGAATCTGTTCCCTTTTTGCTGTCTTCCAGACATATGAAGTACAGACATGCAATCTCTTGTCCATATCTCTTTAACTCTGATTTGCCAGTCTTGTTGACCAAATATTTGGCAACCATTCACAGCTTAATTGCTCAACTGGAAAATACTATTTAAATCTACTATGTAGTTTCTTGAAATATTCACTAGTTTCAGCATTTTTGAGGAGTAAATAACCATTCATTGTGAACTTGTTCTATCCTACTTATGACTTTGTAAACATCTTATAGACTCTTCCAAGCTGCAAAGCTCTAATCTAGAAACATGACAGCATATAAAGACCATGCGGCCTATCCAGCCTTCTCTTCTGTACCAATTACTAATGTCTACAGTCTTTTTTTGTTTTGTTTTTTTGTTTCCTTTAGAGATCTTCTGTATTGGTCCCATGCTTCGATACAGACTTTGGGGTATGTTTACTAAACCGGGCTAACAGTTAACCCGGGCTGTCTGCAGCTAGGTCCCATTGAATAGTATGGGACCTAGTGGCAGATAGCCCAGGTTAACCATTAACCCGGTTTAGTAAACCTACCCCTTTGTCTCTTCTACCTCCACTGGGAGACTTGCAAGCATCTACTACTCTTTCCATAAAGAAAAATATTTTTGCAAGTTACTCCTGAGTCTGTCTCCTTTCACTTTAATCCTATGCTCCCTCATTGCAGAGCTTTCTTTCAATTGAAAGAGACTCCTGTGCATTTATAGTAACATAGTAAATGGCGGCAGATAAAGACCAGTATGGCCCATCTAGTCTGCCCAGTAAGATGGCAAGAGTACGTGCACCTGCTGCTCTGTGCAGGCCACCCCTTCCCATGTCTTTGTTTAGGGGTGAACCCACCGCTCTGTGTAGGACACCCCTATTTGTTGAAAAATTAGATAAGTTTTTTTTTTTTTTTCTATTTATGCAATTTACAATATATAATCCAAGCAATGCTTGTACAGAAAAACACAACTGTGCAAAGAATAAGAAAAAACAAAGGAAACTTCTCAACATCATCAAACTTAACACAGTATAGTTGTAGCCCACTAAAATAGGGGGGACGTGTGAGGAAAACAAACAAACAAACGAGACCAGGTAAAGCCGCGTTCCAATGACTAGGAAATAATACAAAAATACCAAGAGGGGAGGCATGATGCGGAGCATATTACATATGATGATCAATTATCCACAGGTGATGAGGTCAATAAATGAGAGGATATAAACATGGACAGGTCCTCAGGTTGAAAAAAAACAAACTTATGAGCTTTAAAAAAGACTATACACTTACAAGGAAAACGCAATAGCATTGTAGCTCCAATAGAAAGAACACCAGATCGCAAAAGCAAAAAAGCCTTTCGCCTCTTTTGGGTTTCCCGGGATACATCAGGAAAAATGACAATTCTTTTACCCATAAACAATAACGAGCGCTTTTTAAAATACAACTTTAAAAGCCAATCCCGGTCTGAAGATAATGCAAAAGTGACTAATAGAATAGATACCTTAATATCAGGTTGACTTGGTGATTCTAACAAGGCAGACACATCAAGAGCACCAAATCAACCTGGACTCCATTTTTCCTCAATGGAAGAAAATATGCCTTAGCAACTGGGGGAACTAAGTTATCAGGAACCAACAAAGATTCAATTAGATATTTTTTAAACACATTAACCGGAGACATACCGGTCAGCATGGGGAAATTTAGCAGACATATATTAGACGCACGAGCAGCATTTTTCTAAATTTTCCAATTTCCTTTGAGTCACAAAATTGTCCTTCACAAGTGAGTCAGTTATAGTCGAATTACGTGAAACTTTCTGTTCCCCAGTATTAATCTTCTCACCCAACACAGTCAGTTCTTCCTTAATACCCTCTGTAGCACTTTCCAATCTCTCCAGGCGCTGGGAAGACACCACCAGCTGTTGGGACACCACCACCGAGAGCTGCGATATTGCCTCCCAAATAGATTCCAAGGAAAACTCCTTAGGGCGTTTCAGTGAAGTAAATTGAGGTAACAGTTGACTAGGTGAGGAAACTGGACCAGTTGAATCCCCACTCGGATGTAACAAGACCTCAGACTCCACCACCTGGCGCCTGGACACATCTCCTGCTCCCGATACCAAGAGGGCCGCTCCGGAGCTCTGATCCAGCGAGGCCCGCTCCAGCAAGTCAGCTCCGACGTCATCAGAAAACGCTGACTCGCCTCCTGCGAGAGGAAGCTCTGGGAGAGTCAGACGCTGGGGAGGCGGTTGATCGTCTGGGGAGAGAGACACCTCCAGGGCAAGTAGCTCCGGGTCTACCTCCACCGGTGCCACAACGCCCGCTCTAATCTCCCCCTTCTTTGCTCCGATAGTTGAACGAAATGGTTCATAGGACCCGAGGTAATTGCAGGAACAGGCTCCGCGGGCAAAGCCTTGTGCTTGCTCTTGTGTTTAGGCATACTTAGGAAGAAACTCAAACCGCCGCCATCTTGGAGATAACCACTCCCCCCTCTTGGAGATAACCCATAGTTACGTTTTTATTTTGATTTTATCATGTTGCTGTAAAGGGATCCATTTGGAATTCTGTCACTGTATTTGCCCCCACCACTTCCATTGGGAGGGCATTCCAAGTATCCACCACCCGTTCAGTGAAAAAGTATTTCCTGACATTGACTTTCAATTTACCCCCTTGCAGCTTCATGTTGTGCCCTCTTGTTTTACAACTTTCCTCGTCTTTGGAAGAGGTTTGTTTGTTCATTATTTTTCTAAGTATTTAAAGGTCTGAATCATATCTCCCCTATCCCTCCTCTCCTCCAGAGTGTACATATTTAGGTCTTCAAGCCTCTTCTCATAAAGCTTCTGACGCAGGCTCCAGTTTTGGTCGCCTTCCTCTGAACAGTTTCCAGTCTTTTTACATCCTTTACAAGATATGGTCTCCAAAACTGAACACAGTATTCCAAGTGAGTGCTCACCAGTGACTTATACAGTGGCATTAGAACCTCTTCTTTCTTGTTGGTAATTCCTCTTTGTATGCAACCCAACATCTCCTGGCTTTTGCCACTGCCTTGTCGCACTGTTTTGCCACCTTGAGATCCTCAGAAATAATCGCACCAAGGTCCTCCTGGTCCGTGCACACCAACCTCTCGTCCCCTATCGTGTACATTTCCCTTGGATTTCTGCTTCCCAATTGCATGACACTGCACTTCTTCACATTAAATCTTAACTGCCAAGCATTAAACCATTCTTCCAGCTTTTGTAGATCTTTCCTCATGTTATCCACTCCCTCTGGGGAGTCCACTCTGTTGCAAGTTTTCGTGTCATCTGCAAAAAGACACAGACTTTTCCATTCAGTCCTTCAGCAATATCACTCACAAATACATTGAATAGTGCCGGGCCCAGGACCGAACCCTGGGTCACCCCGCTAATCACTCTTCTCTCATCCGAGTGAACTTCATTTACCAACACCTGTCGTCTGTCAGTCAACCAATTTCTGATAACCACCACCTTGGGACCCATCCCCAAACTACTGAGTTTATTGATAAGCCTCCTATGAGGAACAGTATCAAAGACTTTACTGAAATCCAAGTAGATGACATCCATTGCATGCCCCTGATCTAGTTCTCTGGTCACCCATTCAAAGAACTCAATCAGATTTGTTTGGCAAGATTGTCATTTGGTAAAACCATGTTGCCTCTGATCATACAACCTGTTGGTTTTGAGAAAGTCCACTATTCGCTCTTTCAGGAGCGCCTCCATTACTTTTCCCACCACTGAGGTAAGGCTCACGGGCCTGTAGTTTCACTTCTTCCCTGTCACCACTTTTGTGGAGAGGTATCACATCAGCCATTCTCCAGTCCTGAGGAACTTCTATTTCCAAGGATCTGTTGAAAACATCCTTTAACAGCCCTGCAAGAACCTCTGAGCTCTTTCAGTATCCTGGGATGTATCCCATCCGGTCCCATGGCCTTGTCCACTTTCCGTTTTGCAAGTTGTTCTAACACATCAACTTCTGTGAATGGTGTGGTATCTACCTCATTCCCATTTTTATATTTGGGAGTCACAGGTGGTGGTCCTTTTCCAGTATTTTCTTTAGTAAAAACAGAGCAGAAGTATTTGTTTAGCAATTTCGCTTTTTCAATGTCATTTTCCACGAGTCTGTTCCCAGCACTTCTGAGTCCTGCAATTCCTCCTCTCCCGAATATACCTGAAGAAAGTTTTGTCACCACACTTCACATCTTTTCCTCTGCCTTTGATTCTGCTTTCCTTATTTCTCTTTTGGTCTCTTTTAGTTTGATTCTGTGTTCCTCTGTTTGCAAGCTTTTGAATTTTGTGAAAGCTGTGTGTGTTTGCCTTTATTTGAGCAGCCACATCTTTGGAAAACCAAATAGGTTTCCTTCTCTTGTTTTTATTTACTTTCCTTACATATTTATCTGTTGCCCTTTTTATTGCCACCTTTAGTTTAGCCCATTGCAGTTTCACGTCCCTTATCCCCTGCCAATTCCTCCTTCAGGTACTTAGCCATTTTACTGAAGTCAATGTTTTTGAAGTTTAGGACTTTGAGCTTGCTATGATTGGACTACACCTTGGTTTTTATCTCAAACCACACCATGTGGTGATCGCTGCTGCTCATAGGGGCACCCACCCAGACATTTGACATGCTATCACTGTTGGTGAGCACTAAATCCAGCATTGAGCTTTCCCTGGTTGGTTCCATCACCATTTGTCTAAGTAACGCATCTTGGAAAGCATCCACAATTTTTTTTTGCTTCTTTCCAGATTTGCAGAAGGAGTAATCCAGTCCACATCGGGTAGATTAAAGTCACCCAATATGATCGCTTCCCCCTTTGCGGTTATCTTGGCAATATCTATAATCAATTCGTTATCTGTTTCTTCGATTTGAGTTGGAGGTCTGTAGACTACAGCAGTATGGATGACAGTGCCATCTCCTCTTTCCAACACAGTCCAGAGCGCTTCTTCTTTTCCCCATGCCCCCTGCATTCCAGTAGCTTTAATATTGCTTTTGGCATACAAGGCTGCTCCTCCTCCTTTTCCACTTTCTCTTTCTCTTCTGAATAGATTATAGTCAGCTATGGCTATATCCCAATCATGCGATTCATTAAACCATGTTTTTGTAATGGCCATAATGTCCAAGTCCATTTCCACCATTGGGGCTTCCAGGTCTGGAACTTTGTTGGCTAAGCTTTGAGCATTTGTGCTCATTGCTTTCCAGCATTTAACTGGCTTGCATGTATTTTGCATTGATTTTGTTCTGCCCACTTCTTCCCACTTGTCATTGATGTGTGGTTCAAAAGTGTGGCTGTTTCTGATGATCTGCTTTTGCTGGGAGTGACGTCCTGAACTTGTCCTTCACCATGCCACAGAGGTATTTAAATATCTCTATCATATCCCCCCTCTCCCGTCTTTCAAAGTATGCAACCTTTCTTTATAAGGAATATCCGTTCCATCTAATTTTGTTTCCTCCTCTGTACTTTCTAATGCCACTATATCCTTTTTGGGACAGTCGGAACTGCACACAGTATTTGAGGTGTGGTTGCACCATGATAGAGGTCTTGGTAATTATTCAGAAACAAATGGGGACTAATGCATTACAGAACTTCAGTTGTTTTCAACTCTCAGGTTATTTATTCATCCTGAAATCATACAGATTTAGCAAGCCTACTGTGGAACTTAAAGAGATGCTTAAGTTTCTTTTCCTGCTAAATATATAGGGCAAAAGCCACAGAGACTAGTCTACTTGATACTTAGACACACTATAAACAGAGGCTATTTTGTCAGTCCAACTAAATTCTCCCCTCAAATGATCTATAGTCTCAAGATAGTCAGGGATGAAGTACATACGGAACAATGAGACAAACCATAGGCACACAAACTTGCTCTCTCTTGAGGGGTAAAATCTCCAAATCAGGAGGGTAGCTGCTGCGTTAGCCCACTTGAATGCATCTTTGTCTGTGCATAGTGGGAATTATCACTCAGCAGACGGACCAGTGTGCAGATGTGCCAGAAAAGCAAACAGACTGTTGTCATCCCCCTCCCCCCTGTATACAGGGCTTTGCAGCTTAGTTTCATTTCTTTCCCTCATAAGAAATGCCATACTGGATTAGAGACCAAGGTCTATCAAGCCCAGTATCCTGTGTCCAACAGTGGCCAATCCAGGTTGCAAGTGCCAGGCAGGTTCCAAAAAAGGCACACAGGGTCCATGATGCTTGTCCTGGTGCAAGCAGTGGATTTCTAGGTCCTCTGGTTTATGGACTTTCCTCCAGGAACTTGTCCAAACCTTTTTTTTAAACCCAGCTCCTTTGATGTTCACTCCACCTGCCTTTTTGCTCCACTACCTCCCTGGATAGCTGCTGTTTATCGACCGCCTGACAAATCCACCTCTACCTTTCTCACTTACTTTGATGCATAGCTTTCCTTCTTTCTGGAACTCTCTCTCCCTGCCCTTATTCTCGGGGATTTAAACATTCATGTTGATAACCCCTCTGACCCTTATGCTTTAAAGCTCATTTCCCTAAACTCTTCATTCAACCTCCAGCTTTGCTGTACTGCCCCCACTCATCAGCATGGCCACTGCCTCAACCTTGTCTTCTCTAATTGCTTGCCCTACAACTTCAGGGTAAGCAATTAGGGTTGGGTTGGGTTCCTCAGTTCTTCCCTTATCTGACCTGCTAAGTTTCACTCTTCATTACCCCCTGCCTCGATCTCGCCCAGTCTCCTCCAACTTCTTTAGAAATCTTCATGCTATCGACCCATTTGGTCTCTCCACTACTGTCCCATCTCTTTCCTCCACTATGTCATCTGAGTCTGTTGATGAGGCAGTAGCTTCCTATAACACTGCACTTTGCTCTGGATGCTCTTGCTCTGCCCATGCCATGTCCTCTGAGGTGTACTGTACTTCATCCCTGGTTGTCTTAGACTACCTGCTATCTATGTTCCTGAGCCCGCTCAGCATTTGGCTCACATTCATATGGACTTTCTAAACTTCATATTCATCCTTGCCTCTTTCCAGTCAGCCATAGCACTCACCAAACAAGACTGTTATAACCACCTGATAACTCTCTTGCCTCTGCCCCTCGCCATCTCTTCACAACTCTTAACTCTCTCCTCAAAGTGCCTCCGCCTCAGACACCCTACTTTACTTTCTGCCATAACTCTGGCCAAATGTTTCCATGACACAGTCCACAAGATTATACTCCATTCCACATCATCTTGCTAGACCAGTCCAGACAAGCGGGTCGTGTCCCCCTGCCAGCAGATGGTGAGACAGAGAAAATAGAGAAGCTTTGAACCTTCCCCCTTGGTATATAACCTCCTGCCCCTAGGGGCAGCTTCAGTATTTTCTCTGTCTCAGCAGATGGTGGACTCCTGTTTGCTCCTGGCGGATCCTCAGGGGCCTGTTGAAGTGTTTCTCTCTGGATTTTCCCTGCTTTCACGGGGTTTCCAGAGGTGCCCCTGGTCGCGTGGATCATTGGGCACTTCTGAAGGGGAGAGCTCCTGTTCGTGAGGAACAGTGCAGCCTTCCATCTTGGCTTTGCTCCTGCTTCAGTTCACTGTTGCCACTACCCAGCATAAAGGGTTGTTTATATTTTTTTAAAAAGATGCCCATCCAGCAGTTGGTCAGCATCGCCCCCCCCCCCCCCCTCCCGGGGCTATCTCTGTGGGATTGCAGGGTTGCAATGGGAACACAGGGCAGCAAGTTACCCCTCAGTTCCTCCCCGCCATGTTCGGTGCTTCTGCTGCCTCTGGGGCTTCTGCCACGGAGTCCTCCATTTTCTTTGTTTTTCGCCGGCTGGCAGTGTGCTGCTCTTCATGGCTGAGGGAGATAGTGCCTTCCATCTCCTCTGGGCACACAGGTCAGGGCTGTCTCACGCTAATTCTCTGTGCGCAGTGGCGGCCATTTTGCAGCCTCGTGGCAGCGTTCTCTTCCTGCGATGGTTCTCACCAGTCTCTCCAGTGGCCATTTTGAGGGGGAAAAAAATCCAGGATCTCCGCGGCGTATTTCTTTGAGCTGCAGTCCTTCCCCCTGGGTCTTTTTCAGTAGACAATCTCCGCGGCTGTTCTCCGGGGCCATAGTTCTCCTGCCAGGCCCTATCCTTTTTCTCCCTGCAGCGGTGTGTGGCTTGTGGCCAGAAGTGAAGAACCTTGGTAGACAGCATGTGCTTTACATGTGGAGCTGATACAGGACGCCCCTCCAGCAGTAGGCCCTTAACTCCGGCTCCATGTTCCTGTTCCTACCCACGACTGAAGGTCCTCCGGCAGTGCAGCCTGCCCAGTGACGCTCCTCCGCCACTCCTCGTGCCTGAACAATCTTCCCTGGCTCAGCCTTCTGCCTCTCAGCCTCTGCTAGCTCCTCCATCGGCAGACCAGCAATTCCTGTCGTCGTCTCGGCAGGCCTGGGAAATGTGGCATGCAGGGCCCTTGTTGGAGGCCCTGCTGGCGCCTCTGCCTCAGCAGAAACAGCCAAGGATAAGCTTATCGGGCACCCCTGGGCTCTGCCTCAGGGGACATGCACCCTGTTGCTACTGAGGATGGGGAGTATCACTCAGACGATAATTCCCGAGTTTCTGCTTCAGATTGAGAGGAAGGTGAACTCTTGCTGCCAGAGGCTCAGCGGGAGGACAGGAACCTCGGGAAGGGAGTCAAGACGTCCGGCTCTTCCACAAAGAGGAACTGCCGGCTTTCATTGCCCAAGTCATGGAAGCTCTCAGCCTGTCACCTGTGGTGCCTGTGGACCCGGCTCAGCCACAAGCGGATCCCATTATTGTTAGGATAAAAAAATCATCCGTGGCGTTCCCATTTCCAGATGATCACCTTGGAGTGGGACAGCCCGGGCCATTTACATATATGATCTCCAGAGGACCTGGAGAAGGAGCTACAGTTCCCCAAGGTCGATGCCCTTGTGACAGCTATCACCAAACAGACTACCATCCTGGTTGAGGGTGGAACTGCCCTTAAGGACCCCATTGATCGGAAGGTGGAAGGGCTTCTGAAGACTTCCTTCTCAGTTTCGTCCCTTGCCTTGCAGGGGACAGTCTGTGGAGGGCTTGCCTCTCGGGCCCTGCTGCTCTGGTTACAGCTCCTGCCAGAGGACCCGGAGCTTCCGGTTGGCAGCGTTCTTAGTGGATGCCTGGTATGATATATGTTGTGCCTCGCAGCATGCCGCTGACTTTGACTTAGGTACTGGAATGCGGATGCTGCCTCCAAGACGTGGTTCGCCAAGCTTCCCTTCTCTGGTCATCTCCTGTTTGGCAAGGACCTGGAGAAGCTGGTTAAAGACCTAGGGGAGATCAGGCTGCAGCGGCTACTGGAGGCCTGCCCGAAAGTAACTTTTCGGTGATCTTCTGGCTCCTCCTCTGCTCCAAGTTCTTATAAGGGGCGTTTTCAATGCACTCGCCGGTACTGCCCGGGATGGTCCGGTGTTTGTTCCAACAAGTCAGGCGCCAGACCTCAGTCCTTTCAGGGTGCCTGCTGCAGCAGTAATACTTACTTCGCGCTGGCCAAATTCTCAGGCGCTGCCCACTTCTGCCATTGACGGGCTCAGGGTCCATTCCGGGGTGCCCTCTATAGGGAGGGCGACCGAGTTGTTTGTCCCGCAAATGGGCCCAAATCATATCGGACAGATGGGTGCTAGACGTCGTCTCCAGGGGCTACGCCCTAGCCCTCGCCGAGCCAATCCCTCACACCTTCCTGGTCTCCCCGTGCGGTTCCGCCGCAAAGAGGGCAGCTGTCTACTACACCCTCCAGCGTCTGCTCCAGCTCCAGGCCATTTCTGAAGTCCCCTAACCGAGAGGGGCACCGGCCACTATTCCATCTATTTCGTGGTGCCCAAGAAAGATGGGTCCTTCTGCCCAATTCTGGACCTCAAAGGCATCAATCGCTGCCTTCGGGTACTGCGATCTCGAATGGAGACACTCAAATCGGTCATTCAGGCTGTGTGCCCGGGAGAGTTTCTCACCTTTCTCGATCTGGCCGAGGTATTTTCACATTCAAATCCTCAAGGAACACCAGCAGTACCTGCGATTCATGATTCTCGGCAGGCATTATCAGTTCCAAGCTTTGCCTTTCGGCCTGGCCACAGCCCCTCGAACCTTCACCAAGGTCATGGTCATAGTGGCTGCAGCACCAAGGGCATATGCATCCACCCTTGACGTAGTTCCCTGGGCACGGGCGTACATACGCCCTTTACAATGGGTACTGCTTTCCTGGTGGTCCCTGACCGGCCAGTCTTTTATCAGGCCCCACTTCCACTACTGCCCTCGATTCGCAGCAGCCTCAGCTGGTGGCTTTCTCTGCGGAAACCTCTGAGGTTTGCGCCCTTGGCGTCCTCACAATGGCTCACCATCACAGTGGATGCTAGCTAGCCGGCTGGGTTGCACATTGTCTCGGCCACACAGCGCAGGGATCTTGGGCAGATCGCGAGGCCATCTGGGCGATCGATCGGCTCGAGCTGTCTGCCTAGCCCTTCTCGCCTTTCAGTCGCTCATCCAGCAGCGAGCAGTATGAATACTGTCCGACAATGCGACAACGGTGGCTTACGTCAACCGACAGGGCGGGACCAGATCGCCGGGCATAGCCAGAAAGATGAGTCTCCTTTTTTCCCTGGGCGGAACATCTCCAGACCCTTTCGACTCAGCACATAACATCCAGGTGGATTTTCTCAGTCGACATACCTTGGTGAGTGGGAGCTCGCTTCTTGGGCTTACAAGACCATTATGCACTGGTGGGGGCAGCCTGCATGGGACCTCATGGCCACGGTTGCCAACTCCAAGGCACCATGCTTCTTTAGTCGCAGGAAAGAGCCAAGCTCCCAGGGCCTGGATGCCCTAGCACAGCCGTGGCTCCAGAACCACCTACTTTACATCTTCCCTCCGGGGCCACTGGCTGCGTTCTCTGGTATGCTGACCTCATATGTCTATCACATGGGTGGTCTCTCCTGCTTGGCCCGTAGAGGGGTCTGCTGCGTCAAGGAGCCATCTTCATGGACGATCTTGTTCCCTACTCGCTTACGGCTTGGCCTTTGAGAGGCGCTGGCTAGTGCGCAAAAGATATTCGCTGGCAGTTGTGGCCACCTTACTTAAAGCCCGCAAGGCCTCCACCTCTCGGGCCTATGCCAGGGTGTGGTGGCTATTTCCTCGTGGTGTTCTCGACACTTGCGCTCTCCTTGGAAGGTACAGGTCCCTAGTATCCTTTTCCTTTCTCCAGGATGGGTATGATAGAGGCCTCGCCTTCAATTCCCTGAAAGTCCAGGTTACGGCCTTAACTTGCTTCTGAGGGCAGATTATCGGCTGTTCCCTTGCCTCCCATCTGGACGTCTCATAGTCCCTCCCAGGGAGTCTGCTCCCTCCAACCACCATTGTGGGTAGTGGTTGCCACTTGGGACCTCTCCTTAGTGTTGCGAGCCCCCTCTTGTGCTCCTTTCGAGCCACTCCGGGCCGTATCCTTTAGGGATGTCACGTTAAAGACTGCTGCTCATTGCGGTGGCTTCTGCTCGTCTTGTCTCTGAGCTCCAGGCCTTGTCGTGCCGGGACCCTTTCCTATCTTTTTCAGTGGATGGGGTCACTATTCATCCAGTTCCTGGCAAAGGTAGTCTCCGAGTTTCATCTTAATCAACCAATTTCGCTCCCTGCCTCCTGGTGGGAAAAAGGGCCGGGGCGTTCTCCGGTCCTGCACCCCCTGGACGTGAGCAGAACCCTGAGGCGTTATCTCAAGGTCACCAACCCTTTTCGGCTCTCGGATCACCTTTTTGTCCTACATTCCAGACCTCGGAAAGGGGCCACCGCCTCCAAGGCTTCCATAGCGGAAGCAGGCCATTGAGTTGGTTTATATTTTGCAAAATAAGCCAGTTCTACTTGGGCCCAGGCCATGTCTTGGGCAGAAAGGTCATGGGTGCATCCACATGATATTTGCAGGGCGGCTACTTGGTCGTCCCTGTCTTCCTTTGTGTGGCATTACCGCTTGGACCTCCAAGCCAGGGAAGCAGCAGTCTTTGGCACCACCTCTATTGGCTTTGGCTGCTTCTTCCCTCCCTACAGGGGTGTAGCTTTGGTACTCTCCTCTTGTCTGGACTGGTCTAGCAGGATGGTGTGGAAGGTGAAACTTTACTTACCTTTAATTTCCTTTCCTGGATCCTGCTAGACCAGTTCAGGACCCTCTGTGTTCTGCCCTGCGAAGAATTAGATACAGAGCAGCGTTCCGGCTCTATTCGCATGCAGATTCTGCAGTCAGCTGTCTAGTTGTAGGATGGAGTCGGTGCAGAGGGTGGCTACTAAAATGATTAGTGGTCTTCATTATAAAGCATATGAGGACAGCCTGAAGGATCTTAATATGTACACCTTAGAGGAAAGGCGGGATAGAGGTGATATGATTGAGATGTTTAAATACCTCCGTGGCATAAATGTTCAGGGAGAGAGCCTCTTTCAGTTGAAAGCAAGTTCTGCTACGAGGGGACATGGGATGAGGGTGAAGGGAGAGATATTCAGGAGTAATATGTGGAAATATTTCTTTACGGAAAGAGTAGTGGATCCATGGAATAGTCTCCCAGTGGAGGTGGTAGAGATGAGGACAGTAACTGAATTCAAAAAAGCATGGGACAAACACAGAGGATCTCTAAAGGTAAAAAGGGGACTGTAGTAGTTGTTGATATGGAAGGACAGACTAGATAGGCCATGTGGTCTTTTTCTGTCGTCATATTTCTATGTTTCTACACAGTTGTTCTCCGTTCTCTCAGTTGCATTAGTTGTAGTTCTGAACTGTTGTAGTGGTTCAGCTGCTAGATAGACCTGGTGTTTTGTGTTTGCCAGGGTGATACTGAAGCTGCCCCTAGGGGCAGGAGATTTATATACCAGGGGGAGAGTTCAAAGCTTCCCTGTTTTCTCTGTCTCACCATCTGCTGGCAGGAAGACACAACCCGCTTGTCTGGACTTGTCTAGCAGGATTCCAGGAAAGGAAATTAACGGTAAGTAAAATGTCACCATTTCTCACAAGATAAGCTTCATTCCCTCTTCCCTTCAACCTCTGCCACCCTTTCTTCCTGTTCTTAGATCTCTGAGGAGGAAACCACACTTTTTTTTTCTTCCCCTCCCCCATACTCGCTAACTGCTCCTGTGATACTATTCCCATTCCATCTCCTCCACTGTCGATCCTTCCATCTGTCATATTCTCAACCTGTCACTCTCCACTGCAACTTCTGCAGCCTTCAGGCATGCTGTGGTTACACCTCTTCTCAAGAAACCTTTACTAGACCTTACCTGTGCTTCTAATTAACCATCCTCCTCCCCTTCATTTCTAAACTACTTTTTAACGTGCAGTTCACCGCCGTTGCCTTCTCTCCTTTCAAGTCCTTCTGGATCTATTGCAATCTGGCTTTTGTCCTTTTTCATTCTACTAAAACGGCTCTTGCCAAAGTCTCCAGTGACCTTTTCCTGGCCAAATCCAAGAGCCTTTATCCTCATCCTTCTTGACCTTTCTATTGCTTTTAACACGGTTAAACACGACTTTCTCCTTGATACCTTGTCTTCGCTTGGTTTTAAGGGCTCCGTGCTGCCCTGGTTCTCTTCTCATCTCTCCCATCGCACTTTCAGGGTTTGTTCTGCTGCTGCTTCTCTACTGCTACCCCGCTCTCAATTGGTGTACTCCAGGAATTTATCTGGGACCCACTCCTTTTCTCTCTATACCCAGTCCCTTGGTGCACTCATCTCCTCCCATGGTTTTCAGTACCATCTTTACACTGATGACTCTCAAATCTACCTCTCGACATCTGAAATCTCTCTGGCAATGCAGGCCTGGATCTCTGCTTGCCTGTCTGACATTGCTGCCTGGATGTCTCACCGCTGTTTGAAATTGAACATGGTCAAAACCAAGCTGCTTATTTTCCTCCCTAAACCCACCCTCCCCCTTCCTCCTCTGTCAATCTCTGTGGATTATGCTCTGCTCCTCCGTTTCCTTAGCTCGCAAAGTCGTCTTTGACTCCTCCCTCTCCTCCACACACATCCAACTGATAGCTAAAACCTGTTTCTTTTTCTATAACATCAGCAAAATTTGCCCCTTCCTTTCTGAATTCATTACTAAGCTACTTATCCACTCTTTAGTCACCTCCTGTCTAGACTATTGCAACCTTCTCCTTGCTGGTCTCTCCACTTCAATCTATTCAAAACTCAGCTGCGCGGCTAATCTTTTTTCCTAATCTTTCAATATGCTCATATAACCTCTTCTCAAGACTCTTCATTTGCTCCCTATCTGTTTCTGTATCCAGTTCAAACTTCTCCTACTGACCTATAAGTACACTCATTTCACTGTTCCTCCTCACTACCTTTATTCTCTTAATCTGTCCCTACACTCCTCCTTGGGAAATCTGCTCTTCTGACGGATCACATCTGTCTATGCCCTTCTCTTTTACTGCCAACTCCAGACTTTGATCCTTTCACCTTGCTGTTCCTTATGCCTGGAACAGATGCCTACATCGTGCCTCATCTCTGGCCTTTTCAAATTCAGGCTGAAAACTCACCCCTTCGAGGCTGCTTTTGGATCCTGATCCGCTTAGTGTCTTGTGTTTCTCCAGGACCAAGCAGGAAGTCAGTCCTCACATGGGTGACGTCGGCGTCGACGGAGCCCCCATGCGGAGCCTTTCCCCAGCTTTCAAAGAAAGCCTTTGGGAATGCAGGCACGCATGCGCGGTCCCCTTCCCGCCCAAAGGTGCCATCTTGCTCAGTCTTCTTTTTTCCGCAGAGCCCTACGGACGCCTGTCCTTGTCACCCGTGAAAAAAGTTGATTTTTTTCTGCGTTGGGTCGAGGTTTTTTTCTTCGGTTCGACGTCGGTTCCTTTCCTGCCTGGACTCGGTACGCCGGTGCCAAGGCCGGCTCTCTTTTTCGTTTTTTTGTCCTTAGAGACTGCATTTGCGCCTTTTCTTTTCCCTGGCAGCCCACTTTTTTGATCTTGCTGGGGCCCTTTTTCCCCGATGGCTGCCAGTGGCTTTAAGAAGTGTGATTGGTATAAGAAACTGATGTCTCTCACCGACACACACGACTGCTGCCTCCGGTCCCTGGGGCCAGACCATGATTCTACGGTCTGTAGCCCCTGTGGCAAAATGTCTTCCAAGGCATTTTATTTATTTATTTATTTAACTGTATTTATATCCCGCTTTTCACCGGGTCAAAACGGAGCCGTCAGCACCAGCGTGAGAGGATCTTCTCCGAATCTGCCTCTGGACGGGTCCGGACTTCGTCAGAGGCCTCGACGTCTTGGGAGTCTGACCCCGAGCATTGTTGGGGCTCCTCTGAAAGGGAGTCCCCCTCGAGGGAGCACCGAAGGAAGAAGGAACCCGCGAGGGCGGTGTCGGTGGACGCTCTTGGCTCCTCCAGGGCCAGGTTGCATAGTCCCGATCGCCGTCCCGGGTCTTTGGAGTCGGAGAGGCCTGCAAAGCATCCTCGTGTGGAGTCGGAGGCCCTGAGTCACGTGAGTACTGTAGTCCTCGTGGACTCTCCTCCGGGGGAGCCGACGTCGGGCCCCGAGTTGGAGGCTGCTGGGTCTCCTGAGCTCGGACTCAGGTTGACGGCCCTGGAGAGCAGATTGTCTGCCTTCATGGAGCAGCAGCGGGTGCTGATCGCCGGTCTCACCGGCGCATCTGCCCCGACCATCGGGACATCGACATCCAAGTCGACCCCAGAGGCCGAGCCGATCCTCGAGACCATGCAAACTTGAGTCGATCCTCTGCCTCCCGTTCAGGACCGAGGTCGTCAACGCCGGTTCTCTCGGCGTCGGGGCGGATGGCGTCGGTGCCTGCCCACTCGGAGCCGCTCGATTCCTCCCCGGAGGAATCAGCGTGGGAAACTGAGGAGGAGGAGTCCCCTGACACCTTCCGGACTCGGTGCGTCCCTTCGGACTCACGGGGATCCGAGCCTCGGACAAGGTCCCCCCGGAGGATACCAGGTTCTCGGATTTCGTAAGGGACCATGGCCACAGCACTGGCATTCCCTGCGGACCCCGAGGCTCTGCAGTATGACTCTCCTCCCAAGGAGGCCTTTACTGTCCCGGTTCCTCCAATGCTGGAGCGGTTGCTCTTCCGCATGTGGGAGGCGCCGGCCTCGATGCCGGTTCTAAGCAAGTGGGTCGATTCCATCTATCGAGTTTGCAAGAGCCCCGACTTTCAAAAGGCACAGCTACCGCACCACTTCATGGTTGTGGAATCGGCCATGCATCGCCTGAAGAGTCAGAAGATGCACTCCTCGGTGCCTCCTGGCAGGGAAGCCTGGAACCTGGATGCCCTCGGTAGAAAGTGCTTCCAGGGCTCTATGCTTGCTTGCCGTGTCCAGACCTACCAGCTGTACATGGGCATGTACCTTCGAGACCTGGCAAAGGAGATTGCCGGGTTCTCTGCTGGTCTGTCCGAGGAACCTTTGCAGAGGTTCAAGGCCTTGTCTTCTGGTATTTGAGAGTGCTCGAAGTTTATCTCTCGAGCAGCCTACGATGGATTTGAGGCTTCGGCCCGGGTAGCAGGGGCCGGCATAGATGCACGCTGCCAGGCCTGGCTACAATCCTCAGACCTCGAGCCATGGGTACAGGACAAGTTGGTCGATGTCCCTTGCCGAGGTGAAAACCTCTTTGGCAAGCCCATGGCAGAAAAGGCTGCAGAACCCGAGACCGAGACTCTTAACCGGACAAGGCTATCCAGGAAAACCTCTGCCCCTTCTCAGAAGAAGAAGGGCTTGGGGAAAAAGACCTTTTACCTGAGGAAGACCGCTGCCTTCAAAACCTACCCTCACTACCAGGCCTCTGCAGCTCCCCAGCAGGCCAAGGGGCAGGGTCATGGGTCCCGTAGGCAGAAGGCCCCCAAGCCTCCTACTCCGGCTCTTGCTCAGCAGGGAGGGGGTTTTTGACTATGCCAGCATAGCCTCTCCTCCTCTCCAGGGCACAGGAGGTCGGCTGACCCGGTACGCAGACAGGTGGCCAGCCATCACAGGGGCTACTTGGGTGTTAAGCATCATCGAAAGGGGCTATATGCTCCACTTCACCCAGAATCCCCCCTCCTACTTTCCAGGGGAGCCTCCAAGACCCCCTCTGCACAGAAAGTTACTCCTTCAGGAGTTGGAAGGTCTACTAAAGGACCAGGTGGTGGAACCGGTGCCTCACCACCTGGAAGGGCAAGGCTTCTATTCGAGGTACTTCCTGGTACCAAATGAACAGGAGGCCTCAGACCCATCCTCGACCTGAGAAATCTGAACAAGTTTCTGGAGAGGGAAAAGTTCAAGATGCTTACACTTGGGATCTTACTGCCCTACCTCCAGCAGGGAGATTGGCTATGCTCCTTAGACCTGAAGGATGCTTTTTTTCACATCCTCATCCATCCAAGCCACAGACAATTCTTCAGATTTGTGGTGGGAGGAAAGCACTTCTAGTACAGAGTGCTTCCCTTTGGCCTCACCTCCGCCCCCAGGGTTTTACAAAATGCCTGGCGGTGGTTGCAGCCTACCTAAGGAACCAGGGGATCTTTGTGTTCCCTTACCTGGACGACTGGCTTATCAGGGGCCAGTCTCCACAAGAGGCCAAGCAGGCCACCTTCAGAACCATATCCCTGCTTCAGCACCTGGGGTTCGTCATAAACTTCCCTAAGTCCACTTTAGTCCCTTCACAGGACGTGGAGTTCATAGGGGCAAGATTGGATACCATCCATGCCAAGGCCTATTTGTCTGTGGACAGAGCTCACAGGCTGATAAAGTTGGCCGGCCAGTTTCGGGCGAACTCTCTGGTCTCGGCCAGACACTTCCTCTGGCTCTTAGGTCACATGGCTTCCACTGTGCATGTCACACCACATGCCCGACTGCACATGAGGCCGGCTCAGTGGCACCTCAAAGCACAGTGGCTGTAGGCCACAGGGAAATTGTCAGACAGAATAAAGGTGTCCAAACTCTTGGTGGACTCCTTACGCTGGTGGAGGCATCTCCCAAATCTGGTCAGGGGTCTTCCTTTCCAGGCCTCCCCACACACTCAGGTACTGACAACCGATGCTTCCCTGCAGGGCTGGGGGCACACTGCCAGGGGGCCTGCACACAAGGCCTGTGGTCTCCGTGGGAGGCCGCTCAGCAGATCAACCTGTTGGAATTGAGGGCCATTCGACTAGCCTTACGGACTTTCTCTCAGATTCTGTCTCACCAGTCTGTCCTAGTTCAGACGGACAACCAGGTGGCTATGTTCTACGTCAACAAGCAGGGAGGCACAGGATCCAGACTTCTGTGCCTGGAAGCACAAGCTCTCTGCTCCTGGGCTGTCAATCAGGGCATGACCCTCAGGGCGGTCTACCTCCCAGGCCAGGAAAACTACCTGGCAAACAGGCTAAGCAGACTCCTGCAGCCTCACGAGTGGCAGTTGGATCCTCTGGTAGTTCAACAGATCTTTCTGAAGTGGAGACTTCCGACCATGGATCTTTTTGCCAGTCTGCTGAACAGGCAACTACCCCGGTTCTGTTCCAGGCAACTGCATCCCTTGAGAACAGCGCCAGATGCATTCCTGATCCCCTGGTCAGAGAGCCTGCTGTAAGCCTTTCCTCCCACACCTCTGGTGGCCCGGACTCTATTCAAAATCCAGCAGGACTGAGCCAAGGTGATCCTGATAGCCCTGAGGTGGCCCAGGCAGCCGTGGTTCCTTCTTCTGCAGCTGGCGGTGGATACTCCCCTTTCCTCTGGGGTTGCAACCCAACCTTCTGATTCAGGATCAGTGGTCCCTCTTGCATCCCAACCTCATATCCCTCAATTTGATGGCCTGGCTGCTGAAAGGCTAGTCCTTGCTCCCTTGCTCCTATCAAGGGAGGTTGAAGAGGTGGTGTTGGCCTCCAGGAAGCATTCCACTAGGAAGACCTATGCTCTGAAGTTGGGTAGGTTCTCTACTTGGTGTTCTCAATAGCAAGAGGACCCCTTCTGCTCGGTCCAAGTGGTGCTACAATATCTGCTCCACCTTTCCAACCTAGGACTTCAGTCCAACTCTGTCCGGGTTCACCTCAGTGCCCGCTCAGCTCACCACTTGCCGGTGGATGGACAATCTCTCTCAGGCCACCCTCTGGTGTCTCGCTTTCTCAGAGGCCTGCTTCTGCTTAAGCCGCCTATTCGTCCACCGGCCACTGAGTGGGATCTCAATGTGGTCTTGCAGCAACTGACTCGCCCACCTTTTGAGCCGATGGCAACCTGTCATTTACGTTTCCTCTCCTGGAAGGTGTTTGTTCCTTGTGACACTCACCTCGGCTAGGCGGGTGAGTGAGCTTTAGGCCCTGGTCTCGGATAGGCCGTATACCAAGTTCTATAGGAACAGGGTAGTCTTGCGGATTCATCCTAAGTTCCTTCCAAAGGTAGTGTCCTTCCACCTCAACCAGGAGGTGGTACTTCCGATGTTCTTTCCCAGGCCGCACGCCAGTAGGGCCGAAACTGTCTTGCATACCCTGGATTGTAGAAGGGCGCTGTCCTTTTACCTAGAACATACGCAGGGGCATAGAAGGGCTTCTCAGCTCTTCATTTCCTTTGACCCTAATAAATTGGGGTTGCCTGTCACTAAGCGTACGTTGTCCATTTGGGTGGCGGACTGTATCGCCTGGGCGTACAGGGCAGCCGGCCTCTCCCTGGAGAGTCGAGTCACGGCCCACCGGGTCAGGGCGAAGGCCTCATCAGTAGCTCACTTCCGTTCTGTTCCGTTGGCAGACATCTGCCGGGCCGTTACTTGATCTTCAAGCCAGACTTTTGCGGACCACTACTGCTTCGAGAGGGAGTCCCGTAGGGACAGTGCTTTCGAGCAAGCGGTACTCCGTAATCTCTTTGCGGTTTAGGCAACTCCTACCATCCGGCCCTGGTGTTGGGCTACCGTTCAGGGTGTGGTCTCAGAGAAGATTCTCACTGTTGCTGAGGCTCTAGAGGGAGCTCTATTTTTTAGCCTGGGTTCCTGGTAGCCCAGAGCTAGGGAGTCGCCCATATGTGAGGACTGACTTCCTGCTTGGTCCTGGAGAAAGAGTAGTTACTCACCTGTAACAGGTGTTCTCCAGGAGCAGCAGGAATCGGTCCTCACGACCCTCCCTCCTCCCCTTGGAGTTGCAGTTGTATATAGTTCATTTTCTTTTTGTGCTTTCTTTTAGCTATTTCATTAGACTGAGCAAGATGGCACCTTTGGGCGGGAAGCGGACCACGCATGCGTACCTGCATTCCCAAAGGCTTTCTTTGAAAGCTGGGGAAATGCTCCGCATGGGGGCTCCGTCGATGCTGACGTCACCCATATGTGAGGACTGATTCCTGCTGCTCCTGGAGAACACCTGTTAAGGTGAGTAACTACTCTTTCCTTACCATTCCCCTAGATCAGTGGTTCCCAACCCTGTCAGGTTTTCAGGATATCCACAATGAATATGCATATGAGAGATCTGCATGCACTGCTTCCATTGTATGCAGATCTATCTCATACATATTTATTGTGGATACCCTGAAAACCTGACTGGCCTGGGGTTACCCGAGTACTGGGTTGGGAGCCACTGCCCTAGATATATCCTTGTCCTCGGCTGTTGTTGTCTCTTGACTAGATTGTAAGCTCTGATGGGCAGGGACAGTCTTTTTACATGTGTCTATACCAGCAGTTCTCAACCTGTGGGTCGCGACCCCCATGGGGGTCGCACAGGATTTAGCAGGGGTCGCCTCACCTCACCTCACCTCACTCCGCCGTTTAAAAAAAAAAAAAAAAGCACCCAAGTTGCTGCCGCGGGTCCCTGCCTCTTAGGGAACCACGGCTGTGTCAGTAAAACCGTTGCAGAGCCTTCATGTCTCTCGACGGGCTTTGTGCAGCATTGTCCCGCCTCCAAAGGAAGTTGTTTACCACTTCCTTTGGAGGCGAGACAATACTGCACGGAGCCCGTCGAGAGACGGGAAGGCTCTGCAACGGTTTTACCGGTATAGCCGCGGTTCCCTAAGAGACGGAGCCGCGGCTGTAGAAGAACAGCAGGGCAGCAGCAGGCAGACAGGGAGAGGGGTGGAGTGGGCAGGGAACCTGCAACGGGGCTGACATGGAGGGATGGATGGAGGGAGAGAGGGGGCTGACATGGACAGGGGGGCTGACATGGAGAGAGGGGGGCTGACATGGAGAGAGGGGGGCTGACATGGAGGGAGGGGGGCTGACATGGATGGATGGAGGGAGGGAGGGCTGACATGGAGAGGGGGAGGGAGGGGTGGCTGACATTGATGGATGGAGGGAGATAGGGAGGGGGGCTAACATGGACAGGGGAGCTGACATGGACAAAGGGAAGAGACGGGGACATACTGTACAGATGGGCAATAAATGCTGGACAGAGGGGAGAGACTGTGGGTTAGGATTATAATGGGCAGATAGGGGGGGCTAGGACTGGTAATGGGTAGATTAGGGAAGGCTAGGGTTGGGAATGGACTGATCAAGGGAGGGGGGGTTGGGACTGGTAATGTGCTGATAGGGGGGTAGGACTGGTAATGTGCTGATAGGGGGCTAGCACTGGAAATGAGCTGATTGGGGAGGTTAGGACTGGTAATGGGCTGGTTAGGGGAGGCTAACACTGGTAATGGGGTTGAGGAGGGACTAGCACTGGAAATGAGCTGATCAGGGGAGGCTAGCACTGGTAATGAGCTGATGGGGGGGTAGGACTGGTATTGGGCTGATTAGGGGAGGAAGGGAATGGACACCAGTGGCAGTCATGGGAATGCAAGTTGACATTGGAAGGTACTGGGAGTGAGGACTGGAAAGGAGCTGATACTGGGGAGGGGTTACTGGGACTGGAAATAGGCTGATGGAAAGAAGTGAAGAAAACGAAGAGATAAGAAATGGCAGATGGACCATAGACCACAGAAAGAGAGCTAAGAGAAGACAGGAAAGCAGAAGCCTTAGATCAGGACCAGCATGATCAGAGAATAAATTGGTCAGACAACAAAGGTAGAAAAATAATTTTATTTCATCTTAGTGATTTGACTACAAAATCATCATAATTTTGAAATCAAATAGTTACTACTTGTTGTGATTAATTATTGTGGTTTAAATAAGTAAATTTTATAAATAAAAACATATTGCAAAGGACTATAATATATTAATAGTTCAACAAATGATTACAGCGACAATGCGTTAACGGTAAAAAAAGAGACGCATTTGATTTTATCATTGGGGGTCTCCACAAGTTGACCAATGGTAAAAGGGGTCGTGATACAAAAAAGGTTGAGAAGCACTGGTCTATAGAGTGCTGCGTATGCCTTGTAGTCCTATAGAAATGATCGGCAGCAGTAGTAGTACTGGGCAGTGCTCTACATGTCTTTCTAGGATTTTAGAGTTGTGGCCTATTGAAGAGGTCATTTTAGCTGCCCAGGTTAGGGCTGAGGGCAGAGAAGAGGCTTTGCATACGCATGTAGCAACAACTTGGCATACGTTGGATAGATTATGCTCTGAACGCCAGAGATGCGGCTTTTCAGGAAAATTTCTTATACAACCTCTTTTTTTTCATTTGCATAAACTTTCCTCAGGTTTTTTCCAATGCCCTGGCTAGATTTGTGCTCTGATTTGGTATGCTGTTTGACTTGTATGTTTAGAAGAAAACAAAACTGCCAGTTTGAATGTCTCTCTTTTTCAGTAGTGTAACTAAAATATTTACATAGGTATTAGCATATGGCATTAGGGATTAAGCCCCATTAAAGACAAATGAAACCTGTTGATTTAACAATCTGCATTAACACAACTTTAGTATAACTCTCAATGTAGTTTAAATATTACTCCAATTTTAAAACTTGCTATTTCCAAGCTTATGTAATATTGCATTAACAGAGATAAAGGTTAACAAATAATACGGTATCACTTTTTTATTGGATGAATTTAATGGGCCTAGTATTCAAAGGGATTAACATGGTGAGCGGACCTGCTAATCGGGTTAACCCCTTTGTCCGGGATGTTCAGTGGCACTAAAATGGTTAGTGCTGCCCCTGTATGCCTCAGTGCTAACTGGTTGCATTGGGGTTATTGCAAAGTGGTGAAACATTTGTCAATACCCAGTTAGCTTCATCGTTATCTGTGCAACCCGGATATTCAATGCTGGGACCCAGATATAGCCCTGGCTTTAAATATCTGGGTCTAATGTTCAGTGGCAGCGCTTTCTGAATATCGGGTCTAAAATATTTCTCTATGGACAAGCAGTATGAGTCTGCCATGCATTGGTATCATTTGATAGTGCCATGGGTAGACTAGTTTCCTTAGGGCTCAGAAAAGCCTGGAAAGGTCAGCCACCCCCCACAATTCTGCCCCAGTTTTGTTTAATTTGTCTTGCATATGGGATGGATCTTCTACTGTCCTCAATTTTCACCACCTGCTCTCTTCAAAGCTAATTCACTTCTGCTGCTTCCCTCCAAGCAGTGACATTGAGCATCCAGTGGTGGCCCCCCACAGCCCACGTAGCTCCATTGTTGTCTGCAAACTTGAGTAAGAAAATTAACTCGGACTCCCACAGCATCTGTTCCGATGCCTGGGCACCTCATGTTCAAGTCCGCCTCACTGTGCCAAGATGTTCTGACGATCCAGGAGCCATACCCTACATGGCTTCACTAGGGAGGTGGGCGGGGGGGGGGGGGGTAGGTGGCTGGCACATGCTCAAAAAGGCCTATCTCCAGGAGCAAGCAGGAATGAGTCTTCACATATGGGTACGTTGGTACCGACAGAGCCTGTGCAGGAACGCTCCCCAGCGTCCAATCAGAAAGCTTTTGGGAGCATCCCTCAGCGCCTGCATGCTGCCTTCTCACCTTTCCAACTGTCTCTCCTCAGTTTTTGTTTTTCTGCGGAGCCGGCAGGACGTCTTCCTGTCACCGCTGAAAATTTTTCTTTAATTCTTTCGTTTTCTTGTGGTTGCGGCTGTCTCCCCGACTCCACCGGTACCGCCGGTGTTTTTCTTTTTCTTAAATCCAGGGAATTTTTTCCCTCAGTTTTTTGTCTTAAATATTTTGGGCCTTCTAGGCCTCTCCATCATGGAGCCGCCAACCTCTTTTCCTAAGAAATGTCTAAGCTGTGGCGGTACAGTTTTATTTTTAGACTCCAAGAACTGGTGTCTAACCTGTTTGGGTCCTGACTGTTTTCCTCTGGAGCCATTAGGCTACAGTATTGTGAGAAGAGATTTTACATTTCGAGTTTCCCTCGATACCGCTTTCCCTTCCAGTGTCAGGGCACCGACCATTTCTTCTTCTCCACAAGATCAGGTAACCCACAAACAGTCTGTTAAGACTAGCCAACCCTTGAGTGGTAGGTCTCATGCACAGCATGATGACGGCTCCGGCCTTGCCCTCGAGGGTCCATTGGCTTCAAAACCCCAGCGGGAGTCTTCGGCCTTCAAAGCCTATGAGGGGTTTCAGGTTGTTCCTGGGGCTCACCCCTCACAGAACATACCTGAGCCATGCTCGGTGGTGGCATCCGCTTCGAGCGGTACCGATACCCCAGCATCGGCACTGGTGTTGGACGATACACTCCTCACCAGGGATCGTCATCTGGCTTTCCTCGGTACCTTCGGGACCGGTGGATACGCTCCAGATTGACTTTCCAGTATCGGCATCAACGCCGATACTACCACCGACGTCGGTACCCTCTAGACATGCATCGATAGACTCGCTTCCTTCGATGCTGAGTCTGGAATCGATCTCTAGTCTGGAAGACTGGGTACCGACACGTCTCGGTACCGATGCTTACCGGTACCGGATGCTCGGTACCGAGGGTGATTACCAAAGGCCTTCAGTTACCTCGGTACCAATTGAGCAGCCACCGATGACTGCTCCGATGTCGGTGTCGCCTTCGATTCCGACAGTACTATCGGTATCGGTACCGGTATCCGCAGTAGCATTGGGGCCAGCTCCTTCCATGCTTCTTTCACCAGGGTCGCTCCTTTTTATACCAAGTTTGGAGTCGATACCTGGCATGGACGATGCAGTACTGACTGTCACAGGTCCTGACCTCCAGTACCAGCATCCATCCCTTAAGGATCCTTTTTTGCACCGTGCAGGATCTTATATTCCTATATACTCAAGTAGATCCTCCGGTGCCCAGGCTAGTTCTTCAGGTCTAGCCTGTCCAGGGACGGTTCCCTTTGGAGATCCTTCTTTTCAGAATTTCCTCCTGGATATGGCAAGATCTCTTGCTATTCCTATTCCTGGCCATGATCCTACACAAGGCTCTATTTCTACTGAAGAAAAGGAAAACATAATGCTTTACATCATTCCTTGCAGGATCTTCTTCTAAGATTGGGAAGCACCTTTAAAGGTACCCTCACCTTCTAGAGCAACTGATCTTCTGTATCAGGTGCCCCCCTCTCCAGGGTTTCAAAAGACTCAACTTCCCCATCATTCCATTGTGGTGGAATCAGCAATGAGGAAGGTGAAAAGTAAGAAGAAGCACTCTTCTTACCCACCAGGTCGTGAGTCTAGGACACTAGATGCCTTTGGACGTCAAACCTTCCAGACATCCATGCTGTCAGCAAGGATTCTCTCATATATTTTTTATATGAGTCTATCTCTTCAGGAGGTCACAAAGAAATTTATATCTTTTGACTCCTTTTCTTTCAGAGCCCAAGACTGCAGACTATTCCTTACTACTTAGTCATATTCAAAGTATCTCTTGGTTTCTTACTCGTGCTTCCCTAGACTCTTTTGAGTCTGTTAGCAGAACCTCTGCTATAGCCATAGGGGCACGACGTAGAGCCTGGCTTCAAACTTCAGACTTAAACAAATGGGCACAACAAAGACTGGGTAATACTCCTTGCACTGGAGAAAATCTCTTCAATAAGGAGTCTTTACATCAGGTTGCTCAGTGGTCCACTGACTTCCCTGTTTCTGAAGGGTATTCTAAGCCTTCTCCTTCCCCAGTAGGTAGGAAATGCCCTACCAAACCTTCTTTCCCTAGGACAGTGATGGCTAACCTTTCTGAGCCCGAGTGCCCAAACTGCCGCACAAAACCAAAGAATTTCCTCAAAGTGCCAGCACGTCAATTTGCATAAATATTTGCATAATGCTAACATACACTAACTTTTAGTAAACATGTCTCTTAATGAGTGTATGGATAAAGACAGACTAAAAGATTTCTACATTACTATAATCCAGTGCCAACCGCCAGGCACATTAGGAACTACTACAAACACTGCCCATTTAGAACCAATAGCAAACCCGCCGTATCCTAACAGCACTACCAGGAGTCACAAAGCACCATACCATACCTATCAAAAGGCAACACTGCAAATATTAAACCAATACATTTCAGAGAACAACAATACATGACCTACTGGGGAAAGAGAACAAGTGGCAATGTCAAAAAGGAATTACATAAACAGAATACCTCAGCTCAGTTACACAGTTGCAATTGCTCCAGCCACTTTCTTCTGGTTTCTTCATGTTTTCTGCTAACTCTCCATCATCTGCTGTCCATTTGTCCTTTCTTCTCTCTTCTAGTTTTTTTTTCCATTCTCTCTCTCTACATCCGCTTTAACATACTAATCTTTCTCCTTTTGCTCTTTCCTCATTCCTATTTCATCCACTCAAATTTTACCCCTCCATCCTCAATCCCCACTTACTCTCCCAATACCCGGCCAATTGTACATTTTTCTTCCCTCACACACAAAATATTTTTCCCCTCTCCATTTCATTCTCCCAGCCCCATCCCCTTCTAATCTCCCCCAACATCAGCTCCCTTTTAGTTCCAGCCCCACCCAGTATCCGCTCCCTTCTAGTCCCCTCATCAGTCCATTTCCAGTCCTAGCTCCCCCATCCATTTCCAGTCCTATCCAAGTCCCTTCATCAGCTCATTTCCAATACCAGCCTCCCATCAGCCCATTTCTAGTCCTTTCCTAGCCCCACCATCAGCCCATGTTAAATCCTAGCTCCCCTCCACTCAGCCCATTTCTAATCACAGCCCACCATGAGCCTACCTCCCGTTCTAGCCCCTCCATGAGTCCATTTCAATCCAAGCCCCCACCACAGCCCATTTCCAATCTTAGCTCCCCCAACACCCAATTCTCAGTTCTATCCTAGCTCATCCATCAGCCCAGTTCCTGTCCTAGCTCCCTCCCCTAAGAGCCCATTCCAAGCCCCCCTTCCCATCAGTTATTTGAAGTTCAAGCCCCCTTCCACTCAGCCCATTTCCATTCCAAGTCCCCCTCCCCATTAGCTATTTGCAGTTCAAGCCCCCCACTTCCCCTCAGCCCATTTCCATTCCAAGCCCCGTCCCCATCAGCTATTTGCAGTTCAAGCCCCCCACTTCCCCTCAGCCCATTTCCATTCCAAGCCCCATCCCCAACAGCTATTTGCAGTTCAAGCCCCCTTCCACTCAGCCCATTTCCAGTCCTAGCAACCCCAACCCATTACCAGTCCTAGCCCCCCATAGCCCACTCCCAGTCCTAATCCCACCAGCCCATTTCCAGTCCTAATCCCCCCATCACCCAATTTTCAGTTTAAGCCCCCCCATAGCCCATTACCAGTCCTAACCTCCCCATCAGCCCACTCCCAGTCCTAATCCCCCATCACCCAATTTTCAGTTTAAGCCCCCCCATAGCCCATTACCAGTCCTAACCCCCCATCAACCCACTTCCAGTCCTAATCCCACCAGCCCATTTCCAGTCCTAATCCCCCATCACCCAATTTTCAGTTTAAGCCCCCCCATAGCCCATTACCAGTCCTAACCCCCCATCAACCCACTTCCAGTCCTAATCCCACCAGCCCATTTCCAGTCCTAATCCCCATCACCCAATTTTTAGTTTAAGCCCCCCCAGCGCCCATCACCACTCCTAACCCCCCAGCCCAGCGCCCATCACCACTCCTAACCCTCCCAGCCAGCCCAGTGCCCATCACCACTCCTAACCCCCCCCCCAGCCAGCCCAGTGTCCATCACCACTCCTACCCCCCCCAGCCCAGTGCCCATCACCACTCCTAAATCCCCCAGCCCAGCACTACTCCTAACACCCCCCCCAGCCCAGCCCATCACTACTCCTAACCCCCCCCCAGCCCAGCCCAGCCCATCACCACTCCTAAGCCCCCCCAGCCCAGCCCATCACAACTCCTAACCCCCCCCAGCCCAGCCCATCACCACTCCTACCCCCCCAGCCCATCACATCACCACTCCTAACCCCCCCCCCAGCCCAGCCCAGCCCATCACATCACCACTCCTAACCCCCCCCCCAGCCCAGGGCAAATTTAAAAAAAAGAAAACCTGTCTGTTGCCGCTGTCGGGGCCGCCGCGGCCGAATCGGGCGTGCCGCGGGGCCCCCCGGTTTCCGGCAGAGCCTGCCCTCCCCGTAACAGCGCTAGCGTTGGAGCTGGAGTCCGTCGCGCCGGCTTGCAGAGCGCGAAGGGAAGAGTTTCTCCCTCGCTGCTCTGTTAAACCCACGGGGGCTGATGGGAAGTTCCCATCAGCCCCCGCGGGCTTAACAGAGTCGCGAAAGGGAAACTCTTCCCTTCGCGCTCTGCAAGCCGGCGCGTCTGACTGCAGCTCCAAAGAGAGAGCTGCTACGGGGAGGGCAGGCTCTGCCGGGTACAGGGGGGCCCCGCGGCACGCTCGATTTTGCCGCGGCGGCCCCGACAGCGGCAGCAGACAAGTAAAATTGAAAAAAAAACAAAAAACCTAATTGCGGACCTTCCCGCGTGCCAGCTGCAAGGCCTTCGCGTGCCACAGCTGGCACGCGTGCCATAGGTTCGCCATCGCTGCCCTAGGAGGAGAAGGTTTTACTCTTCTGCCCATCATACAGATGTTCCCAAGCAGGGGACACATCGCCCTGGTCTGAAGAATCCAAACTCTCGCCAGGCTAAACAATCCCAGCAACCATAGGGTTCTGATTAATCTGTTTTCTGCCTCTTGGAGTTTACAACCTACAGTTGACTTCTTCTCAGCAGAAGTTTTTCACTGTTTTTCATTCAAAACTCTACACATGGATTCCTTCCCTCAGGACATCCAGTTGCTCCTAGGTATGCTGAGCTGTCAGGATATTCATGTCTATGGGTCACAGGTTTCTCCTCTTCTTCCTGCCAAGAAGAGAGGTTTAACAACTATCCCATGATAGTTTTCTGTACCAACATGAATTTTTTCCTTCCACAGACTTACCATATGGTAAGTCACCCTTCAGTTCCTGTTTCTCTACCCTCTTATCCAGGGTTTCCCCTGTACAAGTGGTACCATACCACTGGAGGGCTTCTTAGCCTTTCTAGTCTTTCTTTCCAGTCCAGTGTGGAGTTTTTTCTCGAGTAAACTCCCTCCTTTTACCTGGGCAGCTTATCAGACAGGGACAGGAATTTCTTCTCTTGTTCTGTCTGTTCTTTCTGTTTTACACAGAAAGATTCTCTCTGCTGTCTTATTCAGCAGCTGCCCATGCAGGAGTTCCAGTGATTGGACTACTGGTACTTTTCCACAAGTTTCCAGTCTTGTCCTCCACTACTTTCTGTCTGGCCTTAGTAGTGATTCCAAGACAGTGCATACATCTTTCTTGGATAATCCTTATCACTTCAGGCTTATCACACTATCTTCTATTCTTGCCATCTCCAATTCCTTTGGGTTTGGCAGCATAGTTGACGTGGCTGCTGGTTTTTCCAACAGCCAGTTCTATCTCCCAATTCTCCTGCATAATGCTCTCTGCAATCCTACAGAGAAGCTTTCCACTATGGGCCCTTGCTAGAGAGCATGGGGTTTTTTCTCTAATGTCTATCCTATATGGTTGAAAAAGGCTTCCTCAGTCATTCCCCATGACTGTAAGGGTTCTTCACACCCTACTATCTCCTTTTAAAATAAAGGACATAAGCCTTCTTTACGTGAAAGTCTAAAGAGTTGTCCAATTCCTACAGGGAATATACTCTTTTTTTTCCTTGCAGCTTGTCCTCATAGTATCCTAATCCTTCATGGACAGCACATATTTAACTAAAAAAGGCATGATACCCCTGTTTGTCCATCAAGTGGGTCAACCTGGTATCTCATCCTATGCATTTTCTGTCCATTTACCATGCTAGAGTTCTACAGGACTCAGGACTTGCTGTTTACAGACTGATATTATCCTCTGTTTTTTCACGCAACCATCCTGGTTATTTCACTGGATAGCATTCCTGCACCATCATAACCAGGGGGAATAGATTCTCTATATATCTTCTCAAGTAGGTTCCACCTTGTTATTGGATGAATCTTTCCTCTTCACATCTCCCATGTGAATGTTCTTATAGGCATATCTCTGCTTAATTGCAGACATTTATCTTTAGACCTATATATTCATATATGTATATATATCTATATACATCTCCATAGATACATATGTCAGCTGCATGTGCATATGTTATGCCCCTCTAGATCTCACTATAGACATGTATATGTATATATATATATATATGTATCTGTCGAGATGCTTCGTTATAGGTAGATATGTATTTACATACTTATTTCTCTAACTGTCTATGCTCATAAAGGTTTTACCTTCCTATATGTTCCAGACAGTGGGCTTTGCACATGTTCATACTGTTCCACAGTATGTTTGGGGTATTATGCACACAACCACTGCTGTGGTACTGACAGCTCCTACCATAACCCTAGGTTTAGGTATCCCTGAAGCTCCATGCTCCAATATCTTCCTACCTCTCACCAGTTAGGAAAGACATGGTGGATCTTCAGTAGATCTGAGGTTTCAACTCCTCAGACATCTGTCCTTTCTTTGGGAATACAGGTTTTTTTTTCCCATACCCCTTCTTCCCTCAAGGACTAGGCCAGTTTGTCCAAATCGGTCAGTCTTCCTCTTTTGCTCCTAACTGTGAGTAACTCTGTAGCCAAAAGAGTTTTCAGCTTTTTCCATAAAGCTTCCCACTAAAGACCTACCGTTTTTTGTACTACCCCAGTTGAATCCTGGGATCACCTGTCACTTCCAGATTTTGACCTTCACCTTCACTTCAGTGAGGTCGCCTTGAAGATTCCTCTACTGGATCCCCAGTAGACTCCATCAGCCTCTCTACTTCCTGCAATCCAGTAGGTGAGGTCTATATTGTGATTGTTCATTTCAATATTTTTCATGATAATTATCATACATACAAGGACTCCTTGCCTGTAGTCCTATTCTAGGTTAGCTGTTTTCTACAGCTCCTCTCTTTTTCAACTCCTACCCTCCATCCTCAGGATGCCTGGCCATATGAGGTGTAGCATGTTTCAATCTCCAAAATGCTAGGGCTCCAGGCATCTTAGCTTGGGAGTCCCCATATGTGAAGACTCATTCCTGCTTGTTCCTGGAGATAGCACAGAGCACAGTTACTTACCTGTAACAGGTGATCTCTGGGAACAGCAGGAATAAGTCTTCACAACCCACCCACCTCCCCTAGGAGTTGTATCTCTCTATCTTTCCTTTCCTCTCTCTCTCTCTTTGTCTCAGCTATAAAACTCAACTGAGGAAAGGCGGGAAGGCAGCACGCAGGCGCTGAGGGATGCTCCCAAAAGTTTTCTGATTGGACGCTGGGGATCGTTCCCACGCAGGCTCCGTCGGTACTGACGTACCCATATGTGAAGACTTATTCCTGCTGTTCCCAGAGATCACCTGTTACAGGTAAGTAACTGTGCTTTTCCAGGCTTTTCTGTTTTATGTGAGCTAATCTGTCCATGGCACACTCAGATAATGTCATCAGTGTGTGGCTGGCTATCCTGCTGTTCAGAGAAATTCCTGTTAGAGGTAAGCAGCTTTGCTTTCTTGATTAGACATTTTTGTTTTGTTAACCTTCTCTGCATTCAGGTAGACTAACCCAACTTCACACCACATCTATCTAAACTTGCCTTGGAAATCCATTCATTCCAACTGACGAAATTAAGAAAATAAAACTTCCAGATCTTCCTGCTAGACCAGTCCAGACTAGTGGAATACATTTTAAGAAATAAAACATTTTCCACCCCATGTTTCTACTGAACTCCCTAGAAGGATATATTCTAGGATGTCCATATGCCCTGTCTTCCTAGAACGGTAGATATGCATTGCCAGGAAATAGTCTATCAGTTTATTTTGGTTAATGTTGCAGTTCCTTTTCTTACTGCTTTGGAAGAGCCTTTCAACAGCTCTTCTCCTCCTCTGGTTACTTTGTATCGGGCTGAACTCAAATAACATGGGAGGGTGAAGCCTGTTCTTTGGAGCTCAGGAGCTCCTTGGGTCTCTGTCAGTCTGTTTGTTGAAGGTCTCTTGTTACTTTTTCAGACCAGACCACTTGAATGGGCACATCAAACAAGTGCATACCTCGGAGAGACCCCACAAATGTCAGGTACGTATAAGAGATCTGTTAACCAGGAGGGGTGGTATTTATGTATTTATCTAAATGAATTTCTATACCGCTTTCTCCTTGGATCAATTACAAAACAACTAAAAAGGATTACATAGAACGAAGAGAGGGAGGGGGGCATGCATGGAGATATTGCTGTAGTTATAAGGGGCTCTTGCAATATGAACTATACAAAATATCTGAAAACAGAATGAGCTATATAGGCATAGGGTTGTTTGAGAAATGGGGAATGTATAAAGTATGAAAATAAATACATGTAATTTGAAACTATTAGCAGTCTCATCAGCTGTTGCCTGGGTGTGAGGACTGTTGGAAGCTCCATAGTTATTAGACGTAACAAGTTATAGTAAGGAATGCTCCTCTCTGACCCAGATACCTTTAAGATGTCTTCTCTTCTGCAGACTTGCAATGCATCCTTTGCCACTCGGGACCGGTTGCGCTCACACCTAGCCTGCCATGAAGACAAGGTGCCGTGCCAGGTGTGTGGGAAGTACCTTCGAGCTGCGTACATGGCAGATCATCTTAAGAAGCATAGTGAAGGGCCCAGCAACTTCTGCAGCATCTGCAACAGAGGTACTGAAGTGGGGCTGACAAACATGAGCTGAGAAGGGGCTTTGTTGTGGAGACTGGCAAGAGCTGTTAATATGTTCCTTATATCAAGCAGTGGCCATTACTGGAGTATGAGACAGGTTTTGTGTTTGTAGAGAATTTGCTTTCTGCCAAAGAGACTGTAAGAGGGTTCTCCTCCCAAGGTGGGATTCCTCTTTCTATGTGTGGCAGCTGTGCTGGGGATGGGATCTTCTCCCCTGTGCATGCCAGCAAAGAGTTCTTGCTCTTTGGATTTTTGATGTAATTACTCACCTTGCCAAGGGCATTTTTAAGGCAAGTTCAAATTTGGTCACATTGGGTAGATTTTTGTCAAGAGAGCTTAAAACCTAATGGCCTGATCTTAATAATGTGTTTGGTGTTATCATGCATTGACACCTATTATGCATAGCCAGCCCTATTGCATAAAACAGGTCCTGTGATACATAACACCCAGTGTGTGATAGCGCTGTAGCACATGTTAATACAATGGGTTGTAAGGTATTTTTATACTTGAACCAAGTGGATGGTGAAATGATTTTGGCCAAGGTCACAAGAAGCATGTACAGGAGAAGCTGCATTTAAACCATGGTTTCTTAGTTGTCTGCTCTAACAGCTGACCCCTTCCTCTGCTCCTTTTTGTGTTTCACAGTCTCATTGGATTTTTGAGAGTGAGACTTGCCAAACTTGGATACAGATCCTGAAGGCCCAAGTTGCTTGGTGTCCCGTCTCAGATGCTAGAGGATCTGTATAAGAAATGGAATATGTGTAAAGGGCTGATAGGTCCATCCTCCTATCGGATTCTCCATGTTTATAGGAGTTCTCCAGGACCAAGCAGGAAGTCAGTCCTCACATATGGGTGACGTCGGCGCCGACGGAGCCCTCGCGGAGCAATTTTCCCCAGCTTTCAAAGAAAGCCTTTGGGAATTGCAGCGCGCATGCGCGGTCCCCTTCCCGCCGGTTTGTGACATCTTGATCCTTATTCTTTTTTCCGCGGAGCCCTACAGACGTTGTTTGTACTTCACCGCTAGAAAAGTTGATTTTATTTGTCTTTTTTCTCGGTTCGACGCCGGTTCTTTTCCCGCCCGGACCCGCGACGCCGGTTGCGAGTCCGTTCTTTATTTTTTGTTTTTTTGTCCTTCGTGACAGATTTCGCGCCTTTTTTTCTTTTTCACTGGCAGCCCTGTCTTTTGACCTCGCAGGGGCCCTTTTTTCCCCCGATGGCTGCCAGCGGGTTTAAGAAGTGTGATCGGTGTAAGAAGCTCATGTCTCTTACCGACACACACGACTACTGCCTCCGCTGCCTCGGACCCAATCATGACCCGATGATCTGTGGTCCGTGTGGCAAGATGTCCTCAAAAGCGTTGAGGAGTCGGCAGCATCAGCGGGAACGTATCTTCTCTGACTCCGGCCGGGCCCGGACCTCATCAGAGGCTTCGACGTCTCGGGACTCTGGTCCTGAGCATCGTCGAAGTTCCTCTGAGCGGGGGTCTCCTACCCGGGAACATCATCGGAAGAAGAAACCCGCGGGGTCGGTGGACGCTCCTGGTTCCTCGAGGGCCAGGTCGCATAGCCCCGACAGCCGTCCCGGGTCCTCGGAGATGGAGAGGCCTTCCAAACATCCTCGTCTCGAGATGGACTCGCCCGCTCACATGAGTACTGTAGTCCTCGTGGACTCGCCTCCGAAGGAGCTGACGTCGGGCCCGACGCCGTCGGGGCCCGAGTCGGGGGCTGCTGGGTCTCCTGAGCTCGGACTCAGGTTGACGGCCTTGGAGAGCAGTCTGACTGTCTTTATGGACCAGCAGCGGGCATTGATCGCTGGCCTCGCCGGTGCTTCTGCCCTGACCACCGGGACGTCGACGTCCAAGTCGACCCCGGAGACCGAGCCGATCCTCGAGTCCATGAGAGCTCGAGTCGATCCTCGGTCACGGTCTCCTTCGGCCTCCCGTTTGCGACCGAGGTTGTCGACGCCGACTCCCTCGGCGTCGGGGCAGACGGCATCGATGCCCGCCCGACCGGAGCCGCTCGACGACGACTCTGAGGAGTCAGCCTGGGAATCCGAGGACGAAGAGTCACCTAGTTCTTTTCGGACTCGGTGTGTTCCATCGGACTCCCCCGAGTCCGAACCTCGGAGACGGTCCCCCCCGGAGGATACCCGGTTCTCGGACTTCGTGCGGGATATGGCCAAGCCTTGGCCTTCCCCGCGGATCCCGAGGAGGAGCCTCGAGTCGAAGAGCTCGATGCCCTCCAGTATGACTCTCCCCCAAAATGACTCTCCCCCAAAGGAGGCCTTTATTGTACCGGTTCCTCCGATGCTGGAACGACTTCTCTTCCGCATGTGGGAGAGCCCGGCGTCATCGCCGGTGTTAAGCAAGCTGATCGATTCCCTTTATCGAGTCCGCAAGAGCCCCGGGTTCCAAAAGGCACAACTACCGCACCATTCCATGGTGGTGGAATCGGCCATGCATAGACTTAAGAGTCAGAAAATGCACTCCTCGATGCCTCCCGGTCGGGAGGCTCGAAGCCTGGATGCCCTCGGTAGGAAGTGTTTCCAGGGCTCTATGCTTGCTTGTCGAGTCCAGACCTACCAGCTCTATATGGGCATGTATCTCCGAGACCTGGCTAAAGAAATAGCCGGGTTCTCTGCTGGTCTCTCCGAAGAACCTTTGCAGAGGTTCCAAGCCTTGTCGACTGGTATTCGGGAGTGCTCAAAGTTTATCTCTTGAGCAGCCTACGATGGCTTTGAAGCATCGGCTCGGGTGGCCGCCGACAGGCTTGGCTTCAGTCATCCGACCTCGAGCCATGGGTGCAGGACAAGTTGGTCGATGTCCCCTGCAGAGGTGAAAACCTCTTTGCCAAACCCATGGATGAGAAGGCTGCACAGATCGAGACCGAGACTCTCACCAGGACTCGGCTCTCCAGGAAAACCTCTGCCCCTTCTCAGAAGAAGAAGGGCTCGGGGAAAAAGCCCTTTTACCCGAGGAAGGCGGCTGCCTATCAACACTACCCTCATTATCAGGCCTCAGCAGCTCCCCAACAGGGTAAGCAAGCCAAGGGATGGGGTAATGGGTCCCGTAGGCAGCAAGCCCCCAAGCCTGCACCACCGGCCCCTGCTCAGCAGGGTGGGGGTTTTTTACTTCATCAGCATAGCCTCTCCCCCTCAGCTGGTTTCTCTCAGCACAGGAGGCCGGCTGGTCCACTTTGCCCACAGGTGGTCCAACATCACTACAGATACCTGGGTGCTTCACATAGTCCAAGAAGGCTATCTTCTGCACTTCCACCAGGTACCTCCCTCCTACTTTCCAGGGAGCCTCTCAGACTCCCTCTGCACAGGGACTTACTCCTTCAGGAGTTAGCAAGTCTTCTTCAGGACCAGGCTGTGGAACCGGTGCCCCACCACCTGCGAGGTCAAGGCTTTTACTCCAGGTACTTTCTGATACCAAAAAGAACAGGGGGCCTCAGACCCATCCTGGACTTGCGGAACCTCAAGTTCCTCGCAAAGGAAAAGTTCAAGATGCTTACCCTTGGAATCCTGCTACCCTACCTCCAGCAGGGAGACTGGCTATGCTCCTTGGATCTAAAGGATGCCTACACTCACATCCTCATCCACCCCAGCCACAGACAATATCTCAGGTTTGTGGTGGGGGGCAATCATTACCAGTACAGAGTACTACCCTTTGGCCTATCCTCCGCACCAAGGGTGTTCACCAAATGTCTAGCAGTGGTGGCGGCTTATCTAAGACTTCAAGGCCTCTTTGTATTTCCATACCTGGACGACTGGCTCATCAGAGCACAGTCTTCCCAAGAGGCCACTCACGCCACGCACCGCACTGTAGCTCTGCTACAGCACTTGGGCTTTGTCATAAACTTCGCAAAGTCCACTTTGCTCCCCTCTCAGGATCTCGAGTTCATCGGCGCAAGATTAAACACGCTTCAGGCGCGAGCCTTTCTGCCTCTCAACAGGGCAAACAGACTCATGGATCTTGCCAGCCACTTTCACAGCAATTCCCTGGTCTCTGCCAGGCAATTTCTGAGACTGCTCGGCCATATGGCTTCCACAGTCCATGTGACCTCCAATGCCCGCCTGAACATGCGGCCTGCTCAATGGTGCCTTCGCACACAATGGCATCAGGCCACTGGGAGCCTAGCGGACTCCGTACAGATCTCCGACCCGCTGGTCTCTTCTCTGCAATGGTGGCTTCATCTGCCAAACCTAGTGCTAGGAATGGCTTTTCAGTCTCCTCCGTCTTCTCCGCCTAACGACCGATGCTTCTCTCCTGGGTTGGGGAGCACATTGCCAAGGGGCATGTACTCAAGGCCTCTGGACTCCTTGGGAGTCTGCCCAGCAGATCAACTTCCTGGAGCTCAGAGCTATCCGCCTAGCTCTGAGGGCCTTCTCCCACCTCACTTCTCACCAGTCGGTGCTGGTCCAGACGGACAATCAAGTTGCGATGTTCTACGTGAACAAACAAGGGGGCACAGGCTCCTTCCTTCTCTGTCGGGAAGCACGAAAGCTGTGCTCTTGGGCCGTCAGCCGCGGCATCCTCCTCAAAGCTGTTTATCTCCCAGGTCAGGAAAATTACCTGGCAGACAAGCTAAGCCGGATCCTCCAACCACACGAATGGAGATTGGATCCATTGGTGGTTCAGCGGATCTTTCTCAAGTGGGGACTCCCCACCATGGATCTGTTTGCCAGTCCTCTGAACCGGCAACTTCCCAGATTCTGCTCTCGACACCCGCATCCTCTCAGAGTAGCGGCGGATGCTTTTCTGATTCCATGGTCCACGGGCCTCTTGTATGCCTTTCCTCCCATGCCACTGGTGTCTCAAACACTCTTCAAGGTTCTCAGAGACAAAGCCTCGCTGATCCTAGTGGCTCCTCGGTGGCCGAGACAGCCCTGGTTCCCGCTTCTGATGCAGCTGGCGGTGGACACTCCTCTCCCTCTGGGGTTTCAGCCCGATCTCCTGAACCAGGATCACGGGACTCTCCTACACCCCAACCTCCGGTCCCTTCATCTGATGGCCTGGCTGCTGAAAGGGTAGTCCTTGCTCCCCTCCTGCTGCCTCCAGATGTGGAGGAAGTCGTCTTGGCCTCCAGGCGACCCTCCACCCGGAAGTCCTACGCTCTTAAGTGGCGTCGGTTCTCCGTCTGGTGTGCTCAGCAGTCTCAAGATCCCTTCTCCTGTTCGGTATCAGTGGTCTTGCAGTACTTGCTTTGCCTCTCCGAACTTGGACTTAAGTCCAACTCGGTCAGGGTCCACCTCAGTGCTCTTTCTGCACATCACATGCCGGTGGATGGCAGACCTCTTTCCAGCCACCCTCTAGTGGCTCGTTTTCTCAGAGGCCGCCGCCTCCTCCTTAAACCACCTTTGCGCCCACCAGCCCCTGACTGGGATCTGAATGTGGTTTTACAGCGGATTACCTGTCCGCTTTTTGAACCTATGGCTACCTGTCATCTTCGTTTTCTTTCTTGGAAAACCTTATTCTTGGTAGCCCTCACTTCTGCTAGACGCGTTAGTGAGCTACAGGCCCTAGTATCTGATCCTCCTTACACTAGGTTCTACAAGAATAGGGTAGTCCTACGGACTCACCCTAAGTTTCTTCCTAAAGTGGTTTCCCCTTTTCACATCAACCATCCGACCTTCTTTCCCAGGCCACACTCCAGCCGAGCTGAAATGGTCCTGCATACCCTGGACTGTAGGAGGGCGTTAACCTTCTACCTTGACCGTACGCGGGAGCACCGAAGGGCTGTTCAGCTCTTCGTGTCTTATGACCCCAATAAGTTGGGGCTCCCTGTCTCCAAGCGTACTCTGTCCATCTGGATTGCTGACTGTATCGCTTGGGCTTATGGGGCAGCCGGCCTCTCGTTGGAAAGTCGAGTCACGGCTCATCGTGTTCGGGCGAAGGCTGCGTCAGTGGCTTACCTCCGCTCTGTTCCATTGGCAGACATCTGCCAGGCCGCTACTTCAAACCAGACTTTTGCAGCCCATTACTGCCTGGAGAGGGAGTCCCGCAGGGACAGTGCTTTCGGACAGGCAGTCCTCCGTAATCTCTTTGAGGTATAGGCAACTCCTGCCCTCCGTCCCGGATGTTGGGCTACCGGTTGGAGGCGTACTCAGAGAAGATTCCTTCCTTCTGTGCTACTGAGCTTGAGGGAGCTCCCATATGTGAGGACTGACTTCCTGCTTGGTCCTGGAGAAAGAGTAGTTACTCACCTGTAACAGGTGTTCTCCAGGAGCAGCAGGAATCAGTCCTCACAACCCTCCCTCCTCCCCTTGGAGTTGCAGTCCTATGATTTCGTTTTTGCTAATTTTTTGCTGTCTTTTAGCTATGTCATCAGACTGAGCAAGATGGCACCCTTGGGCGGGAAGGGGACCGCGCATGCGCGCTGCAATTCGCAAAGGCTTTCTTTGAAAGCTGGGGAAAATTGCTCCGCGAGTGCTCCGTCGGCGCCGACGTCACCCATATGTGAGGACTGATTCCTGCTGCTCCTGGAGAACACCTGTTACAGGTGAGTAACTACTCTTACACTGAATTTGGGGTGATACCTTTTGATGTATGTATGTTTGAGACTGGTTTATCTTCTCAGTAAACTTTATCTAATCTCTTTGATTCCATTGGCGTGATAGAGTAGCATAATTGTTAGATGTAATTTTGCAAGCCAGGGTTCAAATCCTGCATCTTCCACTGATGCTGCTTGTGACCTTGGATAAGTCCATTGCCTCTAGTACAACTTAGATTTGAGCAGGAAGCGTCAGGTGTGCAAGTTAACACATCTTGAGCTTGAATTTGGCTAGGTGAGTAGTGAATGTAAATTCCAAATACATCCTGCTAAACCAGTCGGGACTAGTGGGTTGTGTTCTCCTGCCAGCAGATGGTGAGACGGAGAAAAATTCCCAAAGCTTTGTGACATCACCCTTGGTATAAAAACCCATCCCCCAAGGGGTGCTTCAGTATTTTCTCTGTCTCAGCAGATGGTGGACTTTTTCTAGCTCCTGGCATTCTTTGAGAAGAGATTTGGTGTCAGTGTAGCTATCTTTGGCAGTTCCTTTGCGTCCCTCTAGTCCAGTCCTGGAACCATAGAGTTTAGAATCTCCTCCAGCAGCTTTGGAGATTGAAAGACGTCATTGCTTTGACACTGGCATAAATAGGCAAGGACTGCCCCCTTCCTCCAGTACTTTCAGTCTCCAAGCAGCTGGAGAAAGTTCTAAGCCTGGGGCTGGGCTCAGTTAGCACAAATAAGCAGACCTATATTTTTAAATTTTGAGTTTACCTTTAAGTTTCAGGTTTAGTTTGGGGTTTTTCATTAAAGTTTGTTTTCTTTTTGTAGGGCGAGTGCTGTTGCTGGAAACGTTCTTCTCGTTCCTCTGGCCCCCCCCCCCCCTCACCTCGGTATTTTCCCCATCTTGTTAACGAGCTTTAGGGGAGAGACTAAAGTAGATTTGCCTCCCTGCTCCCGAACCCGCAGCAAAGGGTGAGGAGCAGGTGGAAGGCCACGACCGCAGCACCGAAGACACAAAAGAGCAGCAGGCGCTTTCCCGCGGTCTTTTGAAGCGCCGGAGCTGGAGCCGCGGTCCGGCTGAGCTCCATCTCAGCGGCAGCGGTGAGTCCGTTTGTCGGCTAGCCGCGCAATTTAGCTTGTAGCAGAGGAGGGGGGCAGGAACGCAGGCCACGTTGCTGCGCGGTCTCGGCAATCAAGCAGCTAGGTGGGCCGCGTGGCTCCGAGTGGGAAGCGTGGCGGTGGCCATTTTGAGAGCCGCAAGTTAAGCACCCTTTGTTAATTTTTAAATTTGGTGAACTTCGTTTTAGGATTTGGTTACTCAGAACTTGCTTGGTAGCTGGGGGTGCAGGTTTTTTGGTGAAAAAAAAAAAAGATAGTGACAGTGTGAAGGCAACTGGACAAGGATTATCTTCAAGAGGCAAAGTTGAATACGATTAGCTAGAATTTCTATAAATTCTTCTGTAGGCGTAAGGTAGAGTGTGTGTTTTGGCGGAGAGAGGGTAGCTTTGCCTTAGGGAGTAGTATGCCTGCTAAGCCTCGCTGTTTAGTCTGTGGCACGAGGCGCGGCACAGTGTTGGACGCAGGTGTGTGTAGAGCCTGCACTCTTATGGCAGCGTTCATGGACAAGGTGCTGGAAGGGGCCTCTGGAGATCAAGGGTGGTCCCTCCAGAGGTGGGGAAGGTCCTGCCACCTTCCTTGGGTCCCGCGGAGCCGGTAGCGGGGCCGTCCTCTGCGGAAGGCACAACTCTGCTGCTGGGAATGGGCCAGGCGGGGAGTGCTCCCGTGGTTCCACCGGATTTCTTCTCCCTCATGCAGCAGGCATTTGCCCTACTGCAACCCGCGTTGGTGGCTCCACCTCAGGGTCCGTGGGGGCAGAAGCGGACCGGGTCTGTAGGCCATTCTGAGGAGGAGGCTTCCCCAACCAAGAGGTGTAAGGGGGCAGTGGAAGACGGCCCGCCGTCTCTGCTTGAGGGGGAGTTGGAAGCGGCTGGCGCGGAAGTTGACGAGGCCTCGGACGACGAGTTAGAAGAGGGAGAGTTGCCTGACGCGGAGCAACAGAATAGAGTAGTCAGGGTGTTTCGGCGCGAAGAGCTGCCAGCTTTGATTGCCGAGACGCTCAAAACCCTGATCATGCCCTCAGTGGGGCCGGTAACGGAGGAGGCATTGGAGGATCCGCTGTTGCAGGCGGTACGGATGTCCCAACGGATATTTCCCGTTCATAGAGTATTTAGAAACATGATTCAGGAGGAGTGGGACTTGCCAGAGTCGGCTCTGAGGGGTTCGAGGACCTTAGCTCGGCAGTATCCGCTCTCCGACCAAGATAGAGAACTTTTTCGCTCTCCAAAGGTAGATGTGGCGGTATCGGCAGTTACTAAAAAAACTACGATTCTCTTTTAAAGCAGCGTCCTGATCTGTTTTTTGGCGATATCTTGTTCTTCTGACCACGTGCGCCACCCTTTTTTTTTTCGGTGTGCTCCGTTTTCTACAGTTTGACTTTTTTCTGCTTCTTTTCATGTGGTCAGTTGACATCTGCTTCCTGGCTGTATTTTTCTGTTTCCTGCCATAATTTTTGTGCCACGACTGCCATTCTTTAGAGTCGGTTGATTTTTGGCTCCCTGGCTCTTCTGTGACTTTTTTCTTTTTTCTTTTTTTTAATCCTGTTGTGAAAATACATTCTTCCTTACAACGCTGCTTGGGCTGTGGGAAGAAATGTAATATTTTGACAGGTAGTTTGTATTCCTCCCGTGGTTCCGATCATGGGGGTCCTGGTTCTGGTAGCCCTTACAGGTCTCTTGCTTTAGCACTCCCTCTGGATTACCTCATGGTGGTGCTGGATCTCAAGATGCCCTTTCTCTGGTTTTGTTGCCTGAGCAGCCTGCTCACCCTCTACAAGTCTATTCAGCCTATGTAGACGTCAGCTGACTGAGCTCCAGTTTATGCAGCTATTCTGTCAGGCCTGGGATATGCCGCGCTTGGGGACTTTGGCATTTCCAACCGCTGCTGATCCACCATCTAGAAACCATGCCTGCCGAAGTTTGACTGGAACGTCTTTAGATCTGGCCAAGGATACCTCCTCCAGGGGACTGGCGCCCAGCAAGGGAAGATGGTAACGGTTCTTCAGATGGACATTCTTTCACTTCTGAGTCCGGCTGGAAAGAAGGAGAGCTCTCGCCATTGGAAGACTACCAGGAGACTCAAGAAAATGATCAAGATATCATGTTGTTCTGCAAGGACAAATTTCCTGCTCTCATTGCTCAAATTACAGAAGCTCTGCACCTCTTGGACACTCAACCTCAGGCAGACCCCGTCATCGTGGGCATCAGGAAACCTCCTAAGGCTTTTCCCTTTCCCCTGGAACTACAACAGATGGCCTCCTTAGAGTGGGATTCTCTTGATGGGTCTCTACACTATGCTCATCGCTTGGGGCGTTTTTATGTTTGGTCTTCAGATGATCTTGACAAGTAGTTGCATTTCCCTAAAGTAGACGCCCTGGTCACTGCAGTCTATAAACATGAAGACCTTTTTTCTATGATGCTTTGGAGTCGGAAGTGGTGCTAGAGGACTGGAGAAAGGCACATGAGATCTCTCTTCCCAAAAGTGGATGTAAGGATGACATTGAGAACTACAGACTGGTTAGTCTAACCTCTGTGGCTAGTAAATTATTGGAAAGACAAGAGAGAATAGTGAGGTTTCTGGAGTCCAATGGATTGCAGCATCCAAGGCAGCACAGATTCACCAGAGGTAGGTCTTGTTAGACATATCTGATTTCTTTGACTGGGTGACCAGGGAGTTGGACCGAGGGAGAGCTCTGGATATGGTGTATTTAGATTTCAGTAAAGCTTTTGACACCGTTCCTCACAGGTGACTTATAAACAAACTGAGCACCCTAGGGATGGACCCTAAAGTTACTGAATGGGTTAGAAATTGGTTGAGTGGGAGGCGACAAAGAGTACAGGTAAATGGAGAAGGTCACCAGTGGTGTGCTGCAGGGATCTGTCCTTGATCCGATTTTTCTTTTTAACATCTTTATTAGTGATATTGCGGAAGGGCTGTTGTATAAGGTTTGCTTGTTTGCAAATGATAACCAAAATCTGCAATAGAGTAGACACCCAGGAAGGAGTATATAACATGAGGGATCTAGCTAAGCTTGAAGAATGGTCTAGAATTTGGCAACTGAAATTTAATGCTAAAAAACACAGGGTCATGCATTTGGGCTGCAAAAATCCAAAGGAGCAGTACAGTGTAGGGGATGAGGTACTTCTGTCCACAAAAGAAGAGCAAGACCTGGATGTAATTGTATCTGACTATCTTAAAGTAGCTAAACAGGTAGAAAAGGCAACTACAAAAAAACAGAAGGATGCTTAGGTGTATAGGGAGAGGAATGGCTAGCAGAAAAAAGGAGGTGATAATGCCTCTGGTGCAACCTCATTTGGAGTATTGTGTGCAATTCTGGAGACCACACCTTCAAAAGGATATAAGCAGGTTGGAGTCAATGCAAAGGGTGGCTACTAAAATGGTTAGTGGTGTTCGTTATGTAGTATACGAGGACAGACTTAAAGATCTTAATATGTATACTCTGGAGGAAAGGCAGGATAGGGACGGGGCATCGGACACCATCCCGGCAGCAGATAAGAGGAGCACGCCAGCAGGAAGAAGACCACAACCATCTGCCTGCATAGCTCCCCCGGTTGGGGTCGAGCGCCAGAGCGGGAGCTCAGCATCTCTCCCGCTCTGAAGCTTCAGCCCAATCGGGGCATCAGACACCATCACCAGGGAGAAACCACCGAAAACTCTCTCAACAAAGAAGCGCATCCAGCACAAGGATCATCTCAATGCCAGTCTCGGGTAAGGATGCATTCCCGCCTAGTCACGACCCCTGCAGAAGACACCAGTACAAATCATTCGCAAACCCCCAACCTTTCAAAGGGCAGAGAGCAAACCAGGCCATGCCACGGTGCGATACAGAACATCAGCCCGCAGGTCCTCCTGCTGACCCCGGCACCATGTGAGTAACTTGAGAACTGCCTGTAAATACCTAACCTAACACAGCCACATACCAATTCAACAAGACCAACCGAGGGCCACCACAGACTGAAACGGCAAGTCAAGGGAGAACAGGAGAATTCAAACGGCAGGCAAAGAAGGTGGTTATCAGGCTAACTCCCACCCACATACCTCCCGGGAGACTATCATGTCTGGCAACCACCTCTATCTCCTGTTCTACTTTACCTTGCTTCTACTAGCCTATCAAACCAGACCCTACACGCCCATTCCACCCTACTCACCCCCGCCCACCCAACCAATCTATATACCCAGGAGCACTGCCCCACAGTCTTGCCAGCATACCTAGCTGCAACCACCAAGCAAAAAAGCACAAAGAGAAAATGCAGGTCAGGCACCGAGAACCTCAGCCAGCAAACCCATCCTCACAACTGCTATCAACTGCGCACTTCTCAATGCCAGATCGATCAGAAATAAGCCAAATACCATCTATGACTTCATTTTGGAACATTTATTTATTTATTTATTTAACAATTCTTCTATACCGCGCTATTAAAATCAGCGCGGTGTACATCGAACAAAGATACTACAATGTATACAAACAACATCGAGTTTTACAGAGAACAGGGAATTGAACATGGAAGAAAAACCGGGGAAACTATATACATATTATACATAAGTTGGATGTTTGCATCACCGAGTCATGGCTTACAGACACTGACAAAGTCATCCTAAACCAAGTCACCCTGCCTGACTTCACAGCATTCAGTTGCCCTAGAGTACACAAGAGAGGAGGAGGGGCACTAATATTGTCAAGAAAGAACTACAGATTTAAAGTTATCTCCACAAGCAACTCTGCCGAATCAAGCACAATAATCATATCAAATCACTACATCAGCTTTTGCCTTACGTACAGGCCCCCCAGCACCAAGGCAGAGCAGCTGTCAGCAATACTTGAATCGATCTGCGCACTCAGCAACCAGAACAAACCTCTCATCGCCTTGGGAGACTACAACCTCACCTCAGCACCCACCAAAGATACCAGAGCCTTCCTCCAAGCCATGGAAGCACTCAAATACAAACAGTCAATACTCCCACACACCAACATGGGACAACACTAGACCTCATCTTCATCTCAATACAACTAACCCAGCTGATCCATTTCATGAACCCGTCAACCACACCAGTTCCCTGGTCAGACCACCATGTCCTCACGTTCTTCCTGCACCTGAAAACCCCCACTCACCTCACCAAAGAGGAAAACATAACAAGAAGGTTCAGAGCATACAAGAGAAAAACCTTCCTGGAGAAAATAATGCCGCATATACTACAAGAATGCGACAGCTTAGACGGAACCATAGAAAAATGGAACTACACCATACCCAAAGCCGCATCAGCTCCAAGCAAGGAGAAACCACACACATGCAGGAGAACCAATGCCCCATGGTACTCCAGCTCAATCAGAGAAGCGACGCATTCACTCACACGACTAGAAAGGAAATGGAGGCGAAACAAGTCAAAGGATACTTTACACCAATTCAAAGCTGAACAACAGCATACAATAACTTGATCAACGAGCATAAGCAACAACATCATACCAACCTCATTATGAGGGCAGCAAATAAACCAAGGGAACTTTTCAACATTGTAAAAAAACTCACCAGTGACGACCCTCAACAAAGCACCCATCAACTAGACCCCCAAGAATACACAAACTACATAATGAGTAAGCACGCCAGCCAAACTCACCTCCCTGCAATATGCCCCCCAACTTGGGCAGAAACACATCAAGCCTGGGATATCTTTAGTGTGCCAACAACCCAGCAAATGAGAACATCATGGACACCCTAAATACAACTTTTCCTTCTGACCCATGCCCAGTGGAGTGGATTAAGGATACCAAGGACAAACTAAGCCACCACATTCACAAAATGGTGAAGGAATCCCTCCAACAAGGACACATGCCACAAGCACTCAAGCAAACTATGATCCGATCCATCCTCAAGAATGCAAGACTAAGCCCCTTCAACCTGAAATCCTACCGCCCTATCTCGAGCTTTCCATTTATATCAAATATCATTGAAAAAGCAGTACAGAGACAACTGCAGGATCACATTGATCTACTTGCCCCATTAGACCCACATCAACATGGCTTCAAGCCGCAGCACAATGTGGAGACCCTGCTTACATCCCTCTTCGACAACCTTCTGAAGGGATTAGACAGCATGAGAAACGGATTCGTGCTAGTTTTCATAGACATCTCAGCGTCTTTTGACACGGTGTCCCACTCCATAATGCTAGACTGCCTGCGGGAGATCGGGCTGCACAGCAATACTATAAAATGGTTCACCTCATACCTGAGCAATAGAACACAGCAAGTAAAATGCGACCAAATGAAATAGACACAGTTCTCCATCACCCAGGGGATACCCCAAGGATCAGCACTATCGTCCATCCTATTCAATATATACATCCAACCTATTTGTAACATTATTCAGCGCCACGGACTACATTATCACCTCTATGCTGACAACGACATGGTGTACACCCCAATAGACACATTGGCACCTGATACAATCAGTATGACCCAGTGCCTTGAGGACATGAACAACTGGCTTGCTGACAATAACCTGAAAATTAACTGACAAAACAGAGGCAATGTTCATTTCCAGGAACTCCACCTTCAACCCACCTCAAACAAAACAATATCAACAAGGGACGAGGTAAAATACCTAGGCATCATCCTGGACAAGAATCTGAACTTACAATCGCATATAAACAAAACCGCAGCGAAGTCATACCACCGTTTAAAGATCATCAGGAGGCTCCGACCAATCCTCAATCAGGACAACTTCCGCACCGTGTTTCAGGCAGTAATCACCCCTATACTGGACTATGGAAACTCTTTATATCAAGGACTGCCCAAGCAATCCACCCACCCACTTCAAATGGTGCAAAACACTGCAGCATGCATCATTACAGGCACAGCCAAACACGAACACATCACACCTGTACTGCAGCAACTGCATTGGTTACCTATAATAGCATGGGCAAGATTCAAAATAACTCTAAACATCTTCAAAATCATAAATCAATGCTCAGCAAATGTCCTGCACAACACACTGATCAGGGATACAACCAGCAGACCTAGACGAGCTAACAGTAACAACAGACTCCGCACACCCACGGGATACCAGAAGACAAAACGGACTACTTCCAATAGACTACGGACTACTCCTCGGTGCCAGCTCTTCGAAACTCCCTCCTGGATGAACTAAGAGCCCTAAACGACATTAAGGACTTCTGCAAAGCCCTCCTGTTCACAGAACACTTTGCACATGTAACATAGATAAACTACGCCCCACCAACCATGCATAGAAGAGAAATAAGAACCAATTGACTAAAGTCTGTATGTATGTCTTGTCGCCCCTCCCCTCTCGTTCAAAGTAGACCCACTGTGTTGTTAACCACTTTGATTGAAGGATAAAGTGGTATACAAAACTGGTTAAATAAATAAATGGATAAATTGTTGGCATGTTGGTTGCCTTGCTCACAAAACTTTGAGATCAAGCTTCCCATCCTACCATCTGTAGTGCCCAGTCTACAATGGTAGTATGGCCCACCAGTCTGAACAGGGGCATGCCCCTGGACGATCCTCAGTAGGTCATCATGATGCCAGATGCCAGTCTGTTTGGCTGGGGGCTCATTGTGAGGGGCAGTTGGCTCGGTGACGTTGGAGCAGCTATGAGATGACATGTCTCATTAACCACCTCAAGGTACAAAGCATTCGCCTAGCCCTCTGGTGCTTTCACCACCTGGTCAGGGACCGGGCAGCCCGAGACTTTTCAAACAATTTCCACAGCAGTGGCATGTGTCAAGAACCAGGGTGGCACAAAATGTGTGGGAATAGTGCTAGAAATGGCCCTCTTGTTTTCATGGGCAGGGCAGACACCTTTGGTACACTCTCTGCACAGCACATTGTGTGCATAGATAGTATAGAGGCAGATTCCTAGTTGCCACTCCCTCAATCCTGGGGAATGAGAATCAGTGCTCTCAGCGTTCCAGCGTATCTTAGACAAGTGGGACCCTCCCTGGATGGATGTGATGGTGACCCGGTCTAGTTCCAAGATGGAAAGTTTCTTCAGTTGCAGCAAGATCAGCTCTGATGGCATTGACTCCCTGTTTCAGCCTTAGCCTCGGAAGCCTCTTCTGTATGTGTTTCTTCCACGCCTCTTATAAGTCAGATGATTCATCGCATAGTAGAACATCACTCAGGCCTAATGATTCTGATGGTGCCAGATTGGCATGGAGGCCCTAGTTTGCAGAACTGGAAAGGCTACCCCTATGCCTCCCGCAAGACTAGGCCGTTACCACTGATAGCTTGGTCCTTGAAAGGCAGTACATCAAGGCTATTCATCAGCCATTGTCTCCACTCTTTTGAAAGTAAAGTGTGGTCCCACCTGCCTATCCTGTGTTCAGGTCTGGTGTTTCTTTTGTGGGTTGGCATGAGTGACACTCTGCCCTCCTGAAAGGCAGAATTACCATCCTTGCTCCCCTTCCTTCAGGACTGTTTTGATAAGGGTCTCTCCCTCAGTTCCTTGAAGGTTTAGGTTGCAGTCTAATATTTTTGGGGGCCAGTAGCCGGTGGTTCCCTAACTTTGCTTCCAGATGTCTGCTTCCTTTGTGAGGTGCAGCACTTACATCCTCCTTTGCCAATCTGCTGTGGAATTTGAGCCTTGTTCTACAGGCCCTAATGACTGCACCCTTTGAGCTGTTGAAACAGGCAGTGCTTAAGAATGTGTCGCTCAAAACCGTCTTTTTGGTTGCTGTCTAGTCAGCACATCATATTTCAAAGGTGCAGGCTCTCACATAGAGACACCTATCTGACTACCTCAGAAGAGGCTGTTTCCATCTGGCCAGTCCCCCCTTTCTTGCCTAAAGTAGTGTCCACTTTTCATGTCAATCAGGTGGTTTGTCTTCCATCATTTTCAGTGGAACAATGTAAAGGGAAGGACAGGGACCTACACTTGATTGATGTCAGCAGAATGCTTCTCAGATACCTCTGGCACTAATTAATTCCAGAAGTCAGAAAGATGATTTGTGTGTTTCGCAGGGCAGCACAAAGGTGAAGCAGCCCACTGGATAAAGGAGGCAATATCTTTGGCATATTTTTTTGTGTATTCAAACTGTTCTGGAGGGCACATGCTACCCAGGCACAAGCCTTGTCCTGAGTAGAGCGCAGTTCTGTCAACCCCATTGACATTTGTAGGACTGTGATTTGGTTGTTCCTCTACCTTTGTCAGCCATTACTGCTTGAATGTCAATGCCGGAATTAGGTACACTTTCAGTACAGATTTTGAAAGCAGCTGTGTCATCTTCCCACTTGGAGTCGTAGTTTTGACACTTCACAATTGTCTGGACTGGTCTAGCAGGATGATCTGAGAGGTGAAAATTTATTTACTAGATCATTTCCTTTCCTAGAGTCCTGCTAGACCAGTTCATGACCCTCTTTTGTGTTCAGCTATCTCTGCAGTTTAGCCTTGTAGGCTTATGACCTTTTGTTACAGATATTTGGTATGGTGGCATTTCTGTACATAGTTCTTTGTTCTATGTCCGTTCTCCTTGATGAGGTTGTGTGCAGGCTCTTGACAGTGTGCTTGGGTACGAATACTGAAGTATGCCCCTAGATACACCAGCTCAAGTAGCAATGATATCACTGGAAACTTCTAGTTCTCTCATTCTCCACATCTGCAGGCAGGGGGACACATCCCACTTGTCTGGACGGTCTAGCAGTACTCCAGGAAAGAAAATTATCTGGTAAATAAAACTTCACCTTTTTGTCATGTTATGATCACTATTGCCAAGTGGTCCCATCACTGTAACTTTTCATACCAGATCCTGTGCTTTACTAAGGTTTAGGTCCAGAATAGCTCCTCCTCATGTCTGTACCTGAACCAGCTGCTCCTTAAAATAATTGTTTATTTCATTTAGAAACTTTTATTTCCCTAGCATTTCTTGATGTGACATTCACTCAGTTGATACCAGGGTAATTGAAATTGCCCCATCATTACAGTGTTGCCAATTTTGTTAACTTTCCTGATTTCTTTTAACATGTCATCTATTCATCCTGGGCAGAGCCCACCTGAAATACATCCCCACTGCTATTCCCTTTCCCTTCTCACATTGAATTTCTAGCTGTAATGATTCTACAGGTCATTTTGTTTCCTGCAAAACCTTTATCCTTCTCAGTGCTCTCTTTAACATATGGTAGCTTAATTTTCCTTATTTTAGTTTTTTCTTTTTATTTAAATTATACATTTTTGGGCTAATTTTAGAAGGTTAAAACCTTCTTTTTCAGATCAGGAGAGTATGAGCAACAGAAACAATACCCTAGTATGTACAGTTTTGGTCAACATTATTGGCACCCCTGCAGTTCAATCCCTTAAATGTCCAGCATCTCCTTTAAAAAAAAAAAAAAAAAAAAAAGTGGCCAGTGAAATGGCTTTGGACTATAAATACACACACATTTCCTTTGCGTCCCTCTAGTCCAGTCCCGGTACCATAGAGTTTAGAATCTCCCCCAGCAGCTTTGGAGACTGAAAGGCATCCTCGCTTTGCTGGCAGTGGTATAAATAGGCAAGGACCGCCCCCTTCCTCCAGTACTTTCAGTCTCCAAGCAGCTAGAGGAGATTCTGAGCCTGGGGCTGGCCTCAGTTGGGCACAAATAAGCAGAGTTAGATTTATAGTTTTTGAGATTTCCCTTTTAAATTTAAGAGAAGTAATTTATTTCAATTTATGTTTATTTTTTTAGGTGGAGTGCAGCTGCTGGAGGACGTTAAGCTCCTTCCTCTGGCTCCATTTCCCCCCCCCCCCCCCACTCCTGTCCCTCCCGCGGTGTTTTTCCCCATTGAGTTAACGAGCAGAGGGATCGCTAAAGGGGGGGAAGATTTGGTTGTTAGCCTCCCTGCTCCCGAACCCGCGAATTGGGGTGAGGAGCAGGTGGCAGGCTTGCGTGGGACGTTCAGCAGCCTGGCAAGAGGCCGGTTGGGTCAGGCAGTTTGAAACGCCGCCGGAACTGAAGCCGCGGTCCGGCTGAGCTCCTTCGTGGAGTACCTCCTCTCATCACCTGCAGCTGGAGAGGTGAGTGAGTTGAGAGGCTTAAGGCGCCAGTTGGTTTAAGGCATTGAGTGGGGGAGGTAGCTGGGGCCATGTCGGGAAGCGGAGCTGTTGTTTCTCGGCGGGTTCGTGCAGCCGCGTGGGGCTGCGCGGGAAAACGCAGCGGCGGCCATTTTGACAGCCCTGTTTTTAAGTTGTTTGGGCTGCAGCGGTTTGCCGGTTTTGGCAGCTTCGTTTTTGCAGGGGACTAGTCAAACCTTGCCTGGGAGCTGTCGGAGTGTGTTTTATTTAAAAAAAAAAAAAAAAAAAAATGTTTTTTGGAGGCTTGGCCTTCTGCAATTGAGTAGAGTGAGCTTGGCAGCGGCATGCCGGCAAAGCTTCGTCGTTTAGTTTGTGGCACACGGCGAGGTACGGTGCTGGACTCCGGGGTCTGTCCTCTCTGCGCTCTGGAGGCCCCAGCTATGGACAAGGCGCTGGAAGGGACTTCAGCAGGTCGGGAGGCAGTTCCTCCGGAAGGGGGGGAGGTCCTGCCTCCGACCTTGGACCTGGCGGAGCTGGTAGTGGGGCCTTCCTCGGGGGAAGGGTCTTCTCTGTACCGTAGCCTTGAGCAGGGGGAGGCTGCTCCGGTGATCCCGCCAAATTTCTTCTCCCTCATGCAGCAGGCATTTGCTCTGCTGCAGCCGGCGATGACAGCTCAGGGGTCGCAAGGGCGGAAGCGGCCGGGGTCTGTGGAACATGCGGTGGTGGAGGCCCCTCTAGCCAAGAAGAGCAAGGGGGCTGAGGATGAGGGTCCCGGGGCTCAGCTAGGGGAGGCCCTGGGATTGGTGGACGCGGACCTGGAGGAGATCTCGGAGGATGAATTGGAAGAGGGAGAATTGTTGCCTGACTCGGAGCAGCAGAGCAGAGTGGTCAGGGTGTTTAGGCGCGAAGAGCTACCTGCCTTAATTGCCGAGACTCTCAAGACGCTGAACATGCCCTCAGGAGGGGCAGCGACGGAGGAGGTCTTGGAGGATCCCTTGTTGCAGGCGGTTCGGACGTCCAGTTGGGTCTTTCCCGTGCATAGAGTATTTCGGAGTATGATTCAGGAAGAGTGGGACTTGCCAGAGTCAGCTCTGAAAGGTTCCAGGGCCCTGGCTCACCTTTATCCGCTGTCCGACCAGGATAGGGAGCTGTTTCGCTCCCCTAAGGTAGATGCGGCGGTATCGGCAGTGACTAAGAAAACTACCATCCCGGTGGAGGGGGCCGCAGCGCTAAAGGATGTACAAGATAGGAAATTGGATACCCTGCTAAAGCAGGTTTTCGTTGTTTGCACCCTCTCAATGCAGGCCTCGGTAGCGGGGGCGTGGGTGGCGAGAGGCTGTTTGCGGTGGTCCCAAAGGTTGCAGGGGGATCGCTCGGAAGAGCAGCTCGAAGATGTGGCGCGCCTGGAGTCCGGAACGGTTTATTTAGCAGATATTCATTATGATCTTATCCGGGGATTGGCGAAGAGTATGGCTTCTGTGGTGGCCGCTCGGCGGTATCTCTGGTTGCGTAACTGGTCGGTGGACGGTTTGTCTAAGGCTCGTCTCAGCAAGCTGCCGTTTAGGGGTAAGCTTTTGTTTGGGGAGGATTTGGAGAAGTTGATCAAGGATCTCGGAGAGTCTAAGGGGGGTAGACTTCCGGAGGATAAGCCAAAACCAGGCAGGAGTGCTACACAGGGTCCAGGGGGGCTCCGAGAGAGTTTTGTAGATTTCGCTCCTCCAGTTTTCTGCAACCGCAGCGGGGAAGATTTCCGGCAAGAGGTCAAGGTTTTAGAGGTTTCCGGGGAGCAGGCAGGGGGTTTGCTCCTTTCCAGTGCTCAGCAGTTAAAGTCACAATGAGATGAGGCGGGCTCAGGTAGAGGTGGTTCCCGTGAGAGGACGTTTGCGGGACTTCTACCCTGCCTGGGTCCAGATTACGTTGGACCAGTGGGTCCTGGAGGTGATTCGGGACGGTTATGCCCTAAAGTTCCGGCGACCCGTGTGCGATTCCTTTGTCCTGTCTCCTTGCCGAGCTCCGCAAAAAGTTCGAGCGGTCACGGAAATCCTGAAACGGCTACTGCAGCTCAATGCAGTGGTGCCTGTTCCTTCGGATCAGTGCGACTGCGGTCGATACTCCATCTATTTTGTGGTTCCAAAAAAGGAGGGCACGTTTCGGCCGATTCTGGATTTGAAAAGGGTGAACCGGTGTCTCCGCGTCACCCATTTCTGTATGGAGACGCTGCGTTCCGTTATCACGGCGGTCAGAGCAGGGGAGTTCTTGATGTCAGATCTCACCGAAGCCTATCTCCATATCCCGGTGCGACAGGAGCATCAGAGGTTTCTACGGTTTGCAGTGCCCATGGGGCATTTTCAGTTTCAAGCGCTGCCCTTCGGGCTGGCCACAGCGCCTCGAACGTTCACCAAGATCATGGTCGTGGTGGCAGCGGCGCTTTGCAAAGAAGGCGTGCTGGTGCATCCTTACCTGGACGATTGGCTGATTCGAGCAAAGTCCAGGGAGGAGAGTGTCACGGCCACCGCCAGGGTGGTGCAGATGTTGGAGAACCTCGGCTGGGTGGTCAACTTTGCGAAGAGCAGATTAGTTCCCTCGCAAGCCCTGGAGTATTTAGGGGCCTGTTTCAACACGCAGAAAGCGGCGGTGTTTCTCCCAGTCCAACAAGTGCTAGGGTTGCGGGAGCTCATGAGGCTGTTTCTAGCGCAACAGGCACCTATGGCGTGGCAGTATCTGCAATTGCTCGGAACGATGGCGGCCACGATCGACATAGTGCCGTGGGCCAGGGCTCATATGAGGCGGTTGCAGAGTGCGCTGCTCCGACGCTGGTCGCATTAGAGGGATGCGTTGTCTCAGCGGCTGGTGTGTCTGCAGGAGGTGCGTCAGGATCTTCGGTGGTGTTTGCGCGAAGAAAGTTTAGACGCGAGCGTGCCTCTCGAACCTCCGTCCTGGAGGCTGCTGATGACAGATGCAAGTCTTCTGGGATGTGGGGCGCATTGCGAGGTATGTTTTGCCCAGGGGCAGTGGTCTCAGGAGGAAAAGGAATGGTCCAACAGGTTGGAGATGAGCAGTGTTTTTCGCCCTGCTGGCGTTTCGGAGGGACTTGTGTCAGGGGGCGGTACGAGTTCTGTCCGACAATGCGACGACTGTAGCCTACATCAGTTGGCAGGGGGACACAGGCAGTGCGTCGCTGGAAGCAGAGGCGAGTCAGCTGTTGAGTTGGGCCGAGCAAAATCTGACGGGTCTTTCGGCACAGCATGTGGCCAGAGTGGAAAACGTTGAGGCGAATTTTCTGAGTCGCCGCAGAGTGGACCCAGGAGAGTGGATCCTTCACCCGGACGTGTTTGCACTTTTAGTGAGCCGCTGGGGGGTCCCACTAATGGATTTGATGGCGAGCTTCGAGTCAGGGAAGGTTGCGTGATTTTTCAGCAGGCAGCGAGAATGGATGTCGGAGGGTCTCGATGCGTTGGCACAGCGGTGGCCGGAAGGCGGTCTTCTCTGTGTTCCCGCCTTGGGCACTCATAGGCCGGGTGGTGCAGCGCATAGAGAGGCACCGGGGCCTGGTACTCCTGGTGGCGCCCAACTGGCCCAGAAGACCTTGGTATGCGGATTTGGTGCAGCTGTTGGTGGACAGGCCGTGGAGGTTGCCGCAGCGGCAGGATCTCTTAATGCCCCAGGTGGATCGATTCTCGCTTACGGCATGGCTCTTGAAAGGGCTAGGATGACTTCCAAGGGTTATTCCGCGGCGGTCATTGCTACATTGCTGAAGGCGCGAAGGCGATCCACTTAGCTGGCGTACATCCGGGTGTGGCGCATGGTTTTCGGCCTTTGGGGGCCTTGGTGTCTCAGATCCTGTCCTTTTTGCAAGATAGAGTGGACAAGGGTCTGGCAGCTAGCTCCTTGCAGGTGCAGTTGGCGGCCATCTCCTGTTATAGGGGTAAGCTCCGTAGTCAGCTGCTGGGAGCTCACAGCGACATTAAGCGTTTTTTGCAGGCCATGTTGCTCATGCGTCCTCCGCGGCGCGTTTCCGTACCTGCGTGGGATCTGAATTTGGTGTTGGAGGCCTTGCTCAGGCTGCTGTTGGAGCCGACAGCCAAGGCCACGCTGAAAGATCTGACATTGCCACCAGAAAAACTGTCTTCAATCTGCTCAGCGAGGAGAATTTCTGAGTTGCAAGCGTTGTCCTGTAAGGAGCCTTATCTGTCTTTTTTCGATCATAAGGTCATTTTGCGTACTGTTCTGACGTTTCTACCGAAGGTGGTTTCGGGTTTTCATGTTAACCAGGTAGTGTCGCTTCCCGTGTTCTCAGCGCAGCAGAAAGATGAGTCGGAGGGCAAGTTGCATCTTCTGGATGTTCGTCGCATACTTCGAAAGTACCTTCGCAGGACGGCGCCCTTCAGGAAGGTGGACAGGTTGTTTGTGGCATTCGGAGGCCCATGGAAAGGTGAGGCAGCCGCGAAGTCCTCTGTTTCTCGATGGTTGAAGGAAGTGATTGCGTCGTCGTATCTGTTAAGCGGTAAGGTAGTGCCGGCGGGTCTTCGGGCTCATTCGACTAGAGCGCAAGCGGCGTCTTGGGCGGAATTCAGTTTGGTGCCGGTAGAGGATATTTGTAGGGCGGCGACGTGGTCGTCGTTGCACTCGTTTACAAAGCACTATAGGCTAGATGTGCAGGCGGCGGGGGATAGTTGTTTCGGCTCAGCGGTGCTTCAGGCTGGGCTTGCAGGTCCCTCCCGTTAATGTTTACTGCTCTGTCACATCCTCTATGGTACCGGGACTGGACTAGAGGAACGCAAAGGAAGAGGAAATTAGACTTACCTGCTAATTGTTGTTCCTTAAGGAATTCTAGTCCAGTACCGGATCCCACCCTGTTGTATAGGGGGTTGTACAGCCTGAAGGTCTTGAGGCTCCTGCAGATAGGTAAGTTGTTGCTGCATTGGGAGGGGATTCTCGGGGGGGGGGGGGGCGCAGAGTGGAGTCACAGGGGGAACCCTTCCGCAGCAGTCCTTTTAATTCTAGTTTAAAAAAAAAAAACAGTATATATATATAGGGAGCATATCTCCATTTTATGGTTTTCTTTTTGCATTGCCCTGTTATCTACTTACTTGTTGCTCTGCTGAGTTTTGCTTTGACAGTGGGTACTGGAGGAAGGGGGCGGTCCTTGCCTATTTATACCACCGCCAGCAAAGCAATGGTGCCTTTCAGTCTCCAAAGCTGCTGGAGGAGATTCTAAACTCTATGGTACCGGGACTGGACTAGAGTTCCTTAAGGAACAACAATTAGCAGGTAAGTCTAATTTCCTCTTAGCGCACAAGAATCACATAAAACAAGACCAATTGAAAAAAGAAACTAGTATAAAAACTGAGCATATTGCCAGGACATGATTCAAAAATGAACAATTCTATGAACAGAACCTATCTAACGGATGAGGACCTTGTAGTTTAGTTTGCGAGTAGCCACTGTCTGAACCAGTACATATGTACGGTGATACTACAGTTTGAAGTGGAGCGGCATTCAGCAATATCATTATCATCACCACCACCGGCGGGGCGTTTCAAGATTATCAGCGAAGTGTGGTATTAATGACTGTCTCACCTAGCGAATTCTTGTTTTCAAGTTTTGGTACAAGAATTGAGATGTAGGTGGTTGGGACATTGAAATCTTTTTACCACATTTCTTATTGGAACGGCAGCCGTTTGTGCGGCCAGATCCGGTGATTTAGGCCTGTATAGGTCGTCTTAAACTTGATTAAAACGGAGGACCCACTACCGGAGGGTGTTTTCCCTCATGGTGGGTGATCCAACAAAAAACAAGAAAAATGACAAAGTAATTTGCACATGCAATTTTGTTAGGTTCTTTTCATAGAATTGTTCATTTTTGGAAATCATTTTTTGGTTGGGGACATGTATATATTGATGATTTCATTGGGTTTATAGTGGATCCTAATAAGGATATGATTGGCAGCCTTATAAACAATTCAGATCAGTTTGAACAGAAGAACCACATTCCCATTGCAGTAAAATTAGACACACCTGTTATAACTGTCAGTATGCACATGACTTCAGCCAACCAATGAATACTGGCTGTAATGTTTAAAATGGGCATTTTCACTCCCTGTTCCATTTTCATGATGGTGAATTCAAAAGAGCTGCCTGAGACCATCAGAAAAGCCATTATCAGACTTCATGGGGGGGGGGAGTACAAGTCCATCTCCAAAGACCTTGGGATTCTTTTGTCTATCGTTCATAATGTTAAGAAGCTTTCTGCTCATGGAACTGTCAAGAATCTCCTAGGATGTTATGGGAAGAGGAAAATGCAATCCAAGAAGTCTTCAAAGGTTAGTGTGAACTATTGGAAAAACACCATGTACAACATCCAAAGAGCTTAAGGCTGACCTGGAATAATCTGGTGTGGTGGTTTCAAACCGCACCATACACCGCACACTAAAAGGAGAACTTCATGGGTGAAGGCCAAGGAGGACCCCACTGCTCAAAGATAGACATAAAAAGTACAATCCTGGGAAAATGTTCTGTGGACAGATGAAACCAAACTTGAGCTCTTTGGCAGTGCAGACCAGCAATACATTTATAGGCTAAGTCAGTAAGACGTTGATGAAGTTCTGTACAGATAGCGAGGTGACGTCTGTTGCACAGTTGCAGAAAACGTTTAGCCTGCTGCAGAGTGAGGTTTTCGGATACTTTGCTGGCACCCAGCATGAAGGTCATCTCTCTTCTGTACAGACGTCTTTTGGGTGGGTGGGCCGCTAAGGCTGCCTTCCAACTTCACTGGGAGCGAGACCTGGGGATTAGCCTGAAGCCTAGTGGGAAACGATCTTTCGGCGTGTGGGGAGGGTTTCTGTTTCCAGTGCCATTGTGGAAAATGGTTATAAAGTGTTCTCTGGTACCTCACCTCTGTACGGCTGTGGAAGATGATCATATCTTCTCCCACGTGCTGGCACGGATGTGGGTGGGGGGGGTGGGTTCATGTATATGCGGTGACATTGTCTAGTGGTACAACCTTTTTAGGAAGCAGTAGGGACTTTTGATCGCTCATTATCAGGGTTTGGAGAGGGACTTGGAGGTGACTCTTAGCGTTTTTTGCCATCGAGGTATAGTGTAAAATCGCCCTTCATTGGAAGCAGCCTACAATTCATACGAAGTGTGCATCAGGTGAGGCTAATGGAACGTCTGACAGATTAAACTTGATTAAAAAGGAGGACCCACTACAGGAGGGTGTCTTCTCTCATGGGTGATCCAACAAAAAATAAGAAAATGACAATTTTGTTAGGTTCTGTTCATAGAATTGTTCATTTTTGCAATAATCCAGATTCCTAAATTTGATAAGATTTGGGGTCTCTTTGCTAAATGTCAGCCTCCTGTTTAAGCTTCTGTACTAGTTGGGGGTGGAGGGGGTATGGGCTATTCTCTGCCATTACTCTGAAGCTTTGCTGCAGTTAGAATAGACTGTCATGACTTATGTGTATATGGCTGGAAATTTGTTGAAAATTGTAATAAAAACTACATTTCAGGGGGGAGGAAAGGAAAAAATGGACTGTTTTTAAACTGGTCAGCAATGAGTCCTGATCTTAGTCCAATTGAAAACCATTTGGAAAGAGCTGAAATCTGCCTTTGGTAGAAGGAATCCTGGAAACATTCATGAGCTGGAACAAATTGCAGTTGAAGAGTAGGAGAAACTACCATCAGACCAATGTAAGAAATTTATAGATGGCTGTAAGAAATGTTTTTGGAGGCTGTCATCACTGCCAAGGGTTGTGCAAGCAAATATTAGTGAAGGGTGCCATTAATCCTGTCCAGGTCATGTTTTTTTTTTTTTTTTGTGTGCTCCCCTCAGAAATTACTACATCTAAATTGCACAGTCATTTTTTGTTGTATATCTTTGAACATACTATTAAAATTATGTTCCTTTTCGTCCCTCTAGTCCAGTCCCGGAACCATAGAGTTTATAATCTCCTCCAGCAGCCTTGGAGACTGAATGACATCATCGCTTTACCAACAGGGGTATAAGTAGGCAAGGACTGCCCCCTATCTCCAGTACTTCAGTCTCCAAGCAGCTGAGGAGATTCTGAGCCTGGGACACGGCTCAGTACAAATAAGCAGAGCTAGGGGTTTTTAGCTCCTATTAGGATTTATTTGGGTCTTTAATTTCCATATTTTTATCTAAAGAGTTGAATGTTTGTTCCCTTTCTTTTGGTTTGCAGGTTCAGTTTTGGCTCCATCCTGCTCCCTGTGCCCCCCCTCCCTCCCTCCTCCTCTTCCCCCCCCCCCTCCTCTTCCCCCCCCCCTCCTCCTCTTCCCCCCCCTCCCCCTCTGTGCTAGTTTCCCCAGCGTTTAAACAAGCAAAGGGGGAGCAGTTGAAGTGCTAGCCTCCCTGCTCCCGAACCCGATAATAGGGGTGAGGAGCAGGTAGCAGGCGTGGTCATAGTGTCCCGGGGACCCGTGGGGATATCCGGGTGCAGAATTGGGCAGTGAGCAGCGTCTGAGCCGAAGCCGCGGCAGGCTGAGCTCTGACGCCGGTGTGACACTCTGCAGCAGGACAAGCACCGTGAGTAGGAGCGCCGCCTTTCTGGGCGCTTGTTTTTTGATTTCTTTGATTTTCTTTCGTTGTTTTATTTCCTTTTATTTCCACTTCTTCGGGTTTTGAGAGTGCAGGGTGCTTGTCTCAGCCGCGTGTACGCGTGCGGGAAAAGAGCCGGCGGCCATTTTAGGAGCCGCGGTTCCTTTCTAGCCTCTTCGCTGCAGGTGATTTGGCGGCATTAGAGGCCTCGTTTTTGCAGGGCCCTGTTCCTGGCTGTCTGGGCACCTCTGTGGGGTGACTTTGATATAAAAAAAAAAAAAAAGGCACGGAGGACAGAAGAGGAGCTACAGGCCTAGCTTAGAGACTAGAGCTGTAGCTGCAGGGTTTCCCTCGACTGGGCTACAGGTGGTCAGTTCAGAGGGTGCTACCAGGCCTCTGTAGGAGGTACAACGCAGGCATAGAGCAAGTTGGGGTGTTTTGCTTCTCAGGGCTCGGCTATGCCTTCTAAGCCACGGTGTTTGGTGTGTGGCTTGAGGCGCAGTACTGTGCAGGACTCTGGGGTGTGTTCTGCTTGCACGCTTGTCGCAGACGAAATGGATAAGGGGCCAGGGCAGCCTGTGGCGGAAGCAGTGGGCGCATTGCCTCCGGTCCTGGCCCAGGAATAGCCTGTGGCGGGGCCTTCCTCAGGAGAATGTTCCTCGGTGTCGTTAGGACTGGATCAGTGGGCAGCTTCTCCGGGGATCCCGCCAAACCTCTTTACGCTGCTTCAACAGGCATTTGCCTTGCTACAGCCAGCTATGCCGGTTCCGCCGCCGGGGTCCCAGGGGCAGAAGAGGTTAGGGCCCTTGGCCAGTCCAGCGGAGGGTGCTCCCGCGGCTAAGAAGTGTAAGGGGGCCAGCGTTGATGGTGCGGCCTTGCTCCTCGGCGAAGACTCTGCTGAGTTGGACGAGGAAATGGAGGTCATTTCGGATGAGGAATTGGAAGAGGGGGAATTGCCTAGCGCCGAGCAGCCGAGTAGGGTGGTCAGGGTGTTTCGTCGCGAAGAGCTCCCGGCCCTGATCACGGAGACTCTCAAGACCCTCAACATGCCCATGGGGGAGCCGGTGGCTGATGAGGTCTTGGAGGATCCACTGTTGCAGGCGGTTTTGTCGTCCCAAAAAGTTTTTCCCCTACATCGGGTCTTTAGGACCATGATCCAAGAGGAATGGGATGTCCCGGAGGCGGCTCTCAAGGGTACCAGAGCCTTGGCTCGCCTTTATCCGCTGGCAGACCAGGATAGGGACTTGTTTCGATCCCCAAAGGTGGATGCGGCGGTATCGGCGGTTACGAAGAAAACTACGATTCCGGTTGAGGGGGCCGTGGCACTGAAGGATGTGCAAGACAGGCGGCTGGATTCCTTACTGAAACAGGTTTTCGACGTTTGCGCCCTTTCCATGCAGGCTTCCATAGCGGGGGCCTGGGTGGCTCGGGGCTGTTTGCGGTGGTCCCAACGCTTGCAGGGGGAGCCGTTGGAGGGCCGCTTGGATGATGCATCGAGACTAGAGTCCGGTACGGCGTACTTAGCGGATATCCATTATGATCTCATCCGCGGTTTAGCTAAGAGTATGGCCTCAGTAGTGGCGGCTCGGCGGTACCTCTGGTTACGTAATTGGTCGGCTGATAGTTCCTCAAAGGCTCGTCTCAGTAAGTTGCCCTTTAGGGGTAACTTTTGTTTGGAGAGGATTTGGAGAAGTTGGTCAAGGATCTCGGGGAGTCCAAGGACCGTCGGCTCCTGGAGGATAAGCCTAAGCAGGGTCGTGCTCCTGCAGGGTTCCGGGGGACCGCTAGGGAGTTTCATAGATTTCGATCCTCTCGGTTTGGCCCGTCTCAGCGGGGGAAATTCCCGGTTAGAGGTCAAGGGTTTCGAGGCTTCCGGGGAGCAGGAAGGGGGTTCGCTCCTTACCAGTCCTCGGGCCCTAAGAAGCTGCAATGAGATGCGGCGGGCTCAGGCGGGGGTGGTTCCCGTGGGAGGTCGGTTGCGAGATTTTTACCCTGCCTGGGTCCGGATAACGTCGGACCAGTGGGTCCTCGAGGTCATTCGCGAAGGGTACGCGTTGGAACTCCACCGTCCCGTTTTAGATTCCTTTATCAGATCCCCTTGCGCAGCTCCGGCCAAGTTGCAGGTGGTCTCGGACACACTGCAGCGACTGCTTCAGCTCGGGGCAGTGGTGCCGGTTCCGGCAGATCAGTGTGGGTACAATCGATACTCTATATATTTCGTCGTGCTGAAAAAGGAAGGCACGTTTCGGCCGATCTTAGATCTGAAGCGCGTGAATCGGTGTCTCCGGGTGACCCATTTTCGGATGGAAACTCTGCGGTCCGTGGTAGCGGCGGTCCGAGCGGGGCAATTTCTTACCTCCCTAGACATGACGGAGGCTTATCTTCATATCCCCATACGGCAGGAACATCAGAAATATCTCCGATTTGCGGTTCCTATGGGGCACTATCAGTTTCAAGCGTTGCCCTTCGGGCTGGCCACGGCCCCTCGGACTTTCACCAAGATCATGGTGGTGGTGGCGGCAACGCTCCGCAAGGAGGGAGTGCTGGTCCACCCATATCTGGACGATTGGCTGATTCGAGCAAAGTCGAGGGAGGAAAGTTTGACTGCGATCGCCCGGGTGGTAGAGATGTTGGAGAGCCTGGGCTGGGTCGTCAACTTTGCAAAGAGCAGTTTGGTTCCGTCACAGTCCCTGGTCTTTCTGGGGGCCCGCTTCGACACGAATCAGGCGGCGGTGTTCCTGCCCACCCCCCGAGCGCGGGGGCTGCGTGACCTGGTCAGGCGGTTTTTGTCGACTCCAGCGCCAACGGCGTGGCAGTATCTTCAGTTGTTGGGCACAATGACGGCTACAATTGAGGTGGTGCCGTGGGCCCGAGCTCACATTCGGCCTTTGCAGAGGGCGCTGCTTCACCGGTGGTCGCATCAGCGGGATGCGTTGTCTCAGCGCTTGGTGTGTCCTCAGGGGGTGCGCCAAGAGCTTCGGTGGTGGCTACGACAGGAGAGTTTGGAGGCCGGCATGCCTCTCGAGTCCCCCTCCTGGAAATTGCTGACTACGGATGCAAGTCTGTTGGGGTGGGGGGCGCATTATGACGGCAGGTTTGCCCAGGGCAGCTGGTCTCCGGAGGAGTCAGTTTGGTCCATCAACAGGTTGGAGATGAGAGCGGTCTTCTTGGCGCTGCACAAGTTTCAGGATGCTTTGAGTCAGGAGGCGGTACGCGTTCTGTCCGACAATGCCACAACGGTAGCTTACATCAATCGCCAGGACGGCACGGGCATTGCGGCCCTAGAAGCCGAGGCGAGTCAGCTCTTAGGGTGGGCCGAACAGCACCTAGAGGCTCTCTTGGCGCAGTATGTGGCCGGCGTGGACAATGTAGAAGCAGATTTCCTAAGCCGTCGCAAGGTGGACCCGGGAGAGTGGAGTCTGCACCCGCACGTGTTTGCGCTGTTGATGCGGTGCTGGGGGATTCGCGGATGGATCTCATGGCGACCTTCGAGTCGGCGCAGGTGCCTCGGTTCTTCAGCAGACGCCGAGAACGGATGTCAGAAGGGCTCGATGCGTTGGCGCAGAGGTGGCCGTACGGCGGCCTTCTCTGTGTTCCCACCTTGGGCTCTGATAGGCCGGGTGGTGCAGCGCATAGAGAAGCATCGCGGCCTGGTGGTGTTGGTGGCTCCTGATTGGCCCCGAAGGCCTTGGTATGTGGACGTAATACGGTTGCTGGCCGACAGTCCCTTGCGATTGCCGCAGCGGGAAGATCTCTTAAGGCAGGGGCTGTTACGTATGCCCCAGGTGAGTCTGTTTTCGCTTACGTCTTGGCTCTTGAAAGGGCTCGGATGACGGCCAAGGGGTATTCGGCTACAGTTATTTCTACCTTGCTAAAGGCACGCAGGCGCTCCACCTCGTTGGCATGTGTTTGCGTTTGGCGTATTTTTGAAGCCTGGGGTGCGGTGCGCGATGTTCAGCCCTTGGAGGCTTCAGTGGCTCAGATCCTGTCGATCTCCAGGAACAAGCAGGAATGAGTCTTCACATATATGGGGTATGTCGGTACCGACGGAGCCTGCGCGGGAACGCTCCCCAGCGTCCAATCAGAAAGCTTTTGGGAGCATCCCTCAGTGCCTGCGTGCTGCCTTCCCGCCTTTCCAACTGTCTCTCCTCAGTTTTCGTTTTTCCGCGGAGCCGGCAGGACATCCTCCTGTCACCGCAGAAAATTTTTTTCTTTAATTCTTTGTTTTCTTGTGGTCGTGGCTGTCTTCCCGACTCCACCGGTACCGCCGGTGTTTTTTCTTTTTCTTACATTCAGGGAATTTTTTTTCCCTCAGTTTCTGTCTTAAACCTTTTGGGCCTTCTAGGCCTCTCCATCATGGAGCCACCACCTTCTTTTCCTAAGAAGTGTCTAAGCTGTGGCGGTACAGTTTTGTTTTTAGACTCCAAGAACTGGTGTCTAACCTGTTTGGGTCCTGACCATTTTCCTCCGGAGCCATTAGGCTACAATGTTGTGAGAAGAGATTTTCCATTTCAAGTTTCCCTCGATACCGCTTTCCCTTCCAGTGTCAGGGCACCGACCTTTTCTTCTTCTCCACAGGATCAGGTAACCCACAAACAGTCTGTTAAGACTAGCCAACCCTTGAGTGGTAGGTCTCATGCACAGCATGATGACAGCTCCGACCTTGCCCTCAAGGGTCCATTGGCTTCAAAACCCCGGCGGGAGTCTTCGGCCTCCAAAGCCTATGAGGGGTTTCAGGTTGTTCCTAGGGCTCACCCCTCACAGAACATACCTGAGCCATGCTCGGTGGTGGCATCCGCTTTGAGCGGTACCGATACCCCGGCATCGGCTTTGGTGTTGAGCGATTCACTCCTCACCAGGGATCGTCATCTGGCTTTCTCGGTACCTTCGGGACCGGTCTATACGTCCCAGATTGACTTTCCAGTATCGGCATCACCGCTGATACTACCACCGACGTCAGTACCCTCTAGACATGCATCGATAGACTCACTTCCTTCGATGCCGAATCTGGAATCGAACTCCAGTCTGGAAGACTGGGTACCGACATGTCTCGGAACCGACGCTTATCGGTTCCGGATGCTCGGTATCGAGGGTGATTACCAAAGGCCTTCGGTTACCTCGGTACCGATTGAGCAGCCACCGATGACTGCTTCGATGTCGGTATCGCCTTCGATTCTGACACAGCCGGTACCCGCAGTAACATCGGGGCCAGCTCCTTCCATGCTTCTTTCACCAGGGTCGCTCCTTTCTATACCAAGTTTGGAGTCGATACCTGGCATGGACAATGCAGTACTGACTGTCTCAGGTCATGACCTCCAGTACCAGCATCCATCCCTTAAGGATCCTTTCTTGCACCGTGCAGGATCTTATATTCCTATATTCTCAAGTAGATCCTCCGGTGCCCAGGCTAGTTCTTCAGGTCTAGCCTGTCCAGGGATGGTTCCCTTTGGAGATCCTTCTTTTCAGAATTTTCTCCTGAATATGGCAACATCTCTTGCTATTCCTATCCCTGGGTATGATCCTACACAAGGCTCTCTTTCTACTGGAGAAAAGGAAAAAATAATGCTTCCTTTACATCATTCCTTGCAGGATCTTCTTCTAAGAATGTGGGAAGCACCTTTAAGGGTTCCCTCACCTTCTAGAGCAACTGATCTTCTGTATCAGGTGCCCCCCTCTCCAGGGTTTCAAAAGACTCAACTTCCCCATCATTCCATTGTGGTGGAATCAGCAATGAAGAAGGTGAAAAGTAAGAAGAAGCACTCTTCTTACCCACCAGGTCGTGAGTCTAGGACACTAGATGCCTTTGGACGTCAAACCTTCCAGACATCCATGCTGTCAACAAGGATTCTCTCATATATTTTTTATATGAGTCTATCCCTTCAGGAGGTCTCAAAGAAATTATATCTTTTGACTCCTTTTCTTTCAGAGCCAAAGACTGCAGACTATTCCTTACTACTTAGTCATATTCAAAGTATCTCTTGGTTTCTTACTCGTGCTTCCCTAGACTCCTTTGAGTCTGTTAGCAGAACCTCTGCTATAGCCATAGGGGCACGACGTAGAGCCTGGCTCCAAGCTTCAGACTTAAGCAGATGGGCACAACAAAGACTGGGTAATACTCCTTGCACTGGGGAAAATCTCTTCAATAAGGAGTCTTTACATCAGGTTGCTCAGTGGTCCACTGACTTCCCTGTTTCTGGAGGCTATTCTTTTTTTTTTTTTTTTTTTTTTTTAATTTTCAAAACCTCTTTATTAAGGTATTCAAAAGGTAATACAAGAAATTAACACAATACAAACAATATTACATGGCAAAATAACAACTCTCAGCCCACAATATGGAGTGTGACGTCCTTAAATATTTATATAAAGAAATATCCCAACATCGATTGGAAAATATAATAGACTCCTTTTAACTTAGCAAAGGGACCCAAAAAGTATATCTATTTATTCAGGCGCCACCCCCTTCAAAAAGGTCTCTAGTTGAAGAGAATCTAGAAAAATATAGGATTTGCCGTGATGAACTATAATGCATTTACAGGGATACTTTAAGGTAAAATTTGCTCCTATAGCCAGGACCCGAGGTCTAAGTAAAAGAAAAGCTTTCCGTTTTACTTGGGTTGTACGACAGACGTCAGGAAATACCTGAATCGTCTGTCCAAAATATTTTTCCTGACGAAATTTAAAATAAGTGCGGAAAACTAAATCTCTGTCTTTCTCTAACGCAAACGTTACCAATAAGGTCGCACGAGTGGGAATCTCTTCTATGGAGGTCTCCAAAAATTGGGACAAGTCTAAACTAGGAGCGCTCAATTGGTCTACTCCTTGCTGAACCGGAATACCAGACTCAGAATCCAAAATAAGGGGTTCCCTAACCCCTGAAGGCAGATAATAAACTTTAGACAAAATCATTGATTCTGAGTCAGGTATTTTCAAAACTTCTTTTAAGTATTTAAAAAACAAAATTGAAGGAGATAAGTAATGCGTTCGGGGAAAATTAAGCAAGCGGAGATTTTTAACACGCAAAGCATTTTCAAACATTTCATCTCGTCGATGCAATAACAGAGAGTCTTGGACAGAAGACGCCAAAACTCCCTGGACAGAAGAAATTAAGCCTTCCATTTTAGTTTTAGATCGCTCCAACTTATCCAATCTAGTTTGACAATCATTTAAAACAGTTACTGTCTCATGAGTAAACTTAGAAAGTTTTAATAAGGAAGAGTTTAAAGAAATCTCAGTCCGAGAGACAACTTGCCAAATGTCTTGCAAAGAAATTTCTTTCGGAGGCGTGGGAGCATCAGGAGTAGCAGAAAAATCAAAAGGTAAAGGCAAAAGAAAAGGGACATCAGTTACCTTCAAGAAGGAGTCAGGTAGCCGAACATTTTCGTGAGGTACTGGCCCTGAGCTGGGTGGAGTCAAAACCCGGCGCGGATCAGGAGACAACTCACCGGAGCAGGAGCTAACGGAAGTGAAAGATTCCGATAGTGATTGGGCGGCAAGGGAGGACACCAAGGACTTAACATGACTGTCCATGGGTCCTACTACCTTAACCGCTTTACTAGAGGCCATTGCGGAAATGATTTTCTTCTTTCGTTTCCCCATAGAAAGAAAACAAACAATATTAAAATCTGCGCCCCCACCGCGGCACTTGGAGTGTGTGTTCTACTTGCTTTACCTCGTTGGATTGGACTGCTGCTCCCACCCGGTGTACGCTGAGTCACGTGAGCGCCGAGGGCTTTAAAATCTGCGCCCCCACCGCGGCACTTGGAGTGTGTGTTCTACTTGCTTTACCTCGTTGGATTGGACTGCTGCTCCCACCCGGTGTACGCTGAGTCACGTGAGCGCCGAGGGCTTTAAAATCTGCGCCCCCACCGCGGCACTTGGAGTGTGTGTTCTACTTGCTTTACCTCGTTGGATTGGACTGCTGCTCCCACCCGGTGTACGCTGAGTCACGTGAGCGCCGAGGGCTTTAAAATCTGCGCCCCCACCACGGGACGCGCACCGCGGGCGCGTGCCCGAGGGTACGTGCTCCGAAGGGGCGTGTCCAAAGGGGCAAGTCCTGCCCCTTTGGAGCCCCTTTGGAGCCCCTTCGGAGCACTTCGGAGCATTTCTGGAGCTCTGGAGGCTATTCTAAGCCTTCTCCTTCCCCAGTAGGTAGGAAATGCCCTACCAAACCTTCTTTCCCTAGGAGAAGAAGGTTTCACTCTTCTGCCCATCATACAGATGTTCCCAAGCAAGGGAAACCTCGCCCTGGTCTGAAGAATCCAAACTCTAGCCAGGCTGAACAAACCCAGCAACCATAGGGTCCTGAAGTTTACAACCTACAGTTGACTTCTTCTCAGTAGAAGTTTTTTCACTGTTTTTTCATTCAAAACTCTACACATGGATTCCTTTTCTCAGGACATCCAGTTGCTCCTAGGTTGCTGAGCTGTCAGGATATTCATGTCTATGGGTCACATGTTTCTCCTCTTCCTACCAAGAAGTGAGGTTTAACAACTATCCCATGATAGTTTTCTGTTCCAACATTAATTTTTTCCTTTCACAGACTTACCATATGGTAAGTCACCCTTCAGCTCCTGTTCTCTACCCTCTTATCCAGGGTTTCCTCTGAAAGAGTGGTACCATACCACTGCAGGGCTTCTTTAGCCTTTCTAGTCATTTCTTTCACTCCTGTGTGGAGTTTTTTCTCTTGAATAAACTCCCTTTTTTTTGTCTGGGCAGCTCTTCAGACAGGGACAGGAATTTCTCCTCTCATTCTGTCTGTTCTCTGTTTTACACAGAAAGATTCTCTCTGCTGTCTTATTCAGCAGCTGCCCATGCTGGAGTTCCAGTGATTGGACTACTGGTACTTTTCTACAAGTTTCCAGTCTTGTCTTCCACTACTTTCTGTCTGGCCTTAGTAGTGATTCCAAGATAGTGCTTCATCTGTCTTGGATAATCCTTATCACTTCAGGCTTATCACACTATCTTCTTTTCTGCCATCTCCAATTCCTTTGGATTTGGCAGCATAGTTGACGTGACAGCTGGTTTTTTCCAACAGCCAGTTTTATTTCCCAATTCTCCTGCATAATGCTCTCTACAATCTTACAGAGAAGCTTTCTACTATGGGCCCTTGCTAGAGAGCATGGGGTTTTGTCTCTGACTATCCTATATGGTTGGAAAAGGCTTCCTTAGTCATTCTCCATGACTGTGAGGGTTCTCCACACCCTGCTATTCCCTTTTATAATACAGGGCATAAGCCTTTTCTACGTGAAAGTCTACAGAGTTCTCTAATTCCTACAGGGAATATGCTCTTTTTTTCCTTGCAGCTTGTCCTCATGGTATCCTACTCCTTCATGGATAGCACATATTTAACTAATAACGCATGATACCCCTTGTGTCCCTCCAGTGGGTCAACCTGGTATCTCATCCTATGCGTTTTCTGTCCATTTACCATGCGAGAGTTCTACAGGACTCAGGACTTGCTGTTTACAGACTGATATTATCCTCTGTTTTTTCACGCAACCATCCTGGTTTATTTCACTGGATAGCATTCCTGCACCACCTTAACCAGGGGGTATAGATTCTCTATATATCTTCTCAAGTAGGTTCCACCTTCTTGTTGTTAGATGAATCTTTCCTCTTCACATCTCCCATGTGAATGTTCTTATAGGCATATCTCTATCTGCTTAATTGCAGACATTTATCTTTAGACCTATATATTCATGTATGTATATATATCTATAATACATCTCTATAGATACATATGTCTGTAAGCTGCGTGTGCATAGGTTATGCCCCTCCAGATCTCACTACAGACATATATATATATATATATATGTGTGTGTGTGTGTGTGTATCTGTCGAGATGCTTCCTTTATAGGTAGATATGTATTTACATACTTATCTCTCTGTCTATGCTTATAAAGGTTTTACCTTCCTATAGGTTCCAGACAGTGGGATTGCATATGTTCATACTGTCCCACAGTATGTGTGGTGTATTATGCACACAACCACTACTGTGGTACTGACAGCTCCTACCTTAACCCTAGGTTTCGGTATCCCTGAAGCTCCATGCTCCAATATCTTTCCTATCTCTCACCAGTTAGGAAAGACATGGTGGATCTTCAGTAGATCTGAGGTTTCAACCCTTCAGACATCTGTCCTTCTTGGGAATACGGGCTTTTTTCCATACCCCTTCTTCCCTCCAGGACTGGGCTAGTCTGTCCAAATCGGTCAGTCTTCCTCTTTTGCTCCTAACTGTGAGTACTCTGTAGCCAAAAGAGTTCCCAGCTTTTTCCATAAAGCTTTCCACTAAAGACCTACCGTTTTTGTACTACCCCAGTTGACACCTGGGTCACCTGTCACTTACAGATTTTGACCTTCACCTTCACTTCAGTGAGCTACTTCCTGCAACCAGTAGGTGAGGTCCATATTGTGATTGTTCATTTCAATATTTTTCATGGTAATTATCATACATACAAGGACTCCTTACCTGTAGTCCTATTTTAGGTTAGCTGTTTTTCTACAGCTCTTCTCTTTTCAACTCCTACTCTCCATCCTCAGGATGCCTGGCCATATGAGGTGTAGCATGTTTAACCACCATGCTAGGGCTCCAGGCATCTTAGCTTGGGAGTCCCCATATGTGAAGACTCATTCCTGCTTGTTCCTGGAGATAGCACAGTTACTTACCTGTAACAGGTGATCTCTGGGAACAGCAGGAATAAGTCTTCACAACCCACCCACCTCCCCTAGGAGTTGTATCTCTCTATCTTTCCTTTCCTCTTTCTCTCTCTTTGTCTCAGCTATAAAACTCAACTGAGGAGAGACAGTTGGAAAGGCGGGAAGGCAGCACGCAGGCGCTGAGGGATGCTCCCAAAAGCTTTCTGATTGGACGCTGGGGAGCGTTCCCGCACAGGCTCCGTCGGTACCGACGTACCCCATATGTGAAGACTTATTCCTGCTGTTCCCAGAGATTACCTGTTACAGGTAAGTAACTGTGCTTTCTTGCAAGATGGTGTAGACAAAGGTTTGGCGGCTAGTTCCTTGTGGGTACAGTTAGCAGCCATTTCCTGTTACTGTGGAAAGATTCGTGGTCAGTCGTTGGGTGCTCACGGCGACATCCGGCGGTTTCTGCAGGCGGTGTTGCTTATGCGTCCGCTGGTCCGTAGTGCAGTGCCGACCTGGGATCTGAATTTGGTGTTGGAGGCCTTGCTCAAGGTGCCGTTTGAGCCTTTGGATAAGGCCTCTCTGAAGGACCTAACTTTGAAGACGGTTTTTCTGGTGGTGATTTGTTCCGCGCGCCGCATTTCAGAGTTGCAGGCCTTGTCTTGTAGGGAACCTTATCTTTCCTTCTTCCATCACAAAGTGGTGCTGCGGACGGTGCTGGCTTTTCTGCCTAAGGTCGTTACGCCTTTTCATGTTAACCAGGTGGTTTCGCTTCCAGTGTTTTCTGGCCAGCAGAACGAAGTGTCGGGTAGGCGGTTGCACCTCCTAGATGTGCGTCGGGTGCTGCATAAGTACCTTCGTAGGACAGCGGATTTTTGGAAGTCCGATAGGCTGTTTGTGGCTTTCGGGGGGCCGCGAAAAGGGGAAGCGGCGGCGAAAGCGTCCATTTCGCTATTGCTTCCATGTACATTTTGAAGGGAAAAGTCGTGCCGGAAGGTCTCCAAGCGCACTCGACTCTGGCTCAAGCAGCGTCTTGGGCGGAGTTCAGTTTGGTTCCCGTTGGGGACATTTGTAGGGCGGTGACCTGGTTGTCGCACTTTTTTTTTTTAATGTGTGTTCCCCTCAGAAATTACTACATCTAAATTGCACAGTCATTTTTTGTTGTATATCTTTGACCATACTATTAAAATTATTATGATGGCATTCAGTTGGAATATTTCCAGTTATTTCTCAAGATAATTGTACACAACATACCTAAAATGCAGGGTGCCAATAATGTTAACCATAGCTGTACGTGAATCATAAAAGCATTCCATTGACTGTCTCAAGGGAAGAGGAATTCAACGTGTAATCAAACTCTGGAATTTGTTACCAGAGGATGTAGTAAAGGCTGTTAGTGTAGCTGGGTTTAAAAAAGGTTTGGACAAGTTCCTGGAGGAAAGGTCCATAAACTATTATTAAGAAGGGACCCAGGATATCACTGCTTGACCCAGTACAAGCATTGTGGAACCTGTGTCTTTTGGGGAAACTGTTAGGTATGTATGACGTAGATTGGCCACTGTTGGAAACAGGATACTGGGCTTGATGGACCTTGGTCTGACCCAGTATGGCATATCTTATGTTCTTATGAGGATCACAGTCATTTTCAGCTCCAGAGATCAGACTCATTCTGAGAGCCAGGAGCTCTTTGCACAGAATGTGTACACATTTATTTAACAGGTAACTTAAATTCCAGCACATCCTGCTAGACCAGTGTAGACTAGTGGCTTGTGTCCCCCTGCCAGCTGATAGTGAGACAGAGAAAACACGGAAGCTTTGTGACACCACCCCTGGCATGTAATGTCCTGCCCCTAGGGGTGAGCTCCAGTAGAATTCTGTTGGAACATATTTAAGGTGGACTTCTTGGCACGCTGTGGTGCCCCTTTCCAGAGGTTTTTTCCACGACATTCCAGAGGTGTTCCTGATCAGGAGGATCAGTAGAGCAGCTCTGAAGGGAAGGATTCCTGTTCTACTCTTCAGCTCTGCACCTTCAGTTAACGGCTGTGACTTCTAGACTAAAGCTTTAAAAAAAAAAAAAAGAGAGAGAGACAGACAAACTTCGCTAAACTACAAGACTCCTGCTTCGGGGGTTGAACCAACTGATTCTCCCCTTCATTTTCAATGCGGCTCTGTCTTTAGCATTCAGGGCAGTGAGATACTTTCCCTACTGTTCTCTGCCAGGCTGTGCTGGATCCCCCTCCCCCCCCTCCTCGCTCTTTGCGTTACTTAACGGGGCTGCCTCTGCCTTCTCTCTGGGGGTGAGTAACTTCAAATGGCTGCCTGGTTACCGGGACCACAGTGATCGCATCTCTTCGGGCTGCTGGCATTTGGCTCTCTGCCTCTCCTGTAGTTCCTACCAAGACGCTCAGCTCTGCAGCGGCCATTTTCAGAGGGGAAAAGGCTTCTGCATTGCTGCTGCTCCCATGACGGCCATTCGCTGAAAAGTAAACTTTTCTTGCTGATTGCCGCCTGTATTTGTTGCAGGGGTTTTCTTTAGTTCTCTCAAGTTTCTGCAGCCATGCCTTTGTCCCTACGCTGTTGTATGCCATATGGGGGGGGGGGGGAAACGTAAATCCCTCCACAATAGCATGAGTGCTACCTGTGAGACTGATCCTGGGGGTCCATCTTCAAACATATCCCTCACACCGGCTGCGCCACCAGGGTTGCTGACTGTTGCGCCTTCGGTAGTGCTTCCTGCAGGCAAAGCTTTGCCTCTCCTCTTCCCTGAACATTCCTCTCCCCTGCCCAGTACCTCGCTGTCCCAGCATCCAGCTTCCCAACTCACTCTTCCTCCTCAGCCAGATGCCTTCAGTGCAGACCAACAGTTTGTCCTATTCTGTCAGGCAGACCTGGAATGCGTGGCACTCTGATCCCTTGCCAGGGTTAAGTGACTTGCCCAAAGCCACAACGAGTGCTAGTGGGAATCAAAACCTGGTCTCTGTGTTCCCAAGCAGTGCTCTAGCCATTAGGCTACAGTACTCCTCCACTCCTCTCCTCCACATACGACTTCTCACCAACTGGGAGATAATCATATATGTGGCACTTGGTACAAAAGACCCCAAATCGTAGTGAAGGTCATGTTCAAAAAGTTTGAATAAAATTCAAGCACTATATCACTTATCTTCCCCTTATCCATTGCTTGCTTACCACCCTACCTCCCCTCTGATCAGTGAGGCAGAAGCTGCGTTAACCCTTTTCCAAGTATCTGTGTTTTACCTTTGTGATAAGTGAGTCTTATCTGTTGTAGACTCTGTCCAGAACAGAAGTCAGAATTGCTTGGGCATGGTTCCTAGAGTCACAAGCTGTACTCTCCTTTTTACTTTCTTGGCCCCAGTTTATGGAACGACCTGTCATCTGATCTATGCCTTGAACTAGCCCATGCCAAATACAAAACCCAGCTCAAAATGTTTCTATTTCATAAAGCCTTTGTTGATATTCCCTCACCCACCTCTTGTCATTATGCACAGATTGATTTCTCTTTGATTGTCTCTTTATTGTAAATCACCCTCATGTTCCATGAAGGACGATTATATCGCATTTGATAAACATAAACTTCGAGTTCTTTTGGAATCCTCCTGGCCCTAGGGCCCTTTTTCTGTTAGCACTGTGGTTTTATTTTTCTGTGTAACCTATTACTAAGTGTAAGTCGTGAGAGCCTGTGTGAGAGTACTGTCTGCTGCATACACTGCCATAGTTAGAATGCCTCTCCCCTCCCATGGACCATTTGGAGGCAAGAGGTTGTAGTAGCTGGTTTTGTGAGAAACTGTTTTAAGTAAATATGTTGAGTCCACAGCAATGCTTGGGAGATTGGGGTTTGATTCTCAAGTCGGCTTCTGTTTTTCAGAACAAGAGTAAAGTGCTGCTTTAAAAGGAAAACAATTTGGAAAGAGCCTACTAAAAGCATGGCACTAGTATTTCCTTTTTCCCATTCTTCACCTCTTGAACTAGCTTGACAATTTAAATATTAAGATGGAGAGAAATGACAGCATATGCACCCACTGCTCCTCCCACTCCACACCAGCTTGCCATTCTAAAAATGATTGCATGTTTACATGAGATGGAGGGAAGAGAAGCAGCAGCACATAACTTTAGAGTCCTCAGAGATAAGGAGATGCGACGACAGCATGGACTCTGCTGCTCTTTCTGCTTTTAGATCATATGTAGTGGTGCACATTACACATACCTTACAGCTCAGAGCCTCCACAGTGGACACACTCAGTGGAGCAAAATACATCTAAAAAATTTGAAAAGTAAACTAGTAGTGTTGTACAATAGTTTGTTTCCCCTGTTTGTAGAGGCAGGCATGTGTAGGGTATGTATATGTGTGTGATTATGGGGGGGAGTGTTGGGAGGCTGAGTACGTAAGTGTGTGTGTGTCATGGAGAGTGTTGGGGCTATATTTGTGTGTTTTATGATGAGTGTCGGGGAGGGGTGTGTGGCTTTGTCTGTGCTCCATGTCCTCTTGCTCCTCTGACCCCCTTGAGCTTTTTCTCATTCCTATCCTTCATGCTTTCAAAGTGGATGCTCTGGTGATTGGAGTCACAAAGCACACTACCATCCCGATGGAGGGTGGAGCAGCACTTCAAGACCAACAGGACAGGAAAGTCGAGAGTCTCCTTAAGACAGCCTTCTCGTCTTTGCTGTCTCTCCAAGCATCTGTTTGTGGAGGTGTGGTGGGCCCTGTTAAGTTGGATTCAGCACCTGCTGGAAGATCCAGTGCTGATTTGCTTGGAATAGGTTGCAGCCTTTCTGGCGGACGCCTTCTACGACCTGCTGCATCTCTCGGCTCGGTCAGTGGTGGTGGTGATGGTGGCACATCGATGGCTCTGGCTTAGTCAGTGGTCTGCTGATGCTGTTTCAAAGACATGCCTCTGTAAGCCTTTTAAGGGTAAGCTTCTCTTTGGTGAGGATCTTGAAAAGCTAGTCAAAGATCTGGGTAATGTTAAGCCCCAGTGTCTGCCCGAAGATAAGCCTAAGTTTTCCACGTGCCGTTCATCTCAGCACTTTTATTCCACGACCATGTGGCGCACATCCAAGTTTCGTGACTCCCGTCGCTACCATCCTGGTAGGCTGTCTGCCTCAGCCAAGTCCAGTCGCTTCGGTCAGAAGTCGCAACCCTTTCAGTGCATCCGAAAGGGAAATGACTTCTACACAACCCCAGCCATATTCTCCAGCATTACATGATCTTCCCGCTGACTGGGCAAGCAGCCCACCTGAGATGCCACCACCTGTAGGAGGACGGTTGGTGCTATTTTCTCGGCAGTGGGCTCTCATCACCTCTGATCCAGTGGGTCCTTGACCTTGTTTCCTGGGACTATGCTCTCGAATGTCAACGGCCCATTCCTGAGGCTTTCCTTGTTTCACCAGGCGGGACACCCCGAAGAAGGGCAGCCATTCGCTCCACCATCTGTCGCTGCCTCCTTTTGCGCGCCATTCGACCAATTTCTCTTTTGGAAAGAGGTTCCGGTCGTTACTCCATCTATTTCATGGTGCCCAAGAAGGACTGTTCCTTTCGCCCGATCCTTGACCTAAAAGGAGTCCATCCCCTCAGGCAGGGTCTTCCTTACCCAGGACTATTGGCTCAAGATCTGCAGTCAATTACGCCACTTCCTGTCTCGCCCATTTCTCACAGTTTGGGATTATCTCCAACTACTGGGCGTCATGGCCACAACTTTGGATCTGGTTCTGTGGGCCATATGCGTCCTCTCCAGGGTTCCCTCCTCCCTCTCTCACTGGTTCCCGGTGTCTCAAGACTACCGTGTACCACTTCCCCTTCCTCCAGCGATTTGCCACACCCTTCTCTGGTGGGCATTCCATCGCAGCATGATGAAGGGGATGCCCCTCAAGTCACCGTCTTGGACTCCCCTGACAACTGATGCCAGAGTCTCAGGCTGGGGAGCTCACTGCTTAGATCACACAGCTCAAGGCCTGTAGTTAGTCTCCACGAGAGGCGTGCTGGCCCATCAATCACCTGGTGGCCCGGGCCATCCAACTAGCCTTGTGCCGCTTCCAGAAGCTTTTGCACGTACACGCGGTGCTGGTTCTCTCCAACAGTGCAACAGCGGTGGCCTACATCAATCTCCACAGCAGTTCCAAGTGCTCCGGAGTAGCTCGGGAGATGGCTCTGCTGTTTCCTTGGTAGAGGTGCACCTCCAGGCCCTCTCAGGTCAGCATATTGTGGGAGAGCTGAATGTAGAGGCAGACTTCCTCAGTCGTCACCTCCTGGATCCAGGCGAGTGGGAGCTGGCTCTGTGGGCCTTCAGTCGCATCGTTCGGTGCTGAGGTCAGCCGGGCATGGACCTCATGGCGACAGGTGGCAGTGCCAAAGCCCCTTGCTTTTTCAGCCACTGTTGGGATCTGGCCTCCAGCGGTCTGGACGCACTGATCCAACCGTGGGCCACTGGCCTCCTTCTGTGTGTCTTCCCGCCGTGGGCCATGATTCCCCCATCTGTTGCGTCGGATCGAGCAGCACCTGACTCTCCTAATTCTGGTGGCGCCCGATTGGCCTCATCACGCCTGGTATGTGGACCTCCAGCGTCTCCTGACCGGAGCACCTCTCCGCCAAGGGACTCGACGAGGTCTACCACGTCAGGGCCCGGTGCTCATGGAGGATCCTGCTCCCTTCTTGTTTATGGCTTGGTCCTTGAGCGGCGACACCTAGAGCGACGCGGCTATTCTGTTTGTAATTGCTATCTTGCTCAAAGCCTGACGGTCTTATACTTCCTTAGCTTATGCCTGCATCTGGCACCGAATAGCACCAGCCAGTTTGGGCATAAGGTGCTATTCGCAGCACACTCATCCCGCCCTGAGAGGGAATAGCTTTGGTATATCCCACTTGCCTGGACTGGTCTAGCTGGATGACCTGGAAGGTGAAATTTTCCTTACCATTAATTTCCTTTCCTGGAGTCTGGCTACACCAGTCCAGTTCCCACCCCTCAGTCTGTGTAAATAGTGCTCTCAGCAGTCTAGCACCTTCGTTGTTCGCACACTTTGTTGCGATTTTGCATGGTTGCATTGTATATAGCTGTGTTCCTACCTTTGAGCCGGAGTCTCTATAGTGGTTTACTGCATCCACTGCTTTCTACAAGTGGTACTGAGGAGACCCCTAGCTGTGCCTGGTGATTATGCCAGGGGTGAGATCACAGTTTGGATTGGATCTCCTCGAAGCCTGTTCTATTTTGGCACGCAAGTTGGAGTACTTGAAGAATGTATCTAGACAAAATAATCTTTGGATTGTCAACTTTCCTAAGTCTTCCCCCCCCCCCCCCCTTCTCACTCTGGCTAAGATGGTGAAAAATTTTTTACAGGAGGTTTTGGACATGCCTGGTGGTGATTTGCCACTTTTCACCAGAGCTCAGTACCTATCTGTGTGGCCAGTGACTGGGACTAGTTGAGGCTGGACTTGTAGTTGCTGTTCTCCCAAACAGAGGCTGTTAAATCCAACAACATTTTTGGAGGGTTCCCTGGTCGTGGTCATGGGTAGATCCACCTTAGTGATCAGCTTTGCCTTGGAGATGGACCGGAATACAGTGTTGTGTTTATATTTTTATAATATGCATAAGTTTTATTTATGAGGGTTAAGGTGCAAATTTTTCCTGAATTTTTTTTTTTTTTCAAGGGCCACCCAAAGAAGGCATAACGACACTCAGGAATTGAAATCCAAGATCCTTGCTGTGGGTGGATTGTTTATCCTAAAATTTCCTTGTAGATGTATGATTTTTCTTGATAGTAAACTATTTATTTATTTTTCTTTGACCCCCAAACTGGTATTTTTTCTGCTATGTTGTGAGAAGTGGCCATGGGCTGACCATAAAAAAATGCTGGCTGTTCTTGTCTATGGGGCTGTAAACTTTCCTTTTCTTGGGTTGGAAGTGTATTTATTTTTCCTAATTGTATCTCTTGATATGAAGTTTAATAGTGATATGAGAGTATTTTTTTACTTTTTTCCTGTGTGTGCAAAATGTAAAATTTTACGTATTTTGTTTCCCCTTATTGATTTCCTTTTTCTCTTGTTGGGAATAAGTATGTAAATTTTGTAAAGAATAAATTATAAAAAAAAAATTACATACCAGTTATGGTTGTCTGCAAACCATATCTTCAGGAACAAGCAGGAATGTAGTCTTCACATATGGGTATCGTCGGTACCAACGGAGCCTGCATGGGAACGCTCCCCAGCGTCCAATAGGAAAGCTTTTGGGAGCACCCCATAGTGCCTGCGTGCTGCCTTCCCGCCTTTCCAACTGTCCCTCTCCAGTTCTTCTTTTTCCGCGGAGCCGACAGGTCCCATCCCTTGTCACTGCAGAAAAACTTCTTCTTTAATCTTTGTTTTTTGTGGTCACATCTGCCTTCCCTCGATGCTATACCGGTTCATTCTTCTTTCTTCTTAAAAAAAAAAAAAAAAGAAAACAAAAAAACCCCCCCTATAGTTTCTGAGCTATTTTACTTCAGAAACTTTTTTTTCCTTGGTGCTAGGCACCATTTTGGGCACTAGGCCCAATTCTTCCTTAGAAATGGAAAAAACATCTGTTTTAAAAAAAAAAAATGTTCTAAGTGTGGTGGTACCATCTCCATCACCGACACCCATGATTGATGTCTCAAATGTTTAGGTCCTGACCACTCTACTTCGGATTGCCTCTCCTGTGGAATGATGTCAAAAAGGGGTCGGCAGAATTGAGCTGCAAAGCTTAGCACCCTTTTTCCCTCAGACGCGGTGTCTGCATCGACGTCCTCCAGGGCCTCATCTTCCTCCCATGGATTTCAAGTAACTAAACATAAATCTAGCCGGTCCTCAAAGGGTAGATCTCCTTCTAAGTATCGATGCCACTGGCGTTGCCCTTGAGGAATTTTCACTGGCAAAACTGCCCCGGTGGGAGGCTTCGGCTTCCAAAGCATCAACGGGGCTCCAGGATGTTCTTGAGGCCTCAACCTCGGCAGAACTACTGGCACCATGCTCTGGGGTACCGACACCCAAGCATCGGCAGTGTCGATGGACCAGAGATTTCTTGCTATCGAACGCAGTCTCGTGGCTCTTCTTACGACTTCGGTACTGTTGAAACAGTTTCAAACACCTCAACCGATACCAGTACCGATGGCATCGACGTCGATGGGTATGCCACCCATACCGAGTCATGCGCCTGTCTCTGGCATCGACAGATCGGTACCGGAGCAACCTGATACCAACTTCGATCGATACTGGTACCGTGCAGTGCACGATCACCGGGATCGGAGGTATTTTGAATTCTGAGTCTGACTCTGAAGACTGCCGATACAAGAATACTTCTCCCAGAGGATTCCTCTTCTCAGCGCAGAATGTCTCCGCCAGAGGATATGTCCTTTCAGGATTTTATCCGTGATGTGGCCAGAGGCTTTTCCATCACAGTAACTCCTGAAAAAGAGCCTAGGGCAAAGGAGTTGGAGATTCTCCAATACCCTAAGGCTCCCAAAGAGGCAGCTACTCTGCCTATTCATGAGATCTTACATGATCTTATGCTAAGAATGTGGGAAACACCTCTAACCACATCTTCTCATTCTCGGAGACTCAATACTATGTATCGAGTTCCACCTTGTCCTGGCTTTCAAAAAACTCAATTACCACACCATTCAATAGTAATGGAATCAGCCATGCGTAGGATGAAAAGTGCAGAGAAACATGCATCCAATCCTCCAGGTCGTGAATGCAGGACTCTCGATGCCTTTGGGTGTCGATGCTTTCAAGCTTCCATGCTCTCAGCTAGGATCAGTTCCTATATCTTGTATATAGGAATGATCCTTAAAAAGGTCACAGGAGACTTGGAGCTTATGAGCCCCCTTCTTCCTGATGACAAAAGACAGGACTATCTTACTCTTGTCAAACATGCCCAGGATGTTTCCAAGTTTGTAAATTGTGCAGCCTTTGACTGTTTTGAGTGCATAAGCAGAACCTCTGCTATTGCCATTGGTGCACGTCGGATTGCCTGGCATCAGACTTGGAAATTTAGGTACAAACAACTGAATATATATAAAATATGATTCTAGCACCACTGTAAATAGCCCACCCTGTATATAGCTCAAACAAATCAAGCACCCAACACATCCCTCACACAACTAAGTTTTATCCTCACTGCATGTACAACACACACACTTTACCTGATTGCTTGCTGTGATACCACCTTGATTATTAAGATAAGGCGGTTTAGAAATACTGTTAAATAAATAAATAAATAAATAAATAAATGATAAATTAGGAAACATTCCTTGCACAGGAGAAAATCTCTTTGGCAAGAATTGGCAGGAGAAAGCTAATGAGATATAGATGCAGACAGTATCACTTTGGATAGATTGTCCAAATCTACAGCCGATCCTGCAAGGAAAAGATCCTCTAAAAAACATTTTTCAATAAGAAAAAGTTTTATCCTTCCTATACCCAACAGGGACACTGTTCAGGTCAGCCTGCCCAAAAGGGACAACAGCAACAACCTAGACAACAAAAGAAGCCAAAAGCGGTAGAACCTCAGCCAGCTCAGCAGGGTCAGCCGCCTCAGGGACTTTGATTCCTCTCTAGAGAACTTCGCCTTCCTGCCCCTGAAGGGTCCAGAACCCTTGGACATCCCAGGCAGGTTATGTCATTTTGCCCACAGGTGGTACCAAATAACAGCAGAAAATTGGACTCTGTCCATTGTATATGAGGGGTACAAGCTTCATTTTCACAGCATGCCCCCCTTCTACAATGGTAAGACAGTTCAATTCTCAGACCTCTCTCGACAATCTCTTAGGTCAAGAAGTCACAATACTCCTTGCGCAAGGAGCAATAGAGGAAGTACCCATTCCGCAACAGGGTACAGGGTTCTACTCCCCCTATTTTCTTATTCCAAAGAAAACAGGAGGATACCGGCCCATTTTAGACCTCAGAGAATTGAACAAATATCTGTTCCGAGAGAAATTCAAAATGGGTCTCTCTAGGAACTCTGCTGCCATACCTTCAAAGTCTGGATTGGCTTTGTTTTCTAGATCTCAAGGATGCGTATACTCATATTCTCATCCATCCAAATCACAAAAGATTCCTCCGATTCCTGTTTCAAGGAAAGCACTTCCAGTACAGGGTTCTTCCCTTTGGCCTGGCTTCTGCACCAAGAGTATTCACAAAATGCATGGCTGTGGTAGCTGCATTTCTCTGCACTTTGGGAATATTTGTCTTCCCCTACTTAGACGACTGGCTCATTCAAGCCCCTACAGTGCCAGAAGCCAGCTCTGCTTTATTTCGCACAATGCGAATCCTTCATTATTTGGGACTAGTCATAAACCTCCCAAAATCCAATCTTGCTCCCACTCAATCCCTAGAGTTCATACGAGCTCATCTGGATACCAGACAGACAAGGGCTTTCCTTCCACAGCCCCGCTGTCTTCGCATAATACATCTAGCTTCCCAAGCAGTGCTCAAACCTTATCTCACTGCTCGAGAAATGCTACAACTGCTGGGCCACGTGGCATCCACCGTGCATGTGGTTCCTTATGTTCGCCTCCACATGCGAGCAGCCCAATGGACTTTATCCACTCAGTGGACACAGGCCTCAGGTTGCCTGTTGGACAAAGTAACAAACTCAGACCGTCTTATTTCGTCCCTCCAGTGGTGGCAATCGCTCAAAAATCTTCTCGTGAGGTCTCCTTTCCAGCAACCCCTATTCAAAGCCACCCTAACAGATGCATCTCAGGTGGGATGGGTAGCCCACCTGCACAATCTTTCTATCCAGGGTACCTGGACTCCACAGGAGGCCTGTCTTTGCATCAACCTCCTGGAACTCAGAGCAATCTTCCTTGCTCTTCGAGTATTTCACACCCAGCTCAGATACAAGATAGTCCTAGTTCAAATGGACAATCAGGTAGCCATGTTCTATGTGAACAAGCAGGGCGGAACAGGCTCTCTGTTGCTGTGCAACGAAGCTTTGCGACTGTGGGCCCTCGCCAGAGAGCATCAGATTAATCTCCTTGCGGTATATCTTCCAGGCATTCAAAACTCTTGGGCAGACAAACTCAGTCGAGTTCTGCTACCACATGAATGGTCTCTCCATGCAGACCAGCTTGCCCAAATATTTCAGATTTGGGGAGCCCCGGACATAGACCTCTTTGCAAGTCCGCTGAATGCCAGACCCCCCCGGTTCTGTTCCAGAATCCCGGCTTGACATTGTCAGGCAAGGGACGCCTTCCTCCTTCACTGGGGTCAGGACTTCCTATATGCCTTCCCACCCATTCCCCTCATCCCCAAAATACTATTCAAGCTTCAGAGAGACAGAAGTCATATGATTCTCATAGCTCCACGTTGGCCACGGCAAGCGTGGTACCCTCTGCTTCTACATCTCTCTCAAGCTCTGCCTCTGGAGTTGGGATCTGCTCCAGATCTTCTCTCGCAAGAGAACGGGACGCTGTGGCATCCCAATCCCCAGTCTCTGCATCTCAGGGCCTTTGTGCTGAAGGCCTAGAGCTTCAAGATCTCAACCTTTCTCAACAGGTAAAGGATATTATCGACCTATTATCCACTCGGATCAACAATAGTCTTATCTCTGGAGTCTTTACCTCTGCCTGGAAAGAAACCATTATCAAGCCCCTTCTGAAAAAGCCCACACTTGACAAAACCGCCCCCTCTAACTACCATACAATCTCCAATCTTTCTTTTCTTTCCAAATTATTGGAGAAGTTAGTTTCCCAGCAGTTGACCTCTCACTTTGAGCTCACCAATGCTTTACATCCCTGTCAATCTGTATTCCGCACTGGCCACTCTACAGACGCCATCCTTCTCTTGCTGCTCATTGTAGTTCAGTGTTCTTGAGACTATGGGAATATTACTATCGCTGTATCTCTTGATCTCTCTGTAGCCTCTGATCTGGTCCACCATGATCTTCTCCTTACCCCTCTGCTTGATATTGGTCTCCATGGCACTGTCAAGTGGTTTGCATCTTTTCTTTCTCAGCGGTCTTCCGTGTCACTTTCGGTTCCTCTATCTCGTCTTCATTTCTTCTCACCTATGGTGTCCCTCAGGGCTAGCACCGTTGCTTTTCAATATCTTTCTCTCACCACTAGCCCTCCTTATCCAACAACAAGGCATTTCCGTCTACTTTTACGCGGATGACATTCTTCTTTTTCATACTGATCCCTCCTTCCCCGACCTCTCTCCCCTAAATGCATGTCTCCACCTTGTTGTCGATTTTGGTTATTTACAGTCTCCAACTTTAATCCTTCCAAGACCACTGCTATATGGCTCTCTGGTCCAATTATTCTTCCTTCTGTCAGTCCTATCCTTCACGCTGTATCTATCAGGCTTACATCATCCTTTTGCTATCTCAGGGTCATTCTGGATTCTGCTCTATCATTTCACAATCACATTAGCCAGGTCGTCCAGTGTTCTCTTTTCTTCCTTCGAAGGATCAAAGCAGTTCACCCCATTTTGTCCACCCTTGCTCTAATCACACTTGTAGTCTCACTCATTCTATCCTGACTAGACATTTGTAACACAGCACTTGCAGGTCTCCCACTATACTCATTGAAATGTCTCCAGTTAGTCCAGAACATGGCTGCCAGATTAATCTATCACTCATCCCACTTTGACCATGTTAACTCCTTTTCTTATCAGTCTTCATTGGCTTCCTATTCTGTCTCGCATCCATTACAAGATTCTTACACAGGTTCACAAAACTCTTTACATCAGTTGTCCTGAATACCTTGCTGCTTTACTCATCCTGCATGCCCCTCAACGATCCCTCCATTCCATCCATATGATCACTTTTTCCTACCCTCTTCCTCTCGGGCACACCTGGAAATGAAACACCATTCTGCCTTCTATTTCCTTGGCCCTTCCGTTCGTCCCTCCGTCTAGAACCACCTTTTGTAAAATTTAAGGCACAACGCAAGACCCACCTATTTTGTACAGCCTTTGACATTCCATCTGATTCAGTTTAGTGGTCTTTATCAGTGTTTTCCTTTCCCACTTTTCCTTCTCCTAATCTCTGCACTCCTTGTGTTGTCCTGTCTTGTGCTTTCCCACTTTATCTATTATTGGTGGTGGTTTCTTTTCTAGGGTTTATTTTATTGTAAACAGCTCTGCTGTCCCCGCTAAAGGCATTATATCAAGTATTAATAAATGATATGAAGTAGGTGCATAGACATTAAGAGCTGCCAGGGCTAAATCAGAGCCGAGCACCTGTAGGGCCCCACAGCATCGGTCTCCACATGGAATCAAAGAAGGACTCTAGCTCTTCCATCGATATCAGAGGGACCCTTCTGAGCACCGGGTGAAGCCACTTGTGTGTCGGCACGGGGCCCTTCCCTGATGCAATGTTGAGACTGATGGCCGCGAACAGCCCACCAAGGTGCCCCAGAGAGAGGAATCGACCTCCAGAGTTTTGGAGGGGCATAGACTGTCTCCCGATGACCGAGGCCATGTCAATACCCCTGCAGTTATGCCAGAAACATTGGTTGAAGCTGCTCGGGCACAAAGACCTTTGGAATTGGCTGCTATGGAGGGAACACTTTCAGGTGCTCAAAGCCCACATCACATCGATGCTGGAGAAACAGCTGACTGGTCTTGCAGTACCTGGAAATCCAGTGTAGACCGTGGTATATTGGAAGGACCTTTTATTTCTCACAATCAATGCCTGATGGCCTGACACAGGCCGTGTTTAGAATCTTTCTTCGTCAGGGGGGTACAGGCACACTAAAACATAAATACATGAACAATAAATAAATACAGAATTCAAAACATATTCATAAAATTCATAAGATAAAATAATAGCCAATTACAATCAAAAATATAATTATAAATAACTAAATGAACTAATAAAAATGTTGGAATGCCATATAGAAACATGGACAATCATCTGTTAATAAGAACATCCAATATGCGATTAAAACATCATTATAAAAGAGTGAGATATGACAAATAAGAAATAAAAGTTAATATTATGATATACAAAAAACTAATAAAAATTAATAAATAATATAATAAAAAATACTTTACCACCGTTAGCAAAACAGATACGTATATGACTAAGGGAAAGAAGAGGAAAAGTAATATGACACAATTATTCAAAATAACAAGAAACTAAGCAGGAGTGAGGTAGTAGGACATATAACCAACTTCAGTGATATTAAAAATGAAAAAATACAAATTGGAAAATGAAAAATAAATAATAAATCCAACATGGGCATTGCATCATGAGTTGGACACCAAACATTTTTGCACGAATGAACTATTTTTTATAGCTCTCTTTAATATTGATTAGAATACAAATGCTACAGTGTAGGTGCTGTATTGATTGCAAAACCATCCAATTGTGAATATATTTGATAAAAATTAAATAAAATATTAAAAAATCACTTAATGTTGACTGTAAGTCTATATGTCTATAGACTACAATGAATAATTGTTAAAAAGAACATAAAAACTGTGTACAAAGTATGCACACACACACACACGCTCTAGCTTACTGCAGGAAACGAATGAACTTAATTCTGCAAAGGTGTCGTAGATCAGAAACGCTATGATTATAAATATAAGAGCAGAATGAACCGTAAACGATGACCCAAAAGTGGGCATATATTTAAAAACTGCATTATAGATGGAGAATCACTAACTATAGGATTCAACAAACACAGTAGCAGAAAATCAGTTACTTTCGCATCGGTAAAAACCGCTGTCTGTCTTGACTAATAGTTTCTAAAAACGCCGGCACTTGCGTATTAGATAAAGCAGAAGCGCGGGAGCTCATGAGGATGTTTGGAGGAAAGAAAACCAATCAGCGATCAGAGAAGATATGTTAGTCAACTGTAATATGAACCAGCGCTTCTGTTCACATAATGGCTAGACAATCAAAAGAATGATCCAGTCTGTATTAGCGTCGCATACTTGAAGGTAACAAAATTGTATGCTAATCCAGGGACCAGTAAAAGTATTATAATATATCCCCAGTTTTTTTATCTGCAATTTTTTGATGATTACACAGGTACACTAAAAAAAATTTTTTTTAAACTGCCTCTAATGTTTCGATTGATTTTTACGTTTTTTGGTACGCTGAATCCAAATCTGGTAACCAATTTGCTCCATCACGTACAGATTTTTTGCTACATTGGGTTAGCAGTTTGAGGTGAACGTTTCAGATTGAGTGCGATCGAGATAAGTTTCTTGGATGAATTCTTTATACTAATTGTTTAATAGTTATTCAAATAAGAATAAAGAAAATTGTAACAAGGCAGCACATAAGAATAGAGTAATGTCAACAAAACACACTGTGATGGTAGCAAAATTGTCTGCACTTAAAACAGCCACATACATGTGCACAAACATTGAGCATATAAGAGCGAGGTTAGACACAAAGCAAAGCAAAGAAATGTGCAAAAAAATGTTGTACAGGTATGTATGTAAGAATAGAAAACGCAAACCGCACCATTGCAATACATGAAGACAAACACCCGATGGTGTGAAAATAAAATTCTAATAAATGAGATCCGACACTGTGGTAATAACTAGTAAATTTTTATTTCAAAGTTTAGTAAAAACACGATATTTGTCAACACAGTTTAGATTTTAAAGTCATTCTTGGGTCAATCAATCTCCTGGTGGGCCCGTTTCTTCTTCCCCCGAATGCTTCTCTTGGTGCGCTGCTTGGCATATTTTTCATCTGGGGTTTCCCGCAGCAGCAACCAGCAGAAATCAGCCATCATAGTGGTGTTCCATCTTCCTTGGTACCTTCTCTCTGTGTCCTTGATGTCCTGGTGAAACCTTTCACCTTGTTCTTCACTGTACGCCCCCAAGTTTTCGGGAAAGTAGTTCACATGGGAGTGCAAGAAATGGACTTTCAGGCTCATGTTACAGCCTTGTTCTTTGAAGGCATTGAGCATCCTGGCAACAATATCCTTATAGTTCTCATCCCACCTGTTCCCCAAGAATTTGAGAACAACATCCTTGAAGGAATCCCAGGCTTCTTTTTCCTTCTCAGACATCGTTTCAGCGAATACTCCATCTGAAATGAGTTTCCTTATATCAGGGCCAACAAACACTCCTTCCTTTAGCTTTGCTTCAGAAAGTCGGGGGAACTTTGAGCAAAGGTACCGAAAGCACTCACCATCTTTTGGAAGGGACTTGATGAATTGCTTAATGAGACCCAACTTAATGTGGAGAGGTGGTAATAGAATTTTATCACGAGGTACCAAGCTCTCATGAAGAACATTTTTCTCACCGGGTCTCAAATATTCCCGAATTGGCCAGTCCTTTTTCCCCCAGTGTAGGTCGCGGGCCCGGCTATCCCACAAGCAAAGGAAGCAGGGATATTTGGTGAAACCGGATTGCTGCCCTAATAGCATGGGTAGAATTTTAAAGTCTCCACAAATCATCCACTTATGCTCATCATAACGAATCTTCTGAAGAATCGGGGCCAAATTCTCGTATTTTTCTTGGAGAATAACAGAGTGAGAATAGGAACTGAAGCGAATGTGTTGCCATTATGAAGAAGAACACCTTTTATGCTGTCTTTTGACGAATCAATGAACAGCCGCCATTCAGCAGGATCATACTTGAGTTTAAACTTTTCCATCACTCCGTATATATCGTTGCAAAATACCAAATCTTCCTCTTTGCTGAAATACTTCAAAAATTGTGTCTCGCGGTTGCGGTACCAATAAAAAGTTGTTCCTGGTGACAATAGATTTTTCTGTTTAAGCCGAGAACCTAGCAGTTGGGCAGCATCTTTTGGGAGTCCTAAATCCCGGACTAAATCATTCAATTCAGCTTGAGAAAAAAGTTCAGGTTTCGGATCTGGTTCAGTTTCAAACTCGGAAGTACTGGACTCATCGGGAAAAGCCATCTGATGAGTCTCATCATGATCAGAACCATCCACACAAATATGATCCAAAGATTTTGGTGGTTCAGGCACAGGTACTTCGTTGCTATGAGGCATAGGCCTAATTGCTGAGGGAAGGTTGGGGTAACTTATTACATTCTTATTTTTTAAGTTGTATCCCTTCACAATGCAAGAGCAAAAATAGCAGTCACTGCTGTGGTCTCTTTGTTCACGCCACATCATAGGTATTCCGAAACGAAATGCTTGTTTTTTACCTTTCATCCATAAGCGTAGATCTTCCTCACATGTCTTGCACGCTTTGTGAGGAGCCCACGGTTTGTCTTGATCGCCTAACTTCAAACCGAAATAGGCGAAATATACTTTTTTAATAAATGCAGAAATTTTCCTCTGCCGCTTTTTCACGGTATATTCCCCACAAATAAAACAAAAACTGTCCGGAGAGTTGACGCAACCTCTGGCTCTGTGAGCCATCACAAATACACAGCACTGCAAACTACAACTGTAGTGAACCACTTCGGAATAAAGCTGGATTACGACTGAGCAAACAAAAGGTAATAATGAACTTGCAAGAAACTGAAATTTGACAGGAACGTTCATGTCGCAACCACCGTGTTTGAGCGAGCGAACGAGGCGAGGCGAACAGGAAAGAACATGCGCCAGCGCGAGTACTGGATTTAGCCCCCCGCCTCCCAATTGTCCTGTTAATGTACAAAATGAATACAAAACACTCTAAAATATCATGAGGGAGTGTTTCTAGTTAGTTAACCATTACAACCTCTATTTTGGGCCAAGAAAATAAACTGCAGTCGGCTAAAAAGAAATTATGTGAACATTCCTTATATGGGTAAGAAATCTAATTTTGCAAGAAAATGTGACGTGATGGAACATTTTGGCTATTTTTCCTGGATTCAGCACCCCAAAATCTATAGGAATCAGTTGCAAAACTGGAGGCAGTTTTTTGGTAGTGTACCTGTGTTATAAACACCTCGTCAAACTAAAGAAAAAATATATATGGATAAACAAACTGACATTTCCATCAACAAAATAGCAGTCATAGAAAGAGCAAAATTGTACACAAATGATTTAAGGGTAATGGCACATCAAAGGAGCTAACAATGCCAACCTTGATAAAAATCCCAAAAACACAGACAGATCTCTAAGTTTAAGCCATTGGGGGTCAACATGTTCAACTTAAAGATATATTTTTGTTCTAATCTCATTATGGTCTTATCTGTTTTCCCCCCCTCCCCCTGCCAATTGATTTTAACTTTTTTAATCACAAAAAACTTAAGGTCTCTGATTTTATGCCCCTTTTCTTGCCAGTGTATCACTAAGGGTTTCTCAACCAAGTTCCTCCTTATACAACTTTTGTGTTCTACAATCCGCTTTCTTATACTCCTAATAGTTTTACCTACATACAATAAGGGGCACGGACATTGAATAACATAAACAACATGTGAAGTTTCACAATTTGCAAAATCATCAATTTTTGGAATATTGTTTTAATAATGGGATGAATATATTCCTTTCTAATGGGTAACGCATGGGGACAAACGGAACAATGTCCACATTGATATTGACCCTTATGCCGAGAAAGAAATCTATGCTCAGTCAGAGCGGATGGTACTAATAAATTACGCAAATTATTATTGCGTTTGTGGGCTATTGTCAGTGGAATATCTTGAAATCCAGGTATGGATTGAATAAGATGCCATTCTTTTTTTAGAATTTTGAAAATATCTTTAGATAAAGTAGAATATAGAAGAGGACAGACTATCCCTTCATCTATCTTTTCCTGTTGAGGTTTGAGGAGAGACTCACGAGATGACTCTAGGGCTCTCTTGTATGCTTGATTGACATGAGAAGGATATTGACTTGCCGTGAATCGTGCCTTCATGACATCTGCCTGAGTTTCAGAATCCTGTAGTATAGTACATGTCCTCCTGACCCTAAGAAATTGCCCCACGGGAAGGTTCTTTTTCAAGGATGGATTGTGAACACTCTGAAAATGGAGTAATTTATTTCGATCTGTGGGCTTTCTATAGAGAGATGTCGTCAGATCACCTTTTTTAATAATCAGTAGATCTAAATATGAAATTTGATTAGGGTCATAGGAGAGCTGAAACCGTAAGTGATTATCAAGATCATTAATCCATACATTGAATTTTGTGAGTAATTCTACACTACCTTCCCAAATAACCAAGATGTCATCGATGTACCGTATCCATAATTTGATATTAGCTTTGAAGGCATGATCTCGTAGGAACTTCTCTTCAAATTGAAACATATACAAAATGGCTACATCTGGAGCTAAAGAAGACCCCATAGCTACCCACTTTATTTGCTTAAAAAATAAATCTCTAAAACAAAAATAGTTTTCACATAAATCAAAATGTGCCAATGAAAGTAACAGAGCTGTTGGAATGCGTTTATGGGTATCCCTATTCAGTAGGCATTGTTCAATAATAGCTAAGGATTCTACTTGCGGTATATTAGTATATAAAGATTCCACGTCCAGAGTGACAAGTATAATGTCCTGATTCAAATTTTGAAAGGTAGACAAGATCTCAATGACGTGTGATGAATCACGTACATAAGACCACATAGAAACAACAAAGGGTCTAAGTAACACATCCAAAAATTTTGAAATGGGTTCCATAAGAGATCCTATTGCTGAAACTATCGGACGGCCAGGTGGGGCAGTTAAAGATTTGTGAATTTTCAGGATAACATAAATCGTAGGAATAACCGGTGCCGGAACAATTAGTCAAGACAGACAGCGGCTTTTACTGATGTGAAAGTAACTCTGATTTTCTGCTACTGTGTTTGTTGAATCCTATAGTTAGTGATTCTCCTTCTTCATCTGTAATGCAGTTTTTAAATATATGCCCACTTTTGGGTCATCGTTTACGGTTCATTCCGCTCTTATATTTATAATCATAGCATTTCTGATCTACGGCACCTTTGCAGAATTAAGTTCATTCGTTTCCTTCAGTAAGCTAGAGCGTGTGTGTGTGCATACTTTGTACACAGTTTTTATGTTCTTTTTAACAAATTATTCATTGTAGTCTATAGACATATAGACTTACACTCAACATTAAGTGATTTTTTTATATTTTATTTAATTTTTATCAAATATATTCACAATTGGATGGTTTTGCAATCCAATACAGCCACCTACACTGTAGCATTTGTATTCTAATCGATATTAAAGAGAGCTATAAAAAATAGTTCATTCGTGCAAAAATGTTTGGTGTCCAACTCATGATGCAATGCCCATGTTGGATTTATTATTTATTTTTTATTTTTCATTTTCCAATTTGTATTTTTTCATTTTTAATATCACTGAAGTTGGTTATATGTCCTATTACCTCACTCCTGCTTCGTTTCTTGTTATTTTGAATGATTGTGTGTCATATTACTTTTCCTCTTCTTTCCCTTAGTCATATACGTATCTGTTTTGCTAACGGTGGTAAAGTATTACATTTTTTATTACTATTATTTATTAATTTTTATTACTGAGTTTTGTATATCATAATAACTTTTATTTCTTATTTGTCTTATCTCACTCTTTTATAATGATGTTTTTATCGCATATTGGATGTTCTTATTAACAGATGATTGTCCATGTTTCTATATGGCATTCCAACCTTTTTATTAGTTCATTTAGCTATTTATAATTATATTTTTGATTGTAATTGGCCATTTATTATTTTATCTTATGATTCGTATGAATATGTTTTGAATTATGTATTTATTTATTATTTATGTATTAGTGTGCCTGTCCCTGACGAAGAGATTCTAAACACGGCCTGTGTCGGGCCATCAGGCATTGATTGTGAGAAATAAAAGTTCCTTCCAATATACCACGGTCTACATTGGATTTCTTCTGCTCACGTGGTAACGTGCTTTTTTGGTGGACGCCTTTCAGTACCTCGGGCATCATCGTCGACCATTGTGCAACAGATCATCGAAATGCACGCTCTGCCTGCAGAAGTGTTGACATCAGGGCATTGAAGAGATCAGATGTTGTTTTTTTGTGGGGACATCTCTCTTTCGAGTGTATCTTCCATTGTCCCTGTAAAGTCCCGAAAGCACTCAGTGCATCATCGATCCTGTCAGTGCTCCTATTGTTAATCCTTCCAAGACCACTGTTCCATAATTTTGTGGTTCTCAGGAACTGGAGGCCTGGAACATATTAAAGGAATCACACCGAGGAGACTACCAAGGTATTTTGGAGCCAAATGTAATAGAAAGCTAAGTCTGATTAGGTCATGGGTCCTTCAGCAGGATAATGGCCCAAACATACATCCATAAGTACAAAAGGAAGAAATGGATGGTTTTAAACTGGCCAGCATTGAGTCCCGATCTCAATCCAGTTGAGCCCCTTTGGAAAGAGCTGGTAAAAGGAATCCTGGAAACATTCATGAGCTTGTACAAATCACAGACAGATGTACAAAACTTATAGATAGCCTCCAAACATTTCTTGCAGCTGTCATTACTGCCAAGGTTTGTGCAATCAAATATTAATGAAGGGTGCCATTAATTCTGGCCATCATATTTTGTTTTTTTTTGTCAAATTACTATTTCTAAGTTGCACAGACTATTTTTTTGTGTTGTATCTTGGAACATACTATTAAAATATTATGACATGCAGTTAAAATATTTCCAATTCTCAAGATATTGTACACAACATACCTAAAATGCAAGGGTGACAATTATGTTGACCTGTACATAAGAATATAAGAAATGGCATATTGGGTCAGAGCAAAGTCCATCAAGTCCTGAATCCGGTTTCCAACAGTGGCCAATCCACATCACAAGTATCTGTCAGGTTCCCAAAAAGGTACATATTTATGTTTGACAATGCTTGTCCTGGGGTAAGCAGTGGATTTCTCGGGTCCTCTTTAATAATGGTTTATGGACCCTTCTTTCAGGAACTCGTCCAAATCTTTTTTTTTTTTTTCTTCAGTTCTTTATCCGAAAAGTACCTCATACAGCAACAAAACACTACATGCAAACTGGTCCCACAACCGCCGCCCTCCACCCCCCCCTTGTCCATTTTACACACAGTACCGAAGGTCATTACTTCTCATACATTTCAACTCTTTATGCCGAAAGATGTCTAAATCAAGCCCCAGTCCCTCCTCCATTCCCCATACCCAAAGCTGGTCTCCTCCCAGAAAACACTGACACTTAAAGACATTAGGCTGGTACCCCCCACAGAGGAACATACCCAGGGTCACATTCAATCCACCTCACCCCCGAAACTCATCCTCCGCCCCCCCTGGGAAGCTTGACTGCCCTTCACCGGGCTGCTCCTCTCCACCCCGCCACCTCTCCTCCCCTCCTCCTCCCCACTGCGTGAATGCCACTCCAGATACAAGCCCCATTTATGCTGAAAACGTACTAGCCCATTTTGATACAGAGCCGCTAGGCGATACAACAGGGACAGCTGCGCAACTCTCTCCTGAACCTCCCGCAGCGTAGGCACCTGGGCCGTTCGCCACCGCCGCGCTATTAATTGCCGGGTAGCTGTGCAGACCACTCCATCCCTTACCCTCCGCCCCCCGCCCCCCCCTCCTCCACATTAAGCATGGCCAAACAGGGCCCTACCTGTCTCCCTACCCCCAGCTCCTCCCGCAACCAATCTTCTACTCCTTGCCATAAGGGGGCCAACAAGGGGCATCCCCACCAGATATGCAAAAAAGGATCCCACTTGTCCACACCCCCTCCAACAGTCCACCTGCCCCCCCCCCCTGCCATTTCTGCAGCCGCTGGGGCATCATATACCACCTATACAACATTTTATAATTATGCTCTAGGATACTACTTGATATTACCCCTTTAAATAATCCCTTACACACTGCCCCCCCCCATTGCGCGGCATCCCAGCATCTATGCAAGTCTACCCCCAAGTTCTCCGATGGGCCCACTCCGCCCCACCTTCTCCTCCCATTGCCTTATAAAGCTGGGAAACCAAACCTTTAGTCTCTCCCTTTTCTAGGAGCTTATCGATATCCTCCCCTCGAGGCCCATTCCCTCTCCGCGCTACTTCCCTACTATAATGCAACGCCTGTACAAATCGAAAGCTATCAGCCACAGACAGCCGAAACTCTTCTTGGGCCTCCGCAAAAGTTAACCATTCACCATTCCTCTTAAACTGCCCCACCCAGCACAGCCCCCTCTCTGCCCACCGCCCGAAGGCGGGGTCCTCCATCCCAGGCGAGAACTCCTGACTCCCTACCAGCAGAATAAACTTAGAGGCCCCCCACTGCCATACCACTTCTTACACCATTTCCTCCAATGTCATAGGGTTAAGGCCACATACGGGTTCCGTTGTGGAACACCAAGGGACTCACCCCCCTTTCATCCAAATCCTCCCTTTCAAAGTCCCCCTTTCTTGCAGCCCATCCCCTTCCATACGCACCCATTCCACCGAGTCTCTCAATATCCATGCAAACACTGCTTGCACGCTTGCGGCTTCATAATACATAGGGATCAGCAGAATCCCCATACCACCTTCCTCTTTACCCGCGCACAAACCCTCTGTGCCACCCTGGGCCGCCGCCCCTTCCAAATAAACTTCATCACCCTAGCTTGCAACTGCTGTAAACCCCCCCCCCCCTGAAACTTCCACCGGCAGATTCATAAACAGATAGAGCAGCCTGGGCACTATTATTATCTTCACCAAATCCCTGCGCCCTAACCATGAGACCTCATAAGACCCCCATTCCTCAAGCGTCCGAAACATTCTTGCTCTTGCCACCCCATAGTTCTCGCAAAACAGCACCTCACGCTTGGATGTAAGCTGCACGCCCAAGTAACGGATACTACCATGTGCCCAACGAAACGGAAGCTCCCGCCGCAATCTAATCTCATCCTCTTTGCCTATGGACAGGTTCAATATCTCTGACTTAGTAGCATTCATGCGAAAACCAGACACTTCTCCATAGCCCCGGAGCTCCTCCTGAATGGCGTCCAAAGACTTATGCGGATCCGTAACGAAAAACAAGACATCATCCGCAAATAAATTTTATGATGGTCTTGCCCAACCCACACACCCCTAATATCCCCCCTATCCCGAACTCGCTGTGCCATGGGGCTCCATTGCCAAAATGAACAACAGAGGCGATAGTGGGCAACCCTGCCTTGTACCCCTAAACAATTCAAATCCCTTTGACACCACGCCATTCACCTTCAAGCACGCCATGGGCGCCTGGTATATAGACCGAACCCAGGTCAAAAACTGCCCCTCTATTCCTACCTTTTCGAGCACCTTAAACAAAAAACCCCAGTTCACCCTGTCGAAAGCCTTCTCCGCATCAACAGCTAAGAGGGCCATTCCCTTGTCCTATGCCATCCCGCACCACATCACATTCAATGCTCTCCTGATATTATCTGAAGTATGCCGACCCTGAACAAATCCTGACTGATTAGGATGTATCACCTGCCCCAAAAGTGGAGTGGAGGAGTGGCCTAGTGGTTGGGGCAAGGTACTACAGGCTGGAAGGTCGGTGGTTCAAATCCCACTAGAGGACAGCAACCTTGGGCCGGAAGGACTGGGGTTTCTAGTCCCACAGGTGCTCCTTGTGGTCTTGGGCAAGCCACTTAACCCTCCATTGCCCATGTTCCCTGTAAGTATTAGTGTATGTGTCTCATATCCACTCGTGTTAAATGTATCCCCCAACCGCTTTGACCCGGTGAAAAGCGGGATATAAATGCAGCTAAATAAATAAAAAGAGGCCCCAGGCGATTTGCTAGGACTCTGGTAAAAATGTTAAAGTCCCCCCCCTAACAAGGAGATAGGCCAATATGAACCACAGTCCGTTGGATCCTTCCCCTCCTTATGTAACAGGCTAATTCCCACTAATCTTAGCGAGGCTGGCAGCGGCATCACTGTATTAAAGGAGTTAAACATGCGTGCTAGCGGCCCCCCCAAAGCCGTGACAAACACTTTGTAAAATTTATTCGAAAAGCCATCTAAGCCAGGTGCCTTATGACCCTGTAGCCCTTTAATCACCGCCACAATTTCAGACTCCCTAATGGGCGCGGACAGCTCCAAACAGTCTGCTCGCTCGAAATGAGCCATCTGGACTTTGTCCAAGTAGTCCTGTATCTTTCCCTCCTCCACTGCTTCCTCCGGGGTATATAACTTTTGATAAAATTGCAGAAACCTCTCCTCTATGTCCCTCCCCGCCCACAAATCCTTCCCCCCACCATCCTTAACTCTCACTATCGTATTTCGGGCTTTCAGCTTCTGGACCTTTCGTGCCAACAACCTTCCCGCCTTATTAAACTCAAAATTCCGCTGTTGCAACATCGAGAGCTTATGCCTAATCTCTTGCATATTGAGTTCACTTAATTCCCTCTTCAAGGTCCCTAGTTCTTCACGGAGTTGAGCATTTTTCGAATTCCCTTTTAGCTTGCCCTCAATCCCCCTAATCCCTGTAGCAGATCTCTCTCACGCCGCAACTTCTCCTTTTTCCGATGTGATCCCACTGCAATAAGTTTACCTCTCACCACCGCCTTTAGACAGTCCCAGATTATCCCCGGGTTGCACTCGCCTGTCTCATTCAGCAGTAGATACTACGAAATGCAGTCATTAACCTGCTTCACCACTTCTTTATCCTCCAGCAAAGCTTCATTTAATTTCCACCATCCTCTATCCCTTCCCGGACCCCCCATAATGAGAACCCCTATCACTGGAGCATAGTCCGACCACGTGTGTGTTTTAATTGCACACATCCGTACCATCGACACCAGGGTGCAATCCATCAGCAACATGTCTATTCAGGAGTAACCTCCATGAACTGCTGAGAAGGAGTAATCCCGTTGCTCACTATTTAATTCCCTCCATAAATTTACCAGATCCAGGCCCGCCATGAGTTTTTTCAAACTCGCCCTATGCTGCTTTGCCTGCAAGGACGACCCCTTGGATGTATCCACCCGTGGGTCCAGGGTAACATTAAAGTCCCCTCCTAGGATTATCTTGCCCTCTGCCAACCCAATAATCTTCCCCTGAAGCTCCTTAAAGAACTGGTTTTGATTAACATTTGGAGCATACACATTAACCAAGGTATATAAATGCTGGTCCCAACGTAATTGAACAGCTACAAACCTTCCCATTTTATCCCGAAGCACATCCCCCATCTGCCCCTGAACCCGTGCAGATAACAGAATCCCCACTCCCCCCCTTCTTCTCCACCCTATTGGAGGCAAAAAATTGCAGAGGGTATTGAGGATGTTGCACACGTCTCTCATCCCTGGATAAGAGATGTGTTTCCTGTATAAACACAATGTCCCCCTGGAGTCTCTTACACTCCTTTAGCGCAGTAACTGCCGCTTTACAAAGGAATTGAGGCCTCTCACATTCAACGACATAATATTCAGCTCTGGCATCTAATCTGCCCTCTCCCCCTCTGCCTCGTACCTTCCTTTCCTCTATGTACCCCCTCCTCCCTCCCTTCCTGACCCCACCCGCTCTCCCCTCCCCCCTTGCCCATGCCCCAAGCTGCCTCTAGGAGCCCTTCCATCCAATCCCCGCCGACCACCCCACCCCTACTACTATCTTAAATTATAGCCCCCCCTCCTGCCCACTTTGAAAAGGACACACAAATAAAACACCCTCCACCCCTCCCCTTCTCCCCCTCACCACCAAATGCAAATAAACAGCCATCCCCCCTCATATCAAACACCAAATAGCCATCCCCTCGCCCTCCACCCACTCACACCCCCCAAACAATTCTACATAGCTAGTTCATTATTTTGGCAGTCTCTGGCGCCTCAGGCTTCTCGCTCCTCCAGGCACTCGACTCCACTGATTCTGTAACTCCGGCCCCTGGCCTCTCTTGTCCGGACAGTCCAACCTCTCAGGTGCTTGAGCTGGAATGTCAGTCCATCCTGCCTGTTTCAGGCCTAAAATAGCTGCTTCCACCGAGTGGGCTATAGTGGTTTTGGTGTGAATTGTGAACTGTAGACCCACTGGGAACAACCAGCGGTACCTCACGTTTTCCTCTCTGTCTCTTGGTAACCGCTTGGTACTCCCTACGTTTTTTAATAGTGAGGCTGGAGATGTCCGCAAACACCTCTACTTCTGACCCTTGCCACTTGATCTTGCCCAGTTTCCGTGATGCTTTCATTACCAGGTCTTTGGATCGGAATTCATGTAGGCAAACAATCACATCTCGTACCCTATTCTCTCTCCGGAGCCCCAGAGCTCTATGCGCTCTATCGACTTTCAAACGCCCTCTACTTCCATTTCGGCTGCCTTGAGGACCACCCCGCAAAATTCCTCTGCCAGCGCCACGTAATCCACTATGCCTTCACTTTCCAGCAAGCCTCGTATCCTTATATTCGAACGTCGAGACCGGTTCTCCAGATCTTCAACCTTCTGCCACAGATCCTCTTGAGCTTCGCAGAGAGCTTCTATGTGCTGATCGTAGGGACCCCATCGCTCTTTCTGCTCCTCCATTTTATTCTCCACATCTTCCATCCTGGCCCCCCAGGGACACCATTTTCCCCTTCATCTCTTGCATCCAGCCCTGCACCTCATTCTTCATGGCTCCCAGCTCTTGCCTCAGAGAGTCCAGCCATTCTTTTAGATCAGATCTCAGGGCTTGTATCTCACTCGGTGGGCCTCCAGTCGTACCCCGCTCCTCCTGATCCTTTAACTCTCCACTGGAAGCCGCCATTTTTGCTCCGGGCCCCTTAGTATTCCCAGTGCACTTAAATGAATAGGCCTTCAAGTCCACGGCCGATTTCCGTGCCGCCATCTGCCACCACTCATGCTCTGGGAGCAGGCTGGGGTCCCAACACGTGGAGGGGGGGCTTTCCACCAGTCCTTATGCCCCTCAGTAGATCATCTCCTTCGCTGTACCCAGGAGCACTCACCTCACCACCTCTTCACTCCCTGGGATGACCGTTGCTAGCTGCACTTTCAATCCCCCAGCCAGGATAGCTTTGCATCTTTGCGAGCCCAGATTGCTGGGCCTCCCTCCTCCTGAGCACCATGTGCGTGGCTGGGTATTCCTGACCTCGGCTCCGGTACTCCCCTCTCAGCCCCGGCGTCTCACTCCGCTCACCGCCGCTGCAGGCTATCAGCTTTCCTGCCCAACGCAGCCCCGGCGGGTGCTCCTCCTCGCTTGTTTTGTTTTTTTAAATGTATTTCCCCGTGCCGGGCTGCACTCTCCTCTCAGGCCTATTTGCCTGCACGTGGCTCCCTGATCGCTCTGGCTTCGTGGCTCCATGCGGCTCTTCAAAGTGCTTCTCTCGGCTTGCCGATGGGGGGGGTAGTCTTTTAGCTTTACATGCACCCCACGGTGCCACTCAGCAACTCCGGGAGGGGGGGGGGCACCTTTTCACCGCGGAGAGGGTGGTTGCAGCGGAGCTCGGTCAGAACGCCGCCATTGCCTCGGTCAACGCCACCGGAAGTCCAAATCTTTTTTTTTTAAAACTCTGTTACACTAACAGCTTTTACACATCCTCCAGTAACTAATTCCAGAGTTTGATCTTGTGGTGAGTGAAAAAATATTCATTAGTTTTAAATGGGCTATATTGTAGCTTCATTGCGTGTTCTCTAGTCTTTCTACTTTTTAATGAGTAAACAACTATTCATTAATTTATAGACCTCTATTATATCTTCCCTCAGTCATCTCTTTTCCAAGTTGAAGAGCCTAACCTTTTAAACCTCCCCTTATAGGGGTTTCCTTCAACCCCTTTACCATTTTGGTGGCTCTTCTCTGCACCTTTTCTAATTCTGCTATATCCTTTTTTTTTAAGATATGGTGACCAGAATTGCACACAATATTCAAGGTGCAGTTGCACCATAGAACGACAGAGGCATTATAATATCCTTGGTTTTATGCTCCATTTCTTTCCTTATGATTCCTAACATTCTATTTGCTTTTTTGGCCGCACTGTACACTGGGCAGAGGGGTTATAACGTATTACCCACAATAACACCTAAATCCTTTCCCTGGGTGGTGGTTGTTCCTAATAAAGCTTGCATCGTGTAGCCGTAGTTTGGGTTGTCCTTTCCTAGGTGCATCACTTTGTTCTTGTCTACATTGCACTTGTCCACTATGGAACGATCCATATCTGTCTTTTTCAATGGAAGCCATTTCCATTCGGCTTGCATCTTCCTTCTTACCTAAGGTGATTTCTCCTTTCATATGAACCAGGTGGTTTGCCTGCCCCCCTCCTCTGAGGAGCAGTGTCGAGGGAAGGATAAGGATCTTCACCTTGTGTATGTCCAACGGGTGCTTCTCTGGTACTTGGAGGTTACAACTTCTTTTCATAAGTCAGGTCATCTTTTTGTGCTGTTCACTTGTCCATGCAAGGATGATGCAATGGCCGAGTCTACTTTTGCAACACTGGATTAAAGAGGCCATTGCCTCGGGATATCTGTTGCAGAAGTGGCTGGTCCTGGAGGGTTTGCATGCACATTCTACCCAAGCGCAAGCATCCTCGTGGATGGAGTGGAGCTTGGTAGCCCTTGCAGACGTTTGTCGGGCGGCAGTGTGACCATTGCTTTCCACTTTTGTCAAAAACAACAAAACTAAACCCACAAAGTGAAACCCCTATTTAAACTCAATTTTTGTCAGAAGAGACTGGAGGAGACTGGAATGGACATCCAATCACACCAGACAGCCTTTTCTATTTTTCTTTTTTTGTGAACGCTAAAACATTTTTTACTTAGCTTCTCCGTATATTCCAGTGAAGTTTCATTTGCCAAACTTTTCTCTTGAATAGCGGTCGGATAGTTCAAGCACGACGTACGTTTCGGGCCATTAAGCCCTGTTTCAAGTGGTTACTTTCTTCCAAAATACACCGCTTATGGAAAACTGTGTGTAGGTGTGTCCTGAGGACTGGGTTGGGAACCCCTGGTCAAAGGTGAATATTGTTTTTTCAACTCCCTTGCCACTATTTTTTGTGTGTTTAACATTGTCAGTGATTTTTATTCTGAAACCACCATGCTATATAATTTGAATGCAGTATAACATATTTTAAATAAATCTTTCATGGGGAAGAGGGGAAGGCTGCGATTGCTGCAAAGATCCCTTCTGTCTGCCCATGGGAGATTGGATCCCTGCAGGTAGAACAGGATGGGAAGACCACAATTGTGGCTGCAAGGCAGCAGAGCAGAAAAGGACAGCTCAGTCAGGGCCTGGAAAAAAAAAAGTTACATGGGAGGAGGTGGGGGAGTGAGGCAACAAAAATTTAAAGGTGCAGTAGATTAAAGAAAAGGGATGTGTTTATAGGGGTAAGGAAGGGTAGGGTGGGCGTGCTGGATGGGGGGGGGGTGGAGTCTGAAAGGGGAGAACAGAGAGGGGGGGAGGGAAGGGTGCAAGGTGTTGGAGGTTAAAGGGATGAATGTATGGGGACATGTATATATGCTAGAAGGTGCATTTCTCTCACCCCCCCCCCTCAGAACACACACACACACACACACACAAGCATCCCTATGCATGTTTAGGCACCCTGCTTCCACATGAGATGCGTGCACACACAGGTTCCCCAGCTCTGCAGCGTGCACACATGCACTGCACCAACTGCCACATTCCATGCACAGACAGGCAAGTCACTGTTGCACCACACAAGCGCGCACACATCTCCAGGAACGAGCAGGAATGTAGTCTTCACATATGGGTGATGTTGGCACCGATGGAGCCTGTGCAGGAACGCTCCCCAGCGTCCTATAGGAAAGCCTTTGGGAGCATCCCACTGTGCCTGTGTAGCTGCCTTCCCGCCTTTCCAACTCTCCCCCCTCAATTTTTTGTTTTCCGCGGAGCGGACAGGGAGCAATTCCTGTTACTGCAGAAAATTTACTTCTTTTGTGGTCGCGTCTGCCTTCCCGTCAACGCTAGCACCGGCATCGTCGGTGTTTCTTTTCTTTCAAAAAAAAAAAAAAAGGAAAAACTTTTTTTTCCCCCTCTGAGGGTCCTTGCTCTCCAGGTGCTTAGGTGCCATTTTGGGCCTTAGACCCCTTTTTTCCTCAAAATGGATAGTGATTTCAAAGTGTCCCAAATGTAGCAGTACCATCTCTGCTACCGACACCTATGATTGGTGTTTCAAATGTTTGGGACCAGACCTTTTGCCATCAGAATGTCTTCTCTGCAGGAGATGACAGAGGGGCCTGCAGAATAGAGCTGCGAAACTCGGCACTCTTTTTTTTGCCTCTGATGCAATGTCTGTTGCATCAACGTCGTCGAGGGCTTCGTCTTCCTCCCATGGATCTCGGGTAATAAAACCTAGGTGGTCTTAAAAGACTGGCCAGTCTTCAAAGGGTAGATCTCCTTCTAAACATCGAGATGCCTTTAGGCGTTGCCTTAGAAGAGAATATACCAGACAAACAGCCCCGGCGGGAGGTCCTTGTCTCCAAACCATTAACGGGGTCCCAAGATGCTCCCGAGGCTTCCACCTTTGGAGAGTTCTTGGTGCCATGTTCTGGGGTCGTGGCTCACTGTTCGGGTACCGATACCCAGACATCGGCTGGTTCCATGGATCAGCGAATTATCTTGGCTATTGAACAGAGTTTAGCAGCCTTGCTAGCAGCTTTGTTACCGCTAAAGCCTCTGTAATTGGTTCTGCAGTCATTGGTACCGGCACCGGTACCGAATCCATCTGCACTGACTATTGTGCTGCTCTCCATGCTACCACCCATGCTGACCCTGGAATCCGGTCTTTGGCATCGAGGGTCTGGTACCGAGGCATTCCGATGCTGATTTTGGTCAGTAGTGTCGGTGGACCGGGCGGGAGCACCCGGCCCGTCGATATTTCGAGTCTTCCGATTCTTCTGATGACTCGATCGGTACCAGGGAGGCTCTAACGGAAGATCCTTTTCCTTCCCCGCAACGCCATATGTCTCCTCCGGAAGACTTGTCTTTTCAAGACTTTATATGGGATGTGGCTCGGGGCCCCTCTATTACGGTGACCTCCGAGAAAGAACCGAGAGCTGAGGAACTTGAAATTCTTCAGTATCCAGCAGCCCCTAAGGAGGCACTACCTTACCCATTCACCAGATATTGCATGACCTCATGCTTAGGATGTGGGAAACACCATTAACGATCTCTCCACATTCTCGGAGACTCGATACCATGTACCAGGTACCGCAGTGTCCTGATTTCCAGAAGACGCAGTTATCACATCACTCCATGGTAGTGGATTCGGCAATGCATCGAATCAAAAGTGCCAAGATAACATTCATCTAATCCTCCGGGCCGCGAGGCGAGAGCTCTCAATGCCTTCGGCCATCGATGTTTTCAGGCCTCTGTTATCAGCCAGAATAAGTTCTTACATAGTCTACATGGGTATGTTCCTTCAGGAGGTGGGTAAAGACTTAGAACTAATGGCTTCTCTTCTCCCTGATGACAAGAGGGCTGATTACCTGACACTTGTTAAACATGCCAAGAATGTTTCCAAATTCATGAACAGGGCAACCTTTGATTGTTTTGAGTGTATTAGCAGGACTTCTGCTATCTACATCGGTGCACGTCGGATTGCTTGGTTACAAGCATCTGATCTTGAGCAGTGGGTGCAAGATAAGCTGGGGAATATTCCTTGCACAGGGGAAAACCTCTTTGGCAAGGATTGGCAGGACAAGGCTGCTCAGCTGGAGTCCGAGAATACCACTCTAAATAGGCTTTCTAGAACCACTGCCAATCCAGCTAAGAAAAAAAGCTGTAATGAAGCCCTTTTTCAACAAGAAAAAGAGAAGTTTTTTATCCTTCTTATACCCATGCTGTGCACTGTCCGGTCCATGCTTCCCAGAAGGGACAGCAACAACCGAAGCAACAAAGGAAGGCTCAGGTACCCAGAGATCAACAGACCCAGTCTCCACAAGGTCTTTGACGCCTTTCTAGAGAACTTAGCTGTCCTACCTCTGGACATTCCAGAGTCAATCAACATTCCAGGCAAACTGTTACTTTGCCCAAAGGTGGCACCAGATAACATCAGAGCATTAGACTCTCTCCATAGTGGCAGAGGGGTACAAACTTCACTTCCAAAGTATGCCCCCTCCATCTAATCCAAGAGTTCAGTTCTCAGCCTCCTCTCACCCCTCTTGTGTCAAGAGATTACCACCCTTCTCGCTCAGGATGCGATAGAGGAGGTGCCACTTTCTCAGCAAGGCCTGAGCTTCTACTTCACTTTCTTATCCCAAAGAAGACAGGAGGATGCAGGCCCATTCTGTACCTTAGAATTAAACAAGTATCTGTTCCGATAGAAATTAAAGATGATCTCTCTTGAATCACTTCTCCCTTACCTCCAGTCAGGACTGGCTTTGTTCTCTAGATCTAAAGGATGTGTATACACACCTCCTTATTCATGCAGAACACAGGAGGTTTCTTCGATTCCTCTTTCAAGGAAGACATTGCCAGAACAGGGTTCTCCCCTTCGGCCTGGCTTCTGCCCCAAGAGTCTTCACAAAATGCATGGCAGTAGTGACAGCATTCCTAAGATGTATCTGTAAATATGTAAATAATCTAGCGGGGCCTAAAAGCTTTGCTAAGATGACGCAAAATTGCTTTTTGTTTTTGTTGAATGTTACCTGTAAATAGTTTCTCCTACTGTTCCATGTAAAAATTGTTCAACTTGTTAATTGTAAACTGCCCCGATCTCTGGAAGGGGCAGTATAGAAAAACCAACTAACCAACCAAATAAATAAAAATAAATAAATAAGATCTCTAGGGATATTTGTCTTCCCTTACTTAGACTGACTCATCCAAGCAGCATCAGCTCCAGAGGCCAGCTCTGCTCTCTCCTACACAATGCAGGTTCTTCAACACTTGGGATTTGTAATAAATTTTCCAAAATCCCAACTCGCCCCTTCTCAAACCTTAGAGTTCAACACACAGCACTTGAGGGCTTTTTTTCCACAGGTCCACTGTGCTCAAATAGTTCAACTAGCTTCTCAGGCACGCATGAAGACGTTCCTAACTGCTTGAGAAATGCTTCAGTTGCTGAGTCATATGGCTTTCACTGTACATATGGTTCCCTATGCTTGTCTGCATATGTGTGCAGCTCAATGCACCCTGGCTTCGCAGTGGACTCAAGCATCAGGTCGTCTGGGGGACAGAATCATGATCTCTGCACAACTAATTTCGTCCCTCCAGTGGTGGCAATCACTAGAAAACCTTCTCGTAGGGTCACCTTTTCAGATGTCACCACACCAATCCACCCTGACGATGGATGTGTCCAAATTGGGTTGGAAAGCTCATATGGACAGTCTCTCCATTCAGGGTCTGGATTCAACAGGAGGCTCGACTTCACATAAATCTGTTGGAACTCTGAGCCATCCACAATGCTCTCGGGGTGTTCCAAGACCACCTTCGCTCCCTAACAGTTCTAGTACAGATGAACAATCAGGTGGCCATTGTCTTTTGCCATACGCCATCAGATCCACCTACTAGCGCTGTAGCTTCCTGGCAAACAAAATCTCTTGACAGACAAACTCCGTTGAGTATTACTGTCACATGAGTGGTCTCTCCATTCGGATCAGATTGCTCAAATCTTTCAGATCTGGGGAACCCCAGATATAGATCTGTTTGCAAGTCCTCAGAATGCCAAACTTCCCCGCTTCTGTTCCAGAATACCTGCTCAGAACAGTCAGGCGATGGATGCTTTCCATCTCCACTGGGGTCAAGACTTCCTATATGCCTACCCTCCCATTCCCCTTGTCCCCAAGACTTTTTGCAAACTCCAGAGAGACAGGGGCTACATGATCCTCATTGCCCCGTGTTGGCCATGTCAAATGTGGTATCCACTGCTTCTACGTCTCTCTCAAGCCAAACCTCTGGAGTTGGGATGTGCTCCGTATCTCCTATCCCAGAAGAACGGGACGCTTCTGCATCCAAACCCCCAGTCCTTAACACCTGATGGCATGGCTGCTAAGAAGATATCAACCTCTCTCAGCAGGTTAAAGATGTCCTATTGGCCTCAAGGAAACCTTCCACAAGGCGTGCTTACACCTTTGAAAACTTTCGCCACTTAATGTGGTGTTCAAAAAGGGATCTTAATACTTTTTCCATTCCTATGGAGGCATTACTTGAGTATCTCCTCCACCTCTCATCCTCTGGACTCAAAACCAATTCGATAAGGGTCCACCTAAGTGCCACTGTGGCTTTCCACATGCCCTTTGATGGACAGCCTGCCTCTTCTCAGCCGCTTGTAGTGCGCTTCATGAGAGGTCTACTCTTAACTTTTCCTCAAATGATATAGTATTGTAAACCGCTCTAATGCCTCTGGCCTGAGCGGTATATCAAATTAAATAAGCATAAACTAAGCCTCCCATTAGGTCACCACCTGTGGCATGGGATCTCAAACTTGTTCTCAGACACCTCATGAAGCCACCCTTCAAACCTCTAGCCACTACATCTTTGAAGTTTCTTTCATGGAAAGTTATCTTCCTAATTGCCCTCACCTTCTACAAGATGCATCAGTGAGCTCCAGATTTAGTGGCTTTACCCTCCTTATACACAGTTCAACCATGATAAAGTAGTCCTTAGGACCTATCCTCACTTTATGCCAAAGGTGGTTTTGCCTTTTCATTTAAGCCAGTCTGTTTACCTTCCTGTTTACTTCCCTAGACCTCATGCTTCTAGTGCAGAAAGGAGTCTACATACTCTAGATTGCAAGCGTGCTTTGGCCTTTTATCTTCAGAGAACTAGGCAGCACAGAGGCTTCACAGCTTCTTGTTGCTTTTGATTCCAGTCACCTAGGTCTACCAGTTTACAAAAGAACACTCTTCAAATGGATTGCAGACTGTATATCTTTTACCTATGAGAGTCAGGGACTTTCTCTTGAAGGTAATGTAACAGCACACAATGTGCGAGCAATGGTGGCTTCCATGGCACAGCTACACTCGGTGGTGATTGACGAAATATGCAGGGCAGCAACCTGGTCCTCTGTCCACACATTTACAGCCCATTATTGCCTGGACAAGAACTCCCGCCGGGACACCTCATTCGGCTAGGCTGTTCTCCAGCATCTCTATCAGACTTAGATCAACTCCTACCCCCTGTCCTGGGTTTCGATACCAGAGATCCTTGGGAGGATACATGACCCACTTAGGTCTGTGTTTCACCGCTCTCTCTGTGGTCATCTCCCTGGCATCTCCAAGCTAGGAAGTCCCATATGTGAAAACTACATTCCTGCTTGTTCCTGGAGATAGCGTAGTTACTCACCTGTAACAGGTGATCTCCGGGAACAGCAGGAATTGAGTCTTGAAGGACTAAAAAAGGGGACTGTTACTTCTGGAGAGAGAGCTGCAATTGTGAGTATATACTTCTGGGAATTTTCTGAAAGGAATTCTTTCTATTAAAGCTAATTAATCTGTGAACCCACTATTTTTTGTTAAATCATTCAGGGCCTAGTAGCAGCAGTTTAAGTTTAAATTTAAAAGACAGACGAGAACTTTCTGGTTACATTTCATACCCAGCAGAGAGCTTGTAGTTTAAATTTTAATAGTCACTCAGGGCCTAGCATCAGCAAAGTCCTTTTAGTTTAAATTTAAAACACAGAAGAGAGCTTTCTGGTTAAATTTAGAACCCAGCAGAGAGCTTGTAGTTTAAATTTCATAAGTTAGAGCCTAGCAGCAGCAAAGAGCTATAATTTAAATCAAATCAGAATATAGCTTACCTCAGCAGCACAGGACAGGGTACTGTGTAGCAGCCCTCTTTTAATAAGTGTTATTTTCCTCCCTCCCTCCCTCTCCTGGGATAATCGTAGCTTTATAGGTACTTACACATCTTACAAGACAGGAGGTGCTCTCAGGTGAAGCTCCTTACCCAAATCAGTCATACACTAAGGACCTGAGATAGATTAATCTTCAGGTGAACAAGGTATATTAAACGTATTAGGTACAGTTTTATTAGTATAAATATCCCTAGCAACCCTTAATAAGTAAAGAACTTAAAGATCTAAACACAAACTTAAAACTAAGATGCAGACAGCAGTCCAGCAGCGAAATGGGGGTTTTCCATTCTTTTGCATTGAGTGTCACATATATGATTTTTTCCCAGTTGGTGAGAGGTCTTGTGTGTGCACTAGGTGCAAGGAGCTCTATGCTCTCAGGGAACGAGTCCGTTCTCTAGAGGCTAGAGTAGCAGACTTGGAAAACATAAAGACAGAGAGGTACATAGACGAGACCTACAGGGATATAGTTCTGAAGTCCCCCACCTCCAGTCTGGCAGTATCCCTGTTGCCATGGAGGAGAGAGGTCATGTGACAGGAGACCATCACCCTGGTGTGGCAGGAAGTGATTCTGTAACTGTGACCTGTCCTCCAGGTGATGTAAAACCCTCTCACACCGAGGAGGTTTCTCCAGGGCCATGTGCCCATGAGGGAAGGGTTAGGACAGCCGTTATAGTTGGTGATTCGATCATTAGGCATGTAGATAGCTGGGTGGCTGGTGGACGTGAGAATCGCTTGGTAACATGCCTGCCTGGTGCGAAGGTAGCGGTCCTCACGCACCACCTAGATAAGGTCTTAGATAGTGCTGGGGAGGAGTCTGCTGTCTTGGTACATGTCGGTACCAATGACATAGGAAAATGTGGTAGGGAGGTTCTGGAGGCTAAATTTAGGCTATTGGGTAGGAAGTTGGAATTCAGAACTTCCAGGGTAGCGTTCTCTGAAATGCTTCCCATTCCACGAGCAGTCAGAACTCCGGAGTCTCAATGCGTGGATGAGACAATGGTGCAGAGATGAGGGTTTTGGATTTGTTAGGAACTGGGGAACATTCTGGGGAAAGGAGGGGCTCTTCCGAAGGGATGGGCTTCATTCACCTTAACCGGAATGGAACCAGGCTGCTGGCATTAACCTTTAAAAAGGAGATAGAGCAGCTTTTAAACTAGATAATAGGGGAAAGCCGACAGTAGCCCAAGAACACATGGTTCGGAAGAATGTATCCTTGAAGGTTACTGCCAAAAGCAGAGAGGTTAAAAAAAAAAGAGTAAAGTAGGCCAAAAGCCCTCGAGTATGGAGCAGACAGAGCTTAAAGATCCCAAATTACCCATGTCTCCCAGTAGCCAAATTAATATGAATAAAATACAGTCTCTAAAATGCTTGTATGCAAATGCTAGAAGTCTAAAAAATAAGATGGGAGAGTTAGAATATATAGCACTAAATGAGAGGTTAGATATGATTGGAATATCAGAGACATGGTGGAAGGACGACAACCAGTGGGACACTCTGATACCTAGGTACAAACTGTATCGTAATGATAGAGCTCATCAAATTGGTGGAGGGGTTGCGCTCTGTTACAAAGGGCATTGAGTCAGAAAGGATTAAAGTTCTGCAGGAAACAAAATTTGCTGTAGAATCTCTATGGATTGAAATTCCATGTAAAAAGGGGAAGGCGATGGCAGTGGGGGTGTACTATCAACCGCCTGACCAGAATGAACAAATGGATGATGAAATGCTCAAAGAAATCAAGGAAGCTAACAAAAGTTACAGCGCAGTAATAATATTGGGTGATTTCAATTACCCCAGTATCGACTGGGTCAGTGTTATGGTAGGACATGCTAGGGAGATAGAATTCCCAGATGAAATAAATGACTGCATCTTGGAGCAGCTGGTTCATGAACTGACCAGAGGGGAAGCCATATTAGACTTAGTCCTTGGTGGAACGCCAGATCTAGTGCAAGAGATAAGGGTGTTGGGGCCACTTGGCAATAGTGATCATAGCATGATCACCTTTGATTTAATTAGTGGAGGAGGGATAGTAAGGAAATCCACAGTACTACCTTTTAACTTTCGAAAGAGACTATGATAAAATGAGGAAAATAGTTAAGAAAAAACTAAAAGGAGCAGTTGCAAAGGTTAAAGACTTACATCAAGCTTGGGTGTTGAAAAATACTATCTTGGAAGCCCAGACCAGCTGTATTCCACGCTTTAAGAAAAGTGGAAGGAAGTCCAAAAAACTGCCAGCATGGTTTAAAGGTGAGGTCAGAGAGTCGGCTGTTACCAAAAAAGCATCTTTCAGGAAAAGGAAAAGAGCCAAACGACACAACCTGGAAACAGCACAAGCACTGGCAAGTCAAATGCAAGGCATTGATAAGGCAGGCAAAGGGAGAATTTGAGAAGAAGCTTGCTGTGGAAGCAAAAACATGAAATAAAGACTTTTTCAAGTACATTTGTAGCAAAAAACCTGTGAGTCATTTGGTCCATTAGATGATAGAGGGGTTTAAAGGGCACTAAGAGGCGACAAGGCAATAGCGGAGAGACTGAATGAATTCTTTGCTTTGGTCTTTACTGAGGAAGATGTAGGGATGTTACCCATGACTGAAGTGGTATTTAAAGGTGCGGAAGAATTGAAGGAAATATCGATACATCAGGAAGATGTATTACAACTGTTAAATGGAAGAGTAGCAAATCACCTGGACTGTATGGTATACATCCAAAGGTGTTGAAAGAACTGAAATATGAGATTGCAGACCTGCTATTAGTAATCTGTGAACTATCATTAAAATCATCTCTAATACCTGAAGATTGGAGGATCGCCAATGTAATGCTAATTTTTAAAAAGGGTTCCAGGGGTGATACGGGAAACTACAGACTGGTGAGCCCGACGTCAGTACCGGGGAAAAATGGTAGAAACCATCATAAAGAATAAAATTACTCAGCGTGTAGATAGTCATGGCTTAATGGGAGACAGCCAGCAAGGCTTTAGACAAGGAAGATCTTGTCTTACTACTGTTATGTTTTTTTGAAGGTGTGAATAAGCAGGTGGACAAAGGTGAGTCGGTTGATATAGTGTATCTGGACTTTCAGAAAGCCTTTGACAAGGTCCCTCATCAGAGACACTTGGCAAAACTAAAGAGTCATGGGATAGGAGGCAGTGTACTACTGTGGATCAGAAACTGGTTAAAAGATAGAAAGCAGAGGGTAGGGCTAAATGGCCAATTTTCCCAATGGAGAAAGGTGAATAGTGGTGTACCCCAGGGATCTGTGCTGGGTCCGCTGCTTTTTGACATATTCATAAATGACCTGGAAAAGGGAATGAGTGAGGTTATCAAATTTGCATATGATGCAAAACTATTTAAGTTGTTAAAACCCAAGAGGATTGTGGAAAATTCCAAGAGGATCTTGATAAATTGGAAGACTGGACATCAAAATGGCAGATGAAATTTAATGTGGACAAGTACAAAGTCATGCACCTAGGGAAGAAGGAGTGGAGGAGTGGCCTAGTGGTTGGGGCAAGGTACTTCAGGCCGGAAGGTTGGGGGTTCAAATCCCACTAGAGGACAGCAACCTTGGGCCGGAAGGACTGGGGTTTCTAGTCCCACAGGTGGTGCTTGTGGTCTTGGGCAAGCCACTTAACCCTCCATAGTCCATGTTCCCTGTAAAATAGTTATCTCCAAGTTATAATGCCCTCTTCAATGTAATTTCAGTTTGTTCAATGTAAACCGCACTGATGCAGAATAGCGTGGTATATAAGAGAATAAAATAAATAATAATAAATAAATAAATAAGAACAACCCAAACTATGGTTACACGATACAAGGTTCCACATTAGGAACTACCACCCAAGAAAAAGATTTAGGCATCATTGTGGATATCATGTTAAAACCTTCGGCCCAGTGTGCAGCGGCGGCCAAGAGAGCAAATAGAATGCTAGGTATCATAAGGAAAGGAATGGGAAATAAAACAAAATATATTATAATGCCTCTATATTGTTCCATGGTGAGACCGCACCTTGAAGATTGTGTGCAATTCTGGTCGCCGTATCTTAAAAAGGATATAGCGTTATTAGAAAAGGTTCAGAGAAGAGCCACCAAAATGGTAAAGGGATGGAAGGATGCTCCTATGAAGAAAGGCTAAAAAGGTTAGGGCTCTTTAACCTGGAAAAGAGATGGCTGAAGGGATATATGATAGAAGTCTATAAATTAATGAACAGAGTGGAACCGGTAAACGTAGATCGATTGTTTACTTTATCAGAATATAGCAAGACCAGGGGACATGCAATGAAGCTACAGGGTAAATTATTTAAGACTAATAAAAGAAAATATTTTTTTCACTCAACTTGTAATCAAACTCTGGAATTTGTTACCGGAGGATGTAGTAAAGGCTGTTAGTGTAGCTGGGTTTAAAAAAGGTTTGGACAAGTTCCTGGAGGAAAGGTCCATAAACCATTATTAAGAAGGGACCCAGTACAAGCATTGTGGAACCTGTGTCTTTTGGGGGAACTGCTAGGTACATATGACCTAGATTGGCCACTGTTGGAAACAGGATACTGGGCTTGATGGACCTTGGTCTGACCCAGTATGGCATTTCTTATGTTCACAAGCCACCCTCCTCCCCTAGGAGTTGCTCTCTATCTCTCCTTTTTATCTCAGCTACAAACCTGACTGAGGAGGGAGAGTTGGGAAGGCAGCTACGCAGGCACAGTGGGATGCTCCCAAAGGCTTTCCTATAGGATGCTGGGGAGTGTTCCTCCTTGGGCTCCCTCGGTGACTCAGTTCCTGCTGTTCCCGGAGATCACCTGTTACAGGTGAGTAACTATGCTTTATTAGTAGTTATAGTTTATTATACTTAATAGAGTGCCCTTTGCATACCAACATACAGTGGGGTTTACATAGACACATTCTACTTAGCTTTGTCTAAAGATGCCTCATACATCACCTGCTACCATAACAAGACGCACGTTATTGGCTCTCTTTAAACTCTTCTACCCTCGCTAGAGCCAGAACAATGTACTTGAGAAGTTGGGTGTGTTTTGAGTGCATCACTTGATTGTTTTTGAAAGCTTCACCACTTGGATTTTCTCAGTTAGATCCTTGGTCGTTTCCATTGATTTCTGCTGGTCTCATTAGGCTCTGTATTCATATTGATCATCTGCAAAGCACATGGATTTCTTCACCTTCTGGCACAACTGTACTGGATTCATTGAAAAATCACCCTACTACCCTTCGCCATCATTACTTTGCAGGTCATCATTATTTGCTGTATAAGGGCTCTTCATTTTTTTATCTTTTTTAACATATGCAAATCTGCAGAGTTGAGCAGAGTACAGAATTATGAATCCACCTCTTAGTTTGAAGAGAAGACATGCACATATGGACGTTGTTGCTTCTGAGACCCCAGCACTTTCCCATTGTGTTATCCAAAGCCTGCAAGATGTGAGGTTTGATGCAAGGAATTGTTTATAATTGCAATTCCTTATCGTCCCCTTCAGTCCAGTCCAGACTATAGAGTTGTCTCCCTCCACTCGCAGTTTGGAGACTGAGCATACCAAGTCTTGATGGCACCTCAAGCTCATTATTCTCAGTCTCCAAGCAGCAGCATGGGGAGGTTCACTCTAGTCTGGACTCCACTGAAGAGGCAATATGGAATAGAAAGAGTTTGCTAGTTGGAATTCTTTGATTCGGCTAGTCCTTTAATAGGGTATTGAAGTGAGGGTGAGCCAGTGGTTTAAAAAAAATAATAATAATTTGGCTGCTCGTTAGAGCTGCAGTGTGCTGGGGTTGCTTCAGCATTCAGAGCAGCTCCCGATCCCAGCCCAAGGAAGAAGAGTCTGCTGATCAGGGCAGCAAACTGCGCAGTCCACAGTGGGATATTGGAAAGCCCTGCACTGCCTACTTCGCCTCTTGACAAGAACGGGTTGGAGAAGGCAGTGAGAGCACAGAAAGAGAAAGGAAAGGTGACTAAGGAGGGTTGCTGCTGCTTTCGGTAAAACAGCATGGTGTTAGGTAGATGGGGACAGGCTGCAATTTGGCATGTTGGCAGCTCAGTGCAGGACCACAATGGTGCCATTTTTAAGGGCTTCACGTGGTGATCACCCAGCGGCTGCACTAATTGTGGCTGAGGGGGGAACAGCTGGCTGTGAGCTTTTCAGCAAGGTAAGTTGAACCAGTGGGAGGAATTGGATGCTGGGATTGCTTGGCAAACGTATTTTGTTATTTAAGGCCTATCACTACAATGCCAAAGCCGACCTGTTTGGCCTGTAGTGCTAAATGGGGCTCACTCTCAACCGCAGGAATCTGTCGCAGTTGCGAGGCTGAGTGCTGTGCTGTAAAGGAAACTTTAACAGGGGAATGCAGCTGAGAGAGTCACCTTTGAAGAGCCAGGAGATGCCCATCTTGGACTTGACATTAGCAGGTTCCCAGTTCCTCAGGGAGCGCAGAGGTTGAAGGGGCTGCGGAGCTAACTCTTAAACCTTCAGCTTTGGCGGAGGGCCTTTCGGGAGCTTCCCGGACTGGTTTTTCCCCGGAGTTCGCCGTTCTGATGCACTGGGTCTTTTGCCTGGGGGGTTTGCCTAGAAAGAGGGGCACCCCAGTAGCTCAAGGAGCTGTGAGTTGGAAGGAGAATGCTACCCTGGAAGTTCTCTATTTAAACTTCCTACTTTAAAGCCTAAATTTTGCCTCCAGAACCTCCTTTCCCCATTTTCCTATGTCATTGTTCCAATATATACCAATGACATAGGAACTCCTCCCCAGTAAGCGGAAGCGTGTGCCTACCCTAAGCATGGGAGGACATGGACTCTATTCATTCATAGGGCTCCGAACCCCTAGAGGACAGGAGCATGGATGGGGGGGGGGGGGGAAGCCCTGCAAGTGGAATTGGAGGAAGGAAAGATCCTTCAAGGAGATGAACTGCAGATTGTGCACAAGTTCAGGAAGGAAGAACTGGTGGTGCTTATTGCCCATTCACTGGCTGCACTGAAAGTGCCCCAAGAGACATCGATGGAAGAGGAGCTGCTGGATGGTCCCCTGTTTCAAGTGGTGCAAAGAATGCAGACTGTCTTCCCTGTTCATCGGGTCATTAAGCAGATGATGCATGATGAGTGGGAGATGCCAGAGGCAGAGCTCAAAGGGGTCTGCACTGGTGGATGCAGAGAAGGAGGCATTGCGGGCTCCTAAGGTGGACGTGGCTAAAAAGATGACTATACCGGTTGAAAGGGGAGCAGGCTGGATACTATTCTCAAACAGGCCAGGCCTTTGACATCAATGCCATGTCCTTGCAGGCATCCTTTGCAGGTCTCGTGAAGAGTATCACCTTGGTGAGGCAGGAAGTGATCCTGTAGCTAGGATCTGTCCACCAGGAGATGTAAAACCCTCTCACACAGAGGAGGTTTCTCTAGGACCATGTGCACATGAGATGTAAGGGCTAGGACTGCCGTTTATAGTAGATGATTTGATCATTAGGCATGCAGATAGCTGGGAGGCTGGTGGATGTGAGGATCGCCTGGTAACATGCCTGCCTGGTGCGAAGGTAGCGGATCTCATGCGCCACCTAGACAAAGTTTTAGATAGCACTAGAGAGGAGTTCCTATGTCATTGGTATATGTTGGTACAATGACATAGGAAAATGGGGAAGGGAGATTCTGGAGGACAAATTTAGGCTTTTACATAGGAAGTTTAAATCCAGAACTTCCAGGATAGCATTCTCTGAAGTACTTCCCGTACCACATGCAGGAGCCAAAAGGCAGGTGGAGTTCTGGAATCTCAATGCATGGATGAGATGATGGTGCAAAGAAGAGGGTTTGGGATTTGTTAGGAACTGGGCAGCATTCTGGGGAAGGAAGGGGCTGTTCCAAAGGGATGGGCTCCACCATAATTGGGATGGAGCCAGGCTGCTGGCATTAACATTTTAAAAAGGGGAGAGCAGCTTTTAAACTAGATAATAGGGGAAAGCCTACTGTTGCCCAGGAGCGCACATGGTTTGAAAGAATGTATCCTTGAAGAAAAAGGAATCCACGGCTCAGCACTAAGCTGGTGCAACTCCTACCTGTCCAACAGATGGCAACAAGTGAAGATCGGCGCCACAACGTCAGACCCATTCCTACAAGAACAGGGAGTACCTCAAGGCTCCTCGCTATCCGCACCATTGTTTAACATTTACATGCAACCCATCTGTGACCTGATTCGATCTTTTAATGTAGCCTGCCTAGCATATGCAGACGATATTCTCCTCTATATACCTTTTACAACGGACCAACCTGATTTTACTCCACTAATCAGCTGTTTTGACGCATTTGAGGAGTAGCTCCTCACACAGAACTTGCGAATCAACCACAGCAAGACTGACGTATTATTCATCTCGAAGAACCAGAACTTCGCACCCCCACTCACACTAAAGGTAAAGAACACGGAACTGACAGCTAAACCCACTATCCGATACCTAGGCATCACCCTTGACCAAAGGATGGACATGAAAACACACACAAAAAACACAGCAAAATCAATTTACCACAAAATACGGACACTTCGTCATTTACGTCCACTACTTGAGTACACAGATTTCAGAACAATCTACCAAGCCCTGGTGATGCCACACATTGATTTTGCAAACGCAATCCTGTATGGGCTCCCACAAACAACTCGAAACCCCCTCCAACTGGCAATGAACATGGCCGCTAGGGTGCTAGAAGGAATGTCAAGGACTGACCACATCACTCCAATTCTGAAAAAGCTCCATTGGTTACCAATTCAAGCCAGAACCCAATATAAGATCATAATTATAACCTTCAAAGCCCTGAACAATCAGACCCCCACAGCCATCACTGAGCTGATACACACCTCACCCCACAATAGAAGCAGAAGATCAGCAGCAGTAAACACCCTGATAATTCCGAAGGAAACAACGAGATGCACAAAGGCAACAACTAACAGAGCCTTCAGCATCTATGCCTTCAGAGCCTGGAATGCCCTCCCACCTGAAATCACCAACTTAACCCAATTCAGGAAGGCCCTAAAACACTACCTATTCACAAGATACTTCCCGGTGTAGACCTGATAGGGAAATACACTCCCCATGTAAATAACTGTAGATACTTGTCAGTGTAATAACTGTTGTTGTTTACCTTTGTTATCAAGTTTCAATCCCTGTTCAAATGTGAATACATTGCAGTTAGCCTGCAATGTATATGTTTGTTGGATATACACCGCACTGTTAATAGCGTGGTATAAAAGAAATGTTAAATAAATAAATACTAGCAAAAGAGGGAAGTTAAGACATAACAGAGGTTCCAAAAAAGATAACTTCCCCAGATACCCTTAAGTACAGAGCCAAAAGATTCCAAATTACCCCTATCAACTGATAATCAGATTAATATGAATGAAATGCAACCTCTAAAATACCTGTATGCAAATGTTAGAAGTCTTAAAAAATAAGATGGGAAAGTTAGAATATATAGCTCTAAATGAGAGGTTAGATATGATTGGTATCTAAGAACTGGTGGAAGGAGGACAACCAATGGGGACACTGATACCGGGGTACAAACTGTATTGCAATGATAGAGTAGATCAAATTGGTGGAGGTGTTGTGCCCTATATTAGAGGGGACATTGAGTCTCAAACGATTAAAGTTTTGCAGGAAACAAAATATGCTGCAGAATCTCTATTCATAGAAATTCCACATTAAAAGGGGAAGGCAATGGCAGTGGGGGTGTACTTCCGACCGCTTGGCCAGAATGAACAGATTGATACTGAAATGCTGAAAGAAATTTGGGAAGCTAACCAAAAATTACAACACAATAATAATGGGTGATTTCAATTACCTCATTATTGACTGAGTTAGTGTCACAGCAAGACATGATAGGGAAATAAAGTTTCTAGATGAAATAAATGACTGCTTCTTGGAGCAGCTGGTTCATGAACCAACAAGAGGGAAAGCTATTTTGGACCTAGTCCTTAGTAGCATGCAGGTTCTGGTGCAAGAGATAAAGGTGTTGGGGTCACTTGGCAATAGTGATAATAGTATGATCACATTTGTTTTAATAAATGAAAGAAGGATGGCAAGGAAATTCACAATACTATCATTTAACTTTCAAAAGGGAGACTATGATAAAATGAGGAACATAGTTAAGAAAAAAATAAAAGAAGCAGCTTCAAAGGTTAAAGATTTGCATAAAGTGTGGGAATTGTTTAAAAATACTATCTTGGAAGCCCAGAACAGATGTATTCCACACTTTTTAAGAAAAGTGGAAGGAAGCCCAAGAAACTGTCAGCATGGTTTAAAGGTGAGGTCAGAGAGGCTGTTTCTGCCTAAAAAGCATCTTTCTGGAAATGGAAAAAGGAGCCAAATGATGAAAACGGGAAACACAAGCATTGCCAAGTTAGATGCAAGGCATTGATAAGGCAGGCAAAGAGAGACTTTGAAAAAAAGCTAGCCATGGAAGCAAAACTGCATAATAAAAACTTTAAGTACATTCATAGCAAAAAACCTGTGAGAGTCAGTTGGACCATTGGATGATAGAGGAGTAAAAGGGGGCGCTAAAGGACAAGGCCATAGTGGAGAGACCGAATTAATTCTTTACTTCGGACTTTACTGTAGTAGATGTAGGGAATTTACCCGTGCCTGAGATGATATATAAAGGCGATGTATCAGAAGAATTGAAAGAAATTTTGATAAACCAGGAAGATGTATTACAACTATTTGATAAATTGAAGAGTAGCAAATCACCTGGACCAGATCAGAGGGTATTGAAAGAACTGATGAGATTGGAGACCTATTAGTAATCTGTGAACTATCACTAAAATCATCTGTAGTACCTGAAGAGTGGAGAATGGTCACTGTAACGCCTGATTGATTTCTTTGACTGGGTGACCAGTGAGTTGGACCGAGGGAGAGCCCTAGATGGTGGTGTATTTAGATTTCAGTAACGCCTTTGGCACCGTTCTTCACAGGCGACTTATAAACAAACAGCATTCTAGGGATGGACCCTAAAGTAACTGTTTGGATTAGAAATTGGTTGAGTGGGAGGCGACAAAGGGTACTGGTAAATGGAGCTCACTCCGAGGAGAAGGAAGTTACCAGTGGTGTGCCCCAGGGATCTGTCCTTGGTCTGATTCTTTTTAACATCTTTGTTAGTGATATAGCGGAAGGGCTGTCGGGTAAGGTTTGCCTCTTTGCGGATGATACCAAAATCTGCAATAGACACCCAGGAAGGTGTAGATAACATGACGAGGGATCTAGCTAAGCTTGAAGGATGGTCTAGAATTTGGCAGCTGGGATTTAATGTTAAAAAATGCAAGATCATGCATTTGGGCTGCAGCAATCCAAGGGAGCAATATAGTATGGTGGGTGAAGTACTTTTGTCCACTAAAGAAGAGTGGGACCTAGGCGTGGTGTGTCTGATGATCTTAAAGTAGCTAAACGGGTAGAAAAGGCGAGAGCAAAAGCTAGAAAGATGCTTGGGTGCATATGGAGAGGAATGGCTAGCAGAAAAAGGAGGTGATAGTGCCTCTGTATAGTGCCTTTGGTGTGACCTCATTTGGAGTATAGTGTGCAATTCTGGAGACCGCACCTTCAAAAGGATATAAACAGGATAGAGTCAGTACAGAGGGTGGCTACTAAAATGGTTAGTGGTCTTCATTATAAAGCATATGAGGACAGACTTATGGATCTTAATATGTACACCTTAGAGGAAAGGTGGGATAGAGGTGATATGATTGAGACATTTAAATACCTCCCGTGGCATAAATGCACAGGGAGAGAGCCTCTTTCGATTGAAAGCAAGTACTGCTACAAGGGGACATGTGATGAGGGTGAAAGGGGACAGATTCAGGAGTGATATACAGAAAAATTTCTTTACGGAAAGAGTGGTGGATCTGTGGAATAGCCTCCCAGTGGAGGTGGTAGAGATGAGGACAGTATCTGAATTCAAAAAAGCATGGGACAAACACAAAAGGATCTCTAAAGGAACAAAGGGGACTCTTGTGGTTGATATGGAAGGACAGACTAGATAGGCCATGTGGTCTTTTTCTGTCATCATTTTTCTATGTTTCTATGTTTAAAAAGGGCTCCAGGGGTGACCGGTGAGTCTGACATCAGTACCAGGCAAAATGGTAGACACCATTATAAAGAATAAAATTACTGATCATGTATATAGTCATGGTTTAATGGGAGAAAGCCAACATGGATTTAGCCAAGGAAAATGTCTTACTAATCTGTTATTTTTTGAAGGTGTGACTAAAAAGATACACTATATAGGGAGGAGTGGTCTAGTGGTTAGGACAAAGTACTTCAGGTCGGAGGGCCAGGGGTTCAAGTTCCACCTGGGGACAGCAATCTCAGGCTGGAGGGACTGGGATTTCTAGTCCTGTAGGCACTCCTTGTGGTCTAGGGCAAGCCACTTAACCCTCCATTGCCCATGTTCCCTTTAAGTATTAACGTATGTGTGTCATATCCCCTCGTGTTAAATGTATCCCCCAATTGACTGCTTTGACCCGGTGAAAAGCGAAATATAAATACAGCTAAATAAATAAATAAAATAAATAAACTATATCAACCAGCTCACCTTTGTCTATCTGGATTTTAAGAAAGCCTTTGACAAGGTCACTCATGAGAGGCTCTTGGCGAAATTAAAAAGTTGTGGGATTGGAGGCAGGTGTAGTATTGTGGATCAGGAACTGGTTAAAAGATAGAAAGCAGAGAGTAGGGCTAAATGGCCAGTTTTCTCAATGGAGAAAGGTGAATAGTGGAGTACCCCAGGGATCTGTGCTGGGTCTGCTGCTTTTTAACATATTCATAAACAATCTGGAAATGGACATAATGAGTGAGGTGATCAAATTTTCAGATGAGACAAGATTATTCAAAGTTGTTAAAACCCAAGAGGATTGTGAAAAATTGCAATAGGACCTTGATAAAATAGGAAGATTGGGCATCCAAATGGCCAGATGAAATTTAATGTGGACAAGTACAAAATTATGCACCTAGGAAAGGGCAATCCAGGTTTTGGTTACACGATGCAAAGTGCCATCTAGAAACCACCACCCAAGAAAAAGCTTTAGGCATCATCATGGATAATATGTTAAAACCCTTCGCCCAGTGTACAGCGGCAGTCAAAAAGCAATAAGAAGGCTAGGAATCATAAGGAAAGGAATGGAGAATAAAACCAAGGATATTATAATACCTCTGTATCATTCCATGGTTTGACCGCAACTTGAATATTGTGTGCAGTTCTGGTTGCTGTATCTTAAAAAGGATATAGCAAAATTAGAAAAAGTACAGAGAAGAGCCACCATAATGGTAAAGGGAAAGGAAGGATACTCCTATGAGGAAAGACTTAAAAGGTTAGGGTTCTTCAACTTGGAAAAGAGAAGGCTGAGGTGAGATATGATATAAAGGTCTATAAATTAATGAATGGAGTGGAACGGGTTAACATAGATCAGTTTTTTATGCCATCAAAAAGTAGAAAGACTAGAGGACATGCATTTGACTAACGAGAATATTTTTTCCCTCAATGTGTAATCAAACTCTGGAATTCGTTCCCGGAGGATGCACTAAAAACTATTAGTGTAACTAGGTTTAAAAAAAGGCTTGGACAAGTTCCTGGAGGAAAGGTCCATAAACCATTAAACAGGATCTGGGAAATCCACTGCTTACCACAGGAGGAGCATTGTGTAACATGTGGCCTTTGGGAACCTGCCAGATACTTGTGATCTGGACTGGCCACTTTTGGAAACAGGATACTGGGCTTGATGGACCTTGGTCTGACCCAGTGTGGCATTTCTTATGTTCCTATGTTCATTTGCGGGGCTTATGTGGCTAGGGCCTGTGATGGGCGCAAGGTATTCTGGTTGTGGATGGAGTCCCCTCTGGTGTTCGCCGAGGTGGGTAAGCTGGAATCTGGAGCGGTGTACCTAGTGGACACCTTTTACAATTTGATTCAAACCTCGTCCAAGGGTATGAAGTGGCAGCTCGGCAGCTGCTCTAGCTTCAAGATTAGGCAGCTAATGGGCTGTCAAATGCGTGGTTGGTGAAACTACCGTTCAAGGATAAGCTGTATGGTGGTGGGTCAAGTTTGAAAGACCTCGGTGATACTAAAGGGGGTCACCTTCCAGAGGATAAGTCCAAGCTGAATAGGGCAGTGTGAGCACCCTAGGGATTTTCGTTGCTTCCAGGCAGTATGATTTGCTCTGTTCCAGAGAGGACATTACCCAAGCTGGGACCAGCTCTTTCGAGGAGTGCATGGTGCAGGTCGTGGTTATTATCCCACCCCTGCTGCAGCCAACAGAAAGCCACAACGAAGTGAGGTGGGTGATTCCAGTGGGCGGCTGCTTTCAGTGGTTTTACTCCTCCTGGGCCCCGTTCATGGCTGACCAGTGGGTGCTGGAGGTCCTCGAGGGCTATTTGCTTGAGTTTGCTCAGGCCCTTCCAGACATCTTGGTTGCTTCACTATTCCGGGGACCTCGAAAGATGGAGGCTGTTCAAGGCACACTGGGGCACCTGCGCCAGTTAGAGGCAGTGGTGGGTGGAGGTGACTCCAGACCAGTGCATCTGCGGTTGATACTCTATATATTTTGTTCCCAAAAAAGAAGGTACCTATTGACCTATTTTGCATCTTAAGGCCATGAACTGGGTGTTGCATGTCCCCCACTTTCGAATGGAAACCCTATGATTGGTGTTAGTGGCTGTGAGACAGGGCAAGTTCCTCATGACTCTTAATTTGACAGAGGCATATCTGCACATCCCTATCTGACTGGAGCACCAGCGCTTTCTGCAGTTCACAGTGCTCTTTGGGCATTTTCAGTTCCGAGCATTGCTGTTCAGCCTGGCACCCGTGCTGCGCACTTTCACCAAGGAGGTGGTGGTGGCAGCTGCTTTGAAGGAAGACATTCTAGTACTTATGTACTTGGACATTTGGCTGGTTTAGGCAAAGTCTCCAGAGGAGAGCAGAAGAGCCACAGATCGTGTGATCGAATGTCTGTAGCAATTAGGCTGGGTGGTCAGTTTCACCGAGAGTTCTGTTCAGCCGAGCCAGGACCCTAGTGTATCTCGAGGTGCGGTTTTAGACCTGACAGGGGTCGGGTTTTCTTGCCCACAGAGAGAGTGCAGAAGATTCAGAGCCAGATCCAGCAGTTTCTGTAGACTGCAGCCCCATCGGCATGGCATTATCTTCAGCTGCTGGGATAGATGGCAGCTATAGATCTGGTTCCCTGGGCCTGAGTCCATATCATGCGGTGTTGGGGTCAGCTGGTCATGGATCTCATGGTGACCACCTGCAACGCAAAGGCAGTCCAGTCCTGCAGCAGAAGGAGAGAAAGGATGTCAGAGGGCCTGGATGCACTGACCTAGCTGTATCTGGCAGCGGGCCTACTTTGTCTTTCCACCCTGGGCACTGATAGTGTGGCTAGTACAAAGGATCGAAGCTCATAGAAGTTGGGTGATCTTGATAGCCCCAGATTGGCTGCGTCAGCCTTGGTACGCAGACCTGTTACGGTTGAAGGCCAACCGTTTGTGGCGCCTTCTGGTTTGGGCGGACCTTCTCATGCAGGGGCCCATTCAGATGCCACAGGTGGATTGAATCTCACTTATGACCTGGCTCTTGAAAGGGCATGGCTAAGAAAGTGAGGCTACTTGGCCCCTGCGATTGCGACGATGATGAAGGCACAGAAGTGTTCCACGTCTCTAGCTTACATCAGAGTGTGGAGAGTCTTTGAAGATTGGTGCGCAGTGCACAGCTGTTGCCCACTGTGGGTGTCTTTGCTGGAAATTCTGACATTTCTACAGGCCGGGTTGAAAAAAGGGTTGGCTGGTAGCTCATTGCGGGTGTGCTCAGGGTCAGTCTCTGGGAGCCCATCTGGATAAGGTACGGTTCCTTCAGGCAGTGAAGCATGTGCGACCCTCTTTAATGTCTGTGCTTCCATCATGGGACCTGAATCTGGAGTTGTCAGCTCTGACAGAGAACCCGTTTGAGCCACTGGGTAGCTTCTCCTTGAAGGATTTGACTTTGAAGACTGTGTTTTTGGTGGCCATTTGTTTGGCAAGGAGTAGTTTGGAACTCCAGGCCTTGTCATGCCAAGAACCGATCCTCACGATGACTCAGGAGAAAGTGGTCTTATGACTGGTGCCCTCCTTCTTGCCCAAGGTGGTCTCGGTCTTTCATCTCAATCAGCCAGTGACTGCTCGTGTTTCCAGGCAGGGGTGCAGGAGAGTCAGAGAGGCAACTTCACTTGGCTTTGTGCAGGGTGCTGAAGGAGGACCTGGCGCAGACGGATTCTTTTCGCAGGTCAAATTAGTTAGTTGTCGTCTTTGGAGGATCACTAAAGGGCCTGGCTGTGTCCAAGGCCTCTATTGCACGATAGGTTAAGGAGGCGTTAGCGGCCTACCTTTTTTTTTTTTTTTTTGAAAGCATCAGGAGTTGCCCGTGAGCTTGCAGGCACACTCAACTCAGACACAGGCTGCTTTATGGGCAGAGGTGTGTCTGGTTCTGCTGATCGAGATCTGCCATGTGGCAACATGGTCGTCCTCGCACACCTTTTTCTGACATCGCTTAGATGTTCAGGCAGTGGGGGATGTGCGTTTTGGAGCAGTGGTGCTTCAGGCCGGGTTCACGGGTCCCTTCTGGGTTTAGTACTCTTCTGGTACATCTCTATATAGTCTAAACTGGACTGGAAGGGACGATAATGAAGGAAAATTAGGAGTTACCTGATCATTGCTTTCCTTGAGTCCCTCTAGTCCAGGACCCACCCTGTTACCTTGAATGGCAAGGTTTTAATATATCCGCCCCCCCCCCCCCCCCGAACTCCACTGAAAACCCCTGTGCCTTAAGACCCAGGTGGTGCTGGTAGTGAGAATGGCGATCCTGGCTCAGAAGAATAGATCAGTTGAGAGTGGGTCAGGAATAAGTTGCAGTTGTCTTACGGCACAGGGGGTTTTCAGTGGAGTTCTGGGGGGGGGGGGGGGAGGATATATTAAAACCTTGCCATGCAAGGTAACAGGTCATTACTCAATTTTTTTCTGTTTGTGGCCTCATCTTTCTGCTCAGGAAGATAAGTAATATGGATGGGAGCTGCTTACCGGCGCAGAGCAGCTCAAGAATAGTTTAAATTGGTTAAGACGGTTGGATGTCATTGATACTTTGTTCATGGAGTATGCTTTGGCAATAGAATACTGAGCTCAATGGGAGTTGCCAGCTGATGGAATGATATCAAGACTTGGCATGCTCAGTCTCCAAGCTGCAGGTGGCGGGTGACAACTCCTATAGTCTGGACTGGACTGAAGGGACTCAAGCAAATTATTAGGTAAATCCTCATTTTCCCTTAAGCCTCTTCATTTAAAGGGTATCTTGCAGGCATATCCTGGCCAGGTAGGCTGCTTCATAGAGGGCAGTGTGAGGAAAGGGAGATCTCTAAGTGCCCCAGCAGAGCTATTGGAACTTGGACTACTATGGCAGACAAATACTTTCATGACCAATCTTTTCTGCCTATTTTCTTTTTTTTGTTGTTAAACTCTTGGTCTTACTTTCCCCATATGACAAATCTTCTCTTCATATCCCTGTATTTTCTTGAATTTCTGTGCCACATTTGAACTCACCTGAGAGGTTGTTTCATGCTCCCATCCTTTATATAAACAGATGTCCTTATTGGCTCACCTGGTGGCTTATGTGGGCCATAATGCTGTGCACTGTCATGCAGAAGTTTCCTGGTTCAATTCATGAGTTGGGTCTTCCACTCCTCAAGTCAATTGTGGCTGATACAGAGGGAGCCAGGGGTGTTGCTTAAGGGTGCAGGGCCGTCACTGCAATAGCTGGATTAGGTATGTTGGAGGAAGGGGATTTTAAATCAGAAGGAAATTATCCGATAGTTGTGAATAAAGGCTCATGGCACCAGATCCCGGGCCTCATTCCAGTTGAACTGGATGTACAAACTGTCGGTTCAAAACAAAAGTCCTTATTAATTCTGAGCCCTGCCCTCTTTTGACTTCAGACTGTGAGGCCTTGTTTTTAGAATCTCCTAGTCACTAAATATGTCTGTTTCTAAACTTGAGGTACTGATGTGTAATATTACTCTCCCACCTGTTCTGCATACACTATGACGACGACTTTTTTTTTGTTTCTATAAAATTGAATACATTTAGTTTTTTTAGGACACCTGCCCCTCCATCTCTCCTTTAGTTACAAGAATGCCTCTCTTCTCTCTCCCTTACATCTAATCGCACAGGGCATCATGTTGGTAACTTGACTGTGTATCCTCCTGGAGATGTGATGATACTGTATTTTAAAGATTTATACAGATGTTACCACCTCCTTTTTCTGCTAGTTCTGCATTTTACTGCGTAGTGTACGTGCTCATCTTTAATTTGGGTGCAGTGAATGTCCCTCACACATCAGCTGAGTGAATTTCTACCAAAGATGTACCGTACTCTCCAGGATTTTTGCATTAGAGATGACTTTCACCTTTCTTTTATTAAGTCTTAGCTACCAAAATTTTAGTCATTCCTCAAACTGTTTTAATTCTCTTTTTTTTTTCTTCACTTTTGGCATCTCAGTGCTCTCACAGATCATAGTATGATTTGCAAAAATTAAGTTTTTTCAGCCATCTTCTTAGCTTCCTTTTTACCACCACCACCACCTGTCAGCTACCTTCTGACCTTCCCTCATGCTGCCTAACTTGTTAACGTGTCTTGTGAGAAGCCTTACTAAAATATATCATGGATCACATCTAGCATTGTCCCCAGCAAAGATTTGTTTGATGTGACTGTTCCATGTGGTTTCTCATCTACTGTAGTGTGTGGCACTCTGATGCAAGGAAGAGCGTGTCTGAGGTCTGTCTGCAGGTGACAGGATCTCATCTCCTTTTATCTCATTTAGGTTTCTCCTCTGCATCCTACTTAAAGGTCCATGTTAAAACCCATCACAGCACCCCGCTTCCCCAGGTCTCCAGACATCCGGAGCCAGTCGTGAACGGGGGAGTGGCGTTCCACTGCGTCAGGACATGTGACATGAAAGGCAAGCGACTCCCAGCTCTGCTTCTCTGCAGGATGCTGTGGGGGAGGGGGTGGGGGAGCAGCCATTGAAGCACTTCACAAGGGCTTAATCCTGGTCATCCCATGTTCTGCTGGCATTTGACATTTTGGTACCTTACAGAGATCTAGCTATCTTCAGTCCTGAGAGAGAGACATACAGGAGCCCTGTTTTTAGGAAAATCAGTGCATGGGCAAGATTTTCTAATCTTTGAATGAGGATATTTACTCTTTGAGTAGACCGTGGCTGGTACTTATTAAATACCTGTCCTGAAGATCAGAGCTCTGAAACCATACATGAGTGCCTTTGACTTGGTGAAGGGTCCTTGCCCCCTCCCACTTAATCCTGTAGCACCATTGCTGTATAGAAAGGAGAGAGGCCTCCATCTCGCACCACCAGGGCAGAGAATTTTTATCTAGTAAGTAATCCTTGGCCCTGTCCCTATGGTGGCAGACAAGCCTCTTCAGGAAAAGTATGTCCGTTTGCTGTATTCCAGGAAGAGTGGGTCAGTGTTCAGGAAAGGATCTTTGAATATTACAGATTCCACTCTATGTTGCCGTTAAGCTTTAGGTTATGTAAATTTTTGTTGCAGTAACTTTGTAGGCTCAGCTGGAAGAATGCATCACCCCTGAGAAAAGCTGCCACACCAGGGGATAGGCCCATCCTTTGATGCCAGGCTTGAACTCATGTTGTGAAAATATTACATCTCTCATTGCAAATGTGATGGAATAATCTAAGATTTCCTGCAGAGAGTATAAAATTGTGCTCCGACCTTAACCCCTGCAGGGCTCCAGTCTTACTAGAGCACCTCAGACTGAGATTCAGACTCAATGGCTGCACTCTCCATCAGAGATGTTCTACTCTCCTTCCTCCTCAGTTAGGGGTGAGAAGACCACAGGGGCACTAGTCCCTTTCTCTTCATGTAGGGTTGGGGGGAAGCTGGCTCCTGACATTCTCTTTACCCTGATGGTTGGGGGGGGGGATGAAATTGTGGAGCCAGCTCCTCCCTTCCCCCTTGCTGGAATGATGGGTATATTATAGATTGATTCTCACGCTTCTCATTGCTCATGACTGTGTGTGTATTGCTTGGAGCTTGCAGGAGAGTTGGAAGCCACGCTCTTAGCTTAGCCTGTTTATTTTTTTTAGTAAACTGCTGCCCTGGGGAGTTATCTGCTTTGTAGCTATCTTGGGGAGAATTGTGCATGAGGGGAGATAGGATCCATTTCATGGCAGTCTCTGTGCATTGTGTATAGCGGTGTCATGTTTTTAGGGATATGCAGGAGCTCTGTTGCTGCTGTTCGCCGTATGCATGAGGTGACAGCCTGCTACTTGCATTCAGATGGAAGGCTCTCCTTCCTCTTCAGAAGAGATGGGGAGCTAGAGCCCTGCTACTCTGAAGGGAGGGGTTGCACTTTTGAGACACTGTTATAAGGAAACATCTGAAAGGATTCTCTTTTTTTTGTGTGTTTTTTTAATGCAGAGGGGCAGAAGTGTACTCACCAGGACCAGATGGAGAGCTCCGATTCTTATGGGGAGCTTTCAGATGCCAGTGACCTGAAGACTCCTGAGAAACAGAATCCCAATGACACTTTTCCAGTGTGTGACATGCCTGTTGTCAAAAGCAAGATGGAGACTGAGGTTGAGAAGAGGTATCCCTGTCCAGACTGTGGCAGTTTTTTCCGATCCAAGTCTTACCTGAACAAACACATACAGAAAGTGCATGTGCGAGCAATGGCTGGGCCTCTGGGAGACCTGGGGCCTGCCCTGGGCTCCCCCTTTTCTCCTCAGCAGAACATGTCACTCCTGGAGTCCTTTGGGTTTCAGATTGTGCAGTCGGCATTTGCATCCTCCCTTGTGGATCCAGATGTGGAGCAGCATGTTTTGGGTCCAGAGGGGAAGTGAGACCAGCAGCCTGTAGAACTGGAGAAGGCTGTAGACGGAGCACCTGATAGGCTTGGAATCTGGATTATGGCACCAACCTTTCTTTGACCTAATTTTAAGAGGGGTGTGGGGAAGGGGACTACTTGTTTTTAACATTGGTTTCTTAGCCTGGCTTCCCCTACCAGGGCTGCTGCTAGGATGCATCAGAGTGAAACGTTGCTGCTTTTGTGGAAGCAGACTTGGGTTTGCACCAAGAAAACCCCCAAATTCATTATTGCTGCTTTTCTGTCAGCCCACATAAAATAGCAGGGCTTGGTGCCAGACCTGTGAGTGCAGTAACAGCAAAATCTCACTCTAACAACTGCTGGGAAAATAAGTTTCATGCGTTTTTGGCTTTTTATTTGTGTTGTCATTTGTTCTACATTAAATCTGCTGCCTACCCTAATTCACGTGCTGAATCCTGTTCCACTAATGGCTTCTGGTAGCAGTTAGAAGAATTTGCAGTAAGAGCTGGGAAGACCTGCAAGCCTAGGACTGAAGTATGGCATTTGTGGCTATATTTTAACTTTAGCTTACCAGTTTTAAATATATGGGAAATATTATTTTATATATGAATATTTAAAAGGTAAATAGTGTTTTCCTTTATGTCCAATAGTACTGTAGCAGGGCTGGGGTGTTTGTGATTCTGGCTGTGACGTGGCTGCTTCCTGGTGAGCATTGCCATAGTTTGCAGCTATCATTATGGAAGGCGCTCCTCATCCTCTGGTGAAATCTAGTCCTCTATCTGATATTTAGACTGATTTTCAATTGCAGTACATCTGGTGGGTGGCTTGGGAGAATTTTCAATACAAGTGGGATCTTCTCTTTCTCGGAGAAAAGAGCACATGTTCATGGTATGGGGTGACCTTGGGCACAACAGCCATGATTCATTGTTCCATGAGACCACCTGCTTTCTGGCTGTGCCCAGGAGATGGTGACGGATGCATGGAATGGCCTTCCCAGGGAGGAGGTAGAGACATTTGTAAGGCTTTAAGAAAGCTGGGAATAAGCCCAGAATATCCTTGGTTGCATAAAGTAAGAGGAAAGTCTGGGTTCATTGACATTTGTAGTAGGACTGACATTTGGTGAACACAATGGGCCGTTCATTAGATTAATGCAACACAAGTAATGAATATCCTTAAGTATGGTGTAGCTTGAAAAGTCAAACCATTAATCCACTCTCACTACGCACAGCTTGCTAAAAACAGCATCAGCATCATTCCCCCTCAACCCTCCCCTCTCCTCAACTACCCCCAGAACTGTTGCAGGCCCCCTAATCCTCCTCTACCCCAACCCAATAGCCACACCAAGTATATCTGTACTGTAGGGGCCTTCTACTTATCTGTATCCTTTGCCTTCAAAATGGAGAACTTGGGTACACATGAACCTCATGAGTGCATGCTGCTGAGAGGGAGGAATAACTTGATTAAGCCAGGGAAGAGGAGATGTCATGGGTGTACTCATCCTCTTAAGTGCTTGGCCTTACCTCTCTTCTCTTATCCCCCCCCCCCCCCCCCTCGTTTGGAAGTTTATTAACTTTTTCAAACCACTTCAATCCCAATGACGCAATAACAAATCACAACTACAAAATAATTGTTTATTCAGTTTATTTACATTTGATATACCGCCCTTTATGACATCAGGGTGATTTACATTAGTTGGAGACATTTACAGGATGGCTTGAAGCCATAGAAAAGGAAAGGAACTATAATTGTGACAGGAAAGAAGAAATGGCAAGAGGAGCAGAGAAAATACATGTTAAAGGGCCTAATGCATGTTAAAACCCCTCCCCTCCCCCCACTTTAGTCCCCCTTGTAACAAATCATGAACACTGTTGCCCCCTCTTTTTTTCCACCTTCACTCCTTTCTCCATCCTTGCTAGTTCCTCTGTTTGTCCTTTTACTGCCCCCCTTCTGCTTCCCCAGCCACTTCCACACCCTTCCCCATTCTTGGTCAATGACCTCCCCCCTACCCCTTTTGATGCCTGTCAGTTTATGCATCAAATACAGGACAATCATTAAGCATATCTTACTAGACTTGGCAGCACAGGTCTGTTCCATTATGCAGTAATTTCACACCGGGCAGCTACAGTACAATGCCGCACCACTCCCTGTAGTTTCATCGGCATCTTAGCCTCCTGCTGAAGAAGGAGTATAGCAGGGAGCAGCTGCAGCTGGCATCCTGTGGTTTCTGCAATAACCTCGATAACCGCTCCCCAGTATTGCTGAACCACTTGACATTCCAACCACATATGCAACAACGTACCCTTCTCCCCACACTATCTCCAACAGTCATTCCTTATCGCCCCTCCAGTTCGGTCCCACACTTCTGGGTTGTGTACCTTTTCCAGCAGCTTGGAGATGAGCATGTCATTGTTTTGATGACACCAATGTACATATGCAATTGGCACCACCTATCGGACCCAGTATGCTCAGTCTTCAAGCAGCTGGAGGAGGTAATGAGCCAGAGTGCTGGAGTTACTGAAGGAACAACTAAGGATAGTTGTTATTTGGGGTTTTTTAAGTTTAATTTGAATTTTAATTGCTGAGAAAAAGAAAAAAAAACACATGGCTAAGAGGGAGACCTCCCCTCCCACTCTCCAGACCTCCAGATGCGGAAGGAGGGGTCTTCGTGGATTGCAAGAGGCATCCAGAGTCACTAGTGGCTCCCAAACCCATTATCAGGTGAGGATTCCACAGCACTGATTTCACAAACAGGCAGCAGCAATTCAGGCCTGTCTTTGATGTCGAAGCCAAAGACTTGGCTGAGCGTGAGGCAGGCAGATGCGCACGGAGGACTGGCTGGTGAGCAGGAAGCCAGGTAAAGTAGGGCCTGAGAGTGGTGGCCTCAGGCACAAGGAACAGGCAGCGCTGAAAGGTCATCTGGGCAGTTGGCTGCAGTGCGGCTGTGTACCACGTGGTGAATGGCAGTTCTGGTCAGCGTGGGAAAATCTTGTTGGCCTTGCTAGAGCATAGGGGGAGGAGCCAGGGTAGCTCTCCTCCACGTTTTCTATTTTTTCAGCTATAGCTCTGAGCAGCATCTGTTTTGTTTTGTCTTCAATATATTTTGTACATCTACTAGTGGAAGCTATTTAAAAAAAATAAAAATACCAAAGTCTGCCATTCCTGTGTTGGGATTCCTTTTTTATTTTTGCTTTGCTCTCTTGGTTTTGGCTTCCTCCTCAGCCGTTTTTGGTGTTCTGCTAGGCTAGGGGTTGGCAGGAGCCAGTCCACAAATCATGCCGGCTAGACCACAGTGTTTAGTTTGCAGGGCCTGGCGGGGGGCTGTCTCAGATGTGGGCATTTGCCGTGGATGCAAGAAGGAGGCCTAATCTGTGGAACAGGAGGCACGAGTACTCTCAGCAGGAGAGGAGTCCCTCATTGTCCCAGGAGGATGTAACAGACGGGGAGCTCAGAGGAGCCGGTCTCACATCTCTACTACTAGATCTGGCAAGTGGGTCCCAAGTTTCTCCTAGACCACCTACTTTTCAGAGCCCCGGGGACAGAGGGGTCCCGCGTAGTTTCTCCCCTGAATTTGTTCTGCTTATGCAGAGGGTGTTTTGCATGAGTGAGCAAGGAGCAAAGGCCTTCAGCACATGAGCAGGGCAGAAAAAGGGCAGTGAGAGAGAGCTGGCCACGGAGACATCAAAGAGGTTTAAGCCTTCAGAAGACTGGGAGCAGTCTTCATGGTGGGAATGTCGCAACGGAGGGGACCAAGACATGGAGTTGGACATGGAAGGCGAGGAGCTGGAAAAGGAGAGATCCCGCAGGAGGATCAGGCATGGATGGTGTTCTACCAGGAAGAGCTGCCGGCACTCATTGCGGAGTCCGTAAAGGCCCTTAATATGTACGATTGACTCCCCATGGAAGAAGCACTAGAGGATCTATTACGCCAGGCAGTGTGGAAAACTCAGAAGGTTTTTCCATTGTTTAGAGTGGTTAGGCAGATGATCCAAGATGAGTGGGATCTCCAGGAGGCCTGCCTCCGAGGTGTGTGGACTATGAAGCACCTGTACCTGCTGCAGGAGCAGGAATTGCTCCGGCCTCTGAAGGTGGACTTAGCGGTTTCTGCAGTGACCAAAAAGACACTGATTCCAGTGGAAGGCAGTATGGCATTCAAGGATGTCCAGTATAAGAAGTTGGACACCTTGCTGAAGCAAGCCTTTGATAGTGGAGGAGTAGCCTAGTGGTTGGGGCAAGGTACTTCAGGCCGGAAGGTCGGTGGTTCAAATCCCACTAGAGGACAGCAGCCTTGGGCCGGAAGGACTGGGGTTTCTAGTCCTACAGGTGCTCCTTGTGGTCTTGGGCAAGCCACTTAACCCTCCATAGCCCATGTTCCCTGTAAAATAGTTATCTCCAAGTTATAATGCCCTGTTCAATGTAATTTCAGTTTATTCAATGTAAACCGCACTGATGCAGAATAGCGCGGTATATAAGAGAATGTAAATAAATAAATAAATATCTATGCTCTCTCGTTACAGGCTTCCATTTGTGGCGCCTGGATAGCTAGGGCCTGCTTATGATGGTCACACTGGGTTCAGGAGCCAGGAGATGTAGCTATTGGCTCAATGGGGGAGGCGGCCAAATTGGAATCGGGAGCTGTGTACCTGGCAGATGTCTGCTACAAACTCAGAGGCTTCTCAGAGAGCATGGCCTCTGTAGTGGCGGCATGCTGCTATCTCTGGCTGCGGAATTGGCAGCAGACTTTTCCTCCAAGGCCTGGCTCAGCAAGTTTCCGTTTAAGGGGAAACTTCTGTTCAGAGGAATTGGATAAATTGGTGAAGGACTTGGGGGAGTTCAGAGGAGGACGCCTTCCTGAGGATAGGCAGAAGCATATTCGCAACGCACCTCCAGCTTGGGGTCAGCTGCAAGACTTCAGACAGTTTCGTACAGTCCATTGGGCCCCCTACCAAAGAGGACATTTCCCCTAGTGAAACCAGGGGTTTCGACTAGCCGGCAGGGGGTTTAGTGCCTCCTCGTCCTCAGGACCAAATAAAACACAATGAAGTGAGGGGGGCCCAGGTGGTGGTGCAACTGTAGGAGGTTGGCTGTGGGATATTTAACCTGCCTGGGTCCAGATCACATCTGACTAGTGGGTCCTTGAAGTCGTGCGGGAAGGCTATACACTGGAATTGGCATGGCTGGTGACACACTCCTTCGTTCAGTCCCCTTGCAAAGCACAAAGCAAAGCAGTGGCAGTAAGGGACACTCTGGCACAGCTTCAACAGTTAAGAGGCCATGGTGCCCATTCCCCAAGACCAATGCGGTTCTGATCGATCATCTATTTCATGGTGCCCAAAAAAAAGGGCTCCCTTCGGTCAATTCTAGATCTCAAGTCCGTGAACCAGTGTCTACGGGTGCCACATTTTCACATGGAAACATTGCAATCTGTCATAGTGGCAGTGAGACGGGAGTTCTTGATGTGTCTTTATCTCAAGGAGGCCTAGTTACACAGTCTCATCATCCAGACTATCAGTTTCTCCGTTTTGTGGTACCTATGGGGCATTTTCAGTTCAGAGCATTGCCGTTTGGACTAGCAACAGCTCACTATACCTTCACCAAGGTCAAAGTGGTGGTAGCAGCAGTGGCGCTCTGCAAGGAAGGGGTCCTGATGCACACGTATCTCAATGGCTGATTTCGGACAAAGTCCAAGGAGAAGAGCGAGCAAGCAATAGCAAGAGTGGTGGAGTTCCTGCAAAATCTCGGTTGGGTGATCAACAAGAGCAAGAGTCGGTTGGTTCTGTCCCAGGAGCTCGAGTACCTGGGAGCACGCTTCAACACCCAGGCAGGGAAAGTGCTCCTGATCGGGCACAGGGGCTGTGGCAACTCATAGCAATTCCTGAGGCTGTCTGACCCGACAGCCTGGCATTACCGGCAGGTACTGGGAATCATGGCAGTGACACTCAAACTTGTGCCATGGGCAAGAGCGCACATGTGACCCTTGCAGAGGGTGCTGCTCCACAGGTGGTGTCACCAAAGACATCGCTTGTCACAGATTTCCTTATCCACAGGTGATGAGGTGGTCACTCAGGTGGTGGCTCTGCCTGGAGAATTTGGAAAAGGGCTGGGGGGCCAACTGCAAAGGACATATTGCACAGGGACAGTGGAGCCCACAGGAAACCCCTTGGTCTGTTAACAGACTAGAAATGTGTGCGGTCGCCCTAGCACTGCAGAGCTTCTGTCTGTGGTTACAGGGGAAGGCAGTCCAGGTCGTCTTGGACAATACAACCACGGTGGCCTACATCAACCGCCAGGGAGGCACAGGCAGTGTTTGGAAGATGAAGCCGAAACGCTGATAGTTTGGGCAGAATGCCATCTCCAAGCGTTGGCGGCACACATGGCAGAAGTTGTCAACGTGACGGCAGACTATCTCAACTGGAGTGCATGTTGACCCCGGCGAATGGGTGCTCTGCCAGGGGGTGTTCTCTCTGCTGATGGACAGATGGGGCATGCCGATCATGGATCTGATGGTGACGTTTGTCACAGCCAGAGTGAGCTGATTTTTTTTTTTTTTTTTAGCAGGAGACGAGAGAGGATTTCTGAGGGTCTGGATGCCCTGGTGCAAAGGTGGCCCACGGAAGGGCTTCTATGTTTTTCTTCCGTGGGCACTCCATAGGCCGAGTTGTGTAGTGGATTGAGGCTCACTGGGGGTTAGTCATTCTGATCACCCTGGATAGGCCAAGACGCCCTTGGTATGTCGACCTGGTGTGACTAATGGCAGAATGGCTGTGGCGGCTGCTGACCCAAGAAGATCTCTTGATCCAGGTGCCTCAGGTGGATCAGTTCTCTTACGGCATGGCTCTTGAAAGGGCTCAGTTGAAGAAGAGGGGCTACGCAGGGCCAGTGATCATAACATTGCTGAAGGCCTGAAAGAGGTACATCTGGATATGGCGTATCTGAGGTGTGGTGTGAAGGAAGTCTGTGTCACCTGTCTACAGTGCTGGACATCTTAGCGTTTCTGCAGACTGGTGTTGAGACGGGCTTGGCCGCCAGTTCCTTGAAGGTGCAACTGGCAGTGATTTCTTTTTATAGAGGTAGGAACACACCCAGACGTAGTGCACTTCCTGAAGGCAGTGAGTCGCCTCCACCCTCTGCGGCGGTTGGTGGTCCCGCCGTGGGATCTCATTTTGATGTTGGCAGCTCTTACAAGGGAGCCTTTTGAGCCATTGAGCTGCGCCTCGCTGAAGGTTTTGACCCTTAAGATAGTGTTCTGGTGGCGATCTGCTCGGTGCAAAGGATTTCAGAACTTCAAGTCTTATCTTGCCGGGAGCTTTTCCTTTCTGTCTCTAAGGAAAAGGTGGTGCTCTGGCCGGTGCCTTCCATTTTACCCAAGGTGGTATCTGTTTTTCATTTGAATCAGTCAGTTGCCTTGCCGGCTTTTGCAAGTGCAGAGGGAGAAACCACAGATCCATAGTTGAGGCTCTTGGATGTTCGAAGGGTCCTGCAGCGTTATTTGAAAAGGACAGATTTGTTTAGTAGATCAGATTGTCTGTCCTTTTTTGGGAGGGGGCGCATATAGGGGAAGCAGCAGCAAAGGCCTCCATTTCTAGGTGGATAAGGGAGACAATCGCCTCCGCATATATTTTGAATGGAAAGGCAGAGGCAGTGGCAGCGGGATTGTGGGCACATTCCACATGGGTTCAGGCAGCCTCATGGGTTGAGTATAGTTTGGTTTCACCGGCTGATATTTGTAGGGCGGCTACATAGGCCTCTCTTCATACTTTTGCTAAGCCTTATTGTCTGGATGTGCAGGTGGTGGTGGATGCCTGGTTCGGGTCACCAGTGCTTTAGACTGGATTCGCGGCTCCCTCACGTTGATCCCAGAAGCGTGGGACTGGACTGGGGGGACGATAAGGAAAGTTAAATTAGACCTTACCTGCTAATTGGTGTTCCTTGAGGAATTCCAGTCCGGATCCCTCCCCAATTAGGTACAATATTCTGTTTCGACCCCGGTCCTGAAGAGAGTTCCCTTCGTAGTGGAAGTTTGCCAGGGGCAGCACAGGTCTTGAGGATTAGTTTGGACGCTAGCAAGCTGATGGCGTCATGGTGGTGGAGTAGGAGGTGGCCAGTTCCTAGCAGGAGGGCTGGCTGTCTCATGCTAGATTATTTACTTTTGCCCTAGGGGCATTTCACCTATGCAGTCCACAGGTAAGCCTCCTTGTTCTGGGGGGAAGTGGATCTCTTCTGTAGGGGGAGGGTGCAAGGTTAGAGAGTTTAAGGCTTATTCAAGTTGCCTACTTATTTTGTTGCTCCTGTGAGTCTGCTTTGTCAATAGGTTACTGTGGCTGGTAGGCAGTGCCAGCTGCATATGTACACTGGTGTCATAAAAAAGATGACATGCTCAGTCTCCAAGATGCTGGAAGAGGTAACACAACCCAGAAGTGCGGGACTGGACTGGAGTTCCTCAAGGAACACCAGTTAGCAGGTAAGGTCTAATTTAACTTTTGACGGCCTAATTCTCATTTTACACATACTTTTCGGTGTCCAGTACCACCGGAAGAGCAATTTATACCCGTTCTCTTGTAAAGGAATGGCCACAGACAACTTCACTATACCCTGGACTACCACATCCCATTCCTCCAATTCCCAAGTCACTGCCCACTCCTATTTAATCATATAACCCAGTTTCTTGGTTCTCTGCATATTTAACCCCAAAAGATACGAGACAAAATCCCTTTCCTTCCCAGGGCCTCCCAGCAGATTATTTCAAACCAGCCCCTCTTTCCATAAATTTAGTTGTACCTCTTGCTGCCGTAAAAAGGCACATACTCGAAGATGATTGTAGTGGTCCCATATCTCATCAAAATCTTGCACTCCCTCCCTACCCCCCCCCCCCTCCCGGTGTATTACCTGGGAAACCTGACCAAGGTCCTGTTCTGCCCACCGACGGAGTACTGCTATTTCCGGACCTTCACCCACCCCAAAACATGCCATCAAAGACATCTGTGAGCACTGCTTACCTCCCAGTAATTCCTGCCAGTACTGCTGCAATATAGATGGGGTGTGACATACAAAGGGGTTAATCCCCCACCCTGCCAGACCAAGTGCTCTAGGGCTGCCGGAGGGAGGGGAGGTTTCCTCCAGTAGCACCCAATGTTTCTGTCGCTCCCTGTACCAGCAATATACAGCTTGCAGCTGTGCTGCTGCATAATACTACTTAAAATTTGGGACCCCCAGGCCACCCTCCACCTGCAAGATCTGTGTCACAACCCTAGGAGCTCAATTCTGCCAAATGAATCTCTCCACCTTCTTTTGTAACTGCTGTATGACCTGTGGGGATATCGGTATCAGCAAAACCAGAAAAAGGAATAGAAAGCATGGAAGCAGAAGCATCTTTATCACCACAATACATCCAAACCAAGAGACACAACCCTGTCCCCCATCCACTAAGCATACCCTCCACCGCCCCCAACAAATCTTTTTATAGTTCATTTCATATAGGTCCCCCAGCTGGCTCCCAATTTGCACCCCCAGATACTGAATAGACCATCTCACCCAGCAAAAGGGATACCCCTCTTGCAAACGTTCCTGCTGCTCATCAGGTATCGTCAAATTCAGTATTTCGAATTTGATCCAGTTAATACGAAACCCTGCCACCCACCCATATTCCTGAATTTCCCACATAAGAAGCAGAGAAATATGTGGGTGGGTAACTGCCAAGATATCCAATTAATCTCTTATGTCCAACCACAATGCCCTGTAAATCCACGCTCACCCTAACCTGCGCCGCCAAGGGCTCAACCAACAAAGCAAACAGGAGGGGCAATGGGGCAGCCTTGACATGTGTACCCTGCTCCTTAAGAAAAAAAGTAGGAATATACCCCATTAACCCAGATGCATGCTTTTGAATTCTGATTATAGAGCTCTCACCCTGCTCAAGAAGCCTGTGCTGAACCCCTTCTGTTTCGAGCACTCGAAACAGAAAGGTCCAGGACACGTGGTCAAATGCTTTTTCATCATCTAGGGAAAGTAAGGCCGGGTCATTCTTTAACTTTATTTAATTTCTTGATATACCACCCAGGATGAAAAGCATTAGAGTGGTTTTACAAATTCTACAAGTGGGTACTGGATATATTCCCTCATCCCCGAAGGGCTCATAATCTACATGCATACCTGAGGCAATAGAGGGTTAAGTGGCTCGCCTAAGGCCACAAGGAGCCACCTGTAGGACTAGAGACCCCAGTCCCTCCAGCCTGAGATTGCTTTCTGAGCAGGAATTGAACCCCTGGCCTGAGGTAACTTGTCCCAACCACTAGGCAGCTACTCCCTCGTCCATCTAGCTGTCCATAACAAATTAAGAACTTTTGCGAACATTAACTGCTACCTGTCGGCCAGGTATAAAGCCAGCCTGATCCTCGTGAATCAGTCTCCCAATCACCCCATTAAGCTGGTTTGCCAAAATTTTAGCCAACAACTTTGTGTTCAGATTAAGCAGAGAGATGAATCAGTAGGAAGCACAAACCTGTGGATCCTTCCAGCCTTTTGGTATCTAAGAAATTCCTGCCCAGCCTATTGTTTCTGTCAGAACCTCACCCTTTCTGGGCAGATTAAACAATCTCACCAAATGGCCCACAAGGCCTCCCCCCCCCCCCCCCCCCCCCACAATTTTTTTTATAAAAACAGCCCTTCAGCCCATCTAGGCTTGGGACTTGTATCCAACTTAAGCACCTCAATGGCCTTGTAATACTTCCTCCTCCCGTATTGCTCTAGCCAATGCCAGCTGTTTCATCGCATCTAATCATTGCAAAGATACAGACCCTGAATAGCTAGAGATATGAACATCTGGGGGGAGATGGAGTGGCTGCATAGAGAGTTTGATAAAACAAAGCAAATATTGTCTTGATCTCTTGCTCAGTTTGTAAAAGAGCCCCCTGACATTTTAATCTGGAAAATATGGGATCTCATCTTATGATATTTTAAACATTGGGCCATATTTCCCAGCCTTATTACCCCCTAGCAGAACAAGTGCATGCGGTAATGAATAGTGGCAGCCTCCAAGGCATTCAGTTGTGCTCGAACTGCCAATATTTGCCCTGTATACTCCTCCCTGGCTCCCTTGCATCAGCTGCCTCGAGACAATAAATGCTGATAGAGCTGTACCTCATTTGCTTTCCATTCCCTCTTTATCCGTACCCCCCAATTTGACCAAAGCCACCCTCAATTGCTTTGAACCTGTCCCACACCACCCTCCCCCCACCCTACCTCCTTGTTGTATTCCAGTATCAGTTGCTCCTCATTCAACACCCTCACATACTCCAATAATGATTCATTTACTGACAGGCTTACCTCTAGCAGTGCACGATCTGTCCATGTAATAACCTCCATCTCAGCTCCCCGAAGCCTCCTTGCTACCTCCTTCCCCAACCACAAAGCATCTAACAATAAAATCCATGAACGGAGGAATAAAACAAAAATAGTCATTTACCCGGATGGTAAAAACATCAGGCTTCTATCAAACAATGCTGCTTGATGAACCTGCTGATACTAAACCCTATCTGCTTTTCACCCTGCCCCCCTCCCCGGGTCCCACGTCAAGTTAAAATCTCCCCCACAAATCAGTATCCCCTCTCCCAACTTGGCCAATCCATCAGCCAAGCTGTGGCCCTGTGGGTGCATAAATGTTGGCCACACAAAACCATTCCTCGCCAATCTTCAACCGCACCAATAGGTATGACCCCCCCCCCCGATCACAAATCATGGTATTCGTTTCCACCCTCAATTTGGAATTGAGCAGAACGGCCATCCCCCTTTTTTGTGTTCCACTGTATTTGATGCAAAAAGCTGAACATCATCTCCCCAGGGAGCCACCAGTGCTTCATGAATATGCAACAAGTGCATCTCTTGCAACAGAAACAGCGATGCCTTCTGATGTGCTACTTCCTTATACCGTTTCTGGTGCTTAAAGGGTTAATGTTAAATGGCTTTAAGTGTCATAATTTTCAGCCATCTGTTAACTAAAACTTCTATCCCTCCCCCTTCAAACTGAACTCCACCCCCCTCTTTCTCCTTTCCTCCCAATCCCCCCTCCCCCCTCCTTTCCTCCCAATCCCCCCTCCCTTCCTATCCCTCTCCCACAGATAACCCAGGCTACTACCAACATCATCAGACAGCTGGGACAGCCATCGTACTCTGTTCACGCTCACCTACCTCCATTGCTCCTCTTGACCTCAGCTACCCAACTACCCCCTTCCCTAAAACCACCAATTTCCCAGTCCCTCCCTCCCCCCATATGCAACAATCAAACTTAACCCTTCTAAAATTCCACTGAACCATGCCCCACTCCCTACCACCAATGCCTCCCGACTTCCACCCCCCCCCATCAACTTGCCATATAACATGAATCACTAATCCAGCAAAAACAAACCCCCAAGTCACATTAATTAGGCACCTTACACCTGTGACTCAAAAATAAGTAGAGTAAAATAAAGGACCTCAGTGATCCAAGCAGTTCTGCTCAAGGATTATCAGGTTGGCCCTCTTTCTGCTCCCTGGTGCTCCATAGCCTGACTGGTAGTGGTCTGCAACAGCCATGATTAACTTTCTGCCACTGCAGATACTCCTTCCGAACTGTCCTCGGGCCAAGCTCTAGCCCAGTTAGTCCTGCCTAATTAGGGGTGCACTCTCTATCTCTGTCCTTTTTTAAGTAAAGCCAAGCCGAAGGGGAAAGTCCATCCATATCTCACTCCCTCCTCACGGTGCTTAAGCAACATGTCCTCCATCTGGCACCACTTCTGTAAAGTGATTTGGGCCAAGTCTGCAAATAATTCCACTAGGCAGATCCCCCTCTTGAAAGGTCCTCCAGTCCGGGCCCTGCTCAGCACTCATTCTTTCATGCCATAATCATGAAAGCATGTGATGTCGCATGGCTGCTGCTTGTTTTGACCCATCGGGCTTGCCACTTGGTGCGTGTGATCAATCTGGAAATCTTGTCCTTCAATTTCTAAGCCAGCTGCCTGTAGGAGGGCCTTGGAGATATTTTTCACCACTTACAGCACAATTCACATAAGGCTCCCCTTCTGGAAAATTGGTTGAGGAGTTATATTCGATTCAGAGGTATCCCTGGTCTTCAGTCTTTTCTTCTAGACTCTCATGCTGCTCATCAAGGAGAAGCAGTTTATTCTCTAGGGTCTCCACCGACTCAGATTGCTCGTCCATCTGCTCCTCCACTCTTTTACCCAAATCAGTCATCTCTACCTGCAGACTATCAATGCCTGCTACTACATCTGCTCTGATTTGCAACATATTAGTCTTTTAAGTCCTTGAACTTGGCATGAACCTCCACCTGGAAGGCATCCTGGTGGTCAGGGTTGGCGGCTGTGGCCGTTATGTGGGAGAGCCCCTCTTGGTCCCTAGGCAAGTTCTCTTGGATTGTGTTTCCTGCGGCTTTCCTTCCTGCTGCCAGCATCTTGTCACCCTGTGATCACAGCGTGGATGGACTGGCCATAGCCGAGTAGGTGAAGTCTTTTAGGCTGACTTTCTTGCTTTTTGTTGTCATCCCACCAACTTCCTCTACTACCCGAACGACTTTTCCACTCCTCCACGGCAGTTCAGGTGGACTTATGTGCTTTTAATGCCAGGACTAGCCGGAGCTTAAGCTCATGTGGCTATCTTTGTCTACCTCTTTTTTGAGTTATTGTCTCAACCATTGAACAGAGAGGAGTATCAGAGCATGGAAATAATGCAGGTTCCATTAGTGACTCAGTCATCCATGTTGGCACTCAGCCATGGTCTGAATACTTACTCCCCCAACCTAAAAACAAACTAGTTAAGAAGCAGAAGCTGCTGTATTACTGCATGTTACATGGCACAAATCTGACCTCTGCTGGTGGTACTGGTTATCCATGTGCTGTGCAGGCTAATTTAGTATGTCCTTTCCCACCACATGCAGTGAGATGTCTAGTTATAATGTAACAAGTGAGCTGCAATGTCAGAGAGTTCCCTGAGCTACTGAATGTAGTAGGTACATTTGATGCATGCCTAAAAATCATGCTGAACGTGGACGCTGCCAATGATAATGAGTGAAAACAGAAATGCTATTGCCTGTACGATTGGATCCACAGTCCACCGAGTGACTTTTTATACGCCTTCACTATATATAGCTCGATAGCCACTGTGAATGTAAAAGCCCTGTGTATGGTGAGAGGGCTGTTTTTTAGCTTTTGGGCTTCAGCTCAGTTCGGGCTTGAGATGCACAGAAGATGGGCTTGGTCTGGCTATGCAGCAAGAAGAGACGGCTTAAGTACGGACTATGTGCTGCAAGAGCACTCTTTCTGCTACCCTAGCTTCTTTTAGGACTTCACCAGTAGAGGGATTTCTGTTTTATTCTGGCTTCCATACCCTGATCTGGAAGTTGCTGCTCAGTTTGACTGTTACAATACATTGAGCTCGAAAGAGAAGATGCTGTGGCACTCCAAGACAGTCCTGAAAGAATTTTTGTGGAGAAAGAGGGTTTTGTGTGTGTGTGTATATATAATGTGTATTTACCTTAAAAGGTGCAACACATCCTATTGAACCCCTCTCCCCCCCCCCTTTTCCAGAGGGCATGTCATGTCTAGTTACAGGAAGAGCCCCGAAGCATTCTCAGTTATTCCAGGACAAGGGTAGAATGGTCTGTACCTCGTTTTGGCATCTCCTTGCATACATTTCCCCAGCTGCTGTCCTAGATGTAGAGAGACTGTGCCTTGTAGTGGCAGATAAATAGGATAATGAAATGCTGGGATTTCCCACTGCCGTTTCCCCACCCCCTTATGTGTAATCTTGTATAGATTCTTGTTAGAAATCTCAACTGTAAACATGATTCTATACAAAGCATTTTTCTATTTGTGGGCGTTTTTGTATCTTCTATTGGAAACTGATCTCTGTATAGCGGTACAGAGTGATTTTAAATAGTAATAAAGTGAAATGGAAATAATCACACGACCAGTGGCAACATTATTTATGTATGGGGTAGGGTGATTCTTCTAGCTATGCCTGGTGAAGCCCCCACTGCTGCCACCATCTTTCCCCTTCATACACACAGCAGTGTGGCTGGAAACGTTACTTGAGAAAGATGTGCCCTTTTGCTACACAAGAGAAGAGGCAAGGTGATAAAAGAAGCAGGCACTAGAATAGCCAGGTGGGAGCCAGCAGGCTACTCCCTAGAAAGAAAACCAGGTTGGTAGTGATCAGGTACCTTCCAGAAAGGCCATCGGGACATAGTTTTGGTAGCTAGTCCCTACTGTAGTTATTCAGTCATTTATCTGCTGTCCTCAGATCTTCCCTCTGATGGAAAACAGCCTGTTGTGGCAGGCCAGAGTTTGGCTTTGTTCTGGTAGAAACATTCTACTGTTCTGCTGCTATGGCAAATCACAAGAGCAGAAGCAGTCAGTCTTGCATGCTGTCTCTTATTTTGTGATGCCATTTTAAAATTGAGCTTCCCCAGAACGGCCATCCAGAGTTCCCAAACATGTTTAGGAGAGGCCATCCTCTGCTCTGGGGACCTTTTTCCTGCAGCAGCAACCTGGAAATGTAATCGGACCTTTACAGGTATTGCATCCTGCTACACTTCTAGTTCATGCAGGTAACTTTTTTTTCACAGTACTGCAAGACTTCTACTTTGCTGCTTTTCCATAGTACAAAAACAAAACAAAACAGACTGTGACTGAATTTCTACCACAGGCTGCCATTTTCCCTAGATGAGGAAACTGGAAGAAGAGCAGAAAGAGTGTAAGCCCTTAAAGGAAATGAGTTCCAAACGTCCAGGTCATCCTGCTAGACCAGTCCAAATAAGTAACATAGTATTTGATGGCAGATAAAGACCAGCATGGTCCATCTAGTCTGCCCAGCAAGGTGGCAAGAGTAGGTGCCCCTGCCACTTTGTGCAAGTCACCCCTCCCCATGGCTTTGTTTAGGGTTGCATTCACTGCTCCATGGAGATATTGTTAAGATATCAGAAACAGTTAAGTTTATTTTGATTTTATCTTGTTTCTGTAAAGGGATCCACTATGTCTGTCCCATGCCATTTTGAATTCTGTCACTGTATTTACCCCCACCACTTTAAACATCGAGAGGGCATGTACTCTCTTGATGGAAGTGGTAGGAGCAAATACAGTGAGTTGTGTTCCTCTACCAGCAGATACGGAGACAGAGAAAATGCTAAACTTCCAGTAATGACAGCACTGTTACTAGTGCTGATGCAGCTAGGAGCACGCTTCAGTATCTCTGTCTCCAGCAGTTGGTGGATGCTGTTCTGATGGAGATTGGTTTGAAATGGTGTCAGCTCCTGGGCAAATGATCAAAGAGGTTTTTATCAGAAGAGCTCGAAGGTGGATGTCTCCAAGGGGTACATTGGACACCCTATTTGCATTTCCTGTGTGAAGTGTGGGCAAGAAGAAATATCAGCTCAGTCAGAACTTATTAGACTAGTTGAGCAATTAGAATTCAACTGCTCTCCGGGAACAAACAGGAAGTCAGTCCTCACATATGGTTGACATTGGCACAGACGGAGCCCTCGCAGAAGCATCCCCCCAGCTTTCAAAGAAAGCCTTTGGGAGATGCTACCACGCATGCATAGTCCCCTTCCCGCCCAAGGGTGCCATCTTGCTCAGTCTCCTTTTTTCCGTGGAGCCCTTCAGATGTCTGTCTGGCTTGTCCCCGGAAAAAGTTGATTTTTTTCAGCCTGAGTTTCATACTCTTTTCCGGTACTCTTCCCTCTGTCTCTACATTGAGTTTGGGTCTTTTTTGTAGTTTTTCATCCTTGGCGTCTGTTGCACCTTTTTTCCAACTGGCAGCGCTGCGGGTCATTGACCTCGCTGGGGTACGTTTTCCCCCCATGGCTACCAGTGGTTTTAAAAAGTGTAATCAGTGTGCCAAAATTATGTCCTTGATCAACACACATGACTGCTGCCTTTGCTGTCTTGGGCCGGACCATGACCCACAGCATGCGGTCTTTGCAAAAAGATGTCCAACAAGGCCCTCAAGAGCCATTAGCAGCAGCACAATAAGTTTGTCCCCAGTTCCTCCAAAGGCCAGGACCTCATCTGAAGCCACGACATTTCAGGACGGCTCTATGGAACCTGAGCAGTGCCGTGGTTTTTCGGAGAGGGGGTCTCGCTCAAGGGAACCCAAGAAGAAGACTACATCAAAGGTGGCGTCCCTGGATGTATCCAACAGGCTGGGTGTGTCCCGAGCCAAGTCCCGCAGGCCAAGACACTCGTCCGAGGGATCGGAGAGGGAACGGCCTGCAAAGGTCCCTTGAAAGGACTTGACCTCGGATCAGCCTCTGTCACCAGACACCATCCTCATCGAGGATTCCCTTTCGGGGGAACCGGCATTGGACCTGATTCCTTCAGTGACTGTGCCAATGGCTGCAGAGCCTTCTGGCCTGGAGTCCAGAATGGTGGCCCTGGAGCGTGGTTTGTCTGCCTTCATGTACCAGCAGTGGGCACTGTTGTCCAGTACAACCGGTTTGTCCGCCCCAACCACTGAGCCTTCAACATTGAAGACGTCCTAGGCGGCCAAGCCAATCCTCAAGACCCTTTAGCCTCAAGTCGATCCTCAGCCGAGGTCTTGAATCCGGTTCCTGCTCAACGGGGCCGTGGTCGTCCCCAACCAGTGTGCTTAGCACCAGCTGTGGGGCCTCGGAGGGCTGCGGGCCAGAGTCAGCCCCAGGGCCCGCAGACCATCCTTCCATCGAGTCCTCGACGGACTACTTAGAGTGGGAGACAGAGGATGAGGAGTCACCCAACACCCATCGCCATTGTGACGTCCACTCGGACTCTCCTGCTTCAGAGCTCCAGTGGCTATCTCCGTTGGAGGACATGGCGTTCCTTGATTTTGTAAGGGACATGTTGAAGGCCCTAGCGTTCCTGACTGAATCAGAGGAGGATCCTTGGGCAGAGGAGTTTAAAAATCCTCCAGTACGAGGCCCCTCTGAGGGAATCACTTATGATGCCCATTCCTCCCATCCTGGAATGGCTAATGCTCCATATGTGGGTGACACCGGCATTTGTGCTGGTGGTGAGCAAGCGGCTCAACTCGATTTATCAAGTCCACCAGAGCCCAGGCTTTCAGAAGTCACAGCTGCCATACAACTCCATGGTGGTGGAGTTGGCCATGTGTCAACTGAAGACTCTGAAGATACTTCTCGGTGCCTCCTGGAAGGGAGGCACACAACTTGGACACCCTCAGCAGAAAGTGTTAACAGGGCTCGATGCTCATCGGCCACATCCAGGCTTACCAGCTGTACATGGGCATGTACTTGAGAGTCCTGGGGAAGGAAATTGCTGGGTTCTTGGCTGGTCTGTCAGAGGAACCCCTGCAGTGGTTCAAGAACCTGGCCAAGGCTGTCCGTGAGTACTCCCAAGTTTGCTTGGGCAGCCCAGGATGACTTTGAGTTGGCGGCTCAAGTAGCGGCGGCAGGCATTTGTGCCTGTCGCCAAGCCCGGCTACAGTCGTCTGATCTCAAGCAATGGGTTCATGGCAAATTGGTTGATGTCCCATGCCAAGGAGAGAACCTCTTTGGCAAGCCCATGGCTGACAAGGCTGCCGAGCTGAAGACAGAGTTCATGACGAGGACCAAGCTCTCTAAAAAGATCACTACCCCTCCCTTCTACCCAAGGAAAGGTGCTGCTTACAGAAACAACCCACCTTTTCAGGCCTCCCCGGCTCTCCAGCAGGGTCAGCAGACCAAGGGACATGGGCATGGCCCTCATAAGCAGAAGGCTCCTAAGCCCCAGGCATTGGCCCTGGCCCAGCCAGAGGGGAGTTTTTGACTCCTTGGGCGGTCAGCAGCTCACAGAGGGACGTCTGATCCACTATGCCCAAAGGTGGCTAACCATCACCACCACTTCCTGGGAACTTCGGGTGGTCAGGGAGGGCTACTTCCTCCATCTGACTCAAAACATCCCTCTTACATTCTGGGAGAGCCCCTCAGGTCTCCCCTTCACTGGGACCTTCTACTGAAGGTGCTTGCAGGTCTTCTCAAGGACAAGGCGGTGGAACCAGTACCCTGCCATTTCAAGGGAGAGGGGTTTTACTTCAGTTACTTCCTCATGCCAAAAAGGACAGGATGCCTAAGGCCCATCCTCAACCTGTGCTACCTCAACAAGTGCCTGGTGAGGGAAAGTTCAAGATGGTCTCCCTTGGAACATTGCTGCCTTACCTCCAGCAGGGAGCTTAGCTATGCTCCTTGGATCTGAAGGACGCCTATAACCACATCCTCATTCACCCCAACCACAGGCAGTATCTGTGGTTCATGGTAAGGGGCGGTCACTACCAATACAGGGTGCTGCCTTTAGGCTTGGCCTCTGCCCCAAAGGTCTTCACAAAATGCCTGGCAGTCATAGCCACCTTCCTCTGTCTCCAGGGGGTCTTTGTCTTTCCCTACCTGGACGACTTGCTCAAAAAAGGAGGCACAGCAGGCAACTGCATGCACCATTCAGGTCCTACAGCACTTGGGGTTTGGATAAACTATCCCAAGTCCCACCTCCTCTTGACACAATGTCTGCCTGGAGTTCATAGGGGCAAGACTGGACACCCTCCAGGCAAAGGCCTTCCTGCCCGGAGACCGAGCCGACCATCTCAGGGCCCTGGCTATACAGCACCATCCCTCAGTGCCCACTTGACTCCTCCTGCGCCTACTCGGGCACATGGCCTCCATGATCCATGTCACTCCACACTACTACTATTACAACTACTATTAAACACTTATATAGCGCCACGCACACAGCGCTGTACGGCCAAATGTACAAGAGGAAGTCCCTGCTCATCCGAGCTTACAATCTAGTCAAGACAGTACAAAACATTAGTCAATTCGATGGGTTTTACAGTTCGGTCATGAAAATGATGGGGTTTAGGTTAAGATGAAGGATAGAAGTCAGGATCTGAACGCGACAGTGAAGAGATGTGTTTTTAACCTGGATTAGAAGAGGGGTAGGGAGGGTGCCTGATGTATAGACACAGGTAAGCTGTTCCAGGCATAGGGTGCAGCAAGGTGAAAAGAGCGAAGTCGGGAGTTAGCGGTACGAGTGAAAGGCCTAGATAGAAGTAATTTGTTAGCGGAGCGAAGTTCCCGAGCTGGGATGTGGGGAGAGATGAGAGATATTGAGGAGCCGCAGAGTGAATGCATTTATAGGTGAGTAGGAGAAGTTTGAATTGGATGGGGAGCCAATGAAGCGACTTGAGGAGAGGAGTAATGTGGGCATGGCAGGATTGGCGGAAGATTAGTCGAGCAGCATAATTTTGTATGGATTGAAGGGGGAGGAGATGGCTCACGGGGAGACCAGCAAGGAGTAGGTTGCAGTAGTCGGGGCAAGAGATTAAGGAGTGGATAAGCGTTTTGGTGGTGTGTTCCGACAGGAAGGGGTGGATTTTGTTAATGTTGTAGAGAAAGAAGCGGCAGGTTTTAGCAACGTGCTGGATATCTGGAGAAGGAAAGAGAGGTGTCAAAGATGACCCCCAGATTGCGGGCCGAGGGAACAGGAAGGATCATAGATCCTTCCACGGAGACTGAAAAGAGGAGGAGTTCAGTCTTGGCCATGTTCAGTTTCAAGCGGCGATGAGACATCCAGTCGGCAGTGTCAGAAAGGCAGGCAGAGATCTTGGTTTGGATTGCTGGAGAGATTAGGTGTAGAGAGGTAGATTTGGGGAGAGTCGGCATAGAGATGGTACTGAAAGCCATGGGAGGAGATAAGCGCACCAAGGGATTGGGTATAGAGAGAGAAAAGGAGGTTGCCCTAGACGGATCCCTGGGGTACACCAACATGGAGTGGGGTGGGAGAGGAGGAGGAGGAGCCGCCAGAGCATATACTAAAGGAGCGATGGGAGAGGTAGGAGGAGAACCAGGATAATACGGAGCCTTTGAAACCAAGCGAGGAGAGGGTGGAGAGGAGAAGATTGTGGACAACAGCGTCAAAGGCAGCGGAGAGGTCAAGAAGGATGAGGACAGCGTAGAGGCCCTTAGATTTAGTGAGGAACAAGTCATTGGAGACTTTTGTAAGAGCTGTTTCCGTGGAGTGTAGGGGTTGGAAACCGGATTGTAGTGGGTCCAGGAGGGCCTGGGAGGTGAGGATGTTGAGGCAACATCAGTGGACTGCTCGTTCTAGAAGTTTAGATATGAAGGGAAGGAGGGAGATGGGTCAATAATTAGGACAGGTGGGATCGAGTGAGGGTTTCTTGAGAGGTGTGACAACAGCATGTTTGAAATCAATGGGGACAGTTGCAGTGGAGAGTGATAGGTTGAGAATATGAGAGATGGAGTGGATAACGGTGGGGGAGATGGGGTGTAGAAGATGGGTGGGGTATAGGGTCAGAGGAACAGGTGGTGGGTTTGGAGGAGGAAAGAAGTGTGGTTTCCTCTTCAGAGATCGTAGGGAAAGAGGAGAGGGTAGCAGAGGAAGTCAGTATGGGGGAGGAGGGAGGTAGATGAGGGTGTGGAGAATTGGAGGGTAATCTTTTGGATTTTGTCATGGAAGTAGTCGGCAAGGGTTTGGGTAGAAAGTGAGGGCAGAAATAGGGGCGGGGCACCTTGAGGAGAGAATTGAGGGTATTAAAGAGGCGGTGAGGATCAGAGGCCAGGGAGTTAGTCAGATGGATGAAGTAGTTTTGTTTGGCAAGTGCTATGGCTGACTGGAAGGAGCCAAGCATGAATTTGAAGTGTAGAAGATCTTCAGGGGAGTGGGATTTGGTCCAGGCACATTCAGCAGAATGGGCACAGATGCGTAAATAGTGGGTTGTAGATGAAAGCCAGGGCTGAGGAGTAGAACGTCTAACGGGACGAGGGGTGGGCGAGGCAAGAGTGTCAAGAGCCGAGGATAGTGCAGCATTATAAGAGGCTACTGCCTCGTTGACTGATATGGAGGAAAGAAATGGAGAGATGGTGGAGGAGAGAGTCAAGGGATCAATATTATTAACGTTTCTAAATAGGTCGGAGGAGACGGGATGGGGTTGAGACAGCGGAAGCTGAAGATTGAAGGTTAAAAGGTGATGGTCAGATGAGGGAAGGATTGAGTTGTGGAAGTTTAAGGGAACAGAGTTAAAGAAGAGTATCAGGTCAAAGCAATGGCCGTGCAGGTGGGTGAGGGCAGTGGAGCAAAGTTGGAGGTTAAATGAGGCGGTGAGGGCAAGGAGCTTTAAAGCATGGGGATCAGAGGGGTTGTCGACATGAATGTTAAAGTCGCCAAGAATAAGAGTGGGGGAAGAGGGATCTAGAAAGATGGAAAGCCAGGAGTCAAAGTCGGTAAGGAAGGTTGATTTGGATTTGTCGAGTGGGCGATAGATAACAGCTACACGGAGGGGAAGTGGTGTGAAGAGGTGAATGGAGTGGACTTCAAAGGAGAGGGAGGAGTGAGATTGAGACAGCAGGAGGGGTTGGAATTGGCAAGAGGGAGAAAGTAGGAGCCCAACACCACCACCACGGCCAGTGGAACGAGGTGTATGGGAGAACTGGTAGCCTCCGTGGCAGAGAGCAACAGCGGATGTGGTATCGTCTGGGAGGAGCCAGGTCTCAGTTAGGGCAGGAAGGTGTAGTGCATTAGAGATAAAGAGATCATGAGTTTTGTTAGCGAGTGAGCATGCATTCCATAGGGCGCATGAGAATGGGAGAGCAGAGGGGGAAAGGAGAGGGATATGGATAAGTTACGTGAGGACTTCTTTTCACAGTGAGGCAGCAGCCTAGGGGGGCTGTTACGTGAGGATCTATTGCCAGAGTAATAGAGGTCTGGAGGGACCAAGGTATGGGTGGGTGTCTCTGGATGAGTGTGCCCTCCCGGAGGGACATGAGGGAGGGGGAATGAAGGGGAGTATTGATGATATCAGATAGGGTATGTGAGGATTTCTTTTTAGAGTGGGACAGAATTCTAAAGGGGTTGGGGTTGATATCTGGTTGAGAGACTGGGGCATGAGTGAGGGAGGGCAGAAGGGGAAAGGAGAGGGATATGGATGAGATTAGATAAGGTGCATGAGGAGCTCTTCTTAGAATGAGAAGGAAATAGAGGGGGGGCCAGGGTTGGGGTTGATATTACCTGATGAGAGAAGGAGTAGTAGAAAGCGGGGTAAGGCGGAGGCAGTACGGAAGAAGCGAGGGTGGGGTTGCCTTAACGAGAGAGGGGCTGGTTGAATGAGGGGGAGGGGGAGATGTAGCTCAAGGGCAGATGCTAGGTTAGAATGGAGGGAGTGGTGAATTAGGTAGAGGGAGAGGAGTGAGAGTGTTGTTAGGAGGGGAGGCAGTTGGGGAGTATGAGGAAGAGAAGGACAATGTGATGTGGGGCCATAGCAGAGGAGTAGTGGGGAGCAAAGCAGCGTGAGTTATCTTGCAGGCGATGAGATGGCTTTGGATTTTAAACACTATGCAGTATAAGTTGGGTTACAAGTGGGGACTACATGCTATGCACTATGGGTTGAGGTAAGGGTAGTGGAGGGACTGAGGCCAGTGCAGAAAGGTTTAGTGGAAGCAATGGGTAGCCAGATCAGTGCAATGCAGGATTAGTTGCAGATACCGGGGTAGAGGTAATGAGGGAGCGATGGGTAGCAGTGGAGTCATTTGGCTGTGGGTAGCAGTAGCAATGGGGTGCTTACTTCGTAAGGAAGTTGGTTAGGGTCAGGCGGCAAGATGTAGAGGAGCATCGTGCTAAAGCGTCTTGGTCCACGCCAAAGGGCCCTCTGGAGAGGTCCTCCAGTGTGGTCCCGCCCGGTGCGGGCGCACCCGATGGCGCCGCCTCCTAAAGGGCTGCAGGACCCAGAATGAGGGGCAAGCCATCTGGCGTGGTGCTGGTGCGCCCCAGCGCCTCCTAAAGGGGGCCGCAGGACCTGGAATGAGGGACGAGCCGTCTGGCGTGGTGCTGGTGCGCCCGATGGCCCCGCCTCCTAAAGGGCTGCAGGACCCAGACTCCTGCCTCCATGTGAGGACCACGAGTGGTTCCTTTGGGGCCAGTGGACATAGGCCACGGGGTGCCTCTGGGACAAAGTCTCTGTGACCTGCCAGTTAGCGGACTCCCTGACCTGGTGGCAGACTCCCCAATACTTCAAGGCAAGGATGCCCTTTCAAGCCCCTTAAGGGTCCCCACTATGGATGCCTCCCTGCTTGGCTGGGGAGTTCACTGCGAGGAACTCCGCACCCAGGGTAGCTGGTTGAAAGACAACAGCAACCAGCAGATCAACCTCTTGGAACTACGGGCAATATACTTAGGCGGTGGCAAAAGGCTGAGAGGGCTATGTTACCAGCTGGTGTTGGTCCAGACGGACAACCAGGTGGCAATGTTCTATGTGAACAAACGGGGGCGCGAGGTTTTGTGCCCTCTGCCCAGAGGCAGTGGTCCTCTGCTCCTACACTGTCCTGCAGGGTATACTCCTGTGGGCAGTATACCTGCCAGGCCAGAACAACTTACTGGCCGACAGATTGAGCAAGGTCCTCCAGCCACATGAGTGGCAGCTGGACCCGAATGTGGCCAACCGGCTCTTTCAGCTCTGGGGGGAATCTGTGATAGACCTGTTTGCCAGTCTAGACAACTACCAGTTGCCCTGTTTCTCCAGGACCAAGCAGGAAGTCAGTCCTCACTTATGGGTGTCATCGACGCCGATGAAGCCCCAGCGGAGCATTTCCCCAGCTTTCCATGAAAGCCTTTGGGAATGCTGGCACGCATGCGTGGTTCCCTTCCCGCCTAAAGGTGCCATCTTACCTCAGTCTCTTTTTTTTCCGTGAAGCCCATCGGACGTGTGTCCTTTTTTTCCCGGAAAAGAGAAGTTTTTTCTTGGCGTTATTTCGCTTTTTTCCTCGGATTCGACGTCGGTTCCCCTCCCGCCGGGTTCGGTACACCGGTATCGAATCCCTTTTTTCTTTTTTCGTTTTTTGCCCTTAGTGGCTAGGCGCTCACGCCAATTCCTTTTCTTTTTCCCTGGAAGGCCGGTCCTTTGACCTCGCGGGGACCCTTTTCTCCCCGATGGCTTCCAGTGGTTTTAAAAAGTGTGATCGGTGTAAGAAGATAATGTCTCTCACCGACACACACGACTGCTGCCTTCGGTGCCTTGGCCCGGACCACGATTCCAAAACGTGCGGGCCATGTGGAAAAATGTCTTCCAAGGCCCTCCAAAGTCGTCAGCAACAAAGTGAAAGGCTTTTCTCGGACTCGGCCTCTGCCCGGACCCGGACCTCGTCTGAGGCCTCGACATCTCGGGATTCTGATCCCGAGAGGCGTCGGAGCTCCTCGGACAGGGGGTCCCCCAACCGGGAACATAAGAGGAAGAAGCGGCTCGCGAAGGCGGCGTCGGAGGAGGTCCCTGAGCCCTCGAGGGCCAGATCTAAGACCCCCGACCGTCGTCCCGGGCCCGTGGACCAGGAGAAGCCAACTAAAGTTCCTCGCATGGAGCCGGAGTCTGCTGGACACGTAAGTCCTGCTGTCCTCGTGGACTCGCCTCCCCGAGTACCGACGTCGGGCCCGATGCCGCCGGGGCCCGAGTCGGGGGCTGCTGCATCACCCGAGCTGCGTCTCAGGTTGACAGCCTTGGAGAGCAGACTGCTCCAAACGGTGGGCTTTGTCATCAACTTCGCAAAGTCCACTTTGCTCCCCTCCCAGAACTTGGAGTTCATAGGGGCAAGGTTGGATTCTCAGCTGGCAAGAGCATTCTTACCAGTGGACCGAGCACAAAGGCTCATGGACCTCGCCAGCAAGTTTCTGCACAGGTCCCTGGTCTCTGCCAGACTCTGTCTCAGGCTTCTGGGCCACATGGCGTCGACGGTACAGGTGACCCCCAATGCCAAGCTCAATATGAGGCCTGCCCAGTGGTGCCTTCGGACTCAGTGGTCACAAGCCTCAGGCAGTCTCAGTGACAGGATCAGAGTGTCCCACCGTTTCCTGGCCTCCCTCAACTGGTGGTTACACCCCCCCCCCCCAATCTGCTGGTGGGGGTGCCCTTTCAGATCCCACCTCATACAGTGGTACTGACCACCGATGCCTCTCTGCAGGGTTGGGGAGCACACTGCCTAGACAAGTGCACCCAGGGCCTGTGGTCTCATTGGGAGGCGTCCCAGCAGATCAATCTGCTGGAACTCATAGCTATTCGCTTGGCCCTCAAGGCCTTTACTGCTTCCCTGGCACAACAGTCTGTCTTGATCCAGACAGACAATCAGGTAGCCATGTTCTATGTAAACAAACAGGGCGGGACTGGTTCCCAGCCCCTTTGCCAGGAGGCCCAGGACCTCTGTTCCTTTGCCCTGAAACACAATATGCTCCTCAAAGCAGTCTATCTTCCAGGCCAGGAAAATTCCCTGGCCGACAGATTGAGCAGGATTCTGCAACCACACGAGTGGCAGCTACATCCTTTGGTGGTTCAAAAGATTTTCTTGAAATGGGGGCTTCCCTCCATAGACCTGTTTGCCAGTCCACTGAACAACCAGCTGCCAAGGTTCTGCTCCAGGCAACCGCATCCTCTGAGAGTAGCGGCAGATGCTTTTCTGATTCCCTGGACTCAGGGCCTACTCTATGCATTTCCTCCCACCCCTCTGGTGGCCCGAACACTGTTCAAGATTCTCCGAGACAGGGCCTCAGTCCTCCTGGTAGCTCCCAGGTGGCCAAGGCAGCCTTGGTTCCCCCTCCTGCTTCAACTGGCAGTGAATCTGCCTCTGGGATTGCAGCCCGACCTTCTCTCTCAGGATCAGGGCTCCTTGCTGCATCCCAATCTCAAAGCTCTCAATCTGATGGCATGGAGGCTGCAAGGGTAGTGTTGGCTCCCTGGGGCCTGCCTCCCGAGGTTGAGGAAGTTCTCCTAGCCTCCAGGAAACAATCCACTAGGAAGACCTATGCTCTCAAGTGGAAAAGGTTCTCTGTGTGGTGTCAGCTACGTGCTGAGAATCCTTTCTCCTGTATTGTGTCAGTAGTGCTTCAGTACCTGCTGCACTTGTCCAATCAGGGTCTCAAGTCGAACTCTGTTCGGGTCCACCTCTCTGCTTTGGCAGCTCACCACTCCCTAGTTGAGGGCCATTCCTTGTCTGTGCACCCTTTGGTGTCTAGGTTTCTCAGAGGCTTGCTTCTGCTCAAGCCTCCCATACGTCCTCCTGCTCCTGAGTGGGAGCTTAATGTGGTCTTGCAGCAACTGACTCGCCCACCTTTTGAGCCTATGGCTACTTGCCCTCTATGCTTCCTTTCCTGGAAGACTCTCTTTCTGATAGCCCTTACTTCGGCTAGGAGAGTGAGTGAGCTTCAGGCCTTGGTCTGTGATAGACCTTACACCAGGTTCTATAAGAACAGGGTTGTCCTCAGGACTCACCCTAAGTTCCTTCCTAAGGTTGTCTCCTCTTTCCACCTCAACCAGGAGGTGGTTCTTCCTACTTTCTTCCCTAGGCCTCATGCAAGTCAGGCTGAAACAGTTCTCCATACCTTGGACTGTAGGAGGGCCTTATCCTTCTACCTTGAACGTACGCAGGGTCATGGGAAGGCTTCTCAGCTCTTCCTTTCTTTTGACCCCAATAACTTGGGGAGGCCTGTGTCCAAGCGTACCTTGTCCATCTGGGTGGCTGACTGTATCACCTGGGCTTACAAGGCAGCTGACCTTCCTTTGCAGGGTAGGGTCATGGCCCACTGTGTGAGGGCAATGGCTACATCAGTAGCTCACCTCCGCTCTGTTCCATTGCAAGACATCTGCAGGGCTGCTACTTGGTCTTCAAGCCAGACTTTTGCAGCCCACTACTGTCTGGAGAGGGAGTCCCGTAGGGACAGTGCTTTTGGCCAAGCAGTATTCCGGAATCTCTTTGAGGTCTAGGCAACTCCTACCCTCTGGTTGGGCTACCTGTGGAGGGTGTGTTCTTGCAAAGCCTTTCCTGTGTTGGTGAGACTAGAGGGAGTTCTCTTGTTCAGCCTGGGTTCCTGGTAGCCCAGAGCTGGGGAGTCACCCATAAGTGAGGACTGATTTCCTGCTTGGTCCTGGAGAAAGAGTAGTTACTCACCTGTAACAGGTGTTCTCCAGGAGCAGCAGGAATCAGTCCTCACTACCCTCCCTCCTCCCCTTGGTGTTGCAGTTGTACATAGTTTACTTTTTACATTTTTGTGTGCTGTTCTTAGCTATGTCATTTGACTGAGGTAAGATGGCACCTTTAGGCGGGAAGGGAACCGCGCATGCGTGCCAGCATTCCCAAAGGCTTTCATGGAAAGCTGGGGAAATGCTCCGCTGGGGCTTCATTGGTGTCGATGACACCCATAAGTGAGGACTGATTCCTGCTGCTCCTGGAGAACACCTGTTACAGGTGAGTAACTACTCTTTCTGCTCACCGGCAGGCCTATCTCTCCATGGTGGTGGCGGACGCCTTCCTTGCCTCGTGATCAGAGGGCCTCATGTACACCTTCCCACCCATGTCACTAATTGCCAAGACATTGTTCAGGACCCTCCACGACACGGCCTTGCTCATCCTGATAGCCCCTTGATGGCCCAGACAACCATGGCTCCTGCTGCTACTCCAGCTATCAGTGGAGACTCCCATCCCGTTGGGGAACTCCAGGGCTCCTACTCCAGGAGGGGGGCTCTCTTCTGCACCCCAACTTGGGGTCCCTTTGCTGACAGCATGGCTGCTGATAGGGTGACTTTAGCCCCTTTAAACCTCTCAGGGGAGGTAGAGGAGATCCTGCTGGCCTCTTATAAGGCTTCCGCTAGGATATCCTACCCCCTCAAGTAGCGCGGGTTTTCAGCTTGGTGTGCAGAGTATGAGACCATCCTGTTCTCCTGTTCAGTGGGACTGATGCTACAGTACCAGTACCTTCCCCACCTCTCACAATCAGAGCTTAAACCAAACTCTGTCAGGGTGCATCTCAGTGCCCTGGTGGTGCACTACCACCCGGTGAATGGCAAACCCCTCTTGGTCCAGCCACTGATGACCTGTTTCCTAAGGGGTCTGCTCTTATCGAAGCCCCCGGTGCGACTGAGTGAGACGACAATGTGGTATTGGGGCAGCTCACTCACCTGCCATTTGACCCTCTGGCTACCTGCCACCTGCGATTCCTTTTGTGGAAGGTGGCATTCCTGGTCGCACTCACCTCCGCTTATAGGGTTAGCAAGCTTCAGGTGTTAGTGGCGGAGGTGCCATATACCAGGCTCTACAAGAACAGGGTAGTGCTCTGAACACACCCTAAATTCCTTCCGAAAGTGGTATTGGCCTTCCACCTCAACCAGGAGGTGGTACTCCCCACCTTCTTTCCAAGACCTCCCACCAGTAGGGCAGAGGGGATCCTTACGGTCCAGGGTGTTAAGAGGGCTTTGTCCTTCTACATCCAACGTACTCAGGGCCCCTGCAAAGCTGCTCAGCTTTTCATCTCATATGACCCCAGTCAACTGGTGGAAGTGGTGACCAAATGTACACTGTCTACCTGGGTGGCGGACTGTATCGCCCTTGCCTATGAGCAGGCATGGCTCCCACTGAAAGGCTGTGTCACGGCGCACCATGTCAGGGCCATGGCAACCTCAGTGGCAGACCTGCGCTCTGTCCTGATGGTGAACATCAGCCGGGTTGCCACTTGGTCGTCAGTCCATACCTTTGCAGCCCATTACTGCCTAGAAAGAGAGTCTTGACGGGACAGTGCCTTCGGCCAGGCTGTGCTCTGTAATCTTTTTGGGGTTTAGGCAACTCCTACTCTCCAGTGTTTAGGCTACCGGAGTGCTGGTTTTTATCGGCCACAGGGGTCTGTAGTTATGGACTCAATTGCTGCTGCTCAAGGCTCCCCTTGAGGATAACTGTTTTTTGCTATGGGCTTTTGGTAGCCTGTAGCTGAGGAGCCCCATATGTGGGAAATGATTTTCTGCTTGTTCCTGGAGAAAGCATAGTTACTCACTTATAACAGGTGTTCTCCAGGGACCAATCCTCACAACCCTCCCTCCTCCCTTTGGAGTTGCTGCTTTACCATTTTTTTTTATTTTTTGCTATGTCATCAGACTGAGCAAGATGGCACCCTTGGGTGGGAAGAGAACCACACCACACGTGTGGTAGTATATCTCAAAGGCTTTCTTTGAAAGCTGGGGGGATGCTTCTGCGAGGGCTCTGTCTGTGCTGAAGTCACCCATATGTGAGGACTGATTCTTGCTATCCCTGGAGAACACCTGTTACAGGTGAGTAACTATGCTTTCAAGGCTGTTGTCTTCATACAGCCTCAAGTGCTACTACTCTCCCCTACGCCTTCCTGCTCCCAGCTCCCCAGGATGGTTTGGACAGAAATGGAGAAAAGATAAAAACATGATAGCAGAAAAAGACCATATAGCCTCTCCAGTCTGCCCTTCTATACCAACTACTATAGTCCCTTTTTTTTTTTTAGATTTGTGCTAGGAGGCTTGATTGCAGGGGGTGACTTGGAACCCAGCAGACCCTGGCTGTATTGGGCTCCCCAGGGTTGAGTACTCCCTTAAGTTGTTCCTAGTGCCTGTGTCCTCGCAGCCACTGTTGTCAGGGGTGGCCCTGCCAGACCAGTCCAGATTAAGGAGTTATACCTCCTGCCAGCAGATGATGGAGACAGTTTGGTTTTTTTCTTCTATGCTGTGATATCATCACTCCAATACATGAGGTCAGACACTCATAGAATTTGGAGCACCTGATCAAAAACTAAATTGTCAGTGTGTTTTGTTGTGAGAATAAAATCCTCTTGTAACAATTTCTTTTTAATCGTTTTTATAAATACTGTACCAAACACCACCACTCTGTGTGAAACACTATAAACAAATCATAAAATGTTAAACTTGTGGTTAAACTCCACTAATACCCAGTTTTATGAAGAAACAAGGGCTGTGAGAAGCGACCGTGCAAACACAGCACTGCATTTCAAGTTCTCAATTCAGTCTTCTGAGCTCTGCTTCAATGCTCAAGTAAGACGCCTTGTCTGCACAGCATCAGGATTTGAATTGCCATCAGCAAAATGGGGCTTTGAATTTAAAATGCTGGCCTGTGACATCAAAAAGGAAGGATCAATTGATCACATGATCCACAAAGGAACAAAGTAGCAACAGAAGAATGATGGCAGTCAAGACAAAGTAGGTAATCACAATAGATGTAACTAATCTAGTTCCCGATTTAATCCAATCGAGGCAACAGTTGACAGTCTGAAGATCCAAGACTGTTCTAAAACTTGTAGTTTATGCTCATGATCCCCCTCTCGAGGATCATAAGGAACAGAGTATATTACCCTCTATTGTAACTCAGACATTATTGACAAAAATATTGGCTGGTCCTGTCTACATAAGTGTTTTCAATGTGATCTACAGATCATGTAGTACACATAGCATCACCAACAGCTAGACCATTGATCCCTTATACCTCTCTTGGTCACTACAAATGTGTGGGATGCAGTTTCTGTGACACTACCATTACTGGGCCCTAGTTGGACTGATCAGGCTACTGGTAAGACATATTTCCATTGGCAAACCTCTTGCACCTCATCATGAGGTATATATGATACTTTGCCCATGTCTCTTTCATCCTGTTAAGTCCTGATTATATGAACATTTGTCTAGACCAGCGGTTCGCGACCCCCATGGGGGTCGCCACAGGATTTAGCGGGGGTCGCCTCGTCTCTGCCAAGTTAAAAAAAAAATTTAAAACACGCACAAGTTGCTGCCGCTGCCAAGTCTGCTTCTCGGCAGTGGCAAACTCACCCCCTTCTTTCTGATGCAGCCGTGGCTCCCTGCCTCTTAGGGAACCATGGCTGTGCCTGTAAAATTGTTGCGGAGCCTCCCTGTCTCTCGACGGGCTCCGTGCAGCATTGTCCCACCTCCAAAGGAAGTTCTTTACCACTTCCTTTGGAGGCGGGACAATGCTGCACGGAGCCCATCGAGAGACGGAGGCTCCGCAACGATTTTACAGGCACAGCCACGGTTCCCTAAGAGGCAGGGAGACGCGGCTGCATTAGAAGGGAGGCAGACATGGGGAGAGGTGATGAGGGGGTAGGGAACCTGCAACACGGCTGATATGGACAGGGGGGAGGGGGGGCTGACGTTTACAGGGGGCTGACATGGAGGGAGGAGGGGCTGATGAGGGAGGAAGCTGATATGGATGGATGGGGGCTGATATGGACAGAAGGAGGGAGGGGGTTGACATGGAGGGAGGGAGCTGATATGGATGGAGGGAGGGAGGCTGACGGATGGATGGGGGGGCTGACATGGACAGGGGGGCTGACATGGAGGGAGGGAGCTGATATGGAGGGAGGGGGACTGACATGGACAGAGGGAGGGAGGGGGCTGACATGGAGGGAGGGGGGCTGACATGGACAGAGGGGGCTGACATGGAGGGAGGGGGGCTGGCATGTACAAAGGGGAGAGACAAGGACATACTGGACGGGATAAATGCTGGACAGAGGCGAGAGACAGTGCGGGTTAGGATTATAATGGGCTGATGGAGCTAGCACTGGTAATGGGCAGATGGGGTGGGGCTAGGACTGGTAATGGGTTGATTAGGGAAGGCTAGGACTGGGAATGGACTGATCAAGGGGCGGTTGGGACTGGTAATGGGCTGATAGGGGGGTAGGACTGGTAATGGGCTGATTAGGGGAGCCTAGCACTGGTAATGGGGTTGAGGGGGGAACGAGCACTGGAAATGAGCTGATTAGGGGAGGCTAGGACTGGTAATGGGCTGATGGGGTGGGATAGGACTGGTAATGGACTGATGGGAGGCTAGCATTGGAAATGAGCTGATCGGGGGGGGGGGGCTATGACTGGAAATGAGCTGATTAGTGGAGGCTAGGACTGGTAATGAGTTGATGGGGGGGTAGGACTGGTATTGGGCTGATTAGGGGAGGCTAGCATTGGTAATGGGGTTGAGGGGGGATTAGCACTAGAAGTGAGCTGATTGGGGGGCTTTGACTGTTAATGGGCTGATTGTGGGGAGGGGAGGATAGAGCTGCTGGCCCTGGAAGAAAACTGGGGGCTAAGGCTACAAATGGGCTGATACGAGGGGATGGGAGAATGGAAATGGAAGGCAGTGGATCTGAGAGGGGCTGCCATGGTATTTGTACTAGAAGGGACTGCTCAGTGGGGAAGGAGGGGGACTTGAAGGGAATGGACACCAGTGGCAGTCATGGGAATGCAAGTTGACATTGGAAGGTACTGGGAGTGAGGACTGGAAAGGGGCTGATACTGGGGAGGGGTTACTGGGACTGGAAATAGGCTGATGGAAAGAAGTGAAGAAAACAAAAGAAGAGATAAGAAATGGCAGATGGACCATAGACCACAGAAAGAGAGCTAAGAGAAGACAGGAAAGCAGAAGCCTCATATCAGGACCAGCATGATCAGAGAATAAATTGGTCAGACAACAAAGGTAGAAAAAATAATTTTATTTCATATTAGTGATTTGACTACAAAATCATAATTTTGAAATCAAATATTGTTACTTGTTATTGTGATTAATTATTGTGGTTTAAATAAGTAAATTTTATAAATAAAAACATATTGCAAAGGCCTATAATATATTAATAATTCAACAAATGATTACAGCGACAATGCATTAACGGTAAAGGAAGAGAGACGCATTTGATTTTATCATTGGGGGTCACAACAAGTTGACCAATGGTAAAAGGGGTCACGGTACAAAAAAGGTTGAGAATCACTGGTCTAGACTTAATTCAAAAGTTGTAAGTGCCCCAATGGTTAATCATTGTATCCAATTTCACCACATTTTCTCTGATTTACGATGGAGGGTAATAGGCTACTTTCCTTATAACCTCCGAGGGGGGGGGGGGGAGGCAGATTGAGCATAAACTACAAGTTTTAGAACAGTCTTGGATCTCCAGACTGTCAGTTGTTGCCCCGACTAGATTAAATCGGGAACTGTATTGGTGGCGGCTGTTGTGATTGCCTACTTTGTCTTGACTGCCATCATTTTTCTGTTGCTACTTTGTTCCTCTGTAGATCATGTGATCAATTGATCCTTCCTTTTGATGTCGCATGCCGGCGTTTTAAATTCCAAGCCCCATTTTTATTTATTCATTTAACAGTATTTCTATACTGCCTTCTTCAATCAAGGCGGTATAGAATCATTTTGCTGAAGGATATTCAAATCCTGATGCTGTGCAGATGAGGTCTTTTACTTGAGCGTTGAAGCAGAGCTCAGAAGACTGAATTGAGAGCTTGAAACGTAGTGCTGCATTCACGTGTCATTACAGGATCCTACAGCCAGCTTCCAACAGCGGTTGTTTCTTCATAGAACTGGACATCAGCGGAGTTTAACATCAATTTTATGATTCTTTTGTAGTGTTTCACACAGATAAGTTGTGTTTGAATACACTGTAGTGTGGTGTTTGGTACACTAATTATAAAAATGATTAAAAAGGAAGATTTGTTACAATAGGATTTTATTCTCACGACAAACACTGACAATTTAGTTTTTGATCAAGTGCTCAGAGTTCTATGATTGTCTGACTTCATCTATTGGAGTTTTTGTTGTGGACTTTTTTGGGGTCTAATATTGTTAAATTAGTTCAGTAGTGACATCATCACTGGCATAAACTGGATTCCAGGGTGGCCATGTGTTAGACCTGTGCTGTTGTGTGCACACATTACCCACATTGATGGACCGTGAGCTACATGTTTCATCGGAACATTGATAGCATGCAACACAGCACATGTTCTTGTATGTATCTGGACTGTGGAGGGGCTGCTCAGGTCGGAGATGCACATTGCCTGCTTATCTTCCATGGAAGGCTTTCTTGGAGCAATTTGCTTACAGTACCCAGTGCTGAAAAGGAGACTGCCTGGGGAGTGAATGTTTCTTCTCACTGTTCTGGTTCCCGCCTCTCCTCTGCCACAGAGGAACTGTGGTTGAGAGGGTGCTGCCTACCATCAGGGGTACTGAATGTCAAAGCGTCTCCAAGTTCAAGACTGTGTTCTCTGAATTCTTCTCCTTCCTAATCATCCTTCCATTCCAATCTCGATGTGCGGGTTATGCTCATCCATCAACAGATGGAGACTGAGAACAACACACTCTTCCGCTTAAGTGTGCTTCCCTTGCAGAGCCAGTAGATCTCATTTTCCAGCAGGTGGATGAGCATAGTCTCTGCTGGCTGGATTTTCCTTTGATGCTGGGCCGCAGAACCCGATGGGGCTTGATCCCTCCCCCCTCTTCTCCCCTAGCTGCTTCTCAGGACCCTCGGCTGGGCAGGAGATGGCTGCTCCCTCTTCTCCTCTCCAACTCTTGGGAGGGGGCCAGAGATTGAGCTCTAGTAGAGCTGCTGCATTTTGGGAGAGGAAACAGCAACACAGCAGACCCTGACTGGCCTTTGGGATCCTTCCTGTGAGGTATGTACATGGATGAATCTGAGAGGGGTCAATGCGTGGCCTGAAGCAGTTGCCGGTGCCTGCTCTCCATGGTCATCCTTTGCTGTGGCTGTGTGAAAGAGAATGTGGCCACCATGGAAAGCATAACTGGTGGTTCGGGGGCCTCTGAGGCAGCCATAGGACGTCAAGCCAGTTGTGATCATTTGTTGGGGGAGGCTGGCAGCCCTACAGCTTTGGCGGGAACAGCTGCCATGCTGATTTCTGCCTCTGTTCCTGCTCTGGAGAGAGAGGAGCCTCCAGTGTTACTGCTGATGTCTTCAGACCACCTGGCGTCATCGGCAGGGTCATTGGGCAATGGGAGTAGGTCCCCCTTTTCCCCAGAATATGTTTTTATTGCACCAGGCCTTTATTTTACAGCAGGGGCTTGGTGGGGGAGCTTCCTTGGTCACATCACCCCTGGCAGTGGGTAAGCACCTGCACTGGGAGATGCCTCCTGATCTGGAGGACTGGGCTGGGCCTCTATGGGGTCCCTGGGATCCTTGGGGTTCCTGGAAGGATCTTCAGATCTTGTGGAAGATCTTGACTAGGAAGAGCTGGAAGAAGGGGAGCTCCTGGTAGGCGAGGACTCAGCAGTCTGAATTTTTTACTGGGATGAGTTGCCTTTGCTGATTGTGCCTCACAATACAGAGCCCCTACTGCCAAGAGTGATGAACTCTCCAAAGTTCTTGAGTCAGTATGTGCACACAGCACCCTTCAAAAATCCTTTATAGCCCTAGGAGATTTTAAACTTGGAACATCTCCTAACAAGAAGGCTAGATCCTTCCTGAATGCCATGAAAGCCTTACACTAACGCCAATTACTAAAAAATCTGGCACGACTCCTGACCTTATCCTCATCCCCCAAACAATGCTAAACCACAACCATATAACACACCCCACAATCACCCCAATACCATGGTCAGACCACCACCTAATCAATTTTACCTTGCGCATCACATGACCATCTGAACAAGAACCCCTGCAACCAATGTTCCCTCTAATTTTCTGTAGGCTGTGTGCGCATAAAATATCAGCTGTGTGCAGCTTTTGAAGGAAGGTTAAATTTTTGTGTGCCACATAACGACACTCGGAGTTATATACTTTAAAATTTGACTACACGTCAGAATACAGTATGTACACCACATTGATTTTAATCAAATTAAATAAATATAGATGATTACTAAATGAAGCGGGAAATTTCTAGTAATTACAATCATAACTTTTAAATTTTAAGACGTCTGTGTTGTTTTCTATCAGAATCAGAGCTGCAATTTTTGTGCGCTCTGTTGTAAAGTATGTGCGCTCGCTTGGTGAGGTGTGTGCGCGCGCACACGCGCACAGCTTAGAGGGAACAGTGCCTGCAACACAATTGCAGAAGACTTAAAAGCTTTAACAAAGATGAATTCCTGAACAAAATAATCCCCAAGCTACAGCAAGAGACAGGTACTGGATGACACTGTTGATACCTGGAATAGCTCTTTATCTGCAGCAGCGACAGCACCAGGAAACCTTCAACCACACACACAATAAAAATGGCACCCTGGTACTCCAACGAAATCAGGTCAGCTAAAAGACTCCTAAGAAGACTTGAAAGAAAATGGAGACAGACAAATGTTCCAGCCATCCTACATCAATACAAAACCCTACCGATGGAATACACCAACACAATAGATACAGACAACACCACCATACAAATCTCATGCAATCAGCCAAAAACCAAGGTAACTATTCAGCGCTCCTGAAATACACCCTCAAAGCATAGTGAATTGCCTAAGGGATAAATACACCATACAACCACAATGACTTCAACACACATAGTAACGTAGTATATGATGGCAGATAAAGACCAGTATGGTCCATCTAGTCTGCCCAGCAAGGCAACAAGAGTAGGTGCACCTGCTGTTCCGTGCAGGTCACCCCTCCCCATGCCTTTGTTTAGGGGTGTACCCACCGCTCCATATAGGTCACCCCTATTTGTTGGGATATAAGAGATAGTTATGTTTGTTTTGATTCTCCAGGAATAAGCAGGAAGTCAGTCTTCACATATGGATGACATCGGCACCGATGGAGCATTTCCCCAGCTTTCAAATAAAGCCTTTGGGAATGCCACCACGCATGCATGTCCCCTTCCCACCCAAAGGTGCCATCTTGATCAGTCTCCCTTTTTCTGCGGAGCTCTTCGGATGCACGTCCCTGTACCTCGGAAAAAGTTTTTTTCCTATTGTTTTCTATTCCGGTTTCCCAGTCCTCTTCCTGCCGTTCCAGTGCCCCTGCTTCAGCAGCTGACCCTGGGACTTTATTTTTTTTCCCCCTTTCCTCTTGCATCCAGCTTGTTTTGCGCCTTTTTTTTTAACCGCTGGCCGTACCAAAGGTCTTTGACTTTTCAGGGATCCTTTTTGCCCCCATGGCCTCCGGTTTTAAAAAATGTGACAGATGCTCCAAAAACATGTCCCTCACGGACACCCATGACTTGTCTTCAGTGTCTTGGAGCGGACCATAACCCGGAGCCCTGCTCCTTTTGTAAAAAGATGTCCTCCAAGGCCATCCAGAGCTGTAAGCAGAAACTGGATGATATTTTCCGCAAGACAGCCCCGGTGTCCCTGGCAGCTTTCTGCTCCGCTGACCCTCTGCCTCTAGGGTCCCCCGCGGCACTGGTGGCACTCTGAGCAAGAGTCTCCTGAAAGGGAGCGGAAAAAGAAGAGGGCCTCAAGGATCCTGTTGGCTCCTCGGTAGTCCCTGGATTTGGAGGTGCGGCCCTAAAAGGTACCTCATACAGATATGGAGGCCTCCGGCAATGGTGCCCGGTCTCCTGAGGGTCGTCCTGGCGAGGACCCCCTCTCCTTGACGCCCGACCCAGTTACTCCACTGGTACACGCTCTGAAACTTCGAGGGCAGTGCCTGTCTTGGCTCCCCAGACTGCTGCAGCAACACCTGAGAGCCAAGGGCCTCATGAGGGATCCTGGCAGAGGTCGCGATCTCCTTCCCAGTCCTTGGGTGCAAGATCTTCCCGGCCAGCACCTCCGGCTCCAGAGGGGCTTTGGCCTCAAGAGCCCAGCGTGCTTCACGGACTTTGCTTGAGTAGCCTAGTTCAGAGTACCCCTCGGAGATTTCAGTCTGGGAGTCCAACAGGGATACTTCCCCTGAATCCTGGACTCATTGGGACCTCCCCTCAGATCCTTCCTGCCCTCTCAGAAGCGGCGGTGCTTCCCAAGGATACCTCCTTTTGGAGTTTGTGTGGGACATGGCTTGAGCCCTGGCACTCTCTACATAATCCGAGGAGGAGCCCCATGTGGAGGAACTCAATATTTTGCAATACGAGGCCCCGCAGAGGGAATCCCTCATGGTTCCAGTCCCACCCATTCTGACCCGGCTGTTCCTCCGCATGTGGGGATGCCAGCGTATATTCCCATTGTCAGCAAGCGCCTGGACACCATGTACAGGGTCCACCTGGGGCCTAGTTTCCGGAAGGTCCAGATCCCCCATACCTCAATGATAGTGGAATCTGCCATGCGGAAGCAGAAGAGTCCAAAAACACACTGTTCGGTCCCACCAGGTAGGGAATCTCACGCCTTTGACACCCTTGAGTGAAAGGCCTACCAAGGCTCCATGCTGGCTTGCTGCATCCGGGCTTACGAGCTATATATCGGTATGTTCCTTCATGACCTCATGAAGGAACTCGGGGGGGCTTCCAGGCGGGCCTTGACAGCGATTACCTCCATCATTTCCAGTCCCTCCTGAAATCAGTGGGGGACTGTTAGAAGTACCTTTCTTGCACTGCATACGACAGCTTCGAGTCCTCTGCTTGGGTAGCGGCTGCAGGTATTGGGGCCAGGTGACAGGCCTGGCTGCAATCCTCGGACCTCGAACAATGGGTACAGGAAAAGCTGCTTGATGTTGTTTGACAAACTAATGGAGGACAAAGTAGCGGAGATTTAAGAAATCTCAACAAGTACCTGGTGCGGGAGAGGTTCAAAATGCTCTCCCTTGGCGCCTTGCTACCCTTTCTCCGGCAGGGCGACTGGCTATGCTCCTTGGACCTTCAGGATGCGTATGCTCATATCCTGGTCTGAACTTCATATAATCATTGAACCACACAAATTACCCAGACCAGCCCAGCATAGAACAGAAAAGAATAGCTGGCTTAAGCTGGCCCATACTAAATAACATAGGGCCTAAAACCAATACATAAGTTGCACTGTATATATTGCTGTAAATAACGCTGTAGATATGTTATTCCCTGTTGAATCCAGGTTTTGACCCTTGTTTAATGTCATTTCTATGTGGCCCGTCCGCATAGTAATATGTTTTATTGTAAACCGCACTGATACGTAATAGCGCGGTATATAAGAGAAGTTAAATAAATAAATAAATAAATAAATAAATACCCGAAGCAAAGAAAATACTTACGCTTCAGAGTACAAGGGAACCACTACCAATACAGGGTGCTTCCCTTCAGCCTTGCTTTCGCTCCGCAAGTGTTCACCATGTGCCTCGCGGTAGCCACAACTCACCTTCGGTTGCAGGGCACCTTCGTCTACCCTTATCTAGACAATTAGCTCGTTTCAGGGGAGACGGCCGAAGCATGGCGGGCCACGGCCTGCAACATCCATCTCCTTGAGCACCTCGGCTTCATGGTGAATTACACCTCACTCCGGTCCAATCCCTGGAGTTCATCAGCGCGTGCCTCAACACCCAGTGGGCGATGGTCTTCCTTCCCCAGGACAGGGCAGACCACCTCATCTCCCTGGCCTCCGCGGTCCAGCACTGCGACACAGTTTCGGCCCAGGCGATGCTCCATCTTCTCGGCCATATGGCCTTAACGGTCCATGTCGTCTCCAATGCCCATCTGCACATGCGAGCGGCACAGTGGTGCCTTCGCACTCAATGGGCTCAGGCAACAGGCTGTCACTACCCAACTGTCAGAGTCCCTCAACTGATGGCAGACAGATTTGTCTGACAAGACCTGCCTCTGGTGAATCCATGCTGCCTCGGATCCTGTAATCCGCTGGACTCCAGAAACCTCACTATTTTCTCTTTCAGCAGCTCTTCCAATAATTTTACTCACCACCGAGGTTAAACCAGCTGGCCTGTAGTTTTTAACTACATCATTACTTCCGCTTTTGTATAACGGGATCACATGTGTCAGGCACCAATCCAGACTCCAACGAGGCAAAGAACAAGTCAGTCAGTGGAGCTCAGTTTTCTCAGTCAAGTTCCCTCAGTATTTTCGGGTATATCCCATCTGGTCCCATGGCTTTGTCTACTTTAAGTTTAGCTAGCTTCTCACGAACACAGTCTTCTGAAAATTGTTCAAGATGCCCCTCGCTTCTGTTCCTGTTTGTGGGTGTTTTCTGAGGTCCTGCTCCTGGTTTTTCATCTGTGAACACAGAATAGAAAAATTTGTTAAGCAATTCTGCTTTATCCTCATCAGCTTCTACATATTCTTCCCCTTGAGTCTGACAATACCACTTTTGTCCTTCCTCTTCTCACTAATATATCTGCAAAATGTCTTATCCCCCCATTTTATTGCATTGGCTATTTCCTCCTCTTTCTGAATATTTGCTTTCCTGATTACTTTGCTAGCTTCTCTAAGTTTTTCCAAATATACAATGCCTGTCTTCCTCTCTCTCTGGTCTCTTGTATTTCATGAAGGCCTCCCTCTTTTCCTTCACCCTTTCAGCTACTCCTTTTGAAAACCATAGCAGTTTCCTTTTATCTTTATTTACCATTTTAACAAAAAGGTTGGTTGCCCTTAAAATATCCCCTTTCAGTTTTGCCCACTGTTTTTCTACATCCCCCAGCTGTTCCCATCCCACTAACGACTCCCTGAGGTATTGGCCTATCTTGGCAAAGTTAGTTTTCCTAAAGTCTAAGACCCTCACTTTTGAATTGATTTTATCAGCCCTCATCCTATTAATGAACCACACCATCTGGTGACCACTGGATGCCTATCTCGATTGGCAGGGCGGTACCAAGAGCTTGCTTGTAATGGCTGAGGCAACCCCGCTCCTGCAGTGGGTGGAGGTCTGTCTTCTTGTGAACATAAGAACATAAGATATGCCATACTGGGTCAGACCAAGGTCCATCAAGCCTGTTTCCAGCAGTGGCCAATCTAGGTCACAAGTACCTAGCAGTTTCCCCAAAAGACACAGGTTCCACAATGCTTGTACTGGGGCAAGCAGTGGATATTCTGGGTCCACTTTAATAATGGTTTATGGACCTTTCCTCCAGGAACTTGTCCAAACTACTTTTAAACTCGGCTACATTAACAACTTGTACTACATCCTCTGGGAGCAAATTCCAGAGTTCGATTACACGTTGAGTGAAAAAAATATTTTCTCTTATTAGTCTTAAATAGGTTACCCTGTAGCTTCATTGCATGCCCCCTACTCTCTCTGTATTTTGATGGCATAAATAATCGATCTACGTTTACCCATTCCATTCATTATAGACCTCATATCATATCTCTACTCAGCCGTCTCTTTTCAAGGTTGAAGAGCCCTAAACCTTTTAGCCTCTCTTCATATGAGTATCCTTCCATCCCTTTTACCATTTTGGTGGCTCTTCTCTGTACCTTTTCTAATAATGCTATATCCTTTTTAAGATAAGGCAACCAGAATTGCACACAATATTCAAGGTGCGGTCACACCATGGAACGATACAGAGGCATTATAATATCCTTTGTTTTATTCTCCATTCTTTTCCTTATGATACCTAGTATTCTATTTGCTCTCTTAGCCGCCGCTCCACACTGGGCAGAGGGTTTTAGCATGTTATCCACGATGACGCCTAAATCTTTTTCCTGGGTGGTAGTTCCTAATGTGGAACCTTGCATCGTGTAACCATAGTTTGGATATTTCTTTCCTAGGTGCATAACTTTGCACTTGTCCACATTAAATTTCGTCTGCCATTTGGATACCCGTCTTCCAATTTATCAAGATCCTCTTACAGTTTTCCACAATTCTCATGAGTTTTAACAACTTTGAATAGTTTTGTGTCATCTGCGAATATGATAACCTCACTCGTTATTTCCATTTCCGGGTCATTTATGAATATGTTAAAAAGCAGCAGTCCCAGCACAGATCCATGGGGTACTCCACTATTCACCTTTATCCATTGGGAAAATTGGTCATTTAGCCCAACCCTCTGCTTTCTATCTTTTAACCAGTTCCTGATCCACAATAGTACACTACCTCTTATCCCATAACTTTAATTTTGCTAAAAGTCTCTGATGAGGGACCTTGTCAAAGGCTTTCTGAAAGTCCAGATACACTATATCAACTGACTCACCTTTGTCTACCTGTTTATTCACACCTTCAAAAAACTAGTATCCTTCAAGGATACATTGTTCCAAACCATGCGCTCTTGGGCAACTGTCGACTTTCCGCTATTATCTAGGTTTTTTTTTTTTTTTTCATTTTAAATTTTTTATTGAGAATTACTCTGTCAATTACAACATACTTTGTATACAACATTATACCATCTCCACCATAGTCCAACATTCTTTGTACTCAACATTATACATTCTCCCCAATGTTTACCCTCCATAACACAGTATTACCCCTCATACTAGTGCATTCTACCTATTTAGCTCTTCCTATATGTTCCCCCTCCCCTTTACTGTCCACCCCTTCACCCTCCCCTCCCTCCACTTTTTTCCCCTTATGCTCATCCATCATACCATCATCATCTCCCTCTCCAACTTCCACTTGTATATGTCTCACTCCTTTTTACTCCTATTCTCTCTGATTCTGCACTAATACCATACATCCACACTAACTGTTCTAACATGCAGCCAACCTTCCATCCTCTTTCCGCTCCCTTTCTTCCTCCCTCCAGGCCTCCAACCACTTCCACACACCCTTCCATTGTTCTGCACTCCTCGCCTTTCCCTCATCGCAGCTCTGTCAATTTATACATCAGGCTCACCTCTGCCATTCTTCGGACAAATCCTGCCAGTTGTGGTGCGCTCTGCCCCACCCAATGTTGGGCTATCTCTCACCTTGCTGCTACTATACAATGATGCAGCACTCCCCACCCCCATCCCGTCTAGGGATATCTTCATCAAGTTGGTGCAGCAAACATGTCTCGGGGCTTCTTTGCAATCTATATCCAGTCACGGCATGTATCATATCTATAATCTTTACCCAATAGACCTGTATCCATTCACACTTCCATCACATATGTAGCCAATCCCCCCCTCTCCTGACATCCTTGCCAACATTGTTTATCCTGTCCCTTTCCAGCTCTTGTCCTGTGCACTGGCATCCAGTACCATCTAAATAGCACTTTATAGGCACTCTCTGTTATTTGTGTAGCAATTGATATATGAGCTATCATCTGGATTATCTTATCCCAGACCTCTTCATTCCATCTCACCCCCAAGTCTTCCTCCCATTTCAACATATAGCTCAGTTTACTCTCCCCTCCCTCCATCAAGCCTTTGTAAATTCTGGACAAAACCCCCCTTTGACCCAGATGACCTGAGCAGATGGCCTCAAACCATCCTCTGTTGTCTCATAAATCTTTCCATACTTTTGGTTGTCTTATAAAGTGGCTAAGTTGCAAATATGCAAAATAATCACTTTCCTTTAACCGATATAGATCCTTAATGCCCTCAAACTCATAAGACCCCCTTTGGATGCAGCTATTGGTGTATATGTGTCAACCCTGTTTTGGCCCATCTGTGTAAGATGTGTACCCCGGGCCCTTGTCCCCTATAGAAACAGGCCTCGAGTGTCATTCCCTGTATATAGGCTTTATCGTGAACTAACAATCTCTTATTTCGTTTCCAGACTTTCAAACTATGCACTATCATGGGGTTTAGCAGGTGAGCATCAAGACGTTTACTCCCCCTCTATACCACTCATTCCAGTCCCACCCCCCACTACCAACTCTTTCTCCATTTGGACCCACTGTTTCTGTGCTCCTTTTTGCCAGTCATATATTGTTTTCAGTTGCGCTGCCTCATAATATTTTCTCAGGTTGGGTACTCCTAACCCCCCTTCTCCCTTGGCTCTTTGCATTACAGTCATCGCTACTCTTGGACGCCTCCTTATCCATATGAATCTTGAAAGACTAGAAAAGGGGACTGTTACTTCTGGAGAGAGATCTGCAACCGTGAGTATTGTCAGACGGCTGCCTAGGGTGAGAACTTACACAATCTTGACGATGCATATATTCATATGATTCTTGCAAGGTATTGTGGGTATTGTAGTTCATTCACTCCCAAACACAGCTGATGACAATAATTTGAGTTGTGAAACCAAGTGGTAAGATCAATAAAATACTTCTTTTATTGATGGGGTTTTAATTCACCCAGCACATGTATGCTTGATAGCACTATAAATGAGGTTACTTGCTTGCAGTGTTTAAAATGGATAACAAAAAGTCACAAAGTAAACCAGAAAACAACCTTCAGCTTGTCAGGCAATTAGCTAATGTTTTCTTAGCAAGTAATTACCAAATACAAAGGCACAAAGTAAAGAATAAACTTTGCTGGTTAGGTTAACTTCTGCTTATTTTCCACGCCGATCTCAGCAGTGATTCTCCCTTGCTCACACACACAATCAGGTGCAGCCCTAATTACTATCAATGGACCAGCTGAAAGCCTTTAGCTGGCTGGCTGCTACTGTGTGAGCCCAAATCCTGCTTTAAGAGCTGTTTGCAGTGGAAATAAAGAACAAAGTTAGGTTTCTTTGTGATGGCTGATGTGTTTGCTCATAGAAAACTAGCAATAGCATTTAGATAAAGAACAGTCCATGTAAATAGTTTCATCTGCTGTATTTCCCCCTGCATCAACAATCATAGGGTCAATATCATACATTGGCACAGATGAGTCTTTCATTAAGGCACTATCATGAGAATGCTTATTCCCTTGCTGCCATTCTCTATTATAGATAGGGTCTGGATCAGTGTTCATACCTGAGCCTCTCCTGCTATCATTATTCCTCTCTGTATAGCCTGGCCAATATGTAATCCAATTCTGATGTCCAGCCTTCCAATCTTGATCCCTGGACACTGGATCTCCTCTCACATACCTTCTGGCCTTGGTCTGAAAGTCCCTTCCACATGCAGTCTTCTCTCTTCCAGGTAGCCACTGGTGATTCCTATCTCTGCCAATCCATTCCTCTGGCTGAATCCAGTCCAATGGACTCTGCTGGCTTTTGGAATACCTCCCAGTATGAGTACTGCCTTGGAATCTCCCAGACCTTCCAATGGCCTTTCTTCTCTTCCTTCCAGAGAGTTTCCTTCTCTCTCTATCTGCTTGGCTTGGCTTCTGTTTCTCCAGGTGATACTGGTGCTTGTAGCCGTTGCTGAAGCTCTCCCTCAAGCTCTTTCTGTGGCTTTTGCTGAAGCTGTTCTTGAAGCTTTCCCTGAAACTAGGCTGGAGCTTGTAGTAACTGTTATCTGAAGAATAAGCTCTATTCTTATTCTGTCCTAATGTGTGCTGCTCCCTAACACAGCGCAGCTGTCTTGAATCAGGCCCTGCCCTTTGAGATGAGTGCTTAGGGATTACCTCATAGCTCTCTTGATTGCACACAGATTCTCTCACTTCAGCCCCTCTCATGGCTGCTGGAAACCTGGTGCATTCTGGGACTGGTAGTCTTTTATGTGAAAACTCTGTTTTCTTGCTTCTACCAGAACTGACAGGTTGCTTGTTCAGAGTCACATCATCCTTTCTATAGCTCCTACCTGAGCTATGATAAGCTTCCTTATCACAGTATATACTTCTGGGAATTTTCTGAAAGGAATTATTTTTATTAAACTAATTAATCTGTGAACCCACTATTTTTGTTAAATCAGTCAGGGCCTAGTAGCAGCAGTTTAAGTTTACATTTAAAACACAGAAGAGAGCTTTCTGGTTAAATTTAGAAGCCAGCAGAGAGCTTGTAGTTTAAATTTCATAATAAGATAGAGCCTAGCAGCAGCAAAGAGCTATAATTTAAATCAAATAAGAATATAGATTAGCACAAAAGGCAAAACAGGGTCAGTACTCTTTGAGCAGCAAATAGTCTTCTAGAGACCTTCACAAAGAGGCCTTCTACCTAGGGGGCAAGAGACCTGTGAAACCTTTTTCAATAGGTGTAAACACCAGGTGGCAGATCAAAAGGCCATTTTGAAAGACTCCTATCCAAGAAAGGACTGTTAATCATCCAGGAAGTTGGTCACAGCTTACCTCAGCAGCACAGGCATAAATAGCTCAACCAGAGCTCTGTGAGCCTCAGTCTTGAAAGACTAGAAAAAGGGGACTGTTACTTCTGGAGAGAGATCTGCAACTGTGAGTATATACGTCTGGGAATTTTCTGAAAGGAATTCTTTTTATTAAAGCTAATTAATCTGTGAACCCACTATTTTTTGTTAAATCAGTCAGGGCCTAGTAGCAGCAGTTTAAGTTTACATTTAAAACACAGAAGAGAGCTTTCTGGTTAAATTTCATACCCAGCAGAGAGCTTGTAGTTTAAATTTAATAGTCATTCAGAGCCTAGCATCAACAAAGTACTTTTAGTTTAAATTTAAAACACAGAAGAGAGCTTTCTGGTTAAATTTAGAACCCAGCAGAGAGCTTGTAGTTTAAATTTAATAGTCATTCAGGGCCTAGCATCAGCAAAGTACTTTTAGTTTAAATTTAAAACACAAAAGAGAGCTTTCTGGTTAAATTTAGAACCCAGCAGAGAGCTTGTAGTTTAAATTTAATAGTCATTCAGGGCCTAGCATCAGCAAAGTACTTTTAGTTTAAATTTAAAACACAGAAGAGATCTTTCTGGTTAAATTTAGAAGCCAGCAGAGAGCTTGTAGTTTAAATTTCATAATAAGTTAGAGCCTAGCAGCAGCAAAGAGCTATAATTTAAATCAAATAAGAATATAGCTTACCTCAGCAACACAGGACAGGGTACTGTGTAGCAGCCCTCTTTTAATAAGTGTTATTTCCCTCCCTCCCTCCCCACATCCACCCACCCTTGGGATAATCGTAGCTTTATAGGTACTTACACATTTTAACAGACAGGAGGTGCTCTCAGGTGAAGCTCGTTACCCAAATCAGTCATACACTAAGGACCTGAGATTAATTAAGTTTCAGGTGAACAAGGTATATTAAACGTATTAGGTACAGTTTTATTGGCAACCCTTAGTAAGTAAAGAACTTAAAGATCTAAACAAAAACTTAAAACTAAGATGCAGACAGCAGTCCAGCAGCGAGATGGGGGCTTTCCAGTCTTTTGCATTGAGTGTCACATGTATGATTTTCTCCCAGTTGGTGAGAGGTCTTACGTGTGTGTACTAGGTGCAAGGAGCTCTTTGCTCTCAGGGAACGAGTCCGTTCTCTAGAGGCTAGAGTAGCAGACTTGGAAAACATAAGACAGACAGAGAGGTACATAGACGAGACCTACAGAGATATAGTCCTGAAGTCCCACCTGCAGTCTGGCAGCATCCCTGTTGCCATGGAGGAGAGAGGTCACGTGACAGGAGAGCATCACCCTGGTGTGGCAGGAAGTGATCCTGTAACTAGGACCTGTCCTCTAGGTGATGTAAAACCCTCTCGCACCGAGGAAGTTTCTCCAGGGCCATGTGCCCATGAGGGAAGGGTTAGGACAGCCGTTATAGTTGGTGATTCGATCATTAGGCATGTAGATAGCTGGGTGGCTGGTGGACATGAGGATCGCCTGGTAAGATGCCTGCCTGGTGCGAAGGTAGCGGACCTCACGCGCCACCTAGATAAGGTCTTAGATAGTGCTGGGGAGGAGTCTGCTGTCTTGGTACATGTCGGTACCAATGACATAGGAAAATGTGGTAGGGAGGTTCTGGAGGCTAAATTTAGGCTTTTAGGTAGGAAGTTGAAATCCAGAACTTCCAGGGTAGCGTTCTCCGAAATGCTTCCCGTTCCACGTGCAGGACCCAAAAGGCAAGCAGAGCTCCGGAGTCTCAATGCGTGGATGAGACAATGGTGCAGAGATGAGGGTTTTGGATTTGTTAGGAACTGGGGAACATTCTGGGGGAAAAAGTGGCTCTTCCGAAGGGATGGGCTTCACCTTAACCGGGATGGAACCAGGCTGCTGGCATTAACCTTTAAAAAGGAGATAGAGCAGCTTTTAAACTAGATAATAGGGGAAAGCCGACAGTCGCCCAAGAGCGGATGGTTCGGAAGAATGTATCTTTGAAGGATACTACCAAAAGCAGAGAGGTTCCAAAAAAGTAAAGTAGCCCAAATGCCCTCAAGTATGGAGCAGACAGAGCTTAAAGATCCCAAATTACCCATGTCTACCAATAGCCAAATTAATATGAATAAAATACAGTCTCTAAAATGCTTGTATGCAAATGCTAGAAGTCTAAAAAATAAGATGGGAGAGTTAGAATATATAGCACTAAATGAGAGGTTAGATATGATTGGAATATCAGAGACATGGTGGAAGGAGGACAACCAGTGGGACACTGTGATACCTGGGTACAAACTATATCGTAATGATAGAGCTGATCAAATTGGTGGAGGGGTTGCGCTCTATGTTAGAGAGGACATTGAGTCAGAAAGGATTAAAGTTTTGCAGGAAACAAAATTTGCTGTAGAATCTCTATGGATTGAAATTCCATGTAAAAAGGGGAAGGCGATGGCAGTGGGGGTGTACTATCGACCACCGGCCAGAATGAACAAATGGATGATGAAATGCTCAAAGAAATCAAGGAAGCTAACAAAAGTTACAGCGCAGTAATAATAATGGGTGATTTCAATTACCCCGGTATCGACTGGGTCAGTGTCACGGCAGGACATGCTAGGGAGATAAAGTTCCTAGATGACATAAATGACTGCTTCTTGGAGCAGCTGGTTCCTGAGCCGACCAGAGGGGAAGCCATATTAGACCTGGTCCTTAGTGGAACACCAGATCTAGTGCAAGAGATAAGGGTGTAGGGGCCACTTGGCGATAGTGATCATAGCATGATCGCCTTTGATTTAATTAGTGGAGGAGGAATAGTACGGAAATCTACAGTACTACCTTTTAACTTTCGAAAGGGAGACTATGATAAAATGAGGAAAATAGTTAAGAAAAAACTAAAAGGAGCAGTTGCAAAGGTTAAAGACTTACATCAAGCTTGGGTGTTGTTGAAAAATACTATCTTGGCAGCCCAAACCAGCTGTATTCCACGCTTTAAGAAAAGTGGAAGGAAGTCCAAAACAATGCCAGCATAGTTTAAAGGTGAGGTCAGAGAGGTTGTTGCCAAAAAAGCATCTTTCAGGAAATGGAAAAAAGAGCCAAACGACGAAACCTGGAAACAGCACAAACACTGGCTAATCAAATGCAAGGCATTGATAAAGCAGGCAAAGGGAGAATTTGAGAAGAAGCTTGCTGTGGAAGCAAAAATGCAAAATAAAGATTTTTCAAGTACATTCGCAGCAAAAAACCTGTGAGAGAGTCAGTTGGTCCATTAGATGATAGAGGAGTTAAAGGGGCACTAAGAGGCGACAAGGCGATAGCGGAGAGATTGAATGAATTCTTTGCTTTGGTCTTTACTGAGGAAGATGTAGGGATGTTGCCCATGACTGAAGTGGTATTTAAAGGTGCGGAAGAATTGAAGGAAATATCGATACATCGGGAAGATGTATTACAACTATTAGATAAACTGAAGAGTAGCAAATCACCTGGGCCGGATGGTATACATCCAAGGGTGTTGAAGAACTGAAATATGAGATTGCAGACCTGCTATTAGTAATCTGTGAACTATCATTAAAATCATCTCTAATACCTGAAAATTGGAGGATCGCCAATGTAATGCCAATTTTTAAAAAGGGTTCCAGGGGTGATCCGGGAAACTACAGACCGGTGAGCCTTAAGTCAGTACTGGGAAAAATGGTAGAATCCATCATAAAGAATAAAATTACTCAGCATGTAGATAGTCATGGCCTAATGGGAGATAGCCAACATGGCTTTAGACAAGGAAGATCTTGTCTTACTAATCTGTTATTTATTTTTAAAAGTGTGAATAAACAGGTGGACAAAGGTGAGTTGGTTGATATAGTGTATCTGGACTTTCAGAAAGCCTTTGAGATAGTCCCTCATCAGAGACTTTTGGCAAAGCTAAAGAGTCATGGGATAGGAGGCAGTGTACTACTGTGGATCAAGAACTGGTTAAAAGATAGAAAGCAGAGGGTTGGGCTAAATGGCCAATTTTCCCAAAGGAGAAAGGTGAATAGTGGTGTACCCCAGGGATCTGTGCTGGGTCCGCTGCTTTTTTGAAAACTACAGGCCGGTTAGTTTAACTTCAGTGGTGAGTAAATTAATGGAAACGCTGTTGAAAGAGAAAATAGTGATGTTTCTGGAGTCCAGCGGATTACAGGATCCGAGGCAGCATGGATTCACCAGAGGCAGGTCTTGTCAGACAAATCTGATTGATTTCTTTGACTGGGTGACCAGGGAGTTGGACCGCGGGAGAGCTCTAGATGTGGTGTATTTAGATTTCAGTAAAGCCTTTGACACTGTTCCTCACAGGCGACTTATAAACAAACTGAGCACCCTAGGGATGGACCCTAAAGTTACTGCTTGGGTTAGAAATTGGTTGGGTGGGAGGCGACAAAGAGTACAAGTAAATGGAGCTCACTCTGAGGAGAAGGATGTTACCAGTGGTGTGCCCCAGGGATCTGTCCTTGGTCCGATTCTTTTTAACATCTTTGTTAGTGATATAGCGGAAGGGCTGTCGGGTAAGGTTTGCCTCTTTGCGGATGATACCAAAATCTGCAATAGAGTAGACACCCAGGAAGGTGTAGATAACATGAGGAGGGATCTAGCTAAGCTTGAAGAATGGTCTAGAATTTGGCAACTGGGATTTAATGTTAAAAAATGTAAGGTCATGCATTTGGGCTGCAGCAATCCAAGGGAGCAATACAGTATAGGAGGTGAAGTACTTTTGTCCACTAAAGAAGAGCGGGACCTAGGCGTAGTTGTGTCCGATGATCTTAAAGTAGCTAAACAGGTAGAAAAGGCGACGGCAAAAGCTAGAAGGATGCTTGGGTGCATACGGAGAGGAATGGCTAGCAGAAAAAAGGAGGTGATAATGCCTCTGTATAAGTCTTTGGTGCGACCTCATTTGGAGTATGGTGTGCAATTCTGGAGACCGCACCTTCAAAAGGATGTGAACAGGATGGAGTCGGTGCAGAGGGTGGCTACTAAGATGATTAGTGGTCTTCGTTATAAAGCATATGAGGACAGACTTAAGGATCTTAATATGTACACCTTAGAGGAAAGGCGGGATAGAGGTGATATGATTGAGATGTATAAATACCTCCGTGGCATAAATGTTCAGGGAGAGAGCCTCTTTCAATTGAAAGCAAGTTCTGCGATGAGGGGACATGGGATGAGTGTGAAGGGAGATAGATTCAGGAGTGATATGCGGAAATATTTCTTTACAGAAAGAGTAGTGGATCCGTGGAATAGTCTCCCAGTGGAGGTGGTAGAGATGAGGATAGTAACTGAATTCAAAAAAGCATGGGACCAACACAGAGGATCTCTAAAGATAAAAAGTGGACTGTTGTAGTTGTTGTTATGGAAGGACAGACTAGATGGGCCTTGTGGTCTTTTTCTGTCATCATGTTTCTATGTTTCTATTCATAAATGACCTGGAAAGTGGAATAACGAGTGAGGTTATCAAATTTGCAGATGACACAAAACTATTTAAAGTTGTTAAAACCCAAGAGGATTGTGGAAAATTGCAAGAGGATATTGATAAATTAGAAGACTGGGCATCAAAATGGCAGATGAAATTTAATGTGGACAAGTGCAAAGTTATGCACCTAGGGAAGAACAACCCAAACTATGGTTACACGATGCAAGGTTCCACATTAGGAACCACCACCCAGGAAAAAGATTTAGGCGTCATTGTGGATAACATGTTAAAACCCTCGGCCCAGTGTGCAGCGGCAGCCAAGAGAGCAAATAGAATGCTAGGTATCATAAGGAAAGGAATGGAAAATAAAACAAAAGATATTATAATGCCTCTATATCGTTCCATGGTGAGACCGCACCTTGAATATTGTGTGCAATTCTGGTCGCCGTATCTTAAAAAGGATATAGAGTTATTAGGAAAGGTTCAGTGAAGAGCCACCAAAATGGTAAAGGGGATGGAAGGATACTCTTATGAAGAAAGGCTAAAAAGGTTAGGGCTCTTTAACCTGGAAAAGAGACGGCTGAGGGGAGAGATGATAGAAGTCTATATATTAATGAATGGAGTGGAACGGGTAAACGTAGATCGATTGTTTACGTTATCAGAATATAGAAAGACTAGGGGACATGCAATGAAGCTACAGGGTAAACTATTTAAGACTAATAAAAGAAAACATTTTTTCACTCAACGTGTAATCAAACTCTGGAATTTGTTACCGGAGGATGTAGTATAGGCTGTTAGTGTAGCTGGGTTTAAAAAAGGTTTGGACAAGTTCCTGGAGGAAAGGTCCATAAACCATTATTAAGAAGGGACCCAGGATATCAATGCTTGACCCAGTACAAGCATTGCGGAACCTGTGTCTTTTGGGGAAACTGCTAGGTACGTATGACCTAGATTGGCCACTGTTGGAAACAGGATACTGGGCTTGATGGACCTTGGTCTGACCCAGTATGGCATATCTTATGTTCTTATGTTCTTATTTACAAGTCTTTGTACTTATTTTAATCTATTTAGCGGTACCATTATTGAGAGTGTCTGAAACAAAAACAGTAATCGCGGCACTAGCATCATCTTTACGGTTGCTATGTGTCCGAACCAGGAAATGTATCCCCTCCCCCACCCTTCCAACCAGCTCTCTATCTGCCCAAATACCTTCATATAATTTAATTTATATAAAGCTTCCGTCTTACTGCTTATACGGATACCAAGATACCGAATGCTCTCCCTAGCCCACTTAAATGGGTATTTCTGATGCAGTATATCCTTTACATCCCCTGACACCGCTAGATTTAGAATTTCCGATTTTGTCCAATTTATTGTAAATCCTGACATCTTTCCGTATTTTTCCAACTCCCACATTAATATTGGGATGCTTACACAGGGTCTAGTTACACTTAGTATGATATCATCAGCGGACATGGAGATTTTATATGCACTCCGCCCACTTTTATGCCCGTTATATCCGCCCACTCTCTCACCCTCTGTGCAAAAGGTTCCAATGCTATTGCGAAAAGCAGTGGTGATAGCGGACATCCCTGCCTCGTTCCCCTCCCCTGCTCAAAAAAAACCGAATGGGCCCCATTCACCCTCACACAAGCTTTCGGTTGATAGTACATTGCCGTCACCCAATTTATAAACTCCTTCCCCAACCCCATTCTCTCCAATACTTGAAAGAGAAAAGGCCACGACACCTGGTCAAAAGCATTTTCAGCATCTAATGACAAAAGTAGGGCCTCTTCTCCGCTTTGTTCAATGGACCAGATGATGTTAAGTATCTTTCTAATATTATCTGCTACTTGTCTACCGGGAATAAAGCCTGCTTGATCTTGGTGTATCAGTTTCCGTATTATCTTATTTAAACGCATGGTTAAGTATTTTTGCTAACAATTTAGCATCTAAATTGAGCAGCAAGATGGGTCTATAAGATGAATACTCATGCGGGTCTTTCCCCTCTTTATGTGTTACTGTAATTCCCGCCCACCGAATCGTGCCCGCTAACACCCCTCCCTCCCTTGGTAGATTAAATAACCTCACCAGGGGTTCAGTTAGTAGGTCTCCGAAACGTCTATAAAATCTCGCTGTTAGCCCATCCAATCCCGGTGCCTTCTCTAATTTTAACAGTTTAATTGCCCTCTGCAGCTCCTCCCCTCATATGGGCTGACTAAGTTCTTCTTGCTCCCCCTCCTCTAGTGTAGGTAGTTTTATGGAGTCAAGATAGCTCTGTACTCTTTTGCTCTGTGGGGAATCCCTTTCGTTATACAGCTCCTGGTAATATTCCTGAAAAGCTTCTCTGATCTCCCCATCCTTGGTTACCATCTCCCCTCCCCTTTTTCGAACTCTCATTATATGCGAGCGCAGTTTCTGCTGTTTCAGCTTCTGCGCCATGTATCTCCCCGCTTTATTCCCTCCCTCAAAAACCTCCTGCCTCAAAAGCTGCATCTGATGCAGTATTTTTTTCTGCCTGCATTTCATTTAGCTGCACTCTTACTGCAATCACCTTCGCTCTATAGGTTCCCGTCTGCCCCTGCCCATCTATATCTTCCAATTCCCATCAATTGTTCTCTCAGGGCCCTCTCTCTTCCCTCTCTTTCCTTCTTATTCCGTGCCCCCCATTTAAATAGGATTCCTCTCACCACTGCCTTATACCCATCCCACACTCCTCCCCAAGCAACCTCCCCATTATCATTATGTTTAAAATATTCCATCGTTTCTCTCAATGTCTTCTCGGACCCTCCTGTGGTCCAATAGGGACTCATTCAACCTCCAGAACTGTATTCCTTTCCCCTCGTCCTCCATTGTCAATCTTACCACCACTGGAGCATGGTCGGACCAGGTAATGGATTCCATTTCTGCCCCCTTGATCCTACCCCCCATCTCCTTTGAGACCCAAATAGCATCTATTCTTGAGTAGGAGCCATGTACTGGTGAAAAGTATGAGAATTCTCTTCCCTGGGTGTTGTAATCTCCAGGCGTCCATCAAGCAATGCTGCAATACAAAGTTACGATATCTGTTCCTATCCGCCCTTTTACCCACTCTTGTCCCCGTGGTGTCCCGAGCTGGATTCCATGTTAAATTAAAGTCTCCTCCGCATAAGAGAATACCCTCCCCCAATTTCCCCACATCCTCATTCAGTTTTGTCCAGAATTCACTCTGTGCTCCTGTTGGTGCATATACATTCACTATACAGTACCATTCATTCCCCACCTTCAAACGCATTAATACATATCTCCCCGCTTTATCCCGCACAATAGTTTGCAGTTGCATCTTTAACCTGGTAGCAATCAATATAGCAACTCCTCCCTTTTTCTTTTCCATGGTATTGGAAGCACGTATACACACTCCATATCCCCCGGGCTTAACCAGGTACTCTGTCGCTCTTGTCAAGTGCGTTTCCTGTATCATCACTATCGCTGCTTTCTGACGGGCGATTTCTACAGTGTTAGATGCTTGTATACACACTCCATATCCCCTAGGCTTAACCAGGTACTCTGTTGCTCTTGTCAGATGCGTTTCCTGTATCATCACTATCGCTGCTTTCTGACGGGCGATTTCTACAGTGTTAGATGCGTGTATACACACTCCATATCCCCCGGGCTTAACCAGGTACTCTGTCGCTCTTGTCAAGTGCGTTTCCTGTATCATCACTATCGCTGCTTTCTGACGGGCGATTTCTACAGTGTTAGATGCGTGTATACACACTCCATATCCCCCGGGCTTAACCAGGTACTCTGTCGCTCTTGTCAAGTGCGTTTCCTGTATCATCACTATCGCTGCTTTCTGACGGGCGATTTCTACAGTGTTAGATGCGTGTATACACACTCCATATCCCCCGGGCTTAACCAGGTACTCTGTCGCTCTTGTCAAGTGCGTTTCCTGTATCATCACTATCGCTGCTTTCTGACGGGCGATTTCTACTGTATTAGATGCGTGTATACACACTCCATATCCCCCGGGCTTAACCAGGTACTCTGTTGCTCTTGTCAGATGCGTTTCCTGTATCATCACTATCGCTGCTTTCTGACGGGCGATTTCTACAGTGTTAGATGCTTGTATACACACTCCATATCCCCCGGGCTTAACCAGATGCTCGGTCGCTCTTGTCAAGTGCGTTTCCTGTATCATCACTATCGCTGCTTTCTGATGGGCGATTTCTACAGTGTTAGATGCTTGTATACACACTCCATATCCCCTGGGCTTAACCAGGTACTCTGTCGCTCTTGTCAAGTGCGTTTCCTGTATCATCACTATCGCTGCCTTCTGACGGGCGATTTCTACAGTGTTAGATGCTTGTATACACACTCCATATCCCCCGGGCTTAACCAGGTGCTCGGTCGCTCTTGTCAGATGCGTTTCCTGAATCATCACTATCTCTGCTTTCTGACGGGCAATTTCTACTGTATTAGATGCTTGTATACATACTTCATATCCCCCGGGCATAAGCAGGTGCGCTGTCGCTCTTGTCAGATGCGTTTCCTGTATCAGCACTATCTCTGCTTTCTGACGGGTGATTTCTACAGTGTTAGATGCGTGTATACATACTCCATATCCCCCGGGCTTAACCAGGTGCTCGGTTGCTCTTGTCAGATGCGTTTCCTGTATCAGCACTATCTCTGCTTTCTGACAGGTGATTTCTACAGTGTTAGATGCGTGTATACATACTCCATATCCCCCGGGCTTAACCAGGTGCTCTGCCGCTCTTGTCAGATGCGTTTCCTGTATCTTCACTATCTCTGCTTTCTGACGGGCGATTTCTACTGTATTAGATGCATGTATACACACTCCATATCCCCCGGGCTTAACCAGGTGCTCGGTCGCTCTTGTCAGATGCGTTTCCTGTATCAGCACTATCTCTGCTTTCTGACAGGTGATTTCTACAGTGTTAGATGCGTGTATACATACTCCATATCCCCCGGGCTTAAGCAGGTGCGCTGTCGCTCTTGTCAGATGCGTTTCCTGTATCTTCACTATCTCTGCTTTCTGACGGGCGATTTCTACAGTGTTAGATGCTTGTATACATACTCCATATCCCCCGGGCTTAAGCAGGTGCGCTGTCGCTCTTGTCAGATGCGTTTCCTGTATCTTCACTATCTCTGCTTTCTGACGGGCGATTTCTACAGTGTTAGATGCTTGTATACATACTCCATATCCACCAGGCTTAAGCAGGTGCGCTGTCGCTCTTGTCAGATGTGTTTCCTGTGTCATCACTATCGCTACTTTCTGACGGGCGATTTCTACAGTGTTAGATGCTTGTATACATACTCCATATCCCCTGGGCTTAACCAGGTACTCTGTCGCTCTTGTCAGATGCGTTTCCTGTATCATCACTATCGCTGCTTTCTGACGGGCGATTTCTACAGTGTTAGATGCATGTATACACACTCCATATCCCCTGGGCTTAACCAGGTACTCTGTCGCTCTTGTCAAGTGCGTTTCCTGTATCATCACTATCGCTGACTTCTGGCAGGCAAGCTCTGTATACAATTTTTGACATTTGAATGGTGAGTTAAGCCCCTTTACATTTAATGAAACTAGTTTTAACTTGCCCTTACTTCCTTTACCCCCCCCTGCTCTTTTATCCCTACCTATTGTGACCCTAACCCCTCTCCCCTCCCCTTAACTTCCCCCCCTACCTCCCTTCCCCTTCCCCTTCCCCTCTCTCATAAAGAGAGATTCGTCTTCCATTGTGGTGACTGATTATCAGGCCTTGCCTGTCTCTACCCCTCCATTCCACATCCCCCCTCTATCTCTACACCCTCCCTAAGATCCTCAGCCAACTCTACCCGTTCCTCCTTCGCCCTATCCCTTAACCCTTCGCCCTATCCCTTTTACTCATTACCATGTAAATATCTCATGTATATCATAATTGACCCCTGTTATACAAGTTACTCCTCACCATGTAAATATCTCATGTATATAGTTACCCCTGTTATCCAAGTTTGATCACCTGTTCGATGTAAAACCAAACAGCATGTTGTTATGGTCGTTGTGTTATAATGTAAACCGCGCTGATGCCAAATAGCGCGGTATATAAGAGATTGTAATAAATAAATAAATAAATAAATAAACCCTACCCCCTTCCCCCTTCGCCCTATCCCTTAACCCTACCCCCTTCCCCCTCCACCCTTCCCTTCCCCCTAACTACCTTGACTTATCTATGGCCTTTCTATTCCTACCGCCCACTTCCCATCCCCCCTTACCCCTAAATGATTAACCGCTAACCTTTCCCCTCCTATCTAAATTCTACTTCATTGTCAGCAAAGTACATTACAGTACAACACAGAGTGCATAGTCCTCCATTTCAACCAGCTCCTTTCTCCGCCACTTGCACTCCTTGGCTCTCTCTGTTCAGTCTCGCCAATCTTCTGCCTGTTGCAGACACTCTGTGCCAGCGTAGGGTATTCCTCTTTGGATTGGATGACGCTATGGGTGTTGTTGGTGTTCCTGCCATTGTTCCCGCCCCCTCCGGTAGATTGGGTAATCCCAGTTCTTTAATTGTGTTCCAGGCTTCTTCACGTGTCTGTACTCGACGCGATATCCCATTTGCTGTTATCAATAACCCGAAGGGAAACAACCATTTATATCTTATGTCCTCCCTTCTCAGATAAAAACCAGTCCAAGGCGTGATAACTGGAAAGACAGAGTCCTTTATTAAGCCTTTGACCGCCTGACACAGGCCGTGTTTCATCACCCTTCGTCAGGGGCTAGCCAGGCAAAAACTAAAAACATAAATGTACAAATATTTAAAAATGTAAAAGAACAGACAAACAAACCAATAAATAAGTACAATAAATACAATTAATGATATTATAGAACAATAAACAAAAAGTAATAAAATATAAAACCAAATACAACTAGTATGCTCAGGACCAAACACAAATATAAAAACATGTGAATATATAGATATTTATAAATAAATACACATGAATACCAACCTCTGTTGAAGGAAGTGAAAAAAGTCTTACTTCATGCTGTTATGAGAATGTCTAGGTAAGCATTTACTCTAAAAAACATAAATAGACTGATTAAAAACATAGAAATAACATATGGCATGAACAATACATATGAATAAATAAATAAAACAATCAAAAAGGTGGAAAAAAGGGGGAGAAAAGGAGGAGGCAGGATGTGGAAAAAACATGAAATGTATACCTTGGCGTAACAACAAACAGTGCAGGAGATATAATCAATAGAATTGGCAGGAGTGAGTCAGTAACCAATACAGCTAAAAAGGGGGGATCCAGTTAAAATACATGGCACAGCAAACAGAAGTATTAATATGTAACATACTATTACAAGAGTCGGAACCAAATATAAAAAAGCTGATGCACATGGACTGCATATGTAAAAAAAAAATTAAATAAATAAATAGTATATTAAGAGGACATCAAACTTCTCAGGTAAAAAAGGGGGCAAAGCGATTGTGAACAGAAGAATGTTAAAAAAGAAAGTGACCAGCAATGGGTACTGTCAACGCCGTTGCTTGTCCCTTCAAGCTAAGGCGGGGTATTAAGCCGAGGCCTTGTGTTTAACCAGCCCAGAGACCTTGCTTGGCACTCTGGGATATGTAGTTTTTCTTAGGCCAGTCAAAAGAATAAGTTGTGGAAACGAGGTAAGGCTTAAACAGGTTTTATTCCCCTTCCGGGAGGATTCTTTCAGTGGTCAAAACAAAAAGGTAAACAGCCCCACTTTGGGCACAAACAAAGAAACAAAATGGGAACAGAAAAATGCTTATCTTCAGCTTTTAACATGCAAACAAAAGTAGTTAAACAGCCCTTTTCCAGCATACAAAAACCCTTTTCTTTGTAGCTTTAAGGCTTGGCAAGTATCACAACTTGTTCACCGCAAAGAAGATCTTTATCAGAAATTGTAAGCGTACAGTCCATGTATTCATTACACGTTGTGTCCCCCTATACCTCACACTGCATATCCTCTTCTTCTGCCTTTAACAATTCTTCTCTTGCACAGTTTGGCACATTATTAAACAGTCTCTTTTTGTTATTCAGAGATTCTCTTTCTCTCTCTGTGAGAATGTGTGACAGGCTACTACCACATTCACTGGAGTACTTAATTTGGGAGCCTCTCAAATGCTGAGGACCATAGGGGAAATTACAACATTCACCTTTCCCTCTATTAGCTACAATTGGTTTACCTCTTGGAAGTCTCTGACTCGGGCTTCTCTCTGCTGCTGCAGACACCAGAGTAACGTCAAGTGGAAGCTTTCCACGGCTCCTGCCTTTTGTCCTTCTCCCAGATACAAGATTATCTTCAGGTACAAAAGCTTTACTTTTCCTGTGCCAATTACTAGGGTAAATAGTTTCCTCAGGCTTCCTCCAACTAGCTTCCCAATTGAACTCTCCGTTACCTTTTAGATAACTTCTGCCGAGCTCTGACGCTTCTGTGCTCTGCCTTCCACCACAGGCACCTGGGTTCTCACTCTCTCCCTTGGAATAAAACTTTTTAGCTTTCACAGCTCTTCCACCGGCTTCATTCCAACCTGAGCTTCTCCCAGCACGTCCTTGGCTCTCTGAACACTCACGACTGCCTGTTCCCGTGTTCCTTCCGGGTTCTGTTCTGCTTCTCCCTGTAACTCCATGTGCATTGAGTTTATCTGCGTGTGTGTCAGCTCCACCCCCTCCCAGCTGGCTTTCATCAGTTACTGATCCCTCAGCCTTTCTGCTGCTTGGGCGTGTTTCTCTAGCTCGTGACCTGATTTGTTTGGGTTGCCTATAGCAACATCCTGACATGTGCTCCTCTGAAATGTCAGAATCAGTTTCACTGCCTGCATCTTTGCCTATTTCCATGGGCTCTGTTAAACCTACTTTGTGACAGATTCCCCCCTTAAAATATTACGGGCTGCCGCAATTTCAGGCGGACAGCACGTAATCCTTGAGAGTGCATCTGCATTCCCATGCAGTCTCCCTCTATAAGGAGATGAAACATCATTATTAGTGTTATCATATTTATTCACTTTAGACGCTTTAACTCTTTCAAACTTTCTCATGCTATCAGGATTTGCCATTCCAGCCACTTTTAAAATTCCAATTCCCGAGGTATCAGCCATTTTAGCCTCATAAAACCTATCTGCCATGTTGGCTGCCTCTTCTGTGCTGTGGCAATCCTGTAGAGTGAGATATGTTTTTAACTCAGGAGATACAGCCTGTAAAAACTGCTCTAGAATAATTTCATCCAGAATGGAATCAAGTGACCTTCTCTCTGGGGTAAGCCACTTGTACGCTAGACTCTTAAGCCCCTGATACAGAGCTCTAGGAGTTTCTTTACAGTTAATTTTCGCCTCCCTAAACATGCGCTTGTAGTGCCTAGGGGTGAGACCTAACCTATCTTTTACTGCCTTCTTTATTTCTGCATAATCGGCAGCAAGACTAGCAGGCATGGCCTTAAATGCAGATAGAGCCTCTCCTGTAAGTGTCATTGCGAATCAAATTGCCCATTGCTCTATCGGCCATTTAAGGGTCTCTGCTATTCTTTCGAAAGCATCAATGTAATCATTGAGATTGTCCTGTTGCGTTAACTGTCCCAGGGAAAAAGCATGGCAACTGTCCATTTCTGCTTGGGGAAACATAGGAAAACTTGCCGCTCCTGTTGCCTGTGGCTTCCTTAAGAGGGCTTCCATAGTCTCTAGCAGAGGCCGTTGCTGCTCCCTCAGTATTTCCGCCTGTCGCGTCTGGAGTTTCTGAACAAGCTCCGCCTGCTTGTCCCATTGCGTTTGCATCCACATCATGACATCTTGAGGTTCCATCTCTCCTCTGGAGTCCGCTGCACCTGTGGAAGAAAAGAAAAAGAAAGACCCACCAAGTGCGGTACTTTTCTTTTAAAATCCCTGTCTGTGAGCACAGCACCCCTTTCTCACTTAGTATCCTACCCTTCCGCCCAGGCTACCTTTACCTCAGGCTTCAGGTAGATTCCAGCATGTGAGAAAAGGTCTTTTCCTCCTTCCTGGCTGACCTGCCAGCGAAAGTTCTGCTCAGACAGCACTCCTTGTACCAGCAGTCTTCTCCAGAGATATCCGTCTCTTTATTTGTCTCTTCTCAGGAAAAACCACACACCAAAAAAAAAAAATCCTGCCAACTACGCCATCTGTCAACGCCGTTGCTTGTCCCTTCAAGCTAAGGCGGGGTATTAAGCCGAGGCCTTGTGTTTAACCAGCCCAGAGACCTAGCTTGGCACTCTGGGATATGTAGTTTTTCTTAGGCCAGTCAAAAGAATAAGTTGTGGAAACGAGGTAAGGCTTAAACAGGTTTTATTCCCCTTCCGGGAGGATTCTTTCAGTGGTCAAAACAAAAAGGTAAACAGCCCCACTTTGGGCACAAACAAAGAAACAAAATGGGAACAGAAAAATGCTTATCTTCAGCTTTTAACATGCAAACAAAAGTAGTTAAACAGCCCTTTTCCAGCATACAAAAACCCTTTTCTTTGTAGCTTTAAGGCTTGGCAAATATCACAACTTGTTCACCGCAAAGAAGATATATTATCAGAAATTGTAAGCGTACAGTCCATGTATTCATTACACGTTGTGTCCCCCTGTACCTCACACTGCATATCCTCTTCTTCTGTCTTTAACAATTCTTCTCTTGCACAGTTCGGCACATTATTAAACAGTCTCTCTTTGTTATTCAGAGATTTTCTTTCTCTCTCTGTGAGAATGTGTGACAGGCTACTACCACATTCACTGGAGTACTTAATTTGGGAGCTTCTCAAATGCTGAGGACCACAGGGGAAATTACAACATTCACCTTTCCCTCTATTAGCTACAATTGGTTTACCTCTTGGCAGTCTCTGACTCGGGCTTCTCTCTGCTGCTGCAGACACCGGAGTAACGTCAAGTGGAAGCTTTCCACGGCTCCTGCCTTTTTTCCTTCTCCCAGATACAAGATTATCTTCAGGTACAAAAGCTTTACTTTTCCTGTGCCAATTACTAGGGTAAATAGTTTCCTCAGGCTTCCTCCAACTAGCTTCCCAATTGAACTCTCCGTTACCTTTTAGATAACTTCTGCCGAGCTCTGACGCTTCTGTGCTCTGCCTTCCACCACAGGCACCTGGATTCTCACTCTCTCCCTTGGAATAAAACTTTTTAGCTTTCACAACTCTTCCACCGGCTTTATTCCAACCTGAGCTTCTCCCAGCACGTCCTTGGCTCTCTGAACACTCACGACTGCCTGTTCCCGTGTTCCTTCCAGGTTCTGTTCTGCTTCTCCCTGTAACTCTATGTGCATTGAGTTTATCTGCGTGTGTCAGCTCCACCCCCTCCCAGCTGGCTTTCATCAGTTACTGATCCCTCAGCCTTTCTGCTGCTTGGGCGTGTTTCTCTAGCTCGTGACCTGATTTGTTTGGGTTGCCTATAGCAACATCCTGACATGTGCTCCTCTGAAATGTCAGAATCAGTTTCACTGCCTGCATCTTTGCCTATTTCCATGGGCTCTGTTAAACCTACTTTGTGACAGTACATGGAGTTTAAAACTTAAAGGATATGTCATAGCGCTGATGAACATAAATGTGTTCATAAGACCTTAAAAAATAAAGTGAATATAAAACCAAGATCTATAAATATCACCAAGTTTTAAAAACAATCGAATATGTGAACTCAATCGGGACCAAATATGTAAAGTACAGGTATAAGGGATAATACCGGGTTTAAAATACATCATATAACATTAAAAAGCCCTCAATCCAAGAATATGCATTGAAAATATATGAAAAAACATAGAAAACCCCGAGATCATAAGGAAAAGGTCAACTTTTTAGAGCTGCCGTCTATGCTCTGTAGACCCACAGCAGGCTGAAAAAACGCCGACACATGCGCTTAAAAAGCAAAGTAAAAAGGGGCGGAGTAAAAACGTTTGGCAGGACTATTGAAGGTACCTTTGTAAAGAGAAAAATAAAAATACAACCAGGATCATATGAGCTAATAAAAGAAGGAACTTTAAAAACTATATATAAAAAAACTGGAATATGCACTGCAACAACCTTTACAACAAATGAAAAGGGAACGGAGTAATCACGTATAGGGGAACTCTTGTAAAAAAGAATAGAAATGCATCTAGGGTCGTGCAAGAAGGAAGAGGGAGAGAGTTCAAACCAACTATGTGAAACCACAGATAATACGCTACAGTAAACCTTTTGAATAGGAATTAACAATTATAATCGTAACGAGTGGAACCCAACACAGGGTCAAAGGCATATAGGCAAATGATGATCAGAATTGTGATATATATATATATATATATATATATATATATATATATATATATATATATATATATATATATATATATATATATATATATATATATAAAAATAATAAAATTACAACAGTGAACTAAACATCTCATAAAGGAATACCTACTTGGATAACAGAAAGTGAAATTGTATACCAACGCTATAAAAAAAAAAAAAAAAAAGTTAAAAGCATAACAACCTATAGGTCACCCGTGAAAAAGAAAGAAATAGAAGTAAAATATGTATAAAAAACAATGTGGATTTAAAAGGAACCAAACATAATGACTAAAATGCCTTCATGAAAACCAAGGAATGTAATGATGTGACGATGCTGTTAAAAGAAGTGAATAAAAATAGATAATACCGTAGATCAAAGAAAAACTAACAAATCTCTATCTAAGTTCAATCCTGCAGGAGCCATGGAATCTAGTTGGAAAATGAATCTCTGCTCAAGTCTCATGATGGTTTTATTGTTGTCCCCACCTCTCCAGTTAGCCTTCACTTTTTTAATAACAAAAAATTTTAGATCCATAATTTTATGGTGAGCATCTAACCAATGCTGGACTAAGGGTTTATCAACCAATTCACGTTTTATACAACTTTTGTGTTCCACTATTCTAATCAATTTAGTTCAGATATTATCTTGGTCACTCTTGATGTAGAGTCCCTATATACTAATGTTCCTCAGTTAGCAGCTTTACATATTATTGAACAATTTCTTTGGTTCTCATACAAAGCTGTAAGCTTATCTGTTTGTATCTCTTAATATGTTTGCAGCTTGGTATGGTCATGTGTCCCTATCCCCAGCCAAGTGCTTAGTGGATTAGGGTTGCCATTTTAGTCCTCTTTAAAGGGTTTGCAAACTATTTCCTTCAGGAGCAGTGCCCTCTGGGAGTTGTAGTTTCCCTCTTAAAAAGGATAGTCGTGGAGACATCGAGTGAAGGCAAACATGACACAGTTTATTTCCCCAAAATATGCACAAATAAGGTTCAAACGCAACGTATCTGGATATTTCCTTCAGGACAAAAAGTACAGAAAATATTTACATCCTTAAGCTGAGTAACTTCTCAAAGGCATTAAACAGACGCAGACGTTTCTTCAATCAAAACAGGCAAATCAAAAGTACAGCTTCTTAGGTTCAGCAAAGTAAAGAATGTCTTTCTGCTTCCTTAGTGAGATAATATACAGTGTTGTGCAAGCTTGTCTTACTTAACCTGGTTCCTACCTTAGCAAGGTTAAGTTTTCTTGGTAGTGCTTTTTCCCAAAAGCATTTACTCAGGCTGCTACTCCTTAACCAAGGATTCAGTAGCCTCTGCACGACACAAAGAACAGTCCATTGGCAGCTCAGTAATCAAGGGGTCTGGTTCATTATACTCCACTTGCATTTCCTCCTGCTCTGGAATTATAATATCCTGCACTGAGCCCTCATGACCTGCCTCTGGTGGAATTCTTGCTGAGGATTCCTGTAACTCCCTCCAGGACTTCTCTACCCGGTAAGGAATAGGGAGAACTGTATTACTAGATATCTTTCTTTGGTTCTCTTGCCCCAGTTCCTCTCTGAGGTTTAACCACGGCTCTCTGTTGGAGGCTGGGTTCTTCTGCCTCCTGGTTTGAAACCTAGGCACCCACCTCTGAGTGTTGTGAACCTCTTGGTCAGGAACAGAAGTTTGGAACCTGCCCTGCTCTCTCCGTCTGAGCAGCTCTTGCTTGGTTTCCCTTGTGCCAGACTCTTTCCAGGTCCTTCTTTCCCCTGCTTGGAACTTTCTTTCTGGGAACTTCCAGCTCAATTTCCAGTCCTGCTCTGAGTCTGTCTCTGACTCTGTGTTCCTGGACTCTCTCCTTGAGTGTTTGCTTGCTCTGCTCTTCCCTTCTGAGCAACCTTTTCCTCCTGAGCAGCTCTTCTCCTCTCTGCTTTTCCCTAAGCAGGGTTTATAAAGGTGCTTCCTGGGCAGTGTTTCTCTTTGCCTTAACAGGTGTTCATAATCATGCTCCAAGCCTGCTACTCCGTCAGCAGAGCTTGGGTGTGGCAGCCTAGCCTCAGAAACTCTAAGCTTGCTCTGAAGCCTGTGCACTGCTGGAATGTTTTTAAAGGTACAATCACTGATTTTCTCTAACTCTGCAGGCTCACCAGTGCCTTCCTCATCACAGTATCTCTTACCTATTTTCTTATCTATCCTGTTGGTTGGGTAGCTGATATATAATATTTAACTGCTGTTGTGTAGCTAAGTTAACTGCTGGTTTTACATTCACTTCTGGGAATAATCTGTCTGCTTGCATTCCTTGGGTAGCACTCCAATCAGAAATCTAAAGGTGCCCTCGGTTCAGGTAAGGCCTGCTGGCCAAGGACACTTAGGTTCCCACCCCCCCACCCCTCGCCCCACCCATCCCCGGGCTACATTGCTTATATAGTGGTCATATACGTTGACATCTATCCTCTTAATTTGACCCCACAAGTCTTGTATTCAGTGCAATAATTGTGGTGCTTTCATTCTGAGACGAATCATCTAGAACCTAAGAGCTTGCCCTATATGCCTCAGGTTGGCAGCCATACAAAATGAATTGACTCTATTAAGGGAAGAAGTAGCTGCAATGAAACGCACCTCTTCTAGGATACAAACCAATCATAGTCCTTCGCCGCTCCCACAGAGACTCAAACATCCCAGGAACAAATGGATCACAGTGGGCTCTGGTAGACTACGTCTGGTAATGCAGAAACACCTTGTACATCAAGAGATATCACTACATAGTGCCTTCTCTGCTTTGGTTAATGAGGATGCCCAAGCCAAGGAAGCTCAAGGGCCCTTAAATAAAATAGTCAATGCCCAATCTCCTGATAAAGCACCAATTATGAAGAGAGACTCAAGGAACAGAAAACTACTACTACTTGGTGATTCCATCATCAGAGGCACCAACTTGGAAACACAGTTCAATGGAGGGAAGGTAGTCAAATGCCTCCCAGGCTCTTCATCTAGCAAGAATACAAACCAAATTCTTGATGTACTTAGCGCTGAAAGTGAGCACTACAAAATTGATGTTATCATCCACTTAGGTACAAATGACCTGGCTAGAAACAGTGCCACTACAGTTCAAAGGGACTTTCAAACTCTGGGGGAGAAACTAAAGCCCATTGTTAACACTGTAGCATTCTCAGAAGTTCTACCTGTTCTTGGTAAGGGGGCAGAAAGGCTAAATCGCATAAACAGCTTTAACGCATGGCTCCAAACCTGGTGCAAAGAGGAAGGATTCAGATTTATAGGCGACTGGGGAAACAGATGGACCAACAAGAGACTATACTGTGCTGATGGACTACATCTCTCTGTCGCAGGGAGAAGAATCCTAAGTGAGAAATTCTGCCAGTATGTGGATACGCATTTAAACTAGAAAAAGGGGGTGACGGATGGGGAAGGTCAAGTTCTGGACATCACTCCCTGCAAAAGCAGAACATCAGAAACAGACACACTTTTAAACCACACATCAAGAACAAGTGGGAAGAAGTAGACAGAACAAAATCAACGCAAAACACACATAAGCCAGTTAAATGCTGGAAAGCAATGAGCACAAATGCTCAAAGCTTATCCAATAAAGTTCCAGACCTGGAAGCCCTAATGGTGGAAATGGACTTGGACATTGTGGCCATTACAGAAACATAGTTTAATGAATTGCATGATTGGGATATAGCCATAGCTGGCTATAATCTATTCAGAAGAGACGGAGAAAATGGAATAGGAGGACGAGTAGCCTTGTATGTCAAAAGCAATATTAAAGCTACTGAAATGCAGGGGGCATGGGGAAAAGAAGAAGCGCTCTGGGTTGTGTTGGAAAGAGGAGATGGCACTGTCATCCATACTGCTGTAGTCTACAGACCTCCAACTCAAATCAAAGAGCTAGATAACAAATTGATTATAGACATTGTCAAAATAGCCACAAAGGGGGAAGCGATCATATTGGGTGACTTTAATCTACCCGATGTGGATTGGATTACTCCTCCTGCAAATCTGGAAAGAAGCAAAAAAATTGTGGATGCTCTGCAAGATGTGTTACTTAGACAAATGGTGATGGAACCAACAAGGGAAAGCTCAGCGCTGGATTTAGTCCTCACCAACGGTGATAGCGTGACGAATGTCTGGGTGGGTGCACCTGTGAGCAGCAGTGGTCATCACATGGTGTGGTTTGAGATAAAAACCAAGGTGCAGTCCAACTATAGCAAGCTCAAAGTCCTAAACTTCAAAAACACTGACTTCAATAAAATGGCCATGTACCTAAAGGAGGAGTTGACAGGGTGGACGGAGATAAGGGAAGTGGAATTGCAATGGGCTAAACTAAAGGTGGCAATAAAAGGGGCAACGGATAAATATGTAAGAAAGTCAATAAAAACAAAAGGAGAAGGAAACCTATTTGGTTTTCCAAAGAAGTGGCTGCTCAAATAAAGGCAAAAAACACAGCTTTCGCAAAATACAAAAGCTTGCAAACAGAGGAACACAGAAAGGAATACAGGATCAAACTCAAAGAGACAAAAAAGAGAAATAAGGATAGCAAAATCAAAGGCAGAGGAAAAGATGGCTAAAGATGTGAAGTGTGGCGACAAAACTTTCTTCAGGTATATTCGGGAAAGGAAGAAGATAAGAGGTGGAATCGCAGGACTCAGAAGTGCTGGGAATGGACTCGTGGAAAGGGACATTGAAAAAGCAGAATTGCTAAACAAATACTTCTGCTCTGTTTTTACTAAAGAAAATCTGGAGAAGGATCAACTGTGACTCCCAAATATAAAGATAGGAATGAAGTAGATACCACACCATTCACAGAAGATCATGTGTTAGAACAACTTGCGAAACTGAAAGTGGACAAGGTCATGGGACCGGATGGGATACATCCCAGGATACTGAAAGAGCTCAGAGAGGTTCTTGCAGGGCTGTTAAAGGATGTTTTCAACAGTTCCTTGGAAACAGGAGTAGTTCCTCAGGACTGGAGAATGGCAGATGTCGTACCTCTACACAAAAGTGGTGACAGGGAAGAAGTGTCAAACTACAGGCCCGTGAGTCTTACCTCGGTGGCGGTAAAAGTAATGGAGGCGCTTCTGAAGGAGCGAATAGTGAACTTTCTCAAAACCAACAGGTTGCAAGATCCGAGGCAACATGGTTTTACCGAAGGATGATCTTGCCAGACAAATCTGATTGAGTTCTTTGACTGGGTGACCAGAACTAGATCAGGGGCATGCAATGGATGTCATCTAGCTGGATTTCAGCAAAGCCTTTGATACTGTTCCTCATAGGAGGCTTATCAATAAACTCAGTAGTTTGGGAATGGGTCCCAAGGTGGTAAACTGGATCAGAAATTGGTTGACTGATAGACGACAGAAGGTGATGGTAAATGGAGCTCATTCGGAGGAAAGGAAGGTGATTAGCGGGGTGCCCCAGGGTTCGGACCTGGGCCCGGCACTGTTCAATGTATTTGTGAGTGATATTGCTGAAAGACTGAATGGAAAAGTCTGTCTTTTTTGCAGATGACACGAAAATTTGCAACAGAGTGGACTCCCCCGAGGAAGTCCTTAACATGAGAAAAGATCTACAAAAGCTGGAAGAATGGTCAAATGCTTGGCAATTAAGATTTAATGCAAAGAAGTGCAGAGTCATGCACTTGGGTAGCAGAAACCCAAGAGAAATGTACACGATAGGGGGCGAGAGGTTGGTGTGCACGGATCAGGAGAAAGACCTTGGTGTGATTATTTCTGTAGATCTCAAGGTGGGCAAAGCAGTGCGACAAGGCGTTGGCAAAAGGCAGGAGGATGTTGGGCTGCATACGAAGAGGAATTACCAGCAGAAAGAAAGAAAGAGGTTCTAATACTACGTATAAGTCACTGGTGAGGCCTCACTTGGAATACTGTGTTCAGTTTTGGAGACCGTATCTTGCAAAGGATGTAAAAAGAATGGAAACTGTTCAGAGGAAGGCGACCAAAATGATTTGGAGCCTGTGTCAGAAGCCTTATGAGAAGAGACTTGAAGACCTAAATATGTACGCTTTGGAGGAGTGGAGGGATAAGGGGGAGATATGATTCAGACCTTTAAATACTTAAGGAGAAATAATGAACAAACAAACCTCTTCCAAAGACGGGGAAGCTATAAAACGAGAGGGCATAACATGAAGCTGCAAGGTGGAAAATTGAAAGGCAATATCAGGAAATACTTTTTCACTGAGAGGGTGGTGGATGCTTGGAATGCCCTCCCAATGGAGGTGGTGGGGGCAAATACAGTGACAGAATTCAAAATGGCATGGGACAGACACAATGGATCCATTTAAAAGACTTTCGTAAACAATTGAAAACTACACTTTTCATTGAACAATATGGATCAACAATTGACTAAATATATTATATTTATTTTAATTATTTTAACTAATTTGCCTTATTGTTAACCCTTGTTATTTTTCCTATATTACCATTGTACTGTTATGTTTATACTGTGTTTGTTTCCCTTGCCTATAACCTTTGTATTTCTTGTGACCGCTTTGATTGAAGGAAAAGGCGGTATAGAAAACTTGTTAAATAAATAAATAAATAAATTTATAGCAACAGAATAAAATCAAAATAAACTGAACCATCTAACCTCTCAACAAATAGGGGTGTCCTGCATGGAGCGGTGGGTTCACCCCTAAACAAAGAGATGGGGAGGGGTGGCCTGCACAGAGTGGCACCTACTCCTGCCATCTTACTCCGGCAATCTTACTGGGCAGACTAGATGGACCATATCTGCCGTCATTTACTATGTTACTATGTTTAGTGGATTTTCCAAATCAATGCTGGGCTCTGTACTCTTATCCTAGAGCATGTCTACTAGGTTGCTTTATACTCAGCTCCTTTTAGTCCACCAGGTGCTTTCTATGCCCTAATGACCGTTCACTCTCAGTGCTCCTTCAATTTTCTGTTCCACCCCTGCTCTCCTGCAGGGGCTGTATCAGCAGCTATCTTCCTCACCTTTCTCTCTTAGAAGCACTTTTTTTCTGCCCTGCCGGCTCTCCTGATCTTCTGTAACACTCTCCTTTTTCCCGGTCTCGCCTCCACTGCTCACCGCAGCCCCGTGGTTCCACTGCACAGTCCCTCTGCTTCTGGTTCGCGTTGGACTCCTGCGCGCACCCTCCGGACTTTCCAGACAGTGCCTCTGCTGCCTTCCCCGCTCTCTTTGCTCTTCTCTAGGTCTCTCCGCTTGTCCGATCTCTGCGCTGGCCGGCCTCGCAGCCCTCCTCTCAGGCCCCTCACCGTTGGCCTTCACTTACAGTGGCACGCTTGCTAAGGTACACTTCCTCCTTTCATGGCTCCCCTTGGTGGATCAGTACGGTGCCTCTGTTGCCTTCTCTGCCTTCTGTGTTCCACGCCAAGCCTCTCCGTTTGTCTGCTCTCAGCACCAGCCTGCCACGTGGTCCTCCGATCAGATGGCTCACCTTGTATCTCCGCTTGCTGCGGCACGCTTGCGGGGATATGCTTTCGCTTTTCATGGTTTCCCTTTGCAAATCTGTTCACAATTGCCTCTTCTCCTCTGCTCCTCTTAATTTGCTCGTTTAGGGGTACATTATCCCCCTTATTGCAGGCTTAGGTGGTGGAGTGCGAGCGCTACACTGCCATATGTCCTGATGATGTCACCGGAAGTCCCCCTATTATCTAGTTTAAAAGCTGCTCTCTCTCCTTCTTAAAGGTTAATGCCAGCAGCCTGGTTCCAATGTTCCCTCTAATTTTATGTAGGCTGTGTGCCCATAAAATATCAGCTGTGCAGCTTTTGAAGGAAGGTTACATTTTTGTGCGCCACATAATGACACTGGGAGTTATATACTTTAAAATTTGACTACACGTCAGAATACAGTATGTACACCACATTGATTGCACTAGAAAATATTGTAGAACTTGTGAAAACCGTAAATACACAACTTTTAAATTTTAAGACGTCTGTGTTGTTTTCTATCAGAATCAGAACCAAAATTTTTGTGCGCTCTGTTGTAAAGTATGTGCGCTCGCTCGGCGAGGTGTGTGCGCGCGCACACGCGCACAGCTTAGAGGGAACAGTGCCTGGTTCCATTCTGGTTAAGGTGGATCCCATCCCTTCGGAATAGCCCCTCCTTTCCCCAGAATGTTCCCCAGTTCCTAACAAACCTAAAACCCTCAATCCTTGCACCATTGTCTCATCCATGCATTGAGACTCTGGAGCTCTGCCTGCCTTTTGGGTCTTGCGCGTGGAACGGGAAGCATTTTGAAGAATGCTATCCTGGAAGTTCTGGATTTCAGCTTCCTACCTAAAAGCCAAATTTAGCCTCCAGAACCTGCATACCACATTTTCCTATGTCATTGGTACCGACATGTACCAAGACAGCAGTCTCCTTCCCAACACTATCTAAGACCTTGTCGATGTGGGGTGTGAGGTCCGCTACCTTTGCACCAGGCAGGCATGTTACCAGGCGATCCTCACGTCCACCAGCCACCCAGCTATCTACATGCCTAATGATTGAGTCACCCACCACGATGGCTGTCCTAACCCTTCCCTCATGAGCCCTGGAGAAACCTTCTCGGTGTGAGAGGGTTTTACATCACCTGGAGGACAGGTCCTAACTTCAAGATTACTTCCTGCTGCACCAGGGTGGTGATCTCCTGTCGGGTGACCTCTATCGTCCATGGCAATAGGGATGCTGCCAGACTGGAGGTGGGACTTCAGTACTTCAGTACTAATCTTACATGTGACACTACCAGAACCATCCTGAAGACCCGCCCAACCGAACATATAGAAACATGATGACAGAAAAAGACCACATGGCCTATCTAGTCTGTCCTTCCATATCAACAACTACAACAGTCCACTTTTTACCTTTAGAGATCCTCTGTGTTGGTCCCATGCTTTTTTGAATTCAGTTACTGTCCTCATCTCTACCACCTCCACTGGGAGACTATTCCATGGATCCACTACTCTTTCAGTAAAGAAATATTTCCGCATATCACTCCTGAATCTATCTCCCTTCACCCTCATCCCATGTCCCCTCGGAGCAGAACTTGCTTTCAATTGAAAGAGGCTCTCTCCCTGAACATTTATGCCACGGAGGTATTTAAACATCTCAATCATATCACCTCTATCCCGCCTTTCCTCTAAGGTGTACATATTAAGATCCTTAAGTCTGTCCTCATATGCTTTATAATGAAGCCCACTAATCATTTTAGTAGCCACCCTCTGCACCGACTCCATCCTGTTCACATCCTTTTGAAGGTGCGGTCTCCAGAATTGCACACTATACTCCAAATGAGGTCGCACCAAAGACTTATACAGAGGCATTATCACCTCCTTTTTTCTGCTAGCCATTCCTCTCCTTATGCACCCAAGCATCCTTCTAGCTTTTGCCATCTCCTTTTCTACCTGTTTAGCTACTTTAAGATCATCAGACACAACCACGCCTAGGTCCCGCTCTTCTTTAGTGGACAAAAGTACTTCACCTCCTATACTGTATTGCTCCCTTGGATTGCTGCAGCCCAAATGCATGACCTTACATTTTTTAACATTAAATCCCAGCTGCCAAATTCTAGACCATTCGTCAAGCTTAGCTAGATCCCTCCTCATGTTATCTACACCTTCCTGGGTGTCTACTCTATTGCAGATTTTGGTATCATCTGCAAAGAGGCAAACCTTACCCGACAGCCCTTCCGCTATATCACTAACAAAGATGTTAAAAAGAATCGGACCAAGGACAGATCCCTGGGGCACACCACTGATAACATCCTTCTCCTCAGAGTGAGCTCCATTTACTTGTACTCTGTCGCCTCCCACCCAACCAATTTCTAACCCAAGCAGTAACTTTAGGGTCCATCCCTAGGGTGCTCAGTTTGTTTATACACTGTGAGGAACAGTGTCAAAGGCTTTACTAATATTTAAATACACCACATCTAGAGCTCTCCCTCGGTCCAACTCCCTGGTCACCCAGTCAAAGAAATCAATCAGATTTGTCTGACAAGACCTGCCTCTGGTGAATCCATGCTGCCTCGGATCCTGTAATCCGCTGGACTCCAGAAATGCCCATACTAGCAGAGCTTCACTGGCTCTCCATCTACTGCCAAATAAGCTATAAAATCCTAGTAACAACATTTAAATTAATAAATAACATAGCCCCTTCGGTTCTCAGCACACTAATTACCAAAGAAACACCAAAATGCAACCAAAGGAGTAAAAACGCAAATAAAATAAAGATTCCGAAAGACTTTACAAAGGCTAAAAAATCAACCAACAATAAGGCATTTTCACATTCTGCACCCATCCTTTGGAACGCACTACCAGACGAGGTCAGAAATCTAACGGACATTAGAGAATTCCGTAAAAAAATGAAAACACACTTATTCAAGATGCACTATGATGCTCAGTCAAACACAGTAACACAAAACGACAAAGGCAAATAGGACATAACATATCTGTCATAATCCAGACTAGGGGCTTGTGATAAGGAAGCTTATCAGAGCCCAGAGAATAGTGACAAAGGAAGGGAATTTACCCTAATCAAGGGACCTGTTTTGTCAGGTCAGAGGAATAAAACTGCATGTTTTCCTAAAAGACAGGTTATTCCACGCTGCAATGGCCTGCAGAAAGCCCCTAGTGGAGATGAGGAGAAGGAGTATAAGCCCAGATTGAGAAACCCTTACATCACTCCTAATTACTCAACTGCCAGGAGGGAGTTTGACCACCAACACCTGAGGAGTGAAAGGGAGGGGTTGGAAACTGGGAACTTTAAAACTAGAACAGAATATTCAGAAGGAGAGGAGAAGAGGGAGAAGGAGCTCAGAGAAATTCGTGTTCTTGGAGAGATTCCTGTGAGAAGCCAGCTTCAAGGGATTGGAGAAATCCAGGAGTTTGGAGAACTTCAGCTAGGAACCCTAAAGCAGCCGGTAAGAGGACAGAAGCTGCTGAAGGGAGAAGGAACACGAATACCTTGTGGAAGAGGTATGGAGCAGATGTCCTGAGGTCCAGAAATACAGACTGGAGGATAGGTCATAAAAGCTCAAATGCATACTGGCCAGAGTATCTAAGAGGACAGCCTAATGCCAGCTTTAACTCAGGTATGAACTTTGGACGTTTGTCTAACCTAGAGCAATGCATAGTGCTTAGAAACAGTTCCTGTCCTAATGGAGGTCAGTCAGTAAAACCCTTTGAGCCAGAACCTGATATAGAACCCATGCAGATAAAAGAACAAGATATAATTCCAGAGGAAGACGATTCTTTCATGGACTGTTCTTTATGCAAAGTTGCTAGCACAAAGAAATCCTGAAAGTGGATCAAACATAAAAGGAAATGTTCTAGTAACTGGCACACCAGAAAGTTTGTGTGGAAAGAGAGAAGGTTTTGGGAGAAGTGAAATACTTGTGCAGAGAAGGTGAAAAGCTGTTGATTGAAGCTTGTTACCCAGCTGATAACAAGGCAGAGCACAGTTTAGGCTGTGCACACGTTGGATATAAAAAGTTCTCTGAATGTGGAAAAGAAAAGCTGTTTTGTGAAAAAGCTTTTACTTTTGATTTGCTATACATCAGCATTGCTGAGCAGGTTTGTCAGCAGTGGCTGAGAGAAAGACTTTCCGTTGTTTAATGGACTTTACAAGTTACTTGCATAAGCTTTCAGTTGTATTGTTATTTTGAATATAAATCCTGGAGAAGACATCCTAAGGTGTTACCAAGTGAATCTGTGTGCATTTTGATTTACCTCATAAATAAATTCTGTCATTGCCTTAACACTCGAGCCAACTACCATAGTCTTCATTTACCTCAAAGGCAAGCACCGCATGACTGGACTACCATTACCATAATCCTTTGCAAGATAGTCAGTCTGGAACATTGCCAAAGTGGTGAATCCTATATAACAAGCACGCCCCTCCATACATATGTAAGGGGCTATGGACGTGACAGGCTACAATGTACTAAGGTGCCAATCCCCTCATTGTAAAAGGTTGCATTGTACATAGTTAATGAAATCAAGTTAGTCACTGTAATCATGTTATAAGTTTTATTGTAAAGGTTTACACATGTTCTATGTACTATGAATGGGTATTTGTAAAATGTTGCACCCATACATACTTTGTAAACCGCACCTGATCCATGGGAAAGTGCGGTATATAAGTATTTATTTATAAATAAATAAATAAATAAACTATATCCCTATAGGTCTCATCTATGTACCCCTCTGTCTTCCTTATGTCCTCCAAGTCTGCTACTCTAGCCTCCAGAAATCATACTCATTTCTTGAGAGCAAAGAGCCTTTTGCACCTAGCGTATACGTAAGACCCCTCACAAAATGGGAGAAAATCTTACATGTGACACTCAATGCAAAAGACTGGAAAACCCTCATCTCCCTGCTGGACTGCTGTCTGCATCTTAGTTTTAAAGTTGTGTTTAGGTATTTAAGTTCTTTATTTACTAAGGATTGCTAGGGATACTTATACTAATAAAACTATACCTAATATTTTTAATGTACTTTGTTCACCCAAAGCTTAATTAATCTCTGGTCCTTAATGTATGCCTGATGAGGATAAACAGCTGCACCTGAAAATGAATATGATACCCCCTTTCGTTTAAGAGATTTAAGCACCTATAAAGCTACAATTATCCCAGGGGTGGGTTGGTCTATTGGTGGCCCACATGGCTGGGAAGGAGATTGTGTAGGCGGATTATATGAGCCACCATCTGTTAGACCCAGGGAAATGGTCACTTTCTGATTCGGCCTTTCAGGCGATTGTGAGATGCTGGAGTGTTCTGTGGATGGATTTAATGGCCATGTGGTACCAGAATGCTAAGGCCAGAATATTCTTCAGCTGGCGCCAGAGAGCACATGGAAGGGCTTGATGTTCTGATTCACTCTTGGCCCAGCAACAGGTTCCTCTGTGTTCCCCCATGGCCACTGATCGGTCACGTTCTGCATCAGGTCAATGCCCATGCAGGGTATGTGGTGTTGGTGGCCCCAGATTGTCTCAGGCAACTGTAGTATCATAGAAACATAGAAACATGATGACAGAAAAAGACCACATGGCCTATCTAGTCTGTCCTTCCATATCAACAACTACAACAGTCCACTTTTTACCTTTAGAGATCCTCTGTGTTGGTCCCATGCTTTTTTGAATTCAGTTACTGTCCTTATCTCTACTGTGGTATGCGAACCTGGTGCATCTGCTAGCAACAGAATCTCTCCTACCGTGAGAGTGGGCTTGTTGATGCAGGGTCGAGTGAGGAAGAGTCTGAGGCTTAGAGATTATTCCCCTCAGGTGGTGATTGATACTTTTGTTACAGGCTTGGAAGTGCTCTACTTCCCTGGCCTACGTGTGTGTCTGGGGTATCTTCGAAGCTTGATGCGGAGAGAGGGAAGTGTGACCTCTGTGGGCTTCACTTCTGGAGATTTTGGCCTTCTTGCAGGATAGTCTAGACAAGGGTTTGACTTTGAATTCCTTGAATGCGCAGGTAGTGGCCCTGGCTTGTTTCCAGGATCAGGTGCAGGGCAAGTCCCTGGCTTTCCATCGGGACTTTGTCTGTTTTCTTCGAGTAGTCAAGCATCTGAGGCAACCTTTGTCATCCCATTGTTCTGTCCTGGGACCTAAATTTAGTTCTCTCTGCCCTTACAGTGCCTCCCTTTGAGCTTCTGTCGGGGGCCTCCTTGAAGGATCTGATGCTGAAAGCAGTGGTGTTGGTGACTATTTGCTCAGTGCGCTATATTTTGGAGTTACCCGCTCTTTCCTGTAGGGAGCCCTATTTGTTGATCATGAAGGAAAAGGTGGTGCTCTGCCCAGTTCCTTCCTTTTTGCGGAAGGTGGTCTTGACGTTTCATTTGAATCAGATGGTGGTTTTATGGGTGCTTTGTGGGTTTGGCTGAGTCCAGGAGTCTGCACTTGTTGGATGTCCACAGGTTGCTTAAGAGGTATTTGAAGGTGACTGAGGTTTTTTGGGGGTCAGAGCACCTCTTTGTTCTATTCGGTGGGCCTTGAAAAGGCGATGCTGCTTCTAAGGTAACCATTTCCTGCTGGATCCAGGGAGCCATTGAATCCACATATTTGTTGAAAGAGTGTGTGGTTCTGGCAGGTTTGCAGGCTCACTCTACTAGGGCTCAGGCATCTTCTTGGGCCGAGTTCAATCTGTTTCTGCCTCAGGATATTTGCTGGGCAGCGACCTGGTTGTTGCATTCATTTGCATGTCATAGGCTGCATGTGCAGGCCTATCAGGATGCAAAATTTGTGGTTTGGGTGCTACAGGCCGGCATCTCTGTACTCACCCCACAATAGTACTTCTTTAGGTCCCATGCATCTGAACTGGACTGGAGGGATGATTACAAAGCTGAACTTAGACGTTACCTGCTAATTTTCTTTCCTGGAGTCCCTCCAGTCCAGTCCCATCTGGGAATCGGCTTTGATATTTTGCTTGTCTTGTGCTTGTTTAAAGGGAGATCATTGCTGGAGCAGGCAAGATCTGGCCAATTGGTTCATTTTGTTTCCCTTTGGGAGTTCTCTTGTGTGGCTGCACTACTTGCACTCCCCATTGTGACCTTTTGCCCATTGGATGAGGGGGTGGGGGAGAGGTGCGCTTGACAGTGGATGTTACAATAAAAGAAAAAATGAGGCAGCACTGGTGGAGAACATAGGGTTTGGACTCTGCTCTGTTGCTTTGTGAATTTCATACTGGCTCTGTGGGGAAGCACAGGCTACTTAAGTGGAAGAGTTGTTTGTTCTCAGTCTCCATCTGCTGGTGGATGAGCATAACCCATGTGTCTGGATTAAAGGGACTCCAGGAAAGAAAATTAGCAGGTAAGGTCTAATTTCACCTTTGTCAGCAAGCATGACATTTTTGGCAGGATCATCTGGCCTTGAATGACTAGTGGATTTACTGGTTTTTCCTCACCCAACCAGAGGGCTAGCACTGAGCAAAGAGTGTGTGTGTGTGTGTGTGGGGGGGGGGGGGGGTGTCACAGGAGCAGTAGACAGACTGACCATCTGTCCTGTATGCAGGACCCTAGTTTGGCCTACTACAGTTTTTTGAAAAGGAGTCTAGGGTTGAAGTGGGTGAAATTTCCCCATATGCAGAGGAGCAGGAGGACTCGCATTGTCCGTCTATTCCGGTGGGATGAGTTGGCAGCCTTGATTTCTCAGGTATACTCCCTATAGCTGTCTGATGCCTCTGTCAAGGAGGAGAAACTGAAGTAACACTCCCATTGTTCTGTTTGTGAGGCCCTGGTTCGGATTAATTCATCTCGGAAGGGGAGGTTTTTGGCCAGAAGATAGCAAAATCCCCCTCACTTGAAAATAAACAGGCCTTCCTTTATTTATTTATTTACGTTCTCTTCTATACCGTGCTATTCAAATCAGTGAGGTTTACATATAACAGAGCCATATACAAGGCAGTCGGGCTGCATTGTATTTATGTTTATTGAGTTTGATATACCGCCCTTCAATTATCAAAAAATTCCACAAACCGCGATCAGAAATCAAGACAATCAAAGACATAGAAAAAAGATTCTGATCAAACTAGGAACAAAATCTCCATATATAAATCAAAATTTTCACATATACATTTCTTTTTGTTGGAGTTTCCAGCCCAGTGAAAATAACTAAACCAATCACCACTGTGGAAATTCCATTTTAATCAAGTAAATATTTTAAAACTATTCGTTTCAGTGTACTTAACTGTATAGTAACACATTCTTCAGGCTGTTATCAACACCACAAAAACCAACGATGTGACACGTTTCGGGTCCAAAAAATTTCAGAAACCCTGCTTCAGGTCGGGGGAAACAATATGCAGCCCTAAGACAGTTGTCTACGGCGGATGTGATAATCAGAAGAGCGGATAAAGGAGCTGCAACTGTGATTCTTTCTACTACACAATATCAGTCTGAGGTAGATAAACATCTTAGCAATCGTATGCATTACACTCCGGTACCGGATCCTACTATGGATTTAAAGGAACGGATCCAGTCTTTGGTATCTCAGGCCTTTTTATCTAATTGCATAACTAAATGTGAGTCTGAGTTTTTGATGTGCAAAAATCCAAAAACTCCATTTTTTTATCTTGTGCCTAAAATTCATAAGGCATTACAAAATCCCCCTGGGCGCCCTATTGTGTATTGTAGGGATTCTCTGCTTGAGCCACTTTCTCAATTTTGTGATCTTTTTTTGCAACCAATGGCAGCTAAGGTATCCTCTTACATTAAAGATACGGGGGATTTTTTGAGACAACATCCCTATGTACAGATTTTTCTTCTTATACTTACCTGGTCACTTTGGACGTTCAGTCTTTGTACACAAACATTGACCAGGGTGAGGTGCTTACTTGTATGGCGGATTATCCACTTGATTTGCCAGAACGGATCCCTAGAGGATTTATAATTGATCTGCTAGATCTGGTATTGAATAATAATTATTTTCTTTATCAAAAACAGCATTATATACAAACCTTTGGTATAGCAATGGGGGCTACGGTCGCTCCTTCGATTGCAACCATCTATATGGCTCATTTTGAGGAGCTTTTTGTATACTCTCACCCTTTATTTGTTTATATTCCTTTTTGGCGAAGGTTTTTGGATGATGTTTTTTTCCTATGGACGGGTGATAGGATGGCCCTTGATTCCTTTTTGGGGTCTCTTAATACTCATAAGCCTAATATTCAATTCACAGCTCAGGTGGAGATATTGCAGATACAATTTTTGGACATCACTATTATGCTGACATCTACGGGATTTGTTACATCTTTATACCGTAAGGCTGTTCAACATAATACTTTACTGAGATTTGACAGCTTTCAACCAATGGCTTTAAAACAGGGATTGCCCTATGGCCAGTTCTTACGGCTCCGTCGAAATTGTACAACATTACAGGACTTTAAGTTACATGCTACACAGATCTTAGTTTACGTTTAATCGCTCGTGGTTATCCATCAAAATTAATTAAAACAGTGTATAAAAGGGCTCGTTTTACGCATAGAGAATGGCTCTTTGATGCACCGGCCAGACCATCTAGGGATGAGAGAATTATTGGAATTTTTCCTTACACCAAGGGGGCGACATTGGTGGCCAAACTTCTTCATCGATTTTGGCCTATATTGGGGTTACACACTTGCTTTCGGGATAGACGTTTACAAATTGCTTATTCCCGCAAGGCTAATCTAAGGGATTTGGTAATGAGAACTACAGCTCCCCAGGATCGCCCTCCAACTTCACATGTAGTAAAAGGACATTATTCTTGTGGGGTTTGCAATTTTTGTTCAAATACTATATCGGGCCCTGAATGGTTAGATGTACATACTTCAAAAATCTATCATTCTCGATGGCATACCAATTGCTTCTCTTCCTTTGTGGTGTATCTGATTATATGCCCATGTCAGCTCTATTATGTTGGACGTACCTCTATCATTGCGAGTTTGAGTGAACATGCATCGCGTTTTCGCACTAAAACCTGCAAGCACCGATGGTAGCCCATTGTGTTGAAGTTACACATGCATTTGAATCTCTTCAATTTGAATCTCTTGATTATGTACCAGCGAATTCCCGTGGAGGAGATTGTGTTCAAAGTCTCCAAAGGTTAGAACAGAGGTGGATTTATTCTTTGAATGCAGTTTATTCTCATGGTTTAAATATGCAGATAGACTGGCATACAATTATTTAGGGCTTAGTATACTACTATTGCCTTTCTTCCAGGGTGTGGTTTCTGATCGGTGGAACCTCCCCCTGTTGTTGATTGGCAGATTTTTGCTTCATCATTTTTCTCATTGGAGGTTTTAAAATCAGCTGTGCATTCTCTCCTTTGGCTGGAATATTTAAGGTGTTTTCTCTGAAACAAACTTTTTATGGCTGAGGATTAACCATGTTATGTTTTGACCTGAAGCAGGGTTTCTGAAATCTTTTGGACCCGAAACGTGTCACGTCATTGGTTTTTGTGGTGTTGATAACAGCCTGAAGAACGTGTTACTATACAGCTAAGTACACTGAAACAAGTAGTTTTAAAATATTTACTTGATTAAAATGGAGTTTCCACAGTGGTGATTGGTTTAGTTCTTTTCACTGGGCTGGAAACTCCGACAAAAAGAAATGTATATGTGAAAATTTTGATTTATATATGGAGATTTTGTTCCTAGTTTGATCAGAATCTTTTTTCTATGTCCTTGTATTTACAATGAACAGGAACTATAACTTGGACATAACTGGGGTAACTATCTACAAAGTATATACACTAGTAACAGTCTGCACCTCCTAATATTTATGTGGAGTGGTGTTTGAGGGGTTAGCTGCAGGAGAGTGTGTTGGGTGTGTCATTGGCCAAGTCCTGTAGCTTGGGGTGTCTGTTTGTGTGCTGTCTTCCGGGTAGTACTGCAAGAATATGTGGTGCTTCAGTGTCTTCCTAAATTTGGCTAGGTCAGTGCATGCTCTAATGGCTGTCGGGAGGGCATTCCAGCATCTGGGTGCATAAAGCATGAATGCTTTGTTGGATGTTGCATGGTTGCATTTTGTTATTGTGTTGGGTGTTATCAGTTTGTTGACAGCTGCGGGTCTTCTGGATCTGGTCGGAGGTGTGGGGTGGATTAGCCCAGTGATGGAGGTGGTCGGATGGTTGTTTATGGCCTTGAAGGTCATTACTAGGATCTTGAAAGCTAGTCTGCCATGGATTGATAATGTTTATGTTTATTAAAACTTGTTATACTGCTCAATACCGTAGGCATCTGAGCGGTTTACAATAGATAAAATCAGGCAAGTTAATTAAAACAAGCACTCGGCTGTAGAAAAGGAAAAGGAATAAGAACGCCATAAATTGTGAGAAAAAGGTGAGGAGAGAAAGAAAAGAAAAGCTGAGAACAGAGTGGTAGTTTAAGTCAGGAGAGAGCATACAAGCATACTATCAAGGAAGAGAGGGAAAGGGGAGCAGACATTCATGAAACACATGGAGGAAAGGAGGGGGGAGGGTAGGCTAGGGAGGAGGATCCAAACGCAAGGCAGAAAAGGTGAGTTTTGAGCTGGGTTTTAAATGAGGGGTATGAGTCTTCAGCACGGAGGGAGGGGGGGAGCGAGTTCCAGAGATAACCAGTGGAGCTGTTTCAGGATTGGTGTAATGTGGTCTGTTCTAGATGCTCCGTATAGAATTCTGGCGGCTGAGTTCATTGCCAGCTGGAGTGGGTTCAGTGCTACCTGTGAGAGTCTGTGTAGGATTGCATTAGCATAGTCGAAATGTGGGATTACGAGGGCTTGGTAGATTGTGCGGAAGTCATCAGGGTCCAGTAGCGGTCACAGATGTCGTAGTGTCCGTATTTTGTGGTATATTGCTTTGACTGTGTTTCCTATGTGGGTTTTTAAGTCCAGCTGTTGGTCCAAAGTGACCCCTAGGTAGCGGATTGTGGGTTTGGCAGTCAGCTCAGCATTCTTCACCTTTAAGGTGGCTGGAGGGATGAAACCTTGGTTCCTCGTGATGAAGAGAATGTCTGTTTTGTTGTGGTTTATTCAGAGATTTTGGGTATGGAGCCAGTCGGCAACCGCGTTGAAGCAGCTCGTTAGTGGGGAGAAGTCAGGCTGGCCTGTTGAGAAAGGCATGTATAGCAGTACGTCGTCTGCGTATACCTGGCAGGTGACGTTAAAAGAGCAGATCAGGGCACAGATGGGCTGCATGTATATGTTGAACATTAGTGCCGACAGTGAAGAGCCCTGCGGCACACCCTGTTTTTTTTTGGAAGGGTTCTGAGGTTGAGGTGCTGGTTCTTACGTGCTGCCATCTGTCGGTCAGGTAGGATTTGCACCAGCTTAGAGCTGAGTCCTGTATTCCCTTTTCCTTGAGACGACCCAATAGCAGCTCGTGGCTCACAGAGTCAAAGGCTGCTGCGATATTCAAGAAGATAAGGGCAAACCCTTGTCGGATGTCATCGATTCCAAGTACTATTGTATTGAAAAGGGTGGTAAGGAGGGTTTCGACGCCATGTGCTTCTCTGAATCCGTGCTGACATGGATCTAGCGGTGCGGCCGTCTCTATATGGTGTTGAATTTGGCGTTGGACTACCTTTTCTATTATCTTGGCGAGAAGCGGAATGCTTGAAATTGGTCGGAAGGATTCGACCTTCAGGGGGTCCAGTTTGCTGTTTTTCAGCAGCGGCCTAATGAAGGTGTGTTTCAGTTTTTGTGGGAAAGAACCCGATGAGAATGACAGATCCATGAGCTTGGTTAGGAACTGGCTGAGTTCGCTGCGTAGTTCTTTTATCCAGAACGCTGGACAAGGGTCATTTGGTGCGGTGGTGGTGTTGATGGAGGCGATGGTGTCCTCAATGTCCCTTTTTGACAGGGTGGTGAATTTGGTCAGTGGCGTTGAATGGGGGGGATTGTGTAAGGTGGTGGGGCTTGTAGTTTTATTGGTTTGCTGAGATTTTGAGTGGAGATAGTCGGCAAATTCCTGTGGTTGAGGCATGCTAGGTTGGTTTGGAGATGGTTCTTTTGTTAGGGACTTCACTATATTGAAGAGGTCATGTGGTTTGCTCAACGAACGTTTCAGAAGATCCGTGTGGAATTGCTTCCTTCTCTCCATTGTTGCTTCTCGGTGCTTTCTTAGGTGTAGGTTGTACGTACTCCGGGCTTCGGCGGAGCGTGACCGGCGCCATTGTCTTTCTAGCTTATGTAGGTGGAGTAGTGACTCTCTCAGTTCAGTGGTATACCATGGGGCAGACTCTCGTCTCCTTGGTGCTTTGTTTGTGGGTGGAAGCTGAGCGATGGCACTGAGGTTTTTGTCCCAGCTGGAGATCATTTCTTCCAAGTTGGGAGCTGTTGCGTTGAGAAGTGGAAGGGCTTTTTCCAGGATTTCAGCTTTGTGGAAAGGCCAGAAGCATCTAGCTGCTGCTATGGGGGAGATGGTAGGCCTGCTGGCAGTGTTATGGTTGTGGCATTGAACAGGCATTTGAAATCTTATCAGGCTATGGTCAGATCAGGGAACTGGGGTTATGACCATTGCGAAGTTGTGTTGCATCTGTGGCCATTTGTGGGGCGAAGACCAAGTCCAGTTTGTTTCCTTTAGTATGGGTGGGTGCGTTGACTAGTTGCGTGTATCCAAGCTCCTTGAGAGCTTCGAGGAAGGCTGTGGCATGGGTGTCCTGTAGGGCGGGCAGGTTGAAATCACCTAATAACCAGTTTGGGGGATGTTGGCTATCGGCAATGGAGACGAGGTCAATTATTGACGAGAGGTCATCTGGTGATGCCACTGGTGCTCGGTAGAGTAGGTTAATGGAGCAATGCTTGTTGGTTATGCTAATTGTGTCCAGGTGGGCTGTGCTGGTGGAGTTGATGGGTTTAAACTGGAGCTCTGCTTTGGAGATGACAAGCACTCCTCCACCTCTCCAATTCGCTCTGTGACAGGTGTGAATTGAGAAGTTGGGTGGTAGCATTTGGTGGAGAAGGACCGGGTCGTCATGAGATAGCCATGTCTCCGTGACCATTAGAATGTCCAAATCATGGAGGGTTATCAAATCGGAGGCAACTGTCCATTTTTTGCAGATTGAGCGAGCATTGATGAGGGCACATTTCAAACTGTGCGGGTGAGGGTGCTCCTCTGGGTGAGGCTTCGTGGTGTGTTGTAGTGAAATGTTGAGTATGTGCGGGTGGAGCCTGTGCTTGGCATCAGTAGAGGAGTGGTGAGGGTTATCAGACCATCTCCTCCCTGAGCTCTGTAAGACTGGTATATAGTTTCCACCTGGGTTAAGGGCAAGTGTTCTGCTGAGTAATCCAGCGAGAAAATAGATGGTAGCTATTGCTAGGATCGGGTGCACCATTCTGGCTGTTCTTACCGCAACATGATAGGTCTGGCTTGCTATCTGCCCTAATAAGGGCAGGTAAGCACCGTTAGCTCTGATAGCAGTAGGTAAATACTGCTAGCTATCTGGTCTAGTGTAGGCACGTATGTCAGTATCCAGTCAGGTCTGTTGCCGGCGGTAATATAGGCACGCTCTCAGGTCTGACACAGCATGTAAGTCAGGTACCTATCAGGTCAGTGGCAAGCAGGTAATACAGGCACAGCATGTAAGTCAGGTACCTATCAGGTTAATATCAAGTAGGTAATACAGGTACGCTCTCAGGTCTAGTATGGCATGTAATACAAGTACCTATCAGGTCTAGAGCAGGTAATACAGGCAAGTTCTAGGTCTAGTACTGCACTAGTATAGTCAGGTGTATGGGGTGTGCTGTTCATTCCTTCAGAGGTCGGTCTGTGTTATTAGCTCAGGGCTAACACCCTTTGGTCAATATAGCTTAGTAGACCTACTCACATGTGGTCTTGGTGAGTACATGGCTTCTTGTCCGTTCGTTCGGGGTACTCGGTGTCTGTGTGTTGCCCCAAGGCATGGGTGTGCCCGCTGGTGCTCTTTTTCAAACGGGGGTGCTCAGCCCCGATTGGGCGGCTGGAGGCTTCTGATCTGGTCAGCGGCGGCGTGATCCGGCTCTAGTGGCTCTATCTCGGTTGGGAGAGCTCCTGCTGGGTCAGTGGAAGTGGGATCATGAGAGCATAGTGCTCAAGAAGTGGGGCTCGTTGATTCTTCCCCCACCCACCTCCACAAGTATTGTAGGGAGTTGGATTGAGGAACAAGCCTTAAGCCCTTCCCCTGGTGGATCTGGATAGGGGTTTGTGATCTTTCTAGGGTGGATGCACACACAGCTACTATCGTTGGGCATACTACCATACTGGTAGAGGATGGAGTTGCCTACAGAGAGTTGTTGGATGGCAAGGCAAGGCACTTCTTCTTGACCTCCTCCATTATGCACAAGGTGGAGAACTGATGGGCCATACTCCCCCTCCCCCAGTGGCTACAGTCTATTCCAGTTTATACCACCTTGCCTCTGGAGGCAACTTTTTTTTTTCTTTCATTTCTTAGTGGATACAATTTATAGGCTTGTCTGTCTTGCATGTGGGAAAAGGGGTGGCAGCTTCTAAGTCCCAGTGTCTAAGCTGGCCTTTGCGGGAAGCTCTTGTTTGAAGAGGAACCTGGCAAGGTCGCAAAGTTATTTAGGGAATGTTGCATGTAACAAATTCTTAGCCAGGGGCAATATACATAGGAGACCAAAGGCTGAGGAAGAATCCCTATCTCTGGTCTCAGAAACAAGTGAAAAGAAATGAAAACAAAACACACACAGAATATTCTGCAATCAAACATTCTATCTCACAAGACGTAACCTTGAGTGTCTTCACTTATTCATATCCATCCAAAACAAGAGACAGCAAACATCAAACTTGTACACAACTTAAACACTTTAACAGTGCAAGGTCCATAGAAAATAGTGTGTCCCTGTCTTATGGAGCAATAAGTACGGGCTGTGGACGCTAAACATCTCCTAAGTAAATAACTTTCATTGATCCTTGTCACCAAAAACAGTCCACTTTAATTTTTTGAATGCATATAAAGGAGAATTACTTAGTTTTAAAGTGCAGAGAACTTGGCAAACACCCACACAACTGTGGACCCTATGCTTGACTCAAGTTTCACCATTTTGTGTTCCAAATGGCTGCTTCAGGAGAATCATCTGCACGACTGGAGGGTAGTAGCACTGCTACAAAAGCACATCCAGTAGAATGCTGCTGCCCTCCAGCTGTGCAGATGGTTCTCCTGAAGCAGCCACGGAGAACATAACATGGCAAAACTAGAGCATAGGGTCCACAGCTATGAGGATGTTTGCTAAATCCTTTGCACTTTAAAGCTATGTATTTTTTCTTTATATGCGTTCACTGATTTAAAAAGTAGACTTTTTGGTGACAAGGACCGATGAGAAATATTTACTTAGGGGTTGTTTAGTGCCCACAGCCCGTGCTTATTGCTCCATTAGGTGGGGCCACCCTATCTGAGGTCATTAGTCACCTATATATTTTCTATGGACCTTGCGCTATTATAGTGGAGTGGCATTTCTTTTATAAGTTGTGTTCATGTTAATGTCTGGTGTCTCTTGTTTTGGATGGATATTTTTGTATGAACATCATTTTGGAAGTCTTTTTATTAGTGTTCACTTATTCATAAACACCTTCTTTGAACATGTCAGCATATTCAGAACTGTTCTCACTCTCCATATTTCTGAACCTTTCTCCAAGGGACCCTCAGTACCCCTAAATCCCTTTCTACAGTGAATTAACACCTCATCGCTTTCTGGAGGATAAACCTAGAGGATCTTTGAGATGGGTCACGTCTGCTCCTCTACTACTTCTAGTTTTCCTCACCTCCTGATGCCGGGTCTCTCAGGGCCTCCGGTTTTCCCTTTGCTGGCAGCCAGGGGAATCAGGCCTGACCTTGGTCTCCTTGCAGGGTTTCAACACCCATGGCTCTTCCTCCTCAGGATTCAGCCCTTCCTGTCCTCAATAACAGAATTGGGGGCCTATTCTGGGTTGCCTCCTACTTTACCTAGGTGTGCATCTGGTGTCTCTTTGAGGGCTGGTGTATCCAAGTGACACGTTTCCAGGATGGCAGATTCACCATCATTCAAGATAGTTTGGTTTGGGATGGTCTATCCCTCAGTTCCTGGTGAGTTCAGTTTGTGGGTGGTTGCTATATGACTTTGCACCCAGATGTCTGTTTTATTTGGGGGGGAAGGGGGTTTGGCATTACAGCCTCCCCAATGATCGGTCATCTATCCTTGGGCTTTGTTTTTAATGCCTTGATCTTGACACCTTTCCAGCCTTTGAAATTGCAGAAATAGCATTATTTAATAATTTTTTCTGTTTCAGACAACTTTTTTATAAACAAATAAAAGGGGTAGCCATGGGGTCTGCCATGGCACCTGATATAGCGAATTTATATATGTTTAACTTTGAAGAGAGTTTTTTTTAAAAAGCATCTTTTTAGTGAAAATGTTTCCCTTTGGATTAGGTACATTGATGATATTTTCATTATCTGGAAAGGTACGGTAGAGGCCTTATCTGAATTTAATGAATGGATAAATCAGTTGGATCCTAATTTACTGTTCCTGATGACGTATGATCCATATCAGATATCCTATTTGGATCTCCTAATTAAGAAGGATAGGAATGGTTTTTCAACTACACTTTACAGAAAGCCGACCGACAGGAATTTACTTTTACATTATGACAGTTTTCATAATCCGTCATTGAAGAAAAATCTTCCAGTGGGTCAATTCTTGAGAGTTAGAAGAGTTTGCACAAATACATATGATTTTGAAAAGGAATGCCAAAATATGAGGAAACATTTTTTAGCTAGGAAATATCCAGTAACATGTATAGAACTGGCTTACATAAGAGCAAAGGAATCATCTAGGGAGTTACTTTTAAAACCAAAAACAAAAAAAGATGATGTCTGTTTCGTATGCCCTCTTTTATATTCACAACATTCTGGTAGTATTATTAAAATACTCAAGAAAGAATGGCATCTTATTCAATCCTTGCCAGCTTTTAAAGATGTTAAATTAACAATAGCACATAAGCGCAATACACAACCTTTTGGTTCCTTCAGCTCTTACAGAAAAAGTTTTTTTACCTAAATATAAAGGACAATACCAATGTGGTAGATGTTCAGTATGCTTGAATGTGCTTCCCGTTAGAGATACGTTCATTCATCCAACAACAAATCAAAAGTTTTTTATCAATGATTTTTCTAATTGTGACACACAGAATGTGATTTATGTCATACAGTGTCGATGTAGGAAACTATATGTTGGTAAGACTATTTGTCATATTAGGACTAGAATTATAGAACACAAGAGTAGTATTAGAAGGGGGTTAGTAGATAAGCCTCTCATTGCTCATTGGCAGGAAAACCAGCATAATATTATGGATTTTAAGTTTTTTGTTATAAAGAAGGTGAAGATTAATTGGAGAGGTGGGGACAACAATAAAACCATTATGAGGTTGGAACAACGATATATATTCTCATTGGACTCCTTGACTCCCAATGGTCTTAATTTAGAAAATGATTTTTCCATTTTTCTTTAAGTCTTTTTGAATATCTCGGTATGTTTGATATGGATGCAATGCATTTCTCTGGCTCTACATTTAGTTTGGTATAAGATGAATTTGAACAATCAAGATAACTGGTAATGCCATATGGTTGATTATTTTATAGCTTCATTTGTTTTTTCGCTTGTTCGTTAAGGTTTGTAAAGATGATGAGTATGACAAATGTTTTTTGTTAGTATTTGTGACATTAAGTAATATTATATGGTTATTTATCTATTGTTTTAATTCATTTTTTAACTTATAAGTGTATGAAGGTTTTAGTAGTATTTATATATACATATATAATAATTTTGGTCATGGGTTTATTTATTTATTTATTTTTTAAACCCCATTAGTTTTAATTGATGGTTCGATTTAGGTTCAGTAGTTATCAGATCGTCCAATATAAGGTATAAGTTTGAGGTCTGAGGGTGTGTGGTCATCATGATCTCCAGGAACAAGCAGGAATGAGTCTTCACATATGGGGGTTCGTCGGCACCGACGGAACCCGCACGGGAATGCTCCCCAGCATCCAATCAGAAGGCTTTTGGGAGCATCGCCTGCGCGGTAGCTTCCCGCCCTTCCCACTGCCTCTCCCCAGTTTTCGTTTTTCTGCGGAGCCGACAGGACGTACCTCCTGTCACCGCAGAAACTTTTCTTCTTTTTCTTGTTTCCTGTGGTCGCAGGTTTTTTTTCCTGCTGACTCTGGCACCGCTGGTGCCTCCCTTTTTTCCTTATTTTTTCCCTTGAAGACTTCGCTACTGCATCTACAGTACCCGTCGCAGCTCTGCCTTCTACAATCCAGTAGGTAAGCTCTAGATTGTGCTAGATCATTAACGGTTTAATGATGTTTGACGTGGTTTTGAAGACTCCACCTGTAGTCTTCGGTTGCTCTGCCTTGGCAAATCTTCTCAACTCCTACCCTCCATCCCTCAGGGGATGCCGGGGATCCAGGTTGGGTGATGCCGCCCTGTCCAGGGGCGCGCATTCTGGGATCTCCCCTGGCACCCTCAGCTAGGGAGTCCCCATATGTGAAGACTCATTCCTGCTTGTTCCTGGAGATAGCACAGTTACTTACCTGTAACAGGTGATCCCCGGAACAGCAGGAATTAGTTTTCACAACCACCCACCTCTCCTAGGAGTTGTAATTCTCTCTCTCTCTCTCTCTCTTCCTTCCTCTCCTCTCCTTCTGTCTCAGCTATGAAACGCAACTGGGGAGAGGCAGTGGGAAGGGCGGGAAGCTACCGCGCAGGCGCGAGGGATGCTCCCAAAAGCCTTCTGATTGGATGCTGGGGAGCATTCCCGTGCGGGCTCCGTCAGCGCCGACGAACCCCCATATGTGAAGACTAATTCCTGCTGTTCCGGAGATCACCTGTTACAGGTAAGTAACTGTGCTTTTTCTACGGTATATATTAAATGGTACCATATTATCTCAAGGGTGGCTTCGTTCATTTTAAATCTACTGTAGTGTTAGCAATTTTCACACATTTGGTAGATGAAGATACATAGCGCATAGAAAATATACCACCCGATTTTAAATGGTTGTAATCTTAGCAGTATTTATATGGTCCTTAACTTTTAGGTGCATGAAAGATAGATCTAGTTGCACATTGTATAGTAATACTGTATAATCTGAAAATGTTATCAACTCTGTTTTATATGATTTTATCTATGCATTACAAGTAAGATTTTAGTGGTTTGTGGTCGGTCTGGCTGTATCGTGGCTTATCATGATTTCATTTTTTCATTTTTTAATTAAACAGTATTCATCCTTTTGTATATGTCCTTATATTATCCTAGAAATATGATTCCTTTTGTATAATACACCTCATGTGTCTTTACTAGTGCAACAAGAAAAATTCTCTTTGTATGTCCTTGGTCCCTTGGTTCCGCCCCCTAGCCCGCCCACTTTCACTTCTTTCAGTGTAAATGTGCATGGGCCGGCGTTTTTTTGTTTCAGATACCAGTGTGAAGTACGGAGCTGATGTCTGATCAAGTAAGATTTTTACATTATGAGGGAAATTTCTTAAGAAAGAGCATTATGATCTTAAGGAAGCTGTATTTAATGGGACTAACATTCGGGACGTCTTGCATAAGTGCATAAATTGGTTTAAAAATCTTTCCTCAATCTTCTGTTTTATTTATTCTCTCGGTTAACTTGTGAGGCTGATAAGTCCACATTTATTTGAAAGGGATTATGCAAAATGTGTAGGTTGATATGGTGATTGGTCACCGGTAGAGTAGTTTTTGATAAGGAAAGAATACGGGTATGACTCTTTGATATTTTGTGTTAAAGTTTTTAGGCGGTTCCCAAAAAAAAGGGGATATGTTTTGGAACAAATATTGAAAATTAAAGAAAATTACTCCAATGAAACAGCCTTAAAGCAGAAAGACTCGGAGGGTTCACACTTATTATTTTGAATCTATTGCACGGAAGTTGTCTCAGACTTCACGGCTATAGTTAACTGGGTTTTCTGGAATTCTTTATAAACACCAGCTAAGCCTTAGTACATCAATGACATTTTCCGGCTTTTTTTTATATAAAGTGTCCAAATACCCTCTCTCCTCCTGTGTGTCAAATTTGGCTAAAATTGACTGTAATCGCACTCGTGCTTAAACACTTAAATTCACTTGGGACTCGTACTTAACTTTGGGAGTCTTCCAATAAATCTTATTCATGTAAATCTTCTCAATTAAATCTTGTGCACCCGACGCCTCACTTGCAACGTTGAGAACAGCGTTTCACTCAATGAATGAGGTTCTTCAGGGAATTTTTCAGTAGTGCATATAGTCCAGAGATTTAACTATAAATAAGAACCAAAAACATCTATTTATCTGCCTTAAGTTCTAAAGAAAATTTAAAAACCAAATTTAAAAACAATCATTCTTATACAGCTACAACATACCCAGCTAGGACGTGTGGTCTAGGCAGCTTCCTCTACCGGACATTAGAACTTGTAATTCATTTTGGCAGCCTACGGCTGTTTCTAACTTCTTGCCGTCCAGAGAAGCTCTGCGCATGTACCCTTACTTTCCTATCAGCATGCTTTATATTCTCTTCCTGCTATTGGCTTTGAAACCGACGCGGTTCATAGGCTCCCTCAGTCTATACTAGTAGACCATTGGCCATGTTTTTGAGGTCATAAAACATGGCCAATGGTCTACTAGTATAGACTGAGGGAGCCTATGAACCGCGTCGGTTTCAAAGCCAATAGCAGGAAGAGAATATAAAGCATGCTGATAGGAAAGCAAGGGTACATGCGCAGAGCTTCTCGGGACGGCAAGAAGTTAGAAACAGCCGTAGGCTGCCAAAATGAATTACAAGTTCTAATGTCCGGTAGAGGAAGCTGCCTAGACCACACGTCCTAGCTGGGTATGTTGTAGCTGTATAAGAATGATTGTTTTTAACTTTGGTTTTTAAATTTTCTTTAGAACTTAAGGCAGATAAATAGATGTTTTTGGTTCTTATTTATAGTTAAATCTCTGGACTATATGCACTACTGAAAAATTCCCTGAAGAACCTCATTCATTGAGTGAAACGCTGTTCTCAACGTTGCAAGTGAGGCGTTGGGTGCACAAGATTTAATTGAGAAGATTTACATGAATAAGATTTATTGGAAGACTCCCAAAGTTAAGTACGAGTCCCAAGTGAATTTAAGTGTTTAAGCACGAGTGCGATTACAGTCAATTTTAGCCAAATTTGACACACAGGAGGAGAGAGGGTATTTGGACACTTTATATAAAAAAAAGCCGGAAAATGTCATTGATGTACTAAGGCTTAGCTGGTGTTTATAAAGAATTCCAGAAAACCCAGTTAACTATAGCCGTGAAGTCTGAGACAACTTCCGTGCAATAGATTCAAAATAATAAGTGTGAACCCTCCGAGTCTTTCTGCTTTAAGGCTGTTTCATTGGAGTAATTTTCTTTAATTTTCATAGTAATTTATTACTCCACAACATGACCCAAACTGCTTGGAACAAATATTGGTCAAATTGCCAGGTCTAATACAATTAGTCTCTTTTCGCTCCTGCTACGTTCTTATCTTTGCCATCACACAGTTTTATTGTCATATAATATTTTTATTGATGTTATTCATGTTTTTATATATATGGCTTTATGATATCTGTTATTACATATGTTGAGTCACCATCTTTTATTTGTTTATTGATTATATTTATAGTTTTACAACAAGTTTTATTTTATACTGGTGACAAGGTGAAATGTCCTCAGTATTCAACATTCAGGTAATTTTTTATTATTTGTCTGTATGTCTCCATCTGTCACATTTGGATATTAGATATTGATATGATTTTGTATTATTGATTATATTTTAAGCATCTGTTCTTACTGTAGCTATTTAAAAAATGTTTTATATATCTGTTTTACAATGTATGTTTTTATGTTTGTAGTGTGTCCACCAATTGCACCCCTGACGAAGGGTAATTGAAACACGGCCTGTGTCGGGTGGTAATGGGCCAATAATTGAAAATAAATTTGTCTTTCCTATAATAATCACGCTTTAGACTGGTTTTTGTGGTTTCACGTGATTATCTGCGTTTTTGTGGCATATTTCTGGCTCTCTTGCAGAGAGCCATACCTGTCTTTCTCAGAGGAAACGGTGTCTGTTTGGCTAGTTCCTTCTTTTTTGCCCAAGGTGGTGACTGCCTTTCACGTCATCAGATGATTTGTGTCTCCCTTCTCAGTGGAACAGTACCAAGGGTCAGATAGGGATTTCACTCAGAGTGGAGGAGTGGCCTAGTGGTTGGGGCAAGGTACTTCAGGCCAGAAGGTCGGGGGTTCAAATCCCACTAGAGGACAGCAACCTTGGGCCGGAAGGACTGGGGTTTCTAGTCCCACAGGTGCTCCTTGTGGTCTTGGGCAAGCCACTTAACCCTCCATAGCCCATGTTCCCTGTAAAATAGTTATCTCCAAGTTATAATGCCCTGTTCAATGTAATTTCAGTTTGTTCAATGTAAACCGCACTGATGCAGAATAGCGCGGTATATAAGAGAATGTAAATAAAATAAATAAATAAAATATCAGAAGAGTATTTCTCATATGCCTAGATGTCACTGACTCTGTGGATAAGACAGGGTGTTTGTGCTCCTCTTGTGTAACGAGAAGGATAAGGACCATCATGTTTCTATAAGGAAACATAGGATGAGGGTGAAAGTGGATAGACTCAGGAGTAATATGCAGAAATATTTTTTTATGGAAAGAGTGGTAGATGCATGGAATAGTCTCCCAGTGGAGGTAGTAGAGATGAGGACAGTATCTGAATTCAAGAAAACATGGGTCAAACACAGAAGATCTCTAAAGGAAAAAAGGGGACTATAGTATTCTCCATGAACAAGCAGGAAGTCAGTCCTCACTTATGGGTGACGTCGGCACCAACGGAGCCCACGCGGAGCAATTCCCCAGCTTTCAAAGAAAGCCTTTGGGATTGCTGCTACGCATGCGTGGTCACCTTCCCACCCAAAGGTGCTCAGTCTCCCTTTTTCCACAGAGCCCTTCGGACGCACGTCCTTGTTCCTCAGAAAAAGTGTTTCATTTTCGGCCCGGGCCGTGTTTTTTTTCCGGTTGCACCGGTCCTCTTCCATCCTCCCCCGCTCTCCTTTTTTCCTCAAGCGAGGGGATATCCTTCATTTTTCCCTGTTGCGGGCTTTGCACCCTTTTTTCTTCCAACCACTGGCCACAAAGGTCTTTGACCTAGCGGGGTCCTTTTTGCCCCATGGCCACCAATTTTAAAAAATGCGACAGATGCTCCAAGAACATATCGCTCACGGACACCCATGACTATTGTCTTCGGTGTCTTGGGGCCAACCATGACCCGGAGCTCTGCTCTATTTGCAAGAAAATGTCCTCCAAGGCCCTGCTCAGCCGTAAGCAGAAGTCCAATGATATTTTCCGGAAGGTGGCCCCCGGAATCCACGGCGGCACCCTCGGTCATCCCTCTGCTGGTGGGATCCCCTACTTCGGTTCTGCGTTCTCGGCGGCACTCCGACCAGGGGTCCCCTGAAGTGGAGCGGCGTAAGAAGAAGAAAACCTCGAAGTCACTGTCGGGGGGCTCCGGATAAGTGCAGGCACTCCCATGCTTGGTCGCTCAGTCCCCCGTGGCGTTCCCAAGAGTCGGACAAGGAGTGGCCTCGAAAGGTACCTCGTACAGATACAGAGGCCTCTGGCGATGGCGCCTGATTTCCTGAAGGTCGTCCGGGTGAGGACCCCCTCTCCTCCTCCATGCCAGACCCAGTAACCCCGGTGTTGGCATCGCAGGGCCCCACGCCCGCCTGGGAGTCCTGAATGCTGGCACTAGAGCACAGCATTTCTGCCTTCTTAGCTGCCCAGCAGGCACTCGTGTCCAGCATGGCTGGCCTGCACCTTGAGACCGAGGTTCCCTTGAGAGGGACACCAAAATCCACCCTGGAAACCCCCGAGAGCCACAGACCTCGTGAGGGTCCTTGGCATCGGTCTCGCTCGCCTTCCTGGTCCTCGGGAGCGCGATCATCCAAGGCCTCTGGCTCCAAGCGAACCTCGGCCTCTGGACTCCTCCTATGTCCTCTCGGGCTGGGAGTCGGATGGGGATACTTCCCCAGAGACCCGTGCCCATAGGGACCTCCCTTCGGACCCGTCCCCACCCGCCTATCAGAGGCGTTCTCCACCCAAGTACACATTGTTCCTGGCGTTTGTGCGGGACATGGCACAGGCCTCAGCCTGGCTATGCAGACTGAAGAGGAGCCGCGAGCTGAGGAGCTCAATATTCTACTGTATGAGTCCCCGCCTTGGGAGTCTCTTACTGTCCCGGTTCCCCCCCATATTGTCAAGGCTGCTCCTCCGCATGTGTGGAGACACCTGCTTCAGTCCCCATTGTGAGCAAGCTCCTTGACACCATGTATAGAGTTCAGCGTGGCCCGGGGTTCCGGAAGACCCAGCTCCCGCACACTTCCATGGTTGTGGAGTCAGCGATGCGGAAGCAAAAAACCCAAAGTCTCACTCTTCGGTCTCCCCAGGTAGGGAGTCGAGAACTCTCGATGCCCTAGGGCGTAAGGCCTATCAGGGTTCCATGCTCGCTTACCGTATCTAGGCATACCAACTCTATGGGCATGTTCCTGCGTGACCTCGCCAAGCAGCTCGTCTGTTTTGCGGCAGGCCTAGGGGGAGAACCCCTCCTAAGGTTCCAAACCCTCCTGGAATACGTTGCAGAGTGTTCGAAGTACCTCTCCCTTGCCGCATATGACGGATTTGAGTCATCCGCTCGGATGGCGTCGGCCGGAATTGGGGTCCGGCGAAAAGCATGGCTCCAGTCTTGGAACCTGGAGCATTGGGTTCAAGAGAAGCTCCTGGACGTCCCTTGCCTTGGAGAGCAACTGATCGGTAAACCTATGGAGGATAAGGCCGCTGAGATAGAAACAGAGTTTGTGACTCAACCTCGTCACTCGCGCAAAACCTCCTCCCTGCCTAGGAAGACGCAGCAGCCCAAGAAGCCGTTCTTCCAAAGGAAGGGGCTCCCTTATTGGGGTTGCCCGCCTTTCCCACCCACCTCTGCACTGGCTCCCAGCACGCAGGGGAAGGGAGGTGCACATGGCCACCGTAAGCCTAAGTGGCCTAAAGCCCAACCACCGGCGCCACCCCAGCCTACGCAGGAGTTTTGACGCCGTCGGCATAACCTCTCGCCCCCTGGCAGCTTTTCCACCAGTGCGGGGACACGTGTGAGTGGACGTCGATCACGACAGACACCTGGGTCCTCTGGGTAATCCGGGATGGATACCATCTACGCCTGGACAGGCGCCCTCCTCCCTTCTCCCCAGCGGAGCCTGCTCGGCTCTTCGTGCACCAGACCTTGCAGTGGGAACTGTCCAACCTCCTTGCCTAACAGGTAGTCGAGAAGGTACCGCGGCACCTTCGAGGTCAGGAGTTCTACTCTCGCTACTTTCTCATCCCGAAAAAGATGGGGGGGCCTGCACCCCATTCTCGACCTCAGAAACCTTAACAAGTTCCTGGTGCAGGAGAAATTCAAAACGTTATTGCTTGGCGTTCTGCTGCCCTTCCTTCAGCAGGGCTATTGGCTATGTTCCTTGGACCTCAAGGACGCTTACGCCCACATCCTAGTTCACCCCCAGCACAGGCATTACCTGTGCTTCAGGGTGCAGGGGGAACACTACCAGTACAGGGTGCTCCCCTTCGGGCTCACGTCTGCACCGTGGGTTTTCACAAAATGCCTCTCCACGGCCGCTGCCTCCCTCAGGCAGCAGGGCATACCCGTCTCCCCCTACCTCGATGACTGGCTCATTACGGGGTCTTTGTTCGGCGAAGCCCGCCTGGTGGCATTGCGCACGATCCTCCTCCTCGGCTTCTTGGTCAACTACTCCCACCTCGAGTCAGTGCAAACCCTGGAGTTCATCAGCGCATGCCTCGACACGGTGTGGGCGACCGCCTTCCTTCCCTAGGACCGAGCAGACCACCTTCGGGCCGTGGCGTCCGAGGTCCAAAACAGGGCTTGGGTTAGGGCACGGGTGATGCTATGCCTCCTCAGGGACATGGAATCCACCATCTATGTGGTCCCCCATGCCAGCATGCACATGCAGACAGCTCAGTGGTGCCTCAGAGCACAATGGAGCCAGGCCTTCGGTCACCTCAGAGACCCTATCTGGGTCTCCCGCAGTCTCCACAACTCCCTGATTTTGTAGCGGGACCCCCAAAGTCTCCTTTGGGGAATGCCCTTCCAGACCCCACAGCACAAGCTCATCCTAATGACGGATGCTTCCTTGCTGGGGTGGGGAGCCCACTGTGGCGCATTGTGCACCCATGGACATTGTTCGCCAGAGGAGTCTTGCCTGCAGATCAACCTGCTCGAGCTTCGGCCAGTCCAATGGGCCCTGAGGGTTTTTGAGCGCTACCTGAGGGGGAAGTTGGTGCTTGTGCAGACCGACGACAGGGTAGCCATGTTTTACATCAACAAGGAGGGGGAACGGGTTCACACCTCCTCTGCCGAGAGGCGATCCTCCTTTACATCTTGCCGGTGGATGACCCTGCGAGCTGTCTACCTCCCAGGCCAGGAGAATGTCCTCGCGGACAAACTCAGCAGGATCCTACACCCATACGAGTGGTGTTTGGATCCGGAGGTCGCCAGCATCCTGTTCCATCGGTGGGGTACCCCGTCCATGGACCTATTTGCCAGTCTGGCGACCGCGCAACTTCCCTGCTTCTATGGCCCGGTTCCGCACCCAAGCAGGGTAGCCCCGGATGCGTTCCTCATGAGCTGGACCTCCAGCCTTCTTTACGCGTTCCCTCCCACTCCTCTCATTGCGAGGACCCTCCACAAGGTTCAGTGGGACCGAGCTTCGGTGATCCTCATGGCTCCCTCGTGGCCTCGGCAGCCTTGATTCCCGCTTCTCCGGCTCTCATCCGAGCCTCCAGTTCCCCTGGGCTGCGCCCCAGGCCTGTTGACACAGGAAGGGGGTTGGGTGTTCCACCCAAACCTGACCTCGCTGTCCCTTGCAGCCTGGTGGCTGAATGGATCGCCTTAGCTCCGCTGCATCTTTCTGAGGACGTCGAGGAGATTTTCCTCGCGTTGAGGAAGGACTCAACAAGACAGGTGTATGCCTTTAAGTGGCAATGTTTCTTGACCTGGTGCTCTGAGCTTCAGAATGACCCATTCTCCTGCTCTACCTAGTGGATCCTCCAGTACCTCCTTGACCTCTCGAAGGCAGGGCTGAAATCCAATTCGGTCAGGGTACACCTGAGCACCATTTCGGCAAACCACCTCCCCGTCGAGGGAAAACCCCTCTCGGGGCAGCCCTTTGGTGGCTTCATGCGAGATCTCTTGCTTTCCAAGCCTCCCATCCGACCTCTGCTGGTGGAGTGGGACATCAACGTTTTGCTGATGCAGCTCACGCGAGCACCCTTTGAGCCGATGGCGATGTGCTCGCTTCGGCATCTCTCCTGGCAGGTGGTCTTCCTGGTGGCTTTGACTTTGGTTCGCCGAGTCAGTGAACTTCAGGCCCTCATGGCTGAGGCTCCATACACCAGGTTCTACGGGAACAGGGTGGTCCTCCGCACCCACCCCAAGTTCCTATCGAAGGTGATCTCAGACTTTCATCTCAACCAAGAGATAGTCCTACCAGCCTTCTTCCCGAGACCACATGCCATCCAGGCATCGGCGGTGTTGCATACACTCGACTGCAAGAGGGTTCTTGCCTTCTACCTGCAGCATACCCAGGATCATCGCAAGTCTGATCGTCTCTTTGTCGCCTGCAACCCCCAATTGCCTGGGGCAGGAAGTCACAAAGCGCACCATCTCCGTCTGGGTGGTTGACTGCATTGCCTTCGCCCAAAGGCGGGTGCCCCACTGGATCGGCGGGTCACTGCGCACGGCGTCCGAGCCAAGGCGGCTTTGGTGGCTTCGCTGCACTCAGTGCCTCTAACAGATATCTGCCGGGCTGCGACCTGGTCTTCAGTGAACACCTTTGCTGTCCACTACTGCCTGGAGAGGGATTCCTACTGGGACAGCGCCTTCGGCCAGGCTGTACTCCATAATCTGTTCGGGATATAAGCAACTCCTGTTCTCTGACCCTTCTTTGACGGCTACTGAGAGCTTTGTCCCGGGGACCAGAAGACTCAGGCTCCTCCAGGCATCGACTTCTGCTCATGGCCTCACAGAAGCGTTTTTGGATTACAGGCTCGGTAGCCTGTAGCTGGGGAGTCCCATAAGTGAGGACTGACTTCTTGCTTGTTCCTGGAGAAAACGTAGTTACTCACCTGTAACAGGTGTTCTCCAGGGACAGCAGGAATCAGTCCTCACTACCTTCCCACCTCCCCTGAAGAGTTGCTATTTTTGTCCTTCCCTTGCCATCTGCTTAGTAGCGCTCTAGGTAGGGGACCTGACTGAGCAAGATGGCGCCTTTGAGCGGGAAGAGGACCACGCATGCGTGGCAGCAATCCCAAAGGCTTTCTTTGAAGGCTGGGGAATTGCTCAACATGGGCTCCATCGGTGCCGACGTCACCCATAAGTGAGGGCTGATTCCTGCTGTCCCTGGAGAATACCTGTTACAGGTGAGTAACTACGCTTTTAATATGGAAGGGCAGACTATATAGGCCAAATGTTTTTTTTCTGCTGTCATGTTTCTATTCAGTTGATTTCAGTGGAATGCTCCTCTGGTACCTGTAGACCACTATCTTGTTCACTAGGTCAGACTGATTCTTAAGGTTTTTGTGAGGATGCACAAGGGAGGAATGGGCTCTCAGGTTCCTGTGAGTCATTGGACAAAGGGCTAATGTCCTTGGTGCATCCTATCTCCAGGAACAAGCAGGAATGAGTCTTCACATATGGGTACGTCGGTACCGATGGAGCCTGCGCGGGAACGCTCCCCAGCGTCCAATCAGAAAGCCTTTGGGAGCATCCCTCAGTGCCTGCGTGCTGCCTTCCCGCCTTTCCAACTATCTCTCTTCAGTTTTCGTTTTTCCGCGGAGCCGGCAGGACGTCCTCCTGTCACCGCAGAAAATTTTTTAATTCTTTAATTCTTGTTTTCTTGTGCTCGCGGCTGTCTCCCCGACTTCACCAGTACCGCCGGTGTTTTTTCTTTTCTTTCCTTAAAATCAGGGAATTTTCTTCCCTCAGTTTCTGTCTTAAATTTTTTGGGCCTTCTAGGCCTCTCCATCATGGAGCCGCCTCCTTCTTTTCCTAAGAAGTGTCTAAGTTGTGGCGGTACAGTTTTGTTTTTAGACTCCAAGAACTGGTATCTAACCTGTTTGAGTCCTGACCATTTTCCTCCGGAGCCATTAGGCTACAATATTGTGAGAAGAGATTTTCCATTTCGAGTTTCCCTCGATACCGAGTTCCCTTCCAGTGTCAGGGCACCGACTATTTCTTCTTCTCCTCAACATCAGGTAACCCACAAACAGTCTGTTAAGACTAGCCAACCCTTGAGTGGTACGTCTCATGCACAGCATGATGACAGCTCCGGCCTTGCCCTCAAGGATCCATTGGCTTCAAAACCCCGGCGGGAGTCTTCGGCCTCCAAAGCCTATCAGGGGTTTCAGGTTGTTCCTGGGGCTCACCCCTCACAGAACATACCTGAGCCATGCTCGGTGGTGGCATCCGCTTTGAGCGGTACCGATACCCTGGCATCGGCACTGGTGTTGAGCGATTCACTCCTCACCAGGGAACGTCATCTGGCTTTCTCGGTACCTTCGGGACCGATCGATACGCCCCAGATTGACTTTCCAGTATCAGCATCAACGCCGATACTACCACCGACGTCGGTACCCTCTAGACATGCATCGATAGACTCGCTTCCTTCGATGCCGAGTCTAGAATCGATCTCTAGTCTGGAAGACTGGGTACCCACACGTCTCGGTACCGACGCTTACTGGTTCTGCATGCCCGGTACCGAGGGTGATTACCAAAGGCTTTCAGTTACCTCGGTACCGCTTGAGCAGCCACCGATGACTGCTTCGATGTCGGTATCGCCTACGATTCCAACACAATTACCGGTATCGATATCGGTGCCGGTACCCGCAGTAACATCGGGGCCAGCTCCTTCCATGCTTTTTTCACCAGGATCACTCCTTTCTATACCAAGTTTAGAGTCGATACCTGCCATGGACGATGCAGTACTGACTGTCTCAGGTCATGACCTCCAGTACCAGCATCCATCCCTTAAGGATCCTTTCTTGCACCGTGCAGGATCTTATATTCCTATATTCTCAAGTAGATCCTCCGGTGCCCAGGCTAGTTCTTCAGGGCTAGCCTGCCCAGGGACAGTTCCCTTTGGAGATCCTTCTTTTCAGAATTTTCTCCTGAATATGGCAACGTCTCTTGCTATTCCTATCCCTGGCTATGATCCTACACAGGGCTCTCTTTCTACTGGAGAAAAGGAAAATATAATGCTTCCTTTACATCATTCCTTACAGGATCTTCTTCTAAGAATGTGGGAAGCACCTTTAAGGGTTCCCTCACCTTCTAGAGCAACTGATCTTCTGTATCAGGTGCCCCCCTCTCCAGGGTTTCAAAAGACTCAACTTCCCCATCATTCCATTGTAGTGGAATCAGCAATGAGGAAGGTGAAAAGTAAGAAGAAGCACTCTTCTTACCCACCAGGTCGTGAGTCTAGGACACTAGATGCCTTTGGACGTCAAACCTTCCAGACATCCATGCTGTCAACAAGGATTCTCTCATATATTTTTTATATGAGTCTATCCCTTCAGGAGGTCACAAAGAAATTATATCTTTTGGCTCCTTTTCTCTCAGAGCCCAAGACTGCAGACTATTCCATACTACTTAGTCATATTCAAAGTATCTCTTGGTTTCTTACTCGTGCTTCCCTAGACTCCTTTGAGTCTGTTAGCAGAACTTCTGCTATAGCCATAGGGGCACGACGTAGAGCCTGGCTCCAAGCTTCAGACTTAAGCAGATGGGCACAACAAAGACTGGGTAATACTCCTTGCACTGGGGAAAATCTCTTCAATAAGGACTCTTTACATCAGGTTGCTCAGTGCTCCACTGGCTTCCCTGTTTCTGAAGGCTATTCTAAGCCTTCTCCTTCCCCAGTAGGTAGGAAATGCCCTACCAAACCTTCTTTCCCTAGGAGAAGAAGGTTTCACTCTTCTCCTGCCCATCATACAGATGTTCCCAAGCAGGGGAAACCTCGCCCTGGTCTAAAGAATCCAAACTCTAGCCAGGCTGAACAAACCCAGCAACCATAGGTTCCTGAGGGTTACAACCTACAGTTGACTTCTTCTCAGTAGAAGTTTTTTCACTGTTTTTTCCTTCAAAACTCTACACATGGATTCCTTTCCTCAGGACATCCATTTGCTCCTAGATATGCTGAGCTGTCAGGATATTCATGTCTATGGGTCACAGGTTTCTCCTCTTCTTCCCACCAAGAAGAGAAGTTAACAACTATCCCATGATAGTTTTCTGTTCCAACATGAATTTTTTCCTTCCACAGACTTACCACATGGTAAGTTACCCTTCAGCTCCTGTTTCTCTACCCTCTCATCCAGGGTTTCCCCTGAATGAGTGGTACCATACCACTGCAGGGCTTCTCTAGCCTTTCATTCCAGTGTGGCGTTTTTTCTCTCGAATAAACTCCCTTCTTTTCTCTGGGCAGCTCATCAGACAGGGACAGGAATTTCTCCTCTTCTTTTGTCTGTTCTCTCTGTTTTACACAGAAAGATTCTCTCTGCTGTCTTATTCAGCAGCTGCCCATGCTGGAGTTCCAGTGATTGGACTACTGGTACTTTTCTACAAGTTTCCAGTCTTGTCTTCCACTACTTTCTGCCTGGCCTTAGTAGTGATTCCAAGATAGTGCTTTCATCTATCTTGGATAATCCTAATCACTTCAGGCTTATCACACTATCTTCTTTTCTTGCCATCTCCACTTTCTTCGGATTTGGAAGCATAGTTGACCTACAGCCAGTTTTATTTCCCAATTCTCCTGCATAATGCTCTCTGCAATCTTACAGAGAAGCTTTCTACTATGGGCCCTTGCTAGAGAGCATGGGGTTTTGTCTCTGATGACTATCCTATATGGTTGGGAAAGGCTTCCTCAGTCATTTTCCATGACTGTGAGGGTTCTCCACACCCTATTATCTCCTGTTATAATACAGGACATAAGCCTTTTTCTACGTGAACGTCCAAAGAGTTTTCCAATTCCTACAAGGAATATCTCTCCCAGTTTAAAAAAGCCTTGAAGCATCACCTTTTCATCAAATATTTCCCAGAGAACACAGTAACACAAGCTCACTCAAATAGCAACAATCCCGTTATTAACACGTAACCTCTGCTAATCCATTAACACTTCATACCTCTCTCTCATACTAACAAGGTTCTTCTCATGCAATATGCCGTCCATATGTAAATAGTTCAATTGACTATTATTCATTGTAAATAATTATCCTGGTTACCCAAGTTTTTTGTTCCTGTTCCATGTAAAAAACAGATAATATGTATCTTATCTGATGTTTTCTTGTTATATGTAAACCGCGCTGATTATAAATAGTGCGGTATATAAAAGATGTTAAATAAATAAATAAAATAAATAAATAAATATGCTCTTTTTTCCTTGCAGCTTGTCCTCATGGTATCCTACTCCTTCATGGACAGCACATATTTAACTAATAACGCATGATACCCCTTGTGTCCCTCCAGTGGGTCAACCTGGTATCTCATCCTATGCGTTTTCTGTCCATTTACCATGCTAGAGTTCTACAGGACTCAGGACTTGCTGTTTACAGACTGATATTATCCTCTGTTTTTTCACGCAACCATCCTGGTTATTTCACTGGATAGCATTCCTGCACCACCTTAACCAGGGGGTATAGATTCTCTATATATCTTCTCAAGTAGGTTCCACCTTCTTGTTGTTAGATGAATCTTTCTCCTTCACATCTCCCATGTGAATGTTCTTATGGGCATATCTCTATCTGCTTAATTGCAGACATGTATCTTAGACATTTATATATTCATGTATGTATATATCTCTGTATACTTCTCTATAGATATATATGTCTGTAAGCTGCGTGTGCATATGTTATGCCCCTCCAGATCTCACTATAGATATATATATATATATAAATATATATATATATAAATATATAAATATATATATATAAATATATAAATATAAATATATATATATATATATTTATATATATATATATTTATTTAACATCTTTTATATACCGCGCTATTTGTTTTCAGTGCGGTTTACAAGTAACAGAAGCTGCACAATCAGAGGACACTGGTGTGCTTACATTATAACAGGAAACTTAAACTTGGAACAACAGGTGTAAGAACTGTAACTATGTACAAACATATTGTATATATATGTGTATCTGTCGAGATGCTTCCTTATAGGTAGATATGTATTTACATACTTATCTCTCTAACTGTCTATGCTTATAAAGGTTTTACCTTCCTAGAGGTTCCAGACAGTGGGCTTGCATATATTCATACTGTCCCTCAGTATGTCTGGGGTATTATGCACACAACCACTACTGTGGTACTGACAGCTCCTACTTTAACTCTAGGTCTAGCTATCCCTGAAGCTCCATGCTTCAATATCTTTCCTATCTCTCACCAGCTAGGAAAGACAGGGTGGATCTTCAGTAGATCTGAGGTTTCAGCCCTTCAGACATCTGTCCTCCTTGGGAATACGGGCTTTTTTCCCATACCCCTTCTTCCCTCCAGGACTGGGTTAGTTTGTCCAAATCGGTCAGTCTTCCTCTTTTGCTCCTAAATGTTAATGACTCTGTAGCCAAAAGAGTTTTCAGCTTTTTCCATAAAGCTTTCCACTAAAGACCTGCCGTTTTTATACTACCCCAGTTGACACCTGGGTCACCTGCCAATTCCAGACTTGGACCTTCACCTTCATGTCCGTGAGGTCACCTTGAAGATTCCTCCACTGGATCTCCAGTAGACTCCATCAGCCTCTCTACTTCCTTCAATCCAGTAGGTGAGGTCCATATTGTGATTGTTCATTCAATATTTTTCATGATCATTATCATACATACCAAAGACTCCTTACCTGTAGTCCTTAGGTTAGCTGTTTTTCTACAGCTCCTCTCTTTTCAACTCCTACCCACCATCCCTTATGGGATGCCAGAGATCCATGTGTGGGAAGTGCAGTCCTGTCTCAGGGACACGCAATTATGGGATCTCTCCCTGGCATCTAAAGCTAGGGAGTCCCCATATGTGAAGACTCATTCCTGCTTGTTCCTGGAGATAGCACAGTTACTTACCTGTAACAGGTGATCTCTGGGAACAGCAGGAATAAGTCTTCACAACCCACCCACCTCCCCTAGGAGTTGTATCTCTCTATCTATCTTCCTTTCCTCTTTCTCTCTCTCTTTGTCTCAGCTATAAAACTCAATTGAGGAGAGACAGTTGGAAAGGCGGGAAGGCAGCACGCAGGCGCTGAGGGATGCTCCGAAAGGCTTTCTTTCAGGACGCTGGGGAGCGTTCCCGCGCAGGCTCCGTCGGTACCGACGTACCCATATGTGAAGACTTATTCCTGCTGTTCCCAGAGATCACCTGTTACAGGTAAGTAACTGTGCTTTACAGGACTGGACTTGTATGTAGGGATGCAGGTGCATTCCACCCAGGTACAGGCCTAGTTCTGTGCACAGTGCAGTTCTCTTGCCTTCAGGGGCATTGCCAGTGCCATGACTTGGTCACCCCTCTCCATCTTTCCTAAGCACTGCTGCTTGGATGTCTGTGCTTGGGTAGACGTGGATTTAGGTGCAGAGATTTGAAGGCAGTCTTGTAGTCCCACCTAGTGAATTAGTAGCTTTGGCAGTTCTCATTTGTCTGAACTAGTCTAGCAGGGCAATCTAGAAGGTGAGATTTGACTTACCAGATAATCTCCTTTTTTGGAGTCCTTCTAGACAAGTCCAGGACCCATCCCTTTGATTTCTTTTCATAGCGTTGTGCCTTGTGGACTCTTCCGGTTTCACGGTGGTGTGTTGCAAGCTTGGCCTTGTCTGTCACATACATAGTTGTGTACATATTTTCCTGTCTTGTGGGCTTGGCCTTTTTTGTATGGTGACTTTTTGTACATAATTCCTTCTATGTTATCCTCAGTGAGGTTGAATGACCTCAGCACTAGTAGCAGTGATGATGCCACTGGAAGTTTCTAGTTCTTTCTCTGGACTGGTCTAGCCAGACTCTAGGAAAGGAGATTTATCAGGTAAGTAAAACCTCACTTTATATCCTTTTACTTTAATAAGAGTAATTCGCTGTCCATCTAAGCTGTTAGACATAGGGATTCTTTGGCTTTTATTTGAAAGCAGACTGTGAGGTGCCCTATGAGTGTGAAGGGCAGGTAAGTGTTCGCTGAATGCCAGGATGAGAAAAGAATAAGGCCTAGGCCTGACCCACCCCCCAAAAACATAAATTGAGTGACTTGGAAGGGGAAGCTAACTGGTATTAGTCCACTGAGAAAGGAATTCGGTATCTGATCCAGTAGTTTCTGTGCAAAGGTGATGACGGTAGAATAGCGCAAAGTGTGAAATACAGAGAAAGAGGAGACTACCAGTGATCAGTGTGCTGTGTTGGGAGGATGGGGTCCACTCTGCCCATGCCATAAACCTGCTCTAACATGACCCCATGCAACTTCCACCCATGTGCAAATTGAGCCTTTTCTCCAACTGCCCTTTCAATCTGCATGTGCCAGTATATAAAAATGCAAAACATGCAGAAAGATTCTAATATAATCCTTTTACTGTGCACTAATGAACTGAATATGTATAACCAATAATATGCACAGAATATACATTTGCAATGCCAGTCGTGTGTTGCAGGATGCATGTAATATTCCTCCAGGTCCCATACACTGTGTCCAAAATAAGAACATAAGATATGCTATACTGGGTCAGACCAAGCTCTATCAAGTCCAGTATCCTGTTTCCAACAGTGGCCAATCTAGGTCACAAGTACCTAGCAGTTTCCCCAAAACACACAGGTTCCACAATGCTTGTATTGGGTCAAGCAGTGATCTCCAGGAACAAGCAGGAATGAGTCTTCACATATGGGTACATCGGTACCGACGGAGTCTGCGCGGGAACGCTTCCCAGCGTCCAATCAAAGAGTTTTTGGAAGCATCCCACCACGCCTGCGTGCTGCCTTCCCGCCTTTCCCAACTGCCTCTCCTCAGTTTTCATTTTTCCGCGGAGCCAGCAGGACGTCGTCCTGTCACCGCAGAAAATTCTTGTTTTATTTCTTTACTTTTCTTGTGGTCGCGGCTGTCTTCCCGACGCCACCGGTACCGCCGGTGTTTTCTTTTCTTGGAACCGCCAGCCACTTTCTCCAAGAAATGTTCAAACTGTGGTGGTACAACTTTATTTTTAGACCCTCGAAGTCGGTGTCTAACCTGCTTGGGTCCTGACAACAGTTTGGTGAGAAGAGGTCTTCAATATCGAGGTTCCCTCGATACACGGTTTCCCTCCAGCTTCGGGACACCGTCCCCTTCTTCTTCTATACAGGATCAGGTAACCCACAAACAGTCTGTTAAGACTAGCCAGCCCTCGAGTGGTAGGTCTCATGCACAGCATGTAGACGGCTCCGGCCTTGCCCTCGAGGGCCTACTGGCTTCAAAACCCCGGCGAGAGTCTTCGGTCTCAAAAGCCTTTCAGGGGTTTCAGGTTGTTCCTGGGACTCACCCCTCACAGAACATACCTGAGCCGTGTCCGGTGGTGGCATCCACTTCGAGCGGTACTGATACCCCGACATCAGCACTGGTGTTGGATGAAACACTCCTCACCAGGGATGGTCATCTGGCGTCCTCGGTGCCTTCGGGACCGGTGGATACACTCCAGACTGACCTTCCATTATCGGTACCAGCACCGATACTACCACCGACGTCGGTACCCTCCAGACGTGCATCGATAGCCTCGCTTCCTTCGATGCCGAGTCTTGAATCGATCTCCAGTCTGGAGGACTGGGTACCGACTCACCTTGGTACCGGCTCTCGGCAGTACCGAAGGCTCGGTTCCGATGATTCAGATCCGCAACTCTCGGTTCCCTCGAGGCCCATTGAGTTGCCACTGGTTGACCTTCATTCACCGGTAGCAGACACGGTACCGAAGTCGGTGCTGATGTCCTCATTACCCTTACGGTCGGTGTCTTCCATGCTTCACTTATCGATGCCGAGTTTAGAATCGCTCTCTAGTCTGGAAGACTCGGTACCAATACACTTTGGTACCGACACCGATCGATACTGGTGGCTCGGTACCGAGGATAGCACCCGGAGGTTTTTGGTTACCTCGGTACCGATTGAACTGTCTCCGATGACTGCTCCGATGTCTTTGTCGGGCTAGACTCCGACATCGGTATCGGTATTGGCATCGGTACCGGTATCCACAGTAGCATCGTGGCCAACTCCTGCCATGCTTTTTTCAACAGGATCGCTCCCTTCTATGCCAAGCTTGGAGTCGATACCTGGCATGGACAATGTGGTAATGACGGTTGCTGCTCCTGACAGCCAGTACCGGCGACCATCCTTTAAGCATTCCACATTGCACTGTGCAGGATCTTCTATTCCTATATATCTGGATAGCTCTGTCGGTGCTCAGGCTAGTTCTTCAGATCTAACCTGTCCAATGGAAATTCCTGTTGGGGAACCCTCTTTTCAGAGTTTCCTCCTGGATATAGCAAGATCTCTTGCAATTCCTATCCCAGGACATGATCCTGCACAAGCCTCTTTCTACCAAAGCAAAGGAGAACATAATGCTTCCTTTGCATCATTCCTTGCAGGATCTCCTTCTAGGTCTGTGGGAAGCACCTTTAAGGGTACCCCCACCTTCCAGAGCAACTGATCTCTTATATCAGGTGCCCCCCTCTCCAGGGTTTCAAAAGACTCAACTTCCTCATCATTCCATAGTTGTGGAATCAGCAATGAGGCGGGTAAAGAGCAAGAAAAAGCACTCTTCTTACCCGCCAGGTCATGAGTCTAAGACACTTGATGCCTTTGGACGTCAAACCTTCCAGGCATCCATGCTTTCTGCAAGAATTCTCTCATATATTTTCTATATGAGTCTATCTCTTGAGGAGGTCACAAAGCAATTACATCTTTTGACTCCTTCCCTTCCAGAGTCCAAGAGTGCAGACTATTCTTCACTGCTCAAGCATCTCCAGAATATCTCTTGGTTTCTTACTCGTGCTTCCCTAGACTCTTTTGAGTCTGTTAGCAGGACTTCTGCTATAACTATAGGGGCACGATGTAGAGCCTGGCTCCAAGCTTCAGACTTGGACAAATGGGCACAGCACAGACTGGGACATACTCCTTGCACTGGAGACAATCTTTTCAACAAGGAGTCTTTACGTCAGGTTACTCAGTTCTCCACTGACTTACCTGTTCCTAGGGGCTGTTCTGCACCTTCTTCTGTCCCAGTAGGTAGGAAATGTCCTGCCAAACTTTCTTCCCATAAGAACATAAGATATACCATACTGGGTCAGACCAAGGTCCATCAAGCCCAGTATTCTGTTTCCAACAGTGGCCAATCTAGGTCATATGTACCTAGCAGTTTCCCCAAGAGACACAAGTTCCACAATGCTTGTACTGGGTCAAGCATTGATATCTTCGGTCACTTCTTAATAATGGTTTATGGACCTTTCCTCCAGGAACTTGTCCAAACCTTTTTTAAACCCAGCTACACTAACAGCCTTTACTACATCCTCCGATAACAAATTCCAGGGTTTGATTACACGTTGAGTGAAAAAATATTTTCTTTTATTAGTCTTAAATAGTTTACCTTGTAGCTTCATTGCATGTCCCCTAGTCTTTCTATATTCTGATAACATAAACAATCGATCTACGTTTACCCGTTCCACTCCGTTCATTAATTTATAGACTTCTATCATATCTCCCCTCAGCCTTCTCTTTTCCAGGTTAAAGAGCCCTAACCTTTTTAGCCTATCTTCATAGGAGTATCCTTCCACCCCCTTTACCATTTTGGTGGCTCTTCTCTGAACCTTTTCTAAAATCGCTATATCCTTTTTAAGATACGGCGACCAGAATTGCACACAATATTCAAGGTGTGGTCTCACCATGGAACGATATCGAGGCATTATAATATCTTTTGTTTTATTTTCCATTCCTTTCCTTATCATACCTAGCATTCTATTTGCTCTCTTGGCCGCCGCTGCACACTGGGCCGAGGGTTTTAACATGGTATCCACAATGACGCCTAAATCTTTTTCCTGGGTGGTGGTTCCTAATGTGGAATCTTGCATTGTTTAACCATAGTTTGGGTTGTTCTTCCCTAGGTGCATAACCTTGCACTTGTCCACATTAAATTTCATCTGCCATTTTGATGCCCAGTCTTCCAATTTATCAAGATCCTCTTGCAATTTTTCACAGTCCTCTTGGGTTTTAACAACTTTAAATAGTTTTGTGTCATCTGCAAATTTGATAACCTCACTCGTTATTCCACTTTCCAGGTCATTTATGAATATGTCAAAAAGCAGCGGACACAGCACAGATCCCTGGGGTACACCACTATTCACCTTTCTCCATTGGGAAAATTGGCCATTTAGCCCTACCCTCTGCTTTCTATCTTTTAACCAGTTCCTGATCCACAATAGTACACTGCCTCCTATCCCATGACTCTTTAGTTTTGCTAAAAGTCTCTGATGAGGGACCTTGTCAAAGGCTTTCTGAAAGTCCAGATACACAATAGGAGAAGAAGGTTTTATGCATCATCTGCCCATCATACAGATGTTCCCAAACAGGGGAAGCATCGTCCTGGTCTGCAGAGTTCAACCTCTCACCAGGCTCAGCAAACCCAGCAACCACAGGGTTTCTGATCAACCATCAGATGCTTGTGACTCTTGGGATTAGAATTTGCAGTTGCTTCTTCTCAATAGAGGCAATCCACTGCTGTCATTCTAAATCCTAAACATGGATCTCTTCCCGAAAGACATCCATTCTTTCTATGCTATGAGCTGTCAGGATGTTCATGCTTCTAGGTCACAGGGTTCTCCTCTTTTTCCTGCTAGGGAAAGAGGTCTATCCACTATCAACCGATAGTTTCCTGTGCCAGCATGTCTTTTTTTCCTTTCTATAAACTTACTACTTTGTAAGTTTTCTTCAGCTCCATTCTCTTTACCCTCTTACCAGGTTTTTCCTCTGTAAGAGCGGTATTGCTTCACTAGGGTTTTTTTTCTTCAACCTCTCTAGTTTTCTTACTTTTCCAGTGCGGAGTTCTCTTCTCTGAGTTGACTCCTCTTTTTCAATCTTGCTTTGAAGCAGTTCATCAGACATGTCCAGAGTTTTCTACTCTTGTTTGTCTGTTCTTTCTGTTTTTAAACAGTACCATTCTTCTGCTGTCTGGCAAGCAGCTGCCAATGCAGGAGCCTTAATGTTTGGACCACTGGTTCTTGTTCACCAGCAACCAGATTTGTCCTCCACTAACATTCTGTCTGGTCTTAGTAGTGGCTTCAAGTCAGTGCTGTCATCTGTCTTGGAAATTCTTTCACTACAAGCTTGTTGGATTGTCTTCTCTTTCTGCCATCTCCATTCCCCTGGGTTTGGCAGCATAGTTGCATAGGTACTGGCTCTCCTGCAGCCAGTTCTATCTCCTCATTCTCCTGCATCATGCTCTCTGCAATTCTACAGAGAAGCTCTCCACTATGGGCCCTTGCTAGAGAGCAAGGGGGGCTTTTTCTCCAACAGCTATACTAGATGGTTGAAAAAGGTTTTTTCAGTCATGTCTCCCATGACTAGAAAAGTTCTCCTTTTTAATATAAAGGACATAGGCCTCCTCTTACGTGAAAGCTTAAGGAGTTGCTAATTCCCTGCTTTGGTCCATAGTATTTCCAATAGGGAATATGTTTTCTCCTTCCAGCTCGTCCTCATGGTAAGAACGCATGATACCTTTTTGCCCTTAAGCAGGTCAGCATGGTATCTCATTCCTATGCGTCTGCTGTTCACTTACCATGCTAGAGTTCTAAAATACTCGGGACTTGCTGGCTGCAGACTGATATCATCCTCTGCTTTTCACATAACCATCCTGGTTATTCTACTACCTAGCATCCCTGTAGCCATAACCAGTAGGAATTGATTCTCTATATATCTTCTCAAGTAGGTTCCACCTTCTTGTTATTAGATGAATCTTTCCTCTCCACATTTTCCTATGTGAATACCTTTTTGTAGGCATATCTCTGTCTGCTTCTTTGCAGACTTTCATATAGAGGCCTATATATTCATACCTATAACACACATCTTACAGATGTCTATGTCTATCATTTGTGTGTATTTTATGCCCTTCATATCTCACTATAGATATATTCTCATATATCTGTATCTGTCGAGATATTTTACTATTGGTAGATATGTATTCTGCTTTATCTACCTGACTGTCGAGGCTCATGTAGCTATATGATTCTGACAGATGGGCTTTACCCATACTTCTGCTATCCAGCATGTTTTAGGGTCCTACACTCACAACCACTTGGGTGGTAGTTAACACCTACCATAACCTTAAGGTTAGGTACCTCTGAAGCTCTCCATGTTCCAATATCTCTCCCAGCTGACTTCAGTTAGGAGAGACATTGCGGATCTTCAGCTAATCACAGGCTCTAACGCCTCCGGCGTTTGTCCTTTCTTTTGGGATACAAGGGGTTACCAAACCCTTTCTCCCCACAAGGACTGGGCCTGTTTGTCCAAATCGGTTAGCCTTTCTCTTTTTGTTCCTAAGAGTGAGCCACTCTGCTACCAAAAGAGTTCGGCTTTTATCATAAAGCCTTCCGCTGAAGGCCCACCGTTTTTGTACTACCCCAGTTTCTTGCTGGGGTTACCTGTTACCTTTCAGGATTCTGACCTCCATTGTTTTTTCCTACAGGTTTACTACCTCCACTTACAGTGAGGTCCCTCTCGAGGTTCCTCTACTGGGTTCCCCAGTAGATCCCATGAACCTCCATACTCTCTGAAGTCCTGTTAGGAGAGGTCCATATTGCAATATTTTTTATTTACAATATCATTGATGACAATTATCATCCACACATGGACTCCTTGTCTGCAATCCTATGCTAGGTTAGCTGTTCCACAGCACCTTTCTCTCTTCAACTCCTACCCTCCATCCTCAGGATGCCTGGTGTTGTGGGGGATAGCATGTTCCAATCTATGACATGCTGGGACTCCAGGCATCTCAGCTTGGGAGTCCCCATATGTGAAGATTCATTCCTGCTTGTTCCTAGAGATAGCACAGTTACTTACCTGTAACAGGTGATCTCTGGGAACAGCAGGAATAAGTCTTCACAACCCACCCACCTCCCCAGGAGTTGTATCTCTATCTATCTTTCCTTTCCTCTCTCTCTCTTTGTCTCAGCTTTAAAACTTAACTGAGGAGAGGCAGTTGGGAAAGGCGGGAAGGCAGCACGCAGGCGTGGTGGGATGCTTCCAAAAGCTCTTTGATTGGACGCTGGGAAGCATTCCCGCGCAGACTCCGTCGGTACTGACGTACCCATATGTGAAGACTTATTCCTGCTGTTCCCAGAGATCACCTGTTACAGGTAAGTAACTGTGCTATATCCTGAGTCCCTTTTAATAATCGTTTATGGACCTTTCCTCCAGGAACTTGTCCAAACCTTTCTTAAACCCAGCTACACTAACAGCTTTTACTACATCCTCCGGTAACAAATTCCAGGGTGTGATTACACGTTGAGTGAAAAAATATTTTCTCTTATTAGTTTTAAATAGTTTACCCTGTAGCTTCATTGCATATCCCCTAATCTTTCTATATTCTGATGACATAAACAATCGATCTATGTTTACCCATTCCACTCCATTAATTTATAGATCTCTATCATATTTCTCCTCAGCCATCTTTTTTCCAGGTTGAAGAGTCCTAACCTTTTTAGCCTCTCTTCGTAGGGGTATCCTTCCATCTACTTTACCATTTTGGTGGTTCTTTTCTAATAATGCTATATCCTTTTTAAGATACAGTGACCAGAACTGCACACAATATTCAAGGTGCAGTCTCACCATGGAACGATACAGAGGCATTATAATATCCTTTGTTTTATTTTCCATTCCTTTCCTTATGATACCTAGCATTCTATTTGCTCTCTTGGCCGCCGCTGCACACTGGGCAGAGGGTTTTAACATGTTATCCACAATGACGCCTAATGTGAAATCTTGCATCGTGTAACCATAGTTTGGGTTGTTGTTTCCTAGGTGCATAACTTTGCACTTGTCCACATTAAATTTCATCTGCCATTTGGATGCCCAGTCTTCCAATTTATCAAGATCCTCTTGCAATTTTCCACAATCCTCATGGGTTTTAACAACTTTAAATAGTTTTGTGTCATCTGCAAATTTGATAACTTCACTCGTTATTCCCTTTTCCAGGTCATTTATGAATATGTCAAAAAGCAGCGGACCCAGCACAGATCCCTGGGGTACACCACTATTCACCTTTCTCCATTGGGAAAATTGGCCATTTAGTCCTACCCTCTGCTTTATATTTTTTTTTTTATTATTATTTTCTATTTATCAAATTTTACAAATATACACCAAGCAAAACTTGGACAAGAAATACAAGCAGAGGTCTTACAAAAATAAAATCATAAGGCAATCACAATAAACAAGGCATAATTAAATCCCCGAAGGGAATTAATTACCAACTACTAAATAGTCCACAAAAAAGAGGGATCCAAGAATCACAATTCCAGAGGAGTGGAAAAAAAAGAAATAAAGTACAAAATTAATAACATAACTAAAACGGCAAAGCACATAATACAAAAAGGCCCAACCAAAATACCCCCCACTCCAGTCAACCCCAATCAGCCCTACAACTTCTTTGCATCCAAAAAGAAGCGTAATTGAGAAGGTTCAAAGAAATGATATACAGAATTCTGGTAATGAACAATACATTTACAAGGAAATCGTAATTGGAACTTTGCACCTAGTGTTACCACCTCAGAGCGCAGTTCCAAAAATTTCTTCCTATGAACTTGTGTCCAACGGGACACGTCCGTAAAAATCTGAATCTTACCCCCCAGAAAAGAAATATCAGGGTTTTTTTTTAAAGAAAAAGACATAACAATGCATTTTTATCCTGAAGAAAAACGAAAGGAACTAATAATGTCGCTCTGGACCTTACTGTTTCAAATGACTGTTCCAATAGTACGGAGAGATTTTCCAGATCAAGAGAGTCCAAGGAACCATCAACTTGAGGAGCAGGAACTGTAGCAGTAGCGTCAGCAGCAACGCCAGATGGTAAATAGAAGATCTTCTGTGTAGGAGGAAAACCAGCCTCAGGGTAACCAAAGATATCCTTTAGAAATCTGTGAAAAAGAGTCCTAGCCAGTGAGCCAGATATACGGGGAAAATTCAATATCCTCAGGTTCAAGGATCGGGATGCATTCTCCAAATTCTCAATTTTTCGTAGAAATATCCGCCTGTCTTGTGAAAATAGCCCCTGCTGTTCTTGTACCTGTTGAACTCGATGGTCAAGCACAGTCAACTGACCCTGCTGGTCACCTAGCCCCTTCTCCACACTTTCCAACTGATCGGGAAGTGGGGTCAGGGCCTGGAAGGCTACAGCACACAACTGATAGAATGACTGTACGGCAGACCAAATAGAAACCAAGGTTACTTCCTGTGGATGCTGAAGAGGAGGAAAAACCAACAGAGGCTTAAGGCTGGAGAGAGAAGATGCCATACTCCCCTGCTCTACAAAACCCGACTGAGGTGCAGGAGACAAAGCCCCTGCCAAAGACGCCGACGCCTCTGTCAGACTCCTGGAGTGGGATTCTCCGTGAGCCGCCAAAATGCTGGCAGCCGCCTCAGCGGGCGGGGGAGGAGTTGAAGGGCCGGCAGGGCTCAGCGAAACATCGCTGCCTAAGCTGGGGCTCACCTCCGCCACAGCCACAGGACCGCCCTTCTTCGCCGCCGCGTAGTTCTCCATTGTGTGCTGCCCAGCCGGTAGTCCTCCCTTGCCCTTAGCCTTCCGCTTCGGCATAGGGCAGGGGCAAACAGTAAATTCCCAAGGAAACAGAACAGAGGTAAGTGGAGCAGCGAACCCCGCGTCCTGTTACGGCACCATCTTGGATCCCCTGCTTTCTATCTTTTAACCAGTTCCTGTTCCACAATAGTACACTGCCTCCTATCCCATGACTCTTTAGTTTTGCCAAAAGTCTCTGATGAGGGACCTTGTCAAAGGCTTTCTGAAAGTCCAGATACACTATATCAACCAACTCACTTTTATCTACCTGTTTATTCACACTTTAAAAAAAACAGATTAGTAAGACAAGATTTTCCTTGTCTAAAGCCATGTTGGCATTCTCCCATTAAGCCATGACTATCTACATGTTCAGTAATTTTCTTCTTTATGATGGTTTCTACTATTTTTCCTGGTACTGATGTCAGGCTCACCGGTCTGTAGTTTCCCAGATCACCCCTGGAATCCTTTTTACAAATTGGCCTTACATTGGCCATCCTCCAATCTTCAGGTATTACAGATGATTTTAATGATAGTTCACAGATTACTAATAGCAGGTCTGCAATCTCATATTTCGGTTCTCTCAACACCCTTGGATGTATACCAGCCTGTCCAGGTGATTTGCTACTCTTCAGTTTATCAAATAGTTGTAATACATCTTCCTGGTATATCAATATTTCTTTCAATTCTTTTACAGTATCACCTTTAAATACCACTTCAGTCTTGGGTAACATCCCTACATCTTCCTCAGTATAGAAATTCTGCAGCTAACGTACACCAGATGCAATAAATCTGTTTCTCTGCGAACAAGCAGGAAGTCGGTCCTCACATGGGTGATAGCGAGTGCTGACGGTGCCCGTGCAGAAGCATCACCCTAGTTTTGAAAGAAAGCCTTTGGGAGATGCATCACTTTCCTGGTCCCTTCCCGCCCAAGGGTGCCATCTTGCCTCAGTCTCCTCTTTTCCATGGAGCCCTCTGGAAGTTGTCCAGTTTCCTCCAGAAAAAATGTGATGTTTTGTTATGTTTTATTTGGTTTGTGTACCAGTTCCTTCCCGCCCCCGAGCCAGCTCTCCTCGGAATCGCTCCTCAGGTTAGTTCATTCATTTTTCTCTTTATATCCATCGAGGTGTCCCTCAATCGGCGTTCACACCCTTTTTCAGTTGCAGGCGTCGGATCCCTGCTGGTCAGTGGGGACCCCTTTTCTGATGGCCTCCAGTGGCGTCAAGAAGTGCAATCTGTGTATTAAAATTATTTCTCTCACCGACCCACACGACTGCTGCCTCCGGTGTCTCGACTGTGAACTCTGCAGAACTGTGACCTCAAAGGCCCTATAGAGCCATCGTCAGCAGCAGGAAAATTTTTTTCCAGAAGTCCAACTCTGTGCCAGAGTTTCTAGCAATACCATACTTCAGGGCCCCCTCCGATACCTCAGTGTCCCATGACCATTTTTCCTCCAAGTGGAAATCCCCAGAGGTGGAACGCAAGAAGATGAAACCCTCAAGGAAGTGCCTCAGAGGAGCAGTCTGGGAAGAAGGGGATATCCCACCCCGGGCCCCGCTGTCCCAGACATGAGTCCAAGGAGTCTGAGTCTGAGCGGGAGCAGCCTTCCAAGCTGCCCCGAAAGGCATCATCAGCACCCACTAACTGGCCTCGGATCTCTGAGGCCATCCTCACGAGGACTCCCCCTCTCAATATTACCGACGCTGGGCCCGAAGCCCTCAGTGCCTGCGTCGAAGGCTGCGGAGTCAACTGGTATGGAGACCAGCATGGCGGCCTTAGAGAGTAGTATATCTGCCCTTGTGGCCATGCAGTGGACGTTTGTCTGGCTCGTCTGATTCATCCACCCCAATGACGAGACCCTCATCAGCAAGGGTTTCCCTGGACGTGGAGCCGGTCTTCGAGCACTACCAGCTTCAAGAGAGCCCCCGGCACCAGACGAGGTCACAGACCACCTGGAGCAGACCTCGACTGAGGTGATTGCGGGGAATCAGACTCATACTCTGACTTTGAGTCCAAATGGGAGACCAAGGATGAAGTTTCCCCAGACCCAAAATGATACAGAGACGTGCTCTCGGCCCCTTCTCCCCTGATGCTGTTCCCCACCCAAGGATGTCGCTTCCCTTGATTTTCTGTGGGATATGGCCAAGGCTCTCACTATTGAGACCAAGGCTGAGGAGGACCCGTGCACCGAGGAATTGGAGATACTCCAGTATGAAGCACCCACTAAGGAAACCCTTGCAGTACCGGTGCCTCCGATCCTCAACTGCCACATCCTCTGGATGTGGGAAACACCAGCGTCAATAGCAATTGTCAGTAGGCGCCTCAGTGCCATGTACCACATACGCCGAAGCCCTGGGTTCCAAAAGACCCAGCTTCCCCACAACTCAATGGTCGTGGAGTCGGCCACGCACTGGCTCAAAAGCCAAGACTCATTTGCTGGTGCCATCCGTCAGAGAGGCCCGAACCCTCAGCTGGAAGGCTTTTCAGGGCTCAATGTTAACTTGCTGGATGCAGTCCTATCAGCTCTATATCAGCATATACTCCCTGACCTCGGCGGTAAAAGAATGCTCAAAGATTTTGTCTCAAGTAGCCTATGATGGCTTTGAGTCTTCGGCCAGGGTGGCCGCCACAGGCATCAGGACACAATGCTAAGCATGGCTGCAGTCTGACCTAGAGCAGTAGGTACAGGACAAACTGATTGATTGATGTCCCTTGCAAAGGAGAGAACCTTTTCGAGAAACCGATGGAAGACAAGGCTGCAGAGATAGAAACTGAGTTCCTGACGAGAACCAGGCTCTTGAAGAAGACCTTGGTGCAACCCCGGAAGAAGTCCTTCTTCCGAGGAAGAAGGGGGGCTTTGGCGGTACCCCTCATTTCCAGCCCTTCTTGGGCCCCTCAACAGAGCCAGCAACAAAAAGGCCAGGAGCATGGTCCCCAAAAGCAAAAGACCCCGAAGTCCCAGGTGCCGGCTCCGGCCCAGCCTGGGGGGAGCTTTTGACTGCCTGGACGTGACACCCCTCCACCCCACTAGAGGGTCTTCTGCAGCCCACAGGGAAATGCCTAGCCCTGTTTGCCCACAGGTGGACAGCCATCACATCAATACATGGGTGCTTCAAGTGGTCAAGGAAGGCTACCTCTGCCACCTACAGCAGGCACCTCTCTCGTACTTCCCAGGAGAACCCACCAGACCTCCTCTTCACCAGATCCTGCTTCTCACTGAGCTAGCAGGCTTGATAAAAGACAATGTAGTGGAGCCAGTGCCAAAACATCTCTGGGACACAGGCTTCTACTCCAGTATTTCCTCGTCCCCAAGAGGACAGAGGGCCTCAGGCCCATTCCGGACCTGCGAGAGCTCAACAGGTTTCTGATCAGGGAGAAGTTCAAGATGCTCTCCCTTGGGACACTGCTACAATTCCTCCAGCAGGGAGATTGGCTCTGCTCTTTATTTTATTTATTTATTTATTACAGTTTCTTATATACCGCGCTATTTATAATCAGCGCGGTTTACATCATAACAAAACGACCATAACGACAAACTGTCAGGTTTTACATTGAACAGGAGTACAAACTTGGATAACTGGGTTAACTATATACATAAACTATCTACACTGCAGTGTGAGGGCATTTCTAGATTGGGTCATTTCATTTATACCTAAAGGATGCCTATGTGCACATCCTAATTCATACCAGCCACAGAAAATACCTCCGGTTCATGGTGGGGGGGGGGGGGGGACAGCACTACCAATACAGGGTGATGCCCTTTGGTCTGGCCTCGTCATCAGGTTCTTAAAAAAGTGCCTCACAGTGGTTACAGCCCACCACTGGTTTCAAGGGGCTTTCATCTTCCCTTACCTGGACAACTGGCTCATAAAGGGACACACAGCTACAGCAGCACAATGCACCACCGGGTGTTCCATAAACGCCTTGCAGCACATGGGGTTCATCATAAACTACCCCAAGTCCCACCTCACCATGGACCAGCGCCTAGAGTTCATAGGGGTGTGACTATACCCTCCAGGTGAAAGCCTTCCTCCCTCAGAAGAGGTCAGAAAACCTCAGGGAGTTAGCCGCAGAGGTGCACCGATGCCAGACTCTATCTGCCTGACTTCTACTCCGCCTGTTAGGACACATGGCCTCCACGATTCATGTGACCCCATATACCTGCCTGCACATGAGGACAGCCCAGTGGTGCCTCCGCTTTCAGTGGCCACAAGCCACAGGCAGGCTCAGGGATAGAGTGAAAGTGACCCGCCAGCTGGTAGACTCCCTCGGATGGTGGCAGATTCCACACCACCTTCAGGCCGGGATGCCCTTCCAGGCACCCACCCCCTCTCCCCCAGAAGGTCCTCACCATGGACACCTCCCTACTGGGCTGGGGAGCACATTATGAGGGCCTCCAGACATAGGGTGGCTGGTCCCAGAAGGAAACCTGGATGCAAATAAACCTGCTAGAGCTCCGGGTGATATTCCTTGTTCTCCGAGCCTTCTGCTACCAGCTGCAGCATCACTCGGTGCTGATCCAGACAGACTACCAAGTTGCAATGTTCTTTGTGAACAAACAAGGGGGGACAGAGTTGTACCCCCTCAGCCAGAAGGCGGTAGCCCTCTGCTCCTATGCGGCATGCAGAGGGAAGCTTCTAAGAACAGTTTACCTCCCAGGCCAAGACAATGCCCTGGTGGACAAACTGAGCAGAGTCCTCCAGTCGTACAAGTTGCGCCTCAATCCAGAAGTAGCCTCCCGGCTGTTTCATCTCTGGGGTGTCCCCTCGATGGAGTTGTTCACCAATCCAGACAACACGCAGTTGCCCCAATTCTGCTCCCGTCAACCGCACCCATCCAGTGGCAGTGGATGCGTTCCTCATCCCATGGACAAGCGGCCTTTGGTATGCCTTCCCACTGACATCACTGGTCATCAAGACCCTATTAAAGATCCAGTGCAACAGATCATCACAAATGCTGATAGCTCCTCAGTGGCCCAGGCAGCCCTGGTTCCCACTGCTCCTCTCCCTATCGGTGGGTTCACCGATTCCCATGGACCGAGCCCAGAGCTACTCTCACAGGAGCAGGGCTCTCTCCTACACCCCAACCTTGGGTCCCTGTCACACGCAGCTTGGCTGCTGAAAGGGTAGTGTTAGCTCCCTTCAACCTTCCCCAGGACGTGGAAGAGATTCTTCTGGCCTCTCGTAAGGCCTCCACAACAAGGGCATACGCCTTCAAGTGATGTCGATTCTCAGTGTGGTGCGCAAAAAGACAGGCAAACCCATTCTCCTGCACGGTACAAGTGATACTCCGGTATCTGCTCCACCTGTCGCAGCTGGAACTAAAATTCAGTTTGGTCAGGGTACATATGCGCGTCATCACAGCACATCACCATCCCGTTGAGGGAAAGTCCTTCTTGGCTCAGCCCCTGGTGTCTTGATTCCTGTGGGGCCTCATGTTATCCAAACCCCCCTGTCCATCCCCCCAGCTGCAGAGTGGGATCTCAGTGTGGTGCTTTCACAGCTCACTAAGCCTACATTTGAGCCTCTGGCTACCTGCCACCTGTGGTACCTCTCCTGGAAAGTCACCTTCCTGGCAGCACTCACATCAGCACACAGAGTCAGCGAGCTCCAGGCTCTGATGGCAGAGCCCCCCTACATGAGGTTCTACAAGAACAGGGTGGTGAAGGTGGTGTCCTCATTCCACCTCAGTCAGGAGGTGGTGATCCCCACCTTCTTTCTGAGGCTTCAAGCTGGTAGGGCAGAGACCATTCTCCATACTCTGAATTGTAAAAGAGCACTGTCCTTTTATCTGCAACGGACTTGGGGCTACCGCAAAGCACCTCAGCTTTTTGTATCCTGTGATCCCAGCCGTCTGGTGCTCCCAGTGACTAAGCAATGCAGTCACTTGGGTAGCAGACTGTATTTCCCTTGCCTATGAGTAGGCGGGGATTTCACTGGACCAGAAGATCACAGCACACCGCATCAGGGCCATGGTTACTTTCGTGGCAAGTCTGCGTTCCATCCCCGTGATGGAGATCTGTTGGGCCGCTATCTGGTCTTCGGTCCATACTTTTGCAGCTCACTACTGTCTGGAAAGGGAGTCCCAATGGGGCAGCACCTTTGGCCAGGCTGTACTCCATAATCTCTTCAGGATGTAAGCAACTGCCCTCCGACCCTTCTGTGTTCAGGTTACCGGAATGCTAGTTCTCTGCTGGATACTTGGGTCTTGCGACAGTCTCCCAGCTGGGACTCAACTGCTGCTGGTGACTGCTCACCCTTTGCAGGTCACTGTGGCATTTTTTCTACAGATTCTTGGTAACCTGTAGCTGGGGAGTCCCATATGTGAGAACTGACTTCCTGCTTGTTCCTGGAGAAAGCGTAGTTACTCACCTGTAACAGGTGTTCTCCAGGGACATCAGGAATCGGTCCTCACAGCCTTCCCTCCTCCCCTTGGAGTTGCCCCCTTACGGTATTTTCTTTTATTTTTTCCTTGGCTGTCTTATTTATTTTATTTTTATTTATTTATTTATTTAATGGTATTTATATACCGCCTTATCATTCAATCAGAGCGGTTTCCATGGCAAACAATCAAGGGGGCAAATGTTTTCATGCAGTGTACAGAGTGGTGTGTATGTGTTGGCGGGGATGTGATTAGATTTGGTTTATCTACATAGTGCGCTATTATACATCATGAGCTATTATACAGTCTTATATGCAGTCTTGGGGTGGTGGGGGGGGGTTGATGATCTGACTTGTATGCTGTGTCTTAGCTATGTCATCTGACTGAGGTAAGATGGCACCCTTGGGTGGGAAGGGGACCACATATGCATGGTGCATCTCCCAAAGACTTTCTTTGAAAGCTGGGGAGATGCTTCCACGTGGACTCCGTCGGCGCTGATGTCACCAATATGTGAGGAGTGATTCTTGCTGTCCCCAGAGAACACCTGTTACAGGTGAGTAGCTACGCTATTTTCACAGTGAGCAGTGTGCTTATGCCATGCCATTTTTGCATATAGTTGGTTTACTATATCAGGCATAAAATTGTTTTGTTTTGGTTTTTTAATCTGTAGTAGGAAACTACCACAAGCTTCACTGCACAGCTCTAATGCACGGCTTATTCATCTGACCCCCATCTGCACCCGCTCCTAGTGGATGGAAGACAAACCTTGCTTTGGGCATTAAAATTTGGCATATAAAATGAAATTACCCCAGTGCCAGGAGGAGTTAATGGAATGATAAGAAACAAAAATAAATCATATGTTCTAAACCCAATTAGCAGATACATTTCCCTTATTTATCATTGTTTTGCCATTTTTGCGTAACAATTAAGTCTTTCTCCTACTTTAGTAATGCAAACTTTGTTTGGCCTCTGCATGACTCCTGTTGCTTGGTGTAGTAGACACTGCATTTAGAAGCAGCCAGGATTGTTAACTTGGGGGGTGGGGGTATTATTCCCAAACTGTGTTACTTGATATCTTTTTCTAAATGCTGACTGCCACAGTTCAAACTAGATATTCTGTGACAATATCAGGATCCTGGCTGCTGTAGAATATCACCTTAGCTGGATAGCAGTGCAGAAAACCGCCGCTATCCATATGAACTGTCTGCGGTAGTGTAGTCCCCAAAGCACCCCAGCACTCTTCAGATAGTGCCAAGGCTGTCTATAAAGGTATTGAGTGATACTATCTGGATGGTGCCACTAAATCTGGCTTAGTGCCATTTAACTGGGTAGTAGGTGCTTCTACCTAAATAAGTGCTTTTGAATATGTCTCAGTATGTCTGTACAGCACTGCTAAATATCGCCATAGACAGACCTGGTTAGTGTCAGTATCACCCCTGCACCAAGCAGAAAGTGCTGGTACTTCTATTTAATGTGTGATTCTCAGCGGCCCTTAGCCAGACAACTTAAGCTGCATGAAAAGCAGGCTTAAGTTGTGATCTGGATAAATGCCTGCCTGAAAAATCAGCAGCAGCTCCTACCTGGATGCTGTCACTAAATATCTCGCCCATGTTTAAGTGCATGGTGTTTGAATAGCTGTCTTTCTCTAGTAAGAAAACAGTTATCCCTTATCTTACCCACTTTCCCTACCATCAGTAGCCAGGGCAGAGAGGGAACAGTAGGAGTGATTTGAGAGTGCAGCATATGTGCGTGACGTTCCTCCAGGTCCCATACATTGTATAAATCCGAGCGCTAATGAACATCAGATGCAATAAATTTGTATCTCCAGAGTGAGCAGTTTATTTACTGCATCAGATAGTGAAAATAGTGTAGTCCGTCTGTGTCCTTTGCAGGTTCAGATTGACTCAAAAGGACAGCATGGCAACCTGGGCTGATGCTGTGGTTGCCCACACTTTCTGACAAAGTCAGAGGAGTGGCTGTCTACTACAGGCTGTGCGATCCTGTATAAATGCTATTTAGAGAGCACGGCTGCTACTGCACTTCCAGGCAGCTGCTTCCTGAGCTCTAGCACTGTGCACAGACTGCAGAGGAAGGGGAGGAGTAAGGAGGCTGCAGAGTCAGAAAGAGGCTGTTTATCAGGAGCAGAGAATAACAAGGGCAGGTCTGGGAAAGAGGGAGAACGAGCGACAACAGGAGCAAGACAAGTTCTGGGAGAGGGACGGGGAGAAAGAGCGAGACAGGAAAAGTAAGACTACCGAGAAGGAGTGGGGGAAGACAGAAAAAGACAGGAGCAAGGATAGAGCTGGGTTACAAGGGAACAAGCAAACTAGAATCAGGACCTTGAGCCTGGAAGATGTGGGCAGGTGGCTGGTGCCCGATCTACCTGCTGTTGGTGGATGCAGCTTGTGGCCTGCAGGGTGAAGGTGAGAAGTGGGCTCTGGGTTGTGGATTGTGTTCTGCGTTTAAGCTTGAGTGTAGGTATTATACAGTATATGATTTCCAGTACCAGATTGAGAAACCCATACTGCAATGGGGGGGGGGGGGGGGGTGGTAACTAGAGGACAGATGTGACATGGGGGGGGGGGGGGGTGCTGAGATTGGGTTGCCAGCATTTCTATGAAAAGATGCCTAACTGCCTTGGACTTCATAACCACCTTCCTCAACAACCCCCTGATTCCTAAACTCCCCTGCCCGTCAAAGCTGTTACTAAAGAAGGGGCCAGTCTAAGGCCATTGCAGTGACATCAGATTTAAGGGGACGTGGGGCCATCAATGCACGCTCCTCTCTTCCTGGCCAACCCATTTTGCCTTTCATAGGGAAGGCAGGTCCTGGGAAAGTAGTGCACGCAGGCCTTATGCTGTGGTCATTAGTGCCATCAGTGAGCTTTAGACTACCCCCAGGTTACTGAAAATAGGTCTATGGCACAGAGGACATGAAAGGGAGAAGGACATTAGCTGGTGTCTCAGCCCCAGATTTAAGCAGAGGCAACATCCGCAACTGCCTAGGACACCAGTTTTGAAGTCTGGGGCAGAGCTCACCTCCACTTCCTATAGGGCCTCTGCCTGTGTAGCTTCTAAGGGGCATTGCAGCCTTACTGTGCTCTGTTTCTGGGGCCCGTAATGCCCCCACCCCATTCCCTGGGATCTGCTCTTTGCTCTTGCCTGTGGGTGCCAGAATCTTAAATCCAGCCCTGACCAGTCTTCCTAGAAGAAAATCTGCTATACCAGTCGAATAGCGACTGGCTGACAGCTCTAAGCAGACAATGTAACATGAGGGGAACTCAAATTGCATGTGTTGATTTGGGGATTCATAAGATGGAACATGCAGAAATGCTAAATTACAGATTAGTGGTTGCAGGTCTGCAATTTTGTATTTGGAGTCCTATTAAAATATCTTGCTGTATCTAAGGACTGGAGGTTTCCCAGTGCAACACTAATTTTGGTGTTCTGGCCAGTGAACCTGAGATCTGTGCTGGTAAAATGGTGGAAGCAATTGTTAAGAGTAAAATTACTGGTCATATAGATGAACACAGTTTAAAGGGGGGGGAGAAAGTGTGAATTTAGAAAAAGGAGGTCAGGCCTTAATAAGCTATTAGAATTCTCTGAAGATGTGGATAAGCTTGTGGCTTAAGGTGAACTGGTGATACAGGTCATTTTAGAAGCATTTCAAGACATTAGCAATGCCTTAACACTGTGCTTCAAATTAATTTTAAAATGTGACAAACTGATATTACAAATACAGACTACTAAACAGGTCCTACACATTTTTAAGAAATATTGTTTTCAGTGTACTGTGCTAGGACATGGAGAAGAGAATTCACACTTTCAGGTCAGGATTTAGAGACTTCTCATAGAATTTTACAAGAGGCTGTGCCAAACATCCGGTGGAACTTTGCACGTCTACCTATTCCCGCATATTGCTTTTCCCAATCCTCCTGCACCGTATCTGAGCCTTCCCTCCCAAAACATCTGATCTTCTCCCACAAGGCAAGGCCCCCTCCAGCAGGAACCTCCCCCCCCCCACCAGTCTTCTTCTCCAGTACTATGTGAGTTCCTGGGGGTCTAATGAGAGCAGGAGCAAAGCCCACTTGCTTGCCGCTGGGTTCCAAATTGGCAACAATGACTCGCAAACAATAATCTCATAGCGCTGTGGCATTTGGAGTAAACAGGGGTTTTAGTAAGTGTTAAACTGTGCAGCTTGTTACACCGGCCTCTGGGTGTCTAACTGGCAAATGAAATGTAACATGGAAACATGCCCATTTTCAAGTTTACCTTACTGTTCTATTATACTGAAATTTGGTTATTTTACAGTTAGACTGTTACTGCAATATCTGTTTACATCTGCTATACACCATCTTGGGTGAATTGCTTCAGAAATGCAGTTAATAAATCGTAATAAGTAAGCGCAAAGTGATGCATATGGGGGAAAATAATCCCAATTCTCTGTGGACAAGCAGGAAGTACAGTGGTGTGCAAAAGTCTGGAATTGCTTGTAAATTTGACGTTTTTTCAACTTCGTGACCTTATATCTTAATTTCCTTTTCCTCCCAGTGGCTTTTTCTGTGTATCTCATGATAAGTGATAGATTTGGCTATTAGGGCCAACTTTTAGTATTGGTTTGGCCCTTATTTTCTGAGTTTGTTCCCCATAGTTGTCCTGTTGATAGATTTTCTGTGAAAATCACGTAATGTACATCATTGGCCAACGATATATTATTGTAAGTATGCTTTAAAATATTATGGACGCATGCCAGGTTTCCTTCAAATGAATGTATGTGGCCTTGAAAAAGGCCATTTTTATGTGTCAGTGATGGCTCAGTATTTGATGGGTCACCCTTTGTTCTTGATCACCTGACTGCACCTTGTCGGCATTGAATGAACCAGTCTGACAAGGTGATCGTTGGTGACAACGCGGTTCCAAGCTGCAATGAGTGACTCAATCAGATCACGCTTTGATGTCGGATGCCTCTTGGATATTTCCAAGGCCACCTTGTGCCACAGGTTCTCGATTGGATTCAGATCTGGAGACTGGGCAGGCCAGTCCATTGACTTGATGTTGTTCTGCTGCTTCCAGCTGATCACCTGTCTGGAGCAATGGCAGGGTGCATTGTCATCTTGGAACAGGAACTGGCCAGGAAACAGCTGGTATGCTGATGGCACCATGCACTTTTGCAGTATGGTGATGTACTTGGCCCCGTTGACCATTCCATCGATGATGTGAAGACGTTCAACGCCACTGGCAGCCATGCAGCCCCAGACCATGACCTTCAAAGGATGCTTCACAGTGAGGTTGAGACACTCAGGCTTGAATTCCTCTCCAGGAAATCTCCTCACATAGGTGTGGGCCTGGTTACCAAACAGGCAGAAGGTGCTTTTGTCACTGAATAGCACCTTTTCCCACATTTCAGTCGACCAGGTTGAGTGCTGTCTCGCCCACACTATCCGGTTGTGCCTTTGTATGTCAGTCATCAGTGGCTTATTCCGTGCTTTGCAGCCCTGGAGACCAAACTGCAGGCACCGGCGACGAACTGTTGATGAGCTGACACTGACCTCACTCTTGTCAACTCTCGAAGTAGCTGAGGAGAGGTCAACTTGCGATTAGTCAGTGAAATGCGTCGTAGTGCGCGGTCCTGGCGTGATGTTGTTGCACGTGGATGATCTAAATGAGGCTTGTCCACCACTGAACCCATTTCTTTCTTCTGTACAATCTTAATGGCAGCACTCTGATTGCAGCCAACTTTCCTGGCTATCTGATGGCTTGAAAATCCTTTCTTGCTCATAAAGGACACAAGAACACGCTCCTCTAACGTCAGGGTCCGAGTCATCTTCATGGTCGATCCAGAAAGCATATGAAATTCAAAAATTCCATGCGTTTTTATAGCTGCACTGTTGGCTAGATATCTGCATTGTGATTGGTTAGTGAAACCAGCCTCCTGATTGGTCAGAAATAAAGTGTGCATATTGGATAATCTTGATCCAGTTTTGATGCAGGATCCACAAAAATCGCAGTAGCTATCTCCCAGTGTCTGTAAAGTATTTAAATTGGAAGCAAGGAATGCAAAAAAGTCATCTCTAATAGCCAAATGTATCCCTTTTAACATGGCAGAAAGATTAATATGCTGGGCTAATGCAAAAAAACCCAAAACGTTAGTACGAAAAAACGCAAAATTCACCAGTGATTCCAGACTTTTGCACACCACTGTAAGTCCTTACGTATGAGTGATGTCACTGACATAGCCCTACGTGGGACTGCTCCCCAGCTTCTACTAGAATATTTTGGGAGGCTCCATTGTGCCTGCCTTCCTTCCTGCCTGACATGGTGCCATCTTCTCCAGTCTTCTTTTTCCATGGAGTACCTAGGACATGTTCCAGCACTGTCGTAAAAAGTTTCTCTTTGCCCCTTTGGGATCTTTTTTCATCTGGATTTCACTGCCTGTCGTTGGTAGCACTGGCCCCAATGCCAACGCTTTCATTTTTTAAAAATTTTTGACCTTATTTTTTTTCTTCTCTTTTTTGTTTTCCCGTGGCTGGCACCATCGAGCAGTTCAACCTTGCCACGGCCATGTTCCCAGACATGTCCCAGAAGCCAGCAAGCAGGTTTAAAAACTGCACTGTGTGCCCGGACCATCTCTGTCATGGACCTGCACAACTGGTGCTCTCTCAGTGCCTAGGCCCCGACCACCAGCCTGCCTCTTGTAACCTGTGCTTGCAGAGGACCAGACGGGACATGAAGAGTTGGCTGAAGCAGCGGAATCCCTCTTCGGCCGATGGATTCTGCATCTTTAATCCCAGCATCAACCCTGGTGTTATCGGGCATCATGGAGGCACCGGCATCAAGAGAAGTCCGAGCAAACTTGGAATCGAGAGGCTGAGGTGCCCTGGAGCGAAAGATCTCTGTCAACCTTCACCCAGAATATACTTCATCAACCCTATCATCGTCGAAGAGAGCGTCCGAGCACGGGGCTAAGGTCCACATGCACAGTCATCGGAGCCCTTCCCGATGCAACATGGAGAGCGATGGCCAGGAGTGGCCTGCTAAAGCACCCCGATGAGAGGAATTGTCAGCCAAGATACCGGAGGGGTGCTGGGAAGCCTCCAATGTCCCCACCATCATGGATTCCCCTACAGGGGTGCCGGAGCCAGTGGCCAAAGTTGTAATTCCAGCTCCAATGTCTTTGGAGATGACAGTCTTGGAGGAATGCCTTCAAGGCCCATATAGCGGTGGTGTTGGCCATGCAACCAGTGGCCCCTTGGTGCCTCAGGCATCGCCATCGCAAACAGTGCAGCCAATCCTCAAGACCCTTGCACTGCTCACCGATGCAAGTGCATCGGGCCAGCAATCAGAATCCATGTTTATTCTCACAGCCATCTCCTTATCGAGCATATCGGGATCCAATGCCCCAGTGAGGCCACGGAAGCACTTGATGCACCATCGGTCTCAGAGGTGCTCATCCTTTCCATGCAGCTGAAAGCGACACCAGGATTAGGCCCGATGATTCTTCGACTTCCTCTCGGAGTTGGATTACGATGCTGGGAGACAGAGGTAGAATCAGAAGTGTCCAGGAGTAGATCTTCTGAGTTTGCCACGGACCCCCCTTCTCCTCACGAGCAGCAGAAGTCACCTCTGGAGGACATGTCCTTTCAGGACTTTGCCACCAACACAAGAAGCAAGTGGCGTATGGACGCCTTTATTGATTGAGCCCCAACGTGTTTCGGCAAACGCCTTCCTCAGGGGTATGCAGCTTAGAAAATGAATATGCACTCTGTGAGAGTCTTTTGAGAGAATGCTAATGTGCAATTGTATCTCTGTGCTTGAGATCAATTCTGTAGTGAATTCTTCCAGCGAAGCAAGCCTCAGACAATGTATGCCGCTCGCTTCTTGTGTTGGTGTCTCCTTGCTGTGAGGGCTTCGTGCTTTCAGGATTTTGTGCAGGATATGGCCAAGGCCATTCCCTTCTCCCTGGAGTTGAAGGACGAGTACAGGGCAGAGGAACTGGAGATCTTCCAGTATCCTTTAGCCCCCAAAGAGGTGGTACTGGTGCCTAATCCTACAGAGACTGCAAATGAGGATATGGGAGAACCCCTTCATGATGCCAGTGGTCAGTAGGCAGCTGGACGATCTACCGGGTCCAGAAAGCCCCAGGTTTGAGAAGCCTCATTTCCTACACCACTCTTTGGTGGTGGAGTCGGCCATGAAGAGGATTAAGAGCAGTACTTGGGTAGGGAGGCGAGAACCTTGGACTCCTTTGGCAGGCGGTGCCTCCAGAGCACTTCCAGAGCACTATGCTGGTGGCCAGGGTAATTTCATACCAGTTATACAGGGGCATGTTTCTCAAGGATATCATGCGAGATCTGGCCAAGTTTGGCCCATTCCTTCCCGCAGAATGCCTGGATGTCTTCCATGCCCTAGTGGGCCACAGCAGGGACTGTTTCAAATTCATGGCCCGGGCGATTTATGATGCATTTGTCAACCTTCAGGGCTGTGGCGGGGGGCATTGGGGCCTGCCGACTCACCTGGCTTTAGTCCTCTGACCTGGAGCAGTAGGTCCAGGATAAGCTGGCTGATGTGCCCTGCCGGTGCGAGAAGCTCTTTGGGAAGCAAGTGGAGGCAAAAGATGGTGAGATGGAGATGCAACATGTTACCCTCACCAGGCTTTCAAGGAAGATGGCCGATCCTTCTTGAAAGAAGTATCAGGTCAAGAAGACCTACTTCCAGCATAAGCGTCCAATGTTGTGAGAAGCCACATAAGGCCCAGCTGGCCCCACAGCCCAAACCTGGGGCAGGGTTTTGACTGGTTCCTCTGGAATATAGTCAATCTACCATTCTGTGCAGGGGACAGCTAATCTGGCAGTCTCCTTAGGGAACAGCCCTCCGGTGGGGACAGCTCATCCTATTTGCTCACAGGTGGCCTCTCATCATCTTGAATGCATGGGTGCTTCAGATAGTCGGAAGTGGCTACATGCTGCACCTTTACTAAGCTGCCACCTCCTTTCCCCCTGAGGCTGACGGCCTTGGTCTGCATTACCCAGCAGAGGCATCAGGTGACTGCCCGCAGATGCTGAACGTCTTTGGCCATATGGCCTTGACTGTGCATGTCACTCCCCTGGCTCACCTGTCAATGAGACATAAGAACATAAGATATGCCATACTGGGTCAGACCAAGGTCCATCAAGCCCAGTATCCTGTTTCCAACAGTTGCCAATCTAGGTCATACCTGATTTACGTGCAATTGATGTTTTAAGTGACTTTCGTAAGCAATTAAAAGCTTTACTTTTCATTGAGCACTATGGATCAACAAATGACTAAGATATCATCTATTGTATATATTTTATAAATAATCCACTATATTGTTAACCCTTGTTATTTTTCCTACATTACCATATGTTGTCATGTCTATACTGTTTGTTTCCCTTGTTTATACCTTGTATTTCTTGTGACCGCTTTGATTGAAGGAAAAGGCGGTATAAAAAACTTGTTAAATAAATAAATAAAAGACACAGGTATATCATTGCTTGTACTGGGTCAAGCATTGATATCCTGGGTCCCTTCTTAATAATGGTTTATGGACCTTTCCTCCAGGAACTTGTCCAAACCTTTTTTAAACCCAGCTACACTTACAGCCTTTACTACATCCTCACATTGAGTGAAAAAATATTTTCTTTTATTAGTCTTAAATAGTTTACCCAGTAGCTTCATTGCATGTCCCTAGTCTTTCTATATTCTGATAACGTAAACAATCGATCTACGTTTACCCATTCCACTCCGTTCATTAATTTATAGACTTCTATCATATCTCCCCTCAGCCGTCTCTTTTCCAGGTTAAAGAGACCTAACCTTTTTAGCCTTTCTTCATAGGAGTATCCTTTCATCCCCTTTACCATTTTGGTGGCTCTTATCTGAACCTTTTCTAATAACGCTGTATCCTTTTTAAGCTACAGCGACCAGAATTGCACACAATATTCAAGGTGCTGTTTCACCATGGAACGATATAGAGGCAGTATAATATCTTTTGTTTTATTTTCCATTCCTTTCCTTATGATACCTAGCATTCTATTTGCTCTCTTGGCCGCCGCTGCACACTGGGCTGAGGGTTTTAACATGTTATCCACAATGACGCCTAAATCTTTTTCCTGGGTGGCGGTTCCTAATGTGGAATCTTGCATCGTGTAACCATAGTTTGGGTTGTTCTTCCCTAGGTGCATAACTTTGCACTTTTCCACATTAAATTTCATCTGCCATTTGGATGCCCAGTCTTCCAATTTATCAAGATCCTCTTGCAATTTTCCACAATCCTCTTGGGTTTTAACAACTTTAAATAGTTTTGTGTCATCTGCAAATTTGATAACCTCACTCGTTATTCCACTTTCCAGATCATTTATGAATATGTCAAAAAACAGTGGACCCAGCACAGATCCCTGGGGTACACCACTATTCACCTTTCTCCCTTGGGAAAATTGGCCATTTAGCCCTACCCTCTGCTTTCTATCTTTTAACCAGTTCCTGATCCACAGTAGTACACTGCCTCCTATCCCATGACTCTTTAGTTTTGCCAAAGGTTTCTGATGAGGGACCTTGTCAAAGGCTTTCTGAAAGTCCAGATACACTGTATCAACTGACTCACCTTTGTCCACCTGTTTATTCACACCTTCAAAAAAACATAACAGATTAGTAAGACAAGATTTTCCTTGTCTAAAGCCATGTTGGCTGTCTCCCATTAGGCCATGACTATCTACATGCTGAGTAATTTTATTCTTTATGATGGTTTCTACCATTTTTACTGGTACTGATGTTAGGCACACCGGTCTGTAGTTTCCCGGATCACCCCTGGAACCCTTTTTAAAAATTGGTGTTACATTGGCGATCCTCCAATCTTCAGGTATTAGAGATGATTTTAATGATAGTTCACAGATTACTAATAGCAGGTCTGCAATCTCATATTTCAGTTCTTTCAACACCCTTGGATGTATACCATCCGGCCCAGGTGATTTGCTGCTCTTCTGTTTATCTAATAGTTGCAATACATCTTCCCGATGTATCGATATTTCCTTCAATTCTTCCACACCTTTAAATAGCACTTCAGTCATGGGTCACATCCCTATATCTTCCTCCGTAAAGACCGAAGCAAAGAATTCATTCAGTCTCTCCGCTATCGCCTTGTCGCCTCTTAGTGCCCCTTTAACCCCTTTATCATCTGATGGACCAATTGACTCTCACAAGTTTTTTGCTATGAATGTACTTGAAAAAGTCTTTATTTCACGTTTTTGCTTCCACAGCAAGCTTCTTCTCAAATTCTCCCTTTGCCTGCCTTATCAATGCCTTGCATTTGACTTGCCAGTGCTTGTGCTGTTTCCAGGTTTCGTTGTTTGGCTCTTTTTTTCCATTTCCTGAAAGATGCTTTTTTGGCAACAGCCTCTCTGACCTCATCTTTAAACTATGCTGGCAGTTTTTTGGACTTCCTTCCACTTTTCTTAAAGCGTGGAATACAGCTGATCTGGGCTTCCAAGATAGTATTTTTCAACAACACCCAAGCTTGATGTAAGTCTTTAACCTTTGCAACTGCTCCTTTTATTTTTTTCTTAACTATTTTCCTTATTTTATCATAGTCTCCCTTTCAATAGTCAAAGGTAGTACTGTGGATTTCCTTACAATCCCTCCTCCACTAATTAAATCGAAGGCGATCATGCTATGATCATTATTACCTAATTGCCCCAACACCCTTATCTCTTGCACTAGATCTGGTGTTCCACTAAGGACTAGGTCTAATATGGCTTCCCCTCTGGTCGGTTCATGAACCAGCTGCTCCAAGAAGCAGTCATTTGTTTCATTTAGGAACTTTATCTCCCTAGCATGTCCTGCCGTGACACTGACCCAGTCGATACCGGGGTAATTGAAATCAACCATTATTATTTTTGCACTGTAATGTTTGTTAGCTTCCTTGATTTCTTTGAGCATTTCATCATCCATTTGTTCATTCTGGCAAGGCGGTTGATAGTACACCTCCACTGCCATCGCCTTCTCCTTTTTACATGGAATTTCAATCCATAGAGATTCTACAGCAAATTTTGTTTCCTGCAAAACTTTAATCCTTTCTGACTCAATGCCCTCTCTAACATATAGCGCAACCCCCCCACCAATTTGATCAGCTCTCATTATGATATATTGTACCCAGGTATCACAGTGTCCCACTGGTTGTCCTCCTTCCACCATGTCTCTGATATTCCAATCAATCATATCTAACCTCTCATTTAGTGCTATATATTCTAACTCTCCCATCTTATTTTTTAGACTTCTAGCATTTGCATACAAGCATTTTAGAGACTGTATTTTATTCATATTAATTTGGCTATTGGTAGACATGAGTAATTTGGGATCTTTAAGCTCTGTCTGCGCCATACTCAAGGGCATTTGGGCTACTTTACTCTTTTTTGGAACCTCTCTGCTTTTGGTAGTATCCTTCAAGGATACATTCTTCCGAACCATCCGCTCTTGGGCGACTGTCGGCTTTCCCCTATTATCTAGTTTAAAAGCTGCTCTCTCTCCTTTTTAAAGGTTAATGCCAGCAGCCTGGTTCCATCCTGGTTAAGGTGAAGCCCATCCCTTCGGAAGAGCCCCTCCTTTCCCCAGAATGTTCCCCAGTTCCTAACAAATCCAAAACCCCCATCTCTGCACCATTGTCTCATCCATGCAATGAGACTCCAGAGCTCTGCCTGCCTTTTGGGTCCTGCGTGTGGAACGGGAAGCATTTTGGAGAATGCTTCCCTGGAAGTTCTGGATTTCAACTTCCTACCTAAAAGCCTAAATTTAGCCTCCAGAACCTCCCTACCACATTTTCCTATGTCATTGGTACCGACATGTACCAAGACAGCAGACTCCTTCCCAGCATTATCTAAGACCTTATCTAGGTGGCGCGTGAGGTCCGCTACCTTCGCACCAGGCAGGCAAGTTACCAGGCGATCCTCACGTCCACCAGCCACCCAGCTATCTACATGCCTAATGATCGAATCACCAACTATAACGGCTGTCCTAACCCTTCCCTCATGGTCAGATGGTCCTGGAGAAACTTCCTCGGTGCGAGAGGGATTTATGTCACCTGGAGGACAGGTCCTAATTACAGGATCACTTCCTGCCACACCAGGGTGATGCTGTCCTGTCATGTGACCTCTCTCCTCCATGGCAACAGGGATGCTGCCAGTCTGGAGGTGGGACTTCAGGACTATATCCCTGTAGGTCTCTTCTATGTACCTCTCTGTCTTTCTTATGTTTTCCAAGTCTGCTACTCTAGCTTCTAGAGAACTGACTCGTTCCCTGAGAGCAAAGAGCTCCTTGCACCTAGTGCACACGTAAGACCTCTCACCATCTGGGAGAAAATCATATATGTGACACTCAATGCAAAAGACTGCAAAGCCCCCATCTCGCTGCTGGATTGCTGTCTGCATCTTAGTTTTAAGTTTGTGTTTAGATCTTTAAGTTCTTTACTTACTAAGGGTTGCTATGGATATTTATACTAATAAAACTGTACCTAATACGTTTAATATACCTTGTTCACCTGAAGCTTAATTAATCTCAGGTCCTTAGTGTATGATTGATTTGGGTAACGAGCTTCACCTAAGAGCACCTCCTGTCTTTTAAGATGTGTAAGTACCTATAAAGCTACGATTACACAGGTACACTAAAAATTTTTTTTTTTAAACTGCCTCTAATGTTTCGATTGATTTTTACGTTTTTTGGTGCGCTGAATCCAAATCTGGTAACCAATTTGCTCCATCACGTACAGATTTTTTGCTACATTGGGTTAGCAGTTTGAGGTGAACGTTTCAGATTGAGTGCGATCGAGATAAAGTTTCTTGGATGAATTCTTTATACTAATTGTTTAGTAGTTATTCAAATAAGAATAAAGAAAATTGTAACAAGGCAGCACATAAGAATAGAGTAATGTCAACAAAACACACTGTGATGGTAGCAAAATTGTCTGCACTTAAAACAGCCACATACATGTGCACAAACATTGAGCATATAAGAGCGAGGTTAGACACAAAGCAAAGCAAAGAAATGTGCAAAAAATGTTGTACAGGTATGTATGTAAGAATAGAAAACGCAAACCGCACCATTGCAATACATGAAGACAAACACCTGATGGTGTGAAAATAAAATTCTAATAAATGAGATCCGACACTGTGGTAATAACTAGCAAATTTTTATTTCAAAGTTTAGTAAAAACACAATCGCAGAACTCAACAGAGATTTCCAACGTGCAGCAAGACAGGACAAGGAAAAGTACTACAATGACACTTGCAAGGAAATAGAAGCAGAAACTATTAGAGGAAGAACAAGATCGGCTTTCCTAAAGCTGCGAGAGTTAAAGAAAAAGTTCCAGCCTCGAATTGGAATGTTACAAGATGCTCAAGGTTCTATGTTGAATGATGCTGAGAAGATCAAGAAAAAGTGGAAGGAATATACAGAGTTTTTATATGATAAAGATCAAGTGGACCAACAGCCGTTTCAACCTATACCTTATGATCAGGAACCATTGGTGATGAAAGAAGAAGTTGAAGCAGCATTGAAAGCCTTATCAAAGAACAAAGCACCAGGCATTGATAGCATTCCCATAGAAGTATTGCAGCAAATCTGATGCAGCTGTTACCATACTTACAAGGCTCTGCCAAGAAATATGGACGACAACATCATGGCCAACTGACTGGAAAAGATCTGTGTTTATACCAATACTAAAGAAAGGTGATCCAACTGACTGTGGAAATTATCGCACAATCGCTCTGATCCCACATGCCAGCAAGATTCTACTGAAGATTATTCAAAAGAGACTACAGCCATACCTAGAACAAGAACTACCTGAAGTGCAAGCAGGGTTCAGGAAAGGGCGAGGAACGAGAGACATCATTGCGGATGTGAGATGGATCCTTGAAAAGACTAAAGAATACCAAAAGGATATCTATTTGTGCTTTATCGACTATAGCAAGGCTTTTGACTGTGTAAACCATGAGAAACTCTGGGCCACATTAAGAAGCATGGGTATACCAGAACACATTTTAGACGACTTCTGTGCTCACGTATTCGTACCCGCAATGGACGAACTGTTTTTCCTATATACATTATATTCCTACTGTACTTCCTCAGGTGAATCGTGAACATCGGGTAGGGGGACATAAGAAATGTGGGGAGTGTGATGTCTGCGAGGTTATGATGGAACAGACACAATTTCGACATCATGACATGAGTTTTACCTTATATAGTTCCACAAACTGTGCATCGCCAGCAGTGGTTTATGGCATTTTTTGCCCTTGTGACCTTATGTATATAGGAAAAACAGTTCGTCCATTGCGGGTACGAATACGTGAGCACAGAAGTCGTCTAAAATGTCAACGTTTAGAGGCGCCTATGGTTGCTCATTGTCTGGCTCATAAGCACTCTTTTGATCAGCTTCACTGTATAGCAATTGAACAAGTACATATTCCTCTGTCTGGCCGCACAATAGATGAGACTCTTATGTTTAAAGAACAACGGTGGATATATAAGATCAACACTGTTAGCCCGGAAGGCTTAAATCTCACTATTGATTGGCAATTATGTGTTTAAAATAGTCCAACATGAAAGCAAGTCCGGAGGGCTTGAATAGGACTAGTGATTGCTTTCTGTATATTTAAGAAAGATTGATATACAGTAGTTCAGTGTTTGATAATGATACGGTAGCTGAAAACCTAATTGGGAATTGTTAGGAGGATTAGTAATGATATCATACCAATACGTTTTTGCTGACTGCAGTATTAAGAGGTTTTTCATCCCCTAGGTATATTGCCAACATTCATTGACAGCGAAGGGTTCTTTTTAAACTTTGTATATGGACTGAATAATATTGGATAAGACTGAACAAATGTTAATAGTTACGATTTTTTAGATTCATTGTTTATTGACTCCGCATTCATTCTGATTAGTTAATAGGGAAGTTAAGCTCTTTATATCATTTTCATGTGATATGAGTACTTAATTACATAGGATAATATCAGAGGGCTTTAAATAAGGGAAGCTGTAGCTTGCACGCATGCGCGGCGTCTTTTCCAAGATTGAATACTGTTGGGACGTGGGCAGCATCTGTTGCGAAAGTAAGTTAGTTTAGATGATTATAGTTAAGTTTTTTAGGATAAGGATGGGAACACAATGGTAGAGGGTTTTAAATAATTTGTTTATGTTTTTAAGGTAAAGATCTCCTGAAGAAAGACCAAATTTTGAAACGCCGTGAAGGCGCCCTATGAGAGCGTCGAGATCTGTTGTATAAAATTAAACATAGGGGTGAAGATTTTTTTAAAAGAAAGTCCTCTAATAAAGTTATATATTGAAGTTTTAAGCACTAAGGGTTTGCGACACTGAGTTTTATAAAAAAAAGAAGAAGATTTTTCAATAAAGAAAACGATTTGAAATGAAAGTTGAAAGAAAATAGGAATGAAAAAGGATTGAAGACCCGTTAGAAGTGTGCTGAAGTAACATTCTAGCTTACAACACATTTTTCATGTTGAACGATCTAATAGCAAGTGTAGCAATACGTTCAATGAAATAGACCAAGTAGCTTATAATTTATTTCATGACATGTGTATGTTTGGTGCAGAATGTGCATGTTGAAAGAAATAAAGGGGACAGAAGAGCTCCAAAACAGGTTAGGGCTGTTCATCTTAGGAGGGCTGCAGAGCCACTTGAAGGTGCTTATGGGGCTCTGGGCAAATGTCTATATACTGTATGTGCCCCCCTCCCCCAAGTCATGCATCCAGTGAATGAAGAATCACCTGAAGTGGAATCATATCAAACATCTTGAGATATGGAAGGGCCCAACCTACAGCTAGCTACTAACATGTGTGACCATATTACTGTATGCTAAGAGCATCAACGCACATTATTTGAATGCAGGTCCCATTTTATTCAAAATGTGCGTTAATGGGGGTAGCACACAGTAGTAACTCTAGCTGTTAGATGGCAATTATCCCTGAAGCATTAAATGTTTTACTTAATCCTACATGAAATGTGAGGTCTATACAAAATAGGACAGATCCTCAGTATAACCCTGCAGCTCCAGTTTGTAAATACACCCTGCGTTCACAGAATACAACGGGTACAAAGAGAGCTACTCACTATGCAAAAAAATTCAGTCTGATGCCACCTTAGTAATAGCAACACAAACTCCATTACCAAGTACACTGTGGAGAAATACAAAACTCTACAAACGATTCTTAGAACTTATACAGCGAAGCTGCTAAACCAAAACAGCACCACGGCTTGGACTCCAATTGCACAAACCTAACCTATGAATCATGATACAGCAGGTGCTAGGATATAAAGACACCTCCACGGCTACAGATCCATGCACAAAGGCCAAACATGGACAGACCCTCAGCTAATGCAGAATAAAGGCCACAAATTAGGAATAAAAATATTCAGACAAAAAATTAAAACAAAACCCCTAAAAGCTAGACTATGAGTCATGCAATACAGGAAAAAGAGAAACAGAAGTACTGTTTTGCAAAATACAAAAACAGAAGAGATGTGCATTTCCAAATTAGCATAGTCCAGGGCCATAAAAACTGAAAATAAATGATTTTCTACCTTTGTTGTCTGGGCACTTTGTTTTTCTAATTTGGTTGGTCCCAATCTTCTTTTTCCACTTTCCTTGTGCTGGTTGTCTTCGGAATTCCTTTCCAGGGTCTCCTTTCTCTTTCTTCTCTCTATCTGTTGCTGACATTCATTCCCTTTCATCTTTATTCTCTATTTCTCTGGTCTCTATATCTCCACTCACGACTAGATTTGCACTCAGTTCTCCCCTTTTTTGCCCTCCAGTCCTCATTCTCCCTCTTTTCACCTCCCATCTACCTTCCAGCTTTCCAGCTGTCATTCTCATCCCAGCCCTCTCATTGCCCTCTGTTTCTTCCCCCTTCTTCAGTTTTCCTATTCTCCTTTTGTCTTTCACTCATTCACTTCTCCATTTCTACCCTCTGTATTCACTCCCTCCTAGCCTTTGTCTGTCTTCCTCCAAGTCTCATTCTCTCACCAGTCCCAGCCCTTAACTCAACCCTTAACGCCACTTTTTTTGCATAGTGAGTAGCTCTGTTTGTACCCTGGCATCCAGCTCCATTCTTCTTTTTCTTACCTCCTACTCCTGTCACCTCTTCTCCAGTCCTGTTCCCTTGCGCTCTCATCCTCTTCACAGACTTCTGACTTTCATGTGTCTCTAACCTCTTTCACTGCCTCTCAGCCTTTTTCCAGAACCTTCACATCTTATCTCCACCTCTCTCCAGACAGTTCTTCTCTCTCTTTTCTCTTCCCCCACTTCTCACTTCCTTCCCCTATAGAGGCTACAACCCCACCCCAGACTCCTCTAGCTATTTTCAATGCTAGGACGGTGTGATGGTCCCAGTTAACCCTCCCCCAGACCAGCAGCAAGAAACATGCTTAATCACATCAACTCCTGCTGCCATGGGGACCAGTCTTGCAGGATGAACCATGAAATCTCACGTTTCAACAAGAGACTAGCTGTGTGGCAACGGGATTCACAAGTGACCCCACGATAGTAGAAAATGATATGCTGTTAATACATCCTTTGCTGTCAGCTGTAGGACAGGAGAATGGGATAGATTCCATTGGATCTCACAGGGGTTTGTTAGCCCAGACTTGATCCAATGGTAAGATAAACCATTATGGGGAAGGGGGCTGGGGGACACTTGCCACCTCATAGTTATATCTCAGAGTCTCTTTTACCTGCAGTAACTGCTCTTTTTACTCACTGGTAAAAGTGGTTCTGGACAGCTAAGAGGACATATGATAGAGTTTTATAAAATCATTAATAGAGTGGAACAGGTAAATAGTAAATAGTTACCCTTTCAAATAGTACTAGGACTAGGGGGTCTAATAGGTAGCAGATGTAAAACAAATTGGAGAAAGTATTTTTTCACTCCATGGACAATCAAACTATAGACTTTGTTGCCAGAGGACATAGTGAAGGCATCCAACATTGCCGGGTTTAAAGGGAGTTTAAACAAATTCCTGAAAAGTCCATAAACATTGATTAGTCAAGTAGCATAGTAAATGTTGGCAGATAAAGATCAAAACAATCAACCCAGTTTAGATTCACTCTCGGACTGACTCGTTTATATATGTACAGCGCTATGTTTATAGCGCTATACAAAGGAACATCTACTACTACTACTAATCATAACACCAATACAGCCTGTTAACCCTCTTCTCACATCCACCCAAGCATGACCAAAATCCCTGTCAGCACTGGCTTCTCCAGGCTATTTTGGAAACTTGATGCAGTCATATGACAGCAGCTGAGGATTGCAGTTGCAGCTCAGTGCAGGTTACTCCAATATCATATCATGGATCTTTAGGCCTGTAGCTGCTGCTTCATGTCCATCTTCTTGCCACTAGGAATTATCTGTGTCTAGCCCACACTTTTTTTAAATTCAATCTCTTGCTGTTTTACATTCCACCACCATGTCCAGTACATTCCAAGCATCCACTACCCTTTCTGTGGAAACATATTTCCTGAGATTGTTTCATATCCTGGCACCTCCCACCCCCCTTTATCATCCCCTCTTTACCATCATCACTTCTCCCACCATCTTTTCATCTATGCTGTCATCAGCTCTTGAGCTTCACCATTTTCTTCCACTCATTCGGCCATCTCTTCTCTCTCTGAAAGAACCTCACCCTCGTTACCGCCATGCTGTCTCCTCTGCCCCCACACTCTCCTCCTTCTCCTCTCTTCCAGAGATATCAACCCCAACACTTGGCCCCCCTAGACTTTTGTCACACTCCCAAGGCAGATCCTTATGCAATTGCTCAAATCTTATTCATATCCCTTTCTCATGTACCTTGTGGAATGCACACTCCATCACAAATAAGCTTGCCTTTATTCATGATCTCTTTATTTCTAATGCTATCAATCTTCTTGCTCCAATTGAGACCTGGCTCCTCCAAGAAGACTCAGCTTCAGTTGCTGCCCTTTGTCATGGCAGCTACTGTCTCCCACATGCCTTGTCCCACTGGCCATAGTGGTGGTGTTGGGTTTCTACTCCCTCATTTCTGCCGATTTCAACCCCACCTTTTGCCTCAGTCTCACTCCTTTCCCTACTTTGAAGTCCACTTCATCTGCCTTTTTACTCCACTACCTCTCCGGATAGCTATTTATTGTCCTCCTGAGAAGCCACCTCTCCCTTTCTCACCGACTTTGACTTGTGGTTTTCCTTCTTTCCAGATTCATCTTCCCCGCTCCCTTATTCTCAGGGACCCTTATGCTTTTAAGCTCCTTTTCCTTACCTCCTCATTCACCCTCCAGCTTTGCTCGACTGCTCCCACTCACCAGCATGGCCACTGCTTCAACCTTGTCTTCTCTAATTGCTTATTCTCAAACTTCTGTACCTCAGTTCTTCCCTTATCTGACCATTACCTGCTAAGCTTCACTCTTCATCATCCCCTGCCTCAATCTCGCCCAGTCTCCTCCAACCTCTTTAGAAATCTTCATGCTATTGACCAATTGGCTCTCTACTACTGTCTCATCAACTCTTTCGTCCACTTTGTCATCTGAGTCTGTTGATGGGGCAGTAGCTTCCTTTAACACTGCACTTTCCTCTGCTCTGGATGCTCTTGCTCCACCCATGCCATGTCCTGTGAGGCATACTGTATTTCAGCCCTGGTTGTCTTTGACTACCTGCTATCTACATTCCTGTGCCCGTTCAGTTGAGCGCATTTAGCTCAAATCCCACAACCTTGTGGACTTTCTGCACTTCAAATTTATGCCTGCCTCTGTACAGTCAGCCATAGCACTTACTACTACTACCACTGAACATTTGTATAGCACTACAAGACATACACAGCACTGCACAGACACATGTAAAAGACAATCCCTGCTAATCAGAGCTTACAATCTAGTCAAGACAGACAACACAGTAGCTATAGACATGAGATACATCTAGGGGGAATGGTAAGGAAACACAAAGGAGATCAAGTGAGTCAAGATCCGAAAGTGGCAGCAAAGAGAGAGTCTTCAGCCTGGATTTGAAAAGGGTCAGAGAAGGCGCCTGACGTACAGACTTGGGTAGTTTGTTCCAGGCATAAGGAGCAGCAGGGTAAAAGGAGCAAAGTCTGGAGTAGCACAGATAGAAGCAATTTGCCAGAAGAGCAGAGTTCCTGAGGAGGGGTGTAGAGAGAGATAAGAGAAGAAAGGTAGTGAGAAGCTGCAGAGTGAATGCAGAAGGGTTAGAAGAAAATATCTGCAGAGTGAACACTCCTGAGGAAATAGAATAAGATGCCATATAATAAAGCTGGAGGAAGGATCAAATGCTTGGCAGGTGAGATTGTCTGTCTGTCTAAAAAAGTGCAAAGTTGTTCATTTGGGGTGCAAAGATCTGAAGGATGTGTGTGGAGAAGGAGAGGGAAGAGTCGAAGACAACCTCAAGGTTGTGAGCCGAGGAAACAGGGAGGAGTAGAGCATTATCCATAGAGGAGATGAGTGAACCAAGGGACTAGGTATAGGGAGAAAAGGAGAGGGTCCAAGACAGACCCTTGGGATACACCAACTGAGAGCGGGATAGCAGTAGAGGAGGATCCACCAGAACAAACACTGTAAGAACAATGGGAGAGAGGCATTCTCCGGGAACAAGCAGGAAGTCAGTCCTCATATATGGATGACGTCAGCGCCAATGGAGCCTGCGCGGAGCAAATCCCCAGCTTTCAAAGAAAGCCTTTGGGATTGCTACCACGCTTGTGTGGTCCCCTTCCCGCCTAAGGGTGCCATCTTTCTCAGTCTCCTTTTTTCCGCGGAGCCCACCAGATGTCATCTGTTTTCCCCCTGGAAAAAGTTGATTTTTCTCGAGTGTTTTACTCTTCTCCAGTCTTGCACTGGTACCTTTCCCACCCTGACCTCTGTGCCTCGGTATTGGGGTCAATTCCTTTTACTTTAAGTTTTAATTTTCTTTTGGCGTCTTTGTGCCCTTTTTTTTTCGCTAGCCGAAAAGGCTACCAGCGGCTTCAAAAAGTGTGATCGATGTGGTAAGAATATGTCCCTAACCGACACTCATGACTGCTGCCTCCAGTGCCTCGGCCCAGACCACGACCCAGCAGTCTGTGACCTTTGTAAGAAAATGTCTTCCAAGGCCTTGAGGAGCCGCCAGCAGCAGCATGACAAACTTTTTCCCGACTCTCCGATGCCTCCGAGAGCCAGGACCTCATCTGAGGCCTTGACACCTCAGGAGGAGCATTCTCAGGAGTCTCCCTCGAGAGAACTGAAGAGGAAGAAAAAGCCCTCGAAGGCAGTGTCCTTGGACGGCTCCGATCGGCCGGGATCCTCCTGGGCCCGGTCGCAGAGCCCTGGACGTCTGCTCGAGTTGTCAGAGAGGGAGCAGCCGGCCAAAATCCCCCAGAAGGATCCCACTGCGGACTGGCCTCGGCAGGTAGACACAGTCCTTGTCAAGGATTCCCCTCCTGGGGAACTGGTGTCAGGCACGAGTCTCTCGGTGCCCGCGCCAAAGGCTGCAGAGCCACCAGGACTGGCATCCAGTATGGCGGCCTTGGAGCACAGTGTAGCTGCCTTCTTGAACCAGCAGCGGGCGCTGATGTCCGGCACGTCCAGTTCCTCCGCCCCAACCACCGGGCGTTTGACATCTAAGACGTCCCTGGAGGCTGAGCCGATCTTCGAGGCCATGAGGGCCCGAGTAGCTCCTTGGCCGAGGTCGCGCTCGGTCTCCCGCTCATCATGGGGGTGAGGTCATCACTGATGAGTCTTCCAGGCTCGGGGCATATGGCGCCGGGGCCCTCAAGGCCTGAAGAACACAACGAGTCCTCCTCGGAGTATTCTGATTGGGAGACCGAGGACGAGGAGTTCCCAGACACCCGTCGGCACTGAGATGTTCCTTCTGATTCCCCAGTCTCCGAACCTTCGAGAAGATCCCCACTGGAGGATATGGGCTTCTTGGACTTCGTCAAAGACATGTCCAAGGCCTTGGCCTTTCCTACGGAGACTGAGGATGATCCTCGGGCCGACAAGCTTGAGATCCTCTAATACAAGGCTCCTCCCCGGGAATCGCTCACGGTGTCCATTCCTCCCATCCTGGAGCGGCTTATGTTCTATATGTGGGAGACACTGGCATCAGTGCCGGTGGTCAGCAAGCAGCTCGACTCGATGTATCGAGTCCGCCGGAGCCCTGGGTTTCAGAAGTCACAGCCGCCGCATAACTCCATGGTTGTGGAGTCAGCCATGCGTTGACTGAAGAGCCAGAAGACGCACTACTTGGTGCCCCCCGGCAGGGAGGCCCACACCTTGGATGCCCTCGGCAGAAAGTGCTACCAGGGCTCGATGCTGAATTGCCAGATCCAGGCCTACCAGCTGTACATGGGCATGTACCCTGAGGGACCTGGCGAAGGAACTCGCTGGATACTCAGCTGGTCTCCGAGGAACCTTTGCAGTGCTTCAAGAGCCTGTCCAAAGCCATCCGTGAGTGCTCCAAATTTATATCTCGGGCGGCCTATGATGGTTTCGAGTCGGCGGCCCGGGTAGCCATGGCAGGCATCAGCGCACACCGCCAAGCTTGGCTCCAGTCGTTTGACCTCAAGCAATGGGTACAGGACAAGTTGGTCGATGTCCCGTGTCAGGGGGAGAACCTCTTCGGCAAGCCCATGACCGACAAGGCCGCAGAGCTGGAGACCGAGTTCATGATGAGGACTAGGCTCTCCAAGAAGACCACTGCCCCTCCCCGACGGAAGTGCTTGCGTAAAAATCCGTTTTACCTGAGGAAGACCACTGCTTACCGAAACTACCCACTTTACCAGGCCTCCCCAGCTCCCCAGCAAGGGCAGCAGGACAAGGGCATGGTCTGCGTAAGCAGAAGGCTCCCAAGTCCCAAACTCCGGCTCCGGCCCAGTCAGGAGGGCATTTTTGACTCCGACAGCATAGCCCCTCTCCCACATGGAGATCAGCAGCCTACAGGGGATCGCCTCACCTTTTATGCCCGCAGGTGGGGAGCTGTAACCACAGACTCGGCATTAAAGGTGGTCAGGGAGGGTTACCTCCTCCATCTGAGCCAAGTACCTCCACACTACTTTCCAGGAGAGCCCCTCAGGTCTCCCCTTCACCGGGACCTTCTTCTGAAGGAGTTGGCAGATCTTCTCGAGAACCAAGTGGTGGAACCAGTGCCCCACCACCTCAAGGGCAAGGGTTCTACTCCAGGTACTTCCTCGTGCCAAAAAGGACAGGGGGCTTAAGGCCCATCCTCGACCTGCGCAACCTCAACAAATTCCTGCTGAGGGAGAAATTCAAGATGCTCTCTCTTGGAACATTGCTGCCTTACCTCCACCAGGGAGACTGGCTATGCTCCTTAGACCTAAAGAATGCCTATACTTGCATCCTAATCCACCCAAACCACAGGCAATACCTACGCTTTGTGGTGGGAGGCAATCATTTCCAATACAGGTTGCTTCCCTTCGGCCTAGCCTCGGCCCCCAGGTATTCACAAAGTGTCTGGCAGTGGTCGCCGCCTTTCTCAGTCTCCAGGAGATATTTGTCTTCCCCTATCTCGACGACTGGCTCATCAAGGGCACTAAAGCCCCCGAGGTGCAGCAGGCCATGACACGCACCACCCAGATCCTGCAACACTTTGGTTTCGTTATAAACTACCCCAAGTTGAACCTTTGCCCAACACAAGGGCTGGAATTCATCGGGGTAAGAATCGATACCCTTTGGTCGAAGGCCTTCTTGCCCACAGAAAGGGCAGCCAGACTCATGGCGCTAGCTCGGGATATGCAGCACTGTGCCTCGGTGCCAGCCAGGCATTTTCTGCGCCTTCTCGGGCACATGGCCTCCACGGTGCATGTCACTCCAGATGCCCGCCTCCACATGCGAACAGCACAATGGTCCCAGGCCACAGGTCACCTCCAGAACAGAGTCCGAATGACCCGCCAGTTGGCAAAGTCCCTGATCTGGTGGCGGTCGCCCCAGCACCTGGAGGCTGGCATGCCTTTTCAAACCCCCAACCACTCGAGGGTCCACACCACAGATGCCTCCTTGCTGGGCTGGGGAGCCCATTGCGACGGCTACTGCACCCAGGGCACTAGGTCCCTGGACGAGAGTGCTCAGCAGATCAACTTCCTGGAGCTGCGAGCCATTCATCTCGCACTGAAGGCTTTTCATCATGGCCTAGGCCACCGGTCAGTCCTAGTTCAGATGGACAACCAGGTGGCCATGTTCTATGTGAACAAGCAGGGAGGCACGGGGTCCCGTGCCCTCTGCCAGGAAGCCCTAGATCTGTGCTCTTATTCAGTTCAACAGGGCATCCTCCTCAGAGCGGTATACCTGCTGGGCCAAGACAACTCGCTGGACATACTCAGTAGGACTCTCAAGTCGCACGAGTGGCAGCTGGACCCAGGGGTAGCCATCAGGCTTTTCCAGACCTGGGAGAACTGGTGATGGACCTATTTGCAAGCCCAGACAATCACCAGTTACCCAGGGTGGCCGCCGATGCCTTCCTGGTCTCATGGTCAGAGGGTCTTCTGTACACCTTCCCTCCGACGCCACTGATCACCAGGACTCTGTTCAAGACTCTCCATGACAGGGCCTCGGTCATCTTGGTAGCTCCAAGATGGCCCAGGCAGCCATGGTTTCCACTGCTGCTGCAACTGGTGGTGGAGGACCCCAACCCCTGGGGTCCACTTCCTGACTCCTGTCCCAGAAGGGGGGCTATCTCCTGCATCCCAACCTCGGCTCCCTTTCGCTGACAGTGTGGCTGCTGAAAGGGTGACGTTATCCCCACTCCACCTCCCTAGAGAGATGGAAGATGTTCTGCTGGCCTTATGCAAGGCGTCTACCAGATGGGCCTATGCCTTTAAGTGGTGCAGATTCACACTTTGGTGCACTGAGCGGGGGGCCGACCCCGTCTCTTGCCTGGTGGTCCTGATGTTGCAATACCAGTTCTTCCTACATTCTTTCCCAGACCGTATGCCAGTAGGGCAGAGACAGTCCTCCATACCTTGGACTGTAAGAGAGCCTTATTCTTCTATATACAACGCACTCAAGGCCACCGTAAAGTTTTTCAGCTTTTCGTCTCCTACTACCCCAGTGAGCTGGGGGAGGTGGTGTCCAAGCGTACGCTGTCCACATGGGTGGCGGACTGTATTGCCTGGGCCTACGAGGAGGCGCGGCTTCCGTTGGAAGGCTGGGTCACAGCGCACCGGATCAGGGCTATGGCGACCTCAGTAGCTAACCTGTGTTCGGTCCTGCTAGCAGACATCTGCCGGGCCACCACCTGGTCTTCAGTCCATACTTTCGCATCTCGTTACTGCCTGGATAGAGAGTCCTGACGGGACAGTGCTTTTGGCCAGGCCGTGCTCCGTAACCTTTTTGGGGTCTAGGCAACTCCTATCCTCCGACCCTTCTGTGTTCAGGCTACCGGAGTGCTAGTTCCATTGGACACAGGGGTTATGCTTGGTCCATTTTACCAGGGGTGTCAAACTCCTGTCCTGGAGGGCCCTAAACCACCCTGGTTTTCAGGATATCCCTAATGAATATTCATGAGATATACCTGCACACAATAGGGGCAGTGCATGCAAATATATCTCTTGCATATTCATTAGGGATATCCTGAAAACCTGATTGGTTTGTGGCCCTCCAGGACTGGAGTTTGACATCCCTGCATTATACGGACTTCATTTCTGCTGCTGTGGCTCTCCACGAGGGAGCCTTTTTTGGCTATAGGTTGGTAGCCTGTAACTGGGGAGACCCATATGTGAGGACTGACTTCCTGCTTGTTCCCGGAGAAAGCATAGTTACTCACCTGTAACAGGTGTTCTTCGGGGACAGCAGGAATCAATCCCCACAACCCTCCCTCCTCCCCTTGGAGTTGCAGTCATACCATCTTATTTGTTTTGGCTGTCTTTTAGCTATGTCATTTGACTGAGCAGGAAGGGCAGGAAGGGGACCACGCATGCATGATAGCAATCCCAAAGGCTTTCTTTGAAAACTGGGGATTTGCTTCACGTGGACTGCATTAGTGCCAACATCACCCATATGTGAGAACTGATTTCTGCTGTCCCCGGAAAACACCTGTTACAGGTAAGTAACTACGCTAAATCCAAGGCCCTTTACTTGATCTTCATCCTTCTTGACCTTTCTGCTGCTTTTTACACTGTTGACCACCACCTTCTCCTTGATACCTTTTTCTTGCCTGGTTTTAAGGGCTCTGTACTATCCTGGTTCTCATCTCTTTTAGCGCATTTTAAGTGTTTGTTCTGGTGGATTCTTCTCTACTGCTATCCCAGTTAGTGCACCCCCAGGGTCTGTCTTGGGCCCACTCCTTTTCTCTCTCTATACCCAGTCCTTTGTTCACTCATCTCCTCACATAGCTTTCAGTAGCATCTTTATGCTGATGCCTCTCAGATCTTCCTCTCTGCACCTGAAATCTCTCTAGCAATCCAGGGCCGGATCACTGCCTGCCTATCTGACATTGCTGCCTGGATGTCTCATTGCCGTTTGAAATCCAAGCTTCTTATTTTTCCCTCTAAACCCCCCTTCCTCCTTTCTCAATCTCTGTGACTAACACTCTACTCCTCCCCGTTTCCTCGGCTCACAACCTTGGGGTTGTCTTTGACTCTTCTCTCTCTTCTCCACACACATCCTTCAGATCTTTGCTCCCCAAATTAACAACTTTGCACTTGTTTAGATAGACAATCTCACCTGCCAAGCTTTGATCCTTCCTCAAGCTTTATTGTATGGCATCTCATTCTATTTCCTCAGGAGTGTCCACTCTGCAGATATTTTTCTTCTAATCCTTCTGCAATACTGCTCAAAACACCTAAGGAAAACCTATCAGAGTACAAGGAAAGGAAAGCCATGGAATGTGTATTGCTTGTAGCAACATATAATTCGTAATTAGAAAGCCCAAGAGAAATTATAAAGGATCTTCAATGCCTATTTCTGGAAGATGAATTACTAAAATAAATATTTCTTGCCTTCTCACCAATTCTGACCTTTCATCAACCACCCAACCTAACACAAAAGCTTGTAAAGGAGTAAATGCCAAACAGCAGCCCAAAGAGTAAAAAATGAGCAAAACCTTGAAAGACATCATGATGCCAATTATTATAGCACATATCACAGGACCCTACAGCTACCCATATGGGAAAGACATTAAAAATAAAGGCTCGCATTCATGTTTCTCTGCGAACATAGGGATTAACGCCACTAGCAGACCTGCTAGGCTTGTTTATCCCAGTGAGCAGGATTTTCTGTGGTACATACCCGTTTTGTTCCACTGAATGTCCCCTCTTAAACCTGCTGAATGCTCAGACGCTAACTGCATTGTGTCAGGGTGTTCCGGGGTCAGCAGCGATATTGAGCCACTGCTAGTTAATCCTAACTGGCTAAAGTTAGGCAAACAAAAAGTTGTCCTAATTTAGGTGGTTTAGCTTTCTGGCCAGTGGCTGAATATAGTCATTGACCAGATAGCTAATTTTCTATCCAGGTAAATCGGATATTTAATGCTGGTGGCCAGGTATGGCCTTGACATTGAAAACAAGGTTAAAATTAAAGCGGCGCTGGCAAGAGCCAGCCACTTTACTTGCGCTGGCTCTTGCTGCCGAATATGACCCCTGTAGTGTGTGTATGTATATATCAGGAGTGGAGGAGTAGCCTAGTGGTTAGAGCAACTGCCTAGTACCCAGAAGATCAAGGGTTCAGTTCCCACTGGCACTCCTTGTGACTTTGGGCAAGTCACTTTACCCTCCATTGCCTTGGAAGAAAAGGCTGGCAATCTACTTCTGGTGATACATTGCCAAGAAAACCCAGAGGTAGCTGGGTCACTAGGAGTCAACACTGACTTGATGGCACTAAAAAAAAAAAAGCATATATGATCCAATGCAAACAAAATGTGAAGAGGGGGTGCTAAATTAGAGAAATTAGCCAAAAACTGAGAAGACACACCATAAACCATTACAGAGAAAACCAATGACCACTCAGTAGGCAAGGATGATCCCTCCCTTAATGATCATACAATGAAAGGTACTTCAAGGAAACTTTAGGAGTGCACAAGAATGGAGAACATTTGAAATTAGGAGACTCAAACATTCTGAAACTGACACAAAGGGACTCAATAGAGAGACGCCTTTTCACACATTATCAGATATATCTTTGAACTGTAAAGCAGAATTTTCTCCTCACCTCTGACCACCTCCCCCTTTCACTGAGCTGTAATGACATATGCAGACAGCCTAAGACCTGGACAAATTTGTACTATTTAAACCTAGCTATAAGTGCACTGCTTCTTCATTGACCTGATGAAGAAAGGATAACTTGCAAATGCTTTTCAAAAAGGTACATAAGTAAGTGTCTCACCTACAGTTTGTTTGTTGACTCCTATTTGCACATATCTGAGTGGATTAATACGACAACTAAAATTCTCTGCACCATATCACAAAGAGAATCAACTGAACTGAAGAGAATCGGCCCCAGCACCGCACTAATCACTGCTCCCTTCTCAGAGTGAACTCCATGTACCAGCCACCTTCGTTATTGATCTCTCAACCAGTGTCTAATTTGCTCTATCGCCTTGCAATGCAGCACCAGGCTGCTCAGCTTATTAACGAATCTCCTGTGTGGGACATTATCAGAAGCTTTGCTGAAATATGAGTGAAACCACATTCAATGCACATTCTTGGAAATTCTCTTCCCACCTAACTGAAAAGATCAGTCACATTAGTTTGAAATAATTGTCCTGGTAAAACCATGCTGCCTTGACTCCTGCAGCCTCCTGGTCTGTAGATGCTTGACTATCTTTTCCTACAGTAACATCTACAGTAGTTTTCCTGACCAGGCCTGGTATAATTTTTATGAACAGCAGCAGCCATCCTTTTCCAGTCACACAAGACCACTCCTGCCTCAAAGGATCAGTTGAACAAATCTACTGAAGGCAAATTTGGGGAAATTGTTCATTGCTGGGAATAAGGAGCAAGGAACGAATCTACTCTTTGGGTGCGTTAAGTACTTTTAAGCTAGACTGGTCTCTGTTGGAGACAGCATACTGGCTGAGCGGACCTTTGGTCTCAGTCAGCATGACCCATCTTATGTTCTTACATCAGCTGAGGTTGGGGGGGGGCTCTGAGGATGTAACATGGAGGGGATGAAACTGATGAGAGCCGGAGCAATGTGAAGCTGAGAGAAAAGGAATATATAGAGCGAGAATAGCTATATTGTGATGCCTGGGATAGGTTTACAGTAGCTTCTTTCACAGACAGGATGTTTGTTGGTGACCAGGTCCTGAATGAAACTCTTCTTTCTATAGAATGTCTCAGAGGTAACGGAGAGAAGTATGGAGGCAGTCAGCAGATAACAACTGCTGGAACTCAGTGCTTGAACTGGCTGCAAGTTTCCAGGGATCCTTCTTCTCCCTTACCAGCTGGTAAGAAGCAAGCTCATTAAAAACAGACTGACCTCAGAGCACCCTCTGTGATCCATGAAGGCTAAGCCTGGGTGTGAATGGAGGTCAGCCCTTAGTATGACAAGCTCCCCTGCCCTGATGTGCATTACTTTCACTTCCCTTTCAAAATATGAATTGAGGTCAATTTCAATTTATCTTTTCTCTAAGTATTTGAGGATCATAGTTACTGCCGAAATCCTGACCATGATGTGCGTCCCTGGTGCTATGTGAGTGAAGGAGGCGAGCCACAGAAGCAGCACTGCACCATTCAGCCATGTGGAGGTGAGTGTGTAGCTTGCATGCGCTCGCGCTTAGCCTTGTGCCTGTCTTGCTGAATAGCCTGTGTGGCACTACAGCTAAAGTGTGCCTATTACAAGCAGTGTGTGAAGCTGGAGCAAAGAGACAAATAGAAATGTCTCGAAAGCTGGATCACAGAAAGTAAGGCATGTAACGCCCCTCTTACAACAGCTCCATTGTCTTCCAGTTTACCGCCCATGCTAAATACAAATCTGCTTTGACCATCTTTAAATAGGATGTCAGCTGAAGTTCTAGAGGAGTTGCTTTGCACCAATCCAAACAGCAGACCAAGGAGACAGAGCACTATTGATACCATTCCAATACCCTGCTCATACAGAAAAGCAAATGAATCTACCACTAGGAAATTAAGGACCACCACTGAAGGACTTCAGAAAGCAACTAAAAACCTTCCTCTTCATTGATCACTACAAGGAAGCCACCTAACACCATATCAGCTAGACCTCTACCACATACTCTTTGTACATAAGTTTCATTGTAAATAGGTTATGCTGCATGATACCCCTCCCTGAGTTCCATAATAAGTTCTCTGTTAAAGTGTGAGTTACAGTGTAAACCGCTTTGATTCTGTGATAAGGCGGTATATAAAAACTATTAAAAAATGTTTAACAGCTGTTAAAGAAAAAAGATATGGGAGAACAAAACCTGATTTTTGGGGTTGTAAATGAGTTTCTCTGTGGACAAGCAGGAAGTAAGTCCTTACGTCTGGGTGATGTCACCGATGGAGCCCCACGCAGGAACGCTCCCCAGCTTCTATTGCAAGCTTTTAGGATGCTCCACCACACCTGCGCCTGTCTTCCGGCTTGCCGCAGCACCATCTTCTCCAGTCTTCATTTTCTGCAGAGCCCTACAGATGTGTTTCTGTAGTCCGCTGGCAAATGGTTTTTTTTTTGCCCTTCGGAAGTTGTTTTCCACTTTGGTTTTCTTTCCACCTGCCATCTGTAATGTCAATCCTGTCGATTGCAGTTCCACTCCCAATTTCAGCACTTCTTTTGGTAACTTATTTTCTTTTGTTCTCGGTGTTTCCAGTGGCCAGCACCATCAAGCCATTTGATCTTGCCATAGCCGTTTTCCCAGACATGTCCCAAAAGCCAGCCAGCGGGTACAAGAACTGCACCATTTGATCAGTGTGCCTGGATCATTTTGGTCACTAACAAACACAACTGGTGCCTCCAGTGTCTAGGTCACGATCAACAGCCCTCTTCTTGTATTTTGTGCCTACAGATGACAAGGCGAAGCATGAAGGGTCGAGAAAAGCTGAGAGAGTCCCACTTTGGTCAGCACTCTGATTCAGCATCTGCGACACTGGTATCGGTCCTGATGGCCCCCCTATAGGATCTGCTGAGGGCACCTCATCATCGAGGGCTCATTCAGAGCTGAGGGACTGCAGTGACCCAGAGCATCAGCTGTCGATCAATCTGTGCCTGGAATCGAAGAAGGACTCAAAATCGACTCCATTGACGTTGAAGAGGGACCCTTCCGAGCACTGGGCTAAACCTCAAGTGCATTGGCATCAGAGCCCTTCCTGACATGATTTCTAGAGCAATGGTGTGAACACCCAAGGTACCCCAGCAAGAGGAATCAACCTCCTGGGCCCTGGAGGGGCACTGACCATCTCCCGATGACCAAGGCCATACCGATACCACTGCAGGGATGCCGGGACAGTGGTTTCAGTGTTTGTGCCTGTGGATCCTCCTCCACTGCTCTCCTGCTCTCAGTTGGTGTACTTGAAGGGTCCATCTTGGCCCATTCCTTTTCTCTCTCTATGCCCAATCTCTTGGTGTACTCATCTCCTCCCATGGTTTTCAGTACCATCTTTATGCTGATGACTTTCAGTTCTACCTCTCTACACCTGAAATCTCTCCGGCAATCCAGATCCGGATCTCTTCTGGCCTATCTAATATTGCTACCTGAATGTCTCACCACCATTTGAAATTGAACAGGGCCAAAACCAAGCTTCTTATTTTTCCCCCTATACCCATCTCCCCCTTTCCTCCTTTCTCAATCTCTGTGGATAATGCTCTACTCCTCCCTGTTTCTTCGGTTCGCAAACTTGGGGTCATGTTTGACACCTCCCTTTCCTTCTCCACACACATCTAGCTAATAGCTAAAACCTGTTGTTCCTTTCTCTGTAACATTAGCAAAATTTGCCCCTTCCTGTATGAATACAACTACTAAGATGCTTATCCACTCTTTAGTCACCTCCCGTCTAGACTAATGCGACCTCCTCCTTGCTGATCTCCCTCAGAGTCATCTCTCCCCTTCAGAACTCAGCTGTGCGGCTAATCTTCTGCCAGCCTCCATATACTCATATAGCCCCTCTTCTCAAGCTGCTTCATTGGCTCCTTATCTGTTTCCGTATCCAGGTCAAACTTCTCCTACTGACCCATAAGTACACTCATTCTGCTGCTACTCACTACCTTTCCTCTCTTATCTCTCCCTACACCCCTCCTCAGGAATTCTGCTCTTCTGGCATATTGTTTCTATCAGTTGCCTTCTCTTCTATTGCTAACTCCAGACTTTGATCCTTCCATCTTGCTGCTCCTTATGCCTGGAACAAACCACCTGAGTCTATGCATCAGGCTTCACCTCTGGCCCTTTTCAAATCCAGGCTGAAAACTTGGATCCTGATCTGCCTAGTCGTCTGTGTTTCCTTACCATTCCCCTAGATGTATCCTACTCCTCAGCTGTTGTGCTGTCTGTCTTGACTAGATTGTAAGCTCTGATGAGAAGGAACAGTCTCTTACATGTGTCTGTACTGCACTGCATATGCCTTGTAGCGCTATACAAATGATCAATAGTTGTAGTAGAAACATAGAAACATGATGACAGAAAAAGACCATATGGCCTATCTAGTCTGTCCTTCCATATCAACAACTACAACAGTCCACTTTTTACCTTTAGAGATCCTCTGTGTTGGTCCCATGTTTTTTTAATTCAGTTACTGTCCTCATCTCTACCACTTCCACTGGGAGACTATTCCACGGATCCACTACTCTTTCCGTAAAGAAATATTTCCGCATATCACTCCTGAATCTATCTCCCTTCACCCTCATCCCATGTCCCCTCGTAGCAGAACTTGCTTTCAATTGAAAGAGGCTCTCTCCCTGAACATTTATGCCACGGAGGTATTTAAACATCTCAATCATATCACCTCTATCCCGCCTTTCCGCTAAGGTGTACATATTAAGATCCTTAAGTATGTCCTCATATGCTTTATAATGAAGCCCACTAATTATTTTAGTAGCCACCCTCTGCACCGACTCCATCCTGTTCACATCCTTTTGAAGGTGCGGTCTCCAGAATTGCACACTATACTCCAAATGAGGTCGCACCAAAGACTTATACAGAGGCATTATCACATCCTTTTTTTCTGCTAGCCATTCCTCTCCATATTCAACCAAGCATCCTTCTAGCATTTGCCGTCGCCTTTTCTACCTGTTTAGCTACTTTAAGATCATCAGACACAACCACGCCTAGGTCCCGCTCTTCTTTAGTGGACAAAAGTACTTCACCTCCTATACTGTATTGCTCCCTTGGATTGCTGCAGCCCAAATGCATGACCTTACATTTTTTTAACATTAAATCCCAGCTGCCAAATTCAAGACCATTCTTCAAGCTTAGCTAGATCCCTCCTCATGTTATCTACACCTTCCTGGGTGTCTACTCTATTGCAGATTTTGGTATCATCTGCAAAGAGGCAAACCTTACCCGACAGCTCTTCCGCTATATCACTAACAAAGATGTTAAAAAGAATCGTACCAAGGACAGATCCCTGGGGCACACCACTGGTAACATCCTTCTCCTCAGAGTGAGCTCCATTTACTTGTACTCTTTGTCGCCTCCCACCCAACCAATTTCTAACCCAAGCAGTAACTTTAGGGTCCATCCCTAGGGTGCTCAGTTTGTTTATAAGTCGCCTGTGAGGAACAGTGTCAAAGGCTTTACTGAAATCTAAATACACCACATCTAGAGCTCTCCCTCGATCCAACTCCCTGGTCACCCAGTCAAAGAAATCAATCAGATTTGTCTGACAAGACCTGCCTCTGGTGAATCCATGCTGCCGCGGATCCTGTAATCCGCTGGACTCCAGAAACCTCACTATTTTCTCTTTCAGCAGCGTTTCCAATAATTTACTCACCACCGAAGTTAAACTAACCGGCCTGTAGTTTTCAACCACATCCTTACTTCCGCTTTTGTGTAAAGGCACCTCATGAGCCTCTCTCCAGTCCTTTGGCACCACTCCCGACTCCAACGAGGCATTGAAAAGGTCAGTCAGTGGAGTTGCTAGAACATCCCCAAGTTCCCTCAGTATTCTAGGGTGTATCCCATCCGGTCCCATCGCTTTGTCTACTTTAAGTTGAGCTAGTTTTCTCACAAACACAGTCTTCTGAAAATTGTTCAAGATGTCCCTCGCTTCTGTTCCTATTTGTGGGTGTTTTCTGAGGTCCTGCTCCTGGTTCTTCATCTGTGAACACAGAACAAAAATATTTGTTAAGCAATTCCGCTTTATCCTTATCAGCTTCTACATATTCCCCCCCTGCACCCTTGAGTCTGACAATACCACTCTTGCCCTTCCTCTTCTCACTAATATATCTGAAAATGGTCTTATCCCCCCATTTTATTGCATTGGCTATTTCCTCCTCCTTTTGAATCTTTGCCTTCTTGACTACTTTGCTAGCTTCTCTAGGTTTTTCCAAATACAGATGCCTGTCTTCCTCTCTCTGTGATCTCTTGTATTTCATGAAGGCCTCCATCTTTTTCTTCACTTTTTCAGCTACTTCCTTAGAAAACCATAGCGGTCTCCTTTTCCTTTTGCCTTTATTTACCATTTTAACAAAAAGGTTGGTTGCCCTTAAAATATCCCCTTTCAGTTTTGCCCACTGTTTTTCTACATCCCCAGCTGTTCCCATCCCACTAACGACTCCCTGAGGTATTGGCCCATCTTCGCAAAGTTAGTCTTCCTAAAGTCTAAGATCCTCACCTTGGAATGGATTCTAACAGCCGAAGTCCTAATACTAAACCACACCATTTGGTGATCACTGGATGCAAAATGATCTCCCACTACAACATCAGAAACACTTTCACCATTGGTAAGCACCAAGTCCAGTATGGTCCCTTCACGTGTGGGGTCTGTTACCAATTGCCTGAATAGTTCTCCCTGTAGAGAATCCAGGATCTCCTTACTTCTAGATGATACTGCAGCAGGAATGTGCCAGTCAACATCTGGCATATTGAAATCTCCTATCAGTAGCACTTCCCCTTTCCTAGCAATGCTGCGTATGTCTTCAATTAACTCTCTGTCCACCTCTTCCTCTTGTGAGGGAGATCTGTATATCACACCAATGCAAATAGATTTCTCTTTCCCTCTTTCTAGTTTAACCCACAATGCCTCCTCTCTCTCTTTTAAGCTTTGTAATTCCAAAGCTTTAATAGTAGTTTTTACATATAGTGCCACTCCTCCTCCCCTTCTTCCTATCCTGTCCTTTCTGAATAAAGTATAGCCAGGTATAGTTACATCCCAGTCATGGTTTTCTGTGAACCATGTTTCTGTAACTGCCACTAAATCCAAGTCAGCCACTCCCACCAAAGCTTCAACATCAGGGATCTTATTTCCCATGCTACGGGCATTTATACATACTGCTTTCCATATGTTACCCCTGTTACCCATTTCCATAAAGGTATTTAATTTATCACCTACCTGGGGGCTTTCACTTACCTGGGGACTTTCTTCACCTATCCCCAACGAATCTAGTTTAAAGCCCTCTTCAGTAGATTAGCCAGTCTACTACCGAAGATGCATTGACCTTTCTTGGACAGATGGATGCCATCTCTGCTCTGCAACCCTTGGAACAGCATCCCATGGTCTAGGATGGGGTTGAAGGATGTAGGATGGTCTAGTAGTGGTTGAAGCTGCTCAGGCCCTGAGGCCTTCAGAAAAGGCAACCTTGGAGAAACGCCTCTGGGTCCTCAAGGCCCATATAGGCAGCGGTCCTGGGAAAACATCAGGCTGGTTCTTTGATGCCTATGGCATCGTTACTGCACGTGCAGCCGATACTCGAGAAGCATGCATTGCCCATGGAGGCATCAGCTTCAGGATGTCAGCTGGATTAGACAACAGTCCCTACTGGGGTTATCTCTCTCGAGTGTGTCGGGGTCCAATGTTTCATTGAAGCCTCGGAAGCACTCGATGCCCCAACGATCCCGTAGACACTCCCATTTCCCTCGCAGTCGAAGGGAGCATCAGGCAGAGTCTCCAAGATACTTTAACTTCCTCTTGGAGTTGGACTCTTATGGCTGGGCTACCGATGTCAAATCAGAAGTCCTGTCAGAAAGCAGGTCTCCTGAACTTCTGTTGGACCCCTCCCCTCCACATGAACATCTGAAGTCCCCTCCAAAGGACATGTCCTTCCAGGAATTTGTGAGGGATATGGCCAAGGCCATCTCTTTTTCTCTAGAGGCAGAAGATGACCCCAGGGTGGAGGAGCTGGAGCCTCTCCAGTACCCCTTGGTTCCTAAGGAGGCAGTAACAGTACCGGCACACTGGATCCTACAGAGGCTGCAAATGAGGATGTGAGAGAACCCTCTCATGATGCCCGCTGTCGGCAGGAGGCTGGACTTGATATACTGGGTCCAAAAGGCTTCCGGGTTTGAGAAGCCTCAACTTCCACACCACTTCTTGGTGGTGGAATCTGCCCTAAAGAGAATCAAGAGCACTAAGACTCATTCCTTGACGCCTCTGGGTAGACAGGCCTGGACGTTGTACTCCTTCAGTATGCAGTGCTTCCAGAGCTCCTTGCTGATGGCCAGATTCCTCTCTTACCAGCTGTACATGAGCATGTTCTTGCTGAATTGGGCCTGTACCTCTCTATGGAGAAATTGGACACCTAACCTGCCCTCATGGGCCATGGCAAGGACTGTTCTAAATATATGGTGCGGGCGACTTACAATGCCTTTGAGTCAACGTGCAGGGCAGTGGGCATTGGGGCCTGCCGGCTTGCCTGACTCCAATCTTCTGACCTGAAACAGTGCAGAATAAACTGGCAAACGTGCCATGCCAAGGAGAGAACCTCATAAGGGAGCAAGTGGCAGCTAAAGCTGGCTATATAGAGAAGCAGCATATCAGCTGTTGAGGAAAATATCCGATCCCTCTCGCAAGAGGTACCAAGGAGGCCAGAAAAAGAGCCAATACAGCAAGTAAGTGCTGGTACTTCCCAAGCCCTCAAAACTCAACAAAAGGCACAGGCCCCTCACCTACAGCAACAAGAGAAACCTCAGAAGACAGCCTGCTCCACAACCCAAGCTGGGGGCAGGGTTTTGACTGGTTCCTTTGGAGCATAGCCAATCTACCAATGTCCACAGAGGGGAACACTGTGGTGGGGGGTGGCTCACCCTTTTCGCCCACAAGTAGCATCTCATAACCTCCAAGTTGTGGGGTGCTGCAAATAGTCCAAAGCGGCTACATTTATTTATTTATGCTTTTCTTTTATACCGCTTTTTCCAGAGATCAAAGGCGGTTTACACTTAACATATGATGAACATGGTTTTACATGGAACAGCGTTTTTCATAACTATGTACAATTAACTTTTCATGAACAATAACATGGAACAGTGTTTTTTCATAACTATATACAATTAACATTGGCTAGTAATGCTGTAACTATTTACATTAATCATTCATTATTAATCGTAGTTTGTAAGAGTTGCTTTTTTTCTTAAGTGTATTGAGGTTTGAGGCTTTTTGATCTGTGGTTAAGGAGGATTGTTATGGAGGTGTAGTGTGCGGGATGGAGGGGATTCATTAAGATTTATAAAGTGTTCTATAAACAGATATGTTTTTAGTTCTTTCCGGAATATATGGAGATCTTTTATTTTGCGGAGGCTTAGCGGAAGTTTATTCCACAGGGTGGGGGCTGCATATGAGAAGGCACTTGAGCTTGTGGTTTTTTTTGTTTTTCGGATGGATTTTTTTATGTCTAGAGAGTGGGTTGCGTTTTGCCTGCGGGTTCTAAGTTCTTTTGGAGCATGTATCAGAGTGGCTAGATGTGAGGGTGAGATGCCGTTGATAAGTTTAAATGTGGTTAAGAGTATTTTGTACGATATTCTACTATTTATGGGAAGCCAGTGTAGTTCGGCAAGGATGGGAGTTATGTGGTCAGTGAGGCGAGCTTTTGCTGTTACTCGAGCACAGATGTTTTGAGCTCGTTGGAGTATATTGGTATTTGTGAGAGGGAGGCCGATAAGTAGACTATTACAATAGTCGAAGTGTGGCGTGATGAGTGTGCTGATAACAGATCTGAAGTCATGTGTGTCTAGTAGTGGTCGTAAGTGTTGAATGGTCCTAAGTTTATAGAATATGGTTTTCACTGTTTGTTTTATGTGAGGGAGCATACTAAGTGTGTGATCTATTATGATGCCTAGGTATTTTACTTCTTTTTTAACTGGGATTATTGTGTTGTTAATTGTTATAGTTTCAGGGAGAGTAGTGTCTGGTTTTCTTGATACGAACATTGCTTCAGTTTTTTTTAGGTTGATGCTGAGGTTATTATTTTCTAGCCAAGTATTTGCTTCACTGATACAGTTTAGTAAGTTCTGGTAGGTGGGATTATTTGTGTTTATCGGTAGTGTGAGCATGATATCGTCTGCGTATATGTAGTGGTTGACTTTATATTTTTTAAATATATTTGTGATGGGTTGAAGATACAGGTTGAAAAGAAGGGCTGATAGGGCCGAGCCTTGTGGAATACCTTGTCCTTGTGTGAAGGGTTCTGAGGTGCTTTGGCCTGATTTAACGCGTATCAGTCGGTTTGTAATGTATGATATAAACCATTGTAGAATTGTTCCTCCTATTCCTAGGTTTAGGAGTCTGTTAATGAGTGTGTTGTGGTGGACATTGTCAAAGGCACCAGCTATATCAATGAATATGAGGATGTAACCTTGGTTACATGTGTCAGTGCCTTTGATGAGGTCATCCATGAGTGTTATTAGTAAGGTTTCGACTCCGTGAGATGGGCGGAAGCCGAATTGGTGTGAGTCAAGTGGTGCATGTGTGTCGATAAAATCTTGTAATTGGAGTTGTATGATTTTTTCTATTACTTTGGCAATAAACGGTATGCTGGCTATGGGTCTGTATGAGTTCGGGTCTATAGGATTGAGTTTATTATTTTTTATTATAGGGCGTAAGGATGTAAGTTTTAGGGCATCTGGCATGATGCCCTGGGATAGTGATTGATTTGCTATATTTTGTATATGGATAGCCAGTTCAGTTTTGGTGTTTTTTATCCATGATACGGGGCATGGATCCAGGGGGGAGGTAGTGGTGTTGATCATTGATATGACATTGAGGAGGTGTTTTTGATCAATGTCTTGAAAGGTTGTCCATTTATTGGTTGGTTTTAAGTCCGTGGGTGTTATGGTTGTGCTAGATGATTTATTTCTTAGTTTGTTAGCAAAATGAGTTGCAAGAGTTTGTGCGCTTATCGTTGATTGTTCAGGTTCTGGAGTTTGGGTTCTTGTTAGTGTTTTTATAATTGCGAATAATTCTCTCGGGCGGTTGACTGCCATATTTATTACTTTTGTGTGATATTCTCTTTTCGATCTATTAATTGTGTCTTTGTATTTGTTGAGAAGACTCAGGTATTGAGCTTTATTATCGCTTGTTTTAGATTTCCTCCACCGAGTTGCTGCTTCTTTTATTATTGAGTTCCATTGGTCTATTAAGGTGTTGACTTCAGTCGAGTTATTTGTAAGATTGGGTAATACAGTATCTAGGAAATATATAGGAAATATATAGGAAATATATATACATGCTGTACTTCACTGAATTGTTGCCCCCTCCCCCCACCGAAGGTATATCCCCTTGATCCTCTGCATCTCAATCTCCTGCATGGGGAAATCTCCACCCTTCTGGCTAATCTCTCCATAGAGCCTGTGCCTCTGGCTCAGATTGAGCGGTGGTTTTTACTCCAGGTACTACCTGGTCCCCAAGAAGATTGGGACAAACCCCCCTCCCCCTTCTGGACCTCAGAATCCTCAACACCTTCCTGGTGCGAGAAAAATTCAAGATGATTTCTTTGGGGACTTTGCTCCCTTATCTCCAAAGAGGTGATTGGCTATGCTCCCTGGATTTTAAAGGCATATATACTCACATACCGATCCACCCTGCCCACAGGAAATATCTCCAGTTTGTCCTTGGGGATCAGCATTTCTAGTACCATGAACTAGTCTCGGCACCCTGTGTCTTCACAAAGTACCTCGCAGTGGTAGCCACCTTTCTCAGGACACTGGAGGTCTTTGTCTTCCCTTATCTGGACGACTGGCTCATAAAAAGCTGCACTCCAGAAAGGGTCCAGAGGTCAACACAGTTGAACCATCCAGGTGCTCGAGGTGTTGGGGTTTATAGTCAATTATCCAAAGTCCCTCCTTCAGCTCACCCAGCATCTGAAAATCATAGGGACCTTCCTCAACACAACACAAGCTCATTTGCATCGGTTGCAGTGGTTGATGACCTTAGCCTATGACACCCTGCAGAAGCATCACATAATAGCTCATGGAATGCTGACTGTCCTCTGCTTCGATGGTGCACATCACTCCCTTGGTTCAGTGGACTCTGAATATTCAGTGGAAGCAGGTAACTGGCCGCCTCCGGGATCAGGTGGTGGGCACTGTATCTCTGGTCCGGTCGCTACACTGGTGGTTGGATCCTGCTCAAGGGTCTCTCCTTTCAGAAAGCAGCCTTTCAGAGGACACTGACGACGGACATGTCTGAGCTAGGGTGGGGAACGCATCTGGATGGTCTTCGTATGCAAGGTCTTTGGTCTGAACAGGAAAGCCTCCATCAAATCAATTTCTTGGAATTGCGATCAATAGCAAACACCCTCAGAGCTTTCCGGGATCACCTAGCCAACCATATTGTTATGATTCAGACCGACAATCAGATGGTGATGTACTATATAAACAAGCAGGAGGCACAGGGTTGCATCTCCTGTTCTGGGAGGTGGTCTGCTTGTGGAAATTTGCCCTTGCTCACAGTATGAGTTCATAGCCACTTATCTACCTGGGCTAAATTCCCTGGCAGACCAGCCGAGCCACATCTTCCAGCCACATGAGTGGGCTCTGACCAAGGTTGTTGCGGCCTGGATCTTTCAGAAGCGGGGTATCCCCTTGATAAATCTGTTCGCCATTCCACTTAATGCCCAAGTGGATTAATTCTGCTCCAGGGTCGCCTCGTGCGGCAAGCTGGCTCTGGGTGCCTTCCTCCTGCATTGGGTGATGAGCCTGCTTTACACAAATCCTCCCATACCTCTCATAGCAAAGACTGCTGCAACTACAGGCTGACAAGAGCATGATGATCCTCATCATGCTGTATTGGCCCAGGCAGCCATGGTTCCTCCTTCTGCTTCAGCTGTCCAGGTGGGAGCCTCTGCAGTTGGGCTTTGCTCCAGACCTTATCTTACAGGAGGACGGGAGCCTGCTCCACCCAAATGTCTGGTTCTTGGCCCTCACTGCGTGGATGTTGAGCTGCGAGTCCTGTCAGAGCTTAACCTGTTCAACGCAGTGACAGAAGTTCTATTGGCTTCTAGGAGGGCTTCAATGAGAAGGTCTTATGCTTTCAAATGAAGGAGATTCACCTCCTGGTGTGCTGACTGGGCTCTGGATGCCTTTACCTGCTCCGTCAACAGGCTGCTTGAGTACCTCCTGCACCTCTGTCAGGTCTCAAGTCCAACTCTGTCAGGGTCCATCTGAGCGCGATTGGGGCCTACCATTGTGGCTCAGAAGGGAAGTCCATAACAGCTCAGCCTTTGGTGATTTGCTTTATGCGGGGCTTGGTCCTCTCTAAAACTTCTTTCAAGCCTCCAGCAGTGGCGTGGGACCTTCATGTAGTCTTGGCGCAGCTCATGTTAGCTCCTTTTGAAATGGTTGCTTCCTGCCCATTGAAGTTCCTGACCCTGGAAGGTCTTGTTCCTGATGGCGGTTACCTTGGCTCGCCATGTTAGTGAGCTCTAGGCTCTAGTGGCTCATCTGCTGTACACCAGGTTCCATCATAATAGAGTGGTCCTGTGCATTCATTCGTGATTCCTCCCGAAGGTGGTATCAGCTTTCCATCTTAATCAATCAATTGTTCTGCTGACTATATTCCTGAGGCCTCATGCCCATCGAGGGGAAGCAGTGTTGCACACGCTGGACTGCAGTCGAGCCTTCGTCTTCTACCTAGAGCAGACGAAGGCCCACCGAAAGTCCATCCATCTTTTTTGACCCCAGCAAGCTAGGGGCTGCTGTCTCCATACACTCTGTTAATTTGGCTGGCAGACTGCATCTCTTTTGCTTATGCCCAGGCTGGCCTGAGCCTTGATGGTCACGTCAAAAAGGAAATAAAATACCCGGGGATCCTATTAGCCAAAACCTCTATATAAATCAAACATATTTTCTCCAGGAACAAACAGGAAGTCGGTCCTCACATATAGGTGCCAATGGCGCCTGCGCGGAAGCATCTCCCCAGCTTTCAAAAAAAGCCTTTGGGAGTGCTACCATGCATGCGTGGTCCCCTTCCTGCCCAAGGGTGCCATCTTGCTCAGTCTCCATTTTTCCACGGAGCCAAACGGACGCTTGTCCTGTGTCCCCAGAAAAATCCTTTAGAAATTATCTTAAAACTTGTTTTTTCCCAGTTTGTGTACCGGTTCCTCTTCCTGTCTCAAGCCGGTGCCATCCCTGGCGCCCTCCTCATCTCTCCCTTTTTTTGTTTGTCGAGACTTCCTCGACCAGTGGCTTCAAAAAATGTGACCGCTGCAGTCAGATCATGTCTGTTACGGACATACACGACTACTGCTTGACTGCCTCGGTCCAGACCATGACGGTATAACCAGTGACCTGTGTCAGGCCATGACTCCGAGAACCGAGCTGCAGAAGAAGATGTTCCCGTGGTCTGACTCGGCCCCTGCTTCCCCGACGCTTAGCCCCAAGCCGAGCACCTCTTGTGAGGCCCGGGCGTCTTTGGAGTCCCTTGGCAGCAGCTCCTCCATAAAGACGCCAGACCCTGGACAGAAGAATAAAAAAATCCTCGAAGCCAGTTGAGGTTCCACCAGGGAAACCCAGTAAGGTCCCATGACGGGACTCGAACGACTGTGCAGCGACCCCCTAAGGTCTCTTGGAAGAAGTCTTCAGCCGGCAGTGACTGTGCAAGGATCCCTGAGGCCGTGGTCCTCGTCGAGGATGCACTTGCCAGAGTGCTGGCACCAGGCCCAAGAATCTCGGAGCCTGCGCTGAAGGCTGTGGAGCCTTCTGACATAGAAGCCAGAATGGTGGCCCTAGAGCAGAGTATCTCTGCCATCCTAGCCATGCAGCAGGCAGTGATGTTAGGTTCATCCGCATCATCTGCCCCGACAACCAGGCCCCCAACTATGGTGGTGTTCCCGAGCATTGAGCTGGGCGACGAGCTGGGCCCCAAGTGCCACCAGTCTCAGGCAAATCCTCGGCACCAATCGAGGTCCCAGTCCCGGTCATGGTCCTTGGGTATTCGGTCCTCCCCAGGTAGTTTCCGGGAGTCTGTCCCAAGATCCACCAGTTTATCTCGCTTTCTTGTAACAGGTCTCGAGGCGCGGGAGCTCTGAGCCTCAGACTCTGATGCCATCTGGCTCTGACTGGGAGACCGATGTCGAGGACTCGCCTGAGACCTCTAGACACCTAGACGTCCCCTCGGAGCCATATCCCCCAGAGCCCTGGTGCCATTCCCCATCTGAGGGACGTGGCCTTCCATGACTTCGTCTGACCGAGTCAGAGGAGGACCCGCACACCGAAGAACTGAGATCCTCCAGTATGGGTCTCCACCAAAGGAGGCTCTTTTGGTGCCAGTGCAACCCATCCTCGAGCGGCTTCTATGGATGTGGGGAAACCCTGGCCTCGGTGCCAGTGGTCAGCCGACGTCTCAATGCTATCTACCACATCAAGAAGAGCCTGGTCTTCCCAAAGTCCCAACTCCCACACAATTCTATGGTGGTGGAGTCCTCGATTTAGAAAATGAAGAGCCAGAAGAATTATTCTTCTGTCCCCCCGGGTAGAGAGGCCAGAGCTCTCGATGCTCTAGGGTGCAAATGCTTCCAGGGATCCATGTTGAGCTGCTGGGTACAGGCATATGAACTCTACACTGGCATATACCTATTCAAGAGCTCACCGGGTTCTCAGCGGGACTCACCGGGGAACCTCTTCAGCAGTTCCAGACCCTGGTCGCCACCATCCGGGACTGCTCCAAGTTCTTGTCCCGGGCTGCCTACGATGGTTTTGAGTCTGCAGCCTGGACTGCAGCTGCAGGCATTGTTGCTTGGTGCCAGGCCTGGCTACAGACCTCGGTCCTCAAACAATGGGTCCAGGAAAAGCTTATGGATGTCCCCTGCACTGGGGAGAACCTGTTTGGAAAGCTTATGGCTGACAAGGTGGCCAAGAGAGGCTGAGGTGGTGACCCAGCAGAGGCTCTTAAAGACCACCTCTGCCCTTGCCCAAAAGAAAACATCGGGGAAAAGGCCCCTTTTCTCGAGGAAGAAAGGGCCTTTTCACCAAATCCACCACTACCAAGCCTTCTCGGGCCAACAGAAGCAGGGTTCCCAGTCTGAAGGCCAGGGACATGACCCAGGAAGCTGCAAGCCCTGACTCCGGCTCAGCCTGGAGGGAGCTTTTGACTCCCAAGGAAGGGCATCCCTCCCCCCAGGAGACCCTCTCCAACCCACAGCGGGCCGTCTGGCTTTCTTCGCCCACAAGTGGGCCAAGGTAACTGCAGACCAGTGGGCACCAGGTGGTGAGGGAGAGTTACCCCCTCCGCTTCCAGCAGACACCACCAGCGTATTTTCCAGGAGAGCCAGTGTGGCCTCTTCTCCATCAGACCCTCTTGCTCTCAGAGCTTGTAGGCCTACTCGAGGACAAGGTGGTGGAGCCTGTACCCCAACACTTGTGGGGAAAGGGATTCTACTCCAGATATGTCCTTGTTCCCAAAAGAACTGGGGGCCTCAGGCCTATCCTGGACCTATGAAACTTAAACAAGTTTCTGGTGAGGGAGAAGTTCAAGATACTCTCCTTTGTAATTTTGCTGCCCTTCCTCCACCAGGAAGATTGGCTGTGCTCCTTGTATCTAAAGGATGCCTACACTCACATCTTGATCCACCCCTCTCACAGGCAATTCCTAAGATTCATGGTCGGAGGGGGCCACTACCAGTACAGGGTACTCCCCTTTGGTCTGGCCTCCTCACCAAGAGTCTTCACAAAATACCTAGCAGTAGTAGCCACACACCTGCGCCTACAAGAGGTGTTTGTCTTCCCCTATCTGGACGACTGGCTCATCAGAGACACCACAACCGCAGAGGCCAGCCAGGCCACAGAGCGTACCATCCTCCTCCTGCATCACCTAGGGTTCGTTATCAACTACCCCAAATCACATCTCTCTTCAGCCCAAAACCTAGACACGGTGCAGGCCAGGGCCCTTCTTCCTCAGGACAGGGCTAAATGTCTCAAACAGCTGGCAGGAGAGATCCAACACTGCAGAATGGTGCCAGCTCGCCACCACCTCCTCTGTCTGCTGGGCCACATGGCCTCTACCGTCCATGTCACACCCCTAGCCCGCCTGCACATGTGAACTAATTTTTGTCGGAAACGCCAGCTCAGTGAGTAGGAAACATCCTATCACCGCTGTGGCCCTTCCATTTTAATAAAGAATAAATTTTATGTTCAACAGCTTAACTTAGCTGATTAATGGCTTTTCTCAAGCTGCTCCCAGTAACTCCGCTTTCCGCTAATCCGACGTGTCACGTTTCGGTACTGCCAATTAAGCACCCTGCTTCAGGTCAAGCATTCCGCAGATCAACTCCAGCCATAAAAGAAGCATTCTGAGAAGAGCGGTTTAAAAACCCAGCGACCGATCCGTTTGCACAGCTGTTAATTACCTTTGACCAATCAAACGCACGACAAGCTACAAAAGTCAATCAAATGAAAACGGAGGAGGAGCCATTGAGATAGACACCTCCTCCTATCAGAAAGGCTATAGCTTTTGACCGTGCTATATTAGATGATCGTGTACCAGTCCAGCTGCATATTTAAACCCGATGGGTAAACAGTATTATGCTGAAAAATCCATTTTTGTTCCAATCGTTGCAAAACTTGAACACGGTCCCCTCCCCGTGGGTTTAATGGCACATGATCCAAAATGCGCCAACTAAGGGAATCAAAGATGTGAGGCTTACCCACACAATGGTCAATCATCGGTGCTGATAGTGATTTAGTGCGAAGACAGGAAGCATGTTCTCCTAGTCGCACCTTGAAAGGTCTTGACGTGCAACCCACATAATATAATTGGCAAGGGCAAACTATTATATAAACCACAAAAGCAGTGGCACAGGTCGTACGCCACCTAGAATAGTAAGTCTTTAGAGTGCGCTTGTCTTTCCAGTCTGACCCTGATAATGTATTAGAACAGTACACACAGGTCCCACACGGAAAATGTCCTGCTTCCTTATGTGACAGAAGGGGTGGTCAAGTGGTGCTGTGGTTTTTACCACCAAATCACATAAATTGGCCTTCCGAGAATAAGCAACCTGCAAACGCTTATCACGGAAGCAAGCATGCACCCCCAAAATGGGCCAGAATTCATGAAGGAGTTTGGCCACCTGAGGTGTACCTTTCATAAAGGGGAGAACGCCCGTGATTTTTCCTTCCGAAGATGTTGAAACCGATGAGTCAAAAAGCCATTCTCTGTGTGTGTACTGGGCCCGTTTGTAAGCAGTTCTTATCAACGCTGCCGGATAGCCTCTATGAAGCAAGCGCTGGCTCAGGTCTTTAGCATGAAATTTAAATTGACTTACTGACGAACAGTTTCGATGCAAGCGAAGAAATTGCCCATAAGGAAGACCCTTCTGTAGGGCCAAAGGATGATAGCTGTCATACCTCAACAATGTATTACGTTGGACTTCCTTTCGATATAGGGTTGTCAAAAAACCCATTGATGATAATTTTATGGATATGTCCAGGAACTGAATCAGGGAAGTCTCAACTTGCGCCATAAATTGTATGTTAGGTTTATGTGTATTTAGAGACTCCAAAAAAGAATCCAATTTAGAGCGTGTACCTGTCCACAAGAAAAAAACATCATCCAAGAATCGCCACCAAAAAGGCACCAATCGGAATAATGGATGAGTGTAAACAAATAGTTACTCAAAATGAGCCATATAGATTGTAGCAATCGAGGGGGCCACCGTGACCCCCATGGCTATGCCAAAGATTTGTAAATAGTATTGCTGCTGGTATAAGTTGTTATTTAACACCAGTTCTAGGAGAGCCAACACAAAACTCTTTGGAATACGGTCAGGGAGGTCAAGCGGATATTCTGCCAGACAGGTCAACACTTCTTTCTGATCGATGTTCGTATACAGTGACTGAAGGGCCACAGCGGTGCTAGGATGTTTCCTACTCACTGAGCTGGCGTTTCCGACAAAAAATAGTTGATTTTTCCTGAGGGGTTGGTTTCTATATTAGTCAGGGTTTTTGTAAGCAGTGGTTATTTTTGACCTTGGTACTAGGTTTTTTCTTCCGCCTGCACATGTGCACAGCCTAGTGGTGCCTGTGCTTACAGTGGACCCAGGCAACTGACAGGCTCACAATACCTATGGATCACAATACCTAAGACCCCTACTATCAACAGAAGACTTCCGTACAATAGTTCAAGCGCTGATATGCCCACACTTGGATTTTAGTAACATTATCCTCCAAGGCCTCCCTAAACAAATCTTGAAACCCCTACAAATAGCACAGAATATGATAGCTTGTACAATAATGAAAGTAGCTAGATCAGAACAAATAACCCCCACACTGTACCACCTACACTGGTTACCTGTGATACAAAGAATCAAATTCAAGGCTCTAATGACCACATTCAAAACAGTAAACAATATTGCACCAACTTATCTTAATACACTAATAAAAATGCAACAAGAAGAAGGGATAATATGCAGAATCTATTAATTATCCCTAAGGTTTGCAGAAACACAATCCAATCAACAACTAACGACATTCATGTTCTTCTCTCCAGCCCCATGGAACACACTACCCAACAACCTGTGAGAAATAAAAGACCTAACTATGTTCAGGAAACACTTCAAAACCTTCCTATTTGCAGAATACTACCAACCCACAATTGAAAACAAAAACTCACACTTACCTCGCCATACAGCTATACCCCTGGTTGCAAAATGCTAATTACTTGTAATATAGCTCACACCATCTTATTGTAAGCTACTGTAAATAGTTGGCGTGACACATAAGAACATAAGATATGCCATACTGGGTCAGACCAAGGTCCATCAAGCCCAGTATCCTGCTTCCAATTTAGGTCATACGTACCTAGCAGTTTCCCCAAAAGACACAGGTTCCGCAATGCTTGTACTGGGCCAAGCATTGATATCCTGAGTCCCTTCTTAATAATGGTTTATGGACCTTTCCTCCAGGAACTTGTCCAAACCTTTTTTAACATCAAACAAGCAGTCGAGATTCAAAATAACCAGATGGTGAAGCTAATACAATTATTTTTTGTCGGAGCGGTTACCACAGTGAGGGAAAAGGGAATATCCCAAACCGCTGTAGCCAGTCCCTTTTAATTAAACTTATAATAAAACTTTTTAAAGGTGCATAGAGAGACCACTTAGCTGAAAGAATCGGCGGTGACCATCACACGCCAGGAAATTATTTAGCACAGAATCAGGCTGTGAAGACTAGCGAAGCCGCTTCAGGAAGCCTGATTCTGTGCTAAATAATTTCCTGGCGTGTGATGGTCACCGCCGATTCTTTCAGCTAAGTGGTCTCTCTATGCACCTTTAAAAAGTTTTATTATAAGTTTAATTAAAAGGGACTGGCTACAGCGGTTTGGGATATTCCCTTTTCCCTCACTGTGGTAAACGCTCCGACAAAAAATAATTGTATTAGCTTCACCATCTGGTTATTTTGAATCTCGACTGCTTGTTTGATGTTATATTTATCGAGATTGGGTATAATCTAGTTTTGGCAAACCTTTTTTAAACCCAGCTACACTAACAGCCTTTACTACATCCTCCGGTAACAAATTCCAGAGTTTGATTACACATTGAATGAAAAAATATTTTCTTTTATTAGTTTTAAATAGTTTACCCTGTAGCTTCATTGCATGTCTCCTAGTCTTTCTATATTCTGATAATGTAAACAATCGATCTACGTTTACCCGTTCCACTCCGTTCATTAATTTATAGACTTCTATCATATCTCCCCTCAGCCGTCTCTTTTCCAGGTTAAAGAGCCCTAACCTTTTTAGCCTTTCTTCATAGGAGTATCCTTCCATCCCCTTTACCATTTTGGTGGCTCTTCTCTGAACCTTTTCTAATAACGCTATATCCTTTTTAAGATACGGCGACCAGAATTGCATACAATATTCAAGGTGCGGTCTCACCATGGAACGGTACAGAGGCATTATAATATCTTTTGTTTTATTTTCCATTCCTTTCCTTATGATACCTAGCATTCTATTTGCTCTCTTGGCTGCCGCTGCACACTGGGCCGAGGGTTTTAACATGTTATCCACAATGACGCCTAAATCTTTTTCCTGGGTGGTGGTTCCTAATGTGGAACCTTGCATTGTGTGACCATAGTTTGGGTTGTTCTTCCCTAGGTGCATAACTTTGCACTTGTCCACATTAAATTTCATCTGCCATTTTGATGCCCAGTCTTACAATTTATCAAGATCCTCTTGCAATTTTCCACAATCCTCTTGGGTTTTAACAACTTTAAATAGTTTTGTGTCATCTGCAAATTTGATAACCTCACTTGTTATTCCACTTTCCAGGTCATTTATGAATATGTCAAAAAGCAGCGGACCCAGCACAGATCCCTGGGGTACTCCACTATTCACCTTTCTCCATTGGGAATATTGGCCATTTAGCCCAACCCTCTGCTTTCTATCTTTTAACCAGTTCCTGATCCACAGTAGTACACTGCCTCCTATCCCATGACTCTTTAGTTTTGGCAAAAGTTTCTGATTTGGGAGCTGGTAGTGCATATGGAAGGTTCCTTTCGCGCTTCCTTTTCCCAAGTAGAGCGGTTCTCTGCGGAAGTGGTGCAGAAGCTTTCAGAGCATGAACTATTGTACTCTAAATGTAATAAGTCTTTGACTAAGTTGGAGGGTCTCTTTACAGTATTAGAGGCAGCTGCTTCTTCTTCTATTAAGGATAGTGCTTTAGTCCACCATCAGTTAGAAGCCCTTGAGAATATTAATCATTCTAAAAATTTGTGCTTTCTAAATTTTCCTCGTACCCATTATCTTGCTCCATTGATTTTGTTACAAAAATATTTTAAGGAGGTCTTGCTAATTGATGATGTGGGTTCTATTAAATTTTCTTCAATTTATTATATTCCTTTGTTTTCTTCTGTTAAGACTTCCTCTCCAGATATTGTACAGGAAGGGAACCCCAATAGCGCTGAGTCCTTAGACGTCTCTCAGTTTTTAGAGTCTTCTATTGACTTAATTCCTCAGCGCGCTACCTTGATTCTTTCTTTTATTTCATTACAGGATACAAATTTGATTTTAACTTTATACTTTAAAAAGAAAAATCAGTTTTTTTGTGGGGACTCTATACAAATATTCCCGGACGTGAGTAGGGTTACTCAGGTTCGTAGGAAAGCGTTTTTGGCCTTGAAAGATCGGACATTAGCCGTTGGGGCTTCCTTTTTTCTGAAATATCCCTGTAAATGTATCTTGGTGTTAGAAGGCATTAAGTATGTTTTTCTCGATGTCGGACAACTTGAGGCATTTCTGATCAGTAAGGAATCTTCATGAGATATTATTTTCCTTTTTCTCTCCATGTAAATTGGGCTAAATAATTTTGTGATCCTGTTGCCTTGATTTTTGCTTGTTTATTCAGGTGACTGTCTCCTTGATGTGGACTTGATTTTGTATGCTTACCTTATTTCAAATAAAGATTGTTTAAAACTTAAAAAAAAAAAAAAGTTTCTGATGAGGGACCTTGTCAAAGGCTTTCTGAAAGTTCACATACACTATATCAACTGACTCACCTTTGTCCACCTGTTTATTCACACTTTCAAAAAAACATAACAGATTAGTAAGACAAGATCTTCCTTGTCTAAAGCCATGTTGGCTGTCTCACATTAGGCCATGAAGCCAAACAATAATCCTACGCTCTAACACATTAATTTCTGTTACGTGTTGAAATCCAAAACATAGGGTGTGCTTTACTCGGGTCTCAGACTACACCTTGGCATTAGAATCTGGGTATTTAAAAGTCTCCAGTGATATGCCTGTTAGCATCAATGACCCAACTTTTTTGTAAGTTCACCCCTCTCGTGTGTCAGCGAGCAGAACGCATAGTGCTCTACAAAAATGCTACTTAGCTCACATTAGGCCATGACTATCTACATGCTGAGTAATTTTATTCTTTATGATGGTTTCTACCATTTTTCCCAGTACTGACGTGAGGCTCACTGGTCTGTAGTTTCCCGGATCACCCCTGGAACCCTTTTTAAAAATTGGCGTTACATTGGCGATCCTCCAATCTTCAGGTATTAGAGATGATTTTAATGATAGTTCACAGATTACTAATAGCTGGTCTGCAATCTCATATTTCAGTTCTTTCAACACCCTTGGATGTATACCATCCGGCCCAGGTGATTTGCTACTCTTCAGTTTATCTAATAGTTGTAATACATCTTCCCGATGTATCGATATTTCCTTCAATTCTTCCACACCTTAAAATACCACTTCAGTCATGGATAGCATCCCCACATCTTCCTCAGTAAAGACCGAAGCAAAGAATTCATTCAGTCTCTCCGCTATCGCCTTGTCGCCTTAGTGCCCCTTTAACTCCTCTATCATCTAATGGACCAACTGACTTTCTCACAGGTTTTTTGCTACGAATGTACTTGAAAAAATCTTTATTTCGCGTTTTTGCTTCCGCAGCAAGCTTTTTCTCAAATTCTCCCTTTGCCTGCTTTATCAATGCCTTGCATTTGACCTGCCAGTGCTTGTGCTGTTTCCAGGTTTTGTCATTTGGCTCTTTTTTCCATTTCCTGAAAGATGCTTTTTTGGCAACAACAGCCTCTCTGACCTCACCTTTAAACCATGCTGGCAGTTTTTTGGACCTCCTTCCACTTTTCTTAAAGCGTGGAATACAGCTGGTCTGGGTTTCCAAGATAGTATTTTTAAACAACATCCAAGCTTGATGTAAGTCTTTAACCTTTGCAACTGCTCCTTTTAGTTTTTTCTTAACTATTTTCCTCATTTTATCATAGTCTCCCTTTCGAAAGTTAAAAGGTAGTACTGTGGATTTCCTTACTATCCCTCCTCCACTAATTAAATCAAAGGCAATCATGCTATGATCACTATTGCCAAGTGGCCCCAACACCCTTATCTCTTGTACTAGATCTGGTGTTCCACTAAGGACTAGGTCTAATATGGCTTCCCCTCTGGTCAGTTCATGAACCAGCTGCACCAAGAAGCAGTCATTTAAGTCATATAGGAACTTTATCTCCCTAGCATGTCCTGCTGTGACACTGACCCAGTCGATACCGGGGTAATTAAAATCACCCGTTATTATTACTGCGCTGTAACTTTTGTTAGCTTCCTTGATTTCTTTGAGCATTTCATCATCCATTTGTTCATTCTGGCCAGGCGGTTGATAGTACACCCCCACTGCCATCGCCTTCCCCTTTTTGCATGGAATTTCAATCCATAGAGATTCTACAGCAAATTTTGTTTCCTGCAAAACTTTAATCCTTTCTGACACCACTGCATACTAAAGTCCTACATATAATGTGAAATACTGTTATAATGTTAATTATTGTTACATTTCAATATGTTTCTTGTTCCTTGTAAACTGCCAAGATTAATACATTCCTTGTAAACCGCTTTGATTACTTGGATAAAGCGGTATATAAAATAAGCAAATAAATAAATAAATGTCACAGCTCACAATGTCAAGAGTCATGGCTACATCGATGGCCAATCTCCATGGAGGCTCAATCTCTGCAGGGCTGCAAAGTGGTCTTCGGTCTACACATTCACATCACATTACTGTCTGAATGGGGATTCCCAACACGACACCAACTTGGTACTCCGGCATCTGTTTGCGGATTAGAATTCAACTCCATCCTACCAAGGCCCTACTGTCCTTCCAGGCTACCAAAAAGAAACTTTACACAGTGTATGAGTAATGATGAGTGACATTGTATGGTGAAGAAGCTGAATCAGATGAGTTCCCTCCAAGGACTACCTATGCTGTTCATAGTTGATACTTTGGTTCTTGTTTTGTTGTTCCTGTTGGGCCACTCGGCCTACTTGGTTTTCGATGGCCTGTAGCTTGGGAATCCCATACGTGAGGACTTAATCTCCAGGAACAATCAGGAATGAGTCTTCACATATGGGTACATCGGTACCGACGGAGCCCGCGTGGGAACGCTCACCAGCGTCCAATCAGAACACTTTTGGGAGCATCCCACCACGCCTGCGTGCTGCTTTCCCGCCTTTCCAAACTGCCTCTCCTCAGTTTTCGTTTTTCCGTGGAGCCAGCAGGATGTACTCCTGTCACCGCAGAAAATTCTTCTTTTATTTTTTTGTTTTCTTGTGGTCGCGTCTGCCTTCCCCGATGCCACCGGTACTGCCGGTGTTTCTTTCTTCTTTTTTCTTACAAAATTTCCTTTCCGAGGAATATTTTTTCCCTGTTAGTGCCTGACGGTTTTTCGGCCTGCTAGGCCTACTCACTCTCATGGAAATACCAGCCACTAACCCTAAGAAATGTTTAAACTGTGGCGGTACCAAATTAATCGTAGACACTCATAATTGGTGTCTACCCTGTTTGTGTCTTGACCACCATCCGCTGGAGTGTTCCTTCTGCAGCGGTATATCCAGAAGAAGTCTTCAGCATTGAGCATGTCTCGATACGCGGTCCCCATTAAACTTCACGGTACCAGCCAACGCTTCTTCTTCACAGGATCAGGTAACCCAAAAACAGTCTGTTAAGACTAGCCAGGCCTCGAGTGGTAGATCTCATGCTCAGCATAGAGATGCCTCTGGCGTTGCCCTCGAGAACACCTTGGCATTAAAACCCTGGTGGGAGTCTTCGGCCTCCAAGCCATTTATAGGGTTTCAAGTTGTTTCTGGGGTTCTCACCTCTACAAACATACCTGAGCCATGCTTGGTGGCGGCATCTGCTTGGGGCGGTACCGATACCCCGGCATCGGCAATGGTGTTGGATGAAACATTCCTCACCAAAGATCGCAGTCTAGCGCTCTCGGTTCCTTCGGGGCCGACTGAGCCGCTGCTGACCGATCTTCCAGTATCGGTATTGATCCCTGTACCGGTACTGGTATCGACGTTGGTACCCTCCAGATATGCATCGATAGACTCGCTTCCTTCGATGCCGAGTCTGGAATCGATTTCTAGTCTGGATGACTGGGTACCGACTCGTCTCGGTACCGACTTCAAACGGTACCGAAGACATTCTACCGATGATCAAGGTCTGCCACGTTTGGTTACTACAGTACCGATAGAGCTATCACAGACTGATCTTCATGTATCGGTATCAACGACGGTACCAGTCTTGGTACCGGTATCGACATCAACATCGGTACCTCCCATGCTCGTTTCAACCGGCTCGCTTCCTTCCATACTGAGTTTGGAATCGATCCCTAGCATGGACGATTTGCTACCGATGGGTTGTGGTACCGGCTTCCAGCGGTACCGACAACTATCCTTCAAGGAAAATCCGATGCTCCACCCCTTCAGATCTTCTATTCTAGAGAATCTGAATGAACTGGTTGGTGCTAGAGCTAGTTCTTCAACATCTAGTTCTTACTCCTCTTTCTAGAGGACTCCCCTCTGGGGAGATTTCTTTTCAAGCATTCCTGCTTGATATGGCAAAGTTACTTGCCATTTCTATACCTGGTCAATATCCTGCACCAGGGGATCCAGAACCTCTGCAGATCCCCTGCAATCCAAAGGAAGTCATTATGTTTCCTTTGCATCAGACCTTGCAGGATCTCCTATTTAGAAAGTGGGAAGCTCCTTTAACGGTATCCCCACCTTCTAGAGCAACTGATCTTCTATACATAGTGCCCCCTTCTCCAGGTTTTCAAAAGCCTCAGCTCCCTCATCATTCTCTTGTTGTAGAATCAGCAATGAGGCGTGTTAAGAGTACTAAGAAGCACTCTTCTTATCCGCCAGGTCGTGAGGCTAAGACTTTAGATGCCTTTGGACGCCAAACCTTCCAGGCATCCATGTTTTCAGCAAGAATTCTCTCATATATTTTCTATATGGGATTATCTCTTGAGGAGGTCACAAAGAATTTACTACTTTTGACCCCTTTTCTTCAAGAGGCTAAAAGAGCAGATTTTTCTATACTAGTCAATCATGCTCAGAATATTTCTAGGTTCCTTACTCGTGCTTCCCTGGACTCTTTTTTTTTTTTTTTAATATACTTTATTTGATAACCACCAACAAATTCCATATACAATGTACAAATATCCTCAGAGGGGTGTACTCTGATCCCCTCACAGAGGATAAACAAAACAAAGATAACAGGTGGAATGTTTTCTCCCAGCAGAGTCCCCCACTCCCCACTCCCCACCACCCACTACCCTCCCCCCGCTATCCCCTTACCGAAAGCACACCACCCTATGCCCTCCGTACCCTCCCACCGTGCTACATACACTCCACTTCGCTCACCAACCACCTGTCTCCTCAACTACCAACATGTAAGACCTCATTGCGACATCTAGTACTCAACTGTTGTATATAAGGCTCCCAGACACGCATAAATGTTGTCCAGTGTTTGACACTGCCCCGTGCACCCCATCTCTCTATGAGCATCATTTGATGGAAGCAATTACGCCACTCACCAAAGGAAGGTGGACTACTTTCCCTCCAAAGATGCAGAATGGGCCCCTTCCCAACCAAGCAGGCCTTGCGCACCAACAGCCTTTCCCCCTCCGCCACTGGGCAGGGGGGATCGAGCCGATCAAACACCACAAGGGCCCCAGTCCATCTCACACGTCGCTGTAATACGCGATTCAGAAAAGTATTTATCCTAGCCCAGTAGGGGCGTACTAATCGACAACCCCACCACATATGGAATAGAGTTGCCATAGGTTCTGAACATTTCGGGCAAGACCCGTCCATGGTTAATCGACTGCGGAACGCCCTCCGTGGGGAAAAATACACCCTGGTTACACATTTAAATTGTGTCTCCCTCCAATGGGCCTCCAAGGACAACTTCACTATCCCTCGTAAGGCCTGAAGAACAGCCCCGGGGGGCACTTCCTCTCCCGATTCCCGTTCCCAAGCTGCCTCAACTCCCCGATAGTCAAAGGCAATACGAAGGCCAGCCAAGCGTTTCTTAAAATCCGAGATCGTTGGGGGATTCTCCTCCCCCAATCCAAAAAACTGCAAAATCAGCGCAGAGCGGTCCACATGTAACGCCTCGCAGGGAAGGGAAGACACATAGTGCGCGAGCTGCATATAAGCGAAGCAATGCCTAGAAGATAGCTCGTACTCCCTACTGAGAGCCAAAAAAGATTTACATAGCCCGGAAGGCTCGACCACGTGCCCGACGTTCTGGATACCCCGGGCGGCCCACTCCCGGAAAACCTTCGTCTCCGAGCCTGGGATAAAGGTAGCGTTGCCTTGTAAGGGGAGCCAGCTGGTAACCCTCCACGAGGTGTTCCAACGGAGTTTAAGGAGCTTCCAAGTTCGCAGAGCAGAACCAATCAGCTCACTATGCACGACATGGCGAGGAAGGGTATGGTAAGTCCCATGTAGAACCCCCAACAACGTCAAGGGCGCCACAAAACACTCCTCCAGAACTCGCGGAGTATACACTTCTGTCCCTCCCAGCCAGTCGCCGAGGTGTCGAGCCTGACACGCCATAGCATATCCCGTAAGGTCCGGGAGACCCATCCCCCCCTCACGCCAAGACCCCACCATTCGTGCCCACAAGATACGCGCCTTCCCTCCTTTCCAGAGGAACTGTCAAAGGGCAACCTCAAATCGCCGAATGTCACGTCTGAGCACCCAAACTGGCAGCGTTTGAAACCAATACAACAATCGTGGTAAAATCACCATTTGAATCGCTGCTATCTTCCCTGATAGGGATAGCGGGAGTAATTCCCATGCTTTCAATTGTTGCTGAAGCCTCTTTAGGGACCGTTCCAAGTTGCGCGAATACAGCATTTGAGGGTTGCGAGTCAGCACTATGCCTAAGTAGATAAATTCCTCGCCCGCCCACCTAAGGGGGAAGTTTCCCGCCCAATTCCCACACAGCTGCGTAGAAACATCCAATGCCTCTGATTTATCCCTATTAATGCGCAGCCCAGCGAGGCTACCGTATCGCACAAACTCCTCTAAAAGTTGCGGCAGTGATTGTTCCGGGGAGAGCAGATGAACCAAAATATCATCAGCGAAGGCCGAGAGTTTAAACTCCTGTGAGCCCATACGGATTCCCTGTATCCCTTTGGAAGCCTCTATAGTCCGGATCAAAGGGTCTAGTGACAAAACAAATAGTAGAGGGGATAGGGGGCATCCCTGCCTTGTGCCCCGTTCCAAAAGAAATTCTTCAGATAGGATACCATTGCACAGTACCCCCTGCCGTAGGCCGCACATATAGACTCCCTATCATCCTACAAAATTTATCTCCCAGCCCATATCGCGGAAGAAGTTGATGGAGAAAATGCCAATCCACCCTGTCAAAGGCTTTTTCTGCATCAAAACTTATAAGCAGTGAGGGCAACCGATGAGCATTATCCCATTCTAGCGACGCTAAGATCTTACGCAAGTTACGAACCGCGTGTCTCCCCTTTACAAACCCCACCTGGGAGTCATGAACTAAGTGGCCTATGACCATTGCCAGCCGTGTCGCCAAAACCTTCGCGTTTAATTTAATATCGAAATTAAGCAGGGAAATAGGACGATAGGACCCTACCAGCAAGGGGTCCTTACCCGGCTTAGGGATCAGTGTTAGGTGGGCGTGGTTATTTCCCCAGCGGAAGGCTCCTCTTTCCGCCCTCCCATTAAAAACCTCCGCAAGTAAGGGGCTCACTGGTTCCTCGAGAAGTTTATAAAACTCCGCCCCCAGTCCATCCGGCCCCGGTGACTTATTACCACTAGCTGCGGAAATCGCGGAGGATATCTCTTGCGCGGTGATCGGTTGTTCCAAAAGCTCACTCTGTTCCGCAGTGAGCCGTGGGAGGCGCAACGATTTCAAATACTCATCAAGGTCTACCATAGACGGGGGTTGCGCCCTGTATAAATCTTGAAAAAAATTTCGAAAGGCCCGAGCAATTTCAACAGAGTCTTTCAATAGTCGTCCCTGCGCATCCCTGATGGCCGTCACTAAGGGGGACCCCCGTTGCCCCTTCAGACAACGCGCCAGTAGCTTCCCTGGCTTGTTCCCAAAGCAATGTAGACGATATTTATAATAAAGGACGGATTTCTTGGCTCTTTGGTGTAATAATTCATTGAGATCCACCTGCGCTTCCCAAAGTCTCTTCCTATTCGCAGCTGTCGGGTGACGAGCACACACCCTGCGCAGACGGGTAGCCAAACGCTCCAAGCCAATCACTCGCTCTGCTATCAGCCGTCGCTTTCGGGCAGCAAACCCAATAATGTCACCGTGTAACACTACTTTTGCTGTTTCCCATACCAATTCCGGGTCCTCGCTATGGCACTGGTGGTCACTCAGAAACTCCCGCCAGCGCTGCTTCAAGAAATGTTGGAATTTAACATCCTGGCACAGCCCCAACGGAAGTCTCCAGAGTCTCGTCCGGGTCTGTACTGCCCCCCAATGTAACTCCATCCCGACCAACGCGTGGTCTGAGATTTCCAATGGGCCGATCTGCACCTCCCCCAATTTAGCAAACAAGGCCCCTGATACTAGGAAATAGTCAATTCAAGCGCTAGACCCATGGGCCCGGGATTGGTGGGTAAAATCCCTCTCCGAGGGATGCAGCAAGCGCCATGGGTCCACTAGTCCGAGTCTGCCGCGAAAACGCTGTAACACCCGCGCCAACGGAATCCTCTCTCTCGCTTCTCCCCCTCTAGAGGTGTCTAGGTCGACATCTAGAACCCCGTTAAAATCCCCCCCCAGGAGTAAGGGGAACTCCGGGAGCTGTTCAATTTGAGAGGCGAGACCATTGTAAAAGCCAGGCTCCATCCTATTAGGGCCATAGAGATTTCCAATAATCACCGGCTTCCCTTCCAGTCTACCAGCCAACAAAAGAAAGCGCCCATCCTCCGATGCCACTACCTTTTCCATAGCAAAGCGCACTCGCTTATGAATCAGAATTGCTACACCCCCCTTTTTCCCGCGTGCCGGGGATCCCCAAACCTGCCCCACCCAGCCCCGACAGAGTTTATTATGTTCTGCCTCTGATTGATGAGTTTCCTGCAGGAGGGCCACATCACATTGCTGTCTGGCCAAGGCCTGCAAGATTTTATAGTGCTTAATTGGGGTCCCCAATCCGCAGACATTCCAGGTAATAACCTTCAGGGGCATGGGGCAGTGTCAAAGTTTATCCAGGAAGCGAAACCTAACCTCAACAAGGGAGCTCCCCCAGCCTGGAGCTCCCTCCCAATAAACATCTGAGCTGTATAGAGCTGTATCTCATGGGACAATAAAGTGTGTGCTTTCCCCCCACTACGCCCCCCCCTCCCGACCATCCCCCCCCTGTCCTCCCACTAGTCGGCTATCCAGTCCACCCAAGTTGGACAGCTTCCCTATGAGCATCGGGATTGCCCCCCATATCCCCCAAATGTACAGTGAGCATAACTCATTAAGAACAGCTATCATCCTTCCTAAGTCCTATTAGTGGGTCAAAGCTGTGCCCTATGCACCTCTTCCTCGCTCCCCACGAGATTAACGCTATATTGACCCTTGGATTGTTCGGCGAAATCCAACAAACAAGAAAAAAAAAACACCCCTCCTCACAAAATCAACCACCCGCCCGCCCCCCTACATATTCCCTCACACCAATTATCGCCCACAATTAGTAATGAGACTACCCCTACGTTACAACCCATAAGGTAAAGCAAAGATGGCAACAATGATACAATAAAAACATTAAGCTTCTACTCAAAACAGAGTCCTGGGCAGAGGTTGCGGGGACCCAGTGTTATACCTGGCTCCGCCGGATCTGCCTGCACGAGGACCGTCCAGTCTCAGAGTTGCAATCAGAGCGATACTACTCTCTACATATGCGAGGGAACAATCTGCAAGCCTACTCCCCGCCCCTCGTTATCCGGGTCTTAATTAAATTTAAAGTAAACTTAAACTTAAAAGCGGGGGCAGGGCCAGCACGCGACTCAAGTAGCCCTTCCCTACTCCCAACCATGGAGGGAGGAGCGGGAAGGGCAGAACATCGAACTATATATAGAAAGGATAAAATTAAATAATAAATAACATAAAGAAAAATAAAAATAAAATAAAATAGAAAAGAACCCCTCCTCACAAAATCAACCATTCACCCGCCCCCCTATTCCTTCCCTCAACCCAAATATCGCCCACAATTATCAATAAGATTACCCCTATATTACAACCCATAGGGTAAAGCAAAAATGGCAACAATGAAACAATAAAAACATTAAAAACTTTCACTCAAAACAGGGTCCTGGGCAGAGGCTGTGGAGTTCCAGTGTTATAGCCGGCTCCGCCGGAGCTGCCTGCACGAGGACCGTCCAATCTCATGGTTGTAATCCGTGTGATACTACTCTCTGCATACGCGAGGGATCAATCTGCAGGCCTGCTCCCCACCCCTCGTTATTGGGGTCTTAATTAAATTTTAAATTAAGCTGAAAAGCGGGGGCAGTGCCAGCACACGGCTCAAGTAGCCCTTCCCTACTCCTAACCATAGAAGGAGGAGCGGGAAAGGGAAGAGCCTCGAACTATATATAGGAAAATTAAAATTAAATAAATATATCACCTAAAGGAAAATAAAATAAAAAGGAACCCCTCCTCCCAAAATCAACCACCCGCCCGTCCCCCTACACATTCCTTCACACCAAATATCGCCCACAATCATCAATGAGACCACCCCTACATTACAACCCATAGGGTAAAGCAAAGATAGCAACAATGAAACAAGAAAAGTAAGAAAAGCATTAAACTTTTACTCAAAGGAACAGCGCAACACTGTATCGAAATGTAGCAGGGCGCAGTTTAGACAGAACAAAAAGTGCAACAATATAGCCCTTGAAACCAAGATTAGAGCAACCGCTACAGTTCAGGCCCCGAGCAGGTCCCGAGCCTCACTCTTCCAGCAAGATAGCACTTCTCCATCCAAATGCCTGGCACAATTTTCACGGGGGAGAGGCAAGTTGAGATGGTACAGTTCCCAGCAGAGATGCAGCCGCCGCCGGCGTTGTCAGGTATCGAGTCTGTCCATTTATCTCTACTCTCAACCGAGCCGGGTAAAGCAGGGAGAATCGCACACCCTGGTTTCGGAGCTGTGTGCAGACCTCGGAGAATGCTCGCCGCTGTTGGCTCACTAACGCCGAATAGTCCTGGAATACCAAAATTTGTGGCGAGTCCTGTTGCTGCATGCTTCGGCCGCGGGCCGTTCTCAGCACCATTTCTTTTTGCCTGTAGTTCAGGAATCGAGCTATAACTGCTCTCGGACGCCGCAGTTGTTCCCGCCTCTGGCCCAGCCGGTGAACACGTTCCAATTTTACAGGGTCTTCATTTTTGCCCTGTAGCAGTTTCTCTATCCAGGTCTGCAGGAATGTAAACAGCGCGCCATCAGCCACGCTCTCCGGAATTCCAATAAACCGTAGGTTCTTTCGTCGCCCACGGTTTTCGAGCTCGTCTAGTTTGTCGCCCTGTTGCTTAACTATGTTCTCTAGGGCCGCAACTTTTATTTATTTATTTATTTATTTTATTTATTTAACTATTTCTTTTATACCGCCCCTTCCAGAGATCAAGGGCGGTTTACATATAACAGGTTAACAGTCTTGTACACATTTGTATACATTCTTTACATAGAACAATAGAAACTAACTATTTACATTGAACAATAAAATTTAACTTAGTGGGTATTAAAGCAGAACAAAACATCAAACTTTTTTACAAATGTATATTTACAGTGTGTGGTGTGTAGTGCGGGTATTTGTGTAGGTGCTGGAATTTAGTTCCTTTTATGTCTTCTTTGGGGCGTGTGTGAGGGTGGGCAGGCATGCGGTTATGGTGTTGGGATTAAGGGAGTTTGTGTAATTGTTTCCACGTTTGTAGTGGGGCTGGCTTTGGGGGAGTAGGGGATTTCAAAATGTTCAGTGAACAGGTAAGTCTTTAATTCTTTTCTGAATTGGATGAGGTCTTTTATGGTGCGAAGTTCAATAGGGAGGTTGTTCCAGAGTGTAGGAGCAGTGAATGAGAATGCTCTGGAGCTAGTGGTTTTCTTAGTCTTCCGGATGGCTTTTGGTATGATAAGGGAGTGGGCTGTGTTTTGTCTGTGGGCCCTTGTCGATGTTGGAGAGTGCAGTAATGTGGATAGGTGTGAGGGGGTTATGTCATTTATAAGTTTATAGGTTGTTAGGATAATTTTGTATTTAATTCGACTGTTTATAGGGAGCCAGTGGAGTTCTAGCAGTATTGGGGTTACGTGATCTGTTAAGCGAGCTTTAGCAATTACTTTAGCACAGATGTTTTGAGCTCTTTGTAGGAGGTATGTGTTTTTTTGAGGAAGGCCTATAAGGAGACTATTGCAATAGTCGAAATGAGGGGTGATCAGGGTACTTTAGTTTCCAGGGAGTGCCGGGCGTCTTCAACGTCTGAGACCCGGGCTTCTACTTGTTCCATTCGCCCTGCGAAATCAGTGAGGTTCTGGCTGACATTCTGGATCCGATCTACCAATTCTTGAAATCGGGTATCCAACGCCTGGACCACTGCAGCGCTCACTTCTTTTACCAGGTCCGTGGAACCACTAGGTTTCGGGCTGGCTGGTGCTCCCTCCGCCATTTTGCCCTCTGTAGCCCTCAACTTCTCCTTCCTTGGCGGTTTCGCTGCCATCGGGCTCTCTGTGTCGCTTAGAGGCTGCTCCCAGCACCAAAGATCCCCCGTATCTTAAATGAGAGAAATATGGGATTGGTGCCCACTTTTATAGAGATTAGTAGCCGTTTTGTGGGGCAGATTACCCGGAGCTGATCGTATGCGATCCGATCAGCTCATTGCCCAACCGGAAGTCTCCCTGGACTCTTTTGAGTCTGTTAGCAGAACTTCTGCTATAGCCATAGGGGCACGACGTAGAGCCTGGCTCCAAGTTTCAGACTTGGACAAATGGGTACAAGATAGACTGGGAAATACTCCTTGTACTGGAGAGAATCTCTTTAACAAGGAGGCTTTACTCCACGCTGCTCAGTTAACTACTGACACTATAGCTTTCAGAGGCTTGTCTACGCTTTCCTCTATCCCAGTTTGTAGGAAATCTAATAACAAACTTTGTTCCCTTAAGGGGAGAAAGTTTTATTCATCTTCTACCCATCATACAGATGTTCCCAGACAGGGGAAACATCCAACCAGGCTAAGGAAACCACAACCTCAACAGGTTCAGCAAACCCAGCATCCGCAGGGCTTCTGATATATTATTACATCTTTCTTTCCTATTTGGGGTTTAGAACCTGTAGTCTGCTTCTTCTTAATAGAAGCATCTACACTGTTTCCATCCTAAACTCTAGACATGGATCTCTTCTCAACAGACATCCATTCTTTTTGTTCTATGAGCTTTCAGGATGATCATGCTTATAAGTAACAGGGGTTTTTCTCTTCCTCCTGGGAGGGAAAAGAGCTGTAACAACTATCAATAAGAGAGTTTTCCTGTTCCAGCATGTATCATCATACCTTTCCAGGGACTTACCATATCATAAGTCTCCTTCAACTCTGCCTTTACCTACCCTCTTACTGAAACATTTCGCCTCTAAGAGTGGTACCATTTAGCTGGACGGGTTTTTCTAAAATCCCTGTAGGTTTCTACCTATTCCAGTAAGGGGTTTCCTTTTCAGAGTTGTCCCCCCCCCCCTTTTTCAATCTTACTTGGGGCAGCTTATCAGTCAGTAAGGGAGTCTTGCCACTCCTCCTTATGTCTGTTCATTCTTTTCTGCTGCCTTGGTAATAGCTGCAACGGCAGGAGTTCCTAGTGGTTACCCTCTGGTCTATTTACCAAGTAATCAAGGTGTGTCCTCCATTAGCAATCCTTTCTGGCCTTAGTAGTAAGTCCAAAACAGGTTATCGACCTTTCTTTTGTAAACTCTATTACTACAGGCCTATCGGCTTCATTTCTATTCCTCGCCATCTCCAATTCCCTTGGCATTGGCAGAATAGTTTAAGTTACGGACTGGCTTTTAAACAGCCAGTTTATTCTTCCAACCAACCTGCAGCATGCTCTCTGCAACTCTACAGAGTAGCTCTGCACTATGGGCCCTTGCTAGAGAGCATTTGCATCTTCCTAGCAGATAATCCTGTAGCAGCAGAGCGCAGACAAACCAATAATACCAGGAGTCTGTTCAGAAGGTCCAAATCATTTATTTGTGCACAAGTCTCAAGCAGAATCAAATTCAAAATGGCTGAGCAAAGTTCTCTGGCAATACAACAACTTTTATAGACTTTTGCTCTATTCTAGGTATAGAAAAACATTTCATTGGTCCCGGTAACCTCCCGTACCTCCCGTACCTCTTCTATTGGTCCTGGTACTGATATGATTATCCAATTATGTTCCTTCAGTGGGCTCGGCATCTGCTTACCCCCCTTCTAGTCCCAATTACAATGGCCTGTTCACCAACTTGTTACTTTCCTACTTTCAAGGCTATTGGGCTAGTTAATACGTGCAGGGAAGCAGGGCTCTATAACTTCTCTGTCAGCAGTTTTAAACATTACTTTCTGTATTTTTCCATCTGTTCTGCTTGTCTAAGCTAATTCAATACTTTTACTGAGTTCTTATTCTATAGCAGCATATTGGGGGATGTGCAATTCCTATGGGCCTCTTCACAAGCTTCATTTACAGGTCAAGCTAGTTAGGCTTGCTTATGTCAGACACTGTGGATCACAGGCCTACACCTGCCACATTCCCCCCTTTGATTAATCTCACCCTATTAGTTAATAAGGTGTGAGAATTAAATCACTTCAAAATAATTATACTACGGTTAGAGGAGTTCGGCTATATCCAGGAGGACGAGGTTGGTATAAAGCCATTATCTTAGTTGCGGTCTTCCGCTCTACCGTACTATCAATAGCACTGTGTATGGAACGCATACAGCATGGAATTATACATGGCAATAGGAAAACAACAACAACAACAATCAGTAATACTAGTATTAGAAAAGTCTTCAGTCCTCCTAGCCATGAGAAAAGGTTAGCAAACCAGTTAGGTAATCTTAGTGGGTGCCAAGTCTGAACTGGCACATAAGCATGTTTGCGCATATCTTCAGCAATTTCTTCAACTACTTGACCTTTATCATCTATTTTCAAACAGCAATTGGTTAAATTCAGTTTACCACATACTCCTCCTTCAGCTGCTAGCAAATAAAGTGCTAGACGATTCTGGTATATGGCAGTGCGCATTTGGGTGCTTTGTCTAGCTAAAAGTGTGAGAGCATGGCTAGTTTCATTAGTTATTATTTCAACTATTGCTTGTAAGCGGATAATACGATTAATCATATAGATTGGTGTTCGATAACCATACATACCATCATCATTCCAAGTGGCAGGCCCATAATACTCAATAATTCTTTCTGGTGGCCAATCATCACCCTTCCACTTCTCCCACTTACCTACTTGGAGGGGTGATCTTTTCTGTCGCAATGCTCTTTTGTGTCTGTGGGTAGTATACACTGGGTATCCTAATTGTTCTCCATGTTCTGTGGGTAGGAGAAAGAAAGAAGGTCTGATGGTCCCTAAGATACATGCTCCTCCCCAATGTGATGGGAGTTGAGCATACGCTCGGTTTCCACAGATCCAATAAACCAGCAAGTTCGGGAAATCTGGCTAATGGGTTAGGAGGTTCAGGGTGTTTTATTCCTGACCACCATGACGTCTTTTTGGTAGTGGCATTATAAAACTTCTGGCTAAGACAGACCAGCTGTCCTACCTGTTGGGTGAACTGAGGTCCAGTTCTGGCATAGCAAAGACGTCCAACAATTGAGTGCGCTAACACCCATTCGCTAGTAGTCTTGTGTAATTTAGTCTGATTGTAAGTCTGAGAATAATTCAATTCTTGGGCCTCCCATGGCCACTGGTCACCCATCTGGGTTCCGCCACAGAAATAACAATCTGAGATCTTTAGACTGGATACTACTGCTCCAGCTAATTCTAGAAACAAATTCTGGGATGGATGGGGAATTTCAAACTTATTTACATGCATAGCTTCATAGAAAGTGTTATGGATGTGGTATTTAGATGACTTGTAGGCTTGGGTGTTCAGTCTTATATACACAATGGTTCCTGGATCTACTGCTCCACCTGCAATACGTAAACCAAACTTGTATCCTTGTTTCCATGCATTAGGATTACGGATCCGTAATTGCAAAGGGTTACAAGCACCTTTCTTACATTTGTCATCTGTTTTTGACTTAGTCAAAGTGGCAACTCGATTATCTCTCTGTTCATCTGTAATACCAGCATTCCATGTAGCATAAAAAACACACTCCCAGTTTGGGCAATAGTAATCTGCAGCTGGGGCAGTACTATATGACCCTTTCTTACCAGTACACTTTCTCCATCCCGTGGCACCTTCTGGGCACATATACTTATGATCATTGCGATAGGCTTTTTCCCAGGTACCACATCTGGAACGACTATCTCTGTTTATAACATCACATGCATCAAAATATAAAACAGCAGGTATACTAGCATCTTTAAGTGGTCGTGTAGCATTAATTATAGGTCTGTCTGCATCATTCCATCGTATTTCCAACGTATAATAGGATGGGTTCTGATGCGGGTTATAGCATACTCTGGAGTTACCTTTAATGCAAACATTTAGTTCAGTGGTGTTATAAATACACCGAGTCACTTTACCAGTGCAGGTATAGTGAGAATGGTAAATCAAAGTCTGAGTTACTTTCAGTCCAGTTCGAGTAGAAGTAATGCAAGCAGTGCATGGAGGTAAAGCATAAGTCAGTTCAAAACCTCCAAAACAGGCAACCAGGGCCAAGCAAAGGTAAAGATACATGTTGATTGGAGTTCTTCTGAATCCTCAGCTTGCAGATCTTGACCACGACGATCTTTTCTTCGTCCCGTGCGCTAATAAAGCAATTTCAACGGGAGCTGAGTGTTGATTGAAGATCCTCAAGTTGTCCATCACACAGTAACCAACTTAGCAATTTCAGTTGGCTTTTGAAGTATGGTTAATCAATGTAGTATCAAAGTAGTGTGCAAAATCACACGCAGATTGGGTTCATTGAAACAAAACTGTTGCTGCATGGAAAACAGCAATCCTCTTCGAAAGACTTGGCTACTGCAAGGCACTGTGACAAAGTGTCTAAGCTGCTGGCTGCCATCTCAGAGTAACTCGCAAAGGTGCATCAAGATGCTGTTCCGCGGTCCACTGCTCTGGTTCAGGATCAGCGGCGGGCTTGACTCTGCTGTGGTGGATCCAGGCGTCGATCTCGGCTACCTTTACTGCAGTTGGGGTAGACAGGATGACGGTGTATGGTCCCTTCCAATGGGGTTCCAGCGGTGTCTTCTTCCAATCTTTGATCCACACCGAGGTACCAGGCTGGTAGGGATGCAGGGGTTCAGTCAAGTTGATAGGCAACTGGTCTTGGATCCACGCATGGAGAGTCTGCAGAACAAAACTTAGAGCTAGGAGTTCTTGCCTGGTTATTTCTGAACCAATTTGGGCTAGACTTCCTTTAATTCCTTGCACTATTGGTGGGGGTTTACCATACAGAACTTCAAAAGGGGAAAATCCTGTTGACTTCACAGGAGCTGAGCGTATTCTGAGTAAGGCTATTGGGAGCACTTGGGGCCACTTCAATTTTGTCTCCTGACAAAGCTTAGACATTTGGGCTTTTAAGGTACGATTCATTCGCTCAACTTTCCCTGAACTCTGGGGTCTGTATGCAGTGTGGAGTTTCCATTGTATCTGTAAGGCTTTTGCTAACTGTTGAGTAACCTGGGAAACAAATGAGGGTCCATTGTCTGACCCTATTACTGCTGGAATTCCAAATCTAGGGACAATCTCTCTCAATAAAACTTTGGTGACTTCTCTAGCTTTTTCGGTTCTGGTTGGGAAGGCTTCTACCCACCCAGAGAAAGTACAAACTAATACTAATAGGTAGTGGTATCCACTGGCTTTTGGCATTTCAGTAAAATCAATTTGCAGGTGGTGCATGGGGGTTACACCTCCTGACTGAACTCGAGGTGGTGGTGTGGGGCCTTGCTTGGCATTGTTTTTGGCACAAATTAGACACTGGCGTGCTACTGAGGCTGATAGGGCTGGTAACATGGCAATGTAGAAATGTGGTCTAAGTGCTTTTTCCATAGCGGTCTTCCCATAGTGTGTGGCTTCATGGAAAGCTTTGACAAAGGCTGGTCCTAACAATTCGGGAATTACTATTTGTCCTGGGGGTTGACTGCCCTCTGCTAGTGGCAGTTCAATCCACCCATCTTTCAGTACTCCATCTTCTCTGTTACAGTAGTAGTCTAATTCTTTGGTGGTATATCGTGGTGTCCATGAGTTCAAGGGTACTGGAAACAATGCTGCCTGCATCGGCATGGCTTGTGGCGAAATTTGTCCTGTCATAGCTGCTTGTCGTGCTGAGGCATCTGCAAATCTGTTTCCTCGGGCAACTTCCTTTTCCTGCTTGATGTCCTCTGCAATGCATGACAGCTACACGAGTTGGGGCCCATACTGCATCAAGTAGCATCAGTATCTCGGGGCCATACTTGACTGATTTTCCTCCGGATGTGATGAGTCCTCTTTCTTTGTAGAGAGCTCCATGGGCATGTAAGGTGGTGAAGGCATACTTAGAGTCTGTATATACATTCAACACAAGTCTTTTACCTAGTAGTAGTGCTCGGGTAAGTGCTATCAATTCTGCTTTCTGGGCTGATGTGCCTGAGGCTAGGGCTGATGACTCAACAACTTCATGTTGAGTGACTACTGCATATCCGGCACAGCGTTGTCCATTGATGATGAGACTGCTTCCATCAACATAATAGATTTGGTCAGGATTGTCTATGGGCACATCTGTCAGATCAGGTCGGCTTGAAAATACAGTGTCCATGACTTCTATACAGTCATGCTCTGGGAGTTCTTCACTAATAGGTATCAATGTGGCTGGATTCAAGGCATGGCTCACTTCCAGTTGTATCTGTGGGTTTTCACATAGCATGCTCTGATATTTCAACATTCGGGAATTGGTGAGCCAATGATTTGCTTTCTGTTCCATAAGGGCAAGGACTGCATGTGGCACAGTGACTCGTATATTCTGTCCTAGTGTGAGCTTGTCTGCTTCACTCACCAACAATGCTGTAGCTGCAACTGCTCTCAGGCAAGGTGGCCATCCTTTGGCCACAGTGTCCAATTGTTTCGATAGGTATGCTACAGGTCGTTCCCAATTTCTGAGTCAGCATGCCTAAGGCATTTCCTTGTGCTTCATGTACAAACAAGTGGAAAGGCTTATGAACATCTGGTAGTCCAAGGGCTGGTGATGACATCAATTCTTCCTTCAACGTCTTGAAGGCTGTATCCTGCTCAGGTCCCCACTCCAGTGGCGACTTTTCTTCTCCTTTTGTGGCTTCATACAGTGGCTTAGCAATTTGGACAAAGTTGGGAATCCATATTCGGCAATATCCTGCCGCTCCCAGAAAGGCTCTTACTTGCTTTCTGGTTGTTGGGGTTGGAATTCTGCATACTGCTTCTTTTCTTTCTCTGCCTAATTTTTGGCTTCCTTGGGTTATGCGAAAGCCCAAGTATTTCACTTCTTTTTGACATAGTTGTGCTTTTGCTCTGGAAACTTTGTATCCAGCTTCATCTAGTAACTGCAAGAGGTCTTTGGTGGCTTGTATACATTCATTTTCTGATACAGCAGCTATCAGCAGATCGTCCACGTATTGGAGAAGCACTCTCTTCCCCGGGGCCACTGGATAGCTGGAAAGATCTTGATTCAGTGCAGCACTAAAGATGGTAGGCGAATTCTTGAATCCTTGGGGTAATCGCGTCCAGGTGAGTTGGCCCCCTCTTCCAGAGATGGGGTCCTGCCATTCAAATGCAAACAATATCTGACTCACGGGGGCTAATCTTATGCAAAAGAATGCATCTTTTAAATCTAAAACAGTGAAGTGGGTGGCTTCAGCAGGAATTAGTCCTAGAAGAGTGTAAGGATTGGGTACAACTGGATGTATAGTCTCAACTGCTTCATTCACTCTTCTTAGATCTTGCACTGGGTGGTAGTCATCTGTTCCAGGTTTTTTTACTGGCAGAAGTGGGGTGTTCCATGGGGATTGACATACTTTCAGTAGGCCATGTTCTAGTAATCTTTGCAAGTGGCGGTGGATGCCTTCAATTGCAGCTCTGGGGAGAGGGTATTGTTTGACATGTACTGGTGTAGCACTAGGCTTGAGAATTACAATTACTGGAGCTATATGTTTGGCTAGGCCTGGAGGACTGCCTTCTGCCCATACTCCAGGTGGGGCATCAATACTTTTCAAGGTTTGTTCGAAATAGGTGTCTTGGACAGAATCATCACTGTAATATCTCCATTCTTCCTCTCGGGGAACTGTGAGCAGCATTATTCCTGCTGGTTTGGCTTGCGAATTTACTGTCATTTGCATTTCTCCTCTTTCAGTGAAAGATATTTGGGCCTGTAGCTTGGCTAACATATCTCGTCCCAGTAGTGGCACTGGACATTCAGGCATGTAAAGGAATTGATGAGTTATTTGCTGTCCTCCTAGACTGCATATGCGATTCTGAAGAAAAGGTTTTGTAGCTTTGGCACCAGTTGCTCCTACGATGGTGACTGCTTTTGTAGAAAATGGGGCTATCTTCTTGTCTACTACTGAATGTTCTGCTCCAGTATCAATCATAAAGTTCATAACTTGGTCTCATATTTGTATTCCGACCATAGGCTCCTGGAGACCTAAAGCAAATTCGGAGCCCGGTCTGTCCTAATCCACATCATCTTCATCATAGGCTGTTGCCGCCAATGCTTGCACGGCTTCTCCTCTTTCACGCTGATGTTGCTCTCGATTGGCTCCTCCGCGATGTCGGGGACGGCCTCGTCTTTCTTCTCTCCATTGATGATTGTTTTCGTCATCTTTGTGGGCGTCTTCGAGTTGCGGGCATGCATCTCTCCAATGTCCTTCCTCCCTGCAGTAGGCGCATTGGTTTACGCCTAGTTGGGGCCGGCTTCCACCTCGGCCCCGCCCCCTTCCTCTGCTCCTTCGACTAGGGACACCTCCCCTTTTCTGTTCAACTATGGCCGCAGCCAAAAAATCAGCTGCTTTCTTCATCTTTCGATCACATTCTTTCTGTCTTTCATTATCACGATTCACATACACTTTATGAGCGACTTCCAATAACTGTGTTGCATTCATGCCCGCAAACCCTTCTAATTTCTGTAATTTACGTCTAATGTCTGGTTGAGACTGATTTACAAAAGCAGAATTCACCATGCATAAACTTCCTGGTGCATCGGGATCATAGGGGGTATACATTCTATATGCTTCAGTTAACCTCTCATAAAACACTGCTGGACTCTCATCTATGCCTTGGTTAACTTCAGTAACTTTGGAAAGGTTCATAGCTTTCTGGCCCCCCCTTTTCAGGCCTTGTAACAAGCCTTGGCGAAAACGGGCTAGGGCTCTGGATCCTCTTTCAGTATTCGGATCCCATCGGGGGTCTTCATTCGGGAATTCCCTCTGGGCTGCTTCCCGTTGGTCTATTCTTTCTCCTCCTCGTTCTGGAGGTACAGGGTTATCTGCCAGCCACCCAATAGCTGCTTTTTTAATTCGTGTCCGCTCCTCCGTAGTAAATAAAGTGGACAGGAGCTGACGGCAATCTGCCCATGTGGGTTGATGGGTTTCCATAATAGTATTCACTAATTCTGTAAGCTCTTGGGGTTTATTGGTATAGGAGGCATAATGCGTCCTCCAGTTTAACAAATCAGTTGTAGAGAAGGGGACATACACATAGCTTGGGGGTCCCGCTACCACCTCATTATCGTCATTCCTTACAGGCACTCCCGGGACGTGCCGTAAAGGCATCATCTTAGCAGTAGAGGTCTTTTGGGATCTAAGCGATATTTTTGTAACTTTCCTATCAGGGCTCTTTTTCTTCTTTTCTACAGGCTTATCAAGGGTTACTTTCTTTTCTATATGCTTTGTCTTAGATCTACTTTTTACTGGCAGGCTAACACTGGCGGTCGCTTCTACACTGTCAGTCTCACTCGGGGAATTCTCAGTTTCTTCCTTCTCTGTTTCTGAATCTGACTCGCCTCTCTCTGTCTCAGTAGAATCATCTTCTTCAACTAAAGGAAACTCTTCTTCCTGCTCTTCGGGAGGTGGCTCAGGGGTTGGGTCCCTCACCCGCTGTCTCCGGGGCTCTGGGACAGGACGCCGGGCTACTCTTACTGGGCCCGGGGTTCTAGGCTGTCGGGGAACTACTTCTTGGGAATCAGGATCGACCAGGATGGGTTTCTTCCTGGATTTCTCATTTTTCCCTTTCTTACTAGGCTGTTCTTTTTCTGTTTTCTGACTATGATCTGTTTTCGCTAACATTATTCTGCACTGCTCTTCATAGCAGCGCTGCGCCCAAGGAGGCGGATCTTCACAAATACTTAACCAAGAATCTATATAGGGGTACTGATCGGGGTGCGCTATCCGCACCCTATGGTGCACTAACTGGATAATTCCTACATTAAAGGTTCCCTCTCGGGGCCAGGTAGGGTCTAGATCGGGCCACTCCCTAGTACACAAAATCTGTAAACGGGCTGCAGTCATTTTAATACCATAATCTCCGGAATATCCCTCTTTAAAATGTGCGATCATACATTCTAATGGAGTGTTCCTAGTAGACCCCGCCCCTCCCATTTCGATGTGTGCGCGCAACAACAGACAGAAGGGAAAAGGAGGGCGGACCGTGGGTAAGGGGTCCTCACGGCCCTAGAAACGTATCAGGGAAACAAATAACAAGACAAGACGACAATCGCTTCCCCCTTTTTCGCGACCTGAACGCGGTCGCCCGGTCAGGAAATGCGCTAATCAGGGGTCCGCCTTCGCTTGGTCCGTGCTGCCAGACCTCTCATACACACCTCATTCACACAATCATGCTAGCAACGTATCCCAGAATGCATTCATTTCTATCTATTCTGACTAGTCTTGTTCAATTACCAAAATACAAGAAGACGGGAGTTTCGCCCTGCGAATACTCATGCGGGGGTACTCGGTCCGTCTTGGAGAGGTGATCAAGCTCTCTTACCAATTTCCAAGTTCAAATGGCAGCACTGCTCTCTCTTATCTGTCTAGACATACCAAATCAAAACTATACTCACCGGATCCGGTCCTCAAACTTCCCAAGCAGGCGCATGAGTTGGACCTCGGACTCCCCTCACTCGGGTTCGAGGCGTTGGCTCCAGCCGGGCCCGGCACCCGCCGAGGTCCGACCAACTCCCTCCGATGCAATGGACCGGCGGCGCCAGGAAGCAGCCCCCGTCGGAAGGGCGCGATCCCGGCAGGACCAAGCCTATAGAGGCGGAAAGTCGTGGTATATTGCCCTATATACACTCTGATTCCACAACTTCCCGGCCAACGCACCAAGAATATGTAGCAGCAGAGCGCAGACAAACCAATAATACCAGGAGTCTGTTCAGAAGGTCCAAATCATTTATTTGTGCACAAGTCTCAAGCAGAATCAAATTCAAAATGGCTGAGCAAAGTTCTCTGGCAATACAACAACTTTTATAGACTTTTGCTCTATTCTAGGTATAGAAAAACATTTCATTGGTCCCGGTAACCTCCCGTACCTCTTCTATTGGTCCCGGTACTGATATGATTATCCAATTATGTTCCTTCAGTGGGCTCGGCACCTGCTTACCCCCCTTCTAGTCCCAATTACAATGGCCTGTTCACCAACTCTATAACTTCTCTGTCAGCAGTTTTAAACATTACTTTCTGTATTTTTCCATCTGTTCTGCTTGTCTAAGCTAATTCAATACTCTTACTGAGTTCTTATTCTATAGCAGCATATTGGGGGATGTGCAATTCCTATGGGCCTCTTCACAAGCTTCATTTACAGGTCAAGCTAGTTAGGCTTGCTTATGTCAGACACTGTGGATCACAGGCCTACACCTGCCACAATCCCAGATGGTTAGGAAGGACTAATCCAGTCATGCCCCCTCATGACTGGAAGGCTTTCCCTACCTTTACCAAATCCTGTAAGGTCTCCTTTTAAAACAAAGGACACATGCCTTACATCACGTGAAAACCTAAGAATTGCTCTCTTCCCTGGCTTTGTCCACATCTCCACTGGACTCCTTCACCAGGGATATTTTTCTTTTTCTTGCAGCTCGTCCTTATATGGTTTTCATTTCCATTTCGTCTTTTATCCAGTTACCATACTACAGTTCTAAAAGGACCTGGACTTGCTGCCTGCAGACTGAAGATATCATCTGCACTTTTTTCACGTAAACCATCCTGGTTATTCAAGGGCTAGAATTCCTAAATGAATCTAGACTGCTCCTTGTCAAAGAGAGCATTCCCCTGACTCTGTCAATCATAACCAGGGAGAAAGGTTTTCTTGCATGTCTTCAAGCAGGTATTACCCTTCTTGTTATTAGATGCACCGTTCTCTCTCTACATACTCCTATGTGGGTATAGTTATATAGGCTTGTTTCTACCTACATATGTGGAGACATGTATATATCTATATGCAGATATATTTATATCTATATATCTATATCTATATGTATCTATGTGTATTTATGCCCATGTATATCTCTATATATGTATCCACACATATATATATATATATATATATATATAAGACATATCATCATAGGTAGATGTGTACCTAGATACTTATCTATCTATCTGTCAAGGTTCATATATGCATATATTCCTATATGACTCTTACAGCTGGGCACTACCCTTATCAATGCTGTGCCAGCATTCATAGGGTTCTACATATACAACCAATCTCTGTGATAATTAACAAATTTCTTACCATAACCCTTCAGGTTTAGGTACCTCTGAAGCTCTCCATGTATCATTATCTTTCCTACCTAACATCAATTAGGAAAGATGTTACTGATCTTCAGTTAATCAGAGGCTATAACGCCTCGGACATCTGTCCTTATTTCTCATCGGATACAGGGGTCTTCAATACCCCTTCTCTTCTACAAGGACTATTTTCTATTTGTCCGTCCAAATTGGTCAAACATATCTCATTTTGGTCCTAGGATTGTGCTATTCTCGAACCAAAAGACTTTAAGCCTTGTCTGATACAGCCTTCTGCGTTTTCTGCTGAAGTCCTTCCTCATTACACCACCCAGTTTTTCCCTGGGGCTACTCTCACCCTTGAAGGTTCTAACTTTCATCTGTCCTTCTACAGTTTGATTACCTCTACTTCACAGTGAGGTACTCCTTGAGGGTTTTCTACTGGTTCTTACTAACAAAAGAACATAAGATATACCATACTGGGTCAGACCAAGGTCCATCAAGCCCAGTATTCTGTTTCCAACAGTGGCCAATCTAGGTCATATGTACCTAGCAGTTTCCCCAAGAGACACAAGTTCCACAATGCTTGTACTGGGTCAAGCATTGATATCTTCGGTCACTTCTTAATAATGGTTTATGGACCTTTCCTCCAGGAACTTGTCCAAACCTTTTTTAAACCCAGCTACACTAACAGCCTTTACTACATCCTCCGGTAACAAATTCCAGAGTTTGATTACACGTTGAGTGAAAAAATATTTTCTTTTATTAGTCTTAAATAGTTTACCCTGTAGCTTCATTGCATGTCCCCTAGTCTTTCTATATTCTGATAAGGTAAACAACCGATCTACGTTTACCCGTTCCACTCCGTTCATTAATTTATAGACTTCTGTCATATCTCCCCTCAGCCGTCTCTTTTCCAGGTTAAAGAGCCCTAACCTTTTTAGCCTTTCTTCATAGGAGTATCCTTCCATCCCCTTTACCATTTTGGTGGCTCTTCTCTATACCTTTTCTAAAATCGCTATATCCTTTTTAAGATACGGCGACCAGAATTGCACACAGTATTCAAGGTACGGTCCCACCATGGAACGATATAGAGGCATTATAATATCTTTTGTTTTATTTTCCATTCCTTTCCTTATCATACCTAGCATTCTATTTGCTCTCTTGGCCGCTGCTGCACACTGGGCCGAGGGTTTTAACATGGTATCCAGTATGACGCCTAAATCTTTTTCCTGGGTGGTGGTTCCTAATGTGGAACCTTGCATCGTGTAACCATAGTTTGGGTTGTTCTTCCCTAGATGCATAACCTTGCACTTGTCCACATTAAATTTCATCTGCCATTTTGATGCCCAGTCTTCCAATCTATCAAGATCCTCTTGCAATTTTTCACAATCCTCTTGGGTTTTAACAATTTTAAATAGTTTTGTGTCATCTGCAAATTTGATAACCTCACTCATTCCACTTTCCAGGTCATTTATGAATATGTCAAAAAGCAGCGGACCCAGCACAGATCCCTGGGGTATACCACTATTCACCTTTCTCCATTGGGAAAATTGGCCATTTAGCCCTACCCTCTGCTTTCTATCTTTTAACCAGTTCCTGATCCACAATAGTACACTGCCTCCTATCCCATGACTCTTTAGTTTTGCCAAAAGTCTCTGATGAGGGACCTTGTCAAAGGCTTTCTGAAAGTCCAGATACACAATATCAACCGACTCACCTTTGTCCACCTGTTTATTCACTCCTTCAAAAAAACATAACAGATTAGTAAGACAAGATCTTCCTTGTCTAAAGCCATGTTGGCTGTCTCCCATTAGGTTGTGACTATCTACATGCTGAGTAATTTTATTCTTTATGATGGTTTCTACCATTTTTCCCGGTACTGACGTCAGGCTCACCGGTCTGTAGTTTCCTGGATCACCCCTGGAACCCTTTTTAAAAATTGGTGTTACATTGGCGATCCTCCAATCTTCAGGTATTAGAGATGATTTTAATGATAGTTCACAGATTACTGATAGCAGGTCTGCAATCTCATATTTCAGTTCTTTCAACACCCTTGGATGTATACCATCCGGCCCAGGTGATTTGCTACTCTTCAGTTTATCTAATAGTTGTAAGACATCTTCCCAATGTATTGATATTTCCTTCAATTCTTCCGCACCTTTAAATACCACTTCAGTCATGGGTAACATCCCTACATCTTCCTCAGTAAAGTCCGAAGCAAAGAATTCATTCAGTCTCTCCGCTATCGCCTTGTCGCCTCTTAGTGCTCCTTTAACCCCTTTATCATCTAATGGACCAACTGACTCTCACAGGTTTTTTGCTACGAATGTACTTGAAAAGGTCTTTATTTCACGTTTTTGCTTCCGCAGCAAGCTTCTTCTCAAATTCTCTCTTTGCCTGCCTTATCAATGCCTTATCAGTGCTTGTGCTGCTTCCAGGTTTCGTCGTTTGGCTCTTTTTTCCATTTCCTGAAGGATGCTTTTTTGGCAACAGCCTCTCTGACCTCACCTTTAAACCATGCTGGTAGTTTTTTGGACTTCCTTCCACTTTTCTTAAAGCGTGGAATACAGCTGGTCTGGGCTTCCAAGATAGTATTTTTCAACAACACCGAAGCTTGATGTACGTCTTTAACCTTTGCAACTGCTCCTTTTAGTTTTTTCTTAACTGTTTTCCTCATTTTATCATAGTCTCCCTTTCGAAAGTTAAAAGGTAGTACTGTGGATTTCCTTACTATCCCTCCTCCACTAATTAAATCAAAGGCGATCATGCTATGATCACTATTGCCAAGTGGCCCCAACACCCTTATCTCTTGCACTAGATCTGGTGTTCCACTAAGGACTAGGTCTAATATGGCTTCCCCTCTGGTCGGTTCATGAACCAGCTGCTCCAAGAAGCAGTCATTTATTTCATCTAGGAACTTTATCTCCCTAGCATGTCCTGACGTGACACTGACCCAGTCGATACTGGGGTAATTGAAATCACCCATTATTATTACTGCGCTGTAACTTTTGTTAGCTTCCTTGATTTCTTTGAGCATTTCATCATCCATTTGGTCATTCTGGCCAGGTGCTCGATAGTACACCCCCACTGCCATTGCCTTCCCCCTTTTGTATGGAATTTCAATCCATATAGATTCTACAGCAGATTTTGTTTCCTGCAAAACTTTAATCCTTTCTGAGTCAATGCCCTCTCTAACATAGAGCGCAACCCCTCCACAGATCCATGTGAAACTCAATAAACGTTTTACAATACCACCAGGTGAGGTCCATATTGGAATATTGCTCTCCAATATTTTTTTATTATGATCACCTACACCTAGACTCCCATCTGGAAGTCCTGGTTTAGTCTAGCTGTTTCACAGCGTCTCTCTTTTTATTTCAACTCCTACCCTCCATCCCCAGGATGCCTGAGGTTCTGAGGGAAAGTATGGCTCATCTTAGATTCGCAACATGCTAGGACTCCCTCCGGGCATCTTAGCTTGGGAGTCCCCATATGTGAAGACTCATTCCTGCTTGTTCCTGGAGAGAGCACAGTTACTTACCTGTAACAGGTGATCTCTGGGAACAGCAGGAATAAGTCTTCACAACCCACCCACCTCCCCTAGGAGTTGTATTTCTCTATCTCTATTTTTCCCTCTCTCTCTCTCTTTGTCTCAGCTTTAAAACTTAACTGAGGAGAGGCAGTTGGGAAAGGCGGGAAGGCAGCACGCAGGCGTGGTGGGATGCTCCCAAAAGCGTTCTGATTGGACGCTGGGGAGCGTTCCCGCACGGGCTCCGTCGGTACTGACGTACCCATATGTGAAGACTTATTCCTGCTGTTCCCAGAGATCACCTGTTACAGGTAAGTAACTGTGCTTTCCCTGCTTGTTCACAGAGAAAAGGTAGTTACTCACTTGTAGCAGGTGTTCTTTGTGATCAGCAGGAATAAGTCCTCATAACCCTCCCACCTTCCCAAAGAGTTGTCTTCTGCTACAGCTTTGTGATCATACTGGAAAAGATGGCGCCACAGCAGGCAGGAAGGAAGGCACAGGTGTGGTGGAACCTCCCAAAAGCTTCCAATAGAAGCTGGGGAGCATTCCCCTCGTGGGGCTCCGTTGGTGACATCACCCATACATGAGTACCTTTTCGTGCTGTCTATGGAGAACACTTGCTATAGGTGAGTAACTATGCTTTCTAGAGAGAAATGTCAATATAAGGCTTACGAAAAGGCTCCGACACACATAGCACAGCCCCTCCACAAGTCTGCCTCAATGACATAACACATGCCCCCCCACCGTAACACAGCATACTGCTCATTCCCTCAATGACACAGTACATCCCCACCGTAATCTCCTACCTGTGACCCAACTCTCTGGTGAAAAAGCACCCTGCCCTCGTGACACAACACATTGCTTATCCCCCAATTACAGACCCCCCCCAAGTGACAATCAGTCCACAAGACACAACATACTTGTGCTCTCCCCTTCCTCCAGTGACACATAACACATACCCCTTCCCTACACATACACACACACGGTGTGTGGTTGCTACCTAATTTGTAGTTAACTTATAGCCCTAATGATAACTCTGTTTTTTTTTTGTATTCACAGTGCCTCTGACGTCCACAGCCCAGACAGACATCTCCCCACATACAGGTGAGGAAGAAAAGCAAGTATTTGAACCAGCTGATTCATTTTCGATGCAGAGCGAATCTGCAGCGGTGCAGCCCGTCATTGGGATCAGCCAGCGGATGAGAGTTAACTCTAAAGAGAAGAAGGATCTCGGGACTCTTGGTGAGAAATCAGCTAATAATTATATATCTTCATTCAGCACTCAACCTTCCTACTCCCTCCCAGCCATGTCCTGTCTCCGCATGCACCTTCCAGACCCCACCCAAACTGACACCTTAACTTCTGCTCTCATACACATACACTTCCCATTTTACTTCCTGGACCCTAGCAGCACTCATCCTTTCTGGAACCCTCTCCCTCATTTTCCCTCTTTTGTCTTCAACACATACCCTTAGCCCGTATACTTCCCTTCAAGCCCTTATCCTCAGGAACTCTGCTTCTCTGGGAACAAGCAGGAATCAGTCCTTACATATGGGTGACGTCGGCGGCGATGGAGCCCACGCAGTAACCTTTCCCCAGCTTTCAAATAAAGCCTTTTGGAGATGTACCATGCATGCATGGTCCCCTTTGCGCCCAAGGGTGCCATCTTGCCTCAGTCTCCTTTTTTCTGTGGAGCCCATCGGACATGTGTCTGTTTCCCCCTGAAAAAGTTGATTCTCTGGGAACAAGCAGGAAGTCAGTCCTCACATACGGGTGACATAGGCGCCGACGGAGCCCTTGTGTGGAGCAAATCCCCAGCTTTCTAAGAAAGCCTTTGGGAACTACATCGCGCATGTGTGGTCCCCTTCCTGCCCAAGGGTGCCATCTTGCTCAGTCTCCTTTTTTCCGCGGAGCCCTTCGGACATTGTCCAATAGTTACCGTGAAAAAAGTGATTAAAATATTTAAAAGTTTCTTCTTTTCCTCCGGTTCGACACCAGTTCCCCTTCTCGCCTTCGGCTCGGTACACCAGTATCGAGTCCGGTTTGATTTTTCGGTTTTTGTCCTTCGTGACTAGCGTTCACGCTCTTTTTCTTTTTCACTGGCAGCCCGGGTCTTCGACCTCGCAGGGGCCTTTTTTCCCTCAGTGGCTGCCAGCGGGTTTAAGAAATGTGATCGGTGTACAAAATTAATGTCCTTCACCGATACACATGACTGCTGTCTCCGGTGCCTCGGGCCTGACCACAACCCGAAGGTCTGTGGCCTTTGTAGGAAAATGTCCTCGAAGGCCCTGAGAAGCCGCCAGCAGTAGCATGATAGGAATTTTGCTGAGTCCGTACCTTCGTGAGCCCAGACCTCGTCTAAGGCCTCTACATCTCGGGAACACTCTGAGCCCAAGCATCGTAGAGGTTCCTCAGAGAGGCGGTCTCCCTCACGGGAACATCGAAGGAAGGAAAAATCCTCGAAGGTGGCTGCGGCGTTGGATGGCTGTGAACGGCCTAGTTCCTCCCGGGACCGGTCACGGAGCCCTGAGCGCCGGCCCGGATCCTCGGAGATGGAGCATCCAGCAAAGCTTCCTCGACGGGATGATAAGCAGCCGAAGTAGGTAACAACTGTCCTTGTTGAGGACTCTCCTCCGGGAGAACTGGTGTCGGGACCTGACTCAGTGACTGCGGAGCCTTCTGAGCTCGGTCTCAGAATGGTGGCCCTGCAGCGCAGCATGTCTGCCTTCATGGAACAGTAGCGGGCGCTGATAGCCGGTCTCACCGGTCCTTCCGCCCCGACTACCGGGCCACCGACGTCCAAGTTGACACCGGAGGCCGAGCCGATCCTCGAGACCATGCGTACTTGAGTTGATTTTTGGCTGAGGTCTTCCTCGACCTCCCGTTCGGGACCAAGGTCATCGCCACCAGTTCCACCGGCGTTCGGGCAGTCGAAGCCAAAGCCCTCAAGGCCAGAGCCACTCGATTCCTCTTCAGAGGCATCTGGCTGGGAGACTGAGGAAGAAGAGTCACCGGACACCTGTCGGTACAAGGATGTCCCATCCGATTCCATGGTGTCTGAGCCTTGGGAGAAGGTCCCGCCCCCCCCCCCCCCCAGAGGACACTAGGTTCTTGGACTTTGTAAGGGACATGCCAAAGGCTTTGGCATTCCCTGCGGAGTCCGAGGATGATCCTCGGTGCCGGTGCTCAGCAGACAGATCGATTTGATTTATCGGGTCCGCAAGAGTCCTGGATTCCAAAAAGCACAATTGCCGCACAACTCCATGGCTGTGGAATCAGCCTTGTGCCAGCTCAAGAGCCAGAAGACGCACTCCTCGGTGCCTCCTGGCAGGGAGGCCCGCAACTTGGATGCCCTCGGCAGGAAGTGCTACCAGGGTTCTATGCTGAAATGTCGGATCCAGGCATACCAGCTGTACATGGGCATGTACTTGCGAGATCTAGCGAAGGAAATAGCCGGGTTCTCGGCTGGTCTCTCCGAGGGACCTTTGCAGTGCTTCAAGAGCCTATCCACTGGAGTCCATGTGTGCTCGAAGTTCATGACTTGAGTGGCCTATGACGGGTTCGAGTCAGCGGCCCAGGTAGCTGCGGCGGGTATCGGTACATGCTACCAGGCATGGCTACAGTCGTCAGACCTCGAGCAATGAGTTCAGGACGATGTCCCATGCCGGGGAGAGAACCTCTTCGGCAAACCCATGACCGAAAAGGCTGCTGAGCTTGAGACCAAGTACATGACCAGGACACGGCTCTCAAAGAAGACCTCTGCCCCTTCTAAGAAGAAAGGCTCGGGTAAGAAGCCCTTTTTCCCGAGGAAGGGTGCTGCTTACCGAAGCTATCCCCAACAGGGGCAGCAGGCCAAGGGACAGGGGCATGGCCCGTGTAAGCAGAAAGCCTCCAAACCCCAGGCACCGGCTCCGGCTCAGCCTGGGAGTGGCTTTTGACTTTCAAGGCATAGCCCCTCTCACCACAGGAGACAGGCAATGCACAGGAGGAAGGCTTATCCTGTATGCCCACAGGTGTCCAGCCATCACCACACGCCTGGGTCCTACAGATAGTCCATCAAGGCTATCTACTCCATTTGACCCAGGTGCCTCCACCTTACTTTCCAGGAGAGCCTCTCAGGTCTCCTCTTCACCAGGACCTTCTTCTGAAGAAGTTAGTGGATCTTCTTGAGGATCAGGCGATAGAACCAGTGCCCCACCACCTACAGGGCAAGGGGCTTCTATTCCAGGTACTTTCTGGTACCAAAAAGGACAGGAGGCCTCAGACCCATCCTCGACCTTCGCAACTTAAACAAATTCCTGGTGAGGGAGAAGTTCAAGATGCTTTCCCTTGGAATATTGCTGCCTTACCTCTGCCAGGGAGACTGGCTGTGCTCCTTAGACCTAAAGGATGCGTATACACACATCCTAATTCATCCAGACTACAGACAGTATCTACGATTTGTGGTGGGAGGAAACCACTATCAGTACAGAGTACTTCCCTTTGGCCTGGCCTCCGCCCCCATGGTATTCACAAAGTTCCTGGCGGTGGTGACCACCTTCCTCAGACTTCAAGGAGTTTTTGTCTTCCCCTACCTAGATGACTGGCTCATCAGAGCCACGTCAGCCATGGAGGTCCAACAGGCCACATCTCGCATCATTCAGGTGCTTCAGCATCTAGGGTTTGTAATCAATTACCCCAAGTCTACCCTAGTGCCCACTCAACAACTAGAGTTCATTGGGGCCAGACTAGATACCCTTCAGGCAAGGGCTTATCTGCCAGTAGACAGGGCACAGAGACTCCTGGCTCTGACACGTCAAGTGAGTTGAAGGTCCCAAATATCAGCAAGACACTTCCTGTGCCTCCTTGGGCACATGGCCTCCACAGTCCATGTGACACCAGATGCCTGCCTCCACATGCGAACAGCTCAGTGGTGCCTCAGGGACCAGTGGACTCAAGCCTCAGGAGGACTCCGAGACAGAGTCAAAGTGTCCAGAAGACTGGTATAGTCCTTGGAATGGTGGCTTCAACCATTACACTTGGGGGCGGGGGTGACCTTTCAGGCTCCTCGACACACGAGGATCCTGACTACGGATGCATCCTTGCTGAGCTGGTGAGCCCATTGCCAGGGGCTTTGCGCTCAGGGTATGTGGTCTCCGAACGAGAGCACATAACAAATCAATTTCTTGGAACTTCGTGCCATTCGCCTGGCTCTACGAACTTTCTGTATGACCTAGATTGGCCACTGTTGGAAACAGGATACTGGGCTTGATGGACCTTGGTCTGACCCAGTATGGCATATCTTATGTTCTTATGTTCTGTCAAACTTTGGCTCATCAGTCTGTCTTGGTACAAACAGACAACCAAGTAGCCATGTTCTATGTGAACAAGCAAGGAGGCACTGGGTCCTGCCTGCTGTGTCAGGAAACCCCGGACCTCTGCTCCTTTGCAGTCTGGCATGGCATGCATCTGAGAGCAGTTTACCTGCCAGGCCAGGAAAATTACTTAGCCGACAGGCTAAGCAGGATTCTGCAGCCCCACGAGTGGCAGCTGGACAAGAGTATGGCCCAATGGCTTTTTCAGACCTGGGGACAGCCAACACTGGATATGTTTGCAAGCCCACACAATCACCAGTTGTCCCAGTTTTGCTCCAGGCAGCCACATCCAAACAGGGTGGCTGCCAATGCCTCTCTCATCTCATGGTCTGTGGGCCTCCTGTATGCGTTTCTTCCGATGCCTCTGGTGGCGAAAACTCTGTTAAAGATTCTCCAAGACAAAGCCTCGGTCATCCTGGTAGCCCCAAGATGGCCGAGACAGCCCTGGTTTCCGCTTCTACTTCAACTAGCGGTGGAGGCCCCAATTCCCCTGGGGTCCTCTCCGAACTTCCTGTCTCAAGAGGGCAGCACTATCCTGCACCCCAACCTCAGCTCTCTCAACCTAATGGCATGGCTGCTGAAAGGGTAGTTCTTGCACCACTCCTCCTTCCGAAAAACGTGGAAGAAGTTTTCCTGGCCTCAAGGAGGCAGTGAACTAGACGGACCTAAGGCTTTAAGTGGTGTAGATTTGGGATGTAGTGTGAAAAGCAGAAAGTGAATCCTTTCTCCTGCCAGGTTGCAGTGGTACTACAGTATCTTCTCCACCTTTCGGATTTGGGCCTTAAGTCCAACTCCGTCAGAGTTCACCTCAGTGCCTTGGCTGCACACCACTTTCCAGTAGAGGGAAAGCCTCTTTCTGCACATCCTTTGGTGTCCAGGTTTCTGAGACGCCTACTTCTACTGAAGCCCCAAGTTCGCCCTCCGGCAACCGAGTGTGATTTGAATGTGGTCTTAGGGCAGCTTACTCGTCCGCCATTTGAGCCGATGGCAACCTGCCATCTACGCTACCTTTCTTGGAAGGTAGTTTTCTTGGTGGCACTAACATTGGATCAGTGAGTGAGTGAGCTTCAGGCCCTGGTGTCCGACAGGCCTTATACAAGGTTCTATAGGAACCGGGTGGTACTCCGCACACACCCCAAGTTCCTTCCGAAAGTGGTCTCTTCGTTCCACCTCAACCAGGAGGTAGTACGACCTACCTTCTTTCCCAGGCCGCATGCCAGTCGGGCAGAGACAGTTCTGCATACCCTGGACTGTAAGAGGGCGTTGGCCTTCTACATTCAGTGTGCGCAAGACCATAGAAGGGCTTCTCAGCTCTTCGTATCCTATGACCCCAGTAAGCTGGGGATGGCCGTCTCCAAGCGTATGCTGTCCACCTGGGTAGCGGACTGTATTGCCTGGGCATACAGGGCTGCTGATCTTCCACTGCAGGGTCGTGTTACAGCCCACTGGGTCAGGGCTATGGCGGCATCAGTGGCTCACTTCCGCTCTGTTCCACTAGCAGACATCTGCCGAGCCACCACCTGGTCTTCGGGTCAGACTTTCGCAACTCATTACTGCCTGGATAGGGAGTCCCAACGGGACAGTGCTTTCGGCCAGGCTGTACTCTGTAACCTTTTCGAGGTCTAGGCAACTCCTGCCCTCAGACCCTTCTGTGTCAGGCTACTGGAGTGCTACTCTCTCAGTTAGATTCCTATTGTGGCTGCTTGCGGCTGTCATAGAGGGAGCCTATTTTTCAGTTGTGGGTTCTCGGTAGCCTATAGCTGGGGAGTCCCATATGTGAGGACTGACATCCTGGCTTATTCCCGGAGAAAGCATAGTTCCTCACCTGTAACAGGTGTTCTCCGGGGACAGCAGGAATCAGTCCTCATGACCCTCCCTCCTCCCCTTGGAGTTGCAGTCCTATTATTATATTTTGGTTTTTTTGCCGTCTTTTTAGATATGTCATTTGACTGAGCAAGATGGCACTCTTGGTCATGAAGGGGACAGCGCATGTGCGATGCAATTCCCAAAAGGCTTTCTTAGAAAGCTGGGGATTTGCTCCGCATGAGGACTCCGTCAGCGCCGACGTCACCCATATCTGAGGACTGATTCCTGCTGTCCCCGTAGAACACCTGTTACAAGTGAGTAACTACACTTTTTTTTTCTGTCTTGTTATCCTGCTTTTCACCGGTTGCATACCGGTTTCCTCCCGTCTCCAGATTCCTCTCGCATGGGTTTTCGCGCCTTTTCTGGCCGGGCCTAGAGAATTTGACCTCATGGGAACTGTCTTCCCCACCATAGCCTCGGTCAGTGGCATCAAGCCATGCGACCGCTGCGCCCATAACATGTTGTGCATGGAGCCACATGATTGTTGCCTTCAGTGCCTCCAGCCAGATCATGATGCCTTGGTGTGTGGTCTCAGCAGATGACCCCTATGAGGCCGCAAGAAGTATGAGTTGATTTTTCCGAAGACTGACTCAGCCCTGGAGTCATCTGCGGGGCCAGCGCCCTTGAAGGCTGTTGTGGAGGCTTCCTTCTCACATGACGACAGTGCTGCCTCAGAGCGTGCCGATCCGGGGCTCCCTCAAGGAGGGGTGCCCCTCAAAGAGCCTGACATCAGTAGCCTCCTCAGGTGACGAGCCCGGGACCATGGGGAAGTCTCACAGCACCTAGCCTCGGAACCATCAACGCGAGGGTGATGGCCAAAAGCATCTCTCAAAGCTGCCCTGGCAGGAGAAAGCACCATCGGCATTCAGGGATTGGTTTCGGTCCTCCGAGGCCATCCTTCTCGAGGATACCCTCTCGACAGCACCAGCGTCAGGGCAGAGGTCTTCAGTACCCGTGCCAGGGTTGCGGAGCCATCGGGCATCAAGACCACGATAGCAGCCTTAGAGTGCAGTCTGACTGCCTTCATGGCCCAAAAGCAGGCTATGGTGCCCGGTTCCTCTGGGTCATCAATCCCAACCACCGGCCCCTCCACCGCGAGGTAGAGCCAATCCTAGAGCACCACTAGCCCCAAGACTGTCCTCGGGCCCGGTCAGGACCAAGGACTTCCCCGCATAGCGCACCCGACTCAGGGTGCAGGGGCATCGGGACCCCCGGGCCATCAGGGTTGAGCTCCAACCCAGGGAACCTTTGAAGTCTCTTTGGACTCCGGTTCGGACCAGGATACAGAGGATGACAAGTCCCTGGACACCTGGCTCCATAGGGATGTGTCCTCTGACTCTTCCCTGCTGATGACCCAGTGCCAGTCCCCATTGAAGGACCTAGTCTTCCTGGACTTCATGAGGGACATGGCAAAGGCCCTTGCCTTCACCGCCGAGTCAGAGAAGGAGCCTCGGGCAGAAGACCTCGAGATCCTCCATTATGAGGCTCCCCCCCAAATAGGCCCTCACAGTGCCTGTTCCTCCTATTCTGGAGTGGCTGCTCTTCAGAATGTGGAAGACCCAGGCCTCGGTTCCCATCGTGAGCAGGTGGCTGGACTCGATGTACCGGGTCTACCGGAGCCCTGGCTTCCAAAAAGATCAACTGCCCCATAACTCCATGGTGGTATAGTCGGCATGCGGAGGCCTGCACTATTTATTTATTTAGAGGTTTTTTTCTATACCGCGTTCTTTAAAATCAGCTCGGTTTACATTCAACAGTAAATTTGTACAGTGCTGGCACACCAGCACTGTACTTACAAAGAACAGGTTATGCAACTTGGGCTAACAGGGGATAACTATGTACAGGCTGTACAGTAGCCTGGCTACTCCGTGAGTAGCTATATACAGGCTAAACAGGCTATATACAAGCTGAGCGGTGGCTGTTTACAAGCGCATCCCAGGGAGTCTGGTTGTGCTAATATATAGGGCTTTGGCTGTGGGTAGGGCGAGTGTGGCTGGATGTTGTGTGTCTCCGTTGAGTGAGAAGTGCTGGATGAAAAGATGGTGTTTCAGGGCCTTCCTGAATTGAAGTAGGTCCGTAATGGCCCAGATGTCGGGCGGGAGGGCATTTCAACATGTGGGTGCATAGTACATGAATGCTCTACTTCTGGTTGCTTGAGTGCATTTCGTGATCTTGCTAGGGATGCCCTGGGCAGGAAATGCTTCCAGGGTTCAATGCTCATCAGCCAAATTCAGGCCTACCCACGGACATGGTAAAACTCGCGGGTTCACGGCTGATCTCTGGAATTAGTTACCTGAGGATGTAGTAAAGGCTGTTAGTGTAGCTGGGTTTAAAAAAGGTTTGGACAAGTTCCTGGAGGAAAGGTCCATAAACCATTATTAAGAAGGGACCCAGGATATCAATGCTTGACCCAGTACAAGCATTGCGGAACCTGTGTCTTTTGGAGAAACTGCTAGGTACGTATGACCTAGATTGGCCACTGTTGGAAACAGGATACTGGGCTTGATGGACCTTGGTCTGACCCAGTATGGCATATCTTATGTTCTTATGTTCTCTCTGAGGAACCTCTTCAGTGGTTCCAGATCCTGGTCTCCATAGTCCAGGAGTGCTCCAAGTTTATGACTCGGGCAGCCTATGATGGATTCCAGTTGGCAGCTAGAGTATCAGCGGTGGGTATTAGTGCCCGCTGCTAGGCCTGACTACAGTCTTCCAACCTAGAGCAATGGGTACAGGACAAGTTGGTTGATGATCCTTACCAGGGAGAGAACCTCTTCAGCAAACCCGTGATGGAAAAGGCCGCCAAGCTGGAGTCCGAGTTCATGACCAGGACCAGGCTCTCCAAGAAGACCGCTGATCCTTCCCGAAGGAAGGCTTCAGAAAAAAAGCCCTTCTACTCAAAAAAGAGGAAGGCTTACGGAAGCTACCCTCAGTACATGACCTTCCCAGCTCCGCAACAGTGCCAGCAGGCCAAGGGACAAGGGCATGACCCTCATAAGCCTAAGACCCACAAGCCTCAACCTGTGCCTCAGGCACAACCTTGGGGGTGGGGGGTTTACTCCTGGGGCATAGCCTCTCTTCCCCCAAGAGAGCCTGCCTTGCAGCACACCAGGAGGCATTTGGTGTTTTTTTACCGACTGCTGGCCCACCATCACCACAGATGGGTGGGCTCTGCAGGTGGTGAAGGAGGGATACCTCCTCCACCTCTAACAGATGCCCCTGCCATTCTTTCCAGGAGAGCTCCCATTGCATCCCCCTTTATCAGGACCTGCTTCAGCAGGAACTCGCAAACCTTATGGCAGATAGGGGGGTGGAACCTGTCCCCCTCAAATTCAGAGGCAAAGGGTTCTACTCCCACTACTTCCTGTGACCAAAAGGACTGGGGGGGGGGGGGGGAGAGTTTTGGCCTTTCCTAGACTTGTGAGACCTCAACAGGTTCGTGGTGAGGGAGAAATTCAAGATGGAACATTGCTGCCATACTTCTAGCAGGGAGATTGGCTATGCTCCTTGGACACATCACATAACCTCAGAGAATGTATAACAGTACATGATACCGCCTAAACAATGGATGTAAGGAAAATGTTTTCAGCACCACTGTATATAGACCACCTTGTATATAGCTCAAACCAATCTAGCACACAATACAACACACACTCAACTAAATTTCACCCTCACTGCATGTATAACACACACACTTTACCTGATTGTTTGCTGTGATACCACCTTGATTATTAAGATAAGGCGGTTTAGAAATACTGTTAAATAAATAAATAAATAAATAAATCTAAAGGATGCCTACATGCACATCCTTATCCACCCTCTTCACAGGCAGTACCTCCACTTCATGATGGGAGGTCACCACTATCAATACAAGGTTCTTCCCTTCAGTCTGGCCTCTGCCCCGAGGGTCTTCACCAAGTGCTTGGCAGTGGTCGCCACCTTCTTGCGTCTCCAGGGGCTGTTTATGAGCCAGTTGTCCAGATATAGGAAGACAAAGGGCGGCACCACCTCAGAAGACCACAAGATGATGGCCCATACCATCCTCATTCTGGAACATCTGGGGTTCATCATAAACTACACAAAGTCCCATCTCCAGCCAATGCAATTCCTGGAGTTCATAGGGGCAGTGCTGGACACCATCCAGGCCAAGGCCTTCCTCTCTCTGGACAGGGCCCAGTGCCTCCAGGTGCTCACAGGGCACCTCCAGGGTAAACCCTCAGCCTCTGCCCGCCTCATGCTCTGCCTTCTAGGCCACATGGCGTCGACGATGCACGTCACCCCGGACACCTACCTGCACATGTGGCCGGCCAAGTGGGCTCTCAGCTCCCAGTGGTTGCAGGTAGTCGTGACCCACTCTCTGGCTGACTCCCATGATTGGTGGCGGCAGCTCCAGCACCTGCAGGCCAGAATGCCCTTCCAGGCCCCCCACCCCCAAAGGATCCTCACCACGGATGCCTCCAAACGGAGCTGGGGGGCCCATTGTGACAACCTCCACACTCAGGGCAGCTGGTCGCAGGAGGAGAGCCTCCAGCAGATCAACTTCCTGGAGCTCTGAGCGGTAGCGCTTGTCCTCCGGGCCTTCCATCACCACCTTCAACATCAAGTGGTCCTGATCCAGACCAACAACCAGGTGGCAATATTTTACATCAACAAGCAGGAAGGGATGGGTTGTTTCTCCTGTGCCAAGAGGTGGTGAGCCTCTGCTCCTTCACCAACAGTAGCAGGATGCTCCTATGGGCAGTCTACCTCCCGGGTCAGGACATCATCCTGGCAGATCAGCTCCGCCGAGTTCTCCAATCACACAGGTGATGCCTGGATCTCAAGGTGGCCTGTCTCTGGGGGCTCCTGAGGATGGACCTCTTTGCCAGCCCAACCAATGCTCAGCTGACCTGCTTTTCCTGCAGGCAGCCACATCCCCTCGCAGGTGTCAGTGGATGCGTTCCTCATCTTGTGTACGGAGGGCCTCTTCTATGCCTTCCCACCCATACAGCTGATCACCAAAACCCTCTTCAAGGTTAAGCTCAGAGCCACTGGTGGCCTCTCAGTTGGCCCGGCAGCCGTGGTTCCCACTGCTCCTTCACCTGTCCCAGGCGCCCACGGACCCTCTAGGATATGACCCAGTTCTGCTTTTGCAGGAGGGCAGCTCTCTTCTGCACCCCAACTTGGGGTCCCTATCTCTGACAGCTTGGCTGCTGAAAGGGTAACTTTGGCCCACCTTGATCTCTCTAAGAACATAAGATATGCAATACTGGATCAGACCAAGGTCCATCAAGCCCAGCCTAGCAAGGTGGAAGCAGCTTTCTTGGTTTCATGCAAATCTTCCACCCGCCGGGCTTACTCCTTCAAGTGGCGAAGGTTCTCGGTCTGGTGTGCGGAGAGGCAGATTAACCCCTTCCCCTGTTTGTTTAAGCTGGCCCTGCAGTATCTGCTTTACCTGTCCCATGGGCACAAAGTCTATCAGGGGTCCATGCTCACATGCCGCATTGAGGCTTACCAATTGTATATGGGCATGTTCCTGCGTGATCTCACCAAGGAGCTCGGCGGGTTCTCCACAGGTCTCGGGGGTGAACCCCTTCTCAGGTTCCAAACCCTCCTGAGGTCTGTTGCAGAGTACTCGAAGTACCTCTCCCGTGCCGATATGATGGGTTTGAGTCCTCCGCCCGAGTGGCAGCAGCTGGCATCGGGGCCCGATGCCAGGCGTGGCTCCAGTCCTCGGACCTGGATCAGTGGATCCAGGAGAAGCTCCTGGATGTCCCCTGCCTTGGCAAGCAACTGTTTGGTAAACCTATGCAGGATAAGGCCGGTGAGATAGAAATTGAGTTCGTGACCCGGACTCGTCTCTCACATAAGACCTCCTCTCTCCCTCGGAAGAAGCAGCAAACCAAGAAGCCGTTCTTCCAAAGAAAGGGGCTCCCCTCCTGGGGTTATCTACCCTTCCCGCTGGCTTCTGGCACGCAGGGGAAGGGAGAAGCACATGGCCACTGCAAGCCTAAAGGGCTCAAGGCCCAGCCATCGGCGCCACCCCAACCTGCGCAGGGTTTTTGATGCCGACGGCATAACCTCTCGCCCCCCGGCAGCACTTCCACTGGTGGGAGGATGCCTGTCCCTGTTCGCCTCACAGTGGGCGTTGATCACGTCGGACACCTGGGTTCTCTGGGTGGTCCGAGACTGATATTATCTCTGCATGGACAGGCTCCCTCCTCTCTTCTCACCAGCGGAGCCTACCTGGCTCCCTTTGCACCAAATTTTCTTGCAGCAGGAGCTGTCCAACCTCCTTGTCCAACGTGTGGTCAAGAATGTACCGCTGCACCTTCGAGGCCGTGGGTTCTACTCCCATTACTTCCTCATTAGACGGGGGGGGGGGGTCTACGCCCCATCCTCATCCTCCAGAACCTAAACAAATTTATGGTGCGGGAGAAAGTCAAAATGTTATCGTTTGGTGTCCTGTTGCCCTTCCTTCAACAGGGCGATTGGCTATGCTTCTTGGATCTCAAGGACGCTTAGACCCACATCCTAGTCCACCCCCAGCACAGGCAATACCTGCGCTTCAGGGTGCAGAGAGAGCACTACCAATACAGGGTGCTCCCCTTTGGGCTCGCGTCTGCACCGCGGGTTTTCAAAAAGTGTCTCTCTGCAGCTGTCGCCTCCCTCAGGCGGCAGGGCATACCCGTCTCCCCCTATTTTGACGACTGGCTCATCATGGGGACATCAGTCGGCGAAGCCCACCTAGTGGTGTTGCACACGATCCTTCTCCTCGAACGCCTCGACTTCCTGGCCAACTACCCCAAATCCCACCTCAAGCTGGTGCAGACCCTGGAATTCATTGGCGTACGCCTCGACACAGAGCGAGCAACCACCTTTCTGCCCGCGGATCAAGCAGACCATCTCTAGGCCATGGCGGCGGCCCAGGTCCAGAACAGGGCTTGGATTACGGCATGGGCCTTGCTGCACTTTCTAGGACACATGGCCTCCACCACTATGTGGTCCCTCATGCCCGCTTGCACATGCAGACAGCCCAGTGGTGCCTCAGGGCACTATGGAGCCAGGCTTTCGGCCACCTCAGAAACCCTATCCAGGTCTCCCACAGTCTCCACAACTCCCTAGATTGGTGGCGGGATCCCCGAAGCCTCCTTCAGGACATGCCCTTCCAAGACCCCACAGCACGACCTCGTCCTGACGAAGGATGCTTCCCTGCTGGGTTAGGGAGCCCACTGCGGCGCACTGTGCACTCAGGGGCAGTGGTTGTCCGAGGAGTCTTGGCAGCAGATCAACCTGCTCGAGCTCCGGGCGGTCCGATGGACACTGAGGGCCTTCGAGGGCTATCTGAGGGGGAAGTCTGTGCTCGTGCAGACCGACAATCGGGTAGCCATGCTCTACATAAACAAGGAGGGGGGGGGAACAGGATCCAGAACCCTGCCTCCTCTGCCGAGAGGCAATCCTCCTTTGCTCTTTTGTGTTTCACCAGGGGATGACCCTATGAGCGTTCTACCTCCCAGGCCAGGAGAATGTCCTCACAAACAAACTCAGCAGGATCCTCTGCCCACATGAGTGGCGCCTGGATCTGGAGGTTGCCGACCTCTTGTTCCATCGGTGGGGGACCCCATCCATTGACCTGTTCGCTAGCCCGGTGAACGCACAGCTTCCTCGCTTCTGCGGTCCGGTTCTGCACCCAAGCAGGGTAGTTCCGTATGCGTTCCAATTGAGCTGGACTTCCAGCCTTCTTTACGCTTTCCCTCCCACTGCTCTCATTGCGAGGACCCTCCACAAGGTTCAGTGGGACCAAGCTTTGATGATCCTCGTGGCTCCCTCTTGGCCTCGACAGCCTTGGTCCCCGGTTCTCGTCCGAGCCTCCAGTCCCCCTGGGCTGTGACCCGGGCCTGTTAACACAGGAGGAGAGTCGGGTGCTCCACCCGAACCTAGCCTTGCTGTCCCTCACAGACTGGCAGCTGAACGGGTCGTCTTAGCTCTGCTGCACCTCCTGGAGGAGGTCAAGGAGGTTCTCCTCGTGTCGAGGAAGGACTCGACGAGATGGGCATACGCCTTTACATGGCGACGTTTCTTGGTCTGGTGCTCTGAGCTCCAGATCGACCCGTTCTCCTGCTCTGCCCGGTGGGTTCTTCAGTATCTCCTCCACCTCTCGAAAGCAGGGTTGAAATCCAATTCGGTCAGGTTACACCTGAGCGCCATTTCACCGAACCACCTCCCCGTCAAGGGAAAACCCCTCTCGGGGCAGCCCTTAGTCTCCTGCTTCATGGGAGGCCTCTTATTTTCCAAGCCTCTCATCCAGCCTCCTCCAGCAGAGTGGGACCTGAACATCGTGATCACCCTTCGAGCCCATGGCGATGTGTTCGCTTCGGCACCTCTCCTGGAAGGTAGTCTTCATGGTGGCTTTGACTTCGGCTTACCGAGTCAGTGAACTTCAGGCCCTCATGGCTGAGGCTCCATACACCAGGTTCTACGGAAACAGGGTGGTCCTCTGCACCCACCTCAAGTTCCTACCGAAGGTGGTCTCGGACTTTCATCTCAATCAGGAGATAGTCTTACCGACCTTCTTCCCAAGACCGCATGCCGACCAGGCATCGGAGGTATTGCATACACTTGATTGCAAGAGGGCTCTTGCCTTCTACCTGCAGCATACGCAGGTTCATTGCAAGTCTGACCGGCTTTTTGTCGCCTATGATCCCAATCGCCTGGGGCAGGCTGTCACCAAATGCACTATCTCCATCTGGGTGGTGGACTGCATTGCCTTCGCCTAAGCAAAAACAGGCACCCCTCTGGATCAACGGGTCATCGCACATGGCGTCCAAGCCAAGGTGGCTTCAGTGGCTTCGCTGCGCTCAGTGCCTCTGGTAGACATCTGCCAGGCTACAACCTGGTTTTCAGCAAACACTTTCGCTGTACACTAGTGCCTGGAGAGGAAGTCCCGCTGGGATAGCACCTTCGGCCAGGCTGTACTCCATAATCTATTCAGGGTATAAGCAACTCCTGCCCTCCGACCCTTCTTCGATGGCTACCGAGAGCTTCGCCCTGGGGACCCAAAGACTCGGACTCCTTCGGGCATCGACTTCTGCTCACAGCCTCTCGGAGGTGTTTTTGGGTTTCAGGCTCTGTAGCTGTAGCTGAGGAGTCCCATAAGTGAGGACTGACTTCCTGCTTGCTCCTGGAAAAAGCTAGTTACTCACCTGTAGCAGGTGTTCTCCAGGGACAGCAGGAATCAGTCCTCACTACCATCCCACCTCCCCTGAAGAGTTGCTATTTTTGTTCTTCCCTTGCCATCTGCTTAGTAGGGCTCTAGCTCGGGGACCTGACTGAGCAAGATGACACCTTTGGGTGGGAAGAGGACCATGTATACATAGCAGCAATCCCAAAGGCTTTCTTTGAAAGCTGGGGAATTGCTGTGCGCATGGGCTCCATCGGTGCTAACGTCACCCATAAGTGAGGACTGATTCCTGCTGTCCCTGGAGAGCACCTGTTACAGGTGAGTAACTAGGCTTTACTCACCTGTAATGGGTGTTCTCCGGGAACAGCAGGAATCAGTCCTCACAACCCTCCTTTCTCCCCGTGGAGTTGCTTTTCTTTTTGCTGTCTTGTGCTATGTTATCTCACTGAGGCAAGATGGCACACTTGGGTGGGAAGGGGGCTACGTATGCATAATACATCTCTCAAAGGGTTTATTTGAAAGCTGGAGAGAGGTTACCGCGTGGACTCAGTTGGCATCGATGTCACCCATATGTGAGGACTGATTCCTGCTGTCCCCGGAACACCTGCTATAGGTGAGTATCTACTCTTTTTTACCTGAGCAGTGCTTTGCCCCAATACTCATCTCCTAGTGCTTGTCTTTGGGCATGCATCTACTTCCCTCACCTTCCCTGTCTGTAGATCCCCACCATCATGTACCCATATCCTGTTTAGTATTCTTACAGTTCTCGTCTCATGTGTTGTGTGTGCTGCTCTTCACAGGGTATGTGCTGGGGCTCCTTATGATGCTTATTATAATTGCCATTGGGAGCGGTATAGTCATCGGATACATGTACAAAAGGTGAGTGAACGGTACACCGGGTAATGAGGTTGAATGTCCGTGCACTTCATCTGTCACCCTTCCTGTACAAACTGCACTGGTTACTGCTGCCCTACAGGATCAAATTTAAAACCCTCTCTCTCTCAAATAAGCCAGAGTATTTATAGACTACGCTATCCCTTTACATATCTTTGAGGCCTCTAAGGTCTTCCCAAAGAATATCCCTAAATGTACCTCTGTCAAAAGGAAGTCATGCAAGGTTACACCAACCAGCAAGCCTTCTCAGTACCCACCCACTGGGCCTCCCATGCAGAGGGACCAGGCTGCTACTTCAGGAAGCAGATGAAAGCCTGGCTTTTCTCCCAAGCCTTGAATGGCTATGGTGTCTGACTGTCCAGCCATGCAAATCACCACATACAGTATTCCTTCTAAGACCAGTTCCATGTACATTATGCAGCTGTACATACAATTTACCCTCACACTGCTTCTTTGTCCTATTGGAAGGGTGGAAATTTTACATTTAGCTCACGTCTTGGAGGTACAGTAGGTATGTCCCTGGCACTGGAGGGCTTATGATTTAAGTTTGTATTCAAGAATATGGAGGATTAAGTGATTTTCCCAAAGTCACAAGGAGCAGCGATGTTATTTGAACCTTGGCTTTTCCTGGTTTTCAGCCATTAGGCTATTCCTTTATTCCATATTGGGAATATGAATCTGTCCTTCAGTAGCACTTCTATTAATTTCCCATCACAGAGGTAAGACTAATAAGCCTGCAGTTTACAACCTTTTTACTATTACCCTTTTTAAATTATAAGAGGGTTAGTCTTACCTCAGTGCTGGAAAAATGAATGGAAGCCCTACTGAAGGAAAGGATAGTGAACCATTTACAATCCAGCAGACTGCAAGATTTGAGTCTGCCTGACTTTACCAAAGGCAGATAATGCAAACGAATCTCATAGACTTCTTGATTGAGTGACTAGACACATCATGGGATTTCATTGTATGTGCTAAGCTTAGATTCCAGATAAAGTTTGGATACTCTCTCACATAGGAGACTCAAAAATAAATCAAGCAGCCTGGAGGTGAACCCCAAGGTAATGTACATGGTTATTTGGTAGACACCAGAAGGTAGTGAGAAATGAGTTTCACTTTGGAGTAAGATGCTTAGTGGTATGTCTCAGAGATTAAGTTTGGGGCCAAAACAGAATTAACACATAAGCAAATGAGACATATACCGGAGGTACAAAATCTCATGTGAAAGGTTAGTAGAGGCATGACCTAATGGCAGCAAGGCTCATGGGGATAACCGAGGGGTAGCCAACCTTCTATGGCTATATTAGACCTCTAAGGCAGTACTGCAGTAACTTGTCATGCATGGCAGAGATTTGCATGCTTTCTACTTCCAATGTGTATGCAAGTCTCTCTTATGCCTATTCATTAGACATATCCTGAAAACCTGATCTGTTGGCAGTCCTCAAGGACTGGCAGTAAAGACCAAGGTAGTAAAGAGACATAGGGCATCTTGGTACTTAGGAAATTCTACATAAAGAGTTCTAGGGGCCCCGTTTACTAACCCTTGGCTCAAGCTGCCTACCGATAACCAGATTAATATGAATAAAATACAGTCTCTAAAATGCTTGTATGCAAATGCTAGAAGTCTAAAAAATAAGACGGGAGAGTTAGAATATATAGCACTAAATGAGAAGTTAGATATGATTGGTATCTCAGAGACATGGTGGAAGGAGGACAACCAATGGGACACTGTGATACCTGGGTACAAACTATATTGCAATGATAGAGCTGATCAAATTGGTGGAGGGGTTGCGCTCTATGTTAGAGAGGGCATTGAGTCGCAAAGGATTAAAGTTTTGCAGGAAACAAAATTTGCTGTAGAATCACTATGGATTGAAATTCCATGTAAAAAGGGGAAGGCGATGGCAGTGGGAGTGTACTATCGACTGCCTGGCCAGAATGAACAAATGGATGATGAAATGCTCAAAGAAATCAGGGAAGCTAACAAAAGTTACAGCACACTAATAATAATGGGTGATTTCAATTACCCCGGTATTGACTGGGTCAGTGTCACGGCAGGACATACTAGGGAGATAAAGTTTCAGATTCATGAACCGACCAGAGGGGAAGCCATTTTGGACTTAGTCCTTAGTGGAACACCAGACCTGGTGCAAGAGATAATGGTGTTGGGCCACTTGGCAATAGTGACCATAGCATGATCGCGTTTGATTTAATTAATGGAGGAGGAATGGTAAGGAAATCAACATTACTACATTTTAACTTTCGAAAGGGAGACTATGATAAAATGAGAAAAATAGTTAAGAAAAAACTAAAAGGAGCAGTTGCAAAGGTTAAAGTCTTACATCAAGCTTGGGTGGTGTTTAAAAATACTATCTTGGAAGCCCAAACCAGCTGTATTCCCGCTTTAAGAAAAGTGGGAGGAAGTCCAAAAAACTGCCAGCATGGTTTAAAGGTGAGGTTGCTAAAAAAGCATCTTTCAGGAAATGGAAAAAAGAGCCAAATGATGAAAACTGGAGACAGCACAAGCACTGGTGAATTAAATGCAAGTCACTGATAAAGCAGGCAAAGAGAATTTGAGAAGAAACTTGCTGTGGAAGCAAAAACAATTAATAAAGACTTTTTCAAGTACATTCGTAGCCAAAAACCTGTGAGTCAGTTGAACCATTATATGATAGAGGGGTAAAAGGGGCAGTAGGAGGGGACAAGGCTATAGCGCAGAGACTGAATGAATTCTTTGCTTCAGTCTTTACTGAGGAAGATGTAGGGATGTTACCCATGACTGAAGTGGTATTTAAAGGTAATGCCACAGAAAAATTGAAAGAAATATCGCTACACTGGGAAGATGTATTACAATTATTTGATAAACTGAAGAGTAGCAAATCACTTGGACTGGATGGTATACATCCAAGGGTGTTGAAAGAACTGAAATATGAGATTGCAGACCTGCTATTAGTAATCTGTGAACTATCATTAAAATCATCTGTAATACCTGAAGACTGGAGGATCGTCAATGTAACGCCAATTTTTAAAAAGGGTTCCAGGGGTGATCCAGAAAACTAGAGACTGGTGAGCCTGACGTCAGTATCGGGAAAAATAGTAGAAACCATCATAAAGAATAAAATTGCTGAACATGTGGATAGTCATGGCTTAATGGGAGACAGCCAACATGGCTTTAGACAAGGAAGATCTTGTCTTACTAATCTGTTATGTCTTTTTGAAGATGTGAATAAACAGGTAGACAAAGGTGAGTCGGTTGATATAGTGTATCTGGACTTTCAGAAAGCCTTTGACACGGTCCCTCATCAGAGACTTTTGGCAAAACTAAAAGGTCATGGGATAGGAGGTGATATACTATTGTGGATCAGGAACCGGTTACAAGATAGAAAGCAGAGGGTAGGGCTAAATGGCCAAGTTTCCCAATGGAAAAAGGTGAATAGTGGAGTACCCCAGGGATCTGTGCTGGGTCCGCTGCTTTTTAACATTATTCATAAATGACCTGGAAAAGGGAATAACGGGTGAGGTTATCAAATTTGCAGACGACACAAAACTATTTAAAGTTGTTAAAACCCAAGAGGATTGTGGACATTTGCAAGAGGATCTTGATAAATTGGAAGACTGGGCATCCAAATGGCAGATGAAATTTAATGTGGACAAGTGCAAAGTTATGCACCTAGGAAAGAACAACCCAAACTATGGTTACACGATGCAAGGTTCCACATTAGGAACCACCACCCACAAAAAAGATTTAGGTGTCATTATGGATAACATGTTAAAACCCTCCACCCAGTGTGCAGCAGTAGCCAAGAGAGCAAATAGAATGCTAGGTATCATAAGGAAAGGAATGGAAAATAAAACAAAGGATATTATAATGCCTCTGTATCGTTCCATGGTGCGACCGCACCTTGAATATTGTGTGCAATTCTGTTCGCCGTATCTTAAAAAAGATATAGCGTTATTAGAAAAGGTTCAGAGAAGAGCCACCAAAATGGTAAAGGGGATGGAAGGATACTCCTATGAAGAGAGGCTAAAAAAGTTAGGGATCTTCAACCTGGAAAAGAGACGGCTGAGGGGAGATATGATAGAGATCTATAAATTAATGAATGGAGTGGAATGGTTAAACGTAGATAGATTGTTTATGTCATCAGAATATAAAAAGACTAGGGAACATGCAATGAAGTTACAGGGTAACCTATTTAAGACTAATAAGAGAAAATATTTTTTCGCTCAACATGTTATCAAACTCTGGAATTTGTTACCAGAGGATGTAGTAAAAGCTGTTAGTGTAGCTGGGTTTAAAAAAGGTTTGGACAAGTTCTTGGAGGAAAGGTCCATAAACCATTATTAAAAGGGACCCAGGATATCGCTGCTTGACCCAATACAAGCATTGCGGAACCTGTGTCTTTTGGAGAAACTGCTAGGTACTGTGACCAACTCCCCTTTAAAACCCCCAGTATCAGTAGGTAGGGTTTAAGCGAGTGGTTTTTCCCCACTAAACAGCTACTTTCACAAATCCTAAAGCAGAGCTTCTTGGGAGATGTAGTCCCTTCGCTGACCAATGAGGAGCAGTTGTGGATTCAAAAGTGGTTCAAGCAAACAAAGGATTTATTTCCCCTCCTGGGGTTGGATTTTTAACCAGGAAATAAGGTAACACAAAACCAGGTACATTCTGGTATAAGGACAAATTAAAGGTTTTCAACACAAAGGCTTACTTCAGCATAAACACATTAATTTCCAGCATTTCAAGGTAACAGTTCTGTTTCTTCACAGCTGTATGCTTTTAACTCCGAGCACTGCTGCCTTTCTCTTTTGAAGCATAAACTTAGCGTATTATCTCATTAGAAAAAGTTATCGTACAGTCCATTACTTCATCCTTAGTATTTACATGCTCTGGCTCAATGTCCATTAATTCTTCCTCTGCAACAGGAAATGTTTGTAACTGCAACCCTGGTGCCACGCCTTTCCTTAGTGCTCCAGGCTTCTTGTGATACTCCTGAATTAAATACTGGTTCAAGTAAGCATTCTCAGTACAGTCCTTCTCATTACAGCCCCAACCCTCTGGGTAAATGAAATCACTGTAATTATTAGCACTCCAGCCGTTAGGCTTACCTTTAAACCTAGCTGGTAGAGGTTTTCTCTGTGGCTTGGAACTGGCTGTATGTTCCCAACCTGAGCTGTGCACAGAAACTTTCAATTGCCTTCCTGGCTTTCTTTCTTTTCTGTATTCCCCAGAATACGGCAGGTAATCCAGACTGCCTTTGCTGTATCCTTTCCTTGGGGTTTCTGTTCTCTTCCTGAAGGGAAGCTCCGTTTCACCCTTCCACGGAGACTCTGTCCTTCTCCTCTCACTGCTCTCTTCACTGCAGCTCTCGTAGCCCACCTGGCTGCCTGCTTGGCTGCTCGTCTCACCTCCTTCGCCTCTGCCTTTGCCTTTTCCTCTTCCTAACTCCATAGGCTCAACTGTGACCTCTTTATTAGTGTGAATTCTAGGGTAGAGCTTGACTCCTCCCCCTAACAGGTGTGCTGAATCAACTTGTGACTCATTCTCTAAGTGGTAGCACGGGCGTATCCCTTTCCCTTGTGCTTGGTTTCTGTGGTAACCAGAAGCCATGTGCTCTTGTTTACATCTCAGCACTGCTCCTGTTTCCTGCTTTTTAGCTTCTTCTAATGGGCTGGAAGGACCCACTATGTCACAGTACGTATGACCTAGATTGGCCACTGTTGGAAACAGGATTCTGGGCTTGATGGACCTTGGTCTGACCCAGTATGGCATATCTTATGTTCTAAGCTATCTGCCACACAATTCATAAGAATAGAAGGGACCATGCAGCAGATAGGTCAAGCTAAGCGTTAGTCAAAGAGGCCCTAGGAGTAAGTATGCGGACTTGAAATTGAATTCTGAAGAAGATCGGTAATGGGTTTGATATAGAAGGCAGTGATAGAATAGAGATTCAAAATATAGGTAAAGGAGTGGAGTTGAGGAGGGAGAATTACAGGTTTCTCTGGGACCAAGCAGGAAGTCAATCCTCACATATGGGTGTGTCACTGATGGAACCCACGTGGGAACACTTCCCAGCTTCCAAAGAAAGCTTTTGGAATGTACTCCATGCATGCGTGCCAATCTTCCTGAGCAAAGGAGCCATCTTACCGCAATTTTCTTTTTTCTATCTTGGAGATAAGTTTTTGTTTTTTTTTATCATCAGTTTTTGCCATTCTGGTACCATTGTATTTCGATTCGCGTTGCCTTCCCACCTTCGTTGATCCCCATGACCGTCTGTGCCTCAGCGCCATGTTTTTTTCAAGTCCTCTTTTCTTTTTTGATGCGTGGATTTTTTCTTGCGCCCCCTTGGTTGGTGAGGACATTGAAGCCTTTGACTTGGCAGGCGCAGTCTTCCCAACCATATCAAACCCAACCAGTGGCTTTAAAAAGTGCATTCAGTGTGGCTGGACCATTTCGATCACAGACCATCACAGTTTGTGCCTTCAATGTCTCGGGACTGACCACAAACCTTCTGCTTGCCCTCTATGCTTGCAGATGATGCACAAGGGGCTGATGATGCACAAGGGGCTGATGATGCACCAATAACCTGGAGTTTTCCCTCTGGTATCGGCATCACCCTTTGACACCGACTCAGATGGAGTCCATTCCTTCCAGGGGTACCCCTTGTTGAAGGAGAGCCACCGGTCCAATGCCCTGCGATCTTGAGGCTCAGAGGTCACCCAGTCCCCTTTCGGAGCTGATGCTTTAGATGGGGCCTTCAAAGGCATCAAAGTCTAGATCGATGCTGGGGACAGTGTCGAGGCCTCGGAAATGAACAAAGAGTCCTGCTGCTTTTGTTCATTTCCGAGGCCTCGACACTGTCCCCAGCATCGATCTAGACTTTGATGCCTTTGAAGGCCCCATCTAAAGCATCAGCTCCGAAAGGGGACTGGGTGACCTCTGAGCCTCAAGATCGCAGGGCATTGGACCGGTGGCTCTCCTTCAACAAGGGGTACCCCTGGAAGGAATGGACTCCATCTGAGTCGGTGTCAAAGGGTGATGCCGATACCAGAGGGAAAACTCCAGGTTATTGGTGCCAGAGCCCTCAACACAACTCCAAGGGCGAAGGCTGGGAGCAGTCTTCTAAGCAGCCCCAGTGGGAGGAATTGCCTCATGAGACCTTGGAAGTTTGGCGCGGGGCTCCCAGGGCTATAACCCTCATGGAGTCCCTGCCAAAGGAACCAGCATCAGTTTCATCAGTGCTGGTGCTGATGCCGACACCGACACTGACACCGGAAGCAGCAGAGCCCTCCCTCCTGGCAGAGAGGATGCTGGCTCTCGAGTGCAGCCTTGCTGCCTTCATGGCGCACCCTCCCCCCCCCCCCCCCCGAGGACCGGGTAACTTCGGTTCATCCATGGTGGAGGCCTTGCCAACTGAAGTACAGCCAATCCTCAAAACAGTTGTGGTTTCCTCAGGATCCAGAGACCACTCCTGATCGGTGCAGCCTGTCTCCTCCAGTGCCTTCAGTGCTGAACATCAAGAACTGAAGACCCCATCCCGTCATCGACAGAGTCCTCGATCCTGTCAATACTTCGAGTTCCTCAGTGACTCTGACTGGGAGACTGAGGATGAGCCTCTAGAGACAGCAAGGCACCAGGATGTTCCCTCTGATTCCTCGCCTCCTCCGGAGTGTCGAAGGTTTCCTCCAGAGGACCTCTCCTTCCTGGAGTTTGTGAGGAATATGAGAAAGGCCTTGCAGAGGAAGAGCTTCAGGCAGAGGAGCTGGAGATCCTCCAGTATGCCACCCCGTCAAAGGCGCCATCACGGTCCCTGTCCACCCCATTCTGGAGCGGCTCTTTTTGAGGATGTGGGCCAAATATCGAGTCCACAAGAGTCTGGGCTTTGAAAAAACACAATTGCCTCAACTCCATGGTGGTGGAGTCAGACATGCACCGCATCAAATGCGCTCCTCAATGCCCCCAGTTGGGAGGCCCTCACCATGGAAGGCTTTGGAAGGAAGTGTTACAAGGGCTCGATGCTCGTGGCCTGTATACAAGTATTTCAGCTGTATACGGGCATGTATTTGAGAGACCTGGCAGAGGAGCTTGCCGGGTTCTTGGCTGGGCTTTCTGGTGCCATCTTGAGCACTTTCAGAGCCTGGTCAGTAAAACCAAGGAGTGCTCCAAATTTGTGATTCAGCCAACCTATGATGCCTTCAAGTCCGTGGCTGAGATGGGCATTGGTGCCTGCCACCAGGCATGACTACAGTCCTCTGACCTGGCTTAAGGGGCTCAGGACAAATTGGCTAAAGTCCCATGCAGAGGAAAACACTTCTTTGGCAAACCCATGATAGAAAAAGGCTACTGAGTTGAAGACAGAACTCCTCACTATGACCATGCTTTCCAGGAAGACTGCTGACCCTTCCCGATGGAAAGCTTCAGGGAAAAAGTCCTTCTTCCTGAAGAAGAAGGTGGTCTATGGTGCCTATCCCTCGTATCACTCCTACCAGGCGACCCGCAGGGGCAGCAGGCCAAGGGCCAAGGCCAAAGACTGCAGCATAGGAGTAAGATCCCAAAACCCCAACCGGCTCCTCAGCTGCAGCCTGGGGTGTGGCATTTTGACTCCTGGATCATGGCCCTTCCTCCCCTTTAAGGCCCAGTTTCGCAGTATTTTGGGGGGTGTCTCTAGTTCTTTGCCCACTGTTGGCTCAGTATCACCACCAACCTGGGCATTGCAGATAGTGAAGGAGAGTTACTTTCTACACTTTGAGCAGACCCTCCTCCGTTCTTTCCAGGGGAATGCCCTCTATCCTCACCATCGCAAACTTCTCCATTTGGAAGTAGCCAACCTTGTGGAAGCGAAGGTGATGGAACTGGTTCCGATATCTCAGACAGGAAACGGATTCTACTCCAGATACTTCCTGGTCCCCAAAAAGACTGGCTGCTTCTGGTCCATTCTAGATCTCCGCAATCTAAATCGCTTCCTTGTCAGAGAGAAGTTCAAGATGGTATCCCTTGGAACGTTGCTGCCCTACCTCCAGTTGGGAGATTGGCTGTGCTCCTTGAATCTCAGAGATGCCTACACCTACATCCTCATTCACCTCCTGCACAGGCAATACCTCTGCTTCATTCACAGCAGCAGACACTGTCAAGACAGGGTTCACCCCTTTGGACTTGCGTCCGCTCCCAGGGTTTTCACAAAGTGCCTAGTGGTCATAGCCACTTTTCTCCCTTTGCAGGGGATTTTCCTTTTCCCTTACCTGGATGACTGGTTGGTGAAAGGCGGCTCTTCAGACGAAGTTCACCAGGCCGCACAGCATACCATCAAGGTCTTGGAGCAGCTGGACTTCATAATCAACTACCTAAAGTCCCACCTGCAACCTGCTCTGCACCTTGTATTCATTGAGGCTGTCCTCGATACTTCGGTAGCCAGGCCATATCTCCCAACAGACCGGGCCCACCAATTCGTCTCTCTGGTGCATGTGACAACGCACCGCCTAGCCTGTGGCGTAAGCAGGCCAAGGGGATGTGAGCCACACAGTGGGGTGAGTTTAAAAGAGTCCTTGTTAGTGCTGAAGCCTTCCTACTGTAGTTGTGGAGTGAGTGACGACAGCCAAGGTTGGGTTTCCAAAGTAAGTAATGCTTTATTCATGCATAAGGTATTTGCACAAAGTATAGCAAAGGACACCGTACAGGACTTACTCCCCCGCCACAGAAGTATAATGGTAACCTTCTGTACCAAATAAAAGTTCAAGTGTTTATATAGCTTCTCCTGATACTTCTCAGGGACACATAAAATATTTACAAGCTTTCATCATTCTTCCAGCTTCATTACTACAACAGGGCTTCAATCTTCTAGTACTGCTTTCTCAGTATCTACTGGTAATAAAGAATCTTTCTCCTGTTGTACTTCTTTCTAGTGTCAAACAGCTTCCCATAGAAATGGCAATCTCCACAACTCTGGCTTATTAATGACTGCCTTCTTGTGTAGGAGCAGTTTCTCTATATTGCCTTCTATTCACAGCTGTACCACATGAAGCTTTGATTCATTCCATTCACTAGAACGCTGCTGTCTCTCATGCAAGTTCTAGAACATTGGCTTAAGGCTTCTCAGCACTCAATCATCAATTAGGAATACTTATATTTCTTCACTCTATCATACAAATCCTTAGGTAGCTGCTTTGTAAGATCCCTCAGCTCTGCCTGGTCTTCAAAGGCTTCTCTTAGCTCTCTGCAAGGTTGCTGCCAATTAGCTTCTTGCTGGCAAGCAGGTGTGTGCTCTTCTGAACTAGAGCTTAGCTCACGCTGTCTATCGCAGGGAAATGTTTGCAGCTTTCTAACAGGGATTTTTCTATAGCCCCTCTTCCCTCTATTAACTTCAGGTTTATATTCAGGGCCTGATTTACCCCTGCCTCCTTTAGCAAGCAGTCTATTGTCAGTTCCTATAGACTGACTTCTTTCCAAGCTATTTACTTTACAAGGCTTAGAAGAGTTTGCTCTGACCTGGTTTTTGCAGCGTCTGCCTCTGGGGAACTCCCCTGACTCCAAGTCAGTATTCCAGGCTTCTGAATCCAGTTCTGGGTCACCTCCAAGGTTTTCTCTCTCATGGAGCTGAGGTCTGCCTGTGTCTCTTCCTGGACCACTTGCAGGAACTCTCCCTTCCCTGGTTCTCTCCTTAGTTCCTCTGGGCTCAGCCTTTCTGCTTGCACTGCTCTGTAACCAGTTCCTCTTCTCCAGGCCTTGCTCCTCGAGGGCTTGCTGCTCCAGTGCTTGCTCCTCGAGCCCCTTCTCCCTACTAACTGCTGCTTCCTGGTTATGAGTGCAGAGTGGCCCAATCCGGTCTGACTCCTCCCACCTCCCTGATTGGCTATGTCTCTGGGTTAGCCTAGAGCTAGGGTGTGGTTCTTTCCCTGCTCTTCTCTGCAGAGAATGTTTGTGTGCAGGAAACTTAACCTCTTCCTGTCCTGCCTCTCCAAGCCTCTGAGGTGACAGAAAGTGATTTAAACCCATTTTCTCCTGTTTCTGAGCCTCTGCCTTGTCACATGCACCAAGTTCAATGCTGCCCGATTGTGTCTGCTCGCCAGATGTTTCACCTCTTGGGGCACATGGCTTCCACAGTCATATCACTCTGTTCGCCTGCCTGAATATGCGGCAAGCGCAGTGGACCCTCTGCACTCAGTGGTGTCAGGCGTTGGGCTGTCTATCTGACAGGGTATGTGTAACTCCACCACTACTCAATTCCCTTCCATGGTGGTAGCAGTTGGTGCATTTTCTATCGGGGTTGCCCATTCAAGTGCCCCGCACCAACAGGTTCTGATGACAGATGCATCCAAGCTTGGCTGGGGAGCTCATCTCGGCAGCCTCTGCAGGCAAAGCCACTGGTTAGAGGGCGAGAGCCTCCAACAGTTAAACTTTCTCGAAATCAGAGCCATTGCAAATGCTTTGAGGGCCTTCCAGACACAGCTGGCCGGCCAGGTCATTCTCATACAAACCGATAATCAAGTAGCGAAGTTTTACATCAACAAACAAGAACACATGGGCTTGTACCTCCTCTTTTTGGAGACAGTCTGGCTCTGGAGGTTTGCTGTGATGCACCAGATGCTGCTCCAGGCAGTATATCTCCCAGGAGAGGACAACGCCTTAGCTGACAAGTTCAGCAAAGTCCTGCAGCTTCACGAGTGGGCTCTCAACCCCCAGGTGGTTCGCTGGATCTTTCAGTTATGAGGCACCCCACTATGGATCTCTTCTCATCTCTTCTCATTGCCCAGCTACTGCTGTTTTGCTTTAGGATGCCCTATCCAAGTTGGGTGGCCTCCAATGCCTTCCTCCTAGACAGGAGTGAGGGCCTTTTCTATGCTTACCCACCAATTCCCCTGGTAGCCAAGACCCTCTTCAAGGTCCAAGCAGACAGAGCCTCCTTGATACTCATTGCCTCACGTTGGCCTTGGCAACCGTGGTACACCTTGTTACTATAGTTGTCTTGGGCACCGCCCCTTTGCCTGGGCTGTGCCCCAGATCTACTCTTGCAGGAGGGCACCCTCCTGCACCCCAGCCTCCATTCCCTATCGCTCGTGGCTTGGCTGCTGAGCAGATATCTCTGGTGGAGATCCATCTGCCCATGGATGTTGAGAATATTCTCCTGGCGTCTCGCAAGGATTCCACCAGGAGAGCATATGCCTTCAAGTGGCACAGATTTTCAGCTTGGTGTGTGGACCAGGCTCCTTTCTGCTCATCTACTCATAGGATGCTTTAGGTGGGGCCTTCTGCTTTCTTGTCCCCCCTATTTGACCACCTCCGGTGGCCTGGGATCCCAATGTCATCCTGGGACAGCTGCTCTTGGCACCCTTTGTGCCAATGGCCACTTATCCGCTCAAGTTCCTCACCTACAAAGTCATATTTTTGGTGGTGCTTACTTCAGCACGCAGAATCAGTGAGCTGCAAGTGCTCACAATGCACTCGCCTTATACCATGTTCTACAAAAATAGAGTGGTGCTATGCAATCATCCTAAGTTTCTCCCTAAGGTGGTTTCTGCATCCCATCTAAACCAGTCTGTGGTACTGCCCACCTTTTTCCAACGGCCTCATGCCTCCAGGGCAGAGGCCTGTCTCCATAATTTGGACTGTAAGAGAGCACTCACTTTTTATCTTTAATGGACAAAGCCCCGCCGCCATTCCACTCAGCTTTTTGTTTCTTACAACCCAAACAGGCTGGGGGTAGCCTTCTCTAAGTGCACCCACTCCATCAGGGTGGCTGACTGCATCTTTTTTGCTTATGCCCAGGCTGGGCTTACCTTAGAGGCCACGTCACAGCACATAATGTTTGCACTATGGCAGCCTCAGTGGCTCACTTGTGCTCTGTCTCTACAATGGAGATTTGTAGGGTTGCTATGTGGTCATCCGTCCACACTTTTGCAGCCTACTACTGCTTGAATAAGAATTCCTGGCATGACAGCACCTCCGGCCAAGCCATACTTCGGCACCTCTTTGGGAATTAATGCAACTCCTTTCCTCCAGCACTTCTGTCTGTCCAGGCTACTAGAGAGTCAACTGTTGGTTCATGCCTGAGGCTGATGTTGTCTCTCAGAACCTCAGTATTTCCTGCTCTTTTCTCCATTTTTTCTGGTTGCCCCATTGGGCTGTCTACAGGATTTTTCGACAGCTTGTAGCTAGGGAGTCCCATATGTAGCAGGTGTTCTCCTGGAACAGCAGGAATCGGTCCTTACTACCATCACTTCTGTGGAATTGTTTTCTTTTTGGGCTTCATTAAGCTATGTCGTCATACTGAGTTAAGATGGCTCCTTCGGGCAGAAAGACTGGCACACATGCGTGGAGTACATTCCAAAATCTTCCTTTGGAAGCTGGGAAGTGTTCCCATGTGGACTTCATTGGTGATGTCACCCATATGTGAGGATTGATACCTGCTGTTCCCAGAGAACACCTGCTACAAGTGAGTCCCATTCTTGAACTTGCATGCACAGCCTCACAGAGAAAACCACTTATCATACTGGGTGACCTGAACATCCCATTACTTAACCCACCTCACACAATAAACCTCATGGACACTATGACAGAAATGGGATACGAACAGATCATACAAGCCCCCACACACATAAAGGGAAACACCCTCGACCTCATCTTCCTCCCCACCCCTTTCAATAACCACCAACTCCACAACCTTCCAACCATAACTGAGGTACCCTGTCAGACCATCACTTAATAACCTTCTATCTCCTCACACAAACACCCTCTAATAACACAACAAATACTACGCCACATACCTCATGTTTTACCCACTTTGATAGAGATGCCTTCCTAGATAATGTAATACCCAAACTCACAACAAACTCATCTAACATCAATACAATCATAAATCAATGGAACCTAACAATCCAAAAAGCAGCCACCCCCACTCAAGTTACACAAAAACAAATAATAAAGAGGTCAGAAAAATGGTTCACTAAAGACCTTGCCAAGCTAAAAAAACAACTGAGAAAACAAGAAAAAAGATGGAGAAGAACAAAATCAAACGAAAATAAATCTCAATACACAAGACTACTTAGTGCATATAAAGACGCAATCAACAAATCTAAACGTGACTACCACTCTAAAGTTATAAACATGGCCAGCAGTCGTCCTGGAGAATTATTTGCAATTGTAAAAACACTAACAAAAACTCAAAAGCATGAACCAGAACACCCCACTATTAGCATACAAACTCTAGCTGCACATTTTGCTGAGAAACTAAAAAATAAACCCCCTATCCCAAACACAACAATACATACAGATCCAAAAACCATAAACAATTGAACAACCTTTCACAAGGTCGAACAAAAACACCTCCTCAAGATCATAACAATGATTAATACCACAACCTCCCCTCTTGACCCATGCCCAGTTTCATGGATAAAGTCCACCAAAGCTGAACTCGCTCCAAACTTCCAAAACATAGTTAATCAATCACTATCACAAGGCATCATGCCTGATGCCCTTAAGCTCACCTCCATACGTCCTATCCTAAAAAATAATAAACTAGATCCAAAAGACCCAAGCTCCTACAGGCCGATAGCCAGCATACCATTCATCGCCAAAGTAATAGAAAAAATCATACAACTTCAACTACAAGATTACATTGACATACACGCACCCCTTGACTCACACCATTTCAGATTCTGCTCCTTCCATGGCGTCGAAACCCTACTAATAACACTGATGGACTACCTCATCAGAGGAACAGACGACAACAAACAAGGATTCATTCTATTATTCATAGATATAACCGCCGCATTTGACAACATTAACCATAGCACACTAATTACTAGACTAGAAAACCTGGGAATAGGAGGGACGGTCCTCAAATGGTTTATGTCGTACATTACCCATCGATTGATACGTGTCCAAATAGGCCAAACCACCTCAGAAACGTTCTCTCAAGGACAGGGAATCCCACAAGGCTCAGCCCTCTCCGCCCTCCTTTTTAATCTATACCTACCGCCCATCACAAACATATTTAAAAAATACAAAATGAACCACTTCATTTATGCCGATGACATCATGCTCGCTATTCCCATAAACACTAACAACCCCTCCTACCACAAATTATCCGAATGTATCAGTGAGGCTAATACCTGGTTAGAAACAAACTATCTAAGCATTAATTAAAAAAAAAACAGAAGCAATGTTTGTAACATGAAAACCTGATGCTACCTACCCATCAACCATCACAATCAACAACACTACTATCCCTGTTAAAAAAGAGGTAAAATACCTAGGGATAATATTAGACCACACACTCAGTATGCTCCCTCACATAAAACAGGCAGTTAAAACAGTATTCTATAAACTAAAGACCATACAACACCTAAGACCTCTTCTCGACACTCACGATTTTAGATCTGTAGTCGGCACACTCATCACCCCCCACTTCGACTATTGTAATAGTCTACTAAATGGTCTACCGCTTAAAAATACAAATTTACTACAAAGAGCCCAGAACATCTGTGCAAAAGTCATAACAAAGGCACGTCTAACCGACCACATAACCCCCATATTACTAGAACTACACTGGCTCACTATAAATAGCTGGATAAAATATAAAATACTCCTTACAACATTCAAACTCCTCAACAACATCTCCCCCTCCCAACTAACCACCCTCCTACACCCCCCATCAGAATCCAGAACACGCAGGCAAAATGCAACCCACTCACTCACCATACCCAAAACTATCTGCAAGACAAAGAAAACTACAAGCTCTAGAGCAGCAGTTCTCAACCTGTGGGTCGCGACCCCCACGGGGGTTGCCACAGGATTTAGCGGGGGTCGCCTCGTCTCCGCCAAGTTTAAAAAAAAATTTAAAACGCGCAGAAGTTGCTGCCGCTGCCAAGTCTGCTTCTCGGCAGCGGCAAACTCACCCCCTTCCTTCTAATGCAGCCGCGGCTCCCTGCCTCTTAGGGAACCACGGCTGTGTCTGTAAAACCATTGCGAAGCCTTCCTGTCTCTCGACGGGCTCCGTGCGGCATTGTCCCGCCTCCAAAGGAAGTGGTAAAGAACTTCCTTTGGAGGCAGGACAATGCTGCACGGAGCCCATCGAGAGACAGGGAGGCTCCGCAACGATTTTACAGGAACAGCTGTGATTCCCTAAGAGGCAGGGAGCCGCGGCTGCATTAGAAGGGAGGCAGACAGGGGGAGAGGGGATGAGGGGGCAGGGAACCTGCAACACGGCTGACATGGACAGAGGGGGGGCTGACATTGACAGGGGGGCGGACATGGACATGGATAGGTGGAGGGGGGGCTGATATGGATGGATGGATGGAGAGAGGGGGGCTGACATGGAGAGATGGAGGGAGGAGGGGCTGACATGGAGGGAGGGAGGGAGGGAAGGGGCTGATATGGATGGAGGGAGGGGGGCTGACATGGAGGGAGTGAGGGATGGAGGGAGAGGGCTGATATGGATGGATGGAGGGAGGGGGGCTGACATGGAGGGATGGAGGGAGGGGGCTGATATGGATGGATGGAGGGAGGGCGGCTGACATGGACAGAGGGGAGAGACGGGGACATACTGGACAGACGGGATAAATGCTGGACAGAGGCGAGAGACAGTGCGGGTTAGGATTATAATGGGCTGATGATGGGGGAGCTAGCACTGGTAATGGGCAAATGGGGGGGCTAGAACTGGTAATGGGTTGATTAGGGAAGGCTAGGACTGGGAATGGACTGATCAAGGGGGGTGTTGGGACTGGTAATGGGCTGATAGGGGGGTAGGACTGGTAATGGACTGATGGGGGGCTAGCATTGGAAATGAGCTGATCGGTGAGGTTAGGACTGAAAATGGGCTGATGGGGGGATAGGACTGGTAATGGGCTGATGGGGGGGGGGTAGGACTGGTAATGGGCTGATTAGGGGGAGCCTAGCAATGGTAATGGGGTTGAGGGGGGGACTAGCACTGGAAATGAGCTGATTAGGGGAGGCTAGGACTGGTAATGGACTGATGGGAGGCTAGCACTGGAAATGAGCTGATTAGGGGAGGCTAGGACTGGTAATGGGCTGATGGGTGGGGTAGGACTGGTAATTGACTGATGGGAGGCTAGCATTGGAAATGAGCTGATCGGGGGGGGCTACGACTGGAAATGAGCTGATTAGTGGAAGCTAGGACTGGTAATGAGCTGATGGGGGTAGGACTGGTATTGGGCTGATTAGGGGAGGCTAGCACTGGTAATGGGGTTGAGGGAGGATTAGCACTAGAAATGAGCTGATTGGGGGCTTTGACTGGAAATGGGCTGATTATGTGGAGGGGAGGATAGAGCTGCTGGCCCTGGAAAAAAACTGGGGGCTAAGGCTACAAATGGGCTGATACAAGGGGATGGGAGAATGGAACTGGAAGAGAGTGGATCTGAGAGGGGCTGCCATGGTATTAGTACTAGAAGGGACTGCTCAGTGGGGAAGGAGGGGGACTGGAAGGGAATGGACACCAGTGGCAGTCATGGGAATGCAAGTTGACTTTGGAAGGTACTGAGAGTGAGGACTGGAAAGGAGCTGATACTGGGGAGGGGTTACTGGGACTGGAAATAGGCTGATGGAAAGAAGTGAAGAAAACGAAAGAAAAGATAAGAAATGGCAGATGGATCATAGACCACAGAAAGAGAGCTAAGAGAAGACAGGAAAGCAGAAGCCTCAGATCAGGACCAGCATGATCAGAGAATAAATTGGTCAGACAACAAAGGTAGAAAAAATAATTTTATTTCATATTAGTGATTTGACTACAAAATCATCATAATTTTGAAATCAAATATTGTTACTTGTTATTGTGATTAATTATTGTGGTTTAAATAAGTACATTTTATAAATAAAAACATATTGCAAAGGCCTATAATATATTAATAATTCAACAAATGATTACAGCGACAATGCGTTAACGGTAAAGGAAGAGAGACGTATTTGATTGTATCATTGGGGGTCACCACAAGTTGACCAATGGTAAAAGGGGTCGTGGTACAAAAAAGGTTGAGAACCACTGCTCTAGAGCCTTCTCATTTGCTGCCCCCACACTCTGGAATGAACTTCCACTGACCCTCCGCATGACAAAAGACCTCCATATATTCAGAAAAGAACTTAAAACTCACCTTTTCACCGAGCATTATAAAAACCCAACCGAAATCCCCTACCTCCCACAAGCTACCCCCCAACAATCACAGAACCAACCCACTAACCTCCAGAACCCGCACCCTATTACCCCCCTCCAGAACCCACATCCTATTAACCCACTCCCCACACCTTTACCAAATGAAGATGATAACTCAAGATGAGACAGATACCTATAACTACTAAGATTCACACAAGGTTGTTTGTGTAATATGTATCTCCAGGAAAAAGCAGGAATGTAGTCTTCACATATGGGTACGTCGGTACTGACGGAGCCCGCGCGGGAACGCTCCCCAGCGTCCAATCAGAACGCTTTTGGGAGCATCCCACCACGCCTGCGTGCTGCCTTCCCGCCTTTCCTAACTGCGTCTCCTCAGTTTTCGTTTTTCCGCGGAACCGGCAGGACGTACTCCTGTCACTGCAGAAAATTCTTCTTTTATGTTTTTGTTTTCTCGTGGTCGCGTCTGCCTTCCCCGACGCCACCGGTACCGCCGGTGTTTCTTTCTTCTTTTTTCTTACAAAATTTCCTTTCTGAGGAATATTTTTCTCTGTTAGTGCCTGACGGTTTTTTAGGTCTGCTAGGCCTACTCACTCTCCTTTATGGAAATACCAGCCACTAACCCTAAGAAATGTTTAAACTGTGGCGGTATTAAATTAATTGTAGACACTCATAATTGGTGTCTACCCTGTTTGGGTCCTGACCACCATCCGCTGGAGTGTTCCTTCTGCAGCGGTATATCCAGAAGAAGTCTTCAGCATCGAGCATGTCTCGATACGCGGTCCCCATTAAACTTTACAGTACCAGCCAACGCTCCTTCTTCACAGGATCAGGTAACCCAAAAACAAAGACTAGCCAGGCCTCGAGTGGTAGATCTCATGCTCAGCATAGAGATGCCTCCGGCATTGCCCTCGAGAACATCTTGGCATTAAAACCCCAGTGGGAGTCTTCGGCCTCCAAAGCCTTTATGGGGTTTCATGTTGTTTCTGGGGTTCTCACCTCTACGAACATACCTGAGCCATGCTCGGTGGCGGCATCCGCTTGGTGCGGTACCGATACCCCAGCATCGGCAATGGTGTTGGATGAAGCATTCCTTACCAAAGATCGCAGTCTAGCGCTCTCGGTTCCTTCGGGGCCGACTGAGCCGCTGCTGACCGATCTTCCAGTATCGGTATCGATCCCAGTACCGGTACTGATATCGACATCGGTACCGTCCAGATATGCATCGATAGACTCGCTTCCTTCGATGCCGAGTCTGGAATCGATCTCTAGTCTGGATGACTGGGTACCGACTCGCCTCGGTACCGACTTCAAATGGTACCGAAGACATTCTACCGATGATCAAGGTCTGCTACGTTCGGTTACTTCGGTACCGATGCAGCTATCACATACTGATCTTTATGTATCGGTATCAACGACGGTACCGGTCTCGGTACCGGTATCGGCATCAACATCGGTGTCTGTACCTCCCATGCTCGTTTCAACCAGCTCACTTCCTTCCATACCGAGTTTGGAATCGATCCCTAGCATGGACGATTTGCTACCAACGGGTTGCGGTACTGGCTTCCAGCGGTACCGACAACTATCTTTCAAGGACAGTCCGATGTTCCACCCCTTCAGATCTTCTAATCTAGAGAATCTGAATGAACTGATCGGTGCTAGAGCTAGTTCTTCAACAGATCTAGTTCTTACTCCTCTTTCTAGAGGACTCCCCTCTGGGGAGACTTCTTTTCAAGCATTCCTGCTTGATATGGCAAAGTTACTTGCCATTTCTATACCTGGTCAATATCCTGCACCAGGGGATCCAGAACCTCTGCAGATCCCCTGCAATCCAAAGGAAGTCATTATATTTCCTTTGCATCAGACCTTGCAGAATCTCCTATTTACAACGTGGGAAGCCCCTTTAACGGTATCCCCACTTTCTAGGGCAACTGATCTTCTATACATGGTGCCCCCTTCTCCAGTTTTTCAAAAGCCTCAGCTCCCTCATCATTCTCTTGTTGTAGAATCAGCAATGAGGCGTGTTAAGAGTACTAAGAAGTACTCTTCTTATCCGCCAGGTCATGAGGTTAAGACTTTAGATGCCTTTGGGCGCCAAACCTTCCAGGCATCCATGTTTTCAGCAAGAATTCTCTCATATATTTTCTATATGGGATTATCTCTTGAGGAGGTCACAAAGAATTTACTACTTTTGACCCCTTTCCTTCAAGAGCCTAAAAGAGCAGATTTTTCTATATTAGTCAATCATGCTCAAAATATTTCTAGGTTCCTTACTCGTGCTTCCCTGGACTCTTTTGAGTCTGTTAGCAGAACCTCTGCTATAGCCATAGGAGCACAACGTAGAGCCTGGCTCCAAGCTTCAGACTTGGACAAATGGGTACAAGATAGACTGAGAAATACTCCTTGTACTGGAGAGAATCTCTTTAATAAGGAGGCTTTACTCCAAGCTGCTCAGATAACTACTGACACGATTGCTTTCAGAGGCTTGTCTACGCCTTCCTCTATCCCAGTTTGTAGGAAATCTCCTAACAAACTTTGTTCCCTTAAAGGGAGAAAGTTTTATTCATCTTCTACCCATAATACAGATGTTCCCCCAGACAAGGAAAACATCCAACCAGGCTAAGGAAACCACAACCTCAACAGGTTCAGAAAACCCAGCATCCGCAGGGCTTCTGGTATTACATCTTTCTTTCCTGTTTGGGGTTTAGAACCTGTAGTCTGCTTCTTCTTAATAGAAGCATCTACACTGTTTCCATCCTAAACTCTAGACATGGATCTCTTCTCAACAGACATCCATTCTTTTGTTCTATGAGCTTTCAGGATGATCATGCTTATAAGTAACAGGGGTTTTTCTCTTCCTCCTGGGAGGGAAAAGAGGTGTAACAACTATCAATAAGATAGTTTTCCTGTTCCAGCATGTATCATCATACCTTTCCAGGGACTTACCATATCGTAAATCTCCTTCAACTCTGTCTTTACCTGCCCTCTTACTGAAACATTTTGTCTGTAAGAGTGGTACCATTTAGCTGGACGGGTTTTTCTAAAATCCCTGTAGGTTTCTACCTATTCCAGTAAGGGGTTTCCTTTTCAGAGTTGTCCCCCCATTTTCAGTCTTACTTGGGTCAGCTTATCAGTCAGTAAGAGAGTCTTGCCACTCCTCTTTATGTCTGTTCGTTCTTTTCTGCTGCCTTGGTAATAACTGCAACAGCAGGACTTCCTAGTGGATACCCACTGGTTTTATTTACCAAGTACCCAAGGTTTGTCCTCCATTACCAATCCTTTTTGGTCTTAGTAGTAAGTCCAAAACAGGTTATCAACCTTTGTTCTTGGAAACTCTCTTACTACAGGCCTATCGGTTTCATTTCTATTCTTCGCCATCTCCTATTCTTTGGACATTGGCAGAATAGTTTTAAGTTACCTACTGGCTTTTAAACAGCCAGTTTTTTCTTCTAACCAACCTGCAACATGCTCTCTGCAACTCTACAGAGTAGCTCTGCACTATGGGCCCTTGCTAGAGAGCATTTGCATCTTCCTAGCAGATAATCCCAGATGGTTAGGAAGGCCTCATCCAGTCATGCCCCCTCATGACTGGTAGGGTTTTCCTACCTTACCATCCCTCGTAAGGTCTCCTTTTAAAACGAAGGACACATGCCTTACATCACGTGAAAACCTAAAGAATTGCTCAGTTCCCTGGTTTCGTCCACGTCTCCACTGGACTCCTTACCAGGGATATTTTTCTTTTTTGTACAGCTCGTCCTTATATGGTTCCATTTCCAGTTGAGCTGGGGAAGACGTGAGTCACCTTAGCTCCGGGCCCCCTCGTCCCTGACCGTTGATTTGGACCGTAATTTACGGCGATTTTTACCGGCTTTGAGCCCCGAGGGAGAGGTCGACAGTTCTCTTATCCCTTTCTGGGGAAGAATCGGGGAATGGCAGCTACGGCGAAGGTGGGGAGGCGGGAGAAGGACCGTAATACGGGACTACCGAAAATGGCGGAATCCCCCCCGAAAGTGAGTACAGCGGCCTCCCCCACCATGATAGAAGAAATTTCAGCGGCGGTCACAGCCGCACTTACCACACAATTTGAAGCCCTCAGTGGCAAAATGGACACGCTGCAAGGCTCCCTGTCGGCGTTGGGCGCACGGATGCAAGAGGCGGAGGATCGCATCATGCATGCCGAGGAGGAGGTGGAGAAATTAAAACGGGATCTGAGTGCGGTGCAAAGAACATCCAAAGCACAAGAATTAAAAATTGATGACTTGGAGAACAGATCCCGGCGCAATAATTTGCGCTTCCTGGGCATAGCCGAGACACTGCCCGATAAAGATTTGCGAGACCTTGTGGAAAAGATGGCTGCCTCTCTGCTTGGCCGGGAGGATATGAACACCCCTATAGTTGTGGACAGAGCCCATAGAGTAGGGCCACGGCCGCAAGGACAGAATACGTGGCTCAGGGTGGTCCTAGCCAGATTCCTTTATTATGCGCAGAAAGAGGATCTCCTGAGGGCAGCGCGGCAAAAAGGCATGATGGAATTTGAAAATATGAGGATTCGCATTACACCAGATTACTCCACCGCGTTGAGTCAACGCCGCAAAGCCTATGCGCCAGTCTGCCAGCGTCTAATCTCTGCAAATATCCGCTTCCATGTACAGTATCCAGCCCGCTTGCACATTATACACCAGGGAACCTACCGGGTATTAGAATCTGCGGCGGAGGCAAATACCTATGTGGAGCGGCTGCTGGCATCCTCGGCGGGCCATCAAGGAGAGCTTACGCCACGATAAGGGTCCTGAAAATGGACTGATGGAGAACTAGCTCAGGATATGAAGGAGAGCGGGCCTTTGTTGGGCGGTGTGATTGGCTCCCCTTTTTACTGATGGGGACACTGCGACTACCCTGAATAGACTATAGATGTGCCCAGAGAATACCTACTTAGGGTAGTGGTAAAAGCACCAGCTCTTCAGGCCTGAACCCTCCTGATACCAGAGGATGGCTGCGTGTGTCCACTGTGAGGCCAGGTGATGGGATATCGGCGGCCTTAGCCTGCAGCCTTCCCCCACATCTGGGGTCGGGACATTGGCCCCCTTCTCAGGAGTGGCTCTGCTGGCGGGCGAAGCTGGCCTCTTTAGACTTGTTGGGCCAGGCGGGCCTGGACTGATGGCCTCGCGGAAAACTGTGAACCTCCGCCCCGCACCGGTCACGACGGCAAGACCTGACAAGTGATAACAGTGGTGATTTTGGCCTGTTCTGTTAGCCACGCCATGCTTCCCGCTGTTTCTCCCCTTGTTTCTTTCTCTCCTGTACTTTCTTCTCCTTCTCTTCCCCCCCTGCCGTTCCTTCCCCCTTATCCCTTCTTTCCTTTTATATATATAGGCCTGTTAGCCTGTTAAAGTTTTCATGTTTAAAGCTATGATAAGCTGGGGGGGTCGATGTGCGGGGGGAGAGGGTGGGGGGGGAGGGGGGGGTGTGGTTGGGGGGTGGGGAGGGGGGAGATGGGGGATCAACCGGGAGTGGCGGGGGGAGGGAGGCGGGCGGGGGAGGGAGGCGGCGGGGGGTGCCCTACTCGGGGGGGGGGGGGTGTTATTAGACCAGTGATTGGGGCTAGGGACTATAAGTAAGGCTCCTGGGGAGGAGGGGGGACCCGCTCACATCGTACGTGATCGCGATGGGAGTGTGGCGGAGAATGGGGATGGGGATTGGGATGGAGGGGGGGGGAGAGGAGGCGATGGGGGGTAGGGGAAAGGGAGGATAATAGGGATAGAGGGGGGGGGGATGCAGCCCCTGCGACACTTCTCGGGGACGACTAGGGACAACCTTAGGGGAGAAGGAGGGGGGGACCTTAGGCTGGGGGGGTCTCTCCAGACGAATGATAGGTATCGTATTGCCCAATAACTTTTATTATGTGCAGACGTGAAGATTGTTTCTTGGAATGTCTGTGGTATAGGCACCCCTATTAAACGATATAAAGTGTTACGGGCCCTGGCACGACACCAATGCGACATTGCTATGCTACAAGAGACCCACCAGAGCACGGAGGAACATGCCAAGCTGAAAAGCGAGTGGGTGGGACAAGTGTGGGGGGCTCCTGCGCAGGGTAGGAGGGGCGGGGTGGTTGTTCTGATCCACAAGAGACTCCGGTTCACTAAAGAAGCGGTCCATGCGGACCCAGATGGTCGCTATATTCTGGTATTCGGAAAGTTGGAAGGGCAACCTGTGATTTTGGGCAATTTGTATAGCCCGAATGTGGTGGATAGGGATTTATATGCCCGTTTGGGCTCCGGGGTGGAACAGCTACCTGACGCCCCGTTGATATTAGCCGGGGACTTTAATGGTGTACTCGATTTGGAGCTCGATGTATCCAGGGCTGGGGGTGGGGGGACCAGGCGGCAGGGCACTAAGGCGTTGCAACAGCTGCGGCGCTGATTACAGCTGGTGGATCCGTGGCGACTTCTCCATCCTGGGGAGCGTGATTTTACTCACCTGTCCAGAGCGCATGGGACTAGCGCTAGAATCGACTACGTGCTAGTTTCGGAAAGACTTTTTACTTACGTCCTCGATGCGCAGATTGGCCCCCTGGAAATTTCCGATCACACGTTAATATGGGTAGATCTAGAGTGGCGGGACGCGGCCCCACCAGCTCGTATCTGGGGGTTCCCTCTTGACTTAGCTAGGGACGTTGAGTTCTCTTCGTTTCTCAAGCAGAGTTGGCATGAATTTGCAACGCATAATGCGCAGCATCGCGATAATCCTGAACTCTTCTGGGAGACGGCTAAAGTGGTCCTACGAGGAGATATCATAGGCTATGTGGCCCGTAAGCGTAAACTGGTGGCGAAACAGATTATTCGCCTCGAAGCACAGGTTTGCCGAGCCAGGCGTCGTCAGGCTGCTAACCCATCGGTGGCCAATAAGAAGCTGCTGTGGGAATCCCAGTTGGCTCTCAACGAACTAATCCATCAGAGGGCCAAGAAGTCCTCCTTATATTATAAATACCAACTTTACCGCTTCGGGGATAAATCAGGGACCTTGCTGGCTCGCTGCCTTCGGGGAAAGGGGGAGACCCGCACATTGGCGGCTTTGCGCGATGCTCAGGGTAAGCTACAAGCAGGGAGCCGGGAGATCGCTCAGATTTTTTGCCGGTTTTATCAACAGCTGTACTCACGGGGGGCAGATCCGGGTGTTGCTATGGAGGAGTACTTGAGGGGAATATCGCTACCCCAACTAGATGCGGCACAGCGGGCGAGTTTGGAGGTGCCGGTCACGATGGAGGAAGTTGCTTCGGTGATTCAGCAGGCGAGTTATTGCAAAGCCCCGGGGCCGGACGGCTTAGGGGCCGAATTTTATAAACTACTGGGAGATCTGTTGCCGTCCACGCTGGTGGCGGTCTACCAACACCGGATTGCACAGGGGACGTTTACTTGGGGGGGAATCATGCCCATATTATCTTATTCCCTAAGCCTGGCAAAGACCTCCTGCAAGCAGAGTCTTACAGGCCTATTTCTTTACTTAACTTCGATTTGAAGATATTGGCAAAAGTCTTAGCGACCCGGCTAGCTTCGGTGCTTGGGGACTTGGTTCACGAGTCCCAGGTTGGATTCGTGAAAGGCCGCTATGCGGTACGTAATCTGCGCAAGATCGTGGCGTCCTTGGAATGGGTGCACCGCCGTGGTACCCCCTCGCTCCTGATTAGCTTCGATGCCGAGAAGGCTTTTGACCAGGTGGGTTGGCCATATTTGAAGTTCCTGCTACCACATTATGGGCTTGGGGAGTCTTTTTGCCGTATGGTGGGGCTCCTGTATACTAACCCCACGGCGAGTGTGCTGTGTAATGGAACTTTGTCGGAAACCTTCGCACTGGAGAGGGGCACCTGGCAGGGGTGTCCGCTTTCCCCCCTGCTTTTCGTTTTGTCCCTCAACCCGCTGATACGTAAAATTGAGACATCGAGGGGGATCGCGGGGGTGCAGATGGGTCAACTTGGGTTCAAGATAGCGGCCTTTGCTGATGACCTGCTTGTACATTTGACGGCCTCGAGGACCTCCCTTTCGCGGCTATTAGAGGAATTTACGCGTTTCGGGAGCTTTGCGGGACTGCGCATTAATATGGGCAAGTCCGAGGCGTTGGACGTGGGGGGTACCCTCCGAGCCGACTGGGGGGACTCTTTTCCCCTTCGGTGGGCAGAGGAGTCTTTCATTTATCTTGGGATCTCGCTGACTAGTGATCCCAAGCATCTATACCATGTGAATGTCCGCCGGATTTTAGCTAAAACTCGACTGCAGTTGCAGGCGTGGGCGCCCCTTCCCTTGTCCCTACTGGGCCGAGCGGCGGCCCTGGGAATGGTGATTTTCCCCCGTATACTTTACTGGTTGCAGATACTGCCAGTCTGGATGCAGAAAGGTGATATACAAGAGTTTGAACGGGTTTTCCGGCGCTTTCTATGGAGAGGGGCCCGGGCCCGCATTCCGTTGTATCGTCTTCAGCGACGCTGGAGAAATGGAGGGATAGGGATCCCTGACCTACGGTTATATGCCCTGGCTTGTCAAGCACGACATATTGGGGACTGGTTGGGGGGAACTGAGGTCTACACTCCTAGAGCGCTGGAGTCGGCCCTAGTGGCTCCACAGTCCTTACTGGCGGCTCTACACCTGGCTAGTTCGAGTTTGCCGGGGTGGGTGACTCGAAGTGTGTTAGTATGGCCGGCCCGGTGTTCCTGGCAGCAGTTCAATACCTGGTGGGGGGAATCTTCGGAGGTTTCCAGCTGGTTGCCCCTGCAAGGGAACGCTCGTTTTGCCCCAGGAACAGACACGCCTATGTTTAGACTCTGGGAACAGAAGGGGATTCGGCATCTGGGACATCTCGTGGACCAGGAGGGGAAGTGCAAACCCTTTGCACTACTACGGGGGGAATATGCGTTGGATTATCGCCATATTTTTGCATACACCCAGATATCCCACTACGTAGCTTCCTTACCTAGGAAGGGGCTGGTGGTTACGCGTGCAGCACGGATTCTTGAATTTTTTTACCTCGGGGCGGAGTCACCGCCCACTGTTGCGGGGCTGAAACGACGTATCGACAATTGGGTGCCCCCGATCGATTACTCAGGGGAAGAGCGCCTGTGGGCTAGTGAATTGGGGGTGGCGGTGGAGCCGGGCTCGGTTCATCGGGCCTTGAGAAATATCAGGGAACTGGTCAAAGGGGCTCGCTGGAAAGAGATACAGTTTAAATGTGTCCTTCGAGCCCATTTCTCTCCGAGACGAGCACTTCGCAGCCATCTTACAGTGGACGGGAGCTGCCCGAAGTGTCGATCACTACTGGCTGACCTAGGGCATATGTGGTGGGGTTGCCCGAAAGTTCGCCGATACTGGCTGCAGATTCGGGATTATATGAGCGGAGTATTGCGTCAACGGGTTAGTTGGACGGGGTCTCTTGTGGTATTGGATCAGCTGGGTCCGCTCTATCCTAAGGGTCGCTGGGAGCGCTTATTGCTCAGGAAGGCTTGCCTGGTGGGGAAGGGTCCGCTGCTCCGTAGATGGCGGGAGGAGGCTCCTCCCTCCTTCTGGGAGTGGCGTAACAGCTTTCACCAGTTGATGCAATTGGAGAAACAAGGGGCAAGGGGGAGGACTAAACGTTGGGCATCCTTTCTACTGACATGGGAGCCCTATATCCACACTTTACGCCCTGCTATTCGCAACAAAGTGTTCCAGGCCTATTATTAGAAGCTGTAAAGTAGGGATTGGCCTAGGTGGGGCAGGGATGGATGGTAGGGGGGACTGGTTGTAGGGAGGGGTGGAGCGGGGGCTGCGTCGGGGGGGGGGTGGAGGGGGGGGGAGATGGGGGGGGGCTAGGGAAGATAATGGAAAACTGTGGTCTAGAGGGCAGTCTCTTACTTCTGGCTAGCAGAACCGGGTGGAGGAGAAGATACAGCCCCACCCGGGTGCCGGTTATGTCATGGGCTGTTACGTTGTACCTGCTTGGTGCTGCTGATTGTTGTCTGTACCTGTGATGCCTTGTTTAATAAAAATGATTTAATAAAAAAAAGAAAACTTAACTGAGAGGCAGTTGGGAAAGGCGGGAAGGCAGCACGCAGGCATGGTGGGATGCTCCCAAAGGCGTTCTGATTGGACGCTGGGGAGCGTTCCCGCGCAGACTCCGTCGGTACCGACGTACCCATATGTGAAGACTTATTCCTGCTGTTCCCAGAGATCACCTGTTACAGGTAAGTAACTGTGCTTTATTGTTCATTGTAAATAGTTAATTGACACAGTTTCATGTAACGTTGCCTGTAAATAGTTATAGCTGCTGTTCCATGTAAAATTGTTGAATTGTTCCCTGTAAACCGCCCTTGATCTCTGGAAGGGGCAGTATAGAAGAAAAGTATAAATAAATAAATAAATAAATACGCTTTATCTACCCGAAGTGGAAGAATTACAATTAAGCACAGTGGATGGTCCAGTCTGCTATTTTTCTGCCCTTAGTTACAGGTCAGAGATGCTCAGATTCAGGCCATGACCCCTTTCAGTTCCTCAACATCAGCGAGCTTCTCCCTCTACCTTCTCCCCATGCAGGATGCTCATTATCACTTCTAGCACGTATGCTGGGAAGCTGGACAGACGATACTGCCAATCTATTAAATACTTATCTCCCCTAGGTTAATGCAGATCAAGAGCTGGGATTACAGATTCACCTATGCTGCGCTGGCATATTTCCTAATCTTTCTACAATGCTTGTTTTGCAGGGGAAAGGCCTTGAAGCAGCAGCATGAGCAGAGAGTGTATGAGCGGGAACTACAGAGGATTACACTGCCACTCTCTGCCTTTAGCAACCCCACCTGTGACTTTGTGGATGAGAACACTGTGGTGGTGCATCCAACCCAAACGCCTGTGGAAGAGGCACAACAAGAGGGCGATACTCCTCTTATGGGCCAGGCTGGTACCCCAGGAGCCTGAGGCAAACAAGTCAAGGACAAATTAGGAGTCCTAGTCCAAACTTTATGGTTCTGTTTCTTTCTGCAAGAGCAGAGATGCAGGAACACCACCAGCGGTGCCGTTGCTGCTCCTGCTGTAAGCCTTCTTACACAAGGGATGGGCAGGGAAGCTGCAATTATTTTCAGATTGTGTTAGAAATGGAATGCTGGACAGGCAGCCACCAACACTACTGATGCAATCTATTTTGTAATTTTGAACAAATAGTCACTAATTATTTTTGGAGGCTGGTGGGAGATAAAGTATGCAAAGTATCTTTCCCTTTGTTCTGCAGGCTGACTCCTCCCCCTTCCATCCTTACAGAATGAAGGCTGGCACTTATTGGCTACATTAAGTACAGATGCCAACAGGGCTGGCCCCAGAGTTGGTTCAAGGTGTTGGCACCCGAGGCAAATCTAAATCCTTATGCCCCTTCTGGCTGTCAGAATCTATTGTTTAGCTTTGAATGCCCTGCTCTTTGCTGCCCCCTTCCCACAGAAGCTGCTACCGCACTAGTTGACCACCTGAATTACCTGATGGTTGGGTCGGCCCTGTATGTCAATAGAATAAAGAAAGCTTTAAGGTGTTTTGTCATGGCCAATATGAATAAAGAAAGCTAAAAGTCAATGAAAACTTAGTAGGGAAGTGATTACAAAGTTAAGCAGGGTATCCCCTTTGAGGGCACACAGACTTAAAAGTGGGCAGGTGTAGCTCTACCAGCCTATAAGTGAAATGTGTATCTACATGTAGGGCAGTATAAAGCAACACAACTTGGGTGAAAAACTAGAGGAATTAATGTTGGCCTCTGCTGTTCAGACACCTGACTTGTTTCAGGGCTGACAGCAGCCGCAGAAGATCCTTCTGAACTTACGGGCGTAGCATTAGAGCTGTGGGAATTAAGGTACCAACAAACAACTGTGTCCCTAAACGAAAGTGCAATTGTTGGAAAAACATAAGTTGTTGTTGAGGATATAATTTAGAGAATATCACCATCCTCACATTGTTTTGACTTCTGAAGGGGGATAGACACTAACGGGCTCATTCTGTCCCGGACGTAGATCCCCTCTGTACGTCCGGTCTGAGCCGGACGTACAGGGAGGACTGCAATTCTGATCCTGCGGGACTGTCCCCGGCTAGCTCAGTCAAGGCTCTTCTATGGAGCTGTGGTGCTATGGCGTCATGTTGCCATGGCACCGTGGCTCCATTGAAGAGCCGCAATGCTGGCCACCGGACTTCAGGGACTAATTCCCTGCAGACCGACCCACGATCCAGCCTCCTAAGGCCAGTGTCGGGCTGTGAAGAATGTCTTTGGGCCCCCCCTGCCCAATCCAAGCCCCGGGCCGCCAATCCTTTACTTAGGGGGAAGTTCCCCGTACAAGTCGCCGGCCCTGGATGTTCAGGACCAACATTAGAATCGGTCCTTTCTCCAGAAACAAGCAGGAAGGGGAGGATTGGAGGTAGCATGGGTGGTGGGCGGTCACCGGCCCTGGATGTACAGCATAGTTACTCACCTGTAACAGGTGTTCTCCGCAGACAGCTGAAGGGATAATTAGTCTAAGTGTGGATTTCAGGCCTGCTCTATAGGTTTGCTTTTTATGGCTGCACCCTCACCTGCCTGAAAATATACACAGTAACATATGATTGGCACAAGAAGGCACGCATGTGGGCTAGTGAAGCAGAGTATTTTGTGGCCTTGTACGAGAGAGCCTGGGGAACTAGACACTTTGGATGGGAACGTGCAAAGTGTTTAGGCCCAGAGAAATACAGGAGAAATACAGGCCAACCAGGAAGCATACTCTGAGCCCTGAAGATAACAGACAGTGCCAGGAGATGGAGTTCCAGGAAATGGAAAGGCATGAGCACAGCACAGGCAGGGGGGGGCTGTGACCAGCTGATAAGCAGACCCTGAGCAGACCTTGAAATACAGACCCTGTTGAAATACCAACTGTTGTTTGGTGATAAACAATGGGAGGGTCCTGAGGGTAGAGCATTCACAGAAGTTCTTCTGACCTTCTGAACCTGCAGGTTTTTTGCAAGTTTTTTTTGATTTTCAAATGACGTCAGTAATTCAAGCAGAATTCACTGGAACTTTGGGACAGAGAATGTGACAGAGAACGTATATAAGAGAGTGCCTATAGAGCTTCAGGGGGTAGCCTTCTTTCCCCCACTGTACTGGAGGTTAAGAACGTTGCCTGCACCTGGGTCCCTCAGACAGACACTTGTGTATATGTGCTTGCAGTTTTTGCTTGTACTGAATAAAGGAATTTTGCTGACAAGTGACTGTGATCTAAGTTCTTTTATTTTCCTGGTGTACGGCTCCCATGTACCCAGGCAATCTTGGTGATTATTAGGGATGCTTTGTAGGTAAGAACCCGCCTACAATTGGCACCCGAACAGGGACCTGAGGGGCCCTAGAGGGACCCAGGGGCCCGAGCAATAGGCTCCTAAATTCTTTTTTATCCAAATTGCCCAGCGTTTCCTCTGACTGTGCTTTTGTCTGCGTTTTGTCAGAGAGTCAGGATACCTCCTGTTAAATTAAGAAAACGGGATTAGCATACCGTCTAGATGAGAGAAAACAAGAATACCGTCCCAGTGACGAGAGAAAATACCGTTCCACGAGGGAACGAGAGATACCTCCTGCTGGTTCAGGGGATGCGGATGCCGTCCTGGATGAGAGAAAACTGGTACTGTGCTTGGATACCCTAGGGAGACTCCAGTGGTGAGTATTTTTGTTTCCTGTCTACCCCCAAGGACAGAAGACTTACCTGGTTTAGCTAGTGGGTGAGTAGTGAATTCACACCTGTATATAAGCTATGTTCTGTTATGTAGGAAATATTAGAGTATTTCTGTATCTCGCTGTAAATATTAGGGAAAGAACATCTCCTCTGCAGATAAAGAGGTTCGATTTTCATATCGGTAAAAGTGAAGCTACTGGCAGGATTTTACCTGTAATTAAAGTGTCCCCAAACAGTGAAAACACCAGGTTTACAGACTATCAGAAGAGGGACAGTTAGGGAAAATGTTTAAGAAAAAATCCAACGAGGGGATAGATAAGAAGAAAGGAGCTGAGCCCTTCCCTTCCCCTATAGATTGCCTCATTAAACAGAACCCCCTCCTGGAATTCTCAATAAAAGATTGTTCTAAACAATGGGAGAAATGGGCGAAAAAGGATCCTACTCTCACCTGGCCAGCAGGAGTATCATTCGATCGGCTCATTTTAGCAAAAATTAGGGACCTGATTCCATTCTATGTGTGATGTATTTTTAGTTATAATTGTGAATGAATGGGAAGATCTTCCATGCTTTGATGTATTTAGATATTTGATAAATTGTGTGGATTTGTGTGATGTGACAAAGGTTAAGAAAAATTAACTTTAAAGGAAGGATAGAAGTTACTGCCTGATGAAAGATAGCTAGTTGTCTGCGAAATGGCTGGTTGTTTGCAGCAAGATAAGATGCCTGCCTGTCTCAGCTAGAGAAAGAGAGAAGCTACTGAGGGATCTCTTCTGGGGATGGACGCATCATCTAGAGGAGACTCCCGATTGAGAAGTCTCTCTTGTTTGTTTAAATAAAGGATTCATTCAATTGAAGTGTGACAGGAGATGAAGTTCAGAACTCTTTTGGTGAAGTATTATTCCTCTGCAATTAGCTTTCCAGTTATCATTATTCTAATAGCTTTCTAGGTATCTTTTTGACTAATTGTAGGTAGATAAATGCATTACTTTACAAATTCAAGATCAAAGCGAATGAAGGAGATGACTGTAGCTGAATTCTGCAGCTGAGAAAGAAAGAAAAAAACTGTTTAAGAAAAATATGTGACCTTATGATGCAAGGACGTTTAGTTCAGTGCTTTTAACAAAAATGACTATTGTAGAGCTAGTATTAATTATTATGGCAAAGCGAAGATTTTATTATTTGTTTTAGCTGATTGTTACGGCATGTTTCTTTTCAGAACTATCAAGGGGGGAGGGTCTAGTTCAGTGTCTAGTATGCAGGGTGAAATCTCTTGAGAGAAACACCTTATTCTGATCAGATGGGCTGCTAGGCATAGAGCACTGAGGTTTTATGGTCCCTGCAACTGAACTGCTTAGAGTTCTTTGCTTAAGCTGAACGAAACAAACAAAAAGATAGAAAATTTAGGAAACTGCTTCTGTTAACCTCTACTTTGAAGGTCAAGGGAAAAGAGCCCTGACAGAACAATGTGGCATTCTGAGCCAGTAGTTACCAGATTGCAACTTGAAAATGATTTAAATCCTGAGTGAATAAGAAGTTAATCGTGCTTGCTTTTATCTCTGGTATATATATATATATATATATATATATATTTGAATTTGACATATATTTGAATTTGACTGCATATGCTATCGAGCAAAATTAAACGTTAAAGGCTCTTTCTCTTGTTCAGCTGCATGGTAATTTACAGTTGCTTTGAAGAACAGAAAAGCAACCTGCTGTTTATCTGTGTTTAAGATAACGTCAAGGTTAGCTGTAACTCTAAGTAATTTGCTTTAAAATAACTTAAAAAGGTTAATTTGCATTCCAGATATCCACCAACCTTTTCATGAAAAGGTATCAGTTTCATGTCATTTGAATGACTTTTTCTGAACTGTAAGATTAAGGTAATTACTTTGCATTCTTAAGCTCAGTGCTAATGACTGCTGAACAGGACAGTAACACCGGAGTGCTGAATTTTAGGATAAATTCACCTGTTTCTCTGTATTTGAATTTTACGTGTTGGTGTCCAGAGAAAAAGTGTACTTTGTTTTGATCTGGAATTGCTTTGTTCCCAAGTATGTAGAGCACATTTAGTGGCAAGATGGAACTGCGTTCCCAGAAAATATGAGAATATTTGTAAAGTTATTTACACATAAAAACAATAACATTAAGTTGAGTTGATTGGACAAAACCAAATCTTGCTTGTCAGACACCATAATTAATGAGCAGCGTACATAAATCCTTGTGGACACTGCAGTTTCAAAATCAGTCCAAATATTTTTAAGTTTCCTACAGCACTCTCACTGAAAACAGTGTATACGATAGACTCTAGTATACTTGAGAGATATGTGGCTGTCATGTTAGAAGCCATACTTTGTCCTATTGGGATTGATGTTATAAAATGTTATGACACAAATACAAAAGTAATTGCTCAAATATGAATACAGCAAATACTGTGATCTATTCAAGGAAAAGGATCTCAGAATGAATGAGGAAGGGTCTTATCAGGCCACAATGTTTTGGAAAGCCCAAAGACTCCCTATCCCCTTCTTTACATCAAGGACCCATATATTCCTATAGTATTATCAAAATTACTTATTACTGCAAACTCAATGCAGCTGAAATTGCTTGTTACTGCAAACTCAATGCAGTTCAGAAAAAGCTTAACTGTAAACTCTATGTCACTCAGCTACAACTCATATTTCACTAAATGGAGACACCTGACTTATATAAAAAGAGTCAAAAACAACTTATCTGCACAAATTGAATAAAGTCAGGGTTAATCTCCCTCCCGACACAGATTAATAGCGCTATTGCGTTTCACCGCCAATGCGGCTTCTTCTGGGGAAAGATGTTCAGCATGCAACTTAGGGCAATAACTCTGCTTATCTCATGCTAAAAAACTAAAGAGAAAAAGAACAGTATCAAAAATGCTCGCTTGTCCATTTCAGAATTTCAATGTAAACATACATTCTCTCCTAGTGTTCAACATGTGGACATACCTTGAAGCGTCCCGCTCTAAATTCTATTGAGACAAAAATGCCACGCATGCGTATGGATCTACATGGGGTCTGTTCTTATAAACCAATGAAGTTGCTCAACCCACTTCTAGTTGACCAATCAGGCGGCCGTAAACGACCTGATCAAATAGGTCAAACATTAAAGATCACTTGAAAAAAGACTTGAAAATTTTTTTTTAAAAAGAGACACCAACGGATAGTTTAATGTTTACCCATGGATGAACCAGAAGAGAAGAGAAAAATCACAGCGGAAAAAAGTAGAATTCGATACTCAATCTGAAGATTCATATTCCAGTGACTCTACTAGAAGCACCAAGAATGATTTTTTAGAGGAAGGAGAATCCGATCCCCGACACAAGAAAACCAAAGGAAAAGTAAAAACCAAGGCACAGAACAGAGTGTCACCTCGTCACAAAGTATGAGTCTAGAGATGGAAGAACAGTCACTAGTGATTAATATTTCTTCAGTGCCACTCACTGTTGATCAACTTAGTCTTTTAAATAAGGGTCTTTCGTTCATCCCCCATGCTCAGTATGACGGCTTCCAATTTCGACTAGATTTTGAGCGTTTCATACGCAAATTAAACTTGAAAATGTATTTTGCAGATAAAGCAGCAATTCTTCCTGCAGTCTCAACAGCGAATAGCACTGCACCAGGTCGCGTGCCTTTACCTTTAACTTCTTCTTGGAATCCACCTGGTCCGGTTCATGCCTCTCTACTTCTGTACCGAGATTTAGTTCTTAAAGATGTATCCCAGCTAGAGCAAATCATCCGACAAGTTCGTGATACACTTTCTAAGGCTGAAAGGGTGGCCTTTCGTTCGCTACTTTCTCAGACTGAATTGGTAATTCGCAGGGCAGACAAGGGGGGTGCGATTGTGATTCAGGATCGTGCACAATATCTTGCTGAAGCTCAACGTCAACTGTCTGATGTTCATACTTACGTCATCATGGAGAGTGATCCCACCCCCTGTTTACAAGAGATTGTTAAAGCTCTGACTACACAAGCAGTGCAAGATAAAATTTTATCCAAAAAAGAATGGAATTATCTTAATACTACAAGTCCTGTGTTTGCCAAATTTTATTTGGTGCCAAAAATTCATAAACGGCTTGATAATCCCCCAGGCCGCCCAATAGTTTCGACAAAAGGTACTCTGCTTGAGCCATTGTCCACTTTTTTGGACTCTTTTTTGAGACCGCTACTGATTACTATTCCGTCTTATATTCACGACACAACTCATTTTCTGCAGTTGCTGTCACAACATGCTCAACTGGCTACAGACCAAACAACATTGTTAGTCACATTAGATGTGGTGTCACTGTATACAAATATCCCTCAAACTGCGGCACTTTCCTGTGTATTAGATGCTTTGCGCAGTAGAGGAGGTTTATCGGAAATACAGTTCACTTTTCTAAAAAACATCTCCGAATTGGTTCTTTTTCAGAACCTTTTTGTTTTTGAAAAAGTGCTTTATCAACAAAAGACAGGTGTTGCGATGGGGGCCACATGTGCCCCCTCAGTAGCCAACCTCTACATGGGTGAATTTGAGCAAAAGTGGCTTTATCCATCTCAGTTCTGGCAACATATCCCCTTTTGGGGGCGTTATATAGATGATATTTTTATGCTTTGGACTGCCTCGGAAGCTCATTTACATACCTTCTGTCAGTGGTTAAACCAACAGGACTCACACATTCGTTTTACAAGTACTTGTGATCTGAATAGAATCACCTATCTAGATGTGGAAGTTCGGAAAGGAAGGAGCAATTGGGTGACTTCGATTTATAAGAAAAAAGTAGCGAGGAACGCAATGCTGCACTACAGTAGTGCTCACCCGATCCAGCTAAAAAACAGCCTTCCGTTTTCCCAGTTCCTCCAGTTCAGGCGTAAATGTTCTGAGCTTACAGACTTTAAATCACAGTCCAAGCAATTGCAAAAAACTTTTCACAGTAGGGGTTATCCTCCTTCAGTTGTGAAACAAGCGTATACCAGGGCGTTATTCAACAATCGTGATTTATTGCCTCAGGATAAGCAATTGAGTGAAAGAGCAGATGATCAAGTAAACTTTATCTTGAGATTTTCACCATTGAGTAATTCCCTTAAAAAAGTGTTGAATCGTCATAGTAATGTTCTTCGTCATCTTTCTGGATTAGAAGACAAATCCATCCGCTGTGTTTGGCAGAGAAATAAAAATCTAAAGGAATTGTTGAGCCCCACTGAGCTTCGACCATTACTCACCGAAGAAAGTACCACTCATGTTGGCCACACTAGATGTGAATGCAACATCTGTAATATGACTTTGGAACTTACCGAATTCTTTTATCAGGGGCAGACATATGCCTTGCAGAAAAATACTAACCATACTTCTACATTTGTTGTCTATGCGATTTCAATGTCCTTGTGAACTGCTTTACATAGGTAAAACTATCAGACCTTTGAGAATACGAATTAATGAACATCGCAGCCGTCTTCATTGCCAGAAGCTGGAAGCACCCCTAGTGGCTCATTGCCTTTCTTTTCAGCACCAATTTGATCAGCTTAAGTGTTTTTGCATCGACCAAGTACTGGCTGGCTTAGCCGGCAAAACTCGAGAACAAAGTCTGTTCATCTGCGAACAACGCTGGATTTACCGTCTACAATCTGTTCATCCAGGGGGATTCAATTCCCAAATAGATTGGGCAGTGTGTTTGTGAGGACCCTATTTAGCGATTTTTTACACTGTTCCTTCTCAGTGCTGATACTGTACTTGTAGTCTGATCATTTTATAGTGCAATGACTATCCGTTGGTGTCTCTTTTTAAAAAAAAAATTTCAAGTCTTTATTTCAAGTGATCTTTAATGTTTGACCTATTTGATCAGGTCATTTACGGCCGCCTGATTGGTCAACTAGAAGTGGGTTGAGCAACTTCATTGGTTTATAAGAACAGACCCCATGTAGATCCATACTCATGCGCGGCGTTTTTGTCTCAATAGAATTTAGAGCGGGACGCTTCAAGGTATGTCCACATGTTGAACACTAGGAGAGAATGTATGTTTACATTGAAATTCTGAAATGGACAAGCGAGCATTTTTGATACTGTTCTTTTTCTCTTTAGTTTTTTAGCATGAGATAAGCAGAGTTATTGCCCTAAGTTGCATGCTGAACATCTTTCCCCAGAAGAAGCTGCATTGGCGGTGAAACGCAATAGCGCTATTAATCTGCGTCGGGAGGGAGATTAACCCTGACTTTATTCAATTTGCGCAGATAAGTCGTTTTTGACTCTTTTTATATAAGTCGGGTGTCTCCATTTAGTGAAATATGAGTTGTAGCTGAGTGACATCGAGTTTACAGTTAAGCTTTTTCTGAACTGCATTGAGTTTGCAGTAACAAGCAATTTCAGCTGCATTGAGTTTGCAGTAATAAGTAATTTTGATAATACTATAGGAATATATGGATCCTTTATGTAAAGAAGGGGATAGGGAGTCTTCGGGCTTTCCAAAACATTGTGGCCTGATAAGACCCTTCCTCATTCATTCTGAGATCCTTTTCCTTGAATAGATCACAGTATTTGCTGTATTCATATTTGAGCATTTACGTTTGTATTTGTGTTTAGATTGCTCTCTAAAACCCCGTTTTTGTTTTTTGTCTGGTATAAAATGTTATGAAGCATGAAGTGAGATATGAGCAGGAAAGGACTTCACACTCTGATAAACAGTAAACTTATGAAGGCAATTTAATGATGTGAAGCACAATAGAGTATTTCCTACCAGCAAATGATCTTAGTTGATACCATACGAGATATGGTTATGATCTTAAGGATATATGGATGAAATTAAGTTTGTTGCATTGCATTGTTTCATTGTGAAATCTAATCTAGAATATTTAGTCTTTTCATTTGATATTGGTTGCTGTTCTTCTGAATGAGGCCTGAAGCCATTTCACCAATTGCAATCAGGAGATTCCAGCAGAAGGAATTGGCCAGAGTCCAGCTGGAACAGACCATCCCAAGAACTCCGGACTGCACATGTGAAGGCGTCCTTACCTGGATCAGTGCATCACATTGGACAAAGGGACAATAATATTTGCCTATGAGAATGAGAGGTTCACATTTGGAGAACAACCGCATTTAAACTTCAGAGAAAGATGAAGCACCCTTCGAAGTCCTGAGGAACTGCCGAGAAGCAAGACCAAATTATCTGAAAATATGAAAAGGACTATTAGACTGATTGGGGACTTTTGTGGATGATTGCATTGTTATCCTTTTATTATTGTTTTCTTAGAAACCAAACTGAAATCTGTAAGCCATTTGGGCTTCAGCAATTGCAGTACCCACACCAGCTCAGCTTTCTTTATCACACTATTAAGCATTGCCACTTTTGGCATTCTTTTATGTTGTATGTTTTCTCTCATATTAGGCTGCTGTAAGAAAATGATGATACAAAGTACCAAAACTATGTATGTTCTCCCTAGGGACCAGTATAAGAAATGGCCTCTTGATGATTCCTCTGTCACAAATGGTAGTCATTCATGCCCCTTAGTGGGATTATTCTGATTTCCCTCCACAATAAAAAAAAATTAAATTAAATTTAAAAAATTAAAAAAAATTGGGGAAAGAAGGGATAATTAGTCTAAGTGTGGATTTCAGGCCTGCTCTATAGGTTTGCTTTGTATGGCTGCACCCTCACCTGCCTGAAAATCTACACAGTAACATATGATTGGCACAAGAAGACACGCATGTGGGCTAGTGAAGCAGAGTATTTTGTGGCCTTGTACGCGAGAGCCTGGGGAACTAGACACTTTGGATGGGAACGTGCAAAGTGTTTAGGCCCAGAGAAATACAGGAGAAATACAGGCCAACCAGGAAGCATACTCTGAGCCCTGAAGATAACAGACAGTGCCAGGAGATGGAGTTCCAGGAAATGGAAAGGCATGAGCACAGCACAGGCAGGGCGGGGGGGGGGGGGGCTGTGACCAGCTGATAAGCAGACCCTGAGCAGACTTTGAAATACAGACCCTGTTGAAATACCAACTGTTGTTTGATGATAAACAATGGGAGGGTCCTGAGGGTAGAGCATTCACAGAAGTTCTTCTGACCTTCTGAACCTGCAGGTTTTTGGCAAGTTTTTTTTTATTTTCAAATGACGTCAGTAATTCAAGCAAAATTCACTGGAACTTTGGGACAGAGAATGTGACAGAGAACGTATATAAGAGAGTGCCTATAGAGCTTCAGCAGGCAGCCTTCTTTCCCCCACTGTACTGGAGGTTAAGAACGTTGCCTGCACCTGGGTCCCTCAGACAGACACTTGTGTATCTGTGCTTGCAGTTTTTGCTTGTACTGAATAAAGGAATTTTGCTGACAAGTGACTGTGATCTAAGTTATTTTATTTTCCTGGTGTACGGCTCCCATGTACCCAGGCAATCTTGGTGATTATTAGGGATGCTTTGTAGGTAAGAACCCGCCTACACAGCAGGAATCAGTCCTCCTCACATAGGGTGATGTCAGCACCGACTGAGCCCTCACAGAAGCATCCCCCCCGCCCAAGGGTATCATCTTGCTCAGTCAGATGACATAGCTAAAAGACGACAAAAATAAAAGATGGTAAAGGAACAACTCCAAGGGGAGGAGGGAGGGTTGTGAGCAATGTTCCCTCTAATTTTCTGTAGGCTGTGTGCGCATAAAATATCTGCTGTGCAGCTTTTGAAGGAAGGTTAAATTTTTGTGTGCCACATAACGACACTCGGAGTTATATACTTTAAAATTTGACTACACGTCAGAATACAGTATGTACACCACATTGATTGCACTAGAAAATATTGTAGAACTTGTGAAAACCATAAATACACAACAACTTTTCAATTTTAAGAACGTCTGTGTTGTTTTCTATCAGAATCAGAACCGTAATTTTTGTGCGCTCTGTTGTAAAGTATGTGCGCTCACTCGGTGAGGTGTGTGCGCGCGCACACGCGCACAGCTTAGAGGGAACAGTGGTTGTGAGGACTGATTGCTGCTGTCCCTGGAGAACACCTGTTACAGGTGAGTAACTATGCTTTCTTCAGGAACAAGCAGGAAGTCAGTCTTCACATATGGGACTCCCCAGCTACAGGCTACCAAAAGCCCATAGCAAAACAGGGCTCCTTCATGGGGAGCCGAAAGCAGCAGCAATTGAGTCTGTGCCCACAGACCAAAGTAGGACACCTGTGTCCAATGAAACCAGCACTCCAGTAAACTGAACACAGAAGGGTCGGAGAGTAGAAGTTACCTAAACCCCAAAAAGGTTATGGAGCACAGCCTGGCTGAAGGCACAGCCCCATCGGGACTCTTTCCAGGCAGTATTGGGCTGCAAAGGTATGGACTGAGGACCAGGTGGCGGCCCGGCAGATGTCCACCATCGGGACAAAGTGCAAGTTTGCCACCGAGGCCACCATGGCCCTGACATGGTGCGCTGTGATGCAGCCTTCCAGTGGGAGCCTCACCTGCCCATAATTGAGGGTGATACAGTCCGCCACCCATATGGACAGTGTAGCTTGGTCACCGCCTCCCACCAGCCTACCAGGGTCGTAGGAGATGTAAAGCTGAGAAGCTTTCCGGTGGCCCTGAGTGCATTGGATATAGAAGGACAGAGCCCTCTTACAGTCCAAGGTGTGACGGACCGACGCCTACCAACTGGAGTGAGGTCTTGGAAAGAAGGTAGGGAGCACCACTTCCTGGTTTAGATGGAAGGGCGACACTACCTTTGGCAGGAATTTGGAGTGTGTGTGAAGCACCACTCTATTCTTGTAGAACCTGGTATAGGGGGCCTCCGCTACAAGGGCCTGAAGCTTGCTAACTCTGTGAGTGGAGGTAAGCGCGACCAGGAAAGCCACCTTCCAAGAGAAGTAGCGGAGGCGACAGGTAGCTAGAGGTTCGAAGGGTGGGTGAGTGAGCTGCCACAACACGTTGAGGTCTCATTCGATAGCCAGAGAGAAAACCGGGGGCTTCGATAAAAGCAGTCCCTGAAGAAAATGGGTCACCAATGGCTGGACCGAGAGGGGCTTACCATCCACCGGATGGTGGTACGCCACCAAGGCACTGAGGTGCACCCGGCAGAGTTAGACTTGAGCCCAGACTGAGAGAGGTGGAGAAGGCATTGTAACACCAGAGCCACTGGGCATGAAAAAGGGTCTGCCCCTTGATCGGCACACCAAACAGAGAACCTGCACCATTTGAGGGCATAAGCCTTCCTAGTAGAGGCCTTGCGAAAGGCCAGAAGGATGTCCTCTTCTTCAACCGGTAGGTTGAAGGGGGCCAGAGTCACCCTCTTAGCAGCCATGCTGTCATCAACAGGGACCACAGATTGGGGTGCAGAAGAGAGCCCCCCTCCTGAAATAGGAGTCCTGGAGCGGTCCCCAAGGGAATGGGGGTCTCCACCGTCAACTAGAAGCAGCGGGAACCACGGTTGCCTGGGCCACCGAGGAGCTATCAGAATGAGCGAGGCCCTGTCACAGCGGGTCCTGAACAAGGTCTTGGCGATCAGCGGGGTAGGAGGGAACGCGTACATGAGGCCTCCTGACCATGAGACCAGGAATGTGTCTGCTGCCACCCTGGATGGGTGAGCCTGCCGGGAGCAGTAGCAGGGCAACAAAGTTGTCTGGGCTGGCGAACAGGTCCATCACAGGTTCTCCCCAGAACCGGAAGAGCCGACTGGCTACCCTGGGGTCCAGCTGCCACTTGTGCGGCTGGAGAACCCTGCTAAGCCTGTCGGCCAGCTGGTTGTCCTGACTGGCCAGGTACACTGCCCGCAAGAGGATACCCTATCAGATTGAGTATGAGCAGAGGGCTACAGCCTCCTGACAAAGGGTACGAGACCCCGTGCTCCCTTGTTTGTTCACGTAGAACATCGCCACCTGGTTGTCTGTCTGGACCAGAATTGGCTGGTGACGCAGGTGGTGACGGAAGACCCTCAGGGCTAGGTATATTGCTTGGAGCTCCAGGAAGTTGATCTGATGGGTGCTCTTGTCTGGTGACCAGTTGCCCTGGGTGCGGAGATCTCCGCAGTGGGCTCCCCAACCAAGCAGGGAGGCATCCGTGGTGAGGACCCTCGAGGGGCTTGGGGCCTGAAAAGGCATGCCCGCCTCGAGATGCTGGGACGACTGCCACCAGACTAGGGAGTCTGCCAACTGGTGGGTCACAGAAACTCTGTCCCGGAGGCAGCCTGTGGCCTGAAACCACTGGTCCCAGAGAGACCACTGTGCTGCCCTCATGTGGAGGCAAGCGTCTGGGATGATGTGGACCATGAAGGCCAAGTGCCCAAGGAGGCGCAGGAGAAGCCAGGCGGGCACCGAGGGACAGTACTGTACGTCCCAAGCTAGAGATCTGAGACAATTGGCTTGGTCCCTGGGCAAGAAAGCCTTCGACTGGAGAGTGTCAATCTTTGCCCCAATGAACTCCAGACACTGTGTCGGGAGGAGGTGAGACTTGGGGTAATTTATGACAAAGCCAAAGTGTTGTAGAACCAGGATGGTGTGTGCGGTGGCCTGCTGTACCTCTAAGGCTGTACCTCACTTCAAGAGCCAGTCGTCCAGGTAGGGAAAGACGAAGACCCCCTGGAATGTGAGGAAGGCGGCCACGACTGCCAGGCTTTTTGTGAAGACTCTTGGGGCAGAGGTTAGACCAAAGGGGAGCACCCTGTACTGACAGTGCCTGCCCCCCACTATGAAACGCAGGTACTGCCTGTGGTTGGGTGGATGAGGATGTGGGTATAAGCATCCTTGAGGTCTAAGGAGCATAGCCAGTCTCCCTGCTGGAGGTATGGCAGCAATGTTCCAAGGGAGAGCATCTTGAACTTCTTCCTCACCAGGTATTTGTTGAGATTGCATAGATCGAGGATGGGCCTTAGACCCGCTGTCCTCTTTGGCACGAGAAAGTATCTGGAGTAGAACCCCTTGCCCTTGAGGTGGTGGGGCACCGGTTCCACCACTTTGTCCTAGAGAAGACCTGCCAACTCCTTTAGAAGAAGGTCCCAGTGGAGAGGAGACCTGAGGGGCTGTCCCGGGAAATAAGGGGAAGGCATCTGAGTCAGCTGGAGGAGATAACCCCCCTGATTATCCTTAGTGCCCAGGAATCGGTGGTGATGGTCACCTACCTCTGGGCATAGAGGGCCAGACGTCCCCCTGTTGGCTGCTGATCTCCTGGGGGTAGAGGGGCTATGCTCAAGGAGACAACCCCCCCCCTGGCTTGGCCGGAGCCGGTGCCTGGGGTTTTGGAGCCTTCTTCGTATGTGGGCCATGCCTATGTCCCTTGGCCTGTTGGAGAGCTGGGGAGGCCTGATAAGGTAGGTAGTTTCTGTAAGCAGCTCCCTTCCTCAGGAAGAAGGGCTTTTTACCTGAATCCTTCTGTTGGGGAGGGGTAGCAGACTTTTTAGAGAGTCTGGTCCTCATCATGAACTATGTCTCCAGCTCGGTAGCCTTGTTGGTCAGGGGTTTGCTAAAGAGGTTCTCTCCTTAGCAGGGGGCATTGACCAATTTGTCCTGAACCCACTGCTTGAGGTCGGATGACTGTAGCCAAGCTTGGCGGCGTGCACTGATGCCAGCTGCTGCTACTCGAGCCGCCGACTCGAACCTGTCATAGGCCGCATGAGACATGAATGTGGAGCATTCACGGACTGCTTTGGCCAGGTTCTTGAATTGCTACAAAGGTTCCTTGGAGAGACCAGCTGAGAATCCAGCGAGCATTGAGCCCTGGTAGCACTTTCTGCTGAGGGTAGCATTGAGCATTGAGCCCTGGTAGCACTTTCTGCTGAGGGTGTCCAGGGTGTGGGCCTCCCTGCCGGGGGGCACCGAGGAGTGCGTCTTCTGGCTTTTTAGCCGATGCATGGCCAACTCCACCACCATGGGGTTATGCAGCAGCTGTGACTTTTGGAAGCCCAGGCTCCGGCAGACTTGATACATTGAGTTGAGCTGCTTGCTCACCACTGGCACCGAAGCCAGTGTCTCCCACATTCGGAGCATCAGCCGTTCTAGGATGGGAGAGGTGGGCACTGTGAGCGATTCCCACGGAGGGGCCTCGTATTGGAGGATTTCCAACTCATCTGCCTGAGGGTCCTCCTCTGACTCGGTCAAGAATGCCAGGGCCTTAGACATGTCCTTGACAAAATCAAGGAAACCAATATCCTCGGGTGGGGATTGCTGTCGAGGCTCCGAGACGGAGTCAGATGGGGCGTCGCAGTGGTGATGGGTATCGGGGGACTCCTCGTCCTCCATCTCCCACTCTGAGTAGTCTGTCGAGGACTCGTAGGAAGGCTGCTCTGCGGGCCTTGGATCCCCTTATGCCCTGCGGCCGGTGCCCGGTTAACTTGCCGGGGATGACCACAGTCCCATCGAGCGGGACAGATCATGACCTCGGCCAAGGATCAACTCAAGGCCTAAGGACCTCAAGGATCAGCAAAGCCTCTGGGAACGTCTTGGATGTCAAGGGCCCGGTGGTTGGGGTGGATGAACCGGTTGTGCTGTACAACAGCGCCCACTGCTGGTCCATGAAGGCAGACAAACTACGCTCTTCTTCCTGGGTTCCCTCGAGGGAGATCCCCTTTCTGAGGACCCACAACGAAGCTCGGGTTCGGAAGGCTGTCCCCAAGATGTCAGAGCTTCAGAAGAGGCCCTGGCCTTTGGAGGTACCGGGGACTCGGGGAAAAACTTATTGTGCTGCTGCTGGCAGCTCTTGAGGGCATTACTGGACATCTTCTTGCAGAGACCGCAGGCTGCCGGGTCGTGGTCTGGCCTAAGGCAGCGGAGACAGCAGTTGTGTGTGTCGGTCAAAGATATAATTTTGGAACACTGATCACACTTCTTAAAGCCAGTGGTAGCCATGAGGGAAAATGTAGCCCCGCGAGGTCGAAGACTCTCCGGGCTGCCAGTGGAAGAAAAAGGCGCAAAGACGCCAGGAAAAGAAAAGAACGCAAAAACTACAAAAATAGACCAAACTCGATGCCGAGGCAATGAGGTCAGTAGGCGGGAAGAGTACCGATGCGGAGGAGGGTATGGAACTCTGAGAAAAAAATCAACTTTTTCCAGGGACAAGCCAGACGAATGTCTGAAGGGCTCGGCGGAAAAAAGGAGACTGAGCAAGATGGCACCCTTGGCGGGAAGGGGACCACGCATGTGTGGTGGCATCTCCCAAAGGCTTTCTTTGAAAGCTGGGGAATGCTTCCATGAGGGCTCAGTTGGTGCTGACGTCACCCATATGTGAGGACTGATTCCTGCTGTCTGTGGAGAACACCTGTTACAGGTGAGTAACTATGCTGTACATCCAGGGCTGGTGACCGCCCACCGCACCTCCAATCCTCCCCTTCCCCGCCCCCGTCTAATTTCCCTGTACAACCAGCAGAGAAGTTAGAGGTGGGCAGAGAAGGTACAGAATCAGGCCCTAAGAGGGGGGGGGGGGCATTCTGAGCTGTGAATAGCGGCCTTGGATGTGGGCTGCACATCCAATCCGCACTCATCTCCCTGGCTGTATTCCGCCGCCAGCGCTCCCCATACATAGTAACATAGTAAGTGACGGCAGATAAAGACCAGCATGGTCCATCTAGTCTGCCCAGCATAATGGCAAGAGTAGGTGCACCTGCCGCTCCGTGCAGGCCACCCCTCCCCACGTCCCTGTTTAGTGACATACATAATAAGTGACGGCAGATAAAGACCAGCATGGTCCATCTAGTCTGCCCAGCATAATGGCAAGAGTAGGTGCACCTGCCGCTCCGTGCAGGCCACCCCTCCCCACGTCCCTGTTTAGTGACATACATAATAAGTGACGGCAGATAAAGACCAGCATGGTCCATCTAGTCTGCCCAGCATAATGGCAAGAGTAGGTGCACCTGCCACTCCATGCAGGACACCCCTATTTGTTGAGAAATTAGATGGTTCAGTTTATATTGATTTTATCCTGTTGCTATAAAGGGATCCACTATGTCTGTCCCATGCCATTTTGAATTCCGTCACTGTGTTTGCCCCCACCACTTCCATCGGGAGGGCATTCCAAGCATCCACCACCTTTCCGTGAAAAAGTATTTCCTGACATTGCTTTTCAATTTACCACCTTGCAGCTTCCTGTTGTGCCCTCTAGATTTACAGCTTCCCCGTCTTTGGAAGAGGTTTGTTTGTTCATTATATCCCTTTAAGTATTTAACGGTCTGAATCATATCTCCCCTGTCCCTCCTCTCCTCCAAAGTGTACATGTTTAGGTCTTCAAGTCTCCTCTCATAAGGCTTCTGACGCAGGCTCCAAATCATTTTGGTTGCCTTCCTCTGAACAGCCTCCAGTCTTTTTACATCCTTTGCAAGATACGGTCTCCAAAACTGAACACAGTACTCCAAGTGAGGCCTCACCAGTGACTTGTACAGTGGCATAAGTACCTCTTCCTTTCTGCTGGTGATTCCTCTCTGTATGCAGTCCAACATCCCCCTGGCTTTTGCCACTGCCTTGTCGCACTGCTTTGCCACCTTGAGATCTTCAGAAATAATCACACCAAGGTCTTTCTCCTGATCCGTGTACACCAACCTCTCGCCCCCTATTGCGTACATTTCCCTTGGATTTCTGCTACCCAAGTGCATGACTCTGCACTTCTTCGCATTAAATCTTAATTGCCAAGAATTTGACCATTCTTCCAGCTTTTGTAGATCTTTTCTCATGTTAACCACTCCTTCGGGGGAGTCTACTCTGTTGCAAATTTTCGTGTCATCTGCAAAAAGACAGACCTTTCCATTCAGTCCTTCAGCAATATCATTCACAAATACATTGAACAGTGCCAGGCCCAGTGGGCACCCCGCTAATCACCTTCCCTTCATCCAAGTGAGCTCCATTTACCATCACCCTCTGTCGTCTGTCAGTCAACCAATTTCTGATCCAATTTACCATCTTAGGATCCATCCCCAAGCTACCGAGTTTATTGATAAGCCTCCTATGAGAAACAGTATCAAAGGCTTTGCTGAAATCCAGGTAGATGACATCAATCGCATGCCCCTGATCTATCTCCCTGGTCACCCAGTCAAAGAACTCAATCAGATTTGTTTGGCAAAATCGTCCTTTGGTAAAACCATGTTGCCTCGGGTCTTGCAACCTGTTGGTTTTGAGAAAGTTCTCTATTCGCTCTTTCAGGAGCGCCTCCATTACTTTTCCCGCCACCGAAGTAAGGCTCACAGGCCTGTAGTTTGACACTTCTTCCCTGTCACCACTTTTGTGTAGAGGTACGACATCAGCCATTCTCTAGTCCTGAGGAACCTCTCCTGTTTCCAAGGATCTGTTGAAAACATCCTTTAATGGCCCTGCAAGAACCTCTCTGAGCTCTTTCAGTATCCTGGGATGTATCCCATCCGGTCCCATGGCCTTGTCCACTTTCAATTTTGCAAGTTGTTCTAACACCTCATCTTCTGTGAATGGTGTGGTAACTACTTCATTCCCATTTTTATATTTGGGAGTCACAGGTGGTCCTTCTCCAGGACTTTCTGTAGTAAAAACAGAGCAGAAGTATTCGTTTAGCAATTTCACTTATTCAATGTCACTTTCCACGAGTCCGTTCACAGCACTTCTGAGTCCTGCAATTCCACCTCTGATCTTCTTCCTTTCACGACTATACCTGAAGAAGGTTTTCTCACCACACTTCACATCTTTAGCCATCTTTTCCTCTGCCTTTGATTTTGCTTTCCTTATTTCTCTCTTTGTCTCTTTGAGTTTGATCTTGTATTCATTTCTGTGTTCCTCTGTTTGCGAGCGTTTGAATTTTGCGAAAGCTGTGTTTTTTGCCTTTATTTGAGCAGCCACTTCTTTGGAAAACCAAATAGGCTTTCTTCTCCTCTTGTTTTTGTTTACTTTTGTTACATATTTATCTGTTGCCCCTTTTATTGCCACCTTTAGTTTAGCCCATTGCAATTCCACTTCCCTTATCTCCCTCCACCGTCAGCTCCTCCTTTAGGTACTTGGCCATTTTATTGAAGTCGGTGTTTTTGAAGTTTAGGACTTTGAGCCTGCTGTGATTGGCCTGTACCATGGCTTTTATCTCAAACCACACCGTGTGATGATCGCTGCTGCTCACAGGGGCACTCACGCAGACATTCAACATGCTATCGTCGTTGGTGAGCCCTAAATCTATCGCCGTTGGTTCCATCACCATTTGTCTAAGTAACGCATCTTGGAGAGCATCCACGATTTTTTTGCTTCTTTCCAGATTTGCAGAAGGAGTAATCCAATCCACATCAGGTAGATTAAAGTCGCCCAATATGATCGCTTCCCCCTTTGTGGCTATCTTGGCAATATCTATAATCAATTTGTTATCTATCTCTTCAATTTGTGTTGGAGGTCTGTAGACTACAGCAGTATAGATGACAGTGCCATCTCCTCTTTCCAACACGATCCAGAGTGCTTCTTCTTTTCCCTATGCTCCCTGCATTTCAGTAGCTTTAATATTGCTTTTGACATACAAGGCTACTCCTCCTCCTCTTCCATTTTCTCTGTCTCTTCTGAATTAGATTATAGCCAGGTATGGCTATATCCCAATCATGCGATTCGTTTAGCCATGTTTCTGTAATGGCCACAATGTCCAAATCCCTTTCCACCATTAGGGCTTCTAGGTCTGGAACTTTGTTGGCTAAGCTTCGAGCATTTGTGCTCATTGCTTTCCAGTATTTAACTGACTTTCGTGTATTTAGCATTGATTTTGTTCTGCCTACATCTTCCCACTTGTTTATGATGTGTGGTTTAAATGTGTGGCAGTTTCTGATTTTAATCTGCTTTTGCAGGGGGTGACGTCCAGAGCTTGACCTTCCACATCCGTCACCCCCTTTTTCTAATTTAAATGCATACCCACTTATTGCTTGTATTTTTCACTTAGGATTCTTTTCCCTGCGACAGAGAGATGTAGTCCATCAGCACAGTATAGTATCTTGTTGTTCCATCTCTTACCCCAGTCGCCAATAAATCTGAATCCTTCTTGTTTGCACCTGGTCTGGAGCCATGTATTAAAGCTGTTAATGCGATGCAGCCTTTTTGCCCCTTTACCAAGCACAGGTAGAACCTCTGAGAATGCAACAGTGTTAACAATGGGCTTGGGTTTCTCTCCCAGAGATTGGAAGTTCTTTTGGACTGTAGAGGTACTGTTTCTAGTCACCAAGAAAAAACAGCACTGCCAAGCAGGCAAACAGCAACAGTACAGAAACGTAGGCAGGTATGAATTTCTCACCAATCCTTTATTGATCCACAATAAATAAGGGAGGCCAAACCCGACACAGGCTGTGTTTTGAAAAAATCCTTCTTCAGGGGTAGGCTCACCTTACACTTAGGACCGTGAACGACCACAAATATGTCGCTGAAAGTGAAGTGAGCTTCCTTCAAAATTAATGAGCTGCCGGGACTTCTCAATCCGAGGAGACAATAAACGATGCTAACAGCATAACCACATGTGGTTTGTATTCCTGCTGGCTGAAGAGCCTGGGAGGCACTTGACTATCTTCTCTCTTTTGAACTGTGTTCCCAAGTTGATGCCACTGATGATGGAATCACCAAGTAGTAGTAGTTTGCTGTTTGGTGAGGTTTTCTTCATATTTGGTCCTTTAGCAGGAGATTGGGCATTGTCTGTCTCATTTAAGGGCCCTTCAGTTTCTTTGGATTGGGCATCCTCATTCGCCAAGGCAGAGAAGGCATTATGCAGGGATATCTCCTGATGCATAGAATGCCTCTGTGTCACAGGTCGCAATCTACCAGAACCCACTGTGATCCCCTTGTCGCTGGGATATTTGATGCTTTGTGGGAGCGGTGGTGGGCATTGTTCAGTTTGTAACCTAGAAGAGGTGCGTTTCATTGCAACCAGTTCCTCCCTTAGTAGGGTCACCTCTTTATGCATGGCAGCTAGGTCTTCCCTTAGTAGAGTCAGTTCTTTATGCATGGTAGCTGACCTGAGGCACAGAGGACAAGCTCTGAGGTTCCAAATGATTCGTCTTGGAATGAAAGTACTGCAGTTATTGCACCAAATACACGACATGCTGAATAAGCAGTCCTAGAAGGAGAAGAAGAAGAAGGAAGGAGGAAGAAGATGTGGGCTGTAACCTAAGTTAAGAGGATAGATGGCAACGTATGCGCGTACTATATAGGCAATGCAGCCCCTGGGGTGGGTGGGGTGAGGGGTAGGGTGGGCGGGAATCTAAGTGTCTCTGGCCAGTAGGCTGTTCCTGAGCTGGGGGCACTCACAGATATCTGCTCCAAGGCCACCCAGAAAAGGAGACAGTCAGATTATCCCCAAGCTTAATTTATAACCAGTTAAACTTTATATTAACAATTCCTACAAAACAGAAAGTTAGACTCTATATTCATAACTAGAAAGCATCAGAAATAAGAGAGAAAATTAGAGTCTTAGCTTTGTGAAATATCCATAGCTCCTGCAGCCAGCCTCAGAGACCTGCAGGTGTGGTCACTGGTCAGGTGTGAGATGGGCTCAAATTAGCCCCTGCCTGCCTGAGAGCAGAAACTGAGAAATAAAACTTTCATCTCCCCCCGCCCAGAAAGAGCAAGCCTTCTCCAACAGATTTAAACCTTTGTTATCTGGATACTCAGGTTCCAGTAGGCTGAATATCCCCAAGCTTAATTTATAGGGATATTCAGCCTACTGGAACCTGAGTATCCAGATAACAAAGGTTTAAATCTGTTGGAGAAGGCTTGCTCTTTCTGGGCGGGGAGAGGCATTTGTGTGGAGAGCGCTGGATGTGGACAGTGCTGGGGTGGAGCGGGGGAGTGGCCAGCTGGTGGAACATACATGGTCTATTCATATCAGGCCTCTTCCCAGGCATCCTCCAGGACGTCCAACGTATTCCACCCCGAAGGAGGAATAAGTCCTGGGGACATCAGGGATCGTGTGCCACAGCCCTCCCCCTTGCACCCAATGCCGTTGGCCCAGCCGGGCCCCTGCAGCCACAATCCAGGCTATTGGGCCTCTGGTGTTGCCCGGACCTTGGTCTGCAGGGGTTGATGTGGGTCATGATATTCTGAGCCGTCCACCGGATGACTCGTTGCTATGGTGCTATAACACCACTGCTCCCTTCCCCCAGCAGTGTCGTTCTGGTGTGGGGAAGGGCAGCTCCCCATACACCAATCTCCTTAGCATACAGGGAGCACCCAGACATCTATGTCCCCGATTCTGCCATCATGGGTACATCCGGACCCTATGGCGGCAGAATCGGGTATATCCCCGACACATCCAGGTTTTGGCCGGGCACTTTGGCCAGACATGCAGGGACTGGAATCGGCCTCCACATGTATGCCACGAGGCAATAGGATAGAATCCATTCCAAGAGTGCTACACCAGAGTTTAGGATCATTCAATGCTCATATACGGGAAAAGTCAAGGTTAACATGATGGCAAGAAACTACTGGGCAGCTGCACTTGCACACTCATGCAGGACAATCTGCTATGCTCACCTCATGCAGCCTCATGGCTCCTGCAAAATGCACTAAAGGTTAATGGTAATGAATTTCAGACAGTCTTCTAACAAATGAAGGTTGACAAAGCTGTTTTAGACTCCTCGCATACCACTCTTAACACAGCTCCCTGAGCCTCAAAGGACAAATGAAGCCTGCCAGATCTGCCTTCATTATTACAGAAGTCTGCTGCTATTCCAAGCTCATTGCCCTCCTAAACCCCCTTCCCCCACCAACCTCCCCCCCAAAAACACTTAACCAGCTTCTGATTCCAAACATTGCAATGCTCTTTTCCCTTTGTTCACCATTTACATGGTATTTGAGTGAGTTACTGGAGAAACAGAGGCTGCTCTTCCAAGTGGTCTTCAGAAAGGACCATAGCCTTGCTCAGTTTCTCACTCACTACCCATACTGGGGCACTTTTTAGAGACAGCCTTCATTGATTCATCATCACTGTACAACACTGCAGGAAAGCTGGCTAGCAAAACGTTCAAGAATCAGCCAGTACCAAAATTATCTGAATCATGAGTAACCCCAGAAGAAAGTGCACGTTTTACATCTAGCAGGCAGATACAACCAGTTAAATATGAAAAATGATCTTTAACCAAATCCCTGCAATTCATCTAGGCTTCTGCCATTATGCCATTAACATAAGTGTCCATGCCAGGGCAAACCAGTAGAGTATTCACAAATTACAAACTTTCTGGAATGTTACTGTTGGACTTGTACCTTTCCCTCAAGTCAAATAAAACAATTGTATTAAGGATCCACCAGGACAGCAAAGAAACCAAGAAAGCACTTTGTTTCTTTTTTTAGGTCTCTCTCTTCTAAGTCATTTACAAACCACTTGTGTGCCACCCTAGTCAGGGTTCTTAAGAACATAAGAAAGTAAGATATGCCATACTGGGTCAGACCAAGGTCCATCAAACCCAGTATCCTGCTTCCAACAGTGGCCAATCCAGGTCACAAGTACCTAGCAGTTTCCCAAAAGGTTCCACAGGTTCCACAGTGCTTGTTTTGGGGCAAGCAGTGGATTTCCCGAGTCCTCTTTAGTAATGGTTTATGGACCTTTCCTCCAGGAACTTGTCCAAACCTTTTTTAAACCCAGCTACACTAACAGCCTTTACTACATCCTCCGGTAACAAATTCCAGAGTTTGATTACATGTTGAGTGAAAAAATATTTTCTTTTATTAGTCTTAAATAGTTTACCCTGTAGCTTCATTGCATGTCCCCTAGTCTTTCTATATTCTGATGGCGTAAACAATCAATCTGCGTTTACTTGTTCCACTCCGTTCATTAATTTATAGACCTCTATCATATCTCCCATTCTTACATATTGGGCCTCATTTAACTACACTCCTCCCTGTTTCCTGAGCTCACAACCTTGGGGTCATCTTTGACGCTACTCTCTTTCTCTGAACACATCCAACAGATAGCTAAAACCTGTCACTTCTTTCTATATAACATTGGCAAAATTCATCCCTTCCTTTCTACACACACTACTAAGACCCTCATCCACTCACTAGTTTTCTCCCATCTTGACAATTGTAACCTGTTCCTCGCTGGTCTCCCTCTGAATCATCTTTCTCCCCTTCAATCTGTTCAAAACTCAGCTGCACGACTTATCTTCCACCAGTGTCACTATGCTCCTGTAACCCCTCTTCTCAAGTCATTTCACTGGCTTCCTATCCATTTCTGCATCCAGTTCAAGCTTCTCCTACTTACCTACAAGTGCATTCATTTTGTAGCTCCTCACTACCTTTCCTCTCTTATCTCACTCTGCACTCCTCCTTGGGAACTACACTCCTCTGGCATATCCATTTTATTTGTGCCCTTCTCTGCCACTGCCAACTCCAGACTTCATCCATTCCACCTTGCTGCTCTATATGCCTGGAACAAACTTTGAGTCAGTGCATCGGGCTCCTTCTATGGCTCTATTCAAGTACAGGCTAAAGACCCAACTCTTTGAAGCTGCTTTTGGATTCTGATGCTCCTCATTCTCTTGCCCACTGCTTATGTGTATCTTGCCATACTCTAGTCTTAAGTTTTGCAATGTGTTTTCATCTTGATTAGATTGTAAGCTCTGATGAGCAAGGACTATGTCTTACATCTATATGTACAGCCTTGTGTACACCTTTTAGCGCTATTCAAATTAGTAGTAGTAATCCCTGGCAAAAAGTAAAAGCAAGGGTGTAGATGCTCTGGAACCTCAGCAAGGCATCATGAGAAAGCCAGAGCACCCTACACTGCAGCTCTGGTGCTCTGCAGCAGAATACAGCTCTGTCTCACCAGCCTGCACTCAGCACACAACCACCACAGACTTGCAGATCAGCACTGATCTGCACACAATGAGAGGAACTCTCAAATCCAGCCTGAGGAGACTCTGGCCTCATAGTTCTATTGTGCTCTGTATGATGGAAAACATCGTGGCAATACCAACCATACCCTTTAATAAAACTTGACAAGCACACCATAAATGTGTTTAAAATCTACCCTAAGTGGAAGACCTGGAATTGGATCATCTCATAAGGTTTTCCACCTTACCAGACCAGTGGTGTGACAGAAGAAGCATTCACAGCCTCTGGGACAACAGGAGTCTTACCATATGATGGCAAAAAACAAATGTCATGATTGTAGGGTACCAGTAAGCACCTTAGTGCATGGCCCCCAACCAATGACTGTTGCTGCAATGACTGGGCAGTACATTGAAAGAGAATATAAAGAGAAGAAAAAAAATTCACAGAAGCTGTAAACAAAGCCCAGGGTGCCATATCCCAGCTCTAGTGCCAACTGAGCTGAAAGCCAAAAAAACACCATGAGGAAAACTGCCGTCACTTCCCCCTCCTCCCTAATAAACAGCACAAGCCTAGGTCATCATAGTTCTCCATCAACAAACAGGATGAATGCAGACACACAGGTGGTGACGTGTACTTTGAAAGCAGATGATCACCACTCTTCTGATCCCCAAGAGATCAAAGATATTATCATTGCCGCTTGATGTCCATCTACCAGGAGATCCTACTGGTTCAAGTGGATTTGATTTGTGAACTGGTGCAAGTCCAATCAGAAGGAACTCTCCAGTTGTCCAATCCCTACCCTCTTAAAACATCTTTTTTTGAGGCCAGACTAAGACCAGCTCTGTGAGAGTGCACCTGAGTGCCATTGTGGCATACCATGAACCAGTGGACAACAGAATAGTTTCCTCTCATCCCATAATCAGCAGATTTATGAAGGGCTTCCTTCACAAGAAGACCCCCCTCCCTTGGAAACAGAGCTCAATCTTGTACTAACTGAGCTCATGCACATCCCTCTACCCCTTTGAACCTCTCAGTATCTCACTTGGACGTATCTCACGTGGAAGGCTCTAGTCCTCACTGTAGTCACCCCACCAGAAGAATGAGTGATTTGCAAGCTTTGGTATGCTACCACCCCTACAGACAGTTCTTCAACAATTGGGTGGTCCTTTGAACCCACCCAAAATTTCTTCCTAAAGTGTTATATTTTTTCCATCTCAACCAGTTTTGTCAGTGTTTTTTCCATAACCACATTCAAGTAATGGTGAGGCTCTCTGGATTGCAGGTGAACACTGTGGTACACTGTGGTGCACTTGAACAGAACACATGACTTGCACCAAGTGTTCACATCTGTTTTTCTCCTTTGATCCCAACAGACAGGTTTCACCAGTTACCAAGCATACCATCTCAAACTGGATTGTGGCCTGTATTGATTTTTGCTACTCAGAGAGGTGTGAAGATTGGTGGAAGACTCGTCAACAACTTTCGCTATGCTGATGATACCACAATACTGGCTGAAAGTAAGGACAATCTCGAACATTTGCTTCTCAGGATCAAGGAACATAGTCTTAAAATGGGCCTGCACCTTAATGTTAAGGTGACAAAGATCTTGACAACTGGCAAAAATCAATAAGTTCATCGTTGATGAAGAAGAAATTGAAATAGTGGAAAAAAAGCTCAGATGACTTAGACTTTCATACTTTGGACACACGATGCGACAAGAGAAATCAGTAGAGAAAGATGATATGCTTGGCAAGATTGAAGGTAAATGCAAAAGAGGAAGGCAAGCAGTGAGGTGGATAGATAAACTAATAGCACCTATGGATACCACTCTATCAACAATGAGCCGCCTGACTGAAGACCGAACAAGGTATAGGAAAGCTATCCAGAGGGTCGCCATGAGTCAACACAGACTTGATGGCACTTAACAACAACAACTCAGAAGCTCAAGTTTCTCTGCCATGTAGGGTTGGACTACATGCACTACAAACCAATCTACATCTCCACTCGACACTTAACAATGTGGTAACCTGGTCCTCCATTCATACTTTCACACACTATTGCCTCGACCAGTCCTCTAGACAAGATGCCACCTTTGGATGGACTGTATTATAAGAACATAAGAAATGCCATACTGGATCAGACCAAGGTCCATCAAGCCCAGTATCCTGTTTTCAACAGTGGCCAATCCAAGTCACAAGTACCTACTACTACTGTGCATTTATATAGCACTACAAGATGTACACAGCACTGCACAGACATGTAAAAGATAGTCCCTGCTCATCAAAGCTTACAATCTAGTCAAGACAGACAACACAGTAGGTGTAAACAGGGATGCATCTAGGGGGAATGGTAAGAAAACACAAAGAAAATCAGGTGAGTCGAGATCCGAAAGCGGCAGCGAAGAGGTGAGTTTTCAGCCTGGATTTGAAAAGGGCCAGAGAAGGTGCCTGATGTACAGACTCAGGTAGTTTGTTCCAGGCATAAGGAGCAGCAAGGTGAAAGGATGTGAAGTCTGGAGTTAGCAATAGAAGAGGAGGACACAGATAGAAGCAATTTGTCAGAAGAGTGGAGTTTCCAGGGAGGGGTTTAAGGAGATATAAGAGAGGAAAGGTTGTGAGGAACTGCAGAGTGAATGCACTTATAGGTCAGCAGGAGCAGTTTGAACTGGATAGGGAGCCAATGAAGTGATTTGAGAAGAGGGGGTAATATGAGTATGATGAGACTGGCAAAAGATTAGCCGCACAGCAGAATGTTGAACAGATTGAAGGGGAAAGAGGTGATTCAGCAGGAGACCAGCAAGGAATAGGTTATAATAGTCAAGACGGGAGGTGATTAATGAGTAAATCAGTGTCATAACAGTGTGTTCAGAAAGGAATGGGCAGATTTTGTTGATGTTATAGAGAAAGAAACGGCAGATCTTAGCTATCAGATAGATGTGTGTGGAGAAGGAGAGAGAGGAGTCAAAGACATCCCCAAGGTTGCGAGCTGAGGAAACAGGAAGGAGTAGAGAGTTATCCACAGAGAGTGAGAAAGGAGGAAGGGAGAGGAGGTTTTAGGGGAAAAAATAAGAAGGTCAGTTTTGGCCATGTTCAATTTCAAGTGGCAGTGAGACATCCAATCATCAGTGTTAGAAAGGCAGGCAGAGATCTGGTTCTGGATTGCTTGAGAGATTTCAGGTGTAGAGAGGTAGATCTGGGAGTCATTAGCATAAAGATGGCACTGAAAGCCATGGAATCACATGAGTACACAAAGGGACTGAGTATATAGAGAGAAAAGGAGTGGACCCAAGACAGATCCTTGGGGTATACCAACCGAGAGCGGAATAGCAGCAGAGGAGGACCCACCAGAACAAACACTAAAAGAGCGATGGGAGAGATAAGAGGAGAACCAGAATAGTAGAGAGCCCTTAAAACCAAGCGAGGGTGGGCTATCAAGGAGAAGGTTGTGGTCAACAGTGTCAAAAGCAACAGAGAGGTCAAGAATGATGCGAACTGAGTAAAGGCCCTTCGATTTTGCCAGAAATGAGTCACTGGAGACTTTGGCAAGAGCTGTTTCAGTAGAATGTAAAGGATGAAAGCCAGACTGTAAAGGATCCAGGAGGGCTTGAGAGGAGAGAAATTCAAGGCAATGGTGATGAACCGTACATTCAAGCAGTATAGAAACAAAGGGGAGGAAAGGGATGGATTGATAGTTGGTAGGACAGGTAGGATCAAGTGAAGGTTTCTTGAGGAGAGGTGTAACTAAAGCATGCTTGAAGTTTCCAAAAAAGATAAAAAGGTTCCATAATGCTTGTATTGGGGCAAGCAGTGGATTACCTGAGTTCTCTTTAATAATGGTTTATGGACCTTTCCTCCAAGAACTTGTCCAAACCTTTTTTAAACCCAGCTACACTAACAGCTTTTACTACATGCTCCGGTAACGAATTCCAGAGTTTGATTACGCATTGAGTGAAAAAATATTTTCTCTTATTAGTATTAAATGAGTTACACTGTAGCTTCATTGCATGTCCCCTAGTCTTTCTACTTTTTGATGGAATAAACAATCAATCTACATTTACCCATTCCACTCATTAATTTATAGACATCCATCATATCTTTATTTAACAGTTTTTCTATACCACCTTTGCCCAAGGTGATTTACATCAAACACATTATCTCAAAGGATTTGTTTTACAATAAACAGGGAGAAATAACTTGGAGATAAATATGGGGTTTACAAGGGAAGAGGAATAGGTCACAGTTCAACAGAGGATCAAGTATGGGGGGGTGATCATTTATATCAGGCATGTCCAACAGGTAGATCGCGATCTACCTGTAGATCGCGGAGGGGTCAGAGGTAGATCACCAGCCCCACTTGGCTCCATCTCTCCAGCAGCTCGCCCTGTCACTAGGAGAGAGCTCGTGCCGGCAGGTCGTCTGCCAAGGGCTTGCCGCCGCTGCTGATCCTTTGCCTGTCTTTTTTCCCTGCCTGTGGGAATCTTGCCTGTGAGTGTATTGGGGCCACTTGTTGTTTTCGTGCCAATAGTTGGTGGGTACCCAGGGGGCTGCTGCCTGCGCCCCGTGATGAGACGCCACAGGCCCAGCGTCATACCTGGTCTCCTGCCTCTCAGAATCACCCATTCCTGCCTCCACCACAACACCCCTTAGAAGTGTGTTATATACCGGGCAATATCCATTCGCCCGGGCTTTACCTGAATACACTTACCGTATTAGTTGTGTCGTGTGCTGGTTGTTGGTTGCTTTATAGTTCGCTTTCATTAAACATTTTTGGGCAGACACAACAAAGTGTCAAAAATTTGGTGATTTTGGTGGGCTTTTCCAATTTTGTTCTAATTTGCCTATGCCTTGCCTTCGAATTGGTTCAAACCACTGTGACTTTTGCTTGCCTCTGCAATTTTATTTTGCCTAGCCTTTGCGTTGATTCTACACAGCAATTTTATTTTGCCTTGCCTTTGCGTTGATTCTACACTGTGTGCAGAATTTATTAAATCGCGTGTGGCGGTATTTGATTTTATCTGGTTTGCTGGACAGGTGTTGAGTTTTTTTGATGCTTGTTTGGTGTTTTTTGATTATTGGTGCCAGTATGATGAATTCTTATTTTTACTTTTAGAACTGCATGTGTGGTTTTGGCATTTCTAGTCCTTGTATTGCAGGACTTCACCTGAACTAAACTCCGCCATAGCCAAACTGAAACCTTTACGAACTGTATCTAGACCTGTATATAGCCCAAGTGTAGATAGCTCAATTGTATATAGCCCACTTGTCTCGAATAGCTGTACATAGATCATTTGCACCTAAAGCAATCAAATCACTCACACCCCTCGACCACACTCTCTAAGATGTTTCACACTGCATGTCGCACACTCTCCCCCCCCCAATCGATTGTTTGCTATGTAACCGCTTTGATTTAATGATAAAGCAGTATATTAAATCTGACTAAATAAATAAACATCATCCAGAGATCTTCAGTTCCTGTTGATCTTTAATACTTTGGGACAGTGACAGTTTTGGACCAGATTCAGCCAGTGTTTATACTAACTAAGCAGATTTGGCCTTCTTACATCCAGCCACCCCAGTATAACGAAGATGAGTGTTCCAAAGAAGAGCAAAACCTACCACTTTCATGATGAATGGGAAATGGACTACTTCATCATGGTGAAAGACAAGTGTTGTCTAATTTGTAATGCTCCAGTATCCTTGCCCAAAAAGGGTAATCTGGAAGGTCATTATAAGGCTCTGCTCCATGTTCCAGCCTACATCATCAGAATATAAAAAGACTAGGGGAAATGCAATGAAGTTACAGGGTAACCTATTTAAGACTAATAAGAGAAAATATTTTTTCACTCAACATGTAATCAAACTCTGGAATTTGTTACCGGAGGATGTAGTAAAAGCTGTTAGTGTAGCTGGGTTTAAAAAAGGTTTGGACAAGTTCCTGGAGGAAAGGTCCATAAACCATTATTAAAAGGGACCCAGGATATCGCTGCTTGACCCAATACAAACATTGCGGAACCTGTGTCTTTTGGGGAAACTGCTAGGTATGTATGACCTAGATTGGCCACTGTTGGAAACAGGATATTGGGCTTGATGGACCTTGGTCTGACCCAGTATGGCATATCTTATGTTCTTATTGGAAATAACATCACCAGAAACAGTGTGTCATTGGAAATGGATAGTGTCGCTTTTCGATGACATCACTGGAAATAGTGTGTCATTGGAAATGGACAGTGTCACTTTTTGATGACATCAACGGAAGCAGAGTGACTGACTCTGGAAATGTGTTTTGCTTCTGGTTAATGCTGACATCTGCAAAAGCAGGAACCCTGGAAAACAAAATAAAAAAATATGCTCTCTCTCCCCCTGCCCCAGTTTTTTTCTCTCACAAAGCAGTGCAATGCTTTTATGTGTATTGCAGGCTATTTAGAACTGATTGTTAAAAATAACCCTTTGGTATCAGCAGCAGGAACACAATGCAGAGACACAGCATTTGGTATACAGGCTTTTCACAGAGACACAGCACTTGGGTATACAGGCATTTCACAGAGACACAGCACTTGGTATAGAAGCTTTTCTTTCCAAAATGTTAAGCTGCAATTAACACATTTTTGTTAGAGAAACCAGTGCTGTCCATGTGATAGAATTTTGCTTTTAAGACCTCACTGTTAGAGAGAAGTATTCTGGAAGTCCTGTAGTTCAGACTGAAATACAGAGAGAGACCTGAGTTCAAATTCCACAACAGCTATTTTTTAGTGGCTTTGAAAAAAAACCAATGGTGGTATATCAAATAAATAAACATAAACATAATACAGAGAAACAAGACTGGGCATGCTTCTAGGATATGGTAACACGTGATTGGCCGAAACAAGAGACTTGTTCTGAGCATGCTCCAGGTGTAAGGCTGTGTGTCCTGTGTGGGGAAAATTCTAACACAGAGATTCAAAAAGAAAAAAATGGCTCTTTTTGGAACACCAAGCAGAATTTCCAACAGGGTGAATAACATTAATTATTTCTTAAGGACCGTGATGCCCCAGCAGAGGTTTATCCACCCATAGAAAATCCATTTGAACAACAGGGTAGTCCGGCAGAGCCTGAACATGAATTAACAGAAATTGAAGATTTACCAGATAGGCAAAAATTGTTTGACTCTCAAGATCTTTGTGATTCAGGCACCGATATTGACTTAACGGATGACAACGCAATGGATCCAGAGGACATAGAATTATATTATGCCGCGGCAGATGCAGAAACAACCTGTTTACTGGAAGAACTAAGATCAGCAGAGGTAAGAGAAGTCTTTTTTTTTTTTTTGTAGAAAAGTGTTATAGAAGAGGTAGTTCATTTCACACTGACATTGTTTTATTTTTGTAGGGAAGTAACAAATCTCCGCTCCTACAAGAACTAGAGGAGGCGTTTGATGTCATAGTTAACCAAAAGGACAACTCAAAACCTGAAGAGATAAACACATTTAAATATGTTAAACAAGCAATGGTGTGTTGTATTATCAAGAAATGCTGGCAGGATGTTATGCATAGAGACCGTGCAGCTTGTTTAATACATGCTCCAGGGAAAAGACATAATGATTGCCTGAGGTGGGGGTACAAAGAAATACAACAGAAAATCCATAAAACTTGTAACAGGTTGTGTCTAGGACCTATTGTAAATGTTGCCATGATTGTTGGTCATAAAATGAAAGCAAATGACCTAGTTTATGAAAATTTGAATTTTTTGTTTGAACTTATCAGAGATTTTAATACCAGTAGAAATCCAGGACAACTGCTCAATATTTTACTTAGATCTGTGGCAGACTGTGATATGGAGCTAGTGGAAGGTTTAATCTGTGACAGAGATTATAGATCGTTCTTTTAAAAAACACCAAGTTCTATAAAAATTGACTTTTTATGAAAATGTTTGTATTTCCAGAATCTATTAGCTGAACATACAGATGAACAAAAATTATATGTATGTCTTTCTATTTTTTTTTAAACTTGTAATGCTCAAATGAATCAGTTCACAAGATGAAAATATTTTATTTGAAATAAAACATTTTGAACCTACAGCTTTGTGTGGTGTGTTTTAAGAATTCCTAGTTAATTAAACCTACAATGGGTTGTCTGGAAAAAAAATGGGACAGTGTGAAGATGTTACAGAAAGTTTGCTGAGGCTCATCAAGCCCACTGGCTGTTACCCGATGTTGCTCATCCATGTCGGCACAAATGATACTGCCAGGTATCCCTCTGAGCATATCAAAAGTGACTTCATGGCTCTGGGACCGAAGGTGAAGCAGATTGTTGTGCAGGTGGTGTTCTCTTCAATACTCCCTGTTTAGGGTAAAGGCCAAGGCAGAGAAGTCACATCCTGGAGGTAAATTCATGGATGCATGGATGCTTGTACGATTCTGGTATACATGGTATATTGTGGAACTGGTTTCGTTCCTTTCTCACAGCCCGTTCTTTTTCTGTATTTGTCAATAATCAGTCATCTTCTTCCTTGTCTCTTCCCTGTGGGGTGCCACAGGGTTCTGTTCTTTCCCCATTATTGTTTAATATTTTTCTTTCTCCACTTCCACTCTTGATCCAACAGTTCCCTGTTTCTACATACTCGTATATGCTGATGATATAATTTTTCTTTTTCACACTTCACCTGCTCAGTTGGACCTTTCTCAGTTGAACCAGTGTCTTTCCCGTGTTGCGTCCTGGCTTTCCTCTAATTTTTTACACTTAAATCCCTCTAAGTCTACTGCAATGTGGGTTTCCCTAAGTGGTTCCTGTCCAACTTTAGCACCTTCAATTGATCAGACTCCGATTCCTCTCGTCACTTCTTTCCGTTATTTGGGGGTAGTCTTAGATTCCTCCCTCTCATTTCATGCCCATATTTCAAATCTTACCCGTCACTCTTTTGCAGCATTATGTTGAATCAGAGCTGTTCGTTCTTTTCTTCCCCCCAGTTCCTTGGTCACTTTGGTGTTGGCACAAATCACTAGTAGACTGGATTATTGTAATGTCCTTTTGGCTAATTTGCCTGCTTATTAATTGCAACATCTTCAACTGATACAGAATACCGCTGCTCGTCTCATTACATTTGCCCATCGTTTTGACCATGTTTCCCCTATTCTTTGTCATCTTCACTGGTTGCCCCTTCGTTTCTGGTTTAAATACAAATTTCTCATTTTATTATTATTATTATTAGAGTCTCTTTTATACCGCGCTATTCAGCATCAGTGCGGTTTACAATGAACAATAAAATACACATTTCCAATGGTACTTTGTGTTTACAGTTGAACAGGTAATGCAACTTGGATAATGCAATTTTGACACATAAAGCTATTCATACATCCACTCCATTATATTTATACAATCTCATTTCCCTCCACACGCCTTACCGTCAGTTGCGTTCCCTACACGCTAACCGTTTGTGTTTACCGTCACCATCTCAGGCTCATCTAGAACAAACCCGCCATGCAGCTTTCTTTTTCCTTAGCCCTGTCCTTTGGAACGCCCTTCCTTCTTCCCTCCATCTAGAATCTTCCTACTCAAAGTTTAAAAATTTACTATAAACCCATCTATTTCAACAAGCTTTTGATTTGCTCACCACCCTCCCCTCCTGAGTTTGGTTTGTTGTGTTTGTAGTATTCTATTGTTTGTCTGCACTATCCTTTTCCCTCTGTCCTATCTTTTTATTATGGCGTTCTTTTTCTTTTAGTTAGGGAGCATAGTCTTTTAAATTATTGTAAACCGCTCATATGTCTTGACCAAAGCGGTATATCAAGTTTGGCAATAAAGATAAAGATAAAGATAAAGATGGTGTCATCAAGAGCGTTTTGGTTTCCTGGACCATAGGATGCTGTTCCAAGGGTTGCAGAGCAGAGATGGCATCCATCTGTCCAAGAAGGGTCAACATGTCTTCAGTAGCAGACTAGCTAACCTACTGAAGAGGGCTTTAAACTAGATTCATTGGGGATGGGTGAAGAAAGCCCCCAGGCAAGTGAAACATTAAATACCTTTATAAAAATGGGTAAAAAGGGCAACATATGGAAAGCAGTGTGTATAATTGCCCGTAGCATGGGAAATAAAATCCCAGATGTTCAGCCTTTAATGGGAGTGGCTGACTTGGATTTAGTGGCGATAACAGAAACATGGTTCACGGACAACCGTGACTAGGATGTAACTATATCAGGCTATACTTTATTCAGAAAGGACAGGGTAGAAAGAAGGAGAGGAGGAGTGCACTGTATGTAAAACATAATATTAAAGCTATGGAAATACAGGACTTAAAAGGGAGAGAGGAGGCACTGTGGGTTAAATTATAAAGAGGGAAAGAGAAATCTATTTTCACTGGCATGATATACAGACCTCCTTCACAGAGAGAAGAGGTGGATGGAGATTTAATAGAAGACATACTCAGCATTACCAGGAAAGGGGAAGTGCTACTAATAGAGGATTTCAATATGTTGGATAATGATTGGCACATCCCTGTTGCAGTATCATTTAGGAGTAAGGAGATCCTGGATTTTCTACAGGGAGAACTATTCAGGCAACTGGTAACAGAACCCACATGTGAAGGGGCCATACTGGACTTGGTGTTTACCAATGTTGAAAGTGTTTTTGATGTTATAGTGGGAGATCATGTTGCATCCAGTGATCACCAGATGGCATCGTTCAGTATTAGGACTATGGCTGATAAAATCCATTCAAAAGTGAAGATCTTAGACTTTAGAAAAACTAACTTTGCCAAGATGGGCCAATACCTCAAGGAGTCATTAGCGGGATGGGAACAACTGGAGGACGTAGAAAAACAGTAGGAAAAATAAAAGGGGATAGTTTAAGGGCAACCAACCTTTTTGTTAAAAAGGTAATAAAAGGTAAAAGGAAAAGGAGACCGCTATGGTTTAATTTATATGCAGAACAAATCATCAGAGAAGCAGGATTGTATGAAGATAACAGGTGTGAAGATTGATGGAAGACTTATCAACAGCCTTCGCTGCTGATAATACCACATTACTGGCTGAAAGTGAAAATGATCTGAAACATTTGCGTCTCACAATCAAAGAACATAGTCTCAAAATGGGCCTGCACCTTAATGTAAAGAAGACAAAGATCATGACAACTGGCATAATCAACAGGTTCATCGTTGAAGGAGAAGAAATTGAAATCATGAACAACTTTAACCTACTTGGATCAACTATCAATAAAGAAGCAACAAGCAGTCAAGAAATCAGACGACGCATTGCTCTTGGCAGAATTGCTATGAAAGACTTAGATAAGATTCTCAAGAGCAGAGATGTCTCTCTCCATACAAAGATTTGACTTGTTCAAGCCATGGTATTTTCAATAACATCATATGGATGTGAAAGCTGGACAGTGAAAAAGATAGACAGGAAGAAAATGGATGCCTTTGAACTATGGTACTGGCGGCGAATACTGTGTATACCATGGACTGCCCGAAGAACAAACCAGTCGGTACTAGAGGAGATAAAACCTAAGCTTTCTTTAGAAGCTCAGATGACAAGACTTCGACTTTCATACTTTGGACACATCATGCGAAGAGAGATCATTAGAGAAAGACATCATGCTTGGCAAGATAGAAGGTCAACGCAAAAGAGGAAGGCCAGCAATGAGATGGATCGATACAATAACAGCAGCTACGGGTAACAGTCTATCAACAATGAGCCGCCTGACTGAAGACCGAACACAAATTAGGATAGCTATCCAGAGGGTTGCCATGAGTCGACTCCGACTCGACGGCACTTAACAACAACAACATTGTTTTCAAAGAAGTAGCTGAAAAGCTGAAGAATAAGAGGGAGGCCTTCATGAAATACATGAGATCACAGAGAGGAAGACAGGCATCTATATTTGAAAAAAATTAGAGAAGCTAGCAGAATAGTCAGGAAAGCAAAGATTAAAAAAGAGGAGGAAATATCCCCCCATTTTATTGCATTGGCTAAGACATTTTTCAGATATGTTAGTGAGAAGAGGAAGGGCAAAAGTGGTATTGTCAGACTCAAGGGGAGGAATATGTAGAAGCTGATGAGGATAAAGCAGAATTGCTTAACCAATATTTCTGTTCTGTTTCATAGTTGAAGAACTAGGAGTAGGACCTCAGAAAACACCCGCAAACAGGGAGAGAAGTGAGGGGCATCTTGAACGATTTTCAGAAGACTGTGTTCATCAGGAATGAGGAACTAGCTAAATTTAAAGTAGACAAAGCGATGGGACCAGATGGCATACACCCAAGAACAGGGCCGGCACGTCCATTGAGTGATAATGTTGTTCGCACAGGGCCCCGCGCAAACTCCATTACCGCTCAGTGGACACTTGGACAGCTGCAGAGAGAGCCAGGGAAGCCCGTGCGAGGCCCCGGCTCCCTCTGCACAGCCACCAGCGCGAAGAGCCTTTTCCTTCATGCTGGCGGCTGTTTCAGTAAAGCAGTGAATGCCGGGAAAGGCTAAAGGCATTGCCCTTTAACCTTTCCTGGTATTTGCGGCTTCACTGAAACAGCCGCCAGCATGAAGGAAAAGGCTCTTCATGCTGGCGGCTGTGCAGAGGGAGCCGGGGCTTCCCTGGCTCCCTCTGCAGCCCCTTAGATGGACACGGGGCTCTTCAGAGGGGGGGGGAGAACTTGGACTGGATGGGCTGTGATGGGGGGGGAAACAGACTGCAAATGGGCTGTGATGGTGGGGGAGCTAGGACTGCAAATGGGCTGTGATGGTGGTGGGGGGAAACGGATTGCAAATAGGCTGTGATGGTGGGGGGGACTTGGACTGGAAATGGGCTGTGATGTTTGGGGGAGCTAGGACTGGAAATGGGCTGTGATGGGAGGGCTAAAATTAGAAATGGGCTGATGAAGTGCTGGATTAGGACTGGAAATGGGCTGATGGGGGCTGGAATAGGACTGGAAGTGGGCTGTTGGGAGCTGGAATAGGGCTGGAAATGGGTTGACGAGGGGGCTAGGAATGGAAATTGGCTGATGGGGGAGCTTTGAGTGGAAATGGGCTGATGGGGGACTGGGATGGAACTGGAAAAGAGCATATGGGGGCTAGGACTGGAAATGGGCTGATGTGGAGGCTTGGGAGAATGGGACTAGAAGGGAGCAGATGCTGGGTGGATCTAGAACTATAATGGAGCTGATTTTGGGGGAGGACTAGAAAGGGATGGGGAATGAGAATGGAGAAAGGAAAATATTTTGTGTGGGAGGGAAGAAAAGTCTACGATGGGCCGGGTATTGGGAGAGTAAGTGGGGATTGAGAATGGAAGGGTGAAATATGAGTGGTTGATAAAGGAATAAGGAAAGAAATGGGGGAAAGAGCAAAAGGGGAAAGATCAGTATGTTAAAGCAGATGTAGAGAAAGAAAATGGAAAAAAAATCTAAAAGAGAAGAAAGGACAAATGGATAGCTCACAGAAGACACGAGGAAACCAGAAGAAAGTGACTGGAGCAATTGCAACTGAAAAAGAAAATGCACAAACAACAAAAGGTAGAAAAATACTTTTTTTATTTTGAATTTATTAACTGGAATATATCAGCTTTGGGAAATGTGCATCGTTAACGTCTTTTGTGTTTTGTTTAGTACAAGAGGAAATTAATTTATAGTTTCATTTCTCCATAGTTGTACATCCCAAGTTTGGCTTTTGGGGTTCCCATTTTAATTATTGTGTTCATATTTCTAAATTGTCATCCCTTGTTCTTTGGTGACGGTCTATGTTCTGCATTTTAACCAGGCTGGGGTATTCTGTTCATGTTTTCTATTTGACAGTGCCACTTTTCTCTTTCCCCAGTAGGAGATGCATTGGTATTCTCTGAGATGTATTGGTTTAATATCTGCAGTGTTGCCTTTTGATAGGTAGGGTTTGGTGCTTTGTGAGTCCTGGCAGTGCTGTTATGATATGGTGGATTTGCTATGAATTCTAAATGGTCAGTGTTTATAATACTTCCTAATGGGCCTGGCGGTTGGCACTGGAATATAGCAACGTAGAAATCTGTTAGTCTTTCTTTATCCAGGAACTCATTAAGAGGCATGTTTACTAAAAATGCATGTTAACGTTAAGCAAATATTTATGCAAATGAGGGTCCTTATGCAAATGAGGCCCCGCAATTAATCTCCGCACATGGCCCCGCACCCCCTTGGGCCGTCCCTGCCCGAGAATACTGAGGGAACTTGGAGACATTCTAGCAGCTGCACTGACTGACCTTTTCAATGCCTCTTTGGAGTCGGGAGTGGTGCCAGGGGACTGGAGAGAGGCACATGTGGTCCCTTTATACAAAAGCGGAAGTAAGGATGTGGTTGAAAACTAAAGGCCGGTTATTGTAACTTCTGTGGTGAGTAAATTATTGGAAACGCTGCTGAAAGAGAAAATAGTGAGGTTTCTGGAGTCCAACAGATTACTGGATCTAAGGCAGCGTGGATTCACTAGAGGCAGGTCTTGTCAGACAAATCTGACTGATTTCTTTGACTGGGTGTCTAGGAGTTGGACCGAGGGAGAGCTCTAGATGTGGTGTATTTAGATTTCAGAAAAGCCTTTGACACTGTTCCTCACAGGCGACTTATAAACAAACTGAGCACCCTAGGGATGGACCCTAAAGTTACTGCTTGGGTTAGAAATTGGTTGAGTGGGAGGCAGCAAAAGGTACAGGTAAATGGAGCTCACTCTGAGGAGAAGGTTACCAGTGGTGTGACCCAGGGATCTCTTCTTGGTCCATTTCTTTTTAACATTTTTGTTAGTGATATTGCAAAGGGCTGTCGGGTAAGGTTTGCCTCTTTACGGATGATATCAAAATCTGCAATAGAATAGACGTCCAGGAAGGTGTAGATAACAAGAGGAGGGATCCAGCTAAGCTTGAAGAATGGTCTAGAATTTGGCTAAAAAATGCAAGGTTCCTCACCACTCTGGTTCTCTCCCTGGTAATCACCCGCCTCGACTACTGTAATTCCTTGCTCGCAGGCGTACCTCAATACCAACTCCATAGGTTGCAGCTGATTCAAAATACGGCCGCCCATCTGCTCACCTTGTCTTCTCGCCGGGATCACATTACTCCGTGTCTTCTCTCTTCACTGGCTCCCTATCAAAGTCCGCTATGTCTATAAGCTTCTCACCATCACTCACAAGGTACTCTATACTAACACCCCCCAGTACCTAGTTGAACTTATCTTCCTCCAACCCTCTCCCCGCTTGCTGCGTTCTGCACATGGTAATCGCCTTTTTCTACCATCCTCCACTCAGGCTCACCTCGAATCCACTCGTCACGCTGCTTTTTTCTTCGTCAGCCCTGCCCTGTAGAACTCCCTCCCACATCTCATCCGTACTGAGCTATCCTTTCCTCATTTCAAAGTTCTTCTCAAAACCTATCTTTTCTGCCAGGCCTTCGATCTTCCTCTCCCTCTGTCCACCCCCCAATCAGTCAAATGTACTCCCTCCTAACATTCTCTCAAAGGTCTAAACATCCCTATATCTATCCGGGTCACCCATTCTTCCCTGAATTACATACCTTCTCCCGTGCCCTCTACTCACGGTGTTTCCATTAAGTTGTCCACTGTTTCTTTGCTGTGTTGTTCACCATATGTCATATCGTTCGTCGTTTGTTATGTTGCCCGTCGTTTGTTATGCTGTCCATTGTCTGTTATATTGCTCGTCCGTTGTTGCGTTGCCCGTCATTTATTATGCTGTTTACCGCTTTTGCTGCTCTTTTTTTTCTGTTCTCTTAACTGCTTTCCTATCCACTCAATGGCATTCCTTTCTACCTTTCTTTTCTGCAGCCATGATATTTTGTATTGTGCACCACCCAAATACCCTGGTAAGGGGCGGTATATCAAATGTGACAAATAAAGATAAAGATAACGAAAGATCATGCATTTGGGCTGCAGCAGTCCAAGGGAGAAATATACTATAGGGCAGGGGTGGGCAATTCCAGTCCTGGAGGGCCGCAGACCAGTCAGGTTTTCATGATGTCCCTAATGAATATTCATGAGATCTATTTGCATCCACTGCCTTCCATTGTATGGAAATAGGTCCATGAATATTCATTAGGGACATCATGAAAACCTGACTGGTCTGCGGCCCTCCACGACTGGAATTTCTCACCCCTGGTATAGGGGGTGAAGTACTTCTGTCCACAAAAGAAGAGCGGGACCTAGGCATGATTGTGTCTGATGATCTTAAAGTAGCTAAACAGGTAGAAAAGGCGACAGCGAAAGCTAGAAGGATGCTTGGTTGCATAGGGAGAGGAATGGCCAGCAGAAGAAAGGAGGTGATAGTGCCTCTATATAAGTATTTGGTGCAACCTCATTTGGAGTATTATGTGCAATTCTGGAGACCGCACCTTCAAAAGGATATAAACAGGTTGGAGTTGGTGCAGAGGGTTGCCACTAAAATGGTTAGTGGTCTTCGTTATAAAGCATATGAGGACAGGCTTAAGGAGCTTAATATGTATACTTTAGAGGAAAGGCAGGATAGAGATGATATGACTGAAACATTTACTTCCATGGCCTAAATGCACAGGAGAGCCTCTTTCGATTGAAAGCAAGTTCTGCTATGAGGGGATATAGGATGATGGTGAAAGGGGATAGACTCAGGAAAAATATGCGGAAATATTTCTTTATGGAAAGTGTGGTAGATGCATGAAATAGTCTCCCTGTAGAGATGGTAGAGATGAGTTCAATATCTGAATTTAAAAAAGCATGGGACAAACACAGAGGATCTCTTAAGGAAAAAAAGTGACTGTTTTAGTAGTTGATATGGAAGGGCAGACTAGATAGGCCATGTGGTCTTTTTTCTGCCATTGTGTTTCTATGTGGTGGCAGCATATCTTCGAAACAACAAAGTCTTCATCTTCCCTTACTTATCTTTATTATTTTGCTTGATTGACTGCTCAGGCCAATGGCGTCAGGGAGGTTTACAAAAAAAGTAGGTACATAAATGGCTGCACTCAGAAAAAGGAAAAGGAACGCCAAAATTTATGACAGAAAAGGTAGGAGGATAGATGACTGGCTAATAAAGGCAGACTCTCCTGGAGAACTCTGCTCATCTCATCAAAGAACTCTTGCACTATTGCAGCATTTGGGATTTGTAATAAACTTCCCAAAATCCCATCTCACTCCAATCCAAAGATTGGAGTTCATAGGAGCCATACTAGACACCCAACAGCCCAGAGCCTTTCTTCCTGTGGACCACATGAACAAGCTAGTGGACCTAGCCTCCCACATGCGCCAGCAACTGACTGCCATGGCTCGAGACTTCCTGTGCCTCTTGGGGCACATGGCTTCTACAGTACATTTGTACCTTACATGAGACTCCACATGCGACTGATATAATAGACTCTCTCAACCCAGTAGACCCAGGGAATCTACGGGATATCATACAAGTAACATGCCCTCTGGCCAAATCTCTCCTGTGGTAGTGCACCCCAACAAATCTTCTCATAGGGTCACCTTTTCGGATGCCCCAACCTCAGCATACCCCGACTATGGATACGTCCAAGCTCGGTTGAGGAGCACATTTGGATTCCATCTCCAAACAAGGTCTGTGGACATCCCAGGAATCAACCAAACATATAAACCTCCTTGAGCTTCAAGCAGTCATGAATGCCCTGCAAGTTTTACACCACCACCTCTCCAACAGTCAGATACTGGTCAGGACAGACAATCAGGTGGTAATGTTTTACATAAACAAACAAGGGGGGGCAGGATCCTTTCCTCTCTGCCAGGAAGCCTGCCACCTCTGGAACGTCACCATTCTCCACCATATGCATCTTTGTGCACTTTATATTCCATGGGAGTGCAATCACTTGGTGGACAAGCTGAATTGGATCTTACAACCTCACCAGTGGTCCTTAGATCTGAAAAACTCCAGTGATAGATCTCTTTGCCACTCCACAAAACTCTCAGCTTCCACAGTTCTGCTCCAGGAGGCCATCTAAATTCAGTCTGGTGTCAAATGCCTTCATCATCCACTGGGATTGGGAACTACTTTATGCGTTTCTCCCCATCCCGAAGACCCTCCTCAAATTGCAAGCAGACAAGGGATCTATGATCCTCATAGCCCCTCGCTGGCCCCGTCAGTCTTGGTTTCCCCCCCTGCTTTGACTGATGCAGACTCCTCTGATTCTATTGGGATCCAAGCTGGGTCTTCTGTCTCAGGACAATGGAGCATCCTCCATCCCAATGCAGTCTCTCCGTCTGACAGCATGGATGCTGAAAGCATGATCGTTCAACATCTATCACTATCTACAGCGTAAAGGATATACTTCTTTCTTCCAGAAAGCCTTCCACCAGGAAGACGTACTCTTTCAAATGGCATAGATATGCCTCATGGTGCTCTCAAAATAATCAAAGTCTCTTTGAAGCATCAATACCCATGTTTCTTCAATACCTTTTGCATTTGTCCTCTCTAGCACTCAAAACGAATTCAGTGCAGATGCACCTCAGTGCTATTTCAGTTTTTCATAAAACTGTGGATGGTCAACCCATCTCTACAGTTCCTCTCTTGGCACGTTTCATGAGGGGCCTCCTCCTCACCAACCCACCCCTTCGACCACCCCCAATAGCATGGGTTCTCAATGTGGTATTAGCTCAACTTTTCAAGCCTCCATTTGAGCCCTTAGCAACCACACACCTGCATTACCTATCTTAGAAAGTTGTATTCCTCATCGCCCTGACCTCAGCAAGATGCATCAGTGAGCTGCAGGCCTTAGTGGCGCATCCACTGAATACAAGATTTCATCATGACAAAGTCGTCTTTCGTACACATCCCCACTTTCTGCCAAAAATGGTGTCTCCTTTCCATATCAATCAGTCAGTCATCCTCCCAGTCTTCTTCCCAAGACTTCATGCATCTCGTGCAGAGGCAACCCTGCATACACTTGACTGTAAGAGGGCTCTAGCCTTCTTTCTTCAAAGGACGGAAGACGTTACAAAGTCCTCCCAATTGTTTGTCTGATTCGAATCATATGGATCTTCCTGTGATTAAACGTACGCTCTCCAGATGGATAGTGCACTGTATTTCTCTCGCATACGACAAAGCAGGACTTACCCTCACGGGTCATGTCACTGCACATAATGCAATGGCATGCAATGGCAACATTGGTGGCCAACCTATGTTCCATAGCCATCAACGAGACTTGCCAAGCTCTTGCAATACCTTTGCTGCCCATTACTGCTTGGACAAGGACTCCCACTGGGATGCAGCCTTTGGCTAGGCAGTCCTTCAACATCTCTTTGGGACATAGACACAACTCCAACCCCCCCCCCCCCACACTTTCATGAGATCTCCTTGGCGGGGAAGTCTAGGTTCAGATGACTTTGTCCAACTTTCTGACCCAGTTAAATTCTTCAGCGATATGGGAGCTAGGGAGTCCCATATGTGAAGACTACATTCCTGCTTGTTCCTGGAGATATCACCTGTTACAGATGGGTAACTGCTATCTGGGAACAGCAGGAATTTAGTCTTCACAACCCGCCCTCCTCCGCATGGAGCTGTATGGTTGTTTTTGTTTTCACTCCTTCTATTCAGCTACAAACTTAACTGAAGAGAGGGAGTTGGGAGAGCAGGAAAGCAGTAGTGCAGGAGCAGAGGAGTGCTCCCAAAGGCTTTCCTATTGGTAGCTGGGGAGCTTCCCATGCAGGCTCCGTCGGTACCCGATGTCACCCATATGTGAAGACTAAATTCCTGCTGTTCCTGGAGATCACCTGTTACAGGTGAGTAACTATGCTTTACGGAAAGAGTGGTAGATGTGTGGAATAGTCTCCCAGTGGAGGTGGTGGACACAAGGACAGTAGTATCTGAATTCAAAAAAGCATGGGACAAACACAGAGGATCTCTAAAGATAAAAAGGGGACTATTGTTGATATGGAAGGACAGACTGGATAGGCCATGTGGTCTTTTTCTGCCATCATGTTTCTAGACAAAGCTCTGATGAAAGGGGTCCCATAGATAGGGGGCCAAGTTTCCAAATTTTATGGATCTAGAGGTCTCGGGATGCAACTAGAACTTTGTAGGGACCATGGGCACACAGTCTCTCCTACCTTCCTCACTCAGTTGAAGCAGTCATCTTATCTTTGGACTAACTGGAGCATGGTTGGACTGTAAGGCATGTGGGAACAGCTGTGTGCCTGCATCATCCTATTGTCTATGAAGAACCCCCATTACAAGTAAGCAACTATGCTGAATCTGTAGCCAATAATTGTATTGCTGGGGGTGAACCTATGTTCTGGATAAACAGAACTGTAGTATGGCATGAGGCAAGGTCTCAATACTGCTTTTACAGCAGAGACTCCTGGTTTAAAAGCAGTGGACATAGCTTGACAGAATTTATATAGGGTAGAATGATGCTGCCACTTGTTCTAAGAGTGGAAAATGGGAAATGACTCAAAAGGCAAGGAGTGACCATTAGCATGGATCACATCATATTACTCCTCACAATAGACACAACCTGTCTCAGGACTACCAAAAGGGACTGCTACAACTGGAAGCAGATCTACACTTGTGAATATAATCTTCTGGAATTAAATCTTGGGGTAAAAGGGACTTCTTGGAATCAAAGTTTATCAATCTGTGTATTTTAGAATTCAGTGATTTTGCTGAGTCAGTCAGGTCTTAAAACCACCAGTGAGCTTTGTATTTAACTCAGAATATAGCTTAGCATAGACCATAAAATAAGAGTAAATAGACTTTGAAATAAATTTGTTTCTTGAGAGCTTTCCATTTAAATCAAATCAGAGTATAGCTTAACCTAGAAAGTAAAATAAAGTAAATAGTTACTGAAAATTTGTTTCCAGAGAGCTTTTTTTACTTAAATCAAATCAGAATATAGCTTAGCATACAAGTAGAATAGTCTCTAAGTAGAAAGAAAAATAAACTTGTTTCTAGTGACCTTTACAAAGAGCCGTTCCAATTAGAAGGCAAAAGATCTGTGAAGTTGCCTTAAATAGGAGTTAAAGGCAAGTGACAGATCAAAGAGGCAATTTAAATGGCCCCTTCTATCAAACCAAGGGCTATGTGAATCACCTAGGAAATTGGTAAGACTAACTTAGAAGGACAGGGCACTGTGTAGCAGACAACTTTTAATAAGTCTTCTTTCCCTCCCTCCCATCCACCCCGGCATAATTGTACTTGTACAGGTGCTTAAACCTCTTAAAGAAAGATGGTGTCCATATTCACTCTCAGGCGCAGCTGTTTATCCTCATCAGGCATACATTAAGGACCTGAGATTAATTAAGCTTCAGGTGAACAAAGTTCATTAAATGTATTAGGTATAGTTTTATTAGTATAAGTATCCCCAGCAAACCTAAGTAAACAATTTAAATACCTAAACACAACCTTAAAACTAAGATGCAGAGAGTAGTCCAGCAGCGAGATGTGGGCTTTCCAGTCTTTTGCATTGAGTGTCACATGTTGATTTTCTCCCAGTTGGTGAGGGGTCTTACGTGTGCACTAAGTACAAGGAGCTCTTTGGTCTCAGGGAACAAGTCCGATCTCTGGAGGCTAGAGTAGCAGACTTGGAGGACATAAGGAAGACAGAAAGGTACATAGACGAGACCTACAGGGATATAGTTCTGAAGTCCCACCTCCAGTCTCGCAGCATCCCTGTTGCCATGGAGGAGAGAGGTCACGTGACAGGAGAGCATCACTCTGGTGAGGCAGGTAGTGATCCTGTAGCTAGGACCTGTCCTCCAGGTGGCGTAAAACCCTCTCGTACCGAGGAGGTTTCTCCAGAGCCATGTGCCCACGAGGGAAAGGTTAGGACAGCCGTTATAGTTGGTGATCTGATTATTACTCATATAGATAGCTGAGTGGCTGGTGGACGTGAGGATCACCTGGTAACATGCCTGCCTGATGCGAAAGTAATGGACCTCATGCACCACCTAGACAAGACCTCATGCACCACCAAGACAAGGTCTTAGATAGTGCTGGGGAGGAGTCTTCTGTCTTGGTAAATGTTGGTACCACTGACATAGGAAAGTGTGGTTAGGGATGCTCTGGTGGCCAAATTTAAGCTTTTAGGTAGGAAGTTGAAATCCAGAACTTCCAGGGTAGAATTCTCCAAAATGCTTCCTGTACCATGCACAGGACCCAAAAGGCAGGAGGAGCTCTGCAGTCTCAATACATGGATGAGATGATGGTGCAAGGATGAGGGTTTTGGATTTGTTAGGAACTGGGCAACATTCTGGGAAAAGGAGGGTTTTTTTTCTGAAGGGATGGGCTCCACCTTAACTGGGATGGAACCAGGCTGCTGACATTAATCTTTAAAAATGAGATTGAGCAGCTTTTAAACTAGATAACAGGGAAAAGCCGACAGTTGCCCAAGAGCGCATGGTTCGGAACAATGTATCCTTGAAGGATAATAGTAAAAGACTGAAGTTAGGGTATATCAATAGAGGGTCAAATAAAAACAAAAGTAACCCAAATGCCTTTAAATACAGAGCAGGCAAACAGAGCTTAAAGATTCCAAATTACCCCTGCCTACTGATAACCAGATTAATATGAATAAAATACAGCCTCTAAAATGCTTGCATGCAAATGCTAGAAGTCTAAAAAATAAGATGGGAGAGTTAGAATATATAGCACTAAATGAGAGGTTAGATATGTTTGGTATCACAGAGACATAGTGGAAGGAGGACAACCAGTGGGACACTGATACCTTGGTACAAACTGTATTGTAATGATAGAGCAGATCAGATTAGTGGAGAGGTTGCGCCCTATGTTAGAAAGGGCATTGAGTCACAAAGGATTAAAGTTTTGCAGGAAACAAAATACACTGTAGAATCTCTATGGATTGAAATTCCATATAAGAAGGGGAAGGGGAGGGGGAAGGCAATGGCCGTAGGAGTGTACTATCGACAGCCTGGCCAGAATGAACAAATGGCTGATGAAATGCTCAAAGAAATCAGGGAAGCTAACAAACTTTACAGCACACTAATGGGTGATGTCAATTACCCCGGTATTGACTGGGTCAGGATCATGGCAGGACATGCTAGGGAGATAAAGTTTCTAGATGAAATAAATAACTGCTTCTTGGAGCAGCTGGTTCATGAACCAACAAGAGGGGAAGCCATTTTGGACCTAGTCCTAAAGAAGGGTGTTGGGGCACTTGGCAACAATGATCATAGCATGATCGCGTTTAATTTAAATGGAGGAAGGGCGGCAAGGAAATCCACAGTACTACCTTTTAACTTTCAAAAAGGAAACTATGATAAAATGAGGAAAATAGTTAAGAAAAAACTAAAAGGAGCAGTTGCAAAGGTTAAAGATTTACATCAAGCATGGGTGCTGTTTAAAAATACTCTCTTGGAAGCCCAGACCAGCTGTATTCCACACTTTAAGAAAAGTGGAAGGAAGTCCAAAAAACTGCCAGCATGGTTTAAAGGTGAGGTCAGAGAGGCTGTTGCCAAAAAATGTCTTTCAGGAAATGGAAAAAGGAGCCAAATGAAGAAAACTGGAAACAACATAAGAACTGGCAAGTTAGATGCAAGGCATTGATAAGGCAGGCAGAGAGAGAATTTAAGAAGCTTGCTGTGGAAGCAAAAATACATAAGACTTTTTCAAGTACATTTGTAGGAAAAAAACCTGTGAGAGAGTCAGTTGGGCCATTAGATGATAGAGTGGTAAAAGGGGCACTAAGAGGGGACAAGGCCATAGTGGAGAGACTGAATGAATTCTTTGTTTCAGTCTTTACTGAGGAAGATGTAGAGATGTTACCCATGACTGAAATGGTATTTAAAGGTGATGAGACAGAAGAATTGAAAGAAATATCAATACATTGGGAAGATGTACTACAACTATTTGATAAACTGAAGAGTAGCAAATCATCTGGACTGGATGGTATACATCCAAGGGTGTTGAAAGAACTGAAATATGAGATTGCAGACCTATTATTAGTAATCTGTGAAATATCCTTAAAATAATCTGTAATACCTGAAGATTGGAGGATGGCCAATATAATGCCAATTTTTAAAAAGGGTTCCAGGGGTGATCCAGGAAATTACAGACCAGTGAGCCTGACGTCAGTATTGGGAAAAATGATAGAAACAATTATGAAGAACAAAATTATTGAACATGTAGACAGTCATGGCTTAATAGGAGTTGTAGGGTTGTGGAGAAAGTTTGTTTAGTCCTCAGTGAAACCCTTTTCCCGCTGTTTTATTCTTGGAGGTCTTTGTGATCCCGCTTGGAACCTATATTGTGTTGAAGCGTTTGCGGTGCCGGTTGGCTGAACGATGCAATATGAAGATAAGTACATGGAACGTTTGTGGTGATGTTGTTTTATTATTTATTTATTTAACATTTTTTATATACCGTCTTTCTAAAAATCAAGACGGTTAACATAGAACGTTTCAAAGGCAGTATGTTTCAACTGTTTATGTTGTTGCTTCAGTTTATTATTTTGTATTCTTTTTTATAGGTGAGAGTTTGCAGCACCGGGGGAACTCCGTGTAGCTCCTCGTTGCAGAATTGTGTAAAATTGAGACGCTGTTTGTATGTGGTGTATGTCTGTGTGGTGGAGGTTTTATTAGTTTATGTAAGAAGATTTTTCCAAGGGTAATTAGGTGGTTTTTGATGTCTTGAATATGTTATGTTGTAGGTGGTTGAATGGAGGCTTATTGACCAGTGATGTCAGCGTCTGCCGCTCCCTATAGTGATTTTTTCACTAACTGTGGGGTATGAGCTCTTCTGAGGTCATTTTGCCTGAAGGAAAGTGTATAGGTTTGTAGTGAATGGTTGTGTTGTTAGAGATTATTCGTTTAAGAGCGGATATCATTTGGTGTTAATAGGAGACAGCCAACATGGCTTTAGCCAGGAAAGGTCTTGTCTTTACTAATCTTTTATGTTTTTTTGAAGATGTGAATAAACAGGTAGACAATGGTAAGTCGGTTGATATAGTGAATCTGAACTTTCAGAAAGCCTTTGACAAGGTCCCTCATCAGAGACTTTTGGCAAATCTAAAAAGTCATGGGATAGTAGGCAGTATACTATTGTGGATCAGGAACTGGTTAAAAGATAGAAAACAAAGGGTAGGGCTAAATGGCTAATTTTCCCAATGGAGAAAGGTGAATAGTGGAGTACCCCAGGGATCTGTGCTGGGTCCACTGCTTTTTTTGACTGGGAAATGGGAATATCGAGTGAGGTTATCACATTTGCAGATGACATAAACTATTTAAAGTTGTTAAAACCCATGAGGATTGTGGAAAATTGTAAGAGGACCTTGATAAATTGGAAGACTGGGCATCCAAATGGCAGATGAAATTTAATGCGAACAAGTGCAAAGTTATGCACCTAGGAAAGAACACAAACTATGGTTACATGATGCAAGGTTCCACCTTAGGAACCACTACCCAGGAAAAAGATTTAGGCATCATTGTGGATAACATGTTAAAACCCTAGGTCCAGTGTGCAGCGGCGGCCAAGAGAGCAAATAGAATGCTAGGTATCATAAGGAAAGGAATGGAAAATAAAACAAAGGATATTATAATGCCTCTGTATCATTCCATGGTGCGACCGCACCTTGAATATTGTGTGAAATTTTGGTCACCATATCTTAAAAAGGATATAGCGTTATTAGAAAAGGTACAGAGAAGAGCCACCAAAATGGTAAAGGGGAGGGAAGGATACTCCTATGAAGAAAGGCTAAAAAGGTTAGGGCTCTTTAACCTGGAAAAGAGACGGCTGAGGGGAGATATGATAGAAGTCTATAAATTAATGAATGGAGTGGAACGGGTAAACGTAGATCAATTGCTTACATCATTAGAATATAGACAGACTAGGGGACATGCAATGAAGCTACAGGGTAACCTATTTAAGATTAATAAGAGAAATGTTTTTACTCAACGTGTAATCTAACTCTGGAATTTTTTACTAGAGGATGTAGTAAAGGCTGTTAGTGTAGCTGGGTTTAAAAAAGGTTTGGACAAGTTCCTGGAGGAAAGGTCCATAAACCATTATTAAGAAGGGACCCAGGATATCAATGCTTGACCCAGTACAAGCATTGCAGAACCTGTGTCTTTTGGGGAAACTGCTAGGTACGTATGACCTAGATTGGCCACTGTTGGAAACAGGATACTGGGCTTGATGGACCTTGGACTGACCCAGTATGACACATCTTATATTCTCGTGTGTGTGTGTGTATATATATATATATATATATATACACACAGGGCTCTCGTGGCTGATTACCAGCAGACTGATAGAACTTCGGGCTGGGTATTAGTAGCTAATTTCCCCTGGACCTAACTGAGAGTATAAGTTATTTTCTTGCTACTAATAAGCCCTACCGACTTACCTAAGGTGAAAGCAGAATCTCCTGGCAGTGGAGCAGCTTTTAAGTGTTTGGAGTATTTGATCTTTACAGCTGCCTTTAACCCCTGGTCAGCTCTCCACGAAGATGAAGCCAGTGGGAAGGGGGTGGATCTTTTGGCCCAGAAGGAAAGGCCCTGAGCTGTCCTGCACCAGGAGGAAGTTTGCCTCTGCTTGTCCTGCCGCCGCTCATGCAGGGCCTGAAAGGGGAGGGGCTGGGGGAGATCACAGCTGCGGAACATTGAGATTTTCTTTTCTTTTTGATGACACAAGGCTTTCTTTCACTGCATGGCAGGAGTGATCATCAGGGTTGTATTGTTTTGTTTTGTAGTGGTCTGATGACAGAAGACTTCTCTTCACTATTGCCAGTGTGATTGCCAGGTTGCACCGGGGTCCATGCCATCAGCAGGTCTGTAAGGAACGGCAGCTGAGGGTTGCAGCTCAGAGGATCAGGAGGCCCAACGGGGCCCACTGTTCTGTTGGCACCACAGGGGCAGCCTTTTTTTACACTTTAAAAATAAAGAAATAAAATACTCCTCCAAACTGTGGTCAGGTAGGGGTCCCAGCAATCAGGGGAGTCCATGGTCATGGTGACCGATGTTGGGAGAAGTCATGCAGCACACTGGCGCAGCAGGAAGAGAGACTAGAGAGGGCAGGAAGTTGCATGTTCAGAGAAGTCCCAAAGACTTCTCTGAGCTAAGGGAGATCTGGCACATCTGTCAAGGACATCACCAATACAGGGTGCCCACATCCCTCTGCTTGTCTCTAGAGACAGGGAGACACCCTCACCATCTGCACCAACCCCAGGATCAGCTCAGTAAGTTTGATTATTTGACTACAAAAGTAGCAGAACAATTTACAAAAGAAAACTTTAGAAAGTCAGGAAAAGAACTACATTGATAAAACAGTAAAGAGATGGTACAGAAGGAATAAAAGAAGAACCCCATAAAGCGCAGTTACTCACCTGTAACAGGTGTTCGCCAGGGACAGCAGTAATCAGTCCTCACATATGGATGACATCAGCACCGACGGAGCCTGCGCCGAAGCATCGCCCCAGCCTTATTTATTTATTTGCTTTTATATACTGCAGTATTTAAAAATCAGCACGGTTTACATAGAACATGAACAGCAGAACCAATTTTACATAGAACCTAGTTTACATAGAACTGGTAATAAACAAACAAGCTGCTAACATTAAGCATAAATGGGGATATGAACTTGGATAGGGCAGGGGAATTAAGGGAGAACTTGGAGAGCTAACAAGCTGTTCAGTAGAACCAAATGGTTACAACTGTGAGGGAAGATAGACATTGTGCAAGCCCCGATTATGGTATGTGGTCATAATCTAGATGGAACAAGCGAGTTAAGGCCTTTCTAAAGGTTGACTGGTGAGAGATAGCGTGGATTGAGGCAGGTAGGGAGGTCCATAAGGTTGGAGCGGATAAGGAGAAGGCGTGATTCTTGGTAGTCTGGGTGCATTCCTTATTGACAAAGGGTTGACCAGAGTGTTTACCATGCTTGATCTCCTCATTTTGTTGTCTAGGGTATGTTGTATGAGTCCTGCCAGGGAGGTTGCAGACATGTCACAGACTGTCTTCAAAGAAAGCCTTTGGGAGATGCACCCCACATGCGTGGTTCCATTCCTGCCCGAGGGTCATCTTGCCTCAGTCTAATGACATAGCTAAGATAGCAAAAGTAAAATAGGGTAAAGAAGCAACTCCAAGGGGAGGAGGGAGAGTTGTGAGGACAGATTCCTGTTGTCCCTGGAAAACACCTGTTACAGGTGAGTAATTATGCAGGGAACAAGCAGGAAGTCTGTCCTCACATATGGGAAATAAGATGGGCTGAGCCAAGAGAAGCTTGCCTTCGACAGTGGTGTGGTGCGCCGCAATAGCACTCAGGTCCACTCTGACTGAGTTGGACTTCAGTCCCACCTGGGACAGGTGGAGTAGGTACTGAAGCACCAGCTAGACTGAGCAGAATGGGTTCACCTGCCTCTTGGTGCACCACACATTTAAAGGCGTATATTCTTCTCATGGAGGCCTTGCGTGAGGCCAGGAGGACCTCTTCCACATCATGTGGGAGGTTGAAGGGAGCTAGAGCTACCTTTTCAGCAGCCAAGCTGTGAGAGACAGGGACCCCAGGTTGGGGTGCAGAAGAGAGCCCTCCTCCTGTGAAAGTAGTCCTGGGGTGCAGCCCAGGGGAATTGGAGGCGCCACAGACACACAGAGAAGCAGCAGGAACCAAGGATGCCTGGGCAACCAGAATCAGTGATGCCCTGCCGTGTTGGACCTTGATAAGGGTCTTGGCAGCCAGCGGTGTCAGCAGGAAGGTATAAAGGAGGCTTTCTGTCCATGGGATAATGAACACATCTGCTGCTGCCCAGAACGGGTGCAGCTGGCAGGAGCAGAAGTGGGGCAACTGTGTTGTCTGGGCTGGCGAACAGGACCAGTATGGGGACACCCCAGAGTCAGAAAAGCTGGGAGGCCCTCTGGGTCCAAGTGCCACTCATGCAGCTGGAGGACTCTGCTCAGCCTGTCTGCCAGGGCATTGTCCAGGCTGGGAGGTAGACAGCCCACAGGAGCAGCCTGTTGCATGTTGCATATGAGGAGAGGGCTACTGCCTCCTGGAAGAGTACGACCCCATGCCTCCCTGTTTGTTGACAAAGAATATTGTGACTTGGTTGTCCGTCTAGACCAGCATCGACTGGTGCTGCAACCGGTGGCAAAAGGTTTGCAGGGCCTGAAAGATTATCCGGAGCTCCAGGAGGTTGATCTGCAATTGGCACTCTGTCTGTGACCACATGCCTTGGGTGCAGAGGTCCTCACAATGAGCTCCCCATCCTCGCAGGAAGCCATTTGTAGTAAAGACCCTCTGGAGGATGGGTGCCTGGAAGGGCATCCCGGCCTGAAGGTGGGGAGGGGTATCTGCTACCAGTCGAGGGAGTCCACCAGTTGGCAGGTCACTTTTATCTTGTCTCGCAGCCTGCCTGTGGCTTGTGTCCACTGGGAGTGGAGGCACTACTGAGCCTCCCTCATATGCAGATGCGCACATGAGGTCATGTGAACCATGGAGGCCATGTGGCCCAGCAGGCAGAGAAGGCGAGTGGGCACCGACCAGCAGTTTTGCACTTCTGCGGCTAGTACTGTGGGGTGCTCTGCTCTTTCCAGAGGGAGGAAGGCCTTGGCCTGGAGGGTGTCCAGCTGAGTCCCTGTGACCTCAAGGCACTGTGCCAGAGAGAGGTGGGACTTGAGGCAGTTGATGACATACCCCAGACGATGCAGGATGTGGATGGTGCATGCAGTGAGGAGGTGCACCTTTGCAGCAGTGAGCCAGTTGTCCAGGTAGGGAAAGACAAAAGCCCCTTGGAGATGATGGTGTGCTACGACTACTGCTAGGCACTTGAAGATCCTTGGCAATGATGCCAGCCTGAAGGGTAGCACCCTGTATTGGTAGTGACCTCCTCCCACCACAAACTGGAGGTATTGTCTGTGGTTGAGATGGATCATGATGTGTGTATAAGCATCCTCAGGACAAAAGGAGAACAGCCAGTCTCCCTGCTGGAGGTAAGGCAGCAGTGTTCCAAGAGATAGCATCTTGAACTTCTCCCACACCAGAAATCTGTTCAGGTCTTGAAGGTCTAGGATGGTCCTGAGGCCCCCCAGTTCACTTGGGAATGAGGAAATATCTGGAGTAGAAGCCTTTGCCCCAAAGATGGGTGGGCACTGGCTCCACTGCCTTGTCCATGAGGAGGCATATGAGCTTGGTGAGGAGCAGAGTCTGGTAAAGGTTATCCTGGGAAGAATGGAGTGGCGTCTGATGCAGGTGGGAGGTGGTATCACTCCTTGACTACTTGCAGCACCCAGGAATCATTGGTGATGGAGGACCTCCTGTGGACAAACAGGGTCAGACACCTCCCTGTGGGCTGCAGAGGGCCTCCTGGGGGAGAGGAGGCCACACCCAAGGAGTCAAAAACTCCATCTGAGCTGGGCCGGTGTCTGGGTCTGGGTTTTAGACTTCCAGAGGCCACACCCTTGCCCTTTGGACTAGTATTGCCCCACCGCAGGGGCAACAAACATCTCTTTCTTTCTTGGAAAGAAAGGTTTCTTCCCTGGGGCCTTCTTACAGAGGTCTTCTTCGAGAGTCTGGTCCTGGTCAGGAACTCAGTCTCTATCTCAGCAGCCTTAAGAACATAGGAAATGTTAAACTGGGTCAGACCAAGGTCCATCAAGCCGAGAATCATGTTTCCAACAGTGACCAATCAAGGTCACAAGTACCTGGCAGGTACCCAAAGTCCACAGCTTTGTCTGACATGGGTTTTCCGAAGAGGTTCTTTCCAGTGCAAGGGACATTGATGAGTTTGTCCTGGACCCACTGCTTGAAGTCAAACGACTGCAGCCATACCTGGTGTCAGGCCCCGATGCCTGCAGCGGCCACTCTGGCTGAGGATTGAAAGCCATCATATGCAGCTCAAGACAGGAGCTTCAAGCACTTCTTGACTGCTGAGGCCAGACACTTGAACCGTTAAAGAGGTTCCCCCTCGAGGCCTGCAGAGAAACAGATTCCTCGCCAGCTCTTTTAGGTACATGCCGATGCAAACCAGTATCGAGCCCCTGTAGCATTTTCAGCTGAGGGAGTCCACGGTCTGGGTCTCCCTATCCGGGGGCAGCAATAAATGAGTCTTTTGGCTCAAGTCACCACATGGCTGACCTAATGACCATAGAATTTTGAGGGAGCTGGATTTTTTGGAACTCTGGGCTTCAGTGGACTCGGTACATGGAGTCAAACTATCTGCTCACAATGAGCACCGACACCAGTGTTTCCCACATATGGAGAAGGAGGCAATCAAGGATCAGAGAGACGGGCTCTATGAGGGCCTCCTTCGGAGGGGCCTCATACTGGAGGATCTCAAGTTCTGCTGTGCAGGGGTTTTCCTTCACCTCAGACTCAAATGTGAGTGTCTTTGCCATATCCCACACAAAGTTGAGAAAGGCAATTACCTCGGGTGGGGAACGACGTCAGGACATCAGTAGAAACTGGTTCAATGGCACAGTCTCGGTGTTCCCAGGTGTCCAGGGACTCCTAATCCTCTGTCTCCCACTCTGATTCTAAGTCAGAGGAAGAATCCAGGGCTCCGTGGCCAGGTCCCAAGCCTGAAGGCCCACAGCCCCCAGGGAATCTGTGGTCACTCTCTGGAGAGGACTGGTGTCCTGAGGAATAGGACCAGGATCTCATCCGATGCATCTCTCAAGGGCAGTGGCGCTGGAAGATTGGCTCGATGACCAGGGAAGCCCTTGAGATCGAGGATCTGGTTGTCAGGGCGGATTAACCGAACATCAGTGCCTGCTGCTGTGCTCCAAGGCCACCATTCTTTTCTCTTCCTGCCAGAAAGCTCTGTAGCCTTCGACACGGGCACTGATGGCTTCAGGCCGGCATTGGTTCCATCAAGGGGAAGTTCTTGACCAGGATGGCTCCTTCTGGGGTAGCTTGTGAGGCAACTCCCGCTCCAACCCCTCAGACTCATGCCAGGGACTGCAGGCATTTACCCACTTTCCAGATCTGTCCGCTGAGGTGGTCTTTGAGCTCTTCTTGTGTTCCACCTCTGCGGAGTTCCTCTTGGAGAAGCTGCAGCTGTGGGACTCTGAGGCAGCCCGGGCATCACAGGGCACCGAGGTACCAGAGGGGGCCCTGAAGCATGGCGTTGCTGGGGACTCTGGCACAGAGTTGGACCTATGGAACAACTCCTGCTGCAACTGGTGGCTCTTGATGGCCTTTGTGGACATGGACTTGCAAAGGTCACAGCCTGAGTTGTTGTGGTCCAGCCTGAGGCAACTGAGGCAGCAGTCTTGTGGGTTGGTGAGAGACATCATCTGACTGCATCAATCACATTTCTTGAAGCCACTGGTGGCCATGAGGAAAAATGGGTCCTTGAACCCAGGTGAGGGTCCAAGGCATACTGGCCAAAAAGGGCATGAAGCATCGGTCAAGGAATATCTCGAGAAAAAACAAGGAAAAATGAACCAGAGGAGCAACACAGAGGGAAGCTGGCTCAGGGGCAGGAAGAGGAACCGGTATGCATATCCACAAAGAACATTTTTAAGGCAAAAAATACTTTTTCTGGGGAGTTAGGACAGACATCCGGTGGGCTCCACAGAAAAAAAGAAGACTGAGGCAAGATGGCATCCTTAGGCGAGAAGGGAACCACGCATGTGTGGTGCATCTCCCAAAGGCTTTCTTTGAAAGCTGGGGAGATTCTTTCACGCAGGCTCTATCAGCACAGACGTAACCCATATGCGAGGACAGACTTCCTGCTTGTTCCCAGAGATCTGTATGCTCACCTCAAAGGACCAAATGGGGACAGGCACTATTACAGAAAATTTTTCCTTTCATTTTTTTATTCCTTTATTGTTGCAATATTTTTAAATTAAAAGAATGACATTAGAAAAAAAAAATCAAATATGAAATTTCAAATCTGGTCTCCCCACGAAAAGAAACTAATAAAACTAGGTGGCCTCATTTTACATTTCCTTTTTTTTTCCCATTTAACATTTTTATTAAATGTATTCCATACATAATACAAACTTCTTCTTAGCCCAACATTGTACATTTATATTTAAGCAACAATTTGTCATCAACTCCCGCCACCATCATCAGCTCTCCCCATTCGGGGATCGAGCCTCCAGCAGCGGGAGGAGCAGCAGCCACCATCACTGCCCAATCGGGGCATCCACCGGGACATAAAAACTTCCTCCCACCACCATCATCAGCTCTCCCCATTCGGGGATCGAGCCTCCAGCAGCGGGAGGAGCAGCAGCCACCATCACTGCCCAATCGGGGCATCCACCGGGACATAAAAACTTCCTCCCACCACCATCATCAGCTCTCCCCATTCGGGGATCAAGCCTCCAGCAGCGGGAGGAGCAGCAGCCACCATCACTGCCCAATCGGGGCATCCACCGGGACATAAAAACTTCCTCCCACCACCATCATCAGCTCTCCCCATTCGGGGATCGAGCCTCCAGCAGCGGGAGGAGCAGCAACCACCATCACTGCCCAATCGGGGCAGCCACCGGGACATAAAAACTTTGCGCCATCGGGCGCTCCTCCTCAGTACTCCCGCCACCATCATCAGCTCTCCCCATTCGGGGATCGAGCCTCCAGCAGCGGGAGGAGCAGCAGCCACCATCACTGCCCAATCGGGGCAGCCACCGGGACATAAAAACTTTGCACCATCGGGCGCTCCTCCTCAGTATTCCCGCCACCATCATCAGCTCTCCCCATTCGGGGATCGAGCCTCCAGCAGCGGGAGGAGCAGCAGCCGCCATCACTGCCCAATCGGGGCAGCCACCGGGACATAAAAACTTTGCGCCATCGGGCGCGGGCCAGAGGGAAGGGCACACGAAACTCCTGCCCCCCCCCCCAGCTTGCCTGCAACCAGCAACTACCCAGCTCCAGAAGACATACACCAGTTACAGGCTCACCCCAGGGATTTTGTGCACCCTACAACAAAGAAGCACAAAAACGCTGACTCTCCACCCTGCATAAGAAGAACAACCCAACTATTGAACTGATTACAAACATACAAGTTGAATTTACTTAATCACGTTTATCACCCCAATGCACACTTACTGAGCCTATCCTTTGTCCGCTTAGCGCTACGGTATTAATCTCTCATATGTCTTTGTGATATCTCATTGCAGCAACAAACCGTGTTGTCAAACAATTCACAGTTTAGTAAGACACTTAGAGAACAATAGTGAATATAGAAAGATTTCCTACATTGAAAAATCAGTAATCTATATTTTAAGCCCCATCAAACGCTCTCAGGAGCAAACACACTAACCATATCTCTCATTAAAGTACCCAGACACAACCAACGAATCACAATTATGGCCATATCCCTAATCACGTTCACTCTAATATACGCCCTGACCAGTACTTTCCACGAAGCTACTGCTCTTACACAGGGTTATAACCCTATCCCACTGCTCCTCAGTACAAGTAGGAAACATTACCATAACCAACACCAACCACCCCCAAATCCCTACTATAAAAGACAATCACACCTACTCTATGCCACTCTGGACCCCACAGCATCAACAAATCTTAAGGAAAAACAAAACCAACAAATCCTCCGATGTGCACTCATCAACGCACGCTCAGCCCGCAACAAATGGCCTGCCATCACAGACCTACTCTCAAACCTTAACCTAGACATCCTATTGGTAACCGAAACATGGTTGTCAGATGCTGATAATGCTTTACTAAACCAAATCACTCCTACCAACTTCTCAATCTACACATGCAACAGAGAAAATAGAAGAGGAGGTGGTGTACTCATCCTAGCCAAAACAGCACTTCAATACCGGATTAACTTCACTAAGAGCACACAATACCTGAACATGTTAACAATCACCAACAAACTCAACACTATAAACCTCATCTACAGGGCACCTGGCGCTTCATCAGACGAACTCTCCGATGTTATCGACCTAGCCTGCAATCCTCAAAACACACACAAAGCAAACTGGCTGATGGGAGATTTTAATCTTGCCTCTACCCAGCAAGATTTAGCTATTACCTTCCTTGAGGCAATGTCAAACCTGGGCTATAAACAAGCCGTGCAAGAGCCCACTCATCAACAAGGTAACCTCCTAGATCTAATCTTCGTTCCACCTGGTGACACCAGCAATCTAAACCAAATCGAAGTGTCCGTCACCCCTGTCCCATGGTCTGACCATAACCTAATAGAATTGGAGTGGAGGAGTGGCCTAGTGGTTGGGGCAAGGTACTTCAGGCCGGAAGGTCAGGGGTTCAAATCCCACTAGAGGACAGCAACCTTGGGCCGGAAGGACTGAGGTTTCTAGTCCCACAGGTGCTCCTTGTGGTCTTGGGCAAGCCACTTAACCCTCCATAGCCCATGTTCCCTGTAAAATAGTTATCTCCAAGTTATAATGCCCTGTTCAATGTAATTTCAGTTTGTTCAATGTAAACCGCACTGATGCAGAATAGCGCGGTATATAAGAGAATGTAAATAAATAAATAAATAGCATTTCAAATACCAACACAACCAACAACAGACTGCCACCCAATTGCACACAGACCAGAGAAACCATCCCGATTCAAACAGCTCGACAGAGAGCTTATCACACAACATGTAATCCCAAAGCTATCTAAACCATCCTCCAACATCAACGAAATGCTCACAAACTGGAATAACACCCTCACACAAGATGCCCAACATCCAAGAAAAGACAACATACAGATAATGAGCAAACACCGAAAAAGCATAATGCGCCATGGTTCTCCTCCAAACTACGTTCCTCACTACTACATCTAAGAAAACGAGAGAAAATGGCGATGGACCTGCAGCCCAGCAGACCAAAGCACCTATTTAGAACATCTAAAAAACCATAGAGACTCAATGTGGGCAGAAAGGAAAAGATTCCATACTGAGCTCCTCAATCGCTCATTAAATAAGCCACATGACCTTTTCAACTTAGTAAAATCACTGACAAACCAACCACCCCAACCACAACAGGAGTGTATCCAGCCGCAGGCATACGCTAACTACATCCAATCCAAAGCAATAAAGATGACTACTACTACACCTTTTATTTTTTTTTATTTAACAGTCGCTTATATACTGCTACCTTCCAATGATCAGGTGCAGTTTACATATAACAGGTAAAGAAACAGTATAACATATCTGTTTTTACATTAAACATTGCTTGAGATGTACATCTTAACTTTAACAATTAAACTTTGGAGAACTATGTACAATCAACTATATAACAGTCAACGGATGTTGGGTTCAATGAGAAAGGTAGCTATTTACAAGCATCATAAACTGTGTTAATGGTCATATTTTTATGGGACATTATGGTATTTAAGCTTAATGTGTTATAATCCCTTTTCATTTTGGTATTGGGAATTCACAAGTGGACCGTAGTGGGAGCTAAATAGGTGAGTTTTTAATGTTTTGCGTAGTTCTTTAAGATCAGTTAGGGCTCTTATTTCATCAGGTAGGGAGTTCCAGAGTATAGGGGCTGCATGGGAAAACGCTTTTTTATTTGTTGTTTTTTTAGTCTTTGTGAACTCTTTTGGAATCCTTATTTTATTGGTGTTGCATCTTCTGTGAGCAGATTGGGGTGTGTCTTTAGTGAGTAGTTTGTTTAGAGCAGCTGGGGCAGTATTATTTAAAGCTTTGAAGGTGGTTATTATTAATTTATAGTTTATTCTGCATTGAATTGGGAGCCAGTGTAGTTTAGCTAGATAGGGTGATATGTGCTCAAATGGGTGTACCTTCATTATGGTTCTAGCTGCAGCATTTTGGGCCAGTTGGAGCCTTTTGATGTTTTGGTTAGTTGTGCCTAGTAGAGTGAGGTTGGCAAAGTCGAAGTGCGGTGTAATAATGGCTTGAATTATGCTCAGGAAGTCATGTAGGTGGACCAGTGGGCGTAATTGTTTTAGTACTTTGAGCTTAAAGTATATTATTTTCGTGGTATTTCTTATGTGGGTGTTCATACTGAGGTGTGTGTCTAAGATCACCCCTAGGTATTTTATCTCATTTTTTATGTAAATGTCATGTTTCTGAAGTGTAATGTGGGTAGGGGGGGTGTACGATTTGGTTTTTGTTACAATCAATATGTCAGTTTTGGAATGGTTAATATGAAGGTTGTGGGCTTCTAGCCAAGTTGTTAATTCATTGAAACAGTTGGTTAATAGTTGAAGTGGAAGCGTGGGGATCGTGAATGGAATGTACATCATGATATCGTCTGCATATATGTGGTAGTGGATTTTGAATTTTTTAAAGATGTTGCAAATTGGTTGTATATAAATATTAAAAAGGAGTGCCGGGAGGGCAGATCCTTGGGGGAGGCCTATTTCCTGTTTGTATGTGGTGGAGGTTTGTATGTTGATCCTGACAGTTTGAGTTCTGTTAGACAGATAGGAAGTGAACCATTTATGTACTATTGAGTTAGCACCTATTTGTCTGAGCCTGTTGAGCATTAGTGTGTGGTGTACACTGTCAAATGCTGCAGATATGTCCAGAAAAAGTAGTAAGAATGCATTTCTAGGACTGTCAATTCCTCTTACTAGGGTGTCAAGGAGTACTGTTAAGAGTGTATCTACTCCATGACCGGGGCGAAAGCCATATTGTTGGTCATCAAGGGGAGCTGAGGTGTCGATGTGTTCCTGTGTTTGGGTTTGAACTACTTTTTCTATGAGTTTGGCCATGAAAGGTATACTTGAAATAGGCCTGTATGAATTTGGTGATGTTTTGTCCAGGGTATTGTTTTTTAGTATTGGTCTAATTTGTGCATGTTTTAGTATGGGTGGAAGGTAGCCTTGGTTTAATGAGAGATTAATTAAAGGTAGAATGAAGGGGGATAATGTTGGAAGGGTATTCTTTATCCAAGTTATAGGGCAGGGATCTAGGTGAGAAGTTGTAGTATTTAGGTTTGACATAATGTTCTTAAGTGTTTCTTTAGTTATGGGGTAGAATTCGTTTCAATCATCTGGTAGAAGTTGGTGAGAGATGGGTTGTGTAATTGGTGGGAAATTATATATTTTTGATTTATTTATGTAATGATTTGCTAAGGTTTGAGCAGATATATCGTTAACTTCATAACTAGAGTTGTATGTGTTCTTAATTAAGTTTTGGACAATGGAGAAAAGTTCTCTTGGTCTGTTGATAGATTTGGTTAGAATAGTTGAGTGGAAGTTTTTCTTAGCGCTGTCAGTAGCTTCTTTGTAATTTTTGAGGTGGGTATGATATAATTCATTGCATGATGTAGATTTAGTTTTGCGCCATTTTAATTCAATTTTCCTGAGTGTTCTTTTCATCGCTTTTAAGGTATTGTTGAACCAAGGGGCATCGCCATTTCTGGGTCGGTTGTTCTTGTTTGGTTGTTTATAAGCAGCTGCATTTGAAATTGTTTTATGCCAGGTTGCAATAGCCTCGTCAAGGTTGGAAGGTGATGGATTGTTAGATCGAGGAAATCTTCCGCATTAAATTTTTTAAATCTGGGGGGTGGGGATTTTTGTGGGCTGCTTTTGTTATTTGAGTCAGTGTATATAAGATTGAACTTAATCAGGTAGTGGTCTGACCATGGGATAGGTGTGCACTGCAGTGAATCCTGATTAAAGAGTTTATGGAATACTTCTGGGAGAAAGATGAGGTCCAGGGTTCCTCCTTTATTATGAGTTTTTGTTTTAATGATTTGGTGGAAGCCTATGTCAGATATGGATTCAAAGAAGAGGGATGAGTGTGTAAGGGGTAGAGATGGGAGGTTAAAGTCCCCTAACATTATTATTGGATTTAGGTCAGTGGATGAGCTAAGTAGTTCGATTAGGGCATCCATATTATCTGATTTATGATCAGGTGGTCTGTATATCAAGCAGATTCTGAAATGGTTGATCTTTATGATGAGGGTGTCGGTATTGTTAATGGGTTCAGAGGATTGTGGTTTAGCATTTAGGGCTTTTTTAGTCATTATAAGTACTCCTCCACCTTTTTTATTGTTTCTATGCGTATGATAAATGTCATAGTCATTCTTATTTAATTGGTTTAGGTAAACCACATCTGTATCAGTCAGCCATGTTTCCGTAACACATAGGATGTCAGGTTTAGTGTCATTTAGCAGGTCGGTGAAGATGGGGAGTTTATTTTTCATGGATCTAGCATTTGTTAGCATACATGATAATATGACTGGGTCTCTTTTGTTTGGTAGGGTATTAGCTTGATATAGTGTAGTGGGTTTTATATGTATAAGGCGGTGATGATTTACCTTTGAATTGAGATAAGTGGGTGTATGTGCTGATGGTAGGTAAGGTCGGTTAAGACTTTGAATGATTGGGATTGGTTTGTAGTATTTGTTATTTAGGCTGTGTGTGAGAGCAACTAAAGTTAGTATTATAGCACAGCTGCATACTATTCTTAGGTAAAAGGTATGTGAGAGTGACATTTTGAGCGCTGGCAATTGCTTGTGAATCCTATCAGAAATTTGAATTGGATAGGATTCACAAGCTGATAGGATTCACAAGCTGGCAATTGCTTGTGAATCCTATCAGAACCACCACACTCAACCCCCACTTACGAAGCTGACACCCCCACCAGTGAAAACCATCGAGGAAACAATTGCCAACATCAACACCACGACAGCTCCAAATGACCCTTGCCCTGCCCACTGGATCAAAACAATGCATTCAGAACTAAGCCCATTCATAGCCGATATCGCAAAGCAATCCTTCATAACTGGAATCTTCCCTGAGGACCTAAAGAAAACATCCATACGACCATTACTGAAGAACAATCAGCTAGACCCAAATCAAGAGGACTCTTACCGACCAATCTCCAGTATCCCTTTCCTAGCCAAAATACTGGAGAAAACAACTCAAAGACAGATTCAACAGCATATAGACACAACCTCTCCGTTAGACCCGTGCCAACATGGTTTCAGGGAGGCGCATGGTGTAGAAACTCTGCTGACCTCATTAATAAACACACTCACAAACGGGATAGATAACATTAAGAAAGGCTTTGCCCTGATCTTCCTAGATATCTCCGCTGCGTTCGACTCAATGGATCATAAACTCCTCATAAGACTCCATGCTAAAGGAATCCATGACCGTGCATGGGATTGGTGCAAGTCTTACCTTCAAGGCAGATGGCAGCAAGTCCTGATCGGCAACAAAACATCAGAACCCTTCCAACAAAGACAGGGAGTACCACAAGGATCATCATTATCCGCACTGTTTTTCAATATTTATATGCAGCCAATCTGCGACATAACCCGCTCTTTCGGCATATCCTGCCTCATGTATGCAGACGATGTCCTTTTATTCACTCCAATAATGGTCGCATGCCCAGACCTCACAATGTTAATCAAGTGCTTCGATGCATTAACTGATTGGCTCTTCAGCCAGAATTTACGTATAAATTTCAAGAAGACAGAAGTGCTATTTGTCACACGGAACAAAGACTTCTCCCCACCATCAAAACTAAACGTTAGAGACGCAGAACTTCCGGTCAAATCCAACATACGCTATTTAGGAGTAATATTAGACCAACATTTGGACTTCAAAGACCACATCAAACGAACAGTAAAAACTATCTATTTCAAAATAAAAACCCTCCGCCACCTGAGACCTATGATGGAAACAGACGACTTTCGAACAGTTTTCCAAGCCCTGGTAACACCTCACTTTGATTACGCGAATATAATACTGCACGGTCTCCCAAAGAGTACACTCAACCCACTGCAGCTAGCCATGAATGCAGCAGCCCGTGTTCTATGTGGAGCATCCAGGAAGGACCACATCTCACTTATACTAAAAGAGCTTCACTGGCTCCCAATAAACTGCAGAATCCTATACAAAACCCTCCTCATTACCTTTAAAGCACTCAATAAGATATCATCCTCCTCAATTGCTCTTCTACTCATCCAGAACCCCAATAACAGATCCAGAAGAGCACCTGCTGAAAACACTCTGGTCATACCAAGAAAATCCATAAAACGTAACCAATCAACCATCAATAGGGCATTTACAAGCTATGCCGCCAGATGTTGGAACAAGCTCCCTTCTAACATAAGAGCAATCAAAGACCTCACGCAGTTCAGAAAAGCCATCAAACATCACCTGTTCCTTATGCGCTTCACTCAGCCCAGAGATCCCCCCCACCCACACACTCATATGTGGCAATTGAAACACCTCCACAATAAAACTAAAACCTAACCCTACCCCACATGACATTACAGCTCTTTACCAACAGAGGACAAACATGCTGTAGCTAAACTTGGCAGCAAAACCTTATTATGATCCCACCCTGTTAATTACATGTAGCTAAACTCAAATGTATATAGTTCCCCCAGTTATCCAAGTTCAAATCCCTGTTTTCTGTAAACGTAGGACTATTTGTACGTCCAAGTGTTTATTGTTTCAATGTAAACCGCACTGATGAGAATCTCTCTCTGAACAGCTTTACAATGGCCCTCCCTCCTTCTCTCCTGCTTTCCATTTTCCCAACCATTTCCAGACACTCTTCCATACACTTATCCCTTTCCCATGTCACAATGAATGGGACACCAGAATCCGGACCATAGCAACTCCCAAAGAGACTCAGACGCCAAACGCATCGAAACATCAAAATGAACCTTGGTACACCAGAACGTTGACCAAAATGAAGAGAGAGCTCAGGAAGCATGAAAGAAAGTGGAGACACACCAAATCCACTGAACTCAAGACAGTGTACCTTAATCTACTCGCAAACTACAAAGAGGAAATAAACACAGCAAAAAGGTTACACCATACCAACATACTGAACAAAGCCATTAACAAACCACGGGAGCTTTTCGCCCTAGTAAAATCACTTACAAAGACAGCCCTCCCTGAACCTCAGGATAGCTCAATACATCCACAAACACTAGCAGATCACTACGCAAGCAAACTGAATACTACCACCTCCACATGTGCCCTAGAAACCCCACACCAACGAACGAAGATGAAGCAAGAATCTACATGGAGCAAATTCCGCAACATTGACAAACAACAAACCACCAACATCTTAACCTCCATAAACACCACCACCTCACCACTTGACCCCTGCCCAACTGCTTGGATCAAAGCGGCAAAAAATGAGATAAACCAGCAAATAGCCCACATTGTTAATCAATCACTAAGCCAAGGAGAAATGCCGGAGAAACTAAAACAATCTATAATAAGGCCGATCCTAAAGAATAATTCACTCAACAAAGAAGACCCATCATCATACCGACCCATATCAAGCATCGCATTCCTGGCAAAAATCATAGAAAAGGCAGTACTCTTGCAACTACAAGACCACCTCGATGAACAGGATGCCCTAGACAAACAACAATACGGATTCAGAAGAAACCATGGAGTGGAAACACTTCTAATAGCACTAATGAACAACCTACTTAAAGGACTAGAAGACACAAAGAAAATGTTCATACTCATTTTCATTGACATCTCCGCCGCCTTTGACACGGTACATCATGAGATACTCCTTAGTAAACTAGAATCCATAGGAGTTGAGGGAACCCCCCTCAAATGGTTCTCCTCCTATATATCTAACAGAAGGCCTCAAGTACAATTTAATGGGGAAGAAGCTATTCCATTCACTCAAATGCAGGGCATACCACAGGGCTCAGCACTCTCAGCACTGCTGTTCAATATCTACATGCGACCCCTCTGTGACATCTTTAAAAGGCATAGCATCAACTACCACATCTATGCAGATGATATTATGCTCTACACGCAACTGGACGTCGCCGACCCCAAATATGCACAGCTCGAAAACTGCCTGAACGAGATGTTGCTATGGCTACAGAAAAATAACATGACGATAAACCACAAAAAAACGGAGGTAATGTACATGTCCAACAAACCCAACTTCAAGTCACCTGACTCAATCACCCTGTGCAACAACACATACAAAGCAAAAGAAGAAATCAAATATCTAGGTGTCACACTCGACTGCAACCTAAGAATGGAGAAACACCTGCGTAAAACAAACAAAGCCATCTTCTATAAACTTAGGGTGATACAACCTCTAAGGAAAATAATAGCACCAGGCGATTTCAGGTCAGTGGCTCAAGCACTAGTCATGCCGCACCTCGACTACTGTAATGCCATCCTCCAAGGTCTACCCAAAAAATCACTGGGTATCCTTCAAATGGCCCAGAATGTCGCAGCTAGGATAATAATGGGAACGAGGGTAACTGACCACATCACCCCAATATTGATCGACCTTCATTGGCTTCCAGTAGCTGCTAGGGCACAGTACAAGATGATAGTAACAACGTTCAAGCTGATCAACGACATAGCCCCCTCGTTCCTGTCCTCTCTTATCAACACACAACCAGCAAATAGGAATAGAAGAACTAACAACTTGGGCACCCTGCAGGTCCCTAACGCAATACGAACTGTGAAAACAAGTACAAGTCGCAGAGCCTTCTCTTTCGCTGCGCCCACTATATGGAATCAGCTCCCTGTTGACCTGCGGCTAACCCAGGACATGAAAAGTTTCAGGAAAGAGTTAAAAACCCACCTATTTAAATGCTATTACAACCAGCCATAAGTCACAAAATCCAGGAAAACGTAACAAAGTAAACTGATAAATACATACATTGTAAATCCGCCTTGTGTAACCATGTATAGCCAAGTAAAATGTGATTTCCTCAATCTGTATATATGTATTATATAAATTTAAATATGTTTACACCCAAAACTTTAAACATTTGTTCCGTTACCCACCCCCAGTCCTCTATGTATATACCCCCCCACCCTGTCCTGATCGACTTTCCCAAAAGAAGAATCAAACCGCTACTGATCGCTGGAAGCAGCGGTATATAAATGTGTTCTAAATAAATAAAATAAATAAACAACCCTGTCAATCGATGCATCAAATACAGATCCTCCATTCTTCTGATAAAACCTGCACTCTGAGGTTTCCCCAACCCTGTCCAGTGTTGTGCTATCTCGCTTCTTGCTGCCACTATACAGTGATTCAGTACCCCCCTCTCCCTTTCCAAGATATCCTCCCCCAGATGGTGTAATAGACAGACCTCTGGCGCTTTTTGCAATCTATATCCTGTCATTTCATAAATTGTCAATAGTACCTCATCCCAGAATCCTTGAATCTGCCCACACTTCCACCACATGTGTAACATATCCCCTCTCTCCTGGCAGCCTCTCCAGCACCGATCAGTTGACCCAACCCCCTTTTTTTATGTATCAGTGTCCAATACCACCGATATAGTACTTTATAAGCATTTTCTTTTATTTGAGTAGCGATAGATAGTCCTGCTATTGTCTGTATTACCTTATCCCACCTCTCTTCAGTCCATTGTACTTCTAGATCTGCCTCCCATTTCTTCATAAACTCTAATTTACCCTCTCCTCCCTCCATTAGCCCTTTATAGATTTTGGACAAGGCTCCTTTTTGACCTAAGTGTCCTGAGCAGAGGGCCTCGAACCACCCTCTGTTACTCCACAGGTCCCTCCATACGCTCTGCTGCACACAAAATGACTGGCCTGGGTATAAAGCGTAGTTACTCACCTGTAACAGGTGTTCTCCAGGAGCAGCAGGAATCAGTCCTCACATATGGGTGACGTCGGCGCCGACGGAGCCCTCGCGGAGCAATTTTCCCCAGCTTTCAAAGAAAGCCTTTGGGAATTGCAGCGCGCATGCGCGGTCGCCTTCCCGCCCAAGGGTGCCATCTTAGCCAGTCAGATGACATAGCTAAAAAAGACAGCATAAAAATTTGCAAAAAAACTTAAGCAGATGATTGCAACTCCAAGGGGAGGAGGGAGGGTTGTGAGGACTGATTCCTGCTGCTCCTGGAGAACACCTGTTACAGGTGAGTAACTACGCTTTCTCCAGGACCAAGCAGGAAGTCAGTCCTCACATATGGGACTCCCAAGCTTAAGGCTACCGGAGACCCTAAGCACAAAAATGAGCTCCCTCTAGCTCAGCAGCACAGAAGGAAGGAATCTTCGCTGAATTATTACCCACCGGTAGCCCACATCCGGGATGGAGGGTAGGAGTTGCTCAAACCTCAAAGAGATTACGGAGGACTGCCTGTCCGAAAGCACTGTCCCTGCGGGACTCCCTCTCGAGACAGTAATGGACCGCAAAAGTCTGGCTCGAAGACCAAGTAGCGGCCCGGCAGATGTCTGCCAGCGGAACAGAGCGGAGGTAAGCCACTGACGTAGCCTTTGCCCGAACACAATGAGCCGTGACTCGACTATCCAAGGAGAGCCCGGCTGCCCCATAAGCCCAAGTGATACAGTCCGCAACCCAGATGGACAGAGTACGCTTGGAGACCGGGAGCCCCAATTTATTGGGATCAAAAGACACAAAAAGCTGAGCAGCCTTACGGTGCTCCCGCGTACGGTCAAGGTAGAAGTTCAATGCCCTTCTACAGTCCAGGGTATGGAGGACCATTTCAGCTCGGCTGGAGTGTGGTCTGGGAAAGAAGGTCGGAAGTACCACCTCCTGATTGATGTGAAAAGGGGAGACCACTTTTGGAAGAAATTTTGGGTGAGTCCGTAGGACTACCCTATTTTTGTAGAACCGAGTGTAAGGGGGATCAGACACGAGGGCCTGCAATTCACTTACGCGTCTAGCGGAAGTGAGGGCTATCAAGAACAATGTTTTCCAAGAAAGAAAACGGAGAGAACAGGTAGCCATAGGTTCAAAAGGCGGACAGGTGATCCGCTGTAAAACCACATTCAGATCCCAGTCAGGCGCTGGCGGGCGCAGAGGTGGTTTAAGTAGAAGGAGACCTCGGAGAAACTTCGCTACGAGAGGGTCGCTGGAAAGAGGTCTGCCGTCCACCGGTACATGATGTGCTGAAAGAGCACTGAGGTGAACTTTGACGGAGTTGGACTTAAGTCCCAGATTAGAGAGGTAGAGCAAGTACTGCAAGATCACCGACACCGAGCAGGAGAAGGGATCCTGAGACTGCTGGGTACACCAAACGGAAAAGCGACGCCATTTAAGGGCGTAGCATTTGCGGGTAGAAGGTCGCCGAGAAGCTAGGACGACCTCTTCCACCTCTGCCGGCAGGAGAAGGGGAGCAAGGACTACCCTCTCAGCAGCCAGGCCATTAGATTGAGAGATCTGAGGTTGGGGTGTAGCAGAGACCCCTGATCCTGAGTGAGGAGATCCGGTTGAAACCCCAGAGGGAATGGATCCTCTACCGCTAATTGCAGCAGGAGTGGAAACCACGGCTGTCTGGGCCAGCGAGGGGCCACCAGGATCATGGAAGCTTTGTCTCGGAGAACCTTGAAAAGAGTTCGAGAGACCAGCGGGATGGGAGGAAAAGCATACAGAAGGCTCTCCGACCATGAGAGTAGAAAAGCGTCTGCCGCAACTCGAAGGGGATGTGGCTGACGAGAGCAGAAGCGAGGAAGTTGCCGGTTGTGAGGACTGGCAAAGAGATCCATCGTGGGGAGGCCCCACTTTAGAAAGAGCTTCTGAACTACCAAGGGATACAGGCGCCACTCGTGCGGCTGGAGGATCCTGCTGAGTTTGTCCGCCAGGCAATTTTCTTGGCCTGGGAGATAAACTGCCTTGAGAAGAACGCCGTGACTGACGGCCCAAGAGCAGAGCTTCTGTGCTTCCCGACAGAGAAGGAAGGAGCCCGTGCCCCCCTGTTTGTTCACGTAGAACATGGCAACTTGATTGTCTGTCTGGACAAGGACGGACTGGTGAGAGGTCAGGTGGGAGAAAGCCTTGAGAGCCAGGCGGATCGCCCTGAGCTCCAGGAAGTTGATCTGCTGAGCAGACTCCCACGTGGTCCAGAGGCCCTGAGTACGTGCCCCTTGACAATGTGCTCCCCAGCCCAGGAGGGACGCATCTGTCGTCAGCACCTGGGCCGGCTGAGGTGACTGAAAAGGCATGCCGAGTACCAGGTTCGGCCGATGAAGCCACCACTGGAGAGACGAGGCCAGCGGCTGGGAGACGCGCACTAGGTCTGCTAGGCCGCCTGTGGCTTGTTGCCACTGCTTGCGAAGACACCATTGAGCAGGCCGCATATTCAGGCGGGCATTGGGGGTCACATGGACGGTGGAAGCCATATGGCCGAGCAGTCTCAGGAAGCGCCTGGCGGAGACCAGGGACTGGCTGCGAAAACGGTCGGCTAGGTCCATGAGCCGTTGAGCCCTGTCGAGAGGCAGGAAAGCTCTCGCCTGAGGAGTGTGCAGTCTTGGCCGATGAACTCGAGATCCTGTGAGGGGAGCAAAGTGGACTTTGCGAAGTTTATGACAAAGCCCAAGTACTGCAGAAGAGTCACCGTGCGGTGTGTGGCGTTGGTGACCTCCGGAGCGGACGCTGCTCTGATGAGCCAGTCGTCGAGGTACGGGAAGACAGAGGCCGTGAAGCCGGAGATGGGCCGCCACCACCGCGAGACATTTTGTGAAGACTCGCGGTGCGGAGGACAGGCCAAAGGGCAGTACCCTGTACTGGTAATGATTTCCTGCCACCACAAACCTTAGGTATTGGCGGTGGCTTGGGTGGATGAGGATGTGCGTGTAGGCATCCTTTAGATTCAAGGAGCATAGCCAATCTCCCTGCTGGAGGTAGGGCAGAAGGATTCCAAGGGTAAGCATTTTGAACTTTTCCCGCACGAGGAACCTGTTGAGGTTGCGCAAGTCCAGGATGGGTCTGAGGCCTCCTGTCCTTTTTGGTACTAGAAAATACCTGGAATAAAAGCCTTGACCTCTCAGGTGGTGGGGCACCGGTTCCACCGCCTGTTCCTGTAGAAGACCTGCTAATTCCTGAAGGAGTAAGTCCCTGTGCAGAGGGAGTCGTGAAGGTTCTCCCGGGAAATAGGAGGGAGGGACCTGGTGGAAGTGGAGAAGATAGCCTTCTCTTACGACTTGAAGCACCCAGGCATCTGAAGTGATGTTGGACCACCTGTGGGCAAAGTGAACCAGCCGGCCTCCGGTGCTGGGAGGAGCCAGCGGAGGGGGAGAGGCTATGCTTAAGGAGTCAAAAAACCCCACCCTGCTGAGCAGGGGCTGGTGGTGCAGGCTTGGGGGCTTGCTGCCTACGGGACCCGTTACCCCGTCCCTTGGCCTGCTGGCCCTGTTGGGGAGCTGCGGGGGCCTGATATTGGGGGTAGTGTTTATAGGCAGCCGACTTTCTCGGGTAAAAGGACTTCTTTCCCGAGCCCTTCTTTTTCTGGGAAGGGGCGGAGGTCTTCCTAGAAAGCCTAGTCCTGGTGAGAGTCTCTGTCTCTAGTTGTGCAGCCTTCTCGTCCATAGGTTTGCCAAAGAGGTTTTCACCTCGGCAGGGGACATCGACCAACTTGTCCTGCACCCAGGGCTCAAGGTCAGATGACTGAAGCCAAGCCTGTCGGCGGGCACCGATGCCGGCTGCGGCCACTCGAGCCGATGCTTCAAAGCCATCATAGGCTGCTCGGGATATGAATTTTGAGCATTCCCGAATGCCAGTGGACAAGGCTAGGAACCTCCGCAAAGGTTCCTCGGACAATCCAGCGGAGAATCCGGCTAGCTCTTTAGCCAGGTCTCGGAGATACATGCCCATGTATAGCTGGTAGGTCTGGACACGACACGCAAGCATAGAGCCCTGGAAACACTTCTTACCAAGGCCATCCAGGTTACGGGCCTCCCTGCCAGGAGGCACCGAGGAGTGCATCTTCTGGCTCTTAAGACGATGCATGGCCGATTCCACTACCATGGAATGGTGTGGTAGCTGTGCTTTTTGGAAGCCAGGGCTCTTGCGGACTCGATAGATAGAATCGACCCGCTTGCTCAGGACCGGCGAGGAGGCCGGACTCTCCCACATGCGGAAGAGTAGTCGTTCCAGCATGGGAGGAACCGGTACAGTAAAGTGTTCCCTGGCGGGAGAGTCATACTGGAGAGCGTCGAGCTCTTCGGCTTGAGGCTCCTCCTCGGGATCCGCAGGGAAGGCCAAAGCCTTGGCCATATCCCTGACGAAGTCCGAGAACCGGGCATCCTCCGGAGGGGACTGCTTCCGAGGTTCGGACTCAGGCGAGTCCGAGGGGACACACCGAGTCCGAAAAGAATCAGGTGACTCTTCCTCTTCAGACTCCCAGACCGACTCCGAGGAGGAATCGGTGGGGTCGGCCCGGGCAGGCTGCGGCGCCGGCCGCCCCGACGCCGAGGGAGTCGGCGTCGACGACCTCGGTCCCGAACGGGAGGCCGAGGGTGACCTCGACCGAGGATCGACTCGAGTTCGCATGGACTCGAGGATCGGCTCGGTCTCCGGGGTCGACTTAGACGTCGACGTCCCGGCGGTCGGGGCAGCGGCGCCAGTGAGGCTAGCGAGCAGTGCCCGCTGCTGGTCCATGAAGGCAGACAGTCTGCTCTCCAAGGCCGTCAACCTGAGTCCGACCTCAGGTGACCCAGCAGCCCCCGACTCGGGCCCCGACAGCGTCGGGCCCGACGTCGGCGGTCTCGGAGGTGAGTCCAGGAGGACCACAGGACTTACCCGAGCAGGCAGCTCCGACTCCATGCGAGGTCGCTTCGAGAGGTGCTCCTTCTCCAAGGACCCGGGACGGCTATCGGGGCTATGCGACCTGGCCCTCGCGGAGCCAGGGGCGTCCACCGACGCCGCCCTCGCGGGTTTCACCTTCCGTCGATGGTCCCCGGAGGGAGAACCCCTGTCGGAGGAACTCCGGCGACGGTCAGAGCTGGAACCTCTGGACGCCGAGGCCTCCGACGAGGTCCGGGTACGGCTGGGGTCAGCGAAGATCCTATCCCGCTGATGCCGCCGACTTCTCAATGCTTTGGAGGACATTTTGCCACAGGCCCCACAGATCATTTCTTCATGATCCGGGCCCAGGCAGCGGAGGCAATTATCGTGTGTGTCAGTTAGTGACATATTTCGGTCACACTGACCACACCGCTTGAAACCACTGGCAGCCATCGGGGGAAAAAGGGCCCCTGCGAGGTCAAAAGACCGGGCTGCCAGTGAAAAAACCGAAAACGAAACTGACTAAATCAGAAAAACCGAAAAAGAAGAAGAGGACTCGTGACAGGCGTCGCGAGTCCGGGCGGGAAGAAGATCGAACCGAAGGAAAAAAGAGAATATTACGAATAAAATCAACTTTTTCGCGGGGACACGACGGGTACGTCTGTAGGGCTCCGCGGAAAAAAGAAGACTGGCTAAGATGGCACCCTTGGGCGGGAAGGTGACCGCGCATGCGCGCTGCAATTCCCAAAGGCTTTCTTTGAAAGCTGGGGAAAATTGCTCCGCGAGGGCTCCGTCGGCGCCGACGTCACCCATATGTGAGGACTGACTTCCTGCTTGGTCCTGGAGAACTGTAGTATTATTAGATAACCCATATAGATCCTTAATACCCTCAAAGTCCTGTATTCCCTCCTTAACCACTATCTGGGAGATGTGTGTAAGTCCCCGATATCCCCATCTTCTGAAGATATTCGGCCCTGGCCCCTCTCAAAACATGCCTCTAGTGTCATCCCTTGTATATATATTTTGTCTTGTACTAATACTTTCCTATTTTCTTTCCAAATACTCAAGGTATGTAGTACGAAGGGGTTCATAGCGCTACTAGCTGGTGCTGTACTTCCCCTCCACACCATCTTTTCCAATCCAACTCCCCTTACAGAGTCTTCCTGCATCTGAACCCAATGCTTCCGTTTCTCTCTGTGCCAGTCATAAAGCGTTTTCAGTTGTGCTGCTATATATTTGCTAAAATTGGGAACCCCAAGCCCCCCCTCTCCCCTAGCTCTCTGCAGTGTGGACATAGCAACCCTAGGACTCTTATTTTGCCATATAAATCGATTAATGTTTCTTTGTAAGTGCTTTAACTTTTGATGTGGTATTAATATAGTAACGTTTGAAACAGAAACAGAAACAGAAATTGGGGCAATAGCATCATCTTTACAGTTGCTATGCGTCCGAACCAAGATAGATATCCCCGCCCTCACCCAGCCAATAAACTTCCTACTTGCCCAAATAACTTTTTATAGTTTAGATCATACAATACCTCCAACCTATTGCTTATTTGGATCCCTAGATACCTAATTGCCCCCTTGGCCCATCTAAATGGGTACTGTGTTCTTAATCTCGCCTGCTCTTCCTCTTGTAGTGACAAGTTCAAAATTTCAGATTTTGCCCAATTTATAGTGAATCCCGACAGCCTCCCATATTCTTCTAATTCCCACATTAATATTGGCATCGAGCATCTCGGTCTGGTTACACTCATTATGATATCATCTGCAAACAATGATATTCTGTAGTCTGTCTTTCCTACCATTATACCCTTCAGATCTTCCCACTCTCTCTGCAAACGGCTCCACTAATATCGCGAATAGAAGGGGTGACAGTGCACAGCCCTGTCTCATCCCTCTCCCCTGCTCAAAGAAGGCCGAGTATGCTCCATTCACCCTAACACAAGCTTTCGGGTTCCGGTACAATGCTTCTACCCAACCCTTGAACTCTCCTCCCAACCCCATTCTGTCCATTACCTGAAAAAGGAAGGACCAAGACACCTGGTCAAATGCTTTTTCCACATCTAAAGATATTAACAATGCCTCCTTTTTACTTTGCCCCACCGACAAAATAGTGTTCAAAATCTTCCTAATATTATCCGCCACCTGCCTCCCCAGGATAAAGCCCGCTTGGTCTTGGTGGATCAATTTCCCGATTACCCTATTTAAACATGTTGCTAATATTTTAGCCAATAGTTTAGTATCTAAGTTGAGCAATGAAATTGGTCTATATGAAAAACATTCTTGCTGGTCCTTACCTTCTTTATGTATTACTGTGATCCCAGCCCATCCCATGGTGGTAGCTAGCACCCCCCTCCCCCCTTCCCGTGGTAGATTGAACAGCCTCAGTAGTGGATCAGTTAAGAGCTCACTGAATTTTCTGTAAAACCTCGCTGTAAGCCCATCCAACCCCGGGGCCTTATCTACCTTTAACTGTTTTATAGCTTGCATGACTTCCTCTGCTTTAATGGCTTTATTTAACTGTTTTTGTTCCTCCTCCACCAATGTTGGGAGCTTTATAGAATCTAAATAACTTTGTATTCTTTCCAAATCCAGAGATGCTTGAACCGCATACAACCCCTCCCCCTCCCCTCCCCTCCCCTCCCCCTCCTCCTCCCCCTCCTCCCCTCCCCTCCCCCTCCCCCTCCCCCTCCCCTCCCCTCCCCTCCCCCTCCTCCTCCCCTCCCCTCCCCCTCCTCAGTTTAAGGCTCTGGACTGTTTGCTGCTCTCACTTTTAGTACACTTTTGTTCCTCTTGGATATGGCAGCCAATTACTTTTATATTTGTTTTGCTTTGTTTTATGTATATTATGACCTCTTGATTAGTCACCGCTGCTTCAAGCAGTCTTGATATTCGTTATGCTGTTTGCCTGTACTGTGCTTTACTGTACACCACTCTTCCTGACTTGTATTGCACACGTAGATGCCAACTCCTCCCTCTGAAGCAAATCCCCCTTCTCCTCTTTCTCGTATCGCTCCAAAAACACCTCTGGTTTTTCTGCCTCAGCTGTTTCTCTACAGGATGTCTTTTACTCCGCCAGCTTCACTCCCGATTGATCCTGCCCTTCCCACGCTCTTCTCTTCTCCCCCAAGCACAGCTCTCACCAGCCACATGTCTCAACATTCGGGCCTCTCTCAGCTCCCGATTCGGCTGCTCTCCCCCAAGTCGCCGATCTCTCTGCCTCCTGCACTGCTCTGGACGATCAGGTGTTTAATTGCTGCAGCTCCGGGACTCACCAGCCCTCCTGCCGCTTACTTCACTCCTCTTTGCTCTGCCCTCCTCATGTTCAAGCATGTGCCGTCCCGATCGGGCCTCTCTCTCCACATTTACAGCACATCAGGTGAGTGCCGCGGCTTGCTCCAGCTCCAATTCCTCTCAGGGTCTTCCTCACCTATTTCCTCCTCATTTTGCCTCCTTTTTTGTACAGTTTGGGGTGCTACCCCCCACTTTGGTAGGCCTTAATGTCAGAGCTTGCTCTTTACTCCGCCATTAGCTCCAATGACGTCCTTACATTTCTTTTTTAAGAGTCGCTGAACTTGTTTTAGGAGTTGCAGAGCTGCTAGCTATGTTAATGGCAGTGAACGGGATATAACACAGTTAGTGCTGCTAAATATCCACGGCTGCCGTTTCTACACACCCAGCATGGGGGCGTTCCAGGACAGAACCAATCAGTAACCAGTCTGCAGTGATACTGAACTGCTGCCTGGTTAGCAATATGCAGTGAAAGCCAGGCACAGATAACCCTAGCCTCAATTCAGCTGTTCTATGTATAAAGTTATAAACCTGCTACATGTAACTGTTACTGTTAAAGTTCATTGTTATAATGTAAACCGCTCCTGATCTCTGGAAGGAGCGGTATAAAAATGTAATCAAATAAATAAACTGCTGCTAGGCAAGAGCAGCTAAGTCTGTAATTATGTCCCACAAACTTGTGTGTAGTCACTTTTCAGAGCTTCATATCCTAAAAAGATTGATAAGATCCACAATAAGATAAGCACTGCCTTTAAAAATTTCTTTGACAATTTACATAATTCTCAACCTGATGTGCAACATTATAAGGTCATTGATGCAAACGTGAGCACAGGATCTAAATGACAGTTGAAGTTTAGACAACTGCTCTACGTAAGTCTGAGACCTTGTTGCCAGAAGAAATAGTTATTTTGTCACAAGTATAACTATGAGAGATAGAAAGGACACAATCTCTGGGGTAAATAATAGAGCTGACTAATCTTAGTTACTTTGTAGTTATGTCCAGCCTTGACTTTCACAATTCTGTTCTTGCAGGTATCACCCACACCCAGCTTCACCGTCTTCAGCTTACACAGAATACCTCAGCCAGGATTATAACCCTCTTCTCACAGAGATCACGTCACCCCTCTACTAATCCATCTCCACTGGCTTCCCATTGATTTCCATATCCATTACAAGATTCTCATACTGGTACAACTGGTTTACACCCACACTCCACAGGACTTAGCCGACCTTCTTCATTTTCATGTCCCAACACACAGCCTATATTCAGTTCACATAAATTGTCTCCATCACGTGCACATCTACAATCCACCCATCACTCAGCTTTCTTTTTCTTGGCCCCGCCCTCTGGAGCTCCCTGCCTGCCCACCCACCTCAGACTAGAGCAAGATGTTTCAAGATTTAAGGCTTTACTTAAAACACACCTCTTCACCACTGCTCATAATGTCCCAGTCACAAACTCATGACCCGGTTATATCTGTTTGTCGATCTCTCCTCTATGTCCCATCTGAATGCTTGCCTTGACTTCTCTTTTGTATCACAGATTCTGTAGTTCCTTTTTCTGGCCCTGAGCCTTACTCTGGATTTAAATTTTGAGTGTAAACCACTCTGTTATAAAGGGCAGTATATCATGAATCAATAAACATAAGTCAGATACTCAATGGTGAGGCTGGATATGACACCAGCATTGAGTATCTGGGTTTACTGGTTAGTGCCAGCAACTCGCCATGGTAGTAATGCTAAGCCACTGGTGCTGAATAACTGATCAGCTGTACTTAAACTATGGGGGAAAAACATACTGGATCAGTATTTTAACTAAGGTGGGAGGAAATTTCCTAAAAGGGTGCCTATGTCAGAGAACTCGCTAGTTTACACAGGCAACAGCAGCCCTCGTGGGCGGGCGTCCAGCATTCCCCAGGCAACAGCAGCCCTCGTGGGCGGGCGTCCAGCATTCCCCAGGCAACAGCAGCCCTCGTGGGCGGGCATCCAGCATTCCCCAGGCAACAGCAGCCCTCGTGGGCGGGCGTCCAGCATTACATAGGCACTGAAGGTGGTGTAAATGGTTAGATGCTGGAGGCTTACACAGAGTCAGTCGAGGTTTCAGCATTATTACAATCTATATTGATAATACAAATTCTCATACACTGGAGACCTGGGAGGCAGGGGAAGTGGAACAATTTTTGGTTGGAAGGATCCAACATCGCAATCTCCAGTGCTTCCCCCAACCACTCTCGATGCTAATGCTGTGCTGGACAAAATACCAATGGAGCCATAGCTACTGTGGTACACCTCTTCTGCTGCCTTTGCTGGGAGACCAGTTACTAAGATGTGTTCCACTGAATAACATAGGACCACATTAACATTAGCACATCTTATGCAGATTTCTCATCCATATTTACTGTGCTGAGTGTGCCTGCAGTAGAGATCCCAGCTCTCCCCACACCTATACCAAGCCTGTGCAGGAGGATGCTCCTTCTTGTCTTTATATACACCAAACACATTATAAAAACCTCACCCACTACTATAGTCAGCAAAAATGGATAAAATTGCCAAACATACAGCTGTGTGAATAATATTAACTGTTAGCTCTCCCCCTCCCAATGTATCCCTATAGGGTACCTGTCAAGACTTTAAACAATGTTTCTTAATTACATGAAGTGCACATCTCCAAGAAAAGATGTAGTAAAGTGGGTTAAATGCATGTGTGCACTGACTAACACGAGTTAGATTGGCCCAAATCCAAACATTTTATTTTCTGCACAAGTTAACAGAATAGGGTCAGGTAAGTTTGTTCACTTATCGAGTGATTATAATCACAAGGCAGTTATAGCAATATTTATTGTTAATAAACCATTACAAAAAACTGGCAGAGAATAACCACCACCAATCCCTCCCCTTGTCTATATGATTCATAAATACCAGAACTCAACTTGGATTTATGGCAATACATCAGAAAGCATAGTTACTCACCTGTAACAAGTGTTCTCTATGGACAGTAGGCATCAGTCCTCACTTATGGGTGACATCGGCAGGATGGAGCCCCCCACAGAGCAATTCCTCAGCTTTCAAAGAAAGCCTTTGGGATTGTTGCCACTAATGCATGGTCCTCTTCCCACCCAAGGGTGCCATCTTATTCAGTCAGGTCCCTTAGCTCAAGCCCTATCAAGCAGATGGCAAAGGAAGGACAAAAATACATCAATTCAACAGGGGAGAAGGGAGGATAGTGAGGACTGATTCCTGCTGTCCCTAGCGAACACCTGTTACAGGTGAGTAACTACGCTTTCTCCAGGAACAAGCAAAAAGTCAGTCCTCACTTATGGGACTCCCTAGCTACAGGCTACCAAACCTGTAACCAAAAAACACCTCTGCAAGGCCATAAGCAGAAGCCAAAGCCCAAAAGAGGCGAAGCCCTCAGTAGCCGTGAAGAAGGGTCAGAGGGCAGGAGTTGCTTATACCCCAAACCGGTTTCTGAGTAGAACCTGGCCAAAGGCACTGTCCCAGCAGGACTCCCTCTCCAGGCAGTAGTGGACAGTGAAGGTATTCATAGAAGACCAGGTTGCCGCCCAGCCGATGTCCATAATGGGCACAGAGTGCAGCGAGGCCACTTTGGCTCAGAAACCATGTGCAGTGACTCAACGATCCAGAGGGATGCATGGGCGAATGCAATGCAGTCTACCACCCAGATAGAGAGGCTGCGCTTGGTGATTTCTTTTCCCTGCCTATTGGGATCATAGGTCATGAAAAGCCAGTCAGAATTGCAATGAGTCTGGGTACACTGCAAGGAGGCGGCGAGGGCCCGCTTGCAGTCGAGGATGTGGAGAGTCGCAGACACATGATCGGCATAGGGCCTCGAGAAGAAGGTTGGGAGCACCATCTCCTGATTGAGATAAAAAGCCAACACAACCTTAGGTAAAAATTTAGGATGGGTCCCAAGGACCACCCTGTTCCGATAAAACCTGGTGTACCAGCCATAAGCACCTGAAACTCACTGACTCAACAAGCTGAGGTCAGTGCCACCAGGAAGGCCACCTTCCAGGACAAAATGCCAGAGCAAACATGTCACCATCAGCTTGAAAGGCAGACAAGTGAGCTGCGTGAGCACCACATTCAAGTCCCATTCCGCCAGAGGGGGACAGATGGGTGGCTTGGACAACAGAAGGCCCCGCATGAAGCGGGAGACTAGTGGTTGCCCTGAAAGAGGCCATCCCTTGATAGGAAGGTGATTAGCCGATATGATACTCAGATGAACTCTAACAGAGTTCAACTTCCGCCCATCCCTCAAGAGGTGGAGAAGGTACTGGAGAACCCACCAAACCAGGCACAAGGAGTCGCCAATTTGGTGCTCTGAGCACCAGACGGAGAAGCGTTTCCACTTAAAGGCATAAGCTCGCCTAGTGGAGTCCTCCTTCGAGGCAAGGAGAATTTCCTCGACCTCCTCCGGGAGGGCCAGAGAGACCCATTCAGTTACCAGAGCATAAGGGATACGGAGGGTAGATTTGGGTGTAATACCCGACCCCCCTCCTGTGTCAGCAGGTCCCTGGCAGAGCTCAGGGGGGAATCAGAGGCTCCGACGACAGCCAAAGCAGGAGTGAAAACCAAGACTGCCGGGGCCACAAAAATCAGCGATTGCCCCTGTCCCGTTGAGCCTTGAACAGAGTCCTTGCAATGAGGGGATGCATAGAGAAGACCGGAGGACCAATCCAGGAGAAATGCATCAGGGCCCTCCCTGCTCAGGTGCAGCACCGGGCCGCAGAAGCGAGGGAGTTCCCTAACAGGGAAGCATCCGTGGTCAGTACTACATCATGCTGTGGGGCCTGTAAGAGCGATTCCTGCAGGAGGTTGTGGGGGTTTTGGCACCAGTTCCGGGACAAACAAAGGTCAGGAAGAACCCTGACGGGGTGCCTGAGGGATTGGCTTCATTGGGAGCTGAGGCACCACTGGGTCATCCGCATGTGCAGGTGAGAGTGAGGAACCACATGCATGGTCAAGGCCATGTGACCCAAGAGATTGTAGCATGAACCGAGCGATGACCCGGTGGGAGCTCTGGACACGTGGCGCCAGAGCCCAGAGGCAGGTGGAGCAATCCACCGGCAAGAAGGCCATGGCCTGCCGAGTATCGAAGTGCACCCCGCTGAATTCGAGAAACTGTGCCGGCTCAAGGTGAGATTTTGGGTAGTTGACCAAGAACCCCAAACTCTCCAAAAGGACGACAGTGCATGACATCGCTTGCCAGGCCTCAATGGAGGAGCCCATAACGAGCCAGTCGTCAAGGTAGGGAAACACCAACACGCCCCGGCTCCGAAGGTGAGCGGCGGCCACGATGAGGCACTTCGTGAAGACCTGTGGGGCGGATGCAAGGCTGAAGGGGAGCACCCTGTACTGGAAGTGCTCTCCCTGCACCCTGAAACGTAGATAATGCCTGTGTTGGGGATAGATCAGGATATGGGCGTAAGCGTCCTTTAGATCCAAGGAGCATAGCCAGTCGCCCTGTTGGAGGAAGAAGCAGCAGCACGCCAAGAGATAACATCTTGAATTTTTCCCACACCAGAAACTTGTTCAACTTGCATAGGTCGAGAATGGGCTGCAGCCCCCCCCCCCCCCGTCTTTTTCGGGACAAGGAAGTACCAGGAATAAAAGCCCCAACCTCGAAGGTGGGAAGGGACCTTCTTGACTGCCCGTTGGGTGAGGAGGGAGTGTAATTCCCACTGCAGCAAGAGCTGGAGTCAAGGAGGCTCCACCGGAGAGAAAAGGAGGTGGCAGCCTGTCAAACTGAAGGCGATATCACCTCAGACGCCTGGGTCCTCCAGGTCATCTGGGAGGGCTAAGTGCCCACGCCAGGGTGAGCCGGGACAGGCATCCCACCACTGGCTGCTGCACCACCGGATGGCAAGGGGCCATGTCACTGGCATCAAACCCCTGAGGGAGTTGTGGGGGAGCCGATGTCTGGGCCTTCGGGCCCTTGGGTTTGTGGTGACCCTGGCCAGACTTCCCCTGCGCTGGAGTGGTCGGCGTGGGGGTATCCAGGTACGGAGGGTAGCTGCAGTACTGAAGGCCTTTCCTGGGAAAGAAGGGCTTCTTAGCAGGCTGCTTCTTCCAAGGCAGCATTTAGGTCTTGTGAGAAAGATGGGTCCTAGCGACAAATTCCGTCTCAATCTCCGCAACTTCTCCTCCATTGGCTTACCAAAAAGCTGTTCGCCGAGGCAGGGGACGTCCAGGAGCTTCTCCTGCACCCACTGCTCCAGAGCCAAAGATTGAAGCCAAGCCTGGCGGCAGGCTCTGATGTCCACAGCCGCCACCCAAGCCAATGTCTCATAGTCATCATAGGAGGCTTGAGAAATATACTTGGAGAAATCCGTCACTGATTTCAACAGGGTGCAGAACCTACCAAGGGACTCGTCCTCAAGACCCACAGAGAAGCCTCCAAGTTCTTTTGCCAAGTCGCGGAGGAACATACCCATATATAATTGGTATGCCTGGATGCAACAGGAGAGCATGGAACTTTGATAGGCCTTGCGGTCCATGGACTCAAGGGCTCTGGACGCCCAGCCCGGCAGAACTGAGGAGTGGGACTTCAGGCTCTTCTGCTTCCTCATGGCTGATTCCACTACTATTGAGGTGTGTGGAAGTTGAGTCTTACAGAAGCCTGGCTCTCGCTGCACCTTGTATATTGTGTAAAGGCGCTTGCTCACAATGGGGACTGAGGCTGGGGCCTCTCACATGCTTAGCAATAGCCGCGAGAGGATCAGCAGCAACAGCATGGTGAGGGATTCCCTGGGCAGGGCCTCGTACTGAAGAATAATCAAGTTCTTCAGCACAGGCGTCTTCCTCAGTCTGGATGACCATGTTGAGGGTCCAAACCATGTCCCGAATAAACACCAAAAAGGTGTCGTCATCGGGTGGTGAGCGCCGCTGGAGATCAGGCGGCGAGGGTTCCGATGGAAGATCCCAGTGGGTGCGGGTCTCCGGGGATGTGTCCCCATCGGATTCCCAGTCTGAGAAATCGGTGGAGGGATCCAAGCAGGGTGGGTCGCCCTGTCCAATGGCTGGCAGCCTGGAGCTGGAAGCCCTGAACGATCTTACTCCCGAAGAACGGGAAAGCAAGCGAGACCAACGTTGAGGACCCTCACAAGGCCCTTGGCTCTCAGGGGCTTCCTGGACAGATTTGGGTGTCCCACGCAAGGGACCCGCAGTCTCCAGGTACAAGGCAGCGAAGCTGGCCATGAGTGACTGCTGGGAAGCAATGAACGCAGAAACACTGCATTCTAGCGCCAGCATACGGGACTCCCACATGGGCGTGGGGCCCTGGGACGCCGATACCGGGGTCACCGGATTGGGCATCGAGGAGGAGAGGGGGTCCTCACTGAGACAGCCCTCAGGAGACTGAGCGCCTTTGCCAGAGGCCTCCATTTCTCTGCGAGGTACCTTGCAGGGCCACTCCTTGTCCAACTCTCAGGAACACCGAATGGGGCTAAGCGACTGGGCGCAGAAGTGCTCGTGCTTGTTGGGGACCCCAGTGACTTTGAGGCCTTCTTTTTGCACCGTTCCACCTCAGGGGACCCCTGGTCCGAATGCCGCCTGGAACGTAGTGCTGCAGGGGGAGAACCCACCGGAGGGGAGTCGACAGAGGGTGCCACCAGGGACTCCGAGGCAGCCTTTCAAAAAATGTCTTCGGACTTCTGCTTACAGCTGAGCAGGGCTTTAGAGGACATTTTCTTGCAAAGCAAACAAAGCTCTGGGTCATGGTCGGCTCCCAGATACCTTAGACAACAATCATGAGTGTCCATAAGCAACATGTTCTTAGAGCATCTATTGCATTTTTTAAACCCAGTGGCCATGGGGCAAAATTGGCCCCTGCGAGGTCAAAGACCCACGCAGCCAGCGGTTGGAGAGAAAAAAAAGAAAAGAGCAAAGCCCAGGAAGAAAAAATTTAGAAAGGGTATCCCCGCAAGCTCCAAAGAGAGCAAGGGGAGGATGCGTAGAGGACCGGTGCAACTGGAAAAAAAGAGATATAGCCTGTTAAGGTGAGGAAAACAAACTTTTTTCTGAGGGACGAGGATGTGTGTCCAAAGGGCTCCTCAGAAAAAGGGAGACTGAGCAAGATGACACCCTTGGATGGAAAGAGGACCACGCATGCATGGTAGCAATCCCAAAGGCTTTCTTTGAAAGCTGGGGAATTGCTCCGCGCGGGCTCCATTGGTGCCAACATCATCCATAAGTGAGTACTGACTTCCTGCTTGTTCCTGGAGAAATAACGTGCTTCCTTATCTGCTGTCAGATTTTGCTTCTATCAGTCATGGTTTAGGGACACACTGAACTGGGGCCATATCCCCAGCATACATTAGCTTGAGCTAGAGCCATTCTATAAATTTATCTAACCTTTTTGTGATTCCAGTGTAGGGGAGGAGCTACACCATGGTTAGAGAAGCAAGTTGCAAATCTGGGAAGCCAAGGCTTAAATCTCCCTCACTGACAGCCTTTGCGATCTTGGGCAAGTCACCTCCTGCTCCACTACCTCCAGTTTGACTTAAGACTAATATCATTCTAAAAGGAAATGCATTGAAGGGAAAGCGTAGTTACTCACCTGTAACAGGTGTTCTCCAGGAGCAGCAGGAATCAGTCCTCACTTATGGGTGACGTCGGCGCCGACGGAGCCCTCACGGAGCAATTTTCCCCAGCTTTCAAAGAAAGCCTTTGGGAATTGCAGCGCGCATGCGCGGTCCTCTTCCCGCCCAAGGGTGCCATCTTAGCCAGTCAGATGACATAGCTAAAAAAGACAGCATAAAAATGTGCAAAAAAAGAACTTAAGCAGATGATTGCAACTCCAAGGGGAGGAGGGAGGGTAGTGAGGACTGATTCCTGCTGCTCCTGGAGAACACCTGTTACAGGTGAGTAACTACGCTTTCTCCAGGACCAAGCAGGAAGTCAGTCCTCACTTATGGGACTCCCAAGCTCAAGGCTACCGGAGACCCTAAGCACAAAAATGAGCTCCCTCTAGCTCAGCAGCACAGAAGGAAAGAATCTTCGCTGAAGTATTACCCACCGGTAGCCCACATCCGGGATGGAGGGTAGGAGTTGCTCAGACCTCGAAGAGATTACGGAGGACTGCCTGTCCGAAAGCACTGTCCCTGCGGGACTCCCTCTCGAGACAGTAATGGACCGCAAAAGTCTGGCTCAAAGACCAAGTAGCGGCCCGGCAGATGTCTGCCAGCGGAACAGAGCGGAGGTAAGCCACTGACGTGGCCTTTGCCCGAACGCAATGAGCCGTGACTCGACTTTCCAAGGAGAGTCCGGCTGCCCCATAAGCCCAAGAGATACAGTCCGCAACCCAGATGGACAGAGTACGCTTGGAGACCGGGAGCCCCAATTTATTGGGGTCAAAGGACACAAAAAGCTGAGCAGCTTTACGGTGCTCCCGCGTACGGTCAAGGTAGAAGTTCAATGCCCTTCTACAGTCCAGGGTATGGAGGACCGTTTCAGCTCGGCTGGAGTGTGGTCTGGGAAAGAAGGTCGGAAGTACCACCTCCTGATTGATATGAAAAGGGGAGACCACTTTTGGAAGAAATTTTGGGTGAGTCCGTAGGACTACCCTATTTTTGTAGAACCGAGTGTAAGGGGGATCAGACACGAGGGCCTGCAACTCACTTACGCGTCTAGCGGAAGTGAGGGCTATCAAGAACAGTGTTTTCCAAGACAGAAAACGGAGAGAGAACAGGTAGCCATAGGTTCAAAAGGCGGACAGGTGATCCGCTGCAAAACCACATTCAGGTCCCAGTCAGGCGCTGGTGGGCGCAGAGGTGGTTTAAGTAGAAGGAGACCTCGGAGAAACCTCGCTACGAGAGGGTCGCTAGAGAGAGGTCTGCCGTCCACCGGCACATGATGTGCCGAAAGAGCACTGAGGTGAACTTTGACGGAGTTGGACTTAAGTCCCAGATTAGAGAGGTGTAGCAAGTACTGCAAGATCACCGACACCGGGCAGGAGAAGGGATCCTGAGACTGTTGGGTACACCAAACGGAAAAGCGACGCCATTTAAGGGCGTAGCATTTGCGGGTAGAAGGCCGTCGCGAAGCCAAGACGACCTCCTCCACCTCTGCCGGCAGGAGATGGGGAGCAAGGACTACCCTCTCAGCAGCCAGGCCATTAGGTTGAGAGACCTGAGGTTGGGGTGTAGCAGAGACCCCTGATCCTGAGTGAGGAGATCCGGTTGAAACCCCAGAGGGAATGGATCCTCCACCGCTAAATGCAGCAGGAGCGGAAACCACGGCTGTCTGGGCCAGCGAGGGGCCACCAGGATCATGAAGGCTCTGTCTCGGAGAACCTTGAAAAGAGTCCGAGAGACTAGCGGGATGGGAGGGAAAGCGTACAGAAGGCTTCCCGACCATGAGAGTAGAAAAGCGTCCGCCGCAACCCGAAGAGGGTGGGGCTGACGAGAGCAGAAGCGAGGAAGTTGCCGGTTGTGAGGACTGGCAAAGAGATCCACCGTGGGGAGGCCCCACTTTAGAAAGAGCTTCTGAACTACCAAGGGATCCAGACGCCACTCGTGCGGCTGGAGGATCCTGCTGAGTTTGTCCGCCAGGTAATTCTCTTGGCCTGGGAGATAAACTGCCTTGAGGAGAATGCCGTGACTGACGGCCCAAGAGCAGAGCTTCTGTGCCTCCCGGCAGAGGAGGAAGGAGCCCATGCCCCCTTGCTTGTTCACGTAGAACATGGCAACTTGATTGTCCGTCTGGACAAGGACGGACTGGTGAGAAGTCAGGTGGGAGAAAGCCTTGAGAGCCAGGCGGATCGCCCTGAGCTCCAGGAAGTTGATCTGCTGAGCAGACTCCCACGTGGTCCAGAGGCCCTGAGTACGTGCCCCTTGGCAATGCGCACCCCAGCCCAAGAGGGATGCATCTGTTGTCAGCACCCGGGCCGGCTGAGGTGACTGGAAAGGCATTCCGAATATCAGGTTCGGCTGCTGAAGCCACCACCGGAGAGACGAGATCAGCGGCTCGGAGACGCGCACTAGGTCTGCTAGGCCGCCTGTGGCTTGTCGCCACTGCTGGCGGAGACACCATTGAGCAGGCCGCATATTCAGGCGGGCATTGGGGGTCACATGGACGGTGGAAGCCATATGGCCGAGTAGTCTCAGGAAGCGCCTGGCGGAGACCAGGGGCTGGCTGCGAAAACGGTCGGCTAGGTCCATGAGCCGTTGAGCTCTGTCGAGCGGTAGGTACGCTCGGGCCTGAGGAGTGTGCAGCCTTGCGCCGATGAACTCGAGATCCTGTGAGGGGAGCAAAGTGGACTTTGCGAAGTTTATGACAAAGCCCAAGTACTGCAGAAGAGTCACCGTGCGGCGCGTGGCGTTGGTGACCTCCAGAGCGGACGCTGCTCTGATGAGCCAGTCGTCGAGGTACGGAAAGACATAGAGGCCGTGAAGCCGGAGATGGGCCGCCACCACCGCGAGACATTTTGTGAAGACTCGCGGTGCGGAGGACAGGCCAAAGGGCAGTACCCTGTACTGGTAATGATTTCCTGCCACCACAAACCTTAGGTATTGTCGGTGGCTTGGGTGGATGAGGATGTGCGTGTAGGCATCCTTTAGATCCAAGGAGCATAGCCAATCTCCCTGCTGGAGGTAGGGCAGAAGGATTCCAAGGGTAAGCATCTTGAACTTCTCTCGCACGAGGAACTTGTTGAGGTTGCGCAGGTCCAGGATGGGTCTGAGGCCTCCTGTTCTCTTTGGTATCAGAAAATACCTGGAGTAAAAACCTTGACCTTTCAGGTGGTGGGGCACCGGTTCCACCGCCTGTTCCTGTAGAAGACCTGCTAACTCCTGAAGGAGTAATTCCCTGTGCAGAGGGGGTCGTGGAGGTTCTCCCGGAAACAAGGAGGGAGGGACCTGGTGGAAGTGGAGAAGATAGCCTTCTCGCACGACTTGAAGCACCCAGGCATCTGAGGTGATGCTGGACCACCTGTGGGCGAAGTGAACCAGCCGTCCTCCGGTGCTGGGAGGAACCAGCGGGGGGGGAGAGGCTATGCTTAGTGAGTCAAAAACCCCCACCCTGCTGAGCAGGGGCTGGTGGTGCAGGCTTGGGGGCTTGCTGCCTACGGGACCCGTTACCTACCCGTCCCTTGGCCTGCTGGCCCTGTTGGGGAGCTGCAGGGGCCTGATAATGGGGGTATTGTTTGTAGGCAGCCGCCTTCCTCGGGTTAAAAGGACTTTTTTCCCGAGCCCTTCTTTTTCTGGGAAGGGGCGGAGGTCTTCCTAGAAAGCCTGGTCCTGGTGAGAGTCTCAGTCTCAATTTGTGCAGCCTTTTCAGCCATGGGCTTGCCAAATAGGTTCTCGCCTCGGCAGGGGACATCGACCAACTTGTCCTGCACCCAGGCTCAAGGTCTGACGACTGAAGCCAAGCCTGTCGGCGGGCACCGATGCCGGCTGCGGCCACTCGAGCCGATGCTTCAAAGCCATCATAGGCTGCTCGGGACATGAACTTTGAGCATTCCCGAATGCCAGTGGACAAGGCCAGGAACCTCCGCAAGGGTTCCTCGGACAAACCAGCGGAGAATCCGGCTAGCTCTTTAGCCAGGTCTCGGAGATACATGCCCATGTATAGCTGGTAGGTCTGGACACGACACGCAAGCATAGAGCCCTGGAAACACTTCTTACCAAGGCCATCCAGGTTACGGGCCTCCCTGCCAGGAGGCACCGAGGAGTGCATCTTCTGGCTCTTAAGACGATGCATGGCCGATTCCACTACCATGGAATGGTGTGGTAGCTGTGCCTTTTGAAAGCCAGGGCTCTTGCGGACTCGATAGATAGAATCGACCCGCTTGCTCAGGACCGGCGAGGAGGCCGGACTCTCCCACATGCGGAAGAGTAGTCGTTCCAGCATAGGAGGAACCGGTACAGTAAAGTGTTCCCTTGTGGGAGAGTCATACTGGAGGGCGTCGAGCTCTTCGGCTCGAGGCTCCTCCTCGGGGTCCACAGGGAAGGCCAAAGCCTTGGCCATATCCCTGACGAAGTCCGAGAACCGGGCATCCTCCGGGGGGGACTGCTTCCGAGGCTCGGACTCCGGTGAGTCCGAGGGGACACACCGAGTCCGGAAAGAATCAGGCGACTCTTCCTCTTCAGACTCCCAGACCGACTCCGACGAGGACTCGGTGGGGTCGGCCCGGGCAGGGCGCGGCGCCTGCCGCCCTGACGCCGAGGGAGTCGGCGTCGGCGACCTCGGTCCCGAACGGGAGGCCGAGGGTGACCTCGACCGAGGATCGACTCGAGTTCGCATCGACTCGAGGATCGGCTCGGTCTCCGGGGTCGACTTGGACGTCGACGTCCCGGCGGTCGGGGCAGCGACGCCAGCGAAGCCAGCGAGCAGTGCCCGCTGCTGGTCCATGAAGGCAGACAGTCTGCTCTCCAAGGCCGTCAACCTGAGTCCGAGCTCAGGTGACCCAGCAGCCCCCGACTCGGGCCCCGACGACGTCGGGCCCGACGTCGGCTGTCGCGGAGGTGAGTCCAGGAGGACCACAGGACTTACCCGAACCGGCAGCTCCGACTCCAGGCGAGGTCGCTTCGTGAGGTGCTCCTTCTCCAAGGACCCGGGGCGGCTATCGGGGCTATGCGACCTGGCCCTCGCGGAGCCAGGAGCGTCCACCGACGCCGCCCTCGCGGGTTTCACCTGACGTCGATGGTCCCCGGAGGGAGAACCCCTGTCGGAGGAACTCCGGCGATGGTCCGAGCTGGAACCCTTGGACGCGGAGGCCTCCGACGAAGTCCGGGTACGGCTGGGGTCAGCGAAGATCCTATCCCGCTGATGCCGCCGACTTCTCAACGCTTTGGAGGACATTTTGTTGCCGCAGGGCCCACAGATCATTTCTTCATGATCCGGGCCCAGGCAGCGGAGGCAAAAGTCGTGTGTGTCAGTTAGTGACATATTTCGGTCACACTGACCACACCGCTTAAAACCACTGGCAGCCATCGGGGAAAAAGGGCCCCAGCGAGGTCAAAGGACCGGGCTGCCAGGGAAAAATCGAAAACGAAAGCTGACTAAGTCAGAAAAACCGAAAAAGGAAGAGGACTCGTGACCGGCGTCGCGAGTCCGGGCGGGAAAAAGATCGAATTGGAAAAAGAAATAAAATTATGAAGAAATATCAACTTTTTCGCGGGGACACGATGGGGACGTCTGTAGGGCTCCGCGGAAAAAAGAAGACTGGCTAAGATGGCACCCTTGGGCGGGAAGAGGACCGCGCATGCGCGCTGCAATTCCCAAAGGCTTTCTTTGAAAGCTGGGGAAAATTGCTCCGCGAGGGCTCCGTCGGCGCCGACGTCACCCATAAGTGAGGACTGACTTCCTGCTTGGTCCTGGAGAATGAATGTAACTTGCCTTGAGCTTGGACATGGAAGAGGTGAGTAATACATCTAAAATCCAAGTCCAGTTCTGTTATTAGTCTCACAATATCTTGTAAAGAATTATTTCCTCCTGTTGCTTTAAACCTGCCCTCTGATACTCAGCGAGTGTTACTTGCTTTTGATTTATGAGGCAATGAATACTGGTTCCCTCTTTCTTCTCTCTACATCTTCCCATTTCTTTTCTATGTTCAAATTCTAGAGGCAGACATTTTATTATGGAGGGGACAGAGATGGAACTAAGTGGATTTTGGGTGTTTTTTTTTTTTTTTAAGACGACAGAGTGGAGGAGTAGCCTAGTGGTTAGAGCACTGGCTTGGTAACCAAGCAACCAGGGTTCGATTCCCACTAGCACTCCTTGTGGCCTTGGGCAAGTCACTTAACCCTCCATTGCCTCGGAAGAAAGGCCTGGCAATCTACTTCCGGTGACACTGCCAAGAAAACCCAGGAGTATCTGGGTCACCAGGAGTCAGGACTGACTCAAAGGCACACATTGTATTTTTGGGGGTGGGGGTGTTTTTAACAGGCTCCATGGCATAAAGTTTAATAACTTTTTAAACCATGGAGCCCGTTAAAAACACCCCCACCCCCAAAACCTTAATTTCACTTCTGTCCCCCTCCATAATAAAATGTTGTCCAAAAATCACAGCCAACATGTTTGCTCAGTTTAAGTGGAGGACCATTAATTGGATTCCACCATTAACGAAGGGAGGAAATCATGAGAAGCTGAATTTTGTGAAACAGCGGTGGATCTTTTCCCGACAGGCTCAGTAAGAAAGTGGACAGGCAATCACTAGTATAAAAAGGGAGTCCTAGAAAACTCCAAACAAACATTACAGAATTAAGCGTAGTTACTCACTTGTAACAGGTGTTCTCCAGGGACAGCAAAAAACAGTCCTCACACATGGGTGACATCAGTGCTGATGGAGCCCATGCAGAGCATTTCCACAGCTTTCAAAGAAAGCCTCTGGGACATGCTAGTACGCATATGTGGTCCCCTTCCCGCTCAAAGATACCATCTTAATCAGATGACATAGCTAGAACAGCAGTAAAAAAAACAAACACAAGGAAGGGAGGCAACTCCCAGGGGAGTAGGGAGGGTTAAGGCCTAATTCCTGCTGATCCTGGAGAACATCTGTTACAGGCGAGTAACTACGCTTTCTCCAGGAACAAGCTGGAAGTCAGTCCTCACATATGGGACTCCCTAGTTCCAGGCTGCCGAGGACCAAACCACATGGATTTGCACATGATATGTTAGCACTTGAAACAGGGTGTCCTACCCGAAATGTGCACGTCGTGCTCCAGCTTTCAAATCAGCTAAGTAACAAGATATTGCTTTTGAGATGATTTCTCGAGTTTTTTTAACTATAATGATTAAATAGGATATCGCCGTGTGGAGAACATGGTTTTCAGTCCATGTCCCTTTCCGGTATTATCCAACAAAAAAAGTTAAGTGTGTTTCACAGGGGTTTGGTGATATTATTACGTTTGGAGGACCAAACCACAACAGCACCAATGTCGACCAATTGGGTAGCCGTGATTTGCAGAAGGCGAGTCCCCACTGAGAGACTCTGCAAGACCCTAGTGTCCAGCAATACTATCACTCAGATAGCCTGAACACAGAAGGGTCAGAGGGCAGGAGTTGCCTACACCCTGAGAATATTATGGAGTATTGCCTGGCCAAATGCACAGTTCCTGCGGGTCTCGCTCTCCAGGCAGTAGTGAGCTGCGAAGTATGAACTGAAGACCATGAGGCAGCCTTGCAGATCTGTCACTGGCACTGAGCGGAGGTTGACTACCGACATGGTCATCACCCTCATGCAATGCACTGTGATCTGGTGCTCAAGGGAGAGCAGCTCTCTGATAGGCAAGGGAATACAGTCCACCACCCAAGTGAATAGAGTTCGCTTAGTAACGGGGAGCCCAAGTCTAGGGGGGGTCCATAAGACACGAAAAGATGAGAAACCTTCCGATGGGTCTGAGTCCGCTGTAAGTAGAAGGACAGGGCCCGCTTGCAATCTAGTATATGAAGTATTAGTTCCTCCCTGCTGGCGTGAGGCTGTGGAAAGGTGGTGGGGAGAACCACCTCTTGGTTGAGGTGGAAAGGAGATACCACTTCCGAGAGGAATTTGGGGTGTGTGGAGCACCACCCTTTTCTTATAGAACCTCATATATGGTGGATTCGCCACCAGGACCTGGAGTTCGCTCACCCTTTTAGTGGATGTGAGTGCCATCAGGAAGGCCACTTTCCAAGACAGGTATCTCAGGTGGCAAGTGTTTAGGGGCTTGAATGGTAGTTAGTGACCTGGGAGAGCGCTATGTTGAGGTTCCACTCCACCAGCGGAGGGGGGCTTTGATAACAGGAGGCCCCAGAGGAGCCTAGAGACCAGGGTCTGGTTTGAGAGGGGTTTTCCCTTGATAGGTTGGTGGTGCACAACTATGGCACTCAGATGCACCCTCACAGAGTGATTTCAGCCCGGTGTGTGACAGGTGTACTAGGTACTGAAGCATGAATTGCACCTGGCAGGAGAAGGGATTCTCTCTCTCCTCCGCATACTAGATGGAGAACCTTCTCCACTTAAAGGCATACGCCCATCTAGTGGAGGGATTTCGGGAGGCCAGTAAGACCTCCAACTTCTCCTGGGAGGTTGAGAAGAGCCAATGCTACCTTTTCAGCAGCCACGCTGTTAGCATTAGCAACCCTAGATTGGGGTGCAGGGGGAGCCCTCCTCCTGGGACAGTAGGTCTAGAGCTCGACCCAGTGGGATTGGGAGTGCTACCAACAGGGAGAGCAACAGAGGGAACTATGGTTGCCTGGGCCACCTGGGGGAGATCAGTATAACTAACGCCTTCTTGCTCTGGACCTTGAATAGGGTCTTGGCGACCGGGGGGGGGGGGGGGGGGGAGGAAAGTTCAGTGGCAACGTATAGAGCAGGCTCTTGGACCATGAGATCAGGAAGGCATCCACCGCCACTCTCCCCAGGTGCTGCTGGTGCGAGCAGAAGTGGGGCCAGCTGTGCATTGTCCAGGGAGGCAAAGAGGTCCACCACAGGCCGGCCCCAGAGGTGGAAGAGCCTCCCTGACCCATGGGATTCAAGTGCCACTCGTGTGGGCAAAGGACTCTGGCTTAATCTGTCCGCTAGGCAATTGTCCTGTCCTGGTAGGTATACCGCTTGCAGGAGCATGTTGTTGCACACCGTAAGGAGAGGAGGGCCACCGCCTTCTGGCAGAGGGAATACAAGCCCGTGTCCCCCTGCATATTGATATAAAACATGGCAACTTGGTTGTCCATCTGGATCAGGACAGTTTGGTGCTGCAGACGGTGGCAAAAGTCAGAGCCAGGAAGATTGCCCTGAGTTCCAGGAGAATGATCTGCAAGAGCGACTCCTCCTGGAACCAGCTGCCTTGTGTGTGGCAGTCCCCGCAATGCATCCCCCAACCCAGGAGGGAGGCATCTATTATCAGTGTTCTCTGTGGTGCTGGAGCCTGGAATGGCATTCCCGCCTGGAGGGGCACAAGTTTTGCCATCAGGTGAGGGACTCCACCAGTTAGCAGGCAACTCTGACCTTGTCCTGTAGCCTGCCCATGGCTTGAGTCCACTATGAGCAGAGGCGCCATTGGGCTGTCCACATGTGTAGGTGGGCTAACAGTGTGAGGTGGATCGTTGAGGCCATGTGGCCTAGCAGTCGGAGGAGGTGGCAAGCCAGTATGGAACATCAGCGTTGTACCTCTCCTGCCAGTTGCATGAGGTGGTCTGCCCTTTCTCTTGGGAGGACAGCCTTGACTTGCAATGTGTCCAACTGAGCCCCTAAGAACTCCAGGCTTTGGGCTGGAGAGATATGGGATTTGGTAGCTGATGATGAATTCCAGGTGCTGCAGTAGGCAGGCTGCCCACTCTGCAGCCTGACTGACCTCCGAGGCCATTCCACCCCTGATGAGCCAGTCATCCAGGTAGGGGAAGACAAAACCCCCTTGTCCTTGAAGATGCAGGTAGGCGGCTACTACCGCCAAGCAGTTGGTAAAGACCATTGGCAAGGCGGCTAGGCTGAAGGGGAGCACTCTATACTGGTAGTGCCCTCCTCCCAGTACAAACCATAAGTATTGCCTATGGGAGGGATGGATGAGGATGTAAGTGTATGCATTACTTAGGTCGAAGGAGTGCAGCCAATCTCCCTGGTGGAGGTAAGGCAGCAGTGTTCCAAGGGAAAGCATCTTGAACTTTTCCTTCACCAGAAACTTGTTCAGGTTTCACAGGTCTAGTATGGGCCTGAGGCCCCTTGCTCTTTTGGGGACAAGGAAGTACCTTGAGTATTAGTCCTTTCCCCACAGATGTTTGGGTACAGGCTCCACTGCCTTGTACCTAAGCAGACCTGTGAGCTCTGAAGGAGAGGTCACACTGGCTCTCCTGGAAAGAACCTGGGTGGTACTTGTTGTAAGTGGAGGTGGTATTCCTCCTTTACCACCTGCAGTATCCACTGGTCTGAGGTGACCTTGGGCCACTCGTGGGCAAAGAATGCCAGGCAGCCCCCCTGTGGGCTGGTGAAGGTCTCCCAGGGGAGGGGAGGTCCTGCACATCAAAAGCTCCCCCCTGGTTGGGCTAGCTCCAGGGCCTGGGGTTTCTGAGCTACTTGGCCCTGCCTCTTAGGGTGAGAACCCTGTTGCTGGCCCAAGAACAACTGGTAGCAGTGACTCTATTGGATGTGCCTCTTTTTCCCCTGGAACAAGGGCCTTTTCCCCAAGAAATTTTTGAGGGGAAAGGAAGAGGTCTTCTTTGAGAGCCTCTGGTGGGCTTCTATCTCAGCCACTTTGTTGGCCATGGGTTTTCCGAACAGGTTCTCACTGGTGCAGGGGACGTCTAGAGGCTTGTCCTGGACCCAGTGCTCGAGGTCCGAAGACTGTAGCCAGGCCTAGTGTCGAGCCCCGATGCCAGTTGCTGCTACTTGAGCTGCTGACTCAAATCCATTGAAGGCCGCCTGGGACAGGAACTTCAAGCAGTCCTTGATCTTGGAGATCAGAGCTTGGAACCATTGGAGAGGTTCCCCAGCCAGCCCTGCGGAGAATCTGGACAACTCCTGGGTCAGGACCTTCAGATATATGCCTATGTATAGCTCATAGGCCTGGATTCAGCACCTCAGCATTGAGCCCTGGTAGTTCTTGCACCCAAGGGCATCGAGGGCTCTAGCATCCCCTTCCAGGGGGGACAGAAAACCTCTGGCTTTTGAGTTTTTTTGCAAGGCTGACTCGACAACCGTGGAGTTATGTGGGAGTTGGGGCTTGTGAAACCTCGGCCTCTTCCTGACACGGTATATACATTCGTAGCTTGAGGATTTGCCTGCACTGGCACCGTGAGAGTTTCCTTGGGTGGAGACTAAATGGAGGATCTCCAGTTCCTCGGTGCACAGGTCCTCCTCCGTCTTGGTTTGCACTGAGAGGCCTCTGGCCATATCCCTGATAAAGTCGTGGAAGGCCACGTCCTCTGGCAGAGAATGGCATGGGAGAGACTGGTCCGAGGGGGACGTCTCTATGCCATCTGATTTCCGGGGAGGCCTCATCGTTGGTCAAGGGAGATAATGTCTGAGGCCCTGCGACTCTTTGCCTTGAGGCCTGCGTCAAAGACCGGGGCCCTCTGAGGTCCTGGGGTCTGAGTCTCTGAAACTGGCTGAGGAGGACTGGATGCCCGAGGAATGGGACTGAGGACTTACCAAGGCCGGTGGCACTTGGAGCTCGACTCGACCAAGGATGTCCCCTCAGTCAGGTGCTCAGTCATCAGGGCAGATGATGCAGATGAACCAGCCATCATTGCCTGCTGCATGGCCAGGATAGCAGTGATGTTCTGCTCCATGGCTGCAATTCTGGATTCCAAGTCAGAAGGCTCCGCAGCTTTCGGCACAGGCACAGATGATCTTGGGATTGGTGCTGGCACTCTTGCGAGTGCATCCTCAATGAGAACTACAGTCTCGAGGAACCTTGCATGGTTTCCACCGGCCAAGGAATCCTTTTTGAGGACCATAGTGGAACACTTCTCTGAGTCACCCAAGTCCCTCCGAGCCGTCTTACCGGACTTCAAGGATTTTTTTCTTCTTTCGCTCGGGGTCCGAGGCCTTCTCAGAGGAGCCACTGCCACGGAACAAGGACACTTAGAAACATAGAAACATGATGACAGAAAAAGACAAGGCCCATCTAGTCTGTCCTTCCATAACAACAACTACAACAGTCCACTTTTTACCTTTAGAGATCCTCTGTGTTGGTCCCATGCTTTTTTGAATTCAGTTACTGTCATCATCTCTACCACCTCCACTGGGAGACTATTCCACGGATCCACTACTCTTTCCGTAAAGAAATATTTCCGCATATCACTCCTGAATCTATCTCCCTTCACCCTCATCCCATGTCCCCTCGTCGCAGAACTTGCTTTCAATTGAAAGAGGCTCTCTCCCTGAACATTATGCCACGGAGGTATTTAAATATCTCAATCATATCACCTCTATCCCGCCTTTCCTCTAAGGTGTACATATTAAGATCCTTAAGTCTGTCCTCATATGCTTTATAATGAAGACTACTAATCATCTTAGTAGCAACCCTCTGCACCGACTCCATCCTGTTCACATCCTTTTGAAGGTGCGGTCTCCAGAATTGCACACCATACTCCAAATGAGGTCGCACCAAAGACTTATACAGAGGCATTATCACCTCCTTTTTTCTGCTAGCCATTCCTCTCCTTATGCACCCAAGCATCCTTCTAGCTTTTGCCGTCGCCTTTTCTACCTGTTTAGCTACTTTAAGATCATCGGACACAACTACGCCTAGGTCCCGCTCTTCTTTAGTGGACAAAAGTACTTCACCTCCTATGCTGTACTGCTCCCTTGGATTGCTGCAGCCCAAATGCATGACCTTACATGGGCTTCACAGGAAGTGCTGGACTTGGATCTCGGTGTTGGGGAGGCCGATGCCGAGTCGGACCTTGAGAACAGTTTCTCCTGCAACTCAGACCACTTCTTGTATTGGTTTTAGGAGTCATGGACTGGCACAGGTCAAAGGAGGTACTATCATGGTCCGGTCCCAGGCAGCAAAAGCAGCAGTCATGGGTCTCGGTGACAGACACCCATGACTGCTGCTTGTTCCATCAAGCCTATGATATCCCATATACCAGTCCTCTTTAGTCCCTCTATCCTTTTTTTACTGTCTCTCCTGTTTTATAACTGTTAGCTGTTGCTGTACCTGTTCCTTTCTTTCCTATCATTGAATGGCGTTCTTTTCCATTTCCTGACTGCAGCATTAATGTTTTATTGTAAACTTCCATGATGCCATGGCCTGAGCGGTATATCAAATGTGAAATAAAGATAAAGACTGCAGTAGTCACATTTTTTGAACCCAATGGGGGACATGGTGGGAAACACCTGGCTGGGGCTGACGACCCCAGGGCGAAAAAGGGCACGAACGCCAGACGAGGTAAGCCTTGATTAAAAAAAAAGGGGAAAGGAGCTGAAAACAGCACCGGCTTGAGGCAGAAAGAGGAACTGGTACGCAAACCTGGAAAAGTTAATTCTAAGGATATAGCAAGGATTTTTTTCTGGGGAAAGGAGACTGACCAAGATGGCACCCGTGGGCAGGAAGGGGACCACGCATGTGTGGTAGCATGTCCCAAAGGCTTTCTTTGAGAATTGGGGAAATGCTCCGTGCGGGCTCTGTCGGCACAGATGTCACCCATATGCGAGGACAGACTTCCTGCTTGTTCCTGGAGAAAAAATGGTGCTCTGACTGTATTGGTTTGAAAATATAAAGGTAAGTTCTTCATCAGGCACTACTATGGAATTAGCCCAAAACAGCAGCACAATGTTGGGTACAATTTATAATATTCGACTTATACTGATTTTAAAACTAACACAATACGAAAAAAATTGAATAAAGGATAAAATTTACAAGCTGGGTAAGCGCAGCTGAGAGGTAGGATACGAGTTCAACAATAAAAAAATATTGTCAAAGTAGCCAGTTCCCCCTCACTTGGTTTGCAACTTGTTGTGCTGTGAGGGCTTTTGTGTATCAGTGATGGGGGGAGTTAAGCCATCGGTAGCTTAATTACCGGCAGAGTCTCCCAAAATGGACAGGTCTCAGCTGAGATGCCAGACCAAGATAAACCATCCATTTGGGCAGCAACAGAATGGGGTGGTGGTGGTGGTGGCGGTGGCGGCAGAGGATCACATTTGTGACAATGGCAACACACTAGAATTACCTGTGTGGAAGAAAGGCCTGGCAATCTACTTCCGTATCTTGCCAGGAAAACCCAATGGATAGTCACAACAAAACAAATTGCACTATAGTACCAGAAGATGAGACTTCCAGGTTGAAAGGCACTGAACTAGCTACTGGGGAGGAGATGAAGACTTTTCAGCATAAAGCCAGCATTTATGATGTGGTTAGCTCAAAGCCCTTGGGATGTCTAACTGCTGATGTAGCTACACATGAAATGAGAATCAGAAGCTGCAAAGATGTCTTACAGATTGAGATATGGAACGTATGAAGCACGAACCAATGGAAGATGGAGTGGTCAAGAATGAAATGGAACACGTACAAGTCAATCTGTTGAGTGTCAGCAAACTGACCGACTGGCATAGGGCATTTTACATCCGATGATCATATGGTCTATGATGCTGGAAATTAAAGACAAATGGTGTTGCATTTATAATCAAGAAAAAACTTGCAAGAACGATAATGAAACACAATGCGATCAGTGAATACTTAATTTCTATTCGTCTACGAGGAATGCCCACCAACACAACTATAATTCGGGTATATGCCCCAACAGCAGCTGCAGAAGAGGATGAAGTTGAGAAGTTCTATGAACAAGTACAAGCTGAAATTGACAGAACATGCAAACAGGATATGCTTATAGTCATAGGTGACTGGAACGCAAAGGTTGGCAACAAAGGCAGCGGCAAAGTGGATGGAAAATATGGATGGCAACAGAAATGAATCTGGAGAAAGACTGATAGAATTCTGCAAGACCAACAATCTATTCATCTCAAACACCTTCTTCCAGCAACACAACCAGCAATTGTACACATGGACTTCACACAATGGAATCAAATTGACATCATCTGCGGAAGTCAATGATGGAAAAGCTCCATCAACAAAGACAAAACCTGGAGCTGACTGGGACAGATCACCAACTACTAGTATGGAAACTCAAGCTAAAGTCAAAAAAGAGCAAGCCACTCATGAATGTAGCAAAATATGACCTTGAGAATCTACCACTGGAATTTAAAGACTGCCTGCAAAATTGATTTGCTGTTTTAGATACAAATGACAGAGCTCCAGAAGAGTTATGGATGACATCAAGGAGGTTGTGTTGAAAGTGAGAAGTGTCTACAAAAGGTGAAAAAGAAAAAAAAATAGATGACCAAATAAATATTGTCCAGAAATGCAGAGAAGCTACAGCCAGAGGAGAAAGAGAGGCTATCGCAGAATTCAACAGAGATTTCTAACATGCAGCAAGACAAGACAAGGAGAAGTACTACAATGATACATGCAAGGAAATAGAATCAGAAACTATTAGAGCAGGGATCACCAACCTCCAGAGGGCCGCGGGCCGCACAGCCGACTACCGGTAGACTCGCGGGCCGCACCCCCTTCTCCCCGCCCCCACCCCCGCGAAAAAAAACAATGCTCATACCTGTACTTCTGCTTTGAAAATTATTCCATGTCAGCTCCCTCCCTTCTTCTGCAGCCGCGGCTCCCTGCCTCTTAGGGAACCGCGGCTGTGCTTGTAAAATCATCGCGGAGCCCTTCCTGTCTTGACGGGCTCCGTGCAGCATTGTCCCGCCTCTAAAGGAAGTTGTTTACCACTTCTTTTGGAGGCGGGACAATGCTGCACGGAGCCCATCAAGACAGGAAGGGCTCCGCGATGATTTTACAAGCACAGCCGCGGTTCCCTAAGAGGCAGGGAGCCGCGGCTGCAGGAGTCGTCATCGGTGAGTTTGCCGGTACTTGTAGCAGCATCCTTGGCGGGCCGCACGAAGGGACCTTGCGGGCCGCAGGTTGGTGACCCCTGTATTAGAGGAAGAACAAGATTGGCTTTCCTAAAGATATAAGAGTTAAAGAAAAAATTCCAGCCTAGAATTGGAATGCTACAAGATGCCCAAGGATCCATGTTGAATGATGCTGAGAAGATTACAGAAAGATGGAAAGAATATACAGAGTTATTATACCATAAAGATCAAGTTGTCAAACAGATGTTTCAACCTATACCTTATGATCAGGAACCATTGGTGATGAAAGAAGTCAAAGCAGCATGGAAAGCATTATCAAAGGACAAAGCACCAGGCATTGATGGCATTCCCATTGAAGTATTACAGCAATCAGATGCAGCCATTGCTATACTTACAAGGCTCTGCAAGGAAATTTGGAAATCATGGCCAACCGAATGGAAAAGGTCTGTGTTTATACAACCATACCTGGAACAAGAACTGCCTAAGTGTAAGCAGAGTTCAGGAAAGGGCAAGACACGCAGGGCATCATTGTGGATGAGAGATGGATCCTTGAATAAAGTAAAGAATACCAAAAAGATATCTATATGTGCTTTATCGACTACAGCAAGGCTTTTGACTGTATAAACCATGATAAACTCTGGGCCACATTAAGAAGCATGGGTATATCAGAACATCTGATGGTTCTCTTGCACAACCTTTACGTTGACCAAGAAGCAACAGTTCGAACGAAGCAAGGAGAAACAGAATGCTTAAAATCAGCAAAGGTGTACGGCAAGGCTAAATACTTTCCTCCCGTTTAATTTATATGCAGAACAAATCAGAGGTATGAAGACTGGTGGGAGACTCAACAACCTTCGCTATGCTGATACCACATTACTGGCTGAATGTGAATACAATCTGACACATCTGCTTCTCAAGATCAAGGAAGAGTCTTAAAATGGGCCTGCACCTTAATGTAAAGATGACACAGATCCTGACAACTGGCAAAATTAATAAGTTCACCATCTATGGAGAAGAAATTGAAATAGTTGATCCAAGTAGGTTAAAATTGTTCACTATCAAAGAAATGACAAGCAGTCAAGAAATCAGACGATGCATTGCTCTGGCATAATGACTATGAAGGACCTAATCAAGATTCTCAAAAGCAGAGATGTCTCTCTTTATAAAAAGATTAGACTTGTTCAAGCCATGATATTTTCAGTAACGTCATATGGATGCGAAAGCTGAATAATGAAAAGATACAGGAAGAAAATCAATGCCTTTGAACTATGGTGCTGACGACGAATACTGTTTATACCATGGACTGCCTGAAGAACAAAGCAGTCAGTATTACAGGAGATCTAAGCTTTCTTTAGAAGCTCAGATGACAAGACTTTGACTTTCATACTTTGGACATATCATGCGAAGAGAAAGATCATTAGAGAAAGACATCGTGCTTGGCAAGGTCGAAGGTTAATGCAAAAGAGAAAGGCCAGCAATGAAATGGATCAGTACAACAGCAGCTATGGGTACCATTCTATCAACAATGAGCCACCTGACAAATGACTGAACACAGTTTAGAACAACTATCCAGAGGATTGCCATGAGTCAACACCGACTCTATGGTACTTAACATCCAGCTCCATGCTGCCTCTCCACAGGGATAAGCAGTAGTTTTCTCTTGGTCCCACATTACTAACAATTTATAGACTTTTCCTCCAGGAATCTGTCCAAACCTTTTTTAAATCCAGCTACACTACCTGCTTTTACCACATTTGCCAGCAATGAGTTCTAAAGACTAATTATACACAGAGAAAGAATATATATACATATTTAAAAACATTTTCTCCGATCTGTTCTCTTTTTGAAACAGATGCATCATGATAAAATATGAAACTGAATAGACCCACTAGAGGGCCACAATTGTGGAAGGAGGATGTCTTCAGATACAAGAATGATATCTGTTTATCTTGATTTTATAAAAAAGGTCCAGGTCTTTTACTCTATGTGGGCATGTGTAAGATACATTGTGAGATTCTTAAATATAGTTTGCATGATTGTAAGTGTTTTTATTGTTTTCTGTATTTGATATGTATTTCAGCTTCTTCAATTTCATGCTTTATTGTATACCTGAGGACAACAGCTACTGGTTGGTGAAATAGTCAATTGGATTTTATGCATTTAAAAAATTCATAATATCCAATTGACGGAGTATGACCTTCCTATTCAGCAGGTCAGACTGTAAACAGATAACTTATATGGAGGACACTAAACATCTGGTCATCTTCTGATCCCACTGCCCAACACCTCAGTTTCTTCTTCCTGAATGGATAACTGGAGGCACGTCTACTTGATGTACATTAATGAAAATGAAAGTGTGTTAAGTATTACCTCTACTGATACAAATAAAAGGACTATGGAAGCACTTAAAAGCCCTTCAACTTTCATTAACACACATTAAACATGACCCTAAGATGCAGAGGACAGCCCCAAAATCTTGGATTAAGAAAAGAAAATACAATCAAGAATTTATTGTTTTGAATATCAAACCCTTCGGGGTTTTCCCCAGTTTCTCCCCAGTCATTTCATATCCCCTCTGTACATTTCCTAGGTGTACTCTACTCTTCCTGAAATGCAAGAATGTGTCTACACAATGGATTTATATAAGGTAACACTTTACTTTCCAGTTAATGTCCTTTCCTTGAGTCCTGCTAGACCAGTCCAGAAAAGTGGGTCGTTCCCCTACCAGCAGATTAATGGAGACAAAGAACCAATGAAATGCCCAGGTTGCAATGACATGACTCCTATGCCTCTATTCGCCTCCAGCACCAGCAGTGTCATCAGTATTTGTTCCAAAGCATAAGAGAGAAACATGGCAAGCCTCACACAACCTTAATCTTCGGCAACAATGAGTAAATCAACAGTACAGAATTATTTACAGGAAATTATAAGTAGAAGGCTGTCAGTAGAAGATAAACCTGCAGAGCAGAGCATAAAAATCATAGCAGACCCAAGGGTACCACAGCAGAACAGAGCAAATAGAGTTTCAGAAGTGGGTCCTGGACTGGTCTAGCAGGAAAGGACATTGACTGGTAAGTAAAATGTCATCTTCCATATCATCCTGCTAGATCAGTACAGACAAATGGGATGTACCAAAGCTACAACTTTACTGGGTGGTAAGATTACAACAACTCACAAAACCTTTGAGCCAAGTCCGTGTCCACCCATGTGTGGACATCCAAGCAGCACTGTTCCCTCTAAGCTGTGCGCGTGCACACACCTCGCCGAGCGAGCGCACATACTTTACAACAGAGTGCACAAAAATTACAGTTCTGATTCTGATAGAAACCACCACAGACTTCTTAAAATTTAAAAATTGTGATTGTAATTGCTAGAAATTTTCTGCTTCATTTAGTAATTGTCTATTTTCATTTAATTTGATTAAAATCAATGTGGTGTACATACTGTATTCTGACGTGTAGTCAAATTATAACTCCGAATGTCATTATGTGGCGCACAAAAATTTAACCTTCCTTCAAAAGTTGCACAATTGATATTTTATGCGCACACAGCCAACAGAAAATTAGAGGGAATATTGCCAAGCAGTAATGCTTGACAAAAGTGGAAACTGATTTCCACTCTGTCACCCGACAAATGTTTGCAGGGGCTACTGAGCTCCACGCTGCCCCACCCATGAAGATATCTGTGCTCAGAATCAGCTGGATCTGCAACCAATATGCCAAGGCAATGGCCTCTTTAATCCAGCACCCCCAAGAATTCATAACCTCCAAGTACTGTGGATGCACCCTCCGGAAATCCAAAAGGCGAAGATCCTTATTCTTCCCCTGTCACTGCTCTTTAAAGAAAAGAGAGCAGGCAGGCCACTTGGTTCATATGAAAGGGAGAAATCACCTTAGGCAAGAAAGAAGGCACAGGCTGAATGGAAACAGCCTCCTTTGAAAATGACAGATAAGGATCTCAGCAAGACAGAGCCTGCAACTCAGAAATATGCCTTGCGGAACAAATCACAACAAAGAAGGCTGTCTTGAGTATCAAATCCTTCAAAAGTAGCGTATAATCAGTCGACCTGTAAAAGATCATTCACACTATTTGCTCCATCCTTATGGAATAATCTACCACCAATGCTAAAGGGACTATCAGACCTATGAGAGTCCAGGAAGAAACCTAAGATGCACATCTTTAGGGAAGAATACAAACTACCCGCAAACCCGGAAATACTCCCACCATAAATCCCTTTTGGAGAATCCTAAAACCAGTTATGCAAACAATAGCAATAGACTCATCAAGACACTCACAATCACACTACATTGCAAATAGAGAGTAGTTACTCACCTGTAACAGGTGTTCTCCAGGAGCAGTAGGAATCAGTCCTCACATATGGGTGACATCGACGCCGATGGAGCCCCTGCGGAGCATTTGCCCAGCTTTCCATGAAAGCCTTTGGGAATGCAGGCACGCATGCACGGTTCCCTTCCCACCTAAAAGGTGCCATCTTGCTCAGTCAAATGACATAGCTAAAAACAGCACACAAAAATGTAAAATAAACTATGTACAACTGCAGCTCCCAGGGGAGGAGGGAGGGTTGTGAGGACTGATTCCTGCTGCTCCTGAAGAACACCTGATACAGGTGAGTAACTACTCTTTCTCCAGGACCAAGCAGGAAGTCAGTCCTCACATATGGGTGACTCCCTAGCTCTGGGCTACCAAGGAACCCAGGCTGAACAAGAGAACTCCCTCTAGTCCCAGCATCAAAGAAAGGCTTTTCACTGAAAGGACCTCCACCGGTAGCCCAACGGTGGGCTGGAGGGCAGGAGTTGCTTAAACCTCAAAGAGACTCCGGAGTACTGCCTGGCCAAAAGCACTGTCCCTTCGGGACTCCCTCTCCAGACAGTAATAGGCCGCAAAGGTCTGGCTTGAGGACCAAGTTGCAGCCCTGCAGATGTTTACCAACGGTACAGAGCGGAGGTGAGCCACTGAGGCAGCCATTGCCCTGACACGATGGGCCGTGACCCGACCCTGCAAAGGAAGGTCAGCCGCCCTGTAAGCCCAGGTGATACAGTCAGCCACCCAGGTGGACAAGGTACACTTGGACACAGCTAACTCCAAATTATTAGGGTCAAAAGAAATGAAGAGCTGAGTAGCCCTTCTATGTCCCTGCGTACGGTCAAGGTAGAAGGATAAGGCCCTCCTACAGTCCAGGGTATGCAGAACTGCTTCAGCCTGGCTTGCATGAGGCCTAGGGAAGAATGTTGGAAGAACCACCTCTTGGTTAAGGTGAAAGGAGGAGACAACTTTTGGGAGGAACTTTGGATGAGTCCTAAGGACTACTCTGTTCCTATAGAAGCGGGTGTAAGGCCTGTCACAGACCAGGGCCTGAAGCTCACCTCACTCGCCTGGCCGAGGTTAGGGCTACCAAGAAGAGTGTCTTCCAAGACAGGAAGCAGAGAGGACAAGTAGCCATTGGCTCAAAAGGTGGGCGAGTCAGTTGCTGCAAGACCACATTCAACTCCCAATCAGGAGCAGGACGGCGGATTGGAGGCTTGAGCAAGAGCAAGCCTCTGAGAAACCAGGACACCAAGGGGTGAACCGACAGAGAATGTCCTTCCACCAGTGAGTGGTGAGATGCTAGAGCTGAGAGGTGGACCCGAACAGAATAGGACTTAAGTCCCTGATTTGATAAGTGCAATAGGTACTGAAGCACTACTTGTACAGCACAGGAGAAAGGATCTTCTGTACGTAGCTGACACCACACAGAAAACCTCTTCCATTTCAGGCATAGGTTTTCCTAGTGGACTGCTTTCTAGAGGCTAGGACAAACTCCTCAACTTCCTGAGGTAGGCCCCAGGGAGCCAAAACTACCCCTGCAGCCTCCATGCCATCAAATTGAGAGCTCTGAGATTTGGGTGCAGAAGGGAACCCTGATCCTGAGAGAGGTGGTCAGGTTGCAACCCCAGAGGCAGTGGGGGATCCACTGCCAGCTGAAGCAGAAGTGGAAACCAAGGCTGTCTCGGACATCTGGAAGCCACCAGCAGGACCAAGGCCTTGTCCTGAAGAATTCTGAACAGGGTTCGGGCCACCAGGGGCGTGGAAGGAAACGCATACAGGAGGCCCTGGGACCAGGAAATCAGAAAAGCATCTGCCGCCAGTCGCAGAGGATGCGGTTGCCTGGAGCAGAACCTTGCCAGTTGTTTGTTCAATGGACTGGCAAACAGATCTATGGTTGGAAGCCCCCATTTCAGGAAAATCTTCTGAACCACTAAGGGATGGAGCTGCCATTTGTGGGGCTTAAGAATCCTGCTCAACCGGTCTGCCAGGTAGTTGTCCTGGCCAGGTAGATACACTGCCTTGAGGAGCATGTTGTGCCTGAGAGCAAACAAGCAAAGGTCCTGTGCCTCCTGACAAAGGAGCCTGGACCCAGTTCCGCCCTGCTTGTTCACATAAAACATGGCTACTTGGTTGTCTGTCTGAACTAGGACAGACTGATGAGCCAGTGTTTGAGAGAAAGTCTTGAGGGCTAACCGAATAGCCCTGAGTTCCAGTAGATTGATCTGCTGTGTGGCCTCCCAGGGAGACCACAGGCCCTGGGTGCACTTGCCTAGACAATGAGCCCACCAGCCTCGCAGTGAGGCATCCGTGGTCAACACCACTGTGAACCCAGGAATCTGAAAAGGCACCCCTTGCAGTAGATTGGGTGGGTGCAGCCACCAGGGGAGGGAGTTCAGAAATTGTCTGGACACCCTTACTCTGTCTCTGAGGCTGCCTGTGTCCTGTGTCCACTGAGTTCGAAGGCACCACTGTGCAGGCCTCATATGGAGCCGGGCATTGGGAGTCACATGTACTGTCGAAGCCATGTGGCCAAGAAGCCTCAGGCAGAGTCTGGCGGAGACCAGTGACCTGCTGAGAAACTGGTTTGCCAAGTTTATCAGTCTTTGGGCTCTGTCTTCTGGCAAGAACGCCTTTGCCAGCAGAGAGTCCAACCTTGCCCCTATGAACTCCAAGTTCTGGGAGGGGAGAAAAGTGGACTTTGCGAAGTTTATGACAAACCCCAGGTGTTGAAGAAGAGCAATAGTTCGGAGGGTGGCTTGTCTGGCCTCCTGGCACGTCTGACCCCTGATGAGCCAGTCGTCCAGATAGGGGAAGACAAAGATACCCTGATTTCTCAGGTAGGCCGCCACCACTGCCAGGCATTTGGTAAAGACCCTGGGAGCGGAGGTGAGGCCAAAAGGCTGTACCGATAATGGTTTCCTCCCACAATGAACCTGAGGTACTTTCTGTGGTCTGGATGAATGAGGATGTGAGTGTACGCATCCTTTAAATCTAAGGAGCATAGCCAATCTCCCTGCTGGAGGTAGGGCAGCAGTGTTCCAAGAGTAAGCATCTTGAATTTTTCTCTCTCTAGGAACTTGTTGAGATTTCTGAGGTCGAGAATAGGCCGGAGGCCACCGGTTCTTTTGGGTACAAGAAAGTACCTGGAGTAGAACCCTTGACCTTGGAGGTGGGGAGGCACAGGCTCCACTGCCTTGTCTCGCAAAAGACCTTGGAGCTCCTGAAGGAGAAGATCTGTGTGCAGGGGAGGCCTTGGAGGCTCCCCTGGAAAGTATGGAGGAGGCAGCTGTTGGAAGTATAGCATATAGCTCTTGTGGACGAAGCTTAGCACCCAACTGTCTCCAGTGATGAGTGGCCACCTATGGGCAAACAGGGTAAGTTGACCTCCTGTGCAGGGTTGGGAGAGCAGGGATGGAGAGGCTATGCCCAAGGAGTCAAAAACCCCCACCCTGCTGAGTGGGAGCAGGGGCCGGAGGCTTGGGAGTCCTCTGCCTACGGGGCCCATTACCCTGCCCCTTGGCCTGCTGACCCTGAGGGGGAGCTTGGGAGGCCTGGTACTGTGGGTACTGTTTGTAGGCAGTGCCCTTCCTCGGGTAAAAGGGCTTTTTACCCGAGCCCTTCTTTTTGTGAGAAGGGGCAGAAGTCTTTCTAGACAGCCTTGTCCTCGTGAGGTGCTCGGTTTCGAGCTGTGCAGCCTTCTCGGTCATGGGCTTGCCAAAAAGGTTCTCACCTCGGCAAGGGACATCGACCAACTTGTCCTGAACCCATGGCTCAAGGTCAGATGACTGCAGCCATGCCTGGCGTCAAGCCGCGATGCCGGCTGCCGCAACATGGGCCGAAGCCTTGAAGCCATCATAGGCAGCGTGGGACATAAACTTGGAGCATTTCCGTATCCCCGAGGACAAGGACTTGAACCTCTGCAAGGGTTCCCTGGAGAGACCAGCAGAGAACCCGGCCAGCTCCTTGGCCAGGTCCCGCAAGTACATGCCCATGTACAGCTGGTAAAGACTGGACACGGCAAGCAAGCATCGAGCCCTGGAAGCACTTTCTACCAAAACCATCCAGGTTCCGGGCCTCCCTGCCAGGGGGCACCGCGGAGTGCATCTTCTGACTTTTCAGGCATGCATGGTCGATTCCACCACCATGGAATGGTGTGGTAGCTGCGCCTTCTGAAAGCCAGGGCTCTTTCGGAGTCGATAGATGGAATCTACCCGCTTGCTTAGAACCGGCACCGAGGCCGGTGCTTCCCACATCCGGAAGAGGAGCCGTTCCAGCATCGGAGGAACCAGAACAGTAAAGGCCTCCTTTGGAGGAGAGTCATATTGGAGGCCTCGAGCTCCTCGGCTCGAGGCTCCTCCTCAGGGTCCGCAGGGATAGCCAATGCGGTGGCCATATCCCGGACGAACTCCGAGACCGGGTATCACTGTTCCCTCTAAGCTGTGCGCGTGTGCGCGCACACACCTTGCCGAGTGAGCGCACATACTTTACAACAGAGCGCACAAAAATTACGGTTCTGATTCTGATAGAAAACACAGACGTTCTTAAAATTGAAAAGTTGTGTATTTATGGTTTTCACAAGTTCTACAATATTTTCTAGTGCAATCAATGTGGTGTACATACTGTATTCTGACGTGTAGTCAAATTTTAAAGTGTATAACTCCGAGTGTCATTATGTGGCGCACAAAAATTTAACTTTCCTTCAAAAGCTGCACAGCTGATATTTTATGTGCACACAGCCTACAGAAAATTAGAGGGAACATTGCCGGGTATCCTCCGGAGGGGATTTACTCCGGGGCTCAGACTGCGGCGAGTCCGACGAGACTCCTCGTCCTCCGTCTCCCAGGCGGACTCGTCCGATGAGGAATCGGGCTCCGACCGCGCGGGGCCTGTGAGCACCCGCCCCGATGCCCTCGGTCCCGAGCGGGAGGTCGAGGGAGACTGCGACCGAGGTCGACCTCGAGCCTTCATGGACTCGAGTATCGGCTCTGTCTCCGGGGTCGACTTCGACGTCAATGTCCCGGTGGTCGGGGCAGATGCGCCAGACAGGCTGGCCATCAGCGCCCACTGCTGTTCCATGAAGGCAGACAATCTGCACTCCAAGGCTGTCAGCCGGAGACACAGCTCAGGAGACTCAGCAGCCACCGACTCGGGCCCCGGTGGCGCCGGGCCCGACATCGGCTCTCTGGGACCACGAGGACTACAGGACTTACGTGTCCAGCAGACTCTGGCTCCACACGAGGTACTTTTGGAGGCTTCTCCTGTTCCACGGGCCCGGGGCGGCGGTCGGGGGTCTGAGACCTAGCTCTCGAGGAGCCAGGGACCTCCTCCAATGCCGCTTCTTCCTCTTTCGTTCCCAGTCGGGGGACCCGCTGTCTGAGGAGTCCCGACGGTGCTCGGGATCAGATTCCAGAGATGACGAGGTCTGGGCCCGGCCAGAGGCCGAGTCGGAGAAAAGCCTTTCCTTTTGGTGCTGACGACTTCGAAGTGCCATGGAAGAAATCTTTCCACATGGTCCACAGATCTTAGGATCGTGGTCAGGACCCAGGCACCGAAGGCAGCAGTCGTGTGTGTCGGTGAGAGACAGTTTCTTGCACCGATCACACTTCTTGAAACCACTGGAGGCCATCGGGGAAAAAAGAGACCCCGCGAGGTCAAAGGACCAGCCTTCCAGGGAAAAAGAAAAAAGGGTGCAAACTGAAAAAATAAGAACGGGCTCGATACCGGTGGACCGAACCCGGCGGGAAGGGAACCGGCGTCGAACCAGAGAAAAAATAGCCAAGGAATCGCGAAAAAATCCAACTATTTTCCAGGAGGACTAGGACACACGTCCGACGGGCTTCATGGAAAAAGAGAGACTGAGCAAGATGGCACCTTTAGGCGGGAAGGGGACCGCGCATGGTGATGTAAAACCCTCTCGCACCAAGGAAGTTTCTCCAGGGCCATGTGCCCATGAGGCAAGGGTTAGGACAGCCGTTATAGTTGGTGATTCGATCATTAGGCATGTAGATAGCTGGGTGGCTGGTGGACGTGAGGATCACCTGGTAACATGCCACCTAGATAAGGTCTTAGATAGTGCTGGGGAGGAGTCTGCTGTCTTGGTACATGTCGGTACCAATGACATAGGAAAATGTGGTAGGGAGGTTCTGGTGGCTAAATTTAGGCTTTTAGGTAGGAAGTTGAAATCCAGAACTTCCAGGGTAGCATTCTCTGAAATGCTTCCTGTTCCACGCGCAGGACCCAAAAGGCAGGCAGAGCTCCGGAGTCTCAATGCCTGGATGAGACAATGGTGCAGAGATGAGGGTTTTGGATTTGTTAGGAACTGGGAAACATTCTGGGGAAAGGAGGGGCTCTTCCGAAGGGATGAGCTTCACCTTAACCGGGATGGAACCAGGCTGCTGGCATTAACCTTTAGAGCAGCTTTTAAACTAGATATTAGGGGAAGTCGACAGTCGCCCAAGAGCGGATGGTTCGGAAGAATGTATCTTTGAAGGATACTACCAAAAGCAGAGAGGTTCCACAAAAGAGTAAAGTAGTCCAAATGCCCTCAAGTATGGAGCAGACAGAGCTTAAAGATCCTAAATTACCCATGTCTAACAATAGCCAAATTAATATGAATAAAATACACTCTCTAAAATGCTTGTATGCAAATGCTAGAAGTCAAAAAAATAAGATGGGAGAGTTAGAATATACAGCAGTAAATGAGAGGTTAGATATGATTGGAATATCAGAGACATGGTGGAAGGACGACAACCAGTGGGACACTGTGATACCTGGGTACAAACTATATCGTAATGATAGAGCTGATCAAATTGGTGGAGGGGTTGCTCTCTATGTTAGAGAGGGCATTGAGTCAGAAAGGATTAAAGTTTTGCAGGAAACAAAATCTGCTGTAGAATCTATATGGATTGAAATTCCATGTAAAAGGGGGAAGGCAATGGCAGTGGGGGTGTACTATCGAGCGCCTGGCCAGAATGACCAAATGGATGATGAAATGCTCAAAGAAATCAAGGAAGCTAACAAATGTTACAGCACAGTAATAATAATGAGTGATTTCAACTACCCTGGTATCAACTGGGTCAGTGTCACGGCAGGACATGCTAGGGAGATAAAGTTCCTAGATGAAATAAATGACTGCTTCTTGGAGCAGCTGGTTCATGAACCGACCAGAGGGGAAGCCATATTAGACCTAATCCTTAGTGGAACACCAGATCTAGTGCAAGAGATAAGGTTGTTGGGGCCACTTGGCAATAGTGATCATAGCATGATCGCCTTTGATTTAATTAGTGGAGGAGGGATAGTAAGGAAATCCACAGTACTACCTTTTAACTTTCGAAAGGGAGACTATGATAAAATGAGGAAAACAGTTAAGAAAAAACTAAAAGGAGCAGTTGCAAAGGTTAAAGACGTACATCAGGCTTGGCTGTTGTTGAAAAATACTATCTTGGAAGCCCAGACCAGCTGTATTCCACGCTTTAAGAAAAGTGGAAGGAAGTCCAAAAAACTGCCAGCATGGTTTAAAGGTGAGGTCAGAGAGGCTGTTGCCAAAAAAGCATCTTTCAGGAAATGGAAAAAAGAGCCAAACGACGAAACCTGGAAACAGCACAAGCACTGGCAAGTCAAATGCAAGGCATTGTTAAGGCAGGCAAAGGGAGAATTTGAGAAGAAGCTTGCTGTGGAAGCAAAAACGCGAAGTAAAGACCTTTTCAAGTACATTCGTAGCAAAAAACCTGTGAGAGAGTCAGTTGGTCCATTAGATGATAAAGGGGTTAAAGGAGCACTAAGAGGCGACAAGGCGATAGCGGAGAAACTGAATGAATTCTTTGCTTCAGTCTTTACTGAGGAAGATGTAGGGATGTTACCCATAACTGAAGTGGTATTTAAAGGTGCGGAAGAATTGAAGGAAATATTGATACATCGGGAAGATGTATTACAACTATTAGATAAACTGAAGAGTAGCAAATCACCTGGGCCGGATGGTATACATCCAAGGGTGTTGAAAGAACTGAAATACGAGATTGCAGACCTGCTATTAGTAATCTGTGAACTAATCATTAAAATCATCTCTAATACCTGAAGATTGGAGGATCGCCAATGTAACACCAATTTTTAAAAAGGGTTCCAGGGGTGATCCGGGAAACTACAGACCTGCGAGCCTGACATCAGTACCGGGAAAAATGGTAGAAACCATCATAAAGAATAAAATTACTCAGCATGTAGATAGTCATGACCTAATGGGAGACAGCCAACATGGCTTTAGACAAGGAAGATCTTGTCTTACTAATCTGTTATGTTTTTTTGAAGGAGTGAATAATCAGGTGGACAAAGGTGAGTCGGTTGATATTGTGTATCTGGACTTTCAGAAAGCCTTTGACAAGGTCCCTCATGAGAGATGTTTGGCAAAACTAAAAGAGTCATGGGATAGGAGGCAGTGTACTATTGTGGATCAGGAGCTGGTTAAAAGATAGAAAGCAGAGGGTAGGGCTAAATGGCCAATTTTCCCAATGAAGAAAGGTGAATAGTGGTGTACCCCAGGGATCTGTGCTGGGTCCGCTGCTTTTTGACATATTCATAAATGACCTGGAAAGTGGAATAACGAGTGAGGTTATCAAATTTGCAGATGACACAAAACTATTTAAAGTTGTTAAAACCCAAGAGGATTGTGGAAAATTGCAAGAGGATCTTGATAAATTGGAAGACTGGGCATCAAAATGGCAGATGAAATTTAATGTGGACAAGTGCAAGGTTATGCACCTAGGGAAGAACAACCCAAACTATGGTTACACGATGCAAGGTTCCACATTAGGAACCACCACCCAGGAAAAAGATTTAGGCGTCATTGTGGATACCATGTTAAAACCCTCGGCCCAGTGTGCAGCGGCGGCCAAGACAGCAAATAGAATGCTAGGTATGATAAGGAAAGGAATGGAAAATAGAACAAAAGATATTATAATGCCTCTATATCGTTCCATGGTGAGACCGCACCTTGAATATTGTGTGCAATTCTGGTCGCCGTATCTTAAAAAGGATATAGCGATTTTAGAAAAGGTTCAGAGAAGAGCCACCAAAATGGTAAAGGGGATGGAAGGATACTCCTATGAAGAAAGGCTAAAAAGGTTGGGACTCTCTAACCTGGAAAAGAGACGGCTAAGGGGAGATATGATAGAAGTCTATAAATTAATGAACGGAGTGGAACGGGTAAACGTAGATCGATTGTTTACCTTATCAAAATATAGAAAGACTAGGGGACATGCAATGAAGCTACAGGGTAAACTATTTAAGACTATTAAAAGAAAATATTTTTTCACTCAACGTGTAATCAAACTCTGGAATTTGTTACCGGAGGATGTAGTAAAGGCTGTTAGTGTAGCTGGGTTTAAAAAAGGTTTGGACAAGTTCCTGGAGGAAAGGTCCATAAACCATTATTAAGAAGGGACCCAGGATATCAATGCTTGAACTAATACAAGCATTGTGGAACCTGTGTCCCTTGGGGAAACTGCTAGGTACGTATGACCTAGATTGTCCACTCTAGGAAACAGAATACTGGGCTTGATGGACCTTGGTCTGACCCAGTATGGCATATCTTATGTTCTTAGGTAAGTAACTGTGCTATCTCCAGGAACAAGCAGGAATGAGTCTTCACATATGGGGACTCCCAAGCTAAAGATGCCTGGAGGAGGTCCCAGCATGTTGCAAATCTAATGGATGGGCCATGCTATTTTCCAGAACCTCAGGCATCCAAGGGATGGAGGGTAGGAGTTGAATAAAAAAAGGGGAGTCCTTGTGTAGACCATAATTGTTAGCAAATATTGAATTCCAATTTTCTAATGTGGACCTTACTCAAAGTATTGCAAAAGTATTTGTTGAGGGTAATATGATCTGGTGCCCAGAGCCAGTACATTATCCTCAAAGAAATTACCTCACTGTGAAGTAGAGGAAAATAATTTTTGCAATACAGGCAGAAGTCAGAAGTCTTAATGGCTAGAACTAATCCCAGAAGAAAAACTGGGGGAGTTTAATGAGGTTGGACTTTGGAGGAGAAGCAAAAGCTTCTGTAGGCCAAAGTTGGAAGCTCTTTGTCCTTGGAGCAGAATAAGGCTCTAGGAAAGAGAGGAGATAATCTGACTAGTTTGCAGAAAAAGGATGGGTCTTTAAGACCCCTCTATCCAAATGAAAGAAACATACATTTGTGGTAGGCGGTGTAGCCTCCAACTCATTGAAGATCAGTAATGTCACTTAGGATAATGACTTTACATGGAGAGCCTGACATGCAACGTAACCGGAAAGGTTATGGTAAAAGAAGGTTGTTTGTAATTACCATAGAAATTGGCTGTCCATTTAAAAGGCTATGGTATGCTGGAACAGCATTAATATGGACAGTAACAAATCTTTCAAAGTCAGATTATAGATATATAGATAGATATAGATATCTATCTATCTATATATCTATATCTATATATAGATAGATATATAGATATAGATATATAGATATATATATAGAGAGAGAGAGATAGAGAGAGAGAGAGAGATCCACTTAACAAGAAAGGGTAAGACCTGCTTGAGAATATAGATAGAGAATCTCTTTCTGGTTAACCGTGGAGAACCATGGAGAAGGTTACATGGAAACCAGTGGAATGTTCTTACGTAGAAGGAGAGGTCTAGATTTCTTTAAAAAGTCTAGCCTTTGAATAACCAGAATGGAGACCTACGTGAAGGGGTGCAGGAGGAGATCCTTAGTCTTAAGACAACAAGTCTGCATCCTTCTATAACTTCAATGTGGAGAAGACGACGCAATATAAGGGGATACCATGTTTGCCCCTCTATGAGGGCAATATGAGTATCATGCATTCTTTGTTCAGCATAAGCTTCAATGAAGTTTTGGGAATTAGAAGGAAAACAGTAGACAAGGATCGACTGCAGTGAAAAAGAATGCATCCCTGTTGAAAGAGTTCCACTGGAGATGTGGAACAACCCAGGGAATCAAGCAATTCTTTATGTTTTCACGTAGTCTAAGCCCTGGTTCCTTTTCCTTAAAAGGAAATTTTAAGGAAGATGGTAAGAGTAGGAAAAAACCAGTCATGTAAGAGCATGACTGGGCAAAGCCTTTTTAACCATCTGGAAGTTACCTACTAGGAATGGCTCTGACGCTCTCTGGCAAAGGCCCATAGTTGCAGAGCTTTTTTGTATAATTGCAGAGAGCATGTTGTAGGTTGCTTAGGTGAGATATGGCTGTTTAATTGCCAGTGTGCAACCTAATCTATTCTGTTGGAGCCAAAAAGAATTGAAGATGGCTAAGAATAGTAGACAGGCCGGTTGCCTGCAATGATAAATTGTCCAAGTGGGTTTTGGAACCTCTCTTGGAATTATCTGTTAAGGCAGCAGAAAAAGTTAGGTCCTATAGATTGGAAAAGGACCGACAGACATAATTAAGAGTGGTAAAACTCAATTAGTGTCTGATAAGCTGTCTTAAAAGAAATATTTAAGAAGATTGTAAAGGGAAAGAAAACTGCATGGAAATCAGTTACTGGAGTAGGTATTGAAGAAAACCTATGGGCTCAAAAGGTAAGCCCTCCAGTTGAATAGTATCACTCTTAGAGACTAGATGTCCCTATTAAGAGGGATAGAAGCAATACTGAGTTGAGAAGACTTATAATTTGGTAAGTCCCTTGTAGTCCAAACTAAGAGATATCCTCGTACAGGAAAACTGTCAAGGTGAAGGACATAGCCTACCTTGTTAGTTGTTACTCCTCATATTCCTTCAAAAAGGAGAGGAGAACCTGTTACCTGTAAGACATGATTGTCCTCAGTAGCTCTTGGAGCTATAAGAATGGATTTCTCTTGTGGCAAGAGATTCATGCCTAGAGTCGAAGATTGAGTCAGTGTATCACTGATATCCCAGTAAGGATGACATGAACTGTAAATGCTTCTTTTCATAAAAAGTAGGTTACTGGTTCTAAACCTCAAACAGGAAAAAGAGATTCAATGAATAAAATATCAGAAACCCTGCAACTGCTGGGTTTGCTGAGCCTGTTGAGGTTTTGATTTTCTTAGCCTGGTTTGATGTTGCCCTTCTTTGGAAACATCTGCATGATGGGTAAAACCTTTCCCCCCTAGGGGGATATAGTTTGTTAGGAGATTTTTTTAGTAGCTGGAACAGAGGAAAGTTTTGACAATCCTCTGAAAGCAAGAATATCAGTGTTTAACTGATTAGCTTGGAATAAAGCATCCTTGTTAAAGAGATTCTCACCAGTACAAGGAGTATTTGCCAGCCTTTCTAGTACCCATTTGTCCAAATCTGAATCTTGGAGCCAGGCCATGCGTCGTGCCCCTATGGCTATAGCAGAAGTTCTGCTAATAGACTCAAAACAGTCCAGGGAAGCACGATTAAGGAACTTAGAGACATTTTGAGCATGACTGACTAATAAGGAATAGTCTGTTCTTTTATGTTCTTGAAGAAAAGGGTTCAAAAGCTTTAAGTTCTTTGTGACCTCTTCAAGGGATAATCCCATATAGAAACTATATGAGATAATTCTTGCTGAAAGCATGCATGCCTGGACGTCAAAAGGCATCTAAAGTCCTAGACTCATGACCTGGCGGATAAGAAGAGTGCTTCTTTGCACTCTTAATACGCCTCATTGCTGATTCTACAATAGAATGATGAGGAAGTTGAGTCTTTTGAAAACCTGGAGAAGGTGGCACCTTGCACATAGTGTCAAGTGTCTTAGAATGCGGGGATACCGTTAAAGGAGTTTCCCACATTCTTAAAAGTAGATCCTGTAAGATCTGATGCAAAGGAAGCATGATTATCTCCTTTGGAATCCAGGGGGATTGCCAAGTCTCTGAATCTCCTGGTATGGATTCTTCACCAGGTATAGAAATGGCAAGTAACTTTGCCATATCAAGCAGAAAAGCTTGAAAAACATAGAAACATGATGACAGAAAAAGACCACATGGCCTATCTAGTCTGTCCTTCCATATCAACAACTACAACAGTCCACTTTTTACCTTTAGAGATCCTCTGTGTTGGTCCCATGCTTTTTTGAATTCAGTTACTGTCCTCATCTCTACCACCTCCACTGGGAGACCATTCCATGAATCCACTACTCTTTCCGTAAAGAAATATTTCCGCATAACACTCCTGAATCTATCTCCCTTCACCCTCATCCCATGTCCCCTCGTAGCAGAACTTGCTTTCCATTGAAAGAGGCTCTCTCCCTGAACATTTATGCCACGGAGGTATTTAAACATCTCAATCATATCACCTCTATCCTGCCTTTCCTCTAAGGTGTACATATTAAGATCCTTAAGTCTGTCCTCATATGCTTTATAATGAAGCCCATTAATCATTTTAGTAGCAACCCTCTGCACCGACTCCATCCTGTTCACATCCTTTTGAAGGTGCGGTCTCCAGAATTGCACACCATACTCCAAATGAGGTCTCACCAAAGACTTATACAGAGGCATTATTACTTCCTTTTTTTTCTGCTAGCCATTCCTCTCCATATGCACCCAAGCAACTTTCTAGTTTTTGCCGTCGCCTTTTCTACCTGTTTAGCTACTTTAAGATCATCAGACACAACCACGCCTAGGTCCCGCTCTTCTTTAGTGGACAAAAGTACTTCACCTCCTATACTGTATTGCTCCCTTGGATTGCTGCAGCCCAAATGCATGACCTTATATTTTTTAACATTAAATCCCAGCTGCCAAATTCTAGACCATTCTTCAAGCTTAGCTAGATCCCTCCTCGTGTTATCTACACCTTCCCGGGTGTCTACTCTATTGCAGATTTTGGTATCATCTGCAAAGAGGCAAACCTTACCCGACAGCCTTTCTGCTATATCACTAACAAAAATGTTAAAAAGAAACGGACCAAGGACAGATCCCTGGGGCACACCACTGGTAACATCCTTCTCCTCAGAGTGAGCTCCCTTTACTTGTACTCTTTGTCGCCTCCCACCCAACCAATTTCTAACCCAAGCAGTAACTTTAGGGTCCATCCCTAGGGTGCTCAGTTTGTTTATAAGTCGCCTGTGAGGAACAGTGTCAAAGGCTTTACTGAAATCGAAATACACCACATCTAGAGCTCTCCCTCGGTCCAACTCCCTGGTCACCCAGTCAAAGAAATCAATCAGATTTGTCTGACAAGACCTGCCTCTGGTGAATCCATGCTGCCTCGGATCCTGTAATCCGCTGGACTCCATAAACCTCACTATTTTCTCTTTCAGCAGCGTTTCCAGTAATTTACTCACCACCGAAGTTAAACTAACCGGCCTGTAGTTTTCAACCGCATCCTTACTTCCGCTTTTGTGTAAAGGCACCACATGAGCCTCTCTCCAGTCCTTTGGCACCACTCCCGACTCCAACGAGGCATTGAAAAGGTCAGTCAGTGGAGTTGCTAGAACGTCCCCAAGTTCCTCAGTATTCTAGGGTGTCTCCCATCCGGTCCCATCGCTTTGTCTACTTTAAGTTGAGCTACGAGGGGACATGGGATGAGGGTGAAGGGAGATAGATTCAGGAGTGATATGCAGAAATATTTCTTTACGGAAAGAGTAGTGGATTCATGGAATGGTCTCCCAGTGGAGGTGGTAGAGATGAGGACAGTAACTGAACTCAAAAAAGCATGGGACCAACACAGAGGATCTCTAAAGGTAAAAAGGGGACTGTTGTAGTTGTTATGGAAGGACAGACTAGATAGGCCATGTGGTCTTTTTCTGTCATCATGTTTCTATGTTTCTTATGTAATGTGCATTAAAGGCATTAAGGAAGGAGTGCGCATTGGAGCCGCTTGGGTGGTACGCATGTTAGGACCATGCGACCACCAGGGGCACAATAAGCAAGAACATTACTAGTATGTGCACAAAACGGTGGGAAACCCCTACACAGTGCCAATGGTTTTAGCAGTCCACCCCAAATTGCATCCCTCAAAGACAGAACAGGGAACCCCCAATAAGGACAATGAAAAGGTCAAGCCTTAGTACTCATCCCGAGAGCCCCCGGCGAAGCATCTGTGACTGGCTCAGCTCTACTCCCCTGAAACTGCTTCACTGGCTGAGTTTATTTTTAACAGCACTAAGTGAAAGATGGCTGGCAAGCAGATCAGAGAGCCTTCTGCAATCTTCGGGAGAGAGCAGGGAGGAATGGAGGAGGAGGGAGGGGTTGCTGAGGTTGTGAGAGGCTGCTGTACTCTTCCAAATAATTCCAAATTGTGGCTGCTCAACAGGCCCTTATCATAAGGGCATGGAGCTGAACCAATTTTCCCTCCTTTTACAGCTACCGAAAAGACCGCAGTTTAGTGGAGCCTCCCACGTTGCTTTCAATTGAGAGTCACTTTTTTACAGCTTGAGGTGGTTGTTCATGAGCATTTAATCAAGCTCTCTTCTTCACAATCCTCAGATTTTCTACAGAGAAGAAAATCCATCCAACATCTGCTGGAGACAAACAAATACTGAAGGGACCTCTGATAGCTGAGGCGAATAGAAGCATAGGAGTGATGTCACTGAAACCTGAACTTTCATTGGTGGTTTGTCTCCACCAATCTGCTGGTAGGGAACACAACCCACTTGTCTGGGTTGGTCTAGCTGGATGATAAGGAACTTTTCTTAGGCAGGAGTTTTAAGATCATACAAAAAAACAACAAAAAAAAGCTTCTTAGTGTAGCTATTAAAATCTCAAAACCTAGAATTCCCTGAGGTCTTTACTAACTCAAATATGAGGAAAGGGATTTTTTTTTATTTTTTTTTTTTAAGATAATTGAATTATGAGTATTGATAAAAATGAACAAATAGCAGCCAGAGTTGCAGCCTTGATTCCTGGCACTATTGTGCCCACATTTTACATTTAGGTTATTTCGACTTTTCTAGTGTAAAAAAGATCATGCAATGAAAATAACTACCTTTTATCTGAAAATATTTCAAATCTAGTATTTCATACAATCATATCTGGAACTGATTTCTGTCACAGCAGCAAACACATACATCCAGGCTCAAGCTACTATAAAATGAGGGAGCGGGATAGGAGCTTGAGCAGTCATAAGTTAAACAAGGAGGGAATCCTCGTTGGTCCCTTCGACAATCAGAGGTAGTACTAATGTTTTGGTAGGTCTAGGCACAGGATTAGTCTATGACTGCGAAGGTGGGTAGGGGAGTGGAGGAGGAGCAGCAGTCTCTCTCTGAAGAGTGATTAGTGTTTCAGAACATTCAGAATGGTCCTCCTTCTTCCATCAACCAGGACATCAACACTGCCCTTAACTCTCTAGAAATGGAGTAAAACATTCACATATTCAGGAGCCATGAGCTCTGGGAACCACATGTTTATATTCCTGGGTCCCCTTCACCCTCTGGGCTAACTAGTGGTCAGGCCCCAGAAGGGAGTCAGACAATTCCTCTTAGCCTTGGCATTGCAGAAAGGCTCTTCAAGAGATGAGAGGCACTAAACAAGTCAGGGTTAATTCTTCCTCCAAACAGAGCAATTTTCTATGAAGTGGGCCAGGGCTCTCCAGGCTGAGCAGAGGTCTTGTCTCAGAGCCCAAGAGGCTGGTCTCTGGTTAGCTGGTATTGCATGCTTATATTGTAATCCAGTTCTTCCAGGTCAGAGGGAAGGGGAATTTCGAGTTCCCCCAGGTACAAGGACAGTGCTTCAAAGGAATCTTCCAGTTTGGAAAACGGTGGCCTGGGGAAAAATGAGAACATTGCAATCCTAAATAAGCTTCATATTAATGAAACAGTAGTCAGAAAGGGCCTATTTTCTCCAAGCTCTCCACCACCCTCCCATGCAGGAAAAGAAAAAGCTTCTTGTGCCTTTTACACTGCTTCCCTTTCCTTCCGCCACCCTATGAGGCCCTTCATATCACTCTTCTCCAGCACTGGCACCAAGAGTCTTATGATCAATAGAACGAGCAACACACGGAAATGTGCAGTTAGGCCGAGGCCGACCACTCGTATCTCGTGCTTTAGAAAGTTACCCGTCTGAATCCCATTACAAAATCTCTCTGCTGACTTCAATACCTGCTCTCAGGCTCCAGGTCACAGCAAGCAGTAGCCAGGGGAAAGAAGGCAGGGGGACAGTCCTTGGGTACAAACTTCTCCCAAAAGAGCTTCACATTAAGCCCAAAGTCCAGTGTCCGAGGAAGGCAGTCTGGGTCAGCATACACCTGCCCGATTATCTACAGGTAAGAGAAGGCAGCAGCAGGATCAGAAGACAGGGACAGGCTACATCACAAGTTAGGGAGATTCAGGATAGCTTTAGACAAGTTTCTAGAGGACAGGTAGATTTGGAGATCACTGCTTTTGGGAATGTAATTTACAGTGAGCTATGTAATTTTATTATTTATTTATACCGCCCCTTCCAGCGATCTGGGGCTGTTTACATGGAACAATAACTTGAAGATACATGGAACACTGAACATCCTTAATAACATAATTGTAACTAGGAAACTAGTTGAAACTAGAACTATATATATACAGCAGTATACACTTATGCATAGTCATAGTGGAAGCTGGATTTCTTAACTATTTACAAAAAGATAAACATTGAGGATAAGGGTAGGGTTAAGATATTTGGGTGGCAGAAGGGAGGGTTGATGAATTGGAAGTATTGTTGTAGGAAGGGGGTATTGTAATATTCTGAAGTTGGCCAGAATTCTATGGCAAGGTTGATTGCTGGTTTCAGCCAATATGGTCATATCTCCCTGAGACTGGATACAATATTGCACTGGAAACCAATCTAAGACTCTCAGCCTGAGTTTCAGAAGCTACATATATGGAATAGTATGGATTTTCAGTTCTCTGTACTTATACGTAGATGGGTAAGTGCTACATCTGAATGAACCTAATTACTGGGCATTCCAGTATTACAATCTTTGAAACATATAGTCAGTGAGTATTCAGCAGCCAGCCCTAAGATGTGGAAGAGTCTTCCTCAAGTACTGCAACAATCAGACTCTCTTGTTTTTGGGAAGAAATTGAACTAACAAGGCTGCTTTTAATTTGTGCATTTTATTTATTTATTTAAAAGCTTTTCTATACCGCGCTCTTTAAAATCAGTGAGGTTTACAATTAACATCTCTTGTAGAGAGAAGGAAGGACCTGCCTTGTGCTTACATTGAACGGGCGCAGTAACTTGGAATTGTAAGTGGGGTAACTATATACAGGCTTGACCCTTTGTCACCATGCAGTACAAAGGCGTGGTTGGGTCTAAAAACTATGTACAGATCTTGTCAGTTATTTACAATCTTAGTATATAAACACTTTTAATATGCATGTTTCTTTGTGAACCACCTAGAAGTCATAAGACAGATGGGTATAAATAACATGAAATGAAACGAAATGGATCCCCCCATTAGAATGTGCCAATTATTTCCAAGCGACTCAGAATAGCCGCCTTGAGACAAACAGACCATTAATAGGCACCTATGTTTTTATGGATACTACGCATACTGTCTAAAGCTACTTCTGAAAAGTTCTGTTCATGTAATGAAGGGAGTGGTGAGAAAAGGAATGGAAGAAGGTTGTATTTTAGCTGTTAAGGTAGTTATTCACCAGCAGCAGGTGTTCTCCGTGGGCAGCAGGAATAAGTCCTCACATATGGGTGACGTCACCGATGGAGCACTGTGCAGGAATGCTCCGCAGCTTATATTGGAAGCTTTTGTGACACTCCTCCACACCTGCTGTGGCGCCATCTTCTCCAGTATAACAAAGCTGTAGCAGAAGACAATGCCTCGGGGAGGTGGGAGGATTGTGAGGACTTATTCCTGCTGTCCACGAACATCTGCTACAGCTGAATAACTACCTTTTCTCTGTGGACAAGCAGGAATGAGGTCCTCACATATGGGACTTCCAAGCTACAGGATACCGAAAACCAAGGAGGCAGAGAAGCTCAACAGGGACAAATTGAACTAAGAACTGGAGAATTAACTATGTACAGCACTGGTAGTTCCCAAAGGGGGAACTCATCTGATTCAGCATCCTTGCCATACAGTTTTATTTATTACCTTTTATTTAAAGTCTTTTCTATACCGCGCTCTTTAAAATCAGCTCGGTTTACAGTCAACAGCAAATTTGTACAGTGCAGGCAGCGCCCGTACTGAACTTACAAAGAACAGGTTTTGCAACTTGGGCTAACTATGTACAGGCTACGCAGTAGCTTGGCTACTCGTTTGAGTAACTATAATACAGGCTAAGCAGTTGGGTCAACAGAAGTGACGTGGCGACCGGGCTGCCTGGCTACTATTTACAAGATCAGGTGACTATATACATGTGCATGACAGGGTGTCTGGCAGTGCTAATGTGCAGGGCTGAGACTGTGTATTGTAAGTGCTTTGGGGCGGCTGTCTTGGTGGTTGCGAATGGGTGGGTGTTGTGTGTCCCCGTTGTGAGAATAGTGCTGGAGGAAAAGGTGGTGTTTCAGCACCTTCCTGAACTGGGTAAGGTCGGTCAAGACCCTGAGGCCGGGCGGGAGGGCGGGCATTCCAACATATGGGTGCCTAGTACACGAAGCCTCTGTTTCTTGTTGCTTGAGAACACTTCGTGATCTTGCTAAGGATACTCAGAGTGTTGGCAGTGACTGACCTTCAGACTTTGTTTGGGGGAGTGGGGAGGATGAGGCCTGTGATGGAGGAGGAGGTGAGGCCTTGATGGCCTTGAAAGTCAACAGTAGAATTTTGAAGGAGAGTTTGCAATGGAGCCAATGGAGGTGTTTCAGGATTGGGGTTATATGGTCCCTCCTGGCAGCTCCATGTAGTATTCTGGCGGCTGCATTCATTGCCAGCTGAAGTGTGTTCAGCATATTTTTGGGAGTCCCTGTAGGACTGAGTTGGCATAGTCAAAGTGGGGGATTACCAATGTTTGGTAGATTGTCCGGAAGTCGTCTGGCTCCAGTAGGAGTCGTAGATGCCAGATTGTCCCTATTTTGTGGTATACTGCCTTGACGGTGTTGCTTATGTGGTCTTTCATATCCAACTGTTGGTCTAGTTTGACCCCTAGGTAGCAAATTGTGGGCTTGCTTTGGAGTTCGGCGCATGTCCAGAGAGGTATGCTGTCTGCCTGTTGCCAAAATCCAAAGTGTTACAGAGAGTTTTTACCACTTCCATGTAACTAAATAATTATACCATGTATATAGTCAACCTTGTTTACCGCCATGTTCTTGTATATAGTTAACCCTGTTTACTGCCAGGTTTTTGTACCCTGTTCATTGTAAAAAAAACAATGCTGACCATGTCATTGTGTTTAAATTTGTTCATATGTAAACCGCACTGATTAAAAGAGCGCGGTATATAAGAAATAAAAATAAATAAATAAAATAAGCCCATTGACTATTACCCAATGTTGCTAATCCATGTTGGAACAAATGATACTGCCAGGTATACCTCAGAACGTATCAAAAGTGACTTCATGGCTCTGGGACAGAGGGTGAAGCAGTTAGGTGCACAGGTGGTGTTCTCTTCAATCCTCCCTGTTGAGGGTAAAGGCCAAGGCAGAGAGGCTCGCATCCTGGAGATGAATGCATGGCTGCGTGGATGGTGTCATCTAGAGCGTTTTGGTTTCCTAGACCACGGGATGCAGTTCCAAGGGTTGCAGAGCAGGGATGGCATCCATCTGTCCAAGAAAGGTCAACGCGCCTTCAGTAGTAGACTGGCTAATCTACTGAAGAGGGCTTTAAACTAGATTCGTTGGGGATGGGTGAAGAAAGCCCCCAGGTAGGTGATACATTAAATACCTTTATGGAAATGGGTAACAGGGGTAACATATGGAAAGCAGTGTGTATAAATGCCCGTAGCATGGGAAATAAGATCCTTGATATTGAAGCTTTGGTGGGAGTGGCTGACTTTGATTTAGTGGCAGTTACAGAAACATGGTTCACAGAAAACCATGATTGGGATGTAACTATACCTGGCTATACTTTATTCAGAAAGGGCAGGGTAAGAAGAAGGGGAGGAGTGGCACTATATGTAAAAACTACTATTAAAGCTTTGGAATTACAGAGCTTAAAAGGGAGAGAGGAAGCATTGTGGGTTAAAACTAGAAAGAGGGAAAGAGAAATCTATTTACATTGGTGTGATATACAAACCTCCCTCACAAGAGGAAGAGATGGACAGAGTTAAATGAAGACATACGCAGCATTGCTAGGAAAGGGAACGTGCTACTGATAGAAGATTTCAATATGCCAGATGTTGATTGGCACATTCCTGCTGCAGTATCATCTAGAAGTAAGGAGATCCTGGATTCTCTACAGGGAGAACTATTCAGGCAATTGGTAACAGACCCCACACGTGAAGGGGCCATACTGGACTCGGTGCTTACCAATGGTGAAAGTGTTTCTGATGTTGTAGGGGGAGATCATTTTGTATCCAGTGACCACCAGATGGTGTGGTTCAGTATTAGGACTAGGGCTGTTAGAATCCATTCTAAGGTGAGGATCTTAGACTTTAGGAAGACTAACTTTGTGAAGATGGGCCAATACCTCAGGGAGTCGTTAGTGGGATGGGAACAGCTGAGGGATGTAGAAAAACAGTGGGAAAAACTGAAAGGGGATATTTTAAGGGCAACCAACCTTTTTGTTAAAATGATAAATAAAGGTAAAAGGAAAAGGAGACCGCTATGGCTTTCGAAAGAAGTAGCTGAAAATGTGAAGAAAAAGAGGGAGGCCTTCATGAAATACAAGAGATCACGGAGAGAGGAAGACGGGCATCTGTATTTGCAAAAATCTAGAGAAGCTAGCAAAGTAGTCAGTAAGGCAAAGATTCAAAAGGAGGAGGAAATAGTCAATGCAATAAAATGGGGGGAATAAGACATTTTTCAGATATGTTTGTGAGAAGAGGAAGGGCAAAAGTGGCATTGTCAGACTCAAGGGTGAAGGGGAGGAATATGTAGAAGCTGATAAGGATAAAGCGGAATTGCTTAACAAATATTTCTATTATGTGTTCACAGATGAAGAACCAGGAGCAGGACCTCAGAAAACACCCACAAACAGGAACAGAAGCGAGGGACATCTTGAACAATTTTCAGAAGACTGTGTTCGTGAGAAGCTAGCTCAACTTAAAGTAGACAAAGCGATGGGACCGGATGGGATACACCCTAGAATACTGAGGGAACTTGGGGACATTCTAGCAGCTCCACTGACTGACCTTTTCAATGCCTCGGAGTCGGGAGTGATGCCAAAAGACTGGAGAGAGGCTCATGTGGTGCCTTTACACAAAAGCGGAAGTGAGGATGTGGTTGAAAACTACAGGCCGGTTAGTTTAACTTCGGTGGTGAGTAAATTATTGGAAACGCTGCTGAAAGAGAAAATAGTGAGGTTTCTGGAGTCCAGCGGATTACAGGATCCGAGGCAGCATGGATTCACCAGAGGCAGGTCTTGTCAGACAAATCTGATTGATTTCTTTGATTGGGTGACCAGGGAGTTGGACTGACGGAGAGCCATAGATGTGGTGTATTTGGATTTCAGTAAAGCCTTTGACATTGTTCCTCACAGGCAACTTATAAACAAACTGAGCACCCTAGGGATGGATCCTAAAGTTAATGCTTGGGTTAGAAATTGGTTGGATGGGAGGTGACAAAGAGTACAGGTAAATGGAGCTCACTCTGAGGAGAAGGATGTTACCAGTGGTGTGCCCCAAGGATTTGTCCTTGGTCTGATTCTTTTTAAAATCTTTGTTAGTGATATAGCGGAAGGGCTGTCGGGTAAGGTTTGCCTCTTTGCGGATGATACCAAAATCAGCAATAGAGTAGACACCCAGGAAGGTGTAGATAACATGAGGAGGGATCTAGCTAAGCTTGAAGAATGGTCTAGAATTTGGCGGCTAGGATTTAATGTTAAAAAATGTAAGGTCATGCATTTGGGCTGCAGCAATCCAAGGGAGCAATATAATAGGGGGTGAAGTACTTTTGTCCACTAAAGAAGAGCGGGACCTAGGCATGGTTGTGTCTGATGACCTTAAAGTAGCTAAACAGGTAGAAAAGGCAACGGCAAAAGCTAGAAGGATGCTTGGTGCATACGGAGAGGAATGGCTAGCAGAAAAAAAGGAGGTGATAATGCCTCTGTATAAGTCTTTGGTGCGACCTCATTTGGAGTATAGTGTGCAATTCTGGAGACCGCACCTTCAAAAGGATGTGAACAGGATGGAGTCAGTGCAGAGGGTGGCTATTAAAATGATTAGTGTTCTTCATTATAAAAGCATATGAGAACAGACTTAAGGATCTTAATATGTACACCTAAGAGGAAAGGCGGGATAGAGGTGATATGATTGAGATGTTTAAATACCTCCGTGGCATAAAGGTTCAGGGAGAGTGCCTCTCAATTGAAAGCAAGCTCTGCTACGAGGGGACATGGGATGAGGGTGAAAGGGATAGATTCAGGAGTGATATGTGTTAATAGCATAGTTACTCACCTGTAACAGGTGATCTCCGGGAACAGCAGGAATTTAGTCCTCACATATGGGTATTGTTGGTACCAATGGAGCCCGCACAGGAACGCTCCCCAGCGTCCAATCAGAACGCTTTTGGGAGCATCCCACAGCGCCTGTGTGCTGCCTTCCCGCCTTTCCCAACTGCCTCTCTCCAGTTGAGTTTTAAAGCTGAGACAAAGAGAGAGAAAGGGAAAGGAAAGAGATAGAGAGATACAACTCCTAGGGGAGGTGGGTGGGTTGTAAGGACTAAATTCCTGCTGTTCCCGGAGATCACCTGTTACAGGTGAGTAACTATGCTATCTCCAGGAACAAGCAGGAATGTAGTCATCACATATGGGGACTCCCTAGCTTTAAGTGCCAGGGAGAGACCCCAGAGGTTGTGTGTCCTTGAAAAGGGCTCCACTTCCCCCCATGGATCTCTGGCATCCTACCAGGGACAGTGGGCAGGAGTTGATTAGGTATGGAACAGGTGTTTGAGAACAGCCTGACCAAACAAGGCATCCCGGCGGGAGTCCTTGTCCAAGCAGTAATGGGCTGTGAAAATATGAACCGAGGCCCAAGTGGCTGCTCGACAGATGTCGTCAATAGACACAGAGTGCAGATGAGCCATTGAGGCTGCCATGGCTCTCACATTGTGAGCTGTGACATGGCCCTCCAGAGAAATGTTCTTACTCTGATAGGCGAAGGAAATACACTGAGCAATCCAGTTAGATAGTGTTCTCTTGGAGACTGGAAGTCCCAATTGAGAAGGATCAAAAGCAACAGAGTTGAGAGGACTTCCTATGTTGCTGTGTTCTTTGTAAGTAAAAAGCTAGAGCTCTTTTACAGACCAAGGTATGAAGATTCCTTTCTGCATTTGATGCATGAGGTCCTGGAAAAAAGACAGGTAGGTAGACCTCTTGGTTTAGATGAAAAGGCGAGACCACCTTAGGCATAAAGTGTGGATGAGTCCTAAGGACTACCTTGTCATGATGGAACCTTGTATAAGGTGGATTAGCTACCAGCGCTTGCAACTCACTAATGCGGCGTGCTGATGTGATTGCAATGAAAAAGATAACCTTCCAAGAAAGGAATATTAAGGAGGTGGTAGCTAAAGGTTCAAAAGGTGGCTTCATGAGCTGCCCAAGAACCAGGTTTAAGTCCCATGCCACTGGAGGTAGTCTAATGGCTTAGTTAGAAGGAGGCTTAGTTAGGAGGCGGCCTCTCATAAATCTTGCTATGAGAGGATGAGAGGAAATAGGCTGTCCATTTAGAGGTTTAAGAGAAGCTGCAATAGCACTCAAATGGACTCTTACTGAATTGGTCTTAAGGCCTGCATTAGATAAATGGAGGAGATACTTCCTGAAAAGATTGCAGAGGTATGGCAAGGGGATTAAGACCCTTTTCCGAACACCAAATAGTAAACCTTTTCCACTTGAAAGCATAAGAGCGTCTAGTGGAAGGTTTTCTTGAAGCATAAAGAACATCTTTCACTTGCTGAGAAAGATTAAGATCTTGGAGATCTAGGCCTTCAGCAACCAAGCCCTGAGATGCAGAGACTGGGGATTGGGATGCAATAACATTCCGTTCTCCTGAGATAGGAGATCTGGAGCAGACCTTAACTCCAGGGAGGGAGCCTGAGAGAGATGTAGAAGCAGAGGGTACCACACTTGCCGTGGCCAATGTGGTGCTATGAGAATCATGTGGCCTCTGTCTCTCTGAAGCTTGAAGAGGGTTTTGGGAATTAGGGGAATGGGTGGAAAGGCATACAGGAAGTCTTGACCCCAGTAAAGGAGGAAAGCATCCCTGGACTGAGCCCCCTGAGCCGGAATTCTGGAACAGAACCGGGGAAGTTTGGCATTCCACGGACTTGCAAAGAGGTCTATGTCCGGGGTTCCCCAAAGTTGAAATATCCTGGTCACCTGGTCTGCATGCAGAGACCACTCGTGTGGAAGAAGAACTCGACTGAGTCTGTCCGCCCAAGAGTTTTGAATGCCTGGAAGATATACTGCCAGCAGATGAATCTGATGCTCTCTGGCGAGGGCCCATAGTCGCAAAGCTTCGTTGCAAAGCGACAGAGCCCGTTCCCCCCTGCTTGTTCACATAGAACATGGCTACTTGATTGTCCGTATGAATGAGGACTGTCTTGCAGCTGAGCAGGGAATGGAACATTAGCAGAGCCAGGAAAATTGCTCTGAGTTCCAAGAGACTGATATGCAGACAACTCTCTTGAGGAGACCAGCGGCCCTGGGTGGAGAAGTCTTGCAGATGAGCTCCCCAACCGTTTGGAGAAGCATCTGTTGTGAGAGTTGCTTGGGGTAAGGGTTGTTGAAAGGGGGACCTCCACCATTGGAGAGACAAAATGAGGCGACTTGTGTTTGCTATTTTGTCTGACAGGCACCCTGATGCCTGGGTCCATTGGGTGGATAAAGTCCACTGAGCTGCCCTCATGTGGAGGCGAGCATATGGAACCACATGCACGGTGGATGCCATGTGGCCTAACAATTGCAATATTTCTCGAGCAGTTAGATGAGGCTTTAGCACTGCTTGAGAAGCTAACTGCACCAAGCGAAGACAACGGGCCTGGGGAAGATAGGCCCTTGCCCTTGTGATATCCAAAAGAGCTCCTATGAACTCTAAAGACTGAGTGGGAGTCTGACTGGATTTTGGGATGTTTATTACCAGCCCTAAATACTGAAGGATATGCATTGTGCAGGATAGAGAAGTCTTGGCCTCTGACTGTGTTGGAGCTCGAATGAGCCAGTCGTCCAAGTAAGGGAAGACGAATATTCCTAGAGTGTGGAGAAATGCTGCTACCACAGCCATGCATTTCGTGAACACCCTTGGTGCTGAGGCCAGACCAAAAGGAAGCACCCTGTATTGGTAGTGCTTTCCTTGAAAAAGGAACTGAAGGAACCTTCTGTGGGTTGGATGGATGAGGACATGGGTGTACGATTCCTTGAGATCTAGAGAACAAAGCCAATCCTGACTCTGAAGGTATGGTAGCAGAGCTCCGAGAGAAATCATCTTGAATTTCTCCTTGACAAGGAATTTGTTCAATTCTCTGAGATCTAAATTAGGTCTGTATCCCCCTGTTTTCTTTGGAATAAGTAAATAAGGGGGATAGAACCCTGTGCCCTGTTGATGAAGAGGCACTTCAATTGCCCCTTGGGCAAGAAGGATGGCAACCTCCTGACCTAACAGGTTGATGAGAGAGGTCGGAGAATTGAACTGCTTCACTATTGTGTGAGGGGGCATGCTTGAAAAATGAAGTTTGTACCCCTCCTTTATGATGGAGAGTGTCCAATGCTCTGCTGTTATTTGCCCCCATCTGGGGGCAAAATGACATAACCTTCCTGGAATGGTGGACGGTTCTGGTCCTTCCAGAGCCAGAAAGGCTAAGTTCTCTAGCTGAAAGTCAAAGGCCCTGAGGAGGCTGAGGCTGCTGGGCCAGTTGAGGCCTAGCAGCCTTTGCTTTCTTCTGTTTGGGTGGTTGTTGACGTTTGCTTGAAAACTGACCTGCAGAAGATGCCTGCTGACCATAAGCAGGATAAAATCTTTTCTTTTTAGAAAAAGATGTTTTCTTGAACAATTTCTTCCTAACAGGATCAGCAGTGGACTTGGATAGTCTATCCAAGGTGGAATTTTCAGCATCCATTTCATTAGCTTTTTCCTGCCAATCTTTACCAAACAGGTTCTCACCAGTACAAGGGATATTTCCCAATTTATCTTGTACCCAGAGCTCTAAATCAGATGCTTGGAGCCAAGCAATTCTACGTGCACCTATGGCAATAGCCGAGGTTCTGCTTATACACTCAAAGCAGTCAAAGGCTGCATGGTTGGAGAACTTAGAAACATCTTGGGCATGTTTGACCCAAGTGAGAAAATCCTGTCTTTTATCCTCAGAAATGAAAGGACAAAGTCTGTAAATTATCTGTGACCTCCTTTAGGAACATTCCCAAGTAGAGACTATAGGAACTGATTCTTGCAGCAAGCATGGAAGCTTGGAAGACTCTACGTCCAAAAGCATCCAGGGTTCTGCACTCACATCCTGGAGGATTAGAGGCATGTCTTTTTGCACTTCTGATCCTTCTCGTAGCTGACTCCACAACAATAGAGTGGTGAGGAAGCTGAGTCTTATGGAACCCAGGACAAGGAGGGACTCGATACATAGTATCCAGTCTACAAAAATGAGGAGAGGTGGTAAGAGGTGTTTCCCACATCCTCAACATGAGATCATATAGAATCTCATGAATGGGTAAGGTAGCTGCCTCCTTAGGAGTTTTGGGATATTGTAAAATTTCAAACTCCTTGGCCCTTGGCTCTGTTTCAGGGGCCACAGTAATGGACAGGCCCCGAGCCACCTCCCTGATGAAGTCTTGGAAGGACATGTCCTCTGGAGGAGACATCCTACGTTTAGGGGAGGAGGACTCCTCTGGAAGAAGCATCGCTGCATCGACAGAACTTTCAGAATCCTCAGTATCGTCTGTCTGGATGCTCCTACAGAGCCCGATACCCGTACCGACCAAGGTCGGTACCGGGAATAACCGGTACCAGAGAATCGGTATCGGAGGGCATCGGGGGACAGAGTACCGGCATAGCAGACACCGATGCCGATGCTATCGGTACCGGTACCGGTGGAGTTGTCTGTTGCGGTACCAAGGGCATCGATGCCGCAAGGAAAGCCGCCAGACTGCGTTCCATTGTCAGAATTCTCTGGTCCATGGACGCCACCAATGCCTGGATGTCAGTACCGGTGGAGACCACCGGTACCCCAGAGCATGGCACCAGGAGATCTGTCGAGGCTGAGATATCTAGAACATCCTGGAACCCCGATAATGCTTTGGAAGCCGAAGCCTCCCGCCGGGGTAATTTTGCCGGTGCAGAATCCTCGAGGGCAACGCCAGAGGCATCTCGATGCTTAGGAGATCTACCCTTCGAGGACCGGCTGGATTTATGTTTAGTTACCTGAGATCCACGGGAGGAAGAAGCAGCCCTGGAAGACGTCGATGCCACCGAAGCCGCATCAGAGGGAAACAGGGTACTGAGCTTGGCAGCTCGTTTCTGCCGACCTCTTTTAGACATCATGGCACAGGACACACAATCCGTGATGGAGTGGTCAGGTCCTAAACATTTTAAACACCATTCATGGGTGTCGGTGACAGAGATGGTACCGCCACACTTGGTGCACTTTTTAAACCTTGAAGCAGGTTTTTCCATGTTGAGGAAAAGGTTTTTGGGCCTAAGGCCCAAAAAAGGCGCATGCACCAGAAGAAAAGGAAAAAATAATTTTTTTTGTTTTTGTTTTTACAGAAATAAGAAAGACAGACCGGCGGTACCAGTAGAGCGTCGAAGAAGGCAGACGCGACCACAAAAAGAAATAAATAAAAAAACTTCTTCTGCGATGATAGGAAACACGACCTGCTGGCTCCACGGAAAAAGAAGAACTGGAGAGAGGCAGTTGGGAAAGGCGGGAAGGCAGCACGCAGGCGCTGTGGGATGCCCCCAAAAGTGTTCTGATTGGACACTGGGGAGCGTTCCTGCACGGGCTCCGTCGGTACCGACGATACCCATATGTGATGACTACATTCCTGCTTGTTCCTGGAGATAATTTCTTTACGGAAAGAGTAGTGGATCTGTGGAATGGTAAAAAGGGGACTGTTGTAGTTGTTGATATGGAAGGACAGACTAGATAGGCCATGTGGTCTTTTTCTGTCGTCATATTTCTATGTTTCTATCTTACTTTTAGTGCTGCTGGAGGTGTGAAAGCTTGGTTCCTAGTGATGAAAAGCGCCTCAGTTTTCATGAAGTTTATTCTGAGGTTTGAGTGTGGAGCCAGTCGGTGACATCATCTAAGCAGGTAGTTAGTGGTGAGAAATCCGGCTGGTCGGTTGAGAATGGCATGTAGAGTAGCACGTCATCGGCGTATACGAGGCATGAGATGTCGAAGGAGGGGGTAAGTACAGAGATGGGCTGCATATATATGTTAAAGAACTGCGTCGAGAGAAAGGAGCCCTGTGGTACTCCCTGTTCTTGCTGGAACGGTTTGGAGGTCATGGGGCCGGTCCGTACATGTTGCCATCTGTCCGACAGGTATGATTTGCACCAGCTTAAGGCTGTGTCCTGGATCCCTTTCTCTGCAAGGCGCCCTAGAAGCAGTTCATGGTCAACGGAGTCGAATGCTGCGGCAATGTCCAGGAAGATTAGGGCTATCCTTGTCTGCTGTTGTTCAATCCAGTGATTAGTGTGCTGAAGAGGGTGGTCAGGAGCGTCTCAACTCTGATTCCCTGAATCCGTGTTGGCATGGATCGAGGGGAGTGGTGGTCTCAATATGGTGTTGGATTTGTTGTTGGACGATCTTTTCAATTATTTTGGCCATTAGTGGGATGCTTGAGATTGGCCTGTAAGAGTCCACCTCCTGGGGGGTCAAGTTTGCAGTTTTTTTTTAGGAATGGTCTAATGGATGTTTGCTTCAAGCTTCGTGGGAATGAGCCCGTTGAGAAGGATAGATCGATGAGTTTGGCCAGGAATGGGCTAAATTCCTTGCGCAGTGTTTTTATCCAGAACACTGGGTAGGGATCGTTTGGCGCTGTGGTGATGTTAATAGCAGTGATAGTGTCTTCGATGCTTTTCTCTGATGGTGTTGAAAAGGTGGATAGTGGCATTGGGTGGCGTGATCCGTGCACAGAGGTGGGTGGTGTAGTTCTGTCAGTCATTCTTGCTTTTTTTTTTTTTTTTGGTAGCCTAAACGGACAGTAGAGCCTTGGGGGGATGGAGCTGGATTCTAACCCCCAAACAGATGCCGGAGTACAGATGGCTGAAGTTGCTGTTGCGTCGGGAATCCCCATCCAGACAGTGAGATATGAATGTGTGGATAGAAGACCACATTGCAACCCTGCAGATCTCTTCCATGGAGACAGAACACAAGTTGGTCACCGATGTAGCCATGGCTCTGATACTGTGAGCTGTGACATGACCATCAAGGCTCAGGCCAGTCTGGGCATAAGTGAAAGAGATGCAGTCTGCCAGCCAAACTGAAACAGTGCATTTGGAAATGGCAGCCCATAGCTTTCTGGAGTCAAAAGAGAAACAGCTGGATGGACTTTGTGGACCTTCGTGCACTCTAGGTTCACTTGCAGTCCAGTGTGCCCAATATTACTTCTCCTCCACAGTGGTGAGGCCTCGGAAAGAAAGTTGTCAGAATGACCGATTGAGGTGGAAAACCGATACCACCTTCAGGAGGAATAGAGGATGAGTGCGCAGGACCACTCTTATGATGGAACCTGGTGTACGGTGGACAAGCCACTAGAGCTTGGAGCTAACACGGTGTTTCTTACATAACCGCCACTAGGAACAAGACCTTCTAGGGCAAGAGTGTCAAAGGGACGTAACAAGAGCTGCGCCAGAACCACATTGAAGTCCCAAGCTACTGCTGGAGGCTTGAAGGGAGGAAGAAGCCTCGCATGAAGCAGAACCACTAATGGCTGAATCAATACGGTTTTCCCCTACAAACGGTGATGGTAGGCCCCAATTGTGCTGAGGTGGACCCTGGTGGAGTTGGACTTGAGACCTGACACAAAGAGGTGTAGGAGGTACTCAAGACATCTGTCGACAGAACAATTAAATGGACTGAAAGCACAGTTACTTACCTGTAACAGGTGATCTCTGGAACAGCAGGAATTAGTCTTCACATATGGGTACGTCGGCGCCAACGGAGCCCGCACGGAAATGCTCCTCAGCACAGCATCCAATCAGAAAGCCTTTGGGAGCATCCCTTGCGCCTGCGCGGTGACTTCCCGCCTTTCCCACTGCCTCTCCCCAGTTGAGTTTCATAGCTGAGACAGAAGGAGAGAAAGAGGAAAGGAAATAGATAGATACAACTCCTAGGGGAGGTGGGTGGGTTGTGAAGAGTAATTCCTGCTGTTCCGGAGATCACCTGTTACAGGTAAGTAACTGTGCTATCTCCAGGAACAAGCAGGAATGAGTCTTCACATATGGGGACTCCCTAGCTGTGGGTGCCAGGGGAGATCCCATAAAATGCGTATCCCTGGAACAGGACGGCATTTCCCAAACCTGGATCTCCGGCATCCCCTGGGGGATGGAGGGTAGGAGCTGAATAGAGCAGAGCTGTAGAGGAACAGCGAATCTAAAGACTACAGGGAAAAAAGTCTTTAGAAGGTATGTCAAGTATCATCAAAATATTTAATGAACTAGCACAATATAGAGCTTATCTACTGGATTGTAGGAAGTAGACTGTAGATGCAGTAGAGGAATCTTCAAGGTGACTCCACAGCAGTGAGGAAGAAGTTCCAATCTGGAATGGGCAGGTGACCCAGGTGTCAACCGGGGCAGGAGAAGATCGGCAGGTCTCCAATGAAAAGCTTTATGGGAAAAGCTGAGAACTCATTTAGGTACAGAGTCATAAACATTGAGGACTAAAAGAAGAAGACTGACCGATCTGGAAAATTAGCCCAGTCCGGAAGGGAAGAGAGGGTATGTAAAAAAGCCCCTATTCCCAAGGAGAACAGAAGTGTACTCAGGAACACTGAAGATGTACACTGTCCTTCCTAGCTGTTAAGCGATAGGAAGACATTGAAGTTTGAGACTGCACAGATAGGGAGATGTATGACAAAAATAGAAGCTGTTGACGTCACAGCAGTAATGGTTAGTATAACCCGTCCCAGTCACTGAGCCGTATGATAATAGGCAAGTTGACTGTCCGGACCCCATAAGAAAATAAAAACCTAAGCACCGACAGTCAGGGAGATAGGTAGACATAGGGTGCTATGGACATCTCCCAATATGTGTATGTGTGTATATATATATATATATATCTGGAAGACATACATATCTATACCTATGAGAATATATGTATGTAGACAAGTAGTTTTATATATATATATATCTACATATAGACATGTAGATAGATATATGTATAGACAGAGGTGGGATGGCTGACGCCCACCCAGGGTACAAAAACATGTATGCCCACATACATAAAAATAATTTTTCAGAATACATGCCTGCAACTGAGCCACAGAAAAAAACATTCACATGGGGAATGTGATGGGGAAAAATTCATCCAATAATAGGGGGTGAGACCCACCTGAAGAAATATATAGAATCGATTTCTGTGGAGCAGGAATGTAGGTCAGTGGAAGAACCAGTATGGTTGCGTGAAAAACAGAGGATAACAGCAGTCTGGCAAGAGTACGTCAGCAGTACTTTAGGACTCTGATACGTCCAAAGGACAAGAAGAACGCATAGATGAAGATACCAGAGTGACCCAGCCAAGGGGTTCAGGGGTATCATGTACGATAAAGGAGTATGCGTTGTCCAAGTGGAGTAGAAAAACATAATGCCAAGATGTAAGGAACAGGAGCATATTCCGGTCAGATTGGGAACTCCGTGGACATTCACGCAGAAAAGCTTGTCTGCTGTATATGAAAGACCCTCAGAGACAAAGGTCAATGCTCTGTAGTAAGGGCCCAGAGTAGAAGCTTCTCTGAAGGTTGCCTAGAGCATTGTGCAGGAAAATTATAAGATAAAACTGACAGAAGTCAGGCGTGTTGCCACATCCGAGGAAAGGATTTGGCTAGAAGAAGATAAGCTGCAGTGAATAGTATTATGCAAGATAGTTGCAAGCAGCTTGCAATGAGCATTAAAGTAATCACTGGAACTCCTGCATATACAGCAACTGAACAAAACAACAGAGGGGATTCTCCTGTAGAAAACAGAGAGAAAACAGAGAGAAAACAGACAAAGGCAGCGGAGAGAATCTCCGTCCCTGTCCGATGAGTTGTTCAGAGCACGCAGTGAAGGAAAAACAAACAGGCTACACTGGAAGAAAAAAAGTGTTTCAGTATGGCACCAACTCAAGCAGGGGAAACCCTGGAAGAGAGGGGGTTGGAAAGTGACTTACCATAGGGTAAGGCAGCTGAAGGAAAAGATGTCCATATGGGGACAGAAACTATCATGGGATAGTTGTGACCTCCCTTCGTGGTAGTAAGAATGGGAGAATTCTGCAACCCATGGACAAAAGTATCCGAGAGCATAGCATACTGGAAAAGAAACCAGTGTAGAGTTTGAAGAATAAACTTCTGCTAAGGGGAAGTTAACTGTAGATTGCAATACACAGGAACCTATGGTTGCTGGTTATGAGCAGACTGGGTAGAGTCTGGAGACTTCAGACTAGGATGAGATGTCCCTTGCTTGGGTACACCGGGAGGATTGGCAGAAGAAGGATGAAACTTTCTCTTCTTCGGGAAAGAAGGTTTGGTAGGACATTTCCTACATCCTGGGGAAAAAGAAGGCTTAGGATGGTTTCCAGAACTAGGAAAGTCAGTGGAGCAACGAGCAACCTGACGTAAAGCTTCTCTATTGAAAAGATTGTCTCCAGTACAAGGAGAATTACCCAGTGTATGTTTTGCCCATCTGCTCAAGTCTGAAGCCTGCAGCCACGCTGTACGACGAGCTCCAATGGCAATAGCAGAGGATCTGCTAACAGACTCAAAAGAGTCTAGAGAAGCACGAGAAAGGAACCAAGAGATATTCCTGCTATGATTAAGAAGCAAGGAATAGTCAGAGGCCTTGGGTTCTGACAAAAAAGGAGACAAAAAAGAGATAACTTCTCTGTGACCTCCTGAAGTGTGAGACTCATATAAAAAATATATGAAATAATTCTTGAAGTCAACATAGAAGTTTGGAAGGTTTGACGTCCAAAGGCATCAAGTGCTTTAGATGCACGACCTGGTGGGAAAGAAGAATGCTTCTTCTTGCTTCTGACCTTCCTCATTGCTGATTCCACTACAATGGAATGATGTGGAAGTTGGCTTTTCTGAAACCCCGGAGAGGGAGGCACCTGATACAGAACATTCATGGCTGTAGAAGGCGCAGGAACCTTTAAAGGTGATTCCCAAATCCTCAGAAGGTGGTCCTGCAAAGGAAGCATTATGGTTTCCTTTTCTGCAGGATCTTGGTCAAGAGTAGGACCAGGAATAGGAATGGCAAGAAAGGCTGCCATGTCAAGGAGAAATTTCTGAAAAGAAGGATCTCCCAGAGGAACTATTCCTGGGTAGGCTGAGGTTGAATGAGCAGCGTGAACACCAGAAGACCTACTGGACTGGTGCATAAAAAGAATCCTGCTAGATGGAGAACGATACTGACAGTTCTGATTCGAGGCAGTTAGTACTGCGTCGTCAGTTCCCGGTATCGATTCCAAGCTAGGCATAGAAAGGATCGATGGCACCGATGGAACTGCAGGAAACGACGTCGACACCGGTACCGGCATCGGGGATGGTAATGCCATTGTAGCAGGTATCGGAGGTTGCCGAAGCGGTGCCGAGGTAACCAGAGAGCTTTGGTGATTATCCCCGGTATGGCGTAGTCGGAGGCGACATGGATCGGCTCCGAAACGTGTCGGGACCAAGTCATCTAGACTGGATATGGATTCCAGACTGAGCATCTAACCGAGTGTCGGTGGTGGAATCGGTGATGCCGCTACCTGAAGGTCAATCGGAATCGTATCGATCGGTACCGAAGGCACCGAGGATGACGCCCGGTGAAGAGAGGAACACTCGACACCGGCGCCGATGTCAGGGTATCGGTACCGCTCGAAGCCGGTACCCCCCCAAGCATGGCGTAGATAAAGGAAAGCCCATCCGGGGCGCATCAGTCGGCCCCGAAGGTACCCAGGGCACCAGATGACGATCCCCGGTGAAGAGTGGAACACTAGACACCGATGCAGACGCCGGGGCATCGTACCGCTCGACGCCGGTATCAACCCCGCGGTTGGCTGGGATACAGGAAATCTAGACCGGGTCGTATCGATCGGCCCCGAAGGCACCGAGGGCTCCCGACGACGATCCCTGGTGAAGAGCGGCGGTACCGGTATCGGCGGGAAAGACAGCCGCGACCACAGGAAAACAAGAAATTAAGGATTTTAAAGAAAAAAGTTTCTGCAGTGACAGGAGGTACGTCCTGTTGGCTCCGCGGAAAAACGAAAACTGGGGAGAGGCAGTGGGAAAGGAGGGAAGTCACCGCGCAGGCGCGAGGGATGCTCCCAAAGGCTTTCTGATTGGATGCTGGGGAGCATTTCCGTGCGGGCTCCATCGGCGCCGACGTACCCATATGTGAAGACTCATTCCTGCTTGTTCCTGGAGATTGCCTGTGCTGCGCACCATAAAGCAAATCTCTTCCATTTGAAAGCATAAGATCATCTTGTCGAGGCCTTCCTAGAGGCCAACAGAATGTCTGTTATACCATTGGGCAGGTTAAGAGACAGGACTAGTCTCTCAACATCCAAGGATTTGACAGTGGGGTGCAGCAGCCTTCTGTCCTCCTGTGATATAAGTCCAACTGCAAATGTTCCCACTGGGAGAGTTGAAGCAGAAGGGAAATCATGGCTGCCTGGGCCAATACGGCACAATGAGGATCATCAACCTCCTGTCTGTCTGGAGTTTCAGCAAGGTCTCCGCTATGAGAGGATGTGTGTATAGCAAGGTGCACAAGGTAATCCTGGAAGAGAACTGATCCACTTAGGCAATGAGTGGTAAACGGATCCATCGAGGGGGTATCCAGCTTACGAAATATCTGGACTGCGACATCCCCATCCAGAGTCCACTTGTGCAGCTGGAGAATGCAGCTCAGCTGGTTTGCCAGGACATACTACTCCTCTGGCAGATATGTGGCCCATAACTCCATACCATGAGCAATGACAAAGTTTTCACAACCAGACCACCTCCCAGCACATGAGATATGACCCCTGTCCCCTTGCTTGTTTATATAGTACATCACGACCTGATTGTCGATCTGAATCAGAACAATCTGGTTGGCCAGGCAATTCCAGAAAGCCTTGAGGGCATTCGCTACAACTCAATTTAAAAAAAACTGATTGGCGCAGGCTCTCGCTTGGACTAGATGCCTTGAGTGTGAAGGCCATCCAGATGTACTCCCCAACCCAGCTTGGATGCATCCGTAGTCAGTGTCTTCTGCGGTGGTGCCTTCTGAAAAGGGAGGCCCTTAAGCAGGTTCCAAGGATCCAACCACCAATGCAGGGACTGGACAAGGAGTACGGTGACCACCTCCTGGTCCCAGAGGTGGCTGGTGGCCTGTCTCCAGAGTACTCAGTGTCCACTGGGAATGTCTTATCGACAGATGAGTTAGGGGAGTGACATGCACTGTAGAGGCCATTGGCCAAGCAGTCTCATCATCCCATGAACCATTGTCTGCCGACTCCACTGGGTATTGCAGACCAAAGCCGTCAATCTCTGGAGTCAGTCCAGCAGGAAGAGAGACCTTGTTTGAGTTGTGTCGAGGAGAGCCCCTATGAACTCCAGTTGTTGGGTCGGCTGAAGGTAGGACTTTGGGTAATTTGACAACACTCAACAGCTCTAGCAGCTGGATGGTCAACTGGGTCGAGTGCCGGACTCAGTCTGGAGTGGTGCTTTTTATGAGCCGGTTGTCCGGGGAAGGGAAGACAAAATCCCCCCAGTGTTCAGAGATAGGCTGCTACCACTGCGAGGTACTTTGTGAAGACTTGGAGTGCTGAGGCCAGTCTGAAGGACAAACTGAAAGTGCTGTCTTCTGAGGATGAATCAGATATTTCTGGTGGGCAGGATGGATCGATATGTGGGTATACATATTTTTAAGATCCAGGGAGCATAACCAAACATCTTTCTAAAGATAAGGGAGCAGGGTCCCTAGAGAGGCCATCTTGAACTTCTTGCGCCAGGACGGTACCGAGGTCTCTGAGGTCCAGGATGGGCTGAGCTGAACCCCACCCCTCTCCCCATATCTTCTTAGGGACCAGAAAGTACCTGAAGTAAAATCCCTGTCCATGGACTCGATGGTGAGATCAGCCAGAAGAGTGGATATTTCCCCCTGAAGGTTTACATGTAGAGGGTTGAGGGGGAAACACCTCTGGGGAGTAATGAGGTATCAGCTTGGCAAAGTGCAATACGTAGCCACTTTGAACTATTTGTAGAGCCCACGTATCCGAAGTGATGACAGGCCACCCATGGGCAAAGAGTAAGCCGTCCACCCAATGGAGGATTCCCCTCTGTAGTCACCAGTAGACTGGCTCTGCTCTGAAGGAACCAGTCAAAACCCCATCCCCAGCCTGGGTTCTGGGACAGGCTGAGCCTTTTGAGGCTTCTCTCGACATTGTGGGCGAGAAGCCTGTGACCTTTACTGGGAGGCTTGAGGGCCAAAAAAGTACCTGTGCTTACACAGGTAGTAGGCTGCCATCTGACCTCCCCCCTGATACTTTCTGCAATAAGGATCGGACATGCATCGAGAGCCTGGTGAGGGTGATGTGCTGCTTCTCTAAGACACCAGCTTTTTCCTCCATCTGCTCTCCGAAGAGGTCCTCTCCCCAGCACATCTACCAGCATATTTTGCACTGACTGTTCCATGTCAGAAGACTGAAGCCATCTCTCAAAGGCATCATACGTCGCCCTGACCAGGAACTTCAAGCAGTCTTTGCCATGGCCCACCAGGGTACAATAATGCTCCAGTTTCTCTGGAAGGAGGAAAGGGCACAAGTCGGTGAGATCACTCATGTCCTTCAGGAAAATGCTCATGTAGAGCTGGTAAGAGCACTCTAGCCATGGAGCTCTGGAAGCACCTTCTGCTGAAGGAGTCCAATATCCGAGCCTCCCTACCTGGAAGTGTCGAGGAATGAGTGAGTCTTGGTGTTCCTAATCGTTTTAAGGATGGACTCCACCACTAAGGAATGGTGCAGTAGCTGAGGCTTCTCGAAGCCTGGGCCTTTTGAACCTGGTACATCGTGTCCAACCTTCTACTGACCCAAGGCACAGTGAGGGGGTTCTCAAACATCCTAATTTGCAGACTTTATAGGATACAGTGCACCATCAGAGTCACTGCTTCCTTAGAAGTCAGAGTACGGGAGGATTCTCAATCTCCTCTGCCCTGGGCTCATCCTCTGTCTCCAAGGAAAATGGGATGTCTTGGCTATATCCCTCATGAAGTCCTGAAGGACATGCCCTCTAGTGTTTCAGGTACTGTTCTTCACTGGTTTCACTCCTTTCTCTTTAACCGTTCTTTTACTGTTGTCTCCGGATCTTCCTCCTCTGCTCCCACCCCCCTCACCTGTGGTGTGCCCCAGGGATCTGTTCTTGCCCCTCTTCTTTTTAATGTTTTCTTGGCTCCTCTTGCACTGGTTGTTCAGCAATTTAGTATCTCCGCGTATTATTACGCGGATGATATTCTTTTTGTACTTCACACTGATTCTCTTAACCCGGATATTACACCTCTTAATAACTGTCTTTCCGCCGTTGCATCTTGGTTCTCCTCTAATTATCTACATGTTAATCCTTCCAAATCGTTTGCCACTTGGTTTACTCTGGGGAGCACCCTCTCACCCACGTGTGCACCAATCTTCTCTTCCCAACCTATTCCTCTGGTCTCTTCTTTCTGCTATCTCGGTGTGGTTCTTGACTCTGCTCTTTCCTTCCGGGAACATATTTCTTCAGTAGTTCAACGCTCCTTTTATTCTCTTAAACAATTACGAGCTGTCCGCCCCTTTCTCTCTTCTTCTGCACTAGCTACACTTCTACTTTCCCTAGTAATATCTCGGCTTGACTATTGTAACGTTGTCTTGGCAGGTCTTCCAAAATCCCAAATTACTCGAATTCAACGCATCCAAAATACCGCAGTCCGTCTCCTCACTCACGCTTCCCGGTTCGATCACCTCACTCCTCTTCTTCAACAACACTGGTTACCGGTACCTTTCCGCATCCACTTTAAGATTCTTGTTTTTGTTCACAGGGCTCTCTATGTAGGTACTCCTCTCTACCTTGCCGATCAGGTTCGCTTCCACACCCCTCATCGTTCACTCCGTTCTATTCACCTCAATCGCATGTTTCTTCCCCCTCCCTCACATGCCCACCTGGAATCCACTCGCTCATCCGCTTTCTACTTCTTGGGGCCACGACTATGGAATTCGCTCCCTCTTACCCTCCGCACTGAAACCTCTCTCCAGCACTTTAAAACAAAGCTCAAAACCCATCTATTTATTACAGCATTTAACCTTCCCCCATAGACCCCACCCTTGTGTTTGTTTCCCTACGCTGCAGCTTAGCCCACTCCCTACGTCCTGCCCCTCTGTCTGCCTTCTTTTACATTTATAATTGCTTTTATGTCACAGTTTTAAGCCTTTCCTCCTTATACTTTTAATACTTGTATTTGTCCTTAGTCTCCCCCCATATACCTTGCTCTTGTGTTTGTCCTTCTTTTCATATCTGTCTCCCCGCCCCACCCTATTACCATGTCTTTGTCTATTTGTTTGCTGACTTCCTCTCTCCTATTCTGTCTGATTTGATGGCGTTCTTTTCCTAACTTCTCGCAGCCTGTAAATTTTAATTGTGAACCGCCCAGATGCCTATTTTGGTGTGGGCGGTATATCAAATTTTAATAAAACATAAACATAAACATATGTGGAGGGGAGGGGTTTGATGGAAGCTCAAGGGATATGGCCTTCGACAGGTTCTCCGATTCCACATCAGTAACCCAGCCATCAGAGTCAGATTCAGAGAGGAAATCCACCTCAGACTCTGCCCTGAACTCCCTCCAGCCTTGAGGGGAGTGGGAGCATCAACAGGATCGATGATGCAGAGTGGTTTCGGGGCTTTGTCGGGACATCGGAACCTGATCCACTTGAGCAAGAGATGGCCCCCCACTGGAAACTGGCGTCTGATCTCTTCGATGCTCTGATGTTGTCTCTGCAGGCAGAGCATGCATTTTGAGGATTGGCTGTATAGTGTCGAAGACGATGCCCTGGGCACCGAAGGATCAGCCAGCTGTTTCTCAAGCATCAATGCAATGTGAGCCTTGAGTGTCTGAAAGCATTCCTCCATGGCTGATGAATCAGTCGGCTTTGGGGCCTGAACAACTTTGAACAATATCTCCAGCATCCCCGCAGGGGTATCAACATGGCCTCCATCATCAGGAGTCGGTTAGTGCCCCTCAAACTATGGAGATAGAATCCTCTCTCCAGGGCACCTTGGTCGGCCATTCGCAGCCATCACTCTTGACACCACATCAGGAAAGACTGACACCAATGCACATGGGGTTTCACCCAGTGCTCGGAAGGGTCTGCCTTTGAAGCAGAGTCAAGGTCTTTGATTCCATGCGGAGATTGATCGATGACCGATGCTGCAGGGCACTATGGGCCCTCAGCTCCGATTGAGTCCAGGTACCTCTCGATGCACCTTCGGCAAAACCAAGGTGAGCCATCGAGACCAATGCCGGTGCTGAAGATGCTGAATCAGACCTCCGGTCAAAAAGGGATTCTCTCTGCTTCTCTCGACCCTTCAGCCCTCTCCTTGTCATCTGCAAGTAAAAACTGCAAGAGGGCTGGTAATTGTGACCCAGAAACTGGAGGCACCAGTTGTGTTTGTTGGTGACAGACATGGTCCTGGAACATTTAGTGCTTTTCTTGAACCCGCTGGCTGGTTTCTGGAACATGTCTGGGAAAATAGCCATGGCAAAATCAAACAGCTTGATTGCTATCAGAAGCCCAGCAGGGTGGTGGGAAAAATGAGAAAATAAAGGTATTAAAAAAAAAAAAAAAGCGCTGGAAAAGAGGCGGAATCTTGATCAACGGACCTGACACTACCGATAGCAGGCAGAAAAGCAGAGGGGAAAAAAAACAGAACGTTTACCGGCCGATGACCGATTCATGTCTATGGGGCTCCATGGAAAACAGATTGGGGAAGATGGTGCTGCAGCAGACGAGAAGACAAGCACACAGGAGCCTCCAAAAACCTTCCAATAGAAGCTGGGGAGCGTTCCTGCGCAGAGGCTCAAGTCTGTGAGGTCACTCATAATGACTTCATTCCTGCTTGTCCATGGAGAAATGAACCTTCCATTCTTCTCTGAGAGAGGAGTCCTGTGTACTGCGTGTTTTGATTGTTAGCACAGAATGCCTCTCGCTGTATCTTCCCTTATAAAAGCTTTACAAATGCATTTATCTGGGCTTCACCTCCTGTCCCAATATGGGATAGCAGGAACCTCTGCATGAGAAAAGCTGCTGGAAAAGCGTGAAAAGCCACCATAGTCCCCCCATCCCCACCTTACTGTGCTGAAAAGAGCAATATAACAGGAGGTCAGGAAGAAGATACTAACACCATAACCCTTCTTTCTTAGCCTAGCACTTCCAAGAGCCAGCTTGTAAGCAAGAATCAATCTACCCGAGGTATGGGCCCCTGCAACATAAGTTTGGGCCATGCTGGAAGACACCACAGAGTGTCCACTGTTAACCAGATCAGATCCACATACCATGGTCTCTGAGGCCAGTCTGGTGTGGTCAGAATCAGCTGACCAGCATGTGACTCAATCTGTTGGTGAAGGCGCCTTATGAGGGCCCAGGTGGGGAAGATATATAGAATCCCACCCCTTGGCCAGACATGAACCAGTGTCCATGACCACAGAGATCCATTCTCTCCAGCTGAAGAACTGGGATGCCTTTGCATTGCTGGCAGTTGCGAGCTCCATGATCAGCTCGCCCCAGAACCTGACCATTCTGTCGAAGACTGCAGGATTGAGGGACCACTCTCCCTGGTCCAGTTGATGACTACTCAGAAAAATCGGCCTGCACATTTTTGCTTCCTGCCACATGGGCCGCTGAGAGCGCCAGAAGGTTTGCCTCCACCCAACTCAGGATGGGGCCAACCTCGTCCTCGAGTAGGATACTGCCGGTACCATTCTGGCAATTGATGTATGCCATCATGGTGGCATTGCTAGAGAAAACTCATGCTGCCCTCCCCTGAAGGAGCAGCTGAAAGAACAGGAGGGCCAAGAACACCATTTATTTCCAAGTGGTTCATGGACCACGAGCTCTCATCAGAGGTCCATCGGCCCAGCGTGACTTAAGCTTTGCAGTGTACTCCCCATCTGGTGAGGCTGGCATCTGTGGTCAGCAGCACCAATGGCATGCCTGTTAGCAAATTGTTCTAGACAAGCCACCACCAAAGTGCCACTCTGGTGACCAACAGACAGATCAACCTCCGAGAATGCATACTTCTGAGGAGACCACCGTGACAGTAGAGAGCTCTGCAAAAGGGTGCATGTGGGCTTGTGATCAGGAGATCAGCTTTAGCGTGGCAGCCATTGAGTCCAACAGCTGAGGGTAATGCTAAGCCAGGGGGGCTGCCATCTGCAAAAACTGATGTATCCAACGACCCTGTAGCTTCTGTGCTTGGTCACTGGACAAGGAAACAATGCCTTTTGCAGTCTGAAACCGCACCCCTGGATACACCAGGTCCCGAAACGGCTGTAAGCTGCTCTTGGCAAAGTTGGTTACCCAACTCAGCCATTGAAGGCAATTGATCACGTGCTGGGTTGATCGTGGATTTCCTTGGACAACTTTGCACGTACCAACCAGTCATCTAGGTAAGGATGAACCAGCACCCTTTTGCACCACAGAGCCACTGCCACAACCACCATGACCTTGGTAAACATCCAAAGGGCCATGGCCAAACCAAAAAGCATCACCTGAAACTGGAAGTGCCCCATGGGAACTGCAAAGCACAGGAACCTTTCATGCTCCAGGCGAACGGTGCTATGCAGATACACCTCTGTTAGATCGAGCATCGTGAGGAACTTGCCTCTCCTCATTGCAACAATGATGGAGCATAGGGTCTCCATGTGCAAGTGCAGTACGTGCTTCATGTCCAACATATGGTGAAAAGTGCCCTACTTTTTGGGACCATGAAATAAATGGAGTATTGACCATGACCGGCTTGGTTGGATGGGATCTTGACCCCTGCTTCCAGCTAAAAAGGCACCTGTAAGGTCTCGGACCACTTTCACCTTTGCTGGGGCCTTGCAGGGGGACATCAGAAAGGCATCCGTTATAGTTGGTGATTCGATCATTAGGCATGTAGATAGCTGGGTGGCTGGTGGACGTGAGGATCGCCTGGTAACAGGCCTGCCTGGTGCGAAGGTAGCGGACCTCACGCGCCACCTAGATAAGGTCTTAGATAGTGCTGGGGAGGAGTCTGCTGTCTTGGTACATGTTGGTACCAATGACATAGGAAAATGTGGTAAGGAGGTTCTGGAGGCTAAATTTAGGCTTTTAGGTAGGAAGTTGAAATCCAGAACTTCCAGGGTAGCGTTCTCCGAAATGCTTCCCGTTCCACGTGCAGGACCCAAAAGGCAAGCAGAGCTCCAGAGTCTCAATGCGTGGATGAGACAATGGTGCAGAGATGAGGGTTTTGGATTTGTTAGGAACTGGGGAACATTCTGGGGAAAGGAGAGGCTCTTCCAAAGGGATGGGCTTCACCTTAACCGGGATGGAACCAGGCTGCTGGCATTAACCTTTAAAAAGGAGATAGAGCAGCTTTTAAACTACATAATAGGGGAAAGCCGACAGTCACCCAAGAGCGGATGGTTCGGAAGAATGTATCCTTGAAGGATACTACCAAAAGCAGAGAGGTTCCAAAAAAGAGTAAAGTAGCCCAAATGCCCTCAAGTATGGAGCAGAGAGAGCTTAAAGATCCCAAATTACCCATGTCTACCAACAGCCAATCTAATATGAATAAAATATGGTCTCTAAAATGCTTGTATGCAAATGCTAGAAGTTTAAAAAATAAGATGGGAGAGTTAGAATATATAGCACTAAATGAGAGGTTAGATATGATTGGAATATCAGAGACATGATGGAAGGAGGACAACCAGTGGGACACTGATACCTGGATACAAACTATATCGTAATGAAAGAGCTGATCAAATTGGTGGAGGAGTTGCGCTCTATGTTAGAGAGGGTATTGAGTCAGAAAGGATTAAAGTTCTGCAGGAAACAAAATTTGCTGTAGAATCTCTATGGATTGAAATTCCATGTAAAAAGGGGAAGGCAATGGCAGTGGGGGTGTACTATCGAGCGCCTGGCCAGAATGAACAAATGGATGATGAAATGCTCAAAGAAATCAAGGAAGCTAACAAACGTTATAGCGCAGTAATAATAATGGGTGATTTCAATTACCCCAGTATCGACTGGGTCACTGTCATGGCAGGACATGCTAGGGAGATAAAGTTCCTAGATGACATAAATGACTGCTTCTTGGAGCAGCTGGTTCTTGAACCGACCAGAGGGGAAGCCATATTAGACCTAGTCCTTAGTGGAACACCAGATCTAGTGCAAGAGATAAGGGTGTAGAGGCCACTTGGCAATAGTGATCATAGCATGATCACCTTTGATTTAATTAGTGGAGGAGGGATAGTAAGGAAATCCATAGTACTACCTTTTAACTTTCGAAAGGGAGACTATGATAAAATGAGGAAAATAGTTAAGAAAAAACTAAAAGGAGCAGTTGCAAAGGTTAAAGACTTACCTCAAGCTTGGGTGTTGAAAAATACTATCTTGGAAGCCCAGACCAGCAGTATTCCACGCTTTAAGAAAAGTGGAAGGAAGTCCAAAAAACCTGACAGCATGGTTTAAAGGGGAGGTCAGAGAGGCTGTTGCCAAAAAAGCATCTTTCAGGAAATGGAAAAAAGAGCCAAACGACGAAACCTGGAAACAGCACAAGCACTGGCAAGTCAAATGCAAGGCATTGATAAAGCAGGCAAAGGGAGAATTTGAGAAGAAGCTTGCTGCGGAAGCAAAAACGCGAAATAAAGATTTTTTCAAGTACATTCGTAGCAAAAAACCTGTGAGAGTCAGTTGGTCCATTAGATGATAGAGGAGTTAAAGGGGCACTAAGAGGCGACAAGGTGATAGCGGAGAGACTGAATGAATTCTTTGCTTCGGTCTTTACTGAGGAAGATGTAGGGATGTTACCCATGACTGAAGTGATATTTAAAGGTGCGGAAGAATTGAAGGAAATATCGATACATTTGTTTGAGACAATGGGTGACCAGGGAGTTGGACTGAGGGAGAGCCCTAGATGTGGTGTATTTAGATTTTAGTAAAGCCTTTGACACCATTCCGCACAGGCGACTTATAAACAAATTGAGCATCATAGGGATGGACCCTAAAGTCACTGCTTGGGTTAGAAATAGGTTGAGTGGGAGGCGACAAAGAGTACAGGTAAACAGAGCTCACTCTGAGGAGGAAGTTACCAGTGGTGTGTCCCAGGGATCTGTCCTTGGTCCGATTCTTTTTGTTAGTGATATTGCAGAAGGGCTGTCGGGTAAGGTTTGCCTCTTTGCCAACGATAAAATCTCCAATAGACACCCAAGAAGATGTAGATAACATGAGGGGGGACCTAGCTAAGCTTGAAGAATGATCTAGAATTTGGCGGCTGAAATTTAATGTTAAAAAATGCAAGGTCATGCATTTGGGCTGCAGTAATCCAAGGAAGCGATATAATATAGGGGGTGAAGTACTTCTGTCCACAAAAGAAGAATGGGACCTAGGCGTGATTGCGTCTGATGATCTTAGAAAGGAGGTGATAGTGCCTCTGTATAGGTCTTTGGTGCGACCTCATTTGGAGTATTGTGTGCAATTCTGGAGACCACACCTACAAAAGGATATAAAGAGGTTGGAGTCGGTACAGAGGGTTGCTACTAAAATGGTTAGTGGACTACGTTATAAAGCAAACGAGGACAGACTTAAAGATCTTAATATGCATACTTTAGAAGAAACAAAGAAATCACCCAGCTCAAGGCAGAGAAATACCAAAACACAAAAATAACCCAAGCTTCAAACCTCCGTGTATAACATTAAAACCCAAAAGTGCAATTCTTTTTCATTTTCTTTTTGTCGGAAAAGCCGATCGGAGGATACAGGAACTGTCACCCGTCCCCCACCACGGTCATTCCATTTTAATCATTAAATGCTTGAAAACACTTCACAGCGTTACTTATCTTGCTTGACTTCAGCCAATGAGGAATTCAAAAGACACAACGTGCCACGTTTCGAGCCCTCCAACAATCACCGGCTCTGCATCAGGTGGAAAACCAGAATCCCGTAAAAAGCCATTTTTACGGGATTCTGGTTTTCCACCTGATGCAGAGCCGGTGATTGTTGGAGGGCTCGAAACGTGGCACGTTGTGTCTTTTGAATTCCTCATTGGCTGAAGTCAAGCAAGATAAGTAACGCTGTGAAGTGTTTTCAAGCATTTAATGATTAAAATGGAATGACCGTGGTGGGGGACGGGTGACAGTTCCTGTATCCTCTGATCGGCTTTTCCGACAAAAAGAAAATGAAAAAGAATTGCACTTTTGGGTTTTAATGTTATACACGGAGGTTTGAAGCTTGGGTTATTTTTGTACTTTAGAAGAAAGGCAGGATAGAGGTGATATGACTGAGACGTTTAAATACCTCTGTGGCATAAATGCACATAAGAGACTCTTGATTGAAAGCAAGCTCTGCTACGAGGGGACATAGGATGAGGGTGAAAGGGGATAAACTCAGGAATAATATGTGGAAATACTTCTTTACGGAAAGAGTGGTAGATGCATGGAATAGTCTCCCATAAGAACATAAGATATGCCATACTGGGTCAGACCAAGGTCCATCAAGCCCAGAATCCTATTTCCAACAGTGGCCAATCTAGGTCATAAGTACTTAGCAGTTCCCCAAAAGACACAGGTTCCACAATGCTTGTATTGGATCAAGCATTGATATCCTGGGTCCCTTTTTAATAATGGTTTATGGATCTTTCCTCCAGGAACTTGTCCAAACCTTTTTTTTAAACCCAGCTAGACAAAGCTTTTACTACATCATCCGGTAACAAATTCCAGAGTTTGATTACACGTTGAGTGAAAAAATATTTTCGTTTATTATCTTAAATAGTTTACCCTGTAACTTCATTGCATGTCCCCTAGTCTTTCTATACTGTGATGACGTAAAGCATAGTTACTCACCTGTAACAGCTGATATCCAGGAACAGCAGGAATTTAGTCTTCACATATGGGTATCGTCGGTACCGATGGAGCGTGCGTGGGAACGCTCCCCAGCGCCTGCGTGCTGCCTTCCCGCCTTTCCCAACTGCCTCTCTCCAGTTGAGTTTTAAAGCTGAGACAAAGAGAGAGAGAGAGGGAAAGAGAAAGATAGAGAGATACAACTCCTAGGGGAGGTGGGTGGGTTGGTTGTGAAGACTAAATTCCTGCTGTTCCCGGAGATCACCTGTTACAGGTGAGTAACTATGCTATCTCCAGGAACAAGCAGGAATGTAGTCTTCACATATGGGGACTCCCTAGCTTTAGATGCCAGGGAGAGACCCCAGAAGTTGTGTATCCCTGAGAAAGGGCTCCACTTCCCCCCATGGATGGCGGGGTAGGAGTTGATTAGGTATAGAACAGGTGTTGGAGAACAGCCTGACCAAACAAGGCATGCCGGGAGTCCTTGTCCAAGCAGTAATGGGCTGTGAAGGTATGAACCGAAGCCCAAGTGGCTGCTCGACAGATGTCGTCGATAGACACAGTGTAGATGAGCCATTGAGTCTGCTTTTCTCTGATCAGAGAAGAGCAGTGCTTTTTACAGTGCTCTGCTAGAGAAGTGGATATTTGTCTCCTGTGACACCTTGCTGTGAGTTCTAGCTGTTTATTAATTATTTATTGTTTGTCTTAGTGGTGTGCTAGTTCAGCCTTCTCAGCTATAACTTACCTTGCCTCTCTCAACTAACTGGGCTTTGTGTGGTACCCCCTTCCCCCCTGCTGAGGGTTCAGGACAGGGTACCTGGTAACTGCCCTCTTTAATAGGACTTATCTCCCTCCCTCCCTCCCCAGCACCCACCCACCCCTGGGGTAATTGTAGTTTTATAGGTACTTGCACATCTTAGAGGAAAGGGGCTGCTCTCAGGTGCAGCTCGTTATCCAAATCAGTCATACACAGAGGACCTGAGATTAATTACTTAAGCTTCAGGTACACAAGGTGTATTAGGGGTATTAGATACACTTTTATTGGTATAAGCATCCACACCAATCCTTATTATATACAGAATTTAAAAGACCTAAACACATACTAAGATGCAGACAGAAGTCCAGCAACGAGAGGGGGGTTCTCCGGTCTTTTGCATTGAGTGTCACATGTATGATTTTCTCCCAGTTGGTGAGAGGTCTTACGTATGCACTAAGTGCAAAGAACTCTTTGCTCTCAGGGAACGAGTCCATTCTCTAGAGGCTAGAGTAGCAGACCTGGAAGACATAAGACAGAGAAGTACATGGACGAGACCTACAGGGATATAGTCCTGAAGTCCCACCTCCAGTCTGGCAGCATCCCTGTTGCCATGGAGGAGAGAGGTCACGTGACAGGAGAGCATCACCCTGGTGTGGCAGGAAGTGATCCTGTAACTAGGACCTGTCCTCCAGGTGATGTAAAACCCTCTCGCACTGAGGACGTTTCTCCAGGGCCATGTCCCCATGAGGGGAGGGTCAGGACAGCTGTTATAGTTGGTGATTCCATCATTAGGAATGTAGATAGCTGGGTGGCTGGTGGACGTGAGGATCGCCTGGTAACAGGCCTGCCTGGTGCGAAGGTAGCGGACCTCACGCACCGCCTAGATAGGATCATAGATAGTGCTGGGGAGGAGTCTGCTGTCTTGGTACATGTTGGTACCAATGACATAGGAAAATGTGGTAGGGAAATTCTGGAGGCTAAATTTAAGCTTTTAGGTAGGAAGTTGAAATCCAGAACTTCCAGGATAGCGTTCTCCGAAATGCTTCCTGTTCCACGTGCAGGACCCAAAAGACAGGCAGAGCTCCGGAGTCTCAATGCGTGGATGAGACAATGGTGCAAGGATGAGGGTTTTGGATTTGTTAGGAACTGGGGAACATTCTGGGGAAAGGGGGGGCTCTTCCGAAGGGATGGGCTTCACCTTAATCAGGATGGGACCAGACTGCTGGCATTAACCTTTAAAAAAGAGATAGAGAAGCTTTTAAACTAGAAATTAGGGGAAAGCAGACAGTTACCCAGGAGTGCATGGTTCGGACAAAGGTATCCTTGAAGGATACTACCAAAAGCAGTGAGGTTCCAAAAGGGAGTATAGTAGCCCAAATGCCCTTGAGTAAGGAGCAGACAGAGCATAAAGATTCCAAATTACCCCTGCCAACCAATAGCCAGATTAATATGAATAAAATACAGTCTCTAAAATGCTTGTATGCCAATGCTAGAAGTCTAAACAATAAGATGGGAGAGTTAGAATATATAGCACTAAATGAGAGGTTAGATATGATTACACTCTCAGAGACATGGTGGAAGAAGGATAACCAGTGGGACACTGATACCTGGATACACACTATATCGTATTGGTGGAGGGGTTGCGCTCTATGTTAGAGAGGGCATTGAGTCAGAAAAGATTAAAGTTTTGCAGGGAACAAAATTTGCTGTAGTATCTCTATGGATTGAAATTCCATTTATGAAGGGGAAGGTGATGGCAGTTGGAGTATACTATCGACCGCCTGGCCAGAATGAACAAATGGATGATGAAATGCTCAAAGAAATCAAGGAAGCTAACAAAAGTCACAATAGAGTAGTAATAATGGGTGATTTCAATTACCCCGGTATCGACTGGGTCAGTGTCACAGCAGGACAAGCTAAAGAGATAAAGTTTCTAGATGGAATAAATGACTGCTTCTTGGAGCAGCTGGTTCATGAACCGACCAGAGGGGAAGCCATACTGGACCTAGTCCTTAGTGGAACGCCAGATCTGGTGCAAGAAATAAGGGTGTTGGGACCACTTGGCAATAGTGATCATAGTATGATCATGTTTGATTTAATTAGTGGAGGACAGATAGTAAAGGCATCCACAGTACTACCTTTTAACTTTCAAAAGGGAGACTATGATAGAATGAGGAATATAGTTAGGAAAAAACTAAAAGGAGCGGTTCCAAAGGTTAAAGACTTACAGCAAGCTTGGGTGTTATTTAAAAATACTATCCTCGAAGCCCAGACCAGCTGTATTCCACGCATTAGGAAAAGTGGAAGAAAGTCCAAAAAACTGCCAGCATGGTTTAAAGGTGAGGTCAGAGAGGCTGTTGCTGCCAAAAAAGCAACCTTCAGGAAATGGAAAAAAGAGCCAAATGATGAAAACTGGAAACAGCACAAGCACTGGCAAGTTAAATGCAAAGCATTGATAAGGCAGGCAAAGCGGGAATTTGAGAAGAAACTTGCTTCGGAAGCAAAAACACAAAATAAAGACTTTTTCAAGTACATTCGTAGCAAAAGGCCTGTGAGAGAGTCAATTGGACCATTAGATGATAGAAGGGTAAAAGGGGCAGTAAGAGGAAACAAGGCTATAGCAGAGAGACTGAATGAATTCTTTGCTTCGGTCTTTACTGAGGAAGATGTAGGGATGTTACCCAAGACTGAAGTGGTATTTAAAGGTGATACTGCAGAGGAATTGAGAGAAATATCGCTACACCGGGAAGATATATTACAACTATTTGATAAACTGAATAGTAGCAAATCACCTGGACCGGATGGTATACATCCCAGAGTGTTGAAAGAACTGAAATATGAGATTGCAGACCTGCTATTGGTAATCTGTGAGCTTTCATTAAAATCATCTGTAATACCTGAAGATTGGAGGGTCGCCAACGTAACACCAATTTTTAAAAAGGGTTCCAGGGGTGACCCAGGAAATTACAGACTGGTGAGCCTGACGTCAGTACCAGGGAAAATGGTAGAAACCATCATAAAGAACAAAATTACAGAGCATGTAGATAGTCATGGCCTAATGGGAGACAGCCAACATGGCTTTAGACAAGGAAGATCTTGTCTTACTAATCTGATATGTTTTTTTGAAGGTGTGCATAAACAGGTAGACAAAGGTGAGTCAGTTGATATAGTGTATCTGGACTTTCAGAAAGCTTTGACAAAGTCCCCCATCAGAGACTTTTGGCGAAGCTAAAGTCATGGGATAGGAGGCAGTGTACTATTGTGGATCGGGAACTGGTTAAAAGATAGAAAGCAGAGGGTAGGGCTAAATGGCCAATATTCCCAATGGAAAAAGGTGAATAGTGGAGTACCCCAGGGATCTGTACTGGGTCCGCTGCTTTTTGACATATTCATAAATGACCTGGAAAAGGGAATAACTAGTGAGGTTATCAAATTTGCAGATGACACAAAACTGTTTAAAGTTGTTAAAACCCAAGAGGATTGTGGAAAACTGCAGGAGGATCTGGATAAATTGGAAGACTGGGCATCCAAATGGCAGATGAAATTTAATGTGGACAAGTGCAAAGTTATGCACCTAGGAAAGAACAACCCACACTATAGTTACACGATGCAAGGCTCCACATTAGAAACCACCACCCAGGAAAAAGATTTAGAAGTCATCGTGGATAACATGTTAAAACCCTCCGCCCAGTGTGCAGCGGCAGCCAAGAAAGCAAATAGAATGCTAGGTATCATAAGGAAAGGGATGGAGAATAAAACAAAGGATGTTATAATGCCTCTGTATCGCTCCATGGTACGACCGCACCTTGAATATTGTGTGCAATTCTGGTCACCGTATCTTAAAAAGGACATAGCGTTATTAGAAAAAGTACAGAGGAGAGCCACCAAATTGGTGAAGGGGATGGAAGGCTACTCCTATGAAGAGAGGCTAAGAAGGTTAGGGCTCTTTAGCCTGGAGAAGAGACGGCTGAGGGGAGATATGATAGAGGTCTATAAATTAATGAATGGAGTGGAACGGATAAACGTGAATCAATTGTTTACGCTATCAGAGTATAGAAAGACTAGGGGACATGTAATGAAGCTACAGGGTAAACTATTTAAGACAAATAAGAGAAAATATTTTTTCACTCAACGTGTAATCAAACTCTGGAATCTGTTACCGGAGGATGTAGTAAGGGCTGTTAGTATAGCTGGGTTTAAAAAAGGTTTGGACAAGTTCCTGGAGGAAAGGTCCATAAACCACTATTAAAAAGGGACCCAGGATATCAATGCTTGACCCAGTACAAGCATTGTGGAACCTGTGTCTTTTGGGGATATTGCTAGGTACGTATGACCTAGATTGGCCACTGTTGGAAACAGGATACTGGGCTTGATGGACCTCGGTCTGACCCAGTATGGCATGTCTTATGTTCTTAAGTTGCCATGGCTCTCACATTGTGAGCTGTGATATGGCCCTCCAGAGGAAGATTCTTACTCCGATAGGCAAATGAAATACACTGTGCAATCCAGTTGGTCAGTGTTCTCTTGGAGACTGGAAGTCCCAAATGAGAAGGATCAAAAGCAACAAAGAGTTGACAGGACTTTCTATGTTGCTGTGTTCTTTGTAAGTAAAAAGCTAAAGCTCTTTTACAGTCCAAAGTATGAAGATTCCTTTCTGCATTTGATGCACGAGGCCTTGGAAAGAACACAGGCAGGTAGACCGCTTCGTTAAGATGAAAAGGCGAGACCACCTTTGGCATAAAGAGTGGATGAGTCCTAAGGACTACCTTGTCATGATGGAACCTTGTATAAGGAGGATCAGCCACTAGTGCCTGCAACTCACTGATGCGACGTGCTGATGTGATTGCAATGAGAAAGATAACTTTCCAAGAAAGGAATTTCAACAAGGTAGTAGCTAAGGGTTTGAAAGGTGGCTTCATGAGCTGGCCAAGAACCAGATTTAAGTCCCATGCCACCGGTGGTGGCTTAATGGGAGGCTTAGTTAGAAGAAGGCCTCTCATAAATCTTTCTATGAGAGGATGGGAGGAAATAGGTTGTCCATTTAAAGGCTTGAAATGGACTCTTACTGAGTTAGTTTTAAGTCCTGCAATGGATAAATGAAGGAGATACTCCAGTAATGATTCCAGAGGTATCGCAAGGGGGTTAAGACCCTTCTGCGAGCACCATATGGTAAACCTTTTCCACTTGAAAGCATAAGAGCGTCTTGTGGAAGGTTTTCTAGAAGCATAAAGGCTATCCTTTACTTGCTGAGGAAGGTTAAGATCCTGAAGATCTAAGCCTTCAGCAACCAAGCCCTGAGATGCAGAGACTGGGGATTGAGATGCCACAACATTCCGTCCTCCTGAGACAGATCTGGAGCAGAGCCTAACTCCAGAGAGGGAGCTTGAGAGAGATGTAGAAGCAGAGGGTACCACACTTGCCGTGGCCAATGTGGAGCTATGAGAATCATACGGCCTCTGTCTCTCTGAAGCTTGAACAGGGTTCTGGGAATCAGGGGAATGGGTGGAAAGGCATACAGGAAGTCTTGACCCCAATGAAGGAGGAAAGCATCCCTGGCCTGAGAGCCCTGAGCCGGAATTCTGGAACAGAACCGGGGAAGTTTGGCATTCAACGGACTTGCAAAGAGGTCTATGTCCGGGGTTCCCCAAATTTGAAAAATCTTGGCCACCTGGTCTGCATGTAGAGACCATTCGTGTGGAAGCAGAACTCGACTGAGTCTGTCTGCCCAAGAGTTTTGGATACCTGGAAGATACACTGCCAGTTGATGAATCTGATGCTCTCTGGCGAGGGCCCATAGTCGCAAAGCTTTGTTGCAAAGCGACAGAGACTGTTCCTCCCTGCTTGTTCACGTAGAACATGGCTACTTGATTGTCCGTCTGAATGAGGACCGTCTTGTAGCTGAGCAGGGTGTGGAACACTTGCAGAGCAAGAAAGTTTGCTCTGAGCTCCAAGAGATTGATGTGTAGATGAGTCTCCTGTGGAGTCCAAGTGCCTTGGGTGGAGAGGTCTTGCAGATGAGCTCCCCAACCCACTGGAGAAGCATCTGTTGTGAGAGTTGCCTTGGGTAAAGGTTGTTGAAATGGGGACCCCAGCAACAGGTTTTGAGTGGACTGCCACCATTGGAGGGACAAAATAAGGCGATTTGTGTTTGCTATTTTGTCTGAAAGGCACCCTGATGCCTGGGTCCATTGAGTGGATAAAGTCCACTGGGCTGCTCTCATATGGAGGCGAGCATAAGAAACCACATGCACAGTAGATGCCATGTGGCCTAGTAGTTGTAACATTTCTCGAGCAGTGAGATGAGGGTTTAGCACTGCTTGAGAAGCTAACTGCACCATGCGAAGGCCACGGGCCTGGGGAAGATAGGCCCTTGCTGGTATCCAGCAAAGCTCCTATGAACTCTAGAGACTGAGTGGGAGTTAGACTGGATTTTGGGATGTTTATGACCAGACCCAAATACTGAAGGATACGCACTGTGCTCTCTCCACCAGCACCCCGGCTCTCCTCCAGCTCTCCCGGCGTGGATCGAGCGAGCCGGGGCACCAGGATCGCCTCCACCATCTTCAGCTGCCCAATCAGGGCAGCCGGCCGACCGATTTAAAAGAAAGCACCGTCTGGCGCGCCCGCGTCTTGCGGGCCCGTGCCTGAGGCCTCGCCAGAGGGCCCTTTGGCTTGGCCCTTAGGCGCGGGCCCAACGAGACGGGCCAACGAGAGTCCCTCTACTCCGCACTACTCCTCCCATTATCTACATCACTCCGCCTCCAAACGATCAACGTTCCCAACTTGCCAACAGGACCGCCGTCTGCCTCCCTGCCCGCTGCACCTGATGCTCAAAGAATCATCTGAGCCACAACTCCTTCCGTGACGAACGCAAGGCCGTTCCTACCCAAGATCCATATGTCTCCCACCACACCTGACCAAAGGAGCTGCCTTCACCTCACTTCGCAAGTACCCTGACATTAACACTCTTATTACCAATATCACACTTTATGTCCTTTACTGTTACCAATAACTGGCCCCAACCACTGATAGCCTGACCTCCTCCTCCTATTGCCAGTAATCTGCCATAATCATTATATATTATTTGCTCTGCTACCTGCTATCAAGTAATTTGCTCCCAAGTAATCTGCTGTAACCGCTACTATTTTGACCACCCCACTATTGCCAGTAATCTACTGTATCTGTTGATATTTCACCTCTGCTACTGTTGCCAGTAATTGCCAGTAATCTACTTGACCTCTGCTACTGTTGCCAGTAATCTAATCTGTTACTATTTTGACCCACTGCTACTGTTACCACCAACATACTGCAACTACTGCATGGTCATTAACCACCTCTACTGCACAACCTTCTTAATTGACCCAATCCAATACCCACCCACACACTCACCCCATAAACATAAACCAGATCAGACTCAAAATGGCTCTTACTGCTACATCCATAATTTGTAGCTACCTTCTCTTAGAATTGATCAGTAGCTCCCTAGCCCTAACTTGCACCCACAAACAGATACCCATCCTATACGACTATGGGAGGAGATGGTCAAGGGATCCTAGCCACAAGGTTGTAAAAAGACACACAACCAACCTACCAACACCTACTACACATTGCAATCCAACACACCCCAAGGATAAGAAAGGATAGCTTGCCTCCCCATGATTTAAAAGCTGCCCTCATAAACGTGCGTTCAGTCCACAACAAATGGCCTGTCATCATAGACTTACTAGCCCTCTACGATCTAGACATCCTTCTTATCACAGAGACATGGTTATCGAACGATGACAATGTCCTCAACCACCTTCTACCCCACAACTTCACTCTACACAGTTGCCACAGAGTCAAGAGGGGCGGAGGAGTTCTCATACTCACAAGAACCGACCTCAAATTCCACCTCTCCAACAGCACCAACACAACCAACCTTGACATAGTAGTCATATCAAATGATCTATGCTCCATCAATCTAATATACAGAGCCCCGTCAGCTTCCCCTGATGACCTAGCCTCTATAACTGAGCTAGCCTGCAGCCCCCCTAACCTATGCACCCCAAACTGGATACTAGGAGATTTCAATCTCCCAACTCTTCATGACTCGCAAGCATCAGCGCTCCTTGATGCTCTTAAGGATCTAGGTTACCTACAACTAATTGACGAACCAACCCACACAAAGGGAAACATGCTTGACCTGATCTTAGCCCCACTAACCGTCCATGACGCCACCAATTTCACTCCGCCCACCTACACTGCAGTACCTTGGTCCGATCATAAACTAGTTTTGTTTCAAATTCCCTTGAACAACCCACCCAGGAAACACCACGGAAGCAAGGCAAATCCCACGAACCTACCCCCACGATTCCAACCTTTCAACAAGAATACCATCCTGCACAACCACTCCTCAGCATGACAAAAACTTGTCCAGATAAGCTAGTCTCCATTTGGAATGACCACCTCAGTGCCATTGCACTACACACAGGTCTCAACAAAGCCCCAAGAAAAAAAGATCACGCACGTGGTTCTCTAATGAACTAAGGTCCTCCCTCCTCAAACTCAGAAAACTCGAAAGGCGATGGAGGCGATCACGATCTACGGAAAATCTGGAAGCCTACAACCTCCACCTCACACGACATCGCGAGGCGATAACCGAGAAAATGAAGACAAGCCCACAGACACACTAATGCGATCACTTCGAAAACCCCATGACCTATTTGATCATGTCAGAAACCTAACGAAAGAACCAGGCACAGAGCAAAGACTTCAAATCCCCACCCAAGACTACGCTGACTTCCTTCAATCAAAACTTTGCCAAACTGACAAGACCGATCCACCCTCCCTCATCACGGACCCATCAAACACAACGACTCTGACAAAATTCACCACCCCATCCAATGAGCAAATCATTGACACCATCTCTACAATCAACACCACTACCGCTCAGACAGACCCCTGCCCAGCCTACTGGATAAAGGAACTTCGGTCAGAATTTAGCCCATTCATAGCCAGACTCATGGACTCGTCCTTCACGTCAGGCACTTTCCCCCAAAATCTCAAACACACATCCGTCAGACCCCTACTAAAGAACAGCAAGTTGGACCCCAGAAAGTAGAATCATATAGACCAATTGCCAGCATTCCACTATTGGCAAAGATAATCGAGAAAGAAGTCCTTTACCAGATTCAACAACACATCAACAATACTTCACCACTAGACCACTCCCAACACGGTTTCAGAGAGTCCCATGGGGTAGAGACGTTACTTACCACCCTCTTCAACAATATTCTCAGTGCAATAGATAACATACATCATGGAGTTGCCCTTATATTCCTAGACATAGCAGCAGCGTTTGACTCTGTGTGCCACGAAACCCTTCTACAGCGACTCAAAAGAAAAGGGTATCTGCGACTTAGCACTAACCTGGTGTAAATCATACCTTTCCAATAGATGGCAACACGTACAGAGACCTCCACCTCTAAACCGTTCCACCAGAAACAAGGCGTCCCGCAAGGATCCTCTCTATCAGCCTTACTGTTCAACATTTATATGCAGCCTATCTGCGACCTCATACGATCTTTCAACATCGAATGCATGATTATGCCAATGACGTGCTACTTTACAAACCATTTCAGATTGACAAGATGGACCTCTCATCACTAACCAACTGCTTTAGCACAGTGGAAAAATGACTCCAAAACCAGAACCTCCGAACACAAAAAGACCGAAGTGCTGTTCATCTCCAGAAACCCCAACTTTTCCCCTCCAGCCTGCCTAAAAATTGGAGAGATAGAACTGCAATCTAAATCCTCAATTTGATACCTAGGTATTACAATGGACCAGAGACTAGATATGAAGACTCACATTAGCAACATGGTAAAAATCAACATACCATAAAATCAAGTCCCTCAAACATCTACGTCCCCTAACCCCCCACTGTAAAACTCTCCTATGTTCCATGTAAACCGCACTGATATCGAAGAGCGCGGTATATAAGGAAAATATAAATAAAAGAAAGAGAAATCCTGGCCTCCGACTCTGATGGGGCTCGAATGAGCCAGTCGTCTAAGTAGGGGAAGACGAATATTCCTAGAGCGCGAAGAAATGCTGCTACCACAGCCATGCATTTCAGAACACCCTTGGTGCTGAGGCCAGGCCAAAAAGAAGCACCCTGTATTAGTAGTGCTTTCCTTGGACAAGGAACCAAAGGAACTTTCTGTGAGTTGGATGGATGAGAACATAAGTGTACGCATCCTTGAGATCTAGAGAACAAAGCCAATCCTGACTCTGAAGGTATGGCAGCAGAGTTCCCAGAGAAATCATCTTGAATTTCTCTTTGAACAGGAATTTGTTCAATTCTCTGAGGTCTAAAATAGGTCTGTGTCCCCCTGTTTTCTTTGGGATAAGGAAATAGGGGTAGTAAAACCCTGAACCCTGTTGGGAAATGGGTACCTCTTCTATTGCCCCTTGGGCAAGAAGCACAGTGACCTCTTGATCTAACAGATTGATGAGAGAGGTTTGAGAATTGAACTGTCTTACCATTGAGGGAGGGGGAATGCAAATAAAATGAAGCTTGTACCCCTCTTTTATAATGGAGAGTCCAATGTTCTGCTGTTATTTGCCCCCATCTGGGGAGCAAAGTGACACAACCTTTCTGGAATGGTGGAAGGCTCTGGTCCATTGAGAGCCAGGAAGGCTAAGTTCTCTAGAAGGCTAAGTTCTCAGAGGGAGGAGTGGCCTAGTGGTTGGGGCAAGGTACTACAGGCCAGAAGGTCGGTGGTTCAAATCCCACTAGAGGACAGCAACCTTGGGCTGGAAGGACTGGGGTTTCTAGTCCCAAAGGTGCTCCTTGTGGTCTTGGGCAAGCCACTTAACCCTCCATTGCCCATATTCCCTGCAAGTATTAGTGTATGTGTCTCATATCCCCTCGTGTTAAATGTATCCCCCAACCGCTTTGACCCGGTGAAAAGCGGGATATAAATGCAGCTAAATAAATAAATAAATAGATGAAAGTCAAAGGCCTTGTGGAGGGTGAGACTGCTGGGACGGTTGAGGCTTAGCAGTCTTTGCTTTCCTTTGTTTAGATGGTTGCTGACTCTTCCGAGCAGGCTGAACTGCAGAACATCTCTGCTGGAAATAAGAAGGGTAAAACCTCTTCTTTTTTGAGAAGAATGGTTTTTTTGAAAGATTTCTTCCTTGCAGGATCAGCTGTGGCTTTGGATAACCTATCCAAAGTGGAGTTGTCAGCATCCAACTCATTGGCTTTCTCTTGCCAATTTTTGCCAAATAGATTCTCACCTGTACAAGGGATATTGCCCAGTTTGTCCTGCACCCAGAGCTCCAAATCAGATGCCTGGAGCCAGGCAATTCTATGTGCACCTATGGCAATGACAGAGGTTCTGCTTATGCACACAAAACAGTCAAAAGCTGCACGATTGACCAACTTAGAAACATCCTGGGCATATTTAACCCGAGTGAGAAAATCCTGCCTCTTATCTTCAGGAAGAAGAGGGCTCAGAACCTCTAAATCTCCTGTGACTTCTTTAAGGAACATTCCCATATATAAAATATAGGAACTGATCCTGGCAGAAAGCATGGAAGCCTGGAAGGTTCTACACTCACGTCCTGGAGGATTAGAGGCATGCCTCTTTACACTCCTGATCCTTCTCATGGCTGATTCCACTACAATAGAGTGGTGAGGAAGCTGAGTCTTCTGGAAACCAGGACAAGGAGGGACTCGATACATAGTACCCAGTCTACGAGAGTGAGGGGAGGTGGTAAGAGGTGTTTCCCACATTCTTAGCATGAGATCATGTAAGATCTCATGGATAGGCAAAGTAGCTGCCTCCTTAGGAGCTTTGGGATATTGAAGAATCTCCAACTTTTTTGTTCTGGGCTCTGTTTCGGGAGCCACAGTAATGGAAAGACCTCGAGCCACCTCCCTGATAAAATCCTGAAAGGAAATATCTTCTGGAGGAAACATCCTACATTTAGGAGAGGAAGGCTCCTCCGGGAAAAGTATTCCGGTACCGACAGAATCCTCAGACTCCTCTGAGAATTCAAAGTCCCTTCTGTCCGGATGCTCTTGTAGAGCCCGTTACCCGTACCGACCAAAGTCGGTACTGGGGGGTATCGGTACCGGAAGGCATAGCATGACTGGGTGCCGGCAAAGCAGACACAAATGTCGATGCCGATGCTGTCGGTACCGATACCGATACGGGTACCGGAGTCGATGCCGGTACCGGTTGAACTGTCTGACACGGTTCCGAGGGTGTTGATGCCGCAAGGAGAGCCGCCAGACTGTGTTCAATAGCCAGGAACCTCTGGTCTATCGACGGTGTCGGTACCGGAGAAAGCAGCCGGTACCCCAGGGCATGGCACCAGTAGCTCTGCCGAGGTTAAGGCCTTGAGAACATCCTGGAGCCCCGATAATGCTTTGGAAGCCGAAGCCTCCCGCCGGGGCAATTTTGCCGGTACAGAACCCTCAAGGGCAACGCCAGAGGCATCTTGATGCTTAGAAGGAGATCTACCCTTTGAGGACCGGCTAAACTTATGTTTAGTTACCTGAGATCCATGGGAGGAAGACGAAGCCCTGGAAGATGTCAATGCCACAGAAGCTGCATCGGAGGGAAAAAGGGTGCTGAGCTTAGCAGCTCGATTTTGTTGACCCCCTCTTGGACATCATGGCACAAGACATACACTACGAGATGGAGTGGTCAGGACCTAAACATTTAAGACACCACTCATGGGTGTCAGTGACGGAGATGGTACCGCCAAACTTGGTGCACTTTTTGAAACCCGAAGCGGCCCAAAATGGCACGTGCACCTGGAAAAGAAAAGTTTGGAAAAAAATACTATATATATCTATATCTCTATCTCTATCTATATATATATTTTTTTTTTTTTTTTTAAGAAAGAAAGAACCGGTGGTACCGGTATAGCGTCGAGGAAGGCAGACGCGACCACAAAAAAGGAGAATAAGGAAAACATTTTCTGCGGCGACAGGAACAACGACCTGCTGGCTCTGCGGAAAACAAAGAACTGGAGAGAGGCAGTTGGGAAAGGCGGGAAGGCAGCACACAGACGCTGTGGGATGCTCCCAAAAGCTTTCTAACTGGACGCTGGGGAGCGTTCCCACGCAGGCTCCGTCGGTACCGACGATACCCATATGTGAAGACTACATTCCTGCTTGTTCCTGGAGATACAATTGATCTACGTTTACCCGTTCCATTCTGTTCATTAATTTATGGACTTCCATCATATCTTCCCTCAGCTGTCTCTTTTCCAGGTTAAAAAGCCCTAACCTTTTAAGCCTTTCCTCATAGGGGTATCCTTCCATCCACTTTACCATTTTCGTGGCTCTTCTCTCAACCTTTTCTAATAACGCTATATCCTTTTTAAGATACGGCAACCAGAATTGCACACAATATTCAAGGTGCGGTCTCACCATGGAACGATATAGAGGCATTATAATATCTTTTGTTTTATTTTCCATTCCTTTCCTTGTGATACCTAGCATTCTATTTGTCCTCTTGGCCGCCGCTGCACACTGGGCCGAGGGTTTTAACATGTTAGCCACAATGACGCCTAAATCTTTTTCCTGGGTGGTGGATCCTAATGTGGAACCTTGCATCGTGTAACCATTGTTTGGGTTGTTCTTCCCTAGGTGCATAGCTTTGCACTTGTCCACATTAAATTTCATCTGCCATTTGGATGCCCAGTCTTCCAATTTATCAAGATCCTCTTGCAATTTTCCACAATCCTCTTGGGTTTTAACAACTTTAAATAGTTTTGTGTCATCTGCAAATCTGATAACCTCACTCGTTATTCCCTTTTCCAGATCATTTATGACTATGAAAAGCAGCACACCCAGCACAGATCCCTGAGGTACACCACTATTCACCTTTCTCCATTGGGAAACTTGGCCATTTAGCCCAACCCTCTGCTTTCTATCTTTTAACCAGTTCCCGTTCCACAATAGTACACTGCCTCCTATCCCATGACTCTAGTTTTGCCAAAAGTCTCTGATGAGGGACCTTGTCAAACGCTTTCTGAAAGTCCAAATACACTATCTCAACCGACTCACCTTTGTCTACCTGTTTATTCACACCTTCAAAAAAACATAACAGATTAGTAAGACAAGATCTTCCTTGTCTAAAGCCATCCTGGCTGTCTGCCATTAAGCCATGACTATCTACATGTTCAGGAATTTTGTTCTTTATGATGGTTTCTACCATTTTTCCTGGTACTGATGTCAGGCTCACTGGTCTGTAGTTTCCCGGATCACCCCTGGAACACTTTTTAAAAATTGGTGCTACGTTCGCCATCCTCCAATCTTCAGGTATTACAGATGATTTTAATGATAGTTCACAGATTACTAATAGCAGGTCTGCAATCTCATATTTCAGTTTTCAACAGCCATGGATGTATATCATCTGGTCCAGGTGATTTGCTACTGTTCAGTTTTTCAAATAGTTGTAATACATCTTCCCGATGTATCAATATTTCCTTCAATTCTTCTGTACCTTTAAATATCACTTCAGTCATGGGTAACATCCCTACATCTTCCATAGTAAAGACTGAAGCAAAGAATTCATTCAGTCTCTCCGCTATTGCCTTGTCGCCTCTTAGTGCCCCTTTAACCACTCTATCATCTAATAGACCAACCGACTCTCACAGTTTTTTTGTTACGAATGTACTTGAAAAAGTCTTTATTACGCGTTTTTGCTTCCGCAGCAAGCTTCTTCTCAAATTCTCCCTTTGCCTGCCTTATCAATGCCTTGCATTTGACCTGACAGTGCTTGTGCTGTTTCCAGGTTTCGTCGTTTGGCTCTTTTTTTCCATTTCCTGAAAGATGCTTTTTTGGCAACAGCCTGTTTGACCTCACCTTTAAACCATGCTGGCAGTTTTTTCATCTCCCAGTGGAAGGTGATAGAGATGACAGTATCTGAATTCAAAAAAGCATGGGACAAACCCAGAGGATCTCTAAAGGGAAAAGGGGGACTGTTGTAGTGGTTGATATGGAAGGTCAGACTAGATAGGCCATGTAGTCTTTTTCTGCCATCATATTTTTATGTTTCTAAGATGGGTATAGGCCCGCACCTAGAGGGGTGGATAAGGGAGTTGTATAGAGAACCTCAGGCCAGAGTTAAAATTAATGGGCAGTATTCGGAGTGCTTCCCACTTGGCCGAGGGACGAGACAAGGATGCCCACTGTCCCCCCTCTTGTATGCACTGGCTGTGGAACCACTGGCAGAGACAATTCATCAGAATCTGGGTAAAAGGGAAGTGGGGGGCAACCGTACACTATTTCCTTGTTCACCGATGATCCAGCATTACAGGACAGTGTCAGGGTTTCGGATGAAGCACCCTCATCTTATGTCCCCTCTTAATAGGGCTTGGTTTCAATCGGAAAAGGCTCTCCTCTTGTGCATTTATGCCACAGAGGTATTTAAACGTCTCTATCCCACCTTTTCTCTAACCTATACATATTAAGATCTTTAACTCTATCCTCATATGCTTTATAATGAAGACCACTAATCATTTTAGTAGCCACCCTCTGTACCGACTCCATCCTGTTTATATCCTTTTGAAGGTGCGGTCTCCAGAATTGCACACAATAGTCCAAAAGAGGTCGCACCAAAGACTTATACAGAGGCCTCTTTTTTTCTGCTGGCCATTCCTCTCCCTATGCACCCAAGCATCCTTCTAGCTTTTACGGTCACCTTTTCTACCAGTTTAGCTACTTTAAGATCATCAGAAACAAACAAGCAATCACGCTCAAATCCCGCTCTTCTTGCGTGGACAGAAGTACTTCGCTCCTTACACTATACTGCTCCCTTGGAATTTTGCAGCCCAAATACATGACCTTGCATTTTTTAGCATTAAATCTCAGCTGCCAAATCCTCGACTGTTCAAGGATAGATAGATCCCACCTCATGTTATCTACTCCTTCCTGTGTGTCTACTCTATTGCAGATTTTGATATTATCCGCAGAGGGGCAAACCTTATCAGACAGCCCTTCCGCAATATCACTAACAAAGATATTAAAAAGAATCGAACCAAGGACAGATCCTTGCCGCACACCACTGGTAACCTCCTCCTCTTCTGAGTGAGCTCCATTTACCTGTACCCTTTGTCACCTCCCACTCAACCAATTTCTAACCCAATCAGTCACTTTAGTGTCCATTCTTAGTTGCCTGTATGGAACAATGTCAAAGGCTTTACTGAAATCTATGTACACCACATCTAAGGCTCTCCCTTGGTCCAACTCCCTTGTCACCCAGTCAAAGAAATCAGATTTGTCTGACAAGACCTGCCTCTGGTGAATCCATGCTGCCTCAGATCCTGCAATCCTTTGGACTCCAGAAACCTCACTATTGTCCCTTTTAATAGCATTTCCAATAATTTACTCACCACAGAGGTTAGACTAACCGGCCTGTTATTTTTAACCTCATCGTTACTTCCACTTTTGTGTAAAGGGACCACATGTGCCTTTCTCCAGTCCTCTGAGACCACTCCAGACTCCAAAGAAGCATTGAAAAGGTCAGTCAGTGGAGCCGCTAGAACGTCCAAGTTCCCTCAATATTCTCTGATGCATCCCATTTGGTCCCATCGCTCTGTCAACTTTTAATTTAGCTAGTTCCTCAAACACAGTCTTCTGAAAATCGTTCACGATCCCCCTTCACTTCTGTTCCTATTGGTGGGTATTTCCTGAGGTCCTGCTCCTGGCCCTTCATCTGTAAACACAGAACAGAAATATTTGTTAAACAATTCTGCTTTATCCTTACCAGCTTCTATATATTCCTCCCCTTCACCCTTGAGTCACACAATATCACTTCTGCCCTTCCTCCTCTTAACATATCTCAAAAATGTCTTATCCCCCCATTTTATTGCACTGGCTTTCTTATTTTTTCTGTATCTGCTTTCCTAGCTTCTCTACGTTTTTCCAAATATAGATGCTTGTCTTCCTCTCTCTCTTATCTCTTGTATTTCGCGAAAGCCACCCTCTTTTTCTTTATCTTTTCAGCTACTTCTTTTGAGAACCATAGTGGCCTCCTTTTCCTTTTACATCTATTTACCTTTCTAACAAAAAGGTGTGTTGTCCTTAAAATATCAATTTTCAGTTTTGCCCATTGCTTTTCTGCATCCCCCAGCTGTTCCCATCCTGCTAATGGCTACATGAGGTATTGTCCTATCTTGGCAAAGTTAAAATTTCCTAGTATCTAAGACCCTTGCTTTTCAATGGATTTTATCAGCCCTAGCACTAATACTGAACACACCATCTGGTGATCACTGGATGCAAGATGATCTCCCACTATAATATCAGAAACACTTTCCCAATTGATACGCACCAAGTCCAAAATAGCCCCTTCAAGTGTGGGTTTTGTTACTAGTTGCCAGAATAGTTCTCCCTGTAGAGAATCTATGATCTCTTTACTTCTAGATGACACCGCAGAAGGGATGTGCCAATCAACATCCAGCATATTGAAATCAACTATCAATAGCACTTCTCCTTTCATGGCAATATTGTGTATGTCTTCTGTTAAATCCCTATCCACTTCTCCCTTTGAAGATCTGTATATCACACCAATGCAAATGGACTTCCCTTTCCCTCTCTAGTTTAGCCCACAGTGCTTCCTCACTCCCTTTTAAGCCCTGTAATTCTACAGCTTTAATATATTTTTTTTTTACATATAGTGTCACTCCTCTCCTTCTTCCTACCCTATCCTTCCTGTATAAAGAATAGCCCGGTATAATTACATCACAGTCATTCCTAACAGGTTGGAGTCTGTGCAGAGGGTGGGTACTAAAACGGTTCGTGGTCTTTGTTATAAAGCATATGAGGATAGACTTAAGAATCTTAATATGTATAGGTTAACAGGAAAGGTGGGATAGAGGAGATATGATAGAGATGTTTAAATGGTAAAGGGGATGGAAGGATACTCCTATGAAGAAAGGCTAAGAAGGTTAGAGCTCTTTAACCTGGAAAAAAGATGGCTGAGGGGAGATATGATAGAAGTCTATAAATTAATGAACAGAGTGGAACGGGTAAACGTAGATCGATTGTTTACCTTATCAGAATATAGAAAGGCTAGGGGACATGCAATGAAGCTACAGGGTAAACTATTTAAGACTAATAAAAGAAAATATTTTTTCACTCAACGTGTAATCAAACTCTGGAATTTGTTACCAGAGGATGTAGTAAAGGCTGTTAGTGTAGCTGGGTTTAAAAAAGGTTTGGACAAGTTCCTGGAGGAAAGGTCCATAAACCATTATTAAGAAGGGACCCAGGATATCAATGCTTGAACCAATACAAGCATTGCAGAACCTGTGTCTTTTGGGGAAACTGCTAGGTACGTATGACCTAGATTGGCCACTGTTGGAAACAGAATACTGGGCTTGATGGACCTTGGTCTGACCCAGTAAGGCATATCTTATGTTCTTAAATATCTCCATGGCATAAATGCCCAGGAGGAGAGCCTCTTTCGATTGAAAGCATGCCCTGCTACGAAGGAACATAGGATGAGGGTGAATGGGGATAGACTCAGGAGTAATACGCAGAAATATTTCTTTATGGAAAGAGTGGTAGATGCGTGGAAGAGTCGCCCAGTGGAGGTGGTAGACATGAGGACAGTATCTGAATTCAAAAAAGCATGGGACATGAACAGAGGATCTCAAAAGGAAAAAAGGGGATTAATATAGTAGTTGATAAGAACATAAGAAATGAAAGGGAAGACTAGATAGGCTATATGGTCTTTCTGCCATCATGTTTCTACGTTTTTAAGAATTCCAGCCAAGTAGTTAGTGCAACTGCACAACTCACATACACATTTGGTCACCAGGGAGTCAAGTTATCCCGGACACTCACACATCTAGCAAGCTTCCCACATACTCCAGACACCTTAGCACCCTAATACAACCAGAAAATGGTTAGCCCACACGATAGCCCACACGATAACCATTTACCTTCGCCATCCACATGAAATCACTTACAATATACAAACGAGTTTAGAATATTACATATAGTCAATGTATATAGTTTAAAGTTAAACTGTACATAGTTATCCCGGTTATCCCATGTGTTATTTTTCCCTGTTCTTTGTAAACTCAATGTTGCCTGTATGCATTGCAGTATGTTTTGTTCATTGTACACCGCGCTGATTTTAATAGCGCGGTATAGAAGAAATGTTAAATAAATAAATTAAATTAAATATAAACCAGCCAGGGCTATCAGACACACAGTGAGATCATTTCTTAGGTGCCGACATGGCCAAATCAGCACAGAAGGGAGGGTCCTGGACTGGTCTAGCAGGAATCCAGGAAAGGAAATTAACTGTAAGTAAAATTTCTCCTTCCAGTTCATCCTGCTAGACCAGTCCAGACTAGTGGGAAGTACCAAAGCTAAATCCCCTCTGGGCAGGCAGACACAACTCTAGCCAACACAGTGGCTCCAAACAGCTGCTTCCTGAGAATGGAGATATAAATGATAATGCCTGGCAAAAGCACAGAGAGAGGACCAGGTTGCCGCTCTGCAAATATCCAAAGGAGAGACCCGCGCCCTCTCTGCCTAAGTAGTGGTTTGAGCCCAAGTGGAATGGGCACTGAGCCCAATGGGCACAGGACGGTTCTGAAGGATGTAAGCAGAGTCTATGGTCTGCTTGATCCAGCGTGCAATACTTGCCTTAGAAGCAGCTGCCCCCTTGTGACAACCAGAAATCAGGACTAAAAAAATGATTGGAAAGGTAAAATGAGTTGGTAATCTTGAGGTAGCGGCATAAAATCCTGCTAACATCAAGAGAATGGAGCTCATGGTCATGTCCTGATCGGTGGTCTTTCAGGAATGAAGGGAGAACAACTGACTGATTCTGATTTTTATGTTAAAGGACCTTGGGCAGAAAGGAAGGAACAGTCTGGATAGTGACACCTTCTGGCAAAAAGGACAGAAAAGGATCTTGACAAAAAAAGCACCTGAAGCTCAGAAAGGCACCAAGCAGAGGTTACTGCAATGAGAAAGAGACAGTCTTAAGAGTCAAATCTTTCAGAGACGTACCCCGGGAGGGGTTCAAAGGAAGATCTGGTGAGGGCATAGAGTACGAGAGATAGGTCCCAAGCTGGAACAACTGATCGAAGGGGTGGTCACAGCATACAGACCACCCCCCCCCCCAAGAAGTGGACCATGTCCGAATGTGAGGCGAGGAAGCGTCCATGGAGAGGGTCTCTGAAACAGGTTAGCGCAGCAAGATGAACCTTTAAGGAATTGAGGGCAAGGCTCCAATCAAACTTGTCTTGAAGAAAGGCAAGGAGATCAGGAACATGCACCCTCCAGGGGGAGAGCATTTTACAAGAACACCAGGAGGTAAGGAGATGCCACAGAGGCAGAAGGGCATCGTGCCTGCAGAAGGGTAGCTACCACTTGGGGCGAATAATTTTTCCATGTCAAGCAGCGCCATTCAAGAGCCAAGCCATCAGCGAGTAAGGAGCAGGGTTGTCTATTTCAATCAGCCCCTGCCATAGTAGGCCCTTGTGCTTGCCGAGAGGCAAGGGTGGCTCTTGCAGTAGGCGAATGAGATCAGCATACCATGGATGACATGGCCAGTCCGGAGCTATCAGGATGATTCGACCTCAGTGGGCTTCAATCAAACGGAGCAACGGACCAGAGGCCATGGCGGAACGACATAGGAGCTGGGCTAGAGACTAAGGCTTGACATCAAGGCCGTGAGACCTCTGCTCCCTCTACCAACTGAAGACAAGTGCTATGGAGTTGGAGGCAGTGGCCATCAGGTCCAGGACCGGATGGCCCCATTGGTTCACAGAGCGAGTTCCCACTCGCTGGGGTCCAGGACATGACAACTAAGAAAGTCTGCTCGAATATTCTCCACACTCGCAATATGCTGCACAGAAAGTGCTCAAAGAGTGCTTTCCGCCTATGGGAACAGGAGAGCCATTTCCCTTGCTACTCCGGGGCATTTGGTTCCGTCCTGTCAATTCGACAGACACTGTGGTCACATTGTCAGAGAGCATCCGTACTGCTCGATCCCAGAGGAGAGGCTGAAAGACAAGTAGCACTAAGCGAACGGTATGAGCTTAGAGGTGAATGATTGGCCAGGAGGCCTTGCATGTCAACCAGGTGCTCTGCGCTGTCCGGCCTAGGGAGTGTGCTCCTCAGCACAACAGACTGTCATCTGTTGTCACAAGCACCCAGTTCAATGTCTCCAAGGGAGCCCCTCGCAATAGATGGCAGCGGCAGAGCCACCACTGGAGGGAGGCAGAGACTGACCTGGTAGTCCTGGACACAAGGCATCCATCGAGACAAGAAGGCTCGCTGAAGAGGATGCATGTGGGCATGAGCCCAAGGGACAACATCCAGAGTGGCTGCCATGGTTCCAAGCACCTGCAGGTACTCCCAAAGCTGAAGGAGCTGGAACATGCAGAAAACACTGGAGCAGGGTGCAAAGTGTCTTGCATCTGCTCTGTGTGAGGAAGACACTACCAACCTGTGTGTCGAAGTGAGCTCCGAGAAACTCCACACACTGAAGCATGAAGAGCCAACGAGGATGAGGTGAAGCCGGTCTTCAGAAGCGCGATCAGTCTGATCCTGGAGAGCAGTACCACCCTCAACGGGAATGGTTGTGCGATTTGCAACAGTCGTCAAAGCATCAACTTTGGGAAGCACAGCCACTTATTCAGATCCTCAGGAGCCCAGAGATAGTACTGGCCCAGGCGCCGTGCTGATCATAGAGGAGACATCTGGAGAATCCCACTTCAGGGAAACCATTTGTTGCAATTCAGAGGGGAAAGGAAAGGCTTTGGATGGCTTCCAGATACCCACAATGATGTTATCTGCTTGGAGTTTTGTTGAATCAAGCGTGTGTTAAGAACATAACATAAGAACATAAGATATGCCATACTGGGTCAGACCAAGGTCCATCAAGCCCAGTATTCTGTTTCCAACAGTGGCCAATCTAGGTCATACGTACCTAGCAGTTTCCCCAAGGGACACAGGTTCCACAATGCTTGTATTGGTTCAAGCATTGATATCCTGGGTCCCTTCTTAATAATGGTTTATGGACCTTTCCTCCAGGAACTTGTCCAAACCTTTTTTAAACCCAGCTACACTAACAGCCTTTACTACATCCTCCGGTAACAAATTCCAGAGTTTGATTACACGTTGAGTGAAAAAATATTTTCTTTTATTAGTCTTAAATAGTTTACCCTGTAGCTTCATTGCATGTCCCCTAGTCTTTCTATATTCTGATAAGGTAAACAATCGATCTACGTTTACCCGTTCCACTCCGTTCATTAATTTATAGACTTCTATCATATCTCCCCTCAGCCGTCTCTTTTCCAGGTTAAAGAGCCCCAACCTTTTTAGCCTTTCTTCATAGGAGTAGCCTTCCATCCCCTTTACCATTTTGGTGGCTCTTCTCTGAACCTTTTCTAAAATTGCTATATCCTTTTTAAGATATGGCGACCAGAATTGCACACAATATTCAAGGTGCGGTCTCACCATGGAACGATATAGAGGCATTATAATATCTTTTGTTTTATTTTCCATTCCTTTCCTTATCATACCTAGCATTCTATTTGCTCTCTTGGCCGCCGCTGCACACTGGGCCGAGGGTTTTAACATGGTATCCACAAGGACGCCTAAATCTTTTTCTTGGGTGGTGGTTCTTAATGTGGAACCTTGCATCGTGTAACCATAGTTTGGGTTGTTCTTCCCTAGGTGCATAACCTTGCACTTCTCCACATTAAATTTCATCTGCCATTTTGATGCCCAGTCTTCCAATTTATCAAGATCCTCTTGCAATTTTCCACAATCCTCCTGGGTTTTAACAACTTTAAATAGTTTTGTGTCATCAGCAAATTTGATAACCTCACTCGTTATTCCACTTTCCAGGTCATTTATGAATATGTCAAAAAGCAGCGGACCCAGCACAGATCCCTGGGGTACACCACTATTCACCTTTCTCCATTGGGAAAATTGGCCATTTAGCCCTACCCTCTGCTTTCTATCTTTTAACCAGTTCCTGATCCACAGTAGTACACTGCCTCCTATCCCATGACTCTTTAGTTTTGCCAAAAGTCTCTCATGAGGGACCTTGTCAAAGGCTTTCTGAAAGTCCAGATACACAATATCAACCGAAGTCCAGATACACAATATCAACCGAAGTCCAGATACACAATATCAATATCTACGCTGGAGGCGTAGAAAGGTGAAGAGCACCTGTAATCTGAGCGATGAGAGCAGGGAGTTCCTCTTTACAGAGCAGCCGTATGTTCTGCCCTTCATCTTGCGCCTCTGGTTCATCCTTAGATTGAGCATAGTTACTCACCTGTAACAGTTGTTCTCCACGGACAGCAGGAATCAGTCCTCATGGGTGACGTCGGTATCGACGGAGCCCGCGCTGAGCAATTCACCAGCTTTCAAAGAAAGCCTTTGGGATTGCTGCCATGCATGCGTGATCCTCTTCCCGCCCAAGGGTTCCATCTTTTTGCTCAGTCAGGTCCCTTAGCTCGAGCCCTACCAAGCAGATGGCAAGGGAAGGACAAAAATCTAGCAACTCATCAGGGGAGACAAGAGGGTAGTGAGGACTGATTCCTGCTGTTCCTGGAGAACACCTGTTACAGGTGAATAACTATGCTTTCTCCAGGAACAAGCAGGAAGTCAGTCCTCACTTATGGGACTCCCCAGCTACCGAACCTGTAACCAAAAAATGCCTCCGCGAGGCTGTGAGCAGAAGCCGATGCCCGAAGGAGTCCGAGTCCTCGGGTCGAAGCCCTCGGTAGCCGTGAGAAGGGTTGGAGGGCAGGAGTTGCTTATACCCCAAACAGGTTATGGAGTACAGCCTGGCCGAAGGCACTGTCCCAGTGGTACTCCATCTCCAGGCAGTAGTGGGTAGCGAAGGTATTCGTGGAAGACCAAGTTGCTGCCCGGCAGATGGCCATCAGGGGCACGGAGCGTAGCGAGGCAACTGAGATCGCCTTGGCCCGAACCCCGTGAGCGGTGACTTGACGATCTAGCGGGGCACCCACCTTTGTATGAGCGAAAGTGATGCAGTCCGCCACCCAAACCGAGAGGGTGCGTTTGGTAACTGCCTGTCCCGGCCTATTGGGATCGTAGGTCACAAAGAGTCAGCCAGACTTGCGATGAGTCTGGGTGTGCTGCAAGTATTATTTTTATTTATTTATTTACATTCTCTTATATACCGCGCTATTCTGCATCAGTGCGGTTTACATTGAACAAACTGAAATTACATTGAACAAGGCATTATAACTTGGAGATAACTATTTTACAGGGAACATGGGCTATGGAGGGTTAAGTGTCTTGCCCAAGACCACAAGGAGCACCTGTGGGACTAGAAACCCCAGTCCTTGCGGCCCAAGGTTGCTGTCCTCTAGTGGGATTTGAACCCCCGACCTTCCGGCCTGAAGTACCTTGCCCCAACCACTAGGCCACTCCTCCACTCCTAGAAGGCAAGAGCTCTTCTGCAGTCGAGGGTGTGGAGAGCCGCCGATGCCTGGTCAGCATGGGGCCTCGGGAAGAAAGTCGGCGGGACTATCTCCTGGTTAAGGTGGAAGTCCGATGCGACTTTAGGCAGGAATTTAGGGTGGGTACGGAGGACCACCCTATTCCAATAGAGCCTGGTATAAGAGGCGTCAGCCATGAGAGCCTGGAGCTCACTGACTCAGTGGGCCGAGATCAGTGCCACCAGGAAGGCCACCTTCCAGGACAGGTGCCGGAGCGAGCATGTCGCCATTGGCTCAAAAGGTGAACGGGTGAGCTGCATGAGCACCACATTCAGGTCCCAGTCTGCCAGGGAAGGAGAGATGGGTGGCTTGGAAAGCAGAAGACCCCGCATAAAGCGGGAGATTAACGGCTGCCCTGAGAGGGGCTTTCCCTCGATGGGAAGGTGGTTCGCTGAGATGGTGCTCAACTGTACCCTGACAGACTTCAGCCCTTCCTTCGAGAGATGGAGGAGATACTGGAGGATCCATTGAATGGGGCACGAGAACGGATCGATCTGGAGCTCCGAGCACCAGACCGAGAAGCACCTCCATTTGAAGGCGTAGGCTCGTCTAGTGGAGTCCTTCCTCGAAGTGAGGAGGACTTCCTCAACCTCTTCCAGAAGGGCCAGCGAGACTAGGAAAACCCGCTCAGCTGCCAGACCGTGAGGGATAAGGAAGCTAGGTTCATGTGCTGCACCCGCCCCTCCTCCTGTGTTAGCAGACCTGGGGCAGAGCCCAGGGGAACAGGAGGCTCCATCGACAGCCGGAGCAGGAGCGGGAACCAAGGCTGCCGAGGCCACGAGAGGGCTACAAGGATCAACGATGCCCGATCCCACCAAGCCTTGAAAATGGCTCTCGCAATGAAAGGGAATGGAGGGAATGCATAGAGCAGGCTGGATGACCAGTCCATAAGGAATGCATCCGGACTCTCCCTGCTCGGATGCGGTACCGGCACTCAAAAGCGGGGGAACTGCGCGTTCTGGGACTGGCAAAGAGGTCTATCACTGGCATCCCCCAGCGAAGAAACAGCCAGCCCGCTACCTCTAGATCCAGCCGCCATTCGTGGGGGCGAAGAATTCTGCTAAGCCTGTCTGCCAGGACATTTTCCTGACCTGGAAGGTAGGTTGCCTTGAGGGACATCTTCGGTCAGACAGCAAAGGGGGCATGATCCCATGTCTCCCTCCTTTTTGATGTAGAACATTGCCACATGGTTGTCGGTCTGCACGAGAACCAGCCTCCCCTTGAGGTGATCCCCAAAGGCCTTCAGGGCCCACCGAATTGCTCGGAGTTCGAGCAAGTTTATCTGCTGCCAAGACTCCTCGAGCGACCACTGCCCCTGCATGCATAGCGGCCTGCAGTGGGCTCCCCACCCTAACAGGGAAGCATTTGTCGTCAGCACTGCATTGTGCTGCGGGGCCTGGAAAAGCAAGCCCCGTAGGAGGTTGTGGGGGTTTTGCCACTAGCTCAGAGACAAGCGGAGGTTGGAAAGGACCCTGACAGGGTCCCTGAGGTGACTGAGGGACGGGCTCCATTGGGCGCTGAGGCACCACCGAGCTGTCCGCATGTGCAGGCAGGCATGGGGGACCACATGCACGGTAGAGGCCATGTGGCCCAGGAGGAGTAGCATGGTCCGAGCGGTGACCTGGGGAGTGCTTTGGATGTGGGCCGCCAGAGTTCGGAGACAGTCAGTGCGATCTGCTGGTAAGGTGGTGGTCGCCTGCTGAGTATCGAGGTGCGCCCCGATGAACTCGAGTGCCTGCACCAGCTCGAGGTGAGACACTGGGTAGTTGACCAAGAACCCCAAGCCCTCCAACAGAAGGATGGTGCGCGACATTGCTCGCTGGGTTTCCTTGGCCAAGGAGCCCGTGACAAGCCAGTCGTCGAGGTAGGGAAAGACTGGCACGCCCTGATGCCTGAGACGGATGGCGACCACAATGAGGCATTTCGTAAAGACTCGTGGGGTGGACGCGAGGCCGAATGGGAGCACCCTGTACTGGAAGTGCTCTCTCTGCACCCTGAAACACAGATACTGCCTGTGCTGGGGGTGGATTAAGATATGGGCATAAGCATCCTTTAGATCCAAGGAGCATAGCCAGTCGCCCTGCCGGAGGAAGGGCAGCAGAACGCTAAGGGATAACATCTTGAACTTCTCCCGCACCAAGAACTTGTTCAACTTGCGGAGGTCGAGGATGGGCCGCAGACCCCCCTGTCTTTTTCGGGATGAGGAAGTACTGGGAATAGAAATCCCAACCTCGAAGGTGAGGAGGGACCTTCTCAACTGCCTGTTGGGCAAGGAGAGTAATTCCCGCTGCAGTAGAAGCTGCTGCATGGGAAGTCAAGGAGGCTCCGCTGGGAAGAAGGGAGGTGGAAGCCTGTCGAAGCGAAGACGATAGCCATCTCAGACTACCTGGAGAACCCAGGTGTCTGAGGTGATGGAAGCCCACAACGGGGCAAAACGAGACAGGCGCCCCCCCCCCTCCACTGGCTTCTGCATCGCCGGAGGGCGAGGGGCTATGCTGATGGCATCAAACCCCTTGTGTGGGTTGTGGAGGGGCCTGATTTTGGGCTTTCGGCCCTTTCGGCTTGCGATGCCCTTGGCCGGATTTACCCTGTGCCGGGGTACTTGGCGTGCCGGGGTAGTTGGGTATGGCAGATAGCCCCGGTACTGGAGGCCCTTCTGAGGCAAGAAGGACTTCTTGGCTGGTTGCTTCTTCCGGGGCATAGTGGAGGTCTTGCGTGAGAGACGGGTTCTGGTGACAAACTCCATTGGCTTGCTGAAGAGCTGCTCGCCGAGGCAGGGAACGTCCAGGAGTTTTTCCTATACCCACTGCTCCAAATACGAGGATTGGAGCCATGTCTGGTGGCAGGCCCCGATGCCTGCGGCCGCCACCCGAGCCGATGACTCGAATTCATCGTATGCGGCTCGGGAGAGGTACTTAGAGCAGTCTGTGACAGACTTTAAGAGAGTGCTGAATCTATTGAAGGGCTCATCCTCGAGGCCCGTGGAGAACCCTCTGAGCTCCTTGGCTAAATCGCGCAAGAACATACCCTTGTATAGTTGGTATGCTTGAATGCAACAAGATAGCATGGAGCCTTGGTAGGCCTTGTGGCCCAGGGCATCAAGGGCTCTCAACGCTTGACCGGGTGGTACCGACGAGTGTGATTTTGGGCTCTTCTGCTTCCTCATGGCCGCCTCCATGACCATAGAAGTGTGGGGAAGTTGGCTCTTCCTGAACCCCGGCCCACGTTGCACCTTGTACATAGTATCAAGGCGCTTGCTCACGATGGGGACCAAGGCGGGGCCTCCCACATGCGGAGCAGCAGCCAAGATAGAAAAGGAGGAACCAGCACAGTGAGGGATTCCCGGGGGGGGGGGGAGGGGGAGGACTCGTACTGAAGAATAACCTCGGCCTGAGTGGCCAGGTTAAGGGTCCGTGCCATATCCTGAACGAACAAGAGGAAGGAGGTGTCCTTGGGTGGCGAGCGCCGCTGGAACGCAAGTGGAGAGGGGTCCGACGGAAGATCCCGGTGGGTACAGGTTACCGGGGAGGTGTCCCCATCAGACTCCCACTCCGAGAAATTGGTCAAGGAATCCGAGCCGGGCAGATCGCTCTGTCCAATGGCCGGTGCTCACTTGGAGCCAGAGGCCCTGGAAGATCTCGCCTCCGAGGAATGGGAGGGCGAGCAAGACTGACGTCGAGAAGCTCACGAGGCCTGCGGCTCTCACGGGTTTCCTGGACGGATTTCGGTGTCCCACGAGAGGGACCCATGGTCTCTGGGCGTGAGTCAGTAAAGCTGGCTGTGAGCGCCTGCTGGCAAGCAATGAATACAGAAATGCTGCATTCTAGCGCCAGCATTCGGGACTCCCACGGAGGCCTCCGCTTCTGTGTGGGGTACCTTGCAGGGCCGCTCCCTGTCCAACTTTCGGGAATGCCAAAGGGGGCTAAGCAACCGAGTGCAGGAGCGCTCGCGCTTATTGGGAGCCCCCGACAGCGACTTCAAGGCCTTCTTTTTGCACCGCTCCACCTCAGGGGATCCCTGGTCGGAGTGCCGCCGAGAGCACGGGGCCGAAGGGGGGGGGGGCCCACCAGGGGAGAGACGACCGAAGGTGCCACCGGGGATTCTGAGGTGGCCTTCCGGAATATGTCTTCGGACCTGCTTATGGCTGAGCAGGGGGCTTAGAGGACGTTTTCTTGCAGAGCGAACAGAGCTCCGGATCATGGTCAGCTCTGAGGCACCGCACACAACAGTCATGAGTATCCGTAAGCGACATGTTCCTAGAGCATCTATCACATTTTTTGAAACCGGTGGCCATGGGGGCAAAAATGGCCCTAGCGAGGTCGAAGACCCACGCGGCCAGCATTAGGGAAAGAGAAAACTATCCCCAACAGCTCCTAAGAAGGTAGAGCAGGGAAAGGATGGGTAGAGGACCGGTGCAACTGGAAAACAAAAGGCCTGCAGGCCAAAAACGAAAACTTTTTCTGAGGGACGAGGACGTGCGTCTGAAGGGCTCTGCGGAAAAAGAGAGACTGAGCAAGACTGCACCCTTGGGCAGGAAGAGGACCACGCATGCGCGTCAGCAATCCCAAAGCCTTTTTTTGAAAGCTGAGGAATTGCTCTGCATGGGCTCCGTCGGTGCCAACGTCACCCATAAGTGATGACCGACTTCTTGCTTGTTCCTGGAGAAAAAGAGTTCTCAACTCCTCACAGTCGGACTGAGTGAATAGTGCGGTCCTCTGAGAGGCATTCCCCATTCTCACCAACAGGGTGCCACTCTTGAGGGAGCGGAAGGCCCTTTGGGTTGAACCGAGAGAGGGCTTTTTTGCTGGAGGAGATGACATAACTGGACTGTCCAAAGCGCCCAAGCACCAGAATTCCCAGGTTTGATGAAAAAAGATCTGTAAACTGGAAGTCAGGATTTGCAGGTGGAACTTGCAGAAACTGTTGCAGGCCTGGCATATGAGGCCAAGGAGACTGCTGAAGTACTGGAAGAGTTGCTCAGAGAAGAGAACCCAAGGAGAAAAGTCCCGAGGGTGAAGAGAGGCAGGAGGCGCAAGGGGGTGAGGATGGCCCAGGTAGCAGGGACTAACTTGCAGAAGAAGATCCTTTCTGATCAGCTCCGCATGTGGAACAAAGGTTGTCAGACAAAAAACGCTGTTTTCTCCCACATCCAAGGTACTTGTTGCAGGGAGGAGGGCATTTTCACTGCTAGTAGGCCAAGACAGGAGGAACTGGAGGAAAAATGGCACAAACTGCAAGAAAAACTGGCACAATCCTTCTCGGCAGCAGAAAAAGGCGCCTGCAGTGCTTTTGGCGGGTACCACTACAGTGAAATGGAATCGCTGCATTGGGGGGCCAGCAGGAATGAGAGAGTGATTATAAACCCCAAAGTAGGCATGGCAGTAGCAAGAATGAGTCCCGAGCACAGGTCAAATTGTGGTAGAGAGAAACACAAGGCAGAGAAGGAGTTGGGGGGAGGGCGGACGGGGAGGAGGAGACGGCCCACTGTCCACTAAACTCATTGTCTGACTAGAGAAAAAGCGCTGCCTGTAAGTCAGGGACGGTCTGAAGCCGCTGAGAGGAAAAAGATACTGACTGTAGAATGAAGACAGGAATGGTCTGGAGCTGCTGGCGGCTCAACTACCCTGCAGCCAGATGTTTAAAAAAAAACAAACAAAAAAACCCCTTCAACTAATTAAAACAAACAAAGGCGGCTGAAGCAGAATATGCTGAAGCTAGAGTGGCAAGCTGAATCCTCATGAGCTGGAGCTCTTCCCTTCAGGGGTGTTTTACTGGTCCTCTTAATCAGGAGCACCTCTGGCTAGGCTGTGGGGAGTCTGCCAAGAGAGAAAAGCACCACAGTGTGCCCAGGAGATCCCCTAAGGTAAACTACACCAACACACAAAAAACTCCTCAGATAGAGATAGTCGGGAGTCCATGTAGAAGTCCACCATCTGCTGAGACAGAGAAGATACTGAAGCTGACCCCTAGGGGTACAGGGTTATCTATCAAGGGTGATGTCACTAAGCTTCAGGAATATTTCTCTGTCTCATCTGCTGACAGGGGAACACGACCCACTAGTCTGAACTGGTCTAGCAGGATGAACTGGAAAAGCAATTTCTAAGTTGCCTATACATATTACCAGAGCCATACCAAGGGCGCAAGTACAGAAGGAACACTGATGATATCACTGGGCTTCAGAAAGCCCAATAGAGCATAGTTACTTACCTGTAACAGGTGTTCTCCGGGGACAGCAGGAATCAGTCCTCACATATGGGTGACGTTGGTGCTGGAGCCCCACAGAAGCATCTCCCCTGCTTTGAAAGAAAGCCTTTGGAAGATGCACCATGCATGCGTGGTCCCCTTCCCACCCAAGGGTACCATCTTGCCTCCTCAGTCTAATGACATAGCTAAGATGGCAAAAATTAAAATACGGTACAGAAGCAACTCCACAGGAAGGAGAAAGGGTTGCGAGGACTGATTCCTGCTGTCCCTGGATAATACCTGTTACAGGTGAGTAGTCTTCTCCGGGAACAAGTAGGAAGTCAGTCCTCACATGTGGGACTCCCCAGCTACAGGCTATCGAGAACCTGTAAAAATGCTATGGCAACCTGCAAAGGGTGAGCTGTGAGCAGCAGCAGTTGAGTCCCTACTGAGGGACTCTTGCAAGACCCGAGTGTCCGGCAGCAAACCAGCACTCTGGTAGTCTGAACACAGAAAGGTCAGAGGGCAGGAGTTGCCTACACTCCAAAGAGATTATGGAGTATGGCCTGGCCGAAGGTGCTGTCCTGTTGGGACTCCCTCTCCAGGCACTAGTAAGCTGTGAAGGTATGGACCAAAGACCAGGTGACAGCCTGGCATATTTCCTTCACGGAGACGGAATGCAGATTTGCCATGGAAATAGCCATGGCCTTTATGTGGTGGGCCGTGACCCTCTGTTCCAGTGAGACCCCTGCCTGCTCACAGGCGAAGGTAATGCAGTCCGCCACTCAAGTGAACAGAGTTTGCTTAGTCACCGGGAGCCCCAGATGACTGGGGTCATAGGATACGAAAAGCTGGAGGTGCTTTGCAGTGGCCCCGAGTCTGTTGCAGATAGAAGGATAGGGCCTTTTTACAATCCAAAGTATGGAGGACAGTCCCTGCCCTGTCAGCGTGAGGCCTCGGAAAGAAGGTGGGGAGCACCACCTCCTGACTGAGCTGGAATGGGGACACCACCTTCGGCAGAAACTTGGGGTGTGTGTGGAGAACCCTGGGGGGGGGGGGGGGGAGCGCTGCCATCAGAGCCTGGAGCTTGCTGACTCTGCAAGCTGATGCAAGGTGCTACAAGGAAGACTACCTTCTAGGAGAGGTACCTCAAGTAGCAGGTAGCTAGGGGCTCAAACAGCAGCTTAGTGACCTATGAGAGCACCACACTGAGATCCCACTCTGCCACTGGAGGGCAGATGGAGGGTTTGGATACCATAAGGCCCCACAAGAACCGAGATACAAGGGGCTGAGCTGAGAGGGGCTTGTCCTCAATGGAATGGTGGTGCGCTGAGATAGTGTTCATGTGCACGCCGAGTTGAATTTTAGTCCTACCTGCAACAGACGGAACAGGTACTGGAGTACCACTTGTACCAAAGCAGGAGAACGGGTTTGCCCATCTTTCAGCACACCACACCGAGAATCGGCACCATTTGAAGGCATACGCCCTTCTTGTGGAAGCCTTCCGAGAGGCTAGAAGAACCTCTTCTACGTCCCCTCGGAGGCTGAAGGGAGCTAATGCTACCTTTTCAGCAGCCAAGCCACGAGTGACAAACCCCAGGTTGGGGTATAGGAGCGAGCCCTGCTCCTGTGAGAGCAGTGCTGGGACTTTGCCCCAGAGAATCGATTACACCACCAACAGGGAGAGGAGCAGCAGGAACCAGGGTTGCCTGGGTCATTGGGGAGCTATCAGTATTAGTGATGCCCTTTCACGCTGGACCTTGAAAAGGGTCTTAGTGGGAAGGCATACAGGAGGGCCTTCCATCCATGGAATGAGGAATGTGTCCGCTGCCGCCCGGGAAAGGTGCAGATAGCGAGAGCAGAAACAGGGCAACTGCATTGTTGTCCGGGCTGGCGAACAGGTCCACCAGAGGGACACCCCAGAGTCAAAACAGCCAGGAGGCCACTTTGGGATCCAGGTGCTACTCATACAGGTGGAGGACTCTGCTCAACTTGTCCGCCAAGGCATTGTCTTGGCCCGGGAGGTAGACTGCTCTTAGGAGCATCCCTCTGCATGTCACATAGGAGCAGAGCGCTACTGCCTCCTAGCACAGGGAGTACGACCCTGTGCCCCCTTGTTTGTTTAAGTAAAACACTGCAACTTGGCTGTCAGTCTGGACCAGCACCAACTGGTGCTGCAGCCAGTGATGGAAGGCTCAGAGAGCCAGAAATATCGCCAGGAGCTCCAGCAGATTGATTTGCATCTGGGATTCCATTTGGGACCAGTTGCTTTGTGTCTGGAGGCCCTAGCAATGCGCTCCACAGCCCAGTAAGGAGGAGTCCGTGGTGAGGACCCTCTGGGGGGTGGGTGCCTGGAAAGGCATCCCAGCCTGAAGACAACGAAGGATTTGCCACCATCTGAGGGAGTTCACCAGCTGGCAGGTCACTATACTCTGTCCCAGAGCCTGCCTGCGGCTTGTGTCCACTGAGAGTGGAGGAAACACTGGGCCGCTCATGTGTAGTCGGGTGTATGGGTCACATGAACTGTGCAGGCCATGTGGCCCAGCAGGCAGAAAAGCAGGGCGGACAGCGACCGGCGGTGCTGTACCTTTGCGGCTAGCCCCCTGAGGTGTTCTGACCTCTGAGGGTTTCAAGCTGAGCCTCTATAAAAACTTGAGGCACTGAGCTGGAGAGAAGTGGGACCTGGGGAAGTTGATGATGAACCCCAGATGCTGCAGCTTGTTGATGGTGGAGGAGAGGTTTTACAGGCTCTTCTGGAAAGTAAGAGGATGGCGTCTGCTGTAGGTGGAGGAGGCAGCCCTCCTTGACTACTTGTAGGACCCAGGTATTGGTGGTGATGATGGACCACCTGTGGGCACACAGGACCAGACGCCCCCCTGTGGGCTGTAGGGTACCTCCTGGGGGAGAGGTGGTCATGCCCAGGGAGTCAAAGGCTCCCCCCAGGCTGAGCCGGGGCCAGCACCTGGGACTTGGGGTCTTTTGCTTACGGGGCCGTGCCCTTGTCCTTTGAGCTGTTGGCTGTGCTGTGGGACCAAGGTGGCCTGGAACTGTGAGGCCAAAGCCACCCTTTCTCCTTGAGAAGTGGTGCTTCTTTCCCAGGGCCTTCTTACGGGGCTTGTGATAAGGAAGCTTATCATAGCTCAGGAAGGAGCTATAGAAAAGGTGAAGTGACTCTGAACAAGCAACCTGTCAGTTCTGGTAGAAATAAGAAAACAGAATTTTCCCATAAAAGACTACCAGTCCCAGAATGCACCAGGTTTCCAACAGCCATTAGAGGAGCTGAAGTGGGGAAACGTGTGTTCAATCAGGAGGGCTATGAGGTAATCCCCAAGCACTCATCTCAAAGGGCAGGGCCTGATTCAGCACAGCTGCGCTGTGCTAGGGTGGAGCACTCATCTGGGCAGAATAAAGGTAGAGTTTATTCTACAGAGAATTATCCTCATCCTCAGTTTCATCTGGGAGATCCTCATCCTCAGGATCTTGATCATCTTGGACAGCTTCATCATCTGGAGGATCATCAGAAGCAGAAGCCAGAGCGGACGGACAGAGAGGGCAAGAAACCCTTTGGAAGAAAGAAGAGAAAAGCATTTGGGAGGTCTAAAGGAGTCCAGAGCAGTACGTATACTGGGAGACATTCAAAAGGCCAGCATACACCATTGGACTGGGGAAAGCCAGAGGAATGGTGCTGCAGAGCTAGGAATCTCCAGACGGTACCTGTGAGGGAGACGGCTGCATGTGGAAGGGACCCTAGGACCCGTGCCAGAAGGTATGTGAAGAGAGATCCAGTGTCCAGGGATCTGGATTGGAAGGCTGGACATAAAAACTGGACTACATACTGGCCAGGCTATTTAGAGAGGAACTCTAACAGCAATGGAAGCTCAGGTATGAACACTGATCTATGCCCTAGCTATAACCTTGAAAGACAGCAGGGAAACAAGTATTCTCCTGAAAGTGCTCCATTGAGAAATTCCTCTGTGCCAATCCATGATATTGAACCGATGATTGTTGAGGAAGGGGGAGCGGTCTTAGATACAGGCTGTGAATATATGGATTGCGCTCTGTCTAAACTCCTTTGGTAATTTACTGTTACAAAGTACAACGACCATCACAAAGAAATACAAACTTGTTTTTTAATCTACTCAGAAAAGCTCCTGAGTAGGATTTTTGAGCCACGCAGTAGAAAGCAAGCCAGCTAAGGGGTTTCAGCTGGATAACTGCTAGCAATTGAGCCTTACCTAATTGCTTGTGAGCTCTGAGGGAATCACTTCTGAATCTATGTGTGAAGATATAAGAAGTTAACCTGAAAAAAACAGTTTTTCCCTTCTTTGTGGGTTTTGCTTGTTGTTTGAAACACTGCTAAGAAAATATTAGCTAAAGCCTACAGAAAAGACCAGTTTGTTACCAACCAGGTCTTTATTCTTTTGATTTGATTGCCTGACAAGTTCAACTGTTTTCCTGATTTTGTTTTTCTAAGTTTAACACTGAAAGCAAGTATCCTGTTTTATGTGCTACCAAGCATATCTGTGTTGGGAGAAATAACCCCATAAATAAATATCTTATTGGCTTTACACTCAAGCACAACTAATTATTGTGAGCAGCTGTGTCTGGTGGGAATGGACTGCATTTCCCACAATCCCTTGCAAATCATATTGATATATGCACTTGCCAAGACTGTGAATCTTCTCACCCAGGCAGCCGTCTGACAGGCTGCACCAAGGGTTTTTTTGAGAGTCTGCTCCTTGTGAGGAACTCGGTCTCAATCTCTACTACTTTGTCTGTCATGGGTTTCCCAAAGAGGCTCTCTCCGATGCAGGGGACATCAATAAGTTTGTCCTGAACCCATTGTGTTCGAGGTCAGACGACTGCAGCCACTCTGGCTCATCTTGAAGCAGTCATAAGCTGCTTGAAAAAGGAAATTTTAAGCACTCTGACCGCAGAGGCCAGTGATTTGTACCTCTGAAGGGGTTCCCCGTTGAGGCCTGCCAAGATCCCACCAAGCTCCTTCGACAGCAATTTGAGGTATATGCCGATGTAGAGCTGGTAGGACTGGACCCGGGCATGTCAGCACTGAGCCCTGAAAGGCTTTCTGGCCGAGAGCATCAAGGGTCTGGGTCTGCCTGTCGGGAGGCACCGAGAAATGGGTCTCTTGGCTCTCGAGTACGTGCATGGTGGATTCAACCATTGAGCTGTGCGGAAGTTGGGCTTTCTGGAACTCAGGGCTTCAGTGAACTTGATACATGGAGTTGAGTTGCCTGCTGACAATGGGCACAGATGCTAGTGTCTCCCACATGCGGAGGCGGCGGCGGCATTGTAGGATCAGCAGAATGGGTACCACGAGGGCCTCCTTCAGGGGAGCCTCATACTGGAGGATCTCCAGTTCCTCTGTGTGAGGGTCCTCCTCCGCCTTGGTCTCAATGGAGAGTGTCCTAGCCATGTCCTGCAAAAAGTCGAGGAAGGCAACATCCTCTGGCAGGGAGTGGTGTCGGGATGCCGGTGAAGGGGGGGAGGGACAGGTCCAAAGGTACGTCTCGGTGGTGCCAAGTGTCTGGGGACTACTATTCCTGGATCTCCCAATCGGACTGGAAGTCAGAAGTAGATTCTGAGGCTTCGTAATCACTGCGGTCGAGGTCTGAGCGGAGAGGCCTCCGGAAGACCTATGGTCCGAGCTGCATGAGCTTGCCAGAGAGGACCAGCGACCCCAGGAATGGGACTGGGATCTCACCTAATGAGGATGTCAAGGCTGGTGGCGCTCGAGGATCAGCTCAACAGCCAGGAGGTCCTCAATGTCAGGGGTCCTGTCGTCAGGGTGGATGAACCAGACATGAACGCCCGCTACTGGGCCACATGGACAAAGATACTGTACTCTAAGGCTGCCATCCTGGTCTCCATGCCAGTTGGCTCCACAGCCTTTGATGCAGACACAAAGGGTTTCAGGTCTGGCATTGGTTTCGTCGAGGGAGAGTCCTCGACGAGGATGGCCTCGGGCATCTGAAGTCGGTCAGCAGATGCAGACAACTCCTTCCGGGGCAGCGTGTGAGGCTGCTCTCGCTCTGATTATTCTGAATCACGCCAGGGACTGTGGGCCCTAGAGTGGCATTTTCCCCATCTACCTGGACCCAGTCTCCAAAGAGGTTTTTGAAGACTTTGACTTCTTGTGTTCCACCTCTGGGGATTTCCTCTCGGAGGAACCGTGGCCATGGGATTCCGAAGAGGCCCAGGCTTTGCGGGGCACCGAGGTCCGGAGGGGGCCCTGGAGCAGGGTGCTGCCGGAGACTCCAGCATAGAATTGGACTTTTGTAAAAAATTTTCCTGCTGCTGATGACAGCTCTTAAGGGTCTTTGAGGTCATGGTCTGCAAAGTTTGCAGTCCGAGTCGTGTTCCAGGCTAAGGCACAGGAGGCAACAGTAACATGGATCGGTGAGGGAAATCATCTTGCTGCACCGATCGCACTTATTGAAGCCACTGGAGGCCATAGGAGAAAAGGGGGGTCCTGCCACCTGGCAAAGGTTAGAGGTCTTTGGCTGAAAATCGCTGGTGGAGAGATACCTCGAAACAAAAAAGAAAATGAACCGGAGGCGAGCTGGCTCGGGGGGAGAGGGGGGGGAAGAGGGGGGGGGGAGAGGGGGGAAGGAACCGGAGGCGAGCTGGCTCGGAGGGGGGGGGGGGGGAGAGAAGGAACCGGTAAGCAAACCAGACAGGAATGTATTAAAAAAAAACAAACAAACAAAAAAAACGAACGAACCCCAAAAAAACCCCCACCACATTTTTTGGGAGGGGAACTGGACAGACATCCAGAGGGCTCCATGGAAAAAAGGAAACTGAGGCAAGATGGCACCCTTGGGAGGGAAGGGGATCACACAAGCGTGGTGCATCTCCCAAAGGCTTTCTTTGAAAAGCTGGGGAGATGTTTCTGCGAGGGCTCCGTTGGCACCCATATGTGAGAACTGACCTCCTACTTGTTCCCAGAGGAAAGCGAGCTACTGCATGTGGCTGGGGAGCCGGGGACAGCCAGGTTCATTAGTCATACAGGGAGCATTACTAGCTTGATAAAGTCCTGAGAACTCCAGAGACAGGTCTGTTCGGCATGATGAAAGCACTATGGTGAGTGTTAACAGTAAATCTGTGAGACTCAGCTCCTAACTCCACATAACCTGGTTTAGGAGTGAGGCTCGTTACTGTAATTGTATGGACAAAAACTAACCCATTTAGGGATGCTGCTCCCAAAGCAATGGATAGGAAAAACTATATTATCCTGGGAGAATAAGAAGAAACAGCAGCTAGAGGAGCAAAATGTGTTATATCCTGCCACCAGGTCAGAAATATGACCTGATACCAGCACCTGGGAACCAACATAACATTATATATGACAACAGATAAAGACCAGTGTGGTCCATCTAGTCTGCCCAGCAACGTGGCAAAAGTAGGTGGAACTGTCCATTTCTCTTCCAAACTTTGTACTTCTCTCTTATCATGCCATGTGCTACTCTGGCACCAGACCAATCACATTTCCTGAATCTCACCCCAGGAGAGAGTGGAGGTTAGAGCTTGCTGGAGAGGATCCTCTTACCTCACAGAGCACGATCCCAAAAGAGAATATGTCCACTTTCTCATCGTAACTTTTCCCTGTTGCACAAACAAAAGATATCGGCCACAGTATCTGTAGCATAACCGCCCCAACAGCAGCACCCCCCCCATAACATCACACTCCCATCTGTGGCACAACCCTCTCAACAATGCACCTCCCCCACCTGCAGCACAACCCCCTCAACAATGTGTCCCCCCACTTGTGGAACACCCCTCCGAAAGCTGCACCCCTTACCTACAACACAAACCCCCCCCCAACAGAACAACTCCCCACCTGCAGCATAACCCCCCTCAACACTGCACCCCCACACCTTTAGGTATAACTCCCCGACACTGAACCCCCCCCTCTTGCAGCACAATTTCCATGGGCGACACTCCCCTTCCTCCCCTGCAGAACAAACTTCCCCCAAATCACCCTTTGCATCCTCCCCATAGCATAACTTACACATGGATTTTGTCCCCATCACAACATACCACCACCTGACATCCACCCCTTCCCCTGGCATAAACTGCACTCTATGATGCCCCTCCCATGGTATAAACCACAATAAAGCCCCACACTAACATTTCCTACCTGGTACTACTCTGCCACCGACAGTGTAAACACCAACGCTACCCCAAGCCCCCACAATGCGCTCCATTCCTCCTCCAGATATAAATGCCACCTGCGCTGCCTCCTCCCCACAGTATAAAACCCCCTCACCTGTTCCCTGTCTTATAAGTGCAATGCAACCAAAGTCAAATTCATAATGTCTCCCTAATAACCTCCCTCATCGCACCTCCTAGTTTTCCATCTCTCCCCCATCCCAGCCACAATTCTCACCATTTAGCATTTCTGGCGCCATCCAGTAAGGGTTCCCCACAACAGTGTAGCGCTTCTTCCGGACACTTTTTCGTAGGGTGCATTTCTGTCCTGCTAGCTTGTGCAGTGTGGGCTTCGGCTTGTCCTCCACAATCAGCCGAGACAGCCCGAAATCTGCAACCACCACTGTCCCATCCTAGGGAGCAGAGAAAGACAAAGGCACCATCAGCTGAGAGATCCCAAAGTCGAAGCCTAATTGCCTGCTATCATATGGGAGCAAAGTGTAGGGTCAGGAGATAGCACTAGAAGAGGGATCCCAAAGTCTGAACCCAACTGCAGGCAATCCTAGGGAGCAAGAGTAGAGAGGACTTAAGCTGAGAAATGAAAAGCATTTCTGAAGGGGAAAAGATCGAGCGAGCATTCAGCCTTCCTAAGCCCTCAAGAGAGCAACCCGAAAAGAGCCATTCTGATTATACTTTGGAAAACTTAGCTTACCAATCTAATCAGGCAGTTATGTGAATTCAGGTCTCTGTGAATGATGGACATGCAGTGCAAATAAGCCTAAAAACAGAACAAACCAGTGAGCAAGAGGAGAATGATTATTGTCAACAAAATAGATTATGATCAAAAGGCCTATTCAGTCTCTGCTCAGTTTCTTACTGCAGTCCCCATTTCTACACAAGCTTTACCTCCGGTTATATGTGCTAGTCCCCACTTCCTCCAGTCAGAAACTATTCTACATCTCTCTCTTTCCTTAAGTTACTCCTGAAACTAATCACCCCTGGCTTCATAGCATGACTGCACATTCTCAAACGGTCCACCTGGGCATTAGGAATCTCTCTCCTCTGGGGTCCTCTTAGGGCTATACTCCTTTGGCAGCCCTACTCTGAACTACCTCTACTCTGTCTTTCTTTGGGTAGTCTCCATGAAACCAAACAAGAAAGTGAAAAGTGACCCGATACACGCATGTTCCAGCGCTGCTCAACCTTGACCCCACTGTTAATGAGCTGACCTTTTCTGCAGCAAAGCATAGTTACTCACCTGTAACAGGTGATCTCCAGGAACAGCAGGAATTTAGTCTTCACATATGGGGTATTGTAGGTACTGATGGAGCCTGCGTGGGAACGCTCCCCAGCGTCCAATTAGGAAGCTTTTGGGAGCATCCCACAGCGCCTGCGTGCTGCCTTCCCGCCTTTCCCAACTGCCTCTCTCCAGTTGAGTTTAAAGCTGAGACAAAGAGAGAGAGAGGGAAAGAGAAAGAGATAGAGAGATACAACTCCTAGGGGAGGTGGGTGGGTTGTGAAGACTAAATTCCTGCTGTTCCCGGAGATCACCTGTTACAGGTGAGTAACTATGCTATCTCTAGGAACAAGCAGGAATGTAGTCTTCACATATGGGGACTCCCTAGCCTTAGATGCCAGGGAGAGACCCCAGAAGTTGTGTGTCCCTGTGAAAGGGCTCCACCTCCCCCCATGGATCTCTGGCATCCAACCAGGGAAGGTGGGTAGGAGTTGATTAGGTATGGAACAGGTGTTGGAGAACAGCCTGACCAAACAAGGCATCCCGGTAGAAGTCTTTGTCCAAGCAGTAATGGGCTGTGAAGGTATGAACCGAGGCCCAAGTGGCTGCTCGACAGATGTCGTCGATAGACACAGAGTGCAGATGAGCAATTGAAGCTGCCATGGCTCTCACATTGTGAGCTGTGACATGGCCCTCCAGAGAGGAAGATTCTTATGCTGATAGGCAAAGGAAATACACTGAGCAATCCAGCTGGACAGTGTTCTCCTGGAAGTCCCAAATGAGAAGGATCAAAAGCAACAAAGAGTTGAGAGGACTTTCTATGTTGCTGTGTTTTTTGCAAGTAAAAGGCTAAAGCTCTTTTACAGTCCAAAGTATGAAGATTCCTTTCTGCATTAGATGCATGAGGCCTTGGAAAAAACACAGGCAGGTAGACCGCTTGGTTTAAATGAAAAAGGTGAGACCACCTTTGGCATAAAGTGTGGATGAGTCCTAAGGTCTACCTTGTCATGATGAAACCTTGAATAAGGTGGATCAGCCACTAGTGCCTGCAACTCACTGATGCGGCGTGCTGATGTGATTGCAATGAGGAAGATAACCTTCCAAGAAAGGAATTTCAATGAGGTAGTAACTAAGGGTTCGAAAGGTGGCTTCATGAGCTGCCCAAGAACCAGGTTTAAGTCCCATGCCACCGGTGGTGGCCTAATGGGAGGCTTAGTTAGAAGGCGGCCTCTCATAAATCTTGCTATAAGAGGATGGGAGGAAATGGGTTGTCCATTTAGAGGCTTGAAAGAAGCTGCAATAGCACTCAAATGGACTCTTACTGAGTTAGTTTCAAGTCCTGCATTGGATAAATGAAGGAGATACTCTAGTAATGATCCCAGAGGTATCGCAAGGGGGTTAAGACCCTTCTGCGAAAACCATATGGTAAACCTTTTCCACTTGAAAGCACAAGAGCGTCTTGTGGAAGGCTTTCTGGAAGCATAAAGGATATCCTTTACTTGCCGAGGGAGGTTAAGATCATGAAGATCTAGGCCTTCAGCAACCAAGCCCTGAGATGCAGAGATTGGGGATTGGGATGCCATAACATTCCATCCTCCTGAGACAGGAGATCTGGAGCAGATCCTAACTCCAGGGAGGGAGCTTGGGAGAAATGTAGAAGCAGAGGGTACCACACTTGACGTGGCCAATGTGGAGCTATGAGAATCATACGGCCTCTGTCTCTCTGAAGCTTGAACAGGGTTTTGGGAATTAGGGGAATGGGTGGAAAGGCATAAAGGAAGTCTTGACCCCAGTGAAGGAGGAAAGCATCCCTGGCCTGACAGCCCTGAGCCGGATTTCTGGAACAGAACTGTGGAAGTTTGGCATTCAACGGACTTGCACAAAGGTCTATATCCGGGGTTCTCCAAATTTGAAAAATCTTGGCCACCTGGTCTGCATGCAGAGACCATTCATGTGGAAGCAAAACTCGACTGAGTCTGTCTGCCCAAGAGTTTTGTATGCCTGGAAGATACACTGCCAGGAGATTAATCTGATGCTCTGGCGAGGGCCCATAGTCACAAAGCTTCGTTGCAAAGCGACAGAGAGCCTGTGCCCCCCTGCTTGTTCACGTAGAACATGGCTACTTGATTGTCCATATGGATGAGGACTGTCTTGTAGCTGAGCAGGGTGTGGAACACTCGAAGAGCAAGGAAGATTGCTCTGAGCTCTAAGAGATTGATATGTAGATGAGTCTCCTGTGGAGTCCAAGTGCCTTGGGTGGAGAGGTCTTGCAGATGAGCTCCCCAACCCATTGGTGAAACATCTGTTGTGAGAGTTGCCTGGGGTAAAGGTTGTTGAAATGGGGACCCCAGCAACAGGTTCTGAGTGGACTGCCACCATTGGAGGGACAAAATAAGGCGATTCGTGTTTGCTATTTTGTCTGACAGGCACCCTGATGCCTGGGTCCATTGAGTGGCTAAAGTCCACTGGGCTGCTCTCATATGGAGGCAAGCATAAGGAACCACATGCACTGTAGATGCCATGTGGCCTAGTAGTTGTAACATTTCTCGAGCAGTGAGATGAGGCTTTAGCACTGCTTGAGAAGCTAACTGCACCATGCGAAGGCAATGGGTCTGAGGAAGATAGGCCCTTGCTTTTCTGGTATCCAGCAAAGCTCCTATGAGCTCTAGGGACTGAGTAGGAGTTAGACTGGATTTTGGGATGTTTATGACCAGACCCAAATACTGAAGGATACGCATTGTGCAAGATAGAGAAGTCCTGGCCTCTGACTCTGATGGGGCTCAAATGAGCCAGTCGTCTAAGTAGGGGAAGACGAATATTCCTAGAGTGCGAAGAAATGCTGCTACCACAGCCATGCATTTCATAAACACCCTTGGAGCTGAGGCCAGGCCAAAAAGGAAGCAACCTGTATTGGCAGTGCTTTCCTTGAAAAAGGAGCCAAAGGAACTTCCTGTGAGTTGGGTGGATGAGAACATGTGTGTACACATCCTTGAGACCTAGAGAACAAAGCCAATCCTGACTCTGAAGGTATGGCAGCAGAGATCCCAGAGAAATCATCTTGAATTTTTCTTTGAACAGGAATTTGTTCAATTCTGAGGTCCAAAATAGGTCTGTATCCCCCTGTTTTCTTTGGGATAAGGAAATAGGGGGAGAAAAACCCTATACCCTATTGATGAATGGGTATTTCTTCTATTGCCCCTTGGGCAAGAAGCAGAGTGACCTCTTGATCTAACAGGTTGATGAGAGAGGTCTGAGAACTGAACTATCTTACCATTGTGGGAGGGGGCATGCACAGAAAGTGAAGCTTGTACCCCTCTTTTATAATGGAAAGTGTCCAATGTTCTGCTGTTATCTGCCCCCATCTGGGGGCAAAGTGACACAACCTTCCTGAAATGGTGGAAGGCTCTGGTCCACTGAGGGCCAGGAAGGCTAAGTTCTCTAGATGAAAGTCAAAGGCCTTGTGGAGACAGACTGCTGAGACGTTTGAGGCTTAGCAGTCTTTGCTTTCCTTTGTTTAGGTGGTTGCTGACTTTTTCGGGCAGGCTGACCTGCAGAACGTCCCTGCTGGGAATAAGGAGGATAAAACCTTTTTTTTAGAAGAATGGCTTCTTGAAAGATTTCTTCCTTGCAGGATCAACTGTGGCTTTGGATAACCTATCCAAAGTGGAGTTGTCAGCATCCAACTCATTGGCTTTCTCTTGCCAATTTTTGCCGAATAAATTCTCACCTGTACAAGGGATATTGCCCAGTTTGTCCTGCACCCAGAGCTCCAAATCGGATGTCTGGAGCCAGGCAATTCTACATGCACCTATGACAATGGCAGAGGTTCTGCTTATGCACGCAAAACAGTCAAAAGCTGCACGATTGACAAACTTAGATACATCCTGGGCATGTTTAAACAGTGTGAGAAAATCCTGCCTCTTGTCATCAGGAAGGGGCGGGCTTAAAACCTCCAAGTCTCCTGTGACTTCAAGGAACATTCCCATACATACAGTATAGGAACTGATCCTGGCAGAAAGCATGGAAGCCTGGAAAGTACGACATCCAAAGGCATCCAAAGTTCTACACTCACGTCCTGGAGGATTAGAGGCATGCCTCTTTGCACTCCTGATCCTTCTCATAGCTGATTCCACCACAATAGAGTAGTGAGGAAGCTGAGTCTTCTGGAAGCCAGGACACGGAGGGACTTAATACATGGTATCTAGTCTGCGAGAGTGAGGAGAGGTGTCTCCCACATTCTCAAAATGAGATCATGTAAGATCTCATGTATAGGCAAGGTAGCTGCCTCCTTAGGAGCTTTGGGATATTGTAAAATCTCCAACTCCTTTGCCCTGGGCTATGTTTCAGGAGCCACAATAATGGACAGACCTCGAGCCACCTCCCTGATAAAATCATGAAAGGAGATATCTTCTGGAAGAGATATCCTATGTTTAGGAGAGGCAGGCTCCTCCGGGAGAAGTATTCCGGTACCGACAGAGCTGTCAGAATCCTCGGAGTCCTCAGAGGACTCGAAGTACCTTCTTTCTGGATGCTCTTGAAGAGCCCAATACCCGTACCGACCGAAGTCAGTACTGGGGGGGAAATCGGTACTGGTGTATCGGTACCGGACGTCATCGCATGACAGGGTACCGGCAAAGCGGACACCGATGTCGATGATGTCGGTAGTGGTACCGGTTGAACTGTCTGACGCAGTTCCGAGGGTGTCGATGCCACAAGGAGAGCTGCCAGACTGCGTTCAATAGCCAGAAACCTGTGGTCTATCGACGCTGCCGATGCCTGGGTATCGGTACCGGAGAAAGCAGCCGGTACCCCAGAGCATGGCACCAGTAGTTCTACCGAGGTCGAGGCCTTGAGAAAATCCTGGAGCCCCGATAATGCTTTGGAAGCCGACGCCTCCCGCTGGGGAAATTTTGCCGGTACAGAACCCTCAAGGGCAACGCCAGAGGCATCTCGATGCTTGGAAGGAGATCTACCCTTTGAGGACTGGCCAGATTTATGTTTAGTTACCTGAGATCCATGGGAGGAAGACGAAACCCTGGAAGAGGTCGATGCCACAGAAGCTGCATCGGAGGGAAAAAGGGCGCTGAGCTTAGCAGCTCGGTTTTGTACTCCTCTTGGACATCATGGCACAAGCCATACATTCGGAGATGGAGTGGTCAGGACCTAAACATTTAAGACATCACTCATGGGTGTCGGTGACGGAGATGGTACCGCCACACTTGGTGCACTTTTTGAAATCCGAAGTGGGTTTTTCCATAGTGGAGGAAATTTTGCACCTAAGGCACAAAATGGAACGCTGGAAAAGAAAAATTTGGAAAAAAATTGAATATATATCTATATCTAGCATCTGCCTTCCTATATATACTTTTTTTTTTTTAAAGAAAGAACGAACCACCAGCGGTACCGGTATAACGTTGAGGAAGGCAGACGCGACCACAAAAAAGAAGGAATAAGGAAAAACTTTTCTGCAGTGACAGGAACAACGACCTGCTGGCTCCGCAGAAAACAAAGAACTGGAGAGGCAGTTGGGAAAGGCGGGAAGGCAGCACGCAGGTGGCTGTGGGATGCTCCCAAAAGCTTCCTAATTGGACGCTGGGGAGAGTGTTCCCGCGCAGGCTCCATCGGTACCGACGATACCCCATATGTGAAGACTACATTCCTGCTTGTTCCTGGAGATTATTATTTTCAAATAACTCACTTGCCCTCTTTTTTCACCAAACACTGGATCTTGGTGAAGTAAGAAGGGGGCGGCAGATAACCGCTTACCTCGGCAACGACAGAGTATGCTGAGGGGTGATTTCAGTGGGTGGGAAGAGCTGATGAGAGAAATGAACTCACCATTCCTGAAGCAATGTCTCTGGCAAAGTGAACTTTCTGTTGCCACAGCATTGGCTCCTGAAATGAAGAGAAAATCACCTGCTGAAGTTTGGAAGACAAGGCACCGAACAGGATGAGGGGACGCCGGCAGAAAGCAGTGCTTCAGACTTAGCTTCCAGTATTTGGGTGGGGGGTGGGGGAAGGAGCTCAGACTCACCTCACTGCACAGTACATCTTTCAGTGTTCCTCCCTCTATGTATTCTGTCAGCAGATTCAGTTTCTTCTCCTTGTATAAAACCCCAATGAATCTAAGCACATTGGCATGGTCCAGATTGCGCATGACCTTCACCTGCGGGACCCGAAGGGAGGCAGATTATATACTATTTAGGAGAAAGTGGAAGAACCTCTTGCTTAGTCAGGCTTGTGGAGTGGGGTCTTGCTACATGTCTGCAGGGAATACCACAAAGGACAGATTTAGATCTTCAATTTCATTTCAATGCCTGGTTTTATATTTGGGGAATATTAATACTTTTTTATCCGGAATGGGTGGGATAGGACTTTATTTTGCAGAGGGGGTAAATGTTTTAATGTTTGTGATTATCTATATATTATATATTTTTGGTATTCACTTGCATAGTCAAAAACTACAAAAATTAATATTTAATTTATATTTTATTTTCTTTAGCGTATATTACAACTACTCTTTTCCAGCTCTGATCCCATTCCCCCAACCCATCCCATCCAAAGACGAGATACTTCTCAGGGCGTCTACGGTCTCAGGTCCTACCCACCTCACCTCACAGTCCAGAGCCTGGATTGTGGCTCTGTAGGTCCAGACATTACCTCTGTCAGAAAGGTTTTCTGGGTCTCCTCATCACAGCGGATCAACTCCTTCATTACCATCACTTTCCCACTAGCTTTGTGTGTCACCTATTTAGACAAGAGAATGTTCCAGTGAGAGGCTCCCTTGAAACAGCAGGCCAGAGAAAGCATCAAGCATGCCACTGCTCTCAACCTTAATGGCTTGTCCGAAGAATCCTTTGCCCAGCACCTCGCCGTGGATAAGGTCACAAGGCCGAAATATCTGCTGGGAGTAGCTGGAAGAGCTGCGTAACGACTCAGAGCGGCTGATGTCCCGACTCACTAGAGGCTGTACCTTCGTGGAGGAAGGTCCCTGGGATTTACTAATGCTGTTACTACGTCTGCAATATTAATAAGGGAGAGGTAGAGAGGAAGGAGAAAAGTATTTACAGCACCATGTGTTCTCTTGCAGCAGAAAGGAGACTAAACTGAAATGGTAAGTGGCAGTGCGAGAATGTAAAGTACAGGTAGGGGGTGAGCTGCCGGCTTTGAGCAGGAGGCTACTTTACCTGAGGGAACGCCTTCGCAGTGTTCTGTCCTGAGTGTCTTTTGTTTTCTCGCTAGGGGAGGAGACTCCCAGCCCTGGATGCTGTAAGTTGGGATCATGCTCTATCAGCAGTTGCAGGCTCCGACTCGTCTGACCAATTAGATCTTCCACCTGAGAAAAGGAGGAGAAGTATGAAGATAGGACATAAAACTAGCTCTTAGGAATATGACAAAAAACGTAAGGATGCTAGAGAGCATATATGCTCTCATAAGTGAAAGAAAGATGGTCTTTCTTTCCAAAAACACTACACAAAAAGTTAGCACAAAGCAGGTTAAGTTTGCAAGAAACTCATAGCTGCATGGAAACAGAGGAAGGAAATGGCAAGGGCAAAAAAAAGGGATCATGGTTCAGCATTGCTCCCATTATAGGATATCAGAAAAGTATGAGATGGCTCCATTAATCCATCATTGGGAGGACCAAGTTACTCAAAATGAAGAGCACTTATAGTGCCTTACAAAGTCTGCACAAACTCGTCTTAAAAATACAAGTGTTTGTTCTTTCCCACCGAAAGCACAGAAAAGGTAGTTACTCACCTACAGCAGGTTTCCATGGACAGCAGGAATTAGTCCTAACATATGGGAAATGCCCCTGATGGAGCCCTGCGCAGAACTCTCCCCAGCTTCTATTGGAAGCTTTTGGGAGGTTCCACCGCATCTCCTTCCCACCTGCCACGGTGGCACCATCTTGAATCAACCTAACTGTAGCAGAAGACAGACTATCAAACTGATTCAAGATGGCGGCACAGCAGCAAGTCAGAAGATGGCATGCAGGTGCAGTAGAGCCTCCCAAAAGCTTCTGTTGGCATGTCGTCTCGGGAAAAATACTGGAACAACTGAGGCATTAAAGTGGAAATACGATATCACTTCTTGAAGGAATTTAGACTGAGTACAAAGAATGAGAACTATTATGCTGGAATTTGAACCACTAGGGTCTGAAGCTCGCTCACTCTGTGTGCTGAAGTGATCGCCACCAGAAATAATACTTTCCAAGTCAAGACCTTCAGAGGACAAGAATTGAGCGGTTCAAAGGGAGCTTTCATGAGCTGCCTAAGAACCACATTGAGGTCCCAAGACACTGCGGGAGGCGTGTAGGGAGGTTTCAAAAGAAGCAACGCCCGCATAAAGTGAACAACTAAAGGCTGTACAGAGATGGACTTGCTTTCCACACCTCAATGATACACTCCAAATCGAACTGAGGTGAACCTTTATGGAGTTGGACTTAAGTCCAAACAGAGATATAGAAGATATTTAAGCAGTTTTTGTGTGGAACAGATAAAAGGATCTAGGGGCAGGGGTCTCAAACTCTAGTCCTGGAGGGCCACAGACCAGTCAGGTTTTCAGGGTATCCCTAATGAATATGCATGAGATGAGATATTTGCATGCACTGCCCCCATTGTATGCAAATATACCTCATGCATATTCGTTAGGGATACCCTGAAAACCTGACTGGTTTGCAGCCCTCCAGGACTGGAGTTTGAAACCCCTGATCTAGTGCCTGGCCCCCACACCAGACAGCAAACCTCTTCCATTTGCAAGAGTAAGACTCTTGTAGAGGTCCTCCTGGGGGCCAAGAGAGACTTTGGTTACGCCATCCAGCAGGTTGAGTTGAGACATTAGAAGGTATCCCCCCTCACTTTCTTGGGGGAAATCAGGAAGTATCTGGAATAAAACCCTGACCTCTTTGCTCTGGTGGCACGAGATCTGACAAGAGGGTGGTGATTTCTCTTTGACGCAGTTCCTGATGCAGAGGATCGAAATGATGCACCCCCTCTGGAGACAATTTGGTGGCAGTTCCAATAAATTCAGTTTTTAACCGCTTTGGATGATCTATAGGACCCATGAGTCTGAGGTTATGAGGTGCCACCTTTGTGCAAAAAGAGAGTGCCTTCCCGTGACAGAAGGATTTCCTACTGCCGTCTGCGGAAGAGTGGCTATGCTCCGAAGGAACCAGTGAAAACTCCACCCTAGGTTCTGGCTGAGGAGCTGACTGGGCCTTCTGAGGCTTCTGTAGGCTGCTGTTGGCAAGGGGATTGTTTGGGCCAGGAAGTACCTATGCCTATGAGGGTAGGTGGTCTTTTGCTAGCTCCCACCCTGGTACCTCCTACAGAAGGAGGCCTACTCAGATGTGTGTCTTGAGAGTCTGGTGAGAGCAACATGCTGCTTCTCAATATAGCCAGCCTTCTCTTTGACCTGCTCATCAAAGAGATTCTCTCCATGGCATTGGACATCCACCAGCTTGTTCTGCACCGGACTGATGACAACTGGAGCCAGGCCAGTTTCTGGGCAACAATACTTATGGCGAAATTTCTTGAAGCTGTCTTGAACTTAGAGCAGTCCTTGCCATTGACCACTAGGGAATGATGTTGATCTAATTTCTCCGAGGTGAGAAAATGGGCCAGGTCAGCCAGGTTACACATGGCGTTTAAGAACATGACCATGTAGAGCTGGGTAAGAGGCCATGTGGGCTACAAAAGCATGGACTCTTCTCCCAAGGAACAAGTCTTAGTACTCTTGTTTCTTGAATCAGAGAGCCTTCTGAGCTCTATACATGAGAGTAGAGCCTTCTATTAACCAAAGATATAGCGAGGGGGGGGGGGTTCTCCCACATCCTCATCTATATTCTCTGCAGGATGTGGTGCATGGGCACTGTCATCACCTCCTTAGGGGCAGAGAAGTGCTGTAGGATCTCCAACTCTTCTGCCCTGGGTTCATCCTGTTTCCAAAGAAAATGATTTGGCCTTGGCCATGTACCTTACAAACTCCTGGACGGTCATATCCTCAGAAGGGGACTTATGCTGCTCATGAGGTGGAGAAGGGTCAGCTAGGAGCTCTGGGAACCTACCCTCCAACAAGTCCTCCGATTCCATATCAGAGGAAGTCTGAGTACTTCTGACTGACTGCTTGGCTCTCTCTCCTATCAAGGGTACATCGGACCCAAAACACTAGAGCAAGATCAGCCAGGCAGGCATCGGTGTTGGGTTCCTTTGATGCCCTGATGTCGATGCCTCTCCCTCAAGCAGGTCACGCATTTTGAGGATCTGCTGTACGGTGGCCAATATCACCACCAAACAGCCCCATGATGCGTTCCTCGAGCACTTGCAAAAGGTGCTTCTTCATGGCTGCAGATTCCAAAGGCTGTAGGGCCTGCGCAACTTCAACCGATGTACCCGGTATCTGAACAGGGGTAATCCGGTGGCTGGCTGTGCTCCTCTGATGCCTGGAGGATGAGCTCTTCTTTCTTCAGGGCACCTTTGAGGAGCGCTCACGCAGACCTCCATCGCTTTCGATGCCATGCTTTGATGAGCAACAACGCTGATGTATCAGAACCTTCACTCGGTACGATCGCCCCTCTGCCTCGAAGACCAGGCTGAATCCTTCATCTTCGGATGGAGACTGATCAATGGTCAATGGTCAATGCTCCGGGGCACTACAGATGCTGAGCTCCAACTGAGCCCGAGAGCTCCTCGATGTCAATCCACCACTGGCGTCCAATGCAGCCTTGGAAGCCATAGATGCCTAAGGTGATGAATGCAATTTCTGAGCACGATAAAAGTGCTTTGTGCTGCTCCTCTCAACCTTTGAGCCCTCTTTTTGTCATCTGCAAACACAAATTACAAGGTGGTGGCTGATGACTGGGTCCTAGGCACTGTAGGCACTAGCTGTGCATATCTGTGGCAGATATGGTCCTAGCACACTGAATATTTTTAAGCCCGCTGGCAGGTTTCTGGGACATGTCATCTGGCAAAATAACTGCAGCAAAGTCAAAACGACTAAGTTAGAGCGAGGCCTGAACACAGAACCGGTGCTGGCGAGATAGAGGTGCCACAGCAAGAAAAAAAAAATCGAATGGAGAAAAACAAAGGGAAAAGAGAACCATGATGGCAAACGACTAGGCGAAAAACTCGAAGCGCAAAATACACCTGCAGGGGATAAAGAAAAAGTTTACCAAGCACAGGATAACTGAAACATGGCTATGAGGCTCCACGTAAAATGAAAGACTGATTCAAGATGGTGCTGCAGTGGCAAGCGGGAAGGAGGCGCACAGGCACAGTGGAGTCCCCAAACGTTTTCAATAGAAATTTGGGAGAGTTCCTGCACAGGGCTCCTTCCTTCAGGGACATCATCCATACGCGAGGACTCATTCCTATTTGTCCACAGAGAATAGGAAACAATTACAGGAATATTCAAAAGGCAATTATGCAACAGACACATTTTGGTTTCTTAAGTCTTTATCCCCTATGTCATAGCAAACCCAGATTGCTGTTTCCAAAAATTGCCTTAAAGCACAAAAGTTAAATCAAGGCCACATTGGGCTCCTGCGCAATCGGGGCAGTGGGAGGTGCAGCAGAGCCAGCATAAGAAGCCGGCTCCAACAGGAGCAACCCGGACCGAAGCAGCCTTTGTTCAGCAGCTCCCCAATCGGGGTTGAGCGCCCGAGGGGAAGAGGAGCTTGATTCTCCCGCCCGGAGGCTCCTGCGCAATCGGGGCAGTGGGAGGTGCAGCAGAGCCAGCATAAGATGCCGGCTCCAACAAGCGTGCCTGCGCTCTGCGGGCCCGCGCCTGAGGGCCTCGCCAAAGGGCCCTTTGGCGTGGCCCTTAGGCAGTGGCCAAATACCAGCTAAGAACCATCACATGTTTCCTGTAAAATAGTTATCTCCAAGTTATAATGCCCTGTTCAATGTAATTTCAGTTTGCTCAATGTAAACCACACTGATGCAGAATAGCGTGGTATATAAGAGAATGTAAATAAAATAAATAATAAATCACAATGACCCAGGAATAAGCTGCAATCCTCGACACGAACGCAGGTACTGTAAATCACTACTTATCTCGTTAGTGTCTCCCCACAACGCCGAACATATCTGCCATGATACCTCATACAAATACACACGAAACGTTTGTCATGTAACCCACGCTGATATAGCTGTATTTAGCTTGCTGCTGGTAACCTGCAATGCCAAGAACCACCTATAGAGCAGCTTCCGTGAGAGACCTTACTTACATACCACTTGCCTGTTCATGACTTGCCACTTATACTACGATACTGATTGTATTACTACACTGCCTGTATTCATGCTTCCCCTATATTTCCGGATAGTGCATGTACTCATGGTATTGTCTATATTATTGCATGTTTTCAAGGTACTGTCTGGATTATTGCATGTATTCACGGTATTGTCTATATTTCTGCCTGCACTCCTAGTATATTCCGTACATTGCCACTAATATATTCCGTAGTTTCCACTTATATTACGACACTGCTTGTATTACTACACTGCATATATTCATGCTTCACCTATATTCCGGATACTGCATGTACTCATGGTATTGTCTATATTATTGCATATATTCACGGTATTGCCTATATTAGTGCCCTACTCCTAGTATATTCCGTACATCACCAGCTACTGTATCACTGCATCCCATACTGCCAGCCTGGCAATCAACTTACATTACCTAACCCCTAGCCCACAATTAAGCTAACGCAGAAAGGTAGTATTATTACATAGCAGCGACACAACATGGTCCTCTCATGCCTTTACATAGTAACACTATACCTCGTAGCCTGCTGGCTGGGTAATACCGAAGGATTTTCCACAAGCCACAACCAAATACCCCATCCTTCAAAACCACAGGAGGAGGGGGCAAGCACACCCCACCACTCATCCGATGGCGAGGTGCACCCTCGTCAACCCTACCCTACTACATATAGAACTGCAACACAACACGAAAACTAAAAAAGAAATACCCACTCACCCGCAAAATATAAAATGTGCCCTCATAAATGCACGATACGAAAGAAATGGCCAGTCATACATGACATGATTTCCCTCCATCGCCTAGACATACTCTTCATAACCGAAACATGGCTCTCTGATAAGTAGTAGCTGATTGAGGAGGACGTTAACAACTTTTCAATACACACATGCCACAGGAGCGGTAAACGAGGTGGAGGTGCACTCGCTATCACCAAAACTGACCTCCATTTCTACCTGAGCCATGCAACCAACACACTATCCATAGATGCAATCACAATTACCAACAAACACTGCTCCATCAACCTAATATACAGGGCCCCATCTACTGACCCCGACTCCATTGCAACTACAATTGATCTCGCATCCAACTCACAATACCCAAACACACCAAGCTGGGTTATAGGAAACTTCAATTTACCATCCTTGCCAGAGGCACAAGCCTCAGCTTTCCTCGATGCCCTAGAGGAATTAGGATACACACAGCTGATCCACGAGCCCACCCATGTGAAAGGTGGTACACTGGACCTTGTCTTTGCCCCACAGAATACAGGCAACACAATAAACACTACTATACTCTCCAACACTGCAGTCCCCTGGTCCGACCACAGGTTAATCATTTTTCAAATATTACTGCAAAACAAACCCTAGAACAATGCCGATAAGTCCAACAATACCACAAAAGCAGCACCACGTAAGTTCCATGCCTTCGACAAAGACGCGATCCTCGACCAAACTCGCTCACTCCTCGACTTGACATCGATCGACCCTGATGAGCTGGTAGCTGCCTGGAATGAAAAGTTTACTACTATTGCTCTGCGACCACTATCAAACAATCCAACTAAGAAAAGAACCTCTGCGGCCTGGTACTCCGCTGAACTTAGAGCATCATTAACCTGCCTAAGAAAAATGGAAAGACGCTGGCGCAGAACCCACTCCACGGATGATCTAAAAGCATACAATGTGCAACTGGAAAAACACCACCAAGCAATATCCGAGAGCATAAAAAGATTCCACACAGACACACTAAAGCAGTCCCTAAACAAACCACACGACCTACAGCACCTGGGAAACCTAGCCTGATCCATCCTCACGTCTTAGCTGACCTCTTACAAACGAAGCTGTGCCAGACCAATAAGTTCACTGCTCCCAACACTCCAATCAAACCAGGATCACTAGCACCACTGTCCATTTTTTCCAAGCCATCTAAAAAACAAATTGAAGATATAATCGCCGGAATCAAACACAACCACTGCACAAACCGACCCTTGCCCGGTGTTCTAGATAAAAGAGCTACGATCGACTGTCAGCCCTTTTCTATCCAAGCTAATGGACTGCTCCTTCACAAATGGGACCTTTCCCCAATCCCTCAAACGTACCTCTATCAGGCCACTACTAAAGAACAGTAAGCTTGATCCTAAGAAGCCAGACTCATATAGGCCGATATCAAGCATCCCCCTCTTGGCGAAAATCATCGGAAAAGAAGTTCAAACACAAATCCAAGAACATATTGATGCTTCTGCCCCACTTGATTCATGTCAGCACGGTTTTAGAGCTGCTCACGGTGTGGAGACTCATTTATTTATTTATTTATTTAGACAGTTTTGTATACCGCCTTATCCTTCAATCAAAGCGGTCACAACACAATTGGGGGATACATTTAACACGCGGGGATATGAGACACATTCACTAATACTTACAGGGAACATGGGCAATGGAGGGTTAAGTGGCTTGCCCAAGACCACAAGGAGCATCTGTGGGACTAGAAACCCCAGTCCTTCCGGCCCAAGGTTGCTGTCCTCTAGTGGGATTTGAACCCCCGACCTTCCGGCCTGAAGTACCGTGCCCCAACCACTAGGCTACTCCTCCCCCCTCCCCTCATCACCATCCTCTTCAGTACCATAATAACAGGAATTGATAACATACGCCAGGGATATGTGCTCATCTTCTTGGACATCGCAGCCGCGTTCGATTCAGTCTGCCATGATCTCCTCCTACACCGCCTCCAGGAGAAGGGGATATGTGACTCTGCACTTAAATGGTGCAAGTCGTATCTCTCCGATAGATGGCAACACGTAAGATCAGGAGAAACATCAGAACCTTTCCACCAGAGTCAAGGGGTCCCGCAAGGATCATCTCTCTCTGCACTCATGTTTAATAAATAAATGCAACCTATCTGCGAGATCATCCGGTCCTTCAAGGTGAGCTGTCTGTTGTACGCTGACGATGTTCTCCTATATATGCCATTCACTACTGAGAACCCTGACCTTTCCCCACTGACAGACTGTTTCGATGCAGTATCCAGCTGGCTCCAAACGCAAAATCTTCGGATACAACATAAGAAAACCGAAGTCCTTTTCATCACAAGGAACCCAAATTTCATCACTTCTCCTTACTTGAAGGTCCAAGATGCAGAACTTCTGACAAACCCTCCATCAGATACCTGGGAGTCACACTTGACCAGCAACTAGACATGAAGACCCATATAAGCAATGTAGCAAGAGCCGTATACCATAAAATCCGATCCCTCAGACACCTACGCTCCCTACTTGAACCAGATGACTTCCGGACAGTGTATCAAGCTCTGGTCTTACCACATATCGTCTATGCCAACGCAATACTCCATGGTCTACCACAATCCACTTTGCTTCCATTACAGCTAGCAATGAACTCAGCAGCACGAGTTCTCCAGGGCGCTGCCATGAGGGAACACATGACACCCATCCTGAAACAATTACACTGGCTCCCTATAAAAGGCAGGATCACATTCAAGACCATACTAATGACCTTCAAGATCATAAATGGACTCGCCCCATCTTCCTTATCCGATCTCATACTGATAACCCCCCCTAATAGATCTAGAAGATCTCATGCCGCCAATAAACTAGTAGTCCCAAAAGAAACGACCAAGTGTTGCCAAAACACAACGAACAGGGCTTTTAAGTTCGCTGCACCTAAATGCTGGAACACCCTTCCACACAGTATCCGTGATATCACCAATCTAACCCAGTTCAGAAAAGCCGTGAAACATTACCTCTTCCTTTTACATTACCCGGATGACAGCACCACTGATCACTAACCATCCAGCTAGGCAAATCTACGCAAATGTCCAATCAATTCGCATTGTACAGATGTAAATAGTTACCCCTGTTTCTTTCCAAGTCCTATTCCTGTTATTTGTAAACACAAATCAAGTCATTTGAAATGTGTATGTAAAATGTTCCATGTAAACCGCACTGATGGAAAATAGCGCGGTATATAAGAAAATGTAAATAAACAAACATGTCCAGTCACAATAGCTGAGCTGATTCTAATATCACTAGATGAAGAATCGGGTTGTTTCTGTTGCATGAGGTGAATGTGAAGCAAACATGTAAATAGGCCAAACACAGAGCTGCCGAAAGAGCTACGGGATAAAGTTATTCAAGTTTCAGGATATGAATTTCTCTTGGGGCATTGTCAGGTCCATCAGTGTAAAACAGAAACTATTTGGCATAACCAAGAAGCTGCCCTCCCCCCACCCCCACCAGCAGCATATGGGTTCATGAAACTGTTGGAGGTTCATGGTGACGTATATGATTTTTTAAAATAATGTTTTGGTTTCCTGGACCATGGGATAATTTTCCAAGGTCTGCAGAGCAGAGATGGCATCCACCTATCCAAGAAGGGTCAAAGTATCTTCCACAGTAGATTGGCTAACTTACTGAAGAGGGTTTTAAACTAGTCTTTGGGGATGGGTGAAGAAAGCCCTCAAAAAAGTAAAACATGAAATACCTCTGTAGAAATGCGTAAAAGGGGCAACATCTGGAAAGTAGTGTGCATAAACGCCTGTAGCTTGGGCAGTAAAATCCAGATGTCGAGGCTTTAATGGAAGAGGCCGACTTGGATTTAGTGGCAGTTATGGAGACATGGTTCATGGACAACCATGACTGGTATGTAATTATACCAGGCTGTACTTTATTTAGGAAGGACAGGGTAGGGGAGGAAGAGTGGCACTATATGCAAAAATATTAAAGCTATAGAATTACAGAGCTTAAAAGGGAGTGAAGAGGCATTGTGGGTAGAAAGAGGAAAAGGGAAACCTATTTGCATTGGTGCGATATACAGATCTCCTTCACAAGGAGAAGTGGACGGAGATTTAATAGAAGACATATGCAGTATTGCTATGAAAGGAGAAGTGCTACCGATAGGTGATTTCAATATGACAGATGCTGACTGGCACATCCCTGCTGCAGTGTCATCTAGAAGTAAGGAGATCTTAGATTCTCTACAAGGAGAACTATTCCAGCAACTGGTAACAGAACCCACACGTGAAGGGGCCATACTGGACTTGGTGCTTACCAATGGGGAAAGTGTTTCTGATGTTATAGTGAGAGATCATCTCACATCCAGTGATCACCAGATGCTGTGGTTCAGTATCAGGACTAGGGCTGATAAAATCCATTCAAAAAAGTGAGGGTCTTAGACTTTAGGAAAACTAACTTTGCCAAGATGGGGCAATACTTCAAGGAGTCGTTAGTGAGATGGGACCATCTGGGGGATGCAGATAAATAGTGGGCAAAACTGAAAGGGGATATTTTAAGGGCAACAAACCTTTTTATTAGAAAAGTAAATAAATGTAAAAGAAAAAGGAGGCCGCTATGTTTCTCAAAAGAAGAGCTGAAAAGGGGAAGAAAAACAACCCTGTGGCCTTCAGAAAATACAAGAGATCACGGAGAGAGGAAGACAAGCATCAATATTTGGAAAAAACTTACAGAAGCTAGGAAAGTAGTCAGGTAAGCAAAGATACAAAAAGAAGAAATTTCCAATGCAATAAAATGGGGGGGTGGGGGGGGAAGACATTTTTCAGATATGTTAGCAAGAGGAGGAAGTGCAAAAGTGGTATTGTCAGACTCAATGGGCAAGGGGAGGAATATGTAGAAGCCAATGAGGGTAAGGTGAAATTAGACTTACCTGCTAATTGGCTTTCCTTGAATCCCCCCCCCCCAGTCTAATCCCAACAAGTGGGTTGTCTCCCCCTACCAGCAGCTGGAGGATGAGCATGCTCAAAACCTTGGCGATGTCACTCAAATAACCTACTGGTACCACCAACAAAGGCCAGTATCATATTGTCAAAGCAACTGCCGTAGCTAACCAACACCACAAGCCAAAAAGACCACCAAACCCCATAAAAAACAGAGAAAAAAAGGGTCCCAACTTACTCCTGTTTCCAACTGAGTGGGCCCCTTCAGCAGATATTTTACATTGCTCTTTTGTTTTTTTCTTTGTGTGCTTGCTCATCCGAATCAGACCACACATTCATATCTCTTTACTGAGTACACATGAACTCCAGGGCACCGCTCCCAAAAAAAACCTAGGCATGCCCCCATAAGACGGTCCTGACCAATCAACTATGTCATCTTCAAGGACTGGGCTCGCACTATCCAAGGACTGATAACCCTGGGCAGGTCCAGGACTAGACTGGGGGGATTCAAGGAAAGCCAATTAGCAGGTAAGTAATTTCACCTTCCTCTTCATCCTTTCAGTCCAGTCCCAACAGGATGTACCAAAGCAGGATTACACATTGGCAGGACTCGTGAACCTGGCCTGCAACACCAAAGCTCCAAATCTCTTGTCCCTTGCTGCCTGCACATCCAACCTATGGCAGTGCATGAACATATGCAGCGACTACCATGTCGCCACTTGAAAAATGTCCACAGGAGGCATCAAAGTACACTAGCCCATAATGCCACCTGAACCCGCCTGGAATGAGCATGCAAACCCTGCGATATGAGCTTCTGCTTCAGCGGATAAGCAGACATAATCGTCCTCTTATTCCAGCATGCCACAGATGCTTTAGAGGCCAACTCCCACTGCCAAGATCCACCAAACAGGACAAAAAGATGATCAGACTTTTGAAAAGCTGTCGTGCACTTCAAGTAGAGACGAAGAGAGCCTGACGCAGACCCAAAAAGGTATAGTTGTCAAACCTCTGCCTTGTCACTTCCTCCAGGAAAAAACAGCAGTGTAACAGGCTGATACCATGGTACAGACCGGAGCACCACTTTCTCTTTAGAAATGGACAGAAAGGGCTTGTGACAGGACAACATCTGAAGCTCCAAAATCCGCTGGGTGGAGCAGACCACCACCAAGACGGCTACCTTCAACGTCAAATCTTTGAGTGTCACCCCCTCAAGGGCTCAAAGGATGACTATCAGGGCAAAAATCACTAAATTCAGATCCCATGATGGCACCAAACCCCATCAAAGTGGTCTCACTTGTTTCACTGCCCACAGGAAAATTGGACCACATCTGGGTGGAATGCCAGGGACACCCCTTTGGCAAGCTACAGGGGCTGGGTCCAAGCCACCACCTGTACTCTCAATGAACCCAGTGCCAACCCCTTGTCAAGACCCACCAGAAGGGCAGGACCCCTGCCCGAGGGAGCCGCCAATGGTCTAATAGCCTTATCCATGCACCAACTCTCAAAAATGCACTACATCCTCACATAGGAAAGCGATGTGGAGCATCTCTGAGCTCGCAACAGCGTGACTATCACCTGCGATGAATAACCCTGCTTTCCCAACACCTAGCCCTTTCAAAAGCCAGTATCGGGCCCTGTATCAGCAGAGTGGGTCTGGCCGGCAATCTCCACGGCTTGCCTGCCATCAGTTGCATGAAGTCTGCGTACTATAGCTGGTGCGGCCAATCTGGAGTGATAAGAATCACCAGTCTCACATGAGTTTTGATGCGCTGCAACAGCATCCCGATCAGGGTCCATGGTGGGAACACGTACAGCAACTTGTTCTGTGGCCAAGGCTGGCTCAATACATCCAGCTCTTCAGACATCAGCTCTTGCCGTCAACTGAAGAACCGCAACATCTGCATATTGTTGAACGTTGCCATGAAATCCATGATGGGCTGGCCTCACTGACGGGTCAAGTCCGAAGGTCCAACAGAGGAGCACTATTACCACGTAACAAGCAAGACCCAGTACAGGCATGTTACATGGTAATAGTGCTCCTCTGTTGGCAAGAATTGTTAATAAAGGCTCTTTGCGATTACCATGCCTGGACTGGGTCCCACTGATGGGTCAGCCTATCGAAAAGCCAAGGATCGAGGGTCCACTCGCACGGGTCCAAACGATGCTGACTGAGAAAGTCTGCCTGCACATTTTCCCAGCCTGCCACATGTGCCGTGGAGCTGGCCACCAAATTCACCTCTGCCCACCCTAGGAGCAGAGCAACTTCATCCTCCAGGGTCACACTGCCTGTGCCCCTCTGACAATTGAGGTACACCACCGTTGCTGCGCTGTCCGAGAACACCTAAACAGCCTTCCCCTGAATCAGTGGGCGGAAGAACCGCAGAGTCAGGAACACCACTCTCATCTCCAACCTGTTTATGGGCTAGGTACTCTGTTTGCTTGACAAACACCTCTGCATGACCTGACCCCTGCATTGCGCCCCCTCAGCCAGATTGACCACGGAGGCCAGTCTGAGGGATCCAGTTGAGAAGGTGCTCCTGCACCAACCACCACCGTAGAGCCACCCTGGTGTACAAGGGGCACACCATTTGTTGCTAGAGCTCATGGCATTGTGGAGACCATCTCCCAAGAAGGTCTCTCTACAAGGGATGTATATGCACCCCCATGCCCAAGGCAACAACTCCAGAATGGCCACTATTGATCCCAGGAATTGCAGATAGTGCTATACTGAGAGGGTCACCATCAGAAGGAAGCAACAGACCTGCATCTGTATTTTCTGAACCCAATTTGGGGCAGAGAGATGTGCTCTGGGTCAGTCTGAAACTTCGCCCCCAGATGAATCAGATCCCATGAGGGTTCCAGGTGACTTTTGGCCAAGTTGATCACCCAACCTAGCCATTGGAGAAGCAAAATCACTTGCTGTGTCGCATGTCTCTCTGCATATGATTTTACCCGAATCAGCCAGCTGTCGAGGTAAGGGTGTACCAATACCCCCTGCTGCTGCAGCACAGCAGCCATGAGCTCCATGACCGTGGTGAACATCCGGGGGACTGTGGCCAGACCGAATGGCAACAACCGGAACGGAAAGTAGTGAAGCGGATGAACAGCTGATGCCCTGGGAGTATGGGAATGTGTAAATACGCCTCTATGAGGTCCCTGCTGGTAACCCGGTAGACACATGCCCAACTTTGCTCTGCCTAAGGCAATAAGCCTGATGCAGGAACAAAATAAAATCAGGAGAAAAGGGAGCCATAAGGGAAGGGGCTCCTCTGCTCTTCCCCACCAACCGCACCTATAAGAATTGATGGCTGAGGGCCTTTCTCAAGCCCCTTTCCTCTCCAGACAGGCCCCCTGCCGCCAAAACGGCATCCCTTCCCACCAAAACCATGGGCACGGGAGAACTGGAGGGGCCTGAATCTGGCTGCATGTCCTCCACTCTCCCCACAAACGAATGGTGCCCCTCACCGTTAAACTCATCCAGCACCTCCTCTGCTGACCGGGTCTCCTTCTCACAGAGATGACAGATCCTGGCCGTGGAAAGGCTGCTGCGCCGCATACAAGTTGTGCAAGGAACTTTCTCCGACAGCATCAGATACATTGAGCTATAACATTCAGGAGAAACCTAATCACTGTGCTCCAAAGTCGCCTGCGAAGCACAGCAGTGACGGATTGCTGACCTCTATGCTGTCTGAGAGGCTTTCCTCCACCCCACCGAAGTCCCTTGCGAAAGCAGAGAAAGCTCATCAAGCTGATAAGAACCTGGCAGTCAAACAGGCAGTGCTGGATACAAACTCGTGAAGATTGCACAGAGATTCCCCCACACCCGACAAGATCCCCCGAAAGCAAGACCAGTGTAGTTACTCACCTGTAACAGGTGTTCTCTGGGAAAACAGGAAATCAGTCCTCATATGGGTGACGACGATGCAGTCTGAGCCCACGCAGAAGCATCTCCCCAGCTTTCAAAGAAAGCCTTTGGGAGATGCCCCACATATGCGTGGTCCACTTCCTGCCCAAGGGTGCCATCTTGCCTCAGTCTAATGATATAGCTAAGACGGAAAAAATAAAATACGGCAAAGAAGCAACTACAAGGGGAGGACGGGGGGTTGTGAAGACTGATTCCTGTTGTCCCCGGAGAACACCTGAAACAGGTCAGTAACTACATTTTCTCTGGGAAGAAGCAGAAAGTCAGTCCTCACATATAGGACTCCCCAGCTACAGGCTACTGAGAACCTGTAAAACACCACGGCGATCTATAAGGGTGAGCTGTGGTCAGCAGCAGCTGAATCCCATAAGAGAGGCTCTCGCAAGACCCAGGGGTCCAGTCAGGAACCAGCATGGCAATAGCTTGAACTCAGAAGGGTCAGAGGAGAGGAGTTGCCTATACCCTGAAGAGATTATGGAGAATGGCCTGGCTGAAGGCGCTGTCCCATCAGGACTCTCTCTCCAAGCAGTAGTGAGCTGCGAAGATATGGACCGAAGACCAGGTGGTGGCCTGGCAGATTTCCATCACAGGGGACGGAACACAGATTTGCCACAGAAGTAGCCATGCCTCTGACACAGTGCACTGTGACCTTCAGGTCCAGTAAGATCCCTGCCTGCTCGTAGGCAAGGGTAATGTAATCTGCCACTCAAGTGGACAGCGTTCACTTAATCACTGGGAGACCCTGGCAGCTGGGGTCATAGGATACGAAAAGCTGTGGTGCTTTGGTAAAAGGACAGGGCTCCCTTACAATACAGATTGTGTAGAACGGTCTCTGCCCTACTGGCATGAGGCCTCAGAAAGAAGGTGGGGAGTACCACCTCCTGGTTGAGTGTAAGTGGAGCATCACCCGGTTCTTGTAGAACCTCGTGTAGGGCGGTTCTGCCATAAGAGCCTGGAGCTCACTGCTCTGCGTGCTGATGTGAGTGCTACCAGGAAGGTGACCTTCCAGGACAGATACCGGAGGTGGCAGGTATCCAGAGGCTCAAACGGAGACTTAGTGAGCTGTGAGAGCACCACATTGAGATCCTCTTTGCCGCAGAAGCCATCGGCATTAGCTCCCCAGTCGGGGTAGAGCGGTGGGAGAGCGATTTTCCCGCGCCCACACTCCGGCCCAATCCGGGCCGTGGGAGGACTCAGCAGCAAGAATAAAGCCCAGCTGCAGGCAGGAGAACATCCTCTTTGCCGCAGAAGCCATCAGCATTAGCTCCCCAGTCGGGGTAGAGCGGTGGGAGAGCGATTTTCCCACGCCCACACTCCGGCCCAATCCGGGCCGTGGGAGGACTCAGCAGCAAGAATAAAGCCCAGCTGCAGGCAGGAGAACATCCTCTTTGCCGCAGAAGCCATCAGCATTAGCTCCCCAGTCGGGGTAGAGCGGTGGGAGAGCGATTTTCCCGCGCCCACACTCCGGCCCAATCCGGGCCGTGGGAGGACTCAGCAGCAAGAATAAAGCCCAGCTGCAGGCAGGAGAACATCCTCTTTGCCGCAGAAGCCATCGGCATTAGCTCCCCAGTCGGGGTAGAGCGGTGGGAGAGCGATTTTCCCACGCCCACACTCCGGCCCAATCCGGGCCGTGGGAGGACTCAGCAGCAAGAATAAAGCCCAGCTGCAGGCAGGAGAACATCCTCTTTGCCGCAGAAGCCATCGGCATTAGCTCCCCAGTCGGGGTAGAGCGGTGGGAGAGCGATTTTCCCGCGCCCACACTCCGGCCCAATCCGGGCCGTGGGAGGACTCAGCAGCAAGAATAAAGCACAGCTGCAGGCAAGGGCGCCCGCGCCTTGCGGGCCCGCGCCTGAGGGCCTCGCAAGAGGGCCCTTTGGCGTGGCCCTTAGGCGGTGGCACGACAGGCGAAAACCCAACGACAACTGCACCAACAACTACAGCCACGCTACCACAGACGGAGACGGCAATAGCTTCTCCCTCAAAAGAAGCACGCCTGCAATATCAGCCCTCTTCGGCTTCAAGCATCTCTCAGGAGGGAGTCTGATCCAGCGATTGCATACCAAGACCTCCCAGCCACGCTAAGGCCCTGCCCTACAAGGCACTGCTGAGCTCCTTCAGGGTTGAGCTCGCAGGGAACCACCGTTTGGACACTCCTTTCAACGTGCTGCAAGTATACGCAACAATACAGTTTCTCTGAACAGTCTTAACCTGAATAGCTAAAGCTTGCCGGAACATAGTAAACATTTTACATAATTGTGCCACCTTAGTAATTTAATAATATCTATATCTAACAATTCTAAATCTTAATCTACATAAATGTACTATTTATTATACTGCTTAAATTGTTCATAGTAGTCAGTATTAATTATACAAGAACACCTTACTATTGTCAATATTAATTTTTCATTTTAGACAACATAATTCTGTAAAAATTAAGCCTTGTGTTTTACCATCCTTAGCAATTTAAATATTACCTTTAAATTAAACCAGATCTAAATTACTGTTGTCAGTAGATCACTTTAGATATACTTCTCCTACCTGTGAATTATCTCAGACTTAATACTGTTGTCAGTAGTAAGTCTCAGATATATTACAGTCGTCTGTAATCCTTCTTAGATATTTTTCTGTTACTTGTGATTTACCCTGAATTTATTACTGTTGTCAGTAACATAATTTAGAAATATCACTGCTATCTGTGTTTCACCTTAAATATATGAAGTAGCCTATACCTCACATTAGTCAATAACTGTCTATCTTACTGTTGTCAGTAACTTATTACCTATTACCACAACAGATACTACAACACCATCACTATCCTACTCAACACACCACTGAATCAGATACATTGGCTAACATACCCCTGAATCAGATTTAGAAAATGCCACACCACAACATCATGTTTCTAAGAATATCATACACTTGTATAATTTTAACAATAATAATAATTAACCTATCACTAAGTCTAAACATCAAAAATTATATGACCATCCCTATAATACACACCCAACTTCGCTATGACAACCATATTGGACACAATCACCCAAATAACTATCCAAAAATAAACTATCATAGACTAATACACATAAAACAAACAAACTCATCCCAAATTTACAAGGAAACATGCTCAAACACATCCTCACTATCATGCATACTTATTAATGCACGTTCAATGAAAAACAAACTCCCTATATTTAATGATCTAATAACAGACTCTAAACCAGACATATTATGTGTCACAGAGACTTGGCTTTCTGAAACAGACACAGTCTACCTAAACCAACTTGATAATGAAAACTACGACCTGTTTTACAAACATAGATCCAACAAAAAAGGCGGAGGAGTCTTAATGATGACAAAAAAGATACTAAAAGCCAAATCAATTCAATCAAATATCTCTAATAACAGACACATTATTGATAAAAATTGGCCTCATGAAAATCTGTTTAATTTATAGACCTCCAGACCAAAGTGCAGATTGTCTGGACTCATTTATTGATCTCCTTAGCTCATCTACTGAACAAAACCCTATAATCATGCTAGGTGATTTCAACCTACCGTCACTATCAACACAAAACTCCAAATTATTTATGGATGCCTTATCAGATATAGATTATCATCAAATAATAAATACCGCAACACACATAAAAGGAGGAACACTAGATCTTATCTTTCTTCCCGATTCACTTTTCAAACTAATGAATCTAAATTCCATAGCACTCACAGAGACACCCTGGTCTGATCATTATATTATCAAAACAAACTTCACATATCATACTGCTAATGTCAAAAGCTATACATTAAGTGGCCCCACATCAAAATTTAAAAAATTTAATGAAACTGAATTCCTCGATTCAACAATCCCCTACCTCTTACCATCCACATCCGATCTAGATGATGCTGTCAAAAACTGGTATGATACCATCAATAATGCAGCCAAAATCAATCACACAAATAAACAAAGGATACACCCCAAAACTAACAACAAACCATGGTTCAATAACACATTAAAACAAATGAAAAAAGAACTAAGAAAACACGAAATTAAATGGCGAAAATCTAAGTTGACTATACATAAGGAAATATACAATAACCATCTCATAAAATATAAAGAAACACTCGATAGTACAAAGAAAAACTACTACGCTGCAACTTTATCAAAATCATATAACAGACCTAGAAAACTATTCTCTATTGTCAGAAACCTTACCAATAACGCTCAAAATTCTAGCAACGAAATCACCGACATCTCAGTACAAACACTAGCTAATCACTACCAAAATAAATAAAAAAAAACTCAAATGCCTTTTGATACAATCAATAACTCTCACCAATCTGTTGACCAATGGTCAGACTTTTACCCCATTTCAAGAACAACATTAAAAACTATCATATCCGGACTCAATACTACCACCTCTTATTTAGACCCATGCCCAGTGTCGTGGATAAAAAACACTCTGCCTACCTTACTTTCCTTCATTCTCCCAATAGTCAACCTCTCATTATCCCAAGGTTACCTTCCTCAATCACTCAAACATGCACAAATACGCCCAATCCTAAAGAATGGCAAACTAGATAAAACATGCCCAGCATCATACAGACCCATTTCTAGCATTCCATTTTTGGCCAAAATAATAGAAAAAGTAGTGCAATTACAGACACAGGAATACATAGACACATCTTACCCACTTGACGAGCAACAATATGGATTTCGGCCCCGCCACGGAGTAGAAACACTACTAACAGTATTAATTGATACTCTCCTAAGAGGAATTGACAATCATAAACAAGCATTCATCCTTCTCTTTATCGACATATCAGCAGCCTTTGATAGTGTTCATCATTCAATAATGCTCAGCAACTTAAGACAGATAGGCATAAACTCCACAGTACATAATTGGTTCACTTCCTATTTAAACAACAGAACACAAAATGTACGAATAGGTAATCAAACTTAACTACATATAACCAAGAAATAGGTTTACCACAAGGATCTGCTCTTTCAGCCCTACTCTTTAACATTTACATAAAACCGGTTTGCAATATCTTTAAAAAATTTGGAGTACATTATCACCTCTATGCAGACGATATTATGATGTACATTCCATTTACAATCCCTAACATACCATTACAACTACTCTCAGACTGCTATAATGAAATCACAATTTGGCTAAAAACTCAAAACCTTCACATAAATCATGCCAAAACTGAAGTCCTAATCGTAACTAAAAATCAATCATTTATCCCTCCAACCCATATAACACTACAAGAGCAAGAAATTAAAATAAAAAATGAAATAAGATATCTAGGTGTTATCCTAGATACACACCTTACAATGGAAACCCACATTAGAAACACTTTAAAGAAAATCTATTTCAAACTTAAAATTCTCAAACAACTACGTCCGCTTGTATTTATACAAGATTTCATTAATATAACACAAGCTATCATAACCCCTCATTTTGATTTTGCCAACCTAATACTTATAGGCATTTCAAAACAGAACATTAAAAGAATTCAATTAGCCCAAAATGCAACAGCAAGAATTATACTAAAAATAAATTCTATACAACACATAACACCTATACTTGCATCTCTTCACTGGTTACCAATACAAAGCAGGATAATATATAAAACAATAACCACCTCATTTAAAGCATTAAACGACATGGCACCGATTACACTATGTAATCTAATATGCAAAGAAACACCTAAGCCTACTAATAGAAAAGAACAGTTAAATAAACTAAAGATCCCGAAGGACTTCATAAAAGCACATAAATTGACCAACAATAGAGCCTTCTCACACATAGCCCCAATTATCTGGAATTCCCTACCAGAGGATCTACGTTCACTAACAGAGATCTTGGAATTCCGCAAAAAACTAAAAACTTATCTATTCACTAAACACTACAATTCCATAGAAAACCTTGCACTCAACTTAGATAAAGGCTAATCAGGTAACTGACCACTTAAAGCACAAACCTCCCACCTAAATGGACAACACTCAGCGCTAACGAAATGACGATCCTATCTCCTATGACCTAATACCTACGCATGTATATAGTTGTATCAGTTATGTACTGTCTTACGTATATAGATACTACACTTTGTTAGTTAACTGTTTTTACACGGTCCCAGTTCAAAAACCCACTTTGTTTATTTTGTGATATGTTAAGATGTTCTATGTAAAAATTAAGATGTTCTATGTAAAACAAACTTAGCTTTGTTAATTGTTGTTATTTGTACACCGCATCTGATCTATGGAAGATGCGGTATAAAAATGAGTGTTAAATAAATAAAATAAAATAAATAAATAAAATCCCAATCCACTGCTGGAGGATGGACAGGTTTGGTTAACATGAAGCCCCGCAGGAATTGGGACACAAGGGGCTGAGCTGAGAGGGATTTTCCCTCAACGGAATGGTGATGCGCTACGATGGCACTCAGGTGTACTCTGACCAAATTGGACTTTGTTCCCAGCTGTGATAGATAAAGCAGGTACTGGAGTACTACTTGTACTGAAGAGGAGAACGGGTGTGCCCGCCTTTCTGTGCACCACACTGAGAACTGACGCCACTTACAGGTGTATGCCCTTCTTGTGGAGGCCTTACAAAAGGCTAGAAGAATTTCTTTCATGTCCTGTGGGAGGATGAAGGGGGCTAATACTACCCTTTCAGCTGCTAAGCAGTGAGCAAGAGGGACGCCAGGTTGGAGTGTAGGAGAAAGTCCTGCTCCTGTGAGTAGTCCTGGGGCCCAGCCCAGGAGAATCAGCAATTCCACCGATAGGGAGAGGAGCAGTGGGAATCAAGGCTGCCTGGGCCACTGAGGGGCTATCATTATCAGCGATGCTTTGTCACACTGGGCCTTGAATAGTGTCCTGGATATCAGCGGAGTCTGTGGGAAAGCGTACAGGAGGCCTTCCATCCACAGGATGAGGAATGCATCTGCTGCTACCCAGAACGGGTGCGGCTGGCGGGAGCAGAATGGGGCAACTGACATGTTGTCCAGACTGGTGGAAAGATCCATCGAGGGGACGCCCCAGAGATGAAACAGCCATGAGGCTACTACTAGATCCAGGCACCACTCATGTGGCTGGAGGACCCTGCTCAGCTTGTCCGCCAGGGCATGGGCTTGGCCCAGGAGGTACACGCCCTTAGGAGCATCCCTCTGCGTGCAGCATAGGAGCAGAGAGATACTGCCTCCTGGCAGTTGGGGTATGACCCTGTTCCCCCTGTTCGTTCACGTAGAACACTGCAACCTGATTGTCGGTCTGGATCAGCAAAGAGTGGTGCTGGAGCTGGTGGCAGAAAACTTGGAGAACTAGGTATATTTCCTGGAGCTCTAGCGAGTTGATTTGCAAGTGGGATTCCCTCTGGGATCAGCAGCCTTGCCTCTGAAGGCTCCCGCAATGTGCTCCCCAGACCATTAGAGGCGTCCATGGTGAGGACCTGAGGGTTGGGGTGCCTAGAGGGGCATTCCAGCCTGAAGGTGATATGGAATCTGCCACCATCCAAGGGAGTCCTCCAGCTGACAAGTCACTTTCACTCTGTCCCTGAGCCTACCTGCCTGTGGCTTGTGTCCATCCATTAAGAGCAGAAGCACCACTGGGCTGCCCTCATGTGCAGGCAGGCATATGGGTCACGTGGACCGTGGAGGCCATCTGTCCCAATAGGCAGAGTAGGAGCCAGGCAGGTAGCGTCCGGTGTCCGTGTACCTCTGTGGCTAACTCCCTGAGGCATTCTGACCTCTTCTGAGGGAGGAAGGCTTTTGCCTGGAGGTTATCTAGTTGCGCCCCTATGAACTCTAGGTGCTGGGCAGAGTGAGGTGGGATTTGGAGTAGTTTATGATGAACCCCAGATGCTGCAGGGTGTTGATAGTGTGCCCAGTGGTGTATTATGCCTCTGTAGCTGTGTCCCCCTTTATGAGCCAGTCAACCAGATAAGGAAAGACAAAGGCCCCTTGGAGCCAGAGGTGGGCTGCAACCACTGTGAGGTACTTTGTGAAGATCCTTCGTGACAAGGCTGGATCAAAGGGCAGCACCCTGTATTGGTAGTGCTGTCCCCCCACCATGGACCAGAAGTATTTTCCCATGACCGAAATGAATTAGGATGCGAGTGTAGGCATCCTTTAGGTCTAAAGAGCAGAGTCATAGTCAATCTCCCTGCTGGAGGGATGGCAGTAGTATCTCAAGGGAGAGCATCCTGAACTTCTCCCTGACCAGAAATCTGTTGAGCTCTCGCGGGTCCGGGATGGGCCTGAGGCCCCCTAACCTTTTGGGGACGAGGAAATACCTGTAGTAGAAGCTTGTGCCCCAGAGATGTTTTGGCACTGACTCCACAGCTTTGTTGTTGTTTAGGCCTGCTAGCTCGGTGAGGAACAGGGTCTGGTGAAGGAGAGGCCAGGTAAGTTCTCCCAGGAAGTACGAGGGTGGTGCCTGTTGTAGGTGGAGGAGATAGCCCTCCTTGACCACTTGCAGCACCCAGGTATTGGTGGTGATGGCTGTTCACCTGAGGGCAAACGGGTAGATGCCCTCCTGTAGGGAACATGGGACCCCCGGGAGAGGGGAGGTAGTACCCAGACAGTCAAAAGCTCCCCCCAGGCTGGGCTGGAGCCTGGGACTTTGGGGCTTTATTTTTGTTGGGACCATGTCCCTTGCCTTTTTGTTGCGGGGCTGGGAAGGTCTGAAAGTGTCATGTACCACTAAAGCTCCCTTTCTTCCTTGGAAAGAGTTTTCTTCCTCCCCCTCGGGGCTTTCTTCTGGGGTTGCACTGAGGTCCTGAGAGCCTGGTTTTCGCCATGAACTCTGTCTGTCTTTACTGCCTTATTTGCCATGGGCTTCCCGAATAAGTTCTCTCCTATACAGGGCCATCAATCAGCTTGTACTGCACCCATTGCTCCAGGTCGGTGACCGCAGCCATGTTTAGTGTCATACCCCGATGCCTGCGGAGGCCATCCTGGCTGAAGACTCAAAGACATCGTAGGCCGCTCGTGACAAAAACTTTGAGCTTTCTTTTACCACCGAGGTCAGGATCTTAAACCTCTGTAGAGGTTCCCCATCGAGACCTGCCAAGAATCCACCAAGCTCCTCCGACAGCTCCTTCAGGCACATGCCAGTATAAAGCTGGTAGGGCTGGATGCAGCACGTTAGCATCAAGCCCTGAAAGACCTTCCGGCCGAGGGCATCAAGGGTTTGGACCTCCCTGCCGGGTGGCACCAATAAATGAGTTTTTTGGCTTTTAAGCTGGCGCATGGCCGACTCCATGATCATGGAGTTGTGGGGAAGCTGGGTCTTTTGGAACCTAGGGCTTAGGCATACCCGATACATGGCATTGAGACGCCTACGAATGATTGGTACAGACGCTGGTGTTTCCCATATCTGGAGGCGGCAGCGGGGTTGAGGAGCAAGGGCACTGGGACTGTAAGTGTTTCTTTCAGGGGTGCCTCGTACTGAAGTATTTCCAATTCCTCATTGCGTGGGTCCTCCTCGGCCTTGGTCTTGATAGTAAGAGCCTTGGCCATGTCCCACACGAAATAGAGGAACGTGATGTCCTCGGGCAGGGAACATCGTCAGGTAGTTGGGGGGAGATGGGTCAGAGGGCACATGCCAGTGTTGTCATGTGTTCTCGGTCTCTTTGTCCTTGGCCTTCTATTCAGACTCGAAGTCAGAGTACAAGTCCGATGCCATTCGATCACCTCGGTCAAGGGCCGCTGCCGGAAGTTCATGACCTCCAGAGGATCAGTGGTCCGAGCCATGGGTGCTCGCTGGGGAGGACTGGTGCCCCAAGGAATGGAACCGGGACCTCATCCGGGGCCGGGGGGTCTCGAGGTCTGTGGCGCTCAAGGACTGGCTTGACGTCCAGGGAAGCCCTTGATGTTGAGGGTCCCGTTGTTGGGGTGGATGAACTGAACAAGCTGGACATGAACACCCACTGATTGGCCACTAGGGCAGATATACTGCTCTCTAGGGCCATCATTCTGGTTTCCATACCAGTTGGCTCTGAAGCCTTCGTCCTTCGATGAGGATGACCACGGAGGTCTGAGGCCAGTCGGCAGGTGCTGACAACTCCTTACAAGGGCAGCTTGGATGATTGCTCCTGCCCCAACTTCTTGGACTCATGCCAGGGACTGCAGGTCCTGGGGTGGGATTTCCCCTTCTTCCTGGATGCGTCCTCCAAGGCGGTCTTAAAGGGTTTCTTCTTCTTCTTATGCTCCACCTCTGGGTTTTTACACTCGGAGGAACCATGGCAGCGGGACTCCAAAGAGGCTCTGGCTTTGCAGGGCAACGAGGTATCAGAGGGGGGCTCTGGAATGTGGTGTCATCTGAGAATTTGGCACGAAGTCGAACTTCTGAAAAAAATTTTTCCTGCTGCTGATGGCGGCTCCTTAAGGCCTTTGAGGTCATGGTTCTGCAGAGTTCACAGTCGGAGTCATTATGCTCAGGGGCTGAGGCATCAGAGGCAGCAGTCATGTGGGTTATTGAGTGATATTTTGCCACACTGGTCACACTTTTTGAAGCCACTGGAGGCCATTGGAAAAAGGGGGTCCCTGCCATCCGGCAGAGGTCTGAGGCCTTTGGCTGAAAAAGGGGTACGAACACCAGTTGAGGAACACCTCTATGAAAAAGATGAAAAAACAAATGGACGAACTGAGGAGCGATGCAGAGGCGACTTGGCTTGGGGGCGGGAAGGAACCAGTACACAAACCAGACAAGAATTAACAAAAAAAAACCCAGACTTTTCCCCAGAGAAAACTGGCCAACATTCAATGGGCTCCACAGAAAAAAAGGAGACTGAGGCAAGGTAGCACCTTTGGACAGGAAGTGGACCAGGAATGCGTGGTGCATCTCCCAAAGGCTCTCTTTGAAAGCTGAGGAGATGCTTCCGTGCAGGCTCCTTTGGTGCCGACATCACCATATATGAGAACCGACTTCCTGCTTGTTCCCAGAAAATGATGGATTGAACAGTTCCGGCCCCTCGGGAAGCCTGCCCCAGCCTTCTCAATATGCTCTCAACACTGCCTGATCCACTAGCCTCCAATTCAAGGTATAAGCCTGGATTTAAGTACCTTTTTTTTTTTTTTTTTGTAAACACATTTGACTGCCTTGAGTCTGCATGGCTGAGACCACAGTCTCCTGCTTAAGGCTTACCAGAGCCAGCCCACAATGGGTGGTCGCCCCTCAGCAACTGCTGGAGGCTGAGTTACTAGGACCGACAGTAGATTATATGGGTGACACCACCAAGGTTTTGAGCATGCTCAGCCTCCAGCTGCTGGTAGGGGGAGGCAACCTGCTTGTCAGGACTGGATTTGAGGGATGAAGAGGAAAGTGGAATAGCTTAACAAATATTTTTGTTCTGTGTTCACAGATGAAGGGCCAGAAGCAGAACCTCAGAAAGCACCCACAAACAAGGACAGAAGTGAAGATGATCTTGAACGATTTCAGAAGACTGTTTGTGAGGAACTAGCTAAATTAAAAGTAGACAAGCGATGGACACCCAAGAATATTGAAGAAACTTTGGGATATTCTAGCGGCTCCACTGACTGACCTTTTCAATACTTCTTTAGAGTCAGGAGTGGTCCCAGAGGATTGGAGAAAGGTATATGTGATCCCTATACACAAAAGCGGAAGTAAAGGATGAGGTTGAGAACTACAGGTTGGTTAGTCTGACCTCTGTGGCAAGTAAATTAATGGAAACGCTGCTAAAACAGAAGATAGTGACGTTCTGGAGTCCAATGGATTGCAGGGTCCAAAGTCTGGGTGACCAGAGAGTTGGAGTGAGGGAGAGCCCCAGATGTGGTGTACTTAGATTTCAGTAAAGCCTTTGACATTGTTCCGTACAGGCGATTTATAAATAAATTGAGTACCCTAAGGATGGAACCTAAAGTGACTGACTGGGTTAGAAATTGGTTAGAAACATAGAAATATGAAGACAGAAAAAGACCACATGGCCTATCTAGTCTGTCCTTCCATAACAATTACAACAGTCCCCTTTTTACCTTTAAAGATCCTCTGTTTGTCCCATGCTTTTTTGAATTCAGTTACTGTCCTCATCTCTACCACCTCCACTGGGAGACTATTCCACGGATCCACTACTCTTTCCGTAAAGAAATATTTCCGCATATCACTCCTGAATCTATCTCCCTTCACCCTCATCCCATGTCCCCTCGTAGCAGAACTTGCTTTCAATTGAAAGAGGCTCTCTCCCTGAACATTTATGCCACGGAGGTATTTAAACATCTCAATCATATCACCTCTATCCCGCCTTTCCTCTAAGGTGTACATATTAAGATCCTTCAGTCTGTCCTCATATGCTTTATAATGAAGACCACTAATCATTTTAGTAGCCACCCTCTGCACCGACTCCATCCTGTTCACATCCTTTTGAAGGTGCGGTCTCCAGAATTTGCACACTACACTCCAAATGAGGCCGCACCAAAGACTTATACAGAGGCATTATCACCTCCTTTTTTCTGCTAGCCATTCCTCTCCGTATGCACCCAAGCATCCTTCTAGCTTTTGCCGTCGCCTTTTCTACCTGTTTAGCTACTTTAAGATCATCAGACACAAACATGCCCAGGTCCCGCTCTTCTTTAGTGGACAAAAGTACTTCACCTCCTATACTGTATTGCTCCCTTGGATTGCTGCAGCCCAAATGCATGACCTTACATTTAACATTAAATCCCAGCTGCCAAATTCTAGACCATTCTTCAAGCTTAGCTAGATCCCTCCTCATGTTATCTACCCCTTCCTGGGTGTCTACTCTATTGCAGATTTTGGTATCATCCGCAAAGAGGCAAACCTTACCTGAAAGCCCTTCCGCTATATCACTAACAAAGATCTTACAAAGAACCGGACCAAGGACAGATCCCTGGGGCACACCACTGATAACATCCTTCTCCTCAGAGTGAGCTCCATTTACCTGTACTCTTTGTCGCCTCCCACCCAACCAATTTCTAACAATGGGAGGTGACAAAGGGTACAGGTAAATGGAGTTCACTCTGAGGAGGAGGTTACCAGTAGGTTGCCTTAAGGATATGTCCTTGGTCTGATTCTTTTTAACATCTTTGTTAGTGATATTGTGGAAGGGCTGTCCAGTAAGGTTTGCCTCTTTGTAGATGATCCCTATTCTATTGCAGATTTTGGTATCTAGCTAAGCTTGAAGAATGGTTGAGAATTTTGCAGCTGAGATTTAATGCTAAAAAAAAATAAATAAATAAATAAAAAAAATGCAGGATCATGCATTTGGGCTGCAAAACCCCAAAGCAGCAGTACACTGTAGGGGGGGGGGGGAAGAACAGGACCTGGGCGTGATTGTTTCTGATGTTCTTAAGTGTCTGAACAGGTAGAAAAGGTGAACGGCAAAAGCCAGGACGACGCTTGGGTGCATAGGGGGAGGAACAGCCAGCATAAAAAAAGGGAGTCAATAGTGCCTCTGTATAAGTCTCTGGTCCAACCTCATTTGCAGTATTGTATGCAGTTCTGGAGACCGCACCTTCAAAAGGATATAAACAGGATGGAGTCTGGGCAGAGGGTGGCTATTAAAATAGTTAGTGGTCTTAATATGTATACGTTAGAGGAGAGACGAGAAAGAGGAGATATGATGCAATGCAATGTGTGCCTTCGAGTCAGTCCTGACTCCTGGCGACCCAGAAGCTCCTGGGTTTTCTTGGCAGTGTCACCGGAAGTAGATTGCCAGGCCTTTCTTCCAAGGCAATGGAGGGTTAAGTGACTTGCCCAAGGCCACAAGGCTACTACTCCACTCCGAGGAGATATGATAGAGATGTTTAAATACCTCTATAGCATAAATGCACAAGTGGAGAGACTCTTTCAATTGAAAAGCAAGCTCTGCAACAAGGGATAGGATGAGGGTGAAAGGGGATAGACTTAGGAGCAATATGTGGAAATATTTCTTTATGGAAAGAGTGCTAGATGCGTGGAATAGTCTCCCAGTGGAGGTATTAAGAGATGAGGACAGTATCTGAATTCAAGAAAGCATGGGACAAACACAGATCTCCTCTAAAGGACAAAAAAGGGGACTATTGTAGTTAATATGGAAGAGCAAACTAGATAGAAACATGATGACAGTAAAAGACTATATGGCCCATGTGTGGCTGAGACTGGGGAAAATGCTGACTGTTCGACAATTTCAAGATTATTCCAGAAACAAGGCCTAAATGAGAGGAGGCCTGGAAAGAAGCCACTGCTGGTGAAATGTCATGTGTTATGCAAATGCTATGCAGCACATCATACTTAGCGGACGCTACATGCACACGGGAGGTTTTGTGATCTGATGAGACCAGAGTTAATACGTGTCATGTAAAACAAACCCAGCACATTTCCCCACTATCCGTACAGTAAAACATGGGGGAGGAAACATTATGTCAGAACAATTTGCGGCAGTAGAGACAGTATGAGGGAAACCCATTCTACTCTGCCACAATCCAAGACTGGAAGAAGATTCACCCAACAGGACCATGATCCCAAGGACAAAGCAAAACACAATGGAATGGCTCATCAAGAAGAAAGTAAAACATGCCAGGCCTGCATCCATTAGAAACTGTGGCAAGGCTTGAGGACTGCAGTTCCCAGACAACTAGAAAAGGGCTTGAGCTCTTCTGCCAAGAATAGGTGAAAACTGCACCACCCTGCTGCATAACGTAGGTGTTCATTTATGTTATTTTAAGATGCTTGTTGTATATTCCAAGTGTTCTATCTAGGCGATAGCACTTACTGTCGAGGCTCCAGCCTGCGAGTTTTTCTGTATGTCTGTCCATACTATCTGTTTGTTAGCACATGTGCCAAACAGATGCATGGGCTTTCTCCAGAGCAGCATCAAAGATCAAAAGCCAGAAAGAACTGCAGTGTCCAAAGAGCTGGTAGGAACCCCAGCCCCCCAGGCACTGTGCTGTGGCCTGTCAGAGAAGGGAAGGGTTGGAATGAGGGGTGTGGCACAAAAAAGGAAGCAATGTTAGAGATGAGGAATGTAATAGATAGAGAAGTGAAGAGGTGGGAAATAAAACCAGGGGTGGAATAGAGGCCGTGCATAAGGAAAGTAAAGCATGCAGAGGAAGAGTGGAGGGAGACAGAGAAAGAAGAGTATGTGGGTGGATGGTAGTGAACGAGGGTGGCAACAGGCAGGGAAAGCACAGTTACTTACCTGTAACAGGTGATCTCTGGGAACAGCAGGAATAAGTCTTCACATATGGGTACGTCGGTACCGACGGAGCCTGCGCAGGAACGCTCCCCAGCTTCCCAAAAATTAAAGCTTTTGGGAGCATCCCACAGCGCCTGTGCGCTGCCTTCCCACCTTTCCTAACCAGCTCTCCTCAGTTCAAGTTTAAAGCTGAGACAATAGAGAGAGAGGAAAGGAAAGATAGAAAAAGGGATACAACTCCTAGGGGAGGTGGGTGGGTTGTGAAGACTTATTCCTGCTGTTCCCAGAGATCACCTGTTACAGGTAAGTAACTGTGCTATCTCCAGGAACAAGCAGGAATGAGTCTTCACATATGGGGACTCCCTAGCTAAGATGCCTGGGAGATCCCCAAGGATATGAGACCCTGGGAAGGGGTCTACTTCCTTCTATGGATCTCAGGCATCCATCCAGGGAAGGAGGGCAGGAGTTGTTTAAGAATGGAACAGGTGTTTGAGGACAGCCTGACCAAACAAGGCACCCGGCGGGAGTCCTTGTCCAAGCAGTAATGGGCTGTGAAGGTATGAACCGAGGACCAGGTGGCTGCTCGACAGATCTGGTCGATGGACACAGAATTTAGATGAGCCATAGAGGTGGCCATGGCCCTCACATTATGAGCTGTGACATGGCCCTCCAGAGAAAAGGTTCTTACTCTGGTAGGCGAAAGAAATACACTGAGCAATCCAATTGGACAGTGTTCTCTTAGAGACTGGAAGTCCCAAATGAGAAGGATCAAAAGCAACAAAAAGCTGTGAAGACTTCCTATGTTGCTGTGTCCTATGTAAGTAAAAAGCAAGAGCTCTTTTACAATCCAGAGTATGAAGATTCCTCTCTGCATTGGATGCATGAGGAGCTGGAAAAAAGACAGGTAAATATACCTCTTGATTAAGATGAAAAGGTGAGACCACTTTAGGCATAAAGTGTGGATTTGTCCTAAGGACTACCTTATCATGATGGAACCTTGTATAAGGTGGATTAGCCACTAATGCCTGCAGTTCACTGATGCGGCGAGCTGAAGTAACTGCAATGAGGAAAATAACCTTCCATGAAAGAAACTTCAAGGAGGTAGTGGCTAAGGGTTGAAAAGGTGGCTTCATGAGCTGACCAAGAACCAAATTTAAGTCCCATGCCACCGGAGGAGGCCTAATGGGAGGTTTAGTTAAAGTTAGGCCTCTCATGAATCTTGCAATGAGAGGATGAGAGGAAATAGGTTGTCCATTGATGGGCTTAAGGGATGCTGCAATAGCACTCAAATGGACTCTTACTGAATTTGTTTTAAGGCCTGCATTGGAAAGATGCAGGGGATAGTCTAACAGAGAATTTAAAGGTAGTGCTAGAGGGTCAAGACCCTTTTCAGGACACCAAATGGAAAACCTTTTCCATTTAAAAGCATAAGAACGCCTGGTGGAAGGTTTTCTGGAAGCATGGAGGATATCCTTCCCTTGTTGAGAAAGATTCCAGTCTTGAAGGTCTAGGCCTTCAGTAACCAAGCTCTGAGGTGTAGGGACTTGGGGTTTTGGTGCCACAAAGTCCCTTCCTACTGGGACAGAAGGTCTGGAGCAGCTCCCAAGTCCAGAGAGGGGGCTTGGGAGAGATGTAGAAGTAGAGGGTACCACACTTGGCGTGGCCAGCGTGGAGCTATGAGGATCATAGATCCTAGATCCCTCTGGAGTTTGAACAGAGTCTTGGGAATCAAGGGAATGGGTGGAAATGCATACAGGAAGCCCTGACCCCAATGGAGGAGGAAGGCATCCTTGGCCTGAACTCCCTGACACGGAATTCTGGAACAGAACCGGGGAAGTTTGGCATTCCACGGACTTGCAAAGAGGTCTATGTCCGGGGTTCCCCATTCTTTGAAGATTCTGAGTACCTGATCCATGTGCAGGGACCATTCGTGTGGAAGCAGAACTCGACTGAGTCTGTCTGCCCAAGAGTTTTGGACTCCTGGGAGGTATACTGCCAGGAGATGGATTTGATGCTCTCTGGCGAAGGCCCACAATCTTAAAGCTTCGTTGCAAAGCGACAGAGAGCCAGTTCCTCCTTGCTTGTTTATGTAAAACATGGCTACTTGATTGTCTGTATGAATGAGGACTGTCTTGTAGCTGAGGAGGGTACGAAAGACCTTGAGAGCTAGAAAAACTGCTTGAAGCTCCAAGTGGTTGATATGAAGGGAGGTCTCCTGTGGGGACCAAGTGCCTTGAGTGGAGAGGTCCTGTAGATGGGCTCCCCAACCTGTTTGGGAGACATCTGTTGTGAGGGTTGCTTGGGGCAACAACTGTTGGAAGGGGGACCCCAGCAACAAATTTTGAGTGGACATCCACCATTGGAGAGACCAAAAGACGTTTGGTGGTAGCTATTTGGTCTGAGAGAGCTCCTGAAGCTTGAGTCCACTGGGTGGACAAAGTCCATTGAGCTGCTCTCATGTGTAGGTGGGCATAGGGTACCACATGCACTGTGGAAGCCATGTGGCCTAGCAGTTGTAGCATCTCCCGGGCAGTTAAGTGGCTCTTTGACTGAATCTGGGAGGCTAACTGCACTAGACATTGGCAACGGGCCTGAGGAAGGTAAACCCTTGCAGTAGTGGTATCCAACCAGGCCCCTATGAATTCTAGGGACTGAGTAGGGGTGAGCTGAGACTTTGGGAGGTTTACCACAAGTCCCAGATACTGCAGAATGCGCCTTGTGCGGTGCGGTCCAAGGAAATCTGGGCCTCTGACTGAGATGGAGCTCGAATGAGCCAATCGTCCAGGTATGGGAAGACGAATATTCCCAGAGTTCGTAGAAATGCAGCAACTATTGCCATGCATTTGGTGAACACTCTTGGAACAGAGGCCAGACCGAAAGGAAGAACTCTGTATTGGTAATGTTTTCCTTGGAAAAGAAACCGTAGGAATCTTCTGTGAGAGGGATGGATGAGGACATGGGTGTACGCATCCTTGAGATCTAGAGAACAAAGCCAATCCTGACTTTGAAGGTATGGAAGGAGAGTGCCCAGAGAAAGCGTCTTGAACTTCTCCTTGCATAGAAATTTGTTCAATTCTCTGAGATCTAAGACGGGTCTGTATCCCCCTGTCTTCTTTGGAATGAGAAAATAGGGGGAGTAGAACCCTGACCCTTGAAGAAGAGGAGGAACTTCTTCTATTGCCCCTTGGGCAAGAAGGGTAGCTACCTCTTGACCTAGAAGGTCGAGAAGAGATGTGGGAGAATTGAAGTGTCTCACCATGGTGTGGGGAGGAAGGTCTGAGAAATGAAGCTTGTAGCCCTCTCTTATGATGGAGAGGGTCCACTGCTCTGATGTGATTTGCTCCCATCTGGGAGCAAAATGAGCCAACCTTCCTGGAATGGTGAGAGGCTCTGGCTGCTTTAGAGCCAGAAAGGCTAAGTTCTCTAGCATCAAGTCAAAAACCCTGAGGAGGTTGGGCCTTCTGAGTTGCAGCAGCCCCTGTAGGCTTAGGCCTGGCCTGTTTAGGTTGCTGACGCTTAGTGGCAAAGCGACCTGTAGAAGATTGCTGGCCAGAAGTAGAAGGAAATCTGCCCTTTTTAAAGAAAGACTTTTTAAAAGGCTTTTTCTTGGCAGGAATGGAGGTTGACTTTGAAAGTCTATCCAGAGCAGAGTTTTCTGCATCCATTTGAGTGGCTTTTATTTGTCATTCTTTGCCAAATAGGTTTTCACCTGTACAGGGAAGATTTCCTAAGCCATCTTGAACCCAGGGCTCTAAATCAGAAGCCTGGAGCCAAGCAATTCTGCGAGCAGCTATGGCAATGCCTGAGGCTCTGCTGGCACCTTCAAAGGAGTCAAAGGCTGCCCTGTTGGAAAACTTTGAAATGTCTTGGGTATGCTTAAGCCAAATGAGGAATTCCTCCCTTTTATCCTCTGGAAGAAAAGGGAGGAAAGTGTGCAGTTTTTGTGCAACTTCCTTTAGAAACATACCCATGTAAAGGCTATATGAGTTGATTCTGGCAATAAGCATACTGGCTTGGAAGATTTTCCTACCAAAGGCATCCAAGGTCCTGCATTCTCTTCCTGGAGGAGCAGAAGAGTGTCTCTTTGTACTCTTTATTCTCTTCATAGCTGACTGCACCACAATGGAATGGTGAGGAAGCCGAGTTTTCTGAAATCCAGGACACGATACAGTGTCCAATCTGCGAGAATGAGGAGAGAGAGAATGAAGAGAGAGAGAGAGAGAGAGAGAGAGAGAGAATGAGGAGAGAGAGAGAGAGAGAATGAGGAGAGAGAGAGAGAGAGAATGAGGAGAGAGAGAGAGAGAGAGAGAGAGAGGAGTCTCCCATAGATCAATCATGTGTTCATAAAGAATCTCATGAATTGGTAAGGTGACTGCCTCTTTAGGAGCTCTAGAGTAGCCTAAAATATCCAATTTTTTAGCTCTAGGCTCTGATTCAGAAGTTACTGAAATAGAAAGTCCTTTAGAAACATAGAAACATGACGACAGAAAAAGACCACAAGGCCCATCTAGTCTGTCCTTCCATAACAACTACAACAGTCCACTTTTTACCTTTAGAGATCCTGTGTTGGTCCCATGCTTTTTTGAATTCAGTTACTGCCTCATCTCTACCACCTCCACTGGGAGACTATTCCACGGATCCACTACTCTTTCCGTAAAGAAATATTTCCGCATATCACTCCTGAATCTATCTCCCTTCACCCTCATCCCATGTCCCTTCGTCGCAGAACTTGCTTTCAATTGAAAGAGGCTCTCTCCCTGAACATTTATGCCACGGAGGTATTTAAACATCTCAATCATATCACCTCTATCCCGCCTTTCCTCTAAGGTGTACATATTAAGATCCTTAAGTCTGTCCTTGTATGCTTTATAATGAAGACCACTAATCATCTTAGTAGCAACCCTCTGCACCGACTCCATCCTGTTCACATCCTTTTGAAGGTGCGGTCTCCAGAATTGCACACCATACTCCAAATGAGGTCACACCAAAGACTTATACAGAGGCATTATCACCTCCTTTTTTCTGCTAGCCATTCCTCTCCGTATGCACCCAAGCATCCTTCTAGCTTTTGCCGTCGCCTTTTCTACCTGTTTAGCTACTTTAAGATCATCGGACACAACTACGCCTAGGTCCCGCTCTTCTTTAGTGGACAAAAGTACTTCACCTCCTATACTGTATTGCTCCCTTGGATTGCTGCAGCCCAAATGCATGACCTTAGATTTTTTAACATTAAATCCCAGTTGCCAAATTCTAGACCATTCTTCAAGCTTAGCTAGATCCCTCCTCATGTTATCTACACCTTCCTGGGTGTCTACTCTATTGCAGATTTTTGTATCATCCGCAAAGAGGCAAACCTTACCCGACAGCCCTTCCGCTATATCACTAACAAAGATGTTAAAAAGAATCGGACCAAGGACAGATCCCTGGGGCACACCACTGGTAACATCCTTCTCCTCAGAGTGAGCTCCATTTACTTGTACTCTTTGTCGCCTCCCACCCAACCAATTTCTAACCCAAGCAGTAACTTTAGGGTCTATCCCTAGGGTGCTCAGTTTGTTTATAAGTCGCCTGTGAGGAACAGTGTCAAAGGCTTTACTGAAATCTAAATACACCACATCTAGAGCTCTCCCGCGGTCCAACTCCCTGGTCACCCAGTCAAAGAAATCAATCAGATTTGTCTGACAAGACCTGCCTCTGGTGAATCCATGCTGCCTCGGATCCTGTAATCCGCTGGACTCCAGAAACATCACTATTTTCTCTTTCAACAGCGTTTCCATTAATTTACTCACCACTGAAGTTAAACGAACCGGCCTGTAGTTTTCAACCACATCCTTACTACCGCTTTTGTGTAAAGGCACCACATGAGCCTCTCTCCAGTCCTTTGGCACCACTCCCGACTCCAACGAGGCATTGAAAAGGTCAGTCAGTGGAGTTGCTAGAACGTCCCCAAGTTCCCTCAGTATTCTAGGGTGTATCCCATCCGGTCCCATCGCTTTGTCTACTTTAAGTTGAGCTAGTTTCTCACGAACACAGTCTTCTGAAAATTGTTCAAGATGTCCCTCGCTTCTGTTCTTATTTGTGGGTGTTTTCTGAGGTCCTGCTCCTGGTTCTTCATCTGTGAACACAGAACAAAAATATTTGTTAAGCAATTCCGCTTTATCCTTATCAGCTTCTACATATCCCCCCCCTGCACCCTTGAGTCTGACAATACCACTTTTGCCCTTCCTCTTCTCACTAATATATCTGAAAAATGTCTTATCCCCCCATTTTATTGCATTGGCTATTTCCTCCTCCTTTTGAATCTTTGCCTTCTTAACTACTTTGCTAGCTTCTCTAAGTTTTTCCAAATACAGATGCCTGTCTTCCTCTCTCTGTGATCTCTTGTATTTCATGAAGGCCTCCCTCTTTTTCTTCACTTTTTCAGCTACTTCCTTTGAAAACCATAGCGGTCTCCTGTTCCTTTTGCCTTTATTTACCTTTTTAACAAAAAGGTTGGTTGCCTTTAAAATACCCCCTTTCAGTTTTGCCCACTGTTTTTCTACATCCCCCAGCTATTCCCATCCCACTAACGACTCCCTAAGGTATTGGCCCATCTTTGCAAAGTTAGTCTTCCTGAAGTCTAAGATCTTCACCTTGGAATGGATTCTAACAGCCCTAGTCCTAATACTGAACACCATCTGGTGATCACTGGATGCAAAATGATCTCCCACTACAACATCAGAAACACTTTCTCCATTAGTAAGCACCAAGTCCAGTATGGCCCCTTCACGTGTGGGGTCTGTTACCAATTGCCTGAATAGTTCTCCCTGTAGAGAATCCAGGATCTCCTTACTCCTAGATGATACTGCAGCAGGAATGTGCCAATCAACATCTGGCATATTGAAATCTCCTCCTATCAGAGCACTTCCCCTTTCCTAGCAATGCTGCGTATGTCTTCAATTAACTCTCTGTCCACCTCTTCCTCTTGTGAGGGAGGTCTGTATAGCACACCAATGCAAATAGATTTCTCTTTCCCTCTTTCTAGTTTAACCCACAATGCCTCCTCTCTCCCTTTTAAGCTCTGCAATTCCAAAGCTTTAATAGTAGTTTTTACATATAGTGCCACTCCTCCTCCCCTTCTTCCTACCCTGTCCTTTCTGAATAAAGTATAGCTACTTTAGCTACTTCTCTAATGAAGTCTTGAAAGGACAAATCCTCTGGAGAAGACATTCTTCTTTTTGGAGAAGAAGGCTCTTCAGGAAGGGCTATAGATACTTCAGGAGACTCGTCTGATGTATCAGAATCATCAGAGGAATCGAAGTATCGCCTATCAGGGTGCTCTTCCAATGCGTATCGAGCAGTATCGACATCGGGCGTACCCGGTACCGGATCGGTACCGGTAAGCAGCCCTGGAAAAGGAACCGCTGCAGCCGGTATCCTGGTCGATGTCAATGCAGTTGGTACCGGTATCGGTGCTGGTGCCGGTACCGGAGCAGATACCGAGAACGGAGTTTGTTTCGGTACCAGCGGCGTCGCAGGTTGAATGAAGGCCGTAATAGCCTGCTGCATGGACAGAACATTGTGATCCATTGACGCCATGAATGCCTGGAGGTCGGTACCGGTAGATTGTGCCGGTACCCTGGAGCATTCTAACAGGTGATCGGTCGAGGCCGTGCCATCGATGTCAACCTGTAACCCCATAGGAGGAGCTTTGGAAGCCGGAGCTTCCCGCCGGGGTTGTTTTGCTGGCGCAGGATCCTCGAGGGCAAGCCCGGAGGCATCTCGATGCTTAGAGGGAGATCTACCCTTCGAGGACCTGCTAGGTTTATGTTTGGTTACCTGAGATCCATCAGGAGAAGAAGACCTGGAAGATGTCGATGCTACCGACACTGCATCAGCGGGAAACAGCACATGGAGCTTAGCTGCTCGGTTCTGTAACCCCCGTTTAGACTAGAGAGCAGGACGGACAATCCGGAATGGAGTGTTCAGGACCCAAACATTTAAGACACCATTCATGGGTATCTGTAACAGAAATAGTACCGCTACACTTAGTACATTTTTTAAACCCGGAGGCTGGCTTTTCCATGAGGGAAAATTTCTTGTAGGCCCTGAGGCCTAAGAAGAGAATATACTAAGTGACGAGAAAAAGATATTTTTTTTTTTAAAGAAAGAAAGAGAAAAAGACCGGCGGTACCGGTCCGGGGTCGGAGAAGGCAGACACGCGACCAAAGAAATAAAATAAAATAAAGAACTTCTTCAGCGGTGACAGGGCTCGACCTGCTGGCTCCGCGGCAAAGAAGAACTGAGGAGAGCTGGTTAGGAAAGGCGGGAAGGCAGCACGCAGGCGCTGTGGGATGCTCCCAAAAGCTTTCCTTTTTGGGAAGCTGGGGAGCGTTCCCGCGCAGGCTCCGTCGGTACCGACGTACCCATATGTGAAGACTCATTCCTGCTTGTTCCTGGAGATGAGAAATAATTCAAGAGGGTAGGAGGTAGATTGAGTGAGTACAGGGGGGACAGAAAAAAATAGAAGCCTGCATTACCACAAATACACCACCTGACACATACATGCAGTCTCCCACCTCCCATCCCCCTCAAACATTCACAAATACATCCCATGTTCACATCCCCACAGATAAACAGCTGAACTCTACCCATGGACACAGCCACATTATAATCAAACACTTCCCACACTATGCTCAGCTGTCCGCTCACAGCGCCCCCACTATCCTAATGAGACACCTCCATGGTGGTTTCTACTGAGTCCCCCACACAGACATGCCCGAGTGTGAACGGAGGAAGGGGGAAACACGCCATGTCACCATACACTCAAGGACGCACTTTTCAATGTGTCGTGCATGTTACTGCAATCCACCTAGACCTATAAATACTGAAGAATAAAAACCCTTTTAAATAAAATTGAAGTGACCAATGGCTATTACTTCCATGGATGTGACGATTTTTGTGCAGGGGCAGCCTAGAACGGAAAATCTCACCGATGCGCTTTATGGCCTTGAGCAAGCTACTTAACACCCCCCCTCCCCCCCCATACAACAACAGATTGTGAGCCCTCTGGGGACAGGGAAGTAACGTAACTTGCCTTGAACTGCTACTGGGAAAGGCCTGAGCTAAACACTAATAAATAAAAAATGAATACAAATAAAATAAAAAGGTAATCAGGACTTCTTGGTTTAATTACTTTTGAATAATTCTGTAATTGTTCGTGCTGCAAGTGTAAAGTATGCTGTGTAGATCAGTGAGACTCCCGCTTTAAAGCATTTTGAATATTCTTAATACAGAAGAATGTGAAAAATGTTGAAGGCACTGTAACAAAGATCAGGATGAGAAGTGCGAGCTGACACCCACCTCCTCCAAAGGCAGCGAGCAGACAGGGGCTCCATTTATCTCCAGGATTCGGTCTCCTGGATGAATAATATTCCGAACATCTGGACTGATGTGTGGTCGACAAACTCTGAAAAGAGCAATAATTTTACACAGAGAGACACTGGTTCTTTTCTCTGGGAGACAAGATGACTACAAGTCAGTTGACATATTAAGCAAAGTTTCTTGGATGTTTAGCTTTGGTTTACCAGAGGGTTTTTATATATTTCTTTATACCTGCTTTGAAATAAACCCTAATAAATCTTAGCAAATTAGCTTGTGGTCCACCTTGAATTAAGAGCAGAAGAGCAGCTGAAAGGAAGTGGCAGCGACACCATGCTCCACTCAAGGCTGCCAGGTTTATTGCCACGAGGAAGACAGAGCAAACAAAGAATCTGCAGTAACCCTTATCCTCCAACAACTAACATGACTTCCTGGCTCAGGAGTGCTGGGATGCTGCTAAGACATCGTGACCAGAACAGAAGGTCCAGTGCCCTCCCCCAGGTCTTCAATAGGAGTTCCTGCCGCTAAATCATCCTGAAGCACAAACTGGCCCTGTCTGGAATTAAAGCAGATGATATAAGATTACATGAATGGGGTATTCTTAGCTTAGACTCAATATGCAGGACTTCCTATCTTATGAACTAGTTTTTGAGATGGAAGTCTATTGTTGGGTGAACTGAAGCACAATGTTAGAGGAAAACATTGATCCTCTATTTAATTGGGGAGGGAGGGGAAGCACAAAATCACTAACAGGAATATGTTTCTACTTTTTTGTTTTGCATTTATACAGTCATATCTCCTGAACAATTCATTTTCAGGATAGCTATGTACAAGCAATTCTTTTAGGGGAAGTGATAAAACTATATCGCTAGCCATTCAGGGACTTAAAGGCAGACTATCAAGTGCTCTGATCTGATGGAAAATAGATTTAAAAAACCACCTGATACTGTGGCCGGAACTGAACACAACAGGATGGCAGAAAAACCATCACAGATCCTGCTGCATCTGCTCCTATTACTGAACATTTGTATAGCGCTACAAGTACGCAGCGCTGCACAGACACATGTAAAGACGGTCCCTGCTCATCAGAGCTTACAATCTAGTCAAATCTGTGTAAACCGCACTGATTTCAAAGAGTGCGGTATATAAAATAACACAGCAGCTGTACACAAGGGGAAATGGTAAGGGAACACAAAGGAGACCAGGCAAGTTAAGATCCGAAAGTGGCAGCAAAGAGGTGAGTTTTTACTTAACTGTATTTATATCCCGCTTTTCACCGGGTCAAAGCGGTGGGTCAGAGAAGGCACCTGATTACAGACTCAGGTAGTTTGTTCCAGGCATAAGGTGCAGCAAGGTGAAAGGAGTGAAGTCTGGAGTTAGCAATAGAAGAGAAGGGCACAGATAGAAGTGATCTGCCAGAAGAGCAGAGTTCCCGAGGAGGGGTGTAGGGAGAGGTAAGAGGTAAGGTAGTGAGGAGCTGCAGAGTGAAGGCACTTACAGGTCAGCAGAAGTTTGAACTGGATGCGGAAACAGACAGGGAGCCAATGAAGTGACTTGAGAAGAGGAGTAATATGAACATGATGAGGTTGGCGGAGGATTAGCCGTGTAGCAGAGTGATGAACAGATTGAAGGGGAGAGAGATGATTCAGAGGGAGACCAGCAAGGAGTAGGTTACAGTAGTCAAGACGGGAGGTGACTAAAGAGTGGATAAGTGTCTTATTATTATGTTCAGAAAGGAATGGGTGGATTTTGTTGATGTGCAGATAAAGAAACGGCAGGTTTTAGCTATCAGCTGGAGGTGTGTGGAGAAGGAGAGAGAGAGGAGTTCAGGAGACAGGGAGGAGGAGAAGAGTCATCCACAGACTGAGAAAGGGAAGAGGAGGGTTTGCGGGGAAAAATAAGCAGCTCAATTTTGGCCATGTTCAATTTGAAGCGGTGGCGAGACATCCAATTAGCTATGTCAAAGGCAGGCAGAGATTCAGGCCTAGATAGCTGGAGAGATCTCAGGTATAAGATCTGTGAGTCACCAGCGTAAAGATGGCACTGAAAACAATGGGAAGAGATGAGTGCAGAGGGACTGCGTACAGAGAGAGAAAAGGAGTGGATCCAAGACAGACCCTTGGGGTACACCAACATAAGATAAGAACATAAGATATGCCATACTGGGTCAGACCAAGGTCCATCAAGCCCAGTATTCTGTTTCCAACAGTGGCCAATCTAGGTCATACGTACCTAGCAGTTTCCCCAAGAGACACAGGTTCCACAATGCTTGTATTGGTTCAAGCATTGATATCCTGGGTCCCTTCTTAATGGTTTATGGACCTTTCCTCCAGGAACTTGTCCAAACCTTTTTTTAAACCCAGCTACAGTAACAGCCTTTACTACATCCTCCGGTAACAAATTCCAGAGTTTAATTACACGTTGAGTGAAAAAATATTTTCTTTTATTAGTCTTAAATAGTTTACCCTGTAGCTTCATTGCATGTCCCCTAGTCTTTCTATATTCCGATAAGGTAAACAATCGATCTACGTTTACCCGTTCCACTCCGTTCATTAATTTATAGACTTCTGTCATATCTCCCCTCAGCCGTCTCTTTTCCAGGTTAAAGAGCCCTAACCTTTTTAGCCTTTCTTCATAGGAGTATCCTTCCATCCCCTTTACCATTTTGGTGGCTCTTCTCTGAACCTTTTCTAAAATCGCTATATCCTTTTGAAGATACGGCGACCAGAATTGCACACAATATTCAAGGTGCGGTCTCACCATGGAACAATATAGAGGCATTATAATATCTTTTGTTTTATTTTCCATTCCTTTCCTTATCATACCTAGCATTCTATTTGCTCTCTTGGCCGCTGCTGCACACTGGGCCGAGGGTTTTAACATGGTATCCACAATGACGCCTAAATCTTTTTCCTGGGTGGTGGTTCCTAATGTGGAACCTTGCATCGTGTAACCATAGTTTGGGTTGTTCTTCCCTAGGGGCATAACCTTGCACTTGTCCACATTAAATTTCATCTGCCATTTTGATGCCCAGTCTTCCAATTTATCAAGATCCTCTTGCAATTTTCCACAATCCTCTTGGGTTTTAACAACTTTAAATAGTTTTGTGTCATCTGCAAATTTGATAACCTCACTCGTTATTCCACTTTCCAGGTCATTTATGAATATGTCAAAAAGCAGCGGGCACAGCACAGATCCCTGGGGTATACCACTATTCACCTTTCTCCATTGGGAAAACTGGCCATTTAGCCCTACCCTCTGCTTTCTATCTTTTAACCAATTCCTGATCCACAATAGTACACTGCCTCCTATCCCATGACTCTTTAGTTTTGCCAAAAGTCTCTCATGAGGGACCTTGTCAAAGGCTTTCTGAAAGTCCAGATACACAATATCAACCGACTCACCTTTGTCCACCTGATTATTCACTCCTTCAAAAAAACATAACAGATTAGTAAGACAAGATCTTCCTTGTCTAAAGCCATGTTGGCTGTCTCCCATTAGGTCATGACTATCTACATGCTGAGTAATTTTATTCTTTATGATGGTTTCTACCATTTTTCCCGGTACTGACGTGAGGCTCACCGGTCTGTAGTTTCCCGGATCACCCCTGGAACCATTTTTAAAAATTGGTGTTACATTGGCGATCGTCCAATCTTCAGGTATTAGAGATGATTTTAATGATAGTTCACAGATTACTAATAGCAGGTCTGCAATCTCGTATTTCAGTTCTTTCAACACCCTTGGATGTATACCATCTGGCCCAGGTGATTTGCTACTCTTCAGTTTATCTAATAGTTGTAATACATCTTCCCGATGTATCAATATTTCCTTCAATTCTTCCACACCCTTAAATACCACTTCAGTCATGGGTAACATCCCTACATCTTCCTCAGTAAAGACTGAAGCAAAGAATTCATTCAGTCTCTCCGCTATCGCCTTGTCGCCTCTTTAACCCCTTTATCATCTAATGGACCAACTGATTCTCTCACAGGTTTTTTGCTACGAATGTACTTGAAAAGGTCTTTACTTCGCGTTTTTGCTTCCGCAGCAAGCTTCTTCTCAAATTCTCCCTTTGCCTGCCTTATCAATGCCTTGCATTTGACTTGCCAGTGCTTGTGCTGTTTCCAGGTTTCGTCGTTTGGCTCTTTTTTCCATTTCCTGAAAGATGCTTTTTTGACAACAGCAGCCTCTCTGACCTCACCTTTAAACCATGCTGGCAGTTTTTTGGACTTCCTTCCACTTTTCTTAAAACATGGAATACAGCTGGTCTGGGCTTCCAAGATAGTATTTTTCAACAGCCAAGCCTGATGTACGTCTTTAACCTTTGCAACTGCTCCTTTTAGTTTTTGCTTAACTGTTTTCCTCATTTTATCATAGTCTCCCTTTCGAAAGTTAAAAGGTAGTACTGTGGATTTCCTTACTATCCCTCCTCCACTAATTAAATCAAAGGCGATCATGCTATGATCACTATTGCCAAGTGGCCCCCAACAACCTTATCTCTTGCACTAGATCTGGTGTTCCACTAAGGATTAGGTCTAATATGGCTTCCCCTCTGGTCGGTTTATGAACCAGCTGCTCCAAGAAGCAGTCATTTATTTCATCTAGGAACTTTATCTCCCTAGCATGTCCTGACGTGACACTGACCCAGTCGATACCGGGGTAGTTGAAATCACCCATTATTATTACTGTGCTGTAACTTTTGTTAGCTCCCTTGATTTCTTTGAGCATTTCATCATCCATTTGGTCAACTGAGAGCGGGATAGCAATATAGGAGAATCCACCAGAACAAAACACTGAAAGAGCGATGGGAGAGATAAGAAGAGAACCAGGATAGTACAGAACCCTTAAAACCAAGCAAGGACAAGGTACCAAGGAGGTGGTTATGGTCAACAGTGTAAAAGCAGCAGAAACCGCTGGAGACTTTAGCAAGAGCTGTTTCAGAAGAACGTAAAGGATGAAAGCCAGATTGTAAAGGATCCAGGGGGGCTTGAGAGGAGAAAAAGTTCAGATAATGGCAGTGAACCGCACGTGCAAGTAGTTTAGAAACCAAGGGGAGGAGGGGGATGGGTCGATAGTTAGGAGGACAGGTAAGATCTAGTGAGGGTTTCTTGAGAAGCAATGTAACCACAGCATGCTTGAAGGCTGCAAGAACAGTTGCAGTGCAAGAGTGATAGGTTGAGAATAAGAGATGGAAGGGACAACAGTGGAGGAGATGGGACTTAGGAGACAGGTAGGAATAGGATCAGAGGAGCAGGTATTGAGTTTGGAGGAGGAAAGGTAACATAGTAACATAGTAAATGACGGTAGATAAAGACCAGCATGGTCCATCCAGTTTGCCCAGCAATACGGCAAGAGTAGGTGCACCTGTCGCTCTGTGCAGGCCACCCTTCCATGTCTTTGTTTAGGGGTGGACCCACCACTCCATGTAGGACACCCCTATTTGTTGAGAAGTTAGATGGTTCAGTTTATTTTGTTTTTATCCTGTTGCTGTAAAGGGATCCTCTGTGCTTGTCCCATGCCGTTTGTGGTGGTGGTGGTGTGTGGTTTCCTCCTCAGAGATATTAGAAAAGGAAGAAAGGGTGGCAGAGGGGGGGAAATGGGAGAATGATCTTGTGGAATTTTTCATGGAAAAACAGTTAAGTCAGGGTTTGGGCAGAAAGGGAGGAAAAGGATGGAGGCGGAGGCACCTTGAGGAGAGAGTTGAGAGTTGTAAAGAACACAGCGAGGGTCAGAGGCAAGAGTGTTAGTCAGATGGACATAATAGTCTTGTTTGGCAAGTGCTATGGCTGACTAGAAAGAGACAAGCATGAATTTGAAGTGTAGAAAGTCCGCAAGAGTGAGGGATTTGAGACAAAGCGCGCTCAGCTAAAAATGGGCACAGGAACGTAGATAGTGGGTAGTGTAAGACAGTCAAGGCTGGGGTAGAGTACGCCTCACAGGACGTGGCATGGGTGGAGCAAGAGCATCCAGAGCAGAGTACAGAGTTATAGGAAGCTACGGCCTCATCAACAGACAGATGAGACACTGGAGGAAAGAGGTGATGAGACAGTGGAGGAGAGAGCCGAAGGACCATGTTTACCAAGTCTTTTTTTTCCCTACACTTATCGCACGTTCGTAGCAACCCGCATATGCAGCCCCTGCCCACTCTTCACCCAGTCCCTGCCCCAACCTGCGGTAAGCAGTTCGTGCACTTTTTTTTTTTTTTTTTTAACCACATGGCTGTTTTTATCACATAATGACTGCTAACAATCAAGGGGCCATTGATCAATGACTAGCAAATACAGTGACACTGCAAAATTTGGTCTGGTATGCCTCGAGGCTCAAGCAACCTTGAAACTGTGCCCCGAAATAAAAAACGTTGAGAAGCATTGCTCTAGTTCAGTCCAGACACCTGGGTTACGCTTATCCAACAGTAGATGTACACTGAGGAACACCAAGCTGAAAAACACTCCCTCTTAAGTAGCCTGTGCTCCTATACAGAGCCAATATGAACCTCACAAAGCAGAAGAACAGTCCCAAATCCCAATTCTTCACCAGCACTGAAATGAAGCACCCAGCTTCATCTGCACTCACTCTTTCCATTGAACTCTGATCTTCAATCATTATTTCCAAATTTTTTTTTATTTTTAAACCTTAACACACCCTTAAGGACCAAATGGCCCAGAACCAGGGGAAAAGAACCCCCCCCCCACACAAAAACCCAACCTCTACTGGAGGGGGAACCACTGGAAACCCCAAACGAAACAGCTCTCTCAAACTCGTCTGCTCCTACAATCATATTCTTCAAGAACAGACACAAGACCAGAACAGACTAGCAGCCAAGTCCCAGGTAGGTCCTGGACTGTACTGGAGGGACTCAAGGCAAGAAAATTAGCAGGTAAAGTCTAATTTCACCTTCCTAATCGTCCCCTCAGTTCAGTCCAGATGCATGGGATGTAACAAAGCAGTACTAACGAGGGGTGGGTACCGAGACACCGGCCTGCAGCACTTGTGCCCCAAAATTCACATCCTGTCAGGTCTGAACATCCAACCTATATTGACACGCAAACAAATTTATTTATTTATTTATTACAGTTTCTTATATACCGCGCTATTTAGAATCAGCGCGGTTTACATCATAACAAAATGACCATTACGACAAACTGTCAGGTTTTACATTGAACAGGAGTACAAACTTGGATAACTGGGTTAACTATATACATAATCTATCTACACTGCAGTGTGCGGGCATTTCTAGATTGGGTTATTTCTTGGAGGGGATATCTGGTTCAGTTGCTGTCTGGGAAATATTGGCGGAAAAGGTATGTTTTGAGAGCCTTTCTGAACTGATATAGATTGGTGATGGCTCTAATGTCGGGGGGTAGGGTGTTCCAGCATTTTGGTACATAAAAACTGAATGCCCTGTTTGTGGTGTTCGTGTTGGACTTTGTTGAAGCCTTTGGTATTGCTAGCAAGTTTACAGCTGATGTTCTTCTTGCTCTATTGGGGGGGACCATGTGGATTAGATTCGTGAGTGAGAGGGATGAGGTGCCTTTGATTGCCTTAAATGCTAATACAAGGGATTTGAAGGTGATTCTCCCGTGAATTGGTAGCCAGTGCAGCTGTTTGAGAATGGGAGTCACGTGGTCGTTTCTGGATGCACCGTAGAGGACCCTAGCTGCGGCATTCATGGCCAACTGTAAGGGGGTTAGTGTGGATTGGGGGAGACCTTGTAGGATGGCATTTGCAAAGTCAAAATGCGGCAGGATCAGCGCTTGATATATGGTACGGAAATCGTCTGGGTCCAGCAGGGAGCGTAGGTGTTTGAGGGAACGGATTTTGAAATAGATGGCTTTGACTACGCTGCTTATGTGGCGTCTCATGTCTAGATGTTGGTCCAGGGTAACTCCCAAATATTTTATTGCATCTTTAGTTTGCAAATCAGCTTCCTTGACACTGACGTGGGATGGGGGCGTAAAGTTGGAGTCTCTGGAGATGAAAAGGACCTCTGTTTTTTTATGCTGGATACGTAGGTTCTGTGTCTGGAGCCATGTTGAAACTGCATTGAAACAATCTGTGAGTGGGGTCAGGTCCATGTGGGTTGTGGAGAAAGGCATGTATAAAAGAATGTCATCTGCATATATCATGCAGTTTACGTTGAATGATCTTATGATATTGCATATGGGCTGCATGTAGATATTGAAGAGTAAGGAGGATAATGAGGATCCTTGAGGTACCCCTTGTTTTTGATGGAAGTAACAACTACTCTGCTGCCCTACAAATGTCCCGAGGTGGAACATGGCTAATGTCTACTCAAAAAGAAGCTTGAGTCCTAGTTGACTGTGCCCTCAACCCTGCCGATACCACTCGCTCCTTCAGCAAATATGCTGATGTGATGACCTCCCAAATCCAGCAAGAAGTGGTCATCTTAGAAGCAGCCTTGCCCTTCCTGGACCCACCAAACAGCAAAACAGTTGCTCCAAGTGCCTAAACACCTCAGTCACTTTCAAGTTGCTGCTTGAGCGATCTACACACATCCAACAAATGAAGACTCCTGGACACAGCTATTTCCAGACATCCACCAAAAGTCAGTAATGCCATGACCTGATTTAAATTGAACACCAACACCAGCTGTGGCAGAAATGAAGGTACTGGACAGAGAACCACCTTCTCCCTTGACACCATCAAATAAGGCTCCCTACACAAGAGAGCCTGCAACTCCAAAATATGGCATGCCGAGCAGACTGCTAGACCACCACTTTAAACATCAAATCCCTCAATGTCCCCTTAAGAGGCTCAAATGAAGGTGCCATGAAAGCGGAGAGAACCAAAGACCTCAGAATGGAACAACAGGATAACAAGGCAGTCACAAATGCTTGACCCCCTCCCCTTAAGAAAACAATGTCTCCATGATAAGAAGCATGAGAAGTAAGAGTGTGACCCTGCATACGACCCCGGAAACAAGCCAAGGCCACAACCTGCAACCTTCAAGGAGTCTAAGGTGAAACCCTTCTCAAGTCCAGCCTGCAAAAAAGACCAGTATATCTCAGGAAGCGAAGCCCCTAGAGGCCTCACTCACTTCCTTTCCTTCTCACCAAGTCTCAAAGATGCACACATAAGCTGACGGCGTGGAGCACTTTTGGGCCTGCAGCAAAGTATCAAACACTTGCAGAGAACAGCCCCTACACCTCAAAAATGCGCCCTTTCAAGAGCCAGGCTGTAAAGTGAGAACCGATCCATGTCAGGCATCTGTACAGGACCCTTTGACAGAAGATCAGCCTCCCAAGCGAGAAGGAATAGCTCCACTACCAGCAGATGCACCAGATCCACCAGATCCACATACCACTGCCACCTGGGCCAGTCTGGGGCAACCAACACACACCCCCTACGTGAGAGACTTGACCTGCTGAAGAATGCGACTGATGAGTGGCCATGAGGGAAACATACAAGAGCCTGCCGCTGAGTCAAGACTGAACCAGCACATCGAGACCCACAGCCATGCGTTCTCTGCACAGACTGATAAAATGGCTGGCCTTGCCATTTTCCACCATAACCATCAAGTCCATCATCAGAATGCCCCAGCTCTCCACAATCAGCTGAAACGCTGACTCTGATAGCGACCACTCATCTGGGTCCAACAGATGACGTCTCAGGTAATTCGCCTGAACAGAATCCTTCCCGGCAACACGGGCCACCGGCAACACAAGCAGATGGACTTCCGCCCACTGAAGCAGCAGGATTGCCTCCACAGCCACAAGCAAACTCAGTGTACCACCCTGACGACGGATATAAGGAACCGCCGTTGCATTGTCAGACAGCATCCTCACCGCCCGCTGGCGAACAAGGGGAAGAAAGACTTCCAAGGCCCAATGTATTACTCATGTCTCCAGGTGACTGATGGCCACTGACTCTCCTATGGAGACCACTCGTCCTGAGCTACCTGAGAATGGCAATGAGCCCCCCCTAACCAATCAAACTAGCATCTGATCACCACCACCGTCCAGAGTCTCAAGGGGCATCCTTGTCACAAGCCTTGTCGAATCCAGCCACCAATGCAAACACTCTGGTGTCACCTAGAAGGGCAAGCTGGACTTCTATCAATTCAGGGGACCAATGCGCCAGAAACAATGCCTGGAGAGGCTGCATATAACACTGAATTTAAGAAACCGGCTTCAAGGAGGCTGCCAGCGATCTCACACAGGGCCGTACCAAGCCAGAATCATGACCTGTGTGACTTGCAGTGGGCATGTATCCCCCGCCCCTCCTCCCCATAACCTCCATCCAGCGCTACCTGCTCTTGCCCTGTTGCTGCCACCCTCTGTTTTCTCCACAGCAGCGCTGGCAGCCAGGGCAAGAGCAGGCAGTGCTGGACGGAGGTATGCGGAGGAGGGGGAGGACGTGCCCGATGTGCAAGTCACCAGCAGCAGCAGAACAGACCTAACTTTAAGCAGATCTGATCCCTCCCTGTTCTGACATTGCGTCAGAGGAGGGAGGGACCAGACCTGCAGAAAGACCCATGTAAAGGCTTAGGGGGTGCATTTTGGCTGCCTGCTGTTGCCCTGCCACCACTGAGAAAACAAAAAGTGACAGCGGTAGGGCAACAGCAGGCAGCCAAAATGCGCCACCTAAGCCTTTGTTCCCTGTGCAGCTGCACCACTCACACAGGGCTAAGTATGGTACTGATCTCACACTCTTGGACAGGGGACCCTCCGCAGCCCCTGCACCTGGGAATGCAACTTTGCTATCCTACCCCTCTGGCAGGAATACCATGCCCCGCTGCATATCGAAGTGGGCTCCCAGGTACCCTAAAGGTCTAGAATGCAGTCAGGCTGCTCTTTGCAAAATTCATGACCCAATCTGAAGCTGATGAACCACCTAGGCTGTTGCCTCCCGACTCTCCTACACAGACACTAATCAACCAATTGCCCAAATACAGGTGTATAAGGATACCCTGCTTTCAAAAAACACCATTGTTACCACCACCATGAAGCTGTTGAGAAACTGAAAGATCCTGAACTGAAAATGCCCCTGCGGAACTGCAGGAACTACTGGTACTTGGGACGAATGTGAATATGTAGATACGCCTCAGTCAGATCTATGGAGGTCAAGAATTCCCCCTGCGAAACAGCCACTATCATGGACTGCAAAGTCTCTATGTGAAATTAAAGAACCCAGAAAGCCTAGTTTACCCCTTTCAAATCCAAAATAGGACATCAAGAGTCCTCTTTCTTGGGCACCACGAAGTAGATGGAATACCGCCCTGTGCCCCATTTGCCGGAGATTGTTTAGTGTCAGTCAAAAAGACCTACGCCGTGGCAGGAGCCCAACAAGGAGAGATCATGAATATATACGAGAGGGGCCTGACCAACTCAAGAGCATAACCTTTGTGGATCACCTCCAAGATCCAAGGTTCCATAGTGACCTGGGCCCAAGCGAGGCAATACAGACTTAGACGACCGCCTACTGGTTGCACCCCTGTCAGGACCCCCAAAATCTTCACTGGGAGGAGGACTTGGCTGCTCCAGGACCACTAGTGGCCCTGTCTCTTCCACCTTGACAGCCCCCATGAAGGAGGAAATTCTCATAAGAAGCCTGGACCCTGTGGATTCATCCCCCTAGCTGGACGATACTTCCATGACTCACGGACCCCGACCCCAAGAGGAGGACCCAGGACCAGCCCCTTTGGGCTTATCCTCTGGAAGAGGCACCTTTTGTCCCTCAGGTTCTTCACCAAGTTCTCTAGATCTTCACCAAGCAATAACCACCTCCCCACAAAAGAAAACGTTTACTTAACTGTGTCTTGAAGCCACATCTGCCGACCAGTTCTGCAATCACAAGAAACGATTTACAGCCACCACAGTAGCCATTGACCTAGCAGACGCCCAAAGTAGGTCAGCCAAAAATGTAGTCCTGGAATCCAGCCTAGCAGCCTCCTCGTGGGCCCCAGCCTCCACCAGAAACACCTCTGAAATTCTCGGGGACCACCTCAAAACAGGCCCAAACTACATAGGAATAACAGATTGTCCCCTGCAGGGCGAAGGCAGAAACTTCAAAGGCCTGCTTGAACAGTGGCTCCATCCACGAGTCCTGCGAGTCCTTCAAGGCCGCACTCCCTTGCACTAGGAATGGTAGTTTTTCTGGCGACTGCTGCCAGCAGCGCGTCCACCCAAGGCATAATTTCTCTCGTCTGGTGGATGGGGAAGGACCAAGATGGCTTATGAATGGCCTTCAAGCAGAGGATTCTTCATCTGCTCTGAAGGCTCCAGCTGCGGTTCCTCCACAATCCGCAGATCCACAAGGGTTTGCAAAATGAAGGCGAGGAGCTCATCCCTATGGAAAATTTGCACAGCGGTCAGGTCCTCTGCAGCAGGGAGCTTCCTTTCCTCCAGGTCATGTTCCTCCAGAAGATCCAAGGAACCCAAATGGCCCACAAGACCCCAAAGCGGCCCCATCCTCAAAATCCAGGACCTCTCTCTGTGCGGGCACCTAGCTGTGGCCAAGAGAGCTTACTCCCTCCTCTCTACCCCTCAGCAAGGGGGGCAAAGCTAGAAATGAGGCTCCTTCACCTAAGCCCTGCTTTAAAACAAAAAACATGATGCAACAAAAGGACAAACCCAAACCGAGGCCCGTGAATATGGGCTGCAAAATCAGAGGCTACACCCGCTCTGGGGCAGGCAAGCTGGCATTCTCAATCATGGGGGCCAAAACTGTGGAGGTGCCCCCACCTCCACCCAAGCGATCATGGTCTGCTGACCCACCTGTGATTGCCTCTGAGGATCCCGAGCAGCCTACAACCAATCCATGGCAGCAATGTTCTCCGACATAGCCGTGGCAGAGGCCAATGTTAGAGAGAAGAGCCCAGTGGCTGACAGGCTGCATATCTATCTATCTAGCTGGGCATATCTAGATATCTATCTTTTAAGTGGCTTGCCCAAGGCCAAAAGGAGCACCTGTGGGACTAGAAAGCCCAGTCCCTCTGACTCAAGGTTGCTATCCTCTAATGGGATTTGAACCCCTGGCCCTCCAGCTTGAGGTAACTTGCCCCAACCACTAAGCCATTCCTCCCTCTGTCTAGCATACCAGTTACACTCCGAGTTGGCTATGTGTGCTGTGGCCCGGCATCAAATGCTGCCGACCAAACTCACCTCCTTAAACGGTGCTTGAAAGACTAGCGTTCCTGGGGTTCCACTGTGCTACTTCTTCCTCCGCCGACTCCCTGTCTTTTTTTTTTTAAACAAAAGAAACTTTACCGGCAGAAACAGCAAAAGCTCAACCTCTGGCCCCCTCCCAAAGGTGTGGGGGGGGGGAGCATAGGGGAGAAGAAGAGGGAGCTGCCACCTCCTTCCCACCCCAAGGGCCAAACTGAAGAGCAGCTACAGGCGAAGAGGGTAAGGAACTCTGATCCATTTGGTTCTGCACCCCAACAGGCAGCAGCCCAGCACTTTTGAAATCCAGCCAGCATAGGTTATGCTCATCTACCTGCTGAAGACTGAGAAATACTGGCTCTGCATTGGGGCACAGCCTACTTAAGAGGAAGTGTTTCAGCTTGGTGTTTCTCAGTCTCCATCTGCTGGTGGATGAGCATAACCCACCCCTCTGGAATGGACTGGAGGAACAATTAGGAAACAATTTGCATCTACCTGTTTCACTCCACTCAGGACTGATATCTCCCCTCAGCAGTCTTCTTCAAGCTGAAGAGCCCTAACCTCTTTAGCCTTTCCTCATACAGAGTTACACCATTCCCTTCATCGTTCTGATCAATTTTCTTTGTACACTTTTTTAAAACTTTCACTATATCTTTTTTGAGATGTCATGACCAAAACTGCACACAATACTCAAGGTGTGGTCACACCACAGAATAATACAGAGGCATTATTATATTCTTTGTTCCTTACCTAATACATTCGATGTTAGTTTTTTTTGGCACCAGACAGTTTCAATGTACTGTCCGTGACAATGCCTAGATCCTTTTCCTGGGTAGTGAATGCTAATGTGAAACCTAGTATTGTATAGCTATAATTTGGGTTGTTCTTTCCTATGTGTATAATTTTGTACTTGTCCACATACAATTGCACCTACCATTCGTTTTTGTATGCTGTCCATTTTAGTCCTGTCAATTTTATTAAATTTTAAAATTGTATGATTGTAAGCTTTGATAGTTTAGTTTTTTTAAAACACTTGATATACTGCCAACTCGTAGCCAACAATAAAACCAGGAAAAAGGGGAAAAAACTCCAAAGAAGGATAGGAAAAGAAGAAACATACAAGCAGAGGTGGAAAATTAGTGAAAGAGGAATCCGACCAGCCTATTCTCTGGAAGAAGGAAAAGCATTGAAAAAGAGATGGGTCTTAAGGGCACCATCTGGACATCATAAGAACATAAGCTATGCCATACTGGGTCAGATCAAGTTCCATCAAACCCAGTATCCTGTTTCCAACAGTGGCCAATCTAGATCACAAGTACATAGTAGTTTCCCCAAAAGAGACAGGTTCTACAAAGCTTGTATTGGGGCAAGCAGTGGATATTATGGGTCTCCTTTAATAATGGTTTATGGACCTTTCCTCCACAAATATGTCCAAACCTTTTTTAAAACCAGCTATACTAACAGCCTTTACTACATCTTCCGGTAACAAATTCCAGAGTTTGATAACATGTTCAGTGAAAAAATATTTTCTCCTATTAGTCTTAAATAGGTTACACTGTAGCTCCATTGCATGTCCCCTAGTCTTTCTATATCTTGATGGCGTAAACAAAAAAATCAATCTACGTTTACCCGTTCCACTCTATTCATTAATTTATAGACCTCTATCATATCTCCCCTCAGCCGTCTCTTTTCCAGGTTAAAGAGCCCTAACCTTTTTAGCCTTTCTTCATAGGAGTATCCTTCCATCCCCTTTACCATTTTGGTGGCTCTTCTCTGAACCTTTTCTAATAACGCTATATCCTTTTTAAGATACGGCAACCAGAACTGCACACAATATTCAAGGTGCGGTCTCACCATGGAACGATATAGAGGCATTATAATATCCTTTGTTTTATTTTCCATTCCTTTCCTTATGATACCTAGCATTCTATTTGCTCTCTTGGCTGCCGCTGCACACTGGGCTGAGGGTTTTAACATGTTATCCACAATGACGCCTAAATCTTTTTCCTGGGTGGTGGTTCCTAATGTGGAACGTTTCATCATGTAATCATAGTTTGGGTTGTTCTTGCCTAGGTGCATAACTTTGCACTTGTCCTGTAGGCTGGTGCCCCTGCAATTCTGCGCCTGCAGATCTCTGGCCTATTCAGATGCTGAAGCCTGAACTAAAGATGACCAAACAAGATGGCTTCTTGCTACAAAAGACTTTTGCTGTGCTTACAATCTCAGACCTGACCGCCACACAAATGCTTGCCAAGTGATGATACCTGAGCATACAGAAGACTATTGTTTCTGTCCAATTAGTTTCCCAGGCCAATTAGTTGTCTACATGCAATAACATCTGCTTCCATGATCTTCATCATCCACCAACGATGCTACTGGCCTTGGGATGTCTGGAACTGCATATTATCTTCTTCCCTCATTATGGCTCCTAGGCCTGCAGGATGAACACCTGTTCATTACCTTGATTAGCTGACAACACTTTGGACTGTCTTGTGTCAACCAATCACCAGACCTATGACGGAGACTCATCACAAAGAATAATACAGTTTGCACAGAAGAACTTGTGTGCCTTTTTGCACCTTGTGTTGCTACCTGACCTGTCTGCAAGACAGATACACACTACGTGTGTGCAAAGCCATTCTCCTAAGGACGGAGATAAGACTTTCACAGATACCTTCGGTTTTGGGTTCTCACACAGCTCGCCTCTGAAAGGGCTGTAGCCTGCGTTATCTAGCCTAGTTGCCTCTTTGGACCCATGCTGCTCCAGAGACTTAATCGGACCTCAGCCACCAGAGTGCCAGCAGGAGCTAAGGTACCGTCTTATTTCTCCTCCTCCGGATGGGCAATGGTGAGCTAGAAACTTATTCCATAACTCTTCTCAGTGCAGAGCAAATCAGTGACTTCTGGTTACTAATCAGTGATTTATCACTTTGTCTAACTGTAATTTTGTTCTGCTACAATTGGCTACTTCATGTTTCTAATTATACATATCTTTAGCTCTATGTCTGTATATTTCTACCTCACACACACATAAACGAGACTTCCCTTGTGGCTCATTACCAGTACACTCATAGAACTAGTAGCTAATTTCCCCTGGACATAACTGAGAGCCTAACTTATCTTTGTTTGCTACAAATAATCCTTACAGTCCACATTAAATTTCACCTGTGATTTGGATGCCCAGTCTTCCAATTTATCAAGGTGGAATAATTGTGTGTCATCTGCAAATTTGATTACCTCACTCGTTATTCCCATTTCCAGGTCATTTACGAATATGTTAAAAAGCAGTGGACCCAGCATAAATCCCTGGGGTACTCCACTAGTCACCTTTCTCCATTGGGAAAATTGACCATTTAGCCCTACTCTGCTTTCTATCTTTTAACCAATTTCTGATCCACAATAGTACACTGCCTCCTATCCCATGACTTTTTAAATGTCGCCATTCTCTCATGAGGGACCTTGTCAAAGGCTTTCTGAAAAAACAGATACACTATATCAATTGACTCACCTTTGTCTACTTGTTTCACACCTTCAAAAAAAACAAAACAGATTAGTAAATCAAGTCCTTCCTTTGTTAAAGCCATGAGTATCTACATGTTCAGTAATTTTGTTCTTTATAATGGTCTACCATTTTTCCCAGTACTGACGTCAGGCTCACCTGTAGATTCCCGAATCATCCCTGGAACCCCTTTTAAAAATTGGCGTTACATTGGCCATCCTCCAATCTTCAGGTATTACAGATGATTTTAATAAGTTCACAGATTACTAATAGTAGGTCTGTAATCTCATATTTCAGTTCTTTCAACACTCTTGGATGTATACCATCCGGTCCAGGTGATTTGCTACTCTTCAGTTTATCAAATAGTTATAATACATCTTCCTGGTGTATCGATATTTCTTTCAAATCTTCTGCGGCATAACCTTTAAATACCATTTCAATCATGGGTAACATACCTACATCGTCCTCAGTAAAGACCGAAGCAAAGAATTCAGTCTCTCCGCTATGGCCTTGTCCCCTCTTGGTGCCCCTTTTACCCTTCTATCATCTAATGGTCCAACTGACTCTCACAGGTTTTTTTGCTATGAGTGTACTTGAAGAAGTCTTTATTACACATTTTTGCTTCCACAGCAAGCTTCTTCTCAAATTCTCTCTTTGCCTGCCTTAACAATACCTTGCATCTAACTTGCCAGTGCTTATATTGTTTATAGTTCTCGTCATTTGGCTCCTTTTTCCATTTCCTGGAAGATGCTTTTGGCAACAGCCTCTCTGACCTCACCTTTAAACAATGCTGGCAGTTTTTGGACTTCCTTCCACTTTTCTTAAAACGTGGAATACAGCTGGTCTGCGCTTCCAAGACAGTATTTTTGAACACCCATGCTTGATATAAATCTCTATCCTCTGCAACTGCTCCTTTTAGCTTTTTCTTAACTATTTTCCTCATTTTATCATAGTCTCCCTTTTGAAGTTAAAAGGTAGTACTGTGGATTTCCGTACCGTCCTTCCTCCATTTATTAAATCAAACGTGATCATACTATGATCACTACTGCCAAGTGGCCCCAACACCCTTATCTTTTCCACCAGATCTTGTGTTCCACTAAGGACTAGGTCCAAAATGGCTTCCCCTCTGTTCGGTTCATGAACTAGCTGCTCCAAGAAGCAGTCATTTATTTCATCTAGAAAAACTATCTCCCTAGCATGTCCAGTTGATACCAGGGTAATTGAAATCACCCATTATTATAACTGTGCTGTAACATTTGTTATTTCCCTGATTTCTTTGAGCATTTCATCATCCATTTGTTCATTCTGGCCAGGCGGTCAATAGTACACCCCCACTGCCATCACTTTCCCCTGCCCCTTTTTACATGGAATTTCAATCCATAGAGATTCTACAGTGAATTTGGTTTCCTGCAAAACTTTAATCCTTCGTGGCTCAATGCTCTCTCTAACAGAGCAGATCAAATTGGTGGTGGGGTTGCACTCTATCATTACGATGTAGTTTGTACCCAGGTATCACAGTATCCCACTGATTGTCCTCCTTCCACCAAGTCTCTGAGATACCAATCATATCTAACATCTCATTTAGTGCTATATATTCTAACTCTCCCATCTTTTTTTAGACTTCTGACATTTGCATACAAGCATTTTAGAGGCTGTATTTTATTCATATTAATCTGGCTATCGGTAGGCAGGGGTAATTTGGAATCTTTATGCTCTGTCTGCTCTGTACTCAAGGGCATTTGGGCTACTTTTGTCTTTATTGGATCCTCTCTGCTTATATGCCCTAACATCAATCTCTCGCTAGTATCCTTCAAGCGCTCCGAACCATGCGCTCCTGGGTGACTGTCGGCATTCCACTATTATCTAGTTTAAAAGCTGCTCTCTCTCTTTTTTAAAGAATGCCAGCAGCCTGGTTCCATCCTGGTTAAGGTGGAGCCCATCCCTTCAGGAAAAAACCCTTCCCTTTCTCCAGAATGTTCCCCATTTCCTAACAAATCTAAAACCCTCTTCCTTGCACCATCATCTCATCCACGCATTGAGACACTGGAGCTCTGCCTGTCTTTTGGGTCCTGCGCGTGGAACGGGAAACATTTCGGAGAATGCTCTCCTGGAAATTCTGGATTTCAACTTCCTTACCTTTAGAGACCCTGTTTGTCCCATGCTTTTTTGAATTCAGATACTGTCCTTGTGTCCATCACCTTCACTGGGAGACTATTCCACAAATCTACCACACTTTCCGTAAAGAAATATTTCCATATATTACTCCTATCCCCTTTCACTCTCATGCTCTCTCTCCTCTTAGCAGAGCTTGCCTTCAATTGAAAGAGACCTCCGTGGCATAATTGCACAGGAGGATATTTAAATGTCTGTCATATCACCCCTCTCCCACCTTTCCTGTAAAATATACATAAATATCTTTAAGTATGTCCTCATATGCTTCATAAAAAAGACCATTAACCATTTTAGTAGCCACCCTCTGCACAGACTCCAACCTGCTTATATCCTTTGAAGGTGCGGTCTCCAGAATTGCACACTATACTCCAAATGAGGTCGCACCAGAGACTTATACAAAGGCATCATCACCTCCTTTTTTCTGCTGGCCATTCCTCTCCGTATGCATCCAAGCATCCTTCTGGCTTTCAGTCACCTTTTCTGCTTGTTTAGCTACTTTAAGATCGCCAATTACGCCCAGATCACACTCTTCTTTTGTAGATAAAAGTACCTCATCCCCTACACTGTACTGCTCCTTAGGATTTTTGCAGCCCAAATGCATGACCCTGCATTTTTTAGCATTAAATTTCAGCTGCCAAATTTTAGACCATTTTTCAAGCTTCAAGTCTTCAGTGTCAAATCCTTCAAAGCAGTGCACTTCAACAGCTCAAAGGGCACCGATATCAGGGCCCTGACACCAGACACAGATCCCAGGAAAGGACCACAGACAGGAAGAGAGGACGCATGTGTCAAATCCATTGGAGAATGTACAAGGTAAGAGACTTACAAATCACTGGATCTTGGAAACAGGTCAAAGCTACCACCTGAACTTTCAGGGAGCTAAGCGAAAGGCCCTGCTCCAGGCCATCCTGTAGAAAAGCCAACAGAGATGGCATCTTGGCTGCCTCAGGAGCCAACTGCCAAGAGCCACACAATCACTCAAAGAGGCACCTGACCCGCACATATGCTAGTTTGGTAGACCTCCTCTGGGCTCTGAGCAGAGTGGAAACCACCACGGGAGAGTAGTCCTCATGTGATAACGGATTAACTCTTGAAAGGAGACAGCTAAGTGAGAAGGGAATTGGGTCCTCCAAGGTGATCGGTTCCTGCCACAATAGGCCCCAAAGACAGAGGCAACCGAAACTGCATCAGGTCTCCGAACCACGCTCTCTTCAGCCAATCCGGCTCCACCAGGACAATTCTGCCTGGGCTTTCTATACGTCGAATCACATGTCTCACCAGGGGCCACAGAAGAAACATGTACAGCAGTTGCTGACTTGGCCAAGGATGGGCCAGGGCATCAATGTCCTCTTCCCTGGACCCCGTCTCTGTGCAGCGACTGACGAGGCGGCAAATTTTGGCATTGGAGCTAGACACCATCAGACCATTTTGAGGTCACCCCAGTGGTGCAGAATCAACTTAAGAACCTAAGATATGCCATACTGGGTCAGACCAAGGTCCATCAAGCCGAGTATCCTGTTTCCAACAGTGGCCAATCTAGGTCATAAGAACCTAGCAGACTCCCCAAAAGACCCAATGCTTGTATTGGGTCAAGCAGTGATATCCTCGATCCCTTTTAATAATGGTTTATGGCCCTTTCCTCCAGGAACTTGTCCAAACCTTTTTTAATCCCAGCTACACTAGCAGCTTTTACTACATCCTCCGGTAACAAATTCCAGGGTTTGATTACACGTTGAGTGGAAAAATAATTTTCTTTTATTAGTCTTAAATAGGTTACCCTGTAGCTTCATTGCATGTCCCCTAAAGGTTTTGTATTCTGACAACGTAAAAAATGCCCACTCTCCAGGATCCAGAGAGTTCCAGCTGAGTAAGTCCACTTCCACAATGTTGGCTTGGCACATTGCCAGGGTGGACAAGGCTTGGAGGTTCTTCTCTGCCCAGGCAAACAGGATAGGCATCTCCCAAGCTACCCTGGCACTTCTAGTGTTGCCTTGTCAATTAACATAAGCCACCACTGTGGTGTAGTCTGAAAACATACAAATTGCCTGGCCCTCAACCAGGGGCCAGAAAAAAAAAGAGCAGCCAACCTGATGGCCCTCGCCTCGAGGCAGCTGATGGATCACACCACTTGCCTGTGGTTCCAAAGAGCCCTGTGCTGTACAGTCTTGACAATGAGCTTCCCAACCCGAGAGACTGGCACCCATTGTCAGGACGACAATTTCTCCTGGATCCAGGGGCACATCCTTCCTCAGATGACAGGGCTGCTGCCACCACTGCAGGCTGGACTTCCCCATCAACAGAAGTGGAAGCCTGCACTCAAATTCCTGAGAACTCGGGGACCAGAGTCAGCAAGGACCATTGGAACAGTTGCACATGCCCACAGCACCATCTCTGTGGTTGCTGCCATCAATCCAAAGAGCTGAAGATAATCCCAGACTCTGGGAGCCTGCTACACAAACAGCAGTGCCAGGCAAACCAACAGTCTGACTTTCTCCTCTGGCAGGAAAATTCTGCCCACTTGAGTGGCGAAATGTGCTCCCAGAAACTCCAGGGACTAGGAAGGCAACAGCTGGCTCTTTCCCTGACTGGTCACCCAGTCAAGGCTTTCTAAAACCGATGCCATTTCCTGGTTCACGCATGCTTTTGTAAAAGGTCTTGCAAAAAAATGCATTCTACTGAGCAATAACAATAAGAGATGAAAAAAGAAAAAAAAAAAACCCCACAACCAAACACACACCCATACATACACCCTCACACTAATTTTTAGCTTCCCATCCCTATCAGGAACTGCAGAACATTTCAGGGGTTAGGAAGACACTTTTACAACCGCTTGCAAAAGGGGTGGGCGAGGGATATATCTCATTAGGGTTCACAGTACACACCAAACCCACTATTTCAGCACAAAAAGAATCTGTATTTCAGTAATAGATTGCATTACTATTGTACCCAATACTACTAGGCTGCTGTAGACAGTGCTCCTTAGAACGTGGGCTCGGTGTCAGTGCTGATTTCCTATGTACCTCTTATTGGGGAAGGGGGTGGTCTCTATCAAACTGATGGAACAAGTTAAGAGAAAAGCTTTAAGAATGATTTCCTTTCCCTTAATATTTGGAAATAAAATTTATATAATGCAACATTATTAATGCAATTATAAGATATTGAATTTTGTTTGACCTTTATTTGCATAAAATGAAACGAGCTAACAGCAATCCATAACTTTTTATGCTCAACACTGTATAACCTTATCTATCAGATGACTTTCTTCTGTAATGAAAGTAAGAGAGATGGGGTCAGAACACTGCGGTGAAACCACTAGAGCTGCAATGTAGCACCTGGCCTCTTGGGTACTCACTCTGTGACCTGGACTCCGGTGGCACTATTAGAGCTGACCCCCTCCACAGATAATGAGAAACCTCTCTTGCCATTACTAGCAGCAGGTACAGAAACCATAATCAGTGTGTGTGGGAGCTGCTCATGTGCAGAGCTGGTGGAGAGTTGATCAAACATTGGTGCCAAAACAAGCAGATTGTGGCATTTTCCACTGAAATAAAAAGAAAAGTAAATCATGCTCTGGTGCCTGACCCTGGGGAAAATCAAACTGTCTAGCTATTTGTATACTAGGGGCCATCAGTTTCTCAACTGCCCTTTTCTGACCTGGTAAGTGGAACATGGATAGTACATTTTCATCTTGCTGGTTGGCTCCTGATTCAAACACCCTCCTGCCTTCCACTCTAGTATGGACTATACAGAAACCAGAGCAAAATCAAAAAGAATACGTTAACTGTTCCAGTCATGTGCTCCTGAAAGCTACGGGGGCATCCCACTACAAACCTCTCACCAATAGAGTGTGGAGTGTTGCACCAGCGCATGTGTGTCACCGTCTTCAATGATGACTTTGCAGTTCATGCAGGCAAAACATTCTGGGTGATACTTGTAATCTCCAGCTACCTACAGACACAAAGGCAGGTCAGCAGCACACGTGATAATGTCATCATTTTCCATGCATCTCTTCTTCCTGCCACTTTAAAGATTTAGGTGAAGGGCCGTTAAAAAGTCTTTCCTCATTTTTTAACTTGCAAACATGGAATTATAAAAAACAGAAGCAATTACAAGCAGCATGCTCTTAGAAAAGCCAGGCGTCCATAGGGGAGGTCTAGCAGCCCTTACTGTCTGTCTAAGTGAGAGCGTCACAAGCAGACCCTTTAACCTGAGCACCAAGCCCTGCATACATTCGTTAGAGTCTGCAGTGTCCACAGGCTCCAGCATGCCGTCTGCTTTATAGAGGTGATAGCTTCACACTACCAAGGAGAGTAATGCTCTGCTAAAAGACCAGATCTTAGATGTCAAATGTAATTCCTAAAGAGAAAGTAGCATTTCTCGTGCTATAAAGATACATTTACTACGGCTGGTATGCTATGTGTGTGATCTGTTATCCAACACATTATAAAAAAATCACTCACTCCTTTGTGTGGCTTGTTTAGATTTATAAACATATACAAAAAAAAAAAAAAAGTCTTGCAGGACTGGAGACCCCAAAATGTTTACTGCCAGGGTGGGAAAACCTGGTTTGAGGGCCAAACTCCAATCAAGTTATCAGGTTTTCCACAAAGGATATGCATTAGGATTTGTATATAACAGAGGCAGCACTTACATATAATACTTATGCATGTTCAATGTGGAAATCCTGAAAACCCAATTGAGTTGCAGCCCTCAGGAACAACATTTACTCCTCCCATCCCCCTCCACTCTTTACTGTGCCCCAGCACAACAGGAAATAGCACTCTTATGGTATAAGAGGTACAGAGAACAAGATACCTTACTTCTATCTGAAAAAGTGTGACTACAGGGGGAGCACTTCCTTGTACTACACACAGTCCCAGCCAATCAAGTGCTACAGGTGGGGGATGAGGAGCCAGTCAAAAGACTACCTGACACGCCCTTGTTGATGCAATCAGGTGATTTGAGACATGCTAAGGAAACCGATGCACAAAATCCTGTCCCTGCAGGCACCTGTAATGCATCCCACTTAGTGTGCGGTGAGTGGACAAGTTAAAAGGGGCAGCAGCATAAATGTGAGTGGGGAAGCCCGGACACATACCATCACTGGGCCCGTCATCAGCAGAGAGCAGCCGTGACACTGCTCACCAAACTTCAACCAGTAGTCCTTGTGGCAGTAGAGTTTACCATCTTTCTGGAAGTACAAGGTAGTAAGGAAATCCTGGCACTCTGAACACCTACCAGAGAAAGGGAGGGAAGAAAACCATCAAGATGTGAGAAGAGCAAGCACATGAGCAGCCATGGAGATGCAGTGACTATGCATCTACTCTACTTCCACAGATCTCGTCTTCATCCAGGGTATGGTTAAAATAACTGACTGAAAAAACAGAGACCTGGGAGGAGTGGCTCAGTGATTGGGACAGGTTAGCTCAAGACAGAGGGCCGGGGGTTCAAATCCCACGTAGGGACAAGTAACCTCAGGCTGGAGGGACTGGGGTCTCTAGTCCCATGCCACTTAATCCTCCATTGCCTTCAGGGACGAGGGAATAAAAAATGCCTCTTAGAATATATCTGTAAACTGCTCTGATACACACAGTAAAGGACGGTATATCAAGTGCCTAAAACCATGAACCATATCTGCCAATCACACCTCATGACTATACGCAGCTCACTTGATCTCCTACTGTCACAGGCACCAACTTAGACTAAGTGTAAGCTCTACCTATTATGTGATTTTATACTTGGCGTTCCTCATTAGCCTAACTCCCTGGCTCAAATACTACATCAAGACCAAATTAATAATTCTCTCATACCAACGACCCCTTGTTCTCAGAATTCTGCCTTCTTCTTCCCTTTAAATAGAACCAGTAAGAGCACTGGGACAGCTCACGCTCCATTCCTCCCACCTTTTCTTGCCTAGGAGGGTGATTGATGGAGTCAGGGAAGGGTCACTTGACCCGCAGACTCAGTACAGAAGAGGAACGAGCTTCCTCCTAACAGCGGCACCTCTCTCTCAGCCCCAGTTCCCTTTAGTCTTCCTCATACACTTTTCTCTAAGAGGTGGATGTTTATTTAAGCAATTTTTGTTTGATCACAACAAAATATACAAAATAAAAATTTTAAATGGACAATACAGCAATACACAAAGGAGCATGGTGTAGATTAACAGAATGAGACAGGTTTGGGTTTACAAGCTCTCTCCAAGAGAGCATCACCATGTAGTCTGACAGGCAACCAACTTCAGTGCTCTGAAAAAAGGACTGAAAAATTGTTTTAAGACAGGTTTTCTGGCCCATTTAGATTTTAAATAGCAGGAGTCTGTTCTAAGGCAATTAAAAACTGTACTGCCTCATTTTCAGACTGCTGTCTTAATTCACTCAGCCTCTCAAATATGGAGATTTTAAACAAATTTTGTGCTGCCTCCAAGCATTTGGCAGCCCTCGCTCTATATTTTCATGAAGATTAGAGGGTGGCCAAAGTAATACCAATTTAAAAAAAAAGCTCCAAGGGTGATCAGGAAACTATAGAGTGGAGAGCCCAACATCAGTGTTGGGCAAAATGGCAGAAATCGTTATATTAAAAAAAAAAAAGTTACAGAACATATGGTTTAATGGGACAAAGCCAGCATGGATTTAGCCAGAGGAAGTCTTGCCTCACCGATCAGCTACATTTTTTGCAGGCATGAATAAACAGGTAAACAAAAGGTGAGTCGGTTGATATAGTTTATCTGGACTTTCAGAAAGCCTTTGACAAGGTCCCTCAGAGACTTTTGGCAAAACTAAAATGTCATGGGGTAGGAGGCAGTGTACTATTATGGATGAGGAACCGGTTACAAGATAGAAAGCAGAGAGTAGGGCTAAATGGTCAATTTCCCCAATGGAGAAAGGTGAATAGTGGAGTACCCCAGGGATCTGAGCTGGGCCCACTGCTTTTTAAAATATTTATAAAATGGCCTTGAAATGAGAAAGTGTGAAGTGATCAAATTCACAGATAAATTATTCAAAGTTGTTAAGTCACAAGAGGATTGAGGAAAACTGCAAGAGAAGACTGAGAAATTGGACATTTAAATGGCAGATGAAATTTAATCTCCCAATGTGGACAAGTGCAAAGTTATGCACCTAGGAAAGAACAACCCAAACTATGGCTACATAATGCAAGGTTCCACATTAGGAACCACCACCCAGGAAAAGGCTCTAGGTGTAACTGTGGAGGGAGGAGTGGCCTAGTGGTTGAGGCAAGTTACCTCAGCACGGAGGGTCGAATCCTACTAGAGGACAGCGACCTTAGGCCAGAAGGACTGGGGTTTCTAAGAACATAAGATAAGATATGCCATACTGGGTCAGAACAAGGTCCATCAAGCCCAGTATCCTGTTTCCAACAGTGGCCAAATATAAGTCACAAGTACCTAGCAGTTTCCCCAAAAGACACAGATTCCACGATGCTTGTATTGGGGCAATAAGTGGATTTCCTTGGTCCCTTTTAATAATTTATGGACCTTTCCTCCAGGAACTTGTCCAAACCTTTTTTAAACCCGGCTACATTAACAGCTTTTACTACATCCTCCGGTAACAAATTTCAGAGTTGGATTACACGTTGAGTGAAAAAATATTTTCTCTTAGTAGTCTTATATAGGTTACACTGGAATGGAAAATAAAACAAAGGATATTATAATGCCTCTGTATCACTCCATGGTGCGACCGCACCTTGAATATTGTGTGCAATTCTGGTCGCCATATCTTAAAAAGGATATAGCATTATTAGAAAAGGTACAGAGAAGAGCCACCAAAATGGTAAAGGGGATGGAAGGATACCCCTATGAAAAGAGGCTGAAAAGGTTAGGGCTCTTCAACCTGGAAAAGAGATGGCTGAGGGGAGATATGATAAGAGGTCTATAAATTAATGAATGGAGTAGAACAGGTAAACGTAGATCGATTGTTTACATCATCAGAATATATAAAGACTAGGGGACATGCAATGAAGCTACAGGGTAAAATATTTAAGATTAATAACAGAAAATATTTTTTCACTCAACGTGTAATCAAACTCTGGAATTTGTTATTGGAGGATGTAGTAAAAGCCGTTAATGTAGCTGGTTTGGACAAGTTCCTGGAGGAAAGGTCCCATAAACCATTATTAAAAGGGACCCAGGATATCACTGCTTGACCCAATACAAGCATTGTGGAACCTGTGTCTTTTGGGGAAACTGCTAGGTACGTATGACCTAGATTGGCCAATCTTGAAAACAGGATACTGGGCTTGATAGACCTTGGTCTGACCCAGTATGGCATATCTTATATTCTTATGCTCTTAATGTAATGTAATGAGTCAGCATGCGTTTAGCAAAGAGAAAACTCATTTTTACTAATGTATTCGATTTTTTTCTGAAGATGTAAAACACATGCATGCAGCTGAGAGGTGGATAAAGTGAAATTAGGCTTACCCTGCTAAGTGCTGTTCCTTGAGGAACTCCAGTCCAGTCCTGCACCTCTGGGTAGTGTGCCTCTTCCAGCATCTTTTGATTACACCGGTATTAATACAGCAGGGACTGCCCAACAGCTCCAGTAACCTACTAACAAAGCCGACTCACAGGAGCAACAAATATGTGGTTAACCTGAACTCAAACAAAAACCTGTCTTAGAATAAACTGTCCTTACCCTTCCCCCCAGAAAAGGGATTTTCACTCCCCTCTTAAAAGGCATGGAGGCTTGCCTGTGGTTTACCAGAAAAAGACTGAACGTGACCCTCGAGCAATTTCAGTCTGCCGTTTACCTGTTTTCCTTCAGATTTCCTGGCATGCCTCAAATCTTCTTCAGGCCGTGGTTCCAGGCAATTGGCACTCAGGTAGGGATCTGGGACTGGAATTCTTCAAGGAATAGCAATTAGCAGGTAAGTCTGATTTCGCTTTCCTTATTCCTCCAGTCCAGTCCCGCACCTCTGGGATTTAACAGAGCAGTTCAATTTACCGGGAAGGGCCTGTCAGAACAGCTTGAAGAATCGCTGACCCAAAACAGGCATCATTCGCCGCCTGGAAGTCCAGTTGGTAATGCCTGGCAAAGGTATAAAGTGTTGACCAGGTTGCCACCTTGCATATCTTCAGCGGCGGCACCAAAGAATACTCCACCCATGAGGCCGCTTGTGCCTTCGTGGAATGCACACGCAACCCCACCAGCACTGGCCTCCCTTTCAAGATGTAGGCTGACGCGATTGCCTCCTTGATCCACCCCACCTCAAAATTGAGGCCTTTGAAGCTGCCTCTCCTCTGCAAGGTCCACCAAATAGAACGAGTAAGCGATCCGACCTGCGGAAGGCTGCGGTTCTCTTGAGGTAACACCTCAGGACGCGTCCGACATCCAGTAGGCGCAACTGAGGCCCCGAGGAGAAACTTTTCATGTTCCCCAGAGCCGGCAAAGAAACGGACTGATTCAAGTGAAAGGTTGAGTACCTTGGGAAGAAAGGATGGCACCAGCTGCAGGACCACTTTATCATTTGAGAAGGAGAGAAAAGGCTCCTGGCAAGATAAGGCCTGAAGCTCTGAAATCATGCGTGCCAAACAGATGGCTACAAGAAAAACTGTTTTGAGCATTAAGTCCTTTATGGAAACCCTGTTTAGGGGCTCAAAGGGCTTACCCACTAAAGCCGCTAACACCAAATTGAGATCCCAAGGGGGTACCACTGATCTCCACGGAGGCCTCAGGAGAGTCACTGCCCTCAGAAAACGCGCCACATCCAAGTGCGACCCTAGGAATAATCCCTGAACCTTTCCACGATAGCAGGAAATTGCCACCAGCTGTACTCTTAAGGAGCTAGCCACTAGCTCCTTATCGAACCCTGCCTGCAGAAAGGCCAAAATGTCTGGAATCAAAGACTTGGATGGCTGAATAGGTCTAGCGACACACCAAGCCTCAAAGATGCGCCAGACCTGAACACAGGCGAGAGGGGTCGAGCGCCTCCTGGCTCTTAGTAAGGTAGAAATTACATGTGGCGAGTAACCTTTCTTCCTCAATCTCGTCCTCTCAAGGGCCATGTCGTAAGCAAAATCGTTCCACCTGAGGCATACTCTCTGGACTCTTATCAGTAGGTCCTCCAGAGCTGGTACCCTGCCTGAATCCACACCAAGTCGGTGTACCAAGGACACCGTGGCCAATCCAAAGCTATCAATATTACCAAGCCCCAGTGCGCTTTGACCTTCTGCACAACCCGTCCTACTAGAGCCCACGGAGGGAACATGTACAGGAGCCCCTGCTCGGGCCATTTTTGCATTAGGGAGTCCAACCTTTCTGATACTCATTTTTGCCGCCTGTTGAAGAAGTGGCTCACTTTGGTGGTCTGGAAGACTGCCATCAGATCCATCACCGGGGTGCCCCAGCATTGCACCACTTGGGCGAACACCTCCTGGTTGTGCACCCACTCCCCCGGGTCCACTCGTACCTGACTCAGGTAATCCGCTGTCAAGTTGTTGGTTCCCGCTACATGCACAATTGACAGAACTTGGATGTGGCTTTCTGCCCAGCTTAGCAGCCCTTCGGCCTCCTCCTCCTCCAAAGCTGTGCTGCCCGTGCCACCTTGACGGTTGATGTAGGACACCATGGTTGCGTTGTCAGAACGGACCTTCACCGCCTTTCCCTGCAACCAGGAATACCACATGCATTTCTAGCCTGTTGATCGACCAATTGGTCTCCTCCACACTCCAGAGCCCCTGAGTAATGTATCCCTCAGAATGGGCCCCCAAACCGGCCAGACTGGCATCAGTTGTCACCGGAATTCAGGGCAGCGACTCTAGGGGCATCCTCCAGACCCGATTTTCCGGGCGAAGCCACCATTTGAAAGCTTGTTTGGTCATTCTCAGGCAAAGGAGCCTCTGGGACAACGGCTGAGTCTGGTGGGACAACCATCAAAGCAAGGCTCTCTGCAAAGGTCACATATGCGCCCTTGCCCATGGCACAAGCTCAAGAGTGGCTGTCATGGTCCCGAGAACCTGTAGATAATGTCAGGCCGATGGCTCCGTCCTTCTCAGAAACTGACGCACCACGGCTCGAAGTCCTCAAACGCGCTGTGCTGGGAGAAATACTCTCCCCCCGTCGGTGTCGAATCGTGCCCCCAGGTACTCGAGTTCCTGGGATGGGACCAGATAGCTCTTGGCCAAGCTGACCATCCAACCTAAACTTTGGAGGAACTGAATCACCTGAGCAGTTGCTCGCTCTTGTCCCTGGACTTTGCCCGAATCAGCCAGTCGTTGAGGTGCGGATGAACGAGAATTCCTTCCTGATGGAGCGCTGCCGCCACCACCACCACCATCATGACCTTGGTGAGGGTCTGCGGTACTGTTGCGAGACCAAACGGCAATGCGCAAAACTGAAAATGCCCCATCGGTACCACAAACCTGAAGAACCGCTGGTGCTCTGGCCATATGGGGATGTGCAGATAGGAACTCCCCTTTTCTGACTGCCACAATGATGGAGCGCAGAGTCTTCATGTGAAAATGCAGGATCCGCAGGCAGCAGTTCACCCATTTGGGGTCAAGAATCAGACAGAAGGAGCCTTCCTTTTTTGGTACCACAAAATAAATGGAGTACCGACCATAACCACACTGGTCTTGGGGGCCCAGAATCACAGCCCCGAGCTGCATTAAGGTGATTTGGACCGCTGCCACTTTGGCTCACGCTTTGCAGGGAGACTGAACAAAGGAGTCGCTCATCGGGCAAGCAAATTCGAGGGTGTATCCTTTTCGAATGTCCTCCAGCACCCATTGGTCGGAGGTGATCTGGGCCCAGGCAGGACAGAATTCCCACAGCCAACCACCCACAGGTTGCACTGCTGTCTGGGACCCCCTCGCTTCATTGTGATTTCTTGGACCCCGAAGATGGGCAGTAAAACCTCTGCCCGCTCCTCTGAAGCTTCAAAACCCTTGCCCCCTGGAGGTGAATCTGCCTCTCTGAAAGGGGGTAAAACGTGATGGACGAAAACACCTGAAGTCCCGTGGCTGACTCTGGGATGCAGGTGGGGCACGGCTCTGCATCTGCTCATCTTCGAGGAGCCGTCCGCCTTTGGACTCTCCCACATCTCTCACCAACTTGTCCAGGTCCTCCCCGAAGAGCAGCTTACCCTGAAAAGGGAGCTTGCCGAGCCGGGCCTTAGAGGAGCTATCCGCTCCCCAGTTGCGCAGCCAGAGATAGCGGTGGACTCGACTACCGAGGCCATGCTGTTCGACAGCCCTGTAATGAGATCATAGTGGACATCCGCCAAAATAGCAATACTCGACTCAAGTCTGGCAGCCTCCACCGCTTGATCTGCCTCCCCTTGTTGCTGCACCCGCTGCGACCAGTAAAGGCAAGTTCTGACCACCCAGGCTTCGCAAATGGAGGCTTGTAGCAAAAGGGCAGTGGCATCAAAGGCCTGTTTTAACAAGGTGTCCAGTCTCCTATCTTGGACATCCTTGAGCGCCGCACAGCCTTCCACTGGGATCGTTGTCTTCTTTGTGACCGAGTCAACTTTCAGAGGCTGAAAGAGCTTGCGGTCCTGGTGCGACAGTGGATAGAAGCGTTCCATAGCCCTTGCTCCTTTAAGGCCAGCTTTCGGCAGATCCCACTCATCCTGAATCATCTGTCGAACCACACTATGCATTGGGAACACCTCTTGCAATTTGCGAACTGCCTATTGTAAGGGAACGTCCAGTGTCTCGTCATCCGGTGGACTAGAGGTGGGCATATTAAGTGCCTTGAGCGATTCCACAATGAGTGCCGGTAACTCCTCTCGGCGGAACACCCAAACAACGCACGCCTGCTCCTCCTGCTCGGGGACCTCCACCTCTTCCAGATCCTTGTCCCCTTCTAACAAGGCATCCAGCTCCTCCCCATCCGGCCCTTTCGACAATGGGGAGTCAGCTTGACTCTCCTCCAAAGGCCTGGGTCTCTTTGCAGGTAAAATCCCTGGCTCACTGTCCCAAGGACTTCCTAGTCTTTTGGACCCGTGCTGCAAACCTGAGGGGATCCCCGCCTGCACCTGCTGACATAGACAGAAAGCTTGATGCAGGAGGACAAACTCCAGAAAGAACATTCCTGGGATTCCTACCTCCCCCATGCTCTGGGGGGTAGAGAGTCCAGGCAAGGGCTGGGGTAAGATGCTGAAGTCCTGAACCCCGACTCCTGCGCCTCAGCCGCTAGAGAAAGCACCCTATCTTGGTTTCCCTCATCTCTTAGGGTCTGTTCCATGGAGACGGCTTCCTGTGCACAATTCCTGCAAACGCCCCCGCCAAATCAACACTGCGACGGGACCCACACACAAGACAGTGAGGTCTTGCAGGCATAATGCAAACCAAGGCAGTTGAGGATATATTTCTTTATTGCTGGCCTCCAGCCTGTCCTGCTACCCCCACCCCCTTCAAATCCCCTTAGGAGGGCAGCCCTAGCCTAGCCACACCAAGGGAAAGAAAAAGAACCCTGTCCTGTGTTTCTCTTTTTTTTAAACAATAAAAGCACCCTGAAAGGCACTATTGCTCAAGAGCTATACCAGAAAATAGGGGACCCGTGCCGTGGGAGAAGAGGGGAGTGTTAAAACCACTAATGGAGGAACCTGAGCAAAGTGGGAAAGCTAGGAAGACATGCCCACTGGCCTCCCGCACTGCTTACTACCACACGTCTAGGCCTACAGCGCCAATCTAAAAAGTCACTCCGCTGGGATCGCTGCTTTTAAAATTCACCCGCTCTGCACCAAGTACCTGTGCACAGCCTGGGGTGCCGCTGGGGCTCTACAGTGTGTCTTCGCAGAAGAGCCGCTCTTGCCTCTTCTTCCCCTTGTGCTCAGCCGATCATGGCTTCGGCGCCAAGGGGGGTCTTCGGGGATGCCTGCGTTAGACTGTAATGTGGTTCCTCACCCAAAAAAGGGTTAGGGAGCTGCAAAGTCCCCGGTTCACTCAGGGAGCCTCCAACACTCACCCCACTCAACTAGTGGCGGGGGGGAGGGGGGGGTCCTCAGATTCTCCATGCTCCTAAATCTTATTTTTTATATATATAGTTTGCTTAGCTATAGGAGTTTTTTTTATCCTTCATTGTTTCTCTCTGTTTTGGCCATTGTGCCTTACTTTTTTCTTTGAAGGACAGTGCAAAAATATAAATATATATTTATATATTTTTGCACTGTCCTTCAAAGAAAAAAGTAAGGCACAATGGCCAAAACAGAAAAAAACAAAGAAGGATAAAAAAAACCCTCCTATAGCTAAGCAAAACTGAAACCTCCTTAGTTGTTCCTTCAGTGAGCCCAGCACCCGACCCACTACCTCCTCCAGCTGCTTGGAGACTGAGCATACTGGAGCTGGTGGGCGGTCCCTGCTGTATTAATACCGGTGTCATCAAAAGATGACATGCTCAGTTTCCAAGCTGCTGGCACACTACCCAGAGATACGGGACTGGACTGGATAGACATTAAGGAACATATGTTTGAATTTTCAGAAGCAGTAAGACTCTCAAATTAAAAATTAAAGGAACAGGAGACTAATGTCCTATTGCGGATTGAAAACTGGATAAAAACTAAACAAACACCACACACCCAGGAAACTGTAGGATTAAATGATTTGTCTCAGAAATAAAAGGGTCAAAAGCAATATGCCCCAAGGATCTTCACTGCGATCTGTGCCATTTAACATATTTCACAAAAGATTTGGAAAAAGAAGCAATGATTTGAGGTTTTCAAATTTGCAGATAACACAAAATTATAAAAAGTTGTTAAAGAATAGTCTGTGGCATGGCTGCCAAAAAAGCAAATACAATGTTAGGGAATATTTGAAAAGGAATAAAGAATAGGTTCATGCTGTGACTGCACTTTGAGTATTGTGCACAGGTTGGGTTGCCCCATCTCAGAAAGGGTAGAGTAGAGGGGTAATCTAATGGCTGAGAATTAGAAAAGCAAGTATTTGAACCTGACTGATACTCCTCACTTAGACTGTAAGCCCTCTGAGGCTAGAGCTAGGGAAAAGGAATCAGATTTAACTCATGCCTTTCTCAGAAGTTGATGGTGAGTTACAGTAAGTGTCCTGTCCTTGGAAGGCTTACAATCTAAATTTGTATCTGAGGACATGGAGGGTTAAGTGATTTGCCCAAGATCAAAAGAGAATTCAGCTTCCATGGTTCTCAGCCTGTTGCTTTAACCATTAAACTACTCTGCTGCACTTGGCTTGAGCTACTATTATTACTACTTATTTCTACAGTGCTATTAGATGTATACAGTGCTAACCACAAACATGTAGGAGACAATCCCTGCTCCACACAGCTTGACATCTCATTTATTAATTGTAGACGATCTGAAGCTCTATAGTTCCAGTGACGAACACTTAGCAGAGCAACTCCGTGTGGTGAAAAGCTTTTCTGACATCAGGATGATCTTTGGCCTTGACAAAATGTGCTAAAGCAACTTTTTTTTTTTTTTAAAGAGGAAAATTAAGCAAAACAGAAAACATCTCCCTGGCTGAAGGCTGTGACATCAAGGACCTTGAACAGGAAGGCATATATAAGTATCTCAGAGTAGAAGGAATGACACTCAAGCAGAAATTAGTGAGAGAAAAGATAAGTAAAGAATATTATAAGAGACTAAAATCATTATTGAAAAGTGCTTTAACATCACGTAATAAGATACAAGTCATCAATCTACTGGCAAGTCCTGTACTTTCATACAGCTTTGGGATTGTGGACTAGCCTCTTAAAGATCTTGAAAAACTGGATGTGCAAACACAAAAACTCTATCATGCCCATGAAATGTTTTACAAGAATCACTGTATGCCAAGACTGTACATTCCTAGAGCTGGAGGAGGACTAGTATTCAGATTGATTACACACAGAGCTACTATCATAGGCCACCAGGCTTACTTAACTGCATCCTCTGATCCAAACACGCAAAAAGTGCTGAGAGTAAACGTCCAGAATCTGTCTCCATCAAACTTGGACATGCTTTCCAACGACTAGAAGGAACGAGTGAAAATCCACAAGCATGCACATGATGTGAGCGTCTGCCATCTCCCTATGGCGATTAGGTTTGCCAAATGTAGGGGTTAGGCCAAGGGTGGGCAAACGTTTTGACTCGAGGGCCGCAATGGGTTCATATATTGGACCCGGGGGCCGGACCAAGAGTAGATGGACGGTGTGTATTGTGATAAGGAAGCTTATCATAGCTCAGGAAGGAGCTATAGAAAAAGGTGAAGCGACTCTGAACAAGCAACCTGTCAGTTCTGGTAGAAATAAGAAAACAGAATTTTCCCATAAATGCACCAGGTTTCCAACAGCCATTAGAGGAGCTGAAGTGGGGAAACGTGTGTTCAATCAGGAGGGCTATGAGGTAATCCCTAAGCACTCATCTCAAAGGGCAGGGCCTGATTCAGCGCAGCTGCGCTGTATTAGGGGGGAGCACTCATCTAGGCAGAATAAAAGTAGAGTTTATTCTACAGAGAATTATCCTCATTATCCTGAGAATCAGCTTGAGCATCAGTTTCATCTGAAGGATCATCAGAAGCAGAAGCCAAACCGGACGGACAGAGAAGGAAAGAAACCCTTTGGAAGAAGGAAGAGAAAAGCCTTTGAGAGGTCTAGAAGAGTCCAGAGCAGTACGTATACTGGGAGGCATTTCAAGGGCCAGCATACACCATTGGACTGGGGAAAGCCAGAGGAATGGTGCTGCAGAGCTAGGAAACTCCAGACGCTACCTGTGAGGGAGACGCGGCTGCACGTGGAAGGGACCCTAAGACCTGTGCCAGAAGGTATGTGAAGAGAGATCCAGTGTCCAGGGATCTGGATTGGAAGGCTGGACATAAGAACTGGACTACATACTGGCCAGGCTATATAGAGAGGAACTCTAACAGCAATGGAAGCTCAGGTATGAACACTGATCTATGCCCTAGCTATAACCTTGAAAGACAAGTATTCTCCTGAAAGTGCTCCATTGAGAGATTCATCTGTGCCAATCCATGATATTGAACCCATGCTTGTTGAAGAAGGGGGAATGATTGCAGATGAAGAATGTGTTTATATGGACTGCTCTCTGTCCAAACTCCTTTGGTGATTTTCTGTTATAAAGTACAGCAACCATCACAAAGAAATACAAACTTATTCTTTAATCTACTCAGAAAAGCTCCTGAAGCAGGATTTGACCCACACAGTAGAAAGCAAGCCAGCTAAGGGGTTTCAGCTGGATAACTGCTAGCAATTGAGCCTTACCTAATTGCTTGTGAGCTAGGAGAGAATCACTTCTGAATCTATGTGGGAAGTTATCAGAAGTTAACCTGAAAAGAACAGTTTTTTTCTTTCTTTGTGGCTTTTCGTTTGTTGTTTGATATATGCTAAGAAAACATTAGCTAATGCTTGACAAGTTTGAATGTTGTTTTCCTGATTTTGATTTTTCAAGTTAAACACTGGAAGCAAGTAACCTGATTTATGTGCTACCAAGCATATCTGTGTTGGGAGAAATAACCCCATAAATAAATATCTTATTGGCTTTAACACTTGAGCACAACTAAATTATTGTCAGCAGCTGTGTCTGGTGTGAATGAACTACATTGCCCACAATCCCTTGCAAATCATATAGATATATGCACTTGCCAAGACTGTGAAGATTCTCACCCAGGCAGCAGTCTCAGTATGTGTGAATTAATATAAATTAAATTTAAATTTGTAACATTAAATGTTTAGATTAATTTAAGGTAGAAAAGCATAAAGAGTTATTTTACAAAACTTTTATGCAATGTATTTCTTTCATAAAATAGTACCTTCAATTTTAGTGGCCGTAGTTTGCCCATCCCTGCACTAGACCATGCCTCCCTACTTCCTTCTGTGGGAGGGTCTTTTGGTTTCTGAAGCGTGGTAGCCAAAGTGGGGGCTGTCCCACCCGCTTCATCCGAAAAGATGGGGTGGGCAAGATATGAGCGAGATTTAAGATTCTGAATCACCTCACATGAATCTGCAGTTATTGCGTGCCGAAGCGTCAGGAAGTGGGATATCCAGATCCTCCCAAGTGACCAGCCCATTTCCTGTCCTAGCCCCCCCATAGCCCATTATCAGTCCTAACCCCCCCATAGCCCATTACCAGTCCTAACCCCCCATCACCCCATTTCCAGACAGCCCCCATCAGCCCACAGCCCATTGCCAGTCTTAACCCCCCCATAGCCCATTACCAGTCTTAACCCCCCCATAGCCCATTACCAGTCCTAACCCCCCCCATCAGCCCACAGCCCATTACCAGTCTTAACCCCCCCCATAGCCCATTACCAGTCCTAACCCCCATCACCAGGCAGCCCCCATCAGCCCACAGCCCATTACCAGTCCTAACCCCCCCCCCCATCAGCCCAGCCCATTGCCAGTCCTAAGCCCCCATCAGCCCACAGCCCATTACCAGTCTTAACCCCCCCATAGCCCATTACCAGTCCTAACCCCCCCTCAGCCCAGCCCATTGCCAGTCTTAACCCCCCCCATAGCCCATTACCAGTCCTAACCCCCCCCAACACCCCTTTTCCATACATCCGCCATCAGCCCACAGCCCATTGCCAGTATTAACCCCCCCCATAGCCCATTACCAGTCCTAACCCCCATCACCCCATTTCCAGACAGCCCCCATCAGCCCACAGCCCATTGCCAGTCTTAACCCCCCCCCATAGCCCATTACCAGCCCTAACCCCCCCCCCCCCCCATCGGCTCACAGCCCATTGCCAGTCCTAACCCCCCGCCGCGGCAGCATGGAGTGTCCCGCGGGGCCCCCTCTGCCCGGCTGAACTCTCCCAGTGCGGCTGAAGCCCTCTGCTCCGGCTTGCAGATACGCGAAGGGAGAGTGTCTCCCTCGCGTCTCTGTTAAGCCCGCAGGGGCAGATGGGAAGCAGGGGCTGATAGGAAATTTCCCATCTGCCCCTGCGGGCTTAACAGAGACGCGAGGGAGACACTCTCCCTTCGCGTATCTGCAAGCCGGAGCAGAGGGCTTCAGCCGCGCCGGGAGAGTTCAGCCGGGCAGAGGGGGCCGGATTAAAAGGTCCGCCGGGCCGTAGTTTGCCCATCCCTGGGTTAGGCCATCCTGAGGTCTCAAATACCCTGGTCTGATCACCACCTTATCAAATTAAATCTCACGTGCTATACCACCTGTTTCATAAAACACACTAGAAATGAACCGCCAAGAAAATTCAAGAAATTCAACGAATTAGAATTCTTGGATACTACAATCCCCCACCTATCATCATCTCCAACAGATCTTGATGAAGCGGTCATAAACTGGCATACCACAATTAACAATGCAGCCAAACTTAACCAACAGTTTAATAAAAAGATAACCCACTCAAAAATTAACTGTAATCCATGGTTTAATAGCACATTAAAACAAATGAAACGAGAACTAAGGAAACTAGAGCTTAAATGGCGCAAAACCAAAACCACAATCCACAAAGAATTATATTATAACCACCTCTCAAAATACAAGGAAGCCTTAAACAGCACAAAGAAAAACTACTATGCAACAATCTTATCCAACTCATATAATAGACCAAGAGAACTATTTTCTATTGTTAGTAATCTAACTAACAACTCTCAAACTAATAGCAAAGAAATTACTGACATTTCATCTCAAACTTTAGCTAACTACTACCAGGACAAAACAAAACAAACACTTAAGACCCCAGTATCCATCTTCAAATCTCTTCATCTGACTGATGAATGGTCAGAATTTCATCCAATATCCAAAGTATCATTAAAAAATATTATTCTCAACTTCAACACCACAACCTCTGATCTTGATCCTTGCCCAGTAATCTGGATAAAAAACACGCTCCCATTCCTTCTCTCCTTCTTACTCCCCATTGTCAATCTCTCACTTCTCCAAGGTTACCTCCCCCCAACACTAAAACAGGTACAAATCCGCCCAATTCTTAAAAATGGTTCACTTGACAAAACCTCACCAAAATCTTACAGACCCATTTCAAGTATACCATTCCTAGCAAAAATAATTGAAAAAACTGTACAAATACAAACACAAGAGTACCTAGACTCATCCTACCCACTTGACGATCAGCAATATGGATTTCGTCCCAGACACGGAGTGGAAACACTTCTTACAGTTTTAACCGATGCCCTATTAAGAGGAATCGATAACCACAAACAAGCCTTCATCCTCTTATTTATTGATATATCAGCAGCTTTTGATAGCGTTCACCATACTATTATGCTTAACAATCTGAGACAAATAGGAATAAATGCCACAGTTCACAAATGGTTCACCTCTTATCTAAATAACAGATCTCAAAATGTAAGAATTGGCAATCAAACGTCCGCCTCATACAAACTAGAAACAGGATTACCACAAGGTTCTGCGCTTTCAGCACTCCTATTTAATATATACATAAAACCAGTCTGCAATATCTTTAAAAAATTTGGTGTACTCTATCACCTATATGCAGACGATATTATGATGTACATACCGTTTACTATCCCTCACTTACCGATACAGCTCCTATCCGATTGTTTCAATGAAATCACATCCTGGTTAAACGCCCATAACTTCCAAATTAATCATTCAAAAACTGAAGTGCTAATTGTCACCAAAAATCAATCATATAATCCCCCAACACACATAACACTTCAAAACCAAGAAATTAAAATAAAGAATGAAGTAAGATACCTAGGAGTAATCCTAGATAAACAACTGACAATGGATACCCATATTAGAAATACTACAAAGAAAATTTACTTTAAACTTAAAATCCTTAAACAACTAAGACCTCTGGTATACATACAAGATTTTATCAGCATAATTCAAGCTACCATAACACCACATTTTGACTTTGCTAATCTAATGTTATTAGGCACAACAAACAAAACATTAAAAGAATTCAACTTGCACAAAATGCTGCAGCTAGGATAATAACGAAAGCACACTCACATCAACATATAACCCCAATACTTGCATCCCTTCACTGGCTCCCAATTCAAAGCAGGATAGTATATAAAACTTTAATAACTTCATTTAAATCGCTAAATGATTTGGCCCCAGTCACGCTAAGTAATTTAATCAGTAAAGAACATGCAAAAGCTACCCAACGGAAAGGTCAATTAAACAAACTAAAATTTCCCATAGACTTCATAAAAGCAAACAAATTAACAAACAACAGAGCGTTCTCACACGCAGCCCCAACAATCTGGAACTCCCTCCCTGACGACCTAAGAACGATAACTGAGATCATTGAGTTTCGTAAAAAATTGAAAACCTATCTATTCACCTCACATTACAACAATATAGATCATCCTTCACTTGATTTGGATAAAGGCTAACCAGTATTGACCTTAGTTGACCACGATCTAAACAGACATCGCATCCCAGCTGAAACTGTACTACCCCAATTCTAAAGCCCTAAAAACTGTATCTGTATATAATGTATATAGTTTTTACTGTTATGTTCTGCTCAAGCTTAACATTGTTGTTTACTTATAATATTCTTCGTTATTTGACGTTACATGTAAAACAAACGCTGCTTTGTTAATTGGTTGTTTATTGTGAACCGCAACTGATCTCAGGAAGATGCGGTATATAAATGTTTGTTAAAATAAAATAAATAAAATAAATAAATAATAACGTATTGCTTTATGTTATATGAAATTTGGAAAAGATATTTGTAAAAAATTGTTTGGAGGTAGTAATTAAATTGTGGGGTTTACTAAGGGTATTATTGGTTAGTTTATGCACAAAACCAACCAATTTGGAGAAACTGCCCCTTACAAAACATGACAAATAAGATTAAGGAGCTAAACCTAAATAAATAAAACAGTGGCACTAGAAAATGTTCAGAGGAGGACAAAATGATAAAGAGGATGGAATATCACTAAACAGTTTAGGATTCATTTACAAACTGAAGAGCCCTAAATAATACCACAGAAGTTTATAAACTCGTAAGAGGAGCAAGAAAGAGAAGTCTGTACACAAACACCAGTGACAGAGGAAGGGAACACAAAGTGAACAGCAGAACATCTCTCTGCAATCCTAAGAAATAAATTTCTCAATATAAATTTCCATTGATTTTTGAGATCTGAGGACATTATAAAAGGAAAAACCTAGCATGGCAAAAAAGCCATAAAATTGCGAGTGAGAACCATTGATGTTATTTTAACTCCTGATTTGGTTTTTTCAGTGAGTTAATTCTGAGGCTCTCACTCGTGGGTTGTGTTTAAAATGCTTGCAAATTGTTTAGATTGGCTGAAGTCTCTTATTTAAATTTATGAAGTATCATTTGGAGGCTTCGATATAGGCTTTATAGTTGAGTTGAAAAAGCCATAAAAGGCATCCCATTTGGGTATATATGCGTTTGGCAGGCATGTGTGAAAAATGCAAAATAGAACAAAGAAATACAAGGCCTGGTTGCCCAAAAACAGCATCATGAAAATTGCACCTACTTTGAGGACAGTGAAAGGAGCAGGTATGGCTACACAGGAGCTTCATGTTAGTAATGTCCATAAGGACCGCCTGTTATCTCTTGCCATATTTCTAGAAGTTACTACTTGAATTTTCATGTTTGAAGAAAAATGTAGTTGTTAATATCACCATTATTTTAATGCAGTTACAAAAAAAACAAAAACAGATATCCTCTTGTTCATTCATACTTATATACCCTGTTTCCAAGGATCAAAGCGGTTTACAGGGAACAGAACTTCAACAATACATGAACAGTTTTACATGGAACAATTAACATTATAACATGGATGGAACTAGAAATAACACAGAACAGTGTAACTATGTACAAGGTAATGGGGTTGCTTGTAATAGCCTATGACCAATGCTTTATCTTGAGGGGCGGGGGGGGGGGGGGTGTAGGGAGGTTTGCAGGAATGACAAATGAGGGCTGGGTCATGTAATTCCATCAAAATGTTCCATGAACAGGTAGGTTTTCAACATTTTCCTAAATGTTGCGAGGTGGTGAGAATCTCTGATGTGATTTGGTAAGGTATTCCAAAGGTGAGGGGCATATAGGGAAAAAGCCCGGACGCAGGTTGTCTGGTTACTCTTGGTCATTGTTGGGGTAAGACTAAAAAAGTCTTTATAGTTTTGTTTTATCATCATCGGTGCAGAAACTTTCCAAGTAGCGATTAAATTTGTGATTTTAAAATAATTTGATTTTCGTCAATTCTGCCCTTTTTTCCACATCCATCTAATTCTTCTTACCTTCGCAACACTACATATAATAGAGACACATTGCAGGGCTGCTGGGGCGCTAGGAAGCTTTTACACCCGTGCTGCAGGTTTATTTTTGCCCAGGTGCATGCATTCCGAGTCTCGGACACCTTTCACTGGGAGCGGGCAGAGGGGACGCTTACCGGAAGCAGCGGCTGTGCCAGCAGTCATGCCCAGCTCTTACCGGAGGGTCTTTGCTAGCAACGCCAGCACCGCATCCGCGGCAGGTCCGGAGCTCGTCACCTGCATAACGACACAAAGGAATGAGAGAAACAGCAGCAGCTCGATGCGGCGCGCGGCCGTTCCTCGGCTGGGAGCTCGAGCTCACCTGCGCAGGTGCACGAGACTAGCACGGCGCGCTATAAAGGAAGCATACAGAACGGAGAGCGCGCTCTCCCACTCTTCCTCTTACCCGTGCTCGGCTCCATACTTCTTCCTACCGGGGAAGCCCCACGAGCCCCTCCAGCGCCACTTCCGCCTCCGAGCCTGGGTCTCCGCCGTCCGTCGCTGACGTCACCCGGTGAGACTCCCATACGGCGTCCTGTAAGGTTCAAACCGCACCTGGAACATGAGCTGGCGGCAGGAGCTGGCTGCCCCGCCCACCCTTAACCGCGACTTCTTCCACGAGCCGCCCTTGCTCGCGGTGCACCAACGTCAGGAGGTACAGCAACGCAATGACGCCGAGTGCACACCTGCACGTGCATGACAAGGAATAAGGGCGGTTTTCTTTAAATCTCGCCTGGCGATCAGGGCCAGACACGGTTAGGAAGGAGACCGGTGGGACTAGTGAACGTGGTGCATATGCCTGCAGGAGCTACACTGGCCTTCTAGGAAACTAAGCATTCCTTATGGTCCCTGCAGTCTAGTCCTGACCCTCTGGGTTTAGCACCTCCTCCCGCAGCTTTGGAGACTGGGCACCTCACTCTTTCGGTGACTCCTGATAGAAATAGGCTGGGATCCACTAAGCTCAGTCTCCAAAGCAGCTAGAGGACTATTAACCCAAGGGGGATTCAGGACTCACTCCAGAAGTAACTAAGCAGCTGTAGGGCTTAATTGAATTTAGGTTTTCTTTCTGGAGTGGCTTTCAGTGGTAAAAAAAAAAACAAACTTTAAGGGCAGGATGGAACTGGCCCTGGAGTCTGTGGAGCTGCAGGGGCAGTCTCTTCATTCTCCCTCCAGCCCCAGGGAGGGTAGCAGGTCCCAAATATTAGAGGAGCAGAGCAGGCCGATAACTCAGCTCCCGACTCCACCGCGTGGTGGGGTGGAAGAGCACGCCCGTAGTGCGATCGCTGGTCTGCAGCCGGGGAGCGCAGTGGCAGCACACACCCCGGCAGAGTTCGGGGCTTCATTGTGCTCTTCTGCTCTGCCGACACGGAAACCGCTATCAGGCTGAGCACGGTAGCAGCAAGCAGATCCATTGATGGACATCTGCAGCTGGTGAGGTAAGAGCTGGCAGGCAGTGGGATCTAAAGCCACACAGGCAGCTGGGGGACTGCCAGGAAGCAGGCAGGAGCACACGGCTGTTTCGGGGCCGCTTAGGTCTGAAGCATGGGGAGAGAGGAAAAACCACAAAAATGCTGTGAGCAGAGATACAAGCCAAGTAGAAGCTCAGTGAGGGAAGAGAGGTTTTTTTTATGGGGATCTCCCTGTGTTGAGTTGAAAAAAAAAATTAAAAGTAAATAAATAAAAGCAGATAAAGAGAGTTAGAGGTGAAATTGGTTTCTGTAGGCAGTGAGAGGTATGCCTTCTAAACCTGTGTGTTTGCTCTGTGGGGCTAAGAAGGGATCACTGTCTGATGCTGGCCTGTGTAAGGGATGTTTACTGGAGGCAGCCTCCACAGAGTTAGGGGAGGTTGGAGAGTACCCGGGGGGGGGGGGGCTTCCTTCGGGCTTGCCTGATCCACTCTCTCCTTTAGTTCCTCCTATGGAGCCGGTGGCAGGACCGTCTACGGCTGCAGATAGCCCCGCAGCTTTGACCTTGGTACAGGGGGAATTAGCGGCAATATTCTCCCACAAATTTGTGGCCCTGCTACAGCAAGCCCTAGGGGGGTAAAGGTAGCAGCAGGGACAGGAACGAAGGAACGGGAGAAGCATCCAGCTCCTCAGGTGGACAAGGGGGCGGATAGCGTCCCAGTTAAAAAGCCCAGACTCCAGAATGAGAAGGAGCTATTGATGGAACCAGAGGAGCAGTCGGAAGCTCTGGAGGCATTAGAAGTAGAAGATTTAGAAGATAGTGAGCTCCCGGAGCAGGAGGACCAAGAAAGAGTAGTTAAGGGCTGGCAATTCCTCTCGCTGGAACATCCTATCACGGAAACACTGAAGGCCCTCAACATGCCAGTTACGGGTCCAGGGGAGGACGCTACCCTGGAAGACCCGTTATTGCAGGCGGTGTGCAAGTCCCAGAGAGTTGTTCCCCTACATAGAATATTTAGGGAGATGATTCAAAAAGAAGAGTCAGGGATGAAGGGGTTGAGAGCGATGGCTCACCTTTATCCTTTGGCAGACCAGGATAAGAATCTTTTCAAGTCCCCTAAAGTGGATGCAGCGGTGGCAGCCATAACAAAGACGACAACCATACCTGTGGAGGGTAGTGCAGCCCTTAAGGATGCACAGGATAGGCGTCTGGACACCCTGTTAAAGCAGGTGTTTGATGTTAGACGTCTGCATGGCAAGGGCATTATTTGTGGGGCATGGGTGGCCAGGGCTTGTATGCGATGGTCACAGAGGATTAGGGAAACTCAGGTGGACGACACAGCTGAGGAAGCTGCCCGGTTGGAGACGGGAGCAGCTTATTTGGCGGACGTCCTGTATGATTTTATCAGAAGTCTGTCCAGAAGTATGACTTCGGTGGTAGCAGCTAGGAGGTGTTTGTGGCTTCGTAATTGGGCGGCCGATGGTTCCTCTAAGGCTAGGTTGAGTAAGCTTCCCTTCCGCAGTAAGCTTCTGTTTGGAGAAGATTTGGATAAGATAGTTAAGGATCTTGAAGAGTCTAAGGGCGGAAGGTTGCCGGAAGATAAACAGAAGCCGGGACAGATTCTGGGTGCGGCGAAGAATCAGCAGAGGGCGTTTCGGCATTTTCACTCACAGAGGTTTGGTCAGTTTCAACAGGGACGTGCGGTTTTTCAGTCCCAGAATTTTTGAGGTTTTGGAGCCTCCTCGTCCTCGACCTTCAAGAAGTCTCAATGAAATGAGGGGGATCCAGGCAGGATTGATACCCGTGTGGGGGTCGATTGAGGGAGTTTTATTCCTCCTGGGTCCAGGTTACGTCAGATCAGTGGGTGTTGGACATCATTCAGAAAGGGTATGCACTAGAGTTCCAGCGCCCAGTGGTTGACGCCTTCGTTCTATCTCCTTTCAGGGTCCGAACAAAGCAGGTGGCGGTGCAGGAGACATTGAAAAGGCTTCTGGCTCTCAGAGCAGTGGTAAAAGGTGCCAGAGAAGGAGTGCGGCTGCGGTCGATACTCCATATTTTTTGTAGTCCCAAAGAAGGATGGCACCTTTCGACCGATTCTGGATCTAAAAAGGGTGAATCGGTGCCTCAGGGTATCGCACTTTCGGACGGAGACCCTGCGGTCGGTCATAGTAGCAGTAAGACAAGGGGAGTTTCTCACGTCATTAGATCTGACAGAAGCCTACCTACACATACCAATTCGCGAAGAGCATCAGCGGTTTCTGCATTTCGCAGTCCCGATGGGTCATTTTCAGTTCCAGGCATTGCCGTTCGGGTTGGCAACAGCTCCACATACTTTCACCAAGGTGATGGTGATGGTGCTGGTAGCAGCGGCATTGAGAAAGGAAGGAGTTTTGGTTCATCCTTACCTGAACGATTGGTTGATCCGAGCGAAGTCGAGAAGAGAGAGCGAGGAAGCTAGCCACCGGGTGGTGGAGTTCCTGCGAAGTCTGGGCTGGCTAAGTCAATACGGAAAAAGAGCAGGCTCGAGCCCTCGCAGGTGTTGGTGTATTTGGGGGCCCATTTCGACACAAGGGCAGGAAGAGTCTTTCTCCCGAGCAGTAGAGCGCAAGATCTAAGAGAACTCGTCCGCGCCTTTCTGAAGAAGAGGGCTGTCTCGGCGTGGCATTATCTACAACTGTTAGAAAAAATGGCGGCAACACTCGAGGTGGTGCCATGGGCCAGAGCCCACATGAGGCCGATACAGAGAGCCTTACTCAGGAGATGGTCAAATCAGTCAGATCGGTTGACCCAGAAGTTGCCCTGTCTGCAGGAAACAAGGGAAGCATGGCTCTAGAGAAAGAGGCAGAGGAGATGTTAGGCTGGGCCAAAGAACACCTGGAGGCCTTATCGGCGGCACATGTAGCGGGAGTGGACAGTGTGACAGCTGATTTCTTGAGTCGGGTCAAGGTGGATCCAGGAGAGTGGGTACTCCAGCAGGAGGTGTTCGACTTGCTGGTGCAGTGCTGGGGAACGCCGGTGATGGACCTCATGGCGACCTTCGAGTCAGCAAAGGCCACACAATTTTACAGCAGAAGGCGAGAAAGAATGTCAGAAGGACTAGACGCACTGATGGAGAGCTGGCCGGAGGAGCAGCTTCTCTACGTGTTTCCGCCCTGGGTGTTAATAGGGCGGGTTCTGCAGCGCATAGAGCGTCACAAGGGCCAAGTCATCCTGATTTCTCTGGATTGGCCGCGGAGACCGTGGTAGGCGGACCTCGTCCGACTCCTGGTGGGACGACCATGGCGACTGCCGGTGAGAGAGGATCTGCTAATGCAGGGGCCATTGAAGATGCCGCAGGTGGATCGATTCTCGCTTACGGCTTGGCTCTTGAAAGGGCGAGGTTGACAACAAAGGGGTATGCACCACAAGTCACCTCTACCTTGTTGAGGTCCAGGAGGCGTTCTGCCTCAATGGCATATGTTAGAGTGTGGCGATTGTTCGCGTCGTGGTGTGAAGATAAGGGGCTATCGGCCTTAAAGGCATCAGTTCCACAGGTTCTTTCTTTTCTACAGGATGGTTTTGATAAGGGCCTAGCGGCCGCTTCTCTACAACTGCAGTTGGCAGCGCTGTCCTGTTATCAGGGAAAGTTGCAGGGTGTTGGTCTTGGCACACATCCAGATGTAAAGCGTTTCTTACGGGCTGTCTCTCTTGCGGCCCCAATGCAGAATGGTGGTGCCAGCGTGGGATCTCAACTTAGTGTTGGAGGCTCTGGTCAGGGAGCCATTCGAGCCTTTAGGAAGGTCGATGTTAAAGGATCTCACGCTTATGGTGATCTTTTTGGTGGCTATTTGTTCAGCCAGGCGAATTTCGGAATTGCAAGCGTTGTCTTGTAGGGAGCCTTTCTTGTCTTTTCAGGGCACGAAGGTAGTTTTGAGGACAGTTCCTTCCTTCCTGCCTGCCTAAGGTTGTGTCACCGTTTCACTTGAATCAGGGTGTAGTACTGCCAATTTTCAAGTTGGATGGCAAGAAGGGGGTCGAAGAATGGCTACAATCGACTGAATGTAGGGCGAGTGTTGCGGAAATATTTGCTGAGGACGGTGCAGTTCCGCAAATCAGAAAGACTGTTAGGCGGTCCCAGACAAGGAGAAGCGGCGTCCAAGTCTTCTATTACTAGGTGGTTGAAGGAGGCTATTCAATCGGCTTATCTGTTACGGGGCAAGACAGTTCCGTTGGGACTCGGGGCCCATTCGACGAGAGCACAAGCAGCTTCATGGGCGGAGTGCAGCCTAGTGCCGGCGGTGGAGATTTGTAAGGCAGCAACATGGTCATCGCTTCATGTCTTTGTGAACCATTACAGATTGGATGTTCAGGCGGAAAGGGATTCTTGTTTTGGATCAGCAGTGCTGCAGGCTGGTCTGGCAGGTCCCTCCCGGTAATTTATTCACCGCTCTGTTACATCCCCAGAGGTTCAGGACTAGACTGGAGGGATAATAAGGAAGATGAAATTAGACTTACCTGCTAATTGGTGTTCCTTGAGGAACTCCAGTCTAGTCCTGTATCCCTCCCTGGTATTGATTCGGACCGTTGCCTGCAGAAGACGATGTCGGTTCGTTACGGGGGGAGGGGGGTAACAGGTACCTTTGGGGGAAAGTAAGGGCTAGCTAGGGGTCCTCGGGATGTACTGTGGTGCAGCCCCAGCAGCTTCTCAGAAATAAATTTCTGTAGTAACATAAGGGTGTTTCCAAACACTCGGTTGCAGAGCTTCTGATAAGTTAGTTGCAACAAAGGTTAGTAGTTGAAATTTTTTACTTAACTACTTAATTATTGCTCTTGTGAGTCTGCTTTGTCAATAGGTTATTGGAGGAGGAAGGCGGATCCCAGCCTATTTATACCAGGAGTCACCAACAGTCCCCTTTTCTAGTCTTGAAGGACTAGAAAAGGGGACTGTTACTTCTGGAGAGAGATCTGCAATTGTGAGTATATACTTTTGGGAATTTTCTGAAAGGAATTCTTTCTATTAAAGCTATTTAATCTGTGAACCCACTATTTCTTGTTAAATCAGTCAGGGCCTAGTAGCAGCAGTTTAAGTTTAAATTTAAAACACAGAAGAGAACTTTCCAGTTACATTTCATACCCAGCAGAGAGCTTGTAGTTTAAATTTAATAATAAGTTAGAGCCTAGCAGCAGCAAAGAGCTATAATTTAAATCAAATAAGAATATAGCTTACCTCAGCAGCACAGGACAGGGTAGTGTGTAGCAGCCCTCTTTTAATAAGTGTTATTTCCCTCCCTCCTTCCCCACACCCACCCACCCCTGGGATAATCATAGCTTTATAGGTACTTACACATCTTAAAAGACAGGAGGTGCTCTCAGGTGAAGCTCGTTACCCAAATCAGTCATACACTAAGGACATGAAATTAAGCAAGCTTCAGGTGAACAAGGTATATTAAACGTATTAGGTACCGTTTTATTGGTATAAATATCCATAGCAACCCTTAGTAAGTAAAGCACTTAAAGATCTAAACAAAAACTTAAAACTAAGATGCAGACAGCAGTCCAGAAGCGAGATGGGGTTTTTCCAGTCTTTTACATTGAGTGTCACATGTAAGAAAATCATGGTGAGAGGTCTTACGTGTGCACTAGGTGCAAGGAGCTCTTTGCTCTCAGGGAACGAATCCATTCTCTAGAAGCTAGAGTAGCAGACTTGGAAAACATAAGACAGAGAGGTACATAGACGAGACCTACAGGGATATAGTCCTGAAGTCCCACCTCCAGTCTGGCAGCATCCCTGTTGCCATTGAGGAGAGAGGTCACGTGACAGGAGAGCATCACCCTGGTGTGGTAGGAAGTGATCCTGTAACTAGGACCTGTCCTCCAAGTGATGTAAAACCCTCTCGCACCGAGGAAGTTTCTCCAGGGCCATGTGCCCATGAGGGAAGGGTTAGGACAGCCGTTATAGTTGGTGATTCGATCATTAGGCATGTAGATAGCTGGGTAGCTGGTGGACGTGAGGATCGCCTGGTAACATGCCTGCCTGGTGCGAAGGTAGCTGACCTCACGCGCCACCTAGATAAGGTCTTAGATAGTGCTGGGGAGGAGTCTGCTGTCTTGGTACATGTCGGTACCAATGACATAGGAAAATGTGGTAGGGAGGATCTGGAAGCTAAATTTAGGCTTTTAGGTAGGACGTTGACATCCACAACTTCCAGGGTAGCGTTCTCCGAAATGCTTCCCATTCCACGTGCAGGACCCAAAAGGCAAGCAGAGCTCCGGAGTCTCAATGCGTGGATGAGACAATGGTGCAGAGATGAGGGTTTTGGATTTGTTAGGAACTGGGGAACATTCTGGGGAACGGAGAGGCTCTTCCAAAGGGATGGGCTTCACCTTAACCGGGATGGAACCAGGCTGCTGGCATTAACCTTTAAAATGCTTGTATGCAAATACTAGAAGTCTAAACAATAAGATGGGAGAGTTAGAATATATAGCACTAAATGAGAGGTTAGATATGTTTGGAATATCAGAGACATAGAAACATAATGACAGAAAAAGACCACATGGCCTATCTAGTCTATCCTTCCATATCAACAACTACAACAGTCCACTTTTTACCTTTAGAGATCCTCTGTGTTGGTCCCATGCCTTTTTGAATTCAGTTACTGTCCTCATCTCTACCACCTCCACTGGGAGACTATTCCACGGATCCACTACTCTTTCCGTAAAGAAATATTTCCGCATATCACTCCTGAATCTACCTCCCTTCACCCTCATCCCATGTCCCCTCGTAGCAGAACTTGCTTTCAATTGAAAGAGGCTCTCTCCCTGAACATTAATGCCACAGAGGTATTTAAACATCTCAATCATCACCTCTATCCCACCTTTCCTCTAAGGTGTACATATTAAGATCCTTAAGTCTGTCCTCATATGCTTTATAATGAAGCCCACTAATCATTTTAGTAGCCACCCTCTGCACCAACTCCATCCTTTTCACATCCTTTTGAAGGTGCGGTCTCCAGAATTGCACACTATACTCCAAATGAGGTCGCACCAAAGACTTATACAGAGGCATTATCACCTCCTTTTTTCTGCTAGCCATTCCTCTCCGTATGCACCCAAGCATCCTTCTAGCTTTTGCCGTCGCCTTTTCTACCTGTTTAGCTACTTTAAGATCATCAGACACAACCACGCCTAGGTCCCGCTCTTCTTTAGTGGACAAAAGTACTTCACCTCCTATACTGTATTGCTCCCTTGGATTGCTGCAGCCCAAATGCATGACCTTACATTTTTTAACATTAAATCCCAGTTGCCAAATTCTAGACCATTCTTCAAGCTTAGCTAGATCCCTCCTCATGTTATCTACACCTTCCTGGGTATCTACTCTATTGCAGATTTTGGTATCATCTGCAAAGAGGCAAACCTTACCCGACAGCCCTTCTGCTATATCACTAACAAAGATGTTAAAAAGAATCGGACCAAGGACAGATCCCTGGGGCACACCACTGGTAACATCCTTCTCCTCAGAGTGAGCTCCATTTATTTGTACTCTTTGTTGCCTCCCACCCAACCAATTTCTAACCCAAGCAGTAACTTTAGGGTCCATCCCTAGGGTGCTCAGTTTGTTTATAAGTCGCCTGTGAGGAACAGTGTCAAAGGCTTTACTGAAATCTAAATACACCGCATCTAGAGCTCTCCCTCGGCCCAACTCCCTAGTCACCCAGTCAAAGAAATCAATCAGATTTGTCTGACAAGACCTGCCTCTGGTGAATCCATGCTGCCTCAGATCCTGTAATCCGCTGGACTCCAGAAACCTCACTATTTTCTCTTTCAGCAGCGTTTCCAATAATTTATACTCACCACCAAAGTTAAACTAACCGGCCTGTAGTTTTCAACCGCATCCTTACTTCCGCTTTTGTGTAAAGGCATCACATGAGCCTCTCTCCAGTCCTTTGGCACCACTCCCGACTCCAACGAGGCATTGAAAAGGTCAGTCAGTGGAGTTGCTAGAACGTCCCCAAGTTCCCTCAGTATTCTAGAGTGTATCCCATCCGGTCCCATCGCTTTGTCTACTTTAAGTTGAGCTAGTTTCTCACGAACACAGTCTTCTGAAAATTGTTCAAGATGTCCCTCGCTTCTGTTCTTATTTGTGGGTGTTTTCTGAGGTCCTGCTCCTGGTTCTTCATCTGTGAACACAGAACAAAAATATTTGTTAAGCAATTCCGCTTTATCCTTATCAGCTTCTACATATTCCCCCCCTGCACCCTTGAGTCTGACAATACCACTTTTGCCCTTCCTCTTCTCACTAATATATCTGAAAAATGTCTTATCCCCCCATTTTATTGCATTGGCTTTTTCCTTCTCCTTTTGAATCTTTGCCTTCTTGACTACTTTGCTAGCTTCTCTAAGTTTTTCCAAATACAGACGCCTGTCTTCCTCTCTCTGTGATCTCTTGTATTTCATGAAGGCCTCCCTCTTTTTCTTCACTTTTTCAGCTACTTCCTTCGAAAACCATAGCGGTCTCCTTTTCCTTTTGCCTTTATTTACCATTTTAACAAAAAGGTTGGTTGCCCTTAAAATACCCCCTTTCAGTTTTGCCCACTGTTTTTGTACATCCCCCAGCTGTTCCCATCCCACTAACGACTCCCTGAGGTATTGGCCCATCTTCGCAAAGTCGCGCTCCTTGGGGCCGCTCCGGCCGCGAGGACCACGCTGTTGCTCTCTCCTGGCTACAAGTGTTGTCCGTCCTACTTTGCTCCCTTTGGCTTCCTAGGGCTGCTGCCCTTTCCCCATCGTCCTGTCTCCAACCTGCAACTGCTCCTGACCTGATCTCGGTAGGTGCATTATCCCCTCACTTTCCCCTCTCCACGTTGCCCACTCATGGTCTTATGGCCTCTATTCCTGTCCTCTGGGGCAGACGGCCCGACCATCCGCCCTGCACACGCTTCTGTTGCACTTCTAACCTCCGTGTTTGTCCACTTTCTCTTTCGCGGCCTTCCCTGGCCTCGGATCTTCTCGATCCCTCTCCACCCTCCCTCTCCATTGGTCTTCTCAATTGCCACTCCTTGCGGAATAAAACTCTTCTTGTCCAAGACCTTGTTCTCCGATCTGCCTTTGCACTTACCCTTCTCACAGAAACGTGGCTTAGAGACGGCGAGGATGCTCTCCTAACCCGCTGTCTTCCCACCGGATACTCTGCCGTTTCTACACCACGTCTTGGCCGGTCTGGTGGCGGTGTAGCTGCTTTGCTTCACCCGTCCCTTTCCTTCACTCAGGTTTCTTCCCCGCTGTTACACTACCCCGAATCCCTTCTGCTTCGCCTTCACACTTCCCCTCCCATTTATGTACTTCTTATTTATTCCCCTCCTGCCCTTCGCTCTGAGCTCTGGGATGCTCTTCTCCTAACCTTGACTGACATCTCTCTAGCTTTTCCCCAAATACTTATAGCGGGTGATTTTAACCTCCATGTTGACTCCCCTGTCTCTGCTAGAGAACACTCCTTTCTTTCCTTCCTTCATGATCTATCCCTCATACAACATGTTTCTGTCCCCACTCATCAAGCAGGCCATATCCTTGACCTTATTCTGACATCCTCCTCCTCTCTCCTCAGAGTTTCTGACATCAGCACTACCTGTCTTCCCTGGTCCGATCACGTTTGCCTTGCTGTATCCTGCTCCTGGTCAGGAGGTTCTCCCTCCTCGGCTTCTTCTTCCTCTCCCACCTCCCGCTCGGAACACCATTCTCGCTCCTTTACACCTTCTACATTCCAGCAATTTCCTCCAGCACAGGAGATTTTGCCCCCAGATTTCTCTCTTCTCTCGCCAAATTCCCAGGCGGCCCTCTGGTCTTCTGTTCTCTCCACCACGCTTGATCATATAGCCCCCTTACGTCCCTGCCCACCTCGCCGCCAGACCTCACACCCATGGTACCACAGTGGTCTATGGCTGCTTTGCTCTCATCTTTGCAGAGCGGAGCGGCTGTGGCGTAAGGCCCCCCTCCCCGGCTACCCTAGCGACTTTCAACTCTCATTACTCCTACTATAGGTCTCAGGTTCACAATGCTAAACGCACTTATTTCTCTAATGCCATTTCTAATGCTCCAAACCAGACTCGACACCTCTATTCTACTTTCCAATCCCTTATCTCCCTACATGCCCCATCATCTGATTCTTCATCTCAGCCTGCTCCCCCTCCTGCGCAGTTAGCTTCATTTTTTAGTGATAAAGTAGCATCCTTGAGAGCATCTCTGCCCTCTTGTCCTGCTCCAATTTCCTCCCCCCCTCCCATTCCGTCCCCCCACGTATTTCGCAGCTTTCTCACTTTTGGGCATCTTTTGACCCAATCACAGCACCCGAACTCCATCACGTTATTTCCTCATCTAAGAAGACCTTCTGTGCACTTGATCCTATTCCTTCTTCATGGCATCTCACCCCTTCTCTTGGGCTCCTTTCCCTATATTCTCACCATGTTTAACTCTAGTTTGACCACCGGGATTTTTCCTACACCCTGGAAGCACGCTCTCATATGTCCCATTCTGAAAAACCCCTCATTAGATCCTCTACTTCCTGCTCACTATCGTCCTGTCTCTAATCTTCCTTTTCTCTCTAAGCTATTGGAGAAATACGTCTTTGCTCAACTCTCCCACCACCTTGCATCCATTAATTTTCTTCACCCTCGCCAGTCTGGGTTCTGTCAGGGTCACAGCGTCGAGACTGTTCTCTTGGCTTTCACGAATGCTTTACATGTGGCACATGATCGTGGTGACATTTCGGTGGCGGTTGCTCTGGATCTCTCTGCAGCTTTTGACTTGGTCGATCACTCCCTTCTCCTTCAACGTCTATGGGACGCGGGTCTCTGTAGCACGGTCCACCACTGGTTCCACTCTTTTCTCTCCTCTCGGTCATGCTCGGTTCTCCCTTCCTCTTCCTCTACTCCCCCTTCCGATCCCCACCGCCTTCTTTGTGGGGTCCCTCAAGGTTCTGTCCTTGCACCACTTCTTTTCAACCTCTTCCTAGCCCCTCTTGCTTCCCTAATACAACAGTTTGGCCTCTCTTCTTTCTTCTATGCTGACGACATTCTGTTACTTCATCACACTTCACCCTCCTGCCCTGATCTTACTGCATTGGATTCCTGCCTCTCAGCCGTAGCAAACTGGTTAACACTCAACTGCCTTCATCTAAATCTGACCAAGACTATCGCTATCTGGTTCTCTCACGGTGATCCTTCCCCTTCAATAGCCCCCTCTTTCTCTGGCTCCCCTGTACCTCTGGTCTCCACTTTCCGATATCTTGGTGTGCACTTTGATTCCGATCTGTCCTTTCATACGCACATTTCTCATATTACTAAAACATCTTTTTTTTTCCTTCGTCAACTCCGCTCCGTCAGTCTCTTTCTTTCCCCCTCTGCCCTCACCACCCTGGTGCTTTCCCTCGTTATGTCCCGTGTGGATTTTTCCAATTCACGTTTCATTGGTCTTCCCAAATCCCAACTGACTCGTCTACAACAAATCCAAAATACTGCAGCATACCTCCCTCCGTGACCATATCACTCCTCAGCTATTTCATCTCCACTGGTTGCCTGTTCCCTTCCGCACCACTTTCAAATTATTAACTCTGGTTCATAAAGCCTTCCATGACAGCACCCCCCAGTACCTACCAAATCTCCTCTACTTTCACTCTCCTAGATATACCCCTCGCTCTTTTCACCTTAACCGTCTCACTTTGCCTTCCCCCTCCCGCGCTCATTTGCAATCCACTCGTTCCTCTGCCTTTTTCTTTGCTGGCCTCGCCCTTTGGAATGCTCTCCCTTCCTCCCTCCGTTTAGAACCCCAATACAATGTTTTTAAACAAAACCTCAAGACCCACCTGTTTTCCCTAGCGTTTAATCTTCCCTCTCCTTTTGTGTGACTTCACTATCCCCTATCCTTCTCCCTTTTGGTGTTCCCCATGTCGTTATGTCTCGTCCTGCCTCCCTTCTTCTGCTATCCTTTTTATAAAATTGTACATTTCTTTTCCTTCTCGTTGGCCTTTGGCCTTCTTTTACTGAATTTGTTTTAATTGTACACCGCCTTGGTTATTTTAGAAAGGCGGTTTTTATCAAATAAACAAACATAAAGTTAGTCTTCCTAAAGTCTAAGATCCTCACCTTGGAATGGATTCTAACAGCCCTAGTCCTAATACTGAACCGCACCCATCTGGTGATCACTGGATGCAAAATGATCTCCCACTACATCAGAAACACTTTCACCATTGGTAATGTGATAAGGAAGCGTATCATAGCTCAGGAAGGAGCTATAGAAAAGGTGAAGTGACTCTGAACAAGCAACCTGTCAGTTCTGGTAGAAATAAGAAAACAGAATTTTCCCATAAAAAACTACCAGTCCCAGAATGCACCAGGTTTCCAACAGCCATTAGAGGAGCTGAAGTGGGGAAACGTGTGTTCAATCAGGAGGGCTATGAGGTAATCCCTAAGCACTCATCTCAAAGGGCAGGGCCTGATTCAGCACAGCTGCGCTGTGCTAGGGTGGAGCACTCATCAAAGCAGAATAAAGGTAGAGTTTATTCTACAGAGAATTATCCTCATCCTCGGTTTCATCTGGGAGATCCTCAGTTTCTTGGATATTCTCATCTTGGACAGCTTCATCATCTGGAGGATCATCAGAAGCAGAAGCCAGAGCGGACGGACAGAAAGGGCAAGAAACCCTTTGGAAGAAAGAAGAGAAAAGCATTTGGAAGGTCTAAAGGAGTCCAGAGCAGTACGTATACTGGGAGACATTCAAAAGGCCAGCATACACCATTGGACTGGGGAAAGCCAGAGGAATGGTGCTGCAGGGCTAGGAATCTCCAGATGGTACCTGTGAGGGAGACGGCTGCACGTGGAAGGGACCCTAAGACCCGTGCCAGAAGGTATGTGAAGAGAGATCCAGTGTCCAGGGATCTGGATTGGAAGGCTGGACATAAGAACTGGACTACATACTGGCCAGGCTATTTAGAGAGGAACTCTAACAGCAATGGAAGCTCAGGTATGAACACTCTTCTATGCCCTAGCTATAACCTTGAAAGACAGCAGGGAAACAAGTATTCTCCTGAAAGTGCTCCATTGAGAAATTCCTCTGTGCCAATCCCTGATATTGAACCCATGATTGTTGAAGAAGGGGAAGGAGCGGTCTTAGATACAGGCTGTGAATATATGGATTGCTCTCTGTCTAAACTTTGGTAATTTTCTGTTACAAAGTACAGCAACCATCACAAAGAAATACAAACTTGTTCTTTAATCTACTCAGAAAAGCTCCTGAAGTAGGATTTGAGCCACGCAGTAGAAAGCAAGCCAGCTAAGGGGTTTCAGCTGGGTAACTGCTAGCAATTGAGCCTTACCTAATTGCTTGTGAGCTCTGAGGGAATCACTTCTGAGTCTATGTGTGAAGATATAAGAAGTTAACCTGAAAAGAACAGTTTTTCCCTTCTTTGTGGGTTTTTCTTGTTGTTTGAAACACTGCTAAGAAAATATTAGCTAAAGCCTACAGAAAAGACCAGTTTGTTACCAACCAGGTCTTTATTCTTTTGCTTTGATTGCCTGACAAGTTCAACTGTTTTCCTGATTTTGTTTTTCCAAGTTTAACACTGAAAGCAAGTATCCTGTTTTATGTGCTACCAAGCATATCTGTGTTGGGAGAAATAACCCCATAAATAAATATCTTATTGGCTTTACACTCAAGCACAACTAATTATTGTGAGTGGCTGTGTCTGGTGTGAATGGACTGCATTTCCCACAATCCCTTGCAAATCATATTGATATATGCCTTTGCCAAGACTGTGAACATTCTCACCCAGGCAGCCGTCTGACAGTAAGCACCAAGTCCAGTATGGCCCCTTCACGTGTGGGGTCTGTTACCAATTGCCTGAATAGTTCTCCCTGTAGAGAATCCAGGATCTCCTTACTAATAGATGATACTGCAGCAGGAATGTGCCAATCAACATCTGGCATATTAAAATCTCCTATCAGTAGCACTTCCCCTTTCCTAGCAATGCTGCGTATGTCTTCAATTAACTCTGTCCACCTCTTCCTCTTGTGAGGGAGGTCTGTATATCACACCAGTGCAAATAGATTTCTCTTTCCCTCTTTCTAGTTTAACCCACAATGCCTCCTCTCTCCCTTTTAAGCTCTGTAATTCCAAAGCTTTAATAGTAGTTTTTACATATAGTGCCACTGCTCCTCCCCTTCTTCCTACCCTGTCCTTTCTGAATAAAGTATAGCCAGGTATAGTTACATCCCAGTCATGGTTTTCTGTAACTGCCACAAAATCCAAGTCAGCCACTCCCACCAAAGCTTCAATATCAGGGATCTTATTTCCCATGCTACGGGCATTTATACACACTGCTTTCCATATGTTACCCCTGTTACATTAAATTCCGAAATGGAAATGGGTATCACTTACCTGGGGGCTTTCTTCACCTATCCCCAACGAATCTAGTTTAAAGCCCTCTGCAGTAGATTAGCCAGTCTACTACCAAAGATGCGTTGACCTTTCTTGGACAGATGGATGCCATCTCTGCTCTGCAACCCTTGGAACAGCATCCCATGGTCTAGGAAACCAAAACATGGTGGAAGGACAACAACCAGTGGGACACTGTGATACCTGGGTATAAACTATATAGTAATGATAGAGCTAATCAAATTGGTGGAGGGGTTGCGCTCTATGTTAGAGAGGGCATCTACCTTTGCCTTACGCTTGCCCATACTGTGGCGCGCAAGAGAAGAAAATATTAAACACGATACAAACAACAAAGAAAAAATGTAAACTAAACCTCAGCGAGCTTACAGTCATACGCAGCAGATGGCAAGAGGAAGTCCAAGAACGCAGTTCCTTTCCCCGGGAATACCAAGACACGGGCGTCTAAGGGGCTGAACCAGCCCCTTTAGACACACCCCTTCAGACAAAGCCCCGCGGTCGCGGAGAAACAAACGAAGGAACTATAAAGCAAGCAGGACCCTCCAGCAGCAGCGTGTCCCGGGCGTGCCTGCCCGATCGTCTCAGGGCAGCGTCGGCTCCACCGAAGGCAGTCACAGCTCAGTCTGAGCCCGAAGCAGCTCAGTGCACCTCCACACAACCTCCAGAAGTGTTCTCCACCGGGAGCAAGCAAGTACAGCTCTTTAAAAGGTAGATGCCAAGACCCAGGGGGCCGGAGCCGGTGCCGGGGTAGGTAAACTGGTAGGCCCCTTGGATAAACACGTAGTTTCCCTTCCCTTGGCACAGTCCTCCCCTGACGGGGTTTCTTTAAGCCCCGCTGGGAGATCTCCTCCTCCCTGTCCTTGTCCTGTTGTTTTGTCTGTTTCCAAGGTTTCCTTTGCAGAACCATGTGAGGTACGTTCGCCTATAGTCTTGCCCATACCAGTTCCGGGTATAGATCTAAATGCCTCCTCGGAGACACCAGATCTATCCCCTGAGGCAGACGTAACCCTTAAGGATGTACTGAGGGCAGTTAAAGTTATAGATTTAAAAGTATCTTCTAAACTAAATTCTTTAGCTACCTTTACCCAGGAAACTGCAATAGCCCTGCAGCAACTGGACAATAAGGTTAATTCATTGGATATTGCAGTTACTAAATTGGAGTCCCAAGTTCCCGTTTTGCAATCTGTAAATGTTTCTGCTATAAAAGATTCCTTAGTTTTGCATGGCAAGGTTGAAGCCTTGGAGAACTCTATACGTTCTCGTAATTTAAGGTTTTTGAATTTTCCACAATCTTCTTTGCTTTCAGCTAGTATTCTTTTAGAAAAATATTTAAAGGAAGTTTTGGCAATATCCGAGTCTATAAAAATTTCTCAAATATACTACCTGCCCTCAGCCTCCAAAAGGGAAAACGCTGCCGAAGGAGGACTAGATGAAATTGTTCCTACAATTGCAAACCTCACTGCTTTTATTGAAGACTCCTCTGACACTATTACTTTGAGGTCTACTTTGTTAGTTACCTTTTCTTCTATATTAATTAAACAACGTATTCTTAAGGCCTATTTTAAAGCCAAGGTAGTTAAATTCTGTGGACAAGTTGTGTTAGTTTTTCCAGATGTGGCACGTACAACGCAGTTGCGTAGACGACAGTTTCTGGCACTGAAGCCTCAAGTTTTGGCTCTGGGGGCTACCTTCTTCTTGAGATTCCCATGTAAATGTGCTATCAGTTTTGATGGTAATTCTTATACTTTTACTGATGTCTCACATCTGGAAAAATTTTACAGGATGACAGGGTTAATTGGAGACAGCTCTAGTAAATAATTTTCACCTTCTTTATTGTGGACCCTAGGGTCTTGGTTTTCTTTCTTAGTAATAATTTCTATGATTTTTGATCCGAATTGTTCTCTCGTGACATGGACTTTGTCACTTATTTGTTTCCTTGTTTTGCTTGTAATAGCTTTTGTATAAATACTTTGTTTGACTGACCTGTTTTACTTATTTGATCATGTAATGTTGATTAAACTCATATAAAAAAAAAAAAAAAAAAAGAGAGGGCATTGAGTCAGAAAGGATTAAAGTTTTGCAGGAAACAAAATTTGCTGTAAAATCTCTATGGATTGAAATTCCATGTAAAAAGGGGAAGGCGATGGCAGTGGGGGAGTACTATCGACCGCCTGGCCAGAATGAACAAATGGATGATGAAATGCTCAAAGAAATCAAGGAAGCTAACAAAAGTTACAGCGCAGTAATAATAATGGGTGATTTCAATTACCCCGGTATCGACTGGGTCAGTGTCACGGCAGGACATGCTAGGGAGATAAAGTTCCTAGATGACATAAATGACTGCTTCTTGGAGCAGCTGGTTCATGAACCGACCAGAGGGGAAGCCATATTAGACCTAGTCCTTAGTGGAACACCAGATCTAGTGCAAGAATAAGGGTGTTGGGACCACTTAGCAATAGTGATCATAGCATGATCGCCTTTGATTTAATTAGTGGAGGAGGGATAGTAAGGAAATCCACTGTCTACCTTTTAACTTTCGAAAGGGAGACTATGATAAAATAAGGAAAATAGTTAAGAAAAACTAAAAAGAGTAGTTGCAGAGGTTAAAGACTTACATCAAGCTTGGGTGCTGTTACTAATCTTTGAATTCTTTGCTTCAGTCTTTACTGAGAAAGATGTAGGGATGTTACCCATGACTGAAGTGGTATTTAAAGGTGTGGAAGAATTGAAGGAAATATCGATACATCGGGAAGATGTATTACAACTATTAGATAAATTGAAGAGTAGCAAATCACCTGGGCCAGATGGTATACATCCAAGGGTGTTGAAAGAACTGAAATACGAGATTGCAGACCTGCTATTAGTAATCTGTGAACTATCATTAAAATCATCTCTAATACCTGAAGACTGGAGGACCGCCAATGTAACACCAATTTTTAAAAAGGGTTCCAGGGGTGATCCAGGAAACTACAGACCGGTGAGCCTGACATCAGTACCGGAAAAAATGGTAGAAACCATCATAAAGAATAAAATTACTCAGCATGTAGATAGCCATGACCTAATGGGAGACAGCCAACATGGCTTTAGACAAGGAATATCTTGTCTTACTAATCTGTTATGTTTTTTTGAAGGAGTGAATAATCAGGTGGACAAAGGTGAGTCGGTTGATATTGTGTATCTGGACTTTCAGAAAACCTTTGACAAGGTCCCTCATGAGAGACTTTTGGCAAAACTAAAGAGTCATGGGATAGGAGGCAGTGTACTACTGTGGATCAGGAACTGGTTAAAAGATAGAAAGCAGAGGGTTGGGCTAAATGGCCAATTTTCCCAATGGAGAAAGGTGAATAGTGGTGTACCCCAGGGATCTGTGTTGGGTCTGCTGCTTTTTGACATATTCATAAATGACCTGGAAAGTGGAATAACGAGTGAGGTTATCAAATTTTCAGATGACACAAAAGTATTTAAAGTTGTTAAAACCCAAGAAGATTGTGGAAAATTGTAAGAGGATCTTGATAAATTTTAAGACTGGGCATCAAAATGGCACATGAAATTTAATGTGGACAAGTGCAAACTTATGCACCTAGGGAAGAACAACCCAAACTATGGTTACACGATGCAAGGTTCCACATTAGGAACCACCACCCAGGAAAAATATTTAGGCGTCATTGTGGATAACATGTTAAAACCCTCGGCCCAGTGTGCAGCGGCGGCCAAGAGAGCAAATAGAAAGCTAGGTATCAAGGAAAGGAATGGAAAATAAAACAAAAGATATTATAATGCCTCTATATCATTCCATGGTGAGACCGCTCCTTGAATATTGTGTGCAATTCTGGTCGCCGAATCCTAAAAAGGTTATAGTGTTATTAGAAAAGGTACAGAGAAGAACCACCAAAATGATAAAGGGGATGGAAGGATACTCCTGTGAAGAGAGGCTACAAAGTTTAGGGCTCTTTAACCTGGAAAAGAGACAGCTGACGGGAGATATGATAGAAGTCTATAAATTAATGAATGGAGTGGAACGGGTAAACATAGATCGATTGTTTACGTTATCAGAATATAGAAAGACTAGGGGACATGCAATGAAGCTACAGGGTAAACTATTTAAGACTAATAAAAGAAAATATTTTTTCACTGAACGTGTAATCAAACTCTGGAATTTGTTACCGGAGGACATAGTAAAGGCTGTTAGTGTAGCTGGGTTTAAAAAAGGTTTGGACAAATTCCTGGAGGAAAGGTCCATAAACCATTATTAAGAAGGGACCCAGGATATCAATGCTTGACCTAGTACAACCATTGCGGAACCTGTATCTTTTGGGGAAACTGCTAGGTACGTATGACCTAGATTGGCCACTGTTGGAAACAGGATACTGGGCTTGATGGACCTTGGTCTGACCCAGTATGGCATATCTTATGTTCTTAAAAGAATGACATGCTCAGTCTCCAAAGCTGTGAGACGAGGTGCTAAACCCAGAGGTTCAGGACTAGACTGGAGTTTCTCAAGGAACACCAATTAGCAGGTAAGTCTAATTTCATCTTAGCTCCCCTCCTGAAAGCATGAATCCTGTAGTACTCAGACAAGCCTTAGTACAGCTCTGATATATACAGTAATACAATAAAGAGTAGTTACTAAGCTTTAATAGGTGATCTCTGGAAACAGCAGGAATTTAGTCTTCACCTATGGGTGACATCAGCACCACCGGAGCCCAGGGGTGACCAGCACCCATCATCCAATAGGAAAGCTTTTAAGAGCAGCATACTGAACCTCTGTTACTGCCTTCCCACCTTTGTGACTCTCCCTCCACAATTGAGCTTGCAAGCTGAGATAAAAGGAGAGGATAGAGAGAAACCCTACAACTCCTAGGGGAGGAGGGTGGGTTGCAAAGGCTAAATTTCTGCTGTTCCCAGAGATCACTACACTATCTCCAGGAACAAGCAGAAAGCATAGTTACTCACCTGTAACAGGTGATCTCCGTGAACAGCAGGAATTTAGTCTTCACATATGGGTATCGTCGGTACCAACGGAGCCTGTGCGGGAACGCTCCCCAGCATCCAATTAGGAAGCCTTTGGGAGCACCCCACAGCACCTACGTGCTGCCTTCCCGCCTCTCCCCAGATGAGTTTAAAGCTGAGACAAAGAGAGAGAGAGAGCGGGAAAGAGAAAGAGAGAGATACAACTCCTAGTGGAGGTGGGTGGGTTGTGAAGACTAAATTCCTGCTGTTCCCGGAGATCACCTGTTACAGGTGAGTAACCATGCTATCTCCAGGAATAAGCAGGAATATAGTCTTCACATATGGGGACTTCCTAGCTACAGATGCCATGGAGAAAACCCAGATGTTGTGTGCCCTTTTGAAAGGGCTCCACTTCCCCCCCATGGATTTCTGGAATCCTACCAGAGATGGTGGGTAGGAGTTGATTAAGTATGGAACAGGTGTTGAAGAACAGCCTGACCAAACAAGGCATCCCGGTGGGAGTCCTTGTCCAAGCAGTAATGGGCTGTGAAGGTATGAACTGAGGCCCAGGTAGCTGCTCGACAGATGTTGTCTATAGACACAGAGTGAAGATGAGCCATAGAGGCTGCCATGGCTCTCACATTGTGCGCTGTGACATAGCCTTCAAGAGGAAGGTTCTTACTCCGATAGGCAAAAGATATACACTGTGCAATCCAGTTGGACAGTGTCCTTTTGGAGAATGGAAGCCCTAAATGACTAGGATCAAAAGCAACAAAGAGTTGGGAGGACTTTCTATGTTGCTGCGTCCTTTGCAAGTAAAAGGCCAAAGCTCTTCTACAGTCCAAAGTATGAAGATTCCTTTCTGCATTAGAGGCTTGAGGCCTTGGGAAAAAAACAGGAAGGTAAACTGCTTGGTTTAAATGAAAAGGTGAAACCACCTTTGGCATAAAGTGAGAATGAGTTGTAAGGACTACCCTATCATGATGGAACCTTTTATAAGGAGGATCAGCCACCAGTGCTTTCAACTCACTAATGTGACGTGCTGATGTGATTGCAATAAGAAAAATAACCTTCCAGGAAAGGAATTTTAAAGCGGTACTAGCTAATGGTTCAAAAGGCGGCTTCATGAGCTGGCCAAGAACCAGATTTAAATCCCATGCCACCGGTGGTGGCTTAATGGGAGGCTTAGAAGAAGGCCTCTCATAAATCTCGCTATGATAGGATGAGAGGAAATAGGTTGCCCATTTAAAGATTTGAGAGAAGCTGCAATAGCACTTAAATGAATTCTCACTAAGTTGGTCTTAAGCCCTGCATTAGACAAATGAAGGAGATATTCCAGTAATGATTCCAGAGGTATTGCAAGAGGGTTAAGACCCTTCTGCGAACACCATATGGTAAACCTTTTCCACTTGAAAGCATAAGAGCGTCTTGTGGATGATTTCCTGGAAGCATAAAGGATATCCTTTATTTGCTGAGAAAGGCTAAGACCATGAAGTTCTAGGCTTTCAGTAACCAGGCCCTGAGATGTAGAGACTGGGGATTGGGATGCCACAGCATCCCGTCCTCCTGGGATAGGAGATCTGGAGCAGATCCTAGCTCCAGAGATGGAGTTTGAGAGAGATGTAAGAGCAGAGGGTACCACACTTATAGCCAATGTGGGGCTATGAGAATCACATGGCCTTTGTCTCTCTGAAGCTTGAATAGGGTTCTGGGAATTAGGGGAATGGGTGGGAAGGCATACAGAAAGTCCAGACCCCAATGGAGGAGGAAGGCATCCCTGGCCTGACAACCCTGAGCCGGAATTCTGGAACAGAACCGGGGAATTTGGCATTCAGCGGACTTGCAAAGAGGTCTATGTCTGGGGTTCCCCAAAATTGGAAAATTCTGGTCACCTGGTCTGCATGGAGAGACCATTCGTGTGGAAGCAGAACTCGACTGAGTCTGTCTGCCCAAGAGTTTTGAATGCCTGGAAGATACACTGCAATGAGATGAATCTGATGCTCTCTGGCGAGGGCCCAAAGTCGCAAAGCTTCGTTGCAGAGCGACAGGGAGCCTGTTCCGCCCTGCTTGTTCACATAGAACATGGCTACCTGGTTGTCCATTTGAATTAGGACAGTTTTGTAGCTGAGCTGGGTGTGAAATACTCGAAGAGCAAGAAAGATTGCTCTGAGCTCTAGGAGACTGATGTGGAGATCGGTCTCCTGTGGAGTCCAGGTACCCTGGGTAGAGAGGCCTTGCAAATGGGCTCCCCAACCCACCTGTGAGGCATCTGTTGTTAGAGTTGCTTGAGGTGGGGGTTGCTGAAAAGGGGACCCCACCAACAGATTTTGGGGTGACTGCCACCATTGGAGAGACAAAATAAGACGATCTGAGGTTGCTATTTTGTCTAACAGGCAACCTGATGCCTGAGTCCACTGAGTGGATAGAGTCCACTGGGCTGCCCTCATATGGAAGCGGGCATAAGGGACCATATGCACGGTGGATGCCATGTGGCCTAGCAATTGCAACATTTCCCGAGCAGTGAGGTGAGACTTTAGCATTGCTTGGGAAGCTAACTGCACAATGCGAAGGCAGCGGGACTGTGGAAGATAGGCCTTTGTCTGTCTGGTATCCAGCAGGGCTCCTGTGAACTCTAGAGACTGAGTGGGAGCTAGGTTGGATTTTGGGAAGTTTATGACAAGTCCCAAATATTGAAGGATACGCATTGTGCGAGATAGAGAAATCCTGGCCTCTGGCTCTGATGGGGCTCGAATGAACCAATCGTCCAAGTAAGGGAAGACAAATATTTTTAGGGTGCGGAGAAATGCTGCCACCATAGCCATGCATTTTGTGAACACCCTTGATGCCAAGGCCAGGCCAAAAGGAAGATCTCTGTATTGGTAGTGCTTCCCTTGAAATAGAAAGCGAAGAAACCTTTGGTGAGTTGGATGGATGAGAACATGAGTGTACGCATCCTTGAGATCTAGAAAACAAAGCCAGTCCTGACTCTGAAGGTATGGCAGTAGAGTTCCCAGAGAAATCATTTTGAATTTCTCTTTGAACAGGAATTTGTTTAATTCTCTGAGGTCCAAAATGGGTCTGTGGCCTCCTGTTTTCTTTGGAATAAGTAAAAAGGGGGAATAGAACCCTGCACCCTGTTGATGAATAGGTACTTCTTCTATTGCCCTTTGGGCAAGAAGCAGACTCACCTCGTGATCTAACTGGGAGTTAAGAGAGGTCTGAGAATTGAACTGTCTTACCATTGTAGGAGGGGGCATGCTGAGGAAGTGAAGCTTGTATCCCTCTCTTACAGTGGGCAGAGTCCAACTTTCTGCTATTATCTGCCCCCATCTGGGGGCAAAATAACATAACCTTCCTGGAATGGTGGAAGGCTCTGGCCCATTCAGGGCCAGGAAGACAAAGTTCTCTAGATGGGTGTCAAAGCCCCTGTGGAGGCTGAGTCTGCTGAGCCGGTTGAGGCTTAGCAGCCTTTGTTTTTCTTTGTTTAGGTTGCTGCTGACCCTTTTGGGCAGACTGACCTGAACGATGCCCTTGCTGGGTATAGGAGGGGTAGAACTACTTCTTTCTAGTTAAGAATGTTTTTTTGTAGGGCTTTTTCCTTGCAGTATCAACTGTAGATTTTGATAATCTATCCAAGGTGAGGTTATCAGCATCTAGCTCATTAGCTTTCTCTTGCCAATTTTTGCCAAAGAGTTTCTCTCCTGTGCAAGGAATTTTCCCTAGTTTGTCCTGTACCCAAAGTTCCAAGTCAGATGCCTGAAGCCAAGCAGTCCTACGTGCGCCTATGGCAATAACAGAAGTTCTGCTTATGCACTCAAAACAATCAAAAGTTGCATGATTTACGAATTTGTAAACATCCTGAGCATGTTTGATAAGTGCAAGATAATCTTGTCTCTTATCATCAGGAGGGAGAGGGTTCATAAGCTCTAGATCTCCTGTAACTTCCTTAAGGAACATTCCCATATATAAAATGTAGGAACTAATCCTGGCAGAAAGCATAGAGGCCTGGAAGGTTCAACACCCAAAGGCATCAAGAGTTCTACATTCACGTCCTGGAGGATTAGATGCATGTCTTTTTGCACTCTTGATCCTTCTCATAGCTGATTCTACCACCATGGAATGGTGGGGCAGCTGAGATTTTTGAAATCCAGGACAGGGAGGAACTCGATACATGGTATCGAGCCTACGAGAATGAGGAGAAGTGGTGAGAGGTGTTTCCCACATCCTTAGCATGAGATCATGCAAAATCTCATGAATAGGCAAAGTAGCTGCCTCTTTGGGAGCTTTAGGATACTGTAAAATCTCAAATTCCTTCGCCTTAGGCTCTGTTTCAGGAGCCACTGTGATGGAAAGACCTCGAGCCACGTCCCGGAGAAAATCCTGGAAGGATATATCCTCTGGAGGAGACATCCTACGTTTAGGAGAGGAAGAATCCTCAGGAAGAAATAATCTGGCATCAACAGAGCTGTCAGAGTCTTCAGACTCGTCAGAGGATTCAGAGTATCTCCTGTCTGGGTAATCGTGCAGTGCACAATACCGGTACCGATCGAAGTTGGTATCGACAGGATCTGGTACCGACCTGTCAGTACCGGAGGGCACAGCATGCGTCGGTACCGGTAGTCCACCTGCCGACATCGATGCAATTGGCCCAGTACCGATACCGGTTGAATTGTCTGAAGCAGTTTCGGGGGCATTGATGCCGAGAGAAGAGCCGCCAGACTGCCTTCGATAGCCAAGATTCTCTGGTCTATCGACGCCGCCGATGCCTGGGTATCGGTACCGGACAAAGCGGCCTGTACCCCAGAGCATGGCATCAGTAGTTCTGCCGAGGTTGGGGCCTCGAGAACATCCTGGAGCCCCGATGATGCTTTGGAAGCCGAAGCCTCCCGCTGGGGCAATTTTGCCGGTGTGGGTCCCTCAAGGGCAATGCCAGAGGCATCTTGGTACTTAGAAGGAGATCTACCCTTTGAGGACCGGCTAGACTTATGTTTAGTTACCAGAGATCCATGGGAGGAAGTTGAAGCCCTGAAAGATGTTGATGCCACAGATGCTGCATCGGAGGGAAAAAGGGTGCTAAGTTTAGCAGCTCTGTTTTGCCGACCCCTCTTCAACATCATCCCACAGGCAACACACTCGGAGATAGAGTAGTCAGGACCTAAACATTTGAGGCACCACTCATGGGTGTCGGTGACGGAGATGGTACCGCCACACTAGGAACACTTTTTAAAACCCGTAGCGGGTTTTTCCATTGTTGAGGAAAGTTGGGCCTAGTGCCCAAACTGGCGCGTGGCACCAGAGGAGAAACAAAGCTGGAAGACTCCAGGACAAGTGTGTGTGTGTATATATATATATATATATTTTTTTTTTTTTTAAGGAAAAGAAAGAAAGAAAGAACTGGAGGTACCGGTGTAGCGTCGAAGGAAGGCAGACGCGACCATAAAAAAGAAGAATAAATGGGATATTTTCTGCGGTGACAGGAAGTGTGACCTGCCGGCTCTGCGGAAAACGAAGAACTGGGGAGAGACAATTGGGAAAGGCAGGAAGGCAGCACGCAGGCGCTGTGGGGTGCTCCCAAAGGCTTCCTAATTGGACGCTGGGGAGCGTTCCCACGCAGGCTCCGTCGGTACCGACGATACCCATATGTTAAGACTACATTCCTGCTTGTTCCTGGAGATATGGAGTATTCACATATTGGAATCCCAGATGAAAGAAGGCGGTGAAGTAGCATTGAATGCCTTATCAAAGAACAAACTTAAATAAACTCAACCTCCATGTCACAATCTCAACAAGAGGAGCAATACATCACTATTGAAAAACCCAAAACAAGTTCTCAAAATAACAGAGCTTTAACTGGTCAATAATGACCTGCCAGCATAACAGCCCCTAGGAGCTTGTACTAAAGTGCTCTCATATCATCATTGAAATTGTTGGGCAAACAGTCAGAGTAATGAAAATGGCAGAATTGTATAACATTATAATGTGTATGTTTGTATAACAACAATCCCAACACAATACTGCTTTTTCAATGAGCATAAATCCACTTTTGTGCATCAGGGGAAACATTACCAGACTGACTTGCAGCATGCAAAGACGCTACTTCATAAATACGTCACAACTTCATGGTCACAAGGTCAAAGCAGAGAAAACCAGTTTAGTGATTGGTTAAAACCCAAGGCTCAAGAGATCTTAAGCTAAACATCCACACATGTTCACGATGAATCAGTCTCCTCCTGTAATCACCTCCCCGTCGCAATTGAGGTACACATTCAGGCACTCGCCAATGGATATCATCAGCAGAATGCTGACACTGTTGCCAGTGCACTACCGAAGGAGCAGAGGCAACATTCCTAGTAATATGACTTTTATGCTCAGAAAGCCACAGGGGCAAACAATATATAGCGCTGGGGCAACAGTATCAGCATTCTGCTGATATCCGTTGGCGAGTGCTTGAATGTGTACCTCAGTTTAACATTTTTTATATACCGCCTTTCATAATCTCAAGGCGGATTACATAGAACGTATTCAAAACCATATACAGGTTTACATCTGTTGTGACGGGGAGGTGAATACAGGAGGAGATTGATTCATCGTGAACATGTGTGGATGTTTAGCTTAAGATCTCTTGAGCCTTGGGTCTTAACCAATCGCTAAATTGGTTTTCTCTGCTCTGACCTTCTGGCCATGAAGTTGTGACGTATTTATGGAGGAGCATCTTTGCATGCTGCAAGTCAGTCTGGTAATGTTTCCCCTGATGCACATAAGTGGATTTATGCTTATTGAAAAGCAGTATCATGTTGGGATTGTTGTTATACAAACATACAGATTATAATGTTATACAATTCTGCCATTTTCATTACTCTGATTGTTTGCCCAACAAGTTCAATGATGATATGAGAGCACTTCAGTACCAGCTCCTAGGGGCTGTTATGCTGGCAGGTCATCATAAGAACATAAGATATGCCATACTGGGTCAGACCAAGGTCCATCAAGCCCAGTATCCTGTTTCCAACAGTGGCCAATCTAGGTCATACATACCTAGCAGGTTCTCCAAAAGACACAGGTTCTGCAATGCTTGTACTAGGTCAAGGGGAGGAGGAGTGGCACTATATGTGAAAACTACTATTAAAGCTTTGGAATTACAGAGCTTAAAAGGGAGAGAGGAGGCATTGTGGGTTAAACTAGAAAGAGGGAAAGAGAAATCTATTTGCATTGGTGTGATATACAGACCTCCCTCACAAGAGGAAGAGGTGCACAGAGAGTTAATTGAAGACATACGCAGCATTGCTAGGAAAGGGGAAGTGCTACTGATAGGAGATTTCAATATGCCAGATCTTGATTGGCACATTCCTGCTGCAGTATCATCTAGAAGTAAGGAGATCCTGGATTCTCTACAGGGAGAACTATTCAGGCAATTGGTAACAGACCCCACACGTGAAGGGGCCATACTGGACTTGGTGCTTACCAATGGTGAAAGTGTTTCTGATGTTGTAGTGGGAGATCATTTTGCATCCAGTGATCACCAGAAGGTGTGGTTCAGTATTAGGACTAGGGCTGTTAGAATCCATTCCAAGGTGAGGATCTTAGACTTTAGGAAGACTAACTTTACGAAGATGGGCCAATACCTCAGGGAGTCGTTAGTGGGATGGGAACAGCTGGGGGATGTAGAAAAACAGTGGGCAAAACTGAAAGGGGGTATTTTAAGGACAACCAACCTTTTTGTTAAAATGGTAAATAAAAGGAAAAGGAGACCGCTATGGTTTTCGAAGGAAGTAGCTGAAAAAGTGAAGAAAAAGAGGGAGGCCTTCATGAAATACAAGAGATCACAGAGAGAGGAAGACAGGCGTCTGTATTTGGAAAAACTTAGAGAAGCTAGCAAAGTAGTCAAGAAGGCAAAGATTCAAAAGGAGGAGGAAATAGCCAATGCAATAAAATGGGGGGATAAGACATTTTTCAGATATATTAGTGAGAAGAGGAAGAGCAAAAGTGGTATTGTCAGACTCAAGGGTGCAGGGGGGGAATATGTAGAAGCTGATAAGGATAAAGCGGAATTGCTTAACAAATATTTTTGTTCTGTGTTCACAGATGAAGAACCAGGAGCAGGACCTCAGAAAACACCCACAAATAAGAACAGAAGCGAGGGACATCTTGAACAATTTTCAGAAGACTGTGTTCGTGAGAAACTAGCTCAACTTAAAGTAGACAAAGCGATGGGACCGGATGGGATACACTCTAGAATACTGAGGGAACTTGGGGACGTTCTAGCAACTCCACTGACTGACCTTTTCAATGCCTCGTTGGAGTCGGGAGTGGTGCCAAAGGACTGGAGAGAGGCTCATGTGATGCCTTTACACAAAAGTGGAAGTAAGGATGTGGTTGAAAACTACAGGCCGGTTAGTTTAACTTTGGTGGTGAGTATAAATTATTGGAAACGCTGCTGAAAGAGAAAATAGTGATGTTTCTGGAGTCCAGCGGATTACAGGATCCGAGGCAGCATGGATTCACCAGAGGCAGGTCTTGTCAGACAAATCTGATTGATTTCTTTGACTGGGTGACCAGGGAGTTGGACCGAGGGAGAGCTCTAGATGTGGTGTATTTAGATTTCAGTAAAGCCTTTGACACTGTTCCTCACAGGCAACTTATAAACAAACTGAGCACCCTAGGGATGGACCCTAAAGTTACTGCTTGGGTTAGAAATTGGTTGGGTGGGAGGCGACAAAGAGTACAAGTAAATGGAGCTCACTCTGAGGAGAAGGATGTTACCAGTGGTGTGCCCCAGGGATCTGTCCTTGGTCCGATTCTTTTTAACATCTTTGTTAGTGATATAGCAGAAGGGCTGTCGGGTAAGGTTTGCCTCTTTGCGGATGATACCAAAATCTGCAATAGAGTAGACACCCAGGAAGGTGTAGATAACATGAGGAGGGATCTAGCTAAGCTTGAAGAATGGTCTAGAATTTGGCAGCTGGGATTTAATGTTAAAAAATGTAAGGTCATGCATTTGGGCTGCAGCAATCCAAGGAAGCAATACAGTATAGGAGGTGAAGTACTTTTGTCCACTAAAGAAGAGCGGGACCTAGGCGTGGTTGTGTCTGATGATCTTAAAGTAGCTAAACAGGTAGAAAAGGCGACGGCAAAAGCTAGAAGGATGCTTGGGTGCATACGGAGAGGAATGGCTAGCAGAAAAAAGGAGGTGATAATGCCTCTGTATAAGTCTTTGGTGCGACCTCATTTGGAGTTTGGTGTGCAATTCTGGAGACCGCACCTTCAAAAGGATGTGAACAGGATGGAGTCGGTGCAGAGGGTGGCTACTAAAATGATTAGTGGGCTTCATTATAAAGCATATGAGGACAGACTGAAGGATCTTAATATGTACACCTTAGAGAAAGGCGGGATAGAGGTGATATGATTGAGATGTTTAAATACCTCCGTGGCATAAATGTTTAGGGAGAGAGCCTCTTTCAATTGAAAGCAAGTTCTGCTACGAGGGGACATGAGATGAGGGTGAAGGGAGATAGATTCAGGAGTGATATGCGGAAATATTTCTTTACAGAAAGAGTAGTGGATCCATGGAATAGTCTCCCAGTGGAGGTGGTAGAGATGAGGACAGTAACTGAATTCAAAAAAGCATGGGACCAACACAGAGGATCTCTGAAGGTAAAAAGTGGACTGTTGTAGTTGTTGTTATGGAAGGACAGACTAGATAGGCCATGTGGTCTTTTTCTGTCATCATGTTTCTATGTTTCAAGCATTGATATCCTGGGTCCCTTCTTAATAATGGTTTATGGACCTTTCCTCCAGGAACTTGTCCAAACCTTTTTTAAACCCAGCTACAATAACAGCCTTTACTACATCCTCCGGTAACAAATTCCAGAGTTTGATTACACATTGAGTGAAAAAATATTTTCTTTTATTAGTCTTAAATAGTTTACCCTGTAGCTTCATTGCATGTCCCCTAGTCTTCCTATATTCTGATAACGTAAACAGTCAGTCTACGTTTACCCGTTCCACTCCGTTCATTAATTTATAGACTTCTATCATATCTCCCCTCAGCCGTCTCTTTTCCAGGTTAAAGAGCCCTAACCTTTGTAGCCTCTCTTCATAGGAGTATCCTTCCTTACCCTTTACCATTTTGGTGGCTCTTCTCTGAACCTTTTCTAATAACGCTATATCCTTTTTAAGATACGGCGACCAGAATTGCACACGATATTCAAGGTGCGGTCTCACCACGGAACGATATAGAGGCATTATAATATCTTTTGTTTTATTTTCCATTCCTTTCCTTATCATACCTAGCATTCTATTTGCTCTCTTGGCTGCCGCTGCACACTGGGCCGAGGGTTTTAACATGTTATCCACAATGACGCCTAAATCTTTTTCTTGGGTGGTGGTTCCTAATGTGGAACCTTGCATCGTGGAACCATAGTTTGGGTTGTTCTTCCCTAGGTGCATAACTTTGCACTTGTCCACATTAAATTTCATCTGCCATTTTGATGCCCAGTCTTCCAATTTATCAAGATCCTCTTGCAATTTTCCACAATCCTCTTGGGTTTTAACAACTTTAGTTTTGTCTCATCTGCAAATTTGATAACCTCACTCGTTATTCCACTTTCCAGGTCATTTATGAATATGTCAAAAAGCAGCGGACCCAGCACAGATCCCTGGGGTACACCACTATTCACCTTTCTCCATTGGGAAAATTGGCCATTTAGCCCAACCCTCTACTTTCTATCTTTTAACCAGTTCCTGATCCACAGTAGTACACTGCCTCCTATCCCATGACTCTTTAGTTTTGCCAAAAGTCTCTGATGAGGGACCTTGTCAAAGGTTTTCTGAAAGTCCAGATACACTATATCAACCGACTCACCTTTGTCCACCTGTTTATTCACACTTTCAAAAAAACATAACAGATTAGTAAGACAAGATCTTCCTTGTCTAAAGCCATGTTGGCTGTCTCCCATTAGGCCGTGACTATCTACATACTGAGTAATTTTATTCTTTATGATGGTTTCTACCATTTTCCCGGTACTGACGTGAGACTCACCGGTCTGTAGTTTCCCGGATCACCCCTGGAACCCTTTTTAAAAATTGGTGTTACATTGGCAATCTGCCAATCTTCAGGTATTAGAGATGATTTTAATGATAGTTCACAGATTACTAATAGCAGGTCTGCAATCTCATATTTCAGTTCTTTCAACACCCTTGGATGTATACCATCTGGCCCAGGTGATTTGCTACTCTTCAGTTTATCTAATAGTTGTAATACATCTTCCCGATGTATCGATATTTCCTTCAATTCTTCCGCACCTTTAAATACCACTTCAGTCATGGGAAACATCCCTACATCTTCCTCAGTAAAGACCGAAGCAAAGAATTCATTCAGTCTCTCCGCTATCGCCTTGTCGCCTCTTGGTGCCCCTTTAACTCCTCTATCATCTAATGGTCCAACTGACTCTCTCAAAGGTTTTTTGCTATGAATGTACTTGAAAAAAATCTTTATTTCGCGTTTTTGCTTCTGCAGCAAGCGTCTTCTCAAATTCTCTCTTTGCCTTCTTTATCAATGCCTTGCATTTGACCTGCCAGTGCTTGTGCTGTTTCCAGGTTTCATCGTTTGACTCTTTTTTCCATTTCCTGAAAGATGCTTTCTTGGCAACAACAGCCTCTGTGACCTCACCTTTAAACCATGCTGGCAGTTTTTTGAACTTCCTTCCACTTTTCTTAAAGCGTGGAATACAGCTGGTCTGGGCTTCCAAGATAGTATTTTTCAACAACACCCAAGCTTGATGTAAGTCTTTAACCTTTGCAACTGCTCCTTTTAGTTTTTTTCTTAACTGTTTTCCTCATTTTATCATAGTCTCCCTTTCGAAAGTTAAAAGGTAGTACTGTGGATTTCCTTACTATCCCTCCTCCACTAATTAAATCAAAGGCGATCGTGCTATGATCACTATTGCCAAGTGGCCCCAACACCCTTATCTCTTGCACTAGATCTAGTGACCAGTTAAAGCTCTGTTATTTTGAGAACTTGTTTTGGGTTTTTAAATAGTGATGTATTGCTCCTCTTGTTGAGATTGTGGTGTGGAGGTTGAGTTTATTTAAGTTTGATATTGTACCTTTGTGATAGGCGTGATTGTTTTGCTCTTATCAAAGAACAAAGCACTAGGCATTCCCATTGAAGTATTGCAGCAATCTGATGAAGCTGTTACCATACTTTACAAGGCCCTGCCAGGAAATTTGGAAGACAAATTCATGGTCAACTGACTGGAAAAGATCTTTGCTTATACCAGTTCTGAAGAAAGGTGAACCGACTGACTGTGGAAATTATCACACAAGCACTCTGATCCCACATGCCAGCAAAATTCTACTCAAGATCATTCAGCAGAGACTACAATCATACCTGGAACGAGAACTGCCTGAAGTGGAAGCAGGGTTCAGGAAAGGGCGAGGAACAAGAGACATTATCACGGATATGAGATGGATCCTTGAAAAGACAAAAGAATACCAAAAGGATATCCATATGCGTTTTATTGACTACAGCAAGGCTTTAGTCTGTATAAACCATGAGAAACTCTGGGCCATATTAAGAAGCATGGGTATACCAAAACACAGGATGAGAATTATACGACGCCTCAAGCCCCTCCTCGCCCCAGAGCACTTCCGTACAGTCTGCCAGGCACTAATAACCCCACTACTAGACTTCTGCAACCCAGTATACCTTGGTTTATCAAAACAAACTCTGAGACCACTACAGTTGGCACAAAACACAACAGCTCGCATAATTTCTGGCACAAGACATGAACACATCACACCCATACTGAAAGACCTCCACTGGCTCCCAATCAGCTCTCACATCAAATATAAGACAGTTATAAACATCTTCAAGATCAAACAACAGTCATCAGCCCTTTGCCTACATACACTCATACATCCAGACAGAAGCACACGACCAAGGAGGAGAGGCACTTCCAATCACGTTAACACCCCAAAAGACATCACCAAGGTCCGCAAGGACACAGCAGAACGAGCCCTTTCCCTGGCTGCACCAGCAATTTGGAACACCCTCCCAGATGAACTAAGACTAACAACAGACCTCAAAGACTTTTGGAAGCTGCTTAAGACAACACTATTCATTGATCACTATGGACACATCACATGATCTACTCAAAAAGCAAGAACAAAAGACCAACCCCCCTCCCCTGTCCCTAAGAATGTATATAGCTGATAATGTAAATAGCCCCTGTACATAAGAATGTATATAGCTCATAATATAAATAGCCCAAAAGAATCTAATATACACAAACACACAATCTGCATCACTGCATGAACACACTTGAACCACTCATGATTGTTTGCTGTGAAAACCGCCTTGATTAAAGGAGAAGGCGGTATAGAAAATCTTTTAAATAAATAAAACACCTGATCACTCTCTTGCACAACCTTTACATTTATTTTTATTTATTTATTTAACGTCTCTTCTATACCGCGCTATTCATATCAGTGCGGTGTACATTCAACAGAACCTTAAACAATGCAGTCAGGCTGCATTGTATTTACAATAAACAGGAGCTGAAACTTGGACATAACTGGGGTAATTTTGTACAAATTATTTACACTCATGACTTTGATCAAAAAGCAATAGTTCGAACAGAATTAGGAGAAATAAAATGGTTTAAAATCAGCAAAGGTGTACGACAAGGCTGCATACTTTCCCCCTACCTCTTTAATTTACATGCAGAACAAATTATCAGAGAATCAGGACTGGGTTTTTTTTTTTGTTTTGTTTTGTTTTTTTTTTATAATCTGTTTATTGAAGAAAACGTACAATATAAAACAACCAACAGGTTCATAAAACAACAGCAAAAGAAGAAAAAAATATAATAAAAATCTTTTTTTCCTTTTTCTTTTATCCATTACATGACCCCTCCAGGCGTGGTTGTGTCTGATCCACCGCCGGAGGCCAGGAATCTCACACAAGGCAAAACAATACGGTGAGGACTATCTCTAATAATCCCCCCCCCTCCCCAAGCCTTGTCTAATCACTAACTACTAAACCAGGAGCATCTCTATCCAACCTTAAGCACCTCGCTGCGGGCGATAGGGCCCAAGTTCTGAACATAGGGCATCCAGACCAATAAAAAGGAGGCCCAGCGCTTGGGGGACCCTAGTGCTCGGCCTCGCTCAAAAAGCATGAGTTGATGGAAGCAATTGCGCCATTCACAAAATGTAGGGGCCGATGCCTCTCTCCATCTACGAAGAATAGGGCCTTTCCCCACCAGACAAGCCTTACGTACTAGAAAACGCTCCCATCGCCCCTTAGGGTGGAGTGGTCCCAAGCAATCCAGCACCACGAATAACCCCGTCCAATTAACCCGCTGTCGTAAAAGCCCGCCGAGGTAAGTTCCGATACGCTGCCAGTAGGATTGTATCATGGGGCAGGTCCACCACATATGACCTAGGTCAGCTAAGGAACACGAACATTTAGGGCAGCCGCCAGATTCGGCAAGATGGCTCCGCAGCGCCCTTCGTGAGGAAAAGTGTGCACGAAGGATGGACTTATATTGCACCTCCCGCCATCTGGACCCTTCCACTAACCGTCGAATCTGTGATAGGGCGGTCAATACAGAGCCCGGGTTAACCATTCGGCCCAGGTCCCGTGCCCACGCCTGCTCCACAGCTGAAAAATCCGTGGGGCGTTCCAGGCAATCCAGTCGCTTTTTCAGATTGGCAATGGTTGGAGGGCCCTCCGCTCCCAAACTCAAAAACTCCAAGATCTGGGTCGAGTGCTCCACCCAGAGCTCCGACTGGGGCAGAGAGCCTACATAGTGGGATAGTTGGGCGTAAGCAAAACTGGTAGCAGGCCGACTCAAACCATATTCCGCAGCAAGCTCCACCAATGTCTTACATTTCCCTGTCTCATCAACTACGTTTCCTAAGCGAGTGATCCCGGCTCTTTCCCATTGCCGAAAAGCGGACGAATCGGAGCCAGGGGAAAACTGAACATTGCCTTGTATTGGTAACCACGAAGATACCGTGGGGTTGCTGTTCCAGAGTTTATTAAGCTGCTGCCACGTGCGCCGCATCGCCTGCAGTAAAACACTATTAGTCAGCCGAATCGGCAGCTGCACCCCCGGTAATTGCAAAGCCGCCTCCAGGGCATGCGGCGCCAGAAAGGCTCGCTCCAACTCCCTGGGGGTGAATCAGGACTGTTTAAAAACAACCAAGGTGTGAAGATTGGTGGAAGACTCATCAACAACCTTCACTATGCTAATGATACCACATTACTGGCTGAAAGTGAAGACAATTTGAAACATTTGGTTCTCAAGATCAAGGAATATAGTCTTAAAATGGGTCTGCACCTTAATGTTAAGACGACAAAGATCCTGACAACTGGCAAAATCAATAAGTTCATCATTGAAGAAGAAGAAATTGAAATAGTGATAGCTTTAACTTACTTGGATCAACGATCAATAAAGAAAGGACTAACAGTCAAGAAATTGGATGATGTATTGCTCTTGGGAGAATACCTATGAAGGACCTAGTCAAGATTCTTAAGAGCAGAGATGTATCTCTCCATACAAAGATTTGACTTGTCCAGGCCATGGTATTTTCAATAACATATGGATGTGAAAGTTGGACAGTGAAAAATATAGACAGGAAGAAAATTGATGCCTTTGAATTATGGTGCTGGCGATGAATACTGTGTATATCATTGACTACCCAAAGGAGGAGATCAAACCTAAACTTTCAAGATAACTTTCATACTTTGGACACATCATGCAAAGAGAGAGATCATTGGAGAAAGACAAGGCTTGGCAAGGTAGGTCACTATAAAAGAGGAAGGCCGGCAATGAGATGGATCGATACAATAGCAGCAGCTATGGATACCAGTCTATCAACAATGAGCTACTTGGCTGAAGACTGAACACAGTTTTAGACAATTATCCAGAGGGTTGCCATGAGTCAACACCGATTCAATGGTACTTAACAACAGCAGCAGATGCCAGAGAAATGACCCCAGAATCGGCAGATTTGCCTCAGAGCAGGCCTCAAAAGGGCATGGATCCTTCATGGATATCTGGCATCGAAAAGTTCCGGGACGGAGGGTAGGAGTTGCCCTAAGTCTGAAAGAGGTGCTGGAGTACAGCCTGACAAAACATGGCATCCCGACAGGAGTCCTTGTCAAGACAGTAATGAGCAGAAAAGGTATGTACCAAAGACCAAGTGGCTGCTTTGAAAATTTCATCAATGGCGACAAAACATGTTTGCCGTCAAGGCCTGCTTTATCATAAGCAAATGAAATGCAATTTGCTATCCATTTAGAAAGGGTATGTTTGGATACTGGCAACCCTAAAAGAATGGGATCAAAGGAGATGAATAACTGAGAGCCTTTATGGTGCTCAGCTGTCCTTTGAAGATAGAATGCCAAGGCCTGTTTGCAGTCAAGGGTATGGAGGGTTGCCTCTACTCTAGAGGAATGTGGTCTATGGAAAAAGACAGGAAGATAGACGACTGATTCAAATGAAAAGGAGACACCACCTTGGGCATTAAATGGGGGTAAGTCTTAAGGACCACCTTATCATAGTGGAACCGGGTATAAGACAGGTCTGCTACCAACGCCTGAAGTGAGTGCAACAAGGAAGATGACCTTCCAAGAGAGAAACTTTAGTGAGGTTGTGGCTAAAGGTTCAAAAGGTGGCTTAAGGAGCTGTCCTAAGATGATATTAAGATCCCATGCTACCAGTGGTGGCCTGATGGGAGGCTTGGTCAATAAGAGCCCTCTCATGAAACACGTCACAAGTGGTTCTAAGGAGATAGGCTGCTCGTCCAAGGGATGGTGAGAAGCAGCAATTGCACTAAGATGAAACCTCACCAAGTTTGTCCTCAGACCAGAGGACGAAAGATGAAGGAGATACTGAAGGAGAGCTTCCACAGGAGCTGAGAAGGGATTAAGATCCTTCTGGGAACACCAAGTGCAGAACCTATGCCACTTAAGTCATAGGAACTCTGGTGGATGGTTTCCTGGAGGCCAGCAGGATCTGCTTTACTTCCTGAGGATGGTTAAGATCTTGCAACACTATGCTTTCAGCAGCCAAGCCATGAGATGGAGAGACTGCGGATTGGGATAGAGTAGCATCCCTTCCTCCTGTGAGAGGAGATCAGGAGCTGACCCGAGACTCAGGGGCGAGTCTGGGATAGACGTAGCAGGAGAGGAAACCACAGTTGACATGGCCAGTGTGGGGCTATGAAGATCATGTGGCCCTTGTCTGCTTGAAGCTTGAAAAACGTTTTGGGAATCAGGGGTATGGGAGAAAAGGCATACAGGAAATCCTGACCCCAGTGAAAGTGGAAAGCATCCACCTGTTGGAGGCTGGACATTGGGGTTCTGGTGCAAAAACAAGGTAGTTTGGCATTTTGCGGAGTGACAAAAAGGTCTATCTCTGGAGTTCCCCAGGTCTGAAAGATGTAGGGGATTGTCTCCTAATGGAGGAACCATTCATGCAGGAGTAGGATCTGACTCAACCTGTCTGCTAAGACATTTTGCTGTCCTGGCAGATACACTTCTTGGAAGTGTAATCGAGGAGTAATGGCAAAGGACCAAAGATGGAAAGTCTTCTGGCAGAGGGCCGAAGAGCCAGTTGCCCCCCTGCTTGTTCACATAGAACATAGCTATCTGATTGTCCGTTTGGACAAGAACTCTGTGGCCTTATAGTTGTTGTTGAAACACTTTGAGGGCATTGAAGATAGTATGAAGCTCCAATAAATTTATCTAGAGCTGCAACTCCTGCTTCGTCTAGAGGCCCTGAGTGGAGAGAGAGTCGAAGTGGGTCTCCCCCCTCCCAGTTTGGAGGCATCCGTTGTCAGGATGCATTGATATGGAGGCATCTGAAAAGGTGTCCCTGTGAGGAGATTTGCTGGGGTAGACCACCACAGAAGGGAGTCTATGAGAATGTCTGTGACTTCGATCCAATCCCTGAGGGCCCCAGAGACCTGCTTCCACTGGGAGGCAAGAGTCCATTGAGCTGTCTGCATGTGCAGACGGGCATATGGTACTACATGCACTGTAGAGGCCATGTGGCCTAGAAGTTGCAGTATCTCCCTGGCCGAGAGATAGTCTCTGAGCCTCACTTGAGATGCTAGCTGCACTAGTCGAGTACAACGGTCCTGGGGTAGGAATGCCCCTGACCGTCGAATGTCTAGAAGAGCTCCTATGAATTCTAGTTTTTGAGTGGGAACTAGATGGGATTTTGGAAGATTTAGCACAAATCCCAGATCCTGCAGTACCTGCATTGTACAAAGGAGGGATAGATGAACCTTCTGAGAAGTGGGTGCCGTTATTAGCCAGTCATCTAAGTAAGGGAAGATGAATATTCAGAGAGTCCTTAGATATGTGGCTGAGCCGGACTTACAGAGGGGATCGCGATTCTGATCCCGAACAGTCCTGTACGTGCAGACTAGGACTGCGATTCAGCCCGGTCTGTATGTACAGGACTGTCCCCGGCTAACTCAGTCAAGACTGTTCCATTGAAGAGCCATGATGCCGGTCGCTGGATTTCAGGGACTAATTCCCCGCAGCCTGATCCCCAATCCGGCCTCCTAAGGCCATGGTCAGGCTGTGGGGAAGGCCTTCAGGCCCCACCTGCCCAATCCAAGCCCCGGGCTGCCAATCCTTGAAGGTGGAATAACTTTCCCGTACAAGTTGCCATTAGAATCGGCCCTGTACATCCAGGGCCGATGACTGCCCACTGCCCGCCCTGTCTCCGCCCCTGATCTTTCCCGCCCCCATCTAACTTCCCCATACAACTGGCAGGGAAATTAGATGCGGGCAGAGAAGGCACGAATAGCGGGGATGGACGTACCAATGGCATGTCCCCGCTATTCATGGCACAGAATTGGGCCCTGTGTGAAGACACTTGGGGCAGAGGCGAGTCCGAAGGGAAGGATTCTATTTTGATAGTAATTTCCCTAGAAGATGAAGGGTAGATACTTCGTGTGTTCTGGATGAATGAAGATATGAGCATACTCTTCTTTTAGATCTAGAGAACAGAGCCAATCCTGACTCTGGAGATAAGGTAGAAGGGTTCCTAATGGAACCATCTTGAATTTCTCTCGGACTAGAAACTTGTTTAGGTTCCTGAGGTCTAAGATGGGTCTGTACCCTCCATTTTTCTTTGGTATGAGAAAATAAGTGTTGGAAGTTACTTGAAGTGGGGTCCCAGGGCCCTCTGAAAAGAGTTAATATGGAGAATGGCTTGGAATGTTGCTGACAGTCTGAAGTCCAGCAGTCTGGAGAGAGAGATGTTATAAAAAACAAGGTTTTACTTTGAGATGACATTGCTTGTGAGAAAGAGACAGAATGCTTTTGTTTTTAAAATGCTGGAACAGAAATGTTTCTGCTCTGACCTAGAACATCTAGATAAACAAAGTTTGACGTAGAGTTTCATTTGTACAATGTAAGAGTTTTTCCCTAATAAAAGGAGGTGCGATGGCCTAGCTTGAGGGGGGAATCATGGGAACCTGCACACCTGCACAAGTGTGCACAACTATGAATTCCTCACTTAAGCTGAAGCTGTACCGTTTTCTATAACTCTGTGTCTGTGTGCTTTCTTTATTTGCAGTGGAATTTAGAGAACTGAATTCCAAGGATCGAGGTTGAGTTTGCTATCTGGTCAGAAGTAGGCTATAGGCTAAGAGATCCATTCAGTTGGTGCCGTCCACGGATCTTTCAGGTTCTGTTGCTGGTGAGGGGTGAAGCAGGCTGAACATCTGATGGAATGTTGGAACCTCTTCTGTGGCATACTCTGACAGAAGAGAGGTGATCTTTTGCTGCAGAAGAGCAGTGAGTGGGTGTTGAGAATGATATTCCTCCACTAGGTGGTAGAGGGGGGTAATCTTTGTAGATTGAAGCTTGTACCCTGCTCGTACTATGGTTAGTGTCCACTGCTCTGAGGTGATAAGATGCCACCTGTGGGCATAATGGCAAAGTCTACCTGTTGTGTGGACGGGGCAGGGGTGGGAGCTCTCCAGAGGCAGGGTGGCTATGTTCTCTAAGAAGAAGTCAAAAAACAGGCGCAGATTGGGTCTGCACAGCTGTTTGGGGTTTAGGAGCCTGTGATTTCTTCTGTTGCTTGGGAGGCTGTTTCCTCTGGGTACCCTGAGGTTGGTATTGAGAAGCTGGGGGGTAAGAAGGGTAAAATGTTGTCTTCTTACTATAGAAAGCCTTCTCTGCAGTTGCTTTTTTCTTGGCAGGGTTGGCAGTAGCTTTGGAAAGCCTATTGAGGGTGGTATTCTCAGACTCTAACTGAGAAGCCTTAGTTTGCCAATCCTTTCCAAACAGGTTCTCACCAGTTCAGGGGATATTACCCAGCTTGTCTTGAACCCATTGTTTAAGGTCAGATGCCTGAAGATAGGCAATCCTACATACACCTATACAGATAGAGGTTGCTCTGCTAGTGCATTCAAAACAGTTAAAGGTTGCCCTATTGACAAACTTGTAAACATTTTGGGCATGTTTGATTAATGTAAGACTGTCTGCCCTCTTATCTCTGGGAGAAGAGGAAACATTGATTCCAGATCTCTAGTTACCTCCTTAAGGAGCATACCCATATAGAGTATGTATGAACTTATGTGGGCTAAAAGCATGGAGACTTGAAACACCGACGACCAAAGGCATCGAGGGTTCTCAATTCCCTGCCTGGGGGATTGGAGGAGTGTATCTTAGAACTCTTAATTTGACGCATAGCCAATTCCACTACCATTGAATGGTGTGGAAGCTGTGTTTTCTGGAACCCGGGACTTTCCAGTAACCAATACATGGTATCGAGTATGAGGAGATATGGTGAGGGGCATTTCCCACATCTGGAGCATAAGATCCTGGAGTATATGGTGAATAGGCAGAGTAGTTGACTCTTTAGGAGCTGTAGGGTACTGGAGAATCTTCAACTCCTCTGCTCTGGGTTCTTTCTCTGATGTAGGAGTAATGGATAGGCCCCTCGCCATATCCTTGATAAACTCTTGGAAAGACATATCCTCGGGAGAGGACATGCGCCGTTGCGGCGACAGTGAGGGCTCCTCCAGGAGACTTCACATTTCTTGGATACCGATCGATTCATCATCCAAAGAATCGGGATCGGTAGAATCAAAGTATCATTGGGAGCGATGCTCCTGCTCTTGTAAGGTCCGGTACCAATTGAGATCGGTATCGGCCCAAAAGACTTGCTGTGCCTGTACCTTGGATCCGGGAACTGACTCAAGGGCCGGTATGGGTGGGAATGTGCCGAGCGGCATAAAACCAGATGCAGACTGCATCGGCAGTGTTGATGATACCGCTGGTAATGTCATGACCGGTACAGATGCCAGTAACAGAGCTGGTAGATTCCGCTCAATGGCCAGCATACGCTAATCCATAGAGCTTGCTGATGCTATCGGTACTGGAAGCATGGGCTGCCATTCCAGAGCATGGCACCAGGAGCTCTCCCAAGGTGGAGACCTCGGGAGCATCTTGGACCCCTTGGTAACTTTGGAGGGAGGTCCTCCCCCCGGAGTAGTTTGGCTGGTCAATCTAACTCCAGGGCAATGCTTGAGGCATCTCTATGTTTAGATAAAGATCTACTCTTGGGAGCCTGTCTTGGAGGAAGACTTGTGTTTTGATACCTGAGATCCATGCGAGGAAGACGATGCCCTCGATGTTGTCGAAGTGAGTGAAACCGCACCTGAGGCAAAAAAGGAGCAGCGTTTTGCAGCCCAATTCTGTAGGCCTCTCTTTGTCATCTTCTTGCATAGGGGACATTCAGATGGCTGGTGATCTGGGCCGAGGCATTTAAGACACCAGTCATGGGTATCAGTAGCAGTGCTACCACACTTAGAACATGTCTTAAACTACTGGTTGGTTTTTCCATCGTGGCAATAGACTGGTAGACTGGATGGATGGAAGGCCTAAGATGGCGTCAATGCTCCTGAAAGAAGCCGGTTCTGGCGTCAACGGGAAGGCAGACACAACCACAAAAAATAACAAAGAAGAATGAAGAAATTTTCTGCGGTGACAGTAACTGTACTGTCTAAATGTCTACACGTACCCTAATGTTAAATGTAACCCTCCAATTGTGATGTGATGTGACCACCTTGATTGAAGGATAAGGTGGCATATAAATCTGTCTAAATAAATAAATTTGCTTCCTGCTGGCTCCACAGAAAAAAAAGAACTGAGGAGTGAGAGCTGGAAAGGCAGGAAGGCAGCTACACAGGCGCAGTGGGATGCTCCCAAAAGCTTTTCTATCGGATGCTGGGGAGCGTTCCCACGCGGGTTCTGTCAGTACCGATGTCACCCATATGTGAAGACTACATTCGTGTTTGTTCCTGGAGATAGATTAATATTTAAAAGTGTGATATACAAATATTTATTCGTGTAGGATTATTTCTATGAGGGATGTTTCTGATTTGATTACAATTGAGTTTTAATAAGCAAAATCAGGGAGGGGACATGGTAGGGATCTACAATAAATAGTAATTGGGAAAGGGGTAGAAACCTGAAGTTACACCTAGGGCGTTATAAGCAAAAACCTCAAACTGTCCTTTAGAGATATTTCATCAAGGTTTTTCACTTAAACCAAAAATTAGAAGCCCTTCTTTTCAATAAACAGAGCAACTTGGGAATGGTTCCCCAGGTAGTGAAGTGGATCAGAAATTGGTTGACTGATAAACAGAGTAGTGGAAAATGGAATTCATGCGGAAGAAACTAAGGTGAGCAATATAGTGCTTAAGGGATCAGGCATGGGTACGGTCCGGTTAAGCATGTTAGGGAGTAATACAGCCAAAGAGTTAAAAGGAAAAATTGGCCTTTTTGCAGATAACACAAACATCTGCAACAGGAGTAGACAACATGAGAAATGATTTACAAAATTTAGAAGAATTAATTAAATCTTAATTACCAAAGAAGTGAAGAATAATATCCTTAGGTTGCAGAAATTGAAAAGAGGCTGTATGCTATAGATGAGGACGAGAGGTGTGGGTATGGACCAGGAGGGAAATTTCAATGGGATAAGGCCAACAGCCTCTAGGCTGCATACAGCGAGGAAACATGGAAACATGACTGCAGAAAAAGACCACATGGCCTATCTAGTCTGCCCTTCCATATCAACTACAAGAGTCCCCTTTTTACCTTTAGAGATCATCTGTGTTTGTCCCATGCTTTTTTGAATTCAGATACTGTCCTTTTGTCCACCAACTCTACTGGGAGACTAGTCCACGCATCTACCACTCTTTCCATAAAGAAATATTTCCGCATATTACTCCTGAGTCTATCCCCTTTCACTCTTATCCTATTTCCCCTCGTCGCAGAGCTTGCCTTCAATTGAAAGAGGCTCTCCTCCTGTGCATTTATGCCACTGAGGTATTTAATTAATTTTTATTAACTTTTCAAATACATACACCAATAGTCAATAAATACAACAATTTCTTATAGGAGAACAACTCCCAAAAGAAAAAAAATGACAAATTAATCATTAAGAAATACTAAACAATAGACCACCAAAAAAGGAAATAATGGATCCAAGAAATAGGAAAAATTAACTATTCAATAAGCAATGAAACAAAAGCCCACAAAGCCCACTACTCCAAGGGCCATTACAGCGCTGCCTGTGAAAGTGATGTCAAATCATTACCCCCCCTCTCTCACAGATATAAATTCCACAAGTGACTTAGACGTGAAAAAAAGCATAAGATTTACCCTCATGCATTATAATACAAGGAAATTGTAACACAAAATTTAACCCCAAGGCCAAGGCTCTGGGACACAGAGCCAAAAAACCTTGGCACTGCTCCTGCATACTTCTTGAAAAATCAGGAAAACTATGTATTACCAAGGCAAAAAAGGATTTGTGCATAGACCAAAAGTACAATTTAAATACCACATTGCGGTCAAACTCCAAAGCGAATGTTACAACCAGAGTACACCTCTGGGTTACAACCTCCAGGGAGGATTCCAAAAACTCTGTTAGGTTATCCAAAACAAATCCTCCCTGCCTACAGGAAAGTTACTCCCACTGGGGGAAAGATATTGTGCTCTCACTATAGGGGGGAGATTACCAGAGTCTCAATTATATATTTCTTCACCACATCAATAGCAGAAATTAGGGGAGATTTGGAAAAGTTCAGCATACACAAATTATTGCGTCGGACTTGATTTTCAAGATACTCCATTTGACCAACACTTCTCCTATAGTCTGCACCACATTCACTTTAGCTTCAATAACTTCCATTGTCCCAGATATGGTTGCTTGATCAACCACAACTTGGGAAACAACAGTCAAATCACCCACCATCTGATTGGATAAGGCCTGGAGAGAGGAATTAAATCCCCGAATAACCTCCCATAGCGACTCCATAGTCACAGCTTGTGGTCTCTCACATCAAACACAGTCCCCAAAGGCATCTCATCCCTCTTCACAATGTCCTCCACTGCTCTCAGTTGGGAAGCTGGTCCAACCTCCCTTCTTCCTGCCAGTGCAGAGAATGAGGCAGCCACTGATGTTCCTCCTGACATGGGCTCCAATCCAACCGCTTCGGTCCGTTGAAACCCTGTAGCCCCAGCAGCAAAGGCACTTACAGGGTTAGGAGGCTGCATCCATACTGTAGGGCTCAGATATGCCCCTTCACTGCTTCCAAGGAAATTCCCCCCCAGCAGACCCAGAGAAGATTGAGCTGGTGAGACTGGGGGCACGCTGAAATCCACCATCGTCGTCTGGCACAAGGGGCCGAAAGAGGTGCTCTCCAGGAGAGTAAGCTTTCCCCTTCCCTTACTCTTGCCCATTGCCGTGGCCTATCCCACCACAGCTCAGCAAAGTCAGAGAGAGAAAACAGTGTGTCCTTCAGCATGCGCCTCTACAGCACCATCTTGGATCCCCACCACTGAGGTATTTAAATGTCTCTATCATATTGCCCCTATCCCGCCTTTCCTCTAAAGTATACATATTAAGATCTTTAAGTCTATCTTCATATGATTCATAACAAAGATCACTAACCATTTTACTAACCACCCTCTGTATCAACTCCAACCTGCTTATATACTTTTGAAGGTAGTGTCTCCAGAATTGCACACAATACTCCAAATGAGGTCATACCAAAGACTTATACAGAGACATTAACATAAGAACATAAGAGATGCCATACTGGGTCAGACCAAGGTCCATCAAGCCCAGTATCCTGTTTCCAACAATGGCCAATCTAGGTCATATGTACCTAGCAGTTTCCCCAAAAGACACAGGTTCCACAATGCTTGTACTGGGTCAAACATTGATATCCTGGGTCCCTTCTTAATAATGGTTTATGGAACTTTCCTCCAGGAACTTGTCCAAACCTTTTTTAAACCCAGCTACACTAACAGCCTTTACTACATCCTCCGGTAACAAATTCCAGAGTTTGATTACACGTTGAGTGAAAAAATATTTTCTTTTATTAGTCTTAAATAGTTTACCCTGTAGCTTCATTGCATGTCCCCTAGTCTTTCTATATTCTGATAACGTAAACAATCAATCTACGTTTACCCATTCCACTCCGTTCATTAATTTATAGACTTCTATCATATCTCCCCTCAGCCGTCTCTTTTCCAGGTTAAAGAGCCCTAACCTTTTTAGCCTTTCTTCATAGGAGTATCCTTACATCCTCTTTACCATTTTGGTGGCTCTTCTCTGAACCTTTTCTAATAACGCTATATCCTTTTTAAGATATGGCGACCAGAATTGCACACAATATTCAAGGTGCGGTCTCACCATGGAACAATATAGAGGAATTATAATATCTTTTGTTTTATTTTCCATTCCTTTCCTTATGATACCTAGCATTCTATTTGCTCTCTTGGCTGCCGCTGCACACTGGGCCGAGGATTTTAACATGTTATCCACAATGATGCCTAAATCTTTTTCCTGGGTGGTTGTTCCTAATGTGGAACCTTGCATCGTGGAACCATAGTTTGGGTTGTTCTTCCCTAGGTGCATAACTTTGCACTTGTCCACATTAAATTTCATCTGCCATTTTGATGCCCAGTCTTCCAATTTATCAAGATCCTCTTGCAATTTTCCACAATCCTCTTGGGTTTTAACAACTTTAAATAGTTTTGTGTCATCTGCAAATTTGATAACCTCACTCATTATTCCACTTTCCAGGTCATTTATGAATATGTCAAAAAGCAGCAGACCCAGCACAGATCCCTGGGGTACACCACTATTCACCTTTCTCCATTGGGGAAAATTGGCCATTTAGCCCTACCCTCTGCTTTCTATCTTTTAACCAGTTCCTGATCCGTAGTACACTGCCTCCTATCCAATAACTCTTTAGTTTTGCCAAAAGTCTCTGATGAGGGACCTTGTCAAAGGCTTTCTGAAAGTCCAGATACACTATATCAACCGACTCACCTTTGTCCACCTGTTTATTCACACCTTAAAAAAAACCATAACAGATTAGTAAAACAAGATCTTCCTTGTCTAAAGCCATGTTGGCTGTCTCCCATTAGGCCATGACTATCTACATGCTGAGTAATGTTATTCTTTATGATGGTTTCTACCATTTTTCCCGGTACTGGCATTATCAACTCCTTTCTTTGGCCATTCCTCTCCCTATGCACCCAAGCATCCTTCTAGCTTTCGCTGTTGCCTTTTCTACATGTTTAGCTACATCAGACACAATTATGCCCAGGTCCTGCTCTCCTTTTATGGACAGGTGTACCTCACCCCCTACACTGTTCCACTCCATTGGATTTTTGCAGCCCAAATGTATGACCCTGCATTTTTTAGCATTATATTTCAGCTGCAAAATTCTAGACCATTCTTCAAGGTTAGCTAGATCCCTCCTCATGTTATCTACTCCTTCCTGGGGTCTACTCTATTGCAAATTTTGGTATCATGTGCAAACAAGCAAACCTTACCCAACAGCCCTTCCACGATATCACTAACAAAGATGTTAAAAAGAATCGGACCAAGGATAGATCCCTGCAGCACACCACTGGTAACCTCCTTCTCCTCAGAGTGAGCTCCATTTACCGTTACCCTTTGTTGTCTCCCACTTAACCAATTTCTAACCCATTCAGTAACTTTAGGGTCCATCCCGAGGATGCTTAGTTTGTTTATAAGTTGCCTGTGTGGAACGGTGTCAAAGGCTTTACTGAAATCTAAATATACCATGGGCTCTCCATCTGTCCAACTCCCTGGTCACCCAGTCAAAAATCTATCAGATTTGTCTGACAAGATCTGCCTCTGGTGAATCCATTGGATTCCAGAAACCTCACTATTCTCGCTTTTAGTAGCCTTTCCAATTACTAACCACAGAGGTTAGACTAACTGGCCTGTAGTTCTCAATGTCATCCTTATCTCCACTTTTGTGTAAAGGGACCACATGTGCCTTTCTCCAGTCCTCTGGCACCACTCCCAACTCCAAAGAGGTATTGAAAAGGTCAGACAGTGGAGCCGCTAGAATGTCCCCAAGTTCTCTCAGTATTCTTGGATGTATCCCCTCTGGACCCATGGCTTTGTCTACTTTTAGTTTAGCTAGTTCCTCATGAACATAGACTTCTAAAAATCATTTGAGGTCCCTGTCGCTTCTAATCTTATTTGTGGGTGTTTTCTGAGGTCCTACTCCTTGCCCTTCATCTGTGAACACAGAACAGAAATATTTGTTAAGCAATTCTGCTTTATCCTCATCAGTTTCTGTATATTCCTCCCCTGCACTCTTGAGTCTGACAATTTTTATTTATTTTATTATTTAACAGGTTTTATATGCTGCTTTATCATTGCAATCAAAGCGGTTTTATATTGTAACTTAAACTTGATAATGTACATTAAACAGGGACATTGATAACTTGGATTTTTCTCAGGTAATGGGGTACAAAGTGATTTGCTGAAGGCCACAAGGAGTGCTGGTGGGAATCAAACCCTGGACTCTGGGTTCTTAAGCCAGTGCTCTTAACCATTAGGCTACTCCTCCACTCCTTTTTATTGCATTGGCTATTTCTTCTTTTTGTACCTTTGCTTTCCTGACTATTTTCCTAGCTTCTGTAAGTTTTCCAAATATAGATGCCTGTCTTCCTCTCTCTGATCTCTTGTATTTCATGAAGACCTTCCTCTTTTTCGTCACCTTTTCAACTACTTTTGAGGACCATAGGGGCCTCCTTTTACTTTTACATTTATTCACCTTTCTAGCAAAACGGTTTGTTGCCCTTAAAATATCCCCTTTCAGTTTTGCCCACTGTTTTTCTGTAACCAGCAGAAAGGAGATAATAATGTTCTTATACAAGTCACTGGTAGGGAGAGGGGGAGAGGAAAAGGTTTCTTTTATTAAATACGTAGCACCAAATCCAAGAACTCAAACTGCATCAATCTTATCTATGAAAAGTGAACATTGCAGTTACTCTCCCATACACATATCGAGGAAAGAGAACAAGACAGACTTGGCTCCCTCACCCATCTTGGTTGCACCTGTACAACACAGAACAAAGAACAAGAGACTACCAATTAAATGAAAAACCCAATAAAGCAGACTCTGTCAGCAGTGGAACACTGAAGAAATAAAGTCATTAATGCATTTTCTCCCCATTGAATAGAAATATAAGAAAACACATTTTCAAAGCTGACATATTTCATTCTCTAACTAATGAGTATTTTTTGTACCTGTGCCTGATCATTTCATTTTCTAGTCTGGTTCGTCCTGGTCTTTCTTTACCATTTCTCTTTAATACTCTCAAGTCCTTTTCCAGGATCTCATTTCCTGTGTAAAGTTCTTCATTCTCCCTAGCCTCTTCCCTGCACTCCTGCATCTGATACTGAATGTTTTTTCTTTATTCTTTTAAAAAGCTAGAGTTCGATTTTATTCCTCTTTCTCCCCCACTGCAGTCCTCATTCTCCAGGACCAAGCAGGAAGTCAGTCCTCACTGATGGGTGACGTCGGCGCCGACGGAGCCCTCGCGGAGCAATTTCCCCAGCTTTCGAAGAAAGCCTTTGGGAATTGCAGCGTGCATGCGCGGTCCCCTTCCCGCCCAAGGGTGCCATCTTGCTCAGTCTTCTTTTTTCCGTGGAGCCCTACAGACGTAGTTTGTGATCACCGCTGAAAAAGTTGATTTTTTTCGTTCTGTTTTTCTCGGTTCGACGCCGTGTCCTTTTCCCGCCCGGTCTCGATACTCCGGTGTCGAGTCCGTTCACTATTTTTCGGTTTTTGTCCTTCGTGACTGGCGTTCCCGCCACTTTTTTCTTTTTCTCTGGCAGCCCGGTCTTTTGACCTCGCAGGGGCCCTTTTTCCCCCGATGGCTGCCAGCGGGTTTAAAAAGTGTGATCGGTGTACGAGGCTTATGTCTCTTACCGACACACACAACTGCTGCCTCCGCTGCCTCGGACCCAAGCATGACCCTGTAGCGGCAGAGCGCAAACAATCCAATAATACCAGGAGTCTGTTCAGAAGGTCCAAATCATTTATTGTGCACAAGACTCAAGCAGAATCACATTCAAAATGGCTGAGCAATGGTTTCTAGCAAAACAACAACTTTTATACCTTTCTTCTCCATTCTGTACATAGGCAAACTTCTCATTGGTCCCGGTAACCCCTTCTACCCCATCTATTGGTCCCGGTACCACTACGTAGTCATCCAATGAGGACCTTGGTCTGGGCTCAGCACCTGCTTGCCCCCCTTTCAGTCCCCATTACAATGGACAGTTTTTTAGACTCTTGATACAATTCTCCTCCAAGGTCACTTCGCTGACTAGAACATGTGGGAAAGCAGGGCACTGTAACCCTTCTCTCAGCAGAATTAATTAGTTCACAAAAGTTTTCACATTCTTATCAGTACCAATTAAAGCTTGTTTTTCTGTCTTTTGTAATTTTCGATTCTGCTTAGCTATGCTTGGTTATGCTTGGTTATGCTTAGTTAAGTTTCGATTCTATGGAAGCAGCATTTGGGGGGGGGGGGGGTTCACTCCTCTGGGCCTAACCACAGGCTTTACTTACAGGTCAAGCTGCTTAGGCCTGTCCGTTCAATTCAAGCAGCGTGGATCATAGGCCTTCGCCTACCACATTCCCCCCTTTGATTAATCTCACCCTATTTTCAATAAGGTGTGAGAGTTAAATCACTCAATTACACTGGAGTCGGATTACGACCATACATACTAGGATTAGGGTGCCATAAGGCCAAAATCTTAGTGGCAGTCTTGCGTTCTACGGTATTTTCAATAACACTGTTAATAGAGCGCATACAACATGAGATTATACATGGTAACAACAGAAACAAGGCTACAAATACTAATATTATCATAGCAAAAGTAGTAAGTCCCCCCAGGCTAGAGAAGATAGATTCGAACCAGTTGGGTATCTTAAGACCATGCCAGGTCTGTACTGGCACATAAGCTTGTTTTCGCATATTTTCAGAATCTCTTCAACTACTTGACCCTTGTCATCTATCTTCAAACAACAATTGGTTAAATTCAACTTACCACATACTCCTCCTTCAGCGGCTAATAAGTAATCTAGTGCCAAGCGATTCTGATATATTGCAGTACGCATTTGTGTGCTTTGTCTAGCTAGAAGTGTAAGTGCTTGGCTAGTCTCATTAGTTCAACCACTGCTTGTAAGCGTATGATACGGTTTATCATATACACAGGGGTCCGGTATCCCCAGGTGCCATCTTGCTCCCAAGTGGCTGGTCCATAATAGGCAATAATTCTCTCAGGTGGCCAGTCTTCCCCATCCCATCTCTCCCATTTGCCTATCTTCAAGGCTGCTCTTTTCTGTCTCTTGGTATAGACTGGGTAACCTAATTGTTCTCCATGTTCTGTGGGTAGCAGAAAGAAAGGTCGGATGGTTCCAAAGACACATGACCCTCCCCAGTGAATAGGGAGTCGAGCGTATGCTCTGGTTCCACAGATCCAATACAAGCCAGGTGGGGCTTGCCAGGCATGAGGCTGGGCAAGGTTAGTCCATAAATCGGCAAGCTCAGGGAATTTCACTAATGGGTTGGTAGGTTCAGGTTCATTAACTCCTGACCACCAAGACGTCTGTTTTGTGGTGTCATTATAAAACTTCTGGCTAAGACAGACAAACTGTCCTACTTTCAAGGTAAACTGGGGTCCAGTCCGAGCATAACACAGACGTCCTACTATTGGGTGTGCCAATACCCATTCACTGGTGGTCTTATGCAATTCAGTATGATTGTAAGCTATTGAGTAATTCAATTCTTGGGCCTCCCAGGGCCACTGATCACCCATTCTAGTTCCTCCGCAGAAGTAACAATCTGAAATGTGGAGACTGGATACGACTGCGCCAGCTAACTCTAAGAACAGATTTTGTGAAGGATGGGGAATGTCAAACTTGTTTACATGCATAGTTTCATAGAAAGTATTATGTATATGATACCGTGATGAATGATGGGCCTGGGTATTCAGTCTTATATATACAATGGTTCCGGGATCTGATCCAGTGCCCGCAATACGTAGTCCAAATTTATATCCTTGCTTCCAGGCACTAGGGTTTATTATGTGCAACTCTAATGGGTTACAGGCACCCTTCTTACATTTTTCTGGATTCTTTAGATAGGGCTTAAGCAGGGCTGCCATTCGATTATCCCTGGTATTCTCTACCATACCAGTTTTCCATGTAGCATAGAACACACATTCCCACTTTGGACAATAGTAGTCTTTAACTGGTGCTGTGCTATATTCATTCGCTAAAACTCATTTACCTGTACATGCCCCCCACCCGGTGGTTCCTTCTGGACACATATACTTATGATCATAATATGCTTTTTCCCAGTTCGCACAATGAGACCGACCATCTCTATTTATAGCATTGCAAGCATCAAAATACAAAACAGCACCCTTTGTAGGGTCAGTGAGTGGGGGTGTGGCATTAAGTAAAGCTCCATCTGCATCATCCCATCGTATTTCTAGAGTATAATAGGATGGGTTCTGATGAGGGTTAAAACAACTTTAGTATCTCCCTTAGTACAAACGTTCAGTTCAGTGGTGTTGTATATACACCGGCTTACTGTACCAGTACAGGTATAGTAAGAATGATAAAGCAAAGTCTGAGTTACTTTCATTCCAGTTCGAGTGGAAGTAATGCAGGCAGTGCATGGGGGTAAAGCAAGAACAAGTTCAAATCCCCCCAGGCAGGCAACCGAAACAAAGATGCATGTTGATTGTAGTCCTTCTGAATCTCCGCTGAAAGATCTTGACCTCGACGTTCACTACTTCTTGACACAATGCTGACCCGTTTGCTAATGAAGCAATTCAACGGGTGTCAATGTTGATTGAAGATCCTCAAGGTTCTGATGTATGCCAACTTACCAACCGTAGTTGGCCTGAAGAAAGTCTGTGGAGACACAGTTATTCGATGAAGAAAACAAATGTCTTTGCTGTATTGGAAACAGCAATCCTCTTCGAAAGACTTGTCAGTTATGTAATACCGTAGTTCTTGGGCGGCCCAGAGGAACTCTAGGCTGCTGGTTGCCGCCTCAGGGTGAGTCGCAAAGGAATATCAGGATGCTGCACTGCTGTCCATTGATCTGGCTCTGGAACTGCTGCTGGCTTGACTCTGCTATGAAGGATCCAGGATTCGATTTCTGCTACCTTGACAGCTGTTGGTGTAGACAGGATAACGGTGTATGGTCCCTTCCAATGAGGTTCCAGCGGTGTCTTCTTCCAATCTTTGATCCACACCGAGGTACCAGGCTTGTAGGGATGCAAGGATTCCGTCAAGTTGATGGGTAACTGGTCCTGTATCCACGCATGAAGAGTCTGCAGAACAGAACTAAGAGCTAGGAGTTCTTGTCTGGTTATCTCTGAACCAATTTGTGTCAAACTCCCTTTTACCCCCTGTACTATTGGTGGGGGCCTACCATACATGACTTCAAAGGGAGGGGTGGGGTGGGGGCCTACCATACATGACTTCAAAGGGAGAAAAACCTGATGATTTCACAGGGGCTGAGCATATTCTAAGTAAAGCTATTGGGAGAACTTGGGGCCACTTCAGGTGGGTCTCCTGACATAGCTTAGACAACTGAGATTTTAGAGTGCGGTTCATTCGCTCAACTTTCCCTGAACTTTGGGGTCTGTATGCAGTGTGTAGCTTCCATTGTATCTGTAGGGCACTTGCTAACTGTTGGGTAATCTGAGATACAAATGAGGGCCCATTGTCTGACCCTATTATTGCAGGAATTCCATATCGGGGGGATAATTTCTCTCAGCAATACCTTGGTGACTTCTCTGGCCTTTTCAGTCCTGGTGGGAAAAGCTTCCACCCACCCAGAGAAGGTGCAAACTAAAACTAACAAGTAACGATATCCACTGACTTTTGGCATTTCAGTAAAGTCTATTTGTAGGTTGTGCATAGGGGTTACACCACCTGACTGAGCTCGGGGTGGTGGTGTAGGACCCTGTTTGCCATTGTTCTTTGCACAAATTACGCATTGGCGAGCTACTGAGGCTGACAAGGCTCCCAACACTGAAATGCAAAAATGGGGTCTGAGTGCTTTTTCCATTGCATTTTTTCCATAATGTGTGGCTTTATGAAAGGCCTTTACAAAGGCTGGTCCCAATGACTCAGGGATCACTATTCGTCCTGGAGGTTGGCTACCCGCTGCTGGTGGCAGCTCAATCCATCCATCTTTCAGTACCCCCTTTTCTGTAGTGCAATAATAGTCCAACTCCCTTGTGGTATATCGTGGTGTCCACAAGTTGAGGGGTACTGGAAACAATGCTGCTTGTACTGGTGTTGCTTGTGGTGAAATTTGGCCTGTCATGGCTGCTTTTCGCGCTGAAGCATCAGCAAATCTGTTTCCTTGGGCAACTTCTCCTTTTCCTGTTTGGTGTCCTCGGCAGTGCATAACAGCCACTCGTGCCGGGGCCCATACTGCATCCAGTAACATTAATATTTCTGGGCCATACTTAATTGATTTGCCTCCAGAGGTAATGAGTCCTCGTTCTTTATACAGAGCTCCATGAGCATGTAAAGTGGTGAAAGCGTACTTTGAGTCTGTATATACGTTCAACTAAAGTCCGGCACCTAGTACTAGTGCCCTTGTTAGCGCTATCAATTCTGCTTTCTGTGCTGATGTTCCTGAGGCAAGAGCTGATGATTCAATGACTTTCTCCCGGGTGACTACTGCATACCCGGCACAGCGTCGTCCATTGATGATGAGGCTGCTTCCATCCACGAAATAAGTCTGGTCAGGGTTCTCTATGGGTACATCAGTTGTTAGATCAGGTCGACTTGAAAATACAGTGTCCATGACTTCCATACAGTCATGTTCTGGTGGGTCCGTGCTGATTGGTATCAAGGTGGCTGGGTTGAGAGCATGGCTCACTTCCAACTGTACTCGGGGATTTTCACATAGCATACTCTGGTATTTCAGCATTTGAGAATTGGTGAACCAGTGATTTCCTTTTTGTTCCATAAGGCCAAGCACAGCGTGTGGTACTGTAACGCGCAGGTTCTGTCCTAAGGTGAGTTTGTCTGCTTCACTCACTAACAATGCTGTGGCTGCCACAGCTCTCAAACATGGTGGCCATCCTTTGGCTACAGTGTCCAATTGTTTTGATAAGTATGCTACGGGTCGCTCCCAATGTCCTAAGGTCTGGGTTAACATTCCCAGGGCATTCCCTTGCATTTCATGTACAAATAAATGAAAAGGCTTCTGGACATCTGGTAGTCCAAGTGCTGGTGATGACATTAACGCTTCCTTCAAGGTTTTGAAAGCTTCATCGTGATCGGGTCCCCACTCTAGTGGTGATTTCTCTTCTCCTTTCGTGGCTTCATATAGTGGTTTAGCAATCTGAGCAAAGTTGGGTATCCATATTCGGCAGTATCCTGCTGCTCCCAGGAAGGCTCTGACTTGTCTCCTGGTAGTTGGGGTTTGGATACTGCACACAGCTTCTTTCCTTTCTGGTCCTAATTGCCGGCTTCCTTTGGTCAGCCGGAACCCCAGGTACTTTATTTCTGTTTGGCATAGCTGCGCTTTTGCTCTGGAAACTTTGTATCCAGCTTCATCTAGTAGTTGTAAAAGGTCATTTGTGGCTTGTACACATTCACTCTCTGAGGTGGTAGCTATCAACAAGTCATCCACATACTGAAGAAGCACTCTTTTCCCAGGGGTTACAGGATAACTTGAAAGGTCTTGGTTCAGTGCTGCACTGAAAATGGTGGGTGAGTTCTTGAATCCTTGAGGCAATCGTGTCCAAGTGAGTTGGCCCCGTCTCCCTGAGACAGGGTCCTGCCATTCAAAGGCAAACAACAATTGGCTAATCGGGGCTAATCGTATGCAGAAAAAGGCATCTTTCAAATCCAGGACAGTAAAGTGGGTAGCTTCAGCAGGTATCAGTCCTAAGAGTGTATAAGGATTTGGCACAACTGGATGTATGGTTTCAACTGCTTCGTTCACTCTCCTCAAATCTTGTACTGGGCGGTAATCACCTGTCCCAGGCTTCTTGACTGGCAGGAGAGGCGTATTCCATGGTGATTGACATACTCTGAGAAGGCCATACTCCAGTAATCTTAATAAATGACGATGGATGCCCTCAATGGCTGGTCTTGGGGGTGGGTATTGTTTAACATGTACTGGTGCTTCTCCAGGCTTAAGGGTCACAATCACTGGGGCTATGTGTTTGGCTAGACCTGGTGGGTTACCTTCTGCCCATACTCCAGGAGGAGCCATAATGTTGGCTGGCATGCTGAAATTGGTATCAGGAACTGGTTTAGTACTGTAATATCTCCACTCTTCTTCTCGGGGAACAGTAAGCACCATTAGTCCTGCAGGCTTGGAATTTACAGTCATTTGCATTTCTCCTTTCTCAGTAAAGGATACTTGGGCCTGCAGTTTGGCTAACATATCTCGTCCCAGTAGTGGCACTGGGCATTCAGGCATATACAGGAATTGGTGCGCTATTTGCTGTCCTCCTAATTCACATACGCGGTCTTTCAGAAAAGACTTGGTGGCTCTGGCACCAGTTGCTCCCATAATAGTGACTGCTCTCGTGGATAAGGGAGCTATTTGCTTATCTACTACAGAATGTTCTGCTCCAGTATCAACCATAAAGTCCATGAATTGGTCCCCTATCTTTAAGCAGACCATAGGCTCCTGGGGACCTAAAGCGAATTCGGAGCCCGGTCTGTCCTAATCTGTTTCATCTAAATCAGGGGTCACCAACCTGCGGCCCGCGAGGCTCTACCCCGGTGCGGCCCGCCAAGGATGCTGCTGAAAGTACCGGCAAATTCATCGACTCCTTCTTCTGCAGCCGCGGCTCCCTGCCTCTTAGGGAACCGCGGCTGTGCTTGTAAAATCATCGCGGAGCCCTTCCTGTCTTGACGGGCTCCGTGCAGCATTGTCCCGCCTCCAAAGGAAGTGGTAAACAACTTCCTTTAGAGGCGGGACAATGCTGCACGGAGCCCGTCAAGACAGGAAGGGCTCCGCGATGATTTTACAAGCAAAGCCGCGGTTACCTGAGAGGCAGGGAGACGCGGCTGCAGAAGAAGGGAGGGAGCTGACATGGAATAAAAGTACAGGTATGAGCAGTTTTTTTTTTCGCGGGGGGGGGGGGGTGTGTGCGGCCCGCGAGTCTGCCGGTAGTCGGCTGTGCGGCCCGCGGCCCTCTGGAGGTTGGTGACCCCTGATCTAAATCATAGTCCGTTGCGGTTGCAACTCCTTCTATGGCCTCCTCTCTTTCCCGTTGGAAATATACTCGATTTGTCCCTCTGCGATCGGCCTCTCTCCCTCTCTCTCCGAGGGGCGTTCTCTTCTTCTTCATGTGAGGCGTCTTCGAGTTGCGGGCATGCATTCCTCCAATGTTCTTCTTCCTTGCAATAAGCGCATTGATTCACGCCTAGCAGGGGCCGGCTATCTCCTCGGCCCCTTCCTCTTCCTCTGCTCCTTCGATTAGGGAAACCTCCCCGTTTCTGTTCAACTAAAGCGGCAGCCAAAAAATCGGCTTTCTTCTTCATTTTATGCTCACTTTCTTTCTGTCTTTCATTATCACGGTTCACAAACACTTTCTGGGCGACTTCCATTAGCTGTGACGTATTCATGCCCACAAACCCTTCTAACTTCTGTAATTTGCGTCTAATATCTGTTTGGGACTGGCTGACAAAAGCGGCATTCACCATGCACAGACTTCCGGGTGCAGCTGGGTCATAGGGAGTATACATTCTATATGCTTCAGCTAATCTCTCATAGGATACTGCTGGGCTTTCATCTGGGCCCTGGATAACTTCCGCTGTCTTGGAGAGGTTCATGGCTTTCTGACCCCCCCTTTCGCAGACCTTGCATAAGGCCTTGGCGAAACCGAGCTAGGGCTTTGGATCCTGCATCGGTGTTTGGATCCCACCGAGGATCTTCATTAGGAAATTCTTTGCTGCTTCACGGTTATCTATTCCTCCTGCTCCTTCTACTAGGGGATTTTCTGCTAACCAATTGACAGCTGCTTGCATAATTCTTGTCCGCTCCTCAGTAGTAAATAGAGTGGACAGGAGTTGACGGCAATCTGCCCAAGTAGGCTGGTGGGTTTGCATAATTGTATTCATTACTTCTGTTAATTCTTGGGGCTTATCAGTATAGGAAGCATAATGCATTTTCCAATTCAACAAATCAGTGGTGGAGAAGGGCACATAAACTAGACTGGTGGGTCCCGCTACTATCTGGTTCTCTTCGTTCGTTACGGGCATTCCTGGGACCTGCCGTAGTGGCATTACTTTCTTGATAGGGCCCCTCTTTCTCAATTTAGGCTTTGTCTGGGATTTCTTACTTGCAACGGATGAACTGGTACTAACAGCTGATTTTACACTTTCAGTCTCGTCCCGGGAAGATGTCCCTTCTTCCTCTTCTGACTCAGAATTCTCCTCAGTCTCAAACTGATCAGTCTCTTCAGGGGGTGGATCATCTAACTGAGCTTCTGGTGGGTCGATGAGTGAAACTCGCCGGTCCCGGGGTCCTGCCGCGGGACGCGGTGGTACTTTTACTGGGTGCTGAGCTTGGGGCTGTCTAGTAACAACTTCCGGGGACTCGGGATCAACATAAACAGACTTCTTTTCTATCCCTGTCTTCTGTGTCTGTTCTGTCAGCGCTACCATTATTCTACACTGTTCTTCATAGCAGCGCTGGGCCCAAGGGGGCGGGCTTTCGCAAATACTTAACCAGGAATCTATATAGGGATACTGGTCGGGGTGCGCTGCTCGCACCTTCCGATGAACTGACTTAATAATTCCTATGTTAAATGTTCCATCTCTGGGCCACATGGGGTCTAAGGTGGGCCATTCCCTAGTACACAAGAGTTGCAATCGTGACGCGGTCATTTTCACCCCATAATCTCCTGAATATCCTTTATTAAAATACTTAATCATACATTCTAGTGGAGTGTGCACAGTAGACCCCGCACCTCCCATATCGATGTGTGCACACAACAACAGACAGAAGGGAAAAGGAGAGCAGACCGTGGGTGAAGGGTCCTCACGGTCCTAGAAACATTTAAGGGAAACAAATAACAAGACAAGACGACGGTCGCTTCCTCCTTTTTACGACCTGGACGCGGTCGCCCGGCCAGGAACTGCGTGACTCAGGAGTCCGCCTTCGCTTGGTCTGTGTCACCAGACCTCTCAACCACACTTCATTCACACAATCATGCTAGCAACGTACTCCCAACAAGCCCAATCCTGTCTATTCTGACTAGGCTATACCAAAGTTCTACAAGTTATGCCGGCTTTTTCCAAGTTCCAAGAAGACGGTAGTTTCACCCCGCGAATACACTATGCAAGGTTAATCGGACCGTCTTGAGAGGTGATCAAGCTCTCTTACCAAAATTCCAAGTTACAAGTGGCCAGTTACTAGTTCCAAGTTACAAACTGCAGTTCTGACTCATCTGTCTAGACCAGGGGTCTGCAACCTTTAAGACGTAAAGAGCCACTTGGACCCGTTTCCGAAGGGAAAAAAAAAACTGGGAGCCGCAAAACCATTGCGACATTTAAAACAAATCTAACACTGCATATATTGTTTCTTACCTTAATGCTATATACGACCCCCTACTTTTCCTGTTAAAATATAGGTGTTTGGCCTATACTCGCCGTATAAGACTACCCCTCTTCCTTCACACACAAAAAAAAAAACGCCAGAAAAAAATATCACAACAACAAGTAACAATATTTGATTTCAAAATTATGATGATTTTGTAGTCAAATCACTAATATGAAATAAAATTATTTTTTCTACCTTTGTTGTCTGACCAATTTATTCTTTGATCATGCTGGTCCCGATCTGAGGCTTCTGCTTTCCTGTCTTCTCTTAGCTCTCTTTCTGTGGTCTATGGTCCATCTGCCATTTCTTATCTCTTCTTTCGTTTTCTTCACTTCTTTCCATCAGCCTATTTCCAGTCCCAGTAACCCTCCCCAATATCAGCCCCTTTCCAGTCCTCACTCCCAGTACCTTCCAGTGCTAATCCCCCCTCAACCCCATTACCAGTGCTAGCCTCTCCTAATCAGCCCAATACCAGTCCTACCCCCCATCAGCTCATTACCAGTCCTAGCCTCCCCTAATCAGCTCATTTCCAGTGCTCGTCCCCTCAACCCCATTACCAGTGCTCCATCCCTCCATGTCAGCCCCCTCCCTCCCTCCATATCAGCTCCCTCCCTCCATGTCAGCCCCCTCCATCCCTCCATGTCAGCCCCCCTCCCTCCATCCATATCAGCTCCCTCCCTCCATGTCAGCCCCCTCCATCCCTCCATGTCAGCCCCCTCCCTCTATCCATATCAGCTCCCTCCCTCCCTGTCAGCCCCCTCCCTCCATCCATCCCTATCAGCTCCCTCCCTCCATGTCAGCCCCCCTCCTCCGTCAGCCCCCTCCATCCCTCCATGTCAGCCCCCCTCCCTCCATCCATCCATATCAGCTCCCTCCCTCCATATCTGCTCCCTCCCTCCATGTCAGCCCCCCTCCCTCCATGTCAGCCCCCCCCCCTCCCTCTATGTCAGCCCCCCTCCCTCCCTCCATCCATATCTGCTCCCTCCCTCCATGTCAGCCCCTCCCTCCATCCATATCAGCTCCCTCCCTCCATGTCAGCCCCCTCCATCCATATCTGCTCCCTCCCTCCATCCATCCATATCTGCTCCCTCCCTCCATGTCAGCCCCCCTCCCTCCATCCATCCATATCTGCTCCCTCCCTCCATGTCAGCCCCCCCTCCCTCCATCCATATCAGCTCCCTCCCTCCATGTCAGCCCCCCTCCCTCCCTCCATATCAGCTCCCTCCCTCCATGTCAGCCCCCCTCCCTCCATCCATCCATATCTGCTCCCTCCCTCCATGTCAGCCCCCCTCCCTCCATGTCAGCCCCCCTCCCTCCATCCATCCATATCTGCTCCCTCCCTCCATGTCAGCCCCCCTCCCTCCATCCATATCAGCTCCCTCCATCCATCCATCCATATCAGCTCCCTCCCTCCATGTCAGCCCCCCTCCATCGCTCCATGTCAGCCCCCCTCCCTCCATGTCAGCCCCCCTCCCTCCATCCATATCTGCTCCCTCCCTCCATGTCAGCCCCCCTCCCTCCATCTATCCATATCAGCTCCCTCCCTCCATGTCAGCCCCCTCCATCCCTCCATGTCAGCCCCCCTCCCTCCATATCTGCTCCCTCCCTCCATGTCAGCCCCCCTCCCTCCATGTCAGCTCCCTCCCTTCTTCTGCAGCCGCGGCTCTCTGCCTCTTAGGGAACCGCGGCTGTGCTTTTAAAATCATCTCGGAGCCCTTCCTGTCTTGACGGGCTCCGTGCAGCATTGTCCCGCCTCCAAAGGAAGTGGTAAACAACTTCCTTTAGAGGCGGGACAATGCTGCACGGAGCCTGTCAAGACAGGAAGGGCTCCGAGATGATTTTAAAAGCACAGCCGCGGTTCCCTAAGAGGCAGGGAGCCGCGGCTGCAGAAGAAGGGAGGGAGCCCATAACGCCATAAATACCGGGCGGGCAGTGTGCTCCGGAGCCGCGGCAAAGGTGAGAAAGAGCCGCATGCGGCTCCGGAGCCGCGGGTTGCCGACCCCTGGTCTAGACATACCAAAAACTATACTCACCGGATCCGGTCCCCGTTCCCGAGCAAGCGCATGAGTTGGACCTCGGACTCCCCTCACGGGTTTGAGGTGTTGGCTCTGACCGGGTCCAGCACCCGCCGAGGCCTGGCCCAGCTCCCTCCGATGCAACTGGACCGGTGGCGCCTGGGAGCCGAGCCCACGTCGGAAGGGCACAAGCCCGGCAGGACCAAACCTATAGAGGCGGAAAATCGTGGTATATCAGCTCGTATACCCTCTACTCACCACACGTTCCCGGCCAACGCACCAAGAATATGTAGCGGCAGAGCGCAAACAATCCAATAATACCAGGAGTCTGTTCAGAAGGTCCAAATCATTTATTGTGCACAAGACTCAAGCAGAATCACATTCAAAATGGCTGAGCAATGGTTTTCTAGCAAAACAACAACTTTTATACCTTTCTTCTCCATTCTGTACATAGGCAAACTTCTCATTGGTCCCGGTAACCCCTTCTACCCCATCTATTGGTCCCGGTACCACTATGTAGTCATCCAATGAGGACCTTGGTCTGGGCTCAGCACCTGCTTGCCCCCCTTTCAGTCCCCATTACAATGGACAGTTTTTTAGACTCTTGATACAATTCTCCTCCAAGGTCACTTCGCTGACTAGAACATGTGGGAAAGCAGGGCACTGTAACCCTTCTCTCAGCAGAATTAATTAGTTCACAAAAGTTTTCACACTCTTATCAGTACCAATTAAAGCTTGTTTTTCTGTCTTTTGTAAGTTTCGATTCTGCTTAGCTATGCTTGGTTATGCTTAGTTAAGTTTCGATTCTATGGAAGCAGCATTCGGGGGGGGGGGGGTTTCACTCCTCTGGGCCTAACCACAGGCTTTACTTACAGGTCAAGCTGCTTAGGCCTGTCCGTTCAATTCAAGCAGCGTGGATCATAGGCCTTCGCCTACCACAACCCGATGATTTGTGGTCCGTGTACCAAAATGTCCTCGAAGGTGTGGAGGAGTCGGCAGTCTCAAAAGGAGCGAATCTTCTCTGACTCCGCGTCCGGCCGGGCCCGGACCTCGTCAGAGGCTTCGACGTCTCGTGACTCCGGCTCCGAGCATCGTCGGAGCTCCTCTGAGCGGGGGTCTCACGCCCGAGAACATCGTCGGAAGAAGAAGCCCACGAGGGCGGCGTCGGAGGACGCTCCTGGTTCCTCGAGAGCCAGGTCGCATAGCCCCGATAGCCGTCCTCGGAGTCGGAGAGGCCTTCGAAGCATCCTCGTCTCAAAGTGGAGTCTCCTGGACACGTGAATACTGTAGTCCTCGTGGACTCGCTTCCGAAGGAGCCGCAGTCGGGGCCCGAGTCGGGGGCTGCTGGGTCTCCTGAGCTTGGACTCAGGTTGACGGCCTTGGAGAGCAGTTTCGCTGTCTTCATGGACCAGCAGCGGGCGTTGATCGCTGGCCTCGCCGGTGCATCTGCCCCCACCACCGGGACGTCGACGTCCAAGTCGACCCCGGAGGCCGAGCCGATCCTCGAGTCCATGCGGGCTCGAGTCGATCCTCGGCCACGGTCTCCCTTGGCCTCCCGTTCGGGACCGAGGTCGTCGACGCCGGCCTCGGCATCGGGGCGGAGGTCCTTGGCGGCTGCCCGCACGGAGCCGCTCGATTCCTCCTCGGAGGAGACGGGCTGGGACACGGAGGAGGACGAGTCACCCGGTTCTTTTCAGACTCGGTGCGTCCCCTCCGATTCGCCCGAGTCTGAACCTCAGAGACGGTCCCCCCCGGAGGATACCCGGTTCTCGGACTTCGTGAGGGATATTGCCAAGGCTTTGGCCTTCCCCGCGGATCCCGAGGAGGAGCCTCGAGCCGAAGAGCTCGAGGCCCTCCAGTATGACTCTCCCCTCCAGTTTGCCCCCCCCTCGAAGGAGGCCTTTACTGTACCGGTTCCTCCGATGCTGGAGCGACTTCTCTTCCGCATGTGGGAGAGCCCGGCATCGACGTCGGTGTTGAGCAAGCGGGTCGATTCCATGTATCGAGTCCGCAAGAGCCCCGGGTTCCAGAAGGCACAACTACCGCACCATTCCATGGTGGTGGAATCGGCCATGCATCGACTCAAGAGTCAAAAGATGCACTCCTCGGTGCCTCCCGGCAAGGAGGCTCGGAACCTGGATGCCCTCAGTAGGAAGTGCTTCCAGGGCTCTATGCTTGCTTGTCGAGTCCAGACATACCAGCTCTACATGGGCATGTATCTCCGAGACCTGGCAAAGGAAAATTGCCGGGTTCTCTGCTGGTCTCTCCGAGGAACCTTTGCAGAGGTTCCAGGCCTTGTCCACTGGTATTCGAGAGTGCTCGAAGTTTATTTCTCGAGCAGCCTGCGATGGCTTCGAAGCATCGGCTCGAGTAGCCGGGGCCGGCATCGGTGCCCGCCGACAGGCTTGGCTTCAGTCATCCGACCTCGAGCCATGGGTGCAGGACAAGTTGGTCGATGTCCCCTGCAGAGGTGAAACCTCTTTGGCAAGCCCATGGCTGAAAAGGCTGCACAACTCGAGACCGAGACTCTAACCAGGACTCGCCTGTCCATGAAGACCTCTGCCCCTTCACAGAAGAGGAAGGGCTCGGGGAAAAAGCCCTTTTACCCAAGGAAGGTGTCTGCCTATAAACACCACCACCCACAATATCAAGCCTCAGCAGCTCCCCATCAGGGTCAGCAGGCTAAGGGACAGGGTAATGGGTCCCGTAGGCAGAAGGCCCCCAAGCCCTCTACACCGGCCCCTGCTCAGCAGGGTGGGGGGTTTTGACTCCGTAAGCATAGCCTCTTCCCCCCCCGCTGGCTTCTCTCAGCACAGGAGGCCGGCTGGCCCACTTTGCCCACAGGTGGTCAGCCATAACATCAGATACCTGGGTGCTTCAGGTAGTTCAAGAGGGCTACCTTTTGCATTTTCACCAAGTACCTCCCTCCTACTTTCCAGGGGAGCCTCCAAGACCCCCTCTGCACAGGGACTTACTCCTTCAGGAGTTGGCAAGTCTTCTTCAGGAACAGGCTATGGAACCGGTGCCCCACCACCTGAGAGGTCACAGCTTTTATTCCAGGTACTTTCTGATACCAAAAAGAACAGGAGGCCTCAGACCCATCCTAGACTTGCGCAACCTCAACAAGTTCCTGCAAAGGGAAAAGTTCAAGATGCTTACCCTTGGAATCCTCCTGCCCTACCTCCAGCAGGGAGATTGGCTATGCTTCTTGGATCTAAAGGATGCTTATACTCACATCCTTATCCATCCGGACCACAGGCAATATCTAAGATTTGTTGTGGCAGGGAATCATTATCAGTACAGGGTACTTCCCTTTGGCCTGTCCTCCACTCCCCGGGTGTTCACCAAATGCCTAGCAGTGGTGGCAGCCTTCCTGAGGCTTCAAGGCCTCTTTGTGTTTCCCTACCTAGACGACTGGCTCATCCGGGCACAGTCTTCCCTGGAGGTCACTCAGGCCACTCATCGCACGGTGGCTCTGCTTCAGCACTTGGAGTTTGTCATAAACTTCGCAAAGTCCACTTTGCTCCCCTCTCAGGATCTCGACTTCATAGAAGCACGGTTGGACACTCTGCAGGCTTGTGCCTTCTTGCCTCTGGAACGGGCCAACCGGCTCATAGCTCTGGCCAGCAAGTTTCACAGCACTTCCCTAGTCTCTGCCAGGCAATTCCTGCAGCTGCACGGCCATATGGCTTCCACGGTCCATGTAACTCCGAATGCCCGTCTACATATGAGGCCTACTCAGTGGAGCCTTCGCACTCAATGGCATCAAGCCACAGGGAGCCTTGCGGACTTAGTACAGATCTCTGACCGCCTGGTCTCCTCTCTGCAATGGTGGCTTCATCTACCCAATCTGGTACTCGGCATGACATTTCAGTCTCCTCCGCCTTCCCAAGTGCCTCTCTCCTGGGATGGGGAGCACATTGCCAGGGTACTCAAGGCCTCTGGACCCCTTGGGAGGCTGCTCAGCAGATAAACTTCCTGGAGCTCAGGGCGATCCGCCTAGCTCTACGGACCTTCTCTCACCTCACTTCTCATCAGTCTGTACTGGTCCAGACGGACAACCCGGTTGCCATGTTCTATGTGAACAAACAGGGGGGCACCGGCTCCCTCCTTCTATGTCAAGAGGCTCGGAGACTGTGCTCTTGGGCAGTCAACCATGGCATCCTCCTCAAAGCTGTTTACCTGCCAGGGCAGGAAAATTACCTGGCCGACAAACTGAGCAGGATTCTGCAGCCACACGAGTGGAGGTTAGACCCGTTGGTGGTTCAGCGGATCTTCCTCCGGTGGGGCCTCCCCACCATGGATCTTTTTGCCAGTCCTCTGAACCGGCAACTTCCCAGGTTCTGCTCCAGGCACCCGCATCCTCTCAGAGTAGCGGCGGATGCTTTCCTCATTCTATGGTCCACGGGCCTACTGTATGCCTTTCCTCCCACGCCACTCGTGTCCAGGACGCTTTTCAAGGTTCTCCGGGACAGGGCCTCGGTAATCCTAGTAGCGCCCAGGTGGCCGAGACAGCCCTGGTTCCCACTCCTGCTACAACTGGCAGTGGACACTCCTCTTTCTCTGGGGTTTCAGCCCGATCTCCTGACTCAGGATCAAGGCACTCTCCTGCACCCCAACCTCCGGGCCCTTCACCTGATGGCCTGGCTGCTGAAAGGGTAGTCCTGGCTCCGCTAATCCTCCCTCCGGAGGTGGAAGATGTCGTCCTAGCGTCTAGGCGACCGTCCACCCGGAAGTCTTACGCCCTTAAATGGCATCGCTTCTCTGTGTGGTGTTCTCAGCAATCTGAGAACCCCTTCTCCTGCTTGGTATTGGTGGTTCTGCAATACTTGCTTCACCTTTCCAATCTTGGCCTCAAGTCCAACTCTGTAAGGGTCCACCTCAGTGCTCTCTCTGCACATCATTCGCCGGTGGACGGCAGGCCTCTTTCCACACACCCCTTGATGGCGCGTTTTCTCAGAGGCCTCCTTCTACTTAAGCCTCCCTTGCGCCCAACCAGCCCCTGACTGGGATCTCAATGTGGTCTTGCAGCGGATTACCTGTCCGCCTTTTGAACCTATGGCTACCTGCCCTCTTCATTTCCTTTCTTGGAAAACTCTCTTCTTGGTAGCCCTTACCTCCGCTAGGCGCGTTAGTGAACTACAAGCCCTAGTGTCTGAGCCTCCTTACACTAGGTTCTACCCGAATAGGGTGGTCTTACGGACTCACCCAAAGTTCCTTCCAAAAGTGGTTTCCCCTTTTCATCTCAACCAAGAGGTGGTTCTTCCAACCTTCTTTCCCAGGCCGCATACCAGCCGGGCTGAGACAGTTCTGCATACCCTGGACTGTAGGAGGACCTTATCCTTCTACCTTGACCGTACGCGGGAGCATAGAAAGGCTGTTCAGCTTTTCGTTTCTTTTGACCCCAATAGGTTGGGGGTGCCTGTCTCCAAGCGTACTTTGTCCATCTGGGTAGCTGACTGTATCGCCTGGGCTTATGGGGCAGCCGGCCTCTCCTTAGAGAGTCGAGTCACGGCTCACCGTGTCAGGGCGAAGGCTGCGTCAGTGGCTCATCTCCGCTCTATTCCGTTGGCAGACATCTGCCAGGCCGCTACTTGGTCTTCAAGCCAGACTTTTGCGGCTCATTACTACCTGGAGAGGGAGTCCCGCAGGGACAGTGCTTTCGGACAGGCAGTCCTCCACAATCTCTTTGAGGTTTAGGCAACTCCTACCCTCCGGCCCTGGTGTTGGGCTACCGGCCGGGAGCGTATTCAGAGAAGATTCCTTACTTCTGTACTGCTGAGCTAGAAGGAGCTCATTTTTCTGCTTGAGGTCTCCGGTAGCCTTTAAGCTTGGGAGTCCCATCAGTGAGGACTGACTTCCTGCTTGGTCCTGGAGAAAGAGTAGTTACCTGTAACAGGTGTTCTCCAGGAGCAGCAGGAATCAGTCCTCACAACCCTCCCCTTGGAGTTGCAGTCATATGATTTATTTTTGCTAATTTTTTTGCTGTCTTTTAGCTATGTCATCAGACTGAGCAAGATGGCACCCTTGGGCGGGAAGGGGACCGCGCATGCGCACTGCAATTCCCAAAGGCTTTCTTCGAAAGCTGGGGAAATTGCTCCGCGAGGGCTCCGTCGGCGCCGACATCACCCATCAGTGAGGACTGATTCCTGCTGCTCCTGGAGAACACCTGTTACAGGTGAGTTACTACTCTTTCTCCCTCTTTTCACTTGTTACCTACTCACAAGCTTTTACTTCTATGCCTGCCTCACTAGTCCTCTGATTCCAAAAGTTTCTCATTCCCTCACAAGCCTCCTATTCCCCCCTTCTGCCTTTCACTCGTTTTCCCCTGTGGTCTACCATCTCCCCTCCTAGCTTTTTCCACATATGGTCACATATCAATTCCTTTCTCCAGCACAAGTCACCTTCTCTGCCTCTGCGCCCCCTCCCCCGGTCCAGCAGCATACTTTCTGCCCCATTGCTTTACCAGGCCATGGCAACCAGCAAGAATAGCAATTTAAAAAACAGAGTAAGGCACACAGCCACTACAGAGCCTTCTGGTCCTGCGCTATTGAAGGTCTGCTGTGTCTCGACGCCTTCTGATGTACATTTCCTTAGGAGGCGGGATAGAGCAGACATGTAACAGCACAGGGCCAGACGGCTCTGCAGGAGCTCCATGCCTTCATTTTTCTTTAATACTGCTATCACTGCCCTGGCTCAGTAAGTTGAAGGAGCTGGAGCAGGGAGGAGTGGATAAGGGAACGAGAACCACGGGCAGTAACCAGTTAGTGATGCATGGCACACTGTGCTTCCAGATCGTGCTGTTTGTGTGCCACTAAGCACCAACGATGCCACAAATGACAAATGGATGATTTCTCCAGTTATGCTGGATTTTCAGTCAGCATAGCAAAAATAAGGCTGTAGAAACAATGTAACAATATATCAGAACAGGCAATTGTTATGGGGTAATACACTCAACTAGTAACAAAGTAGAATATTTTGATACTACACTTCAATGGAGTTCAGGATGATAGGGTCTCAGAAACTGGGTATGTGGTCAGCTGCCTGAGCATTACCAAGCCACTATTACTACTACTGAACATTTGTGTAGCGCTACAAGACATACGCAGCGCTACTCAGACACAGGTAAAAGATGGTCCCTGCTCATCAGAACTTACAATCTAATCAAGACAGACAACACTAGTTGTAGACATAGGATACAGCTAGGGGGAATGGTAAGGAAACACAAAGAAGATCAGGTGAGTCAAGATTCAAAAGCGGCAGCGAAGAGGTGAGACTGTGCAATCTCCCATTGACTTCCCCAACACTTCATTCACTGGCCCAAGAGTATTTTTTGTATTTTCAAATGCATTTGAAATATCAAAAGCGCCACTTATCTGAAATGTAAATGCTCCTGAATCACCAGATAAGCCTCAGCTGAAAGACACAGAGAATCGTTGACTCAGATTTTGCCCATTACACAGGTACACTAAAAAAAATTTTTTTTAAACTGCCTCTAATGTTTCGATTGATTTTTACGTTTTTTGGTGCGCTGAATCCAAATCTGGTAACCAATTTGCTCCATCACGTACAGATTTTTTGCTACATTGGGTTAGCAGTTTGAGGTGAACGTTTCAGATTGAGTGCGATCGAGATAAAAGTTTCTTGGATGAATTCTTTATACTAATTGGTTAGTAGTTATTCAAATAAGAATAAAGAAAATTGTAACAAGGCAGTACATAAGAATAGAGTAATGTCAACAAAACACACTGTGATGGTAGCAAAATTGTCTGCACTTAAAACAGCCACATACATGTGCACAAACATTGAGCATATAAGAGCGAGGTTAGACACAGCAAAGCAAAGAAATGTGCAAAAAATGTTGTACAGGTATGTATGTAAGAATAGAAAATGCAAACCGCACCATTGCAATACATGAAGACAAACACCCGATGGTGTGAAAATAAAATTCTAATAAATGAGATCTGACACTGTGGTAATAACTAGCAAATTTTTATTTCAAAGTTTAGTAAAAACACGATATTTGTCAACACAGTTTAGATTTTAAAGTCATTCTTGGGTCAATCAATCTCCTGGTGGGCCCGTTTCTTCTTCCCCCGAATGCTTCTCTTGGTGCGCTGCTTGGCGTATTTTTCATCTGGGGTTTCCCGCAGCAGCAACCAGCAGAAATCAGCCATCAGAGTGGTGTTCCATCTTCCTTGGTACCTTCTCTCTGCGTCCTTGATGTCCTGGTGAAACCTTTCACCTTGTTCTTCACTGTACGCCCCAGGTTTTCGGGAAAGTAGTTCACATGGGAGTGCAAGAAATGGACTTTCAGGCTCATGTTACAGCCTTGTTCTTTGAAGGCATTGAGCATCCTGGCAACAATATCCTTATAGTTCTCATCCCGCCTGTTCCCCAAGAATTTGAGAACAACATCCTTGAAGGAATCCCAGGCTTCTTTTTCCTTCTCAGACATCGTTTCAGCGAATGCTCCATCTGAAATGAGTTTCCTTATATCAGGGGCCAACAAACACTCCTTCCTTTAGCTTTGCTTCAGAAAGTCGGGGGAACTTTGAGCAAAGGTACCGAAAGCACTCACCATCTTTTGGAAGGGACTTGATGAATTGCTTAATGAGACCCATCTTAATGTGGAGAGGTGGTAATAGAATTTTATCATGAGGTACCAAGCTCTCATGAAGAACATTTTTCTCACCGGGTCTCAAATACTCCCGAATTGGCCAGTCTTTTTTCCCCCAGTGTAGTTCGCGGGCCCGGCTATCCCACAAGCAAAGGAAGCAGGGATATTTGGTGAAACCGGATTGCTGCCCTAATAGCATGGATAGAATTTTAAAATCTCCACAAATCATCCACTTATGCTCATCATAACGAATCTTCTGAAGAATCAGGGCCAAATTCTCGTATTTTTCTTGGAGAATAACAGAATGAGCAATAGGAACTGAAGCGAATGTGTTGCCATTATGAAGAAGAACACCTTTTATGCTGTCTTTTGACGAATCAATGAACCGCCATTCAGCAGGATCATACTTGAGTTTAAACTTTTCCATCACTCCGTATATATCGTTGCAAAATACCAAATCTTCCTCTTTGCTGAAATACTTCAAAAATTGTGTCTCGCGGTTGCGGTACCAATAAAAAGTTGTTCCTGGTGACAATAGATTTTTTCTGTTTAAGCCGAGAACCTAGCAGTTGGGCAGCATCTTTTGGGAGTCCTAAATCCCGGACTAAATCATTCAATTCAGCTTGAGAGAAAAGTTCAGGTTTCGGATCTGGTTCAGTTTCAAACTCGGAAGTACTGGACTCATCGGGAAAAGCCATCTGATGAGTCTCATCATGATCAGAACCGTCCACACAAATATGATCCAAAGATTTTGGTGGTTCAGGCACAGGTACTTCGTTGCTATGAGGCATAGGCCTAATTGCTGAGGGAAGGTTGGGGTAACTTATTACGTTCTTATTTTTTAAGTTGTATCCCTTCACAATGCAAGAGCAAAAATAGCAGTCACTGCTGTGGTCTCTTTGTTCACGCCACATCATAGGTATTCCGAAACGAAATGCTTGTTTTTACCTTTCATCCATAAGCGTAGATCTTCCTCACATGTCTTGCACACTTTGTGAGGAGCCCACGGTTTGTCTTGATCGCCTAACTTCAAACCGAAATAGGCGAAATATACTTTTTTAATAAATGCAGAAATGTTCCTCTGCTGCTTTTTCACGGTATATTCCCCACAAATAAAACAAAAACTGTCCGGAGAGTTGATGCAACCTCTGGCTCTGTGAGCCATCACAAATACACAGCACTGCAAACTACAACTGTAGTGAACCACTTCGGAATAAAACTGGATTACGACTGAGCAAACAAAAGGTAATAATGAACTTGCAAGAAACTGAAATTTGACAGGAACGTTCATGTCGCAACCACCGTGTTTGAGCGAGCGAGCGAGCGAACGAGGCGAACAGGAAAGAACATGCGCCAGCGCGAGTACTGGATTTAGCCCCCCGCCTCCCAATTGTCCTGTTAATGTATAAAATGAATACAAAACACTCTAAAATATCATGAGGGAGTGTTTCTAGTTAGTTAACCATTACAACCTCTATTTTGGGCCAAGAAAATAAACTGCAGTCGGCTAAAAAGAAATTATGTGAACATTCCTTATATGGGTAAGTAATCTAATTTTGCAAGAAAACGTGACGTGATGGAACATTTTGGCTATTTTTCCTGGATTCAGCACCCCAAAATCTATAGGAATCAGTTGCAAAACTGGAGGCAGTTTTTTGGTAGTGTACCTATGTTATCTTTAAAGGGTTGCTTCAGGACATGTCTAACAGCAAAAACGTCAACCCTGTTCAGGAATAAAATCCAGTTAGTAGTAATCTATAAACGCAAGGGGGTGGGACGGACAAGCAGGCCAAGCCAATCAGATCAGTGTGCCGTCATCCAATCCAATCAGATCACAGTGCTATCATCCAATCCAAGGTTTCATTCAGTCCCACAGACTGAGGAATTTTAAAGTAAAAATCCATCGCTGTTCTAAGCAAGTCAAACAGTTCTCAGCATTGCCTCTACCACCAATACCATCAATTACTAACCACTGCAATTCCTGCCATTGGTGTTGAAACTGAAGGCAATGTTGTACAAGTGGTGTTGCAACCATGCTATTGGAAACACGTAATTATGCTCACTCAGACGAACTTTAACTTTGCGACATATTCTCCCTCTATACAAATAATTATGTAGATCACTCAAGTAGATGCACAGTTTGTGGTGCGTTTCAAAGAATATCGCTGGAGCGTATTGGGATCAACCCATTCATTCGCATCCAAAGATTTACTACACATATTGCAATGTTCACACAGACCATGGTGTCCTTTATGTGATTCGTCAGATCTGGATTCAACTAAGTCTGAATGTATCAGGGTATCCCTCAGACTATATACCTTAATAAAGGCAACACATGGGTCAGACTGAACGATCGGATGCAGAGAAAGCATGTGCCAAAATATTCTTGCTATCTCTTGAGCCTGATCTGAAAAACCTAATACACAAACCTGCTTCTCCATAGCAGAAGGATCTTGTTTCTGTAGTAACAGAGGGCAATTAGCATTCTAAGCCCTTAAAAAGGCCGCCCAAATTGTACATTAGGATATCCCCTCTGAAGTAATCTCACAGTCAGCTACTTTGCTTGATCATGGAAGTCCTGCTCATCCGAGCATATCCAGCACAATTGTAAAAATTGCCCTATAAGAAGGGTCTTCTTCAATTTGAAAGGTTGGTGACTTTCAAAGTGTAAAGGTTATTGCGGTCAACTGCCTTCCGATAAAGAGACGTAACCAGGTGTCCTTCATGTAAAATGATTTCCACATTCAAATATGGTACACAAGAAGTTGAACATGTCATCACTTTACTGACCCAACTTAACTGATCGGACTTAATGGACCTCTCACAGTCTAACCCCATTCATCCAATTCACTTACTAATGTAACTATAAGAATGTATTATAGTTTAATGTTACAATGTTGTTTAATGTTATAATTACGAGACGGTCCCATGGAAAGCCCTGTTGTCCATTTCTGTTATCATGTAAACCACTTAGACTTTGAGATACAGTGGTATAGAAAAACTGCTAAATAAATAAATATTTGTTGAAACCAGGATGACGAATATAGGAACTTTTCTTCAAAATTCATGACATATAAATTGGCGATACTGGGGGCTACAGTAGCACCCATAGCCACTCCCTGCACCTGTAGATAGAAATCATTTTGAAACCTGAAATAGTTCTTTGTTAGAACCAGCTCTGCAATTGACATAAAAATTGGAGGAGTGATCTAGTGGTTGTGGCAAGATACTTCAGGCCGGAGGGTCGGGGGTTCAAATCCCACTAGAGGACAGCAACCTTGGGCTGGAAGGACTGGGGTTTCTAGTCCCACAGGTGCTCCTTGTGGTCTTGGGCAAGCCACTTAACCCTCCATAGCCCATGTTCCCTGTAAAAATAGTTATCTCCAAGTTATAATGCCCTGTTCAATGTAAACCGCCTTGATATCATGAAAGGCGGTATATAAGAAATGTTAAATAAATAAATAACTCAGTGGTAACACGTCCCGGATTTGAGCGCAGACATAACACATTCTCAACCACCTCTAATGCTTGTGCCTGTGGGATATAGATATATAAAGGCAGTTATAAAAGGTGACTAAGATGGTAGCTTCAGGCCAAGAAAACATTATCTCGGATCTTATTAAGAAAATCCAAGGTGTCCCGAATGTATGATCTCACTTGTTTTACGAAAGGTTGCAAAAAATGGTCTAGAAAAGTAGAGGTTCAAGCAACGAAGCTCTGCTGGATACAATGGGATGTCACAAAGTTAAAATTCATCCGAGTGAACATAAGTTACGTCTTTCCAATAGCGTGGTTGCAACACCGATTGTACATTGCCTCCAGTTTCAAAACCAATGGCAGGAATTGCAATGGTTAGTAATTGATGGTATTGGTGGTAGAGGCAATGCTGAGAACTGTTTTGCTCGGTTAGAACAGCGATGGATTTTTACTTTAAATTTCTTGTATCCTGTGAGACTGAATGAAACCTTGGATTGGATGACGGCATTATGATCTGATTGGATTGGATGATGGCACTGTGGTCTGATTGGCTCGGTCCGCTCGTCAGTCCCACCTCTTTGGGTTTATAAATTACCACTAACTGGGTTTTATTCTTGAACAGGATTGACTGTTTTGCTGTTAGACATGTCCTGAAGCAGCCCTTTAAGATTATCGGCAAAACTTAAGTCGACAATTGACTTTGTGGCTTTCTGGTGATTCAAGAGCATTTACATTTCAGATTAAGTGGTGTTTTAGATAAGTTTAAATGCATTTGAAAATTCAAAAATTACCCTTGGGCTGTTGAATGAAGTGTTAGGGGAAGTCTATGTGAGATTGCACAGCTTGAGTTAATGTTCAGGCAGCTGACCATGGACCCAGTTTCTGAGGCCCTAGCATCCTTAACTCCATTGAAGTGTAATATCAAAATATTCTACTTTGCTACTAGTTGAGGGTACTTCTGTATAACAATTGCCTGTTACATAGAAACGTAATGACAGGAAAAGACCACATGGCCTATTTATTTTATTTATAGTTCTTCTATACCGCACTCTTTTTCATCAGCGCGGTTCACATTAAACAAGAATACTCATTACAAGCAACAGGCTGTTGTGAGTTTACATATAACAGGAGAATTCAACTGGGATTATAACTTTGGGAAACTTTGTACATATTCGTTATGAACCTATATACAACGAATAGCATTTATTATTAACATCTTGAGTAAATAAGGTATTTACAATTTTACTATGAGGGCTTGGAATGCGTTAGAGGGTTGTTGATGTGCCTTGGGATTGGGAGAAGTGTAGAAGGAAGAGGTGGTGCTTTATGGCTTTTCTGAATTGCTTGAGGTCCGTAATTGCTCTGATGGTGGGAGGTAGGTTATTCCAGCTTCTGGGTGCGTAGTATGCGAATGCCCTGTCTGTTGTTGAACGTGTGCATTTTGTGGCCTCAGGTGGTGTAACCAGGGTATTTGCAGCTACTGATCTCCTGGATCTGATGTTGAGAGTGTGATTGAGGAGGTTTGAGATTGATGAAGGGGCTATAGTGTTGAGCGCTTTAAAGGTCATAAGAAGGGCTTTATAGGCAATTCTGCAGTTTATGGGGAGCCAGTGTAGTTTCATTAGGATGGGGGTAATATGGTCGCTCTTTGAGGCTCCGTATAGAACCCGGGCTGCAGCATTCATGGCTAGTTGTAGTGTATTTAGGGTGTTTTTTGGGAGACCATGGAGTATTATGTTCGCATAGTCGAAGTGGGGTGTGACTATTGCTTGGAATATGGTCCTAAAGCTGTCTGGGTCAAGCATATTTTTCAGATGACGCAGGGTCCTTATCTTGAAATAAATGGTTTTTACCGTACGGTTGACATGTTCTTTAAAGTCCAGTCGATGGTCCAGTACTACTCCAAGGTATCTTATGGAGGGCTTGATTGGGAGGTCTGCGTCTCGTACTTTTAGGGTCTCAGGGGGTGAGAATTCTCTGTTCTTCGTGACTATCAGTACCTCGGTTTTTTTATAGTTTATCCGCATATTCTGGGAGAGGAGCCAGTCTGCTATAGCGTTAAAGCAGTCAACTAATGTTGTGTAATCTGGGAGCGTGACATTGATTGGTGTGAATATTAGCACATCATCTGCATAGATTAGCGAGGATATGCCAAAGGAGCGAGTGATATCGCATAGAGGCTGCATGTAAATATTAAATAGCAGCGCTGATAGGGATGAGCCCTGAGGTACTCCTTGTTTTAGTTGGAAAGGTTCTGAGGTGCCTGCAACTGTCCTAACTTGTTGCAAGCGATCTTCAAGGTATGACTTGCACCATTCCCATGTTAGCCCGTGGATTCCCTTGTTATATAGTCGGGTTAGAAGTATTTCGTGGTCCACGGAGTCAAAAGCTGCAGAGATGTCGAGGAAAATTAGTGCAAAGCCCTTTTTGATGTCATCTATCCCACTGATGAGTGTATTGGATAAGGTGGTCAGCAGTGTCTCCACTCCGTGAGCTTCCCTGAATCCATGCTGACTGGGATCAAGCGGTGAGGAGGTGTCTATGTGTTGTTGGATCTGATTGTTGGTTACTTTCTCAATTATTTTGGATAGTAGAGGTATACTAGAGATCGGGCGGTATGATTCTTCTCTTGTTGGGTCTAGTTGATTGTTCTTTAGCAGAGGTCTTATGGAGGTCTGCTTTAGGGCCGATGGGAAGATGCCTGTTGAGAAGGACATGTTTATTATTTCTGCTATGATTGGGCTGAAGTCTGAGCGCATAGCTCTTATCCAGTGTGCTGGGCAGGGGTCGTTAGGTGCTGTGGTGGTATTCATTTTGATGATAATGTCTTCAACGCATTTTGCTGAGAGCGATGAGAGCTGAAGGAGAGGAACATGTTGTGTATGTTGTTGGAGGGGACTTGGGGAGGAAGAAGTTGTAGTTCTGATGGCTTTGGATTGTATAAAGTTGGCATATATTTGAGGGTGTATGGGTTCCTGTTGCGGTGGTGAAGGTTCTGTGGTTAGAGACTTTACTAGATTGAAGAGTTCTCGTGGTTTGTTTAGGGAGCGGTTGAGGAGTTCGGAGTGGTATGTTTTTCTTGTGTTCCATATTGCTTCACGGTGGACTCCCAGTTGGGTCAAGTATGTTTTTTGATCTGTTGGGTTATGAGATTTACGCCACTTTCTTTCAAGCTTCCTCAAGAGAGTCAGATTTCCTAAGTTCTGGGGAGAACCATGGTGCAGATGGTCTTTTCACTACATGATTATTCGTTGTAGGGTTTTTGTGGGCTGCAGGTAGTTTGGCGTATTGGTTGATGGTTTCATTCCATGTAGTAACCATGTCATTGATGTTGGAGGAAGGTTGATTGAGTTTTGGAAGTATGTGCTTCTTGATTTCTTCTTCGTTGAGAGTTCTGAAGCGAGTGAAGTTTGTTGGTGACCGTTTTGTTGTGTCAGTTAATGGATCTTGATGTGCTGGTATTTTGAATGTGATCAGGCTATGATCTGACCAAGGGACCAGCGTGATGGAGAGGTCGAATTCATAATTCGTGGACGCGTAGGTGGGTGGAGCGAAGACAAGGTCGAGCACATTGCCATGTTGATGGGAGGGCTGGTTTATGATTTGGTTGTAGTTGAGGTTTTTCATTGCGTCTAAGAATGAGTTAGAAAGGGCAGTTTGAATGGATGTGAGATTGAAGTTGCCCATTAGCCAGTTAGGTTTATCTGGGTATTTGGGGTTGCAGGCTAAGTCAATTATGTTGGATAGTTCTTCAGATGTTGATTTTGGTGTCATGTATATAAGGTTGATGGTATTGTAATTGTTGTAGATTGAAATAGTGTCTAATTGTTTTGTGCTCCTGGCTAGGATTGTACGATATTGGAGATCGGTCTTTGCTACAATGGCAACACCTCCTCCTCTTTTGTTTGCTCTGTTGCATGTGTAGGTTGAGTAATTGGGTGGTGTGAGTTGGTTTATTAGGACCGAGTCAGATTCTGAGAACCAAGTTTCTGTGACCATTAATACGTCTAGATTGCTTTTAGTTATTAGGTCTGAGATGGCAGGCCATTTCTTGTGAGCAGAGCGAGCATTTGAGGGCACATCTGAGTTCTTCTTGTTGAGGAATAGGTCGGTTGCACTTCGTGTTGGTTGTTTGGTTTATTGCTATATGTAGCAAATGAGAGTAGTGTATTGCTATATGTAGTCTGTCCTTTCGTATCAACAGTCCCCTAAAAGATGCTGGCCTCCCTGTCGGGGAATCGAACCTCGGTCTCCCGCGGGACAGGCGACTTGCCATGAAATGTTTTCAAAGTAGATTGCCAGCCTTTTCTTCTGAAGCAATGGACTTGCTCAAGGTCACAAGGAGTGCCAGTGGGAATCAAGCCCTTGATCTTCTGGGTGCTAGGCTGTTGTTCTAACCACTAGGCTACTCCACTCCTGATATATTGTTACATTGTTTCTACAGCCTTAGTTTTTGCTGCATTGTTAAGAATTCTGTGGGATTTTCAGTCAGGCCATCTATTGAAATGTTGTTAAGTGTCACCGAGTTGATGACTCTTGCCAGCCCTGTATATAGTTGTCTATGTTGTGAATATGCTCTGTAGCTTCACTGAATATGTGGTCCTACACGTGAGCAGATAAGTTACCCATTTAAATCAGATTTTTCCACAGCCTTTTCAAGCAAAAAATATTGTGTGGCACACAAACGTCTACAAAGCAGGACATGAAGAGGACTCATGGGCAAAAGACAGCACCGGTCTTTGTTCTAAATTTCAATGCAGAGACTCAGGACCCCCCCCCCCCCATCCGACCAGGCTGTGCTGTGCACGCGTGCAGGAGATACAGTAGGAGACATTGGTGTAATAAGATGCTGGACTCAGGACCCCTCCCCCCCATCCGACCAGGCTGTGCTGTGCTGTGCAGGAGATACAGTAGGAGACATTGGTGTGATAAGATGTTGGACTCAGGACCCCCCCTCCCATCCGACCAGGCTGTGCTGTGCAGGAGATACAGTAGGAGACATTGGTGTAATAAGATGCTGGACTCAGGACCCCCCTCCCATCCGACCAGGCTGTGCTGTGCAAGACATTGGTGTGATAAGATGCTGGACTCAGGACCCCTCCCATCCGACCAGGCTGTGCAGGAGATACAGTAGGAGATATTGGTGTAATAAGATGCTGGACTCAGGACCCCTCCTATATCCGACTAGGCTGTGCTGTGCACATGTGCAGGAGATACAGTAGGAGACATCGGTGTAATAAGATGCTGGACTCAGGACCCCTCCCATCCGACCAGGCTGTGCTGTGCAGGAGATACAGTAGGAGACATTGGTGTAATAAGATGCTGGACTCAGGACCCCTCCCATCCGACCAGGCTGTGCTGTGCAGGAGATACAGTAGGAGACATTGGTGTGATAAGATGCTGGACTCAGGACCCCTCCTATATCCGACCAGGCTGTGCTGTGCACATGTGCAGGAGATACAGTAGGAGACATCGGTGTAATAAGATGCTGGACTCAGGACCCCTCCCATCCGACCAGGCTGTGCTGTGCAGGAGATACAGTAGGAGACATTGGTGTAATAAGATGCTGGACTCAGGACCCCTCCCATCCGACCAGGCTGTGCAGGAGATACAGTAGGAGACATTGGTGTAATAAGATGCTGGACTCAGGACCCCTCCTATATCCGACCAGGCTGTGCTGTGCACATGTGCAGGAGATACAGTAGGAGACATCGGTGTAATAAGATGCTGGACTCAGGACCCCTCCCATCCGACCAGGCTGTGCTGTGCAGGAGATACAGTAGGAGACATTGGTGTAATAAGATGCTGGACTCAGGACCCCTCCCATCCGACCAGGCTGTGCTGTGCAGGAGTGCAGGAGATACAGTAGGAGACATTGGTGTGATAAGATGCTGGACTCAGGACCCCTCCCATCCGACCATGCTGTGCAGGAGATACAGTAGGAGACATCGGTGTAATAAGATGCTGGACTCAGGACCCCTCCCATCCGACCAGGCTGTGCTGTGCAGGAGATACAGTAGGAGACATTGGTGTAATAAGATGCTGGACTCAGGACCCCTCCCGTCCGACCAGGTTGTGCTGTGCAGGAGTGGAGATACAGTAGGAGACATTGGTGTGATAAGATGCTGGACTCAGGACCCCTCCCATCCGACCAGGCTGTGCTGTGCTGTGCTGTGCAGGAGATACAGTAGGAGACATTGGTGTGATAAGATGTTGGACTCAGGACCCCCCCTCCCATCCGACCAGGCTGTGCTGTGCAGGAGATACAGTAGGAGACATTGGTGTGATAAGATGCTGGACTCAGGACCCCTCCCATCCAACCAGGCTGTGCAGGAGATACAGTAGGAGACATTGGTGTAATAAGATGCTGGACTCAGGACCCCTCCTATATCTGACCAGGCTGTGCTGTGCACATGTGCAGGAGATACAGTAGGAGACATTGGTGTAATAAGATGCTGGACTCAGGACCCCTCCCATCCGACCAGGTTGTGCTGTGCAGGAGATTCAGTAGGAGACATTGGTGTGATAAGATGCTGGACTCAGGACCCCCCCCCCCCTCCCATCCGACCAGACTGTGCTGTGCAGGAGATACAGTAGGAGACATTGGTGTGATAAGATGCTGGCTGTGTTAGTGAATGTGACTTCTAGAGCTCCTCTGCCGCTGCTCCCACTCAGCAGAATAGGCAACTGCCTTTCAGGAAACAGCATCAAAGGGGTGGGGTCCAGCAGGTCAGGAGTGTAGCTGGTGTGCTCCATTTCCAAGGTTAAGCAGAGGGCAGGAGTAGGATAGCGGCAGCAGCAGCAGGAGGGAGAGGAGGTAGTGGGTTGTTGGATAATGTAGGGAAGGGGGCAAGAGATACTGGACACCCAGGGGAGGAGGGGGTGAAAGGGAACAGTCAGAAAAAAGCAAACAGAATTTTAGGAATTATTAGGAGAGGAATAGAGAATAAACAGAGACAATTATAATATCTCTGTATTGCTTCATGCTGTGACCACACCTTGAGTATTTTATACAATCCTCAATCATCTCAAAAGACAGAGAAAGAAAACGTATAGAGAAAGGTGACCAAATTGATAAAGGGGATGGAACAATACCCCTATGAGGAACGGCTAAAGAGGTTAGAGCTCTTCAACTTGGAAAAAAGATGGCTGAGGAGAAGTATGAGAACTGCCTTGTATTAAGTGAAAGGGGGTATATCACACTTCAAATAAACCAAAATAAATCAGAGATCTATAAAATCCAGAGTGGGAGTGGATAAATGCAGAGAGACCATTTATTCTCTCAAAGAATACAAAGACTAGGGAACCTGCCCTGAAGCTACAGTCTAGGACATTTAAACACATTTTTCATTCAGCACATAATTAAGCTTTGGAACGCGTTGCTAGATGTCATAAAAGCAGATAGTGTAGCTCAGTTTAAAAAAGAAAAAGTTTGGACAAGTTCCTGTAGAAACCCCCTCCCCCCCCATAGAATATTCTTAAGCTAGTCTCTGGGGAAAGCCACTGCTTCTCCTTGGGGAGTAAGTAGCATGGGCTTGATGGACCTTTGGTCTGACTCAGTATGGCAAGTCTTAAGCAAAGCAACAATACAGCAAAATCCTTCGCTCTGGGTGCAGGGCTGTCAAAAAAGCAAATAGGAATACTAGGAAAGGAATGGAGAAGAAAAACAATCAATCATAATGCCTCTGTATTGATGCTTTGTGTAGCTGCACCCGAGAGCACTCTGTACACTTCTGGTCAACCCATCAAAAATAATCTAGTGGAAGTACGAAAGGAACAGAGGAAAGAAATGGCTCCCTGGGTTCTTCAGCTTGAAGAAAAGTTGGCTAAGAAAGGATATGATGGAAGTCAAACCAGCTCATGCAAGTCTTTGAGGGTCCCATCGGTAATGAGACAGCCCTTCACCCAAAAATCCCTCATCTAGAGCTGGAATTATTGAGGCAGTTTTGCCTTGGTACACTCTTTGCTTTAATGATATTGTTTTGTTGTACATATAGACAAAAAGGGCAATTTGTCCCTCTTACAGTATTTCAGTATAATTTTGTGCTTTCATAATGGTGTTTTGTTAATGACCGGGTATTTTTTCCTTAGAAAAAAAAAAACCATACACCACCCTTCAGGCTGGGAGCACAGCAGAGTGGTATACCAAAAATAAAAACGAGTCAGCAGTAGAAAGAATAGTTTTAGATTATAGATATTCATGATTGAGGCCTTAGGGAGGTAAATACAAGCTGTGAATCTATGCAGGTGACAAATCCTTCAAAGAGTCAGGTCTGTAGAATATAGACATGTTTTTAGGATTTTTCTCCAGAGATGTGGGGCAGATCTAGGAATAGACGAAGCAACTGAACTATAATGAAACTAGGCCAGGAGCTGGTGTCTAATTCAGGACAGACAAGGAGGTTGCAAAGCAAAAGAAAGAAAGCATACAACTCCTTTTACAGCATTTCACCATATTGCCTGTCGTAGTCATTCCAGGCCATCAATACAGCCCTGTACACACAACGATGGAGATGCTGGAAAAGAGCACAGAACTACACAATGTTTTAAGCATAACTTTATTGTAATCCACCTGGAATCTCAGAACATAGCAGGAAACATAAAACATACCAGGAGCAAATTATACAAAGCATATTAGAGTCTGAAATTCCAGTCAATCAGTGATCAGATCACTCAATGATCAATTTAACTGAGACCTTTATAAACCACAGTCTCCCTTGGGTGTCAGGTTTCAGCCTTAGGGACTGGAAGTGGCTCTTAGATCCCTTCCACTATCCCCCTTCCCGCTCCAAGCACCGATCCAGACACATACTTCTGTTCATAGCATCAAGCTAGGTGCTGTCACAATGTTCCGCACCAGTACCAAGGCAGAAACAAGGTCAAGCTCTTCTCCCTCTGTACTGCCTTGTGTGACGTTCTGGACTAACAAGGCTCCAGCCTGATGTTCCGTTCTCAGCACAGAGGAGGAAGAATGACTGGCGGCTCTCCACCTCGACAGCAAGGAAGAAAATAGAGACAAGCGCCTTCCCCCAGCAAGATCCTGTGCAAATCTCTCTGCCAAGATCTGCTTTCAGTCTTAGCTCCATCACTGGGAACAGCAGGCAGTCACATCCCACCATGAATCAACTTATGAGACTGCTCCAATTAAAACTAAACCAGCTTCTTAAGGTTAAAAAAAAAATGTAAACTTAACCAAAATAACCTTTCAGGAGCTAGAAACTAATTTAGTTAAAGGAAGCAGTGGCAGCCCCTTTCCTGACAGGGGACAAAACAAAATACATGTAATTTTTGGAAAGAACACTGGCCCTTTTCTCAGAGCAAGCACTGCAGTTCTAGTCCTTACGGCAGCTCCTGTGGCAGAGACTGGGACCATGGAAGTTAACAGAATATGAAGGAGGGAAGGGGAAACACCAGATACCCTCCTTGCAAGAAAGGAGCAGTAAAACTGGACATCAACTTGTCTCGATATTTCTTGAAAAATGCCACAGGAGACTAAATCCTGTCGTCTATCTCTAGTGTCCTTTTTATCCTAAATCTTTTGGCATAAAATATATCCCAACCACTGTGAATTTGCTGGAATATGATGGCGTTTTACAGATGGAATCCTCTTTTCTTCTGACTCTTGTGCTGCTGACATTTGGCAAGGGCTTGCATTTAGCTCCCAGTCCTCAGTTGCAGATCTAAGCAGGATTTCCTTTTATGCAATCAGCAGCCAGAACATGATCACCAGGGCCACAAACAGGAAGAGGCGGGACAGGAACTGCTCATCTACATATAAAGGTGTCCCTGGAACAGCTGAAAAATGAGAACAGCAGCATTTTAGTCCATGTATGTGACAATCCCAGACTAGCACAGTACCTGTGTTGCAGATCAACACCCTCTACTATTACTCAGTTGTTACCCGACTAGCAATCTATTCTTTTATTTATCATCCACCTGTCCTTGTAGGCTCAAGACAAACAATATAAGCTGCTGGCTGCGCTAAGGGAGAAAGAGGGTCACCTTGCTGAAGCTTCAGTGGACACTGACAGGATCCTGTGGAGAGGGCATTCACCCTGCTGAAGCTTCAGTGGACACTGACAGGATCCTGCGGAGAGGGCATTCACCCTGCTGAAGCTTCAGTGGACACTGACAGGATCCTGCGGAGAGGGCATTCACCCTGCTGAAGCTTCAGTGGGTACCTACAGAATGCAATGATGGGTAGACTAGTGGCCATAACAGGCTGAGTTATTAATTACCATTACATGAAGGCAGATGAGGTAATCTCTATAAAGCAGTGCAGATTTCATCCTTATAAAAAACAAAAGGATGTATTCTTGAAGGATACTAGCAAAAGAGGGAAGTTAGGGAATCCCAACAGAGAGGTTCTAATAAAGATAAAAGTAACCCAGATGTCCTTCAGTACAAAGCTGAAAGAGTCCAAATTACCCCTATCAACTGATAACCAGATTAACATGAATAAAATACAACCTCTAAAATGACTATACAAATGCTAGAAGTCTAAAAAATCAGATAGGAGAGTTAGAATATATAGCACTAAAAGAGAGGTTAGATATGACTGACATCTCAGAGATCTGGTGGAGAGACACTGTTACCTGGGTACAAACTATATCGCAATGATACAGTAGATCAAATCGGTGAAGGGGTTGCGCTCTATGTTAGAGAGGGCACTGAGTCACACAGGATTAAAGTTTTGCAGGAAACAAAATACACTGTATAATCTCTATAGATAGAAATTCCATGTAAAAAGGGGAAGGCGGTGGCAGTGGGGGTGTACTACTGACCACCTGGCCACAAAGAACAGATGGATGAAATGCTGAAAGAAATCAGGGACGCTAACAAAAGTTTCAACACAGTAATAATGGGTGATTTAAATTACCCTGGTAAGGACGTTCTAGCAGCTCCACTGACTGACCTTTTAAATGCCTTGTTGGAGTCGGGAGTGGTGCCAAAGGACTGGCGAGAGGCACATGTGATCCCTTTACACAAAACCGGAAGTAAGGATCTGGTTGAAAACTACAGGCCGGTTAGTTTAACCTTGGTGGTGAGTAAATTATTGGAAGCGCTGATGAAACCGATAATAGTGAGGTTTCTGGAGTCCAGTGGATTACAGAATCCAAGGCAGCATGGATTCACCAGAGGCAGGTCTTGTCAGACAAATCTGATTGATTTCTTTGACTGGGTGACCAGGGAGTTGGACCGAGGGAGAGCCCTAGATGTGGTGTATTTAGATTTCAGTAAAGCCTTTGACATTGTGCCTCACAGGCGACTTATAAACAAACTGAGCACCCTAGGGATGGACCCTAAAGTTACAGCTTGGGTTAGAAATGGTTGAGTGGGAGGCAACAAAGGGTACAAGTAAATGGAGCTCACTCTAAGGAGGAGGTTACCTGTGGTGTGCCCCCGGGATATGTCCTTGGTCCAATTCTTTTTAACATCTTTGTTAGTGATATAGTGGAAGGGCTTTGGGGTAAGGATTGCCTCTTTGCGGATGATACCAAAATCTGCAATAGTCACCCAGGAAGGTGTAGATAACATGAGGAGGGATCTAGCTAAGCTTGAAGAATCGTCTAGATTTTGGCAGCTGAGATTTAATGTTAAAAAATGCAAGGTCATGCATTTGGGCAGCAGCAATCCAAGGAAGCAATATATTAGAGGGGGTGAAGTACTTTTGTCCACTAAAGAAGAGCGGGACCTAGGCATGATTGTGTCTGATAATCTTAAAGTAGCTAAACAGGTAGAAAAGGTGCAGTAAAAGCTAGAAGGATGCTTGGGTGTATAAGGAGAGGAATGGCCAGCAGAAGAAAGGAGGTGATAGTGCCTCTATAAAAGTCTTTGGTGCGACCTTATTTGGAGTATGGTGTGCAATTCTGGAGACTGCACCTTCAAAAGGATATAAACAGGCTAGAGTCAGTACAGAGGGTGGCTATTGAAATGGTTAGTGGTCTTCATTATAAAGCATATGAGGACAGACTTAAGGATCTTAATATGTACACCTTAGAGGAAAGGCGGGAGAGAGATGATATAATTGAGATGTTTAAATACCTCCGTGGCATAAATGCACAGGGGGAGAGCCTCTTTCGATTGAAAGCAAGTTTTGCTACGAGGGGAAATGGGATGAGGGTGAAGGGAGATAGATTCAGGAGTGATATGCGGAGATATTTCTTTACAGAAAGAGTGGTGGATCTGTGGAATAGACTCCCAGTGGAGGTGATAGAGATGAGGACAGTATCTGAATTTAAAGAAGCATGGGACAAGCACAGAGGATCTCTAAAGGAAAAAAGGGGACAGTTGTAGTTGTTGATATGGAAGGACAGACTAGATAGGCCATGTGGTCTTTTTCTGCCATCATGTTTCTATGTATCTCCAGGAACAAGCAGGAATGTAGTCTTCACATATAGGTATCGTCGGTACCGACGGAGCCTGCGCAGGAACGCTCCCCAGCGTCCAATTAGAAAGCTTTTGGGAGCATCCCACAGCGGCTGCGTGCTGCCTTCCCGCCTTTCCCAACTGTCTCTCTCCAGTTCTTCATTTTCCGCGGAGCCGGCAGGTCGCACTTCCTGTCACCGCAGAAAATATCCCATTTATTCTTTTTTGTGGTTGCGTCTGCCTTCCTTCGACGCTACACCGGTACCGCCGGTTCTTTCTTTCTTTTCCTTGTAAAAAAAAAAAAAAAAAAAAAAAAACTTTTCCTGGAGTCTTCCAGCTTTTTTCTCCTCTGGTGCCACGCGCCATTTTGGGCACTAGGCCCAACTTTCCTCTACAATGGAAAAACCCGCTTCGGGTTTTAAAATGTGTTCCAAATGTGGCGGTACCATCTCCGTCATTGACACCCATGAGTGGTGCCTCAAATGTTTAGGTCCTGACCACTCTATCTCCGAGTGTGTTGCCTGTGGGATGATGTCGAAGAGGGGTCGGCAAAACCGAGCTGCTAAACTTAGCACCCTTTTTCCCTCCGATGCAGCATCTGTGGCATCAACATCTTCCAGGGCTTCATCTTCCTCCCATGGATCTCAGGTAACTAAACATAAGTCTAGCCGGTCCTCAAAGGGTAGATTTCCTTCTAAGTATCGAGATGCCTCTGGCGTTGCCCTTCAGGGACTCACACCGGCCAAACTGCCCCGGCGGGAGGCTTCGGCTTCCAAACCATTATCAGGGCTCCAGGATGTTCTCGAGGCCCCAACCTCGGCATTACTACTACTGCCATGCCCTGGGGTACTGGTGCCATGCCGCAGGCATCGGCATCGTCGATAGACCAGAGATTCTTGGCTATTTAACGCAGTCTTTCGGTGCCCCCGAAACCACTTCAGACAATTCAATCGGTACCGGGGCCAATTGCATCGACGTTGGCAGGTGGACTACCGGTACCAATGCATGCTGTGCCCTCCGGTACCGACAAGTCAGTACCGGACCCTGTCGATACCGACTTCAATCGGTACCGGTATCGTGTGCTGCACGATTACCCGGACAGAAGATACTTTGAATCCTCCGACGAGTCTGAAGACTCTGACAGCTCTATCGATACCAGAGTACTTCTTCCTGAGGATTCTTCCTCTCCTAAACGTAGGATGTCTCCTCCAGAGGATATATCCTTCCAGGATTTTATCCGGGACGTGGCTCGAGGTCTTTCCATCACAGTGCCTCCTGAAACAGAGCCTAAGGCAAAGGAACTGGAGATTTTACAGTATCCTAAAGCTCCCAAAGCGGCAGCTACTTTGCCTATTCATGAGATCTTGCATGATCTCATGCTAAGGATGTGGGAAACACCTCTCACCGCTTCTCCTCATTCTCGTAGGCTTGATACCATGTATCGAGTTCCTCCCTGTCCTGGATTTCAAAAAACTCAGCTGCCCCACCATTCCATGGTAGTGGAATTAGCTATGAGAAGGATCAAGAGTGCAAAAAGACATGCATTTAATCCTCCAGGACATGAATGAAGAACTCTTGATGCCTTTGGGCATCTAACCTTCCAGGCCTCTATGCTTTCTGCCAGGATAGCGTAGTTACTCACCTGTAACAGGTGTTCTCCAGGAGCAGCAGGAATCAGTCCTCACTTATGGGTGACGTCGGCGCCGACGGAGCCCTCGCGGAGCAATTTTCCCCAGCTTTCAAAGAAAGCCTTTGGGAATTGCAGCGCGCATGCGCGGTCGTCTTCCCGCCCGAGGGTGCCATCTTAGCCAGTCAGATGACATAGCTAAAAAAGACAGCATAAAAATTTTCAAAAAAAGAACATAAGCAGACGATTGCAACTCCAAGGGGAGGAGGGAGGGTAGTGAGGACTGATTCCTGCTGCTCCTGGAGAACACCTGTTACAGGTGAGTAACTACGCTTTCTCCAGGACCAAGCAGGAAGTCAGTCCTCACTTATGGGACTCCCAAGCTCAAGGCTACCGGAGACCCTAAGCACAAAAATGAGCTCCCTCTAGCTCAGCAGCACAGAAGGATAGAATCTTCGCTGAATTATCACCCACCGGTAGCCCACATCCGGGATGGAGGGTAGGAGTTGCTCAGACCTCAAAGAGATTACGGAGGACTGCCTGTCCGAAAGCACTGTCCCTACGGGACTCCCTCTCGAGACAGTAATGGACCGCAAAAGTCTGGCTCGAAGACCAAGTAGCGGCCCGGCAGATGTCTGCCAGCGGAACAGAGCGGAGGTAAGCCACTGACGTGGCCTTTGCCCGAACGCAATGAGCCGTGACTCGACTTTCTAAGGAGAGTCCGGCTGCCCCATAAGCCCAAGAGATACAGTCCGCAACCCAGATGGACAGAGTACGCTTGGAGACCGGGAGCCCCAATTTATTGGGGTCAAAAGACACAAAAAGCTGAGCCGCTTTACGGTGCTCCCGCGTACGGTCAAGGTAGAAGTTCAATGCCCTTCTACAGTCCAGGGTATGGAGGACCGTTTCAGCTCGGCTGGAGTGTGGTCTGGGAAAGAAGGTTGGAAGTACCACCTCCTGATTGATGTGAAAAGGGGAGACCACTTTAGGCAGAAATTTTGGGTGAGTCCGTAGGACTACCCTATTCTTGTAGAACCGAGTGTAAGGGGGATCAGACACGAGGGCCTGCAATTCACTTACGCGCCTAGCGGAAGTGAGGGCTATCAAGAACAGTGTTTTCCAAGACAGAAAACGGAGAGAACAGGTAGCCATAGGTTCAAAAGGCGGACAGGTGATCCGCTGCAAAACCACATTCAGGTCCCAGTCAGGCGCTGGCGGGCGCAGAGGTGGTTTAAGTAGAAGGAGACCTCGGAGAAACCTCGCTACGAGAGGGTCATTGGAGAGAGGTCTGCCGTCCACTGGCACATGATGTGCTGAAAGAGCACTGAGGTGAACTTTGACAGAGTTGGACTTAAGTCCCAGATTAGAGAGGTGCAGCAAGTACTGCAAGATCACCGACACCGGGCAGGAGAAGGGATCCTGAGACTGTTGGGTACACCAGACTGCAAAGCGACGCCATTTAAGGGCGTAGCATTTGCGGGTAGAAGGCCGTCGCGAAGCTAAGACGACCTCCTCCACCTCCGCCGGCAGGAGAAGGGGAGCAAGGACTACCCTCTCAGCAGCCAGGCCATGAGGTTGAGAGACCTGAGGTTGGGGTGCAGAAGGGACCCCTGATCCTGAGTGAGGAGATCCGGTTGTACCCCCAGAGGGATTGGATCCTCCACCGCCAGTTGCAGCAGGAGCGGAAACCACAGCTGCCTGGGCCAGCGAGGGGCCACCAGGATCATGAAGGCTTTGTCTCGGAGAACCTTGAAAAGAGTCCGAGAGACCAGCGGGATGGGAGGGAAAGCGTACAGAAGGCTCCCCGACCACGAGATCAGAAAGGCGTCCGCCGCCACCCGAAGGGGGTGTGGCTGACGAGAGCAGAAGCGAGGAAGCTGCCGGTTGTGAGGACTGGCAAAGAGATCCACCGTGGGGAGACCCCACTTGAGGAAGAGCTTCTGAACTACCAAGGGATCCAGACGCCACTCGTGCGGCTGGAGGACCCTGCTGAGTTTGTCTGCAAGGCAATTTTCTTGGCCCGGGAGATAAACTGCCTTGAGGAGAATGCCGTGACTGACGGCCCAAGAGCAGAGCTTCTGTGCCTCCCGGCAGAGGAGGAAGGAGCCCGTGCCCCCCTGCTTGTTCACGTAGAACATGGCAACTTGATTGTCCGTCTGGACAAGGACGGACTGTTGGGAAGTCAGGTGGGAGAAGGCCTTGAGAGCTAGGCGGATCGCCCTGAGCTCCAGGAAGTTGATCTGCTGAGCAGACTCCCACATGGTCCAGAGGCCCTGAGTACGTGCCTCTTGGCAATGCGCTCCCCAGCCCAGGAGGGATGCATCGGTGGTCAGCACCCGGGTCGGCTGAGGTGACTGGAAAGGCATTCCGAATATCAGGTTCGGCTGCCGGAGCCACCACCGGAGAGACGAGAGCAGCGGCTCTGAGACGCGCACCAGGTCCGCCAGGCCGCCTGTGGCTTGTCGCCACTGCTGGCGGAGACACCATTGAGCAGACCGCATGTTCAGGCGGGCATTGGGGGTCACATGGACGGTGGAAGCCATATGGCCGAGCAGTCTCAGGAAGCGCCTGGCGGAGACCAGGGGCTGGCTGCGAAAGCGGTCGGCTAGGTCCATGAGCCGTTGCGCCCTGTCGAGCGGTAGGTACGCTCGTGCCCGAGGAGTGTGCAGCCTTGCGCCGATGAACTCGAGATCCTGTGAGGGGAGCAAAGTGGACTTTGCGAAGTTTATGACAAAGCCCAAGTGCTGCAGCAGAGTCACCGTGCGGCGCGTGGCGTTGGCGACCTCCTGAGCGGATGCTGCTCTGATGAGCCAGTCGTCGAGGTACGGAAAGACAGAGGCCGTGAAGCCGGAGATGGGCCGCCACGACCGCGAGACATTTTGTGAAGACTCGCGGTGCGGAGGATAGGCCAAAGGGCAGTACTCTGTACTGGTAATGATTTCCTGCCACCACAAACCTTAGGTATTGGCGGTGGCTTGGGTGGATGAGGATGTGCGTGTAGGCATCCTTTAGATCCAAGGAGCATAGCCAATCTCCCTGCTGGAGGTAGGGCAGAAGGATTCCAAGGGTAAGCATTTTGAACTTCTCCCGCACAAGGAACTTGTTGAGGTTGCGCAAGTCCAGGATGGGTCTGAGGCCCCCTGTTCTCTTTGGTATCAGAAAATACCTTGAATAAAAGCCTTGACCTCTCAGGTGGTGGGGCACCGGTTCCACCGCCTGTTCCTGCAGAAGACCTGCTAACTCCTGAAGGAGCAACTCCCTGTGCAGAGGGGGGCGCGAAGGTTCTCCCGGAAAATAGGAGGGAGGGACCTGATGGAAGTGGAGAAGGTAGCCTTCTCGTACGACCTGAAGTACCCAGGCATCTGCGGTGATGCTGGACCACCTGTGGCCGAAGTGAACCAGCCGGCCTCCGGTGCTGGGAGGAACCAGCGGGGGGGGGAGAGGCTATGCTGAGCGAGTCAAAAACCCCCACCCTGCTGAGCAGGGGCTGGTGGTGCAGGCTTGGGGGCTTGCTGCCTACGGGACCCGTTACCCCGTCCCTTGGCCTGCTGGCCCTGTTGGGGAGCTGCAGGGGCCTGATAATGGGGGTACTGTTTGTAGGCAGCCGCCTTCCTCGGGTAAAAGGACTTTTTTCCCGAGCCCTTCTTTTTCTGGGAAGGGGCGGAGGTCTTCCTAGAAAGCCTGGTCCTGGTGAGAGTCTCAGTCTCAATTTGTGCAGCCTTTTCCGCCATGGGCTTGCCAAAGAGGTTTTCGCCTCGGCAGGGGACATCGACCAACTTGTCCTGTACCCAGGGCTCAAGATCCGACGACTGAAGCCAAGCCTGTCGGCGGGCACCGATGCCGGCTGCGGCCACTCTAGCCGAGGCCTCAAAGCCATCATAGGCTGCTCGGGACATGAACTTTGAGCATTCCCGAATGCCCGTGGACAAGGCTAGGAACCTCCGCAAGGGCTCCTCGGAGAGACCAGCGGAGAATCCGGCTAGCTCTTTAGCCAGATCCCGGAGATACATGCCCATGTAGAGCTGGTAAGTCTGGACACGACATGCGAGCATAGAGCCCTGGAAGCACTTCTTGCCAAGGCCATCCAGGTTACGGGCCTCCCTTCCAGGAGGCACCGAGGAGTGCATCTTCTGGCTCTTAAGACGATGCATGGCCGATTCCACTACCATGGAATGGTGTGGCAGCTGTGCCTTCTGAAAGCCAGGGCTCTTGCGGACCCGATAGATAGAATCGACCCGCTTGCTCAGGACCGGCGAGGAGGCCGGACTCTCCCACATGCGGAAGAGTAGTCGTTCCAGCATAGGAGGAACCGGCACAGTAAAGTGCTCCCTCGCGGGAGAGTCATACTGGAGGGCGTCGAGCTCCTCGGCTCGAGGCTCCTCCTCGGGATCCGCAGGGAAGGCCAAAGCCTTGGCCATATCCCTAACGAAGTCCGAGAACCGGGCATCCTCCGGGGGGGACTGCTTCCGAGGCTCGGACCCCGGTGAGTCCGATGGGACACACCGAGTCCGGAAAGAATCAGGTGACTCTTCCTCCTCAGACTCCCAGACCGACTCCGACGAGGACTCGGTGGGGTCGGCCCGGGCAGGGTGCGGCGCCAGCCGCCCCGACGTCGAGGGAGTCGGCGTCGGCGACCTCGGTCCCGAACGGGAGGCCGAGGGTGACCTCGACCGAGGATCGACTCGAGTTCTCATTGACTCGAGGATCAGCTCGGTCTCCGGGGTCGACTTGGACGTCGACGTCCCGGCGGTCGGGGCAGCGGCGCCAGCGAGGCCAGCGAGCAGTGCCCGCTGCTGGTCCATGAAGGCAGACAGTCTGCTCTCCAAGGCCGTCAACCTGAGTCCGAGCTCAGGTGACCCAGCAGCCCCCGACTCGGGCCCCGACGGCGTCGGGCCCGACGTCGGCTGTCGCGGAGGCGAGTCCAGAAGGACTACAGGACTTACCCGGGCAGGCATCACCGACTCCAGGCGAGGTCGCTTCGGGAGATGTTCCTTCTCCAAGGACCCGGGGCGGCTGTCGGGGCTATGCGACCTGGCCCTCGCGGAGCCAGGAGCGTCCACCGACGCCGCCCTTGCGGGTTTTTCCTTCCGACGATGGTCCCCGGAGGGAGAACCCCGGTCGGAGGAGCTCCGGCGACGGTCCGAGCTGGAGCCCTTTGACACGGAGGCCTCCGACGAGGTCCGGGTACGGCTGGGGTCAGCGAAGATTCTCTCGCGCTGATGCCGCCGACTTCTCAACGCCTTCGAGGACAGTTTGCTGCAGGGCCCACAGATCAGTTCCTCATGATCCGGGCCCAAGCAGCGGAGGCAAAAGTCGTGTGTGTCGGTTAGTGACATATTTCGGTCACACCGACCACACCGCTTAAAGCCACTGGCAGCCATCGGGGGAAAAAGGGCCCCTGCGAGGTCAAAGGACCGGGCTGCCAGGGAAAACGAAAATGAAAGCTGACTAAGTCAGAAAAACCGAAAAAACGCTAGAGGACTCGAGACCGGCGTCGCGAGTCCGGGCGGGAAAACGATCGGCGTCGAACCGAAAGAAAAAAGTATAAAATAAAGAGGAAAATCAACTTTTTCGCGGGGACAAGACGGGGACGTCTGCAGGGCTCCGCGGAAAAAAGAAGACTGGCTAAGATGGCACCCTCGGGCGGGAAGACGACCGCGCATGCGCGCTGCAATTCCCAAAGGCTTTCTTTGAAAGCTGGGGAAAATTGCTCCGCGAGGGCTCCGTCGGCGCCGACGTCACCCATAAGTGAGGACTGACTTCCTGCTTGGTCCTGGAGAATAGTTCCTACATTTTGTATATGGGAATGTTCCTCAAGGAAGTTACAGGAGATCTAGAGCTTATGAGCCCTCTCCTTCCTGCTGATGAGACAAGATTATCTTGCACTTATCAAACATGCTCAGGATGTTTCCAAATTCGTAAATCGTGCAGCTTTTGATTGTTTTGAGTGCATAAGCAGAACTTCTGCTATTGCCATAGGCGCACGTAGGATTGCCTGGCTCCCGGCATCTGACTTGGAACTTTGGGTACAGGACAAACTGGGGAATATTTCTTGCACAGGAGAGAATGTCTTTGGCAAAAATTGGCAAGAGAAAGCTAATGAGCTAGATGCTGATAATCTCACCTTGGATAGATTGTCTAAATCTACAGCTGATCCTACAAGGAAAAAGTCCTACAAAAAAACATTCTTCACTAGAAAGAAGAAGTTCTACCCATCCTATACCCAGCAAGGGCATCGTTCGGGTCAGTCTGCCCAAAAGGGTCAGCAACAACCTAAACAAAGAAAAGCAAAGACTGCTAAGCCTCAACCGGCTCAGCAGACTCAGCCTCCACAGGGGCTTTGACTTCCATCTAGAGAACTTTGTCTTCCTGGCCCTGAACGGGCCAGAGCCTTCCACCATTCCAGGAAGGTTATGTTATTTTGCCCCTAAATGGGGGCAGATAACAGCAGAAAGTTGGACTCTGTCCATTGTAAGAGAGGGATACAAGCTTCACTTCCTCAGCATGCTCCCTCCTACATGGTAAGACAGTTCAATTCTCAGACCTCTCTCAACTCCCAGTTAGATCACGAGGTCAGTCTGCTTCTTGCCCAAAGGGCAATAGAAGAAGTACCTATTCATCAACAAGGTGCAGGGTTCTATTCCCCCTTTTTCCTTATTCCAAAGAAAACAGGAGGGCACAGACCCATTTTGGACCTCAGAGAATTGAACAAATTCCTCTTCAAAGAGAAATTCAAAATGATTTCTCTGGGAACTCTACTGCCATACCTTCAGAGTCAGGACTGGCTTTGTTCTCTAGATTCTCATCCATCCAACTCACCGAAGGTTTCTTCGCTTTCTATTTCAAGGGAAGCACTACCAATACAGAGTTCTTCCTTTTGGCCTGGCCTCGGCACCAAAGGTGTTCACAAAATGCATGGCTGTGGTGGCAGCATTTCTCCGCACCCTAAAAATATTTGTCTTCCCTTACTTGGACGACTGGCTCATTCGAGCCCCATCAGAGCCAGAGGCCAGGTTTTCTCTATCTCGCACAATGCGTATCCTTCAATATTTGGGACTTGTCATAAACTTCCCAAAATCCAACCTAGCTCCCACTCAGTCTCTAGAGTTCATAGGAGAACTGCTGGATACCAGACAAGGGCCTATCTTCCACAGTCCCACTGCCTTCGCATTGTGCAATTATCTTCCCAAGCAATGCTAAAGTCTCACCTCACTGCTCGGGAAATGTTACAATAGCTAGGCCACATGGCATCCACCGTGCATGTGGTCCCTTATGCCCGCCTCCATATGAGGGCAGCCCAGTGGACTCTATCCACTCAGTGGACTCAGGCGTCAGGTTGCCTGTCAGAAAAAATAGCAACCTCAGATCGTCTTACTTTGTCTCTCCAATGGTGGCAGTCACCCCAGAATCTGTAGGTTGGGTCCCCTTTTCAGCAACCCCCACCCCAAGTAACTCTAACAACAGATGCCTCACAGGTGGGTTGGGGAGCCCATTTGCAAGGCCTCTCTACCCAGGGTTCCTGGACTCCACAGGAGACCGATCTACACATCAATCTCCTAGAGCTCAGAGCAATCTTTCTTGCTCTTCGAGTGTTTCACACCTAGCTCAACTACAAAACTGTCCTCATTCAAACGGACAACCAGGTAGCCATGTTCTATGTGAACAAGCAGGGCGGAACAGGCTTTCTGTCGCTCTGTAACGAAGCTTTGTGACTTTGGGCCCTCGCCAGAGAGCATCAGATTCATCTCCTTGCAGTGTATCTTCCAGGCATTCAAAACTCTTGGGCAGACAGACTCAGTCGAGTTCTGCTTCCACACGAATGGTCTCTCCATGCAGACCAGGTGGCCAAAATTTTCCAATTTTGGGGAACCCCGGACATAGACCTCTTTGCAAGTCCGCTGAATGCCAACTTCCCCGGTTCTGTTCCAGAATTCCGACTTAGGGTTGTCAGGCCAGGGATGCCTTCCTCCTCCAATGGGGTCAGGACTTTCTGTATGCCTTCCCACCCATTCCCCTAATTTCCAGAACTTTATTCAAGCTTCAGAGAGATACAGGCCATATGATTCTCACAGCCCCACATTGGCTACGACAAGTATGGTACCCTCTGCTCTTACATCTCTCTCAGGCTCCATCTCTGGAGTTGGGATCTGCTCCAGATCTCCTATCCCAGGAGGACAGGATGCTGTGGCATCCCAATCCCCAGTCTCTACATCTCAGGGCCTGGTTGCTGAAAGCCTAGAACTTCATGGTCTTAACCTTTCTCAGCAAGTAAAGGATATCCTTTATGCTTCCAGGAAACCATCCACAAGACGCTCTTATGCTTTCAAGTGGAAAAGGTTTACCATATGGTGTTCGCAGAACGGTCTTAATCCTCTTGCAATACCTCTGGAATCATTACTGGTATATCTCCTTCATTTGTCTAATGGAGGGCTTAAGAGATGTTCTGCCTGAAATCATATACCAGTGTAAATACAATGTAAATAGTTTCCCCCAGTTACTTCCAAGTTGATCTCTCTGTTTATTGTAAATACAACTCAAAGTGCCTGTGTTGTATAGTTGCTGTTAAATGTAAACCGCTCTGATCTAAAATAGAGCGGTATAGAAAAACTGTTAAATAAATAAATAAGACCAATTCAGTGAGAGTTCATTTGAGTGCTATTGCAGCTTCTCTCAAGCTTTCAAATGGGTAACCTATTTCCTCTCATCCTATCATAGCGAGATTTATGAGAGGCCTTCTTCTAACTAAGCCTCCCGTTAAGCCACCACCGATGGCATGGGATTTAAATCTGGTTCTTGGCCAGCTCATGAAGCCGCCTTTTGAATCATTAGCTACTACCTCTTTGAAATTCCTTTCCTGGAAGGTCGTCTTTCTTATTGCAATCACATCAGCACGTCGCATCAGTGAATTGCAAGCATTGGTGGCTGATCCTCCTTATACAAGGTTCCATCATGATAAGGTAGTCCTTAGGACTCATCTTCACTTTATGCCAAAGGTGGTTTCACCTTTTCATTTAAACCAACCAGTTTACCTTCCTGTTTTTTCCCCAAGGCCTCATGCCTCTAAAGCAGAAAGGAATCTTCATACTTTGGACTGTAAAAGAGCTTTGGCCTTTTACCTGCAAAGGACGCAGCAACATAGAAGGTCCTCACAACTCTTTGTTGCTTTTGATCCTAGTCATTTAGAACTTCCAGCCTCCAAAGTGACACTGTCCAACTGGATAGCACAGTGTATATCTTTTGCCTATCGGAGTAAGAACCTTCCTCTTGAAGGCCATGTCACAGCGCACAACGTGAGAGCCATGGCAGCCTCTATGGCTCATCTTCACTCTGTGTCTATCGACGACATCTGTCGAGCAGCTACTTGGGCCTCGGTTCATACCTTCACAGCCCCTTACTGCTTAGACAAGGACTCCCGCCGGGATGACTTGTTTGGTCAGGCTGTTCTTCAACACCTGTTCCATACTTAATCAACTCCTACCCACCATCCCTGGTAGGATGCCAGAGATCCATGGGGGGAAGTGGAGCCCTTTCAAAAGGGCACACTACTTCTGGGGTTTCTCCCTGGCATCTGTAGCTAGGGAGTCCCATATGTGAAGACTACATTCCTGCTTGTTCCTGGAGATAGCATAGTTACTCACCTGTAACAGGTGATCTCTGGGAACAGCAGGAATATAGTCTTCAGAACCCACCCACCTCCCCTAGGAGTTGTATCTCTCTCTCTCTCTTTGTCTCAGCTTTAACTCAACTGGAGAGAGACAGTTGGGAAAGGCGGGAAGGCAGCACGCAGGCGCTGTGGGATGCTCCCAAAAGCTTTCTAATTGGACGCTGGGGAGCGTTCCCACGCAGGCTCCGTCAGTACCTACAATACCCCATATGGGAAGACTAAATTCCTGCTGTTCCCGGAGATCACCTGTTACAGGTGAGTAAATATGCTTTCTATGGAATTGCCTGGGTCAGTGTCAAAGCAGGACATGCTAGGGAGATAAGGTTTCTAGATGAAATAAATGACGGCTTTCTGGGGCAGCTAGTTCATGAACAGACAAGAGGGGAAACACTAAGAGTGAACCATGAAGCAAAAGTTGTCCTTTATTTAGGGACCTTCATCCCCAACACGGCTGCATTTCAGCAGATGCCTTCGTCAAGGGGTAACCTCAAAATATAAAAATACAAAATAAAATATAAATCATAATACATAAATAAATCAAGTATACAATAAAAGTCATCAAAGCAAATCATATGTATATAAAGCGTAGTTACTCACCTGTAACAGGTGTTCTCCGGGGACAGCAGGAATCAGTCCTCACAAATGGGCGACGTCGACACCGACTGAGCCCGCACGGAGCAAATCCCCAGCTTTCAAAGAAAGCTTTTGGGAGTTGCTACCATGCATGCATGGTCCCCTTCCCGCCCAAAGGATCCATCTTGCTCAGTCAAATGACATAGCTAATGACGGCAAAAAAAAAACCAACCCAAACACTAAAGATAGGAGGACTGTAACTCCAGGGGGAGGGTTGTGAGAACTGATTCCTGCTGTCCCCGGAGAACACCTGTTACAGGTGAGTAACTACGCTTTCTCCGGGAACAAGCAGGAAGTCAGTCCTCAAATATGGGAGTCCCCAGCTACAGGCTACCATTAACCTATAGCCCAAAAAAAGCTCCCTCGTCAAGAGCCGCAAGCAGCCGCAATGAAAACCTCTGCGTCCAAGGAATTAGCACTCCGGTAGCCTGAACACAGAAGGGTCGGAGGGTAGGAGTTGCCTAGACCTCAAAAAGGTTACGGAGTACAGCCTGGCCAAAGGCACTGTCCCGTCGGGACTCCCTATCCAGGCAGTAATGGACTATGAAGTTATGAACTGAAGACCAGGTAGTGGCCCGGCAGATGTCTGCTAGAGAATGGAGCGCAGTTGAGCCACTGATGCTGCCATGGCCCTGACCTCGTGAGCTGTGACATGGCCCTCCAATGGAAGCCTCACTTCCTCATAGGCCCAGGCAATACAGTCCGCAACCCACGTGGACAGCGTACGCTTGGCCACAGCCTGCCACAGCTTACTGGGGTTGTACGAAACGAAAAGCTGAGATGCTTTCTGTTGACCTTGAGTACGTTGAATGTAGAATGATAAGGCCCATCTTTCAGTCCAGGGTATGGAGGGCCGCCTGAGCCCAACTGGCATGCGGTCTGGGAAAGAAAGTAGGGAGGACCACCTCTTGATTGAGGTGGAATGAGGACACCACCTTCTGAAGGAACTTGGGGTATGTGCGAAGCACCACCCTATTCTTGTAGAACCTGGTATAAGGCCTCTCCGCCATGAGGGCCTGAAGCTCGCTCACCCTTCGGGCGGAAGTGAGCGCGACAAGGAAAATCACCTTCCTGGAGAGATAGCGGAGATGACACGTAGCCATCGGTTCGAAAGGCGGCAGGGTGAGCCGTCCCAGCACTACATTGAGATCCCATTCAGTCGCTGGGGAGCGGACCGGGGGCTTAGATAGGGGTAGGCCCTTAAGGAAGCTAGACACAGTTGGGTGAGCCGAGAGGGGCTTCCCATCCACCTGATGGTGGTTCGCTGCTAGGGCAATGAGATGCACCCTGACGGAGTTGGACTTGAGCCCCGTGCTGGAGAGGCGGAGAAGGTATTGCAACACCATAACCATGGGGCAAAAAAAGGGGTCGGCCCCCCCCCGTGCCGCACACCAAAGCGCAAAACTGCACTACTTAAAGGCGTAAGCCCATCTGGTAGACGTTCTGCATGAAGCCAGCAAAACATCCTCCACATCCTTCGGAAGTAGGAGTAGAGCTAGTACCCTCTCTGCGGCCACGCCGTCAGCGAAAGGAAGCTGGGATTGGAGTGCAGGAGAGCGCCCCCCTCCTGGGAAAGGAGCTGCGGAGCTGTCCCCAGGGGGATGGGGGTCTCCACCGCTAGCTGCAGGAGGAGTGGGAACCATGGTTGCCGAGGCCACCGTGGGGCTATCAGAATGACTGAAGCTCTGTCACGAAGAATCTTGAACAAGGTCTTGACGATCAGAGGTGTCGGGGGAAATGCATACAGAAGACCCACCGACCATGAAATTAGAAAAGCATCGGCGGCCACCCTGGAAAGGTGTGGTTGCCTGGAACAGAAGCGGGGTAATTGGTGGTTGTCCAGGCTGGCAAACAGGTCCATCACCGGTTCCCCCCCGATCTGGAAAAGCCCGCAGACCACTTCTGGGTTCAGCTGCCAATCGTGCGGCTGGAGCAACCTGCTGAGTCTGTCGGCCAGCCAGTTGTCCTGGCCCGGCAGGTACACTGCCCTGAGGAGAATGTCCTGTCGGACTGCGAACAAGCACAAGTCCAGGGCTTCCCAACAGAGGGCGCGGGACCCCGTGCCCCCTTGCTTGTTCACAAAGAACATGGCGACCTGGTTGTCCATTTGGGGACCGCCGGAATGCCTTTAGGGCGAGATGGATTGCACGCAATTCCAACAGGTTGATCTGTTGGGCACTCTCGCCAGGGGACCAAACGCCCTGGGTGCAGTACCCCTGGCAGTGGGCTCCCCAGCCCAGCAGGGAGGCATCTGTGGTGAGGACCCTTGAGTGATGAAGGGCCTGAAAAGACATCCCCGCTTACAAATGACGGGGCAAGAGCTACCAGGTCAGGGACTGTGCCAGGTGCCTTTGACTCTGTCCTGAAGATGCCCCGTGGCCTGGGACCACGGGTCCCTGAGACACCACTGTGCAATTCGCATGTGGAAGCGGGCATCTGGCACGACATGGACCGTGGAGGCCATGTGCCCGAGGAGGCGCAACAGGTGTCTTGCTGGCACCAAGGGACAGTGCTGTACGTCTTTGGCCAGAGGCATGAGCCTGTCTACCCTGTCTGCAGGTAGGAAGGCCTTGGAGTGAAGGGTATTGATCCTTGCCCCAATAAATTCCAGCTCATGAGTCGTGTGAAGGCTGGACTTTGGATAGTTGATAACGAAACCCAAGTGCTGAAAGACCTGGATAGTGCCTGCCGTGGCCTGCTGCGCCTCGGGGGCCGTGGTGCCCCTGATGAGCCAGTCATCGAGATAGGGGAAGACAAAGATCCCCTGAAGCCTGAGAAAGGTGGCGACCACCGCTAGGCACTTTGTGAATACCCTTGGGGCCGAGGCGAGGCCGAGGGGAAGCACCCTGTACTGAAAATGATGGCCCCCCCACTGCAAAGCATAGGTATTGCCTGTGGTTCAGGTGGATTAGTATTTGTGTATAAGCATCCTTAAGGTCGAAGAAGCATAGCCAGTCTCCCTGGCGGAGGTAAGGCAGCAATGTTCCAAGGGAGAGCATCTTGAACTTCTCCCTCACCAGGAATCTGTTGAGGTTGCGCAGGTCGAGGATGGTCCTTAGGCCCCCTGTCCTCTTTGGCATGAGGAAGTACCTGGAGTAGAACCCCTTGCCCTTGAGATGGTGGGGCACCGGTTCCACTGCTCGGTCCTCGAGAAGACCTACCAACTCCTTCAAAATAAGGTCCCGGTGAAGGGGAGGCCGGAGGGGCTCTCCGGGGAAATAATGCGGAGGCACTTCGGCTAGGCAGAGGAGGTAACCCTCCTTGATCACCTGTAATGCCCATGCATCGGTGGTGATAGCTCCCCACCTGTGGGCGTACAGGGTGAGCCAACCTCCTGTGGGCTGCCAAGCCTCAAATAGGAGAGGGGCCATGCTGCAGGAGTCAAAAGCTCCCCCCTCTCCCCCCGGACTGGGCTGGAGCCAAAGCCTGGGGCTTGGGAGCCTTCTGCTTACGCGGGCCATGCCTTTGTCCCTTGGCCTACTGCCCCTGCTGGGGAGGCCTGATAAGGGGGGGTAGTTTCGGTAAGCAGTGGACTTCCTCGGGTAGAAGGGCTTTTTACCAGAGCCCTTCTTTGAGAGCCTAGTCTTCATCATGAACTCAGTCTCCAGTTTGGCGGCTTTGTCAGTCATGGGTTTGCTGAAGAGGTTCTCCCCTCGGCATGGGACATTGACCAACTTGTACCCATTGCTTGAGGTCTGAGGACTGTAGCCAGGCTTGGCAGTGTGCACCGATGCCCACCGCGGCTACCCTAGCCGCTGACTCAAATCCGTCTTAGGCCGCCCGAGACTTGAACTTGGAGCATTCACCGATGGCTCTGGATAGGCCCTTAAAGTGCTGCAAAGGCTCCCCGGAGAGACCAGCCGAGAACCCGGCGATCTCCTTCGCCAGGTCCCTCAGGTACATGCCCATGTACAGCTGGTAGGCCTGCATCCGACAATTCAGCATTGCGCCCTGGTAACATTTCCTGACGAGAGCACCCAAGGTGCAGGCCTCCCTGACAGGTGGCACCAAGGAGTGCGTCTTCTGACTTTTTAGTCGATGCACGGCCGATTCCACCACCATGGAATTGTGCAGCAGTTGTAACTATTGAAACCCAGAGCTCTGGCGGACCCGATACATCGAGTCCAGCCGCTTGCTGATCTTCAGCGTCGACGCCAGTGTCTCCCACATGCAGAGCATAAGGCGTTCCAGGATAGGAGGGATGGGCACTGTGAGGGTCTCCCGAGGAGAGGCCTCGTATTGGAGGATCTCATCTGCTCGAGGATCCTCCTCGGACTCTGTTGGGAAAGCCAAGGCCTTGGACATGTCTCAAACTAAGTCCCAAAAGCCCATGTCCTCCGGAGGGGACCTTCTCCAAAGCTCCGATACTGGGGAATCAGACGGGACATCTCGGTGAAGGTGAGTGTCTAGTGACTCCTCATCTTCGGACTCCCAAGCGGAGGCCTCCGAGGAAGATGGGTGGCATTCCTCGGGCCCCAGTGCCATCCACTCGCTGGCTTGCCAGCGACGACCTTGGTCCCGAGGAACGGGAGACCGAGCAGGACCACAGCCGAGGATCTACTCGACTTGGAGCACCCAGTGGTCTGGATGGAGGAACCAGACGTGCCGGATACTAGCGCCCGCTGCTGCTTCAGGAAGGCAGTGATCCTGTGTTCCAAGGACGCCATCCTGGACATCAGTTCTGGAGGTTATGCAGCATCCGGCTCGGGCACCGATGTACTCGGGCCTGCAGCCGGTTCTGCTGGAGGGGGAGTCCTCGACTAGGATAGGATGCACTTGCCAGGGCCAGGTCCTTCCGGGGAAGCTCCTTTTCTGATGCCTTGGGACAGCGCTTGGGGCTCTGCGACCAGCCCCGCGAAGGACCTGGCCATTCTGAACCATCCAGAGACGCAGCTATCAAGGATTTTTTCCTTCTTTTCAGTTCCCTCGAGGAGGACCCCCCTCTCTGAGGTCCCTCGACGACGCTCGGGTTCAGAGTGCTCTTCCCGAGGCATGGAGGCCTCAGACGAGTTACTGGCTCTTGGAGGCATGGGGGACTCAGGAAAAATTTTTCCATGCTGCTACTGGCGGCTTCTCAAGGCCTTCAAGGACATCTTTTTGCAGAGGCCACAGACCGCCGGGTCATGGTCTGGGCCGAGGCACTGGAGGCAGCAGTCGTGCATATCAGTGAGGGACATAATCTTCTCGCACCTATCACACGTTTTGAACCCACTGGTAGCCATGGGGGGGGGAAAAAGGATCCCAGCGAGGTCGAAGACCCTTCGAGCTGCTAGCGAGGGAAAAACAAGGGCAGACACACCCAAAAGGAAATATCGAAAAGAGGGCCGACCTGATATCGGGGTACCAGGGTCAGGCGGGAAAAGGTACCGGTGCTAAACCAGAAAGAAAAAACAAAAAACAAAAACAGCCAAAAGGCAAGAAGAAAATTCAACTTTTTCCGGGACAGGGAGAGACTACTTCCGATGGGCTCTGTGGAAAAAAGGAGACTGAGCAAGATGGCTCCATTGGGCGGGAACAAGACCACGCATGCGTGGTAGCAACTCCCAAAAGCTTTATTTGAAAGCTGAGGATTTGCTCCACTTGGGCTCAGTCGGCGTCGACATCACCCATATGTGAGGACTGACTTCCTGCTCGTTCCCGGAGAATAAAAAATGTCACTGTAAAATAGTAAATGACTAAAATAATGATACAAATGCCTATTTGTGCAATTTTTAAACACAAGCACTAATAAGGAAACAAACAAAATTATCCCTTACAATAGACTTTAAAAATGAAAATTTCACCCAAAATATAAGAGGTTAAAATTGTATGTATAAAAAAGACAGACTAATCTGATATATTTTTTGAAGGGGTGAATAAACAGGTAAACAATGGTGAGCTAGTTGTTATAGTGTATCTGCATTTTCAGAAAGCCTTTGACAAGGTTCCTCATGAGAGACTCTTGACGAAATTAAAAAGTTATGTGATTGGACGCAGTGTAGTATTGTGGATCAAGAAATGGTTAAAAGAAAGAAAGCAGAGGGTAGGACTAAACGGCCAATTTTTCCAATGGAGAAAGGTGAATAGTGGAGTACCCCAGGGATCTGTGCTGGGCCCGCTGCTTTTTAACATATTCATAAACGACCTGGAAATAGGAACAACAAGCTAGGTGATCAAATCTGCAGATGACATAAAATTATTCAAAGTTGTTAAAACACAAGAGGATTGTGAAAAATTTAAAGAGGACCTTGATAAATTGGAAGACAGTGTCCAAATGGCAGATGAAATTTAATGTGGATAAGTACAAAGTTATGCACCTAGGAAAGAACAACCCCAATTACAGTTACCTGATGCAAGGTACCACCTTAGAAACCAAACCCAGGAAAAAGATTTTGGCGTCATCATGGATAATACATTGAAACCTTCCACTCAGTGTGCAGCGGCGGCCATGAGAGCAAATATAATGCTGGGTATCATAAGGAAAGTAATGGAGAACAAAACAAAGGATATTATAATACCTCTGTATAGTTTTTCCTTGGAGCAACGATACCTCGAATATTGTATGCAATTCTGGTCGCCATATCTTAAAAAGGATATAGCAGAATTAGAAAAGGTCAGAGAAGAGCCACCAAAATGGTAAAGGGGATGGAAGGACACTCCTATGAGGAGAGGCTTAAAAGGTTAGGGCTCTTTAAGCTGGAAAAGAGACGGCTGAGGGGAGATATGATAGAAGTCTATAAATTAATGAATGGAGTGCAACGGGTAAAAGTAGATCGGTTGTTTACGCCATCAAAAAAATAGAAAGACTAGGGGACATTCCATGAAAGTACAATGTAAGTAACCCATTTAAGACCAATAAGAGAAAATATTTTTTTACTCAAAGAGTAATCAAACTCCAGAATTCATTAGCAGAGGGTGTAGTAAAGGCTGTTAGTGTAGCTACGTTTAAAGAAAGGTTTGGACAAGTTCCTGGAGGAAAGGTCCATAAACATTATTAAAAAGAACCTGAGAAATCCACTGCTTGCCGCAGGATGAGCATTGTGGAAGCTGTGTGCCTTTTTGGGAACCTGCCAGGTGCTTGTGACTTGGACTGGCCGCTGTTGGAAACAGGACACTGGGCTTGATGGACCTCGGTCTGACCCAGTCTGGCTTTTCTTATGTTCTTAATGACCCTCCCCTAAGGTCTGCAGCTCCGAGTGAATGCAAATTTGAATCAAATCGTAGGGCGACAATGAATGAGAGTAGCTGGGCCGTATCTGAGAGTGAGAAACAGCTTGTGAGCAACAGGCCATACCTGGAGGAGGTCGTCCATCATTTATGTTAAATGCTGTAGCAAAGATACCAAAAGGGAATGCACCAATTCCAAAGGACATCTGAAAACCTCCATCGCCAAAGCCAAAGCCCTGGAAACCCTGTGAGGGAGGAAGAGAAGGAACACAGGAGGAGGAGAGAAAAAACAAAACAAGAGCTCAGAAGCTTCCACAGGACACTCAAGAGAGTTTTCATCATTTCCAATCTATATTTGTAACAGTCTTGAGGAGACACAATGGTGATTCTGTGACTGGACTGCATAATCCCACCTGCACACACACACTCAAGCCCTCCCCTTGTCCTGTGCACAATCCATTCAAGTATGCACTGGGACCTGCATGCACACCCCACTCCAGATGCCTAAACCAGCACCTCCCCACCGACGCGCATACCCTTCAGTTCACTGTACCCCACTTATATATGCACTGGGACCTGCATGCACTCCCCACTCCGAGCCCTAACCCAGCACCTCCCCACCGATGCACATACCCTTCAGTTCACTGTACCCCACTTATGTATGCACTCGGACCTGCCTGCACTCCCCACTCCAGAGCCCTAACCCAGCACCTCCCCACCGACGCGCATACCCTTCAGTTCACTGTACCCCACTTATGTATGACTCGGACCAGCATGCACACCCCACTCCAGAGCCCTAACCCAGCACCTCCCCACCGACGCGCATACCCTTCAGTTCACTGTACCCCACTTATATATGCACTGGGACCTGCATGCACTCCCCACTCCGAGCCCTAACCCAGCACCTCCCCACCGACGCACATACCCTTCAGTTCACTGTACCCCACTTATGTATGCACTCGGACCTGCCTGCACTCCCCACTCCAGAGCCCTAACCCAGCACCTCCCCACCGACGCGCATACCCTTCAGTTCACTGTACCCCACTTATGACTTGGACCAGCATGCACACCCCACTCCAGAGCCCTAACCCAGCACCTCCCCACCGACGCACATACCCTTCAGTTCACTGTACCCCACTTATGTATGACTCGGACCAGCATGCACACCCCACTCCGAGCCGTAACCCAGCACCTCCCCACCGACGCACATACCCTTCAGTTCACTGTACCCCACTTATGTATGACTCGGGCCTGCCTGCACACCCCACTCCACAGCCCTAACCCAGCACCTCCCCAACAGCGCACATATTTATTTATTTATTTATTTAACATCTCTTATATACCGCGCTATTAAAATCAGCGCAGTGTACATCGAACAAAATATACTGCAATGTGTACAGGTAACATCGAGTTTACAGAGAACAAGGGAATATAAAACATGGAATAACAGGGATAACTATGTACAATAAACAATATACTATTTATATGCTTTAATTATGTACCATATTTAAACTCGAGTGAATATTGAACATGTATTCATGGGTAGGGCAGGGGCTGGGACAGGCGGTAGCTCGCCTCGTGGCGGACCGCCAGCTCGATACCCTTCATAACCCAGCACCTCCCCACCGACGCGCATACCCTTCAGTTCACTGTACCCCACTTACGTATGACTCGGACCAGCATGCACACCCCACTCCACAGCCCTAACCCAGCACCTCCCCACCGACGCGCACACCCTTCAGTTCACTGTACCCCACTTACGTATGACTCGGACCAGCATGCACACCCCACTCCACAGCCCTAACCCAGCACCTCCCCACCGACGCGCACACCCTTCAGTTCACTGTACCCCACTTACGTATGACTCGGACCAGCATGCACACCCCACTCCAGAACCCTAACCCAGCTCCTCCCCACCGACGCACATACCCTTCAGTTCACTGTACCCCACTTATGTATGCACTCGGACCTGCCTGCACTCCCCACTCCAGAGACCTAACCCAGCACCTCCCCACCGATGCGCACACCCTTCAGTTCACTGTACCCCACTTATGTATGCACTGGAACCTGCATGCACTCCCCACTCCACAGCCCTAACCCAGCACCTCCCCACCGACGCATATACCCTTCAATTCACTGTACCCCACTTATGTATGCACTGGGACCTGCCTGCACTCCCCACTCCACAGCCCTAACCCAGCACCTCCCCACCAGCGCACATACCCTTCAGTTCACTGTACCCCACTTATGTATGCACTCGGACCTGCATGTACATGTCTTGAAGGACTAGAAAGGGGTACTGTTAATTCTGGAGAGAAATCTGCAACTGTGAGTATATACTTCTGGTAATTTTCTAAAAAGAATTCTTTGTATTAAAGCTACTTAATCTGTGAACCCACTGTTTTTTTGTTGGATCAGTTAGGGCCTAGTAGCAGCAATTAAAGTTTGAATTTAAAACACAGAGCAGAGCTTTCTGGTTACATTTCATACCCAGCAGAGAGCTTATAGTTTAAATTTAATAGTCACTCAGGGCCAAGTAACAGCAAAGTACTTTTAGTTTAAATTTAACACACAGAAGAGAGCTTGCTGGTTAAATTTAGTACCCAGCAGAGAGCTTGTAGTTTAAATTTCATAAGAAGTTATAGACATCTTTATAGACATTGCGGCAGCCTTTGACTCTGTACACCATGGTCTGCTAGTAGAACGACTAAAAGAAAAGGGCATAAGTGGCGTCGCCCTCGATTGGTGCAGATCGTACCTTGATGGCAGATGGCAGCATGTAAAATCAGGTTCAAGATCTTCCGAACCCTTCCATCAGCGACAAGGCGTCCCCCAAGGGTCCTCCCTCATCTCTATTATTTAATATTTACATGCAACCTATTTTCAACATTATCGAATCATTCAAGGTCAACTGTCTAATTTATGCTGATGACATCCTCCTATTCATGCCATTTTCCACAGAACAAATGGACCTTTCGCCACTGATTGAATGCTTCAACACAGTCTCCGAATGGCTTCTGTCACAAAACCTCAGGATTCAACACAAAAAGTCTGAGGTGCTATTCATCACCAGAGACCAGAATTTCTGCCCTCCACCTCATATAAAGGTTAAAGAAGCTGAGCTCCAAACCAAATCAGCAATTCGGTACTTAGGGGTCACCCTCGATCAACGACTAGATATGAAAACCCATATATCCAACATAGTCAGAGCCGTATATTTCAAAATTCGGTCACTCAGACACCTGCAATCCCTTCTAAGCCCTGAAGACTTCCGGACAATATACCAAGTCCTTATCTTGCCACACTTTGACTTTGCCAACGCTATTCTCCAAGGTCTCCCTCAATCATCTCTAAATCCGTTGCAACTTGCCATGAATGCCGCAGCTAGAATCTTAGTAGGAGCAGCAAGATGCGACCATATAACGCCTATCCTAATACAACTTCATTGGCTCCCCGTACAAGGAAGGCTTACTTTCAAATCTTTGTTACTCACCTTCAAATCCATCCATGGCATCACCTCCCCCTCATTAACCAACATCATCCAGCCCGCTCCTCCCAACAGAACAAGGAGAACCCCATCTACAAATGCGCTAGTAATCCCAAAGGCTTCAACAAAGTACACAACCGCAACATCTAACAGGGCATTCAGTATCTATGCCCCAAAATGTTGGAACGCATTACCTCCAGGCATCCGTGCGATTACTGACTTAACACAATTCAGAAAGGCTCTCAAATCCCATTTATTTACTCAACACTACCAGATTAACCCTACCCCTACATAAGTGCCTCTCCCTCACCCCCTCAAGTTAACATATCAACTCTATTGTACACATGTTCACACTGATTTCCCAATACTCGATCTCATTGTACATATGTAAGTAGTTTAGTTTGCATACCCCGTTTATCCAAGTTATTACTCCTGTTCTATGTAAAGCAAAAGCATGTTATCCAAGTTGTTTTCTCCTGTTCTATGTGAAGCCAAACAGTTTGTTATGGTCATTTTGTTGTATGTAAACCGCGCTGACAATAGTGCGGTATATAAGAAATTGTAATAAATAAATAAATAAATAATAAGTTAGAGCCTAGCAGCAGCTAAGAGCTATAATTTAAATCAAATCAGAATTTAGCTTACCTCAGCAGCACAAGACAGGGTACTGTGTAGCAGCCCTCTTTTAATAAGTGTTATTTCCCTCCCTCCCTCCCCACACCCACCCTCCCCTGGGATAATCATAGCTTTATAGGTACTTACACATCTTAAAAGACAGGAGGTGCTTTCAGGTGAAGCTCGTTACCCAAATCAGTCATACACTAAGGACCTGAGATTAATTAAGCTTCAGGTGAACAAGGTATATTAAACGTATTAGGTACAGATTTATTGGTATAAATACCCATAGCAACCCCTAGTAAGTAAGAACTTAAAGATCTAGACACAAACTTAAAACTAAGATGCAGACAGCAGTCCAGCAGCGGGATGGGGGCTTTCCAGTCTTTTGCATTGAGTGTCACATGTATGATTTTCTCCCAGTTGGTGAGAGGTCTTACGTGTGCACTAGGTGCAAGGAGCTCTTTTCTCTCAGGGAACAAGTCTGTTCTCTAGAGGCTAAAGTAGCAGACTTGGAAAACATAAGACAGACAGCTAGGTACACAGACGAGACCTACAGGGATATAGTCCTGAAGTCCCACCTCCATTCTGGCAGCACCCCTGTTGCCATGGAGGAGAGAGGTCACGTGACAGGAGAGCATCACCCTGGTGTGGCAGGAAGTGATCCTGTAACTAGGACCTGTCCTCCAGGTGATGTAAAACACTCTCGCACTGAGGAAGTTTCTCCAGGGCCAGGTGCCCATGAGGGAAGGGTTAGGACAGCCGTTATAGTTGGTGATTTGATCATTAGGCATGTAGATAGCTGGGTTGCTGGTGGACGTGAGGATTGCCTGGTAACATGCCTGCCTGGTGCGAAGGTAGCGGACCTCACGCGCCACCTAGATAAGGTCTTAGATAGTGCTGGGGAGGAGTCTGCTGCCTTGGTACATGTCGGTACCAATGACATAGGAAAATGTGGTAGGGAGGTTCTGGAGGCAAAATTTAGGCTTTTAGGTAGGAAGTTGAAATCCAGAACTTCCAGGGTAGCATTCTCCGAAATGCTTCCTGTTCCACGCGCAGGACCCAAAAGGCAGGCAGAGCTCCGGAGTCTCAATGCGTGGATGAGACAATGGTGCAGAGATGAGGGTTTTGGATTTGTTAGGAACTGGGGAACATTCTGGGGAAAGGAGGGGCTCTTCCGAAGGGATGGGCTTCACCTTAACCGGGATGGAACCAGGCTGCTGGCATTAACCTTTAAAAAGGAGATAGAGCAGCTTTTAAACTAGATATTAGGGGAAAGCCGACAGTCGCCCAAGAGCGGATGGTTCGGAAGAATGTATCCTTGAAGGATACTACCAAAAGCAGAGAGGTTCCATAAAAGAGTAAAGTAGCCCAAATGCCCTCAAGTATGGAGCAGACAGAGCTTAAAGATCTCAATTTACCCATGTCTAACAATAGCCAAATTAACATGAATAAAATATATTCTCTAAAATGCTTGTATGCAAATGCTAGAAGTCTAAAGAATAAGATGGGGGAGTTAGAATATATAGCACTAAATGAAAGGTTAGATATGATTGGAATATCAGAGACATGGTGGAAAGAGGACAACCAGTGGGACACTGTGATACCTGGGTACAAACTATATCGTAATGACAGAGCTGATCAAATTGGTGGAGGGGTTGCGCTCTATGTTAGAGAGGGCATTGACTCAGAAAGGATTAAAGTTTTGCAGGAAACGAAATCTGCTGTAGAATCTATATGGATTGAAATTCCATATAAAAGGGGGAAGGCGATGGCAGTGGGGGTGTACTATCAAGCACCTGGCCAGAATGACCAAATGGATGATGAAATGCTTCAAGAAATCAAGGAAGCTAACAAAAGTTACAGCGCAGTAATAATAATGGGTGATTTCAATTACCCCGGTATCGACTGGGTCAGTGTCACGTCAGGACATGCTAGGGAGATAAAGTTCCTAGATGAAATAAATGATCGCTTCTTGGAGCAGCTGGTTCATGAACCGACCAGAGGGGAAGCCATATTAGACCTAGTCCTTAGTGGAACACCAGATCTAGTGCAAGAGATAAGGGTGTTGGGGCCACTTGGCAATAGTGATCATAGCATGATCGCCTTTGATTTAATTAGTGGAGGAGGGATAGTAAGGAAATCCACAGTACTACCTTTTAGCTTTCGAAAGGGAGACTATGATAAAATGAGGAAAACAGTTAAGAAAAAACTAAAAGGAGCAGTTGTGAAGGTTAAAGACGTACATCAAGCTTGGGTGTTGTTGAAAAATACTATCTTGGAAGCCCAGACCAGCTGTATTCCACGCTTTAAGAAAAGTGGACGGAAGTCCAAAAAACTGCCAGCATGGTTTAAAGGTGAGGTCAGAGAGGCTGTTGTTGCCAAAAAAGCATCTTTCAGGAAATGGAAAAAAGAGCCAAACGACGAAACCTGGAAACAGCACAAGCACTGGCAAGTCAAATGCAAGGCATTGATAAGGCAGGCAAAGAGAGAATTTGAGAAGAAGCTTGCTGCGGAAGCAAAAACGCGAAATAAAGACCTTTTCAAGTACATTCGTAGCAAAAAATCTGTGAGTCAATTGGTCCATTAGATGATAAAGGGGTTAAAGGAGCACTAAGAGGCGACAAGGCGATAGCGGAGAGACTGAATGAATTCTTTGCTTCGGTCTTTACTGAGGAAGATGTAGGGATGTTACCCATGACTGAAGTGGTATTTAAAGGTGCGGAAGAATTGAAGGAAATATCGATACATCGGGAAGATGTCTTACAACTATTAGATAAACTAAAGAGTAGCAAATCACCTGGGCCGGATGGTATACATCCAAGGGTGTTGAAAGAACTGAAATATGAGATTGCAGACCTGCTATCAGTAATCTGTGAACTATCATTAAAATCATCTCTAATACCTGAAGATTGGAGGATCGCCAATGTAACACCAATTTTTAAAAAGGGTTCCAGGGGTGATCCGGGAAACTACAGACCGGTGAGCCTGACGTCAGTACCAGGAAAAATGGTAGAAACCATCATAAAGAATAAAATTACTCAGCATGTAGATAGTCACAACCTAATGGGAGACAGCCAACATAGCTTTAGACAAGGAAGATCTTGTCTTACTAATCTGTTATGTTTTTTTGAAGGAGTGAATAAACAGGTGGACAAAGGTGAGTCAGTTGATATTGTGTATCTGGACTTTCAGAAAGCCTTTGACAAGGTCCCTCATCAGAGACTTTTGGCAAAACTAAAGAGTCATGGGATAGCAGGCAGTGTACTATTGTGGATCAGGAACTGGTTAGAGGATAGAAGGCAGAGGGTAGGGCTAAATGGCCAATTTTCCCAATGGAGAAAGGTGAATAGTAGTGTACCCCAGGGATCTGTGCTGGGTCCGCTGCTTTTTGACATATTCATAAATGACCTGGAAAGTGGAATAACGAGTGAGGTTATCAAATTTGCAGATGACACAAAACTATTTAAAGTTGTTAAAACCCAAGAGGATTGTGAAAAATTGCAAGAGGATCTTGATTTTAATTTAATTTAATTTTAATTTAATTAACAGATTTTTTATATACCGCTCCTTCCATTGATCAGGTGCGGTTTCCATATAACAACAACAAACAGGGCGAGCTGTTTTTACATATAACAATTTGTAGCTAGGTAATTACAGTTAACAATTAGTGAACTATGTACAATTGAACAGAATTTATTTATTTATTTATTTATTTAACAGGTTTTCTATACCGCCTTTTCCTTAAATCAAAGCGGTTACCAGACACAAGAAGGGAGAACAGAGACAGGGGGGCATACACTGACTAAACTAAAGAGTGAAGGTAAAATTGGGATACGCAACATCAAGGAACCGTTACAGTAAAACAAGTTATATGCAGGCTATAATAATAGAGACTGTTAGATGTCTGTGCCATAGTACTCAGTGAAGAGTACAAATTTCAGTTGTTTTCTGAATTAAACTATATACATAGTTTTTTGTTTTTCATATTTCTTAATCACTTTGTCTTAGGGCTACAGCACTTCATTCCTTTGTTGAAAAATGTATTACCTGGGGTAGGATTATCCTTTATCTAGCTGAGAGGTGAGAGATGAGCTGGTCATAGATCCATAATGCTTTGTAAGTAAGTGTGTTTTGAGTTTTTTTCTGAACTCCATTATATCAGGTAATTGTCTTAATTCTATTGGGATTGTGTTCCACAAGATGGGGATGGGGGCTGCGTGGGAGAAGGCTTTCTTGTTTGTGGATTTATTGGCCCTAATGAATTCTTTTGGTGGGGTTAATTTATTTAACTGGTCTCTCCTTTGGAGATTATGGGTAGGTTCTATTTTGATGAGGTTATTTATGGACAGGGGTGCTGTTTTAATTATGGCTTTGTAGGTGGTTAAGATAGTTTTGTATTCTATACGGCTTTGAATCGGGAGCCAGTGTAAATATTCTAAAATCGGGGTTATGTGTTGGAAAGGTGGGGCCTTCGTAATGGTCCTTGCTGCTGCGTTTTGTGCTAATTGAAGTTTTTTTAAGGCTTCCTTAGTTACACCAAGTAGAATTTGATTTGCGAAGTCAAAATGTGGGGTTATGATTGCTTGTATGACTCGTTGAAAATCCGGTAAGTGCATCAGGGGGCTGAGTTGCTTTAATATTTTCAGTTTATAGTAAACTTTTTTTGTTATATTTCTTACATGTGTGTCCATGCTGAGGTGTTTGTCCAGTATAACACCTAAGTAGCGTATTTCAGATTTTAGTATGATATCATTATTTTGCAATGTGATATGTGAGGGGGGAATGAATGTTGTGCATTTGGTTACTATTAGAGCTTCTGTTTTTGAGTGATTGATGTACAGATTGTTTTCATTTAGCCAGATGTTGATTTCAGTGAGGCAGTCGTTAATGAGTTGTATGGGTATGTTTGGAATTTTGAAAGGGACATACATCATAATGTCGTCCGCATACAGGTGATAGTGGACATTGAATTTTTTAAAGATTTTGCAGATGTGTTTTAAGTATATATTAAATAGTAACGCTGACAGTGCTGAACCTTGTGGGAGGCCTAGTTCTTGTTTGTATGTTTTTGATGTGAGATTTCCGATTTGTACTGTTTGAGTTCGGTCTCTTAGATAAGAAATAAACCATTTTAGAACAGTAGATTTTATACCTATTTGTTTAAGTTTATTAATCATTGTTGAATGGTGAACGCTGTCGAAGGCTGCGGAAACATCAATGAATATGAGTAAGAATGCTTGTTTTGATTTGTCTATTCCCCTCACTAGTGTATCGAGTAGAACTGTTAGGAGTGATTCTACTCCGTGTCTGGGGCGAAACCCGTACTGCTGGTCATCAAGTGGGGCTGAACTATCAATGTACTCGTGTTTGAATTTGTACGGCTTTTTCAATTAATTTGGCCATAAACGGAATACTCGATATGGGTCTGTAGGATTTAGGTGATGATTTGTCAAGGGTAGTGTTTTTTAGGATTGGACGGATCTGTGCGTGTTTTAGTGTAGAGGGTAGGTATCCGTTTTTTAGGGAAAGGTTTATTATTGGGAGGATGAACTGAGAGAGTACAGGTAGAGAGTTCTTCATCCAGGTTACTGGACAAGGGTCAAGTAGTGAGGTTGTAGTATTAATGTTTGTGATGATGGACTTGAGCTCAACCTTGGTTAAGGGTTGAAATACAGACCATTCGTCTGTGTTAAGTATTTGAGAAATATCTGCTGGTTTAGGTAGTAGGGGATGAGACATTGTTTTGTTCATGTAGTAATTTGCCAGTGTCTGTGGGGTAATGTCTGTGATTTCGTTGCTGGAGTTGTAAATGTTATTTGTCAGTTTTTGGACTATTGAGAAAAGTTCTCTAGGTCTATTTATTGCGTTTAAGATGGAGGCGTGGTAATTTTTCTTGGCATTGTTTATTGCGTCTTTATACTTGTTAAGGAGCGTGAGGTATGAATCTTTTGTAATTGCGTTTTTATTTTTCCTCAATTTATATTCGGCTTTTCGATAAATTGGAAGACTGGGCATCAAAATAGCAGATGAAATTTAATGTGGACAAGTGCAAGGTTATGCACCTAGGGAAGAACAACCCAAACTATGGTTACACAATGCAAGGTTCCACATTAGGAACCACCACCCAGGAAAAAGATTTAGGCGTCATTGTGGATACCATGTTGAAAACCCTCGGCCCAGTGTGCAGTGGCGGCCAAGAGAGCAAATAGAATGCTAGGTATGATAAGGAAAGGAATGGAAAATAAAACAAAAGATATTATAATGCCTCTATATCGTTCCATGGTGAGACCGCACCTTGAATATTGTGTGCAATTCTGGTCGCCGTATCTTAAAAAGGATATGGCGATTTCAGAAAAGGTACAGAGAAGAGCCACCAAAATGGTAAAGGGGATGGAAGGATACTCCTATGAAGAGAGGCTAAAAAGGTTAGGGCTCTTTAACCTGGAAAAGAGACGGCTGAGGGGAGATATGATAGAAGTCTATAAATTAATGAACGGAGTGGAACGGGTAAACGTAAATCGATTGTTTACCTTATCAGAATATAGAAAGACTAGGGGACATGCAATGAAGCTACAGGGTAAACTATTTAAGACTAATAAAAGAAAATATCTTTTCACTCAACGTGTAATCAAACTCTGGAATTTGTTACCGGAGGATGTAGTAAAGGCTGTTAGTGTAGCTGGGTTTAAAAAAGGTTTGGACAAGTTCCTGGAGGAAAGGTCCATAAACCATTATTAAGAAGTGACCGAAGATATCAATGCTTGATCCAGTACAAGCATTGTGGAACTTGTGTCTCTTGGGGAAACTGCTAGGTACATATGACCTAGATTGGCCACTGTTGGAAACAGAATACTGGGCTTGATGGACCTTGGTCTGACCCAGTATGGCATATCTTATGTTCTTACACCCCACTCCACAGCCCTAACCCAGCACCTCCCCACCGACGCCCATACCCTTCAGTTCACTGTACCCCACTTATGTATGACTCGGACCTGCCTGCACACCCCTCTCCACAGCCCTAACCCAGCACCTCCCCACCGACGCGCATACCCTTCAGTTCACTTTACCCCACTTATGTATGCACTGGAACCTGCATGCACACCCCACTCCAGAGCCCTAACCCAGAACCTCCCCACCGACGCACATACCCTTCAGTTCACTGTACCCCACTTATGTATGCACTCGGACCTGCATGCACTCCCCACTTTACAACCCTAACCCAGCACCTCCCCACCAACACCTTACCCTTCAGTTCACTGTACCCCACTTATGTATGCACTCGGACATGCCTGCACACCCCACTCCACAGCCCTAACCCAGCACCTCCCCACCGACGCGCATACCCTTCAGTTCACTGTACCCCACTTATGTATGCACTCGGACCTGCATGCACTCCCCACTCCACAGCCCTAACCCAGCACCTCCCCACCAGCGCACATACCCTTCAGTTCACTGTACCCCACTTATGTATGCACTCGGACCTGCATGCACACCCCACTCCACAGCCCTAACCCAGCACCTCCCCACTGACGCACATATCCTTCAGTTCATTCCACCCACTTATGTATGCACTCGGACCTGCCTGCACTCCCCACTCCAGAGCCCTAACCCAGCACCTCCCCACCAGCGCGCATACCCTTCAGTTCATTCCACCCCACTTATGTCTGTACTCTGACCTGCATGTACACCACACTCCGCAGTCCTAATCCAGCACCTCCCCACCAACGCGCATACCCTTCAGTTCATTCCACCCCACTTATATGTGCAACCACAAGCAGCACTGGCTTGGGAGACGTCAACCTAGAGAGTCCCTGGAGTATTTCTATAGGAGTATGCCACCAGTTTTACAGCAATTTATGCAAATAAATGAATTAATATATAATGGAGTCTTGCACTATTTAGAATTTGTTGGTTTGACCCATGGAGTTGGACCTAGTTTTGATTCCCAGCTCAGGCCTTCCACTCCCCAGGAAACTGTGGAGGTATAGTTCACAGCCTCTGTTGGATATAGGGCTGACTAGGCTAAAAATAAGACAAGAAAGAATAATATATGGGCGAGGGAAGTTGGTTTCAAGTTAACAAATAAAGTCCCTGGTTCCACAGCCTAGTCCTCTTCGGACCAAAAAACCTCTAAAGGAACAGGAGGAACCAAAAAATGTCCAGTTTGTTAACTGGAGGAGCAGTTAGCCTAATGGACAGAACAACAAGCTGGGAACCAGGAAACCCATGAAGAGTAGGCAATTATTTTTCCCCATTTATTGTTTATTCAAAAATATACATCAATAAATCAGTTCTCAACTCACACAGCTTATAATTATCCTTACCACCCCATCACCTTCCCTCCTTAGTCCCTAGTCATGTTTCCACAGATAAGTTGATAGATACAATATCAGATTATGTCAGTGTCAAATAAAGCAGTCCTTACTAGCGTTCTTTCATTAGGGGACTTGTTGCTGTGCCATGGTCTAGTGTAGCTACGTAGGGAGACCACACTCTCCAGAAAGGAATTAGCTTAATATGTCATAATGCTGTTAGCTTGCAAATTAGGTAGAGATTCTGCATTTGATTCTGGACCTCCGCTAATTTAGGAGCTTCCAGTTGTTTCCATGATCATGCTATCGCTAATCTTGCAGCTGTACAGCCTATCTTTAAGAATGCATAGTTTTTAGCAGATCCAGAGTCATCTTTTATATTGAGTAATGCTAAACTTGGTCCAATTGTGATATTTACTCCTATTACTTCATATAACCATGCATTAACACTTTCTCAAAAGGGGCATATTTTGTCACAGTTCCACCATACATGCAAGAAGGTGCTCAGAGATCCACATTCTCTCCAACATTGTGCCTGGACCCCATAAAGTTTTCGCAGACACTGAGGTGTGAGGTACCAATGGTACTACATTTTGAAACTATGTTCCAAAATAGTACTAGCCAGGACACCTTTAAAGAGGCCTTTATAAATGGAATCCCATTGTTTCTCATCATGCAATGAAGCTACAGTGTAACCCGTTTACTACTAATGAGAGAAAATATTTTTTCACTCAATGTGTAATTGAACTTTGGAATTTGTTACCGGAAAATGTAGTAAAAGTTGTTAGTGTAGCTGGGTTTAAAAAAGGTTTGGACCAGTTCCTGGAGGAAAGCTCCATAAACCATTATTAAAGAGGACCCGGGAAATCCATTGCTTACCCTAGGGCGAGCATTGTGGAACCTGTGTATCTTTTGGGAACCTGCCAGGTACTTGTGACCTAGATTGGCCACTGTTGGAAACAGAATACTGGGCTTGATGGACCTTGGTCTGACCCAGTATGGCATTTCTTTTGTTCTTATAGTCTTATCCCAAGATTTATTTAGATCAGATTCCCACGCTTCTTATGTGGCCACTTCGTCTCAGATGTGTTTTCCATGGCTTTATATAGCTTGGTGATGGTCCCCTTTATTTCTGTACTCTCAAAGAGTGAGTCGACTTTTCCTGTATGTTTTCCTATATTATATTTAGTAATTGTTTAATGTAGTGTATCACCTGGGTATACATATAGTGATCTGTGAGTGGTAAATTCCTCCTGTAATTCCTCAAAGGGCACCCAGCCCTCATTTTCTCTAAAGCGACCCACATGGCTTAAGCCCCCCTGATCCCAATGATGGAATGCAAAGCTATGGATTCCAGGAGGGAAATCTGGGTTGTTCACCGGTGGGGGGGGGGGGTGAACTTGGAATACCCCTTAGTCCCGTACCAAAGTTTTTTTCCATTTCTGCAATATTTTTAGGGAGATATTTGTAAAGGGATTGTCACATTGTTTTAGCACTGGATATTATTTCACCTACATAATGGCACCCCAATATCGTTTTTTCTAATTCTACCCATTCATGCTGGTTGTGGGATCACCATTCCAACACTGAATGCACCCGGGCAGCTTCATAATACCTACTGAGGGCGCCCCAACAAGCACAGCTTCATAATACCTACTGAGGGTGCCCCAACAAGCGCAGCTTCACACCTACTGAGGGTGCCCCAACAAGTGCATTTTGAGGGAGGAAATAGAGCAGGAAAGTTGTTAGCTAGCAGGCTGAAAGACAAACGGCAAGCGGCTCATATAGGGGCGATCAGAACGAAAAAGGGGAACATGGTACATCAAACATTGGAAATTCAGCAGGTTTTCAGGGAGTTTTATACAGATCTTTATGAGGTAAAGGGGGGAGGCGAGAAGAGCAAAAGGTTCTTGGAGTAATGTAAACTCGACACTTGGAGAAGCTAGGTGTGGCAATAGCAGACGGGGAAATTCTAGCAGCTATCAAAATGTTATACAATACCTGCGTTAACAACAAGAATGACCCTACTAACATGGTGGAAAAGGTCAGAGGTACGGACACTGAGGGAAGTAGTATGTAAACTGGACCATTTATGGGGTCTATGTGCAGATGAAGCCTGTAGACTTAATACTCAAAAGAAATATCAAGAGACATGGAGATGGTATGAAGATTGGAGGGTGGAAGGATTGAAGCGAATGGGGGGGGAGATATATAAAGGAAGAGAGAGGGGGAGTAAGGAAAGGGAGAGGGAACATGGGGGGATGGAGAGGTGAGGTGGGCAGGTAGGGTTCGTAGGTTTAAATGAAGGAAGTGAAACATAGGAATAGGGGTAGGAGAGGAGTAGCAGAGAGGAAAGGGAAGATTTATATATATGTTTTTTTTTAATATATTTAGTTTTGTATGTAAATATAGTAGTGTTCCGGAATTAGAAGATGACATAAGATGTATCCCCGAGAAGCTTACAGGGGTAATGTGAATTGAGAAAACTGTAGAGGTCCCTGTACAGAAATGGAACTGACATAACAATTATGTTTGATGGTAATCAATGTTTCAAATGCTTTAAATGTTTATATGGAACAACAATAAAAAACTTAAATTTAAAAAAAAAAAAACCTACTGAGTAGGGGGACTCCCATCCCTCCTCCTTTTCTAAAGCATAAAGTTTTCCTAGCAACCCGGGGTATTTTTCCCTTCCAAATAAATCTCATAACTCTATTATGTATTTTATCTAGAAAGGTTCAAGGCACAGCTATTGGTAGGGTCATAAAGTGGAACAAGAGCTTGGAAAGAATTGTCATTTTAATAGTCGCAATGCAGCCTAGCCAGGAGACACCCATATTCTCCATTTCTCCATCTCGCCTGATAGGTTTTTTTTCCATAATGGAGGGTAATTTGCCTTAAAAGAGACCTTCTATATGAGGGGTCAGTTGAACTCCCAAGTACCTAATGCTTTCTCAAGCCCATTTAAATGGGTACATCTGTTTCAGATCTTCCATCTGCTTTGCCGTAAGTCAAACATTTAGTAGTTCTGATTTTGAAGCATTAATGCGGAAACCTGCCACCGCTCCAAATTCTTCGAGTTCGTTTAAGATAGCTTTGGGTGGACCTAGGGGATCTATCACCAGAAACAGATCATCATCTGCAAAAAGTGAAAGTTTGTATTATTATCCTCTTATACAAATGTCCTTGATATTGGTGGTGTCTCTGATTCATTGTGCTAAAGGTTCCATTGCTAGTATGAACAATAACAGGGATAAGGAGCACCCCTGTCGTGTTCCCTAATTCGAAGGACCGAGTATATGATTCATTGATTTTTAAGCATGCTAATGGAGATTTGTACAATATCTGGCTCCAATTCAGATAGTCCTCAGATATTCCAATCCTCTCCGGATCAACTTACTCTGTTGAATGTTTTTTCAGTGTTAACAGCCAACAAGGCCAGGATATCCACAGAAGAAATTTCATCCACCATCTCCTGCCTTCACACCACCACCTCCCCGCTGGACCCATGCCCCACTGACTGGATAAAGAAATAAAAAAATGAACTGAGCAAACCATTAACCCGCATCGTCAGCGAATCCCTCTCCAGAGGACACATGCCAGACGCCCTCAAAACCACGATCATCCGACCTTCCCTGAAAAAGCAAAACATGGACCCTCTAGACCCTGCATCCTATAGACCCATAGCAAGTCTACCTTTCACAGCCAAAATAATCGAGAAGATCATCCAGCAACAGCTTCAGGAACACCTCGATGTTAACAACATACTGGACCCTCAACAACACGGCTTCCGCCCACTACACGGAGTTGAGACCCTCATGACCACACTGATGAACACCCTCCTCACTGGAGCTCAAGGAAGACACTCCATGATCTTCCTCGATATATCTGCAGCCTTTGACACCATCTCCCACAACATCCTCATACGCAGACTGCAGACTATCGGGATCAAGGACACCGTACTGAAATGGTTTCAATCCTACCTAACTAACAGACAACAGCTAATCCGCACCAGCGCCTCAACCTCCCCCCCATTCCAACAACACCAGGGGGTACCCCAAGGATCCACTTTGTCAGCCATGCTCTTCAATATTTACCTCCAACCACTCTGCACTGTCATATGCACCCACAACGTCAGCTTCCACATCTACGCTGACGATATCATGCTCTATGCCCCCATTACAACCACAAACCCAACAAACACCCACCTGTCAGCGTGCTTTACAGCAGTCTCTGACTGGTTACAAACAAACAACCTCACCATCAACATAAAGAAAACCGAAGCCCTCATAGTGACAAAGGACCCAGACTTCACGCCACCCACACATCTCAACATAGGACCTACGAGCATCCAAATTCAACCTCAGATAAGATACCTGGGCATTATTATCGACCAAGTCCTCACCTTAAAGCAACAGATCACTAAAACCTCCGGAACAATATTTCACAAGGCAAGAACAGTGCAACGTCTCAAACCCCTCCTGGAACATCAAGACTTCCGAACAGTGATGCAAGCCATGACACTCCCACATCTGGACTACTGCAACATAATCTACCATGGACTTCCAGCCACACACAGCAACCCCCTCCGAACTGCATTAAACACCACTGCGAGAATCATTCAGAGCGCAAAGAAAACCGACCACATCACCCCAATTCTGAAGGAACTGCACATTCTCCCCCTCGAAGCACGGACAAAATACAAAGCCATCCTACTCACCCACAAAGCTATCCATCAAACGCTGTTCAACCACCTTCGCACCCTACTGGCTCGCCCAGCCCACGGCAGATCTACTAGACAAGCCTCCAGCATTTCCCTCACCGTCCCTCACAAAAGAACCAAATGCTCACAACGGACCTGCAAACGAGCCTTTGAACTCTATGCTCCATCTTTATGGAACTCCCTACCAACCTACCTCAGAAACAATACCAACCTGCTATCTTTCAGAAAACAGCTAAAAACCATCCTTTTCCAGGAATACTTCAACTCGACCCCCACCGAAAAATCCACAAACCCCCGAGTTCACCCACAATGAACCTCTAACTCAAAGCCTTTGTCTATGTCCAATGTCTGTCCTATGTCCAAAGTCTATCCTATGTCAGAATCATCAATGTTGCCTCCCCGGTGTTGGCCCCACCCTTGTACTTAATTCCCCCCCCCCCCCCATGTAGCACCGCTTTGACCCAGTGAAAAGCGGTATATAAATACAGCTAAATAAATAAATAAATATCCAGCCCCTTCATTCCCTGCCACATGAGGTTGATTACCTTCCTAATATTGTCAGAGGCTTGCTTGCCCGGGACAAATCCTAATTGGTTAGGGTGGACTAATCTAGATAAAATCGGCATTAGCCTATTTTCTAGTACCCTTGCAAAAACTTTAGGTCATTCCCAAGGAGTGGGATAGGTCTATAAGACCCACATTCACTAGGGTCCTTTCTCTCTTTGTGTATTATACTCACTTCGGCAAGGTGGAGGGATTGTGGCACTTGGGACGTTGCTCCATAAGAGTTAAACATCTTTGTAAGTGGTTCAACAATAGCACTCCCAAATATTTTATAGAAACGGTTAGGTAATCCGTCTAAGCCCGGTGCCTTCTGAGGGGGAAGAACTTTGATTACACAGAGTACTTCGTACTCAGATATTGGTTTAGATAGCTCTTCAGCTTCGGTTGCTGAGATATTTGGTAAGTTGGCTCTATCCAAATAGGACTGTATTTCTATCAGGTCGGAGTTCTTCTCAGGGGAATACAGTTGTTGAAAGAATTGTACAAATCGTTCCACAATTTCATCCTCCGACCAAAAGCAGTGTTCCCTTATTATCTTTGATTTTAGTGATATTATTTCTAGTTGACATTTTCTTTAATTTATTAGCCAATAATCACCCTGGTTTGTTAACATATTCAAAATGGGTTTGATTAGTAAATTTAGCTTATGATTTATCTTGTTTAATTCTAATTCTCTTAAGTTTCTACAGTTTTCCGCTAGGCACTTAATCAGATTAAGGGTGGAGCAGCCTGCTTTAAGTTCTTGCTCTATTTTTTGGATGGAGTCACATAGTTGCCTCTGTCGTTCCTCCACGGTGCGCTTTTAATGTGCCCCTATAAATATGAATTTACCACTGAGCACTGCTTTTAAGGAGTCCAATATTGAACCCGGGGAGCTGATGCCATCGTCATTCAGGCACAATAGATGACCAAGCTGTCATTCAACAAATAATACAAGATATTGGGGACTAACAGGGACTCATTTATTTTCTACCATGTTCGTCTGGGTTTGGGAGGCCCCACCATAAAATGACTGATTTCAGGCACATGATCAGACCAAGTACTCGCTTTTATTATTCAGTCTTCCACTGTAGCTATTAAAGTCTTGTCTATTAGTAGCAAATCATTGCGAGAATAATAATTATGTACCAGGGAATAAAAAGCATAGTTACTCACATGTAACAGATGTTCTCCGGGGACAGCAGGAATCAGTCCTGACATATGGATGAAGTCAGCGCCGACTGATCCCATGCAGAAGCATCTCCCCAGCTTTCAAAGAAAGCCTTTGGGAGATGCACCACACATGAATGGTCCACTTCTCGCCCAAGACTGCCACCTTGCCTCAGTCTAATGACATAGAGCTAAGATGGCCAAGGGAAAAATAAAATAAGGAAAAGAAGCAACTCCAAGGGGAGGAGGGAGGATTGCGAGGACTATTCCTGCTGTCTCCAGAGAACACCTGTTACAGGTGAGTAACTACGCTTTCTCCGGGTACAAGCAGGAAGTCAGTCCTCACATATGGGACTCCCCAGCTACAGGCTACTGAGTACCTGTACAAAATGCCACAGCAGCCAGAGAATTGAGCCGTGAGCTGCAGTAGTTGAGTCCTTACTGAGAGTCTCTCGCAAGACCAGGTGCCCAACGGAAAACCAGCACTCCGGTAGCCTGAACAAAGAAGGGTCAGAGGGCAGGAGTTGCCTATACCCCGAAGAGATTTCAGAGTATGGCTTGGCCGAAGGCGCTGTCCCATCGGGACTCACTCTCCAGGCAGTAGTGAGCTGTGAAGGTTGGACTGAAGACAAGGTGGCAGCCCGGCAGATTTCCATCACTGGGATGGAATGCAGATTTGCCACATTAGTAGCCATGGCCCTGTAGTGGTGCGCCATGACCTTCTAGTCCAGTGAGGTCCCTGCTTGCTCGTAGGCAAGGGTAATGCAGTCCACCACCCAAATGGATGGAGTTCGCTTAGTCACTGGGAGCCCCAAATGGCTAGGGTCGTAGGATACAAAAAACTGTGGTGCTTTGCGGTAGCCCTGAGTCAGTTGCAAGTAAAAGGACAGGGCTCTCTTACAATCCAGATTGTAGAGAACGGTCTTTGCCCTACCAGCGTGAGGCCTTCGGCAGAAACGTGAGGTGTGTGCGGAATACACCTGATGCACGGTTATGGCATCAGCTGTACGCTGACCAAACTGGACTTCAGTCCCACCTGCGATAGGTGAAGCAGGTACTGGAATACCACTTGTGCCAAACAGGAAAACTGGTTCGCTCGCCTTTCCACACACCATACTGAGAATCGGCGCCACTTGAAGGCGTATGCCCTTCTAGTGGCAGCTTTACAAGAGGCCAGAAGAATCTCTTCCATGTCCCGTGGAAGGTTTAAGGAGCTAATGCTATCCTTTCAGCAGTCAAGCTGTGAGTGAGAGGGCCCCAGATTGGGGTGTAGGAGAGAGCCTTGCTCCTGTGAGAGTAGCTCTGGAGCTGATGCCAATAGGGAGAGGAGCATTGGGAACCAGGGCTGCCTGGGCCACCAAGGGGCTGTCAGCATTAGTGATGCTCTGTTGCACTGGACCTTGAATAGTGTCTTGGCTACCAGCAGTGACGGTGAGAAGGCATACATGAGGCCTTCTGTCCACGGGATGGGGAATGCATTCTCTGCCACCTGGGATGGGTGCAGCTGGCGGGAGCAGAATCGGGGTAACTGTGTTGTCCGGGCTGGCGAACAGGTCCAGAGACAGAACAGCCGTGAGGCTATCACTGGATCCACGTGCCAGTCGTGCGGCTGGAGGACCCTGCTCAGTCTGTCCGTCAGGGCATTGTTCTGGCCCAGGAGGTACACCATTCTTAGGAGCATACCTATGCGTACAGTATAGGAGCAGAGGGGGTATGACCCTGTTCCCCCGTTTATTCACAAAGAAAATTGAGACCTGATTGTCAGTCTGGATCAGCACAGAGTGGTGCTGGAGCTGGAAGCGGAAGGCTCGGAGGGCTAGGTATATTGCCTGGGGCTCTAGCAGGTTGATTTGCATCTGGGATACCTCCTGGGACCAGCAGCTTTGCACGTCTTAGGACTAGGGCTGTTAGTATTAGGACTAGGGATGTTAGTATTAGGACTAGGGCTGTTAGAATCCATTCCAAGGTGAGGATCTTAGACTTTAGGAAGACTAACTTTGCGAAGATGGGCCAATACCTCAGGGAGTCGTTAGTGGGATGGGAACAGCTGGGGGATGTAGAAAAACAGTGGGCAAAACTGAAAGAGGGTATTTTAAGGGCAACCAACCTTTTTGTTAAAATGGTAAATAAAGGCAAAAGGAACAGGAGACCGCTATGGTTTTCGAAGGAAGTAGCTGAAAAAGTGAAGAAAAAGAGGGAGGCCTTCATGAAATACAATAGATCACAGAGAGAGGAAGACAGGCATCTGTATTTGGAAAAAACTTAGAGAATCTAGCAAAGTAGTCAAGAAGGCAAAGATTCAAAAGGAGGAGGAAATAGCCAATGCAATAAAATGGGGGGATAAGACATTTTTCAGATATATTAGTGAGAAGAGGAAGGGCAAAAGTGGTATTGTCAGACTCAAGGGTGCAGGGGGGGGGGGGGGGAATATGTAGAAGCTGATATGGATAAAGCGGAATTGCTTAACAAATATTTTTGTTCTGTGTTCACAGATGAAGAACCAGGAGCAGGACCTCAGAAAACACCCACAAATAAGAACAGAAGCAAGGGACATCTTGAACAATTTTCAGAAGACTGTGTTAGTGAGAAACTAGCTCAACTTAAAGTAGACAGAGCGATGGGACCGGATGGGATACACCCTAGAATACTGAGGGAACTTGGGGACGTTCTAGCAACTCCACTGACTGACCTTTTCAATGCCTCGTTGGAGTCGGGAGTGGTGCCAAAGGACTGGAGAGAGGCTCATGTGGTGCCTTTACACAAAAGCGGAAGTAAGGATGTGGTTGAAAACTACAGGCCGGTTAGTTTAACTTTGGTGGTGAGTATAAATTATTGGAAACGCTGCTGAAAGAGAAAATAGTGAGGTTTCTTGAGTCCAGCGGATTACAGGATCCGAGGCAGCATGGATTCACCAGAGGCAGGTCTTGTCAGACAAATCTGATTGATTTCTTTGACTGGGTGACCAGGGAGTTGGACCGAGGGAGAGCTCTAGATGTGGTGTATTTAGATTTCAGTAAAGCCTTTGACACTGTTCCTCACAGGCGACTTATAAACAAACTGAGTACCCTAGGGATGGACCCTAAAGTTACTGCTTGGGTTAGAAATTGGTTGGGTGGGAGGCGACAAAGAGTACAAGTAAATGGAGCTCACTCTGAGGAGAAGGATGTTACTAGTGGTGTGCCCCAGGGATCTGTCCTTGGTCCGATTCTTTTTAACATCTTTGTTAGTGATATAGCGGAAGGGCTGTCGGGTAAGGTTTGCCTCTTTGCGGATGATACCAAAATCTGCAATAGAGTAGACACCCAGGAAGGTGTAGATAACACAAGGAGGGATCTAGCTAAGCGTGAAGAATGGTCTAGAATTTGGCAACTGTGATTTGATGTTAAAAAATGTAAGGTCATGCATTTGGGCTGCAGCAATCCAAGGGAGCAATACAGTATAGGAGGTGAAGTACTTTTGTCCACTAAAGAAGAGCGGGACCTAGGCGTGGTTGTGTCTGATGATCTTAAAGTAGCTAAACAGGTAGAAAAGGCGACGGCAAAAGCTAGAAGGATGCTTGGGTGCATTATAGAGAGAAATGGCTAGCAGAAAAAAGGAGGTGATAATGCCTCTGTATAAGTATTTGGTGCGACCTCATTTGGAGTATGGTGTGCAATTCTGGAGACATCACCTTCAAAAGGATGTGAACAGGATGGAGTCGGTGCAGAGGGTGGCTACTAAAATGATTAGTGGGCTTCATTATAAAGCATATGAGGACAGACTTAAGGATCTTAATATGTACACCTTAGAGGAAAGGCGGGATAGAGGTGATATGATTGAGATGTTTAAATACCTCCGTGGCATAAATGTTCAGGGAGAGAGCCTCTTTCAATTGAAAGCAAGTTCTGCTACGAGGGGACATGGGATGAGGGTGAAGGGAGATAGATTCAGGAGTGATATGCGGAAATATTTCTTTACAGAAAGAGTAGTGGATCCATGGAATAGTCTCCCAGTGGAGGTGGTAGAGATGAGGACAGTAACTGAATTCAAAAAAGCATGGGACCAACACAGAGGATCTGTAAAGGTAAAAAGTGGACTGTTGTAGTTGTTGTTATGGAAGGACAGACTGGATAGGCCATGTGGTCTTTTTCTGTCATCATGTTTCTATGTTTCTATGTCTGGAGGCTCCTGCAATGTGCTCCCCAGCCCATTAGAGAGGCACCCATGGTGAGGAAGGGCATCCCGGCCTGGAGGTGACGTGGAATCTGCCACCATCCAAGTGAGTTAGCCAGCTGACAGGTCACTTTCACTGTCCTTTAGTCTGCCTGTGGCCTGCCCTCATGTGCAGGTGGGCATATGGTGTCACGTAGACCGTGGAGGCCATGTGTTCCAACAGGTGGAGAACGAGCTGGACAGGTAGCATCCGACATCAGTGTACCTCTGCAGCTAACTCCCTGAGGCATTCTGAACTCTCTTGGGGGGGGGGAAGGCTTTTGCCTGGAGGGTATCTAGTTGTGCCCCTATGAACTATAGGTGTTGGGCTGGAGTGAGGTGGGACTTGGGGTAGTTTATGACGAATCCCAGGTGCTGCAGGGTACTGATGGTGCACCCGGTGGCGCATTGTGCCTCTGCAGCCGTGTCCCCCTTTATGAGATAGTTCTCCAGATAAAGGAAGACGAAGGCCCCTTAGAGCCTGCAGTGGGCTGCGACCACCGCAAGACTCTTTGTGAAGACCCTTGGTGACGAGGCCAGGCCAAAGGGCAGCACCCTGTATTGGCAGTGCTATCCTCCCACCATGAACCGGAGGTATTTTCTGTGGCTGGGATGAATTAGGATATGAGTGTAGGCATCCTTTAGGTCTAAGGAGCATAGCTAGTCTCCCCGCTGGAGGAATAGCAGTAGTGTCCCAAGGGAGAGCATCTTGAACTTCCCCCTGACCAGAAATCTGTTGAGCTCTCACAGGTCCAGGATGGGCCTGAGGCCCCCATTCCTCTTGGGGACGAGGAAATACCTGAAATAGAAGCCTGTGCTTCAGAGATGTTTCGGCACTGACTCCACTGCTCTGTATTTGATCAGGCCTGCTAGCTTGGTGAGTAGAGGGGTCTGTTGAAGGAGAGGCCTAATAGGCTCCCCTGGGAAGTACGAAGGTGGCGCCCATTGCAGGTGGAGGAGGTAGCTCTCCTTGATCACCTATAGCACCCAGGTATCGGAGGTGATGGCTGTCCACCTGTAGGAAAACAGGGCTAGGCGCTCCTCTGTGGGCAGCAGAGGACCCCCTGGGGGTAGGGAGGTCACGCCCAGGCAGTCAAAAACTCCCCCCAGGCTGGGCTGGAGCCAGCGCCTGGGACTTTGGGGCATTTTGTTTCTGGGACCATGTCCCTGGCCTTTTTGTTGCTGGCACTGTTGAGGGGCCGAGAATGCCTGTAAGTGCAGTTTACTGCTAAAGCCTCTTTTCTTCCATGAGAAGATGGGCTTTTTCCTGTGGGCTTTCTTCTGGGGCTGCGCAGAGGTCTTCTTTGAGAGCCTGGTTCTCGTCACGTACTTGATCTCTATGTCTGCTGCCTTATCTGCCATGGGCTTCCTGAATAAGTTTTCTCCTATGCAGGGAACATCTATCATGTCTGGTGCTGTGCCCTGATGCCTGAAGTGGCCACCCTGGCCGATGACTCAAAGCCATCATAGGCTGCCAGGGACAAAAACTTTGAGCATTCTTTTACTGCCGAGGTCAGGTCCTGAACCTCTGTAAGGGTTCCCCTTCAAGGCCTGCCAAGCTCTTTTCCTTCAGGTACATGCCGATGTAGAGCTGGAAGGACTGGATCCGGCATGTTAGCATCCAGCCCTGAAAGTCCTTCTGGCCAAGGGTGTTGAGGATTCGGGCCCCCCTGCTGGGTGGCACCGATGAATGGTTTTTTTGGCTCTTAAGCTGGCACATTGCTAACTCTACAACCATGGAGTAGAAGGGACGCTGGGTCCTTTGAAACCCAAGGTTTTGGCGTACTTGGTACATGGCATCGAGGCACCTACTAATGATTGGAACCGACGCCGGTGTTTCCCACATCCGGAGGCGGCGGCGGTCGAGGATCGGGGTCACTGGTACCATGAAGGTTTCCATAGGGGGTGGCCTTGTACTGGAGTATCTCCAATTCCTCGGTGCGCATGTCCTCCTCGGCCTCAATCTCGATAGCGAGAGCCTTGGCCATGTCCTGCACAAAATCAAGGAATGCAACGTCCTGGAGAATGGCATCAGGTCATCTTTGGTCTCCCATTCAGACTTGAAGTCCGAGTATGAGTCCAACGCCGCACAGTCAGCTCTGTCAAGGGCCACTCTCGGTGGTCTGTGACCTCCAGAGGATTGTTGGTCTGAGCCACAGGGGCTCACCGGGGAGAACTGGTGTCCCGAGGAACGGGGACCAGGACCTCGTCCGGAGGCTCTCTCGAGGCCAATGGAGCTCAAGGACTGGCTCGACATCTGGGGAAGCCTTCGATGTTGAGGGTTCCGTTGTCAGGGTGGATGAACCGGACAAGCTGGACATGAACGCCTGTTGCATGGCCACTAGGGCAGATATACTGCTCTCTAGGGCTGCAATTCTGGTCTCCATAGTAGTTGGCTCCGCAGCCTTCGACGCGGGCACTGAAGATTTTGAGCCCTGCATAGGTACTGTTGAGGAGGAGTCCTTGATGAGGATGGCCTCGGAGATTCGAGGCCGGTCAGCACGTGCTGACGACTCCTTACGGGGCAGCTTGGCAAGTGCTCCTGCCCGGACTCCTTGGACTCACGCCTGGGACTGTGGGTTCTGGGGTGGGATTTCTCCTTTTTCCCAGATTTGTCCTCCGAGGTGGTCTTCGAAAATTTCTTTTTCTTGTGCTCCACCTCCGGAGATTTCTGCTTGGAGGAACCGCAACTGCTGGACTCAGAGGAGGCTCTGGCTTCGCGTGGAACCGAGGTATCAGAGGAGACCCTAAAGCATGCTGTCACTGGAGACTCCGGCATGGAGTCGGACTGCTAAAAAAAAGCTTTTCGGCTGCTGATGGCGGCTCTTCCAGGCCTTAGAGATCATGGTTCTGCACAGCTCGCAGTCAGCATTGTGCTCTGGGTTGAGACATTGGAGGCAGCAATCATATGGATCGGTAAGCGACATCATTTTGTCACACCAGTCACACTTTTTGAGGCCACTGGAGGCCATTGGAAAAAGGGTGTCCCCGGCTCTCAGCAGGGGTCCAAGACCTTTGGCTGAAAAGGGGTACGAATGCCAATCAAGGAACACCTCGATGAGGAAAAAAAACAAAAAGAGAGAAAATTAATAGAGGAACCTAAGGAGCGATGCCTAGGCGAGCTGGCTCGGGAAGGAACTAGTATGGAAACCGGTCAAAACTCAATATTAAAAATCAGACTTTTTCTGGGGAAAACTGGACAACATCTGATGGGCTCCGTGGAAAAAAGGAGACTGAGGCAAGATGGCACCCTTGGGCAGGAAGTGGACCAAATACGAGTGGTGCATCTCCCAAAGGTTTTCTTTGAAAACTGAGAAGATGCTTCCATGCAGGCTCTGTCGGTGCTGATGTCACCCATATGTGAGGACTGACTTCCTGCTTGTTCCCGGAGAATGAGCAATCACGGTGTTTCCCGTTTTTGATTCTCCAAATATCTACAACTTCCAGATCTGACATTAATAGATTAAGACTAAAGCAATTAATTTTATGGGTTGTGGAGGAGCCCTTAGAAGTATGCAAGGTAGGGCTGAGCGCTACATTGAAGTCTCCACCTATTATAATTTTCTCTTTGACTATCTCTAGTATAACATGGCATATGGTCTGAAAAAAGTCAGCATGGGTAATATTTGGGGTGTATACATTTATCAACATATATATATTGTTCCCCCATTTAGTTTTTACTATCAGGTAACGCCCCCTCTCGATCTTTGTGAACCTCAAGAATTTGTTGGGGTATACTCCATCCCTTTTTTTATCCACTTTATTTGATGCAAAGAATCTCTGGTTGTAATAGGGATTGGTAACCCTTCCTTCATCTCTACCTAACAAGTGTGTTCTTGAATGAAAGCAATGTCGCAATTGAACCATTTGCACTCTTTGAATAGCATCTGGCATTTGTAATGTGAATTGAGGCCCTTAACATTAAGGGTCATAACTTTAAAGTCACCCATATTGAAACTAGTGAAATAGACCATTAATTGGAAGGGGTCTCTTATTCCACCCCTTTTGCCCCCCCCCTCCCCCAACTCCTCTCTCCTTTCCTTCTCTTCCCCCATGTTCCCCCCTCTCTCCCAGCCCCCAATTACATCCTCCATCCTTTCCATCTTCCAGAGGTGTGCTGTCATCCCCAGATAGCCATTCCTCATACTTCTCTTATCACCTGAATTACTTCCCCTCTCCACCCTTGCACTCACCATCCAAGGCTCACTAGGAGAAGGTTACTTCTATAGCCCTTCCACGTTATAAATGTAGCTTACATAAACATTGTATATTACAGTATATGATATCCACAGGAGACAGTTCGCCCAGCTCACAGTGTCTTAATTGAGAGTTATGTCCCAGTGAATCAGCACATCCATCAGGTTTCTTCTTGTTGTCTGTCTTTAGTGCCCTTTTGTTGACGCAGGCATTTGTCTGCCAATGGTGCCTGCTGCCATCTAGATAATGCTGGTGGATCCTTCCTCCCATTACTTGAACTATCACAGTGGCTTGGGTTGTATTCTGGAAAGTCTGACCATCTGGCCCGTTGAAGGCCTTTGATTGCTTCTTCAACCGATTTTGCAACGGTGGTCTTCCCCTCTATCATATACTGTAGACCTATGGGGAATAGCCATTTATATTTCACTTTCTCCTCTCGTAGCCTTTTAGTCACCGCCTGGTATTCCCCGAGTTTTCGCATTGTGGTGGTCGAAATATCAGCACACACTTCCACATCTTTATTTTGCCCAACTTATGGGCTGCCGTCATTATTAGTTCCTTCGTAGAAAATTCATGTACAGTAAGTAGGCATGCTACCACATTGCAAGGTCTTCCCTCTCTTCTTGGCCCTAGGGCTCAGTGAGCCCATTCTACCTTGTAGCAAATATCTTCTGTACTCATAGCCGCAGCTAGAATGGTAGCTCTACAGAACTGTTCTACCAAAGCTGGATAGTTTACCGTGGTTGCGTCCTCCGGTAAGCCCCGGATACGGATATTTGATCTTTGCGATCGATTTTCAAGGTCCTCTGTTTTAAGTAGTAGTAGTTCTTGAGTATTTATCAGCAATTTGGCTTGCTGTTGTTGCTCTTGTATTTTAATTCCTTGTTCCTCCAGTCTGCCCTCCATTTCATCCAGCCTGTGGCCTAACTCATTTGTCCAATTTCAGTTCAGTGATCCAGCCATGTGCTTCCAATTTAAATGTGCTCAGTTCTTGTCAGATACCACTAAACCATTCTTCCAGGGCATCCCTCCAGTCTAGTCCAGTCCAGACAAAAGGGTATATGCTTGCCAACTAGCAGGTGGAGACCAAGGGAAACTTTCTCAGCTTAGTATAAATAGCCTGTGTCCACTGGACTGAGCCAATATTCCTCAGTCTCCAAGTAGGTGGAGTGCATAGCCTGTGAAAGGTGGAGCCTTGTTGTGGGTCTTTGGCCTGCAAGTGATTTAAGGGTGCAAATCCCGGGGGTTCCTCCCTAACTAGCCCTCTCTTTTTGCTCCCTCCCTTCTTGCTCCCCAACATTTGGGAGAGGGCCGGAGGTTGCAGCAGTGCTACCTGTCCTGCCTATATGTACTGCCTCTTGCCAGTAAAGTTTGAACCCCCCCCCCCCCCCGAAAAAAAACACAAATCGGAGCATGGGCAGGATGGAAGGAGGACACAGCACTTCTCTGGGGATCCAACTGGTCTCCAGTTGTGAGGACAGCCCAGGTAAGTCTTTTTAGGCCTCGGGCCTTCTTGTTGGTTGTGGGGGACCCGAGTGCACACATGGCCACATGGACAGGGCCTGGTGTGCACTGTGCGGCAGCTGCAGAGCCCAGTTGTCTGAACTCAGGCTTTGCTGAGGCTTCCGCAAAACAGATGGAATCGCTGCAGCTGAGTTAGGAGGGACCCAGGAGGAGTCCGAGGAAGGAGAGGGACTTTCCTCAGATAGCAGGGAAGCCACGGGAGCATCCTGTGGGTCCGCGACTTTGGAGGGAAACGCCGCCATGCTAGATTTCTTTGCACGGGAAACAGAGTCAACTCTGGGGCCTTCAGACTTGCAGGATTCCCACTCCTTTCAAAGGGGAAAGCCCCTAGATGTGCCTGCAGCTGTGGGAGGTACAGGGTCAGCCCCATTTTTGCCCAAATTTGTGCTCCTGCTTCATCAGGCCTTCCTGATGAAGCAGGGAGCAGGGGAACCTTGCAACGACCCTCACCCCTTTGCCCATGGGCAGGGATAGTCCTTCAGGAAAATGCCCCAGGCAGGAATGTCTGTATGAGGGAGCTGGAAGTGTGCTCCTTGTCCTCCCTGGGAGCGCTGGAAAGGCCCTCAGATTTGTTGGACCAGAGGAGCTAGAGGAGGGGGAAATCCTGGGTGGGGAAAACCCCTCTGCGGTTAGAATTTTCCATTGCGACGAGCTCCCTGCCTTGATTACAGAATCCTTAGCCGCCCTGCGCTTTGCAGAGCCCAGGACTGAAAATCCGGACCTAGAGGAAGACCCTCTAATGGAGGGTATCTGCAGACCCTCAAAATCCTTCCTGGTTCATAGAGCCCTGAGGGCTATGATAGAGGAAGAGTAGAAGACTCCTGATGCAGGGCTGCAGGTGGAATGGAGCATGGCTCAACTTTACTCCATCCCGCAGGATGAGGAGGAGCGGCTACACCTCCCTAAGGTGGATGCCCTGGTGGTGGCCATCACCCGGAAGACCACAATCATGGTGGAAGGGGGCGCTGCATTAAAGAATCTGCTAGACCGGCATCTGGAGGTGCTGCCTAAACAGGCCCTTGAAATCTCCGCCTTAGGGCTGCAAGGTGCTATCTGGGGGGCTTGCGTTGCCCGGGCCTGCCTTCGCAGGATCCAACAGTTGCAGGGTCTTGGGCCGTTCCATGGATGCCTGACTGGAATCAGGGTCGGCCTTCCTTGCCGATCTCCTATAGGTTTCCGCCAAGGGCATGGCCTCAGTGGTGACAGCCCGTTGCCTCCTGTGACTCTGCCACTGGTCAGCAGATGTGGCATCCAAGACAAAGCTTTCCTGGTTACCTTTTGAAGGTATCTTGCTATTTCGTGAGGCAGCATTGTTACTTATTGTAAACCGCCCTGATGCCATGGCCTGGGCGGTATACCAAATGCGAAATAAAGATAAAGATCTGAATAAGTTGGTAAGGTCTCTGGGAGAAACCAAAGTCCCCGCCTGTCGGAGGATAAACCAGCTTCGGCGAGAGGTGGCTAGAGCTATGGTTGGAGCAGTGGTGCACAAGGATTTCACCCCGCCCATGGCAGCAACTTCCAAAGGAGCCATATACCTTGTGGTCTTGGGCAAGCCACTTAACCCTCCATTGTCCATGTTCTCTGTAAGTATTTAGTGTATGTGTGTCATATACCCTCATGTTAAATGTATCCCCAATTGTGTTGTGACCACTTTGATTGAAGAATAAGGTGGTATACAAAACTGTCTAAATAAATAAATACATACATACAATTTCCTCCAATGTGGAGCCTCCTTTCGAGAAGGATCCTGGGGTGGCTGGGGCTTCAGCTCCGCAGCCCCAGCCAAGCCTGCCCAATGAAGGTGCAGGGGCCCCTGCAGGGATTCAGCCGATGGGCGGCCGCCTGCGCCACTTCCTCCCCGCCTGGGCCCAGATTACTTCAAACGCCTGAGTCTTGGAGGTCATTCGCGAGGGATACTCTCTCAAATTTGCCCGGCCTCTAGCAGACCTCTTCATGTTTGTTTTATTTATTTATTTAACAGGTTTTAGATACCGCTTTATCATTTCAATCAAAGCGGTTTACATTGAAACTTAAACTTGGTAATGTACATTAAACAGGGACATTGATAACTTGGATTTTTCTGGGGCAATAGAGGATTAAGTGACTTGCCCAAGGCCACAAGGAGTGCTAGTGGGAATTGAACCCTGGTCTCTGGGTTCCTAAGCCAGTGCTCTTAACTATTAGGCTACCCCCTGTGGTTTGGCCCACAAATTCAGGGCTGTACAGGAGACGCTTGAGTGACTGTTGCAACTCAAGACTGTTGCCCTGGTCCCACGGGCAGAGTGGGGCTTAGGCACTCTATCTACTTTGTGGTGCGCGATGGAGTGTTCGGGAAACACCCCATCCCCCACAGGGAAACCTCCCAGCCAAGTCTAGCACAAGTGAGGTATTGCACTGTAAACTCTTGTCCGTTTAAGGAGAAAGGCTGGAGAATGCCTAGGAAAGGTGTGGCCAGGCTCCAGGTTTTATCCCAGGAAGCAAGGGACCTGGAGAGTGAGAGGGAGAGAAGAGCCCGAGATGTTCCAGAGTACGGAGTGACCACCTACATCTAAGGAGACACTACGGAAAGGTAGGAGCTGGGGTGTTTCCACACTGGTCAGTAGGCTTGTGTTAGTACTGCTGTGAACTCAGGGTGCAAAACTTTGGAAGAGGTGAGAACTGTTTCTCTGCTATTGCTGTGAACTCCCTGCAAATAAAGCATTTTCCTTTAACCCTCTGCCTACCCCCATAGGGATATGTGTCCTGCCCGTTCGCAGCATACTACATGGTGCCAAAGGAGGAATGTTTTTTGTGCCCAATCCTGGACCAGAAGGGAGTCAACAGGGCCCCTCAGGATTCCTCAATTCCGCATGGAAACCTTGTGGTTGGTGATATTGGCAGTATGCAAGGGCGAGTTTCTTACCTCCCTCGATCTCACAGAAGTCTACCTGCATATCCCGGTGTGACCGCAACATCAGTGGTTCCTTTGATTCGCTGTGCCCACAGTGCACTTTCAATTTCAGGTTCTTCCCTTGGCCACGGCCCGAGTTGGTCACAGCACGGCGAGTCTTCATCAAAGTAATGTCTGCAGAGATGGGCTGCCACCATTACCGAGGGATGTTGGTTCACTCATATCTTGACAATTGGCTGATCTGCGGAAAGTCCTCGAGGAGAGCCAGACAGCTACGGACACCATGGTGCGGTGTCTACAACAGCTCGGCTGGGTGGTCAATCTTTAAAAGAGTTGCCTCCAGCCCTCGCAGTTGTATCTGGGTGCCCGCTTCAACACCCTCAGGAGCAGGGAGTTCTGCCGGATCCTGAGGCCTTGGGCCTGGGATTACCTCCAAAGTTCTGGGGTAAATGGTGGCCTTTTTAGAGCTGGTGCCATGGGCCCACCTCCTGGCCCACTGGTCACCACTGCATCACTCCATGCAGGTATGCCTCTCCCTCTCGTAAGCGGTTCGTTCCAGTCTCCAATGGTGGCTGGACCTTACAAATTTGGGGGCAGGGATGTCCCTGGAGACTCCTCAGCGGGTGGTAGTCACAACGGATCCGAACCTCCTTAGTTGGGGAAGACACTGCCAGGCCCAAGGAGCTCAGGGGCTCTGGTCCCTTGAGGAGAGCCAGTGGCCAATCAATCAACTGGAAACAAGAGCAGTTTGGTTGGCGCTGGAGGCGTTAGTGCACCACAGGGTGGTGCGAGTCTTCTCAGACAATGCCACCACGGTGGCCTACATCAACCATCAGGGCAGCACTTGGAGCTCGCAGATAGCGGAGGAGGCCCTCCTGTTGCTCCAGTAGGCCAAAACGCACCCTACTTGCACTTTCGGCAGCACATGTTGCAGGGGTGGCAAATGAACGGCTGATTACCCGAGTCACTACACCCTAGATCTGGGAGAGTGGTTACTCTCGGAGGAAGTCTTCCAATCCCTGGGTAGTGTGTTGAGGCATGCCAGTGATGAATTTAACACTAGAAGCCCCAAAAGGCATTTTACCTACAAACCCCAAAGTGCGCCAATTAACGCATTATCACGACGACTGCGTTTAGCATGAAATGCAGATGTGAATTAATTTGAAGTTACTTATTTGTTTCATACATGCAGTATGTGGTGTCATTACATGACGTCATTGTGTGTTTATTGGTTTGTAATTTCGGAGTAAAACTGGAAACAGTGATTAAGTTAAAACAGAAATTTACTATGTTACACAGGTATGTACAATGTCGTGACTTTCGAACACGCCCTAGAACAGGCAGACACTCCAGAACTTTTAGCATATCGCTTCCTCCCTGAAATTTTATTCATTTTTTTTTTACGATTCTATGTACAGAATGCCGAGACCTCGTAAGAAGACAGCAGTGCCTAGATGTGCTGGTGCAAAATCAGTTGATCTGTTGCCAGCTGCGGCTACCGCTTCGATGCAGAAAACGAGAGAACCGCATCCACAGCGCATGACAGCAGCACAAGCACTTGCCAAGCTGCAAGATATTTTGGAAATGGACAGTGGCTCTGATTCGACTAAATCAGATTCAAACGTTGACCTACATGTTACAGGTTGTGCAGGCGTAGAGGATTTGACTGGTTCAGACTACAGCAGAAACACTGATGAAAGCGATGATGATGCTCATTCTCATTATCTAATAATCGCTGAAAACAAGAGCAGGACGACAGGGTCAACAATGGTAGCAAAAGATGCGACTGAATGGAAGATCATGTCACAAGGTGAAAGCAGTGGCAGATTGCAGGCCCAAAATGTATTCACTGCTAAAAGTGGGGTTACTGTATATTGTCATAATGTTGAAACACCAGTGAATGCATTTAGATTGATCGTTGACCCCGGTTTTGTGAGTCACATCAGGAGCTGCACTGTGGAGTATGCCCGTTTATCAGACCCATCATGGGATGTAGCTGAAGATGAAATAGAAGCGTTTCTGGGACTGGCATATCTAAGAGGTTTCACGAATGCCAAAAACTTTCCAATTGATTTGATGTGGTCCAAAACTTATGGCTGTGCAGCATTTAGGCAAACAATGTCACGAAACAGATACGAAGTAGTAAAGAAATTCATGCGATTTGATGTCACAGCTTCACGGCAGGAAACAGTGAAGTGTGACAAATTTGGCCTAATGACATGGGTGTTATCCAGATTTGTTGATAACAGTCAAAAGTGTTACGTACCAGAAGAATCACTTACTGTAGATGAACAACTATTCGCAACAAAAAGCAGATGCAAATTCATGCAGTACATGCCAAATAAGCCAGATAAATTTGGAATAAAGTTCTGGATCTTGGCAGAATTGCAGTCCAAATACTGTTTGAATGTGAAACAGTATGCTGGGAAAGATGATGAAAGAGTTGGCAGTTTAGGAACGCATGTAGTCATGACTCTAATGCAGCCATATTATCAGCGAGGATACAACGTTACAGTCGATAATTTTTTTTATCAGCCGTGACCTCACTGAGAAACTATTGGAGAAGCGCACTTCATTGGTCGGGACCATTCGTCTGAATTGTAGAGAACTATCATCACTTACAAAACTCAAACTGTACCAATCCAAGTTCTACACCAATGGATCAATGACCGCAGTACAGTACCAGACGAAACAGAAGAAAACTGTTGCTGTTTTGTCGACTTTGCACAAAGGTGCGATATGTAAAACCAGCGGCAAGCTGAAGCCTGAAAGTGTGTTGTACTACAACAAGAATAAATGCGGTGTCGACATGCTGGACGCAATGTGCCGTCAAATGTCCACCAAATCTGCATGTCGTAGATGGACACTAGCTGTTTTCTTCAATATTCTTGACTTGGCGGTCATCAATGCCTGCATTATTTTCTGCAAGCAAACCGGTGTCACCATGCCAAGGAGACAGTTTCTTCACACACTGTCGGAGCAGCTGCGACAAACTTGTGCTGCTCGACGTTCGTACTCCGAGTTAATGCCAGCCACTGTTGCGACAAACAAACTGGCAAAGCGAGTCACGTGTGCAGTCAAGGCCAACTGCAAACGAAGTCACACTGTCACGCTGTGCGATAAATGCAAGCGTCCAGTTTGCCGACAGTGTCTGTCGACAATCTCCGCCAGTTGTGCATAGACTCTAAATGTACAATAGCAAACCGTACATGCTTATCCTGTTCGTTCGTTAACTGACATGGAGTTACTTTTGAATTTGCAGTTACTTTTAAATTTACTGTTCTTATATTAGTCGTTGTAAGAAAACTTGTGAAAACCACTCAATTTTCTTGGTTGCGTCAAATGACGTACTTTGGGGCTTCTAGGTATAAATTCATTTTCCCGCTAGGTGGCGCATCTGTCATTAATTTTCAATGCACATATTTGAACATCATGACCTCGCTAACAAAGTCCTGGAACATAACTGACATGGTTCTAGCAGTGGTGCTGGTATACAACTTCGAAAATGCATTTGCGTCAATTGACGTATTTGGGGTTTCTAGTGTTAATGGCCCAAGTGCACAACGCCAAAGCACTTCACTTTTTCACAGACAACCATGACTGGGGTGTAATTATGCCAGGCTATACTTTATTCAGAAAGGACAGGGTAGAAAGAAGGGGAGGAGGAGTGGCACTATAAGTAAAAAATAATATTAAATTTATAGAATTACGGGGCTTAAAAAGGGAGAGAGGAGGCACTGTGGGTTAAACTAGAAAGAGGGAAAGAGAAACTATTTGCATTGGCGTGATATACAGACCTCCCTCATAGGGAGAAGAGGTGGACAGAGATTTAATGGAAGACATACGCAGCATTGCCAGGAAAGGGGAAGTGCTACCGATAGGTGATTACAATATGCCAGCTGCTGATTGACACATCCCTGCTACGGTGTCATCTAAAAGTAAGGAGATCCTGGATTCTCTACAGGGAGAACTATTCAGACAACTGGCAACAGAACCCACACATGAAGGGGCCATACTGGACTTGGTGCTTACCAATGGTGAAAGAGTTTCTGATGTTGTAGTAGGAGATCATTTTGCATCCAGTGATCACCAGATTGTGTGGTCCAGTATTAGGACTAGGGCTGAAAAATCCATTCAAAAGCAAGGGTCTTAAACTTTAGAAAAACTAACTTTGCCAAGATGAGCCAATACCTCAAGGAGTCGTTAGCAGGATGGGAACAGCTGGGGGATGTAGAAAAACTGCAAATGCAAAACTGAAAGGGGGTATTTTAAGGTCAACAAACCTTTCTGTTAGAAAAGTAAATAAAGGTAAAAAGAAAAAGAGGCCGCTATGGTTCTCAAAAGAAGTAGCTGAAAAGGTGAAGAAAAAGGAGGTAAGCCTTCATAAAATACAAGAGATCACAGAGAGAGGAAGACAGGCATCTATATTTGGAAAAACTCAGAGAAACCAGCAAAGATACAAAAAGAAGAAGAAATAGCCAATGCAATTAAATGGGGTGGATAAGACCTTTTTCAGATATGTTAGTGAGAGGAGGAAGGGCAAAAGTGGTATTGTCAGACTCAAGGGTGAAGGGGGGGGGGGGGGAATATGTAGAAGCTGATAAGGATAAAGCGGAATTGCTTAACAAATATTTCTGTTTTTTGTTCACAGATGAAGGGCCGGGAGCAGGACCTCATAAAACACCCAGAAATAGGTACAGAAGCAACGGGGATCTCAAACAATTTTCAAAAGCTTGTGTTCATGAGGAACTAGCTAAACTAAAAGTAGACAAAGCAATGACACCGGATGGGATACATCCAAGAATACTGAAGGAACTGGGGGACGTTCTAGCAGCTCCACTAACCGGCCTTTTCTTTTTTTTTTTTAATTTTATATTTATGAATTTTAGATTAACACTCAAGAATACATTCTTGAACAAAACTGAGCAAGGTAACAGAAACAATAATACAAGGAAAATACCCAATACCAAAAACTAAAGAGCAATTTTACCCGGCTCACTGTAACCCACAGCACAGCACTGAGGGGGCCCAAGAAAAGGAAATAAAAATAAAACAGAATACGAAGGTAAACAAAAGACAGGCTAAGCAGCCAGCATACAATTAAGCTCATGTTTAGGCAGAAGGCAGGGCTCCCCCACCCTCCAAATGCCAAGCATTTGTCAACTGACGGCTGTTTGATTGGTGATGACAGTTTGACCTGAAGCAGGGCGGATTGAAGTGTGAGCCCGAAACGCAGGACTGTGTCGTGTCTCCCACCTTGATGATTTGGCCGTGGCAGTTAAGTTTCTTTTGTATTTCTCACTGCTGGTTTGATTAAAACGGACTATTACTTACCAAAGTCTGGGAGTCTGGTTTCCATGACCCCGGTACAGGGTATTATATGGTCCAACAAAAAAATAACGAAAGAACTGTTGTTCTCCTCACTTTCTTTTGTGTGAAGCATTTATGAAGGCCAGCAATTGGGAAGGGCTCATAAAAAATATACGACACAGACTGATACATCAGACATTTACATGGATATTTAAGGAAAAATATTTTCATAAGCCACTCCTCGTCAGATAACAATACCAATGTAATCAGTAAAGTAGAAGGAATTACTGCTTTCTTCCTGCGATGAGTCTAGCAAGGCAGTCACATTCAAAGCATTAACATGTGATAACCCCTCTTTTTTCCCCATAGGCAGATAATATAACTTCCCTTTAGGGGGGTGCGATACAGGTGGAATGCCCAAAATCTCTATTAAATAAGCACGAAACATGTCCCTTGCAGGCACAAAGTCATTGCCTTAAGAAAATTCACCGGTCATAAATTTACTGCTCTAGTTCTCCAGCATTTCCAGCTTAACTCTCATGGCAAACAAATCCTTCTTGGAAGAATCTGAATATCCTTCCAAAACAGTCACCTTAGTTTGTAAATCAGAAACAGCCATCTGAAGAGAAAGCAATTTGTTCACATTCTCCTGAATGGCAGTAGACTTACCCAAAACCTGAGTGGACAAGCTGGATATCCATGGCACAAGATCTTCGCTGAGTTGCATGATTACAGACCAAATAGATTACAAAGTCCATGACCTCCAGGGACACCAAGGAAGCATAAGAGGAAACCTCCATTCCCATGGGCTCACCCCTCAACTCCGCTCAGCACTGAATCAGGCACCCTCAAAGCAGCAGACCCTGCTTCACTTCCTTCTGCCATTGTCACCGAGACCTCTGCCCTCTGCTGCTGTTCCGGGAGAACACCTCCAGCCAAATCGGGAGCCGAGACCAGCCCCTGCTTGCAGGCCGAATCCACCAACGTGAACACCTCTGCTTGCTTCACAGACTACTCAGGAACCTCTTGCCAGCAGACCTTCAGAGCATGACCCGAGCCAGGGGAGAGAGAATCAATGCCAGATGCAGAGGTCTCCACCTCCGATGCTGCAATGCCGAGCTATCCTCCTCAGAAAAAGCCGGCTGCCGCGATAAGGGAGTAAAGGAGGAGTCCAATGGGCCCAAAACCTGCAGAGATAAGGGCGTTGAGACCAAGGGGGCTGTAGAGGGCTGTTTAGCCCCCCTAGCTTTTCGCTTTTTCCCCATTCAAAATCCTGTGTCGCTTAAGCAAGTCTGTCTGTCACCATCCTAATAACTGACTTTTTCAATGCCTCAGAGTCGGGAGTGGTGCCAGATGACTGGAAAGAGGCACATGTGGTCCCTTTACACAAAAGCTGAAGTAAGGATGTGCTTGAAAACTATAGACCAGTTATTCTAACTTCTGTGGTGAGTAAATTATTGGAAACACTGCTGAAAAAGAAAATAGTGAGGATTCTGGAGTTCAATGGATTACTGGATCCGAGGCAGCATGGATTCACCAGAGGCAGGTCTTGTCAGACAAATCTGATTGATTTCCTTGACTGGGTGACCAGGGAGTTGGACAGAGAGCCCCAGATGTGGTGTATTCAGATTTCAGTAAAGCCTTTGACAACATTCCGCATATGTAACCTATAAACAAATTGAGCATCCTAGGGAAGAACATAAGATATGCTTTACTGGTCAGACCAAGGTCCATCAAGTCCAGTATCCTGTTTCCAACAGTGGCCAATCTAGATCACACTCTAAAGGACACAGGTTCTACAATGCTTGTATTGGGGCAAGCAGTGGATTTCTTAGGTTCCCTTTAATAATGTTTATGGACCTTTCCTCGAGGAACTTGTCCAAACGTTTTTTAAACCCAGCTACACTAACAGCTTTTACTACATCCTCCAGTAACGAATTCCAGAGTTTGATTACGCATTGAGTGAAAAAATATTTTCTCTTATTAGTTACACTGTAGCTTCATTGCATGTCCCCTAGTCTTTCTATATTTTGATGGCATAGACAATCGATCTACGTTTACCGGTTCCACTCCATTCATTAATTTATAGACCTCTATCATATCTCCCCCTCAGCCGTCTCTTTTCCGGGTTGAAGAGTCCTAACCTTTTTAGCATCTCCTCATAGGGGTATCCTTCCATCCCCTTTACTATTTTGGTGGTTCTTCTCTGTACCTTTTCTAATAACGCTATATCCTTTTTAAGATATGGTGACCAGAATTGCACACAATATTCAAAGTGAGATCACACCATGGAACAATACAGAGTCATTATTAAAAAATTAAAAGATAAGGAGGTACAGAAAAATTGTTTAATAAATAAATAAAATTATAATATCCTTACTTTATTCTCCATTCCTTTCCATATGATTCCTAGCATTCTATTTGCTTTCTTGGCCGCTGCTGCACACTGGGCTGAGGGTTTCAAGATGTTGTCCATGATGATGCCTAAATCTTTTTCCTGGGTGATGATGGTTCCTAATATGGAACCTTGCATCGTGTAACCGTAGTTTGGGTTGTTCTTTCCTAGGTGCATAACACTTTGCACTTGTCCACATTAAATTTCATCTGCCATTTGAACATCTAATCTTCCAATTTATCAAGGTCCTCTTGCAATTTTTTTTACAGTCCCCTTGGGTTTTAACAACTTTGAATAATTTTGTGTCATCATCTGAAATTTGATTACCTCACTCTTATTTCCATTTCCAGGTCATTTACGAATATGTTAAAAAGCGGCGAACCCAGCACCGATCCCTGCAGTACTCCACTATTCACCTTTCTCCATTGGGAAAAATGGCCATTTAGCCCTACCTTCTGTTTTCTACCTTTTAACCAGTTTCTGATCCACAATAGTACACTGTCTCCCATCCCATGATTTTTTAATTTTGCCAAGAGTCTCTCATGAGGGACCTTGTCAAAGGCTTTCTAAAAATCCAGATACACTATATCAACTGACTCATCTTTGTCTACCTGTTTATTCACATCTTCAAACAAGAACTTCCTTGGCTAAAGCCATATGGCTGTCTCCCATCAAGCCATGACTATCTACATGTTCAGTAATTTTGTTTTTTATAATGGTTTCTACCATTTTTCCCAGTACCGATGTCAGGCTCACCAGTCTGTAGTTTCCCAGATCACCCCTGGAACCCTTTTTAAAAATTGGCATTACATTTAAATCTTCAGGTATTACAGATGAGTTTAATGATAGTAAATAGAAACATGACGACATAGAAAGACCACATGGCTTATCTAGTATGCCCTTCCAAATCAACCACTACAACAGTAGGCCTTCAATCTCATATTTCAGTTCTTTCAACACCCTTGGATGTATACCATCCGGACCAGGTGATTTGCTACTCTTCAGTTTAACAAATAATTGTATACATCTTCCCAGTGTATCAATATTTCTTTCAATTCTTCTGCGGCATCGCTTTTAAATACCATTTCAGTCATGGGTAACATCCCTACATCTTCCTCAGTAAAGAATTCATTCAGTCTCTCCACTATGGCCTTGCCCCCTCTTAGTGTCCCTTTTACCCCTCTATCTTCTAATGGTCCAACTCTCACAGGTGTTTTGCTACAAATGTACTTGAAAAAGTCTTTAATTATGCGCTTTTGCTTCTACAGCAAGCTTCTTCTCAAATTCTCTCTTTGCCTGCCTTATCAGTGCCTTGCATCTAACTTGCCAGTGCTTATGTTGTTTCAGTTTTTGTCATTTGGCTCCTTTTTTCCATTTCCTGAAAGATGCTTTTTTGGCAACAGCCTCTTGACATCACCTTTAAACCATGCTGTCAATTTTTTGGACTTCCTTCCATTTTTCTTAAAGCGTGGAATACAGCTGGTCTGGTCTTCCAAGATAGCATTTTTAAATAACACCCATGCTTGATATAAATCTTCAACCTTTGCAACTACTCCTTTCAGTTTTTTCTTAACTATTTTCCTCATTTTATCATAGTTTCCCTTTTGAAAGTTAAAAGGTGTATTTCCTTGCCGTCCTTCCTCCATTTATTAATTCAAACTTGATCATGCTATTAGCACTAATGCCAAGTGGTCCCAACACTTATCTCTTGCACCAGATCTTGTGTTCCACTAAGGACTAGGTCCAAAATGGCTTCCCCTCTTGTCAGTTCATGAACCAGCTGCTCCAAGTAGCAGTCATTTATTTCATCTAGAAACTTTCTCTCCTTAGCATGTCCTCCTGTGACACTGACCCAGTCGATACTGGGGTAATTGAAATCACCCATTATTATTACTGTGTTGTAACTTTTATTAGCTTCCCTGAATTCTTTGAGCATTTCATCATCTATTTGTTCATTTTGGCCAAGCAGTCGATAGTACACCTCTACTGCCATCGCTTTCCCCTTCCCCTTTTTACATGTAATTTCAATTCATAAAGATTCTACAGTGCATTCTGTTTCCTGCAAAACAAATCCCTTGTGACTCAATGCCCTCTCTAAGAGAGTGCAACCCCTTCACCAATTTGATCTGCCCTAAGTTACTGATTGGGTTAGAAATTGGTTGAGTGGGAGGTGATAAAGGATACAGGTAAATAGAGCTCATACTGAGGAGAAAGAGGTTACCAGTAGTGTGCTGCAGGGATCTGTCCTTGGTCAGATTCTTTTTAACATCTTAGCTAGTAATATTGCGGAAGGGCTATTGAGAAAGGTTTGCCTCTTTGTGGATGAAACCAAAATCTGCAATAGAGTAGACACCCAGGAAGGAGTAGATAACATGAGGAGGGATCTAGTTAAGCTTAAAGAATGGTCTAGAATTTGGCAACTGAGATTTAATACTAAAAAATGCAGGGTCATGCATTTGGGCTGCAAAAATCCAAGGGAACGGAACAATGTAAAGGGTGAGGTACTTCTGTTCATAAAAGAAGAGCAGGACCTGGGCTAATTGTGTCTAACAATCTTAAAGTAGCTAAATAGGTAGAAAAGGCGACAGCAAAAGCTAGAAGGATACTTGGGTTCATAGGGACAGGAATGGCCAGCAGAAAAAAAGGAGGTGATAGTGTCTCTGTCTAAGTCTTTGGTGCGACCTCATTTGGAGTATTATATGCAATTCTGGAGACCGCACCTTCAAAAGGATATAAAGAGGTTGGAGTTGGTACAGAGGTTGACTACTAAAATGGTTAGTGGTCTTCGTTATAAAGCATATGAGTAAAGACATAAGGTTATTAATATGTACACTTTAGAGGAAAGGCGGGACAGAGAAAATGAGATAGAGAAGTTTAAATATCTCCGTGGCATAAATGCACAGAAGAAGAGTCTCTTTCGATTGAAAGCAAGCTCTGCTACAAGGGGACATAGGTTGAGGGCGAAGGGGGATAGACTTAAGAGTAATATGCGGACATATTTCTTTACGGAAAGAGTGGTAGATGCATGGAATAGTCACCCAGTAGAGGTGGTAGAGATAAGGACAGTATCTGAATTCAAAAAAGCATGGGACAAACACAGAGGATCTCTAAAGGAAAATAGGGGACTCTTGTAGTAGTTGATATGGAAGGACAGTCTAGATAGAAACATGACGGCAGAAAAAGACCATATGGCCTAAGTTTCCATGTTTCAGACTGAGATGCTCCCCGATGACAGAAGGCCTAGATGCCTTCGTACAGCTGTGGCCCTGCTCGGGACTGCTATATGTGTTTCTGTCCTGGGCGCTAATAGGGTGGGTTCTCCACTGCATCAAGGCCCATCTGAGGCAGGTGCTGCTGATAGCTCCAGACTAGCCACATCAGCCCTGGTATGCCGATCTAATGCATCTTCTGGTGGCCGAACCTCTGCAGTCGCCACAGGTTCCAGATCTCTTATCTCAAGGTCCGGTGTACACGCTGGACATGGATCGATTCTCTATGGCTTGGGTCTTGAAAGGGCACGGCTGACATGCCACGGTTATTCGGAACCTGTTATAGCCACCTTGTTGCAGGCGCGAAGGCGTTCTACTACACTGGCCTCAGAGTTGGCCTCTCTGAGTCCTGGTGCGAGGCTAAGGATGTGTGGCCTTTAAAGGCCACTGTGCCAGTTCTTCTGGGGTTCTTCCAGGCGGGCCTGGACAAGGTCCTGGCACTGGACTCCCTGCGAGTTTAGGTGGCAGCCCTGGCTTGCTAAAGTGACAAGGTTCAGGGAGTTCCCCTAGCGGCCCACGTCTATGTAGTATGCTTCCTGCGAGGCATGAAACATCTGTGGCCGCCTACACGGTCCTGGCGTGGGATTTCAATCTTGTCCTAGCGGCTCTGGGGGGGTCTCCCCTTTCTTACCGCTTGGGGTGGCCTTGCTCAAGGATCTCACACTGAAGGTAGTCTTCCTGACAGCCAGACGCATTTCTGAATTGCAAGCCAAGTCCTCTAAGGAGCCCTATTTGGACATCCCCAGGGAAAAGGTGGCCCTGCGGCCTGTTCCGTCCTTTTTGCCCAAAGTGGTGTCAGAATTTCACCTCAGTCAGTGGTTTCACTACCCTCCTTTGTTGACCAGTAGGGTTCAGCAGATTTTGCTCAGCTGCATAAATTGAATGTTCACAGGGCCTTGAAGCCCTATTTGAAAATCACACAGCCGTTTTGCCGTTCAGAGTGGCCATTCATTCTTTTCGGGGGACCCCAGAAAGGGGAGGCCTTCTCAAAGGTGTCCACTGCCCATGGGATCTGGGAGATGATTGCCTCTGCCTACATTCTGAAGGGACAGCAGGTGCCGCCTCGCTTACAAGCCCTCTCCACTAAGGCACAGGCTTCTTCCTGGGCTGAGATGGGGACGGTGCCTCCATTGGACATTTGTAGGGCAGCCACTTGATCAACTCTTCATTCAGTATTATCGTCTGGATCTACAGTCCAGAAAAGACACGCGTTTTGGAGAGACAGTGCTGTGCGCAGGGATCTCTGGTCCCACCCGTCATTAGTACTGCTCTACTGTGTCCCATTTGTCTGGCCTGGACTAATCCCCTGGAAGTTGAAATTAGACCTTACCTGCTAAATTTTCTTTCCTGTATTTCCTCCAGTCCAGACCAGGACTCACCCATTGTGTAATTATTTTTTTCCCCTTCATCATTTTGGCCACTTTTCTCTTTATCTTTTCTAATACAGCTTGGTAAAGAGTTGGCTGAGGGGAAATATGATAGAGGTCTATAAAATAATGAATGGAGTGGAACGGGTCAACATTCAAAAAGTAGAAAGACTAGGAGACATGCACTGAAGCTACAATGTAGCACATTTAAGACTAATCTCAGAAAGCGTAGTTACTCACCTGTAACAGGTGTTCTCCGGGAACAGCAGGAATTAGTCCTCAAATATGGGTGACGTTGAAACTGACGGAGCCTGCATGGAAGCATCCCCCCAGCTTTCAAAGAAAGCCTTTGGGAGATGCCACCATGCAAGCGTGATCCCCTTCCTGCCCAAGGGTGCCATCTTGCTGACGGCAAAAATAAAAGATAGTAAAGGAGCAACTCCAAGGGGAGGAGGGAGGGTTGTGAGGATTGATTCCTACTGTCCCCGGAGAACACCTGTTACAGGTGAGTAACTACGCTTTCTCCGGGAACAAGCAGGAAGTCAGTCCTCACATATGGGACTCCCTAGCTACAGGCTACCAAAAGCCCATAGCAACAAGGGCTCCCCCATGGGGAGTTGCGAGCAACAGCAATTAAGTCCATATCCATGGACCACAGTAAGACTCTTGTGTCCGATGAAAACCAGCATTCCGGTAGCCTGAACACAGAAGGGTCGGAGGGTAGGAGTTGCCTAAACCCTGAAGAGATCATGGAGTACAGCCTGGCCGAAGGTACTATCCCTTCGGGACTCTCTTTCCAGGCAGTAACAGGCTGCGAAGGTATGGACTGAAGACCAGGTGGCAGCCTGGCAGATGTCCACCATTGGGACAGAGCGCAAGTTTGCAACCAAAGCAGCCATGGCCCTGACACGGTGCACCGTAATGCGGCCTTCCAGCAGCAGCCTCGCTTGCTCATAAGCAAAGGCGATACAGTCCACCACCTCCCAGAGCCTACTGGGGTCGTAGGAGATGAAAAGCTGAGAAGCTTTGCGGTGGCCCTGAGTGTGTTGGATATAGAAGGACAAAGTCCTCTTACAGTCCAATGTATGAAGGACCATCTCCGCCTGACTAGAGTGAGGTCTTGGGAAGAAGGTAGGAAGCACCACTTCCTGGTTAAGATGGAAGGGTGACACTACCTTCAGCAAGAATTTGGGGTGTGTGCAAACCTGGTATAGGGCTCCTCTGCCACAAGGGCTTGGAGCTCGCTAACTCTGTGAGCGGAGGTGAGCACAACCAGAAAAACGACCTTCCAAGAGAGGTAGCGAAGGTGGCATGTAGCCAGAGGCTCAAAGGGTGGGCGAGTGAGCTGCCCCAGCACAATGTTGAGGTCCCATTTGGTTGCTGGATGGTAACCGGGGGTTTCGATAAAAGCAGGCCCCGAAGGAAACGGGTCACCAATGGTGGGACAGAGAGGGGTTTACGGGCCACCAGATGGTGATGCGCCACTAGGGCACTAAGATGCACTCAGACAGTTAGACTTGAGCCTGAATTGAGAGAGGTGGAGAAGGTACTGTAACACCAGAGCCACCGGGCAGAAGGTATCAACCCCGTGTTTGGCGCACCAAGCAGAGAACTTGCGCCATTTGAGGGCATAAGCCTTCCTAGTAGAGGCCTTTGCGAGAGGCCAGCAGAATTTCTTCCACCTCAACCAAAGGTTGAGAGGGGCCAGAGTCACCGTATCAGCAGCCACACTGTCAGCGAGAGGGACCCCAGGATGGGGTGCAGGAGAGAACCCCCCCTCCTGAGATAGGAGTCCCAGGGAAGTTCCCAAGGGGATGGGGCTTCCACCGTCAACTGCAGAAGCAGTGGGAACCACGGCTGCCTGGGCCACTGAGGAGCTATCAGGATGAGTGAGGCCCTTTAGTGGAGAGTCCTAAACAAGGTCTTGGCGATCAGCGACATTGGAGGGAAGGCATACATGAGGCCTTCCGACCATGAGACTAGAAACGTGTCCACTGCCATCCTACAGGGGTGGGCCTGCTGGGAACAGAAACGGGGCAACTGAAAGTTGTCTGGAATGGCAAACAGGTCCATCACGAGTTTCCGGGGACAAGCCAGACAACGTCTGAAGGGCTCTGTGGAAAAAAGGAGACTGAGCAAGATGGCACCCTTGTGCGGGAAGGGGACCATGCATGCGTGGTGGCATCTCCCAAAGGCTTTCTTTGAAAAGTGGGGGGATGCTTCCACGAGGGCTCCATCGGTGCCAACGTCACCCATATGTGAGGACTGATTTCCTGCTTGTTCCTGGAGAAAGCACAGTTACTTACCTGTAACAGGTGATCTCTGGGAACAGCAGGAATAAGTCTTCACATATGGGTATCGTCAGTACCGACGGAGCCTGCGCGGGAACGCTCCCCAGCGTCCAGTAAGAAAGCTTTTGGGAGCATCCCACAGCGCCTGCGCGCTGCCTTCCCGCCTTTCCCAACCGCCTCTCTCCAGTTCGAGTTTTAAAGCTGAGACAAAGAGAGAGAGAGGAAAGGAAAGATAGATAGAGAGATACAACTCCTAGGGGAGGTGGGTGGGTTGTGAAGACTTATTCCTGCTGTACCCAGAGATCACCTGTTACAGGTAAGTAACTGTGCTATCTCCAGGAACAAGCAGGAATGAGTCTTCACATATGGGGACTCCCTAGCTGCAGATTCCAGGGGAAGACCCCAGGTTGTGTGTCCTTGAAAAGGACTCTACCTCCCCCCATGGATCTCTGGCATCCAACCAGGGTAGGTGGGTAGGAGTTGATTAGGAATGGAACAGGTGTTTGAGAACAGCCTGACCAAACGAGGCATCCCGGCGGGAGTCCTTGTCCAAACAGTAATGGGCTGTGAAGGTATGAACCGAGGCCCAGGTGGCCGCTAGACAGATTTGGTCGATGGACACAGAGTTTAGATGAGCCATTGAGGCTGCCATGGCTCTCACATTGTGAGCAGTGACATGGCCCTCCAGAGAAAGGTTCCTACTCTGGTAGGCGAAATAAATACACTGAGCAATCCAGTTGGACAGTGTTCTCTTAGAAACTGGAAGTCCTAAATGAGAAGGATCAAAAGCAACAAAGAGTTGAGAAGACTTTCTATGTTGCTGTGTTCTTTGTAAGTAAAAAGCAAGAGCTCTCTTACAATCCAAGGTATGAAGATTCCTCTCTGCACTTGATGCATGAGGTCCTGGAAAAAAGACAGGTAAATATACCTCTTGGTTTAGATGAAAAGGCGAGACCACTTTGGGCATAAAGTGTGGATTGGCCCTGAGGACTACCTTATCATGATGGAACCTTGTATAAGGTGGATTAGCCACCAAAGCTTGCAATTCACTGATGCGGCGTGCTGAGGTGACTGCAATGAGAAAGATAACTTTCCAAGAAAGAAATTTCAAGGAGGTGGTGGCTAAAGGTTCAAAGGGTGGCTTCATAAGCTGGCCAAGAACCAGGTTTATGTCCCATGCCACTGGAGGTGGTCTAATGGGAGGTTTAGTTAGAAGAAGGCCTCTCATGAATCTTGTTATAAGAGGATGAGAGGAAATAGGCTGTCCATTGAGAGGCTTGAGGGATGCTGCAATAGCACTCAAATGGACTCTTACTGAATTCGTTTTAAGACCTGCATGGGATAAATGCAGGAGAAACTCTAGTAAAGAATTCAAAGGTATTGCAAGAGGGTTAAGACCCTTCTCTGAACACCAAATGGTAAATCTTTTCCATTTGAAAGCATATGAACGTCTAGGAGAAGGCTTTCTAGAGGCATGAATAATATCTCTGACTTGCTGAGAGAGATGAAAACCTTGAAGGTCTAGGCCTTCAGCAACCAAGCCCTGAGATGAAGAGACTGGGGGTTTGGGTGCCACAACGTTCCCTCCTCCTGGGATAGAAGGTCTGGTGCAGAGCCCAAGTCCAGGGAAGGAGCTTGAGAGAGATGCAGAAGTAGAGGATACCACACTTGGCGTGGCCAATGTGGTGCTATGAGGATCATGGTCCCTTGATCTCTCTGAAGCTTGAATAGTGTTTTGGGAACTAGGGGAATGGGTGGAAAGGCATAAAGGAAGTCTTGACCCCAGTGAAGGAGGAAGGCATCCTTGGCCTGAACTCCCTGACACGGAATTCTGGAACAGAACCGGGGAAGTTTGGCATTCCACAGACTTGCAAAGAGGTCTATGTCCGGGGTTCCCCAAATTCGAAAAATCCTGGCTACCTGGTCCATGTGGAGGGACCACTCGTGTGGAAGCAGAACTTGACTGAGTCTGTCTGCCCAAGAGTTTTGAACGCCTGGAAGATATACTGCCAGAAGATGGATGTGATGCTCTCTGGCGAAGGCCCACAGTCGCAAAGCTTTGTTGCAAAGCGACAGAGAGCCAGTTCCGCCCTGCTTGTTTACATAGAACATGGCTACTTGATTGTCCGTATGGATGAGGACTGTCCTGTAGCTGAGCAGGGAATGGAACACTCTGAGAGCTAAGAATATTGCTCTGAGTTCCAAGAGATTGATATGTAGAGAAATCTCCTGCGGAGACCAGATGCCCTGGGTGGAGAGATCCTGCAGATGAGCTCCCCAACCCACTGGAGAAGCATCTGTTGTAAGAGTTGCTTGGGGTAGTGACTGCTGAAAAGGGGACCCCAGCAACAGATTTGGAGAGGACCTTCCACCACTGGAGAGACCAAAAAAGGCGACTGGAGTTTGCTATTTTGTCTGACAGGCAACCTGATGCCTGAGTCCATTGGGTGGACAAAGTCCATTGAGCTGCCCTCATGTGAAGGCGAGCATATGGAACCACATGCACGGTGGATGCCATGTGGCCTAAGAGTTGTAACATCTCTCGAGCAGTTAAATGGGACTTTAACTGTATCTGGGAGGCTAACTGCACTAAGCGTAGGCAACGGGCCTGAGGAAGATAGGCCCTTGCAGTTGTGGTATCCAGAAAGGCCCCTATAAACTCCAGAGACTGAGTAGGGGTGAGATTTGATTTTGGGATGTTTATTACCAGTCCCAAATACTGAAGAACACGCATTGTGCAGATTAGACAATTCTGGGCTTCTGACTGGGATGGAGCTCGAATGAGCCAGTCGTCCAGGTAAGGGAAAACAAATATTCCTAGAGTGCGTAGTGTAATGCAGCAAGGGCTGATGAAAGCCCAGAGGAGAAAAAAGAAGCTGTTTTTCAGAGAAAAAAAGATGTGCACAAGTTGCAATATTCGCAGGAACCAGCTAGAGGGAGCAGGAGGGCATTCAGGGAGACTGAAGGGCCACGCCCAGCTGGTCACGAGGAACTGACAACCAGCTCCCAATCCTCAAAGGCAGGAGTGCTTTATAAGGGGAGAGTGGAAGACTGGAGAGGAGAGAGGTTGAAGTGGAAACCTGATTTCTCCGGAGCTAGAGGATCACCAGGAGTGAGAGGTGACTCACCAGGAGCTGAGGAAGGACCAGCTCAAGGTAGAGAGAGAGCTGTTTGCCCGAAGAGGCAAAAGCACTGTACTAATTGCAGGCAGAAGCCAAAGGAGAATCAGCTGGGGAAGCTAAGCCACGCTGAGCAGGAAAGCCAGGAGCTGGGCTTATGCAGAAGCAGGCGCTTACCAGGAGAATGGGTTCAAAGGCTGCAAGGTAAACCAAACTTTCAAAGAAAAGGATTTCATCAAGCTGCTGACTGTGAGAGGCAAGCAATTGAAGAAAGCCATTTACCTGCTTGTTGCTGCAATACAAGGTATGATAAATATATGCCTGTGAAGAAAGCTATAAATGTTAAAGACTCTGGTAAAGCTGCTATAAAACCTCTAAGAAGAGAAAACACATTTAATCTTAATACAGCACGTGGCCGACGCCCTAGGCTAGGCCAAGGACATTGGCAAGTACTGCAAAAGATATACAAAACCCCCGGAGGTGTTTCCCAAGAAACTAGGGATACAGAGTGATTATGAGCCAATGCAAATGGAACTGGCAGGAGAATTATCAGACCAGGAAATGGATTGTACTCTGTGTTTCTGGTGTTTCTTTGCTAGACTTGTGAATTGCTTGAATTGCTAACCGAGCATTCTTTAATTGACTAAGTACTGCTATTCCTGTGAAATTCAACAGTTTTGCTTTAAACCCTGAGTTTTCTTTCTTACCTGAATTAAGGACATTTACTTTGAGTTGTAACCCAACAATTGGAACCACTGTGTAAAGGGAATAAAAGCCTTCTTTTTCCCACCACTCTGCTTTAATGGTTTCTTTAAAGATTGGAGCTAAAAACTACAAGGAACAAGTGCCTTTTGGCCCTTAAAAGACTCTCCTATCTTAATATTAAAATTTTTATGTCCCACCTGCCCTGGCGTCCACTGGCCACCAGGGAGGCGTGCCGACAGTAGAAATGCAGCTACTACTGCCATGCATTTCGTGAACACCCCTGGTGCAGAGGCCAGACCGAAAGGAAGCACCCTGTATTGGTAGTGCTTTCCCTGAAAAAGGAACCGAAGGAACCTTCTGTGTGTTGGATGGATGAGGACATGGGTGTACGCATCCTTGAGATCTAGAGAACAAAGCCAGTCCTGACTCTGAAGGTATGGAAGCAGAGCACCGAGAGAAATCATCTTGAATTTCTCTTTGAATAGAAACTTGTTAAATTCTCTGAGATCTAATATGGGTCTGTAACCCCCCGTTTTCTTTGGGATAAGAAAATAAGGGGAGTAGAACCCTGAGCCCTGTTGAAGAAGAGGTACTTCTTCTATTGCCCCTTGGGCAAGAAGGGTGGCAATCTCCTGACCCAGAAGGTTGAGGAGAGATGTTGGAGAATTGAACTGTTTCACCATGGTGCGAGGAGGAAGGCTTAAGAAATGAAGCTTGTACCCTTCCCTTATGATGGAGAGGGTCCATTGCTCTGCTGTGATTTGTTCCCATCTGGGAGCAAAGTAAGCCAACCTTCCTGGAATGGTGAGGGGCTCTGGTTCTTCCAGAGCTAGAAAGGCTAAGTTCTCTAGTTGCAAGTCAAAGGCCCTGAGGAGGCTGAGGCTGCTGGGCCGTGGAAGGCCTAGCAGCCTTTGACTTGGCCTGTTTAGGTGGTTGCTGATGTTTTGCAGCAAAACGACCTGCAGAAGATGCCTGCTGACCATAAGCAGGATAATATCTTCCCTTTTTAGAAAAAGATGTCTTTTTGAACAATCTTTTCTTAGCAGGAGCAGAGGTGGACTTTGAAAGTCGATCCAAAGCGGAGTTCTCAGCATCCATCTGAGTGGCCTTTGCTTGCCAATCCTTGCCAAAAAGGTTTTCACCTGTAAAAGGAAGATTTCCTAATTCATCTTGGACCCAGAGTTCCAAATCAGAAGCTTGTAGCCAAGCAATTCTGCGTGCACCTATGGCAATAGCCGAGGCTCTGCTTACACACTCAAATGAGTCAAAGGCTGCATGGCTGGAAAATTTGGAAACATCCTGGGCATTTTTGAGCCAAGTGAGAAACTCCTGCCTTTTATCTTCTGAAATAAAAGGGGTTAAAGTCTGCAGATGATCTGTGACTTCTTTTAGAAACATCCCTATATAGAGACTATAGAAGTTGATTCTGGCAGCTAGCATAGAAGCTTGAAAAACCCTACGGCCAAAAGCATCTAGGGTCCTGCATTCACGTCCTGGAGGATTAGATGAGTGTCTTTTTGCACTCTTTATCCTTCTCATGGCAGACTCTACCACAATAGAGTGGTAAGGAAGCTGAGTCTTATGAAAGCCAGGACAAGGAGGGACACAATACATGGTGTCTAACCTGCGAGAATGAGGAGAGGTGGTAAGAGGTGTCTCCCACATGCTCAACATGAGATCATACAAAATCTCATGAATAGGTAAAGTAGCTGCCTCTTTAGGAGCTTTAGGATACTGTAAAATATCCAGCTGCTTGGCTCTAGGCTCTGACTCAGGGGCCACTGTGATGGAGAGGCCCCTAGCCACTTCCCTAATGAAGTCTTGAAAAGACAAGTCTTCTGGAGGAGACATTCTTCGTTTAGGAGAAGACGACTCCTGAGGAAGAAGTATCGATGCCTCGACAGATCCTTCAGACTCCTCAGAGTCTTCGGAGAAATCGAAGTATCGCCTGTCTGGATGCTCCTGTAAAGCCCGATATGCGTACCGAGTGGGATCGACATTGGGAGTAACCGGTACCGGTTCGGTACCGATGGGCATCATAGGACAGGGTACCGTTGCAGTTGACACCAATGCCGATGTCGATGCAATCGGTACCGGCACCAGGAATGATGCCGGTACCGGCAACGGGGATTGTTGTGGTACCGGAGGCGTCGCAGCCTGCATGAATGCCGTCAGGGTGCGCTGCATGGTCAGAATCTTCTGATCCATCGACGCCACCAAAGTCTGGATGTCAGTACCAGTGGGAGCCAGCAGTACCCCAGAACACGGCAACAGGTGATCGGTCAAGGCCGAGCCATCGATGTCAACCTGTGACCCCATAGACAATGCTTTGGAAGCCGGAACTTCCCGCCGGGGTAATTTTACCGGTGCAGAGTCCTCGAGGACAAGCCCGGAGGCATCTCGATGCTTAGAGGGAGATTTGCCCTTCGAGGACCGGCCAGATTTATGCTTGGTTACCTGAGATCCATGGGAGGAAGAAGCAGCCCTGGAAGACTTCGATGCCACCGAAGCTGCATCAGAGGGAAACAGGATACTGAGCTTGGCTGCTCGGTTCTGCCGACCTCTTTTAGACATCATGGTACAGGACATACAATCTGTGATGGAATGGTCAGTACCCAAACATTTTAGACACCAATCATGGGTGTCGGTGACAGAAATAGTACCGCCACATTTTGTGCACTTCTTAAACCCGGAGGCGGGCTTCTCCATGAGGAGAAAGGTTTTAGGCCTAAGGCCCAAAAACTGAAAATGCACAGTGAAGAAAGTATAAGTTTTTTGTTTTTTTTTCTTAAAGAAAGAAAAGAAAAGACCAGAGGTACCGGTCTGACGTCGAAGAAGGCAGACGCGACACAAAAGAATAAAGAAAAAATAAAGAACTTCTTCTGCGGTGACAGGAACACAACCTGCTGGCTCCGCGGAAAAGAAGAACTGGAGAGAGGCGGTTGGGAAAGGCGGGAAGGCAGCACACAGGTGCTGTGGGATGCTCCCAAAAGCTTTCTTACTGGACGCTGGGGAGCGTTCCCGCGCAGGCTCCATCGGTACTGACGATACCCATATGTGAAGACTCATTCCTGCTTGTTCCTGGAGATAGTCCCTAAACCACTATTAAAGTGGACTGGGATAAGCAGCATGGAATCTGGATACTCTTTGGGAACCTGACAGGTATGAGTGACCTGGTCTGATGGAAGGAAGGAATACAAGGAGAGAGGTGACAGATCACACCATGGAAGTGTAAAGACACTTTATTGGAGTGTCAACAGGTCCCACTCTACACGACCATGTTTCAGCAAAGAGCCTTTGTCAGGGGCGCAGGACCTCAATTAAAAACATAAAACATATCAATATATTAAAAAAAGTGAACATACAAACATCTGCCCAAATTTAAATGACTGTAAGAGAACATCAGTAAAATAGATAAAACTATGCAAATAAAACATATTAATTAAAAAATAGAAATAGTATTTCAAATAGAGGGACAATGTTTAGCTCATAAAAACGAATAATAAAATATAGAACCTAAAAGAAACTCTTAAAAACAAGAACTAAAATATCAGGAATTACACACTTTCTTTTATACTGATTTACGTTTTATGTTTTTAATTGAGGTCCTGCGCCCCTGACGAAGGCTCTTTGCTGAAACATGGTCGTGTAGGGTGGGACCTAATGGCACACCAATAAAGTGTCTTTACGTTTCCACGGTGTGATCTGTCACCTCGCTCCTTATATTCCTTTGGATGTGCTTCCTTTGGACCTCTGGCCACTGTTGGAAACAGGATACTGGGCTCAATGAACCTTTGGTCTGATCCAGTATGGCAAATCTTACATTCTTATGGCATTTAAATTGTAAGATCAGTGAGGCAGCAGCTATACCATCACTCTCTGGAGAGAATAAAAGGGAACTAATCTTGTCCCTGTCAGGCAGATGAGGGAGGGGGCCTGCTACTGTTCTCTTTCAGAATTAAAGTGAAGCTCACCCCACTTCCTGGCAAAATACACCTATTCAGAAACAGTAAGGGGAAAAAACACAGTTACTTACCTGTAACAGGTGATCTCTGGGAACAGCAGGAATTAGTCTTCACATATGGGTACGGAGCATCCAATCAGAAAGCTTTTGGGAGCATCCCTCGCGCCTGCGCGCTGACTTCCCACCTTTCCCATTGCCTCTCCTCAGTTGAGTTTCATAACTGAGACAGAAGGAGAGAAAGAGGAAAGGAGATAGATAGATACAACTCCTAGGGGAGGTGGGTGGGTTGTGAAGACTAATTCCTGCTGTTCCCAGAGATCACCTGTTACAGGTAAGTAATTGTGCTATCTCCAGGAACAAGCAGGAATGAGTCTTCACATATGGGGACTCCCTAGCTGTGGGTGCCAGGGGAGATCCCATAAAATGCGTATCCCTGGAACTGGACGGCATTTCTCAAATCTGGATCCCCGGGGGTAGGAGTTGAATAGAGAAGAGCTGTAGAGGAACAGCGAATCTAAAGACTACAGAAAAAATATGTCAAGTATCATTAAAATATTTAATGAACTAGTACAATATAGAGCTTACCTACTGGATTGTAGGAAGTAGAACTGTGATGGAGTGTACTGTAGATGCAGTAGCGGAATCCTCAAGGTAACTTCACAGCAGTGAGGATGAAGTTCCAAACCTGGAATGGGCAGGTGACCCAGGTGTCAACTGGGGTAGGAGAAGAATGACAGGTCTTCAATGGAAAGCTTTATGGGAAAAAGCTGAAAACTCTTTTAGGTACAGAGTTATTAACATTGAGAACTAAAAGAAGAAGACTGACCGATCTGGAGAATTAGCCCAGTCCTGAAGGGAAGAGGGGGTATGGAAAAAAGCCCCTATTCCCAAGGAGAACAGAAGTGTACTCAGAAATACTGAAGATGTACACTGTCATTCCTAGCTGGTAAGAGATAGGAAGACATTGAAGTTTGATACTTCATAGACAGGGAGATCTATAACAAAAATAGAAGCTGTTGACATCACAGCAGTAATTGTGTGTATAACCGCTCCCACTTACTGAGCCATATGAGAATAGGCAAGTTGACTGTCTGGACCCCTTAAGAAGGTAAAAGCTTTATAGCACAGACAGTTAGGGAGATAGTAGGTAATACCTAGCGTCCTATGCACATCTCCCAATAGGCACATATGTATCTCCTATATATATGGAGATACATACATATCTATATATATGTGCATATATGTCTAGATATGTGTGATATATGTGATATAGATATAGATATATAGATAGATAGATAGATAGATATAGATATATAGATGGGCATGACTTATGCCCACACAGATTACAAAAATATGAATGTATAGGACATATACAGACATGAATATAAGTCTGAGGATACATGCCTGCAACTGAGCCCCACAAAAACATTCACATGGGGAATGTGATGAGAAAAGATTCATCTAATAATAAGGGGGTGAAAAACACCTGAAGATATATAGAGAATCTATTTCTGCGGTGCAGGAATGTAGTTCAGTGGAATAACCAGTATGGTTGCGTGAAAAAACAGAGGATAATAGCAGTCTGGCAAGAGCACATCAGGAGTACTTTAGGACTCTGACATGTCCAAAGGACAAAAAAAACGCATAGACTAAGACACCAGGATGACCCAGCCAAGGGACACAGGGGTATCATGTACACTAAAAGAGTATGCGTTGCTAGAAGAAGATAACCTGCAGTGAGTAGTATTATGCAAGATAGTTGAAAGTAGCTTGCAATGAGCATTAATCACTGGAACTACTGCATGCACAGCAACTGAACAAAACAGCAGAGGGGATTCTCCTGTATAAAAACAGAGAGAAAACAGGCAAAGGAAGCGGAGATATTCCCGTCCCTGTCTGATGAGTTGTTCAGAGCATGCATTGAAGGATAACAAAAAGTGTACACTGGAAAGAAAGAGAAAAGTGTTTCAGTATGGTACCAACTCAAGCAGGGGAAACCCTGGAAGAGAGGGGGTTGGAAGGTGACTTACCATATGGTAAGTCAGCTGAAGGAAAAGATGTCCATGTGGGGACAGAAACTATCATGGGATAGTTGTAACCTCCCTTCGTAGTAGTAAGAAGGGGAGAATTCTGTAACCCATGGACAAAAGTATCCTAACAGCTTAGCATACTGAAAAGAAAAAAACCAGTGTAGAGTTTGAAGAATAAACTTCTGCTAAGAAGAAGTTAACTGTAGATTGCAACATACAGGAACCTATGGTTGCTGGTTATGATTAGACTGGTTAGAGTCTGGAGACTTCAGACTAGGATGAGATGTCCCTTGCTTGGGTACATCTGGAGGATGGACAGGAAAAGGGTGAAACCTTCTTTTCTTAGGGAAAGAAGGTTTGGTAGGACATTTCCTACGTCCTGGGGAAAAAGAAGGCTTAGGATGGTTTCCAGAACCAGGGAAGTCAGTGGAGCAATGAGCAACCTGACGTAAAGCCTCTCTATTGAAGAGATTTTCTCCAGTACAAGGAGAATTACCCAGTGTATGTTGTGCCCATCTGCTCAAGTCTGAAGCTTGCAGCCAGGCTTTACGACGTGCTCCAATGGCAATAGCAGAGGACCTGCTAACAGACTCAAAAGAGTCTAGAGAAGCACGAGAGAGAAACCAAGAGATATTCCTGCTATGATTAAAAAGTAAGGAATAGTCAGTGGCCTTAGGCTCTGACAAAAAAGGGGACAAAAAAGATAATTTCTCTGTGACCTCCTGAAGTGTCAGACTCATATAAAAAATATATGAAATAATTCTTGAAGCCAGCATAGACGTTTGGAAGGTTTGACGTCCAAAGGCATCAAGTGCTTTAGATGCACGACCTGGCGGATAATAAGAATGCTTCTTCTTGCTTCTTACCTTCCTCATTGCTGATTCCACTACAATGGAATGATGTGGAAGTTGGTTTTTTTGAAACCCCGGAGAGGGAGGCACCTGATACAGAACATTAGTGGCTGTAGAAGGTGAAGGAACCTTTAAAGGTGATTCCCACATCCTCAGAAGAAGATCCTGCAAAGAATGATGTAAAGGAAGCATTATATTTTCCTTTTCTGCAGGATCTTGGTTAAGAGTAGAGCCAGGAATAGGAATGGCAAGAAAGGTTGCCATGTCAAGGAGAAATTTCTGAAAAGAAGGATCTCCAATGGGAACTATTCCTGGGTAAGTTGAGGTTGAAGGAGCAGTTTGAGCACCAGAAGACATACTGGACTGGTGCAGAAAAAGAATCCTGCTAGATGGACAGTGATACTGACAGTTCTGATTCGAGGCAGTTAGTACTGCATCGTCAGTGCCCGGTATCGATTCCAAGCTAGGCATAGAAAGGATCGATGGCACCGATGGAACTGCAGGAATCGACATCGATACCGATACCGGTATCAGAGACGATAATGTCATCGAAGCAGTAATCGGGGGCTGCTGAAGCGGTACCGAGGTAGCCAGAGAGCCTTGGTGAATATCCTCGGTACTGCGTAGTCGGAAATGATATGAATCGGTTCCGAAACGCGTCGGTACCAAGTCATCTAGACTGGATATCGATTCTAGACTCGGCATCGAAGGGAGCGAGTCTATCGATGCATGTTTAGAAGGTACCAACGTTGGTGGTGGCATCGGCGATGCCGATACAGGAAAGTCAATCGGAGTCGTATCGATCGGTTCCGAAGGTACCGAGGACGGCCGAAGACGATGCCTGGTGAAGAGAGGAACACTCGACACCGGCGCCGATGTAGGGGTATCAGTACCGCTCAAAGCCGATACCAACCCCGAGCATGGCGAAGATACAGAAAAGTCAATCTGGGTCGTATCGATCTGTCCCGAAGGTACCGAGGATACCAGATAACGATCCCAGGTGAAGAGTGGAACACTCGACACCGATGCCGGGGTATCGGTACCGCTCGAAGCCGGTACCAACCCCGAGCATGGCGGAGATACAGGAAAGCCAATCTGGGTCGTATCGATCAGCCCCGAAGGTACCGAGGACACCAGATGACGATCCCTGGTGAAGAGTGGAATACTCGACACCGGTGCCGATGCCGGGGTATCGGTACCGCTCGAAGCGGATACCACCCCCGAGCATGGCTCAGGTATGTTCTGTGAGGTGTGAGCCCCAGGAACAACCTGAAACCCCGTAAATGCTTTGGAGCCCGAAGACTCCCGCCGGGGTTTTATTGCCAATGGGGTCTTGAGGGCAAGGCCGGAGCCGTCATCATGCTGGGCATGAGACTTACCCTTCAAGAATTGGCTAGTCTTAACAGACTGTTTGTGGGTTACCTGATCCTGGAGAGAAGAATAAACCGGTGTCCTCACCTCAGGAGGAAAAACGGCATCGAGGGAAACTCGAAAAAGGGAAGGTCTTCTCCCAATAATACAGCCTGATGGATCAGGGAAAAAAGGGTCAGGACCCAAACAGGTTAGACACCAAGCATTGGAGTCTAAAAAGAAAACTATGTTTCCACAGTGAAGGCACTTCTTAGGGGAAGAAGGCTCCATGTTGGAGAGGCCTGGTAGGCCCAAAAAGTTAAGACAAAAACTGAGGAGAAAAAATTTCTCTAAGTTTAGAAAAGAAAAGAATAAAGCACCGGCGGTACCGGTATCGGCGGGAAAGACAGCCACGACCACAAGAAAACAAGGAAATAAGAATTTTAAAGAAAAAAGTTTCTGCGGTGACAGGACGATGTCCTGTCGGCTCCGCGGAAAAACGAAAACTGAGGAGAGGCAGTGGGAAAGGCGGGAAGTCAGCGCGCAGGCGCGAGGGATGCTCCCAAAAGCTTTCTGATTGGATGCTGGGGAGCATTCCCGTGCAGGCTCCGTCGGTACCGACGTACCCATATGTGAAGACTCATTCCTGCTTGTTCCTGGAGATCCACTGATTAAATACGGTAATTTCAAAGGAAACAGTCTAGGCAACAGCAGAAATGTTTCTTAATCAGCAATCTCAGAGCTGCTACAATTAGGTCCCAGCTAAATTACACTGCTATATGCAGTTCTTTCATCAGGCGACTGCAGCTCCCATTCTTTGCCCCCAACTCCTGCAAGTCCAATCATACTTACCCCTCTGTTCTCTGGCTCTGGTCTCTGACCTTGAGGTCGAGGGGGAGTTTTCTCTCTGCATTAGAAAAGTAAAAATGCATAAATACAATGCTTTTATGGATGTCTCTGTACAAAGTTGGACATGGGAACAATTAACTGGAAATTACTTCACCACTCACCCTTATTTAAAGAGCAGGGAAGTCTGAAATCAGGGCAACCTTGAGCTTGTTCCCTCTCTTCCCCCCCTCAAAAGAAAACAAAAAAAACCTAATTACTCACCTGTAACAGGTGTTCTCCAGGAGCAGCAGGAATCAGTCCTCACTTATGGGTGACGTCGGCGCCGACGGAGCCCTCGCGGAGCAATTTTCCCCAGCTTTCAAAGAAAGCCTTTGGGAATTGCAGCGCGCATGCGCGGTCGTCTTCCCGCCCGAGGGTGCCATCTTAGCCAGTCAGATGACATAGCTAAAAAAGACAGCATAAAAATTTGCAAAAAAAGAACATAAGCAGACGATTGCAACTCCAAGGGGAGGAGGGAGGGTAGTGAGGACTGATTCCTGCTGCTCCTGGAGAACACCTGTTACAGGTGAGTAACTACGCTTTCTCCAGGACCAAGCAGGAAGTCAGTCCTCACTTATGGGACTCCCAAGCTCAAGGCTACCGGAGACCCTAAGCACAAAAATGAGCTCCCTCTAGCTCAGCAGCACAGAAGGATAGAATCTTCGCTGAATTATCACCCACCGGTAGCCCACATTCGGGATGGAGGGTAGGAGTTGCTCAGACCTCAAAGAGATTATGGAGGACTGCCTGTCCGAAAGCACTGTCCCTACGGGACTCCCTCTCGAGACAGTAATGGACCGCAAAAGTCTGGCTCGAAGACCAAGTAGCGGCCCGGCAGATGTCTGCCAGCGGAACAGAGCGGAGGTAAGCCACTGACGTGGCCTTTGCCCGAACGCAATGAGCCGTGACTCGACTTTCTAAGGAGAGTCCGGCTGCCCCATAAGCCCAAGAGATACAGTCCGCAACCCAGATGGACAGAGTACGCTTGGAGACCGGGAGCCCCAATTTATTGGGGTCAAAAGACACAAAAAGCTGAGCAGCTTTACGGTGCTCCCGCGTACGGTCAAGGTAGAAGTTCAATGCCCTTCTACAGTCCAGGGTATGGAGGACCGTTTCAGCTCGGCTGGAGTGTGGTCTGGGAAAGAAGGTTGGAAGTACCACCTCCTGATTGATGTGAAAAGGGGAGACCACTTTAGGCAGAAATTTTGGGTGAGTCCGTAGGACTACCCTATTCTTGTAGAACCTAGTGTAAGGGGGATCAGACACGAGGGCCTGCAATTCACTTACGCGCCTAGCGGAAGTGAGGGCTATCAAGAACAGTGTTTTCCAAGACAGAAAACGGAGAGAACAGGTAGCCATAGGTTCAAAAGGCGGACAGGTGATCCGCTGCAAAACCACATTCAGGTCCCAGTCAGGCGCTGGCGGGCGCAGAGGTGGTTTAAGTAGAAGGAGACCTCGGAGAAACCTCGCTACGAGAGGGTCATTGGAGAGAGGTCTGCCGTCCACTGGCACATGATGTGCTGAAAGAGCACTGAGGTGAACTTTGACGGAGTTGGACTTAAGTCCCAGATTAGAGAGGTGCAGCAAGTACTGCAAGATCACCGACACCGGGCAGGAGAAGGGATCCTGAGACTGTTGGGTACACCAGACTGCAAAGCGACGCCATTTAAGGGCGTAGCATTTGCGGGTAGAAGGCCGTCGCGAAGCTAAGACGACCTCCTCCACCTCCGCCGGCAGGAGAAGGGGAGCAAGGACTACCCTCTCAGCAGCCAGGCCATGAGGTTGAGAGACCTGAGGTTGGGGTGCAGAAGGGACCCCTGATCCTGAGTGAGGAGATCCGGTTGTACCCCCAGAGGGATTGGATCCTCCACCGCCAGTTGCAGCAGGAGCGGAAACCACGGCTGCCTGGGCCAGCGAGGGGCCACCAGGATCATGAAGGCTTTGTCTCGGAGAACCTTGAAAAGAGTCCGAGAGACCAGCGGGATGGGAGGGAAAGCGTACAGAAGGCTCCCCGACCACGAGATCAGAAAGGCGTCCGCCGCAACCCGAAGGGGGTGTGGCTGACGAGAGCAGAAGCGAGGAAGCTGCCGGTTGTGAGGACTGGCAAAGAGATCCACCGTGGGGAGACCCCACTTGAGGAAGAGCTTCTGAACTACCAAGGGATCCAGACGCCACTCGTGCGGCTGGAGGACCCTGCTGAGTTTGTCTGCAAGGCAATTTTCTTGGCCCGGGAGATAAACTGCCTTGAGGAGAATGCCGTGACTGACGGCCCAAGAGCAGAGCTTCTGTGCCCCCCGGCAGAGGAGGAAGGAGCCCGTGCCCCCCTGCTTGTTCACGTAGAACATGGCAACTTGATTGTCCGTCTGGACAAGGACGGACTGTTGGGAAGTCAGGTGGGAGAAGGCCTTGAGAGCTAGGCGGATCGCCCTGAGCTCCAGGAAGTTGATCTGCTGAGCAGACTCCCACGTGGTCCAGAGGCCCTGAGTACGTGCCTCTTGGCAATGTGCTCCCCAGCCCAGGAGGGATGCATCGGTGGTCAGCACCCGGGTCGGCTGAGGTGACTGGAAAGGCATTCCGAATATCAGGTTCGGCTGCCGGAGCCACCACCGGAGAGACGAGAGCAGCGGCTCGGAGACGCGCACTAGGTCTGCCAGGCCGCCTGTGGCTTGTCGCCACTGCTGGCGGAGACACCATTGAGCAGACCGCATGTTCAGGCGGGCATTGGGGGTCACATGGACGGTGGAAGCCATATGGCCGAGCAGTCTCAGGAAGCGCCTGGCGGAGACCAGGGGCTGGCTGCGAAAGCGGTCGGCTAGGTCCATGAGCCGTTGAGCCCTGTCGAGCGGTAGGTACGCTCGTGCCCGAGGAGTGTGCAGCCTTGCGCCGATGAACTCGAGATCCTGTGAGGGGAGCAAAGTGGACTTTGCGAAGTTTATGACAAAGCCCAAGTGCTGCAGCAGAGTCACCATGCGGCGCGTGGCGTTGGCGACCTCCTGAGCGGACGCTGCTCTGATGAGCCAGTCGTCGAGGTACGGAAAGACATAGAGGCCGTGAAGCCGGAGATGGGCCGCCACGACCGCGAGACATTTTGTGAAGACTCGCGGTGCGGAGGATAGGCCAAAGGGCAGTACTCTGTACTGGTAATGATTTCCTGCCACCACAAACCTTAGGTATTGGCGGTGGCTTGGGTGGATGAGGATGTGCGTGTAGGCATCCTTTAGATCCAAGGAGCATAGCCAATCTCCCTGCTGGAGGTAGGGCAGAAGGATTCCAAGGGTAAGCATTTTGAACTTCTCCCGCACAAGGAACTTGTTGAGGTTGCGCAAGTCCAGGATGGGTCTGAGGCCCCCTGTTCTCTTTGGTATCAGAAAATACCTTGAATAAAAGCCTTGACCTCTCAGGTGGTGGGGCACCGGTTCCACCGCCTGTTCCTGCAGAAGACCTGCTAACTCCTGAAGGAGCAACTCCCTGTGCAGAGGGGGGCGCGAAGGTTCTCCCGGAAAATAGGAGGGAGGGACCTGATGGAAGTGGAGAAGGTAGCCTTCTCGCACGACCTGAAGTACCCAGGCATCTGCGGTGATGCTGGACCACCTGTGGCCGAAGTGAACCAGCCGGCCTCCGGTGCTGGGAGGAACCAGCGGGGGGGGAGAGGCTATGCTGAGCGAGTCAAAAACCCCCACCCTGCTGAGCAGGGGCTGGTGGTGCAGGCTTGGGGGCTTGCTGCCTACGGGACCCGTTACCCCGTCCCTTGGCCTGCTGGCCCTGTTGGGGAGCTGCAGGGGCCTGATAATGGGGGTACTGTTTGTAGGCAGCCGCCTTCCTCGGGTAAAAGGACTTTTTTCCCGAGCCCTTCTTTTTCTGGGAAGGGGCGGAGGTCTTCCTAGAAAGCCTGGTCCTGGTGAGAGTCTCAGTCTCAATTTGTGCAGCCTTCTCCGCCATGGGCTTGCCAAAGAGGTTTTCGCCTCGGCAGGGGACATCGACCAACTTGTCCTGTACCCAGGGCTCAAGGTCCGACGACTGAAGCCAAGCCTGTCGGCGGGCACCGATGCCGGCTGCGGCCACTCTAGCCGAGGCCTCAAAGCCATCATAGGCTGCTCGGGACATGAACTTTGAGCATTCCCGAATGCCCGTGGACAAGGCTAGGAACCTCCGCAAGGGCTCCTCGGAGAGACCAGCGGAGAATCCGGCTAGCTCTTTAGCCAGATCCCGGAGATACATGCCCATGTAGAGCTGGTAAGTCTGGACACGACATGCGAGCATAGAGCCCTGGAAGCACTTCTTGCCAAGGCCATCCAGGTTACGGGCCTCCCTTCCAGGAGGCACCGAGGAGTGCATCTTCTGGCTCTTAAGACGATGCATGGCCGATTCCACTACCATGGAATGGAGTGGCAGCTGTGCCTTCTGAAAGCCAGGGCTCTTGCGGACCCGATAGATAGAATCGACCCGCTTGCTCAGGACCGGCGAGGAGGCCGGACTCTCCCACATGCGGAAGAGTAGTCGTTCCAGCATAGGAGGAACCGGCACAGTAAAGTGCTCCCTCGCGGGAGAGTCATACTGGAGGGCGTCGAGCTCTCCGGCTCGAGGCTCCTCCTCGGGATCCGCAGGGAAGGCCAAAGCCTTGGCCATATCCCTAACGAAGTCCGAGAACCGGGCATCCTCCGGGGGGGACTGCTTCCGAGGCTCGGACCCCGGTGAGTCCGATGGGACACACCGAGTCCGGAAAGAATCAGGTGACTCTTCCTCCTCAGACTCCCAGACCGACTCCGACGAGGACTCGGTGGGGTCGGCCCGGGCAGGGTGCGGCGCCAGCCGTCCCGACATCGAGGGAGTCGGCGTCGGCGACCTCGGTCCCGAACGGGAGGCCGAGGGTGACCTCGACCGAGGATCGACTCGAGTTCTCATTGACTCGAGGATCGGCTCGGTCTCCGGGGTCGACTTGGACGTCGACGTCCCGGCGGTCGGGGCAGCGGCGCCAGCGAGGCCAGCGAGCAGTGCCCGCTGCTGGTCCATGAAGGCAGACAGTCTGCTCTCCAAGGCCGTCAACCTGAGTCCGAGCTCAGGTGACCCAGCAGCCCCCGACTCGGGCCCCGACGGCGTCGGGCCCGACGTCGGCTGTCGCGGAGGCGAGTCCAGAAGGACCACAGGACTTACCCGGGCAGGCATCTCCGACTCCAGGCGAGGTCGCTTTGGGATGTGTTCCTTCTCCAAGGACCCGGGGCGGCTGTCGGGGCTATGCGACCTGGCCCTCGCGGAGCCAGGAGCGTCCACCGACGCCGCCCTCGCGGGTTTTTCCTTCCGACGATGGTCCCCGGAGGGAGAACCCCGGTCGGAGGAGCTCCGTCGACGGTCCGAGCTGGAGCCTTTCGACGCGGAGGCCTCCGACGAGGTCCGGGTACGGCTGGGGTCAGCGAAGATTCTCTCACGCTGATGCCGCCGACTCCTCAACGCCTTTGAGGACAGTTTGCTGCAGGGCCCACAGATCAGTTCCTCATGATCCGGGCCCAGGCAGCGGAGGCAAAAGTCGTGTGTGTCGGTTAGTGACATATTTCGGTCACACCGACCACACCGCTTAAACCCACTGGCAGCCATCGGGGGAAAAAGGGCCCCTGCGAGGTCAAAGGACCGGGCTGCCAGGGAAACCGAAAACGAAAGCTGACTAAGTCAGAAAAACCGAAAAAAGTAAGCGGACTCGAGACCGGCGTCGCGAGTCCGGGCGGGAAAGCGATCGGCGTCGAACCGAAAGGAAAAAGAATAAAATAATGAAGAAAATCGACTTTTTCGCGGGGACAAGACGGGGACGTCTGTAGGGCTCCGCGGAAAAAAGAAGACTGGCTAAGATGGCACCCTCGGGCGGGAAGACGACCGCGCATGCGCGCTGCAATTCCCAAAGGCTTTCTTTGAAAGCTGGGGAAAATTGCTCCGCGAGGGCTCCGTCGGCGCCGACGTCACCCATAAGTGAGGACTGACTTCCTGCTTGGTCCTGGAGAACTGTCAAGCCCCTAGACCCTCTCCTCCACTGATATTTTAATAATGAACTAAATTATGATTACCCCAACTAATCCTGTGCAAAAAGGACATCACACTTTGTTCTGTGCAGTTTGCATAATGAGGACAATTTCCAAAAGCTATTTATCTAGGTGAATGAGTTATCTGATAACTGCCCACCCTCCCTGCAGGTAAAAGTACATACTGATGGCTCTTTGCATTTGTGTGCTGTCATAAGAACATAAGAGATGCCATACTGGGTCAGACCAAGGTCCATCAAGCTCAGTATCCTGTTTCCAATAGTGGCCAATCTAGGTCACAAGTACCTAGCAGTTTCCCCAAAAGACACAGGTTCCACAATGCTTGTACTGGGGCAAGCAGTGGATATCCTGGGTCCCCTTTAATAATGGTTTATGGACCTTTCCTCCAGGAACTTGTCCAAATCTTTTTTAAACCCGACTACACTAACAGCATTTACTACATCCTCCGGTAACGAATTCCAGAGTTTGATTACACGTTGAGTGAAAAAATAATTTCTCTTATTAGTCAAACAGGTTACACTGTAGCTTCATTGCATGTCCCCTAGTCTTTCTATATTTTGATGGTGTTAAAAAAAAAAATAAAAAAATAAAAAAATAAAAATCGATCTACGTTTACCTGTTCCACTCCATTCATATCTCCCCTCAGCCATCTCTTTTCCGGGTTGAAGAGTCCTAATCTTTTTAGCCTCTCTTCATAGGGGTATCCTTCCATCCCTTTTACCATTTTGGTGGCTCTTCTCTGTACCTTTTCTAATAACGCTATATCCTTTTTAAGATACGGAGACCGGAATTGCACACAATATTCAAGGTGCGATCGCACCATGGAACGATGCAGAGGACCACTAAAGATACTTTTCTGTAACAGGGGTTCTCTGGGACAGCAGGATGAGTCAGTCACATATAGGTGCATCGTTATCTGATGGTGCCCAAGAAAGAAAGAGTCTCAGAGGGTTGTTTTATTTTTGGAGGTCCCTCTGTGCATGTGCCAACTTTCCCCACCATAGGATTGCCCCTTTTGTTCCCTCAGGGTGTTCCCCAGGTTTGATAGGTTCATCTGAGAGGGGATGGCGAGTGGGTAATAGTTATGTGGCTGACTTGCCAAGCTGTCCCCAAGAAGACCTGTTACAGGTCAATAATGTAGCTTTCTCTTAGGGCGAGCAGGGATGAGTCAGCCACATATAGGTAGCTCCCAAACAGAGGAATGTAAGGGATACCATAGAGGGATAGCCATGTTAGCATGAAATATTTGTCTTCCAGCATGTGTGGTGCTGTGATAGGATGAAGCTGCAGCAGGCATTTGGTAGAGAGAGAGAGATAAAAGTACAGACACAGTGGATGGGGCAAATCATCAACTTTAATGTGCTCGAGGGAACTAAGGTCATCCATGTAAGGACCTGACAGTGGTCCCTGATGATGTCCACCATCTTCTGGACTTTTTCGCTGAAGAGGTTCTTGCTTGAACAGGGAGCGTCCTCACATAGACCCAATGCCTGAGCCATGCCATGTGTCTGGCCATGGTGGAGACCTCTGTCATGTCAGTAGAGGCCTCAAAGACATCAAAAGCTGAGCAGATAAGGTGTTCCCCCCCCCTCCCCACGTTCCTTTATATCCTGGAAGATGGGAGTAAGGGATGCTTAAGTGTCCTTGGCCTTTCTCAATAAATAAAGGATGTGCTGAAACTGATGGGCAGCAGTCTTAGAGCACAGTATTGCACTGCAAGGATCTTTGGTCTCTTCTGAGAAGAGCACTGGAGTAGGAGCAAGAAGTGCGAGGTTTTAGACTTCATGGTTGACTCCATAATAAGGGACTGGTGTGGCAGTGGGTGCTTGTCAAATCTGAGGATGGAATGAACCAAGCATTTTACTTCCAGCCTCTTGGTAGTTGGCGCACTGGAGAAGGGTGTTTGCCAAACCTTGCCCCTGCAATTGAGAAGGACCTTGTGCATGGGGACCACCCATCATCAACTTTGGTGCATCTAGGTGGAGGCACACCATCCACCCACTGCAAATGGCACAAAACATAGCAGCCAACATCATCAATGGATCAACAAGACACAACCACATAACCCCCCTTTTGAATCAACTACACTGGCTCCCAATATACTCATGCACTAAGTTCAAGATAACACTCAACATCTTCAAAAATACTACATAACACCTCAGCGGACATCCTACAGGAGTTGATCACAAAAGACCTAGAAAACTGGCCCAGAAGAATCAATAACAAGAACATGATCATTACATCTAACACTTACAGAAAGGCCAAACAAATCACATGCAAGAGAGCTTTTTCATTCGCTGCGCCAGTCCTATGGAATGCTCTCCCAGAAGACATCAGAGCCACACCAAGGACAGCAAAAACTTCAGAAAAAAGTTGAACATACCTTTACATAATACTTTGGAACTATCACATAGCGCAACATAAGTGGATCACCCCCATCCAATTATAGACTCTGACCCCTGAACACCACAAGTTATCTTAATTCTGTACTAAGTTCTCATGTTTATAATTTACAGTGCCTTGTGAAAGTATTCATCCCCTGTTTTTGTCCTGTTTTGTCGCATTACAACCTGGAATGAAAATGGAGGTTCATTTGGATGTTAGGTAATGGACCTAACGATACATATAGTCCAAACTGATGAAGTGGAATGACAATAAAATACCTTGTATATATATAAAAAAACAAGTAAAAACAGAAAAGTTGTAAGTGTATATATATTCATCCCTTTTGCTATGACACCCCTAAATAAGATCTGGTCCAACCAATCAGCCTCAGAAGTCACATAAAATTAGGGTCCACCTGTGTGCAATCAGTGTCACATAATGCCTGTATAATTATACCTGTTCTGAAAGGCCCCTGACTCTGCAACACCACTAAGCAAACATGAAGACCAAGGAGCATCCCAACAGATCAGAGACAAAGGGGTCTGTTTACTAAGCGGTGCTAGCAGTTTCTGTGCGAAATCGGAGCTGCGGCCCTGTTTTATTTAATGGGGTCGCGGCTCCAATATCGCATGTAAGCCGCTAGCGCCACTTAGTAAACAGACCCCAAAGTAGTGGAGAAGTATAGATCAGGGTTGGGTTATAAAAAAATATCCCAAATTTTGAATATCCCATGGAGCACCATTAAATCCATTATAACAAAATGGAAAGAATATGGCACTACTACAAACCTGACAAGAGAAGACCGTCCACCAAAACTCACAGACCGGGCAAGGAGGGCATTAATCAGAGATGTCACAAAGACACCAAGGATGACACTGAAGTAGCTGCAAAGATCCACAGTGGAGATGGGAGTATCTGTCCACAGGACCACTTTAAGCCGTACAATTCACAGAGTGGGGCTTTATGGAAGAGTGGCCAAAAAAAAGCCATTGCTTAAAGAAATAAGAAAACACGTTTGGAGTTTGCACAACAGTATGTGGCGGACCCCCCCAAACACATGGAAGAAAGTTCTCTGGTCAGATGAGAGGAAAACTGAACTTTTTGGCACATCATGGGAAACACCATGTGCGACACAAACCCAACACTTCCCATCACCCCGAGAACACCATTCCCACAGTGAAACATGGTGGTGGCAGCATCATGATGTGGGGATGTTTTTCATCAGCAGGGACAGGAAAACTGGTCAGGATTGAAGGAATGATGGATGTCACTAAATAAAGGGCAATTCTTGAGGAAAACCTGTTTCAGTCTTCCAGAGATTTGACACTGGGACGAAGAATCACCTTCCAGCAGGACAATGACCCTAAACATACTGCTAAAGGTACACTGAAGTGGTTTAAAGGGAAATATGTAAATGTCTTGGAAAGGCCTAGTCAAAGCCCAGACCTCAATCTAATTGAGAATCTGTGGCATGATTTAAAGATTGCTGTACACCAATGCAACCCATCTAACTTGAAGGAGTTGGAGAAGTTTTGCCTTGAGGAATGGGTGAAAATACCAGTGGCTAGATATGCTAAGCTAATAGAGACATAACCCAAGAGACTTGCAGCAAAAGGTGGCTCTACAAAGTATTGACTTTGGGGGGGGCGGCGGGGGGGAATACCTATGCACATTCATGATTTCTGGGGGGGGGGGGGGTCGTCTTACTTATTGTTTGTGTCACAATAAAAGATATTTTGCACCTTCAAAGTGGTAGGCATGTTGTGTAAATCACATGGTGCTAATCCCCAAATCTCCATTTTAATTCCAGGTTGTAATGGGACAAAACAGGACAAACACAGAGGGGATGAATACTTTCACAAGGCACTGTATTTGTATTATGTTTTATTATATCCCGTTCTCACTCCACATATTTATAATTTAAACCATTCTGACTTAAGGATAAAGTGGTATAAAAAACTAGTTAAATAAATAAATAAAATCTAGGTATTTTAGGATGCCCAGAACTTCGTTGGATGTAAATGGGAGACAGCAAGAACCCATTTGGTGAGTGTCTGAAGGAACATAGAAGGAGATTTTCTAGGATGAGACAGGGAGTGGTAATGACAGTGGATTGTCTGTCCTCCCCCTCCCCAAAAGAGCACCCCGCCCCCTCCCCCGATGAGGAGGCGGCTTACCTGAAAATCGACTCGCTCTCGAGTTCTCAGAATGAGGCAGACAACCCAACCCCTCCGACACACCACCTCTGTCCCTCCAGAGTTGAACACCTTACAAGTTTAAGACCCTGGCCTTCCCCTTCGGGCCGGAGTCGCCAGAACAACACTTCATAGCAAATACACTGGGCGGGATCAGGGACCGAACTGGAGTTCCTTCAGGAACGCTAATTAGCAGATAAGGTCTAATTATGCATTCCTAATCGTCTCTCCAGTCCAGTCCCTCACCTCTGGGATGTAGCAGAGCAGTTCAAACCAAGGGAGGGACTTGCAAACCCGGCCCGAAGAACTGCCCTGCCAAAAACTGCATCCCTCGCTGCCTGGACATCCAACCGATAGTGCCTGGCAAACGTATGCAATGAGGACCAGGTTGCACCCTACAGATATCCAAAGGCGGTACCAGACTGTACTCCATCCACGAGGCCGCCTGTCCCCGTGTAGAATGCGCCCGCAGTCCCACCGGAACAGGTTTGCCCTTCAAAATATACGCAGACGCAATGGCCTCCCTGATCCATCTAGAAATGGAGGCCTTGGCCGCCGCCTCTCCTTTGCATGGCCCTCCCCAAACAGAACAAATAGCCAATCCAATTTGCAAAACCCCGCAGTTCTCTTCAGATAGCGTTTTAGCACCCGACGCACATCCAAAAGACGCAGCCGCGCATCTGCAACCTTCTCCCCAATGCTTACCAAGGATGGTAGAGAGACTGGCTCATTCACATGAAACGCCGACATCACTCTGGGCAAAAAGGAAGGCACCGTCCGCAGAACTACCTTCTCCTTGGAAAAGAAAGAAAAGGAGGTTGACAGGATAGTGCTTGAAGCTCCGAAATACGCCTGGCTGAACAGATTGCCACCAGAAACACCGTCTTAAGGGTCAAGTCCTTCAGGGAAGCCCAGCCGACCGACTAGTAGGGCTGCCCCCATCAACGATTGCAGCACCAGGTTGAGATCCCAGTACGGAACTACCGACCTTTGCGGAGGACGAAGGCGATTGACCATCCTCAAGAATTGCCCCTCATCCTGATTCTCCCCCAGCGATTTCCCTTGGATTTTCCCCCGATAATACGAAATCGCTGCCAATTGCACTCTCAAGGAAATGGTTGCCAGTCCCTTCTCAAAGCCTGCCTGCAAGAACTCCAGAATGTCCGGCACTGTAATCCCCGTAGGGCAACTCCCCCGTTCTGCGCACCAAGCTTCAAAGATGCGTCAGACCCAAACATAGGAGAGACAGGTCGACCTCTTCCGAGCCTTCAGCAAGGTTGAAATCATCGGGCCTGAGTATCATCGCTTCAGCAGCCTCACCCTCTCAAGAGCCATGCCGTAAGCGAGAACCGATCCACCTGAGGCATTCGGACTGGACCCTGGATCAAGAGGTCATCTCGCACTGGGAGCCTCCATGACTGATCCGCTATTAGTCTCACTGTGTCGGCATACCACGTGCAGGACCCAAAAGGCAGGCAGAGCTCCGGAGTCTCAATGCGTGGATGAGACAATGGTGCAGAGATAAGGGTTTTGGATTTGTTAGGAACTGGGGAACATTCTGGGGAAAGGAGGGGCTCTTCCGAAGGGATGGGCTTCACCTTAACTGGGATAGAACCAGGCTGCTGGCATTAACCTTTAAAAAGGAGATAGAGCAGCTTTTAAACTAGATAATAGGGGAAAGCCAACAGTTGCCCAAGAGCGGATGGTTCGGAAGAATGTATCCTTGAAGGATACCACCAAAAGCAGAGAGGTTCCAAAAAAGAGTAAAGTAGCCCAAATGCCCTCGAGTATGGAGCAGACAGAGCTTAAAGATCCCAAATTACCCATGTCTACCAATAGCCAAATTAATATGAATAAAATGCAGTCTCTAAAATGCTTGTATGCAAATGCTAGAAGTCTAAAAAATAAGATGGGAGAGTTAGAATATATAGCACTAAATGAGAGGTTAGATATGACTGGAATATCAGAGACATGGTGGAAGGAGGACAACAACCAGTGGGACAATGTGATACCTGGGTACAAACTATATCGTAATCATAGAGCTGATCCAATTGGTGGAGGGGTTGCGCTCTATGTTAGAGAGGGCATTGAGTCAGAAAGCACAGTTACTTACCTGTAACAGGTGATCTCTGGGAACAGCAGGAATTAGTCTTCACATATGGGTACGTCGGTACCGACGGAGCCTGCACGGGAACGCTGCCCAGCTTCCAATCAGAAAGCTTTTGGCAGCATCCCTCGCGCCTGCGCGCCGACTTCCCGCCTTCTCCAGAGCCTCTCTTCAGTTGAGTTTCAAAGCTGAGACAAAGGCGAGAGAGAAAAGGAAGAAGAAGATAAAGAGATGCAACTCCTAGGGGAGGTGGGAGGGTTGTGAAGACTAATTCCTGCTGTTCCCAGAGATCACCTGTTACAGGTAAGTAACTGTGCTATCTCCAGGAACAAGCAGGAATGAGTCTTCACATATGGGGACTCCCTAGCTGGAGATGCCAGGGGGAGATCCCATAAAAATGCAGGAGCCTGGACCAGGGGTGCGTTTTGTTTCCAGGAATCCCCGGCATCCAATGTGGGATGGAGGGTAGGAGTTGACAATAAAGGAGCTGTGAGGAAAGAAACAGCATAGCCAAGGACTAGAGGGTCCTATAGACTACAGGAGTCCTTGGTATATATGATGAGTAGCATTAAAACACATTTAATGTACACTCAAAATATGCAGCTTACCTACTGTATTGTAGGAAGTAGAAAGCATGATGGAGTCTACTGGATAAGCAGTGGCGGAATCTTCAAGGTGACCTCCCAGCAGTGAGGATGAAGGTCCAGACCTGGAGGTAGTAGACGATCCAGGTGTCAACTGGGTAGGATTAGACGTCAGGTCTTCAATGGAAAGCTTTATGGGAAAAAGCTGAAAACTCCTTTAGGCATAAGGTCATTAACATTGAAGACTAAAGGAAGAAGACTGACGGAGTTGGAGAACTAGCCCAGTCCTGGCGGGAAGAGGGGGAGTGGAAAAACCCCTATTTCCAAGGAGAACAGCTGTGTACTCAAAGATAAAGATGTACACTGTTTTTCCTAGCTGGCGAGAAATAGGAAAAATATTGAAGCTTGATGCTTCAAGGACTTAAAGAAAAAATGGAAGATGTTAGCACCACAGTGGTTATTGGTGCCTAACAGTTTCTGCATCGTAATATGGTATGCGAAGTAGGGCGATAGACTGTCTAAAACCTCTAGGAGGTAAAACATTTAGTATAGACAGTAAGGGTGATAGTGTGTAAGACATATAGCACAGTTACTTACCTGTAACAGGTGATCTCTGGGAACAGCAGGAATTAGTCATCACATATGGGTACGTCGGTACCGACGGAGCCTGCGCGGGAAAGCTCCCCAGCCTTTCAGATGAAAGGCTTTTGGGGCCTCCCACTGCACATGCGCGCTGCCTTCCCGCCTTCCTGACCAGCTCTCTTCAGTTCGAGTTTAAAGCTGAGACAATAGAGAGAGGAAAGGAAGATAGATAGAGATACAACTCCTAGGGGAGGTGGGTGGGTTGTGATGACTAATTCCTGCTGTTCCCAGAGATCACCTGTTACAGGTAAGTAACTGTGCTATCTCCAGGAACAAGCAGGAATAAGTCCTCACATATGGGGACTCCCTAGCTAAGATGCCTGGGAGATCCCCCTCCAAGGGTAAACCATCTTCGTATGGATCTCAGGCATCCATCCAGGGAAGGTGGGCAGGAGTTGTTTAAGTATGGAACAGGTGTTTGAGGACAGCCTGACCAAACAAGGCATCCCGGCGGGAGTCCTTGTCCAAGCAGTAATGGGCTGTGAAGGTATGAACCGAGGCCCAAGTGGCTGCTCGACAGATCTGATCTATGGACACAGAGTGAAGATGAGCCATAGAAGTAGCCATGGCTCTCACATTGTGAGCTGTGACATGGCCTTCCAGAGAAATGTTCTTACTCTGGTAAGCAAAAGAAATACACTGAGCAATCCAATTGGAAAGTGTACGTTTGGTGACTGGAAGTCCCAAATGAGAAGGATCAAAAGCCACGAAAAGTTGGGAAGACTTTCGATGTGGCTGAGTCCTGTTGAGGTAAAAGGCGAGAGCTCTTTTACAGTCAAGAGTATGAAGGTTCCTCTCTGCACTGGATGCATGAGGAGCCGGGAAAAAAAACTAGGTAGATATACCTCTTGATTAAGAAGAAAAGGCGAGACCACTTTAGGCATAAAGTGGGGATTCGTCCTAAGGACCACCTTATCATGATGAAATCTGGTATAAGGTGGATTAGCCACCAAAGCCTGCAGTTCACTGATGCGGCGAGCCAAAGTGACTGCAATAAGGAAAAGAACCTTCCAGGAAAGAAATTTCAGGGAGGTAGATACCAACGGTTCAAAAGGTGGCTTCATAAGTTGACCCAGAACTAGATTCAAGTCCCATGCTACCGGAGGAGGTCGGATGGGAGGCTTAGTGAGGGTCAGGCCTCTCATGAACCTTGCAATAAGAGGATGAGAGGAGACAGGTTGTCCATTTATAGGTTTTAAGGATGCTGCAATAGCACTTAAATGGGCTCGTACTGAATTCGTCTTGAGGCCTGCATTGGAAAGATCCAGTAGAGAATTCAAAGGAAGTGCTAGAGGGTCAAGACCCGGTTGCGCACACCAAATGGAAAAACGTTTCCATTTGAAAGCATAGGAACGCCTAGTAGAGGGTTTCCTAGAGGCATGAAGGATATCTTTCACTGGTTGGGAAAGATTAAACTCATGAAGGCTTAAGCCTTCAGTAACCAAGCTCGGAGATGTAGGGACTTGGGGTTTGGATGCCACAAAGTCCCCTGCTCCTGAGACAGAAGGTCTGGTGCAGCTCCCAGGTCCAGGGAGGAGCCCTGGGAGAGCTGTAGAAGGAGAGGGAACCACACTTGGCGTGGCCAGCGTGGAGCAATGAGGATCATGGATCCGTGATCCCTCTGAAGTTTGAAACAGAGTCTTGGGAATCAAAGGAATGGGTGGAAAAGCGTACAGGAATTCCTGACCCCAATGTAGGAGAAAGGCATCGTTGGCCTGAGCTCCCTGACACGGAGTCCTGGAACAGAACCGGGGAAGTTTGGCATTCCACGGACTTGCAAAGAGGTCTATGTCCGGGGTCCCCCATTCCTGAAAGATTCTGCGTATCTGGTCCATATGCAGGGACCATTCGTGTGGGAGCAGAACTCGGCTGAGTCTGTCTGCCCGAGAGTTTTGAACTCCTGGAAGATATACTGCCAGAAGATGAATTTGATGCTCTCTGGCGAAGGCCCATAATCTGAGAGCTTCGTTGCAAAGCGACAAAGAGCCCGTCCCCTCCTTGTTTGTTGACAAAGAACATGGCTACCTGATTGTCTGTTTGTACTAGGACAGTCAGGTTGACAAGGAGGGTGTGGAAGACTGTGAGGGCAAGGAAGATTGCGCGCAGTTCCAGAATGTTGATGTGAAGGGTGGTCTCCTGAGGAGACCAGGTGCCCTGAGTGGAGAGGTGTTGGAGATGAGCTCCCCACCCTGTCTGGGAGGCATCTGTTGTGAGGGTTGCTTGGGGCAACGAAGGTTGGAAGGGGATCCCCAACAACAGATTTTTGGAGGATGTCCACCACTGGAGAGACCAAAACAGTCGTTTTGAGGTGAGTATTTGGTCTGAGAGCAGCCCTGATGCTTGAGACCACTGGGTGGCCAAGGTCCATTGAGCTGCTCTCATATGAAGACGAGCGTAGGGCACCACGTGTACCGTGAAGGCCATGTGGCCCAGAAGTTGCAGCATTTCTCTGGCTGACAAGTGACTTCTGGACTGAGCCTGGGAGGCCAAGCTTATTAGCCTTTGGCCTCGGACCAGAGGGAGGTAGGCCCTTGCCGTGGTGGAGTCCAATTGGGCCCCTATGAATTCCAGAGACTGAGTAGGGATGAGTTGGGATTTGGGAATGTTTACCACAAGTCCCAGATATTGAAGAATACGCCTTGTGCGGTCCAGAGAAATCTGGGCTTCTGACTGAGATGGAGCTCGGATGAGCCAGTCGTCCAGATATGGGAAGACAAAGATTCCCATGCCTCTGAGAAATGCGGCTACGACTGCCATGCATTTTGTGAAGACTCTTGGAGCAGAGGCCAGACCGAAGGGTAGTACTCTGTACTGGAAATGTTTTCCCTGGAACAGAAATCTTAGATATTTTCTGTGGGATGGCTGGATGAGTATATGAGTGTACGCATCCTTGAGATCTAGAGAACAAAGCCAATCCTGACTCTGAAGGTATGGAAGGAGAAGGCCCAGAGAGAGCATTTTGAATTTCTCCTTGAATAGAAACCTGTTCAATTCTCTCAGATCTAGGATAGGTCTGAAGCCCCCTGTCTTCTTTGTTATGAGAAAGTAAGGGGAGTAGAAACCTAACCCCTGTTGTGGAGGAGGAACCTCCTCTATTGCCCCTTGGGCAAGGAGAGAAGAGACTTCCTGACCCAACAGGGTCAGAAGAGATGGGGGAGAACTGAATTGCCTCACCATGGTATGGGGAGGAAGGCTGGAGAAATGAAGTTTGTAGCCCTCCCTGATAATAGAGAGGGTCCATTGCTCTGATGTGATTTGTTCCCATCTGGGAGCAAAATGAGCTAGCCTTCCAGGAATGGTGAGGGGCTCTGGTTGTTCTAGAGCCAGAAACGGCAAGTTCTCTAGAGGCAAGTCAAAACCCCTGAGGGGGTTGAGCCTGCTGGGGTGTAGCAGACACTGCAGGTTTTGACTTTACCTGCTTAGATTGTTGACGCTTAGCCGCAAAGCGAGGCTGAGCAGATTGCCGGCCAGTATTTGTGGGAAATCTGGCCTTCTTATAGTAAGGCCTTTTAAAAGACTTCTTTTTGGCAGGGGTAGAAGTAGACTTGGAAAGTCTATCTAGAGTGGCATTTTCTGCATCCATTTGAGCAGCTTTAATTTGCCAGTCTTCCCCAAATAAGTTCTCACCGGTACAGGGCAGATTCCTGAGGCCATCTACAACCCAGGGTTCTAGGTCAGAAGCCTGGAGCCAAGCGAGACGTCGGGCTGCAATAGCAATTCCCGAAGCTCTGCCTGCAACCTCAAAGGAATCAAAGGCTGCCCTGTTGGAGAACTTGGAGACCTCTGAAAGTTGTGTCACCATAGAAAAGAAGTCCGCCCTTTGATCATCAGGGATAAAGGGGGCAAAATTCTGTATCTTTAGGGCAAGTTGTCCAAGAAACATGCCCATATAAAGGCTATAAGAATTGATCCTGGCTATAAGCATACTAGCCTGGAACATCTTTCTTCCAAAAGAGTCCAGGGTCTTACATTCTCGCCCTGGAGGGGTAGAAGAATGCCTTTTAGGACTCTTTATTTTCTTCATGGCAGACTTCACCACAATAGAGTGGTGAGGCAGCTGAGTTTTCTGGAACCCAGGAGAAGGAGGGACCCGATACATGGTGTCCAACCTACGGGAATGGGGAGACAGTGTTAAAGGAGTCTCCCACAAATCCATCAAGTGTTCTTGAAGGATTTCATGGATAGGCAGAGTGACTGCCTCTTTAGGAGCTTTAGAGTATCCTAAAATATCCAATTTTTTTGATCTGGGTTCTTTTTCAGAAGATGTAGCAATAGAAAGTGCTTTAGCTACATCAACAATGAAATCCTGAAAGGATAAATCCTCTGGAGGAGACATCCTCCTTTTTGGAGAAGAGGGCTCCTCAGGAAGAGTAAGCTCAGCAGAGTCATCAGAGGAATTGAATTCATCAGAAGAATCTGAGTATTCCTTCTGTGCTTCCAATGTACGATACGCATACCGATCGGTATCGACATCGGGCGTATCGGGCATTGGATCGTTACCGGGAGAAAGCCTGAATCCGGCATGCGGAACCGATCGACGCTTGGAAGTCGATGGTCTCGGTTCCGGTGTGGATACCGGAACCGGTACCGATGGAATCGGTACCGAGGGCGTCGCAGCCTTAATGAATGCCAGAACGGCCTGCTGCATGGTCTGGACAGTATTGCCCATAGACGCCACTACTGCCTGGATGTCGGTACCGGTATGGGCCGGTACCCCAGAGCAGTCTAACAGGTGATCGGTCGAGGCCGTGCCATCGATGTCAACCTGTGACCCCATGATTGCTTTGGAGGCCGGAACCTCCCGCCGGGGTTTTTTGGCCTGGGCAGAATCCTCGAATTCAAAATTGAGAGCCTCTCGATCTTTAGAAAGAGATTTGCTTTTAGAGGATTTGCCCACAGAAGTTTTGGTTACCTGAGATCCATCCGGAGAGGAAGACCTGGATGACTGTGATGCTTCTGAAGGAAACAGCACATGGAGCTTGTTGGCCCGGTTCTGCAAACCACGTTTAGACATCTGGGTGCAGGATGGGCAGTCCGGTATGGAGTGGTCAGGTCCCAAACATTTGAGACACCATTCATGGGTGTCTGTGACAGAAATGACAGCACTGCACTTGGTACATTTTTTAAAACCAAGGACTGGCTTCTCCATGAGGAGAATTTGTGTAGGCCTTAAGGCCTAACAACAGTTACCAAGCTGTGCTGAAGAAAATAAAAAAAGTCTTTTTTTTTTTTTTTTTATAAAGAAAGAAAGAGAGACCGGCGGTACCGGTTTCGGTATGGGGAAGGCAGGTACGCGGTCTAAAGAAAACAACAAATTTCACAATTTCTTCAGCGGTGACAGGAACACGACCTGCTGGCTCCGCGGAAAAAGAGAAACTGAAGAGAGCTGGTCAGGAAGGCGGGAAGGCAGTGCGCATGTGCAGTGGGAGGCCCCAAAAGCCTTTCATCTGAAAGGCTGGGGAGCTTTCCCATGCAGGCTCCGTCGGTACCGACGTACCCATATGTGAGGACTTATTCCTGCTTGTTCCTGGAGATCAACCCTTAAGAAGCCCCCCAACAGACAGATATATATACAGATATATATATGTGGATGGAATATATATATATATATACATATGTCCAGATGTGTATATTAGGATATGGGTGGAGAAATGTATATATATATATATATGTATATATAATATACCTAAATATAGATACATTTGTGGGGCATGGTTTTGCACCACCAGAGTAATGATATAGGTATGTAGACATATATGGAGATGCTACATACAAGACAACAGGTTGAAGATACATGTCTACCACCCAGCCCCATAATTGTACATGGGGAATATAAAAGAAAAAGATTCTGCGCTCTACAAGAAGGTGAACCCACTTGGGATATGTATAGAGAATCTATTTCCGTGGATTGAGGGATGCAGGAAGGCAATCCAACAAGATAACCGTGATGTTCGCGTGAGAACAGATGATCATATGAATCTGTAAGGAACAAGGCGGGAGTTCCACAGAACACTGACATGGCAGATGTGCAGAAACGCAGAAGAAGATACCAGAGGGACCTACTGGAGGGACCCAGAGGTAGCATGCATAAACATCAGCCTTGGATTTTCACGCAGAAGAACTGATATCTCGTGTTAACACCCCAGGCTAGAGGGTGTGGAGAACCCTCACAGGCATGGGAAGGGTTTATAAGCTTTTCCCTACTAATAGAGAAGCTTCAGAGACAAGGTCAATGCTCTATAGCAAGGCCCTCATAGTAGAAAGCTTCTCTGAAGACTGCAGAGAGCATTGTGTAGGAGAGATATGAGACAAACTGACTGAAGTCAGGTGTGTTGCCATATCCTAGGAGAGGAGATGGTTAGAATAATGTGAGAAAGCCTAAACGAGTAGGAGGATCCAAGATAGATGACAAATAGCTTGGAATCACTACTGAGGCTAGACAAAATTTTGAACAAGGGACTGGAACTTGGAAAAAGTACCAGTAATACAATTACTGTAACTCCTGCAGGCACAGCTGCTGACGGAAACAGCAGAGAGATTGTCCTGTGCCCAATAAAGAAAAACAGACAAGAAAAGAGAGGAGATATCCCTTCTCCCTGTCTGAGGAACGAGCTTGCTAGAGAAGCTTTTCAGTATGGTACCCCTCAGTCAGGGAAAAAACCCGGTTGAGAGGGTAGAGTAAGTAATTGGAGGGTGACGTACCCATAGGGTAAGTCAACTGAAGGAAAAAATGTTCAGTTGGGACAGAACTATCAGGGGATAGTTGCAACTGCTCTTCTAGAGAGTAAGAAGAGGAGAAGTCTGTAGTCCCTGAACAAAAATTTTCCGACAGGTTAGTACACTGAAAAAGAAGAGCACAGTGAATAAACTTCTAATGGGTAGAAGTGAACTGTAGATTACAATTCCCGGCCCCTATGGTTGCTGGGAATGCTGAGACTGGCCAGAGCTGGAGGACTTCAGGCTAGGCTGAGGCGTCCCTTGTTTAGGTACAGCCGAATGATGGGCAGGAGATGAATGAAACTTTCTTTTCTTAGGGAAAGAAGGTTTGGTAGGACATTTCCTACCCCTTGAAGAAGGAGGTGGCTTAGAATGGTCTTTAGTGGAAGGAGAGTCAGTGGAGCATTGAGCAACCTGACGTAAAGCCTCCTTATTGAAGAGACCTTCTCCTGTACAAGGAGAATGAGCCAGTATAGTTTGTGCCCATCTGCTCAAGTCTGAAGCTTCAAGCCAGGCTCTGCGACGTGCTGCAATGGCAATAGCAGAGGATCTGCTAACGGACTCAAAAGAGTCTATAGAAGCACGAGACAGGAACCAGGATATATTCCGGCTGTGATTGACGAGCAAGGAATAATCAGTAGCCTTGGGCTCTGGTAAAAAAGGGGTCAAAAGAGACAATTTCTCTGTGACTTCCTGGAGTGTTAGACTCATGTGAAAAATATATGAAAGAATTCTGGAGGCCAGCATAGAGGTTTGGAAGGCCTGACGACCAAAAGCATCGAGTGTTCTTGAAGAACGACCTGGCGGATAAGAAGAGTGCTTCTTCTTGCTCTTAACTTTCCTTAGTGCTGATTCCACTACAAGGGAACGATGAGAAAGTTGAGGCTTTTGAAACCCTGGAGAGGGTGGCACCCGGTACCGAACCTCAGTGGCTGCAGAAACTAGAGGAAGTCGTAAGGGCGATTTCCAGACCCTCAGAAGGAGATCCTGCAGAGCAGGATGTAAAGGAAGCATCATATTTTCCATTTGTGCTGGTGAGCCATGAGTAGCATCACAACCAGGGATAGAGATATTAAGAAAGGTTGCCATATCCAGGAGAAAAGCCTGAAAAGACTGATCTCCTATGGGAACCATCCCTGGTAAGGCTAAAGAAAGTGGCTGAGCACCAGAGGACGTACAGTGGTGTGAAGAGAGAAACCTAGTAGATGGACAGGGATACTGGCATGTTAACTTAGAGGCAGTGGGTACTGCATCGATGCCAGGTATCGGTTCCAAACTAGGCATCGGTGGAATCGGTGCAAGAACAGGCATCGACATCGATACTGATACAGGACCAGCAGTTGAAGTTGCCATCGGGGACTGCTGCAGTGGTACCGAGAGCATGAGAGAGTTATGGCTAGGATCTTCGGAACTGCCTATCTGGAAACGACAGGAGTCGGTTCCGGGACGCGTCGGTACCCAGTCCTCGAGACTAGATATCGGTTCAAGACTCGGCATCGAAGAAAGCGAGGCTATCGATGCATGTCGCGAGGGTTCCGACGCCAGTGGCAGTATCGGCGATGCCGATACCACTAAGGAAGCCTGGGTTACATCGATCGGTACCGACGGTACCGAGGATACCCGATGACCACCCCTTGCAAAGGGTAAGGCGGTCCACCTCGATGCCAATACCAGGGTATCGGAACCGATCGATGCCGGTACCGTCCCGGAGCATGGCTGAGATATGGAAATGGAGAAAAGAAAAGAAGCGGCAGATACACACCCAATAAACTTAAAAACTTTATTAAACCAGCATTTACACAATTAGTTTTGGATCGGTCCTACTCTTTTAGTCTCCTCATCCCTTCTTGTTTCGCAATGGCCTATAGTTGTGTTTTATATTTTATTGTGCAATTTTGTATAATGTATTTTATAATTATAAATGTTTTAGTTATTTTATTATTTTTTGTATTCCAATTAGTGTTCATATTTTTAATTATTTATTTATTTATATTATACATATTTTCATATTCAATTATATATGTGTATATAAATGAATTTTATGTGTTATTTTATTTATGGAGCGGTTGGTCAATCGAATACGTTAGATACATCTAGATTATATATGGTCTTTATGATTTTTATTAAGGTTCTTAAGATATCTGTTCATTGATATAGTCCATTTTGGCCTTTATGCTTTTATTATATATTAATGTTTATAATTTTATTTTCACTATTTTCATTTTTATTTTAATTTTTTTAACCCACTATTCTCATATGTTTTTTGTTTTTAAGTTTGATTTTCTTAATTTATATAATTTGTTTTTTAGTGTGCCTGGATAGCCCTGATGAAGTGATTACGAAACACGGCCTGTGTTGGGTTTTGGCCACCCCTTTGGTTTAATAAAGTTTTTAAGTTTATTGGGTGTGTATCTGCCGCTTCTTTTCTTTGCTCCTGCTCGGTTGAGTGGCTAGTGCTGTTTTTTTGTGGACCCTGAGATATGGAAATGTCCATCGGTATCGTATCGACCGGCCCCAAAGGCGCCGAGGATGGTAGAGGACGATTCCTGGTGAAGAGTGGAACACTCGACACCGAAGCCGATGCCGGGGTATCGGTACCGCTCGAAGCGGACACCCGCACCGTACACGGCTGGGATCAAGGGAAGTCAATCCGGTGCGTATCGATCGGTCCCGAAGGTACCGAGGATGCCCGATGACGATCCCTGGTGAAGAGTGGAACACTCGACACCGGTGCTGATGCCGGAGGCTCGGTACCGCTCGAAGCGGATACCACCCCCGAGCATGGCTCAGGTATGTTCTGTGAGGGGTGAGCCCCAGGAACAACCTGAAACCCCTTTAACGCTTTGGAGCCCGAAGACTCCCACAGGGGTAATGCCAATGGATTCTTGAGGGTAAGGCCGGAGCCGTCACCATGCTGGGCATGGGACATACCACTCAAGCATTGACTAGTCTTAACAGACTGTTTGTGGGTTACCTGATCCTGTGAAGTGGAGAAACCGGTTACCCTCACTGCCGAGGAAAAAACGGTATCGAGGGAAACTCTAAAAACTGAAGGTTTCCTCACAAAATTATCCCCTGACAAGCCAGGGAAAAAGGGTCAGGACCCACACAGTTGAGACACCAACTATTGGTGTCTAAAAAGAAACAGGTGTTTCCACATCGAATGCACTTCTTAGGAAAAGAAGGCTCCATAATGAAGAGGCCTGGTAGGCCCAACAAGTTAAGGCAAAAAACTGAAGAAAAAGTTTCTCAGAATTTAGTCAAAAATCCACCGGCGATACCGGTGGCAGCGGGGAATACAGCCGCGAACACAAGAAAACAAAAACTAAAGTAATTAAAGTAAGTAAAAAGAAAGGTTTCTGCGGTGACAGGAGGACGTCCTGCCGGCTCCGCGGAAAAACGAAAACTGAAGAGAGGCTCTGGAGAAGGCGGGAAGTCAGCGCGCAGGTGCGAGGGATGCTGCCAAAAGCTTTCTGATTGGAAGCTGGGCAGCGTTCCCATGCAGGCTCCGTCGGTACCGACGTACCCATATGTGAAGACTCATTCCTGCTTGTTCCTGGAGATAGGATTAAATTTTTGCAGGAAACAAAATTTGCTGTAGAATCTCTATGGATTGAAATTCCATGTAAAAAGGGGAAGGCAATGGCAGTGGGGGTGTACTATCGACCACCTGGCCAGAATGAACAAATGGATGATGAAATGCTCAAAGAAATCAAGGAAGCTAACAAACGTTACAGCGCAGTAATAATAATGGGTGATTTCAATTACCCCGGTATAGACTGGGTCAGTGTTACGGCAGGACATGCTAGGGAGATAAAGTTCCTAGATGACATAAATGACTGCTTCTTGGAGCAGCTGGTTCATGAACCAACCAGAGGGGAAGCCATATTAGACATAGTCCTTAGTGGAACACCAGATCTAGTGCAAGAGATAAGGGTGTTGGGGCCATTTGGCAATAGTGATCATAGCATGATCGCCTTTGATTTAATTAGTGGAGGAGGGATAGTACGGAAATCCACAGTACTAACTTTCAACTTTCGAAAGGGAGACTATGATAAAATGAGGAAAATAGTTGAGAAAAAACTAAAAGGAGCAGTTGCAAAGGTTAAAGACTTACATCAAGCTTGGGTGTTGTTTAAAAATACTATCTTGGAAGCCCAGACCAGCTGTATTCCACGCTTTAAGAAATGTGGAAGTAAGTCAAAAAAACTGCCAGCATGGTTTAAAGGTGAGGTCAGAGAGGCTGTTGTTGCCAAAAAGCATCTTTCAGGAAATGGAAAAAAGAGCCAAACGACGAAACCTGGAAACAGCACAAGCACTGGCAAGTCAAATGCAAGGCATTGATAAAGCAGGCAAAGGGAGAATTTGAGAAGAAGCTTGCTGCGGAAGCAAAAACGCAAAATAAAGATTTTTTTCAAGTACATTCGTAGCAAAAAACCTGTGAGAGAGTCAGTTGGTCCATTAGATGATAGAGGAGTTAAAGGGGCACTAAGAGGCGACAAGGCGATAGCGGAGAGACTGAATGAATTCTTTGCTTCGGTCTTTACTGAGGAAGATGTAGGGATGTTACCCTTGACTGAAGTGGTATTTAAAGGTGCGGAAAAATTGAAGGAAATATCGATACATCGGGAAGATGTATTACAACTATTAGATAAACTGAAGAGTAGCAAATCACCTGGGCTGGATGGTATACATCCAAGGGTGTTGAAAGAACTGAAATATGAGATTGCAGACCTGCTATTAGCAATCTGTGAACTATCATTAAAATCATCTCTAATACCTGAAGATTGGAGGATCGCCAATGTAACGCCAATTTTTAAAAAGGGTTCCAGGGGTGATCCGGGAAATTACAGACCGGTGAGCCTCACGTCAGTACTGGGAAAAATGGTAGAAACCATCATAAAGAATAAAATTACTCAGCATGTAGATAGTCATGGCCTAATGGGAGACAGCCAACATGGCTTTAGACAAGGAAGCTCTTGTCTTACTAATCTGTTATGTTTTTTTGAAAGTGTGAATAAACAGGAGGATAAAGGTGAGTCGGTTGATATAGGGTATCTGGACTTTCAGAAAGCCTTTGATAAGGTCCCTCATCAGAGACCTTTGGCAAAACTAAAGAGTCATGGGATAGGAGGAGGGGTACTACTGTGGATCAAGAACTGGTTAAAAGATAGAAAGCAGAGGGTTGGGCTAAATGGCCAATTTTCCCAATTTATTTATTGAACGGTTTTATATACCGCCTTTCAGAAAAATCAAAGCGGTTTACATAGAACAAAACTTGAAAAACATTACATTGAAACTTATTCAAACACTTGAAATTACAGCAAACATTAAGTTGTATATAATAGAAAAGGTAATTTGAGGGTTACAATGCTTAGTAAATGCTGATTAGGTATATAGATAGTTTAAACATATGGAGAAAGGTGAATAGTGGTGTACCCCAGGGATCTGTGCTGGGTCCGCTGCTTTTTGACATATTCATAAATGACCTGGAAAGTGGAATAATGAGTGAGATTATCAAATTTGCAGATGACACAAAACTATTTAAAGTTGTTAAAACCCAAGAGGATTGTGGAAAATTGCAAGAGGATCTTGATAAATTGGAAGACTGGCATCAAAATGGCACATGAAATTTAATGTGGACAAGTGCAAAGTTATGCACCTAGGGAAGAACAACCCAAACAATGGTTACACAATGCAAGGTTCCACATTAGGAACCACCACCCAGGAAAAAGATTTAGGCGTCATTGTGGATAACATGTTAAAACCCTCGGCCCAGTGTGCAGTGGCGGCCAAGAGAGCAAATAGAATGCTAGGTATCATAAGGAAAGGAATGGAAAATAAAACAAAAGATGATATGTTTTTTTTTTTTTTTTACTATTTAAATTTTTATTGTCAACCATGTCACTTACATTTCCATCTGAACAACAGCTGCATTACACCCGTCCATTCACAAACTATACAAGACATAACTGACATACTGTACACAATACCAGATATACATAGTTAGCATATGCTAACCACTCCGCCTGACCTCCCCTCCCTTACCCTTATGCTCATGCATTACCTTTATAAACAAGAATGGAAATGTATTACAGCGTACAACCAACATAACCCACATATACCTGGCACTCATTAGCATTAACAAGTCATACTTTCCTACATTCCCCTGATATCCCTTAAGCCATTCAACGAAATCCCCCTCCCTCTACCTAGACCCCCCAATATTACAACCCCCCCTCCCCCCTACTCCTACCCCTACATCTCCCCCCCTTCCTTCCACCCCTCTTCTCGCAACCACTTCCAAACCCCCGCCCACCGCTTCCCAACTTGCTCCCCTCTTCCCATCCTCTCCCCCGTCAGTTTATACATGGCATAAAGATGCGACACTCTACGTGCATAACTAGCTATGGAGGGCAAAATCGGCCTATTCCAATACCAAGCTATTTCGCACCGCGCCGCTGTTACACAATACCAAATGATTCTCCAGTCCCCCTCCCACCTCCCATCTGATCTATGCAGGAGACACATCTCAGGTCCAAACTCAATATTCGCTCCCACAATTTTATTAATGTTCTCCCTTATTTTGCTCCAATACTCCCTAACAACTGAACACGTCCACCACATATGCATCCAAGATCCTCTTTCCCCACACCTTCGCCAGCATTCATCCGTCTGCAGCACCCCTGCCTTACACAATCTCTCCGGTGTGAGATACCGGCGACTCAACACCTTAAAGCCATTCTCTCGCAGTGACATGGCTATGGAGAATCTGGCTATGCCCATTGCCACTGCCTCCCACTCTTCCACCCCCCACTTTACCCCTAAATCATTTTCCCACGTTTCCATATACTTCAACTTACCTTCCCCCCTTGCAATCAGTCCTCTATAAATCCTAGAGAGCATCCCCTACTGCCCCAGGGAACCTAAACATGCTCCTTCAAACCACTCCCCTCCCCCCCTTCCTCCCTGCTCCCTCCCCTTTTGGCGCACCACCGAGCACATCTGCGTATACGCAAACCTGTCCGACTCACCCAGCCGATAGAGATCTCGCACGCCCTCAAAGCCTCTACACTGCGTCCCTACCACTATCTGGGACACCTGGGTCAAGCCTAGCTCTGCCCACCTGCGAAGTACTGTTGCACTCGGGCCCGTGCCCTCCGCACAACAGGCCTGGAGAGACATGGTAGACGACCACCTCTTATCCCCCACCAACCACTTCCTATACCGTTGCCACACCTGCAGTGTGTGCCCCACTAGGGGATTCCTTCCCTTCTCCCCCCTCCCCTCCCATACTATACGTTCTAATTCTCCCGGCCTATACTCGCCCAACTCCATCTTTACCCACTGCTTATGTGGCTCCCTCAGCCACGCGTAAACTGCTTGCAACTGCGCTGCCGCATAATACAGACTGAAATTTGGGACCCCCATCCCCCCCTCCCCTACCGACACTTGCATCGTTTTTGCCACCACCCTTGGCCTCTTCCCCCCCACAGATAAATCGCTCCACCTGTTGTTGTATCTTCCTCAGCACTTTCCGGGGTATCTGTATAGGTAAAACTTGAAAAAGGAACAGGAACTGAGGAAGAAGCATCATCTTCACCGACGCCACTCGCCCAAACCACGAGTAATACCCCCTGCTCCAGCCCTGTAGGCGCCCCTCCACCTGCCCCACCAATTTCTTATAATTTAGGGCGTACAAGTCCTCCAGAGTCCTCCCCAGCTGTACCCCTAGGTAACGAATCGACGTCTTTGCCCATTTAAATGGAAAACTCTTTTGCTACTCCCGCTGCCCAACCTCCTCCCCCACTATACTTAAGATCTCTGATTTCCCCCAATTAATCCGAAAGCCCGCCCTCTTGCCATATTCTTGAATCTCACTCATCACTGCCTTCAGTGATTCTCTAGGTTGCGTGATGGTCAAGAGTATATCATCCGCAAAGAGGGACACTTTATATTCCTGGCGTCCCACCCTAACCCCCGCGATCCCCAGATTACCCCTCAACCTCGCCGCTAATGGCTCGAGAGCGCAAACAATAAAGGGGATAGCGGACACCCCTGTCGAGTCCCTCGTTCCAACGGAAAAAACTCAGAATAACCCCCATTCGCTCGGACACATGCTTTTGGCCTAGTATATAAAGCCCTTATCCACTGCACGAAACCGGGCTCGAACCCCAGGATTTCCAACACCGAATACAGAAATGTCCAGGACACTTGATCGAAGGCCTTTTCAGCATCTAATGATACCAAGAGAGCCTCTTTCCCCTTCTTTTGTGCCGACCAAATCACATTTAACACTTTCCGTATGTTATCTGCCACTTGCCGGCCCGGCACAAACCCAGCTTGGTCTACATGCACCAATTTCCCTAACAACCTATTGAGTCTAGTCGCTAGCACTTTTGCCAGTAACTTCGCGTCGACATTCAACAACGAGATTGGCCGATATGATGCACAATCTTGAGGGTCCTTCCCTTCCTTGTGAATAAGAGTAATACCTGCCCAGCCCATTGTGTCTGCCAAGGTCTCCCCCTTTCGCGGCCCATTAAAAACCCTGGTCATCGGTTCCAACAAAAGATTCCCAAATTGTTTATAAAACCTTGCCATCAAGCCATCGAGCCCTGGGGCTTTACCGGTCTTCAAAGCCTTAATGGCCTGCAAGACCTCCTCGGCATGTATTTCCCTATCCAGCCCTTCCTGCTCGTCTCCCGTCAAGTTCGGGAGCCCTACTTCCCTCACGTACTCTCGAATGTCTGCCTCTGACCCCGCCTCACGTGCTGCATACAAGTTACTGTAGAAGGACACGAATTCCTCTCTAATACGCTGAGTCTCCCGAACCACCACCCCCCTACTCTTAATCTGTGAGATCCTATTCCACTCCCTCCGCTTTTTCAGCTGTCGCGCGAGGAATTTCCCAGCTTTGTTGCCCCCTTCAAAGAACCGCTGTTTCAGCAGTTGCATACGGAACCGTATCTTCTCCGCCTCTAATGCATTCACTTTGGCCCGTAGTTCCAAGACCGCACCTCGAAACTGTCCACCTCCCCCCTGCCCATCCCTCTCTTCCATCTCCCGCAGTTGCCACCGCAGCTGCTCCTCACGCTCTGTCCTCTCCCGCTTTATGCGTGCACCCCACTTAATGAACACCCCCCTTACGACAGCCTTAAAGGTATCCCAAACTACTCCTTCTTTTACTTCTCCGCCGCCATTCTGCTCAAAATACACCAGAATTAAGCTTTCAATCTCTTTCACCACCCTGTCATCCTCCAACAGACCCTCATTCAATTTCCAAAATTGTCGTCCCCTATCCTCCCCTGCCACCCGCACTCGTACCACCACTGGAGCATGGTCGGACCATGTGATTGGTTCTATATCACCCCCCTTAATCCTCCCTGCTAGTTCCTTTCCCACCCATATAGCATCTAAGCGGGAGTAGGTGCCATGGGCTGCCAAGTAGAAGGAAAATTGCCTCCGTCCCGGGTTTAACATCCGCCACACATCAATCAGGTCATTCTCCTGCACAAATCTATGATAACACTTCCGGTCCTTTCCTCTCCCTTCCCTCTGCCCTGTCGTGTCTCTCCCAACCTCCCAGGCCAAATTGAAATCCCCACCACAAATCAGCACTCCATCCCCCATTGCCGCCACCTGCTCACCCAGTTCTTTCCAAAATTCAGTTTGGGCACCCGTTGGAGCATACACATTTATCACACAAAACCACTCCTCCCCCAGCTTTACCCTCATCAAGAGATACCTTCCCCCCTTGTCCCGGGATATCATCTGGACCTCTGTTGGGGCTTCCCCGCCAATGAATACCACCACCCCTCCTTTCTTTCTCTCTCTGAGATTAGAAGCAAACACACAATGCTTGTACCCCCTGGGCCGCACCAATGCCTCATGCTTCTTCTGTAGATGTGTCTCCTGCAACATTACTATATCCGCTTTATGCCTTGCTAATTCTTTGTACAGTTTCTGTCTTTTCATTGGTGAGTTTAATCCTTTAAACATTCAACGTTAGAATTTTCAACACCCCTCCTTCTCCTCTCCCCCCCTCCCACCCGCCAACCCTTCCGCCCTCCCCTCCCCCCTTCCCCCCCCTCCCTCTATCATAACCCTCCTCTGCGGAGATTTGACTTCCATTTCAGTGACCCCCTCCACCTCCCCACCTGTTCTTCCCCAGCAGCCCCCTAGCCCCTCCTTCCCCAACTCCCCCCACTACCCCTACCACTCTTACCCCCTCCTCTCCCCTCCCCTCCCCTCGTTATACCTCCTCCCTCCCTGCAACAAAAGATATTATAATACCTCTATATCGTTCCATGGTGAGACCGCACCTTGAATATTGTGTGCAATTCTGGTCGCCGTATCTTAAAAAGGATATAGTGTTATTAGAAAAGGTTCAGAGAAGAGCCACCAAAATGATAAAGGGGATGGAAGGATACTCCTATGAAGAAAGGCTAAAAAGGTTAGGGCTCTTTAACCTGGAAAAGAGACGGCTGAGGGGAGATATGATAGAAGTCTATAAATTAATGAATGGAGTGGAACGGGTAAACGTAGATCGATTGTTTACGTTATCAGAATATAGAAAGACTAGGGGACATGCAATGAAGCTACAGGGAAAACTATTTAAGACTAATAAAAGAAAATATTTTTTCACTCAACGTGTAATCAAACTCTGGAATTTGTTACAGGAGGATGTAGTAAAGGCTGTTAGTGTAACTGGGTTTAAAAAAGGTTTGGACAAGTTCCTGGAGGAAAGGTACATTAAGAAGGGACCCAGGATATCAATGCTTGACCCAGTACAAGCATTGCGGAACCTGTCTCTTTTGGGGAAACTGCTAGGTACGTATGACCTAGATTGGCCACTGTTGGAAACAGGATACTGGGCTTGATGGACCTTGGTCTGACCCAGTATGGCATATCTTATGTTCTTATGTACCATGGACGCCTTGGCCAATCCGGAGCTATCAGCACAACCAAGCCCTGATGTGCCTCTATGCGTTGGCCGACCCGAGGGCCCATGGGGGAAACATACAGCAACCCTTCCATGGGCCATCTCTGGACCAGAGCGTCCAAGCCCTCCAACATTGTTTCTCTCCTTCTGCTGTAGAAGCGACTTGCCTTGGTTATACCCCATCTTGCCATGAGGTCCATGATGGGAGGGCCCCAACGGCTCACCACCTGCTTGAATACCGCTGGATAGAGTTCCCACTCTCCATGATCCACCTGAATCCGGCTCAGGTAATTAGTCGTGACGTTTTCGATTCCCGCCACATGTGCTGCCGACAAGGCCTGCAAGTGTGCTTCCGCCCAATTCAACAAACTTTCTGCCTCCTTCTCCAAGGAGGCACTGCCCATGCCGCCCTGGCGGTTGATGTAGACTACGATGGATACATCATCCGAGAATACCCGGACCGCCTTTCCGTGAATCCAGCGCTCGAAAGACTTGAGCGCTAGGCACCACCGCCCTCATCTCCAACCAGTTTATTAACCACTGGGCTTCCGGCACTGAACAACGGCGCTGAGCAATCTGACCTTCTTAGTGGGCTCCCCAGCTGGCCAGACTGACATCCGTCGTCAGCTGGATCCACTAAGGCGACTCTAGAGGCATGCCCCGTTCCAAATTCCCTGGCCGAAGCCACCACTTGAGAGCTCTCCTGGTCACAGGAGGGCAGGGGAGCCTCTGACAGAGGCTGACGCTAGTGAGACCAGCGACAGAGAAGGGACCGCTGTAATGGTCTCATGTAGGCCCTTGCCCAGGGAATAAGCTCAAGAGTTGCAGCCATGGTCCCCAGCACCTGAAGATAATGCCAGGCTGATGGGGCCTGCATGGCCAGGAATTGACGCACGAGCTCCTGGAGGTGCTGTGCCCGGTGAGCCGGCAAAAACACCTGGCCCCCTCGAGTATTGAATCTTGCTCCGAGGTACTTCAGCTCCAGAGACTGGCACAGCCTGCTCTTGGCAAGATTGATTACCCAACCTAGACTCCTCAAGAATTCTACCACCCTGGTTGTCGCCTTCACGTTCTCTTCTTTGGACTTGTCCCAGATCAACTAGTCGTCAAGTTATGAATGAACCATAATGCCCCTCCTTGCAGAGAGCCGCCGCCGCTACCACCACCATGACCTTGGTAAAGGTACGCAGAGTTGTGGCCAGGCCAAACGGCAATGCCCGAAACTGGAAGTGACCCACTGGAACCGCAAATCGCAGGAACTGCTGATGAGTCATGTGAATGGGTATGCGCAGGTATGCTTCGATGAGCTTGAGGAACGTTAAAAATCACCCCATGTGCACCGCCACTATCACCCATCTCAGCGTCTCCATGCGAAAGTGTAGCAACCTCAGGCAATGGTTGGTCCACTTGAGGTCGAGAATCGGCCGAAAGGATCCTTCCTTTTTGGGCACCACAAAATAAATGGAGTATCGACCGCAACCGCATTGGTCCTTGGGCACTGGAACCACTGCTCCTAGGAGCATAAGATGTGATAAAGTCTCCCTTACCGCTGCCACCTTGGCCGGGGCCCTCAGGGGGACTGGACGAATGATAGGGGAATGGGCCACGCCAGCTCGAGGGCGTAACCCTCTCAGATGACTTTTAAGATCTACTGATCAGACATGACCCGGGCCCAGGCGGAAAGAAATTGCCGCAGACAACCTCCCACCAGCAGCCCCCCCCCCCTTGATCCCCCATGCCTCATTGTGTTTTCCTAGATCTTGAGGAGGTGGTACCGAAACCTCTACCTGCTCCTCGAAACCCCCGGAACCCTTGCCCCTTCGAGGGGAAATGACCCCTCTGATATGGAGCCAAACGGGATGTCCGAAATCTCCGGGAATCCCTAGGAGGGTTCCACGCTGGAGCGGGATTGCGACTCGGCTTCGGTTTGTCCTCCGGAAGCCTTCCTCCCTTTGAGTCACCCAACTCCTTCACCAATTTGTCCAAGTCTTCTCCGAAAAGCAATTTCCCCTTGAACGCCCCATCTGCAGCCCAATTCCGTAGCCAAAGGTGAGCCGCCACCACTGAGGCCATGCTCTTCGATAGGCTCCTAATAAGATCATAGTGCGTGTCTGCGAGGTAGGCCGCCCCTGACTCAATCCCCCCTGACTCAACAAAGGGCCGGCAATAAAAGGACCGCCCCAGCACAAAAAGAGCTGCAGCAGCCTCCGACACCCCCCGCTGTCCTCCACAGCTCCCCCGATTGGGGTAGAGCGCCTGAGCAAGGAGTCCTCCTGCTCGGAAGCTCCTGCCCAATCGGGGCAGTGGGAGCAACAAAGGGCCGGCAATAAAAGGACCGCCCAGCAGGGCGCGTCCGCACCTGAGGGCCTCGCCAGAGGGCCCTTGGGCGTGGCCCTTAGGCGCGGCCACAGAAGCGGCAGCAAGAAAAGCCACAACACAACAAAGGAACAGCAGGCCCGACCAGACAGACCAGAAGACCTGACCAGAAAGAACGATCACAGCCTCAACACCCCAGTAAGTCACCACAATCCATCATGGCCGCAGCAACCTACCTGCCAATATTCCTCTTCATAACACAACTCCTCCCACAGCACACACAAACACACTACTCACACTCAGAAACCATATGGACAACAACAACCATGCCTACCTACCCCCCCCCCCCCCCAACACACCACCCGGAGCTCTCTCATGAAAGGCAAACGCAACAGACACACAATCCACGAGAACAACCCACATACAAACCTGGAAACAAGCCACAAAGAGCCTAACACGCCAAACACCACCTCCATAGAGCTCATAAACACCAGATCAGTAAGAAACAAAATAAACACAATTAGAGACCACACAGAAGACCAACAACCCGACATCCTCTGCATCACGGAAACTTGGCTTACCCCCACAGACAATGTCCTCCTCAATCAGCTAGTCCCCCCTACATACTCAGCCTTTAACAGCCCACGTACACACAGGAGAGGAGGCGGGGTTCTGATCATTGCAAAGAACACCCTAAGACTGAAGACTATCACCTCACAAGACTCGGACCAATGCAACACAATTGCTGTGGGAAACAAGCACATAGCCCTGTGCCTCATCTACAGAGCCCCCCATGCTCCAACAGAGGAACTAGCATCCACGCTAGAGACAGTATGTGCAATCAACACAAACCACAAACCCCTAATTCTGCTCGGCGACTTCAACCTCAGCTCTACAACCAGTAAGGACAAGGAAACCTTCATGCAAGCAATGGACTCCCTACACTACACGCAAATAATCAACACCCCAACGCATAGACATGGATCTTCGCCGGACCTCATATTCGCCCCAACCACATGATCGATAAAGGTGGCATCTCATCACCCACAGTCACTCCAGTGCCCTGGTAAGACCACTACAGAATCAAAATAGAAATCACAAACCAAAAGGAGAAACACAACAAGACACAAAACACACCACATGGACAAAGAAGATTCAGAGCCTTCGACAAGGACCAATTCCTACAAGACACACTACCCCACCTCGACCCTGAAAGGCACGAACTGGATAAACAAATAAACGAATGGAACAGTATCATCAACGCAGCAGCCAAGGCCAACAAACCCAAATCCGGAACAACAACTAACTCCAGAAGACAACACACCCCGTGGTACTCCAAAGACATACGAGATGCAAAAAGAAACCTGAGGAAGATAGAACGCCGTTGGAGACGCTCAAAATCTCCCTCCACCCAGGCTTTATACCTAACCAAACAAAGGAACTACAATGAACTCATCAACCAAACTAAACAAGAACACCACACAAACACCATTCAGAAGGCTTACAACAAACCCAGAGAGCTATTCGAAATAGTAAAGAATCTAACTAACGAACCAAATCATGAAAAGGATATACAGATCGACCCACAAACCTTTGCTGATCACCTCCAAAACAAGCTAGGCGTCCTACCACAACAAACAGAAGGAACCACCATCCCAACCATTCCCACCGTAACATGGGACAACTTCAGACTCCATCCACGAGGCAGCTTTCAGATATCATCACCGCACTCAACACAAGTACCGCACCAACAGACCCATGCCCAGTCACATGGATCAAAGCAACAAAGGAAAGCTTCCTCAGCCTCATACACAACATTGTAAGCAACTCTCTAGTGCAAGGAACCATACCAGACCAGCTGAAACTAGCCACAATAAGGCCGATCCCAAAGAAAACCACACTAGACAAAAGCGATCCAGCAGCCTACAGACCAATATCCAGCATACCATTTCTGGCCAAAATCATAGAAAAAGCCGTGCAACAACAGCTACAAGAACATGTCGACGCACATGCCCCACTGGACATACATCAACATGGCTTCCGCCCAAACCACGGAGTTGAAATACTACTGTTATACCTATTCAACAACATAATCCAAACCATAGACAGCCACAAGCAAGGAACACTAACAATCTTCCTAGACATCTCAGCTGCTTTTGACACGGTGGACCACAAAATCCTCCTAACCAGACTTCAGAACATTGGAATAACCGGCACCATCCTAAAATGTTTCAACTCATACCTGACAGACAGACAGTTCCAGGTCAAGATCAGACCCAACATCTCACGACCTGCAAACATCAAGCAAGGGGTGCCACAAGTGTAATCAAACTCTGGAATTTGTTACCGTAGGATGTAGTAAAGGCTGTTAGTGTAGCTGGGTTTAAAAAAGGTTTGGACAAGTTCCTGGAGGAAAGGTCCATAAACCATTATTAAGAAGTGACCGAAGATATCAATGCTTGACCTAGTACAAGCATTGTGGAACTTGTGTCTCTTGGGGAAACTGCTAGGTACATATGACCTAGATTGGCCACTGTTGGAAACAGAATACTGGTCTTGATGGACCTTGGTCTGACCCAGTATGGCATATCTTATGTTCTTATGTTCTTATAAGGATCCGCGCTATCCTCACTGCTATTCAACCTATACATCCAACCAATCTGCAACATCATGAAAGCACACAAAATAAGCTACACAATCTACGCAGATGATATTATGATATACACCCCAATCAGCCTCGACAGCCCCGACTACACCAGAATAACAGATTGTCTCAACAGCATGTCCAAATGGCTCCTGCACAATAACCTAGCCATAAACTACAACAAGACAGAAGCTCTCATCATCACACGAAACACCAACTTCTGCCACCCACCATTCATCAATATCAACAACACAGCAATACCACTGAAAAATGAAGTGAAATACCTCGGAAAGAGTAATTAGACCTTACCTGCTAATTAGCGTTCCTGAAGAGACTCCAGTCCGGTCCCTTAACTTCTGGGTTGTGCTCCTCTACCAGCAGCCTTGGAGACTGAGCTCTTCAATTTTTTTCACCTGATGATCCTCCAGTATAAATATCACTGGCTCCACCCATCAGATCCAGCATACTATTGACAAAGCAGATTTAATGAAGAGATATTAAAACAACTAACCAGAACCAACTACCCTAACAGAACCGCAACCTGTACGCGGCCCTCAAACAAAAGGCAGAGAAACGTACTCCTGCAAGACCTCTGCAGGACCCACTCCTCCCAGCCCCTTGGAGAGAAAGATCTTCATCCCACACCCCTCAAGAGAAAGATAGAGAAGGAGTCCCTGACCCGAACTTACCCGTAAGTTCAAGAGGCCCATGCCTACCGCATATCGACACTGACAGGTGACCAGCTGTCACCACCTTACCTGAAAACAACAAGCTTCGGGACGATCTGACCCAACTGGGCGGGATCAGGAACCGGACTGGAGTCTCTTCAGGAAAGCTAATTAGCAGGTAAGGTCTAATTACTCTTTCCTAGGCGTTCCTCCAGTCCGGTCCCTTCACTTCTGGGATGTAACAGAACAGTTCACCTCCGGGAGAGTCCTGACAGAGCGGACCGAAGCACCGCCGACCCAAACTTCGCATCTGCCGAGGCCATCACATCCAACCGATAGAACTTAGCGAAGGTATGCAACGACGACCAAGTCGCCGCCCTACAAATCTCCCTGGGCAGAACTAAGCTGAACTCCGCCCATGAGGTAGCTAAGCCCCTGGTTGAATGGGCCCGAAACCCCACCGGAACCGGTCTACCCTTCTGAATGTAAGCACTGGCAATGGCTTCCCGGATCCATCTGGAAATAGACCCCTTAGCCGCCGCCTCGCCCTTGCGCTGCCCTCCGAACAACACAGACGCACCGACTTTCGGAACGACGTCGTCCGCCTCACGTAATGTCTCAAGATTCTCTTCACGTCTAGCCTGTGTAGAAGCAACTCCTCAACCCCTTTCCCCACCCCCAGGAATGAGGGAAGGGAAATCGACTGATTCACATGAAACGGCGAAACCACCTTGGGCAGAAAGGAAGGAACCGTCCGCAAAACCACCTTCTCCTTGAAGAAAGACAGAAAGGGAGGGCGACAAGACAACGCCTGCAGTTCCGAAACACGCCTCGCCGAGCAAATAGCCACCAGAAACACCATCTTGAGGGTCAAATCCTTCAAGGAGGAACGCTTAATCGGCTCGTAAGGTTCGCCCCCTAGGACATTCAACACCAGATTAAGATCCCAGGGAGGAACTGACACCATTCTCTGAGGCCGCACGCGCCGGACCGCCCTTAGGAATCTAGCTACGTCTGAATGCTGCCCCAGCACCTTTCCCTTGATCTTGCCTCTACAGCAGGAAATGGCCGCTACCTGAACCCGAAAAGAGCTGGCAGCAAGCCCCTTTTCCAACCCTGCTTGCAAGAATTCCAACACCACCGGCACTGAGGCCCCCAAGGGACGAATCTTCCACTCCGCGCACCAACTCTCAAAAATGCGCCAAACCCGAACATAAGACAGGCAAGTAGAACGCTTACGCACCCTCAACAAGGTGGAAATCACTGCTCCGGAATAACCTCGCTTAAGCAGCCGCGCCCTTTCAATAGCCATGCCGTAAGCGAGAACCGATCCACCTGCGGCATCCGCAACGGACCCTGGAACAATAAATCCGCCCTCATCGGCAGGCGCCACGGCCTGTCGTCCAACAGTCTGATGAGATCGGCATACCACGGACGACGAGGCTAATCCGGTGCTATAAGGATCACCCAACCCCGGTGGGCCTCCACCCTTTGCAGAACCTTTCCTATTAGCGCCCAGGGCGGAAACACATAAAGCAGCCCCTCCGTGGGCCAACTCTGGACCAGAGCATCCAGACCCTCCGATATCCGCTCCCTCCTTCTGCTGAAGAAGCGGCTGACCTTGGCCGACTGGAACCTTGCCATCAGATCCATGATGGGTAGGCCCCACCGACGAACCACTAGTTCAAAGACCTGTGGGCAGAGCTCCCACTCTCCGGGATCCACTCTGCGCCTGCTCAGGAAGTCCACTTCCACATTCTCCACTCCGGCCACATGCTGCGCCGACAGCGCCACTAGATGAGCTTCTGCCCACTCCAACAGCCCCGACGCCTCTTCCTCCAGGGAAGCGCTGCTGGTGCCGCCCTGCCGGTTGACATAGGCTACCGTGGTCACATTGTCCGAAAACACCCGGACTGCCTGCCGGCGTACCCACTGCTCGAAGGCCCGGAGCGCCAGAACTACAGCTCGCAACTCCAGCCTGTTGATGGACCACAGCGCCTCCTCCGGAGTCCACATACCCTGTGCGAAGTGCCCCTCGCAATGCGCACCCCAGCCGGATAAGCTGGCATCCGTCATCAACTGCAACCACCTTGGGACCTCCAAGGGCATACCCCTTTCCAAGGTACCCGACCGGAGCCACCACAGCAGGGATTCCCGCACTTCCTGCGTAAGGGGAAGCCGCATCGTCAGGGGCTGACTCTGATGCGACCACCGATGGAGGAGATCCCGCTGGAGGGGTCTCATGTGGGCCCTGGCCCACGGAACCAACTCGATCGTTGCCACCATGGTCCCCAGGACCTGCAGATAATGCCACGCCGTAGGCGAGGGTCTCGCCTGAAACTGACGAACCAGCAACCGCAGCGCCTCTGCCCGCTGAACCGGAAGGAACACCCTTCCTTCTCCTGTGTCAAATCTTGCACCGAGGTGTTCTATCACCTCAGAAGGGAGGAGCCTGCTCTTTGTCTGGTTGAGAACCCACCCCAGACTCTGCAGGAAACCAACTACTCTGTCCGTGACCCTCCGACTTTCCTCCTCTGACTTGGCTCGAATCAACCAGTCGTCGAGGTACGGATGGACTAGGATCCCTTCCTTGCGGAGCACCGCCACCACCACCACCATCACCTTGGTAAAGGTGCGTGGCGCCGTCGCCAGACCAAAGGGCAGAGCTTGGAACTGAAAATGCCCCCTTGGCACAGCAAACCGCAGGTACTGCTGATGAGACTCCCGGATCGGAATATGTAAATAAGCCTCTGTCAGATCGAGAGACGTCAAAAATTCTCCCTGCCGAACCGCTACTATCACGGACCGCAGGGTTTCCATCCGAAAATGCGGAACTCGGAGGCAACGAGTGACGCGCTTCAAGTCGAGAATTAGCCAGAAAGTGCCTTCTTTTTTGGGCACTACGAAATAAATGGAGTACCGACCGCACCCGCATTGGTCGCTGGGCACCGGCACCACCGCTTCCAACTTCAGCAGCCTGTCCAGAGTTTCCTCCACCGCCGCTCTTTGCCGCAGACCTGCAAGGGGACTGAATGAATGCCGGAGAGACGGGACATGAGAATTTGAGAGCATAACCCTCTCGAATTACGTCCAGCACCCACTGGTCAGACGTGACCTGGGCCCAAACGGGAAGAAACCGCCTCAAACGGCCTCCTATCGGCAGAACCTCCGTTTGGACCCCCCTCACTTCATTGCGACTTTCTCGGACCCGTGGATGAGGAGGAGGCGCCGAAACCCCTTCCGGCACCCCAAAACCAACGGACCCCCTGACCGCGAGAGTTACCATGTCCTCTCTGAAACGGGGCATACCGCACCGCCCAAAACTTGCGAGAATCCCGCTGCGGAGTCCTGGCGGGAGTGGAAGAGCGAGACTGCTTCTGACGGTCCTCAAGGAGCCTGCCTCCCTTAGTCTCTCCCAACTCCTTCACTAACTTGTCCAAATCTTCGCCAAACAGTAACTTGCCCTTGAACGGCAACTTACTAAGACGAGTCTTAGAGGAACCATCCGCAGCCCAATTGCGTAACCAAAGATAACGACGGGCCGCGACCACTGACGCCATGCTCTTGGACAAGCTCCGAACCAGGTCATACTGGCTGTCTGCCAAGTAAGCTGCCCCTGATTCAATCTTACTCGCTTCGCCCTGCGAAGCGCTAGCAGAGTCGCCCGATGGCGGGAGTTGTTGCGACCAGTGCAGGCAAGCCCGCGCTACCCACGTGCTACACACTGAGGCTTGAAGGGCCAGGGCACTGATGTCAAAAGCCTGCTTCAACAGCGTGTCCAACCTTCGGTCCTGCGCATCCCGCAGAGCCGCACTGCCTTCCACGGGAATCGGTGTCTTCTTGGTGACTGCTGAGACCGCTGCATCCACTATCGGCAATCTCAACAGCTCCCTGTCTTGATCCGGTAAAGGGTACAAACAGGCCATGGACCGCACACCCCTCAGGGCTGAATCCGGCTGATCCCATTCCGCCTGGATCATCTGCCGCACCACCCGGTGCACCGGGAAAACTTTGAGTCATCCTAACCGCCTGAATAAGCGGAAATTCGAGGACCTCCTCCTCTACTGGGACACTCTGAGCCATATTGAGAGTCTTTAAGGATTCAGAAATCAAAGCCGGTAACTCCTCCCGGCAAAACACCCGCACAATCCGGGTTCGCTGTTCCTCCTGAATCTCGCCCTCTTCGAGTTCCTCTTCTTCCTCCCCCAGATCCGGCTCGGACCACTCCGTCTCCCGCTCCTCTACCATAGAGAGGGGAGGCGAAGCGTCCTCAGCCATCCTTTGCCACTTCTGCGGTACAACAGCACCCCCCTCACTGGGTCCCAGGACTCTCTTGGAGGGGCCGCCGCCTGCGCCCTGCTTCTGCTCCTGCTTCCTAAGGCAGAAAGCTTTATGCAGCAGCAGCACAAACTCTGGGGAGAAATCACCGAGGCCCATCCCCTCCTGCCCAGCCAGCAATGAGGAAGGACCTGGAATGGGCAGCATCATGGCCAGCATCATGGCCTGCCGCTCCACCAAGGGGACCAAAGGACCTTCTGGCCCCCCCAATTGGGACACTTCCTCCCCTGCTCTCGGAGGAGTGTCCTCAGCTGCTTCCAGAGCCAAGGAAGCCTGGATTTCCTGTTCCACAGAGGTGGCGTCCATAGCACACCCTCTGAAAATGCCTGCCGCCGATACCGCCCCATGCTTAGCACCACACACTAAGCACTGAGGCCTGGCTGGCATACTGGCCCTGGACGTCCCTGTAAACTTACAATAAAATTAAAAGGAGGATTGCAGTTACTTTGTTTATTTTATTTTTCTTAAAAAACTAACCTTAAACAACCAGGGAATGAAAGATGTATCCAAGAAACAGAAAACCTTCGCTGAGCTCCCCAGAGAGCAGCCCGAAAAACGGCCTGCTCTCCTGGGCGCCAAAAACGCGCACGCAAACCAAAAACTACCGGGCGATCCCCTCCCCCTTCCACCTTGGCCGTACCTCTGGCGCTGCTTTCCCAGCCAGCAAGGGACCTGCAATGAAGAGAAAGGGGGGCGAGCAGAACAGCGGCCCAGCGCCACGCGGTCTCCGCTCCCCTCAGCCGCTTCCTTCCGGGCCACTGAGCTCCGACGTGCCGGTCAGCTTCCTGCCACGTGCTCAGCCTCCACAAGGGCTTTGGCATGGGCGGGCCTGGGAATCGAAAGGCTGACTCTGCTTAGCCGGAACTCCGCTGCCTCTCGCCACCGCTCCGCACCCGACAGCTCGAGAGGCGCCGCTGAGCTTCCCTCCTGTGCTCAACCTCAGGAGCAGTAGCTAGCACAGAAAGAGGAGAGAAGGGGGGAGGGGAAGAATCTCTCTCGTCCAAATCCTACCACTAACTCCTCTCGCCACCAAAAACAAACCCACAAAGGTGCCTTTCAAAATGAATAAAACAAAGAATAAAAATCTGCCTAGATCTCTCCACTAAGCCTCTCACCGGCTTAGTACTCCTATCAGCTGCCTTTGGAGACTGAGCTAAACTGGGTCTGATGGGTGGAGCCAGTGATATTTATACTGGAGGATCATCAGGTGAAAAAAATTGAAGAGCTCAGTCTCCAAGGCTGCTGGTAGAGGAGCACAACCCAGAAGTTAAGGGACCGGACTGGAGGAACGCCTAGGAATAACACTTGACAGAGAGCTGAACCTACAATCACACATCAGAAAAACCACCAAGAACGCATACTACAAGATGAGAATAATCAGACGCCTCAAACCACTACTCACACAAGACCACTTCCGCACAGTCTGCCAAGCTCTAATAACTCCCATCCTTGACTTCTGCAACCCGATCTATAACGGCATGCCAAAACAATCACTCAGACCACTACAGATGGCTCAAAACACAGCAACCAGAATAATCACCGGTTCATCAAAGCAGGACCACATCACCCCCATCCTGAAGGAACTCCACTGGCTCCCAATCAGCCACCGAATCAAATACAAAATGATACTAAATATATTCAGAATCAAACACAAGAGCTCCGCCCTCAGCCTCCAGCCACTCATACTTCCTGACACCAGCACTAGACCTAGAAGAAAGGCTACAACAGACACACTCAACACTCCCAGCAACTACACAAAAGCATGCAAAAACACCAAACAAAGAACCCTATCAATGGCAGCTCCAGCAATATGGAACACACTCCCAGATGAGCTACGATCAACTGAAGACCCGAAGGACTTCCAAAAACACCTAAAGACATTGCTCTTCACTGAACACTATGGCCCAAGCAGATAGCCAATCTCTACAGACTCGGACCAAGCCCATAATGGAAAATCAGACTTGGTCTCACGATCAGCCACAGTACGCTGCAGAGACAGCAAATCCAATGTATATAGCTGCAAAATCTCATGTTGTAAATAGCGCACGTATATATGGATATGTATATAACCGTACAAACCATTGTATATACTATACACATATATGTATATGACTGTAAAAGCTACATGTTGTAAATAGCTCACGCTAATCAGCACACTTACACCCACACACCTCAATGTACATAAACTTACCAACACTAACCTCAATGACCCTAACTGTTTGCTGTGTACACCGCCTTGATTAAAGGATAAGGCGGGATAGAAATACCATTAAATAAATAAATCCTAGCGGCCTCCCCAAGGAGTCCCCTGACTGACTGTCGGGCTGTGACCAACGCAGACAAGCTCTGGCCACCCAAGCCCCACACACCCATGCCCCATACACCAACCTAAATACATACACCGCAAAAAACTTTTTTTTTTCCTTTTGAAAGGCTAAAGAAACAAGAACAATCCTACAAGAAAAGCAAGATTCCGTTGGACCTCCCACAAAGCGAAAGCAATGCACAGGGAACGGAGCCAGTCCCCGAAGCCGCGCGGTCCTCAGGATTCCCTTGCAAAGATAAGAAAAAGATCTGCACACCACGCGGTCGGCAGCCGCATGGCTCTCTTACCTTCCCATGCGGTCTGCCGATCCATGTAAGTGCTAGCGGCGTTCCGGCAGCCTCGGACCTCTCCTGCAACGGCCTGCTTTCCCACCCACGTGCTTGGCTATGGAGGAGCTTCGGCAGCAAGGAGCAGAAGGGCCTGCAGCACACTGCTCTTCGTGTGGGTTTCCTGCAACAGCAGCTCCTCACCCAAACACGGGTTTGGGAGCCACTCTAAGACCCAGGCTGTCTTTTTTCCGGTCTTCTCCCCGAAGCCTCCTTCTCACCTGGCCCTATAGGAGATAGACTGGGTGGGGGGAAGGGGGGGTTCCTTTCCCTGCCCCAAGTACTTTCAGCCACTTACTCAAGGAATAGGAGGTTCGGCTGGAAGGCACCGAGAAAAGGGAACTAAGCAAAAAATAAAATTCAAAACTGCCCTTTCCTACTGTCTCTCCAGGAAGCCTATACTCTGGCTTACTGCTCCCTCCAACTGAGCATACTGGATCTGGTAGGAGATGCCAGAGGTATATATACTTGGAGTCATCAAAGTGATGACGTGCTCAGTCTCCAAGCAGGTGAAAGGCGAGCACAACCCAGAGGTGAGGGACTGGACTGGACTGTACTGGAGGGACGATTAGGAATTGGATTTAACTCAGGCCTTTTCTCAGAAGTTTGAGGCGAGTTACAATCAGGTACTGTAGGCATTTTCCTGACCCCACAGGGCTTACAATCTAAGCTTGTAAAAGTGTCTTCCGCAGCAGACTGGCTAACCAGTTGAAGTAGATTTGTTGGGGATGGGTGAAGAAAGCTCCCAGGTAACTAAAACATTAAATACCTATGTTGAAATGGGTAAAAGAGGCAAGATCTGGAAAGCAGAGTGCAATTTGACCATGATCCTCAGCTATCAAACTCCCACCCTCTCCTCCAAGGACCTATCTGGCATAATAGAAAATATCATAGAAAACTCCAAATCCAAAAGAAGGACCTTCTCATCTTGGGAGACTTCAACCTCCCTTCCCTACCTACCAAAGTGGCAGACGCCTTCCTCTTAGCCATGGAATCAATGGACCTTACCCAAAATGTGACATCTCCCACATAGAGCAAAGGCAACATCCTCAACCTAATCTTTACCCCAAACCTCTCAAATCCATATCAATCATCCCACAAACACTACGAACCTACCCAATGCCATGGACCGACCACAACCTCATAACCTTCTCTCTACCCCTAAAATCGTCAACAACCCAAACAGAACAGACCACACAATGCTTGAGTCAATTCAACAAGGATGCCTTCCTGGAGTACACCATACCAAACAAAGATAGACCCATCTGACACAACAATACTGATAGACAATTGGAACAAAGTGCTTGGAAATACAACCAGTTTACCACCCAACTATCACAACCACTCCAAAAAGCAAAACTCTCTGGTACTCCCATACTCTACGCCAACAAAAAAACCCAAAGACAGTCAGAACGGAAATGATGAAAGACCACACAGATTGAAGACCACACAAATACTTAACACCACTTCAGAATTACCATGCAACCACAGGCAAAGCCAAGAAGGACTACCATACAAAGATAATCAATACCTCTATAAATTGCCTGCGAGAACTATTTGACATAGTCAGGCACCTAACAGAGCCACCCACCAACCACAACACAGCACCTGCTATCAGCCATCAACAATTGGCTCCACACTACAAACAGCTAAACCCCTGCCCAGACCTCACCACCCCCCCATCACAACTCTTCCTAACACAACTTGCTGGTCCACCTTTTGTACAATCACCAATGAAGAGTTCGAGAGAATTCTAACAGCACTCAACACATCTACCTTAACACTTACCAACACTAACCTCAATGACCCTAACTGTTTGCTGTGTACACCGCCTTGATTAAAGGATAAGGCGGGATAGAAATACCATTAAATAAATAAATAAATAAATAAATCCTAGCGGCCTCCCCAAGGAGTCCCCTGACTGACTGTCGGGCTGTGACCAACGCAGACAAGCTCTGGCCACCCAAGCCCCACACACCCATGCCCCATACACCAACCTAAATACATACACCGCAAAAAACTTTTTTTTTTCCTTTTGAAAGGCTAAAGAAACAAGAACAATCCTACAAGAATAGCAAGATTCCGTTGGACCTCCCACAAAGCGAAGGTGCAGATCTGAGGAAGGGTGACGGGACCAACAGCGCTGCACTTGTCGGAGCTGAGTCCGTTGAAGACGTAAGGCCGGATGAAACCAGGGGGAGTGGCCTGAGGTAGGAGAACGAACAAACCGACGAAGTGGCGCTAGACCATCCAGGGCATCAGTGAGAAGGGAGTTCCAAAGGGAAGCCTGACTGTCGGATGAGCGCAGAGCAAAATCCAAGGGGAAAATAGAGGAGGCAGGAGGAAAAGCACTAAGGGTGTCAGGAGTTAAGTGGCGGCGAAGAAAAGGGGGAGAAGAAGATGATAAAAGAGGAACAGTCTCAGGAGAAGAATAAGAGACCAAAAAGAAGACACAAAAGTGGTCTAACCAAGGAATGCCCAGTACAGTGGGGGGGGGGGGGGGGGAGATCTCTGCTAGTAACGTAGAGGAAAACAGAACTAAATCCAAAGTGTGGCCTGCGGTATGAGTAGGACCAATGACATGTTGTTGGAGAGAAATATCCTGCAAACGATTCATAAAGGCACAATCTTTTTGCCTACTGGGATTGTCCACGTGAACATTAAAGTCTCCCAAAATAATGAGATTAGGGAACTGTAAGGTTGCGTCAGAGAGTGTTTGTAGGGCCGCCTCCCAGCGAGCCACAGAGAGAGAAGGAGGAAGGTAGAGGAGGAGGAAGTAGAGCGGGGGAGAAGAGTGAAGGCGAAGAAGAAGGGATTCAGAAAGAGAGACAGAAGGGGAGGACACTTCCTCAATATCAATAGAGGCACGATAGAGCAAAGCCACTCCACCTCCACCCCTGCCCAACCTGGGAGATGAGAGTGCTGAGTAACCAGAGGGAAGAGAACTAGAGAGGACGGGACCGTCACCTTCCTTGAGCCAAGTCTCAGTAAGGAAACAAAGATCGAGTGAATGATGTGAAATGAGATCCTGGATCAGGAGAGATTTGGACCGGAGAGCGCGACAATTCAACAAGGCAACACTAAGCGTTGTAGTGGGAGCTGCCGCAAGAGGCCTAGGAGAGAGAAAGGACTGTCGAGGCGAAGTTCTAACGCAACTACAGAGAATTAAGTTAGATGAACAGCGAGCCAACGGACCAGGGGGAGCAGTGAATGTGGACAAGGGATGTCGTCCCCAAAAGACTGGAATAGCCGACATAGTGTTGGGGGCAAGGCAAAATAAGGCAAGGCAAAAAAAAAATAAGTACTATTGTTAATGTTAAAATACATTCCATGTAACAAAATGTGTACATAGTTAAAACTTGTTCCATGTAAGACATACGGAAGTATGCTAATCTTTGTTCAATGTAAACTGCCCCTGATCTCTGGAAGGGGCGGTATAGAAGAAACTGTTAAATAAATAAATAAAAATGAAAGACCACAGAGTGAAAAACAGCAGGTCAAAAGAAGCCAGGACCGAATCAGATGAAGTGTAGGGATAGGGCTAACAGAACAAGGAAACCAAAGTAAAGGAAACCTACATGCCCAATCACAGAAGGATATTCTGGGGGAAGGAAGCTGCGTCCGCGCCCCCCTCTCGCCCCAAGGAGCGCGCCGCCACGGCGCAAAACGCCGCAGGCAGCTTGATTAAATAGGAGGCTGGAGTACCTGGAAAGGTCGTGACCGCGGTCACTTCCGGGCGCAGGCACTGGGTCCGGTAAACACAGGGAGCTTGGCAAACAGACCGGGGAACCTGAAGGAGACAAAATAAAAGAACAGCAGCAATAACACACAGCTAACAGAGCAGGGTAAACACTTGAAACGCCGCAGGCAGCTTGATAAAATAGGAGGTTGGAGTACCTGGAAAGGTCGCGACTGCGGGAACGCGGTCGCGTCACTTCCGGGCGCAGGCACTGGGTCCGGTAAACACAGGGAGCTTGGCAAACAGACCCGGGAACCTGAAGGAGACAAAATAAAAGAACAGCAGCAATAACGCACAGCTAACAGAGCAGGGTAAAACCGATCCTAGCAGAAAGCATGGAAGCCTGGAAGGTTCGACATCCGAAGGCGTCAAGAGTCCTACACTCACGTCCTGGAGGATTAGATGCATGTCTTTTTGCACTCTTGATCCTTCTCATAGCTGATTCCACCACCATGGAATGGTGTGGTAGCTGAGTCTTTTGAAACCCAGGACAAGGAGGAACTAGATACATGGTGTTGAGCCTTCGAGAGTGAGGAGAAGTGCTTAGAGGTGTTTCCCACATCCTTAACATGAGATCATGCAAGATCTCATGAAAAGGTAGCTGCCTCCTTGGGAGCTTTAGGGTATTGCAGGATTTCCAATTCCTTTGCCCTAGGCTCTTTTTCAGGAGCCACTGTAATGGAAAGACCTCGAGCCATATCTCAAATAAAATCCTGAAAGGACATATCCTCTGGAGGAGACATCCTACGTTGAGGAGAAGAAGAATCCTCAGGAAGAAGTACTCTGGTATCGGCAGAGCTTTCAGAGTCTTCAGACTCATCCGAGGATTCAAAGTATCTCCGATCCGGGTGATCATGCAAGGCACGATACCGGTACCGATCGAAGTCGGCATCGGAGGGGTCCGGTACCGACTTGTCAATACCGGATGGATAAGCATGACTCAGTCCTGGTAGAATACCTGCTGATGTCGATGCAGTCGGTACCTGTAACAGTGTCGGTGCCGGTACCAGTTGAATTGTCTGAAGCTGTTTCAAGGGCATCGAGGCCGTGAGAAGAGCTGCCAGACTGCATTCAATAGCCAAGAATCTCTGGTCTTTCGACGCTGCCGATGCTTGGGTATCGGTACCGGAAGAAGGATGAAGCAGCCGGTACCCCAGAGCATGGCACCAGTAGTTCTGCCGAGGTTGAGGCCTCGAGAACATCCTGGAGCCCCGTTAGTGCTTTGGAAGCCGAAGCCTCCCACCGGGGCAATTTTGCCGGTACAAGTCCTTCAAGGGCAATGCCAGAGGCATCTCGATGCTTTGAAGGAGATCTACCCTTTGAGGACCGGCCAGATTTATTTTTAGTTACCTGAGATCCATGGGAGGAAGACGAAGCCCTGGAAGACGTCGATGCCACAGACGCTGCATCGGAGGGAAAAAGGGTGCTAAGTTTAGCAGCTCGGTTTTGCTGGCCCCTCTTCAACATCATCCCACAGGCAACACACTCTGAAATAGAGTGGTCAGGACCTAAACATTTGAGGCACCACTCATGGGTGTCGGTGACGGAGATGGTACCGTCACACTTGGAACACTTCTTAAAACCCGAAGCGGGTTTTTCCATTTTAAAGGAAAAGTTGGGCCTAGTGCCCAAAATGGCACGTGGCACCTGAGGAGAAAATACCTGGAAAAGACTCCAGAAGGTTTTTTTTTGTTTGGTTTTTTTTTAAGGAAAAAGAAAGAACCACTGGCGGTACCGGTGTAGCGTCGAGGGAAGGCAGACGCGACCACAAAAAAAGAAGAAGAAAAGGGAATATTTTCTGCGGTGACAGGATGTGCGACCTGTTGGCTCCGAGGAAAACGAAGAACTGGAGAGGGACAGTTGGGAAAGGCGGGAAGGCAGCACGCAGGCACTGTGGGATGCTCCCAAAAGCTTTCCTATTAGACGCAGGGGAGCGTTCCCGCGCAGGCTCCGTTGGTACCGACGATACCCATATGTGAAGACTACATTCCTGCTTGTTCTTGGAGATAAATGGATACGAGCACCTCCAAATCATAACAACAAATGCAAGGAGTACCCCAAGGCTCCACGCTATCCGCACCTCTCTTCAACTTCTCTCTTCAACCCTCTGCTCAATCATCAAAAAACACAACATCCATTTCCACCTATATGCCGATTACATTAATCTATACTACCAAATTCACACAAAAGAACCAACATACACACAAATTCAGGACTGCTTCATCGACATCTGCCATTGGCTTTTTAGCAAACAACCTATCTATCAACTACAAAAAAGCTGAAGCCCTGTTCATTTCAATGGATTCCTCATTTACCTCCTCATTTAACCACAATAATACTAAACAGCTCTTCCCCAGTAGCTAGTTGAGTGCCTTCCGACCTGGGAGTCTCATCTTCCAGCACCATAGCACAATTTGTTTTGTTGTAACTATCCATTGGGTTTTCATGGCAAGATACAGAAGTAGATTGCCGGGCCTTCCTTCTGCGCAGTTTAAGTTTGGTGTTGTTGCCGTTGTCACAGAAATGTGATCCTCCGCCGTCAACACTATCCCATTCTGCTGCTGCCCAGATGGGTGGTTTGTCTTCGTCTGGCACCTCAGCTGAGACCTGTCCATCTTGGGAGACCCTGCCAGTAGTTAAACTACCGATAGTTTAGCTCTCAGCATCACTGATGCACACAAGCCCTCACAGCACGACAAGCTGCAAACCAAGTGAGAGCTGAAGACTTTTCAGAGTAAAGCCAGCATTTATGATGTGGTTGGATCAAAGCCTTCGGGAAGTCTGACTGCTGATGTAGCTGCGCATGAAATGAGAGTCAGAAGCTGTAAAGATGTCTTACACATTGGAACATGGAACGTACGAAGCATGAACCAAGGGAAGTTGGAAGTGGTCAAGAATGAAATGGAACGTGTACAACTTGATCTGTTGGGTGTCAGCGAACTGAAATGGACTGGCATCGGGCACTTTGCATCAGATGATCACATGGTCTACTATGCTGGAAATGAAAGACAAAGAAGAAATGGTGTTGCATTTATAATAAAGAAGAAACTTGCAAGAACTGTAATGAAATACAATGCAGTCAGCGAACGCTTAATCTCTATTCGTCTACGAGGATTGCCTATCAACACAACTATAATTCAAGTATATGCCCCAACAACAGCTGCAGAAGAGAATGAAATTGAAGAGTTCTATGAACAAGTACAAGCTGAAATTGACAGAACATGCAAACAGGATATCCTGATAGTCATGGGTGACTGGAACGCAAAAGTTGGCAACAAAGAAGAAGGTAAAGTAGTTGGAAAATATGGACTTGGCAACAGAAATGAAGCTGGAGAAAGATTGATAGAATTCTGCAAGACCAATGATCTATTCATCTCAAACACCTTCTTTCAGCAACACAAGCGACGACTGTACACATGGACTTCACCCAATGGATTGTATAAAAATCAAATTGACTACATCTGTGGAAGTCAACGATGGAAAAGCTCTAACATCAACAAAGACAAAACCTGGAGCTGACTGTGGTACAGATCATCAACTACTAGTATGCAAACTCAAGCTAAAGTTGAAAAAGAGCAAACCACTCATGAATGCACCAAAATATGACCTTGAGAATATACCACTGGAATTTAAAGACTGCCTGCAAAATCGATTTGCTGCCTTAGATACAAATGACAGAGCTCCGGAAGAGTTATGGAATGACATCAAGAAGGTTGTGCTGGAAGAAAGCGAGAAGTCTCTACAAAAGGTGAAAAAGCAAAAACGGCCAAAATGGATGACGGAAGAAACTCTGAAAATTGCCCAGAAACGCAGAGAAGCTAAAGCCAAAGGAGAAAGAAAGACAATCGCAGAACTCAACAGAGATTTCCAACGTGCAGCAAGACAGGACAAGGAAAAGTACTACAATGACACTTGCAAGGAAATAGAAGCAGAAACTATTAGAGGAAGAACAAGATCGGCTTTCCTAAAGCTGCGAGAGTTAAAGAAAAAGTTCCAGCCTCGAATTGGAATGTTACAAGATGCTCAAGGTTCTATGTTGAATGATGCTGAGAAGATCAAGAAAAGGTGGAAGGAATATACAGAGTTTTTATATGATAAAGATCAAGTGGACCAACAGCCGTTTCAACCTATACCTTATGATCAGGAACCATTGGTGATGAAAGAAGAAGTTGAAGCAGCATTGAAAGCCTTATCAAAGAACAAAGCACCAGGCATTGATAGCATTCCCATAGAAGTATTGCAGCAATCTGATGCAGCTGTTACCGTACTTACAAGGCTCTGCCAAGAAATATGGAAGACAACATCATGGCCAACTGACTGGAAAAGATCTGTGTTTATACCAATACTAAAGAAAGGTGATCCAACTGACTGTGGAAATTATCGCACAATCGCTCTGATCCCACATGCCAGCAAGATTCTACTGAAGATTATTCAAAAGAGACTACAGCCATACCTAGAACAAGAACTACCTGAAGTGCAAGCAGGGTTCAGGAAAGGGCGAGGAACGAGAGACATCATTGCGGATGTGAGATGGATCCTTGAAAAGACTAAAGAATACCAAAAGGATATCTATTTGTGCTTTATCGACTATAGCAAGGCTTTTGACTGTGTAAACCATGAGAAACTCTGGGCCACATTAAGAAGCATGGGTATACCAGAACACCTGATCGTTCTCTTGCGTAATCTGTACATTGATCAAGAAGCAACAGTTCGAACGGAACAAGGAGAAACAGAATGGTTTAAAATAAGCAAAGGTGTAAGACAAGGCTGCATACTTTCCCCCTACCTGTTTAATTTATATGCAGAACAAATCATCAGAGAAGCAGGACTGTATGAAGACAACAGAGGTGTGAAGATTGGTGGAAGACTCATCAACAACCTTCGCTATGCTGATGATACCACATTACTGGCTGAAAGTGAAGATGATCTGAAACATTTGCTTCTCACAATCAAAGAACATAGTCTCAAAATGGGCCTGCACCTTAATGTAAAGAAGACAAAGATCATGACAACTGGCATAATCAACAGGTTCATCGTTGAAGGAGAAGAAATTGAAATCGTGAACAACTTTAACCTACTTGGATCAACTATCAATAAAGAAGCAACAAGCAGTCAAGAAATCAGACGACGCATTGCTCTTGGCAGAATGGCTATGAAAGACCTAGATAAGATTCTCAAGAGCAGAGATGTCTCTCTCCATACAAAGATTCGACTTGTTCAAGCCATGGTATTTTCAATAACATCATATGGATGTGAAAGCTGGACAGTGAAAAAGACAGACAGGAAGAAATTGATGCCTTTGAATTATGGTGCTGGCGGCGAATACTGTGTATACCATGGACTGCCCGAAGAACAAACCAGTCGGTACTAGAAGAGATCAAACCTAAGCTTTCTTTAGAAGCTCAGATGACAAGACTTCGACTTTCATACTTCGGACACATCATGCGAAGAGAGAGATCATTAGAGAAAGACATCATGCTTGGCAAGATAGAAGGTCAACGCAAAAGAGGAAGGCCAGCAATGAGATGGATTGCTACAATAACAGCAGCTACGGGTACCAGTCTGTCAACAATGAGCCGCCTGACTGAAGACCGAACACAATTTAGGATAGCTATCCAGAGGGTCGCCATGAGTCGACTCCGACTCGACGGCACTTAACAACAACAACAACAATACTAAACAACATTCAGATAAATGTTCATCCAGAGCTGAAATACCTCAGGATTACTCTTGACCAACAATTTTCTTTCACCCGACGCCGCCAACGAGCTCCCCCGATCGATCAGGGTCAAGCCAGGGCCCACAGCTTTGTCCCACCTCCAGCAACCGGCCCCAACCAGCACAGACAGTGGCCATTTAAAAGAAGAGCACCATCGGGCACAGCAGCACATCATCTGATGAACAGCGCCATCGGGCGCAGAAGCACATCACCCGACGCCGCCAACGAGCTCCCCCCGATCGATCGGGGTCGAGCCAGGGCCCACAGCTTCATCCCACCTCCAGCGACCGGCACCAACCAGCACAGACAGCGGCCATTTAAAAGAAGAGTGCCATCGGGCCCTTAGGCGGGCACACATGCAGCAAGAAAATCCCAACGTTTAAACTCACACCGATATAATGATCTAATAACCAAGATTACAGCACTACCGCACCAACCTTAACACAATATCTCACAATCGGTTAGTAACGCACTCCACATGGCGAACAATAATATGGAACAGCAACTTCAAATATACAAAAGGACATTCTTCCAACAGATGTATGCTTTCATATTAATCCTTATCCTATGCTCTCACCAAACAAATGCTTACTACTACACTACCTATTTTATAGCCTATTTTATTCAAGCCTCCAAAGAACACAGCAACATAGAAAGTCCTCTCAACTCTTTGTTGCTTTTGATCCTTCTCATTTGGGGGAGGCTTGAATAAAATAGGCTATAAAATAGGTAGTGTAGTAGTAAGCATTTGTTTGGTGAGAGCACACCTTCCTACCATATACCAACCTATCTACATATCTGCTCCCTACAGAAATCCCAGCAAGAGACCTACCAGATACAATCAAACAGAGCCATCCTCACATACACCGATATCTCAAACTCACTCCCCACATACCACCAGCATAACTATAGGCCTGATAAATGCAAGATCAATATGCAACAAAACAAATACAGTCAAACCTCGGTTTTCATTATTAATCCGTTCTAAGAAGACTGACTAAAACCGAAACGTACGAAAACCGAAGCAATATTTCCCATAGGAAATAATGTAAATTCAATTAATCCGTTCCAGACACCCAGCTCCTGTCACTTCTCTCACCTGCCCGATCGTCCACAGGACAGCAAAACACACAGATAGAGTACTGTACGGCACTGCAACATCTCCTGCTTACATTGACAGCTACCCTGCGACCTCCGAGCCTGAGGGGGCGCTCCAGAGAACAGGCAGGCGGTGGAGAGATCGGGGCCTTCCTCTCTGTGCAATCCTTGGCTCTTGACTCTGACTCTGACCTCGTGCTCAGCTGACTTTCGCTTCAACACGCGATCGGTGAGTCCGGGGGGTAGTGCTGCCGGGACTGGGGAGGCACATGGAGGCTGGCAATTTGTCCACATTCCTGCCCTTGCCCATAGGAGGAGCAGCACCAGCCACTATTGGGACCATCAGCTGTTCAGTAACACAACGAAAACCGAGGCGATATCCGATAACCGAGACAACATCTCAGTCAGAAAAAACGTCGAAAACCGAAACGTACGAAAACCGGGGCCAACGAAAACCGAGGTTTGACTGTACTATTACAGACCACATCCATGAAAACAACATTGACATCCTATGCATTACTGAATCATGGCTCAAGAATACAGACCAGGTGATACTAAATCAAATGACACCACCGACATTCACAGCATACAACTGTCCCTGAAACCACAATCAAGGAGGCAGGGTATTAATCATTGCCCGATCTAACCTAAGGCTCAAGATATCAACCTCTAAAAGCTCTGAACACTACGACTTCATCAGCACTGAAAATATGCAGCTATCCATCTGCTTGATCTACCGACCCCCAAATGACCCAGCAGAGGACACATCCGACATCCTGGATATGAAATATTCAGCTAACTCTCCACACAAGACACTCATTGTTCTAGGAGACCTAAACCTTACATCTGCTCCTTCAACACTCAAAATGACGTTTCACAAAGCAATGGAATCCATTCAATTCAAGAAAGTCCTGTTGGGCCCATCCCATCGCTCTGGCTCTACACCAGATCGCATATTCGTGCCAACCAATGCCCTAGATCGTGGTCTCATGACACCACCCAAAACTACACCAATACCATGGTCAGACCACCAAGCTATATTATTCGAGGTCCACATCACTCTACAGACAGATCGGAAAACTGAACAACCCACTAGATGCTTCAAAGCTTTTAACAAAGAACACTTCCTCAAAGACACCATGCAGTCCCTACCCCAAGATTTCACAGACTTGGACAAAGCCATCAATGCATGGAATACCACCATCCTTGCCGCATCTCAACTCCCACCCAGAAAACATAGTTACTCACCTGTAACAGGTGATCTCCAGGAACAGCAGGAATTTAGTCTTCTCATACGGGTATCGTCGGTACCGATGGAGCTTGCGCGGGAACGCTTCCCAGCGTCCAATTAGAAAGCCATCATCGGAGGGAGTGAGCAGGAGCTCTTCCTCACCTCCATTAACTCCCAATCAGCAGCCCTCTTCAACGGCTCAAAAACCGCCGCTTCTGAGGCGCGCCCGCGCGCCTCACCAGAGGGCCCTTTGGCGTGGCCCTTAGGCGTGGGTCAGTGGCGTGTGAGTAAAACCTATTTTATAACTGTGTACGTAACTGTTTTGCTGCTATATAATGGCTGTAATCTATTGTTCTCCTTTCTTCTTGTCTCTCCTATCCTTTTATCTATTACTGTATCTCTTACTCTGTCCTATCTCATATATGGCATTCTTTTCGTATCTTCTGTAATTATATTGTATTGTAAACCGCTCTGATGCTTTGGCCTGAGCGGTATATCAAATGATTAAACAAACATAAACATAAAGCTTTTGGGAGCATCCCACAGCGCCTGCGTGCTGCCTTCCCGCCTTTCCCAACTGCCTCTCTCCAGTTGAGTTTAAAGCTGAGACAAAGAGAGAGAGAGAGAGAGGGAAAGAGAAAGAGATAGAGAGATACAACTCCTAGGGGAGGTGGGTGGGTTGTGAAGACTAAATTCCTGCTGTTCCCGGAGATCACCTGTTACAGGTGAGTAACTATGCTATCTCCAGGAACAAGCAGGAATGTAGTCTTCACATATGGGGACTCCCTAGCTTTAGATGCCAGGGAAAGAACCCCAGAAGTTGTGTGTACCTGTGAAAGGGCTTCACTTTCCCCCATGGATCTCCGGCATCCTACCAGAGATGGTGGGTAGGAGTTGATTAGGTATGGAACAGGTGTTGGAGAACAGCCTGACCAAACAAGGCATCCCGGTGGGAGTCCTTGTCCAAGCAGTAATGGGCTGTGAAGGTATGAACCGAGGCCCAAGTGGCTGCTCGACAGATGTCATCGATAGACACAGAGTGCAGATGAGCCATTGAAGCTGCCATGGCTCTCACATTGTGAACTGGACATGGCCCTCCAGAGGAAGATTCTTACTCTGATAGGCAAAGGAAATACACTGTGCAATCCAGCTGGACAGTGTTCTCTTGGAGACTGGAAGTCCCAAATTAGAAGGATCAAAAGCAACAAAGAGTTGAGAGGACTTTCTATGTTGCTGTGTTCTTTGTAAGTAAAAGGCTAAAGCTCTTTTACAGTCCAAAGTATGAAGATTCCTTTCTGCATTTGATGCATGAGGCCTTGGAAACAATACAGGTAGGTAGACCGCTTAGTTCAGATGAAAAGGCGAGACCACCTTTGGCATAAAGTGTGGATGAGTCATGATGGAACCTTGTATAAGGAGAATCAGCCACTAGTGCCTGCAACTCACTGATGCGACGTGCTGATGTTATTGTAATGAGAAAGATAACTTTCCAGGAAAGGAATTTCAATGAGGTAGTAGCTAAGGGTTTGAAAGGTGGCTTCATGAGCTGGCCAAGAACCAGGTTTAAGTCCCATGCCACCGGTGGTGGCCTAATGGGAGGCTTAGTTAGAAGAAGGCCTCTCATAAATCTTGCTATAAGAGGATGGGAGGAAATAGGTTGTCCATTTAAAGGCTTGAAAGAAGCTGCAATAGCACTCAAATGGACTCTTACTGAGTTAGTCTTAAGTCCTGCATTGGATAAATGAAGGAGATACTCCAGTAATGATTCCAGAGATATCGCAAGGGTGCTAAGACCCTTCTGCGAGCACCATATGGTAAACCTTTTCCACTTGAAAGCATAAGAGCGTCTTGTGGAAGGTTTTCTGGAAGCATAAAGGATATCCTTTACTTGCTGAGAAAGGTTAAGATCATGAAGATCTAGGCCTTCAGCAACCAAGCCCTGAGATGCAGAGACTGGGGATTGGGATGCCATAACATTCCATCCTCCTGAGACAGGAGATCTGGAGCAGACCTTAACTCCAGAGAGGGAGCTTGAGAGAGATGTAGAAGCAGAGGGTACCACACTTGCCGTGGCCAATGTGGAGCTATGAGAATCATACGGCCTCTGTCTCTCTGAAGCTTGAACAGGGTTTTGGGAATTAGGGGAATGGGTGGAAAGGCATAAAGGAAGTCTTGACCCCAATGAAGGAGGAAAGCATCCCTGGCCGGAGAGCCCTGAGCCGGAATTCTGGAACAGAACCAGGGAAGTTTGGCATTCAACGGACTTGCAAAGAGGTCTATGTCCGGGGTTCCCCAAATCTGAAAAATCTTGGCCACCTGGTCTGCATGTAGAGACCATTCGTGTGGAAGCAGAATTCGACTGAGTCTGTCTGCCCAAGAGTTTTGGATACCTGGAAGATACACTGCCAGGAGAAGAATCTGATGCTGTCTGGCTAGGGCCTATAGTCGCAAAGCTTTGTTGCACAGCGACAGAGAGCCTGTTCCTCCCTGCTTGTTCACAAAGAACATGGCTACTTGATTGTCCGTATGAATGAGGACTGTCTTGTAGCTGAGCAGGGTGTGGCAAGGAAGATTGCTCTGAGCTCTAACAGATTGATGTGTAGATGAGTCTCCTGTGGAGTCCAAATGCCTTGGGTGGAGAGGTCTTGCAGATGAGCTCCCCAATCCATTGGTTAAGCATCTGTTGTGAGAGTTGCCTGGGGTAAAGGTTGTTGAAATGGGGACCACACCAACAGGTTTTGAGTGGACTGCCACCACTGGAGGGACAAAATAAGGCGATTTGTGTTTGCTATTTCGTATGACAGACACCCTGATGCCTGGGTCCATTGAGTGGATAAAGTCCACTGGGCTGCTCTCATATAGAGGCGAGCATAAGGAACCACATGCACGGTAGATGCCATGTGGCCTAGTAGTTGTAACATTTCTCGAGCAGTGAGATGAGGCTTTAGCACTGCTTGAGAAGCTAACTGCACCATGCGAAGGCAATGGGTCTGGGGAAGATAGGCCCTTGCTTTTCTGGTATCCAGCAAAGCTCCTATGAACTCTAGAGACTGAGTGGGAGTTAAGCTGGCTTTTGGGATGTTTATGACGAGACCCAAATACTGAAGGATACGCATTGTGCAAGATAGAGAAATCCTGGCCTCTGAATCTGATGGGGCTCGAATGAGCCAGTCGTCTAAGTAGGGGAAGATGAATATTCCTAGAGTGCGAAGAAATGCTGCTACCACAGCCATGCATTTCGTAAACACTCTTGGTGCTGAGGCCAGGCCAAAAGGAAGCACCCTGTATTGGTAGTGCTTTCTTTGAAAAAGGAACCGAAGGAACTTTCTGTGAGTTGGATGGATGAGAACCTAACCCCTACCTAATTGCCTCTCCTCTTACCTCCTCAAGATAACATCTCAACCCTACTGTACACATGTAACACCCTAAATTCTCAGCACTCAATCTCATTGTACATATGTAATTAGTTCAGTTTGCATCCCCGTGTTATCCAAGTTGTTACTCCTGTTCTCTGTAAAGCAAAACATGTTATCCAAGTTGTTACTCCTGTTCTATGTGAAGCCAAGCAGTTTGTTATGGTCATTTTGTTGTATGTAAACCGCGCTGACAATAGTGCGGTATATAAGAAATTGTAATAAATAAATAAATAAACATGAGTGTATGCATCCTTGAGATCTAGAGAACAAAGCCAATCCTGACTCTGAAGGTATGGCAGCAGCGTTCCCAGAGAAATCATCTTGAATTTCTCTTTGAACAGGAATTTGTTAAATTCTCTGAGGTCTAAAATAGGTCTGTGTCCCCCTGTTTTCTTTGGGATAAGGAAATAGGGGGAGTAAAACCCTGTACCCTGTTGAGGAATGGGTACCTCTTCTATTGCCCCTTGGGCAAGAAGCATAGTGACCTCTTGATCTAACAGGTTGATGAGAGAGGTCTGAGAATTGAACTGTCTTACCATTGTGGGAGGGGGCATGCAGAGAAAGTGAAGCTTGTACCCCTCTTTTATAATGGAGAGAGTCCAATGTTCTGCTGTTATCTGCCCCCATCTGGGGGCAAAGTGACACAACCTTCCTGGAATGGTGGAAGGCTCTGGTCCGTTGAGGGCCAGGAAGGCTAAGTTCTCTAGATGGAAGTCAAAGGCCTTGTGGAGGCTGAGACTGCTGAGACGGTTGAGGCTTAGCAGTCTTTGTTTTCCTTTGTTTAGGTGGTTGCTGACTCTTTCGGGCAGGTTGACCTGCAGAACATCCCTGCTGGGAATAAGAGGGATAAGGCGACGGCAAAAGCTAGAAGGATGCTTGAGTGCATACGGAGAGGAATGGCTAGCAGAAAAAAGGGGGTGATAATGCCTCTCTCTAAGTCTTTGGTGCGACCTCATTTTGAGTATAGTGTGCAATTCTGGAGACCGCACCTTCAAAAGGATGTGAACAGGATGGAGTCGGTGCAGAGGGTTGCTACTAAAATGATTAGTGGTCTTCATTATAAAGCATATGAGGACAGACTGAAGGATCTTAATATGTACACCTTAGAGGAAAGGCGGGATAGAGGTGATATGATTGAGATGTTTAAATACCTCCGTGGCATAAATGGTCAGGGAGAGAGCCTCTTTCAATTGAAAGCAAGTTCTGCTACGAGGGGACATGGGATGAGGGTGAAGGGAGATAGATTCAGGAGTGATATGCGGAAATATTTCTTTACGGAAAGAGTAGTGGATCCGTGGAATAGTCTCCCAGTGGAGGTAGTAGAGATGAGGACAGTAACTGAATTCAAAAAAGCATGGGACAAACACAGAAGGTAAAAAGGGGACTGTTGTAGTTGTTATGGAAGGACAGACTAGATAGACCATGTGGTCTTTTTCTGTCGTCATATTTCTATGTTTCTATTTTTCTTCTTTTTGGAGAAGAATGGTTTCTTGAAAGATTTCTTCCTTGCAGGATCAGCTGTAGCTTTGGATAATCTATCCAAAGTGGAGTTGTCAGCATCCAACTCATTGGCTTTCTCTTGCCAATTTTTGCCGAATAGATTCTCACCTGTACAAGGGATATTGCCTAGTTTGTCCTGCACCCAGAGCTCCAAATCGGATGCCTGGAGCCAGGCAATTCTACGTGCACCTATGGCAATAGCAGAGATTCTGCTTATGCACTCAAAACAGTCAAAAGCTGCACGATTGACAAACTTAGAAACATCCTGGTCATGTCTAACCAGTGTGAGAAAATCCTGCCTCTTATCATCAGGAAGAAGAGGGCTCAAAATCTCTAAATATCCCGTGACTTCCTTAAGGAACATTCCCATATATAAAATATAGGAACTGATCCTGGCAGAAAGCATGGAAGCCTGGAAAATACGACGTCCAAAGGCATCCAAAGTTTGACACTCACGTCCTGGAGGATTAGAGGCATGCCTCTTTGCACTTCTGATCCTTCTCATAGCTGATTCCACTACAATAGAGTGGTGAGGAAGCGGAGTCTTCTGGAAGCCAGGACACGGAGGTACTCAATACATGGTATCCAGTCTACGAGAGTGAGGAGAGGTGGTAAGAGGTGTTTCCCACATTCTTAACATGAGATCATGTAAGATCTCATGGATAGGCAAAGTAGCTGCTTCCTTAGGAGCCTTGGGATATTGTAGAATCTCCAACTCCTTTGCCCTGGGCTCTGTTTCAGGAGCCGCAGTAATGGAAAGACCTCGAGCCACCTCCCTGATAAAATCCTGAAAGGAGATATCTTCTGGAGAAGACATCCTACGCTTAGGAGAGGAAGGCTCCTCCGGGAGAAGTACTCCGGTACCGAAGGAGCTGTCAGAATCCTCAGACTCCTCCGAGGATTCAAAGTACCTTCTATCCGGATGCTCTTGTAGAGCACGATACCCGTACCGACCGAAGTCGGTGCCAGGGGGAATCGGTACCGATGTATCGGTACCGGAAGGCATAGCATGACTGGGTGCCGGCAATGCAGACACCGATGTCGATGCCGATGCTGTCGGTGCTGGTACCGGTTGAACTGTCTGACACGGTTCCGAGGGTGTCAATGCCGCAAGGAGAGCCGCCAGACTGCGTTCAATAGCCAGGAACCTCTGGTCTATCAATGCTGCCGATGCCTGGGTATCGGTCCCAGAGAAAGCAGCCGGTACCCTAGAGCATGGCACCAGTAGTTCTGCCGAGGTTGAGGCCTCAAGAACATCCTGGAGCCCCGATAATGCTTTGAAAGCCGAAGCCTCCCGCCGGGGCAATTTTGCCGGTAGAGAACCCTCAAGGGCAACGCCAGAGGCATCTTGATGCTTGGAAGGAGATCTACCCTTTGAGGACCGGCCAGCGCATGTGTGCTGCCTTCCCACCTCTGTACCTCTCTCACTTCAGTTGAGTTTATAGCTGAGACCAAAGGAGAGAAGTAGAGAAAGAGAGAGATAGAGACAACTCCTAGGGGAGGTGGGTGGGTTGTGAAGACTAAATTCCTGCTGTTCCCGGAGATCACCTGTTACAGGTGAGTAACTATGCTATCTCCAGGAACAAGCAGGAATGTAGTCTTCACATATGGGGACTCCCCAGCTGAAAGATGCCAAGGGGTGACCCCAGCTAGCTGCGAACCCAGGTGAGATGGGTCATGCTTCCTCCCATGGACCTTAGGCTCCAAACTGTGGATGGTGGGTAGGGGTTGTATTAAGTATGGAAGAGATATCGGAGAACAGCCTGGCCAAACGAGGCATCCCGACGGGAGTCCTTGTCTAAGCAATAGTGGGCTGTGAAAGTATGTACCGAAGTCCAAGTGGCTGCTTTGCAGATGTCATCAATAGAGACAGAACAAAGGTTAGCCATTGAGGCTGCCATTGCTCTCACATTGTGAGCCGTGACATGGCCTTCGAAAGAAAGTCCCTTACTCTGATATGTATAGGATATGTAATCTGCAATCCAATTTGACAGAGTTCTTTTAGAAACTGGAAGTCCCAAATTACTAGAGTCAAAAGCCACAAAAAGCTGAGAAGATTTTCTATGTGGCTTAGTTCTTTGGAGATAAAAAGCCAAGGCTCTTTTACAATCCAATGTGTGAAGATTCCTTTCTGCACTGGAGGCATGAGGCTTAGGGAAGAATATAGGACGATAAACCGACTGGTTTAAATGAAAAGGCGAAACCACCTTTGGCAGAAAGTGAGGATGAGTCCTGAGGACTTCTTTATCATGGTGAAATCTTGTATAAGGAGGGTTAGCTACTAACGCCTGTAGTTCACTAATGCATCTTGCAGAAGTGATGGCAATTAGGAAAATAACTTTCCATGAAAGAAACTTTAGGTCTGAAGTGGCTAAAGGTTCAAAGGGCGGTTTCATAAGCTGACCAAGAACAAGATTTAGATCCCATGCCACTAGTGGTGGTTTAATGGGAGGTTTTGTTAAAAGTAGGCCTCTCATAAATCTTGATATAAGTGGATGAGAGAAATAGGTTGTCCATCGAAAGGTTTATGAAAAGCAGCAATAGCACTAAGATGGACCCTAACTGAATTTGTCTTCAGACCAGAAGTTGATAATTGTAGAAGATACTCTAGTAGCAACTCTACAGGTACTAAAAGGGGGTTACGCCCCTTTTGTGAACACCAGATAGAGAACCTTTTCCACTTGAAAGCGTAGGAACATCTTGTGGAGGGTTTTCTGGAAGCCAGGAGGATATCCTTTACTTGTTGAGAAAGGTTAACACATCCTGGAATTCTAGGCTTTCAGCAACCAGGCCCTGAGATGTAGGGACTGGGGATTGGGATGCAGTAAAGACCCATCCTCCTGCGACAGGAGATCTGGAGCATTCCCCAACTCCAGAGGAGTGGTTTGAGAGAGACGCAGAATAAGAGGATACCACATTTGCCGTGGCCAACGTGGAGCTATGAGTATCATACGACCTCTGTCTCTCTGAAGTTTGAATAAAGTCTTGGGAATGAGGGGAATGGGTGGGAAGGCATAGAGGAAGTCTTGTCCCTAGCGGAGTAGGAAAGCGTCTCTTGCTTGACAGTTTTGAGCCGGAATTCTGGAACAGAATCAGGGAAGTTAGGTATTCTGTGGACTTGCAAAGAGGTCTATATCTGGTGTTCCCCACATTCGAAACACTCGAGCAAGCTGATATGAGTGGAGGGACCACTCGTGTGGCAGCAGTATTCGACTGAGTTTGTCTGCCCACAAGTTTTGAATGCCCGGAAGGTATACCGCAAACAGGTGAATTTGTAACTCTCTGGCGAGGGCCCATATTCGCAAAGCTTTGTTGCATAGCGACAGAGAGCCTGTTCCGCCTTGCTTGTTCACATAGAACATAGCTACCTGATTGTCGGTTTGGACCAGAACTGTTTTGTTGCTGAGATGGCCCTGAAAGACTTGAATAGCATTGAAAATGGTTCTCAGCTCTAGGAGGTTTATGTGAAGGGAAACCTCCTGTGAGGTCCAAAGACCCTAAGTTGAGAGATCGTGCAAGTGGGCCCCCCAATTCATCTTGGACGCATCTGTCGTCAGAGTGGTTTGGCATAGAGGCTGCTGAAAAGGAGAGCCTACAAGGTGGTTTTCCAGGGATTGCCACCATTGCAGGGACGAAACCAGACGTGTGGTAGTTCTGATTTTGTCTGTTAGTCGACCTGAGGCTTGTGACCACTGAGAGGATAGAGTCCACTGGGCTACCCGCATGTGGAGGCGAGCATAGGGAACCATATGGACAGTGGATGCCATGTGTCCCAGCAGTTGAAGCATCTCCCGAGCAGTAAGGAATACCTTCATAGATGCTTGAGATGCCAGTTGTATTATACGTAGACAGCGTGGCTGGGGCAGGAAAGCCCTTGACTGCCATGTGTCTAGACGAGCCCCTATGAATTCTTGAGATTGAGAGGGGGGGTGAGATGAGATTTTGGAAGGTTTATGACCAGCCCCAAGTATTGAAGAATTCTCATTGCTCGAGAGAGAGCGAAGCTGGCCTCTGGAGCTGTTGATGCTCGAATGAGCCAATCATCTAAGTAAGGGAAGACGAATATTCCCAGAGTCCTCATAAATGCTGCTACCACTGCCATGCATTTTGTGAAGACTCTTGGAGCAGAGGCTAGTCCGAAGGGAAGAACTCTGTACTGGAAGTGTCTCCCTTGGACCAGGAATCAAAGGAACTTCCTGTGATCTGAGTGGATGAGAATATGCGTGTACGCATCTCTTAGATCTAGAGAACATAGCCAGTCCTGACTTTGGAGGTATGGTAAAAGTGTTCCGAGGGAGATCATTTTGAACTTTTCTTGGAACAAATATTTGTTTAATTCTCTGAGGTCTAATACAGTTCTGTGTCCCCCTGTCTTCTTTGGAATAAGAAAGTAGGGGGGAGTAAAACCCTGTCCCCTGTCGGGGAATGGGTACTTATTCGATTGCTCCTTGAGCTAGAAGTGATGTGACCTCCTGCCACAAGAGATCAGTGGCAGGGCCCTGAGAATTGAACTGTTTTATTATTGTAGGTGGGGGCAAGTTGAGAAAATGAAGCTTGTACCCCAGTTGTACAATGGACAGAGTCCAATTTTCTGATGTTATTTGTTGCCATCTTTTGGCAAAAAAGCATAGTCTTCCTGGAATGGTCAAGGGTTCTGGACCTTTTAGGGGCAGAATGACTAAGTTCTCTAGATAGAAGTCAAATGACCCTGAGGGTGTCAGTTGAGCTTTTTAAGTTTGCGGCTTTCTTTGCTGTCTGTTCTGTTGTTGCCTCTTCTGGGGAACATGGAGCGGACAGTGAGTTTGATGGGTGTAAGATTGGTAAGGTTTCTTTTTCTTACTGAAAAAGGGTTTTTTTAATATTTTCTTCTTTGCTGGGTTGGCTGTAGACTTTGACAATCTGTTTAAAGTAGTATTGTCAGATTCAAGCTGATTAGCCTTGTCCTGCCAGTCCTTGCCAAAGAGATTTTTTCCTGTGCAAGGATGTTTCCCAGCTTTTCTTGCACCCACTGTTCTAAGTCTGATGCTTGAAGCCAAGCAATACGACATGCTCCTATGGATATAGCAGAGGTCCTGCTAATACATTCAAAGCAATCAAAGGTAGCACGGTTCATGAATTTTGAGACATTCTGGGCATGCTTGACCAGAATAAGGTAGTCTGCTCTTTTTTCCTCCGAAACACAAGGACTAAGGAGCTCTAAGTCTTTTGTGACTTCTTCCAGGAGCATTCCTATACAAAGAATGTAGGAACTGATCCTGGCTCCTAGCATGGAGGATTGAAAGCATTGACGGCCAAAGGCATCGAGAGTCCTGGATTCACGGCCTGGAGGATTAGAAGAATGTGTTTTAGCACTCTTGATCCTTTGCATGGCCAATTCCACTACCATTGAATGGTGTGGTAACTGAGTTTTTTGAAAACCAGGACAACATGGCACTCGGTACATAGTGTCAAGGCGTCAGGAATGTGAAGATATTGTTAAAGGAGTTTCCCACATTCTCAACATTAGATCATGTAAGATCTTGTGAATGGGAAGCATAGCTGCTTCCTTGGGAGCCACAGGGTATTGTAGAATTCTTAATTCTTCTGCCCTATGTTCCTTTTCTGGAATCACAGTGATTGCAAGACTCTTTGCTAAATCACGTATGAAATCCTGGAAGGACATATCCTCTGGAGGAGACATTCTGCGTTGAGGAGAAGGAACCGAATCTTCTAATAGATTCGCTCTGGTACTAGTAGAATCGTCAAAGTCATCAGAATCGGAAGACTCAAGCACCAGGTGCTCCTGTAACACATTTATTTATTTATTTATTTAACAATTATTTCTATACCGCTCTTTCCCAAGTATCAAGTGCAGTTTACAAGGAACAATAAGTTATATGGTATGTGAAAGAGCATACCTAGTCATTTTACATAGAACAGATGGAACTATCTACAGGTAACAATATAACATTTGAACAGTAAAATATTAGAACATATTTACATTGTAGGTAATTACAAATTATATCATGGATCAATATTGTGATGCATAAATTATTTAAATGTGACAAATCATATCATTATAAATTGGGAGAATTGTCATCTGTATATATGTGTGGTATGGTTACATATTGTGTGGTTATGTCATTATTTGTTATTTGTTATGTGTTATGTAGTATTGTAATATGGTTGTTAACCTGTGTCTCGTTGTGTATTCTGATTAGGTAGTGTATTGTAGTGTAGAGAGAATAAGTGGGTTTTTAATTTTTTTCTAAATTCCTTTATGTCTGACAGGAGGCGAATGTTGTCAGGCAGATTATTCCAGAGGATAGGTGCTGAATGTGCGAAGGCCCTCTTGTTGGTTTGTTTTCTAGCTTTTGTGTAATCTTTTGGTATTGCAATAGTGTTTGTGTTTCTGCTCCTTTGTGATTGTTTATCTATTTCTACTTTAATGAGTGTATTGAGTGCAGATGGTGCTAAGTTATTTATTAGTTTAAATGTGGTGACAAGAATTTTGTATTTTATTCTACTGTAAATAGTACACATGGTATCGGTACTGCTCGAAGTCGGTACCAAAATGTCTCGGTTCCTGATCCCAGATACCGGAGATCGACATGGGGGAAAGCAGTCCTGTCGAAGCAGGTACTGTCGGTACTGATACATGTTGAACTGTCTGTTGCGGTCTTAGAGGTACCGAAGCCGCTAAGAGGGTTCCTAGACTGCGTTCGATAGCGAGGATTCTGAGATCCATCGCTCCTGCCGATGTCTGGGTGCCGGTAACGGTGGAAGCAGCTATGACCCCAGAACATGGCACCAGTAGTTCCGCAGATGTGGAGGCCTCTGGAACATCCTGGAGCCCCATTAGTGCTTTGGAGCCCAAAGACTCCCGCCGAGGCTGTTTTGCTGGTGAAGTAACCTCGAGGGAAACGACAGTTGCATCTCGATACTCTGAAGGAGATTTACCCTTCGAGGACCGGCTAGTCTTAGAAGACTTCAATTTGGTTACCTGAGATCCATGGGAGGAAGATGAAGCCTTGGAAGATGTCGATGCAACGCCTTGGAAGATGTCGATGCAACTGACATCGTGTTGGCGGCAAAAAGGGTACCATGTTTTGCAGCTTTATTATGCAGGCCCCTTTTGGAGTGGAGGAGTGGCCTAGTGGTTGGGGCAAGGTACTTCAGGCCGGAAGGTCGGGGGTTCAAATCCCACTAGAGGACAGCAACCATGGGCCGGAAGGACTGGGGTTTCTAGTCCCACAGGTGCTCCTTGTGGTCTTGGGCAAGCCACTTAACCCTCCATAGCCCATGTTCCCTGTAAAATAGTTATCTCCAAGTTATAATGCCCTGTTCAATGTAATTTCAGTTTGTTCAATGTAAACCGCACTGATGCAGAATAGCGCGGTATATAAGAGAATGTAAATAAAATAAATAAATTTTGGTCATCTTCATGTAGGACAGACACTCCGTTGGACCGTGTTCAGGACCCAAACATTTTAGACACCAATCATGGGTGTCAGTGATGGAAATGGTACCACCACATTTTGAGCATTTTTTGAAACCACTAGCTGGTTTCTCCATGCTTGAAGAAAAATGGGCCTAGTAGCCAAAATGGTGCCTAGCACCAGAAGCAGGGAACGATCCCTAAAGAAATACAAGTTTGTTGCTTTTTATTTTTTAAGGAAAGAAGAAGAGAACCGTCGGTACCGGTAGGCATCAAATGAAGGCAGATGCGACCACAAAAAAGAAGAAATAAAGGTAAATTTTCTGCGGTGACAGGATATCACGTCCTGTCGGCTCCGCGGAAAACGAAGAACTGAAGTGAGAGAGGTACAGAGGGGCGGGAAGGCAGCACGCATGCGCTGTGGGATGCTCCCAAAAGCTTTCCTATTGGACGCTGGGGAGCGTTCCCGCGCGGGCTCCATCGGTACTGACGATACCCATACGTGAAGACTACATTCCTGCTTGTTCCTGGAGATACATTGTGCTAAAAGCCTGTAAAAAAACCAAGGAACTCTTCAACATCGTCTGCACCCTTACAAATGACCCAACCATGAAAGATGAAAGCAAGATGCACCCTCAAACCTTTGCTGATTATCTAATATCCAAGAGCAATCTCACCACACCCCATACGAGCATCCCTCTGATGAACATACCAGATGCGGTCTCCACATGGTCTCCACAACTACCAATCAATGGAAGAACGTCAGCATACCATCAACTAAACAAATAGAACAAACTATCACTGCTCTAAACACCACCACCTTTCCATCAGACCCCTGCCCAGTGAATTGGATTAAATCCACCAAAGAAGATTTCAACACATACATCTCTTACTCAGTGCTACATGCCCAAAGCACTCAAACAATCTACTATTCGCTCTATTCGAAAAAACACCTCTACCAACAGTACTGACCCCTCAGCCTACCGCCCAATATCCAGCCTCCCATTCCTGGCAAAAATAACCCAAAAAATTGTCCAGAGACAGTTTCAAGACCATATCGATGAAAATGCCCCACTAGATCCCCACCAGCATGGATTCCGTCCAAATCATAGGAGACACTCCTCATACATCTATTCGATAAAATAATCAAAGGAATAGACAAGATAAAGAAGGGCTTCTTACTAATTTTCATTAACATATCATCCGCCTTCGACACAGTTTCACATCACATCCTATTGAAACATCTAATGTAGATTGGCCTCCAAGACACCACCATCAAATGGTTCCAATCATACCTCGAAGACAGACAGCAGAGAGTAACATCTGGTAACCGCACCTCAGCACCCTTCCATACAACTCAAGGAGTACGCCAAGGCTCCTCACTATCTGCACTTCTTTTCAACATCTATATTCAGCCCATATGCAAAATATTCAACAAATACAAGATACAATATGCCATATATACTGATGATATCATGGCATATACCCCTATACAATTGGACGCCCCAGACTACTCCACTCTATCAATCTCTGTATTCAGGAAATAACGACCTGGCTTTCCAACAACTTAAACATCAACATAAATAAATCTGAAGCTATCATCATTACAAGGGATCCCACATTCACTCCTCCTACCTCTATTAACATCTCAAATACACCGATTACAATAAAAGACGAAGTTCAGTATCTTGGAGTGATTCTAGACAAACAACTTACCCTCCAACCACATATCAACAAGATATCCAAATCAGCTTTTTTCAAACTAGCAATGCTCCGTAGACTAAAACCTCTCCTCAATTTTTATTTATTTATTTATTTAACATTTCTTATATACCGCCTTTCATGATATCAAGGCGGTTTACATTGAACAAACTGAAATTACATTGAACAGGGCATTATAACTTGGAGATAACTATTTTACAAGGAACAATAAAGAACATTTCCGCATGGTATGCCAGGTGATCATTACACCTGTACTGAACTACTGTAATCTCCTTTACCAAGGTCTACCTAAACAATCCACATGTCCCCTTCAAATAGTACAGAACACTGCTGCCTGTATCATTTCTGGCACCTCATTACAAGACCATATAACTCCCATACTACATGACCTGCACTAGCTGCCAATCTCTTCACGGGTGAAATATAAATCAGCATTTACCATCTTCAAAATTAAAAACATTTCAGCAGGAATACTACAAGAGCTCATCGGAACCAAAGAAAGCAAAAAAAAAAAAAAACAACCCCAGACAGAAACAGCACCAAAAACACTATACCAACCCCCAGTCTCTTCACAAGAACCAATAAATCAACATCTATGCGAGCCTTCTCTCTTGCTGCCCCTGCTATTTGGAATGTCCTCCCAAAAAATCTAAGATCAACAACCGACTTAAAAGATTTCCAAAGGTTGCTCAAAACCACTCTATTCATTGAACATTTCTAAGAAGACCCCCAATCACACTAACCACTCTACAGGCCGATCTACACAAGCAATGCCATCTACACCAGTCAACCTTCCTACTACACTTACTAAGATGTACAATAAGTAGTGCTGATGCTACAAAAAACTGTTTGTTTTCAAAGTCACGTTGTTAATGCCTAAAATTGCAAGTTCTCTATTATTGTTTAAATTTGCAAGTTATTTGTAAAAGTTAACATTTAAATGTTTTAAAATTACAAGTTCTCTGTTATTGTTTAAATTTGCAAGTTCTTTGTAAAAGTCAAGTTATTGTAAACCACCTTGATTAAATGAAAAGGCGGTATATAAAAATTGTTAAATAAATAAAAGCTCAATTAACGAAGACAGCCAAAACAATCTACTTCAAAATGAAGACCCTTCAACGACTCCATCCCCTCCTTGAACCAGAAGACTTCTGATCAGCACTTCAAGCTCTCACTCTCCTTCATGCAGACTATTGCAACAGCATCTACCAGGGCCTGCCACAAGCCATCCTCCTCCCCCTCCTCCTCCAAACTGCTTTACACACTACAGTATGTACAATCCAGGGAGTTGCTAAGCTTGACCACATTACCCCAATTCTAAAACAACTCCACTGGCTGCCCCTTCAAAAAAGAATCAAATATAAATCATTGCTCCTTATGCACAAGCACTATACTCCCAACCGATCACCCACCTCCAATCCCTCCTTCAGAAACTCACTACAAACAGACCACACTCTAAAACAAAATTCAACCAACAAATCTGCCACAGAGCATTTGAACTCTATGTACCGTCCCTTTGGAACTCTCTGCCAGACACAATAGGAACATCACCAATCTCCCTTCCTTCCGCAGACATCTGAAAACCCTCTTATTCCTTGAACATTTTGGACCCTCCACTTAAATCCCCCCCACAACAGATTCTGCATATGTAAATAGTTAAAGAATATGCCATTGTATATAGCCCTCTTATTGTATATAGTTCAATGATTGCAAATAGTTGCTGTACAGATTTTATAACTAAGATGTTACTGGTTCAATGTAACTATGTTAACACTGTTACCGTAATTGTTATCTAAGATATTTGTTCTATGTAACTGATGTTCTGTTTCACTATAAACCGCTTTGACCCAGTGAAAAGCGGTATATAAGCCTGCCTAAATAAATACATAAATGCCCGTAGTATGGGAAATAAGATCCCATATGTTGAGGCTTAAATGGAAGAGGATGACTTTTATTTAATGGCAGTTACAGAAACATGGTTCACAGACAACCATGACTGGGATGTAATTATACTGGGCTATACTTTATTCAGGAAGGACATGGCAGGAAGAAGGGGAGGAAGAGTAAAAAATAATATTAAAGCTATAGAATTACAGGGCTTTAAAGGAAGCGAGGAGGCACTATGGGTTAAACTAGAAAGAGGGAACGGGAAATCCATTTGCATTGAAATGATATACAGATCTCCTTCACAGGGAGAAGAAGTGGACGGGGATTTAATAGAATATATAAGTAGTAGTGCCATAAAAGGAGATGTGCTACTGATAGGTGATTTCAATATGCCAGATGTTGATTAGCACATCCCTGCTGCAGTGTCATCTAGAAGTAACGAGATCCTGGATTCTCTACAGGAAGAACTATTCAGTCAACTGGCAACAGAACCCACACATGAAAGGGCCATACTGGACTTGGTGCTTACCAACAGGGAAAGTGTTTCTGATGTTATAGTGGGAGATCATCTTGCATCTAGTGATCCCCAGATGATGTGGTTCAGTATTAGGATTAGGACTAATGAAGTCCATTCAAAAGTGAGGGTCTTAGACTGAGTGGAGGAGCAGCCTAATGGTTAGAGCAACAGCCTAACAAAGAAATATGGGTTTGATTCCCACTGACACTCCTTATGGCCTTGGGCAAATCACTTTACCCTCCACTGCCTCAGAAGAAAAGGCCTGGCAATCTACTTCCGGTCATACCTTGCCAAGAAAACCCAGGGGCTGCTAGGTCGCCAGGAGTCAGCAATGACTTTACGGCACTTAATTAAAAAAAAAAAAAACACAAAACTTTGCCAGGATGGGACAATACCTCAAGGAGTCATTAGCAGGATAGGAACAGCTGGGGTATGTGGAAAAGCAATGGCCAAAACTGAAAAGGGATATTTTAAGGCCAACAAATCTTTTTGTTAGGAAAAGGAGGCCACTATGGTTCTCAAACGAAGTAGCTGAAAAGGTGAACAAAAAGAGGGAGGTCTTCATGAAATACAAGAGATCACAGAGAGAGGAAGACAAGCATCAATATTTGGAAACACTTAGAGAAGCTAGCAGAGTAGTCACGAAAGCAAAGATACAAGAAGATATAGCCAATGCAATAAAATGGGAGGATAAGACATTTTACAGATATGTTAGTGAGAGGAGGACGTGCAAAAGTAATGTTGTTAGATTCAAGGTGGAAGGCGAGAAATATGTAGAAGCTGATGAGGATAAAGCGGAATTGCTTAACAAATATTTCTGTTCTGTGTTCACAGATGAATAGCCAGGAGCAGGACCTCAGAAAACACCCACAAATAGGAGCAGAAGTGAAGGGGATCTTGAACGTTTTTCAGAAAATCATATCTGTGAGGAACTAGCTAAACTAAAAGTAGACAAAGCGATGGGGCCGGATGGTACAGTGGTGTGCAAAAGTCTGGAATCACTTGTGAGTTTTGCGTTTTTCGTACTTTCTAACGTTTTTTTTTTCCAATTTTGCGTTAGTCCAGCATATTCATCTTTCTACCACATTAAAAGAGATACATTTGGCTATTAGAGTTGACTTTTTTGCATTCCTTGCTTCCAATTTAAATACTTTACAGACACTGGGAGATAGCTACTGCGATATGTGTGGATCCTGCGTCAAAACTGGATCAAGATTATCCAATATGCACACGTTATTTCTGACCAATCAGGAGGCTAGTTTCACTAACCAATCACAATACAGATATCTAGCCAACAGTGCAGCTATAAAAACGCGCAGAATTTTTGAATTTCATATGCTTTCTGGATCGACCATGAAGATGACTCGGACCCTGACATTGGAGGAGCGTGTTAATTTATTTTTATTTTATTTATTTACATTCTCTTATATCCAGCGCTATTCTGCATCAATGCGGTTTACATTGAACAGGGCATTATAACTTGGAGATAACTATTTTACAGGGAACATGGGCTATGGAGGGTTAAGTGGCTTGCCCAAGACCACAAGGAGCACCTGTGGGACTAGAAACCCCAGTCCTTCCGGCCCAAGGTTGCTGTCCTCTAGTGGGATTTGAACCCCCGACCTTCTGGCCTGAAGTACCTTGTTCATGTGTCCTTTATGAGCGAGGAAGGCTTTTCAAGCCGTCAGATAGCCAGGAAAGTTGGCTGCAGTCAGAGCGCTGTTAAGATTGTACCGAAGAAGAAAGAAACAAGTTCAGTGGTGGACAAGCCTCGTTCAGGTCGTCCACGTGCATCAACATCACGCCAGGAACGCACACTACGATGCATTTCACTGACTAATCGCAAGTTGACCTCTCCTCAGCTACTTGGAGAGTGGTCAGACAAAGAGTGAGGTCAGTGTCAGCTCATCAACACTTCATCGCCGGTGCCTGCAGTTTGGTCTCTGGGGCTGCAAAGCACGGAATAAGCCACTGATAATTGACATACAAAGGCGCAACCGGATAGTGTGGGCGAGAAAGCACTCAAACCTGGTCAACTGAAATGTGGGAAAAGGTGCTATTCAGCGATGAAAGCACCTTCTACCTGTTTGGTAACCAGGCCCACACTTATGTGAGGAGATTTCCTGGAGAGGAATTCAAGCCCGAGTGTCTCAACCTCACTGTGAAGCATCGTTTGAAGGTCATGGTCTGGGGTTGTATGGCTGCTAGTGGCATTGGACGTATTCACATCGTCGATGGAATGGTCAACGGGGCCAAGTACATCACCATACTGCAAAAGTGCATGGTGCCATCAGCACACCAGCTGTTTCCTGGCCAGTTCCTGTTCCAAGATGACAATGTACCCTGCCATCGCTCCAGACAGATGATCAGCTGGAAGCAGTGGAACAACATCAAGTCAATGGACTGGTCTGCCCAGTCTCCAAATCTGAATCCAATCGAGAACCTGTGGCACAAGGTGGCCTTGGAAATATCCAAGAGGCATCCGACATCAAAGCATGAGCTGATTGAGTCAGGCTATCTTGATTCGTAAGCCATATACCCCTGAGGAAGTTTTGCACGAAACACGGCCAGTGTCGGGTTTATAGGCACGCTTGATCTGTGGAATAATAAAGGCTATTTTGGACCCTCCTGCCACGTTCTTGACTGGTTCTTTGGTTGCCTACGTGGCAGTGTGCTGCTTTTTGGTGGACCCATCAAATACTGAGCCATCACTGACACATAAAAATGGCCTTTTTCAAGGCCACATACATTAATTTGAAGGAAACCTGGCGTGCGTCCATAATATTTTAAAGCATACTTACAATAATATATCGTTGGCCAACGATGTACATTACGCGATTTTCACAGAAAATCTAACAGGACAACTATGAGGAACAAGTCAGAAAATAAGGGCCAAACCAATACTAAAAGTTGGCCCTAATAGCCAAATCTATCACTTCTCATGAGATTCACAGAAAAAGCCACTGGGAGGAAAAAGAAATTAAGATATTTATTTATTTAGACAGATTTGTATGCCACCTTATCCTTCAATCAAGGTGATCACATTACAATTGGAGGGTTACATTTAACATTAGGGTACGTGTAAACATTTAGACTGTACAGTTACATAACAGCATTTAGAAAGTACAGTTAAAGGTAACATTTAATATTAGGGTATTTAATAACTTAGTATGATAAACTTGTGTGTGTGGATAGGATGGTGTGTACTTAGCTGGCAGCGTAAGTAGTATTTCAGTTTGGGTATAGGGTGTTGCCTGGATGCTCATATGTTTCTATAAATAGAAATGTTTTGAGGTTTTTGCGGAATTCTGTGAGGTCATCTAATGCTCTCAGGCTCGTTGGGAGGGAGTTCCATAGTGTGGATGCCAGTAGTGATGGTGCTCTTTTTGAAGTTGTTTGTTTGGTTTTGTGATAGCCTGCCGATCATGTCGTCGTTATTGGTTCTTCTTGGTCTATTGCTGACAGGGCCGGCCCGTCCATTGAGCAAGAATGTTTTTTGCACAGGGCCCCGCGTTTCAGGGGGCCCCACGCAAAAAACATCTTGCATCAGCCCAACTAGGTAAAAAAAAAAACACAAACCGGCTGCTGCTGCCACCGTGGCAGCGGCAGAATCGAGCATCCCGCGGGGCCCCCCTGCCCAGCAGAGTCCTCCATGCGGCCTCAGCGTCGGCTGTCAGAGCCGCGCGAAGAGAGAGAGCTTCTCCTCTCGCGACTCTGTTAATCCCGCCGCGGGGCTGATGGGAAATCCCATTAACAGAGCCGCGAGAAAGGGAAACTCTCTCTTCGCGCGGTTCTGAAAAGCCCGCACTGAGGCCACATGGAAGACTCTGAAGGGCAGGGGGGGCCCCGCGGGATGCTCAATTCTGCTGCTGCCATGGCGGCAGTGGCAGCAGCAGCCGGTTTGTGGGTTTTTTTTTTAACCTAGCTGGGCTGATGGGGGGAGGGGGTTAGGACTGGTAATGGGCTATGGGGGGGGGGGGGGTAGGACTGTTAATGGGCTATGGGGGGGTTAGGACAGGTAATAGGTTATGGGGGGCTAAGACTGGAAATGGGCTGATGGGGGGTTAGGACTGGAAATGGGCTGATGGGGGTTTAGGACTGGAAATGGGCTGATGGGGGGGTTAGGACTGGTAATGGGCTATAGGGGGGCTAAGACTGGAAGTGGGCTGATGGGGGGTTACGACAGGTAATGGGCTGTGGGGGGGCTAAGACTACAAGTGGGATGATGGGGGGCTTATGACTGGAAATGGGCTGATGGGGGGGTAAGGACTGGAAATGGGCTGATGGGGGGGTTAGGACTGGTAATGGGCTATGGGGGGGCTAAGACTACAAGTGGGCTGATGGGGGGCTTAGGACTGGTAATGGGCTAAGGGGGAGCTTAGGACTGGTAATGGGCTATGGGGGGGCTAGGACTGGTAATGGGCTATGGGGGGGCTAGGACTGGTAATGGGCTATGGGGCGGGGGGCTGACTGGAAATGGGCTGATGGGGGGCGTTAGGACTGGTAATGGACTGTGGGGGGGGTAAGACTGAAAATGGGGTGATGGGGGTTAAGAATGGTAATGGGCTGTGGGGGGGGCTAGGACTGGTAATGGGATGGGAGGGTTGCTAGGACTGGAAATGGGCTGAGTGGAAGGGGGCTTGAACTGCAAATAGCTGATGGGGACAGGGGCTTGGAATGGAAATGGGCTGAGTGGAAGGGGGGGGGCTTGAACTGCAAATAGCTGATGGAGAGGGGGGCTTGGAATGGAAATGGGCTTGAGGGGAGGGAGCTAGGACTGGAAATGGGCTGAGTGGGGGGGGGCTAGGACAGGAAATGGGCTGATGGAGGGGCTAGGATAGGGCTGTTGGGGGGTGCTAAGGTTGGAAATGGGCTGTGGTGGGGGCTTGAATTGAAATGGACTCATGGAGGGGCTAGAACTGGAAGTAGGCTCATGGGGGTTTGGATTGGAAATGGGCTGAGTGGAGGGGAGCTAGGATTTGACATGGGCTGATGGTGGGGCTAGGAAAGGACTAGAAATGAGCTGATGGGGGGCTGGGATTGGAAATGAGCTGATGGAGGGACTCTGATAGGACTGGAAATGGATGGGGGAGCTAGGACTGGAAATGGGCTGATGCAGGGACTAGAAGGGAGCAGATGCTGGGTGGGGCTGGAACTAGAAGGGAGCTGATGTTGGGGGAGGATTAGAATGGGATGGAGCTGGGAGAGGGAAATGGAGAGGGAAAAATATTTTGTGAGGGAGGGAAGACAAATCTACAATTGGCCGGATATTGGGAGAGTAAGTGGGGATTGAGGATGGAGGGGTAAAAATTGAGTGGATGAAATAGGAATGAGGAAAGAGCAAAAGGAGAAAGATTAGTATGTTAAAGCAGATGTAGAGAGAATGGAAAAAAAAACTAGGAGAAGAAAGGACAAATGGACAGCAGATGGAGAGTTAGCAGAAGACACAAAGAAACTAGAAGAAAGTGGCTGGAACAATTGTAACCGAAAAAAAATGCACAAAAGGTAGAAAAATATCTCTATTTTGAATTTATTAACTGGAATATGTCAGCTCTGGGAAATGTGCATCATTAACGTCTGCGCTTTGTTTACTACAAGAGGAAATTAATTTATAGTTTTATTTCTACAGTGTTGTACATTCCAAGTTTGGCTTTTGGGGTTCCCAGTTTAATTATTGTCTTCCTGTTTCTAAATTGTGATTCCTTGTTTGGTGATGGTCTATGTTCTGCATGTGTAACTGAGCTGAGGTATTCTGTTTATATAATTCCTATTTGACATTACCCCTTGTTCTCTTTCCCCAGTAGGTCATGTATTGGTTTAATATTTGTAGTGTTGCCTTTTGATAGTTAGGGTATGGTGCTTTGTGAGTCCTGGTAGTGCTATTAGGATACGGCGGGTTTGCTATGGGTTCTAAATGGGCAGTGTTTGTAGTAGTTCCTAATGTGCCTGGCGGTTGGTACTGGATTATAGTAATGTAGAACTCTTTTAGTCTTTCTTTATCCATAAACTCATTAAGAGGCATGTTTACTAAAAGTTAGTGTATGGTAACATTATGCAAATATTTATGCAAATTAGGCACCTTATGCAAATGAGGCCCCGCAGAGTGTCTCCGCACATGGCCCCGCACCCCCCTTGGGCCGCCCCCGATTACTGATATCCCTTGTTATAACGTTTTGGAGTGTGTCCGCTGAGAGATGGTGAATGACTTTGAAGATGATCATGATTGTTTTGTATTTAGCTCTTGTCACCATTGGGAGCCAGTGCAGTTGCTGTAGGACAGGAGTGATGTGCTCGGTCCTTGGTGTGTCTGTAATGATGCGTGCTGTAGTGTTTTGTACCATCTGCAGTGGGTGGAGTGTCTGCTGAGGTAGGCCTTGATACAGTGAGTTTCCGTAATCAAGCAGTGGTGTAATGAGTGCTTGGCACACTGTGCGGAAGTGGTCCTGACAGAGCATTAGTTTGATTTGTCTGACTGTTTTCAATCGTCGATAGGCCTTGTTTGCAGTTTTGGTGATGTGGGATTTCAGGTTTAGAGGTCTGTCTAGTGTGATGCCCAGATATTTGACTTCTTCTTTGACTACTATGTGTTTGTCTAGGATGCTGATAGTTTGTGGAGGTATGAAGGTGGGGTTCGTGGTGAGGAACATTGCCTCAGTTTTATCGTAGTTGACCGTTAAGTTGTTGGTTATGAGCCAGTCATTCATGTCTTCGAGGCATTTGGTTATTGTTGTGGTGTCTAGTGCTAGTAGGTTGATTGGAGCGTACACCATAATATCGTCAGCATAGATGTAATAGTGACGTTTGTGGTGCTTGATGATGTTGCATATGGGTTGCATGTAGATGTTAAAGAGCATTGATGATAGGGCTGAGCCTTGAGGTATTCCCTGCATGACAGGGAATTGTAGTGATTTCTTTTGGTCGCATTTGACCTGTTGCATTCGCCCTTCCAAGTATGATGTAAACCACTTCAGGGTATTCTTACATAGTCCTATCTGTTGTAAGCGTTGCAATAGCTTGGTGTGTGACACAGTGTCGAAGACCACCGAGATGTCCATGAACACTAGCAGGAAGCCGTTTTTTATGTCGTCCATGCCTCTTAGGAGGTTGTCAAAGAGGGAGGTTAGTAGTGTTTCCACGCCATGTTGGGGCTTAAACCCATGCTGATGTATGTCCAGTGGGGCATTTATATAGAGGGAGGAGTAGCCTAGTGGTTGGGGCAAGGTACTTCAGGCCGGAAGGTCGGGGGTTCAAATCCCACTAGAGGACAGCAACCTTGGGCCGGAAGGACTGGGGTTTCTAGTCCCACAGATGCTCCTTGTGGTCTTGGGCAAGCCACTTAACCCTCCATAGCCCATGTTCCCTGTAAGTATTAGTGTATGTGTCTCATATCCCTGCTTGTTAAATGTATCCCCCAATTGTGTTGTGACCGCTTTGATTGAAGGATAAGGCGGTATACAAAAACTGTCTAAATAAATAAAATAAATAAATAAATATGATCCTGAAGTTGCCTTTGCACTGCCTTTTCCACAATTTTCGCAAGGAATTGAAGACTGGAGATGGGATGGGATGATTTTGGTTCGGAGGGGCTCAGATTGCTACTTTTAAGTATTGGTCGTATCATTGCATGCTTTAGGGATTGCAGCATGTATCCTTGTTGGAGTGAATCTTTGACGATTTTTTGAATGTGATGAGAGAGTTGGCTTTTTGTAGCTTTGAGCCACATCACTGGGCATGGGTCTGACAGTGATGTTGTTGTGTTTAATCCAGATATAATGTCTTCTACTTGCTGCTTTTGTTGGTATGTTGAAGCTCTCCCATGTTTGATGTTGTTTTTTTATCGTGTGATCGTTTGTTTGTGGTGTGGTAGAGCATGTTTGATTAGTGTTTTTTGACTTCATGTAGTCTGCATATTTTTGTGGGTCAAGATGGTGGGTGCTTTGTTGCGTGTCGTCCTTGGTGAGCTTTTGGACAATGCTAAAAAGTTCTCTTGGTCTATTAGTAGCTTTCATGATTAGGTTGGTATGGTGTTGCTGTCTACGCTCATTTATTATAAGATATAAGGTCACGAAGTTGAAAAAACGTCAAATTTACAAGTGATTCCAAACTTTTGCACACCACTGTATATATCCGAGAATCTTGAAAAAAACTTAGGGACATTCTAGCAGCTACACTGGCTGACCTTTTCAATGCTTCCTTAGGATCGGGAGTGGTCTCAGAGAACTGGAGAAAGACACATGTGGTTCCTTTACACAAAAGCAGAAGTAAGGATGTGGTTGATAACTATAGGCCAGTTGTCTGACCTCTGATGAGTAAATTAATGTAAAAGCTGCTAAAACAGAGGATAGTGAGATTTCTGGAGTCCAATGGATTGCAGGATCCGAGGCAGCATGGGTTTACCAGAAGTAGGTCTTGTCAGACAAATCTGATTGATTTCTTTGACTGGGTGACCAAAGAGCTGGACCGAGGGAGAGCCCTAGATGTGATGTACTTGGATTTCAGTCAGATTCAAGGGTGAAGGGGAGGAATATGTAGAAGCTGATGAGAATAAAGTGGAATTGCTTTAACAAATATTTCTGTTCTGTGTTCACAAATGAAGGGCCGGGAGCAGGACCTCAGACAACACCCACAAACAGGAACAAAAGCGAGAGGCATCTCAAATGATTTTCAGAGGACTGTGTTCATGAGGAACAAGCTAAACTAAAAGTGGACAAAGCGATGGGACCAGATGGGATATATCCAAGAATACTGAAGGCACTTGGAGATGTTCTAGCAGCTCCACTGACTGACCTTTTCAATGCCTCTTTGGAGTCGTAGGTGGTGCCAGAGGACTGGAGAGAGGCACATGTGGTTTCTTTACACAAAAGTGGAAGTAAGGATGTGGTTGAAAACTACAGGACAGTTAGTTTAACCTCGGTGGTGAGTAAATTATTGGAAACGCTGCTGAAAGAGAAAATAGTGAGGTTTCTGGAGTCCAACGAATTGCAGGATCCGAGGCAGCATGAATTCACCAGAGGCAGGTCTTGTCAGACAAATCTGACTGATTTCTTTGACTGGCTGACCAGGGAGTTGGACAGAGGGAGAGCCCTAGATGTGGTACATTTAGATTTCAGTAAAGCATTTGACACTGTTCCGCACAAGCAACTTATAAACAAACTAAGCACCCTTGGGATGGACACTAAAGTTACTGCTTGGGTTAGAAATTGATTGAGTGTGAGGCGACAAAGGGTACAGGTAAATGGAGCTCACTCTGAAGAGGAGGTGGTTACCAGTGGTGTGCCCCAGGATCTGTCCTTGGTCCAATTCTTTTCAACATCTTTGTTATTGATATTGTGGAAGAGCTGTCGGGTAAAGTTTGCCCCTTTGTGGATGATACCAAAATCTGCAACAGAGTAGACACCCAGGAAAGTGAAGATATCATGATGAGGGATCTAGCTAAGCTTGAAGAATGGTTTTTTGGCAGCTAAGATTTAATGCTAAAAAAATGTAGGGTCATGCATTTGGGCTGCAACCATCCAAGGAGCGGTACAGTTTAGGGCAGGGGTCACCAACCTGCGGCCCGCGAGGGCCTTCCGTGCGGCCCGCGAGACTCTCCCCCGGTGCGGCCCGCCAAGGCAAACTCACAGACTCCTTCATGTCAGCTCTCTCCCTTCTTCTGCAGCCGCGGTTCCCTGCCTCTTAGGGAACCGCGGCTGTGCTTGTAACATCATCGCGGCTCCGTGCAGCATTGTCCCGCCTCTAAAGGAAGTGGTAAACAACTTCCTTTAGAGGCGGGACAATGCTGCACGGAGCCACGATGATGTTACAAGCACAGCCGCGGTTCCCTAAGAGGCAGGGAACCGCGGCTGCAGAAGAAGGGAGGGAGCTGGCATGAAGTATAGGTACGAGCAGTTTTCTTTTGGGGTTTTTTTTTTCGCGGGGGGGGGGGGTTGCGGCCCGCGAGTCTGCCGGTAGTCGGCTGTGCGGCCCGCGGCCCTTTGGAGGTTGGTGACCCCTGGTTTAGGGGGTGACGTACTTCTGTCCACGAAAGAAGAAGGGATCTAGGTGTGATTGTGTCTAACAATCTTTAAGTAGCTAAATAGGTAGAAAAGGCAACGGTAAAAGCTAGAAGGATGCTTGGGTGCATAGGGAGAGGAATGGTCAGCAGAAGAAAGGAGGTAATAGTGCCTCTGTATTAGTCTTCAGTGCAACCTCATTTATTTATTTATTTATTTACATTCTCTTATATACCGCGCTATTCCACATCAGTGCGGCTTACATGGAACAAAAACTTACACATTTCAATTGGTTGATCTGTGTTTACAATTAACAGGTACTCGAACTTGGATCCAAACTTGGGTAACTATTTACATCTGTATAATCTAGTATTGATGCATCATTTGTACTGCATTGAGTAGTATTGTGTGCAATTCTGGAGACAGAGGGTGGCTACTAAAATGGTTAATGGTCTTCGTTATAGAGCATATGAGGACAGACTTAAGGACCTTAATATGTATACTATAGAGGAAAGGCGGAACAAAGGTGATATGATGTACAGGAGAAGGGCCTTTTTCAATTGAAAGCAAGCTCTGCAATGAGGGGACATAGAATGAGGGTGAAAGGGGATAGACTCAGGAATAATATGTGGAAATACTTCTTTATGGAAAGAGTAGTAGATGCATGGAATAGTGTCCCAGTGGAGGTGGTAGAGATGAGGACAGTATCTAAATTCAAAAAAGCATGGGAGAAACACGGAGGCTCTATAAAGGAAAAAAGGGGACTTGTAGTGGGTGATATGGAAGGGCAGACTAGATAGGCCATGTGGTCTTTTTCTGCTGTTATGTTTCTATAGCCGATTCAACCACCATGGAGTAGTGGGGAAGCTGTGACTTTTGGAAGCCAGGGCACTCCAGTACCTAGTACATGATATTGAGACATCTACTTTGGGGTGAGACCATGAGAGGCGTCTCCCACATATGGAGCATAAGATCATTAAGGATGAAGTGCACCAGTGAGGTGGCTGCTTCCTTAGGTGCCGTTGGGTATTGGAGGATCTCCAGTTCCTCCACCCTCGGCTCCTTCTCCGATGTCACCGTGATGGAGAGACCTTCAGCTAGGTCTCAAATAAATTTCTGAAAGGACATTTCCTCTGGCGGCGACATGTGCCGCTGCTGAGGTGGGGAAGTGTCCAAAGGAATGTCCTGGGACCCCCTCCGCATCTGAATCAGGGGAATCGGAATCGAAGGACTCAAAGTATCGACGGGTACGGTGCGCACCGGAAGATAGATGCCAGTACCAATGTTCCGATGTATCTGCTTTGGTGAGCAGTTTGGGCCTTGCAACTGTATCGGTAATGGTTTCCAGGGAGGGCATGGTTGGGAGAGATATCACACCTGGAACCGGGGTCGATGTCGGAACTGGAATCAGTACCAATTGCTTGGTACCTGTAGCCAAGGGTTTTATGGGTACCAAGGCTGCAAGTAGGGCTGCCAAACTATGCTCGATGGCCAGTATGTGCTGGTCTATCGAGGTTGCCAATGCTTGGGTATCGGGGGATGGGTATTTGCGCCACCGTCCCAGAGTATGGTACCAGTAGCTCTCCGGTGGTCGAGGCCTCGGGAGCATCCTGAAACTCATCAATGGCTTTGGAGGGCAGGGCCTCCCACCAAGACTGTTTGGCAGGCTGATCCGCCTCCGAAGCAACCCCCGAGGGACCTCAATGTTTAGAGCAAGATTTTCCTCTGGAGGTGCCTACAGACTGCGATGTGGCCCTGTGGTTGGACTTCGAAGATACCTGAGATCCAGGAGAAGATGAAGAGGCTCTCGACAAAGTGGATGCCAACGCTACCCCGTCCGAGGCGAAGAGTGTACCTAATTTAGAAGCCCAGTTCTGTAGGCCTCTCCAGGTCATTTTCTGGCAAAGGGAATAGTCCGTTGGCTGGTGGTCTGGGCCGAGGCATTTAAGACACCAGTCATATGTGTCAGTCACCAAAATGGTGTTGACACACTTAGTGCATTTTTTGAAACCACTAGTTGGTTTCTCCATACTCTCAAAGATAAAGAGTATGGAAGTCTTCAGGCCTAAAAGGACGTCAATGCCCAAGTCATTTTTTTTTTTAGGAAAATAATAAAGAAAAAAGAATAAGGGAACCAGCAATGTCTTAGACTGTGCTGGTGTCGATGGGAAGGCAGACACTATCCACAAAGGAAGTTTTTTCTGCGGTGACAAGATTTGCTTCCTGCTGACTCCGCAGAAAACAAAGAACTGAAGAGAGGGAGTTGGGAAGGTGGGAAAGCAGTCACGCGGGTGCAGTGGAGTACTCCCAAAAGCTTTCCTATTGGACGCTGGGGAGCGTTCCCGCACGGGCTCCCGTTGGTACCAATGTCACCCATATGTGAAAACTATATTCCTGCTTGTTCCTGGAGATAGACAGATATAGAGAGAGAGGGAGAATAGAGACGGAGATATATCTATATCTATATATTTTATTTTTTTACTTAGAAAATAAAAACACGAATTAATCAAACTACCCTAGTATCCAACATGGACATCCGTTCCATCTGCTGGAGACTGAAAATACTGAGGTGTCAGGGGAAAGTGGCGGCTCTTGTGTGCTGACACCATTAGATATTTGAATATTCAGTCTCCAGCTGCTGGCGGACGGATTCAACCCGATTGTCTGGACTGGACTGGACTGGAGGGATGAGAATGAAAAATAAATGGAACACCTTAGGGATGGACCCTAAAGTGAACGAATGGGTTAGACATTGGTTGAGTGGGAGGCAACAGAGTGCACAGGTCAATGGTGCTCACTCTTAGGAGAAGGATGATACCAGTGGTATGCCGCAGGGATCTGTCCTTGGTCTGATTCTTTTTAACATTTTTGTTAGTGATATTGCAGAAGGGCAGTCGGGTAAGATTTGCCTCTTTGCGGATGATACCAAAATCTGCAATGGAAAAGACACCCAGGAAGGAGTGGATAACATGAGGAGGGATCTAGCTAAGCTTGAAGAATGGTCAAGAATTTGGTAGCTGAGATTTAATGCTAAAAATGTAGGGTCATGCATTTGGGCTGCAAAAAAAAAAAGGGAGGGGTGCAGTGTAAGGGGCAAAGTACTTCTGTCCATGAAAGAAGAGTGGAACTTGGGTGTGATTGTTTCTGATGATCCTGAAGTGGCTAAACAGGTGGAAGGGACGACAGTGAAATCAGAGGGATGCTTGGGTGCATAGGGAGAGGAGTGGCTGGAGGAAAGGGGGAGATGGTAGTGCCCTCTGTATAAGTTTCTGGTGCAACCTCGTTTTAGAGTATTGTGTGCAATTCTGGAGACCACACCTTCAAAAGAATATAAAGCACAGTTACTTACCTGTAATAGGTGATCTCTGGGAACAGCAGGAATTAGTCCTCACATATGGGTACGTCGGTACCGACGGAGCCTGAGCGGGAAAGCTCCCCAGCTTCCCAGAAGGAAAGCTTTTGGGGCCTCCCACTGCGCATGCGCGCTGCCTTCCCGCCTTCCTGACCAACTCTCCTCAGTTCGAGTTTATAGCTGAGACAATAGAGAGAGGAAAGGAAGAGAGAGAGAGATACAACTCCTAGGGGAGGTGGACGGGTTGTGAGGACTAATTCCTGCTGTTCCCAGAGATCACCTGTTACAGGTAAGTAACTGTGCTATCTCCAGGAACAAGCAGGAATAAGTCCTCATATATGGGGACTCCCTAGCTAAGATGCCCGGGAGATCCCCTGAAGGGTATGAGACCCTGAAAGGTTCTTCATCTTCCTATGGATCTCAGGCATCCATTCAGGGAAGGTGGGCTGGAGTTGTTCAAGAATGGAACAGGTGTCTGAGGACAGCCTGACCAAACAAGGCATCCCGGCGGGAGTCCTTGTCCAAACAGTAATGGGCTGTAAAGGTATGAACCGAGGCCCAGGTGGCTGCTCGACAGATCTGGTCAATGGACACAGAGTTTAGATGAGCCATAGAGGTGGCCATGGCCCTCAGGTTGTGAGCGGTGACATGGCCCTCCAGAGAAAGGTTCTTACTCTGGTAAGCAAAAGAGATACACTGAGCAATCCAATTGGAGAGTGTTCTTTTGGAGACTGGAAGTCCTAAATGAGAAGGATCAAAAGCAACAAAAAGCTGAGAAGACTTTCGATGTTGCTGTGTCCTGTGGAGGTAAAAGGCAAGAGCTCTTTTACAGTCTAGAGTATGAAGGTTCCTCTCTGCATTGGATGCATGAGGAGCTGGAAAAAAGACAGGTAAATATACCTCTTGATTAAGATGAAAAGGTGAGACCACTTTAGGCATAAAGTGAGGATTTGTCCCAAGGACTACCTTATCATGATGGAACCTTGTATAAGGTGGATTAGCCACTAAGGTCTGCAGTGCACTGATGCGGCGAGCTGAAGTGACTGCAATGAGGAAAATAACCTTCCAGGAAAGAAATTTCAAGGAGGTAGTGGCTAAGGGTTCAAAAGGTGGCTTCATAAGCTGACCAAGAACCAAGTTTAAGTCCCATGCCACCGGAGGAGGTCGAATGGGAGGTTTAGTTAAAGTTAAGCCTCTCATGAATCTTGCAATAAGAGGATGAGAGGAAACAGGTTGTCCATTGATGGGCTTAAGTGATGCCGCAATAGCACTCAAATGGACTCTTACTGAATTTGTTTTCAGTCCTGCATTGGAGAGATGCAGGAGATATTCCAAAGGAGAATTCAATGGGAGTGCCAAAGGGTTAAGACCCTTTTGAGCACACCAAATGGAAAATCTTTTCCATTTAAAAGCGTAAGAACGCCTAGTGGAAGGTTTCCTAGAGGCATGTAGGATATCCTTCACTTGCTGCGAAAGATTGAAGTGTTGAAGGTCTAGGCCTTCAGTAACCAAGCTCTGAGGTGAAGGGACTTGGGGTTTGGGTGCCACAAAGTCCCCTCCTCTTGAGACAGAAGGTCTGGAGCCGCTCCCAAGTCCAGGGAGGGGGCTTGGGAGAGATGCAGAAGTAGAGGGTACCACACTTGGCGTGGCCAGCGTGGAGCTATGAGGATCATGGATCCTTGATCCCTTTGAAGTTTGAACAGAGTCTTGGGAATCAAAGGAATGGGTGGAAAGGCATACAGGAAACCCTGACCCCAATGCAGGAGGAAGGCATCCTTGGTCTGAACTCCCTGACACGGAATTCTGGAACAGAACCGGGGAAGTTTGGCATTCCACGGACTTGCAAAGAGGTCTATGTCCGGGGTTCCCCATTTCTGGAAGATTCTGAGTACCTGATCCATGTGCAGGGACCATTCGTGTGGAAGCAGAACTCGACTGAGTCTGTCTGCCCAAGAGTTTTGGATTCCTGGAAGATATACTGCCAGGAGATGGATTTGATGCTCTCTGGTGAAGGCTCATAATCTTAGAGCTTCGTTGCAAAGCGACAGAGAGCCAGTCCCTCCTTGTTTGTTTATGTAAAACATGGCTACTTGATTGTCCGTGTGAATAAGGACTGTCATGTTGCTGAGGAGGGTATGAAAAACTTTGAGAGCTAGAAAAATTGCTCGAAGTTCCAAGTGGTTGATATGAAGGGTGGTCTCCTGTGGAGACCAAGTGCCCTGAGTGGAGAGATCTTGGAGATGAGCCCCCCAACCTGTTTGGGAGGCATCTGTTGTGAGGGTTGCTTGGGGCAACAATGGTTGAAAGGGGGCCCCCAACAACAGATTTTGAGTGGATATCCACCATTGGAGAGACCAAAAGAGATGACTGGAGTTTGCTATTTGGTCTGAGAGAGCTCCTGATGCTTGAGTCCACTGGGTGGATAAAGTCCATTGAGCTGCTCTCATATGTAGGCGAGCATAAGGCACCACATGCACTGTGGAGGCCATGTGGCCTAATAGTTGTAGCATCTCTCTGGCAGTCAAGTGGCTTCTGAACTGAGTCTGAGAGGCTAAGTGTACTAGACGTTGGCAACGGGCCTGAGGAAGGTAGGCCCTTGCAGTGGTGGTATCCAACCAGGCCCCTATGAATTCTAGGGATTGAGTAGGGGTGAGTTGGGACTTTGGCAGATTGATCACAAGTCCCAGATACTGTAGAATTCGCCTGGTGCGATCCAGGGAAGTCTGAGCCTCGGACTGAGACGGAGCTCGGATGAGCCAGTCGTCCAGGTATGGGAAGACAAAAATTCCCAGGGCGTGTAGGAATGCAGCTACTATTGCCATGCATTTGGTAAATACCCTTGGAGCAGAGGCTAGACCGAAGGGAAGTACTCTGTATTGGAAATGTTTTCCCTGGAACAGAAACCGTAGGAATTTTCTGTGGGATGGATGGATGAGTATATGTGTGTACGCATCCTTGAGATCTAGAGAACAAAGCCAGTCCTGACTCTGTAGGTATGGAAGGAGAGTGCCTAGAGAAAGCATCTTGAATTTCTCCCTGTATAGAAATTTGTTCAATTCTCTGAGATCCAGAATGGGTCTGTACCCCCCTGTTTTCTTGGGAATGAGAAAATAAGGGGAGTAAAAACCTGACCCTTGTTGAGGAAGAGGAACCTCTTCTATTGCCTTTTGGGCGAGAAGAGTGGTCACCTCCTGACCCAACAGGTCTAGGAGAGATGGGGGAGAATTGAAACTTCTCACCATGGTATGGGGAGGAAGGTTGGAGAAATGTAGTTTGTAGCCCTCTCTGATGATAGAGAGGGTCCACTGCTCTGATGTGATTTGCTCCCATCTGGGAGCAAAATGAGTTAACCTTCCTGGAATGGTGAGAGGTTCTGGATGTTTTAGAGCCAGAAAGGTTAAGTTCTCTAGTTTTAAGTCAAAAACCTTGAGGGGGTTGGGACTGTTGGGCTGTAGCAGCCCCTGCAGGTTTTGCCCTGGCCTGTTTAGGCTGCTGACGCTTAGGAGCAAAGTGAGCTGCAGAAGATTGTTGGCCAGTATTTGTGGCAAATCTGGCCTTCTTGTAGAAAGGCTTTTTGAAAGATTTCTTCTTGACAGGGGTAGAGGTAGACTTAGAAAGTCTATCTAAAGCAGCATTTTCTGCATCCATTTGAGTGGCTTTGATTTGCCACTCCTTACCAAACAGATTCTTACCTGTACAGGGCAAATTTCCCAACCCATCCTGGACCCAGGGTTCAAGGTTGGAGGCCTGGAGCCAAGCAATTCTGCGAGCCGCTATGGCAATACCTGAGGCTCTGCTAGCACCCTCAAAAGGAGTCAAAGGCTGCTCTGTTGGAGAACTTTGAAATATCTTGGGTATGCTTCAGCAGAAGAAGGAACTCCTCCTTTCTATCCTCTGGGATAAAGGGGAGGAAATGGCGTATTTTTAATGCAATTTCCTTCAGAAACATGCCCATATAGAGGCTGTATGAGTTGATTCTGGCAATAAGCATACTTGCTTGGAAGATTTTTCTTCCAAAAGCATCCAGAGTCCTACATTCTCTTCCTGGGGGAGTAGAAGAGTGTCTTTTAGTACTCTTGATCCTTTTCATAGCTGACTGCACCACGATGGAGTGGTGCGGGAGCTGAGTTTTTTGAAACCCAGGAGAAGGGGGGACACGATACATGGTGTCCAGACGACAAGAATGTGGAGATAGGGTGAGAGGAGTCTCCCATAAGTCCATCATGTGATCTTGAAGAATTTCATGGATGGGCAAGGTGATTGCCTCTTTGGGAACCTTAGAGTATCCTAAAATGTCTAACTTTTTTGCTCTAGGTTCTTTTTCAGAAGATACAGAAATAGAAAGACCTTTAGCTACTTCAATGATGAAGTCTTGAAAGGATAAATCCTCTGGAGGAGACATTCTCCTCTTTGGAGAAGAGGGCTCCTCAGGTAGGGTAAGGGATACTTCAGCAGAGTCATCTGATGAATCAGAATCATCAGAAGACTCAAAGTATCGTCTGTTTGCTTCCAGGGATCGATAAGCGTATCGACCGGTATCGACATCGGGGGTACCCGGAACCGGATCGGTATCGGGAAAAGCCCCGGAACCGGGAACCGGAATCAGTATCCTGGTCGATGTGGAAGGCATGGGTACCGGTATCGGTTGTGGTACCGGAACCGGAGTCGGTACCGCAGGGTGCGGTACCGAGGGCGTCGCAGCCTTAATAAAAGCCAAAATGGCCTGCTGCATGGATTGAACTGTATGATCCATGGACGCCACGACTGTCTGGATGTCGGTACCGGATGATTGAGCCGGTACCCCAGAACAGTCTAACAGGTGATCGGTCGAGGCCGTGCCATCGATGTCAACCTGTAACCCCATAGGAGGAGCTTTGGAAGCCGGAGCTTCCCGCCGGGGTTGTTTGGCTGGGGCAGGGTCCTCAGGGTCAAGCCCAGGGGTATCTCGATACTTAGAGGGAGATTTGCCCTTTGAGGACCTGCCAGAGGAATGTTTGGTTACCTGAGATCCATCAGGAGAGGAAGACCTGGAAGATGTCGATGCTGGAGTATCTGTAGAAAACAGCATGTGAAACTTGGCTGCCCGGTTCTGTAAGCCACATTTAGACATCAAAGAACAGGAAGGGCAATCCAGAATGGAATGGTCAGGCCCCAAACATTTAAGACACCATTCATGGGTGTCTGTGACTGAAATAGTACCGCTGCTCTTGGTGCATTTTTTAAACCCAGAGGCCTGTTTCTCCATGAGGGAGAATTAGTGAAGGCCTAAAGGCCTCACAGAACTAACACACCAAGTGAGGGAAAAAAAGAAGATTTTTTTTTTTTTTAAATAAAGGAAAAAAGACCGGCGGTACCGGTCTGGAATCGGGGAAGGCAGACACGCGGCCAAAGAAATAAATTAAAATAACAACTTCTTCAGCGGTGACAGGAACACGACCTGCTGGCTCCGCGGAAAAAGAAGAACTGAGGAGAGTTGGTCAGGAAGGCGGGAAGGCAGCGCGCATGCGCAGTGGGAGGCCCCAAAAGCTTTCCTTCTGGGAAGCTGGGGAGCTTTCCCGCTCAGGCTCCGTCGGTACCGACGTACCCATGTGTGAGGACTTATTCCTGCTTGTTCCTGGAGATACAGGTTGTAGTCGGTGCAGAAGGTGGTTACTAAAATAGCTAGTGGTCTTTGTTATAAAACATATGGGGGACAGACTTAAGATCTTAATGTGTGTATATTGGAGAAATGTGGGAGAGAGATATTTAAATACCTCTGTGGCATAAATGCACAAGAGAAGAGCCTCTTTCAATTGAAAGTAAGCTCTGCAATGAGGGGGCATAGGATAAGGGTGAAAGGGGATAGACTCAGGAGTAATATGCAGAAGTATTTCTTTATGGAAAGAGTGGTATATACATGGAATAGTCTCCCAGTGGAGGCAGTAGAGACAAGGACAGAATCTGCATTCAAGAAAGCGTGGGACAAACACAAATTATGCTAAAGGACAAAAAGGGACTAGTAGTTGATATGGAAGGGCAGACTAGATAGGCCATATGGTCTTTTTCTGTTGACATGTTTCTACGTTTCTCTGTTTGTAGCTGAGGCAGTGAAAGGTTCAGTGACTTGCCCAAGTTCACAAAGAGTTGCAGTATATTCTGGTTGCCCTGGTTCTAGCCCACACAGCTCTAACCAGTAGGCTACTCCTCTGCTCCTTTGAAGTGATTAACTGTTTGAGGGGTTCGGCTGTGCCAGTGGGCTTTTCCCCTCCATGATCCTTTGTATTCTTGTTGTCTCACTGCTTTTATGCTGCAACTGTCCTTGGAGGAGTTTTATCATTGTGCTGTACTGTGTTAGCATTCCTCTGTCATATATTGGTCTATCTCATTCGGTTCTCTCTCCTGTTTGTTGTCAACCACTTTGATGGTGGTATATCAGAAAGGACAGAAGAGAGAGGATGTCCTCTGCAGACAGCAGGTAACACGCCAGGGGAGCAGAGAAGAGCCACGGCCACACCAATATGTCTTCACAAATGCAATAATTTTATTCAAAACCCGACTTGGCCAAGTTTAGGTACAAAAGCCTGCGTCGAGGGTCAGTATGAGAGTATCTTCTTCAGCTGTATCATATAATCAGAAAACCAGAACTAAAGCCAGTCAAAAATGCTGAAAAGCCCGTACACCAGGCGAGTGTGGGTACAGGCTTTAGCTCTGGTTTTCACATTATATATATGATAATGTTTGCATCTTTTATCAAGCTGAAGGTGACCAAGGTACTCTCATACTGACCCCCGACACAGGCTTTTGTGCCAAAACTTGGCCAGCTCAGGTTTTGAATAAAATGATTGCATTTGTGAAGACATATTTGTGTGGCCATGGCTCTTCTCTGCTCCCTTGGTGTGCAGTATATCAAATCTCAACATAAATCACTAACTGTAACAAACATAACCTGAGGGATGATTTTATTCACACATGTCCACGTTATTCTACCATTGAGATTTGAATCACAGCATTCCAGGCATTTAACGTGATAAACTGGGATGTGACACAGCAGATGTTTTGTGGTTCAGCTACTTGGATATGCCAAGGTTCAATGCAGAGCCAGTTACTGAAGTTTCCTTCCCTTCCTCTGTTAACACTACTAAAATGATTGTCCACTCCTTAATCACATCCCGCCTTGATTACTGTAACCTTCTCTTTGCTGGCCTCCCTGCAAACCACCTCTTTCCCCTTCAGTCCATTCAACATTCTGCTGCTCGTCTGATTTTCCACCAGTCTTGTTTTTCCCACATCACTCCTCTCCTCATGTCACTTTATTGGCTCCCCATCTGTTTCCGTATCCAATTCAAGCTTCTCCTACTGACCTATAAATGTATTCACTCTTCTGTCCCCAAGTACCTTTTGTCTTTTATCTCTCTTTACACTCCCTCTCCGTTACTTTGCTCTTCTAATAGTCTTTGTTTATTTATTTATTTTATTTATTTATATTCTCTTATATACCGCACTATTCAGCATCAGCGCGGTTCACATCGAACAAAAATCTCAGTACAGTCAACATGCATGAGTTTACAGATAACAAGGGAAGGAACTTGGATAACAAGGGAAACTATTTACAATCTATTTACAGATGTAGTACTAATGAATAGGTACATGTTACTAGGAACAGGTGCTAGGAATATATTCAATCGCTAGAGAATCAACCTAAGCATGTTATTGAGACATCATGGAACTGGGTAACTGGGTGGGATCACTGAAGTCGATGAGTGTTGATGACTCTATAAGGTGCTTATTGAAGATGTGGAATTTGAGGGCTTTCTTGAATTGTGATAGGCTGTTGATAGCCCGGATGCCAGGGGGTAGTGCATTCCAGCACCTGGGGGCACAAAGAATAAAGGCTCTGTTGGCTGTAGAAGAAGAACAGCTTGTAAGGGCCTTTGGGAGCTTTAAGGAGTTGATGGTCGAGGATCTTCTTGCTCTGTTCGGTGTAGTAGTGTGAATAAGGGCAGATAAGGATGCGGCGGAGAGCTTATTAAGAGCTTTGAATGTGAGAAGTAGAGTTTTGAAGATAATTCTGGCCTGAATGGGTAGCCAATGTAATTGAATCAGCAAAGGAGTAACATGGTCAGACCTGGCAGCTCCCTGAAGTACCCTTGCTGTGGCGTTCATTGCCAGCTGTAACGGGTTTAAGGTGGAATGAGGAAGACCTTGAAGAATGACATTAGCGTAATCGAAGTGGGGTATGATCAGTGCTTGGTTCTGAAGTTCTGCCTCCTGAGCGGACATGTTGCCATCTTCCGGATAGATAGGACCTGCACCATTCAAGCGCTGTTCCAGTGATGCCCTTCTCAATTAGTCTCGCTAAAAGGAGTTCGTGATTCACTGAATCAAACGCTGCGGCGATGTCCAGAAAGATGAGAGCAAAACCTTGGCGGATGTTATCTATGCCAGAGATTATCTTGCTGAAGAGTATGGTGAGGAGAGTTTCAACTCCATGATATTCCCTGAAGCCATGTTGGCAGGGGTCTAGCGGTGCAGTAGTATCAATATGGTCCTGTAACTGTCGTTGGACCTCTTTTTCGATGATCTTAGCAAGTAGAGGTATGCTAGAGATGGGTCTGTAGGACTCTACCCTTAGAGGGTCGAGCTTGCAGTTTTTCAACAGGGGTCTAATTGAAGTATGCTTAAGGGCTGAAGGGAATGATCCTGTTGAAAAGGAGACGTTCATTATGTTGGCAATTACTGGGCTGAAGTGACTGCGGAGCTCCTTGATCCAGAAGGCAGGGCATGGATCGGACTGGGATGTAGTGATGTTGAGGGCTGTAATGGTGTCTTCAATTCCTTTCTTGGAGGGGATAGAGAATGCAGAAAGAGCTCCAGGGACATCCTGCACAGGTGTGGCGGTTGTTGTAGTAGTTCTATTGATAAGGTACATCTTAGATTGTAAGTGGGTTGCAAAGTCTTGAGGGTGTATCTCCACTTGAGGCCCTGAGGATGGCTCCTTAGATAGGGACTTAACTAGGTCAAAAAGGTTGTGTGGCTTATTGAGAGATCTCATCAAGGTATCGGAGTGATACCGTTTCATTGCCTCGGAGATTGCCTTGCGGTGAGCAGCTAGGTGGCTATTGAATGCTGTCAGGTCAACAATAGCATGGGAGCGACGCCAGCGTTTTTCGAGTTTCTGTAATAGGATGAGGGATTCTCTGAGGTCAGCTGTGTACCAAGGAGCATTCTCTCTTTTCCTTGACTGCTTTTTTGGTGGAGGACGCACAGCAATAGCACTGAGACTGTTGTTCCAGTGAGTGATTAGGTCCTCAAGGTTTGTGGTAGCGGTATTGATGAGCTGTTGAGTTTCAGCAAGGATGAGCTCTCTGTTAAATGGCTTAAAAGATCTAATGTTCGGTCACGCTGTGTTAGCTGGTGTTTTGATGTTCTTGGTAAGGATTTTACTTGAAGGAATCTGGAGGATGATCAATTTGTGATCAGACCAGGGAACAGGGGTAATGGATGTGATGGGATTGAGAGATTGGTTGAGGGATGACTGTGGGGCGAATACCAGATCTAGGGTGTTGCCTTTAGTGTGAGTAGGGACTTTCACCAATTGCTTGAAGCCTAGGTTCTCAAGGGCTTCTAGGAAAGAAGCTGCATAATTATCCTGTAAAGTTGGTAGATTGAAGTCACCTAAGATCCACATTGGGGTGTGTGGGCTATGAGTATTGGAGGCGAGCTCAAGCAAGCTCATCAAGTGATGTAGAGGGTGCTCTGTAGACCAAGCTGATTGAGCAACGCCTGTTGGAAATGGTAATGGTTTCAATGTGGCTTATGCTGGTGGAGTGCATCGTCTGGAACTTTCACTCATATTGCTAATTCTAGACGTCGCTCCTTTCACCTTGCTGCGCCCTTTGCCTGGAACAGCCTTCCTGTCTCTGTGCGCCAGGTGTCCTCCGTGGCCATCTTCAAGTCCAGGTTGAAATCCCACCTCTTCACTATTGCTTTTCATTCTTGACTCTTGTGTTATGATATGACTATTTTATATATGCTGTGTTTGCTCTCTCTAACATCCACACTCGATAAGAACAACCCAGCAGCATACAGACCGATCTCAAGCATACCCCTACTGGAAAAAATAATTGAGAAGGCAGTACAGCACCAGCTACAAGACCACATTGACAACCACCCACCACTAGACATCAACCAACACGGTTTCCGCCCCAACCACGGGGTTGAACCACTCCTGCTATACCTCTTCAATAACATTCTCTGCATCATAGACAACTCCAAGAAAGGAATACTAATGATCTTCATCGACATTTCATCAGCATTCGACACAGTGGATCACAGAACTCTACTGGAAAGACTACAGAACATTGGGCTACATGGATCCACCCTGAAATGGTTCCACTCATACCTAACCGACAGACAGATACAGGTCAAGGTAGGCCCCAACACACTTCCCAACCCATAAAAGTCCTACAAGGAGCACCACAAGGATCAGCCTTATCAGCACTTTTGTTCAACCTCTACATCCAGTCAATATGCGACATCATGAAAGAACACAATATACAATACACAATCTACGCCAATGACATCATGATATACACACCTATCACAGTCGACAACCCGGACTACTCCAAAATAACAAACTGTCTCATACACATGACCAGCTGGTTTCAAAACAACAACCTCACCATAAACTATAGCAAGACTGAGGCACTAATCATCCCTCAAAACACTGACTTCGTCCCTCCACCAAACATCAAGATAAAAGACACAACCATACCCATAAAACTGGAAGTAAAGTACCTCGGAGTAACCCTGGACAAGGAACTGAATCTACAATCACACAAACAGAACCATCAAAAGCGCATACCACAGGATGAGACTTATCTGACGCCTCAAGCCCCTCCTCCCCCCAGAGCACTTCTGTACAGTCTGCCAGGCACTCATAACCCCACTACTACACTTCTGCAACCCAATCTACCTTGGTCTATCAAAACAAACTCTCAGACCGCTGCAACTGGCACAAAACACAGAGGCTTGCATAATATCTGGCACAACAAGACATGAACACATCACACCCATACTGAAAGACCTCCACTGGCTCCCAATCAGCTCATGCATCAAATATAAGACAGTCAAACATCTTCAAGATCAAACAACAGTCATCAGCCCTCAGCCTACAAACACTCATACAACCTGACAGAAGCACACGACCAAGGAGGAGAGGCACTTCCAATCGTGTTAACACCCCAAAAGACCTCACCAAGGTCCGCAAGGACACAGCAGAATGAGCCCTTTCCCTGGCTGCACCAGCAATTTGGAACACCCTCCCAGATGAACTAAGACTAACAACAGACCTCAAAGACTTTCGGAAGCAGCTTAAGACAACACTATTCATTGAACACTATGGACACATCACATGATCTACTCAACAAGCAAGAACAAAAGACCAACCCCCCTCCCCTGTCCCTTGTACATAAGAATGTATATAGCTCATAATGTAAATAACCCAAAAGAATCTAGTATACACCATCACAAACACACAATCTGTATCACTGCATGAACACACTTGAACCACTCTTATGACTGTTTGCTGTAGAAACCGCCTTGATTAAAGGAGAAGGCGGTATAGAAAATCTTTTAAATAAATAAATAAATAAATTAGATGTATACTTTGTCCTGTTGATCTGTAATTTGTATTATGTAATTTTTTGTCTTGACTAGATTGTGAGCTCTGATGAGCAGGGACTGTCTCTCTTATTCGCGTGTACAGCGCTTTGTATGTTTGCAGCGCTTTATAAATGCTTAATAATAATAATTATTATTATTATCTTGATACTTATTTAGACTCAGCCGTGAGGATGGGCTTCAAATTTCACCAGCAATTAAGAAAAACATTTTTCAAAAATGCGCCCTCTTAGTACTGAATTATTTAATTAAAGCTCTTAAGGTAAATGTCTGTACAGGAGGTCCACTTGGGAGAGCTCTTTGCACAGCTGCTGAGAACTGAAAGACTGGTGGCTGAGGCTCAGGGGGGCTCTTCTACTGGAAGGTCAGAAGTCGGACATGCTCAGTTCTCAGCAGCTGCTGGTGGACGGTGACTGGCCTGCAGGGACGATTAGGAAATGACAATTCAGGTAATTGCTGTGCACGGCCATGAGGCTAGTATCAGCCCTGTTCTGTCTAGTCTGCATTGCCTCCCAGTTAAGTAGGGTATGATTCCAAATAATGAAACTGATAGATGAGATCAGCATGTAGTATGAGACTTGGCTCAACCACTTGTGTTAAACAGGAGAGAGGGTTCTTCTGGAATGGGAAAAAACTAGTTATGTATTAGCAAACATTTTAAGACAAGGCTCTGTGTACATTATACTTCATATCAAGCTATAGTTTTGGTTTTTTTTCACAACCAAAATTGCTGTTATCTTACGTTATAGGGAAGGCACTACTGAAGGTTGCTTTTAGAGAGTTATTTCAACTACAGGAGATGGTATTAGGGCTTTGTACCACTGACAGTGTTATAGTTGGGCTTTTTCTATACTGTATTTTTGGTTTGGTTCAAATTTTGCTTTTTATTGAACTATACTCTCTCTGATACAGGTAGTTTGCTAATTATTACAGCCAAGATTAATTTTACCTATTTTGCTATCAGCTTCAAGTGAGAAGAGAAAGAACAGGAATGAACTAATCAAGGTTTGCAGAAGGACACTAAGCATCCTCTCACCAGTAACCTTGACATTTGGGATATAGGAAGATCTGAACTAGGAGTCCCCTCATCAGCCTCTGTACATCCCACATTATAACAGCTCTAGTAACAGCCAAAAGCATTTCTGTCCTTACCTGGGGTCTTGCTGCCCGGTACTTCCTCTGCCATAGAGAGGGATCACTTTCTCCCGGCTGATGCCAGCTTTACACACAGGGCACACCTGCCGATTTGGTCTAGTCTCTAACCACTAAAATGGTGAAAAGAACAAACATTATCAAGGGCCTACTGGAAGAAAACAAGTAACGGGAGGGTACGGAAGAGAGACAGAAACCAAATGCTGGGAGTGAGCGAGCGCGTGAGTACGTGCGTGAGTGAGTGAGTATCTAAAGGCAGATGGTGAAGAGAAAGAAAAGGCACCTCTCACCTGGTGTAAACATGGCCAACTGCATTCCAGGGAGACGGCAGCAAGAGGAGGGAAGAGAAAAAGATTAGAATCCTTTCAGTAAGTACAACACTGGCACAACCACAGATATGCCACCTTGCTGGGTAGGCACTTAGGGGATTCTCAGCCCATGTTCCTTCCTCCCTAGTACACACAAGCAGGGAAAGAAGGGCCATGCAAGATACACAGCAGCAGCACATCACATCACACCAGCCAAATACAATTCCCAGATATTGTCACTGGTAGGACACAGGCTGCTACCCATGTTGTCACACTGAGACAAACATATTGACAGACAGGTGGTTTCACACTCACCAGAAGAGATGCCCACACAGGCTAATCACAGCATCCTTTGCTGTATCCAAGCAAATATTACATTCAAATGTGCTATCCTGACCGAAGTTCTCCCCAGAGCCATTGCTGCCAGCCCCCCCAGGGCTGGAGTTCTCAGCAGAGCCTGACGCTGTTGGGCCTGTACTTGCCATTGTCCAGAATCAGGAAGAAAGCCAGATCCGTAATGAACTGAAAGCCCTACATGGAATGAGACAGTGAAGGTAAGCAGCTGCTGAGGTGTCCGCAGGGCCACAGAACATTTTCCAGTGGGAAGCTTGGGATTCAACTTTTTCAGCTCCAAACCAAGGTTGCTATTACAGAGCTCAAAGAAGAGCCCCTCCCTTCTCCCCTATCAGAGGATGGGTGAGAGAAAAGGGCTGTCAGTAATGAACTCTGTATGCTGGAAATGGCTTCCTATGAAGTCCTGAAGCTGCAATACTGGTGATCTGATGTGGGAGACACTTTGATATCACATTGCTCTTTAAAGAAAACAGAACACAAAACCACCTCATCTACAGAAGAGTCAGGCACACTGTGATCTGGGAAGGGGGAGGAGGAAGGGAATTTCCATGCTGGCCGTCAACTGTCAGGTGAATAAAGAGGAAAGAGCGCCAAAAGACAGAATGTAAGAAAGGCAGAGAGGAGGAGGAGCTGACAGAAAAAGGAATGAACTCGGGAGAGTGCAACACATTTGACAAAACATTTTCATTTTTCACACTTACCAACAGAAAACAGTACAAGCAGGGCTTGAGAGGACAAGACAGATGACGGCCTCTGTAAGCAAGCAGGAGCAGTGTGTGAACGGGATAGCACTCACCGCTCCAAGCTTTTCATTCTGTTACATCATATTCCATTTACTCCCTGAAGGGACTTCCTACATGTATCAACACACAGGGGTCTTACTGGCCAAAATCACAGCTTCCTGTTTTCAAATGCTACATCCACAGCTGCCCCTTTTCCATTCCATTTCAGACATTGAGAGCCACATAAGGCTTACAGCGGAAACTTTGCATTATTTTGGTCGTCCTCCACCTCCTCAGTGATCTCTAGCACTGAGCACAGCCCTCCACGTGAGTCACATTGACTTCTCTCCATCCTAATGCCACCTCTCTTTATGCACCTTTTGTCCTCCTCTGCTTTGTGACAGCAATCAATTACTTTCAAGTCAGAGACCATGACTGCCAGCTCTCTACACAAATGATACGAGACTCCTGGATTTCTGCACACTAAGACAATAATTTTATAACACTGCTAGTTGGGGAGGCCAAGCAAGTGCCTATTTTGGGGATATTTTGTAAAGACATATAAATGCCTACATGTCTCTATAAAATACTTGCACAAAACTTGAAAAAGGTCAAGGCTGAAATGAACCAGGAGTAAGTGTGAATGTATGTGCGTTAAGTGCACGCATAGCATGTATTTTACAAAACAACGTGCATACTTTGCAACATCCCATGTTCAGCACTTATGCAAAAATGGGGCTTCACTTAAATTACTATTCAGGCACTTACGTCCACCTCTATGAGGGGGGGGGGAGAGAAGAGAGGGGTGCGGTTTGAGGAAATTGGGAAACAGATGAAAGCAGAAATAGGAAATATCCAAAATGTTACTAGAAACCCCCTGCTTCTGAACTCATGATCTCTGAAGAAATCTCTCAAGGTCTTCAAAATTTATAACCATGGTTTAGAAAACACTCTCAAACACACATTACTTTTCAAAAGAATTCAAAATGAAAGCTTGCAGTATATGCCTTAATGATAGAGAAAGCCGAACAGCAGATTTCCAAGCAAGAGGACAGGACAGACCAGGCCAGACAATATACTCGCACGAATCTCACAAAAAGGATCTGGAGAAACAGATTACAGAGAAGTAACATCAAAACAATTGGCTTACCAGAATCTGCCAACGACACTGATTCAAATGCAATATGTGTATGTTTATATATATAACTTGCTATACCACTTTTCATATAAAATATCAAAGCAGTTTACATACAAATATATAACTAAGCGATCAAGAGAGTTTAGAAATGTAATGTAAAATGTAATAGCAGAACTCTTACAAGTGCCTCATTCCCATCTCCTCTCATTATTCGTCATCATACATTTGAGAAAATAAACAGATTTGAGGCCTTTTATAAATTTGGAAAAAAGAAACCTCTGCTCTAAGACACGGAGGAATTGTATTCAATAATGCTGGTGCCAAATAATAAAAAGCAGACCGACATGCGTGTTCAAGCCTTGCACTGGTCACAGCTAACTTTGTTCTGGAGAATGAAGCATTCTGTCTGGCATATACCGTATCAATAGATGGAATAAGCTGGCTGACCTGTACATAATACTTTGTACGTTAACCCCAGTAGTTTAAACTTGATCCTGTAAGAAACAGGTCAATGCAACTGTATTATCAGAGTACAAAATGGATGCTTGAGCTGAGGCTGAGAAGTATTCCAGACAGTGTACATTGATGAGATGCTTCTTAAATCATCCAAGCTCTCCGAAAAAGGCGACGATGGGACGCTACAGAATGAAGAGAGTTGGACATGAGTCACCAGAGCCTGCAGAATCGACAACCCAAATTCCCCAGCCCTCAAATTGAAGAGCCACTATGCAGCCCTGGAAGTGGAGGAGGTGAAAACGTCCTAGGCAAGGGAAGAACCAGAGCTTAATCACCCCAAAATTGCAGAATCCATGACCACTGAGAAGTGAAGGGTAGTGGTGGTTGGTGACTCTCTTCTGAGGGGTACTGAGGCATCCATCTGCCGACCAGACTTGATGGCCAGAGAGGTGTGCTGTCCGCTAGGTGCCAAAATCCAAATGTCACAGAGTTTGCTGAGACTCATCAAGCCTACTGATTATTAATGAATTTATTTATTTATTTATTTAACATTTCTTATATACCGCCTTTCATATCATCAAGGCGGTTTACATTGAACAAACTGAAATTACATTGAACAGGGAATTATAACTGGGAGATAACTATTTTATAGGGAACATGGGCAATGGAGGGTTAAGTGGCTTGCCCAAGACCACAAAAAGCACCTGTGGGACTAGAAACCCATTATCTGATGTTGCTGATCCATGTCAGCACAAATTATTTATTTATTTATTTATTTTAACCAGATTTGTATACCACTTTATCCTTCAATCAAAGTGGTTAACGATACAATTGTGGGTTTACATAGAACAAGGGAAGGGTGACAAGACATACATATAGACATTGGTTAGTTGGCTCTTCGATCTCTCTCATACATCAGTGAAGCAGGGGTTCTTTAGGTTACTCCATCATAAACTTCTGTGAATAATAGGGTCTTGAGGGATTTGCGGAAATCCTTGATGTTGTTTATGGCTCTTAATTCATCTGGAAGGGAGTTCCAGAGGGCCAGCGCTGAGAATGATATGGCTCTGTTGGATGTAGCTTGTTTCGTTTTATGGTGCCCTGAAGGTAAGCGGAGTTTGTTAATACTCTTAGATCATCTGGACCTGTTAGTTGAGTCCTTGGTCAATAATCCATGAAGGACATCCGCTGAGCATAGGTTCATAATCTTGAATATGTTTATGTTTGTTTTAAATCTCGCCCGTGCAGTTATCGGTAGCCAGTGCAGTAGTTGGAGTATAGGTGTGATATGTGGATATGTGGAGTATAGGTGTGATATGGGACCAACACAGAGGATCTCTAAAGGTAGAAAGTGGACTGTTGTAGTTGTTGTTATGGAAGGACAGACTAGATGGGCCTTGTGGTCTTTTTCTGTCATCATGTTTCTATGTTTCTATGTTCATGCTTGGCTGTGCCCGTAATGATGCGTGCTGTGGTGTTCTGTACTAATTGAAGTGAGTGTGTAGATTTTATTGGCAGACTCTGATATAAGGAGTTTCCGTAGTCTAATACTGGACTAATGACCGCTTGGCATACGGTGCGAAAATGGCTATGGCTGAGGATTGGTTGAAGTCTCCTGACGAACTTCAATGGTTGGTTAGCAGCAGTTTTATTTGTGACTGCAGGTTTAGATTTTTGTCCAAGATAACGCCCAGGTATTTCACTTCATCTTTTAGGGATATTGTTGTGTCCCGTAAAGTGATGGCTGGAGGTGGGTTGGAGTTGGAGTTACCGGAAATGAACATAACCTCTGTTTTGTCAAAGTTAACTTTCATGTTGTTGTTGGCGAGCCACTTAGTCATTTCTTCAAGGCACTGGGTCATAGGGGTTGTATCAGGGTCGAGTGCATCTATTGGTGCATATACCATAATGTCGTCAGCATATAGATGATAATATATTCCATGACTTTTGATAACGTTACATATGAGTTGGATGTATATATTGAATAGGATAGACGAGTGTGCTGATCCTTGGGGCATGCCCTAAGTGATGGGGAACTGAGTTGATTTTCTTTGGTCACATTTGACTTGCTGTGTTCTGTTTGTCAGATAGGACTACATAACACCACAATAAAATGGTTCACATCCTATCTCTTGAAGGCAATTCAACAATAAGGAGTGGGACACCGTGTCGAAAGCTGCAGAGATGTCCATGAAAACTAGAAGGAATCCACTTTTTGTATTGTCTAGGCCCTTGAGTAGGTTGTCAAAGAGGAATGTGAGTAGAGTCTCCACATTGTGTTGTGGCTTGAAGCCATGTTGATGGGGGTCTTACGAGGCATGCAGATCGATATGATCCTGTATTGTCTTTGTACTACTTTTTCAATGATCTTCGATATGAATGGGAGACTAGAGATGAGGCGGTAAGACTTTGGGTCGGTGGTGCTTAGCTTTGAGTTCTTAAGGACAGGCCATATAATTTGCATGCTTGAGTGTTTGTGGCAAGTGTCCTTGTTGTAGGGATTCCTTTACAATTTTGTGGAGGTGAGGACCTAGTTGGTCCTTAGCATCTTTGATCCATTCCACTGGACAGGGGTCAGACGGAGACGTTGTCGTGTTTAGGGTGTCGATAATGTTCACTATTTGCTTGGCTATTGGCATACTAAAGTCGTTCCAGGGTTGATGGATTTCTGCCCAATTAGAGTGGCATGTTGCAAGTGGATGAGTGAGTGTTTGACTGCTGTACTTGTTTATTATGTGATTTGCGAATTCTTGGGGGCCAAGCTGATGGGTAGTGTGTTGGGGGTTGTCTTTAGTGAGTTTTTGAACAATATTGAAAAGTTCCCTAGGTTTATTTGCTGCTGTCATGATGAGGTTAGTGTGATGTTGTTGTTTGTGATCGTTTATCAAGTTGTTGTATTTTTGTTGTTCAACTCTGTATTGATGTAAAGTTTCCTGAGATTTGTTTCATCTCCAGTTCCTTTCTAGTCGTCTGAGTGAGCGCTTGGCTTCTCTGATTGAATTAAGAGTACCAAGGGGCATTGCTTCTTCTATGTGTGTATAATTTAGCTTTACTTGGAGCTGCAGTCGCTTTGGATATGGCATGGTTCCATTTTTCTATAGTTTGATCTAGGTTTTCACATTCTTGCATCACTTGTGGCATTATTTGTTTCAAGAATGCTTCTTTGTTGTAGGCTCTGAACCTTCTTGTATGGTTTTCTCCTTTAATGGGTTAATTTGTGGTCACTAGGTATAGGGTGAATGTGAGGGTATGGTGGTCTGACCAGGGGACTGGTGTGGACATTAGGTGCGAGAACTTATTCAGTTTGGTGAGGTGAGTTGAGTTGGAATGAAGATAAAGTCTGGTGTAGTCCCATGGATATGAGAGGGAGCATTGACCACCTGTCTGTAGTCGAGTGCTTCCAGGGCTTTAATGGATGCTTTAGTATCTTTGGCGGGTGCGGAGGTAAGGTTGTAGTCTCCCAGGGCTATGAGCAGTTTATGCTTGTAGCTGAATACACAGATTGATTCAAGTATCGCCAATAGGTGTTCAGCTTTGGTGTTGGGGGGCCTGTATATGAGGCAAAAGCCGATGCAATGGTTTGAAATGATTATGGTACTTGATTCGGCCGAGTTTCTCGTGGGTATAACATTAAATTTGTAGTTTTTTCTGGTCAATATTAGCACCCCTCCTCCTCTCTTGCGTATTCTGTGGCAACTAGGAGCTGTGAAATCAGGTGGTGTAATTTGATCTAGGATGACTTGGTCCGTGTCTGTAAGCCATGTCTCCGTAATGCATATGATATCGAGCTTTTGGTCCAGGATGTAGTCATGGATGGTATATGGCTTATTTCTAATTGATCTGGCATTTATTAATGCACAGTTAATAATTATACTGACAGATATCCCACTGAGAGTATCCAGAGTGATTTCATGGCTCTGGGACAGAGGGTGAAGCAGATAGGGGCACAGGAGGTGTTCTCTTCAATCCTCCCTGTTGAAGGTTAAGGCCGAGGCAGAGAAGCTCGCATCCTAGAGATGAATGCATGGCTACGTGGATGGTGTCAGAGCGTTTTGGTTTCTGGACCATGGGATGATTTTCCAAGGGCTGCAGAGCAGAGATGGCATCCACCTATCCAAGAAAGGTCAAAGTGTCTTCCGCAGCAGACTGGCTAACCTACTGAAGAGGGTTTTAAACTAGAGTCTTTGGGGATAGGTGAAGAAAGCCCTCAAAAAAGTAAAACATTAAATACCTCTGTAGAAATGTATAAAAGGGTCAACATCTAGAAAGCAGTGTGCATAAATGCCTGTAGCATGGGCAATAAGATCCAAATGTTGAGGCTTTAATGGAAGAGGCCAATTTTTATTTAGTGGCGGTTACGGAGACATGGTTTACTGACAACCATTTTTATCTTTTTTAAACATCTGATACACCGCTCAGGTGGCCCTGGCATCAGAGCAATTTAAAATAATGAAAACAGGCAGCTGGCAGAAAAATGGAAAGGGAACGCTAAAACTTCTGACAGGACAGAAGAGGGGAAAAAAGGACAGAGAGAGGACAGTGGAAGCAGGAGAGACACATCAGATCAGGGAGGGAGGGAAGGACTAGAGGGATCCTGCTGAGAATTGGGGAAGGGGAGGTCAAAAGCAAATTGGAATAAGTGAGTTTTTAACAATGCTTTGAACTTGGGAAAGGAAGTTTCAGTACACAAGGGGGGGGGGGGGGGAAGGCGGCAGAGAGTTCAACAGTGCAGGGCCCAGGAAAAAGAATACAGAATTTTGAGTTGGTTCCATATGTGCAAGGGAGACTGAGGGGAGCACAAGATGGTTGACATGAAGTGACCTAAGGAGGCGGTAAGAGGTGTGGAACTGGAGAAGGTTTGAGAGATATTGTGGAGTGCCAATGTAGATAGCTTTGTGGACTAGGATAAGAATTTTGTACTCAACACAGTACTTGAGGGGGAGCCAGTGCAGGTGGATAAGAAGAGGAGTGATATGGTTGTGCAAGGAAGAATGTGTGCGTATGCATGTTCTGTAAGAGCTGAAGGTGGTGAAGCTGATATCAAGGAAGATCCACAAGTGTGACATTACAATGATCAAGCCTAGAGGTAACCAGTGAGAGAAGAAGAGACATGAGGGAGGGTACTGTGAGGAAAGGATGAACTGCATGAATCTGGCGAAGGAAGAAAAAGGAGCGCTGAACTAATGTCGTCAGTGTAAAAGTCCCATGATTGGGATGTAATTATACCAGGCTACACTTTATTCAGGCAGGACAGGGTAAGAAGAAGGGGAGAAGGAATGGTACTATATGTAAAAAATAATATCAAAGCTATAGAATTAATAATGGTTTATGGACCTTTCCTCCAGGAACTTGTTCAAACCTATTACTTGTTAAATTCAGCTACACTAACAGCTTTTACTACATCCTCCGGTAACGAATTCCAGAGTTTAATTACACGTTGAGTGAAAAATATTTTCTCTTGTTAGTCTTAAATTGGTTACATTGTAGCTTCATTGCGTGTCCCCTAGTCTTTCTACTTTTTGATGGCCAATGGTTCCCAACCCAGTCTGCAGATACCCCCAGGCCAGTCAGGTTTTCAGGATAGCTATAATGAATATACATAAGATAGATCTACATGCACTACTTCCAATGTATGCAGATCTCTCTCATGCATATTCATTGTGGATACCCTGATTTAGATCTACATGCACTACCTCCAATGTATGCAGATCTTTCTCATGCATATACATTGTGGATACCCTGAAAACCTGACTGGCCTGGGGATTACTCGACGAATGGGTTGGGAAACATTCGGGTACACAATCGATCCACATTTACCTGTTCCACTCCATTCATTAATTTATAGACCTTATCATATGCTTGTGAATACTGGTAGCTCAGGTTGGTGATCATGATGTTGGATTGTTCGCCAAGCTTGATGGTTTGATTGCAAATGTTTCATCACCATTTGAGGGGACATCATCAATACAGGGTTCCAGATGGTAATGTGCTTGAATGCTTGCATTTGTACTTGCATTGGGGTTGGTGGTGACTCAGCTCTTTGGTTCGCAGGGATTGGTTGGTTGGTTTCCCTGTGTTGCTGGGATGTGGTTGCTGTTTGAGCCTTGTTGGTGATGATTCAGCTCTTTGGTTTGCAGGGATTGGTTGGTTGTTTCCCCGAGGGTAGCTGGGGTGTGAATGTTGTTCCCGGGTGTTGGTGATGCCTCAGCTCTTTGGTTCATAGGGATTGGTAAATCGGGTCTATGTCAGTATGTCTGTTTATTGATTTTATGGTGGAAAACTAGGTTTCCAGAAATCCTCTCTTTTCTTTTGTGCTCATGCTTTGATGTCGATTGTATTCCAGTTGAATTTGTCTCCTTCCATGTCTTCATGGATTGAGACCAGGGAGAGCGGGTCATGTCTTTTGCTGGCTAGTTGGTGTTCATGTAGCCTGGTGGACGAACCTGACCGAACAGAGGTCTGAATGAACAAGAATAATGGGACCACAACTCACCCTTGACTTAGACTTGGCAATACAGTGCAGAGCATTAAACACAAGAGAGAATAGTAACTGCTCTACAGAAAAAATTATCTGGATTCAGCAACAACAACCGCCACAACAATGAAGAAAAATGGATAAGAGACCCATCCAACCGGCCACTCAAAACCCACAAACAACAGGTTCTCATAAAAGGACTCAACTTTAATCTCAGCCTTGCAACCAACACAGAATTCCTAGCCAGCCTTGAAAACCTACTCATATTAAATCACCTTGGCAAGGATATCCAACACCACACCATCATCCCGGCTCTGAAACGAAACCAAAAATTCAATGCACTCTCTAAACAAGAGAAACAAGCGCTTCAATCCCTGAAGACAGACCACACCATCATCATTCTCCCAACTGAAAAAGGACTCATGATGGTGGTACTGGAAAGAGCAGAGTACATACAGAAAGTGAAAACAGCTACTACAGGACACATCAACTTACTGGCTCACCGACAACAACCAAATCTATGACCAAAAGAAAGGATCACCAATGGGATTCCCCATATCCAGCCTAGCTGCTGAGACTGTGATGCAAAAACTCGAAAGCATTGTACTCACACAAGTAAACCCAAAACTGTAGGTACAGTATGTCAATGACACCTTCGCATTTCTTTTTAACATCTTTGTTAGTGATATTGCAGAAGGGCTGCCGTGTAAAGTTTAACTCTGCATATAATACCAAAATCTGCAATAAAGTAGATACCCATGAAGGAGTAGATAAAGCATAGTTACTCACCTGTAACCGGTGATCTCCGGGAACAGCAGGAATTTAGTCTTCACATATGGGTATCGTCGGTACCGACGGAGCCCGCACGGGAACGCTACGGCAGAGCTCCGGAGTCTCAATGCGTGGATGAGACAATGGTGCAGAGATGAGGGTTTTGGATTTGTTAGGAACTGGGGTACATTCAGGGGAAAGGAGGGGCTCTTCCGAAGGGATGGGCTTCACCTTAACCGGGATGGAACCAGGCTGCTGGCATTAACCTTTAAAAAGGAGATAGAGCAGCTTTTAAACTAGATAATAGGGGAAAGCCAACAGTCGCCAAAGAGCAGATGGTTTGGAAGAATGTATCCTTGAAGGATACTACCAAAAGCAGAGAGGTTCCAAAAAAAGAGTAAAGTAGCCCAAATGCCCTCGAGTATGGAGCAGACAGAGCTTAAAGAAACCAAATTACCCATATCTACCAATAGCCAAATTAATATGAATAAAATACAGTCTCTAAAATGCTTGTATGCAAATGCTAGAAGTCTAAAAAATAAGATGGGAGAGTTAGAATATATAGCACTAAATGAGAGGTTAGATGTGATTGGAATATCAGAGACATGGTGGAAGGAGAACAACCAGTGGGACACTGTGATACCTGGGTACAAACTATATCGTAATGATAGAGCTGATCAAATTGGTGGAGGTGTTGCGCTCTATGTTAGAGGGCATTGAGTCAGAAAGGATTAAAGTTTTGCAGGAAACAAAATTTGCTTTAGAATCTCTATGGATTGAAATTCCATGTAAAAAGGGGAAGGCGATGGCGGTGGGGGTGTACTATCGACCGCCTGACCAGAATGAACAAATGGATGATGAAATGCTCAAAGAAATCAAGGAAGCTAACAAAAGTTACAGCACGGTAATAATGGGCGATTTCAATTACCCCGGTATCGACTAGGTCAGTGTCACGGCAGTACATGCTAGGGAGATAAAGTTCCTAGATGACATAAATGACTGCTTATTGGAGGAGCTGGTCCATGAATCGATGAGAGGGGAAGCCATATTAGACCTAGTCCTTAGTGGAACACCAGATCTAGTGCAAGAGATAAGGGTGTTGGGGCCACTTGGCAATAGTGATCATAGCATGATCGCCTTTGATTTAATTAGTGGGGGAGGGATAGTAAGGAAATCCACAATACTACCTTTTAACTTTTGAAAGGGAGACTATGATAAAATGCGGAAATAGTTAAGAAAAAACTAAAAGGAGCAGTTGCAAAGGTTAAAGACTTACATCAAACTTGGGTGTTGTTGAAAAATACTATCTTGGAAGCCCAGACCAGCTGTATTCCACACTTTAAGAAATGTGGAAGGAAGTCCAAAAAACTGCCAGCATGGTTTAAAGGTGAGGTCGGAGAGGCTGTTGTTGCCAAGAAAGCATCTTTCAGGAAATGGAAAAAAGAGCCAAACGATGAAACCTGGAAACAGTACAAGCATTGGCAGGTCAAATGCAAGGCACTGATAAAGAAGGCAAAGAGAGAATTTGAGAAGAAGCTTGCTGCAGAAGCAAAAACGCGAAATAAAGATTTTTTCAAGTACATTCGCAGCAAAAAACCTGTGAGTCAGTTGGACCATTAGATGATAGAGGAGTTAAAGGGGCACTAAGAGGCGACAAGGCGATAGCGGAGAGACTGAATGAATTCTTTGCTTCTGTCTTTACTGAGGAAGATGTAGGGATGTTACCCATGACTGAAGTGGTATTTAAAGGTGCGGAAGAATTGAAGGAAATATCAATACATCGGGAAGATGTATTACAACTATTAGATAAACTGAAGAGTAGCAAATCACCTGGGCCGGATGGTATACATCCAAGGGTGTTGAAAGAACTGAAATATGAGATGGCAGACCTGCTATTAGTAATCTGTGAACTATCATTAAAATCATCTCTAATACCTGAAAACTGGCGGATCGCCAATGTAACACCAATTTTTAAAAAGGGTTCGAGGGGTGATCCAGGAAACTACAGACCGGTGAGCCTCACGTCAGTAAAGGGAAAAATGGTAAAAACCATCATAATGAATAAAATTACTCAGCATGTAGATAGTCATGGCCTAATGGGAGACAGCCAACATGGCTTTAGTCAAGGAAGATCTTGTCTTAATAATCTGTTATGTTTTTTTGAAAGTGTGAATAAACAGGTGGACAAAGGTGAATCGGTTGACATAGTGTATCTGGACTTTCAGAAAGCCTTTGACAAGGTCCCTCATCAGAGACGTTTGGCAAAACTAAAGAGTCATGGGATAGGAGGCAGTGTACTACTGTGGATCAGGAACTGGTTAAAAGATAGAAAGCAGACGGTTGGGCTAAATGGCCAATTTTCCCAATGGAGAAAGGTGAATAGTGGTGTACCCCAGGGATCTGTGCTGGGTCCGCTGCTTTTTGACATATTCATAAATGACCTGGAAAGTGGAATAACGAGTGAGGTTATCAAATTTGCAGATGACACAAAACTAATTAAAGTTGTTAAAACCCAAGAAGATTGTGGAAAATTGCAAGAGGACCTTGATACATTGGAAGACTGGGCATCAAAATGGCAGATGAAATTTAATGTAGACAAGTGCAAAGTTATGCACCTAGGGAAGAACAACCCAAACTATGGTTACACGATGCAAGGTTCCACATTAGGAACCACCATCCAGGAAAAAGATTTAGGCGTCATTGTGGATTACATGTTAAAACCCTTGGCCCAGTGTGCAGCGGCAGCCAAGAGAGCAAATAGAATGCTAGGTTTCATAAGGAAAGGAATGGAAAATAAAACAAAAGATATTATAATGCCTCTATACCGTTCCATGGTGAGACCGCACCTTGAATATTGTGTGCAATTCTGGTCGCCGTATCTTAAAAAGGATATAGCGTTATTAGAAAAGGTTCAGAGAAGAGCCACCAAAATGGTAAAGGGGATGGAAGGATACTCCTATGAAGAAAGGCTAAAAAGGTTAGGGCTCTTTAACCTGGAAAAGAGACGGCTGAGGGGAGATATGATAGAAGTCTATAAATTAATGAACAGAGTGGAACGGGTAAACGTAGATCGACTGTTTACGTTGTCAGAATATAGAAAGACTAGGGGACATGCAATGAAGCTACAGGGTAAGACTAATAAAAGAAAATATTTTTTCACTCAACGTGTAATCAAACTCCGGAATTTGCAACCGGAGGATGTAGTAAAGGCTGTTAGTGTAGCTGGGTTTAAAAAAGGTTTGGACAAGTTCCTGGAGGAAAGGTCCATAAACCATTATTAAGAAGGGACCCAGGATATCAATGCTTGACCTAGTACAAGCATTGCAGAACCTGTGTCTTTTGGGGAAACTGCTAGGTACGTATGACCTAGATTGGCCACTGTTGGAAACAGGATACTGGGCTTGATGGACCTTGGTCTGACCCAGTATGACATATCTTATGTTCTTATGTCCAATAAGAAAGCTTTTGGGATCATCCCACAGCGCCTGCATGCTGCCTTCCCGCCTTTCCCAACTGTCTCTCTCCAGTTGAGTTTAAAGCTGAGACAAAGAGAGAGAGAGGGAGAGAGAAAGAGAGAGAGAGGGAGAGAGAAAAAGAGAGAGATAGAGAGATACAACTCCTAGGGGAGGTGGGTGGGTTGTGAAGACTAAATTCCTGCTGTTCCCGGAGATCACCTGTTACAGGTGAGTAACTATGCTATCTCCAGGAACAAGCAGGAATGTAGTCTTCACATATGGGGACTCCCTAGCTACAGATGCCAGGGAGAAACCCCAGAGGTTGTGTGCCCTTTTGAAAGGGCTCCACTTCCCCCCATGGATCTCTGGCATCCTAACAGGGATGGTGGGTAGGAGTTGATTAAGTATGGAACAGGTGTTTGAGAACAGCCTGACCAAACAAGGCATCCCGGCGGGAGTCCCTGTCCAAGCAGTAATGGGCTGTGAAGGTATGAACTGAGGCCCAGGTAGCTGCTCGACAGATGTCGTCGATAGACACAGAGTGAAGATGAGCCATAGAGGCTGCCATGGCTCTCACATTGTGCGCTGTGACATGGCCTTCAAGAGGAAGGTTCTTACTCCGATAGCAAAAGATATACACTGTGCAATCCAGTTGGACAGTGTCCTTTTGGAGACTGGAAGCCCTAAATGACTAGGATCAAAAGCAACAAAGAGTTGAGAAGACTTTCTATGTTGCTGCGTCTTTTGCAAGTAAAAGGCCAAAGCTCTTTTACAGTCCAAAGTATGAAGATTTCTTTCTGCATTAGAGGCATGAGGCCTTGGGAAAAAACAGGAAGGTAAACTGCTTGGTTTAAATGAAAAGGTGAAACCACCTTTGGCATAAAGTGAGGATGAGTCCTAAGGACTACCTTATCATGATGGAACCTTGTATAAGGAGGATCAGCCACCAATGCTTGCAATTCACTGATGCGACGTGCTGATGTGATTGCAATAAGAAAAATAACCTTCCAGGAAAGGAATTTCAAAGAGGTAGTAGCTAATGGTTCAAAAGGCGGCTTCATGAGCTGGCCAAGAACCAGATTTAAATCCCATGCCACTGGTGGTGGCTTAATGGGAGGCTTAGTTAGAAGAAGGCCTCTCATAAATCTCGCTATGATAGGATGAGAGGAAATAGGTTGCCCATTTAAAGGCCTGAGAGAAGCTGCAATAGCACTCAAATGAACTCTCACTGAATTGGTCTTAAGCCCTGCATTAGACAAATGAAGGAGATATTCCAATAATGATTCCAGAGGTATTGCAAGAGGGCTAAGACCCTTCTGCGAACAACATATGGTTGACCTTTTCCACTTGAAAGCATAAGAGCGTCTTGTGGATGGTTTCCTGGAAGCATAAAGGATATCCTTTACTTGCTGAGAAAGGTTAAGACCATGAAGTTCTAGGCTTTCAGCAACCAGGCCCTGAGATGTAGAGACTGGGGATTGGGATGCCACAGCATCCCGTCTTCCTGGGATAGGAGATCTGGAGCAGATCCCAACTCCAGAGATGGAGCTTGAGAGAGATATAAGAGCAGAGGGTACCACACTTGTCGTGGCCAATGTGGGGCTATGAGAATCATATGGCCTCTCTCTCTCTGAAGCTTGAATAAAGTTCTGGGAATTAGGGGAATGGGTGGGAAGGCATACAGAAAGTCCCGACCCCAATGGAGGAGGAAGGCATCTCTGGCCTGACAACCCTGAGCCGGAATTCTGGAACAGAACCGGGGAAGTTTGGCATTCAGCGGACTTGCAAAGAGGTCTATGTCCGGGGTTCCCCTAAATTGGAAAATTTTGACCACCTGGTCTGCATGGAGAGACCATTCTTGTTGAAGCAGAACTCGACTGAGTCTGTCTGCCCAAGAGTTTTGAATGCCTGGAAGATACACTGCAATGAGATGAATCTGATGCTCTCTGGCGAGGGCCCAAAGTCGCAAAGCTTCGTTGCAGAGCGACAGAGAGCCTGTTCTGCCCTGCTTGTTCACATAGAACATGGCTACCTGGTTGTCCGTTTGAATTAGAACAGTTTTGTAGCTGAGCTGGGTGCGAAACACTCGAAGAGCAAGAAAGATTGCTCTGAGCTCTAGGAGACTGATGTGTAGATCGGTCTCCTGTGGAGTCCAGGAACCCTGGGTAGAGAGGCCTTGCAAATGGGCTCCCCAACCCACCTGTGAGGCATCTGTTGTTAGAGCTACTTGGGGTGGGGGTTGCTGAAAAGGGGACCCCCCACCAACAGATTCTGGGGTGACTGCCACCATTGGAGAGACAAAATAAGACGATCTGAGGTTGCTATTTTGTCTGACAGGCAACCTGACGCCTGAGTCCACTGAATGGATAGAGTCTACTGGGCTGCCCTCATATGGAGGCGGGCATAAGGGACCACATGCACGGTGGATGCCATGTGGCCTAGCAATTGTAACATTTTCCAAGCAGTGGGGTAAGACTTTAGCATTGCTTGGGAAGCTAACTGCACAATGCGAAGGCAGCGGGACTGTGGAAGATAGGCCCTTGACTGTCTGGTATCCAGCAGGGCTCCTATGAACTCTAGAGACTGAGTGGGAGCTAGGTTGGATTTTGGGAAGTTTATGACAAGTCCCAAATACTGAAGGATACGCATTGTGTGAGACAGAGAAAACCTGGTCTCTGGCTCTGATGGGGCTTGAATGAGCCAATCGTCCAAGTAAGGGAAGACGAATATTTTTAGGGTGCGGAGAAATGCTGCCACCACAGCCATGCATTTTGCGAACACCCTTGGTGCCGAGGCCAGGCCAAAAGGAAGAACTCTGTATTGGTAGTGCTTCCCTTGAAATAGAAAGCGAAGAAACCTTCTGTGAGTTGGATGGATGAGAACATGAGTGTATGCATCCTTGAGATCTAGAGAACAAAGCAAGTCCTGACTCTGAAGGTATGGCAGTAGAGTTCCCAGAGAAATCATTTTGAATTTCTCTTTGAAGAGGAATTTGTTCAATTCTCTGAGGTCCAAAATGGGTCTGTGCCCTCCTGTTTTCTTTGGAATAAGGAAAAAGGGGGAATAGAACCCTGCACCTTGTTGATGAATAGGTACTTCTTCTATTGCTCTTTGGGCAAGAAGCAGACTGACCTTGTGATCTAACTGGGAGTTGAGAGAGGTCTGAGAATTGAACTGTCTTACCATTGTAGGAGGGGGCATGCTGAGGAAGTGAAGCTTGTATCCCTCTCTTACAATGGACAGAGTCCAACTTTCTGCTGTTATCTGCCCCCATCTGGGGGCAAAATAATATAACCTTCCTGGGATGGTGGAAGGCTCTGGCCCGTTCAGGGCCAGGAAGACAAAGTTCTCTAGATGGGAGTCAAAGCCCCTGTGGAGGCTGAGTCTGCTGAGCCGGTGGAGGCTTAGCAGCCTTTGTTTTTCTTTGTTTAGGTTACTGCTGACTCTTTTGGGCAGACTGACCTGAACGATGCCCTTGCTGGGTATAGGAGGGGTAGAACTTCTTTCTAGCGAAGAATGTTTTTTTGTAGGACTTTTTCCTTGCAGGATCAGCTGTAGATTTTGATAATCTATCCAAGGTGAGATTATCAGCATCTAGCTCAATAGCTTTCTCTTGCCAATTTTTGCCAAAGAGATTCTCTCCTGTGCAAGGAATATTCCCCAATTTGTCCTGTACCCAAAGTTCCAAATCAGAAGCCTGGAGCCAGGCAATCCTATGTGCACCTATGGCAATAGCAGAAGTTCTGCTTATGCACTCAAAACAATCAAAAGCTGCACGATTTACGAATTTGGAAACATTCTGAGCATGTTTGATAAGTGCAAGATAATCTTCTCTCTTATCATCAGGAAGGAGAGGGCTCATAAGCTCTAGATCTCCTGTAACTTCCTTAAGGAACATTCCCATATATAAAATGTAGGAACTAATCCTGGCAGAAAGCATAGAGGCCTGGAAGGTTCGACGCCCAAAGGCATCAAGAGTTCTACATGCACGTCCTAGAGGATTAGATGCATGTCTTTTTGCACTCTTGATCCTTCTCATAGCTGATTCCACCATCATGGAATGGTGGGGCAGCTGAGTTTTTTTAAATCCAGGACAGGGAGGAACTCGATACATGGTATCAAGCCTACGAGAATGAGGAGAAGTGGTGAGAGGTGTTTCCCACATCCTTAGCATGAGATTATGCAAAATCTCATGAATAGGCAAAGTAGCTGCCTCTTTGGGAGCTTTAGGATACTGTAAAATCTCCAATTCCTTTGCCCTATGCTCTGTTTCAGGAGCCAATGTGATGGAAAGACCTCGAGACGGAACGCGGCTGGGAACTGCGCCGGAGGCATTTGGGGCCACTGTCTGGCCTCTGGGACGACTGCTGTGTGCACCGTTCCGCTCGGGCGCCTGTGACTACCCCGGACCATCTGACAGGCATTGGGGAGAGAGCCCGCAGCTGCAAGAGGACCCCCCCTGAGAGGTATAAGAACTGCCAGCTTGAACTTACATCTGAACGCGGCTGGGAACTGCGCCGGAGGCATTTGGGGCCACTGTCTGGCCTCTGGGACGACTGCTGTGTGCACCGTTCCGCTCGGGCGCCTGTGACTACCCCGGACCATCTGACAGGCATTGGGGAGAGAGCCCGCAGCTGCGAGAGGACCCCCCCTGAGAGGTATAAGAACTGCCAGCTTGAACTTACATCTGAACGTGGCTGGGAACTGTGCCGGAGGCATTTGGGGCCACTGTCTGGCCTCTGGGATGACTGCTGTGTGCACCGTTCCGCTCGGGCGCCTGTGACTATCCCGGACCATCTGACAGGCATTGGGGAGAGAGCCCGTAGCTGCGAGAGGACCCCCCTGAGGGGCTTTACATCGCTTCCTTATAATTGTCCTCTTCTCTCCGCGGAGCGTGTTTCGCGGAGCGTGGTTCGAAGGGGCGTGTTCAAAGGGGCAGGTTCTGCCCCTTTGACGCCCCTTCGACGTCACTGCGACGTCACAGAAACACTCTGTTGGCTACACGCTCCTGGTTAGCGGCGAAGTGGGCATTGACTATTTTCCCTTAGTATTGTGGTCTTATTTTTGCCTATATGGGGAAACGGAAGGCCAAGGGTGGGGGTGCCTCTGGAGGTGATCCCGCCGGGGGTGCGAAACCGACGGGTCCCCTAGATAAGCATTTCTCTCTACTGCCAGTTGCTCACTCGTCTCCTGAGGGTGTGTCTCTATGTTCAGGAGGACGTTCTCCTCCACCGTGTCCTCTGTGCTCTCTGCTTCTACTGGGGAGTCCCCTGATAAGGTAAGGAGTATTAATATTCCCTTTTCTTTACCTCAACCGGTTTTCTCTGTAGAGTCGGGTAGCGTTAATTCGCTCTCGTCAATTCCTTCTGACACTGAAATTACATTGAAAGATGTTTGGGGGGTTTTGACCTCCATTGATAGTAAGATTTCTGGAACATTAAATTCCCTGTCTAAATTTTCTCAAGAGACGGTTGTCTCTTTACAGCAGTTAGATGGTAAGATAAGTTTACTTGATGATAGTGTTTCTAGAATGGAAGGTCAGATTGGGCCTATACACGCTGCCCAGGCAGCGAGTATTAAAGACTCACTGGCTCTCCATAATAAAATTGAGGCGATGGAAAATATGGCACGTTCTTGCAATTTACGTTTCCTAAATTTCCCCTTTTCTAGACTTCTCGCTCCAAAACGTTTGTTAAATAAATATTTCAAGGAGGTTCTTTTACTCAGACTCTATAGCAGTTTTTCAGCTTTATTATATTTCTTCTAGCTCTAAGAAGGTAAATCCGGTTGAGGGAGAGTTTGATTTAATTGAGCCTACTATTTCTAATCTCACTGCCTTCTTGGAGGACTCCCAGGACAAAATTGATACTCGTTCTACTTTGATAGTGACTTTTTTGTCTAAGGATGTAAAGCAGTCTGTACTCTGTGCATTTTTTAGACATAAGGCCACTAAGTTTTGTGGTCATTTAGTTAATGTATTTCCAGATGTGTCACGAAGTACTCAGCTTAGGCGTAGGTTGTTCTTAGCTTTAAAACCCCAGGTATTGGCTTTAGGAGATGTTTCTTTCTTTCTCCGTTTCCCTTGTAAGTGTCTAATTACTTGGAAAGATATTTCCTATGTCTTTACCGATGTCACCCATTAGGAAAGTTTTTTGTCCGAGAAGCAGAAAGCACAGGTCGTGATACAGGGTGAAACACAGAGCGCCTTTGATTAGAGGTTGCCTCCTTATATGGATTTTGTGTCTTACTTTCTTGATAGTTATTTGCTAGTTGGTTAACTCTCAGCCAAGTTTCTTAACGTGGGCTATATCAGAGATGTTATGTCTTATTTGCTTTGAGCACCTGTTGTATTAATTCTGTTTTGGATTGGCTTGTTTGTAATGTGTAAATGCATTATTTTGAAAATTGATAAATAAAAAAAATAAAAAAAAGAAGGAAAGACCTCGAGACACATCCCGGATAAAATCCTGGAAGGATATATCCTCTGGAGGAGACATCCTACGTTTAGGAGAGGAAGAATCCTCAGGAAGAAGTACTCTGGTATCAACAGAGTTGTCAGAGTCTTCAGACTCGGAGGATTCAAAGTATCTCCTGTCCAGGTAATCGTGCAGCGCACGATACCGGTGCCAATCGAAATCGGTATCGACAGGGTCCGGTACCGACTTGTCAGTACTGGAGGGCACAGCATGTGTCGGTACTGGTAGTCCACCTGCCTACGTTGATGCAATTGGCCCCGGTACCGATGTAGGTGCCGGTACCGATACAATTGTCTGAAGCGGTTTCGGGGGCATCGATGCCGAGAGAAGAGCCGCCAGACTGCGTTCAATAGCCAAGAATCTCTGGTCTATTGACGCCGTCGATGCCTGGGTATCGGTACGGGACAAAGCGGCCGGTACCCCAGAGCATGGCATCAGTAGTTCTGCCGAGGTTGGGGCCTCGAGAACATCCTGGAGCCCCGATGATGCTTTAGAAGTCGAAGCCTCCCGCTGGGGCAATTTTGCCGGTGTGAGTCCCTCAAGGGCAACGCCAGAGGAATCTCAATACTTAGAAGGAGATCTACCCTTTGAGGACCGGCTAGACTTATGTTTAGTTACCTGAGATCCATGGGAGGAAGACGAAGCCCTGGAAGATGCTGATGCCACAGATGCTGCATCGGAGGGAAAAAGGGTGCTAAGTTTAGCAGCTCGGTTTTGCTGACCCCTCTTCGACATCATCCCACAGGCAACACACTCGGAGATAGAGTGGTCAGGACCTAAACATTTGAGGCACCACTCATGGGTGTCGGTGATGAAGATGGTACTGCCACACTTGGAACACTTTTTAAAACCCGAAGCGGGTTTTTCCATTGTAGAGGAAAGTAGGGCCTAGTGCCCAAAATGGCACGTGGCACTAGAGGAGAAAAAAGCCGGAAGACTCCAGGAAAAGATTTTTTTTTTTTTTTAAGGAAAAGAAAGAAAGAACCAGCGGTACCAGTGTAGCATCCAAGGAAAGCAGATGCGACCACAAAAAAGAAAAATAAATGGGATATTTTCTGCGGTGACAGGAAGTGCGATCTGCCGGCACCACGGAAAACGAAGAACTGGAGAGAGACAGTAGGGAAAGGTGGGAAGGCAGCACGCAGGTGCTGTGGGATGCTCCCAAAAGCTTTCTAATTGGATGCTGGGGAGCATTCCCGCGCGGGATCCGTCGGTACCGACAATACCCATATGTGAAAGCACAGTTACTTACCTGTAACAGGTGATCTCTGGGAACAGCAGGAATTAGTCCTCACATATGGGTACGTCGGTACCGACGGAGCCTGAGCGGGAAAGCTCCCCAGCTTCCCAGAAGGAAAGCTTTTGGGGCCTCCCACTGCGCATGCGCGCTGCCTTCCCGCCTTCCTGACCAACTCTCCTCAGTTCGAGTTTATAGCTGAGACAATAGAGAGAGGAAAGGAAGAGAGAGAGAGATACAACTCCTAGGGGAGGTGGGCGGGTTGTGAGGACTAATTCCTACTGTTCCCAGAGATCACCTGTTACAGTTAAGTAACTGTGCTATCTCCAGGAACAAGCAGGAATAAGTCCTCACATATGGGGACTCCCTAGCTAAGATGCCCGGGAGATCCCCTGAAGGGTATGAGACCCTGAAAGGTTCTTCATCTTCCTATGGATCTCAGGCATCCATTCAGGGAAGGTGGGCTGGAGTTGTTCAAGAATGGAACAGGTGTCTGAGGACAGCCTGACCAAACAAGGCATCCCGGTGGGAGTCCTTGTCCAAACAGTAATGGGCTGTAAAGGTATGAACCGAGGCCCAGGTGGCTGCTCGACACATCTGGTCAATGGACACAGAGTTTAGATGAGCCATAGAGGTGGCCATGGCCCTCACGTTGTGAGCGGTGACATGGCCCTCCAGAGAAAGGTTCCTACTCTGGTAAGCAAAAGAGATACACTGAGCAATCCAATTGGAGAGTGTTCTTTTGGAGACTGGAAGTCCTAAATGAGAAGGATCAAAAGCAACAAAAAGCTGAGAAGACTTTCGATGTTGCTGTGTCCTGTGGAGGTAAAAGGCCAGAGCTCTTTTACAGTCTAGAAAGTGTCATCCCCTTCTGGAGCACTGGAAGGCATATTTAGAGCTTTAAGGGTTTCCGCAATGAGTGCTGGAAATTCTTTCCGCCTAAACACTCAAACCACTCTAGCTTTCTCATCCATTTCTGTGAGCTCCCCTTCCTCTAATTCATCTTCTATATCTGCATCCAGATCGCCCTCCTCAGCATCCAAATCCTCCAGCCTCTCTACACCCTCTCTCGAGTCCATCAGCTTCTTAGAGGTGACACTTCCAGCTGCTAGACTGACCGGAGTTCCGGGCCGCTTAGCTCCTTGCTCCATCTCCAAGACCCCGGCTACCGGACCACTCTGCCACAGACAAAAAGCCTGATGAAGCAGAAGAAAGAAATCAGGGGGAAACCAAAATACCCCCCCTGACCTAATCCATACTGAGACCCCGCAGTTGTCGCTGATGAAGGTCCTGTCACCGGTTCCTGAGCCGCTAAGGAAGGGGCCATAGGCTCCGGAGGAACTTGAGAGATTTCCTTTTGCACCTCCAATCCTTCCTCTAGAGTATGAAGGTTCCTCTCTGCATTGGATGCATGAGGAGCTGGAAAAAAGACAGGTAAATATACCTCTTGATTAAGATGAAAAGGTGAGACCACTTTAGGCATAAAGTGAGGATTTGTCCCAAGGACTACCTTATCATGATGGAACCTTGTATAAGGTGGATTAGCCACTAAGGCCTGCAGTGCACTGATGCGGCGAGCTGAAGTGACTGCAATGAGGAAAACCACCTTCCAGGAAAGAAATTTCAAGGAGGTAGTGGCTAAGGGTTCAAAAGGTGGCTTCATAAGCTGACCAAGAACCAAGTTTAAGTCCCATGCCACCGGAGGAGGTCGAATGGGAGGTTTAGTTAAAGTTAAGCCTCTCATGAATCTTGCAATAAGAGGATGAGAGGAAACAGGTTGTCCATTGATGGGCTTAAGTGATGCCGCAATAGCACTCAAATGGACTCTTACTGAATTTGTTTTGAGTCCTGCATTGGAGAGATGCAGGAGATATTCCAAAAGAGAATTCAATGGGAGTGCCAGAGGGATAAGACCCTTTTGAGCACACCAAATGGAAAATCTTTTCCATTTAAAAGCGTAAGAATGCCTAGTGGAAGGTTTCCTAGAGGCATGTAGGATATCCTTCACTTGCTGCGAAAGAAAGTGTTGAAGGTCTAGGCCTTCAGTAACCAAGCTCTGAGGTGAAGGGACTTGGGGTTTGGGTGCCACAAAGTCCCCTCCTCTTTGAGACAGAAGGTCTGGAGCCGCTCCCAAGTCCAGGGAGCGGGCTTGGGAGAGATGCAGAAGTAGAGGGTACCACACTTGGCATGGCCAGCGTGGAGCTATGAGGATCATGGATCCTTGATCCCTTTGAAGTTTGAACAGAGTCTTGGGAATCAAAGGAATGGGTGGAAAGGCATACAGGAAACCCTGACCCCAATGCAGGAAGAAGGCATCCTTGGTCTGAACTCCCTGACACGGAATTCTGGAACAGAACCGGGGAGGTTTGGCATTCCACGGACTTGCAAAGAGGTCTATGTCCGGGGTTCCCCATTTCTGGAAGATTCTGAGTACCTGATCCATGTGCAGGGACCATTCGTGTGGAAGCAGAACTCGACTGAGTCTGTCTGCCCAAGAGTTTTGGATTCCTGGAAGATATACTGCCAGGAGATGGATTTGATGCTCTCTGGTGAAGGCTCATAATCTTAGAGCTTCGTTGCAAAGCGACAGAGAGCCAGTCCCTCCTTGTTTGTTTATGTAAAACATGGCTACTTGATTGTCCGTGTGAATAAGGACTGTCATGTTGCTGAGGAGGGTATGAAAAACTTTGAGAGCTAGAAAAATTGCTCGAAGTTCCAAGTGGTTGATATGAAGGGTGGTCTCCTGTGGAGACCAAGTGCCCTGAGTGGAGAGATCTTGGAGATGAGCCCCCCAACCTGTTTGGGAGGCATCTGTTGTGAGGGTTGCTTGGGGCAACAATGGTTGAAAGGGGGCCCCCAACAACAGATTTTGAGTGGATATCCACCATTGGAGAGACCAAAAGAGACGATTGGAGTTTGCTATTTGGTCTGAGAGAGCTCCTGATGCTTGAGTCCACTGGGTGGATAAAGTCCATTGAGCTGCTCTCATATGTAGGCGAACATAAGGCACCACATGCACTGTGGAGGCCATGTGGCCTAATAGTTGTAGCATCTCTCTGGCAGTCAAGTGGCTTCTGAACTGAGTCTGAGAGGCTAAGTGCACTAGACGTTGGCAACGGGCCTGAGGAAGGTAGGCCCTTGCAGTGGTGGTATCCAACCAGGCCCCTATGAATTCTAGGGATTGAGTAGGGGTGAGTTGGGACTTTGGCAGATTGATCACAAGTCCCAGATACTGTAGAATTCGCCTGGTGCGATCCAGGGAAGTCTGAGCCTCGGACTGAGACGGAGCTCGGATGAGCCAGTCGTCCAGGTATGGGAAGACAAAAATTCCCAGGGCGCGTAGGAATGCAGCTACTATTGCCATGCATTTGGTAAATACCCTTGGAGCAGAGGCTAGACCGAAGGGAAGTACTCTGTATTGGAAATGTTTTCCCTGGAACAGAAACCGTAGGAATTTTCTGTGGGATGGATGGATGAGTATATGTGTGTACGCATCCTTGAGATCTAGAGAACAAAGCCAGTCCTGACTCTGTAGGTATGGAAGGAGAGTGCCTAGAGAAAGCATCTTGAATTTCTCCCTGTATAGAAATTTGTTCAATTCTCTGAGATCCAGAATGGGTCTGTACCCCCCTGTTTTCTTGGGAATGAGAAAATAAGGGGAGTAAAAACCTGACCCTTGTTGAGGAAGAGGAACCTCTTCTATTGCCTTTTGGGCGAGAAGAGTGGTCACCTCCTGACCCAACAGGTCTAGGAGAGATGGGGGAGAATTGAAACTTCTCACCGTGGTATGGGGAGGAAGGTTGGAGAAATGTAGTTTGTAGCCCTCTCTGATGATAGAGAGGGTCCATTGCTCTGATGTGATTTGCTCCCATCTGGGAGCAAAATGAGTTAACCTTCCTGGAATGGTGAGAGGTTCTGGATGTTTTAGAGCCAGAAAGGTTAAGTTCTCTAGTTTTAAGTCAAAAACCCTGAGGGGGTTGGGACTGTTGGGCTGTAGCAGCCCCTGCAGGTTTTGCCCTGGCCTGTTTAGGCTGCTGACGCTTAGGAGCAAAGTGAGCTGCAGAAGATTGTTGGCAAGTATTTGTGGCAAATCTGGCCTTCTTGTAGAAAGGCTTTTTGAAAGATTTCTTCTTGACGGGGGTAGAGGTAGACTTAGAAAGTCTATCTAAAGCAGCATTTTCTGCATCCATTTGAGTGGCTTTGATTTGCCACTCCTTACCAAACAGATTCTCACCTGTACAGGGCAAATTTCCCAACCCATCCTGGACCCAGGGTTCAAGGTTGGAGGCCTGGAGCCAAGCAATTCTGCGAGCCGCTATGGCAATACCTGAGGCTCTACTAGCACCCTCAAAGGAGTCAAAGGCTGCTCTGTTGGAGAACTTTGAAATATCTTGGGTATGCTTCAGCAGAAGAAGGAACTCCTCCTTTCTATCCTCTGGGATAAAGGGGAGAAAATGGCGTATTTTTAATGCAATTTCCTTCAGAAACATGCCCATATAGAGGCTGTATGAGTTGATTCTGGCAATAAGCATACTTGCTTGGAAGATTTTTCTTCCAAAAGCATCCAGAGTCCTACATTCTCTTCCTGGGGGAGTAGAAGAGTGTCTTTTAGTACTCTTGATCCTTTTCATAGCTGACTGCACTACGATGGAGTGGTGCGGGAGCTGAGTTTTTTGAAACCCAGGAGAAGGGGGGACACGATACATGGTGTCCAGACGACGAGAATGTGGAGATAGGGTGAGAGGAGTCTCCCATAAGTCCATCATGTGATCTTGAAGAATTTCATGGATGGGCAAGGTGATAGACATTTTAGGATACTCTAACGTTCCCAAAGAGGCAAACATTTTTGCTCTAGGTTCTTTTTCAGAAGATACAGAAATAGAAAGACCTTTAGGTACTTCAATGATGAAGTCTTGAAAGGATAAATCCTCTGGAGGAGACATTCTCCTCTTTGGAGAAGAGGGCTCCTCAGGTAGAGTAAGGGATACTTCAGCAGAGTCATCTGATGAATCAGAATCATCAGAGGACTCAAAGTATCGTCTGTTTGCTTCCAGGGATCGATAAGCGTATCGACCGGTATCGACATCGGGGGTACCCGGAACCGGATCGGTATCGGGAAAAACCCCGGAACCGGGAACCGGAATCGGTATCCTGGTCGATGTGGAAGGCATGGGTACCGGTATCGGTTGTGGTACCGGAACCGGAGTCGGTACCGCAAGGTGCGGTACCGAGGGCGTCGCAGCCTTAATAAAAGCCAAAATGGCCTGCTGCATGGATTGAACTGTATGATCCATGGACGCCACAACTGTCTGGATGTCGGTACCGAATGATTGAGCCGGTACCCCAGAACAGTCTAACAGGTGATCGGTCGAGGCCGTGCCATCGATGTCAACCTGTAACCCCATAGGAGGAGCTTTGGAAGCCGGAGCTTCCCGCCGGGGTTGTTTGGCTGGGGCAGGGTCCTCAGGGTCAAGCCCAGGGGTATCTCGATACTTAGAGGGAGATTTGCCCTTTGAGGACCTGCCAGAGGAATGTTTGGTTACCTGAGATCCATCAGGAGAGGAAGACCTGGAAGATGTCGATGCTGGAGTATCTGTAGAAAACAGCATGTGAAACTTGGCTGCCCGGTTCTGTAAGCCACGTTTAGACATCAAAGAACAGGATGGGCAATCCGGAATGGAATGGTCAGGCCCCAAACATTTAAGACACCATTCATGGGTGTCTGTGACTGAAATAGTACCGCTGCACTTGGTGCATTTTTTAAACCCAGAGGCTTGTTTCTCCATGAGGGAGAATTAGTGAAGGCCTAAAGGCCTCACAGAACTAACACACCAAGTGAGGGAAAAAAAAGAAGAATTTTTTATTTTTTTTTTTTAAATAAAGGAAAAAAGACCGGCGGTACCGGTCTGGAATCGGGGAAGGCAGACACGCGGCCAAAGAAATAAATTAAAATAACAACTTCTTCAGCGGTGACAGGAACATGACCTGCTGGCTCCGCGGAAAAAGAAGAACTGAGGAGAGTTGGGTCAGGAAGGTGGGAAGGCAGCGCGCATGCGCAGTGGGAGGCCCCAAAAGCTTTCCTTCTGGGAAGCTGGGGAGCTTTCCCGCTCAGGCTCCATCGGTACCGACGTACCCATGTGTGAGGACTTATTCCTGCTTGTTCCTGGAGATGAGTACATTCCTGCTTGTTCCTGGAGATCATGAGGAGGAATAGTCAAGAATTTGGCAGCTGAGATTTAATGCTAAAAAATGCATTTGAAAGATAGAAACATGACGGCAGAAAAAGACCACATGGCCTATCTAGTCTGCCCTTCCATATCAACCACTACAACAGTCCCTTTTTTCCCTTTAGAGATCCTGTGTTTGTCCCATGCTTTTTTTAATTCAAATACTGTCCTCATCTCTACCACCGCCACTGAAAGACTATTCCACGGATCCACCACTCTTTCCATAAAGAAATATTTCCACATATTACTCCTGAGTCTATCCCCTTTCAACCTCATCCTATGTCCCCCTCTTAGCAGAGCTTGCTTTCAATCAAAAAAGGCTCTCCTCCTGTGCACTTATGCCACCGAGGTATTTAAACATCTCAATCATCTCACCTCTATCCCGCATTTCCTCTAAAGTATACATATTAACATCCTTAAGTCTGTCCTCATATGCTTTATAACGAAGACCACTAACCATTTTAGTAGCCACCCTCTGTAGTGACTCCAACCAGTTTATATCCTTTCGAAAATGCGGTCTCCAGTATTGCACACAATACTCCAAATGAACTCGCACCAAAGACCTACACAGAGGCACTAACGCCTCCTTTCTTCTGCTGGCCATTCCTCTCCCTATGCACCGAAGCATCCTTCTAGCTTTCGCCGTTGCCTTTTCTATCTATTTAGTAACTTTAAGAATATCAGCCATAATCACTCCTAGGTCCCGCTCTTCTTTTGTGGACAGAAGTACTTCACCCCCTATACTATATCGCTCCCTTGGACTGCTGCAGCCCAAATGCATGACCTTGTATTTTTTAACATTAAATCTCAGCTGCCAAATTCCAGACCATTCTTCAAGCTTAGCTAGATCCCTCCTCATGTTATCTACACCTTCCTGGGTGTCTACTCTATTGCAGATTTTGGTACCATCAAGCAAACCTTACCCGACAGCCCTTCCGCAATATCACTAACAAAGATGTTAAAAAGAATTGGACCAAGGACAGATCTTTGAGACACACCACTCTACCACACACCACTCTCCTCTAACCTCCCTCTCCTCAGAGTGAGCTCCGTTTACCTGTACCCTCTGTGGCCTCCCACTCTACCAGTTTCTAACCCAAGCAGTAACTTTAGGGTGCACCCCTAGGGTGCTCAGTTTGTTTATAAGTCGCCTGTAAGGAATGGTGTCAAAGGCTTTACTAAATTCTAAATACACCACATCTAGGGCTCTCCCTCGGTCCAACTCCCTGGTCACCCAGTCAAAGAAATCAATCAAATTTGTCTGACAAGACCTGCCTCTGGTGAATCCATGCTGCCTCGGATCCAGTAATCCGCTGGACTCCAGAAACCTCACTATTTTCTCTTTCAGCAGCGCTTCCAATAATACTCACCACTGAAGTTCAACAAACCAGCCTGTAGTTTTCAACTACATCCTTTCTTCCGCTTTTCTGTAAAGGGGACCACATGTGCCTCTCTCCAGTCCTCTGGCACCACTCCCGACTTGAACGGGGCATTGAAAAGATCAGTCAGTGGAGCTGCTAGAACGTCCCTAAGTTCCCTCAGTATTCTCAGGTGTATCCCATCTGGTCCCATCGCTTTGTCTATTTTAAGTTTAGCTAGCTTCTCACGAACACAGTCTTCTGAAAATTGTTCAAGATGCCCCTCTCTTCTGTCCCTGTTTGTGGGTGTTTTCTGAGGTCCTGTTCCAGGTTCTTCATCTGTGAACACAGAGCAGAAATATTTGTTAAGCAATTGCGCTTTATCCTCATCAGCTTCTACATATTCCTTCCCTTCACCCTTGAGTCTGACAATACCACTTTTGCCCTTTCTCTTCTCACTAACATATCTGAAAAAACCATAGCAGTTTCCTTTTCCTTTTACCTTCATTTACCATTTTATCAAAAATGTTGATTGCCCTTAACATATCCCTTTTCAGTTTTGCCCAGTGTTTTTCTACATCCCCCAGCTGTTCCCATCCCACTAATGACTCCCTGAGGTATTGGCCCATCTTGGCAAAGGTTAAATTAGACTTACCTGCTAATTGTTGTTCCTTAAGGAACTCCAGTCTAGTCCCGGAACATCTGGGGTTGTGCTCCTCTTCCAGCAGCTTGGAGACTGAGAAACGTCATTCTCTTGATGACACTGGTATAGGGACACAGGCACCGCCTCCTCACTCCAGTAACCTATCGACAAAGTAGACTCACCAGAGCAACAATTAAGTAGTAAACACTTATTAACAACTGTAAAGCGTAAACTGCAACCATGAAAAATTTATGGTTTTTTGTTTTTCATTTTAGCATTTGATACCAAACTGCAGAGGTCCTCGCTCTCCCCACCGAAGGGAATGGACCTTCCTCTAATTCCCCACTGACACCCCCCCATAGGAACCAGAAACCCCACAGCTTATTTATTTTCTCTTACCTGTGGATTCCGTTTGCTTCAGGCTCCAGTACTAAAACACCACCGGGAGGGATCCGGGACTAGACTGGAGTTCCTTAAGGAACAACAATTAGCAGGTAAGTCTAATTTAACCTTCCTTAGCGTCCCTCCAGTCTAGTCCCAGAACATCTGGGGATGTAACAGAGCAGTGAAATAACTCAACAGGCGGGACCTGCCAGACCAGCCTGAAGCACCACCGATCCAAAACAGGTATCCGCACTCGCCTGAACATCCAGGCGGCAATGTTTGACAAAGGAATTTAAAGACCACCAAGTCACCGCCTTACAAATCTCCGCTGCTGGTACAAATTTGTACTCAGTCCAAGACGCCGCTTGCGCTCTAGTGGAATGAGCTCTCAAGCCTTCCGGTACCAGCTTGCCCTTTAACAGATAAGCTGACCCTATTGTCCCTTTAATCCACCTGGCAATAGACACTTTAGAAGCCACTTCTCCTTTCCTAGGACCTCCGAACAGCACAAATAACCTGTCCGACTTTCGGGACTCCGCCGTCCGCCGAATATACTTCAAGGCCCGACGAACATCCAAAAGATGCAATTGATCCGCCGACGAGTTCCCCGAAGCCCTTCGGAACACCGGAAATGAAACTACTTGATTCATGTGAAAAGGAGAAACTACCTTCGGCAAAAAGGACGGCACCGGTCTTAAAACCACCTTAGATTCGTAAAAGGATAGAAAGGGCTCCTTATAAGATAAAGCCTGTAACTCTGAAATTCTCCTTGCCGACGCAATCGCCACTAGGAAAACCACTTTCAGCGTAAGATCTTTCAAGGATGATGTACCCAGAGGTTCAAACGGCCGTCGCCCCAACGCTCCCAACACCAACTGCAGATCCCATTGAGGAACGACCTGTTGACACGGAGGTCTCAACAGCAACACCGCCCTTAAGAATCTCTTAATATCTGGATGCGTGCCCAGCGCTTGCCCCTTGATCTTCCCCCTATAACAGGAGAGCGCTGCTAGCTGCACTCTTAAGGACGCGGATGCCAAACCTTTTTGAAAACCTTCTTGCAAGAATGCCAAAACTTGCAGCACCAATGCTCGCAAGGCCTCGCAATGTCTGTCCATACACCAGGCCTCGAAAATGCGCCAAACACGAACATACGCCAACGAAGTTGACCTCCTTCTAGCCCCTAACAAGGTAGAAATCACCGCTGCCGAGTATCCTTTAGCCCTTAACCTTGCCCTCTCAAGAGCCAAGCCGTAAGCGAGAACCGATCCACTTGGGGCATCAACAACGGACCCTGCGACAACAGATCCTTCCTGCCTGGTAGATGCCACGGCCTGTCCACTACCAGCCTCTTCAGATCCGCATACCAAGGCCTCCTTGTCCAATCCGGAGCGATCAAAATCAACAATCCTATGTGACGCTCGATGCGCTGTACTACGCGGCCAATTAACACCCACGGAGGAAACACATACAAAAGAAGCTCTACTGGCCAATGCTGTATGAGCGCATCCAGACCCTCCGACATTCTCTCCTTCCTTCTGCTGAAGAATCAACTGACCTTCGCCAAAAGAAAGGTCGCCATGAGATCCATTACCGGTGACCACCAGCACCGCACCACCATCTCGTAGAACTCCGGATGGAGCGACCACTCTCTTGGATCTACCTTTACTCGACTCAAAAAAATCAGCCTCCACATTGTCCACCGCTGCCACATGCGCTGCCGATAGAGCCTGAAGGTTTTGCTTGACCCATGCGAACAACTGTTCTGCCTCAGCCTCTAAGGGAGCACTGCTGGTGCCCCCCTGCCTGTTGATGTAGGCCACTGCGGTCGCGTTGTTGGAAAACACTCTGATCTCTCTTCCCTGCAGATACGGCTGAAGCTTCAGCAATGCCCGTAGTACTGCTCGCAACTTCAACCTGTTGATCGACCACACCTTTTCCTGATCGGTCGACTCTCCTTGCGCAAACCTTCCTTGAAAGTGCGTCCCCCAGCCTACCAGACTTGCATCCGTAGTCAGGGGAAGCCATTCCGGTGCCTCCAAGGACATGCCCTTGTTCAGAGACTCCGGAAGCAACGACCACTGCAACGCCTTGTGCGTCGCTGCTGGACAGGATAGCCTCCGGGACAGCAGATCGTCCTGATGAGACCACCTCCGAAGTAATGCTCTTTGCAACGGCCTCATATGGGCTCTTGCCCAGGGTACCAAATCGAGCATCGCCGCCATCATCCCTAGGACCTGCAAGTAATGCCATGCTGTTGGATGTGACCTGCGCAGAAACTGCCAAATCAACTTTCTCAATCAGAGTGCTCGATGCTGCGGAAGAAACACATTGCCCTCCACTGTATCGAAACGCGCCCCTAGGTATTCCAGATTCTGAGCTGGCCTCAAACTGCTTTTGGCCATATTGACCACCCAACCTAAACTCTGTAAACGGTTGAGCACCCTTGCCATAGCCTCTTCGCTCTCTGCTCTTGACTTCACTCGAATTGGCAGTCGTCCAGATATGGGTGAACGAGAACACCTTCCTTCCTCAGCGCCGCTGCTACCACTACCATAACCTTGGTAAATGTCCAAGGCGCCGTGGCCAGCCCAAACGGTAACGCCCGAAATTGAAAATGACCCATCGGAACCGCAAACCGGAGAAACCTTTGGTGCTCTTGCCGAATCAGAATGTGCAAGTATGCTTCGGAGAGATCCAGGAACGTGAGAAACTCGCCTTTTCTGACTGCTACAATGACTGACCTTAGCGTCTCCATATGAAAATGAGATACTCGGCGGCACCGATTCACCCTTTTTAGATCCAGAATCGGTCGATAAGTTCCCTCTTTCTTCGGAACTACGAAAGAAATGGAGTATCGACTGATACCGCATTGGTCTGGAGGAACCGGCACCACCGCCTTGAGAGCTAACAGTCTCTCTAATGTCACCTTGATCGCTCAACATTTCTGAAGCACTCCGGCAGGGGACTGAATGAACGCATCAGTCACCAGCCTCTGAAACTCTAAAGCATATCCTTCGCGAATCACCTCCAGTACCCAGCGATCTGAGGTTATTTGGACCCAGGCAGGGTAAAAATTCTGTAACCGACCTCCTACAAGCACCTCCACCTAGGCCCCCCTGACTTCATTGCGGCTTTCTGAGACTCGAAGAGGAGGCAGCAAAACCTCTGCCCGCTCCCCCAAATCCCTGGTTCCTATAGGGGAAAACACCCTCTTTGGCCCTGACTAAACCTTGTGGAACGAAAACGACGAAAGACCCTCTGAGGCATCCTAGCCACCGACGGCAATCTACCCTGCTTTTGCTTGTCCTCCGGAAGCCTACCGCCTTTGGACTCCCCCAGATCTTTCACTATCTTGTCCAACTCTTCTCCAAAAAGAAGCGTCTCCTTAAATGGAAGCTTACTTAACCTCGCTTTGGAGGACGCATCTGCTGCCCAATTATGCAGCCAAAGATATCTCTGTGCTTCTATCACGGAAGCCATACTGTTTGATAGCCCCCGAATAAGGTCATAATGAATATCCGCTAGATATGCAGTACCCGACTCTAGACGCACTGCCTCATCTGCCGCCTCAAGTGACTGTTCACCTTGGACACACTGCGCCCAACGCAGACAGGCTCTTGCTACCCACGCCCCACAGATGGACGCTTGGATGAAAAGAGCATTAACCTCAAAAACTTGCTTTAACAAAGCCTCCAGCTTCCTGTCCTGAGAATCCTTGAGGGCCATACTACCTCCAGCGGAATGGTCATCTTTTTGGTTACCGCAGCTACTGCGGCATCCACTGTCGGTGATCTAAACAGTTCCTTATCTTCATCCACCAGCGGATAAAGCATAGTTACTTACCTGTAACAGGTGATCTCTGGGAACAGCAGGAATAAGTCTTCACATATGGGTACGTCGGTACCGACAGAGCCTGCGCGGGAACGCTCCCCAGCGTCCAATCAGAAAGCTTTTGGGAGCATCCCTCAGTGCCTGCGTGCTGCCTTCCCGCCTTTCCAACTGTCTCTCCTCAGTTGAGTTTTATAGCTGAGACAAAGAGAGAGAGAGAGGAAAGGAAAGATAGATAGATAGAGAGATACAACTCCTAGGGGAGGTGGGTGGGTTGTGAAGACTTATTCCTGCTGTTCCCAGAGATCACCTGTTACAGGTAAGTAACTGTGCTATCTCCAGGAACAAGCAGGAATGAGTCTTCACATATGGGGACTCCCAAGCTAAGATGCCTGGAGCCCTAGCATGTTGGAGATTGAAACATGCTACACCTCATATGGCCAGGCATCTTGAGGATGGAGGGTAGGAGTTGAAAAAGAGAGGAGCTGTAGAAAACAGCTAACCTAAGATAGGACTACAGGCAAGGAGTCCTTGTATGTATGATAATTATCATGAAATATATTGAAATGAGCAATCACAATATGGACCTCACCTACTGGACTGCAGGAAGTAGAGAGGCTGATGGAGTCTACTGGGGATCCAGTAGAGGAATCTTCAAGGTGACCTCACTGAAGTGAAGGTGAAGGTCAAAATCTGGAAGTGACAGATGACCCCAGGATTCAACTGGGGTAGTACAAAAACGGTAGGTCTTTAGTGGGAAGCTTTATGGAAAAAGCTGAAAACTCTTTTGGCTACAGAGTTACTCACAGTTAGGAGCAAAAGAGGAAGACTGACCGATTTGGACAAACTGGCCTAGTCCTTGAGGGAAGAAGGGGTATGGGGAAAAAAACCCCGTATTCCCAAAGGAAGGACAGATGTCTGAGGAGTTGAAACCTCAGATCTACTGAAGATCCACCATGTCTTTCCTAACTGGTGAGAGGTAGTAAGATATTGGAGCATGGAGCTTCAGGGATACCTAAACCTAGGGTTATGGTAGGAGCTGTCAGTACCACAGCAGTGGTTGTGTGCATAATACCCCAAACATACTGTGGAACAGTATGAACATGTGCAAAGCCCACTGTCTGGAACATATAGGAAGGTAAAACCTTTATGAGCATAGACAGTTAGAGAGATAAGTATGTAAATACATATCTACCTATAACGAAGCATCTCGACAGATATACACACACACACACACATATATATATATATATATATATATATATATATGTGTATATATATATGGGTATATATATATATATATATGTCTATATATATATATATATATATGTCTATAGTGAGATCTAGAGGGGCATAACATATGCACACGCAGCTGACATATGTATCTATAGAGATGTATATAGATATATATACATATATGAATATAGAGGTCTAAAGATAAATGTCTGCAATTAAGCAGACAGAGATATGCCTATAAGAACATTCACATGGGAGATGTGAAGAGGAAAGATTCATTCAATAACAAGAAGGTGGAACCTACTTGAGAAGATATATAGAGAATCTATTCCCCCTGGTTATGATGGTGTAGGAATGCTATCCAGTGAAAAACCAGGATGGTTGCGTGAAAAAACAGAGGATAATATCAGTCTGTAAACAGCAAGTCCTGAGTCCTGTAGAACTCTAGCATGGTAAATGGACAGAAAACGCATAGGATGAGATACCAGGTTGACCCACTTGAGGGACAAAAAGGGGTATCATGCGTTTTTTAGTTAAATATGTGCTGTCCATGAAGGATTAGGATACTATGAGGACAAGCTGCAAGGAAAAAAGAGCATATTCCCTGTAGGAATTGGACAACTCTTTAGACTTTCACGTAGAGAAGGCTTATGTCCTTTATTTTAAAAGGAGATAGTAGGGTGTGAAGAACCCTCACAGTCATGGGGAATGACTGAGGAAGCCTTTTTCAACCATATAGGATAGTCATTAGAGAAAAAAAACCCATGCTCTCTAGCAAGGGCCCATAGTGGAAAGCTTCTCTGTAGGATTGCAGAGAGCATTATGCAGGAGAATTGGGAAATAAAACTGGCTGTTGGAAAAAAACAGCTGCCACTTCAACTATGCTGCCAAATCCAAGGAATTGGAGATGGCAGAAAAGAAGATAGTGAAATAAGCCTGAAGTGATAAGGAGTATCCAAGACAGATGAAGCACTATCTTGGAAGCACTACTAAGGCTAGACAGAAAGTAGTGGAAGACAAGACTGGAACTTGTGGAAAAGTACCAGTAGTCCAATCACTGGAACTCCTGCATAGGCAGCTGCTGAATAGGACAGCAGAGAGAATCTTTCTGTGTAAACAGATAGAACAGACAGAACAAGAGGAGAAAATCCTGTCCCTGTCTGATGAGCTGCCCAGATAAAAGAAGGGAGTTTACTCAAGAAAAAAACTCCACACTGGAATGGAAAGAAAGACTAGAAAGGCTAAGAAAGCCTTCCAGTGGTATGGTACCACTCTTACAGGGGAAACCCTGGAGAAGAGGGTAGAGAAAACAGGAGCTGAAGGGTGACTTACTATATGGTAAGTCTGTAGAAGGAAAAAATTAATGTTGGTACAGAAAAACTATCATGGGATAGTTGGTAAACCTCTCTTCATGGCAGGAAGAGGAGGAAATCCCTGTGACCCATAGACATGAATATCCTGACAGCTCAGCATACCTAAGAGCAACTGGATGACCTGAGAACAGGAATCCATGTGTAGAGTTTTGAATGAAAAAACAGTGAAAAAACTTCTGCTGAGAAGAAGTGAACTGTAGGTTATAAAGAGATTAATCAGAACCCTATTGCTGGGTTTATTTAGCCTGGCTAGAGTTTGGATTCTTCAGACCAGGGCGAGGTTTCCCCTGCTTGGGAACATCTGTATGATGGGCAGGAGAAGAGTAAAACCTTCTTCTCTTAGGGAAAGAAGGTTTGGTAGGGCATTTCCTACCTACTCAGGAAGGAGGCGGCTTAGGATAGCCCTCAGAAACAGGGAAGTCAGTGGAGCACTGAGCAACCTGATGTAAAGACTCCTTATTGAAAAGATTTTCTCCAGTGCAAGGAGTATTACCCAGTCTTTGTTGTGCCCATTTGTTCAAGTGTGAAGCTTGGAGCCAGGCTCTACGTCGTGCTCCTATGGCTATAGCAGAGGTTCTGCTAACAGACTCAAAGGAGTCTAGGGAAGCACAAGTAAGAAACCAAGAGATACTTTGACTATGACTAAGTAGTAAGGAATAGTCTGCAGTCTTGGGCTCTGAAAGAAAAGGAGTCAAAAGATATAATTTGTGACCTCCTGAAGGGATAGACTCATATAAAAAATATATGAGAGAATCCTTGTTGACAGCATAGATGTTTGGAAGGTTTGACGTCCAAAGGCATCTAGTGTTCTAGACTCACGACCTGGTGGGTAAGAAGAGTGCTTCTTCTTACTTTTCACCTTCCTCATTGCTGATTCCACCACAATGGAATGATGGGGAAGTTGAGTCTTTTGAAACCCTGGAGAGGGGGGCACCTGATACAGAAGATCAGTTGCTCTAGAAGGTGAGGAAACCCTTAAAGGTGCTTCCCACATTCTTAGAAGAAGATCCTGCAAGGAATGATGTAAAAGGAAGCATTATATTTTCCTTTTCTCCAGAAGAAAGAGAGCCTTGTGTAGGATCATAGCCAGGGATAGGAATAGCAAGGGATGTTGCCATGTCCAGGAGAAAATTCTGAAAAGAAGGATCTCCAACGGGAACCATCCCTGGAGAGGCTAGACTTGAAGAACTAGCCTGGGCACCGGAGGATCTACTTGCCCGGTGCAGAAAAGGATTCCTAAGGGATGGATGCTGGTACTGGAGGTCATGACCTGAGACAGTCAGTACTGCATCGTCCATGCCAGGTATCGACTCCAAACTAGGTATAGAAAGGAGCGACCCTGGTGAAAGAAGCATGGAAGGAGCTGGCCCCGATGTTACTGCAGGTACCGGCACCGATACCGGTACCGGTAGCTGTGCCGGAATCGAAGGCAATACCGACATCGAAGCAGTCATCGGAGGCTGCTCAAGTGGTACCGAGGTAACCGAAGGCCTTTGGTGATTACCCTCGGTACCGAGCATCTGGATCCGGTAAGCGTCGGTTCCGAGACGCGTCGGTACCCAGTCTTCCAGACTAGAAATCGATTCCAGACTTGGCATCGAAGGAAGCGAGTCTATCGATGCATGTCTAGAAGGTACCGCCGGTGATGCCGATACTGGAAAGTCAATCTGGGATGTATCGACCGGTCCCGAAGGTACCGAGAACGCCAGATGATGATCCCTGGTGAAGAGTGGATCGCTCAACACCAGTGCCGATGCCGGGGTATCGGTACCGCTCAAAGCGGATGCCACCACCGAGCATGGCTCAGGTATGTTCTGTGAGGGGTGAGCCCCAGGAACAACCTGAAACCCCTGAAAGGCTTTGGAGACCGAAGAATCCTGCCAGGGTTTTGAAGCCAATGGACCCTTGAGGGCAAGGCCGGAGCCGTCATCATGCTGTGCATGAGACCTACCACTCAAGGATTGGCTAGTCTTAACAGACTGTTTGTGGGTTACCTGATCCTGTAGAGAAGAAGAAATGGTCGGTGCCCTAACACTGGAAGGGAACTCGGTATCGAGGGAAACTCGAAATGGAAAATCTCTTCTCATAATATTGTAGCCTAATGGCTCCGGAGGAAAATGGTCAGGACCCAAACAGGTTAGACAGCAGTTCTTGGAGTTTAAAAACAAAACTGTACTGCCACAGTTAAGGCACTTCTTAGGAAAAGAAGGTGGCAGCTCCATAATGGAGAGGCCTTTAAGGCCCAAAAGGTTTAAAGACAGAAACTGAGGGGAAAAAATTCCCTGAATTTAAGAAAAAGGAAAGAAAAAACACCGGCGGTACCGGTGGAGTCGGGGGGACAGCCGCGACCACAAGAAAACAAAGAATTAAAGAAAAAATTTTCTGCGGTGACAGGAGGACGTCCTGCCGGCTCTGCGGAAAAACGAAAACTGAGGAGAGACAGTTGGAAAGGCGGGAAGGCAGCACGCAGGCGCTGAGGGATGCTCCCAAAAGCTTTCTGATTGGAAGCTGGGGAGCGTTCCCGCGCAGGCTCCGTCGGTACCGACGTACCCATATGTGAAGACTCATTCCTGCTTGTTCCTGGAGATACCAAGAGATACTTTGAATATGACTAAGTAGTAAGGAATAGTTTGCAGTCTTGGGCTCTGAAAGAAAAGGAGTCAAAAGATATAATTTCTTTGTGACCTCCTGAAGAGATAGACTCATATAAAAAATATATGAGAGAATCTTTGCTGACAGCATGGATATCTGGAAGGTTTGACGTCCAAAGGCATCTAGTGTCCTAGACTCACGACCTGGTGGGTAAGAAGAGTGCTTCTTCTTACTTTTCACCTTCCTCATTGCTGATTCCACCACAATGGAATGATGGGGAAGTTGAGTCTTTTGAAACCCTGGAGACGGGGGCACCTGATAGAGAAGATCAGTTGCTCTAGAAGGTGAGGGTACCTTTAAAGGTGCTTCCCACATTCTTAGAAGAAGATCCTGCAAGGAATGATGTAAAGGAAGCATTATGTTTTCCTTTTCTTCAGTAGAAACAGAGCCTTGTGTAGGATCATGGCCAGGGAGAGGAATAGCAAGAGATCTTGCCATATCCAGGAGAAAATTCTGAAAAGAAGGATCTCCAAAGGGAACCGTCCCTGGACAGGCTAGACCTGAAGAACTAGCCTGGGCACCGGAGGATCTACTTGAGTATAAAGGAATATAAGATCCTGCACGGTGCAAAAAAGGATCCTTAAGGGATGGATGCTGGTACTGGAGGTCAGGACCTGTGACAGTCAGTACTGCATCGTCCGTGCCAGGTATCGACTCCAAACTTGGTATAGAAAGGAGCGACCCTGGTGAAAGAAGCTGGCCCCGATGTTACTGCGAATACCGATACCGATACCGGTAGCACTGTCGGAATCGAAGGCGACACCGACATCGGAGCAGTCATCGGTGGCTGCTCAATCGGTACCGAGGTAACCGAAGGCCTTTGGTAATCACCCTCGGTACCGAGCATCCGGTACCGGTAAGCATCGGTACCGAGACGTGTCGGTACACAGTCTTCCAGACTAGAGATCGATTCCAGACTCGGCATGAAAGGAAGCGAGTCTATCGATGCATGTCTAGAGGGTACCGATGTCGGTGGTAGTATCGGCGTTGATGCCGATACTGGAAAGTCAATCTGGAGCGTATCCACCGGTCCCGAAGGTACCGAGAAAGCCAGATGACGATCCCTGGTGAGGAGTGTATCGTCCAACACCTGTGCCGATGCCGGGGTATCGGTACCGCTCGAAGCGGATGCCACCACCGAGCATGGCTCAGGTATGTTCTGTGAGGGGTGAGTCCTAGGAACAACCTGAAACCCCTCATAGGCTTTGGAGGCCGAAGACTCCCGCCGGGGTTTTGAAGCCAATGGACCCTTGAGGGCAAGGCCGGAGCTGTCATCATGCTGTGCATGAGACCTACCACACAAGGGTTGGCTAGTCTTAACAGACTGTTTGTGGGTTACCTGATCTTGTGGAGAAGAAGAAATGGTCAGTGCCCTGACACTGGAAGGGAACCTGGTATCGAGGGAAACTCGAAATGGAAAATCTCTTCTCACAATACTGTAGCCTAATGGCTCTGGAGGAAAACGGTCAGGACCCAAACAGGTTAGATACGAGTACTTGGAGTCTAAAAATAAAACTGTACCGCCACAGCTTAGACATTTCTTAGGAAAAGAGGTTGGCGGCTCCATGATGGAGAGGCCTAGAAGGCCCAAAAAATTTAAGACAAAAAACTGAGGGAAAAAAAAAATTTCCTGGATTTAAGAAAAAGAAAAACACCGGCGGTACCGGTGGAGTCGGGGAGACAGCCGCGACCACAAGAAAACAAAAGAATTAAAGAAAAATTTTCTGCGGTGACCGGAGGACGTCCTGCCGGCTCCGCGGAAAAACGAAAACTGAGGAGAGACAGTTGGAAAGGCAGGAAGGCAGCACGCAGGCGCTGAGGGATGCGCCCAAAAGCTTTCTGATTGGACGCTGGGGAGTGTTCCCGCGCAGACTCTGTCGGTACCGACGTACCCATATGTGAAGACTCATTCCTGCTTGTTCCTGGAGATAGCCGAGACATAACTCTAGCGCCCTTTAGTGTAGCCTCCGGCATCTCCCATTCACCCTGAATCATTTCTCTCACCACTCTGTGCATGGGAAATGCTCTCTGTGTCCTACGAAAGGCCTACAACAAAGGATCTTCCAAGGTAGCATCCTCCGCCGGCTCGCTGGCCGGCATATTGAGCGCTTTAAGTGTCTCTGCAATAAGCGCGGGCAACTCCTCTCTCCGAAAAATTCGGACTACTCGAGCCTGGTTTTCCTGCTCAGTGATCTCCCCTTCTTCCAACTCCTCTTCCAGCTCTACATCCTGCTCACCATCCTCAGTGTGCAGGTCCTCCAAAAATACAGACTGATCCTGTTTTTCCATCCTAGGTTTCTTTGCCAATACCCCCACCGTCCCCACGGCTACGGGAGTCCCTGGCCTTTTTTCACCTAAACCCAAACTAAGGGAACCAGGAGAAGACAGTCCAAGCTTGCCCCCAAATGTCTGTTGCATAAAAGCCACAAACTCCACAGAAAAGATTGAAGACAAACCCCTAGATAAGGACGGCTGAGTAAGTGGAACATCTGGAGCACTCAAAGGCCCCGTTATGGGCTCCGGGAGATCTAAGGTGGAAGGAAAAGACTCCTGTAGACCTATCTCTTGGTCCTCCTTCCCTGTTTCCAACTCCTGCTCCACTGCTGCAGCACTGTGAATGCAGCTCTTACATACCCCTGTGTCAGAGACTGCAGACTTCTTCACCCCGCATAGCAAACACAAAGTCTTTGCAGGCATTTTAACTACCAGTCCAGCGGCCCCAGAGACTAAGTCACCACTGCCTAACTCCAACGGCCCTCTACAGGGACAGTACTAAATAGCCCCCTGACAAGCCGCCAAAAAATATCGCGCCTCTTTTTTTTTTTTTTTTTTTTTAAACAATAAAACCATGCAGGAGACTGACGGAGTCAAACTGTGAAGAAACCAATCGAAAACGAAGCTTTGCCGCCGAGATAGAGGCTCTTGTTCCCCCACTGCAGCTACCGTTGTTTCCCGCGCGAAAACATGCGGCTCGAGCTTAATGCCAGATCGCGGCCCCGAAACAAACACCACACGCTTTTGCTGACCCGGCACCTTACCTTTAGCTTTGAAGCAGCCTGCAAGTGATCCCTAGGGCTGCCACAACTTGAGAGACCGTGCTGATCGTCTGGCTGCCTCCCACAGGCCTACTGCCCTCCAGCGAAATCCAGAGCCACCGACACAGCCTGCCACAAGGCAGCTGTGGCCCCCCCTCTGGAGCGGCACCCGAGCGCTTACAGGCAACACTTCTGTGCTGCGCTCGGGATGCCTTAGATCTCGGTTGCCAAGCCCTTCAGAATAACCAGTTTGCTAACCGGAGCCTGCTTCTCTTGTCTCTGGAACCAGTCCTGACAGGTCAGAGAGACGGAGGGAGGAGGGAGAAGGGAAGGGATGGAGAGAGAGCTCTCTAGCAGCCAAAAACTCTTAAAGGTACAGAAATCTTTTTCCCTAAAAGTCAATTAGAAGTAGCAATAACCCCTTTTTCCTCAAAACCAAAACAAACCCAAGATTAATAAAATCTAACTGTCCTTAATTGCTCCTCTAGTGAGCCTGGAGCTCCAGGCTTACAACCCTCCAGCTGCTTGGAGACTGAGATAACTGGACTGAGGAGGCGGTGCCTGTGTCCTTATACCAGTGTTATCAAGAGAATGACGTTTCTCAGTCTCCAAGCTGCTGGAAGAGAAGCACAACCCCAGATGTTCCGGGACTAGACTGGAGGGACGCTAAGGAAGCTAGTTTTCCTAAAGTCTAAGACCTTCGCTTTTGAATGGATTCTATCAGCCCTAGTCCTAATACTGAACCACACCATCTGGTGATCACTGGATGCAAAATGATCTCCCACTATAACATCAGAAGCACTTTCACCATTTGTAAGTTTATGTCTTTTGATTTAAGCGGTATAGCAAGTGTTTGAATAAAGATAAAGTCCAGTATGGCCCCTTCACGTGTGGGGTCTGTTACCAATTACCTGAATAGTTCTCCCTGTAGAGAATCCAGGATCTCCTTACTTCTAGAGGATACTGCAGCAGGAATGTGCCAATCAACATCTGGCGTATTGAAATTCCCTATCAGTAGCACTTCCCCTTTCCTGACAATGCTGCGTATGTCTTCAATTACCTCTCTGTCCACCTCTTCAACCTGTGAGGGAGGTCTGTATATCACGTCAATGCAAATAGATTTCTCTTTCCCTCTTTCTAGTTTAACCCACAGCGCCTCCTCTCTCCCTTTTAAGCCCTGTATTTCCATAGCTTTAATATTATATTTTTACATATAGTGCCACTCCTCTTCCCCTTCTTCCTACCCTGCCCTTTCTGAGTAAAGTATAACCTAGTATAGTTACATCCCAGACATGGTTATTCGTGAACCATGTCTCTGTTACCGCCACTAAATCCAAGTCAGCCTCTCCCGTTAAAGCCTCAATATCTGGGATCTTATTTCCCATGCTATGAGACACTGCCTTCCAGATGTTGCCCCTTTTTCCTATTTCTATAAAGGTATTTAAAGTTTCACTTACCTGGAGGCTTTCGACTGCAAAAATCCAAGGGAGCCGCACAGGGTAGGAGGTGAAGTACTTCTGTCCATGAAAGAAGAGCGGGACGTGGGCGTGATGGTTTCTGATGATCTTAAAGTGGCTGAACAGGTAGAAAAGGTGATGGCGAAAGCCGGAAGGATGCTTGGGTGCATAGGGAGAGGAACTACCAGCAGAAAAAAAGAGGTGATCCTGTCTCTGGAGAAATCTCTGGTGCGACCACATTTGAAGTATTCTGTGCAATTCTGGAGACCACACCTTCAAAAGGATATAAACAGTATGGATTTGGTGCAGAGGGGAGCTACTAAAATGGTCAGTGGTCTTCATTATACACCATATGAGGACACATTTAAAGATCTTAATATGTATAAGAGGAAAGGCAGGAGATATGAGACAGACATTTATTTATTTAACAGAATTTATAGACCATTTCATCCTTTACATTACAACTCAGTTTATATATTTATTTATTTAGCTGTATTTATATCCCGCTGTTCACCGGGTCAAAGCGGTCAATTGGGAGATACATTTAACACGAGGGGATATAACACACATACGCTAATACTTACAGGGAACATGGGCAATGGAGGGTTAAGTGGCTTGCCCAAGACCACAAGGAGTGCCTATAGGACTAGAAATCCCAGTCCCTCCGGCCTGAGATTGCTGTCCCCAGGTGGGACTTGAACCCCTGGCCCTCCGGCCTGAAGTACCTTGCCCTAACCTCTAGGCCACTCCTCCCCCCCCCCAGAGAACATTATAACTCTTGGGGGTTCTAACAATTTAGCAAAACAAACAATCATTTAGATATCTTGTTCATTTATGCCACAGAGGTGAGAGCCGCTTTCAATTGAAAATAAGCTCTGCAACGAGGAGACATAGGATGAGGGTGAATATGCAGAAATATTTCTTTATGGAAAGAGTGGTAGATGCATGGAACAGTCCCCCAGTGGAGATAGTAGAAACGAGGATAGTACCTGAATTCAAGAAAGTATGAGACAAACACAGAAGATCTCTTAAGGGAAAAAGGGACTATAGTGGTTGATATGTAAGGGCAGACTAAATAAGCCATATGGTTTGCTTTTGTTGTCATGTTTCTATGTTTCTCTCCCTGTCAGACCGTCACTATCACAGAGCGCTAGGTCTCCAAGTGAAAATGTGGTACCTTCAAGGCCCTGTTGACCTCTTTCAGATCAAGAATAGGATGCCAAGACTTACTTCTTGGGAACCACAAAATAGATGGAATACCGCCCTGAGCCCCAGTCTGCATGTGGGGCTTTGACAATCACCTCCAGGCGCAGCAAGCGTGTGAGCATCTTCTCTACCACCCAAGCCTTTTTGGAGGCCTACATGATGACTTCATGAAGGCATCTGGGAGAGGCCTGGCAAATTCGAGGGCTTAGCCCTCTCAGATCACCTTGAGAACGCAGGCGTCTGATGCAATCTGGGCCCAGCAGCTGCCCACAGTCTGAAGTTCCGCTAGGAACCCCACACCTTCACTGGGGGTACTTGGGAGTTCCAGCGGCCTCAGGAGCTCCTCCTCAGCCCCCTTGGGACTCTCTATGAAAGGAAGGAGCCCGCTCTAAGAACTGGGATCTTTGCGGATTAAATGCCCAGGTGGGTTGAAAACGTCAATAATTGTGATCATGACCCCACAGAGGGACCCCTTTGCCTACTTCCTTGGGTTTATCCTCTGACAGTCTGTGCACCTTGAAGTAGCCCACATCCTTGACAATTTTTTTCAGGTTCTCTCCAAACAGCAACTTCCCTGCAAAGAGACCTGCTGACCCTCATCTTGGAGACCACATCTGCCGACCAATTGCGCGACAAAAGTAGCCTGTGTGCTGAGACCACCATCACCATGCCCTTGGCAGATGTACATAGTAAATCATAAAGCAGCTCTGCCAAGAAGGCAGAACCCGACTCAAACCGAGCAGTAAACACCCAGCCTGCGGGATCTGCCCCTGCCTTCTCCGGAATCGAGACCGCTGAAGGCAGGCTTGAGCTCCACAGGCTCCGCAGATCCCCTCGAAAGCTTGCTTAAGCAGGACTTCCATCTCCTATCCTGTGGATCCATTAGGGCTGTATCACCTTGAACCGGAATGGTGGTCTTATGAGTAACTGCTGTCACAAGCACATCCACCTGCAGTAAGCGCAACTTCTCCCTTCTCCTCCAAGGGAAGAACTCGATACATCGGCGCCATACTCTGACCTACGTACACCCCCTATTAGGGGAGTTTCACTCCTCCATGATCATAGCCTTCAAAGCCTTATGGACCTGAAAGAAACGTGGAGTTTTGCGGATGCCCTCCATCAGTGGGTCCTCCTGAAACTCCACAAGCTCCAGTCCCGGCTCCTCCACAATGCGCAGCATCGTCAGGAACTCAGAAATCAGGGAGGGGAGCTCATCCCAGTGAAAGATCTGAACCCAAAGGGAATGTTACAACTAGAAATAGATCTGCACTTGTAAGTTTTTATCTTTTGGAATATACTCTAAATTTGGGAAAAAAGGATAAACCTGTGTATTTTAGAATTCAGTGCGTTTGCTGAGTCAGTCAGGTCTTAGTACAACCAAAGAGTTTTCATTTAAATCAAATTACAGAATAGCTTAGCATACAAGTAAAATAACTAGACTCTAAGTACAAAGAGCTAAACTTGTTTCTAGTGACCTTTACAAAGAGGCTTTCCCATTAGGAGGCAAAAGATCTGTGAAGTTGTCATAAAAAAGTATTAAAGGCAAGTGACAGATCAAAGGGGCAATTTGAAAGGCCGCCTCTATCAAACCCAGGGCTGTGTGAATCACCCCGGAAATTGGTAAGACTTTACCTTAGAAGCACAGGTCAGGGAATTGTGTAGCAAGCCAGCTTTTAAATCTTTTTCCTCTCCCTCCCACCCCAGGGATAATCGTAGCTTTATAGACAATTAAACCTATTAAAGGGGGAAGATGCCCATAATCACTTTCAGGTGCCACTGGTTATCCTCATCAGGAATACATTTATTAAGGTCCTGAGATTAATTATTCTTGAGGTGAACAAAGTCCATTTAACATATAAGGTATAATTGTATTAGTAGTATAAGTATCCCCAGCAAACCTAAACCTTAAAACTAAAATGAAGAAAGCAGCCCAGCAGCTATCCAGTGGGCTTTCCAGTGTTTTGCATTGAGTGTCACATATATGATTTTCTCCCAGTTGGTGAGGGGTCTTAAGTGTGCACTAGGTACAAGGAGCTCTTTGCTCTCAGGGAATGAGTCTGATCTCTGGAGGCTAGACTTGGAGGACATAAGGAAGACAGAGAGTTATATAGACAAGACCTACAGGGACATAGTACTGAAGTCCCACTTCCAATCTGGCAGCCTCCCTATTGCCATGGAGGAGAGAGGTCATGTGACAGAACAGCATCAACCTAGTGTGGCAAGAAGTGATCCTGTAGCTAAGACCTGTTCTCCAGGAGATGTAAAACCCTCTCGCACCAACAAGGTTTCTCTAGAGCCATATGCCCATGAGGGAAGGGTTAGGACAGCCATTATAGTTGGTGATTCGATCACTAGGCATATAGATAGCTGGGTGACTGGTGGATGTGAGGATCACCTGGTAACATGCCTGCCTGGTGCAAAGGTAGCGGACCTCACATGTCACCTAGACAGGTATTAGATAGCACTGGGGAAGAGTCTGCTGTCTTGGTACATGTAGGTGCCAATGACATAGGGAAGTGTGGTAGGGAGGTTCTAGAGGCCAAATTTAGGCTTTTAGGTAGACAGCTGAAATCCAGAACTTCCAGGGTAGCATTCTCCAAGATACTTCTCGTTCCATGCGCAGGACCCAAAAGGCAGGCAGAGCTCCAGAGTCTCAATGCGTGGATGAGACGATGGTGCAAAGAGGAGGGTTTTGGATTTGTAAGGAACTGGGGAACATTCTGGGGAAAGGAATGGCTTTTTCGAAGGGATGGGCTCCACCTTAACCAGGATGGAGCCAGGCTGCTGACATTAACCTTTAAAGAGGAGACAGAGCAGCTTTCAAACTAGATTATAGGAGAAAGCCAATAGTCACCCAAGAGCACATGGTTCAGAGCTATGTATCTGTAATGGATACTAACAAAAGATTGAAGTTAGGGCATATCGACACAGAATCCAATAAAGACAAAAATAACCCAAATGCCCTTAAGTACAGAGCAAAAAGAGCATAAAGATTCAAAATTACCCCTGACTACCGATAACCGGATTAATATGAATACGACTTTAAAATGCTTGTATACAAATGCTAGAAGTCTAACAATTAAGATGGGAGAGTTAGAATATATAGCACTAAAGGAGAGGTGAGATATGATTGGTATCTCAAAGACCTGGTGGAAGGAGGACAACCAGTGGGACACTGATACCTGGGTACAGCATAGTTACTCACCTGTAACAGGTGATCTCCGGGAACAGCAGGAATTTAGTCCTCACATATGGGTATCGTCAGTAACGACAGAGCCTGCGCGGGAACGATCTCCAGCGTCCAATAGGAACGCTTTTGGGAGCATCCCTCAGCACATGCGCGCTGCCTTCCCGCCTTTCCAACTGTCCCTCTTCAGTTAAGTTTGTAGCTGAGTGAAAGGATAGAGGGAGAGAGGAAAGAGACAAAGAGATAGAGAGACAACTCCTAGGGGAGGTGGGTGGGTTATGAGGACTAAATTCCTGCTGTTCCCGGAGATCACCTGTTACAGGTGAGTAACTACGCTATCTCCAGGAACAAGCAGGAATGTAGTCCTCATATATGGGGACTCCCTAGCTGAAGATGCCAGGGAGATAGCCCCAGGAAGGTGCCACCCTAGAAGGTGGGAATCCTTCCTCCCATGGATCTCTGGCATCCCACCAGGGTTGGTGGGTAGGAGTTGGTTTATGTTTGAAAGAGATTTTGAAAAACAGCTTGGCCAAAGAAGGCATCCCGATGGGAGGCTTTATCCAGGCAGTAGTGGGCTGTGAAGGTGTGTACCGAAGCCCAGGTGGCTCCTCAACAAATGTCATTGATAGACGCAGAATGGAGATTAGCCATAGAAGCTGCCATGGCTCTCACACTGTGAGCTGTGACATGGTCCTGAAGAGGAAGACCCTTACTCTCATAAGCAAAGGATATGCATTGGGCAATCCATTTAAAGTTCTTTTGGAGACTGGAAGTCCCAAATGACTAGGGTCAAAAGCTATAAAAAGTTGTGAGGACTTTCTATGTTGCTGTGTTCTTTGTATGTAAAAGGCTAAGGCCCTTTTACAATCCAAAGTATGAAGGTTTCTTTCTGCATTAGAGGTGTGAGGCCTCGGAAAAAATACAGGAAGATAAATTGATTGATTTAAATGAAAAGGCGAAACCACCTTTGGCATAAAGTGTGGGCGAGTTCGAAGAACAACCTTATCATGATGGAACCTAGTATAAGGAGGATCAGCCACTAAAACTTGCAATTCACTAATGCGACGGGCAGAGGTGATTGCAATTAGGAAGATGACCTTCCAGGTCAAAAACCTAAGGGCTGTAGTGGCCAAAGGTTCAAAAGGCGGCTTCATGAGCTGCCCGAGAACTAGATTTATATCCCATGCTTGGTGGCTTGATGGGAGGTTTAGTTAATAAAAGGCCTCTCATGAATCTTGATAGGAGTGGATGAGAGGAAATTGGTTGTCCATTTAGAGGCTTATAAGAAGCTGCAATTGCACTAAGATGGACTCTTACCGAATTGGTCTTTAGACCAGAATTCGATAAGTGAAGGAGATACTCTAGTATCGATTCTAAAGGTATGACAAGGGGGTTTAATCCCTTCTTGGAGCACCATATAGAAAAATGTTTCCACTTGAAGGCATAAGATCTTCTTGTGGAAAGTTTCCTAGAAGCCTGAAGGATATCTTTTACCTGTTGGGACAGGTTGAAATCTTGGGAGGTCTAAGCCTTCAGCAACCAGGCCGTGAGGTGCAGGGACTGGGGGATTCGAGTGCCATAGCATCCCGTTCTCCTGGGAAAGGAGATCTGGAGCATGCCCTAACTCCAGAGGTGCCGCTTGAGAGAGATGCAGAAGCAGGGAATACCACGTGGCCATCGTGGTGCTATGAGAATCATGCGACCCCTGTCTCTCTGAAGCTTGAAGAGTGTTTTGGGGATGAGGGGAATGGGTGGGAAGGCATAAAGGAAGTCCTGACCCCAGTGAAGGAGGAAGGCATCCCTTGCCTGACAGTTGTGAGCCGGAATCCTGGAACAGAACCGGGGAATTTTGGCATTCAGTGGACTTGCAAAGTGGTCTATGTCTGGAGTGCTCCAGAGATGAAATATCTTTGCCACCTGGTCTAGGTGGAGGGACCACTCGTGAGGCAGCAGTACTCGACTGAGTTTGTCTGCCCAAAGGTTTTGAATGCCTGGACGATGTATCACTAGAAGGTGAATTTGATGCTCTCTGGCGAGGGCCCATAGTCGTAAAGCTTCGTTGCATAACGACAGAGAGCCTGTTCCGCCCTGCTTGTTCATACAGAACATGGTTACTTGATTGTCCATCTGGACTAGGACTGTCTTGTAGCTGAGCTGGGTGTGGAATACTCGAAGAGTTAAACAGATTGCTCTTAATTCCAGGAGGTTTATGTGTAAACCAACCTCCTGTGGAGTCCAGGTGCCCTGGGTAGAGAGATGATTCAGGTGTGCTCCCCAACCCACCTGTGATGCATCTGTTGTTAGGGTGGCCTGAAAGAGGGGTTGATGGAAAGGAGACCCCTCAGTCAGATTTTCTAGTGATTGCCACCATTGGAGGGACAAAATTAGTCATTGAAAGATTATTATTTTGTCCGACAAAAGACCCTTGGCCTGTGTCCACTGTGTGGAGAGGGTCCATTGAGCTGCTCGCATGTGGAGGTGAGCATATGGGACTACATGAACTGGGGATGCCATATGTCCCAGTAACTGCAGTAGCTCTCGAGCAGTGAGGGAGGATTTGCCTGCTGCTTGAGAAGCTAGTTGCATTATGCGAAGACACCGGGCTTGTGGAAGGAAAGCCCTTGCCTGTCTGGTATCTAGACAGGCTCCTATGAATTCTAGGCATTGGGAAGGAACTAGTTGAGATTTTGGGAAGTTTATTACCAATCCCAAGTATTGGAGGATTCGCATTGTACGGACAGTGCAGTGCTGGCATCTGCAACTGTAGGGGCTCGAATGAGCCAGTCATCTAAGTAAGGGAAAACGAAAATCCCCAGGGTTCATAGAAATGCAGCTACTACTGCCATACATTTCATGAATACCCTTGGTGCTGAAGCCAGATCAAAGGGAAGAACCCTGTACTGGAAATGCTTTCCCCTGAAAAGGAAACGTAAGAATTTCCTGTGATCTGGATGGATGAGAATGTGAGTGTATGCATCCTTTAAGTCTAGAGAGCAAAGCCAATTCTGGCTTTGAAGGTATGGCAGAAGAGTTCCTAGAGAAATCATTTTGAATTTCTCTCGAAACAGATATTTGTTCAATTCTCTGAGGTCTAGAAAGGGTCTGTGTCCTCCTGTTTTCTTTGGAATAAGAAAATAGGGGGAGTAGAACCCTGCACCCCATTGAAGAATGGGTACTTCATCTATTGCCCCTTGAGCAAGAAGTGTAGAGACCTCGTGATCTAGCAGATTGTCTGCAGAGGTTTGTGAATTGAATTGCTTTAGAATTGTAGGAGGGGGCATGCTGTGAAAATAAAGCTTGTACCCCTCTCCTACAATGGACAAAGTCCAATCTTCTGCTGTTATCTGATGCCATCTGTTGACAAAGTGGCATAACCTGCCTGGAATATTGGGGGGTTGGGGACCCCTCAGAGGCAGGGAGGCAAAGCTCTCTAGGAAGGAGTCAAAGCCCTTGAGGGGGCTGAACCTGGAGAGCTGGTTGGTCTCTCAGGCCTTTTGGCTTCTTTTGCTGTCTAGTTTGTCCCTTTTGGGCAACCTGACCTGGAGTTTGACTCTGCTGGGTATAGGAAGGATAAAACTTCTTCTTTTTGCTAAAAGAGGGTTTTTTGTAAGGCTTCCTTTTGGCTGGAGTGGCTGTAGACTTTGACAATCAATCTAAGATAGAATTGTCAGCATCTGTTAGCTTTTTCCTGCCAGTTCTTGCCGAAGAGATTCTCCCCCGTGCAAGGAATGTTGCCTAACTTGTCCTGTACCCAAGTCTGATGCCTGTAAGGCAGGCAATCCGTCGTACACCAATGGCAATAGCAGAGGTTCTGGTGATGCATTCGAAGCAGTCAAAGGCTGCACGATTAACAAACTTGGAGACATCTTGAGCATGCTTAACCAGAGCAAGAAAATCTTGTCTCTTGTCATCTGGGAGAAAAGGGCCCATAAGTTCCAAGTCTCCTGTGACTTCCTTGAGGAACATTCCCATATATAGGATATATGAACTGATCCTAGCTGAAAGCATGGAAGCTTGAAAAGTTCTGTGCCCAAAAGCATCCAGAGTCCTGCATTCACGACCTGGAGGAATGGATGCATGCCTCTTTTCACTTTTCATCCTACGCATGGCTGATTCCACTATCATTGAATGGTGTGGCAGCCGCGTTTTCTGAAATCCAGGATATGGCGGAACTCGATACATAGTATCAAGTCTCCTAGAGTGAGGAGAAGTAGTCAGAGGTGTCTCCCACATTCTGAGCAGAATTTCATGGATAGGCAGAGTGGCTGCCTCCTTAGGAGCTTTAGGATATTGGAGAATTTCCAATTCCTTTGCTCTGGGTTCCTCCTCAGGAGCTACTGTGATTGAAAGACCTTTGGCCATATCACGGATGAAATCCTGAAATGACATGTCCTCTGGAGGTGACATTCTGCGTTGGGGAGAAGAGGGATCTTCTAGGAGAAAACCTCTAGTGCCAGCAGAATTGCCAGAGTCTTCGGAATCGGAGAAATCTAAGTACTCCTGACCCCGATGCTCCTGCAAAGCACTATCCTGGTACCGATCGAAGTTGGTACCGAGTTGACCCGGTACAACTTTGACAATTCCAGCCAGAGATGGCATGGGAAGAGTTCCCACCGGGGCCGGTACCGTCGGTGTCGGTACCGGCATCAGTGTCGATGTCGGTACCGGTGCCCGTGGGACCACGGTACCGCAGCTGAAAGAAGAGCTTCGATGCTGCGCTCGATAGCAAGGAACCTCTGGTCTATCGACGCTGCCGATGCTTGGGTGTCGGTACCGGTAAGGACGGCCAGAACCACTGAGCATGGCACAGGTAGTTCTTGCGAGGTTGAGGCCTCGAGAACATCCTGAAGCCCCATCGATGCTTTGGAAGCCGAAGCCTCCCGCCGGGGCTGTTTTGCCAATATGGTTCCCTCAAGGGCAACGCCCATGGCCTCTTGATGCTTAGCAGGAGAGCTACCCTTTGAGGACCGGCTTTTATGTTTAGTTACCTGAGATCCATGGGAGGAAGAAGAGGCCCTTGACCATGTCGATGCAATAGATCTGGCATCTGAAGAAAAGAGGGTACCGAGCTTTGCAGCCTCGTTCTGTCTTCCTCTTTTAGTCATCCCCATACAGGAGAGACATTCAGTTGGAGAATGTTGAGGTCCTAAACATTTCAGACACCAATCATGGGTGTCAGTGATGGAAATGGTACCGCCACACTTAGTACATTTTTTAAAACCACTAGTTGGCTTTTCCATGTTTAAGGAATATGGGGCCTAGTGCCCAAAATGGCGCCTAGCACCAAAGAGAAAAGTTTCTGAAAAGAAACAGTCTAAAGCCAGAAGATTTTTTTTTTTTGAAAAGAAAAGAAAAGAGCCGGCGTTACTGGTAGGCGTCGTGCGGTAGGCAAACGCGACCACAAGAAAAGAAATTTAAAGACAGAATTTTCTGCAGTGACAGGGAATAGAGGGACAGTTGGAAAGGCAGCACGCATGTGCTGAGGGATGCTCCCAAAAGCGTTCCTATTGGACGCTGGGGAGCGTTCCCGCGCAGGCTCCGTCGGTACCAACGATACCCATATGTGAGGACTACATTCCTGCTTGTTCCTGGAGAGAAATTATATCGCAATGATATAGTACATCAAATTGATGGAGGGGTGGTTCTCTATGTTAGAGAGGTCATTGAATCACACAGGATTAAAGTTTTGCAGGAAGCAAAATATTCAGTAGAATCTCTACGGATTGAAATTACATATAAAAAGGGGAAAACGATGGCAGTGGGATTGTACTACTGACCACCTGGCTAGTATCTACAAATGGATGATGAAATGCTCAGAGAAAAATTGGGGAAGCTAACAAATACTACAATACAGTAATAATGAATGATTTCAATTATCCCGGTATTGACTGGGTCAGCGTCATGGCAGGACATGTTAGGGAGATAAAGTTTCTAAATGAAATAAATCTGACTGCTTCTTGAAGCAGCTGGTTCATGAACTGACAAGAGGGGAAGCCATTTTGGATAGTCCTTAGTAGAACAAAAGATCTGGTATCAGTTGGCATAATCACGTTTGATTTCATAAATGGAGGACGGACGGCAAGGAAATCCACCGTATTACTTTTTAACTTTCAAAAGGGAGACTATGATAAAATGAGGAAAACAGTTAAGAAAAAACTACAAGGAGCAGCTACAAAGGTTAAAGATTGACATCAAGCATGGGCGTTGTTTAAAAATACTACCTTGGAAGCCCAGACCAGCTGTATTCCACGCTTTAAGAAAGGTGGAAGGAAGTCCAAAAAGCCGCCTGCAAGGTTTAAAGGTGAGGGGTTAGAGAGGCTGTTGTAGCCAAAAAAGCATCTTCAGGAAATGGAAAAAGAAGCCAAATGATGAAAACTGTAACAACATAAGCACTGGTAAATTTGATGCAAGGTATTAGGCAAAGAGAGAATTTGAGAAGAAGCTTGCTTTGGAAGCAAAAATGCATAATGAAGACTTTTTCAAGTACATTTGTAGTAAAAACCCTATGAGAGAGTCAGTTGGACCATTAGATGATAGAGGGTTAAAAGGGGCACTAAGAGGGGACAAGGCTATAGTGGAGAGACTGAATGAATTCTTTGCTTCAATCTTTACTGAAGATGATGTTACCCATGATTCCGGAGAGGATCGCAGTGGGTAATGGGATTCCACCTTCCGCAGCCACGTGAGGGCTGGGGGATTGACGGCACAGCAGGTGCCCGGCCTCCAGTGTCTCCTCAGGGTGGGCTCCAGCACGGATGAGAGTTTGCACCGCTCTCCGTGGAAGGTGAGTCGATGGTCTGTGGGTTCCAACAGACGGAGGTACCAGGGCACCTTACCCCGTGCGAGGCACGGAGTTTCCAGTGACTGGATTCGGGCTCCTCCAGCTTAGCTCTGGCGAGAAGACTATCTCCGGATCTGGCAGGCTGTGATGCCCGGAACAGAACCCACGAACAAGTGCAGTCCAAAACAAAGGGCTCAGGGGCTCGGAAGCAGCTCAGAACCAGGGCACATAATCAGAACCCTGAAAAGATTCTGTTGTCATGGGAGGGAAGATTGTGTGATCTCGTCGGAACTCTAACAGGGACCGGTTTCGGTACTGAAGAAATCTGGTTAGAATAAGAGCTGCGAGCCTCCTATGTGCATTTCATAATGGGAATGTTTTTGGGCTTTCTGCATAAAATCTCTGATCTTTCTTTTGTCTTCTTTTTGCTTTCCCTGTTAAATTTTTGGTGTGTCGAAAAGCTCTACTTGTATCAAGGTGCCGCCTGTCCTTTTGTATACAGTATTTATACCAAGGAGATCGGCCATTATGTAAAAGCACCTTCTAGTAGAACAGGTATGTGTGTGACAGCTAAGTGGAACTTGACCAGGAAGACAGCTTTGAAGTAAACCTCATTTTGGCTAAGATGTGAGGGCGAGGTTTGAGCTAGGAGTCGAAGGATCTTTGCAAAAAACACCTGCTTAAAAACAAACTACTTATATGAGATTAGTTGATGATGTCTGCTAGCTATTCCTTTTTGGGAATTTAAATGACACAGGTAATCTGTAACTTCAAAAACCTATTTGTTTCTAATTTCCTAGGCGCCAAGAGTTTGGGTAATAACAAGTGCAGTTACAGAGACTTTGCCTCCACCATCTGCCAAGTTCCCCCGATCGGGGTTGAGCGGCAGAGCGGGAAAGGAACAGCCTCCTGCCCTGTGGCTCCAGTCCAAGCGGGGCAAAAAACGAAAGAAAGACACAAATTTCAACCGCCAAACGGCGCACGGCCCTTTGGCGTGGCCCTTAGGCGGGGCATGGAGGTGGGATTCTCTGCGGATTAAATCAGCGTATCCACACAGCTCAAGAAAACTGCAGCGGTACTATCGGACAGTAGCCCCCAAAATTAATGTTCCCAAACTCTCCAGCGTTGAATTACAACAAATCATCGATAAGCGAAAATACAAATGAGTGGGTGCTATCATTGCTCCACCCGCCTGAGAAGGTTAAATTAGACTTACCTGCTAATTGTAGTTCCTGGAGTGGAACAGTCTAGTCCCATAACCTCTGGGTTCCCAATCCAATCCAGCAGCTTGGAGACTGAGAAACTCCACCTTTTTGTGACATCATCCGTATAAGTCTCCGGTGCCAGCCTCATGCCACCAGTAACCTATTGACAAAGAAGACTCACCGGAGAAACAAGTAAGCCAAAGACTATAGTAAACATTGATAACAGTAAAATAGCAACTGAGGGCAAGAAACTCCCAGCCCATTGTAGCACTTAAGAGAAAGTGGGAGCATTCCAACCCCCTGCTTGAAGTAAGGAACAGACCCAGCAGAACCAAGAAAGTAGCCCTCTTACCTGTGAAGCTGAGCCAATCCGGACATGTGTTTGCCCAGGAACTCTGGGAGGGATATGGGACTAGACTGTTCCACTCCAGGAACTACAATTAGCAGGTAAGTCTAATTTAACCTTCCTGATCGTGTCCCAGTCTAGTCCCATAACCTCTGGGTCTATACCAGAGCAGTGAAACACACTTACACACGGGAGGGACCTGGCAAACCAGCCTGAAGAACCGCTGATCCGAAGGAGGTCTCCTCCGCCATCTGAACATCCAGACGGTAGTGCCTAGCAAAAGTATTGAGGGACGACCACGTCGCCGCCCTACAGATATCCACCGGCGAAACTAAACGAGCCTCCGCCCAGGAGGCAGCCTGAGCCCGCGTAGAATGAGCTTTCACCCCATCTGGCACAACTCTGCCCTTCAACACATAAGCCGACTCAATGGCTTCCCTAATCCAGCGAGCAATAGATGCTTTAGAGGCCGCTTCACCCTTTTTCGGCCCCGCGAAAAGCACAAAAAGTCTATCCGACTTCCGAAAGGACTCCGTCCTCTTGAGATACTTCCGTAAAGCTCTCCGGACATCCAACCGATGAAACCGAGTAGCTGGAGAACTACTGCTATCACCTCGCAATACCGGCAAGGAAATCGCCTGATTAATATGAAATGCCGAGACTACCTTCGGGAGGAAAGCCGGCACCGGTCGCAACACCACTTTAGACGGAAAGAGGGAAAGATAGGGCTCCCTACAGGAAAGAGCCTGTAATTCTGAAACACGCCTGGCCGAGCACACCGCCACGAGAAAGGCCACCTTCAGAGAAAGATCCTTGAGTGAGGCTCTAGCCAGCGGCTCGAAGGGCTCCCCCACTAAGGTCTCCAAAACAAACGGAAGACTCCATTTGGGAAATACTGGGCGGGTTGGAGGCCGAGCAAGAGAAACCGCTCGGAGAGAAATCGTTTCACATCCCGCTGGACCCCCAGCGACTGACCCGCCAGCCTGCCCCTGAAACAAGATAAGGCAGCCACTTGGACTCGCAACGAAGCCGCTGCCAAACCCTTTTCGAAACCATGTTGCAAAAATTCCAGAATTTGCGGGAGGGAAGCTCGTAACGCTTGGTACTGCCGCGCACTACACCAGGCCTCAAAAATCCGCCAAATGCGGACGTAGGACAACGAAGTGGAACGCCTTCTGGACTTGACCAAGGTAGAGATAACCGCTGGAGAATACCCCCGGGAGGTCAACCGCGCCCTTTCAAGAGCCAGGCCGTAAGAGAGAATCGACCCACGTGAGGCATGACCAGCGGCCCCTGAGATAACAGATCCGTTCGGTCGGGGAGACGCCAGGGCCTGGCCACCAGCAACTGCACCAGATCCCCGTACCAAGGACGCCGGGGCCAATCCGGCGCAATCAAGATGACATGGCCCCGGAAGCCCTCTATTCTTTGTAGAACTCGGCCGATCAACACCCAAGGAGGGAAGACATACAGAAGCTGCTCCTCCGGCCAGACCTGCAAGAGAGCATCCAGACCCTCCGACATTCTTTCCCTGCGCCTGCTGAAAAAGCGGTTGCACTTTGCAGACGCAAAGGTCGCCATGAGATCCACCACCGGCCTGCCCCACCGTCGGACCACCATTTCGAACACCTCGGGATGCAGGACCCACTCCCCGGGATCCACTCTTACCCGGCTGAGGAAGTCGGCCTCCACGTTGTCTACCCCTGCTACATGGGCTGCCGACAGGTCCAGAAGGTGGGCCTCTGCCCAGGAACACAGAGCTTCGGCCTCGGACTCTAGGGACGCACTGCTGGTGCCGCCCTGCTTGTTGACGTAGGCCACTGCCGTCGCATTGTCCGAAAGCACCCGGACTGCTTTCCCGTCGAGGAGCGGCCGGAACTCCCGCAAAGCCAGCGACACCGCCCGGAGCTCCAACCGGTTTATCGCCCAGGCGCTTTCTTGAGCGTCCCAAAGCCCCTGAGCGAAGGCTCCCTGGCAGTGAGCTCCCCAGCCCAGCAGACTGGCATCGGTCATCACCGCCACCCAGTCCGGCGATTCGAGGGATTTCCCCCTGTCGAGCGACTGGGGGAGCAACCACCATCGTAGAGACTGACGAACATCCTCCGGACATTCCAGCTTCCGGGAGAGGGAGTCCCGCTGGTGCGACCACCGACGAAGCAGAGCCCTCTGTAAGGGCCTCATGTGAGCTCTCGCCCAGGGGACGGTCTCTATCGCCGCCGCCATGGTGCCCAACACCTGCAGGTAGTGCCACGCGGATGGCGTCCGGAGCCTGAGAAACCCCTGAACGCGATTCCGCAATTGCAAGGCCCGTTGGGCGGTAAGAAACACTCTTCCGCTCCGCGTATCGAAGCGCGCCCCCAGGTATTCCAGATTCTGGGAAGGCTGGAGATTGCTCTTGGCCAGATTGACAATCCAACCCAGGCTCTCCAGTAGAGAGAGACTACCCGGGCCGTAGCCTGCACGCTGTCGTCGTGCGATTTCGCCCGGATCAGCCAATCGTCCAGATAAGGATGCACGAGGATGCCTTCCTTTCGCAGAGCCGCCGCCACCACTACCATGACCTTTGTAAAGACTCTCGGGGCGGTCGCTAGCCCGAAGGGCAATGCTTGGAACTGAAAATGACCGAACGGGACCGCAAATCTGAGAAACTTGTGATGCTCCTGCCGAATTGGAATGTGAAGGTAAGCTTCGGACAGGTCGAGGGAGGTGAGAAACTCCCCCTGTCGCACCGCCACTATGACGGAGCGCAGGGTTTCCATGTGAAAGTGAGACACACGGAGACAGCGGTTGACTCCTTTGAGATCCAGGATCGGGCGAACATCTCCTCCCTTCTTTGGGACCGTAAAATAAATGGAGTATCGACCGCACCCGTACTGATCTACGGGCACGGGCGCAATCGCTCGGAGATCCAGTAACCGCTGTACCGTCAGCCTTAAGGCCGCCCTCTTTGTCACCGTCCTGCCGGGGGAGAGCACAAAGGAATTCCGCACGGGACGCAAGAGCTCCAGAGCATAACCGTCGCGAACAACCTCCAACACCCACTGATCCGTCGTGATGTGGGCCCAGGCGGGAAGGAACTCCCGCAGACGTCCACCCACGGGGGTGGGGGACGACTGGGCCCCCCTCACTTCATTGGGGCTTTTTAAGATTAAGGGAGGAGGAGGAGGAGGAGGAGGTATTAAGTCCGAAACCTCGCCCCGCGCCCCGAAACCCCCGGAAACTCTGTGATCGGAAGGGAAAACGCCCCCTCTGTCCTGGAGCAGCCCTTTGGGAACGAAAGCGACGAGAGTCCCGCAACTGCCCCCTGGAACTCGATGCCCCCCGAGAGGCCCGGGGCTTGTCCTCGGGCAAACGCCCGCCCTTGGACTCCCCGAGCTCCTTGACCAGCTTGTCCAAGTCCTCGCCGAACAGCAGACGCCCCTTAAAGGGCAATTTGCTCAACCGCGTCTTGGACGACGTGTCAGCGGACCAGTTCCGCAACCAGAGATAGCGCCGCGCTGCGACCGCCGACGCCATACTCTTGGACAGCCCCCGCATAAGGTCGTACTGGAGGTCCGAGAGGTAAGCGGCCCCTGACTCCAGGCGTGCCGCTTCCCCCACCAAAAGAGACTCCTGGCCCTCCTGGACTTTCTGAGACCAACGCAGGCAGGCCCTGGAAACCCAGGCGCCACAGATGGCTGCCTGTAGGGAAAGAGCATTAATATCAAAGACTTGCCTGAGCAAGACATCCAGTTTCTTATCCTGAACGTCCTTGAGCGCCGCGCTACCTTCCACCGGAATGGTAGTCTTCTTGGTCACTGCCGAAACCGCAGCGTCCACCCTGGGAGGTTGAAACACCTCCTTGTCCCGGTCTAATAAAGGGTACAAACGGCCCATCACTCTGGCACCTTTCAAAGGCGCCTCGGGGACATTCCATTCCTCTTGAATCATCTCCTGAAACACCCTGTGCACCGGGAAAGCCCTCTGAGTTTTCCGGAACACCTGCAGCAGCGGATCTTCCAATGACTCGTCTTCCGCAGCCGCAGGCTCCGGCATGTTGAGCGCTTTTAGCGACTCCACAATGAGGGATGGCAGTTCCTCTCTCCGAAATACTCGCACTACTCTAGCCTGATCCTCCTTGTCAGGGATCTCGCCCTCCTCCAACTCGTCCTCCAAACATACGCTGTGGGCGCCCTCATCCGAGAGAGGGCTTTCCGACAGCCCGGAGAGGTCCCCCAGGGTATCGTCTCCCCGAGCCCTCTTGCTCCTACTCGGGGAAAGGGACCGACGCGGGGACGCCGGACGTTTACCGGCACCACTGGAGCCGCTCGGCAAACCCGCCTGCAACAAACCACTAAAAGCAGAATGTTGAAGAAGTGCCACAAACTGTGGAGAAAAAATGGTAGAGAGCTCAGTGGGGAACACCATGGGAGAAGCCGGAGCGCCCAAACCTGAAGACGTTCCTGGCAGCGGTTCCTCATGCGCCAGGGCCGGGAGACGCGACGGCGAAGCCTCTGGCTCGAGCCCTGGCGCTGGAACTGCCTGTGAGGGGGGGTTATCCAGCTCCCGGGCCTCCCCCGCACACTCTTTGCAGACCCCTGCACTTGTGCCCTTCCGTGTCCCACACACAATGCAAAGGGGTTTGGAGGGCATGCTGACCACTGCTGCCTCAACAGAAAAGGAAGTGAGTGAAAAGAAAAAGGCCCAAGGTACACCCGAGAAAATGCAGAAAAAACGCCGAGGGCACAGAGAGAAAAAATCCCCCACAGCTGAAAAACTGCTGCGCTATAATATCGGAGAGTTTGCCTGCACCTGTATGCTTCCACAACTCTCCCTAAAGAGCAGGGCAACTTCAAAACAAAAAGAACCGGCCCGCGCAGAAAAACCGCGGCGTCACCACGAGGCAGGGCCGCGAGGAAAAAAGAGCGCGAAAGCGCGCTGAGAAACACTGACCGGGCCGCGGCCCCTGCCCGAGCACAGCAAAAACCACGCCGGCTCTAAAGACAGTCCCGCGGCTGCTCGGAGGCTCCCGCCAGCCTAGGGAACACCCTCCGATTCCCCCCAAGGTAAAACTCACCGCACCGCTGAACCGCGGGAGAGACAGAGGAGAAGGGGGGGGGGGTTAGGAGCAGCCGAACGCGCTAGCAGGCACAGACTTCCGCGTGGCGCCAGCTCTCCCGAAGGCAGACTTACCCCACCGGATCTCGCCCGGGCCGCTGCTGTGTCTCAGGCAAACCTCTGAAACAGCCGGCCACAGCAATGAGCTCTGCCCCGAAGAGTAGCTAAGTGCAGGAGGGGGGGGGGGTGAGGAGGGAGACGGAGGACCCAGAGCCAAAGAGCTGGAGTGCTCCCAATTCCACGAAATAGACAGCAAAGCAGGACTGCAAAATAACTAACAGCTAAATTAAGCCCATAAACTAAGGTGTCTCAATTGTTTCTCCTGTGAGCCCGGGACCCCCGGGCTCCCAACTATCCAGCTGCTTGGAGACTGAGGTAACTGGTGGCATGAGGCTGGCACCGGAGACTTATACGGATGATGTCACAAAAAGGTGGAGTTTCTCAGTCTCCAAGCTGCTGGATTGGATTGGGAACCCAGAGGTTATGGGACTAGACTGGGACACGATCAGGAAAAGGTATTCACATAAAACCCAGAGAAACAAGTCTGCCTCCACCCAACTCTTGCAAACAAAGCTATCTCTTGCTCCCACATACCAAGATCTCAGCCTCTCTCTCACAACAAGAATTCACAATGGTTTCTCCAAATTACCTACTAGCTGCTATCCTCCTCACACTTTCTTCTGCACCACACACAAGCCACCCCACTCTCCACAAACACTATACTGCTGCCACCCTTTTACTAACCCATTTTACCCCACTACTACACACAGCACAAGCAGCACACAAACAGCCTAGCCGAAGAAACCTCACCATATTATTTTATTTTATTTATTTAACATTTCTTATATACCGCCTTTCAAGATATCAAGGCGGTTTACATTGAACAAACTGAAATTACATTGAACAGGGCATTATAACTTGGAGATAACTATTTTACAGGGAACATGGGCTATGGAGGGTTAAGTGGCTTGCCCAAGACCACAAGGAGCACCTGTGGGACTAGAAACCCCAGTCCTTCCGGCCCAACGTTGCTGTCCTCTAGTGGGATTTGAACCCCCGACCTTCCGGCCTGAGGTAACTTGCTCCAACCACTAGGCCACTCCTCCCTCTTAAGCTATTAAGCTCAAGATCCCCTCCAACCCCACATAGACCTCACATGATACCACTAACCAGCATAGAGCTAATTAACACCAAGTCAGTAAGAAACAAAATCAACACTCTGGCAGACCACATTGAGTCTCACCAAACAGATATTCTATGTATCACAGAAATGTGGCTTGCTCCCACTTACAATGTTCTCCTCAACCAGCTCACACCCCCCCCCCCCTCCCACACACACACACACAGCTTTCAACTGCCCTTGCACTCACAAGAAGAGAGGAGGCTTCCTTATCCTGGCAAGAAATAATCTAAGATTCAAGATCTGACTCACCTCAAGCACTATAAACTGCAACACGATAATTGAGAATTTGTACCTGGCCCTGTGCCTCACATACAGGACCCCTCATGCTTCTTCGGATCAACTTTCCTCTACACTGGAATCTGTGTGCAAACAATGCTCCTCACAAACCTTTGCTAGTTCTTGGTGACTTTAATCTCAAGTCTGCTCCCACCAAAGATGCAGAAACCTTCTTGACATCTATAGACTCTCTCCAATACACTCAATTTATTAAACGTCCCCACACACAGACACGGTTCCTCTCCAGACCTCAGTTTTGTACCAAACCAACTAATCGACCACAACCTCGTAACAACCCCCATAATCACACCAGTATCATGACTGAATCGCCACAGGATAAGAATCGATCTGCAGATCCCAATCATAAACTCACATAGTGACCAGTTTCACTCCAGAAGGTGATTTAAGAGCTTCAAAAGGGACCAATTTCTCCAAGAAATACTCCCCAACCAGACTTCCGGTGGCGTCACCGACCCGCATGGACGGCTGAAGGAGAGCTCTACTGATAAAATCCCACAAAAGCGTTAAAAATCCCCCCTGAATAAGTACAGCGAAAACCCCAGAGTGGACAAGATTAAACACTAGAACCAGTGACAGGGGATATGACGGCAGCACAAATAAAATACGCGGACATAAGAGAATATGCGTTGGCAGCGATGCGTGGTGAGCAGAAAAAGAGAAAAAGTGGGAGGTGAGGTGAATCTGAAGCCCAAAACTGAAGAACCTCTTGGTGTCTTGGAGGGGGTGCAGAGTAGGAGCGCCGTTGTACAAATCACGAAAGAAGATCTGTGCTCCTGGTTTGGCTTGTTGCACTCAGAAATGGCAGGATTCAGGGTGGATATGGAGGTGGCCATAACAGAATTCTGCGCTGATGCCCAAGAACCGGATAAAAGAGTGGAAGAGGTGGGAGGGCAAGTTAAAGAGGTGCGAAGCACTGAGTGAAATAAATAAAGCAGTAAACAATCTAGAAATGGTGAAGGAGCAGATCGAGCTTAAAATCGAGGATTTGGAGAATCGGGCACAAAGGCACAACTTAAGAATAAAGGGGATACTGGAAAGTGATGAGTACAGAGACTGTGAACAAATGGCATGAGATATATGTAAGGCTGTGCTGGAAGACCCCGAGGAAGGAGTGACGGCTCAGGAAATTAAAACTGATAGGGCACATCGCACGCTAGGCCCAAGAAGAGAAGCTCCACGGGACATAATCATATGCCTCCAGGACTATAAAGTTAAAGAAAGAATAATTAACAAGGTGAGAAGAGCATGACAAATTGAATGGAAGGGAAATAAGGTGAAATTAGACTTACCTGCTAATTGTTGTTCCTGGAGTGGAACCAGTCTAGTCCCGAAACCTCTGGGTTGCTCATCTCATCTAGCAGCTTGGAGACTGAGAAACTCCTCTTTTTGTGACATCACCAGTATATCCCTCCGGTGTCTGCCTCCTGCCACCAGTAACCTACTGACAAAGCAGACTCACCGGAGAAACAAGTAAGAATTTACCAACCACATTAAACCAACCAGGACTACATTAACTGGCCAACATTGAAAGAGGACACTAACGCCCTTCTCAGTACTGTGACTTGCAACATGAACAGGCCACTCCTTCAACCAAAGACCAGATAGGAAGCCCTAAAGAAACAATGTTAGTAACCATCACCCTCAGCTCTTTCCTCTTCTAAATTTTATTTATTTATTTTTTTAATACTAACAACAGTTAAAGTAAAACATGGCTTACCTGTGAACCACGCACGCGCTTCAGGCTTTCCTTTGCCAAAAAACGCTGGGAGGGATACGGAACTAGACTGGTTCCACTCCAGGAACAACAATTAGCAGGTAAGTCTAATTTCACCTTCCTGATCGTGTCCCCAGTCTAGTCCCGAAACCTCTGGGTCAGTACCAGAGCAGTAAATCAATTCAATCGCGGGAGGGACCCGGCAAACCAGCCTGAAGAACCGCCGACCCAAATGAAGCCTCCTCCGCCATCTGCACATCCAGGCGATAGTGTCGAACAAAGGAATTCAAAGACGACCACGTCGCCGCCTACAAATCTCCACTGGCGACACCAACCGAAACTCTGCCCAGGAAGCAGCCTGAGCCCTAGTGGAATGTGCCTTCAAACCCTCCGGTACTGCTCTACCCTTCAAGACATAAGCCGACACGATAGCCTCTTTAATCCAATGCGCTATAGTCGCCTTGGATGCCGCATCTCCCTTTCTCGGACCCGCGAAGAGAACAAACAGCCTACCTGACTTTCGAAAAACCGCCGTGCGGCTGAGATATTTCTTCAAAGCCCGCCGGACATCCAAACGATGCAGCTTCTTAGACGAAGACTCAACCCTGCCCTCCCCAAACACCGGCAAGGAAATCTCCTGGTTCACATGAAATACTGAAACCACCTTTTGAAGAAACGCCGGCACCGTCCTCAAGACTACCTTAGCCGCAAAGAATGAAAGATAAGGTTCCCTACAAGAGAGAGCCTGCAACTCTGAAACTCGTCTAGCTGAACAAACAGCCACTAAGAACACCACCTTCAAAGTGAGATCTTTGAGCGATGAGCACGCTAGAGGCTTGAAAGGCGCCCGTTCAAACGTGTCCAAGACGAAAGGAAGATGCCACTTAGGAAAAACCTGCCTCGCCGGCGGCCTTAGAAGCGACACAGCCCTTAAGAACCGCTTCACATCGCGTTGAACTCCGAGCGTCTGTCCCGCCAACCTGCCTCTGTAACAAGACAACGCCGCCACCTGAACACACAACGACGATGCCGCTAGGCCTTTGTCGAAGTCATTCTGCAAGAATTCCAAGATCTGGGGGACAGAAGCCTTTAGATCCTCGTACTTTCTCGCCTTGCACCACGTCTCGAAGATCCTCCAGACCCGAACATACGCCATTGAGGTAGACTGTTGCCGGGACTTCAACAAGGTTGCAATAACTGCCGCCGAGTAACCCTGGGACTTTAACCGCACTCTCTCAAGAGCCAAGCCGTAAGCAAGAACCAACCCACGTGAGGCATGACTAGGGGCCCCTGAAGCAACAGATCCGCCCTGCAGGGAATCCGCCAGGGCTTCGCCACCAACAACCTCACCAGATCTGCATACCAGGGGCGACGAGGCCAATCTGGCGCTATCAGAATTACCTGACCTCTGAACGTCTCTATTCTTTGCAGGACCCGACCTATCAGTGCCCAAGGAGGAAAGACATACAGCAGATGCCCCTACGGCCAGACCTGCATGAGGGCATCCAAGCCTTCTGACGTCCTTTCTCTGCACCTGCTGAAGAAGCGACTCGCCTTCGCCAAGATTAAGGTTGCCATGAGATCCATGACCGGCACTCCCCACCTGCGAACCACCATCTGGAAGACCTCGGTATGCAGGACCCATTCCCCTGGATCCACCGTGACCCAGCTGAGGAAATCGGCTTCCACACTGTCCACTCCTGCTACATGCGCTGCCGACAGGTCCAAGAGATTTTCCTCCGCCCAGCCGCACAGAACTTCGGCCTTGGCCTCTAGCGCTAGACTGCTGGTGCCCCCTTGCTTGTTGACATAGGCAACCGCCGTCGCGTTGTCGGACAACACTCGAACCGCCTTCCCTTCGAGCAACGACCGAAACTCTTGGATTGCCAGATACACCGCTCTTAACTCCAACCGGTTGATCGTCCACGACCGCTCCTGAAGGTTCCACAGTCCCTGCGCAAAGCTGCCCTGACAATGAGCTCCCCAGTCTAGGAGGCTGGCGTCCGTCATCACCGCCACCCAGTCTGGGGTCTCCAGGGACTTTCCCCTCTCCAGCGACTCGGGGAGTAACCACCAACGCAGAGCCTGACGAGTCTCTTCTGGACAGACTAGTTTTCGGGAAAGAGGATCCAACTGATACGACCACCGGCGAAGTAATGCCCTCTGCAAAGGCCTCATGTGGGCTCTTGCCCACGTCACCGTCTCTCTTGTTGCAGCCATAGTACCCAGGAACTGTAGGTAACGCTATGCCGAGGGAGCCTTGGAGCTCAAGAAGTTCCCCACAAGAACTCGCAGACCTTGTGCTCGCTGCCTTGTTAAAAATACTTTCCCGCTCCGCGTGTCGAAGCGAGCTCCCAGATATTCCAGATTCTGGGAAGAAAGCAGGTGACTCTCTGTTAAATTGACCATCTACCCGAGACTTTCCAAGAATGTTACCAACTGGGCCGTCACCCTCTTGCTTTCGGCCTGCGACTTTGCTCGAATCAACCAATCGTCTAGGTACGGATGCACAAGGATGCCCTCCTTGCGCAGCGCTGCCGCTACTACCACCATAATCTTGGTGAAGACTCTCGGGGCAGTTGCTAGACCGAAGGGCAACGCTTGGAACTGATAATGACCGAACGGCACTGCGAACCTCAGAAATTTGTGATGATCCTTTTGTATGGGAATATGAAGATATGCTTCCGACAAGTCCAGGGAGGTAAGAAACTCTCCTTTCTGCACCGCCACTATGACTGATCGCAACGTTTCCATGTGAAAATGCAACACCCGCAAACAGCGATTGACGCCTTTGAGATCCAGAATCGGTCGAACCCCTCCGTCTTTTTTCGGGACGACAAAGTAGACAGAGTACCGACCGCATCCGTACTGGTCTGGGGGCACGGGAACTATCGCTCTGAGGTCCAGCAGCCTTTGTACCGTCTCCCGCAGAGCCGCACACTTTGCTACCAACTTGCCGGGAGACTGCACGAAAACGTCTCGCACTGGACCCAAGAACTCCAGAGCGTAGCCCTCCCGGATGATTTCCAGAACCCACTGGTCTGAAGTGATTTGGACCCAAACAGGATAGAAATCCTGCAAACGACCCCCTACCGGAACTAGGGGCGTCTGGGTCCCCCTCATCTCATTGCGACTTCTTGAATTTAGCAGCGGAGGAAGAAGACGGCCTGAAGCCCCTTCCTGCTCCGCGAAGCCCTCGAAACCCCTGGTTTCTACTGGGAAAGTGCCCCCTTTGTCCAGGAGAGAACGTTTGGGATCGAAAACGATGGAAATCCCGCAGGTGTCCCCTACCTCCGGGGGCACCCCAAGTCGACTTGGGCTTATCCTCCGGTAACCTTCCTCCTTTGGACTCTCCGAGATCCTTCACCAGCTTCTCTAAATCCTCACCGAACAGCAATCGACCCTTGAAGGGCAGCTTACTTAATCTAGTCTTAGAGGAGCTATCCGCTGCCCAATTGCGCAGCCACAGGTACCGCCGTGCTGCTACCGCCAACGCCATGCTTTCTGACAGGCCGCACATAAGATCATAATGAATATCCGCCAGGTAGGCCGCTCCTGATTCCAGACGGGCAGCCTCACCCACCAAGGCTGCCCCTCTTGGACCTGCTGCGCCCAGCGAAGGCAGGCTCTAGCTACCCACGCTCCACAAACAGCCGCCTGAAGGGAAATCGCATTGACGTCGAAAACTTGCCGTAACAAGACATCAGGTATGGTCGTTTTCTTGGTCACCACTGAAACGGCCACGTCCATCCTGGGTGACTTAAAGACTTCTTTATCCTGATCCCGCAACGGATACAGCCGACCCATAACTCTGGTCCCCTTCAGTGGTGCCTCAGGCACGTTCCACTCCTCCTGAATCATCTCCTGAAACACCCTGTGCACAGGGAAAGCCGTTTGGGTCTTTCTGAAGACCTGTAACAAAGGATCCTCCAGCGTATCATCCTCCGCTGAACCTGGAACCGGCATATTGAGCACTTTTAGAGTCTCTACAATGAGAACAGGTAGTTCCTCTCTTCTGAAGACTCTCACCACTCTAGCCTGGTCTTCTCTCTCAGAGATCTCCCCTTCTTCCAGTTCTTCCTCTAAGGCCAAACTGTGGTCCTCCTCATCTGACAGAGGCCCCTCAGAAGCCTTGGGTTGGTCGCTCATCTCCTCCTCGCCGTGGAGCTTTTTGCCCCCGCGCTGAGGAATCTCCACTCGCTGGGATGCCAAGCGCTTCCCCGCTCCGCTAGCGTCCGACGCCAGGTTCTGTCGTGGGGCACCGCCATGAACTGCCCGCTGAAGTAGCGCTACAAACTGTTGTGAAAAAAATGGCAGTCAAATCCGAAGGAAGCGCCGCCTGCGAAGGGAGGGCGCCCGCACAGGAGGAGGGGCCTGCTACCGGCTCCTCCTGCACTATCTCGGGAACTAGGGAAGCCGCAGGCTCCAACGCACCGCCCGGAGCGCCCGGCTGAGGTGCTGGGGCCAGGTCCAAGTCCGTAGTCTCCCCTACGCAGACCTTACACACCCCTGAGCTGGAGCCCTTCCTAGCCCCACACACCTCGCACTGCGACTTGGAAGGCATTGTCCCCCTAGAACCGCGGGCCAAAGGCCACTCACCTTCTCTGTAAAGACTTTATATATATATATACCCAGAGCAAGGTGCAGAGCAAAATCACTCTGAGAGTAGGCAAGCCAATCCACAGATATAGCCTCAAACCAATAAATTGGAAAATAGCTTCCCCCCTTTTTTTTTTAAACAAGCACCAGCCAAAGCCTCCTTAACCCTATTAAAAGTGATCTAGTCTGCTGGGCTGGGCCTGTAGTCCAACCACGCGGCCGCCACGCAGCCGGGCCGAACCCCGAATTCGTGCCAAAATCGCGCTGAGGCCCAAAATCCTGCACTGAGAGCTAGGAAGCTTACCTCACATAAGCGGGGGAAGGAAACACAGCTCGCTTTAATCCGTGGCGCCTGCCTCCGGCTCCGGTAATGCTCAGCTGTCCCGGGCCCGATCAGACTCCCTGCACCGCAAAAGTTGCTCTGCAGGCTCTGTGCGGCGGGACAGAGTTGCCGAGCGCACTGGCAGGCACAGCTTCTGCGCGGCACTGGCCGACTGTTTTCTGCTCTGAACAACCTTCTCTCCACTCTGTTGAGCAGTGGGCTCCCGCCGAAGGAAGCTATCACGCATCCGGTAGGGCCCAGCTGAACCCAACTACCCCGAGGGCCTGGAAACAGGTAGAGGGGAGGGAGGGAGAAGGAGCAACTAAAGTGAAAGAGACAGTCTGCTGTAAGTTGAAAAGCCACAGACTCTTAAAGCCACAGGACTGCTTTAATTTAAAACAAACCCCAAAGATTTAACTAAACTATCTCTAAGCATCCTCAATCGTTTCTCCAGTGAGCCCGGACCCCCCCGGCTCCCATCTATCCAGCTGCTTGGAGACTGAGGTAACTGGTGGCAGGAGGCGGACACCGGAGGGATATACTGGTGATGTCACAAAAAGAGGAGTTTCTCAGTCTCCAAGCTGCTAGATGAGATGGGCAACCCAGAGGTTTCGGGACTAGATTGGGGAAACAATCAGGAAGGTGGCAATTTTTGCGGACTTAGCCACGGCCATGCTACAACACAGAAGAGAATGGAGAGGATTTACAATGAGACTTCGGGAAGAGAGCATTAAATATAAATGGCTGTACCCAGCAAGTATTGCATTTACTAGCAACAGCATTACAAGACGGGTGACAACAGTGACGCAGTTGGTGGCTGCGATGAAGGAAGCAGGAATAGCACGTGTACTGGAGATGGGAGAAATGAGGAAACCGGTAAATGGAAAGACAACGAGCTGGCAAAAAGTGGAGAGTAAAGAAAGGAAAAGTAATGCAAAAGAAAAGGGACTTGGGACTGTGTAAATAAGCAGAGACACGATGCCAGGAAATGGAAAGGAACTCAGAGTTAAGAAGGGAAGATGGGAAAGAAGTGAGTAAACAAATTGAAGGGGGAGTAAGGGGTAGAATTAAGTTGGTAATGATGTAGGGAAGGGGGAGATTAAAAGAAAAGAAATAATGTTCAGTAATTTGAGTAATGAGTGGGAGGGGGAAGGTGATGTCACTGAGGAAGGGGAAGCTACTAACATGTAGCGTGAAGGTGGGGAGGATAGACGGGGAGGTCGGGGCAGAGGGGGCTGAGAGGGAGGAGGGAAGGATGGGCGGAGGAGGGAAGGATGGGCGGAGGGGGGCAACTGGATCCTGTAAATGTAAAAAGAGGAGGTACTGAGATTTGGAGCCATGGTAGGTAAACAAAAGATACCTGAAGAATATAAGATAGTAACCATTAATGCTAAAGGCCTCAATTCCTGGCACAAACGACACGCCCTGTTAAAAGAGGGTAACAGACTTCGAGCTGATATATTGCTTATACAAGAAACGCATTTAAAAAACATCCAAGAAAGATGGTTGGTTAGTAAAAGCTATGATAAAGAGTAGTTAAGCACCTGTAACAGGTGATCTCCGGGAACAGCAGGAATTTAGTCTTCACATATGGGTATCATAGGTACCGACGGAGCCTGCGCGGGAACGCTCCCCATCATCCAATAGGAACGCTTTTGGGAGCATCCCTCAGCACATGCGCGCTGCCTTCCCGCCTTTCCAACTGTAACTCTTCAGTTAAGTTTGTAGCTGAGTGAAAGGATAGAGGGAGAGAGGAAAGAGATAGAGATAGAGAGACAACTCCTAGGGGAGGTGGGTGGGTTGTGAAGACTAAATTCCTGCTGTTCCCGGAGATCACCTGTTACAGATGAGTAACTACGCTCTCTCCAGGAACAAGCAGGAATGCAGTCTTCACATATGGGGGACTCCCTAGCTGAAGATGCCAGGGAGATGACCCCAGGAAGCTGCCACCTACAGTAAGGTGGGCCATGTTTTCTCCCATGGATCTCTGGCATCCTACCAGGGTTGGTGGGTAGGAGTCGTATTAAGTTTGAAAGAGATTTTGAAGAACAGCCTGGCCAAAGAAGGCATCCCGACGGGAGGCTTTATCTAGGCAGTAGTGTGCTGTAAATGTATGTACCGAAGCCCAGGTGGCTGCTCGACAAATGTCATCAATAGACACAGAGTGAAGGTTAGCCATAGAGGCTGACATGGCTCTCACATTATGAGCTGTGACATGGCCTTGAAGAGGAAGACTCTTACTCTCATAAGCAAAGGATATGCATTGTGGAATCCATTTGGATAAAGTCCTCTTGGAGACTGGAAGTCCCAAATGACTAGCATCAAAAGCAATAAAAAGTTGAGAAGACTTTCTATGTTGCTGTGTTCTTTATAGATAAAAAGCTAAGGCTCTTTTACAGTCTAAAGTGTGAAGGTTCTTCTCTGCATTAGAGGCATGAGGCCTCGGAAAGAATACAGGAAGATAAATTGATTGATTTAAATGAAAAGGCGAAACCACCTTTGGCATAAAGTGTGGATGAGTTCTGAGGGCAACCCTATCATGGTGAAACCTAGTATAAGGAGGATCAACCACTAACACTTGCAATTCACTAATGCGATGTGCAGAGGCGATTGTGATTAGGAAGATGACCTTCCAGAACAAAACCTTCAGTATAGTAGTGGCTAAAGGTTCAAAGGGCAGTTTCATGAGCTGCCCGAGAACTATATTTAAATCCCATGCCACCGGTGGTGGTTTGATGGGAGGTTTTGTTAACAGAAGACCTCTCATAAATCTGGATATGAGAGGATGAGAGAAAATTGGTTGTCCATTTAGAGGATTATAGGAAGCTGTAATTGCGCTAAGATGGACTCTTACTGAATTGGTCTTTAGACCAGAATTTGATAAATGAAGTAGATACTCTAGTATCGCTTCCAAAGGTATCACCAGGAGGTTTAACCCCTTCTGGGAACACCATATAGTGAAACATTTCCACTTGAAGGCGTAAGATCGTCTTGTGGAAGGTTTTCTAGAAGCCTGAAGGATATCCTTTACCTGTTGGGAAAGGTTGAGATCCTGAAGATCTAAGCTTTCAGCAACCAGGCCGCGAGATGCAGGGACTGGGGATTCGGGTGCCATAGGGTCCCGCTCTCTTGGGAAAGGAGATCTGGAGCACACCCTAACTCCAGAGGCGCAGCTTGAGAGAGATGTAGAAGCAGGGGATACCACATTTGGCGTGGCCACCGTGGCGCTATAAGGATCATATGACCTCTGTCTCTCTGAAGCTTGAAGAGTGTTTTGGGGATGAGGGGAATAGGTGGGAAAGCATAGAAGAAGTCCTGACCCCAGTGAAGGAGGAAGGCATCCCTTGCCTGGCAATTGTGAGCTGGAATCCTGGAACAGAACTGGGGGAAGTTTGGCATTCAGTGGACTTGCAAAGAGGTCTATGTCTGGAGTTCCCCAGATGTGAAATATCTTTGTCACCTGGTCTAGGTGGAGAGACCATTCGTGAGGCAGCAGTATTCGGCTGAGTTTGTCTGCCCAAAGGTTTTGAATGCCTGGAAGATATACCACGAGAAGGTGGATTTGATGCTCTCTGGCGAGGGCCCAAAGTCGTAAAGCTTTGTTGCATAACAATAGAGAGCCTGTTCTGCCCTGCTTGTTCACATAGAACATGGCTACTTTATTGTCCGTTTGGACTAGGACTGTCTTGTAGCTGAGCTGGGCATGGAATACTCGAAGAGCTAAATAGATTGCTCTTAATTCTAGGTGGTTTATGTGAAGACAAGCCTTCTGTGGAGTCCAGGTGCCCTGGGTAGAGAGATGATGCAGGTGTGCTCCCCAACCCACCTGTGATGCATCTGTTGTTAGGATGGCCTGGAATAGGGATTGTTGGAAAGGAGACCCCACTAAAATATTCTCCAGTGATTGCCACCATTGAAGGGACAAGATCAGTCGATGAGAGTTTGATATCTTATCTGACAGACGTCCTGTGGCCTGTGTCCACTGTGTGGATAGGGTCCACTGGGCTTGCTCGCATGTGGAAGCGAGCATAGGGAACTACATGAACTGTGGATGCCATGTGTCCCAGTAACTGTAGCAGTTCTCAAGCAGTTAGGGAGGATTTTCCTGCTGCTTGAGAAGCTAGTTGCAATATGCAAAGACACCAGGCCTGTGGAAGGAAAGCCCTTGACTGTCTGGTTTCTAAACAGGCTCCTATGAACTCCAGAGACTGGGAAGGAACAAGTTGGGATTTTGGGAAGTTTATTACCAATCCCAGGTTTTGGAGGATTTGCACTGTGCGAGACAGTGCAGAGCTGGCTTCTGCACTTGTGGGGGCTCAAATGAGCCAGTCGTCCAAGTAAGGGAAGACGAATATCCCTAGGGTTCGCAGGAATGCAGCTACTACTGCCATGCATTTCGTGAAAACTCTTGATGCAGAAGCCAGACCAAAGGGAAGAACCCTGTACTGGAAGTGTTTTCCCTTGAAAAGGAATCATAAGAATTTCCTGTGATCGGGATTGATCAGAATGTGAGTATATGCATCCTTTAAGTATAGAGAGCAAAGCCAATCCTGATTTTGAAGGTATGGCAGAAGAGTTCCTAGAGAAATCATTTTGAACTTCTCTCGGAACAGGTATTTGTTCAATTCTCTGAGGTCTAGAATGGGTCTGTGTCCCCCTGTTTTCTTTGGAATAAGAAAATAGGGGGAGTAGAACCCTGTACCCTGCTGGAGGATGGGTACTTCTTCTATTGCCCCTTGGGCAAGAAGTGTTGAGATCTCGTGATTCAGCAGGTTGTCTGCAGAGGTCTGGGAATTGAACTGCCTTAGGATTGTAGGAAGGGGCATGCTGTGAAAATGAAGCTTGTACCCCTCTCCTACAATGGACAGAGTCCAAATTTCTGCTGTTATTTGGTGCCATCTGTTGGCAAAATGACACAGCTTGCCTGGAATATTTAGGGGTTCTGGACCCCTCAGAGGCAGGAAGGCTAAGCTCTCTAGGAGGGAGTCAAAGCCCTTGAGGGGGCTGAACCTGCAGAGCTGGTTGAGCTTTCGGGCTTTTTGGCTTCTTCTGTTTGAATTGTTGTTGTTGTCCCCTTTGGGCAACTTGACCGTGGGCTTGGCTTTGCTGGGTATAGGATGGATAAAACGTCCTCTTTTTGCTGAAAGAGGGTTTTTTTATAGGGTTTCTTTTTGGCTGGAATGGCTGTAGATTTTGACAATCTATCTAAGGTGATATTGTCAGCATCTCATTTGTCTTTTCCTGCCAATTCTTGCCAAAGAGGTTTTCTCCTGTGCAAGGGATGTTGCCCAATTTATTCTGTGCTCAAATCTCCAAGTCTGATGCCTGAAGCCAGGCAATCCGTCGTGCACCAATGGCAATAGCAGAGGTTCTGCTGATGCATTCAAAGCAGTCAAAGGCTGCACGATTCACAAACTTAGAGACATCTTGAGCATGCCTGACAAGCGTAAGGAAGTCTTGTCATCTGTCATCTGGGAGAAGTGGGCTCATAAGCTCCAAATCTCCTGTGACCTCTTTGAGGAACATTCCCATATATAAAATATATGAGCTGATCCTAGCTGAAAGCATGGAAGCCTGAAAAGTTTGACGTCCAAAAGCATCAAGAGTCCTGCATTCACGACCTGGAGGATTGGATGCATGTCTCTTTGCACTTTTCATCCTACGCATGGCTGACTCCACCCACTACCACTGAATGGTGTGGCAGCTGAGTCTTTTGAAATCCAGGACATGGTGGAACTCGATACATGGTATCAAGTCTCCTAGAATGAGGAGATGTGGTCAAAGGTGTCTCCCACATTCTGAGCATCAAATCACAAAGAATTTCATGAATGGGCAGAGTGGCTGCCTCCTTTGGAGCCTTAGGATATTGGAGAATTTCCAATTCCTTTGCTCTAGGTTCCTTTTCAGAAGCTACCGTGATTGAGAGGCCTTTGGCAACATTACGAATAAAATCCTGAAAAGACATGTCCTCCAGAAGCGACTGCGTTGGGGAGAAGAGTCGTCTTCAGGGAGAAAAACTCTGGTACCGGCAGAATTATATCAGAGTCATCGGAGGATTCAAAGTATCTCTGATCACGATGTTCATGTAAGGCACGGTCCCGGTATCGATCGAAGTCGGTACCGAGCTGATCCAGTACCGATCTTTCGATGCCAGGCAAAATTGGCATGGGAAGAATTCCCACTGGGGCCGGTACCGTTGGTGCAGGTACCAGTATCTGTGCCGGTACTGGCATCGATACCAGTGCCGGTGCCCGTTGAACCATCGGTGTCAACGGTACCACAGCTGTAAGAAGAGCTGTAATACTGCGCTCGATAGCGAGGAATCTCTGGTCTATCGACGCTGCTGATGCCCGGGTGTCGGTACCGGTAAAGGCGGCCGGGACCCCTGAGCACGGCACCACTAGTTCTGCCGAGGCCTCGAGAACATTCTGGAACCCCGTTGATGCTTTGGAGGCCGAAGCCTCCCGCCGGGGATGTTTTGCCAGTGTGCTTCCCTCAAGGGCAATGCCAATGGCCTCTCGATGCTTTGCAGGAGAGCTACCCTTTGAGGACCGGCTTTTATGTTTAGTTACTTGAGATCCATGGGAGGAAGAAGAGGCTCTTGAAGACGTCGATGCAATGGACCTGGCATCCGAAGAAAAGAGGGTACCGAGCTTTGCAGCCCGGTTCTGTCTTCCTCTTTTAGTCATTCCCATACAAGAGAGACACTCAGATGGAGAATGGTCAGGGCTTAAACATTTAAGACACCAGTCATGGGTGTCGATGATGGAAATGGTACCGCCACACTTAGTGCATTTTTTAAAACCACTAGCTGTTTTTTCCATCTTTAAGGAAAAATGGAGCCTAGTGCCCAAAATGGTGCCTAGCACCGAAAAAGAAAAGTTTCTGAAGAGAAACAATTCCGAATTTTTTATTTATTTATTTTTTTTAAGAAGAAAAGAAAGAAAAGAACCGGCGGTACTGGTAGGCGTCGTGCGGAGGCAAATGCGACCACAAGAAAACAAGATAAAAGAAAATTTCTGCAGTGACAGGGAATGTGTCCTGTCGGCTCTGCGGAAAATGAAGAACTGAAGAGGGACAGTTGAAAAGGCAGGAAGGCAGCGTGCATGTGCTGAGGGATGCTCCCAAAAGCGTTCCTATTGGATGCTGGGGAGCATTCCCGCACAGGCTCCGTCGGTACCGACGATACCCATATGTGAAGACTACATTCCTGCTTGTTCCTGGAGATAGTATATTTGGCACATAATTGGGAATCACCTAAGAAGGGGGGGGGGGGGGTTTGGATTACTTTTTGCGAAAGGATTGATCCTGGAAGAAGAAGAGGTCATAAGGGACACGGGGGGGGGGGGGGGCGCTTCATTCTGTGGAAGGGTAAAATAGCAAGTAGGCCCATAGTGGTAGGGAGTGTATATGCACCAAATACACAGCAAGGGGGGTTCTATGGGAAACTATATGAAGTGGTGGAAGCGCATATGCAAGACCCAGTGATATTAGGGGGAGATTTTAATGCTACCCTAAACTCCAGAATAGATACTATGGGGGGTTATAGGCAAAGCACTAAGAGTGCGAGTAAGAAGTTAGGGAAATTACTATATAAACTGGGCACAGTAGATGTGTGGCGGCACATGCATGGCAATAAGAGAGAATACACACACTACTCACATCCACACAAAATTTACATCAGATTAGATATGGTATGGGTTGATGGAAGGATAGTAGAACAGGTAAAGCAAGTGGATATAGGACCCATTAGCTGGACAGATCATGCACCGGTGAAGGTTTCAATGAATAAGCAAATAAAGTGGGGAGGCCTGCGTTTCTGGAGGTTGAATAAATCCCTCAAAGAAGAGGAAGAGGGGCTATGTCGTATTAAAAATATTATAAATGAATATAAACAGCACAATAGCGGTGGAGAGGTGGGACCAGCAGTGGCGTGGGATGGGCTGAAAGTGCGGGTAAGGGGGCAGCTAGGACTGGCAGCTAGGCGGAAGAGGCAAAAAGAACAAAAGGAGCGTGAGCTAATATCCCAGTTGAGGCAAGAAGAAACAATGCACAAACAGAAAGGTGGAAGGAGGAGGCTACAGCGTATTAGAAATTTATGGGAAGAATTAGTAGATTAAATAATGAGGCAGAGGCATTCAAGCTAAATCAGCTCAGACATGAATTTTATGTGCAGGGAAATAAGCCAGGCAGATACCTGGCGCGGAAACTTAGGGAAAGAAGGATGCAACAGCAGATAGTACGATTAAAAGATGACCAGGGCAGATGGGTTAATACTAATGAACAAATACAACAGGTATTTTGGGAATATTATCATAAGCTTTATAAATCGGAACAACAGAGGGAGGGAGAAGACACAGAACGATATGGAGAAATTTCACTTACCGTTAATTTCCTTTCCTGGAATCCTTCTAGACCAGTCCAGACAAGCGGGTTATGCTCCCCTGCCGGCAGATGTTGGAGACAGAGAAAAAACTCCAGAGCTCTGATTGGTTAGACTCTGGATGGCATAGGTATACCCCCTAGGGGTCCTACTCAGTATCTGTTAACAAGCAATAACTAAGAGTATTAAACTGATTAACAAGGTCAACTATGTACAGGTGAGACAACTGGCTTAACTATATACATGAACCAGAGAGGATCATGAAGCATCCCTAGGATATCAAGCCTTTATAAAATGCTTGTAGGCCATCCAAGGGATATATATATATATTTTGGTAGTGCTAGAAGAATGAACGTCGGCTCCACTGCACATGCACCACTGCAACTGACAACCGGGTGGGTTCTGGACTGGTCTAGCAGTATTCCAGGAAAGGAAATTAATGGTAAGTGAAATTTCTCCTTCCAGTTCATACTGCTAGACTAGTCCAGACATGCGGGAAGTACCCAAGCTAATGAACCTTAGGGTGGGCAGAGAGAGCCGCTGACAGCACACAAACCCCAAATCGGCTGTCCTTTCATGCTTGAATGTCCAGACGATAATGCTGAACAAACGTAGACAAAGAAGCCCAAGTCGCCGCTCAACAGATATTAAGAGGGGCCACTTGAGAACGTTCGGCCCTAGCGGTAGCTTGGGCTCAAGTGGAATGAGCCCGAAGACCCACAGGTACCGGTCTATCTTGACCAATATAGGCCGCTTCAATGGCCTGATGTAGCCACCTGGCAATAGTGGATTTAGAAGCCGCAAGACCTTGACGCGGTCCCGCAAAAAGAACAAAGAGATGGTCCGTCTTACGAAACAAATTGGTCACCTTCAGATAGCGGAGGAGAATTCTCTTGAGGTCCACCGCTCGAAGATTCTTATGCCGCCCTGAACATTGCTCCTTTGAGAAGGCAGGCAGCAGAAGGGGCTGATTGAGATGAAAAGGAGTAAGGACTTTAGGCAAGAAGGAAGGAACGGTTCAGAGAGACACATCCTCTGCAGAGGATGACAGATAGGGATCCAGACAAGAAAGAGCTTGCAGCTCCGATATTCTATGAGCCAACGTTATTGCCACAAAGAACACTGTCTTAATTGTCAAATCCCGAAGCAAAACCTCCTTGAGAGGTTCAAAGGGCTGGGCCATAAGAGCTTTCAGAACCAGGACAAGGTCCCAGGGAGGGACCACTGGTCGAATCGGTGGGCGCAGGAGTCTGACGCACTTGAGAAAACGGGACACATCGGAGTGCAACGCAAGGGAGCAGCCGTGAACCGGCCCATGGTAGCACGTTAAGGCCGAAACCTGTACTTGAAGGGTTCTGAGGGCTAATCCTTTATCAAGACCAAACTGTAGAAAAGTGAGAATCTCTGGAATCTCGGTGCGCCATGGAGAAAGCTGATGTCGCGAACACCATAACTCAAAGGCTCGCCATACCCTAGCATACGCTACAGACGTTGACGATCGTCAGGCGTTGAGGAGCGTAGCCACAACTTTGGAAGAGTGACCCTTATGGGTTAACTTGAGGCATTCAACAGCCAAGCCGTAAAGCGAGTAAGGAGCAGGGTTGTCCATGGAGATTGGCCCTTGCCTGAGGAGGCCCAAGGGAGCTTCTAGTCACAGAAGAGCTACTCGAGATAACCTTACGAGATTGGAATACCAGGGTCTTCTGGGCCAGTCCAGAGCCACTAGGACCACTTGGCCCTGGTGCTCTCTGATCCGATGGAGAACTCTCCCGATCATCGCCCAGGGTGGAAACACGTAAAGCAGGATGTGCTTCGACCATGGTTGCGCAAGAGCATCTATGCCGTGAGATCAGTGTTCCCTCCAGCGACTGAAGACGACCAGTACCTTGGCATTTGTTGCCGAGGCTATGAGATCTATCGCCGGCCGACCCCATCTCTGAACTATTTTCTGAAAGGCTTCCTGAGCAAGCTCCCACTCCCCGGGATCGAGAGTATGTCGGCTTAGAAAATCAGCCTTGACATTGCTGGTCCCCGTGATATGCTGTGCCGAGATGGCTTGTAAATGCCTCTCTGCCGAGGGGAAAAGGAGGGCCATTTCCCTTGACACTCCAGGGCACTTCATGCCTCCTTGGCGGTTGAAATAGGACACTGTAATCGCATTGTTGGACAACACACGAACCGCTTGATTTTGTAGGAGATTTAGAAAACCCTGTAAGGCGAGGCGGATTGCCCATGCTTCTAGACGGTTGATAGTCCATCGCGACTCACGTGTAGACCACGTCCCCTGCGCTGTGTGAGTTCGACAGTGAGCTCCCCATCCGGACAGACTGGCGTCCGTAGTCACTAATATCCAGTGTGGAGTTTCTAAAGGCACTTCTCAGATTTTGCGGAGAGAGCCACCACTGTAGGCTGTGTATGATTGCCGGCCATAGTGGAAGATGGAGCTGGTAGTCTTCCAACACTGGCGACCACCGAGAGAGGAGCGCGTTCTGTAGACAACACATGCGCGCCCTGGCCCAAGGAATGAGTTCGGTGGTGGCCGCCATGGTTCCCAAAAGGTGGAGGTAGTCCCAAGCCCGAGGTGAGTCCTGAAGCAGAAATAGACAAATTTGTGAAGAAAGTTTGAGGAAACGCTCCTAAGTCAGGACCACGCGACCCTAACGGGTGATGAAGCGTGCCCCAAGAAAGTCGATCTGCTGAGACGGCTGAAGGCAGCTTTTGGCATGTTTGATCACCCAACCCAGCTTCTCTAGGAATGAAACTACCACCGAAATGGTGTTGCAGCCTCCAGAAGGGAGTCCGCTCGAATGAGCCAATCATCCAAGTAAGGGTGTACTCGGATACCCTGTTTGCATAAGGCTGCCGCCACCACCACCATTACTTTGGAGAAGATTTGAGGTGCTGAAGCGAGGCCAAATGGCATTGCCCGAAATTGAAAATGTTGTCCGAGAACTGAAAATCGCAGGAAGCGCTGGTGTTCGGCCTGAATGGGAATGTGAAAATAGGCTTCTGCCAGATTGAGAGAAGTCTGAAACTCGCCCTTGCACACTGCTTGGATTACAGACTGGAGCGTTTCCATTCAGAAGTGAGGCACCCGAAGGCTGTGATTGACTCCTTTGAGATCCAGAATTGGACCAAAGGAACCATCCTTCTTGGGCACCATGAAATAGATAGAGTAACGGCCTAGCCCTCTTTCCAATGATGGGACAGGACGAATGGCTTTGAGGAAAAGTTGTCTTTGAATCGTAGTTTGAATGGCCAATCTTTTTCCCGAAGATCGTCCTGGAGAGACCAGGAAGGCTTCGCAAATGGGCCGCCAACATTCGAGGGAGTAACCGTGAGAAACTATGTCGAGGACCCACTGATCGGAAGTTATAAGCACCCACAGTCGAGAAAAAAGTGCCAACTGGCCTCCCACTGGCGGCAGAGCCTCGAGTGGGCCGCCCGTCCCGTCAGCGGGAAGGGCGTGAAGTTCCAGAAAACGTTTCTGTGCCCGAATAAGACTCTGTGCCTTTGCGGGCTCCTTGAAAGGACTGCGATCTCTGGCCAAAGCAACCGGCAGGAGCCGAAGAGGTGCCTGGTTTAAAAGAACGGTATCTCTGGGAATTGCGAGATCTAGAAAATCGCCGAAAAGTCTGAGAACGAGAAGACCAGCGTGATGAAGCTTTTGGCTTATCCTCTGGCAAACGTTGGGGTTTGACCTCACCCAGATCCTTTACCAACTTATCCAGATCTTCACCAAAAAGGAGACTTCCTTTAAAGGGAAGTTTTGACAGTCGCGTCTTGGAGGCGACATCCGCTGCCCACTGACGCAGCCAAAGTCATCTCCTAGCTACCGTTACAGCTGCTAAGGAGCAAGCTGAGAGACGTAATAGATCATAAAAGGCATCAGCCAAGAACGCCACGACGGATTCCAGAAGACCCACGGCTGGATCTTCTGGCAGTCGCTGAATTCAGCGTAGCGCAGCACGGGCTGCTAGACCCCCGCAGACAGTCGCCTGGAGCGAAAGGGCGGAAGACGAGAAAGCTGTTTTTAGTAGACTTTCAACCTTACGGTCTTGTTGGTCTCGGAGCGCTGCTCTGCCCTCGACCGGAATGGAGGTATGCTTGGTGAGGAAGCCATAGTGTCTGGCGTTTTTTTTTTTTTTTTTTTAAATAAATACAGATTTGGGTAGCAGGCTGAAAACTATAATGTTAGCCCAGATAAGTGCACCAGAACAGCCCAGGGCCTCCCGGGACCGCAAAGGAAATGAAAATACCGAGAAAAAAGTCTTCCCGCCAAAAGAAGCTGAGAGGAGCGCGATCGCGCGTTCACGAAATGGCCACCGGCAAGGAAAAGCTCCAAAAAGCAGTCATCAAAAAACACACCCGATCGCGGTGATTCTGCACGGAGTGCAATCGGGAGAAGAGGAGTACTGCCGGCTGCTTCAGAGGCAGAAAGCCTCGTTCAAGTCTCCCCACGGAGCCGAAGAAGGAAGTAGGAAGGAAATAAAGGTTGTCACTCACAGTGCCGGTACCAGTGTCACCGAGGCTCAACGGAGGAGTGAAACTCCATCTAGCAAATTAATTTCATTTAAACTAATTTAAATTAATTATATTTTTATCTCCATCCAGCCACATAGGCCCTCGTGGCCTGAGGCTGGGAATCCCTCTATGGAGGGAGCTCTACTGATCCACGCGATCAGGAGCTCACCTCAGAAAGTACTGCCCCTATTTACAACACTTTAAAATGTGGAAATGGGGACCTGGGAAACCCAGAGAGACACCTCGTGTGTGCTCTGGGTGCATCCAGGAGTCAAGAAAAAGAAAGGAAATTAAAGAAAATAAAACTTAAAAAGACAATCTTTTTGAAACACCTTCATCTGCTGGAGACAGAAAATATACTGAGTAGGACCCCTAGGGGTATACCTATGCCATCCAGAGCCTAACCAATCGGAGCTTTGTCTCCAACATCTGCTGGCAGGGGAGCCTAACCTGCTTGTCTGGACTGGTCTAGCAGTAAGAACTGGAAATGGCAGAGATTACATTGACTTGATCACAATCCCCCACCAGACTGCTAGCTTCTTTTATTATTAAAGGTCCTTAACCTGTGGTATCATTTCAGTGCTTTAAAAAGGATTTTCAGTCACTTATCTCAATTTTTGTCTTCGATATCGTCGCAACAATCGCTCCTCTTCAGAAAAATGAACAGCACGACGTGCACGTTTCGGGAAAAGAACCCCTGTGTCAAGTGCTTCTTAAACTTCCATTTAAATAGGCGAATAGAACAAAACACAGTTTTGCCTCAGCCGCGAAGACGGCGGTGTTTTGTTCTATTCGCCTATTTAAATGGAAGTTTAAGAAGCACTTGACACAGGGGTTCTTTTCCCGAAACGTGCACGTCGTGCTGTTCATTTTTCTGAAGAGGAGCGATTGTTGCGACGATATCGAAGACAAAAATTGAGATAAGTGACTGAAAATCCTTTTTAAAGCACTGAAATGATACTACAGGTTAAGGACCTTTAATAATAAAAGAAGCTAGCAGTCTGGTGGGGGATTGTGATCATTCACATCCCTCCTACGGCTCAGCTCCGACAAAAATTACATAAAAATTACTGTTTTGTTTAATTTCTAGGGGCTATTTCAAGTGATTCTTAGCTATTTACTATTTTGAGTCAGTATCACTTTTTGGGGGGTACTACTTTACATTTAGAGATTACATTGAAGCAATCAGACAAAGACCAACAGCAGTGGATGAATAGAGAGATTGAAGGAAAGGAAGTAGTAGAGGCTATAAACAGCTTGAAAGAAGGTAAGGCTCCAGGGTTTGGATGGCATTACAGCTAGGTTCTATAAAAAATTCAGTGAGGAAGTAAGCCCGATATTGAGATATGTCTTTAATGAAGTATTAAAAGGAGAAAAGTTACCGAGCTCCATGGAGGCAGCGGATGTAATAGTAATACCCAAACCTGGAAAGGATCATGGGAAGTGTGAATCATATAGGTCCATATCTTTCATCAATTTGAATGCAAAGATATAAGCCAAAATACTTGTGTCCCGGTTGCAGAAATTCATTTCACAATTGATACAGGAGAATCAAGCAGGCTTTATTCCGGGTAGACAAGCTAGTGATAATGTACGCAAGTTGTTAAACTTAATATGGCAAGTACGTAAAGATCAGACATTATCTATAATGTTGGCTGTTGATGCCAAAAAAGTTTTTGATAGAGTAGAATGGGCTTTTATGTTTGCTGTTATGCGGAAAATGGAACTAGGGGATAACTTCCAGAAATGGATAGAAGCTCTATATAGAGAACCTAAGCCACATATAAGAGTAAATGGAGTATATTCAGAATTATTTACATTGGGAAGAGGTACAAGACAAGGCTGCCCGATCTCCCCGTTGCTGTTTGCAATGGTGACAGAACCACTAGCTGAAAGTGTTAGACAGAATAAGGAAATACATGGCATAAAGGTGGGAAAAGAGGAATACAAAATCTCATTATTTGCGGATGATGTTATGTAAATGTTAGGGCAGTCTATGGAATCTATACCCGCTTTAGTACAAGAAATCCAGAAATACAGTAAAGTATCTGGATACAAAACGAATATGGGGAAAACAAGTTTTAAAAATTCAGTTGGACCTGTACGAAGAAGCTAAGGTGCAAACCGCTTTCCCATTTAAGTGGACTAATAAAAGTGTGAGATATCTGGGTATCCAGATTAGCGCAGAGGGGTCTGAGCTGTGTAAGTTGAATTATGACCCAACAATAAAAAAAGTTTTGACAGATTTAATGCGATGGGACAAACCTATTTTTTCATGGATGGGAAGAAGTGCCACAGTGAAGATGAAGATGAAATTAGACTTACCTGCTAATTGTAGTTCCTTGAGGAACTCCAGTCCAGTCCCGGAAGCTCTGGGGTTTAGCACCTCCTCCAGAAGCTTGGAGACTGAGCACGTCATTGCTTTGATGACCCTGGTATAAGTAGCCCAGGACCGACTCTCCGCTCCAGTACCTATTGACAAAGCAGACTCATCATAACCAACCTCAGTATTTAACTGCCTATAACCAAAATATACTGTAACTTAACTTTAGCTTAAACTTTCACCTAAAATTTAATGGAAGATTCCCCGGAAGAGAATGTATCCAAACTGTCAATGCATAGGTTTGTCCTTGTGCCCCCTCAAGAAGACAGCGGACCTACCAGAATCTCCCCACTAGTTACAAACTCCACTCCCCCATTAAGAACCACTTGCCCTACAACGAAAGCTTCATTTCAATCTTAGAGTCCCCTCGCTTCAGGCCGTGGTCCAGGGGAGGGATCCGGGACTGGACTGGAGTTCTTCAAGGAACTACAATTAGCAGGTAAGCCTAATTTCATCTTCCTTATCGTCCCTCCAGTCCAGTCTCGGAACCTCTGTGGATGTAACAGAGCAGTAAATATCAATGGGGGACCTGTTAGACCAGCCTGAAGCACTGCCGATCCAAAACGGGCGTCCCCCACCACCTGAACATCCAGACAGTAATGCCTGACGAAAGAATTCAAAGATGACCAAGTTGCAGCCTTACAAATTTCCATGGCAGGCACCAAACTATACTCTACACAAGATGCAGCTTGTGCCCTGGTTGAATGCGCTCTTAGCCCTTGTGGTACAGCCTTACCCTTTAGAATATAAGCTGTAGCTACGGCCTCCTTGAGCAATCTGGATATGGAAGACTTAGCCGCTGCTTCCCCTTTCCTAGGCCCTCCAAACACCACAAACAGTCTATCGGACTTCCAAACGGACGCTGTACGATGCAGATACTTCTTGAGCATCCGCCGAACATTGAGAAGACGCAGCTTCCCTCTAGTTGACTCTTCCTCTCCTCCATCAAACACTGGTAACGTCACCACTTGATTAACATGAAACACAGACACCACCTTAGGCAGAAAAGAAGGTACTTGTCTCAACACTACCTTCTGTTTTGAAAAAGACAGAAAAGGCTCCCTACAAGACAAGGCCTGAAACTCCAAAACTCTACAAGCAGAACAAATGGCCACTAAAAACACCGCCTTTAAAGTAAGGTCCTTTAACGAAGCCTTACCTAACGGTTCAAAAGGTTCCCTCACTAATGCTTCTAGGACCAGATTGAGATCCCACGTCGGAACTGTTAACCTGCACGGCAGTCATAAGAGAGATACAGCTCTCAGAAATCTTTTAATATCCACATGCGTGCCAAGCACTTCCCCTTGCACCTTCCCCCGGTAACAGGAAAGTGCTGCTAACTGAACTCTCAAAGAACTAGCCGCCAAACCTTTCTCGAAACCATCCTGCAAAAACGAGAGAACCCGCGGAACTGAAGCCCATGATGGTCGAAACTGCCTGTCCTCACACCACGCATCGAAAATGCGCCAAACGCGAACATACGCCAAAGAGGTGGAACCTATGCCTGGCCCTCAACAAGGTGGAAATCACCACTGCTGAATATCCTCTAGTTCTCATGCGTGCCCTTTCAAGAGCCAAACCGTAAGCGAGAATCAATCCACCTGTGGCATTAGTAGCGGTCCCTGAATTAACAAATCGTCCCATACCGGCAGCCGCCAGGGACTGTCCACCAGAAGCTGAACCAGATCCACATACCACGGTCTCCGTGGCCAATCCGGTGCTATCAAGATCACCCTGCCATGGTGGACCTCTATGCGCTGAACCACGCGACCTATTAACGCCCACGGAGGAAAGACGTATAGGAGCCTTCCCACTGGCCACCTTTGCATCAGAGCGTCGAGGCCCTCCGACATTCTCTCTCGCCTCCTGCTGTAGAAGCGACTGGCCTTTGCCGACTGGAAGGTCGCCAACAGATCCATAATTGGAGTTCCCCAGCGACGCGCAATCAGCGAAAACACCTCTGGATGGAGAACCCACTCTCCTGGATCCACTCTGAATCAACTCAAAAAAATCTGCTTCCACATTGTCCACTCCTGCCACATGTTGCGCTGAGAGCGCCTGAAGATTCTCCTTGGCCCATGCTAGCAGGTAATCGGCTTCCTCCTCCAAGGGCACAATTCCCGTGCCTCCCTGGCGATTTATGTAGGCCACCGTAGTCACGTTGTCCGAAAGCACCCAAACCGCTTCCTTCCACAACCAAGGCCGAAACGCCTGGAGAGCTAAAGACACCACCCACATCTCCAGCCTGTTGATGGACCACTCCTTTTCCAGGGCACTCCACTGTCCCTGAGCAAACAGGCCCTCAAAATGCACTCCCCAAACTATCAGACTGGCGTCCGTTGTTAGTGGCTTCCAGGCCAAGGATTCCAACAGCATTCCCTTCTCCAGGGTCCCTGGAACCAGCCACCACCTTAGCTCCAGCCGCACCTCCTGTGGACAGGGAAGCGTTTGAGACAAAGCATCTGTTTGATGTGACCATCTCTGCAGCAGAGCCCTCTGCAAGGGTCTCATATGTGCCCTTGCCCATGGGACCAGTTCGAGAGTGGCCACCATGGTCCCTAGAAGCTGCAGATACTGCCATGCCGTGGGAGCCGTCTTGTCTAAAACTGCGCACTAGCCTTCTCAGCCCCTGCGCCCGTAGTTCCGGTAAAAACACTTTTCCTTCGTACGTATTGAAGTAAGCCCCCAAGTACTCCAGGCTCTGTGACGGAATCAGCCTGCTTTTGGATAAATTGACCACCCAACCCAGGCTCTGAAGTAGACTTATCACTTGGGCCGTGGCCAATTCACTCTCGTCCCTCGACTTTGCTCGAATCAGCCAGTCATCTAAGTAGGGATGAACCAACACTCCTTCCTTGCGTAACTGCACCGCTACTACCACCATAACCTTGGTGAATATCCGTGGAGCCATAGCCAGCCCAAACGGCAACGCCCGGAACTGGAAATGTCCCATGGGCACCGCAAACCGGAGAAACTGCTGATGCTCCCAACGGATCAGGATGTGCAAATAAGCTTCCGTCAGGTCCAGAGAAGTAAGAAATTCCCCCTTTCTGACTGCTACAATAACTGACCGCAGGGTTTCCATATGAAAATGAGACACTCTGAGACACCGATTTACTCACTTGAGATTCAAGATAGGTCGAAAAGCTCAGTCTTTCTTTGGAACCACAAAATATATGGAGTACCGACCGCAGCCGCACTGATCTGGTGGCACCGGAACCACTGCCTTGAGCTGTAAAAGTCTGTCTAATGTTTCCTGCACCGCTACCCGTTTGGTTCGAGCCTTGCAGGGGGTTTGAATGAAAGAGCTGACCACTAGACGCTGAAATTCTAGAGCATAACCTTCTCTTATAAAACTTCCAACACCCACTTATCTGACGTGATTTGGACCCAGGCAGGATAAAACTCCCATAGGCGCCCTCCTACTGGCTCCAACCCTACCTGAGTCCCCCTCATCTCATTGTGTCTTTCTAAGGTTCGGGGCCAAGGAAGCCGTGAAACCTCTACCTGCTCCTCAAAAACCTCGAAATCCCTGGTTTCTAGCGGGAAACCTTCCCCGCTGAAACTGACCGAAACGAGACGACCAGAATCGCCGAAACTCCCTTTGCGCCCCTTTTGGATTCTGAGCGGACCAACCCTGCTTTGGTCTATCTTCTGAAAGACGACCCCCCTTGGATTCCCCAAGGTCCTTTACTAACTTGTCCAAGTCCTCTCCAAAGAGAAGCTTCCCCCTAAACGGAAGCTTACTCAGCCTAGCCTTAGAGGAATCATCAGCTGCCTAGTTATGCAACAAAATATCACCGAGCCGCTACAACTGAGGGCATACTCTTCGACAGACCTCGGATCAGGTCATAATGAATGTCCGCAAGATACGCAGCCCTGGACTCCAACCAAGCTACCTCCTCTACCTGGTCTCCAACCTGATCAACTTGAAGTTGCTGCAACCAGCGAAGACATGCCCTAGCCACCCAAGCCCCCGAAATCGAAGCCTGGATCGACAGGGCACTGATGTCAAAAACCTGCTTCAACAACGTGTCCAACTTCCTATCCTGGACATCCTTGAGAGCTGCACTGCCCTCAACCGGAATTGTTGCCTTCTTGGTAACAGCCGACACGGCCGCATCTACCTTCAGAGAATGAAAAAGCTCACAATCCTGATCCGACAAGGGATAGAGACGGGCCAACGCTCTGGATCTCTTAAGTCCCGCCTCGGGCATATTCCATTCCTCCTGAATCATATCCCTGACAACTCTGTGAATCGGAAAAACCCTCTGCATTTTACAAACGGCCTGTAACAACGAATCCTCTAAAGCAGGGGTCTCAAACACGCGGCCCGCGAGAGAACATTGTGCGGCCCGCGACGGAGGGAAAGAAAAAAGCCTTGCTTCTGCTTCTGCCGTTGCTGCCGTGGCAGCGGCAGAATCGACTGTCAATTTTTTTTTTTTTAAACCTGGCTTCTGCTGCTCAAGCAGCAAAATCAGCTGTGCTGCGGTCCCTTCCTCTCTGCCCGGAGATCCCTCATTGTGCTCCATCAGCGTGTGCTTTTCAAGCCGCGAAGAGAGTATTCCCCTCTCGCGAGGCTTGAAAAGTGAATAGGATTAAGCCGCGCGAGAGGGAAATACTCTCTTCGCGGCTTAAAAAGCACGCCGCTGATGAAGCACAATGAGGGATCTCCGGGCAGAGAGGAAGGGGCCGCGGGACAGCTGATTTTCTGCTGCAGCAGCAGAAGCCAGGTGTTTTTTTTATTTACCGGGGGGGGGGGTTAGGACTGGAAATGGGCTATTGGCAGGGGGGTTTTGCCAGGAAATGGGCTATTGGCAGGGGGGGGGGTTATGACTGGAAATGGGCTATTGGCAGGGGGGGGTTATGACTGGAAATGGGCTATTGGCAGGGGGGGGTGTAGGACTGGAAATGCGCTATTGGCAGGGGGGGTGTAGGACTGGAAATGGGCTATTGGCAGGGGGGTTATGACTGGAAATGGGCTATTGGCAGGGGGTGTAGGACTGGAAATGGGCTATTGGCAGGGGGGGTGTAGGACTGGAAATGGGCTATTGGCAGGGGGGTTATGACTGGAAATGGGCTATTGGCAGGGGGGGTTATGACTGGAAATTGGCTATTGGCGGGGGGGTTATGACTGGTAATGGGCTATGGTGGGGGCTAGGACTGGAAATGGGCAGGTGGGGGTCAGGAAGGACTGGAGGTGGGCTGATGGGGGGAGGTCGGACTGGTAATGAGCTATGGAGGGGCTGACTGAAATGGGGTAATGGGGGTTAGTGCAGGAAGTGGGCTCTTGGCAGTGGGGGTTATGACTGGTAATGGGCTATGGTGGGGGCTAGGACTGGAAATGGGCAGATGGGGGTTAGGACTGGAGGTGGGCTGATTGGGGGGTTAGGACTGGTAATGGCCTATGAGGGGAGGTAAGACTGAAAATGGGGTGATGGGGGTAAAACTGGAAGTGCGCTATGGGGAGGTTAGGACTGGTAATGGGCTATGGGGGGGGGTTAAGACTGAAAATGGGGTGATAGGGGGTAAAACTGGAAGTGCGCTATGGGGAGGTTAGGACTGGTAATGGGCTATGGGGGGTCTAGGACTGGTAATGGGCTGGGGGGGGTTGCTAGGACTGGAAATGGGCTGAGTGGAAGGGGGGCTTGAACTGCAAATGGCTGATGGGGAGGGGGCTTGGAATGGAAATGGGCTGTGAGGGGAGGGAGCTAGGATTGGAAATGGGCTGATGGGGGGCTAGGATTGGAAATGGGCTGATGGTGAGGCTATGATAGGACTGGAAATGGACTGATGCAGGGACTAGAAGGGAGCGGATGCTGGGTGGGGCTGGAACTAGAAGGGAGCTGATGTTGGGGGAGGATTAGAATGGGATGGAGCTGGGAAAGTGAAATGGAGAGGGGAAAAATATTTTGTCTAGGAGAGAAGACAAATCTACAATTGGCCAGGTATTGGGAGAGTAAGTGGGGATTGAGGATGGAGGGGTAAAATTGGAGTGGATGAAATAGGAATGAGGAAAGAGAAAAAGGAGAAAGATTAGTATGTTAAAGCAGATGTAGAGAGAGAATGGAAAAAAACTAGGAGAGAAGAAAGGGCAAATGGACAGCAGACGATGGAGAGTTAGCAGAAGACATGAAGAAACCAGAAGAAAGTGGCTGGAACAATTGCAACTGAAAAAAAATGCACAAAAGGTAGAAAAATCTCTCTTTATTTTGAATTTATTAACTGGAATATGTCAGCTCTGGGAAATGTGCATCATTAATGTTTGCGCTTTGTTTAGTACAAGAGGAAATTAATTTATAGTTTTATTTCTACAGTGTTGTTGTACATTCCAAGTTTGGCTTTTGGGGTTCCCAGTTTAATTATTGTCTTCCTGTTTCTAAATCTTTTAGTCTTTCTTTATCCATACTCATTAGAGGCATGTTTACTAAAAGTTAGTGTATGGTAACATTATGCAAATATTTATGCAAATGAGGCCCCTTATGCAAATGAGGCCCCGTGTCTTATGCGGCCCCCGGGTTACTTTACAAGTCCTCATTTGGCCCTCAAAGCAATTTGAGTTTGAGACCCCTGCTCTAGGGCCTGTTCCATCGAGGCTGCCTCCTGGGTACAGCCTCTGCACCACGACGTGTACCATAGACTAAACACTGGGGTCTGGAAGGCATCCCGCCCCCAACGGTTATGCCCCCCAGACCTTAGGAATACTAACTACCAAACAAGAAGCAACAGCCCTTAAATCCTGTAAAGTCTGAACTTGCCTACCAAAGTGCCAGAAAGAAAACACTGTTTGTTTTTTTTAAAACTGCCCAACCTATACCAGAAGAGCCCCACCAAAACGGAAGCTCCCAAACCGTAGGGCAGCCGTCCAAACACCAGCCTAGCTGAAAATAAGAACCCCTGAAGTTTAAAAACTGCCGGCTGTGCTTCCTGCCAAAAACAACCACGCGAGTAGGCCTTCCCCAGCGGCGCTCCAGCGATTCCATCAAAGCACCGTGCAGTACAGCAGTTCCCCGATGGCTATCTTGCCCAGATCTACACTCCCCGACGGTCTGCCAGCCCTGGATCTCACCTTCCTAGTAACACCGAGGACTTCTACCGGCGTTATGTGCCTCTATCCTCCTCCCATGCTCAGCCGGAGTCGCGGCTTCGGCATCGGGGGAGGAGAGACAAACTGTGACTGAGCCACAGGCCCTGCACCCTCGAGCTATACAAAGCCTGGTAAGCCTGCAACAGACTCCTCACCCGTGAATGCGGGTTCAGGAGCCGGGAGACTAATTACTCATACCCTCACAGAATCTATCAGTGTGAAAGGGGGGGGGGGAGGAGAACGAGAGAGAAAGAAATAAAGCAGAAAGATGGGAGGGAGAAACAAACAAACCTCTGCAGCTCCCCAAATCTAACTCTCTCACCCCTTACAAACTACTAACAACTTTTTAAAACCTAAGCTAACAAACAAACTCTTCTTAGTTGCCGTCAAGTGAGTCCTGACCTACAGGCTCACCACCTCTCCAGCTGCTTGGAGACTGAGATTACTGGAGCAGAGAGGCGGTCCTGGGCTACTTATACCAGGGTCATCAAAGCGATGATGTGCTCAGTCTCCAAGCTGCTGGAGGAAGTGCTAAACCCCAGAGGTTCCGGGACTGGACTGGAGGGACGATATGGAA